>CM060926.1:433790376-438590376 GCA_030737875.1 Allium sativum
GCAAAGCAAGTTTGAATCACTCTTTTGACTGCTTTGTAAGTAATTTGTAAATAATGTGTATGAAATGTCAAGTTTGGTAATGTGAATTTTTTTTTGAATGATGTATTAAATTTGGATATATGAAAGTTGTTTGAATGATATGTATGAAATATTTTGCCGTAATCTACATATTTGTTGTTTCTGAAAATATGTTACATCTTTATGCATATAAGAAATGGGTAAACGTATATGTGGAAGAGGCGAAAGGAGAGGAAGCAGGACCTAATTATCAATTACCATATTATAGCGTTTTAAAAACGCTATTGTATACAAACGCTATAGAATCAGATCATGGAAAAACTTTATTATATGACTAAGCAAACGTTATATATCCATGCAAAACAAACGCTATATATTCATGCAAAACAAACGCTATAGAAATTATATACAAACGCTATAGTACATGAACATAAAACGCTATAGAAATAAAGGTCAACACACGTAAAACGCTATAGAAACTTAGTTTTACATAGCGTTTGTGTAACTTCTATTTAAAACTGAAGGTCTAACATAGCATGTCGTTACATGGCGTTCTCTGAAACGCTATGGAAGTCTATAATAATGTTTTTCAAACGCTATAAAAAAGCCTTTTTTGTTGTAGTGTTTTTACCTATGTGGATGATAGATAGCGGGGCGCCTCAGATATATCGGTTTCTATGGAGCTGATGGATATAGGTTCGATAGGACCGGGAAACGTATGTTCAGGAATAACTAATCCTCAAACGTAAGGGAGGACCGGCCCAACCGATCCAAGGGTTCACTGCGAGGGATCCTGAGGCATTTGCTAGAGTGTCCTGAATCGGAGAGGAGCCATCCCTTGCCTCGACTCATGACGGAAATCCAATTTCCAATACGTGACATTTTGGTTTTAGTTGTAAACCTATATGGCGACATAGTAGCATGAGATACTATGCCATCTATGATTGATACATTTATATTTGAAGCTGCTTTTGACACTATACACTTATTATAGTATCAAATGATTTGTATTAACGTACCAAGCATGTTTGGCTATTATAAGGAAAAACCCTATCCTCCGGCTTGCGTTGCATTGTGTGATGGGACCTAGGTCTTATAATAGCTTCATTTTTCCAAAAAACATTGCATTGTTTGTTTTCTGCACTGGTATTCTTGGGAGGAAACCCGTTCCATGTTATATGGCGTGGTCCCTTGATTTACTTTTAAAGTAAAAGATTTAATAACTGTTTTTAGTTCTCACATCAGTCACATGACTGACTTGGAGTTTATTGTTTTAACCTAAACTCTGGGTGCCCATATTTTTCACATGGGCAGCTAGTAGTTGGGTTTCTGCAAATATTATATTCACAGGATCCCGGATTTGCAGCTGGAACTATACTCAGAAAGCTCTGTATACGTGTATTTCTTTCAGTTGTGTTATGTATTATTTTCCCGCTGCATTGTAATTTTAAATCTCTGATATTTATCAAATGTATATTATTTATCCATACTCTGTTATATTCTTTTACTCTGATGTAATTGTTGTAATATGCAATGAAATGTTCTTCTATTTGTGTTCTGATTTGTCGTGTTCTCAACTCAATCCGGGCTTTCCCGTAAGGGCGAGTTTGGGTCGTTTCATCATGGTATCGGAGCTTTGGTTTACAGAGCTCGAGAACAAGACATATTAGAACCGAACGAAAGAATTCATCAGAGATTGGATTAGTAATATCCAATAAGAATGACTCGTTAGAGATAGGATCAGTAGTATCCTATAACGAGTGTGAAGAGTGAAAATTTTAAAATCAAACTTAGTTTTAAAATTTTGTACCAATTATTCGTATTTGAATATTTTATTTTAAATTGAATTTGGACAATCAAGTAAATTAAGATTTTACATATACGCCTTGCAAACGTATATTCGAAGTTTTAAAATAATGGATAGATATAGAATCACACTCTAGTCGCCTTGGCATGATTCCGAGGATGAAGTATACCATCACCAGTATTAATGTTCGAGTTTCGAAAGTGGGATATCTATATTATTCCAATTGACTAGTGTGAGAACCAAACCTAGATAGGATATATTGTTGTGTGTTGTCATAAAAAATATGATTTTTGGAATATATAAAAGTATATGTTTGAAAAGCTAATCAACTAATTGCTGATTGTGTTGTATGATTATCCCTTTAAACCAAGATATAAATGAAAGCTGAATTAAGCCAAATCGAATCAAATATTGAAATGAGTGGAAAATTGTTTGAAATTGCATACATGTACACATATATGTGTGAACAGGTCATAGCAAGGATGCTAAAAAGAGGAATAAAATTGTTTTCCCGACAAATAGGTACATGTTTACTAATTTATTGGGTTTTGATGATTTTATGAACCGCTTGGCTTTTTCCTTTTCTTTTGGATTGGTGAGGGCCCTGTGAGGATAGTTGCGGTTTTAAAGGTCTCCCCGTACGAAGGAGGTTATGGTGATTTTTTTTGAAAATTTAGGGTGTTAGCCAAATTTTTGAAAAATTTGAAAATTTATAGAAATTGAAAAGTTAAAGAATGAACGCCATAATGAAAGTTGAGTTGATTAGATAAACAACTTTCAGCTCCCTTCCTTTTCGAGGACAAAAAGGTTTTAAGTGTGGGAGATTGTAACAACCCAAATTTTCAGAACCAAATTAATTTTTTTTATTTTAGCAATTTTAATGAAATTTGGATATTTAAAATGATTTATTTTAAAAAATAACGACTAAAAATTTATTTTAAATGAAGTCAGAACGAATAAATTTATTTTAATTATAAAACGAGCCTGAAATGACGCGGCATTTTTAAATTTCGATTTCAAATTCTAAATGAATATATAGAATTCAATATAAGTCAGAATTGGACAAAACAAGAAATATTTGGATCTGATTAATAATATCTTTCTAACGAAGTTAACAAACTGAGATTTCATAATATAAATTGTAAGTTACGTCCAGTTTAAAATTCAGAATAGTCGCTGTGGAATTTATATATTTAATATAATATATAGCCCTTAAAAATAGCCATTTTTCAAACGACCCCCGTTTTCGACTTAACCACATCTGTTGGATCTAGAATGTCAAATTATTGCTAAATTCCAATTTTCATAATTTTTGGAATTGGTATGTGAGCGTGGTGAATTTAAACGTGTTTGGTAATTTCAATTTGAATTTAATCGACTGGAAAATGACCGTTTTACAAACGGTCTCCAAATTCGATGAAATTAGTTTTTTAGGACCGTATCGTCAAAACATAGCCAGATTTATTTTTTTGGAATTTTTGGAGTCAGTACGTGGCCCCGGTAAATTAAAATGCACGTTGAAATCAATTTTGAACGTTAAATTAATTTATATTTTGATTTTAAGGAAAACTGATCGTAACGGTCGAATTAGCTTACCGAACCTATCCCATTGTGTCCGGAATGGGGGTATTTAGCTAGGGCGACAGTCATTGGGTCTCGTTTGGAGGTCGGATAAAGAAGTCAGCTTTATGGAAATTATTAAATATAATATAAATTTTAATAAACTCCCATCTTTTCCACGATCGAATTCAGTTAAAAGAAATAAATAAATAAAACCCTAACCTAGAAATCCCGTCGCCCTCTCATCTGTCGCGTCGACGCTTAGCTGTGCGCCGCCGTCGCTGGCGCGCCGCCACCCCGCCTCGGCCCCAGACCCCCCACCTTCGCGCCTCCTTCTCTCCCTCCCCTCTCCTTCCAATACGAGCCAAACCCCCTTCAAACCGCCTGAAACCCGCCGCTAGCCGTGCCCGGGCCCATCGTCGGTCAGCCCCGCCCAACGCCGACACCCCACCATCTCCTCCAACCCCAGAACTGATTAGCAGTGAGTTTTCTTTATTTTATTTAATTACATTTACTTTATTTTCAATTTTAATATAATACCATGTTTAAAAATCTGATTTTCCATGAATATAACATTATATAAAAATGTAATCTTTTATATATATATATAGATTTGAAGTAAAAATATGATTTTTATTATATGTATAGCGAGATAAAAATTCGATTTATATATATATATATATATGATAATAAGAAGATAAAAATATGATATATATATAGCGTAATAAAAATATGATTTTTATTATTATTATTTTTTGAAATAAAAATATGGTTTGTATTATATATTTTTTGAAATAAAAATATGATTTTTATTATGAAGATAGTGAAATAAAAATATGATTTTTATAACATATAGTAGCGATATAAAAATATGATTTTTAAATATGAAGTAGCGATATAAAAATATGATTTTTATATATAAAGTAGCGATATAAAAATATGATTTATATATATATAATAGCCGTATAAAAATGGGATTTTTATATAAATGGCTTTGAAGTAAAAATATGATTTTTATTTTATGATTAGCAAAACAAAAATATGATTTTTATATATATAGATTTGAAATAAAAATATGATTTTATTATATGAATAGCAGTAAAAAAATGAGATTTTTATATGAAGAGTATAAAAATAAAAATGAGATTTTTATATGAACAATATAAAAAATAAAAATGAGATTTTTATGTGAACAGTATAAGAATAAAAATGTGATTATTAATTATATATAGCAATGTTAAAAATGTGATTTTTAATATAAAAATCATGTGAAACAGAATGCGATGGAACCGACTGGAAAATAATTCAGATCCAAACTGTTCAGAAATAAGGAATGGAGGAGTGGAAACCAAAGGTGAGAACTTCTCACTCTACTTTTGTATTACAGTTAAATATATACTAGGATGCAGACGGTGCTCAGTAGCACCCGACACCTTTGTTTGAAACCATGGATGTTTGGTTGATTTCTCTATTGAATGATTTATTTGTTTGAATTTGATTTGGGATGAAAATTGAATCGAATGGAATTGGTATGTGTATGGCATGAGCCAGTATTAGGCAAGGGACAAGGCTAGGCCTTATTCCGGTTCTAGTATCGCGCCGTTATGCTGCCAAAATTTTCTAAAATATGTTAGAACAATAAAAATATCATTTTTATAGTATAAACGAACTAAATAAAATATTCATGTGTTGAAATAAATATTTTATAGTTAAAAATATCCATTTACAAATTGGATGATTTGTTTATGTACTTGTTTGACTGATATTGATTGGGACGATATATTTTACACATCGCCCAACTGCACAAATAATATTTAGTATTTGTTGGTTGAAACCCCACATGGGTTTTGGGATGATATTTGACATACACTAATCCCAATTGTTTAGCTGTATGTCAATCGATTGCTTGACAGACTGTTGTAAGCATTAATTATTTATACGAGATGTATAGGCACGCGCTTCGCGCATGGTGATGACACGCGCTTCTCGCGTGGTCATGGCACGCGCTTCGTGCCTGACTATGGCACGATATGTTCTTTCTAGTATGCTAACAAAAACAATTTTTTAGAGTAAAGATATGCTAAAAAAAAAACATTGCAGATAGTAAAGAGTAAACTTACAATTTATAGATGTGGTAGAGGTGGTTCATATATAAAATTGTATAAACTAGTAAATATGCCTGGAAAGGTCGAAGTGGAGAAGAACTTCAAATCATAATGCTTCCTATTCCTATTTACAAACCCTAGGCGTCATCGAAACTCCCAAATTACAAACCACCGAGAAAATTAAAACTGCGGAGCCTGAAGCTTTGAAATATTCTCAAAGTTTAACAACTAAACAATAAGAAAGAACTAAAAATAAATGACTAACCTGGGGCTTTTAGCGATCTGCCACATATACTAAAATACGATGTTGAAAAACATCACGCCAATCCTAATGTCTCAAGTGATGACGGCTCTACCAGACTCTTCAGTTCCTTCGAGACCGACATTGAAGCTGCTCTGGAGGTAATTTTCACATCAAATTTAAAAAAAAAATACAAAAAAATACGAATTGATTGTATAACGATCGTTCCCTTTTTAAGTGTTTCCTAAAAATAGGAAGGGAAGGGTGAATGAAGAGAAAACATTAGTGATGAACAAAGAGCGGTGATAATGAGGAGAGAAATCTGAATACGAATGGAGATTTTGAACGATATTTAAAAGGGTGTATGGTTTATTCTAGAAATGTCGCATTTGTAGGTAGAGGCTGAGAGTATTCCAGAACCAATCAAATACGGAAGATGCTATTTTTTTGCTTTGAATAAAACATGGTTAGATGAATGTTATTTTTTTGGGTTCAGCGAAATTTTAGGGAATTAACAATATTCCTATTAGTTTGTAAATACAATATTTCCTTCTTTTCTATCTTTGTAAATACAATATTTATTAATTAACATGCATTAATTTCTTTGTTAACAAACATTAATTAAAATTGCAACGTACATTAATTGTTATTAAATATTTCATTATTTTTCTCCTTTTCTATGTATGCGCTCGTATATAAATATATATTATATGTATAGACAAACACTTTGTTTCCAATAAACTTTATTTTCAATTTTAATTATAATTAATTTAAGTTGCTAATTTCATATTAATTAATTAATCAATCAAATAATCAATTGCTTTGCGACTACAATTTATGGTTGAAAATATCAAACGAACAAACTTTTAGGATTTTAATTTTTTAAATATTCTAACTAATGATAAGTTTTGATAATATATATAGAGAAGCGGTTAAAATTTGTAATGAAAGCCTATTTACAAATCCTCTTTTGACCGATATTAGCGGGGTAATTTGAATTTGTTGAAAAAGTTTATTATATCCCAATTTAAATGGCATTGATTGTCTAATTTATTAGGGAGATTATGTTAAATAACAATTTAGTATATTTTAAAATTCATACATAAGGGATTTTGGGAAGTTCATAGTCGGACCAAAACTTTGCGCTTCAAAGAGAATTATTAATAAAGATAATGATATAAATACATATTATATGTATAGACATACACTTTATTTCCAATAAACTTTATTTTCAATTTTAATTATAATTAATTTAAGTTACTAAATTCATATTAATTAATTAATCAATTGTTTTGCGACTACAATTTATGGTTGAAATTTTCAAATGAACAAACTTTTAGGATTTTAATTTTTTTAAATATTCTATCTACTATTAAGTTTTGATAATACATATAGGGAAGCGGTTAAAATTTGTAATGAAATCCTATTTACGGATCCTCTTTTTGAGCGATATTACTAATTTCATATTAATTAATTAATCAATCAAATAATCAATTGTTTTGCGACTACAATTTATGGTTGAAATTTTTCAAATGAACAAACTTTTAGGATTTTAATTTTTTTAAACATTCTATCTACTATTAAGTTTTGATAATACATATAGGGAAGCGGTTAAAATTTGTAATGAAATCCTATTTACAGATCCTCTTTTTGAGCGATATTAGCGGGGTAATTTGAATTTGTTGAAAAAGTTTATTACATCCTAATTTAAATGACATTAAATGTCTAATTTATTAGGGAGATTAGGTTAAATAACAATTTAGTATATTTTAAAATTCATATATAAGGGCATTTTGGGAAGTTCATGGTCGGACCAAAACTTTGCGCTTCCAAGAGAATTATTAATAAAGATTTAATGCTTATATAGTGTACAATGCACTCTGGATGATGGATGATGGTTTATCATTATTATTGTATACATGTGTTGTATGAAATCCATATAAATAATATTACATGGTAATTGACTGTGCCTGATTCCAATTCGGAAATAACGAATAATGAATATTTAAAATAACGAATATTTTAAAATAATATTCTGTAAAGGATAAAAATATGATTTGATGTCCGATTTTGGATGGACACGAGAATATTGAAATATATGAAGTCGTGTTGTTTAGATTTACGCCATTTTGACGCGAACGATATTTATATCGACTTTATTCATTTTTATAATGAATATCTAAAAAAGAAATGATTTCAAATCTGATGAGTATTCAATTTTGATTTAAAATTTGATAGTGAAGTTGAAATCGTTTTTAAAACGAATTTAAAACGATTTATAAAATTCGTTTTAAATGGAAATAGACGAAATATATATATAACATATATATTTTATATATTAAATGGCTTGAATAGAACGCGCCACGCCACGACCGTTCGCGAATTTCGACCATTGACTTCGAATTGACGTTACGGGAGATCCAGCCGTCAGATTCTCCTAAAACTGGAACCGTTGGGTTCGTATCAAAAAGAGCTTTCCAACGAGTATAAGAGATTTGAAATCTAACGGTCGGATTTGGAATTATGTCCAAATCAAATTTTGAAAAGGTCGATGTAAGTGCAGTTCAATGACCTTTTATGGAAATCGACTGAAAGGGCCTTAATAAAATTATTAAAAATATTAATAATTTAACTAAAATCATAATAAATGATTTGGAAAGAATTTGGATGAAAAATTCCATGTTTGTAAAGGTAAAAGTATATTTTTATCAAAATGAACTAGCTATTAACTAGATTTGAAATCCAATCATTTTTAAACGAAATAAACTAGATTTATGAATGGTTTTAATATAACCAGAAATTTCCAAGAAATAAATTGGAATGGAAATAATCTTCGAAATATTTCGATATTGGATTTCGTGATTATACGGATATTGTTATGGAAATTTGGAAGATATATATATATATATATATATATATATATATATCGTTATTTCCAATACGATACCTGATGGTTCCAGAATTTGATATTGAATATAAGCCAATATAATTTCTATTCAAGGCCTTGTATTTAATATGAAATGGGATTTTGGGTTTGTCGTGAATGGTGTCTTCAGTAACACTATTCTTAAACCCAGTTGAGAAAAGAATAAATCTTTTAATTAAGATTTAGAGAAGTTTACCAATTAATTAACATTTAATTGGAATTGAATTAAGAATTAGATTTTTTGGTTTATCGTGGACAGTGTTTTAAACAACACTTATTCTTTAACCCGATTAATAACAAAATATGATTTGGAATTTATAAATCTTTTTATTTATACTTAATGGAAAATTTCCAAAGTAAAGTTTTCTGATTAAATATATGAAATTGGAATTGAATGGAATTCGATTTGGTAATAATCGAAATGTGCTTCTGTGGAGGAAGACTGTTAATATATATGAAATTTAAAAGGCTTAGCCGTTATTCCATTAATATTATTAGTCGGATACGGAAATTGATATCGATTACATATTGATCTGTTTTCCGTGAAGATTCCATAATTAATGGAATGTGATTTTGGGTTTATCATGAACTGTGTTTTAAATGACATTAGTTCTTTAACCATGTTAAAGACAGCATTACATGTCAGACATTGATTCCTATATATCGTATTCGTTGATCTCTGTTAAATATATATCTGTTTGGTGGCGGATAATTTATTCTCTTGCTTAACACCCTTCTCTGAGACGTACGAGCTTAGAGGTTATATATAGGTATAAATCAATGGCATGGTGTAGATTGTCGATGCAGCATGTTTGTTTTCGCAAAATTAAATAATCATTAATATTGATTTTTGGGAAGATTAAAACTAAGTGGAGTTTTAATGAATCTTTAATTAGATTGAAATGAGAATGTGATAATTTAAATTATCAATTTCAGGAAATGATCGAGAATGGAATACCACCAGTTCTACTCCAAGCGATAGTTAAATCTTTAATCAGATTTGAACGTGAAATGGTAATTAAATTTACCGATAATACCGTGGTGTTAGATTTGGAGTATTACCAGTTTTTCTTCATGGGATAAATAGGTTGGGATTGGGAAATTAAACAAATGATTACTTCGGTAAGGTTCACTAATCTCGACTAGTGATAAACTTTAATTTGGTTTAGAATTGAAATCCAAAGGAAGATTAAAGAATAAATTTGAAAGAATTTATCTTTGATAAAATTAATGGGAACCTTTCCCAAAGTATAAGAATATTTGAATAAAAGAATATTATGGATTGGAATGAGGCGTATGTTGTGTTTTATAGCACTTGTTTATTATATACATGAGTTATTTAGAAAGGCCGGGTTTATACCCATTCTGAATAACTGATTCGACGATAAGTCGATGATGAAGACGGTGGTTGAAGACCGGAGGTCTTCGCATCGTTTGGAGATTACTGATGTATTGATTGGGCTGTACACTCGAGACAAGGTAATAAGTGGTGATCGTCCAGACATACTTGGAGATCGGCCGGATATGCGAGGATCTCTCTCCTGTATTGGACATATGGGACGAGGAATAAGGTGCCCCCGGTTTCGTTCTGACCCAGAACGAACTTGTAAATGGATGTGTGTCTGACATTGGATTTTATTATGTGTTGATTGATATCTATTAAATATATATCTGTTTGGCGGCGGAGAATTTATTCTCTTGCTTAACGCCCTTCTCTGAGACATATGAGCTCAAAGGTTATATATCGATAGACATCAGTCACATGGCGTGAATGGTCTGTGTGGCGTGCTGAGATGCAAATGATAAAGGATTCTGTTGAAAAGCAGGGTCTTGTGGTAGATGATCAAAGCACGACTTTAATATAGCATAGCTTTGTGTATAGCGTTAATTCGCGAGTCTTACACCTCGGTATGAGTTAAAAACAGGATCGGACCGTTGGGAGGACATGACGTTTCTTTCTAGCGATAGGTGGTGTCATGGTATGGAGCCTAGACATTTATTATATTTTTACTTATGTAGATGATGGCTCAACCAAGATCGTTCGTGCGCAAACAAAGTCAAACATGGACTACAGCTCGAACATGAGAGCAATGGATAGTTATAAGGTGCAACATGATTATGCAGAGAGGTCGCACATTAATAATGGTACTGTCTAAAATTGTGAGGTCCGCACATTCTACAGAGATCGCTTATATCAAGAAAGTCGCTTATTCTCGCATCAAAGAAATCAATCATATAAGACAAAGAAGGGAACCGACTTCAGTCACATGATCCATTCCGTAGACATTCGACCACGAAACCATCCATCAATCACACATCCACTCATGGAATTACAACCTCGAACTCTCGCTATTCCCGTGGTCTGTCACTAGTACTACAATTAGAGCAATCGCACACATATCAGCTTTATAGATTTTGATCAACCGTTCATCTACCATCAGATATGAGCGCTTCAATCAGTTGATAAATGTGCAAAGGCTTCAAATGTGATAAAACATCACTCGTTCCTATGCAGTCGCTCCCACAGGATAAATGGAAATAGCTGACGCTAGTTGGCTACAGGTAAGCCGTGGCGTGTTCGTAATTAGAAAGACAGGCGATCCATAGCCTACGAAGAGGGACTCCAATTCATTTCTTGACAGGGAGGCACACCTATAAATAGGCTATAGCTACCGCTGGAAGTGGGGACCGGGAGCCACCACGAAGTGCTGCTAAATTCCATCCTTAGCCATTCCTTAAACATTTTTAGCCATGATCATCATCATCATCATCATCATCCGAAAATCCTTCATCCATTAATCCATGGCGTCCGTCAAAATCTGATAATTGTGAGAGATCCAAGACATCCTCCTCCTCCGTCGCCTATCCGTCCTTCTTCATCATTGATCCTGCCATTCCCTCATCGAATTTCGTGAATCTAAGTGGAATTTGTATGCAAATTGAAAATATATTGAGTGGATAAAAGGATGTATAAAGAGCAATAGCTAATATGTCTTGTAATCATCATTATGATAATACAAACTCTATTCACAGTGGATGTGGGCCTAACACAAGGCTGAACCACTTTAAACCCTCGTTTCTATTACGTTTCCTTTGCATATTTACTTTCAATTGTTTTTGAGTGCGGCTCCACTTATTTTACGCTACAACAAAAAACACTTTTCGCAACAGGCGATATCTGTTGCAGTAGACCTATTGCAACAGGTCTGCGCCTGTTGGTATAGCCGAAGTCGCAAAAAGTCTGCAACATTTTCTGCATGTTGCAATAAGATGTTGCAGTATACTTTTTTGCAACAGGCTTTTTTTGTTGTGGTATACTTTTTTGCAACAGACTTTTGCTGTTGCAACAGACCATTTTGCAACAGCACATGCCCGTTGCAATAGATTCATAAATCTTTAAAAAAAAAATTACAGCTTATGCATATTACATATTAAATGTATTTGTTTTAGTAATAGCGTATATCACAAAATGAAATAAACAAATAAAATTTTTATTTTAACAAAGTTTTAATAGTACAAACAATTACAATAAAAGTTTCTACAATTTTCATACACCATTCATGTATAACAATTTCTTCTTTTACACAACACATTTTTTTCGAATAGAGTATTTTCTAATTATATTTCTACTCTATCATACATAAACTATAATAAGAGAATAAATATCATCAATTCACTAGAACAAATCATCAATTCATGCTCCAAATTTGTGGTCGATCATGAACATGCACATGCCTATTATGAATCTGCAGTTTAAAAAGAGGTGGAAGCAGGCCTCGAAAATCCGAGCCAACCAACCATAGACCCATTGCACAATACTATACATAAACAAAAATAAAAATAAAATACTGATAAAAAGAGAAACAAATATCATGTCTTACACGGAGAATATCTTCCATGAGGGTTCCTCGTCCAGGTCCAAGCTCAACCAGATTTACCTTCTCTGGTTGCCCCCATCTGCTCCTTAGGCACATTGTCCAAACGCCAACCATCTATTAAATAAAAAGTCCTCAATTTTGTGTATTTGAATTATTCTTTTACAGATAAACAAATAGGAATTGGACAAAGAACAAAACATATTGACATGGACAATTTTAAACTTTTGGTTAAATATCTGTTGCCTTCTAAAAAAAATAGTAATATAACCAAAACACGCTTTTATTCTCATTGATCTTAATAATCAATTGACTATATCAGTGACTAACTCAACATGAATGTGATAAACTATTATAACCTTCAAAACTGAGTGGGCACATTTATTCATTCAGCATAGACATTTTCATGTGACAATAACACGAATCCGCATAAATTGAATGTGTGTTTCTGTAAATTAACATATGATAAAAAAACCCTCCCATAGCAAGTATTATAAACTTGACAGAACAAGATTAGCTACACTTTTGCTCTAAGTTATCGTCGCCATTGAATTCGCGTTATCTACAATTTCTAAAATAATGGTATCGTATTATATTTGTTTTTCCCTGAGCTTGCATAAAAGTAAGAAGCAAAGTTTGAAATTCCCGTTTTCCGTTCCACCAAAAATGATAATAGGGTAAATAAAAATCCAATTTCCACCAAAAATCATAAAACATATTTACTAAGAATATATTGTGCAGCTATATGTATGTCGCAGAAATATAGAGATAAGGATTAAATAAATTACAGAAAAACTAAGGTTTTGTATTATAATTTAAAAATGTTTAAAGGAAAAAAAAATTACTATTCAAATTACCTCACCAAACATCTGGCTAACTTCTGGGGATGTAATGAAATCACCTTCATTTCCAAAAACATCTTTATTCATGTAATAACCAGAGTGAGGATTTGTTAATACTTCCTTCATGTATTTAGCGACTGAGATGGGACCACCACGAAATTATTTAACAGGAATTGTGAATAAGAAACCAAATCACATCAGCAGATGATCCATAAAATAATAAAATTATAACCTGATGTCCTACAAAATTAATAGTAACAATGAGTATACTATGATATATCATAACCCATATAACTTTCACATCTACTCTGCTAGAATGGTGTATGCTTTAGTTGATAATTGACAACATAACCTTGCATCTATGGACCATTTCTAAAGATGCTACATGGGAAAGAAAGTGAAGGTGCTAGCAATCTACGGAACAAATATATTTTAGCAATGTTAACTAACACAATTATGCAAATGTCAATCATGGTCCATGTTTTTTTTTTAAATTTATCTGTATGTTAAGCCATACAGTTTTGCATATATTTCCATTAAACGTATTTTATCATAAGTTAATATTCATTATTTTACATATGATGGTTTAACTGAAAAGGATTGCTTTTCTAACTTCAATGTATACAGGCCTCGCAAATTAGATTTAACGAACCTGCCACTAACACTTGCAACCAAATTCATAGATATCCAGCTAAACACGTACAGTAGGATCTTCTCATGTACACGTAAAAACTATACAAACCTCCCCAACTCTTTGTCCATTGAAAATGAAGCCTACATATAAAAGTAATATTTTTACTTGAGTAACACTGGTGCCAATGCAGTTCAGTAAACATGCTTTCTGAAACGTTGAAAAATGCTATATTATACATGAGATTGTCCTACTCTTGTACAGTATATGAAATCAAGAGCTCAAAACATTAATTTAATGTACTGCAATGTATAAGTGCTACATGTCCGAAATATCCCCAGCACTAGCTGTTTAAATAACATAGGAATTAGGTCATATAAAATTTATATCTGTTGCACAGTGAACAAATTTTCTCTCTATATGAATGTACATGCATGTTTATTTCTAACATTAGGCATATAAATATAATATATAAGGTGAAAACTATCAGCTTGTTTTTCTAGTACATGTAATACATTGGGTGTGGCGTGGCAATGCATGTATTGCATTTACAGCCTAATCATTTGACAGGTAGGGATAAGCCCAACAGAAATTCATAATTATGGCTACAATACGATTGCATGGTTTCGTACATTAGAGGCACCATGTCCACTGATGGGCGAGACTGCTATAAGTTGAGGTCTATGGATAAGTGTCCAGAACAGAAAATTCCCCGGTTAATGAATACATAAGCACAGATGATAAAAAATATCACCTTTATTATAAGCACAGATGAAAAATTAGCTAAGTTGTTTACAATTTTATATGGATACAGGAGGTCATTAGATACAGTAATTTAGAATTGCAATACACTATATTTTGAAATGTAAGTTTCAAACATATAATAGGTCATATGTGTAATGTGATATTTAAATTCTTTAGTTAACAGCCTTCTTTTCCTTTTGGTTTGCTTTCCTTTTCCTAAATATCTTTATACCTCACATGTGACTCGCTTTTTTTTCCAAAGAGTTTAAAATATAAAACAAAATTTGTATTAAACTTTTTTTCAAACAGTTGTCTATATGAAATTTCTAATTAATATCTATATAACAGGTCATATGAAATTTAAAATTGCAATATACACATTACCTGAAGCACCAATTCGAACATGAGAACTACCCATGCCAACACCATATCAACCACAATTTCCACTTCCTTATTCATCTACAACTCAGACTCTTCACCTTCATAATCACAGCTTCAATTCTAAACCGTTCCAGCTAATTTCCTTGGTACCAAAACTGACTGCACCATATTCAACACAATAAACACCTAAAATCTATCAACTGCCTCGAAATGGGAATTCATCTTTTTTTACACCATACATACTGCTTTTATCCATGCTCCATCCTCACAACCAAACAACAATCTTTTCGCACGCTCCATCCTTTCATCTCACCCTTGAAAAATTCACTTTTGTCGCACTTTTGTAGCCTTAGGTCGATCCTAGAAGAAAGAGATTTTTACTTAATCGTGATAATAGAAAAATATTAAGAACTAATACTGAATTACAATTTTAATTTAAAGATCGGATTAGAACAAAATCAAAAAATAATATAGCTGCATCGCGATCTTAACTCAGCGAAAAAAAGAAAAAAGTTGAAAATGGGAAGAAGGAGCAGCGACAAACCGGAAATATACACGATAGATGTGGATTGATTTAGTTCTCTATTCTATTTTCGGATTTTGTGGAAAATCTGTGTACCGCCATTGTTTCTGTGAGGAGTTAAGGTTTGTTTTACGCAACTTTTGAGTTATGCAGCATGGTGTTTTGAGGGTTGCGGGGTTGGGTTTTCTTTTCCGTACCCGTTTGCAGATGCGTGATCTGGATTTGGTAGCGCACGAACGAACACAAAAACTTTAATTGTTACTTATCCCAATTAACTATTAATGGTTGCCTATTACTTACATTAATTAACTATTGAATAGTAGTAGTTATTGTATATATTTTTTAAATTGTTAATCATTGGTTATTGATTAACAATTTTTAAATACATTATTAAATGGGAAAATATTTAATATTATTCTCAACAGTCATTATTAAATATAACAAATTATTAAATAGTAATTATTTATATATTAAACTAATTAGGCACTTATCATTAAATATTAATTATTAAAATTTGATTATTATTTATTAAGTATTTAACATTAATTATTTGATAATAGATTTTTTTTCCTATATGTAATTATTTAGAATTAATTATTAAAAGTTAATCATTAGATCTTATAATTATTTTTAATTGTATGTTTTTTGCAACTGGCTTTTCCAGTTGTAAAAAAATACAGTTATTGCAAGTGGCGAAAACAATTGCTAAAGATATTTATTCGCAACTGACTTGGAAGCGCAGTTGCAAATAACATGTTTGTTGCAACTGTACTGAAAGCATAGTTGCTAAAAGTATGCTTTTGCAAGAGGAAGGGAAGCGCAGTTGCTAAAATATGCTTTTCGCAACAGGAAGAAAATGTTTGTTGCTAAATCTCATCTATTACAACTGCTACAATAGGTCTGTTGCTAAATATCATTTACTGCAACTGTCATGTGTCGCCTGTTGCAAATAACTAGTTGCGGTAGGGTATTTTTCTTGTAGTGAATTTCTAACCATATTGGTGAAGTACATCCATTGTACCATTGGCGTTTGAACCATTTTTGGTGAAAACATTTGGCGCCCATCGTGGGGCTGTATTTGAGTCCTTCCGTATGGAAATTCAACAAGATCTTCTCAAAAAACTTTGTTTGAAGTCATGGGGTATACCAAAGGAGACCATCCGCGAAGTTAATGACCCCGTCGACAATACTAATATTATCACATTGCCCGCCACCCATTTCAAGATAGGAGAATCATCAAGAGTCGAGATTGTTGTAACGAAAAGAGTATTGGAAGAAGAAATGGCGGGGCTGATGAGCCAGATAACCATCGTAAGCAACGCAATGATGAAGAACTTGAGTCAATGTTTGCTATTCAAGCCGCTACTGCAAAAGCCACGCTAAGTGCCACTCTTTTTCTACCTACAAGAACAAGTCAAGCCTATGATACAAAATCCTATGCTTCAAGCACAAAACAGGGAAATTCTGTTTGGGAAGTTACTTATCATGTTAATCTGGACCACGGAAAAGCTAAAGCACCTATGTACAATTCTTCTGATGGCACAACCTCTTGACGATTGGATGATCCTATGAAAGGGGAATTCCTCTCGAAGGAAACCCTATATTCCCCTACTCCAATTTGTAATTACACACTTGGACAAGGAGTTGGCAAGGAAGAAGGTGTTCGTTCCATGAATCAGAATAAAGAACAGGAATATATTTCAGAAATGGTATGTGAAATTGTGAAAAAGAGCTTGAAACAAGTGGACAATCGAAAGGAATGAGAATTTCTTCCTACTAAGATCCCACTCACCGAAAGAATTAAAATGGCTATACATCCGTAGGAATTTAAGCCTCCAACAATGTGATCCTGTGAAGGAACAAGCGACCCAATGTATTCCCATGTAGATATGATCAGCATATGGACGGGGCGCGTGCCACCGACGAGATCAAATGCCTATATTTTCCGACTTATTTAGAGGGGGTGGCCTACCTCTGGTTCACAAAGTTGCAGCTGAAGTGTGTGGACGACTTCGCTACCTTAGCCAAATTGTTCGGTAAGCAATTCAGATTCCAAGCACCTAAAATCCGAGATGTCATGGAGTTAAGTGAAATACAAAAAAGACCAGGAGAGTCTGTCAAATTTTTTTTCACTCACTTTAACATGGTAGTGGCCGAAGTTGAAAATTATGAGCCCCGACTAGTTCTGATTGCCTTGAAGGGGGCCGTATGTAAAAAACCAAGTTAGGACGATGGATTAAGAAAAAGAAGCCAAGTACAATCGAACAGATACTTAATAAAGCTGAAAAATATATGAAAAAGAGAACTCGGTATGTGAAAGGATAAAAACGAAAGATACTGCGCAAGGCAGTTTTAGTAGTCGGAAGAGGAGCAATGAAAGAAATGATAAATGGTCCAAGAAGAAGCTGCGATTCTTTAAAAATTCTGAGCTCACTCCCCTTAATGATACCATAGGGAATATTTGTAAAACCCGGAAAATCTGAACCAATTTAAAAATTTTAAATTGGCTATTTTAGTGGATTTTGAATATTTAAAATAGATATTTTAAATAATAACGATGAAAAGTAAGCTTGAATCGATGATTGAAAATAAATAAAGTTAATTTGAATTATAAACAAGGCCTGAAATGGTGCTGCAGTTTCAAAAATTGAATTCAAACTTTAACTGACTGTACCGGGTGCAAAATAAAACGGATTTTAGTGAAACCAAAAATATTTAAATCTGTTAGTGAATATCTTTCTAACGAATCTGAAAAATCGAAGTTTCGTAGCGGGAGTCAAAAGTTATGGCCAAATGAATTTTCAGAAAGGTCGCTATAGAATTTATATAGCCCATGAAAATAGACATTTTGCAAACGACCTCGGAATTCGACGAAACCACTTCTGTTGGATCCGGGGTGTCAAATTATTGCTAGGTTTCAAATTTCATAATTTTTGAAGTTAATATGTGAGTGTGGCGAAGAAAAATGTGTTTTGGTCAGTTACAGTTAAATGGGATCGACCAGAAATGGGCCATTTTTCAAACGGTCTCATAATTCGACGAAACTAGTTTTGTTGGGACCGTATCGTCGAAACATAGCTGGATTTATTTTTCTGGAATTTTTCGAATCAGTTTGTGGCCCTGGCAAATTGAAATGTATGTTCAAATTGAATATTAAATGTTTTATACATTAATTTAAAAAATAACTGACTGTAACAATCGAATTGGCCTACAAAACATATCCCGTTGTGTTCGGAATGGGGATATTTAGCTAGGGGTGACAATCGTTGGGTTTGAATTGGAGTTCGTATGAAGTGAAGGGTATTTTCGGATTTTAATAAATTAAAAATTAAAATAAAATAACCGGCCAATCCCCTTTCTTCTCTAACTTTCCGCGTTGACCAACGAAGCTCGTAAACCCAAAATACGCACGGCAGAAAAGCATCGAGGCCTTCTCTCCTCGATTACGAAAAATCCACGCAAAGAAACCCATCAGTTGTTTGGAGATTTTTGAAGAGAATTCAGAGGGCTTCAAATCCATATAATGTGTGAGATTTTTCGTTGAGTGTTGTGAGAGAATCGACAACAAGAAGTTGGCACCTTCCCATCGCCGCCGCGGGGCCTACAGGCCACCGAAGTTGGGCCCGCTTCAGGCGCCAGCGCGCCACTCCTTCTTCTTCGCCTCTGCGAAGGCCGATCGTCGAATCACTTCACTGTTTGCACGAAAAATTAAAACCTAGTTTGGAACGATTTGCTGAGAGGTACGGCTGAATTATTTTAAACTGATTATAGCACTTTAAAGCGCTACGGTTTATGATTTTACAATAAAAATCATATCTTTTTCGTTTGTGGTCGAAATTCAGTGAAACAAGAGACACCGGGACCGTGAGGACGTATTCTACATTCTAGAAGAGACCGCATATTTTTCTGAGCCTTCTGCTATTTTTTGGTGGAGTGGAACCTAATGTGAGATTTCTAATTTATAAACGATATGGAAAACAATGATGTATAAATTATATAGTCGATGTATGAGTTATATAAGCGTTGTACACCTCATGTATAAGCGTTGTATAAGTTGTATGTTCGATGTATAAGTTATATATGCATTGTAAAAATTATATATGCGATGAAATGAAATTGAAATGAATTGAAGTGAATTGAAATATATTTATATACAAATATATATATTTATATATATACTTCCCTCGTCCACAGACCATGGACGATATTTATTGGTTGTGATATTGTTTGGATTATTTTGTTGATGTGAAATTTGGTGAATAATGCGAATGGTTGATATAAATTGTTTGTGGTTGGGAATGATTGATTGTGGTTAAAAATACCCATTTGTGGTTGAAACAAATTAGAATAGGATTGTGGAAATGAAAATAAAACATGTCGCCTACGTGCGAACTAGATGCATGAATCCCCGTTGTTAAAAACCGCAAGGTTTTAAGGTAGAGCGAGGAGCCGTACTAGGGACGGCCCCGGTTTTAACTACCCTGCCGTTATGCTGCCGAAATTTTCTGAAATATTCATGTGTTAGAATTATTTTCATTTGTTGAAATTATTTTCATGTGTTGAAACTACATTCATGTGTTGAATAGAAATTCATACGTTGAATAGAAATTCATGTGTTGAATGGTAGTCGTGTTTTGAAATAAATTGTTTTATAATAAAAATCATATTTTTATCATCTATATGAACTATATAAAATAGTCGTGTTTTAAAATAAATTGTTTTATGATAAAAATCGTATTTTTATCATCTATATAAACTATATAAAATAGTCGTGTTTTGAAATAAATTGTTTTATAATAAAAATCATATTTCTATCATCTATATGAACTATATAAAATAGTCGTGTTTTGAAATAAATTGTTTTACAATAAAATCACATTTTTATTATATATACGAACTATAGAGAACATTCATGTGTTGAAAAGAAATTCATTCGTTGAATAGAATTTCATGTGTTGAATGGTACTCGTGTTTTGAAATAAATTGTTTTACAATAAAATCACATTTTTATTATATATATGAACTATATAGAACATTCATGTGTTGAATAGAAATTCATTCGTTGAATAGAAATTCATGTGTTGAATGGTACTCGTGTTTTATATAAATTGCTTTTACAATAAAAATCATATTTTTATTATATATATGAATTGTTAAAAATAGTGAAGTGTTGAAATAAATGTTTATTGGATAAAAACCTCATTTTTATCAAATGAATGAAATGGATATGGTTTTGAAATCGAAGAATAGATTATATATATATATAATTAAAATAAATCGAATAACGAAGCTGCAGTTTGTGTTTTGAAACCGTGATTTCAAACGATTAGTGCGGGAGATCCGACCATCGGATTTTCCCGAAACCACAACCGTTGGGTTCGCCTTGGAAATATCTTTCCAATGGCACCAACTTTGTAAAGATCCAACGGTTGGATTGTCTGGAATGTTTAATTCAAATCTGAAGAAAAACATCGCTAGAATAGATTATATTTATATACATAAATATAATTAAAATAAATCGAATAACGACGCTGTAGTTCGTATTTTGAAATCGTAACTTCAAACGATTAGTGCGGGAGATCCGACCGTCGGATTTTCCCAAAACTGAAACCGTTGGATTCGTTTTGAAAAGATCTTTCTAATGATATAAATTTTTTGAAGATCCAACGGTTAGATTTTCAGATATGTGTAAATCAAATCTGGAGAAAAACAGCGTCACGGTCGCGTTATGGCCTGAAGCGTTGTTTTGAATAAATTGGCTTTTTTTAACTAAATAAAAATAGCGATAAATTGTGATAAAATATTATAAACGATATGGAATGGAAATAAACTGAATTTACTCGGTTTATGTGATATTTGATGGTTGAATGTGTTTGGCGTGAAAACTACATTAAAGAACAGAATTGGTGATGTCGAATAATTTAACCATTGAAATGAATTGATTTGAAATTCTAAATATACGTGAATTATTTGAAAAGGCCGAGTTAATTCTCATTTCAAATAATTGATCGACGATTGAAAGTCGAAGATATGAAGACGATGCAAGACCGATGATCTTCATGTCGAATGGAGGGGTGCTACTGATGCTCATGATAGAGTAGCTACCTAGAAGGGGTTGAAGTAGTAGCCACCCGGACGTACATGTTGATTGTACGGATATGCGAGGAATAAAGATCCTCCGGTTTCGTTCAGACCTAGAATGGACTTGTAAATGGACTGTGTGTCTGACATTGGATTTCATTCTGTGTGATTGATAAACGTCAGTTACATGGCGTGAATTGCATGTGTGGCATGCTGAGATGCAATGATAAAAGCTTTTGTTGAAAAGCAGAGCTTTGTGGTTGATGATCAAAGCAACGCCTGTGTGGCATCGCTTTGTGTATAACGTAGATTCGCGAGCCTCACACCCCGGTATGAGCCAGAAACGGGAGACGGGCTTCAGGGAGGACATGCGTTTCCTTCTAGCTAGGAGTGGGGCTTTGGGTTTTACACGCCTGGGTATTTTACTTATGTGGATGATGGAAAGCGAGGCCTCTCGGATATGACCAGTGACGACCCATAGGGCGGGGAAACGCAGTGTTCAGGAATTTTAATCCACATCGGTGGACCGGCCCTGACGATCCAAGGCTTGCCTGCGCGCTTGCCTGAGACACAGGCTTGAGCGTCTCGAATTCGGTAAGGACTATCTTTTGCCTTGGTTCATGGTGGAAATCCAATTTCTAAATACGACATTGTGCGGTTTTGATTGTATACCTATATATGGCGACATAGTGTATGGGGCATTAATGCCACCTATGATTGATTTTTATGATTGTATTTAAAATTAGAAACTAACTGGAAACGAGCTAGGACGGATGGTTTCCTGGGTATTGGTATGATGTTGGTTTCGGCCCTCGGGGTTAATACTTATGGAAACGTTCTCTTACTAGTTTACGGTTGGAGTCTGTTTAAGAATAAACGAAAAATTTACATTTCAAATGATTTGTTTTCCTCGTATCAAGCATATTTGGCCATTATAAGGTAAAACTCTATCCTCCGGTTTGTGTTGCATTGTGTGATGGGAACTGAGTCTTATAATGGCTTCATTTTTATAAAAAGCATTGCGATGTTTAAAAGATTTATTTGCTTTAAAGCACTGGCAATCTAATGGAGTAAACCCGTTCCGCGAAAGTGGCGTGGTCCTGTGATTAGCCATATTTGAAAATGTGTTAAATAGATTTCTCATACCAGTCCCATGGCTGACTCGTAGTTTGTTTCACTTGCAAACTCGGGTGCCCCTATTTCTACATGGGCAGCCTTGTGTTCAGGTTTTAGCAGGCTCTTTCTGGATAGCTGGAGATGAAGATGGATTCTATCATTTATCTCTTTTTATGCTGTTCAGCTTCTGTTGTACATATTATGTTTTCTTTTCCGCAGTAGACATTTATGTATAGCTGAACTGTATTTTGTACTAAGTATGATCCTATATACTGTGTAACTCTGATGATTATATTTATCCAGTGTATTCTATTGTACATTATCTGGTGTATTTAATTATTTCTGTTCTTCTATTATCTGTTTATGTGTCATATTCCAAAGATTACCCTTGCCACCGTCTTATCGGGAATGGGGTCGTCACAAATGTGATATCAGAGCTTTGGTTAAGCTTAGTTCTGGAATATAACATAAGAACAAACTCGTCAGAAATAGAACCAGTAGAGTTCTGGGACGAGTAACTCATTACTGATAGGATCAGTAATATCCTAGTATGAGTATAGCAGAATGAAATACACCTCGATAGACACATTTACATTCAAGTATTTGTCTTTATGCTTTACAATATCTTTTCTGTTGACCTGACCCTTGGTCTGCTATTTGCAGAAGTACTAGAAAATGAGTGCCAGAAACAGAAGGAATGCAGACCCAGATATAGAAGCTCTACTTAAGAAATATGGAAATATGGGTGGAGTACCATTCTTGGGCGAAGAATCTATTGCTAAAACACAAGCTTGGATTCGTTCTTCTGAGAAAATCTTTGAAGGTTTAAAGCTGAGAGATGACCAGAAAAGATTACTGGCATCTTGGGCACTCAAAGACGAAGCTTTGTTCTGGTGGGATTCGATTGTTAAAGATAATCCAGAAGGTGATATCACCTGGGATAGATTCAAAGAACTTTTCAGTGAAAAATTTATTCCTCCAGAAGCAACTGAACGGTTATGTGATGAATTCTCCTATTTGATACAAAAAGATATGAATATCCCAGAATATCATAAGAGATTCAACGAACTTTCTCATTTTGCCCCTCATCTAATTCAAGATCCAAAGAGGAAGAATCTTAGGTTTATTTATGGTCTGCAAAGAAAATACTAGAATAAAGTAATGGGGCATGTGAAGCTTCCTTTTTCCGAAATGATATACATGGCCTACCAGTATGAGGATCTCGATAGGAGAGGTATGTTGCGAGACGAAGAGGAAGTCAGCTCTAGCAGCAAAAGAAAATTCGAAACTGATAGCCTGGAGACGAGTACACAGCCCGAGGCCAGTACGACGTCTAGAGTCAGAAAGAAGCCTAGATTCGATCGAGAAAATGTTATATCCAAGAAAGGACCCGTGACGACCGCAATATGCAATAACTGCAAGAAACCAGGACATTTGTCGATAAACTGTGGACCCTTAAAGAAGCGATTAAAGGGGGGTTTAAATCCAAGAACAAGTTGCAAGACACTAGGAAATGCAATCTGTGACATCGGGCTGGGCATATAAAGCGGGATTGCCAGTTATTAGAGAAACCTGGAATGGTACAGGTAAATAAAGTAGCAGAAGTTCCTGCATCCTCGTCCGGCTAGGAAAGGCCAGATGTTTTAGAAGCATGCTTACTGTCAAGGATATTCCGGTTAAAGTATTGTTTGATATAGGCGCGTCGCGAAGCTTTATGGCAAAGAATGCGGTTAAGAAACTAGATTTGAATTTGAAGAAGCTCAAAGAACCCATGACAGTTCATAATCCGGTCGGGGGTTCCCTCGATCTTAGTTGGGTTTGTAAAATTCCTGTTTCTTTTTCTCGTTATCGGTTCCCCACTATCGCGATCGTTATGAATTTTACCGAATTCTATCTCATTCTGGGATTGGACTGGTTAACCCAATATGAAGCCGAAGTTAAATGCACCGAGAGGGTTGTCAGAGCAAAAACAAAGTACGGGGAATATATAACCATTCCATGCGAAGGACCGAATTCTAATAGAAAAGGCTTCTGGGCAGCTTTAGATGTTTCTCCTGCGCAGATAGAACCTGTTCCTGTCGTCGCGGAGAATATTCCCGTCGACATCGAAAATATACCAGTTGTTAAGAACTATGCGGATGTGTTCGAAGAAGTTGTTAGCTTACCTCCGCAAAGAAAAATTGATTTTAAAATCTCTTTGGTCCCGAATGCAAGGCCAGTAGTTCACGCTATTCGAAGAATGACCTTGAAAGAGAAAGATGAGTTAGATAATCAAACTCGACAGCTAGTATGGAAGGGTCTGATCAGACCTAGTTACTCTGATTGGGGAGCAGCAGTGGTATTTGTCCCGAAGTCGAACGGTACTCTCAGATTATTTGTAGACTATCGTGACTTGAATAAGAAGACACTGAAGAAAAAATATCCATTGCCGCGGATTGATGATTTGTTGGATCGATTGAATGGCACACAAGTGTTTTCACGAATGGACCTAGCTACAAGTTTCCATCAGCTTCGTATTGCCGAAGAGTGTGTTCCTTTGACAGCATTCAGAGGTCCAGACTTATTTTACGGGTGGTTACTAATGCCGTTCGGCTTATGTAACGCTCCAGCTTATTTTGTCGGCCTAATGAACCGAGTATTCAGAGGAGTATTGAATAAATTTGTATGGTTTTCATTGATGATATCCTTATCTTCTCTAAGTCAGAAAGCGAGCATGAAAAACAATTGGAACAAGTGTTAGAGATTCTGAGAAGGAATGTTTTAAAAGCAAAGTTTTCCAAATGTGTATTCTGGCAAAAAGAAGTCAAATTTCTTGGCCACGTCGTGTCAAAAGAAGGAATTTCAGTGGATCCCAGTAAAATCACTGCTATTCAGAATTGGAAACAGCCTCCTACGTCCATAGAAGTCAGGAGTTTCCTTGGATTGGCCAGTTATTATCGGAAGTTCGTTGAGAATTTTTCGAAGATATCCAGTCACTTAACGAAGCTTACTAAGAAACATTCGAGATTTAACTGGACTCCCGAATATGAGACAGCTTTCCAGGAGTTGAAGTTAAAATTGACGACTGCTCCAGTGCTCACAATTATTGACGGAGACCAGGAGTTAAAAGTCTGGACCGATGCTTCTAAAGAAGGCCTTAGCGCAGAGTTAATGCAAAGAGGCAATGTGGTCGCTTATGCTAGCCGTCAATTGAAACCCCATGAAAAGAATTATGTAACCCACGATCTTGAATGGCTAGCTATCGTGTTTGCTATGAAAATCTGGAGGCATTATCTATTGGGTGAGAAGTTTGAATTATACACTGATCATCAATGATTTAAATATTTATTCACCCAGAAGGGTCTGAATATGAGGCAGCAGCGTTGGCTAGAATTTCTTGCAGCTTGTGATCTAGATATTTTATATACTCCGGGAAAAGCCAATGTTGTAGCTGATGCGCTCAACAGGAAGAATGTGATCATCGCCAGTATTATCATTACACCATCGTTGATTGATAAAATAGCTATTCTTCAGAAAGACGATAGTTTTATTAAGGAGATGATTAGAAGAATTCAAAAGGGCGAAGTCTCCAGTTTCCAAGTGGATAGTGCAGGAGTTCTGAGCTTGAAAGGTAGAATTTGTGTTCCCAACAATCTTGATCTCAAAAGAGAAGTAATGAACGAGAGCCACAAGTCCAAGCTGAGCATCCACCCAGGGGTTAGTAAAATGTACAATGACCTCAAGCGAACTTTCTGGTGGAAGGCAATGAAAAGAGATATCTCTATATATGTTAGCCGGTGTTCCATCTATCGACAAGTCAAAAGCGATCAGCAGAAGCTCGCTGGATTGTTGCAACCTTTAGAAATTCCAGGTGGAAAGTCGGAACATATTTCTATGGACTTCATAGATGGTTTGCCCAGAACCCGGAAAGGAAATGACAGTATTTGGGTGATCGTAGATCGTTTCACGAAGACCTCCCATTTCATACCTGTCAAATCGAACTGCTCAGAGTCTGGCGCAGATATATTTCAAGGAAATTGTTAGACTGCACGGAGTTCCCATGAGCATCATTAGTGATCGTGACCCGATTTTTGCCAGTAAATTCTGGGAAGCATTCCAAGCAGAATTGGGAATGAAACTGAACTTGAGCACCGCTTATCATCTTCAAACAGATGCTCAAACTGAGAGGGTGAATCATATTCTAGAAGATCTATTGCGGGCGTGTATTATTGATTTTGGTGGATCATGGGAAGACCACATACATTTGGCTGAATTCTCATATAACAACAGCTACCAAGCGAGCCTGAAAATGTCTCCACTCGAAGTATTGTATGGTAGACCGTGCTGATCCTCTGCTTGTTGGGTTGAACCTGGTATAGACTTGTATTGGGGCCAGATATGATTCGCGATGCTGCGGATAAAGTCGATTTCGTTAAGAAACGATTACTCGTTGCCCAAAGCAGACAGAAAAGTTATGCAGATAAGAGAAGAAGAGATATATCATTTGCTGTTGGCGACTATGTTTATTTGAAAGTATCTCCGATGAGAGGAGTCATCCGATTCGGTAAAACGGGGAAATTGGCGCCCAAATTCATTGGTCCGTTTCCTATTCTAGAACGGATTGGAACTCTCGCATATAGGGTTCAATTGCCTGATTGGTTGCCTGGAGTGCATGACGTATTTCATGTATCTCAACTGCGAAAGCATGTGCATGATCCAGATCTCGTTGTAGAAGAAGCCGCACAACAGGATTTGGAAATCACTCCAGAATTGGTAGCTAGAAGAGAGCCGATGAAGATAATTGGCAAAGAAACCAAAGAGCTGAGGAACAAGAATATTCACTTAGTCAAAGTGCAATGGAGTGGAGATTCGCGAGATTGTACTTGGGAAACAGAGGAAACATTGAGAAAGCCTATCCTAAGTGCAGGGTGGATATCTCTGATTGACTCTGGTGCAAGGTACATTTACCATATTTTGCAATTCCATTATGTTCTCCAATTTGTTGTTGTTTTCTTTGCATAGATGTAAACTTTTTAATTATGTAGTCTGAATGATTTAAAAGAAGTATATGAATTAATTAGTATATTTTTGAAAAGTTAAAAATAAATTGATTGATGTTTGTGTTGTGTGATTGTGGATTTGATTTATTAAATTATTAGAATGGTAATTAAATTAATCAATAAGAGAATGAATGGTAGAGTTTATTCGATTAAATCACACATTGAACTAATTAGAAAATAGATAGAAATATATACATGTGTATTATATATGTTTGAACAGGTAAACGGATTAGTTGTTGAGTAAATATTTTATTTGCGTGCCCGACAAATAGGTAAGACTTAATGAGTTGGCTGCGCAATTTTATTTTTATATCAACTCCTGTGAATGCCATAAGATGCGGAGTGCTGGTTATTCTGTGTGTAATAATAAACATCGCCATAGGATAGTAACAATTAATTTTGAACAACACTACATGGCATACTTCTTGACGATATGCATACTTCATCATATACCACATAAGCATTTGAAGCTTGTGTGACGAGGTTGAAGATTTACCATACGAGCGAGAGGCTTATATGGCGATGACTATATATTACAGGTTGAACTGATGACTGATATGGACCATATAAAATTGTAACGATAAATTGCCAGATTAATAAAAACCCCACACGGGTCTGGAGTTGACAATAATCATGTCTCTCTAGTTATTAGATACGACACATGGATTATTTCTTTCCCACACGGGACGAGGTGATGAGAATCTATTCTCTGGAGTAATTAAAAATACACACTCCCTCGGGCTTAGACAGAGTGACGAGAATTTATTCACTGGAGTTATTATCTATACACGCTCCCCTGTAAGCACCAGAATATATCACTATAAATATGTGTATGCTTTATAGGATTTATTGGGTACCTAATACGGCCCAATAAATTTCCAAACCCCTCCCCGTACAAAGGAGGTTATGGCGAAATTTTTCGAAAATTTAGGGTGTTAGCCAAATTTTTGAAGAATTTGAAAATTCTAAGAAACTGAAAAGTTGGAGAATGGAAGCCAGATTGAGAGTAGAGTTGGTTAATCAAACCACTTTCGACTTTGTTCTTTTCGGGGACGAAAAGTTTTAAGTGGGGGAGATTGTAACAACCCGGAAAATCTGAGCCAATTTAAAATTTTTAAATGGGCTATTTTAGTGGATTTTGAATATTTAAAATAGATACTTTAAATAATAACGATGAAAAGTAAGCCTGAATCGATGTTTGAAAATAAATAAAATTAATTTGAATTATAAACAAGGCCTGAAATGGCGCTGTAGTTTCAAAAATTGAATTCAAACTTTAACTAACTGTACCGGGTGTAAAATAAAACGGATTTTAGTGAAACCAAAAATATTTAAATCTGTTAGTGAATATCTTTCTAACGAATCGGAAAAATCGAAGTTTCGTAGCAGGAGTCAAAAGTTATGGCCAAATGAATTTTCAGAAAGGTCGCTACAGAATTTATATAGCCCGTGAAAATAGACATTTTGCAAACAACCTCGGAATTCGACGAAACCACTTCTGTTGGATCCAGGATGTCAAATTATTGCTTGGTTTCAAATTTCATAATTTTTGAAGCTAATATGTGAGCGTGGCGAAGAAAAATGTGTTTTGGTCAGTTACAGTTAAATGGGATCGACCAGAAATGGGCCATTTTTCAAACGGTCTCAGAATTCGACGAAACTAGTTTTGTTGGGACCGTATCGTCAAAACATAGCTAGATTTATTTATCTAGAATTATTCGAATCAGTTTGTGGCCCTGGAAAATTGAAATGTACGTTCAAATTGAATATTTAATGTTTTATACTTTAATTTGAAAAATAAATGGCTGTAACAATCGAATTGGCCTACGCAACATATCCCATTGTGTTCGGAATGGGGGTATTTAGCTAGGGTCGACAATCATTGGGTTCGAATTGGAGTTCGTATGAAGTGAAGGGTATTTTCGGATTTTAATAAATTAAAAATTAAAATAAAATAACCGGCCAATCCCCTTTCTTCTCTAACTTTCCGCGTTGACCAACGAAGCCCGTAAACACAAAATACGCACGGCGGAAAAGCATCGAGACCTTCTCTCCTCGATTAAGAAAAATCCACGCAAAGAAACCCATCAGTTGTTTGGAGATTTTTGAAGAGAATTCAGAGGGCTTCGAATCCATATAAGGTATGAGATTTTTCGTTGAGTGTTGTAAGAGAATCGACAGCAGGAAGTTGGCACCTTCCCATCGCCTCCGCGCCGCCTACAGGCCACCGAAGTGGGCCCTACTTCAGGCGCCAGCGCGCCACTCCTTCTTCTTCGCCGCTGCGAAGGCCGATCGTCGAATCACTTCACCGTTTGCACGAAAAATTCAAACCTAGTTTGGAACGATTTGCTGAGAGGTACGGCTGAATTATTTTAAACTGATTATAGCACTTTAAAGCACTACGGTTTATGATTTTACAATAAAAATCATATCTTTTCGTTTGTGGTTGAAATTCAGTGAAACAAGAGACACCGGGACCGTGAGGACGTCTTCTACATTCTAGAAGAGACCGCATATTTTTCTGAGCCTTCTGCTATTTTTTGGTGGAGTGGAACCCAATGTGAGATTTCTAATTTATAAATGATATGCAAAAAAACGATGTATAAATTATATAGTCGATGTATGAGTTATATAAGCGTTGTACACCTCACGTATAAGCGTTGTATAAGTTGTATGTTCGATGTATAAGTTATATATGCGTTGTAAAAATTATATATGCGATGAAATGACATTGAAATGAATTGAAGTGAATTGAAATATATTTATACACGAATATATATATATATATATATATATATATATATATATATATACTCCCCTCGTCCACAGACCGTGGACGATATTTATTGGTTGTGATATTGTTTGGTTGATGTGAAATTTGGTGAATAATGTGAATGGTTGATATAAATTGTTTGTGGTTGAGAATGATTGATTGTGGTTGAAAAATACCCATTTGTGGTTGAAAAAAATTAGAATAGGATTGTGGAAATGAAAATAAAACATGCCGCCTGCGTGCGAACTAGATGCATGAATCCCCATTGTCAAAAACCGCGAGGTTTTAAGGTAGAGCGAGGAGCCGTACTAGGGACGGCCCCGGTTTTAACTACCCTGCCGTTATGCTGCCGAAATTTTCTGAAATATTCATGTGTTAGAATTATTTTCATTTGTTGAAATTATTTTCATGTGTTGAAACTACATTCATGTGTTGAATAGAAATTCATATGTTGAATAGAAATTCATGTGTTGAATGGTAGTCGTGTTTTGAAATAAATTGTTTTATAATAAAAATCATATTTTTATCATCTATATGAACTATATAAAATAGTCCTGTTTTGAAATAAATTGTTTTATAATAAAAATCATATTTTTATCATCTATACGAACTATATAAAATAGTCGTGTTTTGAAATAAATTGTTTTATAATAAAAATCATATTTCTATCATCTATATGAACTATATAAAATAGTCGTGTTTTGAAATAAATTGTTTTACAATAAAAATCACATTTTTATTATATATACGAACTATAGAGAACATTCATGTGTTGAATAGAAATTCATTCGTTGAATAGAAATTCATGTGTTGAATGGTACTCGTGTATTGAAATAAATTGTTTTACAATAAAAATCACATTTTTTATTATATGTACGAACTATATAGAACATTCATGTGTTGAATAGAAATTCATTCGTTGAATAGAAATTCATGTGTTGAATGGTACTCGTGTTTTAAATAAATTACTTTTACAATAAAAATCACATTTTTATTATATATATTAATTGTTAAAAATAGTGAAGTGTTGAAATAAATGATTGTTGGATAAAAACCTCATTTTTATCAAATGAATGAAATGAATATGGTTTTGAAATCGAAGAATAGATTATATTTATATATATATATATATAAATATAATTAAAATAAATCGAATAACGAAGCTGCAGTTCGTGTTTTGAAACCGTGATTTCAAACGATTAGTGCGGGAGATTCGACCATCGGATTTTCCCGAAACCACAACCGTTGGGATCGCCTTGGAAATATCTTTCCAACGACACCAACTTTGTAAAGATCCAACGGTTGGATTGTCTGGAATGTTTAATTCAAATCTAAAGAAAAACAGTGCCAGAATATATTATATTTATTTATATATATATATAAATATAATTAAAAAAAATCGAATAACGACGCTGTAGTTCGTATTTTGAAATCGTAACTTCAAATGATTAGTGCGGAAGATCCGACCGTCGGATTTTCCCGAAACTGAAACCGTTGGATTCGTTTTGAAAAGATCTTTCTAATGATATAAAATTTGTGAAGATCCAACGGTTAGATTTTCAGATATGTGTAAATCAAATCTGGAGAAAAACAGCGCCACGACCGCGTTATGGCCTGAAGCGTTGTTTTGAATAAATTGGCTATTTTTAAATAAATAAAAATAGCAATAAATCATGATAAAATATTATAAATGATATGGAATGGAAATAAACTGAATTTGCTCGGTTTATGTGATATTTGATGGTTGAATGTGTTTGTCGTGAAAACTACATTAAAAAACAGAATTGGTGATGTCGAATAATTTAACCATGGAAATGAATTGATTTGAAATTCTAAATATACGTGAATTATTTGAAAAGCCGAGTTAATTCTCATTTCAAATAATTGATCGATGATTGAAAGTCGAAGATATGAAGACGATGCAAGGCCGATGATCTTCACGTCGAATGGAGGGGTGCTACTGATGCTCATGATAGGAGTAGCTACCTAGAAGGGGTTGAAGTAGTAGTCACCCGGACGTACTTGTTGATTGTATGGATATGCGAGGAATAAAGATCCTTCGGTTTCGTTCAGACCCAGAACGGACTTGTAAATGGACTGTGTGTCTGACATTGGATTTCATTCTGTGTGATTGATAAACGTCAGTTACATGGCATGAATTGCCTGTGTGGCATGCTAAGATGCAATGATCAAAGCTTTTGTTGAAAAGCAGAGCTTTGTGGTTGATGATCAAAGCAACGCCTGTGTGGCATCGCTTTGTGTATAACGTAAATTCGCGAGCCTCACACCCCGGTATGAGCCAGAAATGGGAGACGGACTTCAGGGAGGACATGCGTTTCCTTCTAGCTTGGAGTGGTGCTTTGTGTTTTAAACGCCCGGGTATTTTACTTATGTGGATGATGGAAAGCGAGGCCTCGGTTAGCTTCGGTCTCTTCGGAGCCGATGGTGTGGTCGGATATGACCAGTGACGCCCCATAGGGCGGGGAAACGCAGTGTTCAGGAATTTTAATCCACATCGGTGGACCGGCCTTGACGATCCAAGGCTTGCCTGCGCGCTTGCCTGAGACACGGGCTAGAGCGTCTCGAATTCGATAAGGACTATCTTTTTCCTTGGTTCATGGTGGAAATCCAATTTCCAAATACGACATCATGCGGTTTTGATTGTATACCTATATATGGCGACATAGTGGTATGGGGCATTAATGCCGCCTATGATTGATATTTATGATTGTATCTAAAATTAGAAACTAACTGGAAACGAGCTAGGATGGATGGTTTCCTGGGCATTGGTCTGATGTTGGTTTCGGCCTTCGGGGTTAATACTTAGAGAATCGTTCTCTTACTAGTTTACGGTTGGAGTCTGATTAAGTATTAAAGGATAATATTTACATTTCAAATGATTTGTTTTCCTCGTATCAAGCATATTTGGCCATTATAAGGTAAAACTCTATCCTCCGGTTTGTGTTGCATTGTGTGATGGGAACTGAGTCTTATAATGGCTTCATTTTTATAAAAAGCATTGCGATGTTTAAAAGATTTATTTGTTTTAAAGCACTGGCAATCCAATGGAGTAAACCCGTTCCGCGAAAGTGGCGTGGTCCTGTGATTAACCATATTTGAAAATTTGTTAAATAGATTTCTCATACTAGTCCCATGACTGACTCGTAGTTTGTTTCACTTGCAAACTCGGGTGTCCCTATTTCTACACGGGCAGCCTTGTATTCAGGTTTAAGCAGGCTCTTTCTGGATAGCTGGAGCTAAAGATGGATTCTATCATTAATCTCTTTTTATGCTGTTCAGCTCCTGTTGTACATATTATGTTTTCTTTTCCGCAGTAAACATTTATGTATAGCTGAACTGTATTTTGTACTAAGTATGATCCTATATACTGTGTAACTCTGATGATTATATTTATCCTGTGTATTCTATTGTACATTATCTGGTGTATTTAATTATTTCTGTTCTGCTATTATCTATTTATGTGTCATATTCCAAAGATTACCTTTGCCACCGTCTTATCGGGAATGGGGTCATCACAATATTTTCATGGCAACCAAGGATACGGAGAAATATCCGATCCCGAAACAAATGCAAGTTAAAGATAGTGCTCTAATATCAGGAAGGTTTTGTCATTTCCATAACTAGCCAGGACACGACACATATGATTGTAGGCATCTAAAATCATTAATCGAGGAGCTGCTTAGGAAGAATCATTTGCAACAATACGTACAAGCCTATGAACACTGCTCCAACTCTCCACATGCAATGAGTAATGAGAAGATTGCTCAAACCGATCCAAAGCCAACATTTACTTGAGGATCAGTTATCAGCACCCTAATTACGGCGTTCTAAAAAAAAGACCTCCATTATTTTACTTTGCTTTACGACTTAAGAATAAGTAGTCATTTTACTCTACTCTTTTACTCACGATGTTCTTAACAGATGTAACACTTATGATGTATTAAACAAAAGTTATATAAACCAGAATTTATATGCTCATCTAAATGACATGATGGTAAGACCATACTAAGGGCCAATTTCTTAATTGCAGGCATAGTTGGAGCAATCGCTTATCCCCAATTAAACCATAACAGAAAACTTCCGAAAGCACATTCCAAGCAAAGCAACTTAAAGACCGGGAATATCATGCAAAATAAGCTTATCGTTTCAAGAAGATAAGATGCACTGGGGCAAATAATGAAAAGCATGATAAACAAACAGCAAGTCAGAAAGCTGCACTTTTCACTATGAAACACGCCAAATCCTTAGCAAGCATCTATTGAAGGAGCTGGCATCAAGCTTTGAGGAAAATACAAAGATAGCATTAACTTTTCCCATGGATTTAAAACATCATCTTGCCAATCCCAAAAAAGGCACCTTGTTAGGTGTAGGGCACGAATTCTTTGAATCGAACAAAAACTCGATAAGAAGAGTTAGTGTCCACCTCCCGGGACGAAGCATAAAGATTAAAAAAAAAGAAACTGGCTGGAAGCCCCAGTCCTAGTGCATGAAGGATCAAAACAAGCAAAAATCCTAGCCGAAAGGGGGTAACAAAATCAGAAACCCTAGCCGAAAGGGGGTAACATAAATCCTAGCCGAAAGGGAGTATCCAACAAGGTCTTTTTGTTCCTAGAGAAATCAGAACAAACAAGACCGAACTTGGATCGAAAATTGAAACCCAAGTCCTCCCATGGGGGCACCCAAACGAAAAAACAACATAATAACCTAGCGTATTTAAAATCTAATCCCCGAAGAACTTGTACTACAAGGTTAGCGGGAAATATGATTGAATACCAAACTAATAAACACAAGCTGACCGACCAAAATTGAAGTCGCGGCTACAACTAAGAAAATTCGCAAAAAAAGGGCCATTTCGCAAGTTCGTTGCAACACTACAATGAGAAACGAACATCCAGTAGAATCGTCCGACCAATAAGAATGAATTCCTAAAAGATATTGTCTTCCGTAAAAGAAAACTACGAAGCCATCATAATCTCAAACACGACAACGTAAGCATACGAGCTTAAAATATTAGGCGAGGACCGACACTCGCATATACAACCGGTCTAAGTACACGACAGTAAGAAAATAAGTTGAGATCAAAACATAAGGGTCACAACTACTTAGCATTTATCTTTTATTCTTTTGTCTACGCAAGGACTATCAGGTGATGACAGGGTGATAATTCCTGAGCTTTTTGCAACGGATTTCCTTCTATGCCTCAGAGCAGACACAACATTAATATTCAAAGCTTCATCCTCTTCTTCCAAGTTGGACATGTTAAGTAATGTTGAGTCACCTGGTAAAGGTGTGGTGCGCGGACTATTGTTGGTGGATACTAAAATAGAATCAACAGTAGCAGTTTGAACAGCAGTACCGCTAGCAGACAAAAGAAGTGGCATGGCGGACCTAGTACAACCGGATAACAAGCACAAAATTCAGCAAACACAGGTGAAGACGTAAGGTAATCCAAATCTGGCGAAGACTGATAGATATCAATTTTACCTGAAGTTACTGGATATGTAAGGTCGACCCCGTGGTCATCTAAAGAAGTATCATCATGACTCATGCATTGTTTAAGAACATGCTCTTGAGTGGTGCATTCCCTAATGGGTCGAACTCCGATAGCATCTTGGACAGAATAATTTGCAGAGGGAGTCTGAGGGCTTAAAGCTCCAATATCAATAAGATCGGATAGGTTACGAGGGGAGGTAACATCCGGGAATTTCCCCCTGGAAGATCAAGCTCGCTCGTCTGCCAAGTTCTTCATGCCTCCAGCCTAAGCCTTACGATCTTCTTCTTTCAAGAGGTTCTCCTCCAGATATTCATCATCGACACCACCAGAGTATGAGAGCACTTGTTCCCAACACTACAACAAAATGACCCTATTACAACGGCGGAACACCGTTGTAATATACGTTTTACAACGGTGGGCTAACCGTCGTGTATTAAGAAGTTGTAATAAACTAAAATCTTTTACAACTTTTTTGCACCATTGCAAAACCGTTGTAATATGTATATTTTACAACTTTTTTCCACCGTTGTAATAAACTTTATTACAACAGTTAAACACCATTGTAAAAATATTTACTACAACAGTTATGCAGTGTTGTGATTGATAGTTGCATTTTAAAAAAAATAGACCTCTGGCAGCTAAAATGAACAATACACTAAATGTAGAAATACTCCATAAGCAAATCAGTTATTACAATTATTTGCAAACTAATTTATTAAAATACTCAAATTTTCAGTATTACAAACAATAAGTTTTAGAAAACATTTCACGCATTATTACATACTTGACCGTTACAAAAACTTTTTCTTTGACATCTTTAAACTTCAACATCCCTTTTAAGTTCATGAATAATATTGTGCTCAATGCCACAGTGCTTGCTCCATAGCCGCTGCTACATAAGTTACCGTACCCACAGTCTCCACCTGTATATGTCAATGATAGTTTATGTGATTTTTGAAGTTAAAAGAAAAAATAAATAAATCAAAGCACATCCAAACCAGCACCATTTCTGTCTTCTCCGATTTTGACAATTCCATCCATCGTTGTTCGAGTCAATGAAAATTCCATATACCAATTGGAGCATGAATCTGTGGATGGAGAAATTGCAAGCATATTTATGGCATACAGACAAGAAGTTGCTTAAAGCAAACATATATTCCTCTTAAGCAATACTATTTGAATTTATTAACCACCTAGTCATACTTAAGCCTCAGATACATGTTAAGAGAAGATTAAATATAGATACATTACCTAATGGAATTAAACTGGTTGAGAATGTAACATACATGATACAGCAATTCATGCCGCTCTGTTTCGCTAATCATTAGGAATGCTATAAGATAAGCCAAAATAGAATATGCCAGAAAATGCATACCAAAAAAATCAAGAATCATCTTTGTGCCAATGAAACCCAATACAATTCCAATCGACGACTGACTACAACAAAGAATACGTATTTTCATCAGAATCAAAATATGGCAAATGTAACAAAGCATCAAGTCAATATACTTCTAAAAATAGAAAAAGAAAAAAGTAGAAAGTGGAACGCATGAGGTTTATGCGCCCCACTTTTCATTTCTTTCCAATGCAAGAATTCTTCTTTGAAGCTCTCCTCATTCAAAACAAAATTCTGTTTTTTTGGTTTTTTTTCCCACACTCTGCTGATAAGTAAAAGAAAATTGAAATTAAACAGATGAGGTGGAAACAAAAAAAAACATTATAGGTAATTACTGGTCGTTAACTTTAATTATCACTGGTGAATAATGTATTCAATCACAAAGTGAATAAACCAACCGGGCCAGATCACGAATTAGACAAGTTTTTTGGTACCCAACTGTGCACGAAAATCTTGTGTATGGTTTTAACTGAGGACCGTATTACTAGATTAAACCCACAGTTAATAATCACCAAAATAGAAATAAAAATCAGCAATCAAATTCAAACCTTGGTCTCCAAAAAAGTACATGCAGAGTCCAACAAGCTTCTAAAGCAACAAATTCGAAAGGCAGTTCCTTCATTTTATCCTAATTGAACCCACGTATTTCTGTTCTCCTTCAATCCCACTCTCGGCATTAATTTCCTTCTAAAAAGTAAAACCACATTACAAATAGTGAAATTTGCATAATTAGAATTAAAAAAAAAAGTTGGACAAAGTAGTAAGAGGATAAATTGACAAAATAATACCACATCATGATGATGAGAACTAAGGCAACAATGATTCCCAACTATCAGTTTTATCTTCATGTTCTGGAACATCTTACTCCTCATTTGTGCTCTCGTTCTCCTGAAATCTTGTGCCTGCATACTACATTATTATAACTATACAGTTATTATTAATTACCACTGTAGTATTTAGTATTCAAATTAAAAATTCATGGTAAATCAGAAATAGTAGCATACTTTTACCAATTTGTAACATCTATTCCGCAAACTTACACTTAATACCTAGAAACGTCACTGTAACTAAATGTATCAATCATACAAGTTAGCAATAATTTATGTATTTTATCAAAATCACAAATTCATCAAAATCTAATACTCGTTCAGCCTCACAAAGTCACACTAGAAACTACAGTGATAGTACCAACAACATAGTTTATATTAGAAGGAAACATTTTACTAGTAAACTGCAAAATTAATGAAGCATCAACTCTACCTTAACATAGTAAGTTTTCTTAATCTTAGCCTCAGTATCGTTCTGACTGATTCCAAGCACATCGTAATACTCCGTCTCCTTCACCTTCTCTTCCTTCTCTGCCGCCTCAAAATTAATTATCTACTCATTTAGATAATCGTTTTACTGCCTTTCACACTGATAAACCAGGTCTCCGGCATAAGTTGTTATAATTAGGGCTCAATCGCTAAAGCACCCTTTCTCAGAAGTCTCAATCTTTGAATTCGATGAAGTTACCAGATCCGAACAATGCTCGAAATGAAGAAGAGGAGAAGTTGGAGGAGACTCCAAACTTTCCAGTAAAAGGCATCTCGATGTAAAGAAGGACAAGTTTTGGGGGATTTGATTGATTATTCTGAAGGAAAAGGCATCTCGATTTAGTTTAATTTGTCCAGATGATTTATTAGTTTAGGGTACAATAGGGTAAAGGAGAGGCGGCCCGCCAAAATTTTCACGTTCCCACCTAAATTTTGATTTTAAAAAGGATGTACGCTCTGAACCAATTTTTCTTTAAAAATTATATTAAAACATTATATAAAAGTAGCTTGAAATTTTTTGTTACAATATTAAATATTACCTTTTAATGAACTAATATTACTTCTTAATTATTAGTTATCACTTCTTATTAGTAATTCTAAAATTTTAAATAATCGTTTTTAATTCCAAATTATTACTTTATTATTAATATTAGTTACTGCATGTTTTCAAATTAATTATTATTAGATAGTAATGATTAATTATTAATAATTTTATTAATTGTTTAATAATTGACTATTAAGTATTGTTATTTAATAATTATAATTATCAATGTACTATTTAAATAGAAGAAGGAAAATATCACCTATTGCAACATATGCATTTTTTACAACTGGCAAGGAAGAAATGTTGTTAATTATATTAAAATATAGTCATATATTACAACAGTCAATAAATAAAGTTGTGATAGGCTTTTATTACAACTGTTAAAATAACAAAGTTGTCAAAAATAAGTTTATTACAACTTTTCTGGAAAAAAGTTGTAAAAAATATTTATTACAACGTTGCTTTTACCACCGTTGTAAAATTAAAGTTGTAATATGGTGTTTTTGTTGTAGTGCAAACAAGAGCCAAAGTCCGCGGAAATTCCTTTTTCATATAACTCAAACTTCCACAGCTCATAACACTGTAAACATAAAATTGGAACAAGTTATTATCAGCCCTAATCCTGGCTTCATCAAGTTCTTTGTGCAGCTCAATCTTATTCTCTTTCGGAATCCTAAGAGTCTCATTTTGGGAATTAATCCTGTCCTCAATAACCGCTTTCTCTTGTTGATGAGAGACCGAAGCTCGCCTCTTTAAAGCTAATTGACGTTCAGCAAGTTTTTGGACAGATCGGGCCTCTCGAAGTTCTCCCCTTACAACCTCGAGCCTCATTTTGAGTTCCTCATTTCTAGCCTCCAAGTTGTTCACTCTAACACTCCCAGTTTTTAAAGAGGCGATCTCAGATTCCTAAAACTTGATCAAGTGAACTAACCCAGCTTTGTCATTCTCCAAAACGTCAATATGGTCAAGATGACGGGCGTTCAACCTTTGGAACTCATAACCAAACTTGGCCCAATCTTCTAACTGCCTATCAACTATGCTCATGGCCAGATTCAACCGTGTTTCAAGTTGAATTCTGGTAGTGTTAAACTGGGTAATCATGCAATTTTTGATATTTCTTAAACCCTCAACGACATCTCGTCTATCGTTTGGATGCAGATCTAAGTCAAAATGCATTCCTCTTGAATCCCAACCCCCGAAACGATCCTTAAGCATCAAGTTACCAGGTGAAACCCTGTAAGAAGGTCGATCGAGAATTGTCTGAATCTGAGCAGAGGTTGTAAGGATGGAACGTCCTGGGAAAGTAGGCACATCAAGGTTTAAAAAATCAGACAATAAAGAACGTTCGTAAATTCCACTTTTGCCATGGTCGTTCCTGCTCCTTTTCTTCTTCTCTCCTTCTGTAAGGTGTCCACTCTTGTTGCCATTATCTGATGTCCCTACATAATCAGATTCTTCCCTCCTTAAAGAATCAGTCAACAGAAGTTCGAGAATGTGTTGAGGTTGAGAACACGAGGTTGACTGGGAGCGCTTAAAATGACGAGAAAGGCGAGATTCTAGAAGACTTTGTGGATCAGTAGAGCTAGCTTGTTGGAAGAAACTGTCTGATACTGAGTGTAGCATACCCATACCTGGCCAAGGGAACGAAACAAAACATTAGCAAGCATACAATGCCTATTATAGTTATTTCAGTGCACATCCGATAATGAATCAATGTCAAGGGGAGCTCTTGAATCGAATGCCTCCTCAGGCCGTTGGGAAGTCTCTTGGGTTTTCTCCGTGATAGACATTGCTGGATCAAAAGTCATAGTATCACCTTGACTAAGATAATTAATGGTGTCTAAATCTCCCAAGCCTCCGAAAGTTCCTGTAGAATTCTCTTCTTGAGTAAAAGGGGGGCGGGATTTTCAATAATCTTGTCAGAGAGTATATCATCTTTTGTACCATCTATTTCAGTTTCTTCAATAACTGGAAGCAAGGGAGATCCTGGGGAAGACTAGCTACTATCACCCAGGACTAAGCGCTTCTTTTTGGTGAAGGATATGCCCGTGGCACTTTGCGTATATGCCAAGGTTTTCTTAATGTATCTTGAAGGATGGAGTAGCTGATATTTTCGAAGGTTTCCCTCTGAAAGCAGCACTTATCTACTTCTCTCAGCTTTGCCAACAACAACCAAAGAATCAAAAAGAGCCTGGTCAAGGACGAGGCCTTCATTGGAAGGAATTGCTGCAAGATAGAAAGAGAACCATTAAAAAAAACTCCAAGCAGGGGGCAGTTACCTCCTTCCATCTACGGCCCATAGACGCTCGGAGGACATCTAACATAAAAGTATTGGTCTGGAAACCCTTTGACACCATATGTTAGGCCTTAATGATCCTATAATATCTGTCCTCCGTAGAAATGAAAGAATGATCGTCTTCTTCCCTTCTTTTGAAAGCAAATAAGGAACAGTTGTCTTGAAACATAGGTGCTCGTTTCTTGACTCTCATAAAAAGTATGTATAGCCCCAGTGAAATGTGATACCCAGTTTTATGCAATTTATATGGGGCAATAGCCAAATACCGAAAGATGGACTCTAAATAGGAGTTAAAAGGAGGAACCGCTCCGCTGGACACCATACGATAGTTGACTGCTACATACCCAAGGGGAGGACGATCAGCCGAATCTTCTTTCCTGGGAAACCTAGCTTCATCTTTCGAGAATTTAAAATGAGCACACATTTGTAGATACAAGTCGAATGGGAGCATTGATTTACGACTGGCAGAGGGCACCTATTCAAGGAGTCGGGGTTGAGGATAAATTTGACTAATAGAGCTGACAGTTGGGGAAATCTCAGCCACCTGATTAGAACCTCCGGCTTCTTCAGACAATGTAGTTTCATTCAGGCTTTGACTAGGTTGATTTTTTATTTGCATTTCTACATGGATAGACATGAAATAAGCTTCAGCCAGGTTGTTAATAGTAAAGGAATAACAACTTTTAAGCAAATGCGCCCTTCAAATCAAGCATTCCATCAAACATATCTAGTTCCTAAGACTTACCAGCAATACAAACAAGTTCAAAGGTATGTGGTAAGGTTCACCATTACAGCATTACAAGGAAAGTTTAGCCAACAAAAGCAAACCAGGTTCAACTGTCCCTCGTAACCCTTACATATATGAAGGTTCTGGCCCAGTCGCTTATCGAATAGCTATTGGATTCTCATAACAAATAAATGCTGCCAGCACTGAACAGAGCATAAAGAAATGACATCAATATTAAAGATCTATGACATAGACATTTCATCGAGTATTTGGCAAAGGTAGGGTAAACTAAAATCGTCGTTTCGGAAACATTCTAACAAGCAACCAGTAAACATTTCGTTGCAACCAAAGAACAAGAAGGGGTTGTTGTGAAAATCGAGTCTGTCAAACAATTGTGTTCAAACTCCTGAACATTATAAGCCAAATTGGTTAAATCTTCAATGCATGGTCAGATAATTTGGCTTTTACCAATCAGGAACTTTTATGGGGCAAGCTGGATTAACTCAAGAAGCAAAGTTAAAGAAGAAATTTATTCACATACCAGCAAGTAAGTTCGATTAGGAAGAAGAAGCGCTCTGACCAATTTCGAAATTGAGGGGATCCAGGCGAGATAGCAAATTAAGAAAGGTAATAATCGAAGGAAATGAAGAATCTCCTACAGCAGAGCCGCCATTAAAGCAAGTTCTTCAGAAAAATAAAATACATAAAAAGCGGGAAAATGAAGAGCAGTACCTAAAGAAGACTAAAAGGTCCTTTCAAATTAAAGTGATACAACAACTTTGTCAGGCCCGGGTAAAACACTTAGTTAACCCAGAAAATCGCCCGTCGGACCCAGTTAGCGAAACAGTTATGTCAATGCACGAACGATCATAAGGATATTCAATAAGCACAGAACGCTAGTAAGTGTGCTCGTCTCACGAAGAATTGGACTTAATCCGTCGATTAATGTTACATTTCATTATTTCAAAACATGTAATCTTCACAAGCTGGGGATTACAAACTTCAAGGGGCAAATGTTTATCCCTTAAGGATCATATACGCATCAAAGAATTAAGTCCTCACTAGAACCATAGGACGAGCATTCACGAGATTTGTACTTGTATGCCTCAACCCAGATCGTTCGTGCGCAAAAAAAGTCGAACATGGACTATAGCTCGAACACGAGAGCAAAGGGTAGTTATAAGGTGCAACACATTTATGTTGAGAGGTGGCACATTAATGATGGTACTGCCTAAAGCTGTGAGGCCCTCACATTCTATAGAGATCGCTCATATCAAGAAAAGTCCCTTATTCTCGCATCAAAGAAATCGACCGTACAAGACGAAGAAGGGACCCAACTTCAGTCACATAATCCATTCCATAGACATTCGACCACGAAACCATCCATGGATTGCACATCCACTCATGGAATTACAACCTCGAACTCTCGCTATTCCCGTGGTCTGTCATTAGTACCCCACACTACTATGTAGCCATACTAGTTATACAATCAAAACCGTAATGTCGTATTGGAAATTGGATTCCATCATGAACCAAGGCATGGGATCGTCCTTACCGAATTCGAGACACTCTAACCCGTGTCTCAGGACAAGTACTCAGTTGAGTCCTTGGATCTTCAGGGCTGGTCCTCTCCTACATTTAGGATTAGTTATTCCTGAACAATGTGTTTCCCTACCCTATGGGGCGTAAGTCTGGTCAATATGTCGACCGTATCCATACATCGGCCCCGTAGTGACCGATATATCCGAGGTACCTCGCTTTCCATCAACCACATAAGTAAACATGTATGGGCTCCATACCATGACACCACTTCTAGCTAGAAAGAAACGCATGTCCTCCCTGCCGTCCTCTCCCATTTCTGGTTCACACTGGGGTGTTAGGCTCGCGAATTAACGCTACACAAAGCTATGTTATATTAAAGTTGTGCTTTGATCATCAACCACAAGACTCTGCTTTTCAACAGAAGCCTTGATCATTTGCATCTCAGCATGCCACACAGGCAATTCATGCCATGCGACTGATGTCTATCGATATATAATCTCTAAGCTCGTACGTCTCAGAGAAGGGTGTTAAGCAAGAGAATAAATTCTCTGCCACCAAATAGATATATATATATATTTAATAGAGATCAATCAACACAGAATAAAATCCAATGTCAGACACACATCCATTTACAAGTTCAGTCCGGGTCTGAACGAAACCGGAGGCACCTTATTCCTTGTCCCATATGTCCAATATAGGAGAGTGGTCCTCGCATATCCGGTCGATCTCCAAGTACGTCTAGACGATCACCACTTATTACCTTGTCTTGGGTGTACAGCCCAATCAAGACATCAGTAATCATCCAAACGATGTGAGGAGCCCCGGTCTTCAACCACCACCTTCATCGTCGACTTATCGTCGAATCAATTATTCAGAATGGGTATAAACCCGGGCTTTCCGAATAACTCATGTATATAATAAACAAGTGCTATAAAAACACAATATACGCCTCATTCCAATCCAGAATATTCTTTTATTCACATTTTTAGGGAAAGGTTCCCATTAATTTTATCAAAGATAAATTCTTTTAAATTTATTACAGGATCTTCCTTTGGATATCATTTCAAAAGATTTCATCGTCTTTTCAATTCTAAACAAAATTAAGGTTTATCCAACTAGTCGGGATTAGCGAACCTTACCGAAGTAATCATTTGTTTTATTTCCCTATCCCAACCTATTCATCCCATGGAGCAAAACTGGTAATACTCCACTTCTAACACCACGGTGTTATCAGTAAAATTAACTACCATTTCCCATTCAAATCTAATTAAAGATTTAACTATCGCTTGGAGCAAAACTAATGATACTCCATTCTCGATCATTTTCCAAATTTGATAATTTAAATTATCACATTTCAATCTAATTTAAAGAACCAATGTCATTTAGAACACAGTTCACGATAAACCCAAAATGACATTCCATTAATTATGGAATCTTCACACGAAACAGATCCAAATATAATCGATATCAACTTTCGTATCCGACTAATAATAAAAATGGAATAACGACAAAGCCTTTTAAATTCAACATATATTAACAGTCTTCCTCCATAGAAACTCACTTCGATTATTACCAAACCGAATTCCATTCCATTCCAATTTATTTTATTAAATCGGAAAACTTTGCTTTGGAAAATTTCCATTAAATATTAATAAAAAGATTTATAAATTCCAAACCATATTTCATTGGTAATTGGGTTAAATAACGAATGTCGTTAAAAACACAATTCACAATAAACCCAATTTACATTCTATTTCAATTCCAATTAATGTTAATTAACTGAAAACTCAAATAGTCTTAATTAAAAGATTTATTCTTTTCTCAACTGGGTTTAAGAACAGTTTTAATGAAGACACCATTCACGACAAACCCAAAATCCAATTTCTTTTATTCAATTTCCAATTAAATGTTAATTAATTGGAAAACTTCACTAAATCTTAATTAAAAGGTTTATTCTTTTCTCAACTAGGTTTAAGAACGGTGTTATTGAAGACACCATTCACGACAAACCCAAAATCCAATTTGATATTAAATACAAGGCTCTGAATAGAAAATATATCAGCTTATATTCAATATCAAATTCTGAAACCAACGGATATCGTATTGGAAATAACGATATAAATATATCTTCCAAAGTTCCATAACAATATCCGTATAATCACGGAATCCAATATCGAAATAGTCCGAAGATTATTTCCATTCTGAATCCATTCCAATTTATATATTGGAATCTTCTGGTTACATTAAAACCATTTCAATCCAATTTATTTATTTAAAAATTATTGAATTTCAAATCTAGTCAATAACTAGTTCATTTCGATAAAAATATATTTTTATCTTTACAAACGTGGAATTTTTCATCCCAATTCTTTTCAAATCATTTATTACGATTTTACACAAATTATTAATATTTTTAATAATTTTATTAAGGCCCTTTAAGTCGATTTCCATAAACGGTCTTCGAACTGCCCTTATAGCGACCTTTTTCAACTTTGATTTAGACATAATTCCAAATCCAAGCGTTAGATTTCAAATCTCTTACATTCATTGAAAAGCTCTTTTTGATACGAACCCAACGATTCTGATTTTAGGAGAATCCGACGGTCGGATCTCCTGTAACGTCAGTTCGAAGTCAATAGTCGAAATTCGCGAACGGTCGCTGTGTGGCGCGTTATATTCAGGCCATATAATATATATATATATTTCATTGATTTTCATTTAAAACGTATTTTATAAATCGCTTTAAATTCGTTTAAAAATGATTTCAACTTCATATTAAATTTTAAATCAAAATTGAATATTTCTTATCATTATAATATATAAATGATAATATTTTCAAAATATCATATTTTGAAATCATTCCCTTTTTGATATTCATTATAAAAATGGATAAAATCGATATAAATGTCGTTCGAGTCAAAATGGCGCAAATCAAATCAACACGACTTCATATATTTAAACATTTTCGTGTCCATCCAAATCGGGCATCAAAATCATATTTTGATTCTTTTCTGGATATTATTTTAAAATATTCCTTATTTTAAAATATTCGTTATTTTAAAATATTCGGTCTTTCTGAATTGGAATCAGACACAGTCAATTATCATATAATGTTGTTTATATGGATTTCATACAACACATGTACACAACAATAGTGATATACAAACAACCATCATCCAGAGTGCATTACACAACTGCATAATCGTTAAATATAGATAATTAACGCTTACAACAGCCTGTCAACCAATTGATTGACATACAACTAAACAATTGGGATCAGTATACGCCAAATATCATCCCAATACCCGTGTGGGGTTTCAATCAACAACACACACAGATTTTATTTGTGCAGTTGGGCAATGTGTAAAACATATCGTCCCAATCCATATCAGTTAAATAGGTGTACATAAACAAATCGTCCGATTTGTAAATGAATATTTATTTTATTCATATACACGTTAAAAATTATATTTTTAATGATTAATTATTTTATTCAAGACATGAATATTTTATACAGTTCATTTATCAATAAAAATGATATTTTTATTGTTCTAACATGTTTTAGAAAATTTTGGCAGCATAATGGCGCGATACTAGAACCAGAATAAGGTCTAGCCTTATCTCTCGCCTAATAATGGCTCGTGCCATACAAATACCAATTCCAATCAATTCAATTCATATCCATGGTTTCAAACAAAGGTGTCGGGTGCTACTAAGCACCATCTGCATCCTAGTATATATTTAACTATAAAATAATTAGAGTGAGAAGCTCTCACCTTTTGTTTCCACTCCGTCATTCTTTATTGGACAATTTGGATTTGGATTTGTTCCAGCGCGTTGTGTCCTTCACCGCGTTTCCAACGAGATCTGTTTCACGCTATTTATATTAAAAATCATATTTTTTAACTACACTATATATATTATAAAAATCATATTTTTATTATAAGCTAACATATATAAAAATCACATCTTTATAATGTTACTATACATATAAAAATCATATTTTTATTCTAATGTTATGCATATAGAAATCACATTTTTTATATTGCTATCCTTATAATAAAAATCATATTTTTGTATTGCTGCTATGTATACAAAAATCATATTTTTATATCGTTATTCATATAATAAAAAAATCAAAATTTTTATATCACTAAAAATATTTTCATAGTTTAACTATTTTATAAATAGTATGCATAAGTTAAAAATCATATCTTTATATTCGTAAAGTTCATAATTTTCTATTCATATAGATCATATTTTTATATTCATAAAAACCATAATTTTATATAATTAAAAATCATAGCTTTATGTAGTTAAAAATCAAGCTTTATATGCTAAAAAAAATCAAATCTTTTCATCGCTAGAAATCATACTCTTACATACATAAAAATCATATTTTTATATGACTAAAAATAATAACTTTATCTCATCAAAAATCATATTTAAACTAGGAATTTATATCATTAAAAATCATATTTTAATCGAAGAAAGAAAAAGGAGTAAACTCACATTTTCTTGCTTGGCGGGGGGAGGGGGGGACTTTGTGCAGTTCGTCAGAGCAGGAGGTGGTGGCGCCGGGGTTGCTGTAGGCCGGGAGGAGGCGCGGCTAGGTGGCGCCGGGTCCACAGGCGGCGATGGGTGACGATTTCGGCTTGGATTCTGATTGGGGGCGAGAGGAAGGGGAAGTGGTGGCCGCAAGTGACTGGTGGCAGTGGAGGGTCGGCAGGCAGCGGCGGAGGGTTGGACGCGGTGGCGTCGAGCTGAGGCGATGGGCGGTTTGCCCTTTTATTTTCGTTTTTCTCTTTTGAAAGAAAGGGAGTGAGAATGGGGGTTGACCTCTTATATAAATATATATATTTAGTTAAATTTATATCCAAAAAGTTATTTTTTTATTCAAACTCCAAATCGAACCCAACGACTGTCGCCCCTAGCTAAATACCCCCATTCCGAACACAGTGGGATATGTTTCGTAAGCCAATTCGACTGTTTCGATCAGTTTTCATTTAAACTAAATTTTAAATCAATATATATTCAATTTAAACGTACATTTTAATTTATCGGGGCCACATACTGACTCCAAAAATTCCTGAAAAATAAATCTAGCTATGTTTTGATGATACGTTCCTAACAAAAACAATTTCATCAAATTTGGAGACCGTTTGAAAAATGGCCATTTTCTGGTCAATCCAATTCAACTGAAATTGACAAAACACATTTTCTTTTGCCACGCTCACATATTAATTCCAAAAATTATAAATTATGGAATCTAGCAATAATTTGACATTCCGGATCCAAAAAAAGTGGTTTCGTTGAAAACGGAGGTCATTTGCAAAACGGCTATACTTAAGGGCCATATATATACATTTAAAATATATTTTAAATTCAGGATTTTAGTTTAAAGGAAAAACTTAGACCCGCATTTTAAATTACGGACGGAACTTTTTATTTTTGGTTTAAAGGACGCGCGCTTCACCCCACTAACCCCACTAACAAACCGTTCCCCATTTCATTCGTTCTAGGGTTTTGTCTCGATCAAAAAATCATCAGTATATTCGATCCAAAAAAAAATCAATCACTAAAATCAGTAATGTCGACAGCTGAAACAGATTCTTCAACTTCGACCTCTAATTTGCCGATAGGCGATTGGGTATTCAAGGCAAGATCCCCGAATCGTGCATCATCAACTCCTCAATCGAAGGAAAAATCTCCAAAAAGTGGGAAATCAAAAGCTAGAGTTGCAAAATCAAGAGCAGTTAAACAACTCGCACTGCAAATCGGCGATGAAGAAGGTACTGTGCGTTCAAGGAAGCGTCCTAGGGTTTTGAAGGTATTAGATTTTGTTGAAATTTTGTATGTTTCGTCTAAATGAGAACGAGAAAATCCTGATACATGAATTACAAATTATAATGATAGTTATAGATATCACTTTGCCTCTTAGCATATCATTTTGCATTCCAGCAAAATATAATGATAGTTATTGATATCACTTTGCCTCTCAGCATATCATTTTGCATTCCAGCAAAATATAATGATAGTTATAGATATCAGTTTGCCTTTTAGCATGTCATTTTGCATTCCAGCAAAATGTAATGATAGTTATAGATATCAGTTTGCCTCTTAGCATGTCATTTTGCATTCCAGCAAAATATAATGATAGTTATTGATATCAGTTTGCCTCTTAGCATATCATTTTGCATTCCAGCAAAATATAATGGTAGTTATAGATATCATTTTGCCTCTTAGAATATCATTTTGCATTCCAATAAAATATAATGATAGTTATAGATATCACTTTACCTTTTAGCATATCATTTTGCATTCCAGCAAAATACAATGATGGTTATAAATATCACTTTACCTTTTAGCATGTCATTTTGCAATCCAGCAAAATATAATGATGGTTATAGATATCACTTTGCCTCTTAGCATGTCATCTTGCATTCCAGTGAAATATAATGTCATTTTGCATTCCAGTGAAATATAATGATGGTTATAGATATCACTTTGCCTCTTAGCATGTCATTTTGCATTCCAGCAAAATATAATGATAGTTATAGATATCACTTTGCCTCTTAGCATATCATTTTGCATTCCAGCAAAATATAATGATAGTTATTGATATCACTTTGCCTCTCAGCATATCATTTGGCATTCCAGCAAAATATAATGATAGTTATAGATATCAGTTTGCCTCTTAGCATATCATTTTGCATTCCAGTGAAATATAATGATAGTTATAGATATCGCTTTACTTCTTAGCATGTCATTTTGCATTCCAGCAAAATATAATGATGGTTATAGATATCACTTTGCCTCTTAGCATATCATTTTGCATTCCAGAGAAATATAATGATGGTTATAGATATCACTTTACCACTTAGCATATCATTCTGCATTCCAGCGAAATATAATGATAGTTATACATATCACTTTGCCTCTTAGCATATCATTTTACATTCCAGCAAAATATAATGATAGTTATAGATAGATATCACTTTGCCTTTTAGCATATCATTTTGCATTCAAGCAAAATATAATGATAGTTATAGATATCAGTTTGCCTTTTAGCATATTATTTTGCATTCCAGCAAAATATAATGATAGTTACAGATATCAGTTTGCCTTTTAGCATATCATTTTGCATTCCAGCAAAATATAATGATAGTTACAGATATTACTTTGCCTTTTTGCATATCATTTTGCATTCCAGCAAAATATAATGATAGTTATAGATATCACTTTGCCTTTTAGCATATCATTTTGCATTCCAACAAAATATAATGATAGTTATAGATATCACTTTGCATTTTAATTTATCATTTAATGCATGATTAAGATTTGTGAAAGAAGATAGTTATAGAGGAATGGTTTGCACGATCTTTGGTTTTGACCTTTTTTTAACTTAGTTTTGCCTTGTTAATACTGTTGTTGTGTGTGCCATGTATTTTTAGTCATTGAATTGGTTTAAACGTGAAATAAAGGCTTGATGCCCTATAAGTAATGACAGTTCCATATAGCATTTTAATAATTGTGATTTCGGATGAATAAAGATATAAATAAAATGACAGTTCCATATAGCATTTTTGTAATGGAACCATTTCTAGTAACATGATTGTCCTATAAGTAATGATAATTTCATATGACATTTTATTCTTAAATTGCTTAGAATATTGATAATGTTAATTATGATAGCTTAATATATCATTTTTATCCATGTTCACTACCAATTTACAGTTATCATACTGTTACTTACTCTTGTTTTATTGTTACTTACTGGTATCAATAACAGTATGTTATTTACTGTTACTTTTAATAGTATTAAAATGATAGTTTTATATATCATTTATAATGTTTTGGTGAATTTGTCTATTATGCTGAATTTGTGATGTTATATTAACATTTAAACATTTGTGTATGCACAGAATACTGCAGCTAAAAATACAAAAAAAAGAGAAAGGACAAAGAAAAAGAAAGAAGTCGATACAAATCAGTATCGTTGTAGTTTAATGGCCATGATCAAAACAATGGAAAAAAAATTAAAAAAGGCAAAGGTTTTACAGCAGATCAATTAGATTTCATTAAACAAACACCATTTCATCAGTTCATTTTTTCTATATATGAAGGTTATGTAACTTTGAAAGAATGTAGAAAATCAACTTTGACTGTGGATATTCTTATTAGTACATTTTCTGATGAGAATGAAGATTTCAAAATTGGGAAAAAAAGTTTAAAAATTATGACTGAAGATATTGCATTGCTGTTTGGTTTGCCAATACATGGAAAAAACTTATTTCCTCTACCAAAATCTTCTTTTCAACACCTATCTGACTACTGTAAAGAATTTGTTGTAAGGAATTTTGGAATAGTTGATCATATTACTAAAATACATACCATTGCTAGAATTAACTTTGTTTTTGAAAATGAAAATTATCAATATCAAACTGATTTACCAAAACTAATAATAATTCTAGCAATGATAACTTTCTTTTTTCCAGATAACCAAATGTATTTACCTTGGGGTTATCTACAGTACTTAATTGATGAAGAAAAAATGTTTGATGTATCATGGCCATTAACAATACAATGTTCACTGTTACGTTCACTAAAAGTGTTCAAGTCCAAGCCACGTCAAATGTCCGGATGTTCCATGCTAATTTTGGTAAGAGATACCCTTTTTATTAATGCATTATTCAGGCAACACCCTATGTTATTAACTTAATTGCTTCTCTAAGTACACTTAAACCAGTTACATTGAAGTGATAGTTCTACATATCATTATTTTATGTTACTTTTTAACTCAACTTTAATCATTGAAACCTCCTTTTTTTCAAAGGTTTTAAATTTTGTTAATTAAACATCAGAATTTGCTTTTTCTGTCAATGTTTTTGTTCAGATGTTACATTGAAATATGTAATGATAATTTCACATATCATTTTATATAACCTTCTGTTTTTAGCTACAATTGGTTTATTAACATAGATATAAAATTTCTTTCTTCTACCTTATTATATAACACATACCTTTTTGTTTGTAAATTAAAATGATAGTTGAAAATAGCATTTAATTAACTTTCACAGTTACACTGCATATTTTATTTTCCTGCATACCCAAACATATAATTTTCTCAAATGCTTTTATTTTTACTTTTGCAGTATTTTCTTTGCGAACATGTTAATTTAATTGAAGAAAAGGCAAAATGCAACAATAATTTCCCAAGGTTTGTGAAATGGGATATAAGCTGTCTGAAGAACAATGTCACAAATGATACATTAACCAGAATGGATGATGAAAAGGTAATATTCAATTTACATTTTTGTCCTGTAAGTTAATATTTAATCATTTAGAAACTTTATTATTCTTTTTGAACAGATTTTTGAGAACTTGAGACAAATTACTGAAAATGAGATGACTTTACTGCAACAAGAAAAATTGCAAGTTCAACATGCTCCACACAGATCTGAAATGGAAAATGATGATGATAATAATCAAATTGCCTCTCTTCAGCAGTACATACAACAACTGGAAAGTAAACTAAGAAAAACTGAAGAAGAGCTGAAAAATGAAAGAGCTGAAAGAATAAAAGAGAAAGAGTTGATTGTAGGATTGAAAAAAGAAATTGAAATCAAAAACAACCAGCACAGAAGAAGGAGATGAAAGCCAAAATGTAAATAAGCAAAATGAAATTGATTTCGAAGGTCCCACATTTGATCTGAAAATCACACAACAAATGCTAATTCTACAGGAAAAAAGGAAAGAAGCAGAAAGGAGAGAGAAGGAAAAATCAAAGTCAAAAATAGAAATAGCCCCAAGCTCATTGGTTAATAGGGTGACAACAAGGGCTGCTCGAAAGAAATCACAAGCTGAGGGAAAAGTTGATGAAAGGAAAAATGAACATGAAGAAAATATAGAAAAAACCGATCTGGAAAAGGAAGACGAAAATAAAATTAGTATCGACGAAGAAATTAACAGCGAGTTGAAAGATGTATCAAACATTGAAGAAGAAAGCGATGAAGAAAACATTGAAGAAGAAAGCAATGAAGAAAATGACACCGGTACGGACAATACAGTCAAACTAGTAGATGTTGATGCATACTTGCCAAAAAGGGAAAACTATCAAACTAGTTTAAAAGTCAAAAAAAGCAAGCTTCTAAATCTTCTTGAAGAAAGCAAGAAAAGCATAGTTCTTTCGTATTTTGAAAAAAATGAGAATGAGAAGTAAGTAATTATATTATCATTAATAGTTTTTCATTACAATTTCATCGAAATAATACCTACTAACTTATTTTGTGTTTATGTAAAATGCAGCTCGGTGGTTTTCATATCAGATGATGGTAAAAGGGGTGGGATTACAATTGTAAAATCTATGCTTGAATCTATTTTGCTGGAATTGTACACAGATGGCCAGGTATTTTTCTTTTTATTTGTATATAACTTATATTCACATTTAATAGGATGGAAAAATAGACAATGTACACGTATGTTCAAAATGATATATATGAACTTATCATTTTGATATAAAGCCTCAACTATACATAGTATATATAAACTGTACATGCAAAAAAGAGCCTTGCATGCTATGATAATAGCTGGGATATGATTAACAGGAAAAATTGAAAATAAACAGGTGTATTTGAAATGATACATAAATGTATCATTTTGATATAATGCCACTACCACACCTGGAAAATTAGCAACATACGTATTATGCTTATATTCATATTGAATGAACAGACGAAAACAAAGATAGACAAATATTTTGTAAATGATATAAAACTTATCATTTTTGTATAAAGCTACTAACACAGGTTATTATTTTCTTTATTCTATCAGATAATTGACTGGTATGTTCTAAACCAAGAGTTGTATGAGCACAGCTATACCTTCTCCACTATAATGACGGTAAGGCAAACCTTTTTTAAAAGTAAGGTTAAGTTCTTTAAAAATTATGCTAAAAAAATTTAATATGCAGAATGCAATAAGCAATGATTTGGATAATGTGATACACAAACTAGTTCTTCCTATGATAGAAAGTATTGTTCTGAATGAGTATACCGACAACATATTCTTTCCATTGCATCATATCAACCATTGGACGCTTTTGAAATTGAACTATGTCACAATGCAATGGACCCATTATGATTCAAATAAGCCTCTAACTAGATCTACAAGGATGTCAAATCCAAGCTACATGCACGCTATTGATCAGGTAAAATAATTAGTATCTTGATGGACAAAAACTAAATAATGCTACATTCAACTATCATAATTTAATTATTTTCTACATATCCAGAGAAAGAAGATTGAAGGGCTATTTGAGAAAAAATGGCAGGAAAAGGGAATCTTGAATAAAAGTTTCGGGAAAAAAACACTAATACAAGAACCATCCCCGCGGCAAGAACCATCCTCGTAAGTATTTAGTCATTCCTAAAATATAGATTTAGTGGTTTCCAGTTTTCATTCACATAAAGCACACGAAAAGTATTTAGTAATACCTTTGTAACAGTGATATCGTAACCATCCACGCGGCAACACTCAACTATTTTGTAAACTGTCTTAAAAAAAGCTCAATAATTGATTGTTACTAAATGCTTTTCTTGCCATTTGTAGGAATGACTGTGCTTGGTTTGTAATGACAAACATTAAATTGCTTGACAGTGGAAATCTTCCGCAGATGTATGAAAAGGAAGAGATCGACCGACTCAAAGCGGATACAGTATTTCAAATCATCTACAACGGCGGAAAAGGAACAAATGAAACCAGTAGCAGAGCAAAAAGATTGATTTTTAATTGCAATTAGATTTGATATATTGAAGTTTACTTGTAATTTTCTTATAAGTTTCCTTGCTATATTTCTAGAAAGCACAATAGACTTATGCTAACTGTTTAGTCTGTAATAATATGTGCTGATAACATCATTTGTAGTACGGTAACGTTGAAAGTTTGATATGTTTCATTTCATCATCAAATTGCAATATTGTTGTTTTGCATGCAGTAAGATGCTGTTAAATTGCGTGTAATGATATCAAAATGATATGATGTTGTCTCAAAAGTTTTCCAACATTACAGAATATCAAAATGATATATGAAACTATCATTATTTAAAAATATTTTCTATTTTTTGCTGTCGACGAAATCTAAACATTAATTAGTACAATAACAGTTGTAATAGCTTTAAACATTAAAAAATATAAATTATCTTATTCTCAAAAGCACAGTGCTATATGCAGATAGCGTAAATTGTCTGTTTAAATAATACTGTCAACTAACAAAATGACAAAATGCATGCTAAACATAAATAACCATCAACCACTATTATAATTAGCAGAAATTGACGAACAATGTTATAACCAAAGATAATATGGCATCATAAACATTATGTAATATAACCATTATACATAATTATAACCATCCTACAATATTATAGCAATACAAACGTATAACAAAAATCAAAATCGCCATATCACTGTCAAACATACAATATTATAAACAGCATACAGAAACTAAGCAACATTAAAATTAAAAAAAATTGCAGATAGCATTATTAAATGACAAACAATAATACATCCACTAAACATACACAGAAGCCAAAAGCAAATCTAACATAAATCAATCACTCAAACAACATTATCATAATAGTCATATAGTCAAACAGTTTACATATATGAATTGCATAATAAAAAAAAATGATAACTATATGTATCATTACAGTATAAAAATTGGTCATTGTGGAAAAAAACAGTATTAAACATCAACGTATAGAAGAAGCCTCACAGTTTCTTTTGTTGTGGCCTGTAGAATTACATTGGCTACATTTATTTCTTTTATTCTGAGAATAGCCATAGCCACCACGTCTCTTTGTAGAAGGTCTACCAGCTCCGCGAACTTCTTTAGGAGGCCTAATAATAACATCATTTTCAGCAATAACTGGCTTATCAAAATTAGGAATTGGATTAATGGCTTCAGCATATGAAGATCGAAAAGCGTCAACAGTAAAGTAGTGCTCCACATAGTCGTAAACTGATAACCTTGACTTATTAATACATTTGATTGCATGAGCACATGGAAATCCGGTAATTCTCCATTGATTACAGCTACATAAATGATTTTCGAGATCAACAAAATGAGATTTAGGGGATTTTACTTCGAACACAAAGTCTGAAGACTTGTAAACATCCCAGCCAAAACCAACATCGACAAACTTAGACAAGCGTTCCTCCATAACAGGACAAAGAGTCGTTGTCCACAAACGACATTCCTCCCTTCACCTAGCCATTTGCTCCATAACTTTCACTCAAATACCATCCAAACTAGAAGTTATCGGCATTACTCTATCTTCCAAAATCCAAGAGTTGAAGCTTTCTGCAACATTTGAAGTATATTCACCATACCGCTTTCCTTGGAAAAACAAATCTGCCCAGTGATCAAAAGGTTTATCTTGTAGAAAATTTTCAGCAGCCATACCCCCAATATTCTTAAATTTAGAAAGATATCGCTCAAAATCATACATATTAGAAGCTCTAGCACAAAGTTTGAATAACTCTACAACAGAAGAATCACCTTTAGCTGCCTTCACAACACTACCAATATTTTGTTCCATGTGAAGCAAACAGTAGATATGATATGAAGAAGGAAATACTTTAGGAACACCTAATAAGAGACCCCAATGACGATCAGACATAAAAACTAGAGATCGGTCTTCATTTAGCATTTCTTTCAAATGGGACAAAAACCAAGACCAGTTAGATTCGTTTTCATGTGAAACAATACCCATAGCAAGAGGAAAGAAACCTGCAAAATAATTAATTAATGACCTTCCAAAACAAAGATACATGAGCCTCATTAAGCATCAGAAATATGATAGTAATGTCTGGCAAACACAATTGAATTAGAATCAAAATGATATATTAATATATCATATATTATATATTAGTCTTTTAGTACCTTACTGTCTAAACATTAATACTACAAACACTTCCAGTGGAACCATTGGTAAATAAAGCAAACAAATCTAGTGTAAGCATTGTTGCATTAAAATTAGTTAATGTGCATAAAAATGATAGTTTCATGTATCATAGGTATAAAAAGAACCAAGAAAAAGAAAACAAAAGTAAAATTAAACTCGTACCTTGATTAGCATTTTTAGAAGTAGCAGCTAACAAAACTCCAGGTCTCCCCTTCAAATGAGCAGCATCTAAAAATATTAATGGTCTGCAGTGTTTAAAACCAAGCAAGCAAGCACCAAAAGCAAGACAAATTCTCTCAAACTGATTGGTTGAAGAATCAACATCCATAGATACATAACTACCAGGATTATACTGTTGCAATGCCTCCGAATACCAACGTAAATCATTATATGACATCGCATCATCCCCATATATCTCTTTCAATGCTAACTGTTTTCCGCTATAAGCATAATAGTATGATAAATTGAAATTATACTCTCTTCTAAATTCCGCAATGATATCCTTCGACTTCTTCATAGGAGCATCCCGAATTTGATCCAAAATCAAAGATTTAACAAATCTACTTGAAATAGTTACTTTATTAACATCTCTAAGACCCGCTCCACACGAATGATTAAAATTATAAGTTCTAATAAAAAATCGAGAGAGCAAGCCCGGATCCGAAGAAGCATTAACATAAAACTTGCAACCATCATTAATCCAAGAACAATTTACCGAAATTCTATCCGGAGCGTTTCTAACAAAAATCAAAGCATAACCATATTTTATTTGATACGCCATTAAAAACTCTCTAAAATCCTCAGCTCCATTAAAACAAAAACCAAGAAAATCCGCAATATTTTTCTGAGAACCTTTCTTTAACATATCTTTCAAATAATGAGATGAATCGGCATGTGACTTGCAATTTGTTCCAGAATTACTACCAATCGAAGTGCTTTGTATGCTTTCAGAACCCAAACCACAACCATTACTATCAGATTCCATAACACCAACATTCTCCTTAACCGTAAACTTGAAATATTGACTCTTCTTAAAAGTTAGAAGACATAAAATGCTAAGCAAGTCTGAATCAGTGTCGATAACTATAGTCTTATTCTCAAGAACATAAGAAATCTCAATAGAAAACCGATTAAGATGTGGCCAAACATCACATATTTCACTTTTAACACAAAATAAAGAAGAGGCCGTGGTCAAACGAGTAGAATAACAATTCTCATTGTATTCAAAGATAACAAGCAAACTATTTGCTTCATAATTGATAGTATCAGAACTGCCAAAAAAAATCCAATTAAAATACTTAAACGAATAAAACAGTAACAGCAAATGTTAAATTTACATATCATAACAAAATAGAACCAATGTTGCGGCTGGATTAAACAAGAATACATTAACTAAAAAACCGTATGATAAATAAACATATCACTGGCAAGATTACAGTCTAAATGTGAATACTGCAGTAATGCTATATAAACATAGCATAAAATAACAAACCACATATAATATTCACTGGAACGACGGAACATCATCAAACTATAAAACAATAAACATTGTTGAAGAAATGCAAAAATAAACATTAAAATCTTACTTCTCCATTGAAATAAATCCAAATTCGATATCAATTACTGGAAGAAGAACAAGCTGTATAACCTAGATGAGCAAAAAATCGATTATTAATCGACAACAATTATACGCAATAAAAAACAGAAATACTCGAAAGAAATTAAAGAAGCATACCTGAATTTACCTAATTGTTTAATGAAGATAGAAATCGCCAATGGAGATCTGTAGCAATGAAAGAAGACGAAAATCGATTGACAATGGAGAAATCGAATACAAAATTAGAGTGAGTGTCGTCTTGAATCGAGAAGTCGGTGATGAAGAAGATCGCAACCAAATTAAACAGAAGAAAAAATTTAAATGTTGCTGAGTCTTTTTCCTTGGAACGAAAGTTTAACGACCGCTTCCTTCAGATGAAAAAAAAAGAGCCGCGTCCGTAGGCCCAAATAATTTGAATAAAACTTCCTTCAGCCCATTTTCCTGTTTTAAATTCCATAGCGACTTTTCTGAATTTTAAACTGGATATATTTTCCAATTTATAAAGCGAAATCTCAGCTTCTTACATCCGTTAGAAAGACATCATTAAACAGATTCAAATATTTCTTGTTTCGTCCAATTCAGACTTATATTGAATTCCGTATATTCATTTGAAATTAGAAATCAAAATTTCAAACCGTCGCGCCATTTCAGGCTCTTTTTATAATTAAAATAAATTTATTCGTTCTAACTTCGTTTAAAATAAATTTTTGGTCATTATTATTTAAAATAAATCATTTTAAATATTCCAAATCCATTAAAATAACAAAAATAAATTTTTTAAATTGGTTCTGAAAATCCGAGTTGTTACAAAATGTAAAGTAAGTCGTACCAGTATCCAGTATTACATGTTATTATATAAAAAAAGGAAAGAACAGAAAATACAAGTAAGCGAGAAAAAATATGCCAGCCTGTCATGCCAACATGTCATTATATCTTCAATAGCCCCCCTCAAGTTAGAATGTCATGAAAATGTCATTTCTAACTTGGACAGCAATTCTTTCTGCTGAGATGAAGATAAGATTTCAGTGAACATATATGCAAGTTGTGATTGAGTTGGTAAGTAAGTTAGCTGTGTCAACCCTTCAAGGTCTTTCTCCCTTGTAAAATGACAGTCAATATCAATATGCTTCGTACATTCATGAAAAACAGGATTGTAGCAATATGCAAGGCAGACTGATTGTCACAATGCAGTATTACAGGTTTTAAACCTTGAACTCCTAACTCTTCTAGCAATCTTACGTCTATGTAACTTCGGATGCTTCTTCAGCCATTACCCTGTATTCAGCTTCAGATGAGGATTTAGAAATAGTACTCTATTTCTTTGATTTCCACACAATAGGTGATTGTCCAAGAAGTAATACATATTCAGTTAGAGATTTTCTAGAATCAGCGCAACTTTCCTAATCTGAATTTGGAAAAGCTTGCAATTTAAGTGTATCACTGCCTTTTAACAAAATTCCTTGTCCTACCGTGTGTGCTATGTATCTTAGAGCATGCTGTAAAGCTTTCGGATGTCAAATTCGAGGAGTTTGCATGAATTGACTTAAGCTTTGTACTGCAAATGAGATATCATGTCTTGTATGAGTAAGATAATTGAGTTTACCCACAAAGGAGTGATACATTTCAGCATTTGGTAGTATATCACTGTCTTCTGCAGTGAGTTTAAGGTTAAGAGAAAATGGAGTTACAGATTTCTTGCTTAAGTCAAAAGTACAACCATTTAACATTTCTTTGGTGAACTTCTGTTGACTCAAAATAATTCCATCTGCAGTCTTTTTGATTTCAATACCTAGGGAAAAAAATTAAGAATCCCTAGATCTTTAATGCTGAAAACACAATGAAGATGTGCCTTTAACTTTGCAATAGGTTTTGAATCATTCCCAGTGAGTATAATATCATCAACATATATCCCTGCTATGCAAATATGATTTCCAGTCCTCTTTATGAACAAACTGTAATCATTTTTGGATTGATAAAATTCCTTTTCTTTTAAACAATTGTGTAGCTTCTCAAACCATTGTCCAGATGCCTGCTAAAGACCATAAAGGGACTTTTTAATTTGCATACCTTATTTTCAGAACTCAGAATACCTTCAGGTACCTTCATGAATACTTCTTTCAAATCTCCATGCAAATATGCATTACTCATGTCCAATTGAAGCAATTCCCAATCTCTACTAGCTGCTAATGTTGTGCTCATCTTTACTACTGGGCTAAAAATTTCATCTACATCAGCAACCGTACTTTGTAAGTCGATGCTTTTATGCCTTCTCAATCTTCAAATTATCAAAACCAAGATGCAAAAATCCGCCCTTCTTCTTCACTCTAGATATGCTTTTGAACTTTTCACTCCTTATCTTTTCATGCCTATTTTCATCCTCCGGGCCCGCATGTGATTTGGCTGAGCCGATTTGGGTGAACATGTGAGGGTTGATTTGATTTGCTACTTGTAGATGTTGCGGGAAGAGGAGCTTGATTGGTTCTTCTAAAGTGAAGACAAGGGTAGACGAGCGTCCTAAGATCTGTGGGTATGGTCCCTGGTGGGATGATCCAGGAAGGAGGTGGTGTAGTCTGGGGCAGCAGGCGGTTGATAGGATGAATAAAATACTTACGATATGATTTTGTTAACAACTATTATTTGATTCTTTTCCTCCGTCAGATCTGGAGAATTTTCGTTAACATATTATGTTGTGTATATCATCTTAGAATACAACAAAATACATCTGCAATTTCGTGTTTAAGCATTCAACCTGTTTGCTGCAATGCTTCAAAAACAACTGCAATATAATCCACTTAAGTATGCTCTTATAAACCACACGATAATGGTATGTTCGATCAGTTATGGTTGTACAACATGTCGACTTATGAATATACTATAGGTTTCCTAATATAGAAATATTTTTCATAATCAATGGTAGAAACATATGTATGTTATGTTATAGATTCACTGAACTTCACAGATATGTAATGTTGTGGCGTTTCTTGAACATTTCAGGAATATATATGTAGGTAATTTCACCTAAATGACAATCTAAAATGTGCAATAGTATACTTCTAATTTTTACTGGAAAAACCGAAGCATGGATTCTAGAGTGGCTGCATACTCATATGCAATAGTTTATACTCCATGATGTAGTCAGGATGACCGCTGAAAATCAAAATTCTGTAAGTCTACTTTCTCTTGGATTCAAATTGTTCTTTTACAGAAATATATTTTAATTTTTATATTCGACCGATTGGTTATCATAAACTTAATGGACATAACCACTCCCTACTTCTTAATTTTCTGTATAACCTAATGTATATTTTAGGCTAATTGGATTACCAAGTGAACATGAAGTAAACTCAAGATGAAGCAACAAAAACTGAAATAAAAAGTGATAATGAGCATAGGATTCATTGAAGAGCGAAAACAGGGAATGAGACAAGGAGTGATAAGGTTCATTTGGTCAAAGGCCAAAGGTATAACATATGTTTACAGGCAAATAATACAATTTCTATGCCATATGTGTAACTAGTTTGTCAGATATAAATTTCTTTACATGCCTTTGTTGTAATTGAACAAGAAACAATGGCTATCTAGGTAAACTGGTAGCAGATTTTTAAAATCGGATTGTCTAAAAAAACAATGATAAACCATGATTCGGCAAACTTAGGATTAAAATATAAATAAAAAAAGTACTTTTTTTGGATTAAGTTTCGAATTTGTAACTGTGTTTACCTTTCAAAATTTTCATCTGAAGATCAATGTACGGTATATCCATATATAGTATATTTGGTATGAGAATTACCAACTATGTGAGCATGCTACATGCTTATGTTATTCTTAGCTGCTTATGCATTTTTATCTGCTTGTCGTAGACTCGTAGTCGTTGTCTTTTGCACATTCTCTGTAGGTTGAAACTTATTTTCAGTAATATCTAATTAATTGGCACCTATAATTTTTTTTCAGGTGAGGTTAATATTATTATTTCAGGGATTCCACAGGTAAGCAAACTTGGAGCATGAACTGCAGATTTGTTCTAGTGAGCTGATGATATTTATTCTTTAGTTATAGTATATGTATGATAGGGTAGAAATATGATTAGAAAATACTCTATTTGAGAAAAATGTATTGTGTGAGAGAAGAAATTGTTATACATGAATGGTTTTTGAAAATTGTAGAAATTTTTGTTGTAATTGTTTGTACTGTTAAAACTTTGTTAAAATAAAAATGTTATTTGTTTATTTCATTCTGTGATATACACTATTACTAAAATGAATACATTTAATATGTAATATCTATAAGCTGTAATTTTTGTTTTTACAGATTTATGAATCTATTGCAAGGGGCATACACTGTTGCAAAAGGGACTGTTGCAGCAGCAAAAACCTGTTGCAAAAAAGTCTACCACAACAAGAAATAGTCGTTGCAAAAAAGGACCGACCTATTGCAACTTCGACTATACATACGGGCGCTTTCCTGTTGCAGTAGGCCTACTGCAACAGATTTTTCCTGTTGCGAAAAGTGTTTTTTGTTGTAGTGATCGTTCCAGTTCTCCATTTGCTTTTAGTTTTATTTTATATACCAACTTACAACCTATTGCCTTTTTATCTTTCAGTAAATCAACAAGTTTCCCTTTTGCCATTTTGCTTTAAAGCTTCAATTTCTTTATTCATTGCTTCAGTCCACATTGGACTAATTGTTGCTTCTTCATAAGACACTTGTTCATGTAGTTCACATGCTTGGGACAGAAAAACTTTGTGATCATCAAAAATAAGGTTATAAGATACCAAATTGCACCAGTGTGAAGTAATGGCATTACACTTGTAATCACTCAAATAAGAAGGGACTTTATGTACTCGATTAGACCTTCTAGTAGTTTCAGGCGGTGAATTCTGAGTCGTTTCAATTATGTTTGAGGATTGGTATGATTAGGATTCGGAGATGAAATATTATCAGTAGGATTATCTGATGCATGATCATTTGTAGGAAAAACGTCATCAAGTGGAGTGAGTTCATAAGTTTGGTTAAAAAACTGAGATGTAGAAGCAGGAAGGTAAATTGCAGTTTGCATATGTGAGAGATTATTTTGTTTATGAAGAAGGTGGTATGGAAAATGTTTTTCATGAAATTTGACATGTTTGGTTACTGTTAATTTTCCAGTTGCAATATCAACAACTTTATACCCCTTTTGACTAATCGAATACCCCAAGAAAACACAAGGAGAGTCCCTTTGATCCATTTCCCCTCTGTTGATCCTAGAAGTATAAATGTAACACTCTGTATTTTCTAAGTTTATTAAAATAGCGAATTAAAGAATACTTAATTATTAAAGTGAGAATTAAGGGAAACAGGTTACGCCATTGCGTTCGTCTCGAAATTCTGCTTGAGATAGAGTCCGAGTTTGTGTGAATCAGACTCCATATGAAGAAGTTATAGAGTCCAGAAGATTCCTTGTTAAATCAGAAATTAAATATAAATATATAAATAATAATTAAACCAAGTTCAAAATTCGAAATTCAAGCAGAATGGGCTGAGCGGGAAAATTGCCGCTCAGGGGTCGACCCCCCCCCCCCACCAAGGGGAGTCGACATAGGTGTTGACCCCCCTATAGGGGAGTCGACATAGGTGTCGACCCCCCTATAGGGGTCGACTCCTGCATTCTAATCCAGACAATGACGATTTGTGACCTGTTGCTGAGTCACTAGGGCATAGGTGGCTGTTTCTAGATAACTCTATCTTGTCTGGATGGTCCTGATTGCTCCTAGGTTGATCTAACGACTCACATAAATCTACACCTCTATAAAAGCAACCCCAACCCTCAACCCTAAATCACACAAAAATTTATTCGAAGAGCTGCCATGCTGTCCATGGTCAACCTAGAGTAGCTGCCATTCTTCCCCAAATAGAAGGCAAATTAGAAAGCGAGTTAAAAGCTACGAATCGAATCAAATAAAAAATTAGTGAATCGGTAGTCTACTTCAAGGGATAGCTATTCAGTTTCAAAATACAGATCCCAGAAAACAAGACTGTTCTTTTGTTTGTAAGTTTAGTTATCTTTTAGATGTGAACAAATTAAAGTCGTGATTTGTAATAAAATGAAAACTAGAATTGTACCAAGTTGTATGATAATAGTAATGTTGACTCATGTCTATTCTAGCAATAAATTCTATCATATATGCCAGTGAGACTGTTGCGGTTTATTGAATCTATCATATTGTGTAGAATTTGGTGAATAAACAAATTATGTTGTGTAGCAATTTGGGAATGAAACTATTATGTTGTATGTATGTTTGGTAAATTCTATCATGTTACGTTACATGCAAGTTTATAGGCGAAATCATGTCATATATGCCTAAATGTTTAGATCCACATGCCTCTATGTTAGATCTATGTTAACTTGATTCAACCCATATGCAAGTTCACATCTACATGCCTAATTAAGTTGTGTAGTTCTATGTAAACTCCTATTTATATGCTTATGATTCATGTTAAATAGATCTAAATCGCAAGTTCATAATTAAATGTATATTGTTCTATGCCAAATCCGTACGACATATGTTTAGTTGGATCCATATTATGCTTGTTGGATTATTACATATTCCTTCCTTTTCCCCTTTTTGTTTATTAGTTAGGCTAAATTGCGAAGCCTAACATTTTATGTGATTTATGCGAACGTATAATGGGGTAACGTAGGGAAAATAATAAATTACATATTATTGGCATAGTTTGGTAGCATGAGTGGTAAAATTTATTTACCTAAAAATTATGAACATGATTTAGAGGGAGAATGGGGCATGACTTGAATAACAACAGTTGATTGATAATTTACATCAAAACATGAAGGATAAATATGTAAATTTAGCAAAAGACGAATATGCCTGACCCGAGGTTAGATTAAGTTACGGTGTAAGACTGCCCTGAACCGCCCGGCACATCCAGCAACCATAACAATATAGATCTAATGTGAGAGTTTAGCGCATCAAGCCCAAAAAAACCCGAGGTTAGACTGAGTTGTAGTGTTAGACTGCCCGGAACCGACCGGCACATCCAGCGACCATAACAATACCTGTCTAATGTGAGTGGTTGGTGCTTTAATGGATGAATTAAAGATAAGATAAGATTGGTAGGGTTAAGTTAATTAAGGCAACACTTAACCAATACAACGTGTTAACTAAACTGATGGGTGGGTTTAGGTTAATTTTAGTACACTTAACCATATTAACATGTTGATTAGGAAACCCTAGTAACGGGGACCCATTTCAGCAGTATCCCACATAGATGTATCATGGTACCCTGAACTAGGCAGAGTGGGGCACAATTATTTGGCTCATTATAAGCGGTCAAAACAACGGTGGGTGGTGCATCAGTGTAGGTTCCGACGGAGTGCGGGCGTGCACGTATTCCGGAGTGGAAAATGCCGGCACTGGGCATCAGTAGTCATACACTGTGCATCTTGAATTGTGTTGGGTTGCCACCATAGGATTTGATACACCCCATAGTGGTTCCAGCACAGGTATCTACAATCAAGCAAGGCCGAATGACACAAGTGGTAAATGTGTACGAGTAGGAGCCGATCGATAAAGGGGATCACTTTGTTATGAACATGTGAGGCAGGTAGAAACAATGGTTATTAGGTGCAGAGAAATAGAGATGGGTGCGATAGTATATTCAGTTTAAACTGTCTTATCTTGGTTTATGTTATCTTGTTATTCTGGTATTGTCCTATTTTCAGTTTATTCCTGTCATGATCCTTTTTCTTGTTCGCATGTTGAAAAATCACTGGACTTACCAGACTTATGTCTAACCCATTTTTCTTTCGTCTTCTTTTCTTCCATTCCTCCCCCTCCCAAGTCTACAGGGAGGGAATACTTCAGCTTAGCCCGGACCACTTCCAGCTTGAAGAGAGAGTAGATGTATTGCTTGGATTCTCTTTCCTTGGGCTACGGCTTTGGATACACTCTTAGTGGGGATTATGCTACTTTATTATCGTTTTATGCTTCTTTATGTTTCAATCAAGACAGAGATTTTGTTGTAATAATTTGGAAGTTGTTTTGAGACAGTTTGTTGTAATGCTTTGACTGAACCACGTGCTTATGAAATAAATTTAGTCTTTCCACTGCTTATATATCTGTCTTGTAAATTATCTGTATCTTTTACCCATAGCGCTACACCAAAGTTAAGGCATTCCCATTGTGAGTGACCTTAGCGGAGGTGGGGTGTTTCACTTGGTATCAGAGCAAAAGTTTTTGAAAACATATTTTCAAAAAAGGAAGTTTAAAGAAGCATTTTTAAGAGAAAGTGTTGTTTTTATTTTAAAAAGGCATAATCGCCAAAGCCATATTCTCTATCTTTTTATCCTTTGTTTTGTATCTTTCTTTTTGCGTTTTAGCATGTCTGGGGATCTAAACCTTCAAGAGGGCGTACCGGTACCTGGCTGGTTCAGAAGGTACCTAGAGGCTAGGGCTAATCTTGCAGGCACAGCAGAGGTTCCTCCTCCTCCACGTGCAAATACTTTCTCAAAGATATGTAGAGACTTTCGAGCCATGGGTGGAAAGAACTTCAGTGGAAATGAATCATTCGTGGAAGCAAGGAACTGGCTCAAAGAAACTGAGGATTTGTTTGTTATCTTCGAAGTGGACGATAGACAGAAGATATAGTTGGTCGTATGGCTGCTTAAAGATGAAGCCTCCTATTGGTGGGAAGTTACTAATGCTGAGAGACCGATTGAAACTTGGATGGATTTCAGAATAAGGTTTGAAATGAAATTCCTCTCATAAGCTGAACGAAGCCTACAGATGGAAAAGTTCTTAGCTCTCAAATAGGGAAGTATGTCGGTCAAGGAATACGTTAACCAATTCAACCAGCTGGCTAGGTTCGGATTGGAGTTAGTGAACACTCCACATAAGAAGGCTCTCCATGTTGTTAAAGGGTTGAATGAGCCACTGCACAGCGTAGCTATGTCCTATATACCTATGGGTGCAACTTATGAGAGACTGGTGGACATAGCACTATTGCAGGAAGAAGATAAGGATGGAAAGAAAGAGACAAAGATGGAAGTACCTCAAGATAAGAAAGTGGAAGGATCACAGAACAAGAAGACGGATCCCAAGAAGGGCGGGAAGAACAACAAACCCCATGACAAGAGGAAGTGTAATTTTTGTGGCATACCTGGACATCTGATTAAGGACTATAGAAATAAGAAGATGAAGATGGGTGGTTGTTTTCAGTGTGGTGAGATAAGACACATGGCTAAGGACTGCCCAAGAAAGCAAGGGCAAGGGTAGAGAGCTGGATCTACTTCTGGAGGGCAGGTTCACGCTCTCATAACACCTCCGCAAGAACGAGGTAGAAATATTTCTGTTGAAAGTTTAGTTTATCTTTTTGATCATTTTGTTCATACACTCTTTGATTCTGGCGCATCGCACTCTTTTATATCTACTGCTTTAGTTGAATCCCTGCATCTAGACACCAGTATAGTAGAGGATCCCTTGGTTGTTTCAAACCCAATTGGGGGTTCGGCTTATTTATCCATGGTTTGTTTGGATTTGGAAATTTCTATACTAAGTGTTGGGATTAGATGTGATGCCTATGTTTTGGGCTTCACGGGCTATGGGTTGATTCTAGGCATGGATTGGCTATCCAGTAATGGTGCCGTCCTCGATTGTGAAAAGAGAGTAGTTATACTCATGGCTCGCCTCGGTAACACTCTTGAAATCTCTTGTAATCCCATGAATTCTGTTATGCTTAGCAACCTAGAATCTCTTGATGTGTCTGTTGAAAACTTGCAGTCTATTAGGGTAGTCCGTGAATACTCAGATGTATTTGAAGAGGTGAAGGGCTTACCTTTGAAGCGGGAGATAGACTTCCGCATATACCTTGTTGATAATGCTAAAGTCGTAGCTCTACCCGTTAGACACATGGCTCCAAGGGAGAAGAAAGAGATCAGCAAGAAAATTAAAGAGCTACTCGAAAAGGGGTTCATAAGGCGGAGTATTTCTGAATGGGGTGCTCCGGTAGTATTCCCAGCCAAAGCAAATGGTTCACTTCGCCTATGCGTTGACTATAGGGAGCTAAACAAGCTGACCAAGAAGAATAGGCAACCACTTCCTAGAATAGATGACTTGTTCGATCAGCTTGTAGGTGCATCGGTTTTCTCCCAACTAGATCTGGCTACGGGGTTCCATCAGCTAAGAGTGGCTGAAGACAGCATTGATAAGACCGCATTCAGAACCGTGGATGGTTTCTTCGAATGGCTTGTCATGCCTTTCGACTTGACAAACACACCCTCTTATTTCATTACTTGATGAGCAGGGTGTTCAGGGAGTTCCTTAATAAGTTTGTGGTGGTCTTCGTGGACGATATTTTGATCTTCTCGAAAAGTTAGGAAGAGCATGCTCTTCATTTAAGGGAAGTCATGGATATTCTTCATGCACATTAGCTAAAAGCCAAATTCTCCAAATGCCATTTCTGGAGAGAAGAAGTAAGATTCCTTGGCCATGTGGTGTCCAAGGAGGGGATAGCTGTGGACCCTGCAAAAGTAGTTGCGGTACAAGATTGGAAGGTTCCACGGAATGCAACCGAAGTCCAAAGCTTTCTCGGGCTTGCGGGCTTTTACCGAAAGTTCATTAAAGACATTGCGAAAATCTCATCCCTACTCACAAGATTGACAAAGAAAAACCTAACTTTCACTTGGGATTTGGATTGCGATGTTGCCTTCCAACGTTTGAAAAGGGCTCTTACAACAGCCCCAGTTCTGGCATTGCCTGATGGGAGCAAAATGTTTACCGTATACACAGACGCATGCGACACATGATTAGGCGTTGTCTTGATGCAAGAAGGCAAGGTAATTTGTTATTGGGGAAGGCAGTTGAGGGTACATGAGAAGAACTACCCAACTCGTTATTTGGAGCTAGCTGCCATTGTTTTCGCTCTCAAATCATGGCGTCGTTACCTACAAGGAGAAAGGTTTGAACTATTTACTGATCATAAATCATTAATGTACCTTTTCTCACAAAAAGATCTTAACTTAAGACAACAAAGGTGGATGGAGTTCCTTGCCTCATATGATTTTGAGATCTCCTATACCCCTGGCAAGGGCAATGTGGTAGCATACGCCTTGAGTAGAAAGAAGCTGACCTTAAGCCCTCTCTTTGTAGAAAGGCAAAGCTTGGAGTACATAGCAAACTTTGACTTTAGACCCTCCTCTGAATTTGTTCCTGGTTTGTTAGCATCGCTAGAAGTGCGGCCAACTATTTTGGACTCAATAGGAACCGCGAAACGTGGAGACCCTCAGCTAGTTGATGTAATGGATAAGCTAATTAGGGGTGAGACTTCTTGTCACCTCAATAGATACTCCATTGATGATAAGGGTTGGTTGAGGCAGGATGGAAGACTATGCGTCCCACAAGCAAGGGATTTGGTGAAGACGGTTCTCGAAGAAGCACACCATTCTAAATTAACCATACACCCAGATGGAGACAAGATGTATAAAGACATAAAAAGGGTTTTCTTTTGGAATGGCATGAAGAGGGATGTAGCTGAATTCGTTTCTAAGTGCATGATATGCCAGCAATTCAAGGCGGAGCAGAAGAAGCCTGGTGGTTTGCTTCATCCTCTAGAGGTCCCACAATGGAAGTGGGATAGCATTTCGATGGAATTTGTTGATGGGTTTCCTAGATCAAGAAGGGGCAATACTAGTATTTGGGTAATAGTGGACATGCTCACTAAAAGCGCCCACTTTATACCTGTTAAGAATAGAAGAACTGCCTTGTCTCTAGCATCTATTTATCTTAAAGAGATAGTTCGACTCCATGGGATACCCTCCAGTATAGTGAGTGATCGAGACCCTATCTTTACAAGTGAGTTTTGGAGGAGCTTGCAAGAGGCTGTGGGCACACAACTATGCTTAAGCACAGCCTATCATCCCCAAACCGATTGTTAGACGGAAAGGGTAAATAGAGTATTAGAAGACCTCTTGAGATTGTGCATTCTTGATTTTGGAGGGACATGGGAGGATCATCTTCCATTGGTGGAATTCGCTTACAATAATAGCTACTAAGCCACCATAGGCATGGCACCCTTCGAAGCTTTTTATGGAAGGCTATGCCAATCGCCAACTTGTTGGTGGGAATCTATAGACAAGCTCATACTAAGGCCAGACATGATTAGAGAAACTTCAGAGAAAGGGGAATTGATACGAAGAAGAATGAAGGCTGCCCAAGACAGACAGAAATCCTACGCAGACAAAAGAAGGACCGACCTTGAGTTTGAGGTTGGAGACAGGGTGTTCCTCAAAGTATCTCCTTTGAGGAATGTCATTTGCTTTGGGTTCATAGGAAAGTTGGCACCAAGATTTGTAGGACCATTTCCTATCATTGAAAGGATTAGCACGATGGCTTACAAAGTAGAGCTACCCGAAAGACTGGCTAGAGTTCATAATGTTTTTCATGTTTCCCAACTTCGAAAGAGCTTACATGAGTCTGCGGAAGTTGTGGAGCCAAGCATACTAGAGGAAGTAGAAGTGGAACGAGAAGCAACTGTGAGAAGAGTTCCAACTCGTATAATGGGTACAGAAGTCAAAAAGCTACGCAACCGTGAAGTCAAACTCGTTAAAGTTCAGTGGAGTGACGCTGAGGAAGATGCGACTTGGGAAACTGAGGACAAGATACGTGCAGCCTACCCTTTTCTTTTTGAGGGTACATTCTTGATCTCTTTTTCCTTAAGTTTATGCATGCTTGTATCTACCTTTTAAGTATATCTCCTCAGATCTATTCTTTATCCTTAGGTAGAAACCAATGGATGTAAACATGTATTTGAAACATGTTATGATTGATGGTTGTAAGTGGTTGCAAGTGGTTGCTAGTGGTTGCCCGTGGATGCATAAACACACACATTTTGGTGTTAGATCGGCTCAGTCACTTTCATGTTTCATATACATATATGTATTTGTATATGGATTGAACTTGATGTGTTATCATATGGATGTTGCATTTGTATGAATGATTGTGCACTCATGTAGAAAGTATGATTAGGAATAATTGCATACATAATGGACTCATGGCACTGACATAATTTGCATTAAGGGGGTCAACTAAATCAGTGGAACGCCTGATTTTGCATTAGACAAGGACATGTACACACACTATGCATATGATTACGAAAGCATTAAAAGTCTTTTTAAGGACAATGGATGCCTGTGTTTGATGGTTGAGTAGATGGACGATTGGATGGTAGGATATGCATTCTCCTTGACTTGAAGATTTCAGGGACGAAATCCTTTAAAGGAGGGGAGAATGTAACACTGTATTTTCTAAGTTTGTTAAAATAACAAATTAAAGAATACTTAATTTTTAAAGTGAGAATTAAGGGAAACGGGTTACACCATTGCGTTCGTCTCGAAATTCTGCTTGAGATAGAGTCTGAGTTTTAGTGAATCGGACTCCATATGAAGAAGTTATGGAGTCCAGAAGATTCCATGTTAAATCAGAAATTAAATATAAATATATATATAATAATTAAACCAAGTTCAAAATTCGAAATTGAAGCAGAATAGGCTGAGCAGGAAAATTCCCACTCAGGGGTCAACCCCTCTCAAGGGGAGTCGACATTGGTGTCGACCCCCCCTGTAGGGGTCGACTTCTGCATTCTGATCCAGACAGTGACGATTTGTGACCTGTTGCCGAGTCACTAGGGCATAGGTGGCTGTTTCTAGATAACTCTATCTTGTCTGGATGGCCCTGATTGCTCCTAGGTTGATCTGACGGCTCTCACAAATCTACACCTCTATAAAAGCAACCCCAACCCTCAACCCTAAAACACAAAAAAATTCATTCCAAGAGCCGCCATGCTGTCCATGGACAACCTAAAGTAGCCGCCATTCTTCTCCAACTAGAAGGAAAATTAGAAAGCGGGTTAAAAGCTACGAATCGAATCAAATCTAAAATTAGTGAATTGATAGTCTACTTCAAGGGATAGCTATTAAGTTTCAGAATAGAGATCCCAAAAAACAAGACTGTTCTTTTGTTTGTAAGTTTAGTTATCTTTTAGATGTGAACAAATTAAAGTCGTGATTTGTAATAAAATGAAAACTAGAGTTGTACCAAGTTGTATGATAATAGTAATGTTGATTCATGTCTATTCTAGCAATAAATTCTATCATATATGCCAGTGAGACTGTTGCGGTTTATTGAATCTATCATATTGTGTAGAATTTGGTGAATAAACAAATTATGTTGTGTAGCAATTTGGGAATGAAACTATTATGTTGTATGTATGTTTGGTAAATTCTATCATGTTACGTTACATGCAAGTTTATAGGCGAAATCATGTCATATATGCCTAAATGTTTAGATCCACATGCCTCTATGTTAGATCTATGTTAACTTGATTCAACCCATATGCAAGTTCACATCTACATGCCTAATTAAGTTGTGTAGTTCTATGTAAACTCCTATTTATATGCTTATGATTCATGTTAAATAGATCTAAATCGCAAGTTCATAATTAAATGTATATTGTTCTATGCCAAATCCGTATGACATATGTTTAGTTGGATCCATATTATGCTTGTTGGATTATTACATATTCCTTCCTTTTCCCCTTTTTGTTTATTAGTTAGGCTAAATTGCGAAGCCTAACATTTTATGTGATTTATGCGAACGTATAATGGGGTAACGTAGGGAAAATAATAAATTACATATTATTGGCATAGTTTGGTAGCATGAGTGGTAAAATTTATTTACCTAAAAATTATGAACATGATTTAGAGGGAGAATGGGGCATGACTTGAATAACTGTTGTATATGACGCAGTCGTATACACTATTATATGATTTTTGTTTGATGATAACAACCATATATATATATATTATAAATGTGTTTGTTACTGTACTGTTCTATATTTACATCACAGACAGGAATGTAATATTTATATTTAAATAAAATACATTTGTACAGAAATTCAAATGTTTACTGTATTTTATTTAAAAATATAAACATTCAAACAGTACATCTATTTTAACTCCACTATTTAATCACTTCACTGATATTGTACTTGTAAATAAACTGTATAGAATAGACAAGTTTGTTTGACAAGAATAAAATAATATTTTATTTCTAATAAATTTGTTTATTACAAACTTCAGTACAATTCATATACACAGCTCATCACTACAACACTCACTTTGTTTACATAACTCATATATACATTCTTTCACATTGACACATATAAAGACACATTGAAACAATTCACTGACTCGGCACTGTCTTCAGTCTTCATTGGTTAGTCCAATCTTCACATTCTTCTAGTCAGTCTTCATTCAGTCCAGTCTTCATACTTGTCATATACAGAAACACACACACAGTATTTGGAACAGAAATAATTTCATACTCTAGCAGATATAATTTTTTTTATTTTAAAATTTTATTTGCCTCAGATTTCTGGTGTGTTTCTCATCATCTTTCATGACTTGATTTGATATATTTTTTTTGTACCCACTGATCAACCTCGACATAACCAAACTGGTTTGCTGATCAGAACCAGCATCAAACTCAGCTGATTCTGACCAGCCCCAACACAGTACAGTCAGTCTGCTGATTTTTTCTTCAGTATACAAGATAGGTCAAAAATCAAGAGAGAAATGGAAGTGCAAAATTTCAGATCAGCAAACACAAGATGGAAATCATAACTGATCAAATACAGCATAGGAGTGGAGCAGCATTGACCAAGTGGTAAACACAACTCGACCAAAACTAACCTAAATGGGAGCAAAGATCATTTCAGTCCAACATCAACAAGCATAAAATGAGTCAGCAGTATTCATGAATACGACAAACCATTCAAGGCTCAATACAGGGTGATCTAGTATGAAGTTAAAGGTGAAGCATGGTGCATATACAACAATATGGAGCAGTTCAACTATACACAGTGAAGATGCAACAGCATGGTACACGTACTGTCTTAATAAGGGTTCAAGCTTCAAGTGACAACAACAGGCAAGACAATTATAACAGGTCAAAAGAGAAACATGATATGCCAGCATTACAAGTAACATGGCCGAGGCAAGAAAATACCATCATTCTCATAGACAAGTAAACAAGACAGTGTGCACAAAGTGGAAGCAAGTATAAGCTAAAGCACACATGTATACAGCATGATTCAAGCAGTTTTGTTCAAAGCAGCTGGAAGTTCATGTACACAGTTTCATATAGAGACATTGAACATGAAGTATGACTGTATACAGTGATGAAGAGAAAAGAGGTGCAAACATAAATATGTCAAAGCTTAAAACAGCAAAGCATGTGTGAAATCAATACAGAAAGGCAGTTGTTGGAAATCAATACAGTGGAGCAAATCTCAGAAAGAAACAATTTATATTGTTTCCAGCTTTACAATGAAATTAACTTTATGTTTCCAGTTTTAACCACAGGTTAAAACACACAAGCAAACAATTTCCTGTTTGGCAAATGCCTGTGGGTTTCCAGGATTGCACGTTTCTTTTATGGCAAGTACTAATCTCATGCATGGCCATCAATCAAACAAAACAAGGCAACATCATTCACAAATTCAAAGACAGAATTTTCGGCACAAACATGAATGATTTAATCTGTGTTTAAGGCATGCAGAAATTATGGTTGGAAATCAAATATTGCCTTCAAATCTAGCAATGGGAAAAACTGTTTCCAGTTTTGAACAACGTTCTTTTTTTTTACAAGCAAGAAATCCATTTTGGGACAATGGCATCAATTTTTGGCAAGAAATCAAGTAATCAAAGAAATGAGTCACGGCATAATCTCAGAAGGGACAACAAATAATATATTTCCAGTATGACTCGATTTCAATCACAAGAATCACGCAAGTACAATCATTCAGCCGAGAATTCAAAAGGGGGAAACAAGCATAATCAGGCCAAGTTATTTTAAAACGAAATCAGAGTTTAGGGTTTTCGGATATACCCCATATTTATACACACCAAATTCATCATAGGCAACACACAGCAAATCGAAAACCAACCCAACATCTCAAATCGAAAACCCAAGCATCAATAAATCAAAAGGCAGAGCAATTGAAGTTTAAATTCACTTACAACGTTTCATTAGGGTTTCGATCGAGTGCCAGAGAGGGAAGCCAAATCGAAGCACGATAAAGCTACCATGTCTTGAGCTTCAGAGAGACAGATTCGATCATTCAAGCATCTCGATTTGAGGAGGATTTCAGAAACCCTAATCCCCTTTGTATCGCCGCCATTTTTGTTTCCCAGAGAAATAAAGAAATAGATCGGGCTAAAACAAAGAGAGTGGATCAACTTTGAAAGGGGCCGGCCAACATAGTTCTAAAAGGGGATGACCCCTTATATTTAAACTCCTAGGGTTTTCTTTGTTTATCTATTTTTTTTTTCTTCTGTAAATGTGTTTTCTAAATAGTTTTTCTAGAAGTCCGTAAAATTCTAGAGTTCCAGTCAGGGTGTTGACTGGCAGTCCACTAGAGTCTGTAAATTCTAGGGTTACGAGTTATAGGGTTTGTAATTCGGGAAATCTGATCGAGGGGATATCAGTCAGTCTAGGGTTTAGAGCGTAGTGTTAGGACAGGAGCAGGCGCTGCGAGTGTACATGGTCTTGTATGCGGGGTCTGCTTATAACACCTAGTAGAAACCTTAGGAATGCAGCAGTAGGCAGGTTTTTGCCGAAGCTGGGTATATCTGTGTGTGATTTATTTTCTGCAATTTTATTTCTGCTGCATTCTGTGATCTGTTTATTATTTTAATATCCTGTCAGTTTTTTCAATACAGTTTAAAAACTGTGATAAACCCTATTCACCCCCCCTCTAGGGTTAATCTAGATCCAACAAGTGGTATCAGAGCAGGAATTCCATTAACTCTAGAGCAATGGTGATTCCTAGTTGTCAGTCGATAGAAAGTCAGTCCAGTTCATTTCCAACTATTTTCGATGGAACAGATTTTTTAAACTGGAAATCCAAAATGGAATTTTATTTAAAATCTGTTAATATTAAAAGTTGGAATGTTGTTATCCACGGATTTGATAGTATAGATATTACTTTCAATACCCGTGCTATGAAAATTATATTTGATTATCTTAGTACTGAACAGTTTAATCTTATCTGCCATTGTTTATCTGCACAGGAAATCTGGGATACTCTCAATACGAAGTATGGAAAATCTGACAACAGCTCAAAACCCCAGAATGTCAACTCAGATTCAGAATTCTTTTTAACAGGATTAACAAATGAAAATTCAGAAGGATCAGATGATGGAGAATCAATGGATGCTGAAGTCAAAAATTTCTCATACGAAGATTTGGTTTATATGTGTGTTGATTTAACTAAATCTGTTGATAAACTCAAATCTAAAAACAAATCTCTAAAATCTAGGAATTCTGAGTTGACCAGCAAAATTGATGATTTGGAATCACAGCTTGAATATTTTAAAAATTCTTCAAATTCAGATTGCAAAAATTGTTTAAAATTGAAAACCAATCTTGTTCATCTCAATAAAAATATTCAAAAGTTTGAAAAGGAAATTTTGATCTTAAAAGAAAACAAGATTGAGTTATCAAGTTTGAATAACTTTTTGAAAAGGAATTTGAAATTTTTAAGACTGATATATATTCCAAATTTGAATTGCTGAAAATGAAAATTTGGTGAAAAGTGGTTTTATTTTGAAAGAACTTGAAAATGAGATTGAAAAATCCAAGAATTTTGAGTCTGAAAAACAAAAACGATTTGAACTTGAAATTTCCGAATCCCAAGCCAAAATTAAATTGCTTGAAAATGAGAATTTGGTTTTGAAACAGTCCAACGCTGAACAGAAGATCTCTATAAATAATTGATCAAATTTACTCAAAGAGAATAGCGATCTAAAATCCAAAATTCAACGATTAGAATCAACTTTGGATAAATTTTCTAGTGGGGAAAAATCGTTGAATATGCTGTTACAAAACCAAGTTTCTATTAGAAATAAATCTGGTCTTGGCTTTGAGAAAAATGATGTTTTTGGAAAACAAAATTCAATTGATTTGAAAAATCCTTTAGACTGCTTTGGAAAGAATCGATATGGAAATTCAAACTCTGATAATCGCAATGGGATTTTGAATCATAAACATGATGAGAATTTGTTTTATAATAATCTATTTGAATAATCCTGGATCCCAAAAAGGAATAAAACAAAGTTTGTTAAATTCAAACAGATCTGGGTTCCTAAAGGTACAAAGGTGAATTCAGATGGGTTGTTGTATAAACAAGTTTGGGTACCAAAATATGTGAATAAAACTGTGAGTGGTTTTACAAACGTTGTTAGACCACTCGATCCCCCAAACCATTAGGTACCTGAGGGGGCTGAGGAGCTACTGTGCAGAAAGAGAAACTGAATTCAAACTGCTTCATATCATGGAATCATTCACAGCTCCTTATCCAAGACTGTTGAGTTAGAGATTCTGATTTACATTGGATTCTGGTATGATCTCTAAACTCACCTCTGTAAATATTTTCTATTTTGATTTTTTTTCTTTTGTTTATTTCTTCTTCTTCTCCCTTCTATCTCTTTCTTCTGTCTATTCTGATTTGATTTATCACTGCCATATTTTTTGTTGTGTTTCTAGAATTGCAGTATTCATGATATTCTGGAAATTTGTTTTGCATGTGTAGAACTCTGATATTTTTAATCATTTCCAGATACTGATTTTTTCTCTGCAATTGTTTTGAAGTTCATTTTCTGTTTTCTGAATTCCTAACGGTGTTGACGTATTCATGTCATATCTTGAACACTGTTAATATGAATTCTAATTTTTTTTGAAGATCTGAAAAACGATTGAAAACTCACACATCTCTGCTGTTCTGAAGTTCTTCTAACTCATTTAGAAAGGCCTGAAAATTTATACTCATTACAGCACATTATCATTTCACAGTTGTGATAATTTCATTGGTTTTTTAGGTTGGCTTGGATATTTTTTTATTTTTTTTGACCTGTCTTGAATCAGTGATACATCTTGAAATTTCATCATTATTCATGATTATTATGATTGAAATTAGTTTTTGTTTGAAATCATTTGAGATTTTAGATATTTTGAATATCACACCACTTAAAAATTGAAATTATCAATCTTGTGTGAATAATTCTTTATATCTCAAATTTGACATTGTTTCAAGTGATTTCAAATAAATATTTTTGGATCATGAATTATCTTTCAAACTTGATGTAAATATGCTGAAAAATTCTTTGGGCTTGTCAGAAATAATTTGGATAAATTCTTTGAGAAATCGGTCTTGAAACTCATCGTTATTCCATGGTTAATTATATCTGTTTGTTTAAACTCATTTGAAATTATTGATCTACTGAATCACACACACATCTTGAATATGAAATTAATAATCTGGTGTGATCGATTCATTGAATTCTGATATCTTCATATTCATCAAATGATTTTAAATAAACGGTATTTTTTTTAATCTCGGGTCATGAATCATCATCCTGACAAGTCTGATTTGAAACTGTTTCTACTGTGTTGCTCTGATACTGTTTTTAAAAAATGTTTGTTCTGGAATCACATGCTTGCTGCTCTTATACATGTGCATAATCTATTATCTCGTCTGTTTGGGCTTGGTACTTAATAATTCTTTTGTCTATGACATTCTTGTTCAGTATCATGTTAAAATTCCTCGTAAATAGAGACACCAAATGGTATCAGAAGCGCCTTATATTTGTCTCATCCATTTGTACTTAGATTCAAATCTTCACCATGTATAAATCCACACACTCTTTTTGTCTTATATTTACTTCCTCTTCGTGTATAGATCAGCATATTCCTCTTGTATTTGATTTTCAATTTTAGAATTATTTATTAATTATTCATTCATAAATTGAAATCAATATCAAAATTGAACTGTATTTGTAATTCATCAAAATAATTATCAGATTTTGAAATTGTGATAAATTGTGACTGCATTATATTTCACAACAAGAGGAGATTTTATTTATATTTTCATGATAGTTGAACATTTATTATAATATCTTTGAACTGGCAATTATTTCACGACCATCTTCATTACCTACCATACGTCTGCCATCCATCATGATTTTATATTAGTGTGGAGAGTTTATTTTTTTTAAAGATAATCTTGAATAAACAGTGAAAATATTTGTGATGGAATTGTGGCTATGTTATTATTATTCAGAATTAGTGATAATTGAAAATTTTCAATAATCCCAGTACAGTCGAGCATATTTCATAATATAATTAATTTTGAAATTTATTTCACAGTCCATCTCTATACCTACCACATTTTTATCATCCATATTTGGTTTTATATACTGAGGAGTTTTTTTTTTTAAGCTGAAATGATAAATATATATTTAATACATAAGTTTTGTCTCTAATCTCATTTAAAAATCCAAGCTCTTGTCATGCATGGTTATGAGACGACTTATAATTTAAGTTGCGACTGACCCCATTTAAAAATCCAAGCTCTGGTTATGTGTGGTCAGTGTGCTCTTAAATAAAATAAAAATAAAAAAAGGAAATAAAGTGCTAAAAATAGAAATTAATCTGAAATTCTCCTCTGTGTATAAAAACCAGCCTATCAATCCATCTTTCTAATCTGTGAAATGTGTTGAAATATTATGACGTATTATGATTTGTTGATTGATAGATATTGGGATTTGAGATTATTTGATCTTGTCACTTAAATTGAATTATTAATTATAGCTCAAATCTATCACTGTTTTTTGTGGTTTATTTTTATAAAAATCCTTTGAAAATAATTGGAAATGAATTGTTTTTAAAACTCTCTCCATTTTATGTAAAATTCATCGTATATCCGTCATTTTCTACAATGTGAAATATGCCACCTGTTCTTAGAATATTATGATTTTTGTTTGACTGATTGAAATTTATGTTGACCGTTCTTCCTCTTAAGCTGAAATTATATTTTATAGTCAATTTTCATCTGTATTTTAAAATCTGTATCCTTTTGATGATAACAAAAGGGGGAGAATGAATTAGATTTTGATTTACGAGTGAATATTTTATAAATATTTTTACTTTTGAAAATTCATTATCATTCAGTTCAATTCACTCATGCACAGTTATAGGGGGAGTTTTCTGTTGTAGGGGGGGCTAATAAATAGGGGGAGTTCATTTTTCACTGTAAAACACATTTGTTGGATTCAAAATCTTTTATTTGTTTGTCATCATCAAAAGGGGGAGATTGTTGTATATGACGCAGTCGTATACACTATTATATGATTTTTGTTTGATGATAACAACCAAATAAATAAATAAATATATATATATATATTATAAATGTGTTTGTTACTGTACTGTTCTATATTTACATCACAGACAGGAATGTAATATTTATATTTAAATAAAATACATTTGTACAGAAATTCAAATGTTTACTGTATTTTATTTAAAAATATAAACATACAAATAGTACATCTATTTTAACTCCACTATTTAATCACTTCACTGATATTGTACTTGTAAATAAACTGTATAGAATAGACAAGTTTGTTTGACAAGAATAAAATAATATTTTATTTCTAATAAATTTGTTTATTACAAACTTCAGTACAATTCATATACACAGCTCATCACTACAACACTCACTTTGTTTACATAACTCATATATACATTCTTTCACATTGACACATATAAAGACACATTGAAACAATTCACTGACTCAGCACTGTCTTCAGTCTTCATTGGTTAGTCCAATCTTCACATTCTTCTAGTCAGTCTTCAGTCAGTCCAGTCTTCATACCTGTCATATACAGAAACACACACACAGTATCTGGAACAGAAATAATTTCATACTCTAGCAGATATAATTTTTTTATTTTAAAAATTTATTTGCCTCAGATTTCTGGTGTGTTTCTCATCATCTTTCATGACTTGATTTGATATTTTTTTTGCACCCACTGATCAACCTCGACATAACCATACTGGTTTGCTGATCAGAACCAGCATCAAACTCAGCTGATTCTGACCAGCCCTAACACAGTATAGTCAGTCTGCTGATTTTTTCTTCAGTATACAAGATAGGTCAAAAATCAAGAGATAAATGGAAGTGAAAAATTTCAGATCAGCAAACACAAGATGGAAATCATAACTGATCAAATACAGCATAGGAGTGGAGCAGCATTGACCAAGTGGTAAACACAACTCGACCAAAACTAACATGAATGGGAGCAAAGATCATTTCAGTCCAACATCAACAAGCATAAAATGAGTCAGCAGTATTCATGAATATGACAAACCATTCAAGGCTCAATACAGGGTGATCTAGTATGAAGTTAAAGGTGAAGCATGGTGCATATACTACAATATGGAGCAGTTCAACTATACACAGTGAAGATGCAACAACATGGTACACGTACTGTCTTAATAAGGGTTCAAGCTTCAAGTGACAACAACAGGCAAGACAATTATAACAGGTCAAAAGAGAAACATGATATGCCAGCATTACAAGTAACATGGCCGAGGCAAGAAAATACCTTCATTCTCATACACAAGTAAACAAGACAGTGTGCACAAAGTGGAAGCAAGTATAAGCTAAAGCACACATGTATACAACATGATTCAGGCAGTTTTGTTCAAAGCAGCTGGAAGTTCATGTACACAGTTTCACATAGAGACATTGAACATGAAGTATGACTGTATACAGTGATGAAGAGAAAAGAGGTGCAAACATAAATATGTCAAAGCTTAAAACAGCAAAGCATGAGTGAAATCAATACAGAAAGGCAGTTGTTGGAAATCAATACAGTGGAGCAAATCTCAGAAAGAAACAATTTATATTGTTTCCAGCTTTACAATGAAATTAACTTTATGTTTCCAGTTTTAACCACAGGTTAAAACACACAAGCAAACAATTTCCTGTTTGGCAAATGCCTGTGGGTTTTCAGGATTGCACGTTTCTTTTATGGCAAGTACTAATCTCATGCATGGCCATCAATCAAACAAAATAAGGCAACATCATTCACAAATTCAAAGACAGAATTTTTGGCACAAACATGAATGATTTAATCTGTGTTTAAGGCATGCAGAAATTATGGTTGGAAATCAAATATTGCCTTCAAATCTAGCAATGGGAAAAAATGTTTCCAGTTTTGAACAACGTTCTTTTTTTTACAAGCAAGAAATCCATTTTGGGACAATGGCATCAATTTTTGGCAAGAAATCAAGTAATCAAAGAAATGAGTCACGGCATAATCTCAGAAGGGACAACAAATAATATATTTCCAGTATGACTCGATTTCAATCACAAGAATCACGCAAGTACAATCATTCAGCCGAGAATTCAAAAGGGGGAAACAAGCATAATCAGGCCAAGTTATTTTAAAACGAAATCAGAGTTAAGGGTTTTCGGATATACCCCATATTTATACACACCAAATTCATCATAGGCAACACACAGCAAATCGAAAACCAACCCAACATCTCAAATCGAAAACCCAAGCATCAATATATCAAAAGGCAGAGCAATTGAAGTTTAAATTCACTTACAACGTTTCATTAGGGTTTCGATCGAGTGCCAGAGAGGGAAGCCAAATCGAAGCACGAGAAAGCTACCATGTCTTGAGCTTCAGAGAGACAGATTCGATCATTCAAGCATCTCGATTTGAGGAGGATTTCAGAAACCCTAATCCCCTTTGTATCGCCGCAATTTTTGTTTCCCAGAGAAATAAAGAAATAGATCGGGCTAAAACAAAGAGAGTGGATCAACTTTGAAAGGGGCCGGTCAACATAGTTCTAAAAGGGGATGACTCCTTATATTTAAACTCCTAGGGTTTTCTTTGTTTATCTAATTTTGTTTTTGTTTTTAATTTTCCTCTATAAACAATTCTGAATAGTTTTTCTAGAAGTCAGTAAAATTCTAGAGTTCCAGTCAGGGTGTTGACTGGCAGTCCACTAGAGTCTGTAAATTCTAGGGTTACGAGTTACAGGGTTTGTAATTCGGGAAATCTGATCGCGGGGATATCAGTCAGTCTAGGGTTTTGAGCGTAGGGTTAGGACAGGAGCAGGCGCTGCGAGTGTACATGGTCTTGTATGCGAGATCTTTTTATAACACCTAGTAGAAACCTTAGGAATGCAGCAGTAGGCAGGGTTTTGCCGAAGCTGGGTATATCTGTGTGTGATTTATTTTCTGCACTTTTATTTCTGCTGCATTCTGTGATCTGTTTATTATTTTAATATCCTGTCAGTTTTTTCAATACAGTTTAAAAACTGTGATAAACCCTATTCACCCCCCTCTAGGGTTAATCTAGATCCAATAATAACAACAGTTGATTGACAATTTACATATGAACATGAAGGATAAATATGTAAATTTAGAAAAAGACGAATATGCCTAACCCGAGGTTAGATTAAGTTACGGTGTAAGGCTTCCTGGAACCGCTCGGCACATCCGACAATCGTAACAATATAGATCTAATGTGAGAGGCTAGCGCATTAAGCCCAAAATAACCCGAGGTTAGACTGAGTTGCGGTGTAAGACTGCCCGGAACCGACCAGCACATCCAGCGACCGCAACAATACCTGTCTAATGTGAGTGGTTGGTGCTTTAATGAATGAATTAAAGCTAAGACAGGAATGGTAGGGTTAAGTTAATTAAGGCAACACTTAACCAATACAACATGTTAACTAAACTAATGGGTGAGGTTAGGTTAATTTGAGTACACTTAACCATATTAACATGTTGATTAGGAAACCCTAGTAACGGGGACCCATTTCAGCAGTACCCACATAGATGTATCATGGTGCCCTGAACTAGGAAGGGTGGGGCACGATAACTGGGCCGATTATAAGCAGTCAAAACAACGGCGGGTGGTGCGTCAGTGTAGGTTCCGACGGAGTGCGGGTGTGCACGTACTCCGGAGTGGAAAAAGCAAGAACTGGGCATCAGTAGTCATACACTGTGCATCTTGAATTGTGTCGAGTTTCCACCATAGGATTTGATACACCCCACGTTGGGACCAGCATAGGAATCTACAATCAAGCGGGGCCGAATGACACAAGTGGTAAACATATACGAGTAGGAGCCAATCGATAAAGGGGATCACTTTGTTATGAACATGTGAGGCAGGTTGAAACAATAGTTAGTAGGTGCAGAGAAATAGAGATGGGTGCGATAGTATATTCAGTTTAAATGGTCTTATCTTGGTTTATGTTATCTTGTTATTCTGTTATTGTCCTATTTTCAGTTTATTCCTATCATGAACCTTTTTCTTGTTCGCATGCTGAAAAATCACTGGACTTACCAGACTCATGTCTGACCCGTTTTTCTTTTGTCTTCTTTTCTTCCATTCCCCCACCCCAAGGTTCGTAGGGAGAGAATACTTCAGCTTAGCCCGGACCACTTCCAGCTTGAAGAGAGAGTGGATGTATTGCTTGGATTTTCTTTCCTTGGGTCATGGCTTTGGATACACTCTTAGTGGGGATTATGCTACTTTATTATCGTTTTATGCTTCTTTATGTTTCAATCAAGATGGAGATTTTGTTGTAATAATTTGGAAGTTGTTTTGAGATAGTTTGTTGTAATGCTTTGACTGAACCACGTGCTTATGAAATAAATTTAGTTTTTCCACTGCTTATATGTCTGTCTTGTAAATTATCTGTATCTTTTACCCGTAGCGCTCCACCAAAGTTAAGGCATTCCCTTTGTGAGTGACCTTAACGAAGGTGGGGTGTTTCAATAAATATAGCACAAGCCTCCAAATGTCCTCAAATGATCTATTGCAGGGATTGTGTTATGCAGTCTTTTGTAAGGAATATCATTGCTTATTGCTTTTAGAGACATTCTACTTATTAAATAGACATCATACATGACACATTCTCCCCAAAATTTATCTGGAACCATTGACTGAATATATAATGCTCTTGCAGTTTCTAGAAGATGTCAGTGCTTCCTCTCAACTACACCATTCTGCTGGGGTGTATCTGGGCAACTAGTTTGATGTAATATTCCCATATTTTTGTAGAACACTTTCATGTCTCCTTAACATAATTCTTTTGCATTATCAGATCTAACACACTTAATTTTAGAATTAAAATGTGTTTCAATCGTTTTAGAAAATTTAATCATGACATTAATAGATTCACTTTTATGTTTCAGAAAATGTACCCTAGTGAACCTTGTATAATCATCAACAATGGTTAAAACTGACAACATCCACTGGTAGTTTTGAGTGAATTTGGATCCCAAACATCAATATGAACTATTTGAAATGGAGCTTCGGTTTTTATACTACTAGATGGAAAAGATAACCTAGTTTGTTTAGCTTTAGGACAAACTTGACAAATAGTATCTGCTAAACATGATTTGATCTCACAATTTGCATTAATAAGCTTTATTTGATTAAAAGGTAAATTTCCTAACCTAAAATTCCACAGTTTAATATCTTCTACTATTGGTAGGCAAACAACATTACATTTATGAGACTGAACTTCATTATCATTACCTCCCTTTTGATCTTCCAGATTCTATAGACCTGCCTTCAGATTACCACGAAGAATTAACTTCCCTTTCTGTGAGTACATGAAACATGTATTATGAGTAAAGTATAACTCACAATTCATGTCTCTACATAACTTATGTACAGAAATAAGATTGAATCTAAAATTCGGAACATGTACCACATTGTTCAGAATAATTCCATATTTCATCTTTACAGTCTCAACATGTTTCACCAGTATTTTACTTCCATTAGGAATGGTTATGTGATTATTATGGCTAATCAGGGGTTTATATTCAGAGAAATATTTTAGTTTAGAGCAAATGTGGTCACTGGCTCCACTGTCTAGAAGCCAATTCAAATTAGAGCAAGATAAAAAAAACATAAATTACCTACCACCATGGCATGACTATGAGAGGACTCATCATGACCATTTGGCTTATATTTTTGTTTTTGTGACTTTAGCAAGCTCATCAATTGATTGTATTGTTCCACAGAGATGGACTGAGTAGACTGATCATCGACCTACATGTTGTCAGCATCTTTGCAAGAAACAGCTGCTGCTTTCTTCTCTTTGAATCCTTTGAAATTTGGTGGATATCCAACTATCTTGAAACATCTGTCAATGTTGTGCTCCGGTATTTCACAGTGGGCGCAGTAATATTCGATCCTGGTTTGGTATTGATCTTTTAATTAAGCAGAAAAACAGTGATGCATTTGGACTATAATTAATAATTTAATTTAAGTGACAAAATCGAATAATCTCAAATCCCAATAGCTATCAATCAACAAATCATAATACATCATAAGATTTCAACACATTTCACAAGTTAGAATATGGATTGATAGGCTGGTTTTTTTCATACCAAGGAGAAATTCATATAAATTTTTATTTATTAAATTTATTTTATTTTTTTCTTTTAATTTAAGAGCACATTGACCACGCATAACCAGATCTTGGATTTTTAAATGAGATCAATTGCAGCTTAAATATAAGTAATCTCATAACCATGCATAACCAGAGCTTGAAATTTTAAATGAGGTTACAGAAACACTTATGAACATTATATTTTTATTATTTTCAGTTTCAAAATGAAATACTCCTCAGTATATAAAACCAAAATGAATGATAGAAATGTGCTAGGTACATAAATGGACTGTGAAATAAATTTCTAAATTAATTATATTATGAAATATGCTCGACTGTACCGGGACCATTGAAAAAAATTCAATTATCACTAATTCTGAATAATAACATAGTCCAATTTCTATCACAAATATTTCCACTGTTTATTCAAATAAAATTTTAACAAATATTAAACTCCCCACATTAATATAAAAAACATGATGGATAGCAGAATAATGGTAGATAAAGAAGATGGTTGTGAAATAATCACCAATTCAAAGATATTATAATAATTATTCAACCATTATGAAAATCTAAATAAAGTCTCCTCTTGTTGTGAAATATACTGCAGTCACAATTCATCACAATTTCAAAATCTAATAATAATTTTGATGAATTATAAATACTGTTCAGTTTCGATATTGATTTAAATTTCTAAATGAATAATCAATAAATAATTTTAAAATTGAAAATTGAAAATCAATTACAAGAGGAATTTAAAGTGATTTATATAGAACAAAAAAAAGTGTGGAATCTATACATGATGATAATTCAAAAACAGATGGAAAAAAATAAAGAGCTGATACCAATTGTTGTCTCCATTATCGAGGAATTTAATCACACTCAAGATATCTCAGGCTAAAGAATTTCAAACACAAAGCCTAAAGAGACAATATTACACATTTGGCACATTTATCAGAGCAGCAGGCAAGAACAAGCATATATTTGAAAAACATTATCAGAGCAGCAAACAGATCATAAACAAGCAATTTCCAAAATATTTTCAAAACAATATCAGAGCCGCACAAGATATCAGTTTCAATGAAGATTTCCCAAGAAGATGTTTCAAATATATTTCTGTTGGTCACAAAAAAGGATGATTCATGATGCAAGATTAAAAACACCATTTATTTGAAATCATTTGATGGAATATGAAGATATCAGGATTCAATGAATCGGTCACACCAGACTATTAATTTTTGATTCACGATATATGTGAGATTCAATAAGTCGATAATTTCAAATGATTTTAAACAAACAGATATTCAAGTCAAATAACCATGAAATACCAATAAATTTCAAGGTCCAAATTTTTCGAAGAAATTTTTCACAGGTATCTCTGACAAGTACAAGAGTAATTTCAGATCATTTACATCGGACTCGAGAGATATTCATGATCTAGAAAATTAAAAATAATTTATTTGAAATCACTTGAATCAATGTCAAGTTTGAGATATAATGAATTAATCACACAAGATTAATAATTTCAGAATTAAGAGGTATGTGATATTCAAAATATCAAGAATTTCAGATGATTTCAAACAAACAAATTTCAACCGTAATGATCATGAATAAAGATGAATTTCAGGATGTATCACTTATTCAAGACAATTAAAAAAATCAAGCCAATTTGAAAATCAACGAAATTATCACAACTGAAAAGTAGCAAAGTGCTGTAATGAGTATAAATCCTCAAGCCCTTCTAAAACGAATTAGAAGAAACTCAAGACAGCAGAGGTGTGTGAAATCTCATTAATTTTTCAGATCTTCAAAAATTTAGAATTCAACTTAACAGTGTTCAAGATATGACAAGAATACATCAACACTGTTATGAATTCAGAACCCAGAAAATAAACTTCAAACAAATGCAGATATTTACAAAATTGAGTTCAAGATCTCAAAATGATTAAAACATCAGTATTTTATTCTAATGAAGTGAATTTCCAGAAAATTATGAATACTGCAATAGAAGCTAAGCCCAAAAGAAGTTACAACGATATGACAATGACATATCAACTAAGAAAAAACAAAGAAAAAATCCAGAAGCGGTAGAAGAAGGAATACACAAAGAAAAAGAAAACTATTCACAAAGATGAGTTTAGAGGTTATACATAAAATCGATGTAAACAATAGAATCTCTAACCCATTAGATGTGGCTAAGGAACTGTGAATGATTCTGTGATATGTAGTAGTTTGAATCCAATTTTTCTTTAGCTATGCAGTTCCTCAGCCTCCTTCGGTACCTAACTATTAAGAGGATTGAGTGGTCTAATAAAAGTAGTTTAACCACTCACAGTTTTGTTCACATCTTTTGGTACCCAAATTTGTTTGTATAACAATCCGTTAGAATCAATTAGAGTACCCTTTGGAACCCAAATTCGTTTAGCTTTTCCAAAAATCACTTTATTTCTTTTTGGGATCCACAACTGTTAAACGGGATTGTTATCAAACCAATTCTTGTCTTGTTTGTGATTAAAAATCCTTTTGGAATTTTCAAAATTCAAATTTTCAAAATGACCCATTTGGAAGTAGTTTGAAGGATTTTTAAAAGCACAAGAATTTAGTGTTTCAAAAACATTATTTTTCCCAAAACCAAGACCACGTTTATTTCCAATAGAAATTTGGTTTTTCAACAACATATTCAAAGATTTTTCTCCATCAGAAAATTTACTCAAATTTGTTTCAATTTGTTGAATTTTAGTTTTAAGACCACCGTTTTCTTTCATTAAATCTAAACAACGATTTTCAGTGATCTTACATCTTTCAAAATCAGATTTCAAAACCAATTTTTCATAATTAAGTAATTTAATTTTGGTTTGGGACTCAGCAATTTCAAATTCAAAATGTTTTCGACTCTCAAATTCAAATTTCTTGAGTTTTTCAATTTCGATTTCAAGCTCTTTCAAAATTTGATCTGTTTTCAACAAACTATTATTTTCAGCAATTTCCTGTTTGGAATTTTTGGTAGCCTTAAAATTTATAAATTCCTTTTGTAAACAATTGTTTGCATCTTTCAGCTCAATCTCATTATCTTTTAAAATTAGAATTTCTTCTTCAGGCCTTTGAATGTTATCATTGAGATGAGCGAGATCAGTTTTTAATTTCAACAATTTTTACAATCAGAATTTTCAAATTTCATGACATTTTCATGTTTTAATTCCAAACACTGATTTTTGCTAGTCAACTCAAGATTCTTAGATTTCAAAGATTTATTTTTCAGTTGGAGGTTATCAACAGATTTAGTTAAATCAACCCAAAAATAAACAAGATCTTCATAAGAGAAATTTCCTATTTCATTGTCTGTTGAGTCTTCATCAGCTGATCCATCTGAGTTATCTTCTGTAAAACCTGTCAAGCATAGATCTGAAGTTGATTTGAAAGTCGGGTGTTTTGAGTAGTTGTTGTCAATTTTTACATACTTCGTATTGAGATTTTTCCAAATTTCCTTCCCAGTCAAACAATGGGAGACAAAAATAAATTGATTATTATTAAAATTAGAATAGAGAATATGCATAGCACGAGCATTAATATTCTTATCTATTATATCACCTCCACTATTAACAACATCCCAATATTTAATATTAACAGATTTTAAATAGGATATCATTTCTGATTTCCAATTCAAAAAATCTGTACCATAAAAAATGTTTGAGATGCGACTGGACTGACTCTCAATGATCCGACAACAAGGATTACCCATTACTCTAGAGATAAACAAAAATACCTTCTCTGATACCTCTTGTTGGATCTAGATTAACCCTGGAGGGGGTGAATTGGGTTTATTGATTTTTAGCGAGATTTTAAAATATTCACAAATCACAGAATATAGTAGAAGTAGATATACAGAAAGTAAATGACAAAAGATATACCCAGCTTCGGCAATATCCTGCCTACTGTTGCATTCCTAAGGTTTCTACTAGGAGTTAGTAATAGATCCCGCTTACAAACACTGTAAACTCGCACTCTCTGCTCCTGTACTAACCATACGCTCAAAATTCTAGACTGATCTAATCCCCTAGATCGGATTTCCCCTGATTACAACCCTGTAACCAATAACCCTAGATTTTATAGACTCTAGTTAACACCTAACTGGTTTCCCCTAGTATTTTACAGACACTAGAAACTGATTGGACGGTTTTACAACTCAAATTAAAAACAACAAAAAATAAAAACAAAACTAACTAGAAACCCTAGTATTTAAAATAATCTTAAGCTCCCTTGAATTGAAGTAGGCCGGCCCTCTTTATAATGGTTTCACCCGCTTCATTTTATCTGGCCTGTTACCCTTTGTCTCTTGAGAAAGTAAATGGCGGAGATGGGAAATCGAAAACTAGGGTTTTTCTCCTTGAATTCCCAAATCGATCGATGGCTTGAAATGAAGGTTCTTTGTTGCTCGAATTAGCTGTTACTTTCAGATGCTTCGATTTGGGATTCTTTTCTCTAGCTCGTGATCGAAAACGCTTGGAAAAATATGTGAGCTTTTTATCTGGAATTCCTCTCGAATTGTTTTGTGGATTTCGATGCTTAAAAACGCCAGTGATGATCAGTGTTTATAAGGTTAAAATAAAACCCTATTGTCTCTGATTTCGTAGAGATGATTTGGCTGATTTATTGTGAATTCCTCTTTTGATTTCTTGCGTGAAAAATGTTCCCTTTTTGGTGTTGTAATTCTCGGTTGAACTTGAATGAATCTGGACATGATTTTTCCCTTCGATGTACCTGGTTGATTTTGTGGTCTTGCTGTTTCACTGATATGAAACCGATTTCCTGAAACAATGTAACTCTGGTAAAAACTTGCATTGATTTAAATTAAACTTCTTTCCAAAACTGAACAATTTGAAAACATGTCATGAATCATTTCTGGAAACAAATATTTCTTGCCAACACTGATTTGTGATACTTGCGGTTGCCAAATGAATGTTTCTCTGGAATTTTTTTTCCAAAATAGAGTTGCTGGTCATCAATAAAATTTGATTGCTTTCCGAAATATGATTTCACAATTCTGGAACAATAAATCTTCATTCTGGCCACATTTAGTTTTTTTTCATCCCAAAGCTGATTTCTTGAAAACAATATAAAATTGTTTGCATGCCATAAACATCTTGCTCAAATTTGCATATTACTGCTCCCTCTTGTTTCAGGAAAATGAATTGTTTCTGGAAATATTTTGAGAATTTCTTGCCAAAGAAAAACCTTGAATCAAATCTGTTGATTCCCTTAAATGTTTGCCAAAAATATTGTTGATGATTTCTTGAAGCCAAGTCATGAATAAATGATAGAATTTCTGGAAGTAGCCCCTTGTAGGATCTGAACTTGAATTGACTTGTTGCTCATAGTTCATTTCTTAAATCACCTTGTTGCACCCACATTGTATATTCCTTCCTTTGATCATTCACACAATGTATACACCATTTTAATGATGTACTTAATTACACATTCAGGTTCACTAACTTGGTCACACAGTCTTGTGTCGAACCACCTGAGTTTCTTTGAAAGTTGCTGTGTAGATGAGTCATGCACTATTCATGTAGCAACCCACTATTGCTGTATGCACCGCATCATTCAAATATACATTTTTGTTGATTAGTGCCATGCACTTGTGTTGGTCTGAAAGTGAATTATTTGTTGTGTCACTGTTTATGAAAGTTTTCCATGTTTGCATGTCCATCCAGTACACTTGTTCGAGCTTGTGCTATTTCAATTGCACTTTGTATATGAAACAGTTTGGACATCATGTTGTATTTGTGCATTCTGGCCTGGATTGAACTTGTGGCCACTTTCCTGTTCACATGAGCCACTAACTATTGCTGAACCCTTACTCTGATTACATGCATACATGTTTTACTCCATTGTGTTTGTACATCTTGCACTTCACTGTTTTGAACCTAAAATGTGTATGCTTGCACCACCTTGACATTTGCAGTTTCATCACTACTATGTATTTGTCACCTTTCTGAAATGTAAAATTTTTGTTGACTTGTTTTGGCCATGCTTGATCATACATGCTTTCTGAACTTTTGCAAGTTGATTTGCATTGTGCACTGATTCGAGTGGGTCCACGTGGCCGCTCCTCAGTTGCACACTGGATTGGCGAGGCAGTGCACACGTGTATACATATACATGTGTGTATATGTAGCCATCCAGACAAGTTTTCCTGTCCCTGCCTTCATATACATATATATGTTGTCTGCCTTGTGGTATTTACAGTGTATCACTGTGAATATCACAAGTTGTATAGACACAGTCAGATGGATATGAAAATCAGATCGAGTCAGAAAAATGATGAGAAACATACCGAAATTCTAAGGCAAATAAATTTTCAAAATAAAAATTATATTCGCTAGAATTTAGAATATTCACTACACCAAATCAGGAATTTTGCAAACGTCTTTTTATAAAAATTGTCACAATAAATTTCATTATAATCTTATCACGATTTTTTTCGTTATTATAGAACCATCACAATTTATATCGTGATAAAATTCAACGGCAGAGGACAATTTTGTAATTTTAATTTTTTTGACTTCCTTTCTCAAGGGTCTGCCAGAATAGTGTGTTTTCACTTTACTGATTTACTCAGCGCTAGGGTTTTTTGTTTTTCCCAAAACAGTTCCCGCTACCAAATTCTATCTTTCGAAATCAATTCCATTCTCCTGAAATTCACGCTAGCGAATTTCAAGTTGAATCCTGGCTTCCTTTTGAATTTGAAGCATCCTCCGAGTCTAAACTGTCATGTGAATCTCGGGCATCATTTAAATATCGGGTAATTTCTTATATTCGATTTAATATAAATTGACTTCACTCTTGCACAATTTCTATACTTATTTGTACGATTATCGTGTGACTCTTGGTCATCTTGTTTTCACTGCTGTCTGGTCTTAGTCTTTGCTTACTTGAATTATTACTGAATTTTTGTACTTATTTCTTGTTCGAGTCTTTGCTGCCTAGTTTTAGTCTTGGTCACCCTGTTTTCTATACTTGTTTCTTTTTATGATTATTGCTAATTTCCAAAAGTATTAATATATCTTGGTAATTTGTTTAAAGATTAACGGGAGATGAGTTTATTATATATAACAATTTTGGACTGGTGGAGATAATTCGTTTGTCAGCCGCGACCTTGTCCTTAATTAGAGGAATAGATGTTAATTTGTTTGCTTTGGTTTTTGATTGCCTTGAGTGCTAAACTGTATGCCATGTACTTTTAAGTTTTTCCATGTAAGTTATATAGTCAAAGCTCAGATTTGTTCAAATTATGTAAATATTTGGGTAACATTTATCTATTTTAGGTTAATGCTGCGTACAAGAGCAAGTGCGAGGAACTGAGCGCTCAGAAGCTGGATGAAGCAGAATCCAATGAAAAACTGACACTTTTAAAGGTTTACATTCTTTTGTTAGTTGTTACTGCTAACCACACACGTGTTGTCTAACATAGTTTTTAAGATTTGTTGTTTCCTTACATCAGGATAATATACGATTATCAAATTCTTGAACCTCTTATGCTTTTTGGTTTTCTTATATATAACAGTTTTGTGCTGCAAATTGCATGGAAAATATTTCTGTGTGTATGTATAAACTTTTATAAAGGTAGAAGATGCAACAACATGGCTGTTGCCATTAGATAGAAGTTGATGCTGTAGCAGCAGTAAGGAGGAAAAAAATTAAATAAAATAATAATAATAAATGTTAGAGCAATGATTTCCTTAATTTTTTATCCAATCTGTTTGTAAGTATAGTGCAACATTTTATGTCATCTATGTGTGTGCGTGTCTGTTTATTTGGTGTTGTATTTGGATTTTAGCGATTAATATCTGGCAAAGGGTTAAGGCAGTAATGTAACTACTGCTCCTGCTTGTAAGTTGAGATTTTAACAAATATTTTGAAGTTTATATTGTTTAGGTGTATGGTGCATTATGAGAGCTGCAGCAGATGGTAGAATTTTAATTATTTTTTCCTGATATGACTTTTATGCTACTATGATTGTTTGAAATAATATTTTCTAAGCGAGGCATGAATCACGATTCCACCTATATATTTGTTGTACTATCCTCATTCACATATGGTGATGAAATTTGTATTTAATATTTCATTTTTAATACACTATTATAATGTAGTCAAATGCATTGCAATATGCCAAAATAACACCCAACCTACGGTTACTATGATGTAACAGTGGCTTTAAATATCAGTGATACGGTTGAACTGCAATTTATGATTCCAACAACAATATGGATGCAACAAATGACATGTTTCTATGGTTATGCATATGTGGACTAAGTGTGGGTGAATTTTAAATGCGTATATAAAAAAAATTTGATAATAACTCGCATACAAGTGAACCCGTGTATAAATATGATAATAACGAGTGTACAAGCTGATGAGATCAGTATTTCTCTGAAGGTTAAGCATGGATTAACATGCAACTCGATTTCTTTGTCTATAATTCTTCTTTCTCAAGATTTTGGTTAAATCATAAGTGTGCATCATATAATTAGATCAATGAGCGAATTCCAGTATAATAAAATTGATCAGATAAGTAAATATAGACGACTGAAATGAATCTGACATAAGAAAATAGCAAAAATGGGCAAAGAAGAATTTAACCTCTTAAAATGATGTCCAACAATAATTAATAAACACCCAACGAGGAATTCAGTATTACACATCATTTAAGCCAAATAATATTGCATGTTCCATGTTGATTTTTAATTTCTTGCTACTGAAGTATTGAAGATGCTTAGTTTAGATGTAAATTTGTTTTATATACATAAGTGCATTCACATTCACGAAAAGAAAAGGAGACAACATATTTTTCTTTACAAAAAAGAGAGACAATATATTTTTGTTTACAAACACTCTCAGAGAAGACACTTTCTTTTTTTCTCATTCCTTTCTCCGACAAAGAAGACATGCATGAATTTGGAGAATACATATTTCATAGCAACCTTTTTCATTTTATTTTATTTTTGAGCCAGCACACATTTTTTTTTCTTTCTCTGCAAATGAAGTATTCTCTTCATATCCACACAAGCATAAAACGTGAAGTGTAAAATAGGAGAGGCAAAATAAATAAAAATTTGAAAGGAAGCACTTTTAGCAGAGCGTAAAAGTGTGCAGGCATGCAATAGAAACATAAATGGATAGCTATTCATTTCAACATAATTTGCGTAAAAGCTTCTTTTAATGCGGTCTTTTGCATGAGCAGGTAGGGGTATTTGTTTGATAAAAAGGTTCTGGTCTCAAATCTCGTTTATTACTGTAAGGAACAAAGAAAATATAATGTAACAGAGGAACATTATGCTTATCAATGCCATGTTACTGTTTCACAAGGAAAAATAGAAAATATGATATTGACGAATAGAAAATATGATATTGACGAATAAAAAATAAAATTCCATGTTCTCCTCCCCTTATGGATGAAAACATTTTGCTTTTGACAATGGGTTGCTAGCCAATGACAGCGCAAGGGTGATCAGTTGGAGGAGTTTCAATTTGGATTGACTAGGGCTTTGCATGCAGATGATGTTGTCAATTCAAGCAGCAACATTGAGAAACAAACATTGGGAAATTGTATTTATTTGCAGTTTTTTTTTTCAGTTTCTAATTAACACTATTGCAGTTAAACCCAATCTATCAGGAGGAGATATTAAATATGTTTTGGTTTAAAGTTTTTCATGCAGACGATGTTGTAGATTCAAGCAGCATTCTTGCTTCGAAGATAGAATAGTAAAGGTACTTTTGTTAACTATATTGTCAGCCTGCATTATATATTCACCGACTTACATTTTTCCATTATGTTTAACAGGCTAAGTATCTACTATGTTTGGAAAATTACATGTAGAATCATTTTATTTAATGCTATGAGTGGAACAGCCACATCATATACTTATATGAAAAATGGAATAATGGTCCCAGTTTTATAATGGTTTGGATTATTGGGGTGTAACTACATTTGTATTGGTTAATTTGCATGTGAAAAATGGAACACAGAAACATGGTGTCATATAGTAACATGCAAGATATACTTATGCATGGCTTGGATTCAATTTAGGCTGAATTAACGTTTCTTGGAAGAAAATCTGGGTTTGTTATACTTCCAAGAAATGCGAGATTTGTTATACGTTTCTTGGATTTAATTCGGGCTGAACTAACGTTTCTTGAAAGAAAATAAGTATAACAAACCCAGATTTTCTTCCAAGAAATCAATGTTTATTCAAGATCAGGTTTGTTATACATTTTTATTAGCATTAAGGTGATAATTTTTGCATGTCGCATGTTGTACGTACATTTTTTGATGATGGTAGTAAGTGCAACTATAATTTAAATTTTGATTCATTTGTAGGCGTTGGTAGAAACAGCTGAAGAAAGACAAAATGCGAGAGCTAGTTTACCGATGATGATGGAAGTGGAAGTTTTGAAGATTTGAAAAAGTCTCGATTGTCAAAGTTTTTGGAGATGAGAAATGAAAGAGTTCATGTCGTGCAATCGGCTTTAGGACAACTCTAAAGCAAATGAAGGTCATACATGCCTCAAAAGGGATAGCAAGTGAAGTTGTACTTTATCTCCCTTATATTTAGTTTTTATTTATGTTGAAACTATGTTGAATTGATGCTATGTACCGTACTTTGAACTCTATGGAAATTTATGTTGCTATATAATCAATTGTTTTGTTGTTCTGGTTTTTGAATTGTATGTGTTATTTTATGTGAATATATATATATATATATATATATATATATGTATGTATGTATGTATGTATGTATAGGCACACACTATTAGGTCTAATGTAGTTGCAGTATTTATTATTGGTATTACAACGGGTATAGTCGCAATAAAGTTGGCACATGGTGGAAGAAAATTGATATTGCAACAGCTATGCTCGTGACAAAAATCACTTGTTATAACAAACATGGTAGTGACAAAATTTTAATATTATAACGGGTACACGTGTTACAAACCGATAATGTTGGTACGGGTATGTTTGTGTTACAATGAACTTTCTCGTGTTAAATTTTGTATATTATAACGGGCAGTGTTGTGGTAAATTTTGTATATTATAACGGTTAGGCGTGTTACAATATATTTATATTATAATAGATATGCTTGTTACAAAACGCGCCTATTATATAACGATTATTCTCGTGATAAAATTTTATAATGACATTGGCAACGCACCTGAATGTCACGGGTATTGCCGTTATAAATCAACGTTGTCACGGCTATATGTGTTATAAATCATCTTTTTTGGTGTTGTGATTATTTCTGTTCCAGATACTGTGTTTGTTTCTGTATGTGACAGGTATGAAGACTGGACTGACTGAAAGATATGAAGACAGAAGACAGTGTTGAATATGTATATGAGTGAATAAATGAATGTGTCTGTATGTAATAGAGTTGCAAATGAATGTATGTATAAAATGTATAACTGTGTGACAGAGTGTTGTAGTGAGGAGCTCTGTATATGAAAGAAATGAAGTATGTCAAATAGAGGAGTTATAAAAGATGTCCTATTTGAAATTGAAATAAAATATTTATATTCAAATAAAATACTGTGTGAATATTTAAATTTCTATACAGTTGTGTTTTATTTAAATAGAAATATTACATTCCTGTCTGTTGTGTAGTATACCAGTACAGTTACAAACACATTTAACAATAAAATATATTTGGTTGTTATCATTAAACAAAAATCATATAATTGTGTATACACCTGCGTTATGTACAACAAAAACCATAGACCATGTGAAGAAACAACTTCAAGTATCATTGTCGCTTTGGTGTAACATCCGATAAATTGACTGTGCCATGCTGTGGGACAATTTTATACTATCCGGAAGGAACTATTGGCCCCAGGAACCTTATACTATTTACTATCTTTGAGGCATACCAATATCAAAGTGATTAGACTTTCTTTGCTTTTATTTGATTGCATGTTCCATTGCTGTTTGAGACAAAATTTTGGGACCTAAACCAATTTTATCTTTAATGAAAGCCTAATTGAAGACAAAATAAGGGTGTCTTCAAAAATTTGCACAGCGACCAATAATTTACTGTCTCAAGATAGTGTGAATGTATATGAAGGCCCTCAACTTCACCAATTCCCCTAAATTTTCATTTTAGTCTACCATATCATCTTCAACGGTTAGAGCACTCCCAACAGAGTGAGGGAGGGTTCAAATGGGGGGAATTGGGCTTGCTCGCGCTATAACAGTGGTGCGACGAGGGTGGGGATGGAATAGATATGGGGACGATCGCCATTTCAAATTTAAAATGGTGACAGCTATACGGGTTTATGAAAACGTTTATATGTCAAACGATTTTCATAAAACCGTTTAACGTATTAATGGATTTATGAAAACCGTTTAACATATATTCAGTTTTAATAAAACCCTTTTGTTTTATACGGTTTTATGAAAACCGTATAAACAGGGATGACTTTTTTTTTTCAAATCAATTTTTTGAGGATTTTTTTAATATATTTAAATTAGTTTGTAAAGAAAAGCACAAATACCTTGTAAGGAATTAAAACTTGCCTACATAAATATATAAATTACTTAAAACTAGTTATTTTTTTTAGTAACCCATAAAACATTATGGCTAACATAGAAAACTAAAACTAGGATACAATAAGCTAGAAATAGCAACATAGAAATAGCAACATTACGGCCAACATAGAAAACTAAAACTAGGATACAACAAGCTAGAAACAACAACATAGAATTCGTCTACATCTCAGAACTTCCTTCTTCTTCCTGATATCGTTTCTTTTGAGCCCTCAAAATACTACGCTTTTTTGCTATAGCATACTCAAGGGCCTCTCCAGTCAAATGAGATATATCTCTTGCTAGATACTCCTCCTCCTTTTCTTCCTTCAAACGCCTTTCACATACTTCTTTATATTCATTTCTTTTGTCGAGCTCTTTAGTTCTATCGACATCTTGCTATATTTGCATCTTCATGATCTACAACTGCTTATCTTTATGCTTTTCACGGTCTTCTTTGTTGGAGGCATATGCAAGTGATATATCACTCAACAACGAATTTAATCTATCACTAGACGCTTCCAAATCCGTCGCTTCCTTATTTCTCAATAGTGCTCTCTTGCTTAATTTTATTCCTTCTGGCCTTGTTTCAACCCCACCATATAACATTCCCGAATTAGGAGTCACAGGACTGCTATTATTCCCATCTCCGTCTGTAGCCATAGGACATTCAAATGAATTTCCCGGGGATGAATCCATCGAAAGTTTAGTAGCTACATTTCTTAAGTTAAAACCTTCGGTGTCTCCAAGGTCTTCATCATTTGTTTCTCATAGATTGGACCAAATTGGACACAATGAAAGAATTTCCAGTGCTTCATACACAATGAATTCTCTGTTACAAGTGTCAAGATAGATTGTATCGTAATTCTCCTTTAAATCTCTGAATTTTTGACCGCTTCAAGCGAATACCCACTTTGTTCTTTTATCCCTTTGTACTTGGTACGCATAGTATTCAAATTATACCATGTAGTCTTCATGCTTTCAAATGACATTCTTGTTACACATTCAGGATCTCTATTGTATGAATCAATAACCTGGAGTAGAAAAATTTACCACCGAAACGACCTTCTTGAACGACAGGCGCATTTACCCTTGCTTTGGCTACCACTTTATAATCATCTGCTCTCCATATTTTACCACTAGCTACAGTTTTCTCCACACTAGTTTGATCGTGAGTTTCCTTTGTCTTTCGCTTGCTGTAAGATCGTTTGGCCTTGGTTTGTCCTTTGGCGGGTACAGGGGTCGGAGAAGCCACCTCTTGGTGTACATTTTGATTAGAATTCATGGATTGTGACCTAAAGTAGTTGCTGGTTTAAGGAATTTGGCCATACATGTTACCATACTGCTGAGCGAGGTTTAAGTGGTGGAGATACTGAATTTGTTGGGAAGTTAGAAAAGGGGTTGGAATCATTGATGGGGCTTCAGCTTGAGATAATAAACTAGTAAAATTAGCAATGTTATCATTGGTAGCGCCAGAGAAATTGTTGTTGTTGGAATCGGCCATTGTTTTTTGTTTAGAATTGGAATTGTTTGCGAGTATGAAGAAAACTATAACCCATACCCCATATTTATGCAGATAATGGACATATCTAGACTTGATCATTACAAGAAGTCATTCAATGTTCTACACAATGATGTTAAATTAAATGTAGAAACACGGGCAAATTTATTTGCCTTGACCAATAAAGTTGTTCAATCAAATCAACTGATTGTGTGAATTACCGCAAAGTAATTGATGGGGTTAAAAAGGATGATGTTTTTCAACTGAAAAGGTCGACGTACGACTCACTCTATCATTTCAAGTACTGGTCATACTTCGTCGGTCACCCAGCGTAAGGTTTATGGTACAATCATATTATACAGTTTGAGTAGTATATCATTATATTATGTGCCGTATTCAATAGGTATCTTTTGGTTTATGTATTTGGAAAGTTGGAATGTATACGTAGAGTTTAATTTAAATTCATTGCTATATGAAGAGTATACTGTCCCACGTGCTGAAATGACCAGTCTATGATCATTAAAAGTTATGCTTACACGTACATTGGACTAAGCGCTGACAATTAGTCAGTATCATGCTGGCAATAATTATAGTTGGCTTTCAATTGATATCAATCAGTTAAAGTGGTTAGTATCTTGCTGAAAAAAATAGTAAGGAGTTAAAAATTTTGGGTCGTCCTCTAGTGGGTAGTGAATATTGGCTACAACAAAAAATAGAAATGAGATATGTTTAAAGTACATAACACAATACAATCATCGAGTACTACAACGTTACAATAGTTCAATAAATGCATAGACTACATCTAAGCATTCCCTTTCAGATGCCGTAAATGTTCGACCAGATCATCTTGCAGATTAGTATGTACCTCCCTAGATCTAATTTTATGTAGACGGCTCAAAAATACCTCAAGAGTCGCTGGATTTCTATCAGTAACAAATGTTGCAGTGCTATCTGGATCATATCCCAAATAAGATGGAAATTTTCCTCTTTCTTCTTCAGTGATCATGTTATGCATTATAATACAAGCACGCATTATGTTGCTCAAAACTTGTAGCTTAAACAATTTAACAGGGTGTATAACAATGGCAAACCTTGCTTGCAGAACCCCAAAAGCACGTTCTACATCTTTTCTTGCTGCCTCTTGCCTTTTAGCGTAGTATTTTCCTTTTTCTGTTTCTGGAGATGAAATAGTTTTGTCGAGAGTACCCCAAGAAGGATAGATGCCATCTGCTAAATAATACCCCATGTCATTCGTATTTCCTTATATATTAAAATCACATGCAGGTGTTTTTCCATGTGTAAGGCTCTTAAACAAATGTTATTGGTGAAGTACATTAATATCGTTCATTGAACTAGGACATCCGAAAAATGCATGCCAAAACCATGGATTATGTGAAGTAAAAGCTTCAAGTATCATTGTCGCTTTGGTGTAATGTCCGATAAATTGACCGTGCCATGCTGTGGGACAATTTTTCCATTCCCAACGCATACAATCTATGCTGCCTATTGGGAAATCCTCTTTTGGTTCCTAACCTTTTTAATTTGTTGACATTGCTTTGCGTTGGAGTACGTAAATCTCCGCACCATACAATTCAATGATGACTACACAAAACCTTTCAAGACTTAAGGTAATAGTACTCACACTCATTTAGACAATCTCATAAAATGCATCTGGAGCTATCACATATGCTATAACACGTAATGCGCATATTATTTTTTGGTATGGAGAACATCCTAAAGTTCCAACACTATTACGTTTCTAAACAAAATAATTATTATGTTCAATAAATCCATTGAAAATGCGCACAAGCGTTTTTTTGCTCATACGAAAACGGCGTCGAAAGTCATGAGGACCATACGTACAAGGGGTTTTGAAATAATCTTTAAGTAACCTTGCAGTACCTCCTTGATGATCCCGCATCTTCCGTCTGTGTACCTGACCGAACACACTGCCTCCTCGAGTACTGCTAGATGATCCTTTCGTTAGGAATTGGTTAATTTTTAATTGTTGAATGATAACAGCTTGCATCATAAGCTCTAACTCATCGCTATCGGTCGTGCTATCCGAAGATATCTGAATATAATTTGTACGACCCAACAAATCATTGCCTTTATTAGAATCAGAGTTGTTATCCTCAGTACCATTTTGGCATAAGTAATTTGATTGATCACTCTGCACATTTGATTCATAAACAACATCGCCGTTATAAACATTATGAGACCATTTTGTATTATGAATCTAAATGTGCACGCTATATCAGGTTTTATAGCTTCTTCAATTTGAAGTTGCAACGGCTATAGGTATATTTTATATAAATATATTCGTCAATAGATATAAATTTAAATATTCTGCAACGGCTATAAATTTGAACTATATTTTAATATTAGGCAATGGCTAAAAGTTTAAACTATATTTTGATATTCAGCAACGGCTATATTTATATATCTTATATTTTTATATTCCAAAACGACTCTATATATATAACGTAGAATTTTATATCCGACAACGACCATTTATTTATAACTTATTTTTATATCCGTTAATGCTGTAAATAAATTGCCAGTATATATATATACATATATATAACGTATAATTTTTATTTCCGTTAACATTGTAAATAAATTAATTTTAATTTAATTTTCATTAAAACGTCTCAACAATTGTACATATATTTTTTTTCGCTCGACAATTTATAATTAAAATATGGGGACAGAGAAAAAAAACAAAACGGTTTTTAGAAAACCGTTTAGGGACAATTTAAACAAAAAGTATAGAGCGTACCCCCATCGACTGTTGGAACGGTGGGGGGAATTCATGCTCTGAAACACAAATCCCCACTCAAAATTGAGTAAGCTGCTGGGAACGCTCTTATGCTAAAGGAGAATATTTTTCTTAAGTCAAATAAAATCCTAGCTGGATCCTCTTATCCGAAAACGAAATAGTAGGGGAAAAGCAAAAAAATCGATTCTTTAAGCCACAGACATATGCAGGACAGTAGGAGGAAGTGTTATTTGAAGAAATTAGAGGTTTATTTTCCATGATCTACATATAAATCTATACAGATTTTGATGTGTGATTAGTTCTTTCAACTGCCTTGACCTACTTAATATTATTTCACTGCAAGTGTTGAATACTTTTGTTGGTTATCTTTTAGTGTTTGTTGATAAATTTTGCATTAGCGATGTTGAATACTTTGATTTGATTCAGGTGATAAACTTATTTGTGCTGTTTTTATATCGTTGGTTGTTTTAACTAGTAATAAGAACAGATACAACAAGCAGCCCTACAAAAATAAAAATTAGCCCTCTTTCATAAATTTACCAAACTAATATTTGTGTTATCACATTCACTTTCATGCCAAATCCTGAAAAGGTAATGTTGTTGCAAATTCACTATATTAGCACATTTTCCTGGCCACACCTTTGTTTCTAACCTATAACAATACTAGACTATTAGTTTCATGTAGAACTAAGATGAGTTGATGTGCATATCTATTAGAGAATAATTGTCACAAATTATCTTGAATGTGTGTAGCTTACTCGATTTCTAGATCTCTAGAATATAAAGTTCTGAATAAGCAGCTAGCTATCAAAATATAGTCACATAAAGTTATGTGCTTATCACCAGCAACATATTTTCAAAGTGAAATAGTTAAAAATTAAACTATAAATATAAAAGATCCCTTTGATTCTTGTCAAGTAATAATTATGATGTCATATTTACTTATAAATATATTTATTTCAAGAGGATTTCAAATCTACGGTTATCATAATTTTTGGGACATCAAAAATTTGTTAATTGGGCTTAAATGTTACAAAAATGCATAAGTTTTTTTGTATCTCTAGTTGCAACTCACATCAAAGTTTGCCTGATGCAACTGCAGTAAATAATAGGTGTAACTAATGTTGTATTATTTGTACATGGCTATCATACATAAGATGGTGACCACATTAACGCTTTGTTTTCTATGGATAGCTCCCGTGATAAGCAACATTTATTTTTGTGTATTTTCCTGGCTGCACGTGAGGGCATATACATCATATTCACAACCATGCAAACTGTAATGCATATACATGTTCTTTTGTTCAGAACGTCCCATGTGCACTAGTGTGCATGAGAAAAACAAGCTTTTGGTTCTTATTCCATTAGTTGAATTGATTTATAAAAGCTCTTAAAATTTATTTGTAATGCTCGCGTTTATAATTTTACCTGCTCTCAATCTTCATCTCAACTTTTCTACTGTATTTATGTCTTCATGGTGTCCTTTCAAGTGCATTGATGGATGCGCCCATCAATAGTCTTTAATGATCTAAAACCAATTGAATATGCAAACGCGCTTAATAAACTCTGAGCATCAACATTCCAGAAAGCAATATTTTAGAATTAGATGATTTCATTTATTTATTTATTTTGGATTTTTCAATAATGTAGATAATGAATTTTTAAATACATATACATATATATAGGGAGAGAGTATTTTGAAACTCATAATTATATGACTCACGTATTTGTTGAAGAAATTAATTTGTTTAATACGTAATTGGTTTTGTGACGAATTCCGTGGGCGTAGCACGGGTTCACCCTTGTCATTTGTAATAACCGATCTATACGCTTTTGCACATCACTTCCTTCTGGCAAAGATCATTACCTTACTAATATTACTACTCTTTATACACAAAGTTACATAATATTCCATTTAAATCATTTATGAGGAAAAATTATAAATTCATGCTATTGGTAAATACTATTAACGGTTGAAAATGATGAAAACATGGAAGATAAAACAATATTTATGACAAGCAGCAGCAACCATATAATAGGAAAGGCAACTGCTAAAACACCGTACTGCCAAAAACATTAAGGTAGTGTTCGAATTTTGGACTGGCCAGTTAATGTTCGCGTAGGCGTCTGACGCGTCGGACGCGTTTAATTTAGGAGCCACCAGATTTCCCCGTTGACACGAACGGTTGGAAAGTTAGCTTTCGCATCAGACGCGAAGGACGTGTCGGATGCGAAAGATATTTTTTTGACCCCCTTTTACTATCCCCACTCCTTATATATCTCTATCCCATTTCATCACTACTTCACCATCCTCATTTCTCATTCCCCTTCACTTCTTCACTTATGTAGTATTCTAGATCAAATACAATGGCATACAATGAAGATTCTGATTTGGATGATTTCGAAGATTTGCAAGATATGCTCGATATTCAAGAAATTATCACTAATCAAACACGGGAAAGGAGCAGACTACATGATTCTGTAAGTTCTGGTCTTACTTGGATTCATGAAATACTTTCAGGACACGCAGACTGGTGTCAACGCAATTTTCGAATGAAACGATTGTGTTTCAGATCCTTGTGCGAACAGTTAGGAAATTACGGATTGGAAGCTTCGACGTACATAACAGTCAAGGAAATGGTGGTTGGATTCCTATATACTATTGCATCGGCCTTCCTACAAGGCAGTTTGTTGAGCGGTTTCAACATTCAAATGATACAATTTGTGTCATTTTTCATAAAGTTTTGGATTCGGTTCTCTTATTGGCAGTGGATATTATTAGACCAATCGATATCCAATTTAACCGAATTACAGAACAAATTCGTTCTACACCCCGATATTTTCCTTTGTTTAAAAACTGTATTGAGGCTAGTGATGGGACACATGTGATGGCTCATGTAGGTCTAGAAGACATGCAACATTTTTTTGGGCGGAAAGGAATTGCTACACAAAATATTATGGCTTTTTGTGCGTTTGATTTAACTTTTACATTTGTTAGAGCGGGATGGGAAGGAACTTCACACGACGCTAAAGTATTTCGGGAAACTATAAATAATCCGGATCTTAATTTCCCTCATCCTTCTGCCGGACAGTATTGTTTAGTGGATTCAGGATATCCACTATTGGAATGATATATAACTCCTTATAGATCCGTTAGATATCATATACCAGACTTTAATGACACACTAAATGAATCGAAGTCATAAAATGAAATTTTCAATTACTATCACTCTAGTTTGCTTATGGCAATTGAAAGAATTTTTGGTATATAGAAGAAAAAATTTGCCGTCTTATGTAACATGCAGACGTACCCATACAATGTTCAAGTACAAATTGTTACAGCTGCAATGGCTATTCACAATTACATCAGAAAATACAATGCCGACGGTCTAGATTTTATGTCGTATGATGACGACCCAGATTTAGTGCCAGAAGAATATCTCGACGAGTATTGCCGCATATCAAACCGCAGAAACGGAGATCGAGAACCCGTTCAAAGACCCAGAACAGCATCCACTATGACAGTTGTATAAGACAATATACGAAACGAACTAGTTGCTGCGGGAATGCATTAAAAAGCTTTACTGTAATCTGTATTTTATATTTGCTTTTTAAATTCTGCAATTTGTATTCTGCAATCAAGTAATTTTAATTCTGCAATTTGGATTTTGCATTCTACTATTCTGTTTGACAACACACCCATATACACAAACAATAAAAATAATAAATACAAAAACAATAAAATATTAACTTCGCCCTTTTCAATTTGCCCTTTCGTAAAAAAAAATACACATTCCCCGTTCGCAACAATTTCCTTTCAAATACCCCTTCAAAATAACCCTTTTAAATACCCCTTCCCGTTCAAAATCAAACCGACCCTAACTATTCATCTTACACATTCATCCATTTCATAATTTTATGCCTTACGCATTCATCCAAGAATTGTGCTATCCAAATTTTGTTCATAACAATAAATTTAAGATTTGATTTAAATCAAAAATTCCAACTTGATATCATTGACCGTAATGTCTTTATGTGCTTCAAAAATAGTTTGTTCCTATAAGCTGTTGAAAATAAATGAAAACCTTATTTGTTAACATGTAGATCATCACAAATTAGCTATATAATGGGATTCCCAACATGACCAATTAATCCTAAGATTACTGAAACTGCCTGAATCCATTATTAACAAAAAACTAAAGTTATCAGCTAAATTAATAAACCAATTTGCAAATCAAAATTTACAATGTTTTCAAACTATGGTACAACTGTCAGGTTTTTGACCTGCCGTTAATGCTTGACTATTGGTTCATGGAGGTACTGCTATTTCAGTTAAGGCATAAAGGTATTTTTAAATGTCACATCTTTAGTTTAAGGCATGTATTCAGCGATTGGGTGTAAACCAATTGTCTGCTTTAAAAGAGGCTTAAACCTTAAGGCTCGCGTGCATTTAATTGTACATAATAGAACCATAAACTGAAGAAAGGAAAGAAGAACTACATTTTGTATTTGGGTTGAGATTCGATGTGCCAGTCTTTTTTTGTATAGAAAAATTTTCTATTGAGATAAATATTTGACAATTTAAGCATTTAGGCTTGAAATCTTGAATCATAACTTACTACGGAATTTTGAAGATATATTTAGCCTTTACTTTGTTTTATTAGCATTTATAATACATATACTGCACATGTACATCAGTATCTATAGAATATAACCTGAGCTGTAGAAGACATAGAAACAAGCTAATAGTCCAATATTAATTTATCAGATCTGGGATGTCCCAAGTCTTACACTACAACAAAACAGTCATTTTACAACGGGCAAAAACCGTTGTAATATGTATTTCACAACGGGCATATGCCCGTCTTAATATGCGTCGTCGTAATAGCTCCTGACTATTTGACAACGGGCAATGACTGTTGTAAAGGACCGTTGTAATAACTTGCTCTGTCAAGTGCAGTGACTCTATGACAATAGTTATTAACCTGTTGTAATAGCTAATAAATTACAAGCGGCTTTTGCCCGTTGTAATACAGTATATTACAACGGTCGCCGACCGTTGTAATATACTGCTTGGTAAACCTATTTATAGCAGGCCATGGACCATTGTAAAATTATCATACAACAACAGTTTTTGCCCCTTGCGAAATAAATACAAATTTAAATATAACTTTTGTGATATACATATATAATAATAATGAATATTTTAACATGCAATAAATACTGTAATGCAACAATCAAAATCACATAATAACACATACTAAAAGACTGAAGCAAGAATCATATAATTCCAACACATTTCAAAAAGTTCGATAAGTTTATACTCCAAAAGACTAAACAAGTTTACATTCCAAAAGGTTAGATAAGTTACGTCGACATAGTTCTAACATAAATTACATAACTAGTTTCATAAGTACCAACACTACACCAAGGAAACATAATCTTTGTGCCACGCGACGGTACATCCAACGACCTGTTGATCTTGAGTCTGCATATTGTTACTGGCACGGTGTGACTGCAAAAAAAGAAAAAAAAAAGTTACCAAATGTAGAGAAAATATATTATTATACACCATTCAAAACTTATTATACAACATTTAAGTCTTGCATTGATGTAACCTTACAACATTGCACTAAATTAGGAGTGTACAAAAAGTTATTTGTTCTTTCTTTATACTGATAAACTAATCCTCTCCTCATTATGCTTCACTTTTTTTCCATATTACCTGTTAGCTCTTTTACATTCCTGATTACAACTTTTTGATTTTGCTGTAGATGTGTGGATTATTAAAAATCAGTTGGGATTTTAATATTTTAAGGTAAACAAAATTCTATTAAGGGTTGGCTATTTCATAATTTGGATTCACCTCACATATGGTTTTTATTTTATTTTGATATATTACTTTCCTATCCAAATTTAACATCGAATTGATTATTTTGCATAATGATACCGATACCAATTTTTATGTGATTATTCTATAGAAGTGAAGGTTAATAATATAACTAATGAAAATTAAAAATTTTGTACTTAGTTTCCTACACATTTCTCATTTCATCAAAAAATTAAACCCAATTCCTATTTTCAACTGTATTTTATTTTGTATTATTGTACGATTATTTAACCATTTGTGAAAACCCCTGATACAGGTAGGAAAAGATGCGAGTTTTGTAATAATTAATTTGTGCAAAAATTAAATTTCCCTTTTTACCTGTTTGGTTCATTTGAGAACTTGATAATGGAAAAGGCACCATATTATACTGTTTTTGGATAAGAAATCTTAGTAAACTCAACAGTTTCTGCTGAAGTAGTCTCCTTTAAGCCTTATCAACTTTAGTGGTAACTAGGTAGTAATATCATGTTTTACTATCCCACAATCACTGATACAACATTGATGAAAATGTGGACTCCGGGCATTTGACATGTTCACTTTTTTATTTTACCTCTTCGATCTTTGCCTTTATCTGCGAATGCTTCACTTCAATTTTGCAAATTTGAGAAATTATTTTGTTGCATAATTCATTCTCTTCTTCATTATTTTACTCCATTCCACTTATATATACCTCTAAGTTAACTATGGTCATCTGGATAAATTCATGAAAGTCCAGTTTATTTCCCATCTTTATGCCATGAGTGGTTGCCTAGGTTATATGAAATTATACAAGCTATATAGTTATTGTAAACAGTGGAACGACAATTAATAAGATTGTCTGCACAAGTTTATTTAGTAATGGAAGTTATCTGTGTGTTTCATGTATGAATGTAAATTAGTTTGGGCACATTCCTTAAATGCATGGTACATTATATTTATGTCGGTCATGATTCAAGGTTCGTCACTTTGTTAGTTTTTTCTTCAAAGTAAGTCATTCTAATCGTCTTTTGATTACTTTGTCAATATGTGAATCTAAAAATTATTAAATATAAAAAGTGTGACATGGAAGAATTAATCTCTATTTATCTGTTAAAAATGACTATGCCAAAATTCCAAAGTAGGTTCAATTATAAGAGAACTTTTTTCTTTGAATTACCATATGGTCCATATCAACTTCACTATGAGATGACTGTATCAACAGTCTTGCTTGATATCTAATGTGAATACTTATTATTTAAATACAAAAGGTAGTTTATATGCGGATATGTGATATTAACGTTAAACAATTTTATTGCACTTAAACCATAGCTATTTAGGACCACCATTTAACATAAAGAGCGGTTACTTAATTGCTTTGTAACCATCTATTGCTTTTCACATTGCAAGATCATAATGTACTAGAAATAACATATGTCTACGATCTTCCATGTATAATTTAGTAATGAGAGGAGACATATCAAAAGACTTTTAAAATCAAGAAAGGTGAGGCAGTTGTTTTAATAATTTATTTCAGAACATCTCTTGAGAATATGATATTCATATGGTAAGTGTAGAATAATGGAAATTATGTGAAGCAATTTTTTTAGGGTAGACTACTATATTAATGTATGACGTATACAAAGATTGTGTATCCTTCCTCAAGAATAATGGATAGAAAAGGAGGAAAAGAACTTAGCACTGCGAAAATAACTGCAGCTGGCAACGACAACCAAAATCCAAACCTTTAGTTATCTTAAGCATTTAGGTTACAGTTGGAATATTTGAAGTAAAGAGGATCCACTCATTTGTATTTGTCATGGTTATCGTCATCATATTCAATACTGCGATTAGAGTGCCTAATTTAGGAAGTGTTTAAGCTTGCATGAATTAATTACAAGCAAGGATTTAAATGTGGAGAAAATCACTTGATGCCATTTGTACCTTGCAATTCACGGGAAGTAGATCTATACTCGGATTGAATGAATCATTGTTGGAGGTTGAGTTATGATGATATTCATAAATCAGTTATTTGTAGTCTACTATAACAGATCCTATTTCCGTTTTTCTGTTAGTACATGTTTACTTATGTCATCCCTTTATTTTTCTTTATAATAATTTTTTTTTTTTACTTTCGCTGTAGATGCATGGCTCAAACTGGTGCATTATTAAAGTTCAATGGGAATATGAATGATGCAAACATTACAAAGGGCAGAAAACCTTTAACTAAGGGTCAGGTTGATTCAAATCTACATTAGGTAAAATATTTTTATTACTGGTATGCAAATATTTTTGTAACCTAAATGAACAAGTTTATAATTTTAAGCTTACTGTTCGATACCTACTCAATGGTATATTATATATGTGAATGATTTGTCTCCATGCTCACGTATATTACTATGTCGAAAAGACTTATTTGTTTCCCTGTTAAAGAATCTCATGCTGACGTGTTATTGTCTTTTGTATTATTATTTTATGCGCAAACACTTGGTAGTTAGCATGGAATATGTATATCACATGAGCAAAACTAGGATCAATTAAACTGTTAAAGTATGGTTTATGGCAATGTTCTATCTGACTTATCTTCTTATTGTAGAATGAAACTTTTTAACGCAGATGGCATGAATGCATCTTTGTATTGAAGAGAAAATAGAGTTACATAATTTGCATGAAAATAATAGTCTTGGTTTTCCATTGATTGATTTATTGAGATTTTTCTTCACATACATTGATAAAAATTACGAGGGATAAATCTATATTTATAGTTGTTTCCGTTTTTAAAGCTGTCTACTCGTGAATGCTGCATTTTTGTTAAGGTGCAAGGGCTTTTTTTTTGGTTAATGCTTCGACTAATTTCTGCCACTTTGATAAAATATCCAAATATAGTAAAAAAATATCTAATTCATTTTTCACTTGAATACCATGTGTGGTTAGCTAGGGTCATACAAGATACAAAACGAATTGCTTTCTAAATAGTAGAATCACTATCTATAAAGTTATACACATAAAATCATTATAAGATGTTAATTGTCATTGTAGATCATGGATGAATATAATAATCTTAAGTTACATACCATGTACCTTATCTTTCAATTACATGCACAACATTCTATATTTACATTGTACGATATGGCTCCAGATTTGTCATTTTTCGGTCTATTTTCTTATGTAAGCACATCGGTACTTACCGTTTAATTACACGGTCTTTATGTAAATTTTATAATTACTAATTTTGAAAAAGTGTAGCTAGAAGGAATTGATCTCATTTTATACAATAAACATGACAATGTCTAAACTCTATAGTATAATTATTCATATAAGACTATATTGTTTCTGTTACACATCACCAGTTGTCTTCTTTATAAAATGATTTGTAGTGGTAGCCTTGCTTGATGTCTAATATGTGTGCTTAAGTCTGAAGTCCAATAGTACTTTTTAATTAAAAATAGGATATGAATGCTAATCAAGTGCAGTGCACTTTCATGAAACCTAAAAGGTACTTAGTTCCTATTTTAAACCAGCCCATCGCCCTTCAATATACAAAACCAGGAATCACTTGGAATTGCATATTCTCTGTGCTCATCCATGTTTCATTCCGAAAAAGCGAGAAAACATGTAACAAAAGACATTCCAAATAAAGAAAAATATGGTGTTGTTTTAATCTTTATGATAATGTGTTAATCCTATGATAGAGGTTGAATGATGGTGATTACGTAAAGTAATTTTCAGGATTGATGTAAATTATATTTAAATATAACATCTACATTAATTAATTGATGTATGTAAAGCTTAGCTAACATTTTTAAAAACAATTATTTGAATAACAACTAGAAAGTCTACTGGGAATGAACTATTTTATATATGACAGTAGTTTATGTCAACCGATAGAAAGTCAAAATCAAGGTAAACTTTAATTATACAAATAGAAATAAATTATAAATAAGTATGTGATTCTTATGATTCCATAACTTTTAATTATTATTTCATATTCTGATGAATAGTTGGTGAACTACAACTGCTACTTAATAATATTTAATCCGTTTTAGCAACCTACAAGTGCTTATCTAACATTGTGACTATTACTCCTAGAAATTGATTGAGAAAAATGGCATTCTAATTTTAAACGATGGATATGTTTATTAAGTATCGATTAGTTCTAAATTTATTTTCTTAAAATCAGATTAGTATAATCGACATCTTTGTTGCTGTTATGTTTAAAATTTAGTAGATGCAAAGTGCTTAAATAAATGCAATATAAACACTTAAATGCATATGTACAATTATTATCAATATTTTATTTATCACAGTTTCTTAATTATGTTATTAATTTCAAGTGGAATAGACAAGGGTTTTCTATAGGGTCCAAGAATAATAGGTCGGGGAAGAATGAGTTTTCCCTTTGTTAAGGAAGAAAACTTATTTTTGTTTTTTGACTTATCTTCCTCCCTTCATTATTTTTATTAAAAAACGTTTCACCAAAACAAAGTCTTCAAACATTACTAAATAAACATAGTTAATATCTATTGTTAACTAATGAATCTATTTATCATATATTTTTTACTAATTCCAACTTTTTGCATAGCAACAATGAGACATATCTTTAGTAAAAGTATATATATATTTCTACTTTTTTAACATACATTTATACCTTAGGGGGTTAAAATAGTTCAAGGCCAACACAGTTTGTTTTGCGTTTTCAAAGTGTATATTAAAAAAGTGTTGGGAAGAAGGTATGCATTTAAAAATCCTAACCACTAAAAATATTATTTCAGATATATAACATTGAATAACAAAATAGTCCGTTGCGTAGCACGGGCCACACACTAGTTAACAAAATAAAGGGAAAAAAGTTGCAAGTTATCATCAAAGAGTTTATGTAAACAAATGAGCTGAGGGAATGCTTATAATATCAAGGATAACCCCATTTAACATTAGTAGTAGTATTATTATTTTTCAAGCAACATTATACGTATGTTTCAAAACCTGACATATTATTATTAAGTCATTATTAGAGTAGAACATCAATATGATTTTTCATCACAGTAGCGCATAGTTCTCATATATATAATATGAAGCTTGCACAAAAAAAAAGAAAAAAAAGAATGAGAAACAAATGCTAAACTGCAGCTAATGCACTGGCTGTTCAAAGACAGATTTTGACGATTCCTTCAACTATCACCGAGGTGTGGACTCGCCAATCTCTGAATTGAATAATAGGAAACATAAAGCTTATAAAAACATGTTATTAGTCCAACCAGCATGGATCAATATAACGTTAGCTGTGCTTATGCTTATGATCGTGCACAAGCACATGTTGCACAATGAAGGACATCATCTATCATTTGTCATCACCTACCCAGTATCCACTACTCAGTTAACCAGACTATAACCAGATGCAACTATCCATAAAGCACATACGGCTAAGCATGTATAAGTGGCCGAAACATGTGCATACATGAAGTAAGTCGCCAATATTAACAGTGATGCTACCCTCTTGGTAACCAACAAGGATGCATTCTCCATCTTTAAGAACCTCAAGTCCTCCAATCTCTTCCTGAAATACTAGAGAAATGCAGTTGCCATCCTAATGTGGTACTAGACCCATATCATTCTCTTTTTCCAAGGAAGCACTAGCACTAAAAATCATTAAAATTGGGAAGCATTAACAGTAAGAATAATCAGAATAGAAACATATCAATTTAGAAAGATATCACAGCAATCCTACCATCAGAACGCGACCAAATATCACAGCAATAATATACACAGTGCTCAGTACGAAGGGTTGAACTCACATAGGTAGAACGGTAATACGGAGTGGTCATTCATATTGGGTTTGAAGAAGGATCGGATAGCGTGAAGGAGGCGCTGGGGAACTCTGGTTCCATGACTATGTTGGGTAGTCGTCAATGATGCTGCGGACTAGTGGAATGCGGATTCGAACATTAGACTACACGAATCTCGATTGATTCGGTTTCCGGAAGAATGGAATACAGAGATAGCGATTTCAATTTGGAATCCACGCATCACTCCTTTTGTATTATTGTTTCTATCATGGCTGATAGTTGGGGATTCAATGAAGATGGAGATGACGACTTAGCTAGGTTTTGCGGTGAGAAATGCATCGGAGCGAGTTATATTTATCGGGTGGGGTAATATTCTGGGACTACTCCGCTTAATTGCTTAATTGCGTTTGGATCCTCATATCTCAATTTATTTCAGGTTTATCAACTATCATTTATTAATTGTTCTTAATTTATTAAGTTTTATCAATCTCAATTTATTTTAATTTATTAAATATGATTTGATAACTATTACTTATTAATTTTTAGCTTACCAAGTTTATTAACTATCATTTATATAAGTTGATATTTATAATTATTATTTATACACTTTTGAGCAAGTATTATTGGTTACTAATTACAAATTATCAGTTATAATAAAATATTAATTATAAATTATTTGATATTAAGTATATATTATTATGTATTCGTTTTTATTATAAATTAATACCGAGTATATATTATTATGTATTCATTTTTATTAGAAATTATTATTATTGTTAGTTATCAAGTATTAATAAATATAATTATTACAATGGGCGTTTTTTGATCATTCTAAAATTAGCATCGATTAAAATGACCATTTCATCACTACCATCCAATATCAGTATTATACTATTATTACTTTTGAAAGTGAAACTAAGTCTATTAATTTTTAATTTTAAATAGTAATATTATTAATCATAAATTATTAATATTTATTGTAATTATAAACTATTATATATTTTGTAATAATTACTCAATATTACTTACTAATAACTGGAAAATAAATTTAAACCTCTTGGAATATGATTATATATAATTAGTAATTAGTGATTATTTATTAATAATCATTAATTATTACAAGTAATAAGGGATTAATATAACATTATTGACTATTAATGATTAAATAATATGATATTATTAATGAGTAATACTTAGTAATATAATATTATAGTTAGTAATTAATAACATATGATTAATATAGTATTATTAATGATTAATTATTAAAAAAAAATCGATATTAATTTTAAATAAGTATTGTAATTACTAATTATTGGTTGTCAAAAATTGGTAATAAACATTTATTACAACAGTCATTTTATTATCATTGTAAAATTGGCACCAATTATGACCATTGTAAAACTAACACTATTACAACAGGCGTTGCCTGTTGTAATATTATCACCTCTTACAACGGGCATTTTGTGACCATTGAAAACATGCATCCGTTACAACGAGCATATTCCGAACGTTGTAAAATTGGCATCTATTACAATGGGCATACAATGACCGTTGTAATTACTTTCTATTACAACGGACTACCAGAGCCCGTTGTAAAAAGGACGTTGTACATGACATCTATTACAACGGTCTAGAAATGACCATTGTAATATTATTTTATTACAACGGGCACACAATGCCCATTGTAAAACTGATGTTGTAGTAGAGTATTTTTGTTGTAGTGTTAGGAGATGATAAAATTAGCATACGTTTACAATTACGTAATCGTCTAAAAGAAGAAGATATCATTCATGCGCCCTGTTTGAAATTTGAAGAGCCATCTTTATTATAACCTGCTGTTGCTGTTATAGCATTTATTAAAGCAGAGTTCACCAGCATTGAATTTCTACCCTCTTCCTACCCATATTTATTTTTCTAATATATGGTTTGTCCCCCCCCCCCCCCCCCGCATTATTATTATAACATAAAGATAAACCAAAGTACTAAACAAAAGTAATCCACCCACACATGGGCGTGGAAAACAAATGTAGACAACAAAACAATGTACTACCAGATACGTACAAGGAGATCTAAGCAAACAACTCAGTCAATGTCCAAATCAGCAAAATGTTGCGCAACTAAAGAAATGAAGAGAGGAGAAGAGCCAATGATCAAATAGAAATGCAGAAGAAATGATGTAGACAGTTTGTATGCAGTTGAGAAACTTGTATTATTGCATAACGACTAGTTACAGATGGCGGATATATATAATGTTTATGTAGGGACTTGAATATCATAACTTTCTGATATTGAAAATTTTTCTGTTGAGATAAATATTTGATATTTTTAGCATTTAGACTTGAATCATAACTTTCTACGGAATTTTGAAGATATATTTGTTAGAAATCAAAGTATGAATGAAATTTACTTTAGTCCCACATTGCCAAAAATAAGATAAGATGTGTGTATATATGTCCATTCCTCATTCCCTATATTGGCACTTAGGGTCAAGTAATTTTGTGCGAGGGGGAGGACCTACATCATGTGAACCAAACACACCCGCGTGCGTGCGCCGCTCGCCCGTAACGGGCTTGGGCTTCTTATTTTTGCTACGGAAAAACATAACTAATTTTGTTGGTTTTTTTTGAATGGATGCGGCAACGGAATTGGGTGCGACCCGTTATAATATAAACAGATGCGACTGTTGGAATGCGTTTGAATTCAAACAGACACGACTGTTTAAATGGTAACTGTTGGAAGATATAAATAAGTGACGAATTCTGGCCAAATTCCTCACCGATTTAACGCTTTCTCTTTCTCTTCCTCTGCCCGACTTACAACTGCCTTGCTGCCAATTCTCAGACTGACGAAATCATTACAACTCGAGCAGATCCGTCTGTTTTATCTTGGGAGACTCAAAATAAAGTCTTAAGGAAATCGGTACACCGAGACTCAGACTCTATTTTCTCATATTTCAAGTTATATTCGTATACATTTTGTTGTATACATACTGTTGAATACAGTGCTGTTGTTGTTTGGCTAAATCAACTTGTGTGCGAGTTGAAAGATAACACTTGCCAGTGTTGATGATTGTGCGTTTTGTATAACGCGTATTGCTGTTGCATTCTGTTTTATACTGCAGACATCCACATCTTAAGACTTTAAATTTTCTCATTAAAACAGAGATGGCAGCAGGCCAAATATCGATCAAAACAACCAACTTGAACAAACCAGACCTGTTTAAGGGTGAAGGTGACGATTTTTTGACGTGGCAGAGTCAAATGCTCTTTTATCTCACAACCCTCGGTCTACAGAAATATTTAGATGAAGATGAGCCAGTGCCGCCAACACCAGGCAAAGCCAAGGATTCAAGTGAAGTTGCTAAACTTGATACATGGAGGCACTCGGATTTCTTGTGCAGGAATTACATCCTGAATTGTCTTGACAAAGTTTTGTACAAGGTTTATCAGCCACTTAAGACTGCGAAAGCTCCCTGGAATGCGCTAACAACAAAGTACAAAACACAAAATGTGAGCCTGAAGAAGTTCATAGTGGACAAGTTTATGGACAACAAAATGGTAGACTCCAAACCTGTAACTACGCAACTACATGAACTTCAAATTATTATCCATGAGATGGAAGCAGAAGCCCACGTTGTTGGTGAATCTTTTCTGGTTGAAGCGATAACTGGAAAGTTGCCACCATCTTGGAAGGACTACTGCAACTACTTGAAGCACAAGAAGAAGGAGATATCCTTGCAAGACCTCATTGTGAGACTAAAAATTGAGGGTGATAATCGCGGAGTCACTAAACCAAAGAATGAAGAAGCCTTTGTTGCAGAAGGGTCAAAAAAGAAAGGACGCCCTAACAAAAATAAAAAGAGGAAGGCTCCAGAAAATAAACAGCCCAATCAGAAGCCGTCCAAGAACTTCAATGGGGATTGTTGGGTTTGTGGCAAGACTGGACTTCAAGCAAAAGATTGCAGACACAAGAAACAGAAAAGTTCCGAGGCAAATGTGGTGGACAACATGGACATTGACGGGTCTAACTTTTCTGGAGTTGTATCAGAATGTAATCTAGTCCAGAATCCTTCTCAGTGGTGGTTTGACACAGGTGCTACACGACACGTGTGTTCTGAAAAGTCCATGTTCGCCACTTACAACAGACTCGATCATGAAGAGAAACTGTACATGGGTAACTCTGCAGTGTCAATGATTGAGGGTAATGGGAAAGTAATCCTCAAGTTCACATCTGGTAAAACTATTACGCTGAATGATATGCTCCATGTTCCAGATATCCGAAAAAAATTGATTTCCGGTCCTGTTCTCTCGAAGAAAGGCTTCCAAATGGTCTTTGAATCGGATAAAGTTGTTCTGTCCAAGGCTGGAATCTATATAGGGAGAGGATACTTGTGTGATGGCCTGTTTAAGGCTAATGTAGTTGTAGTTGGCAATAATAGCGTGTATTGTAATTCTGAAATGAATAAAAAGGAAGTTTCTTATGTTGTTGAGTATGATGCTTTATTATGGCACGAAAGATTAGGACACGTAAACTTCCGAAAAATGAAAAAACTTGCAAATTTAGAATTAATTCCTAAATTTCAAGTAAATAAGAACTACAAATGTGAGACATGTGTAGAAGCAAAAATGGTCAAAATGCCGTTTCATACAGTTGATAGAACCACCGAACCGCTAGGTTTGGTACATACCGATTTATGTGATTTCAAATCAATACCTACACGAGGTGGAAAAAAGTACTTTATCACATTTATCGACGACTTTACACGATATCGCTATGTATATCTTTTGAATAGTAAAGATGAAGCAATAACATCATTTATAAAGTACAAAGCTGAGGTAGAAAATCAGATAAATAAAAAGATCAAGATATTGAGATCTGATCGAGGTGGAGAATATGAATCACCGTTTGAACAAATCTGCGCAGAAAATGGAATAATTCATCAAACGATAGCCCCATACTCACCACAACAAAATGGTGTTGCGGAAAGGAAAAACAGAACGTTAAAAGATATGATTAATGCCATGCTTCTAACTTCTGGTTTACCAACGAACTTGTGGGGGGAAGCCCTAAATATGTCTAATCACATATTAAATAAAGTTCCCCACAATAAGACAGGAGCAATTCCATATGAGTTATGGAAAGGACATAAACCAAGTTTTAAATACCTCAAAGTGTGGGGGTGCTTGGCAAAAGTTCCAGTTCCGCCTCCTAAGAAAGTCAAACTTGGACCAAACACCGTCGATTGTTACTATCTAGGACCAGCCCAAAATAGTAGCACCTACAGATTTTTGGTATTCAAGTCTGATATAGCTGATATTCATGTAAATACAATCATGGAATCTAGAGATGCCTCGTTCTTTGAAGATGTGTTTCCACACAAAAGAAACGAACAAAATAATGTCCCTAAAAGGACAAGAGAAGAATCAAGTAGATCAGACGAAGCTATAACTCCTCATGAGATTGAGGAAATAGAACCCCGAAGAAGTGTAAGGGCTAGAAATTCCAAGACATTTGGTCCTGAGTTTTTAACATATATGTTATAACACGAACCTCAAACGTACAAGGAAGCAATGTCATCGTCTGAATCTGCATGTTGGAAAGAAGCAATCCAAAGTGAGATTGATTCAATTCTAAGTAATAAAACTTGGGAAATTGTTGATATTCCACCTGGAATAAAACCAATTGGCTGCAAATGGATTTTCAAGAAGAAAATAAAAGCAGATGGCTCTATCGACAAATATAAAGTCAGGTTAGTAGCCAAAGGATATCGTCAAAAAGAAGGAGTAGACTTCTTTGATACGTATTCACCGGTAACACGAATAACCTCAATAAGAATGCTAATAGCAATTGCATCTATTTATAATCTAGAGATTCATCAAATGGATGTAAAAACAACATTCTTAAATGGCGATCTCGATGAGGAGATCTACATGGAGCAACCAGAAGGTTTCATTTCCAAAGGAAATGAAAACAAAGTATGTAAATTAGTAAAGTCATTATATGGACTAAAACAAGCTCCAAAACAATGGCACACAAAATTTGATAGTGTCATGATGAGAAATGGTTTTCGTATAAATGAATGCGATAAGTGTGTTTATTATAAACAAGTTGGACAATCATATGTGATGATTTGTCTTTATGTAGACGATATGCTAATCTTTGGTCCGAATACCCAAGTAATAGAGAGCATAAAGAAAATGCTAATCAACAATTTTGATATGAAAGACTTAGGAGTTGCAGATGTTATTTTGGGAATCAAAATAATAAGAACGCCTAATGGAATTGAATTATCTCAATCATACTATATAGACAAAGTGATTGATAAATTTAAAAATCTTGGAATTAAAGAGGTAAGAACACCTTTTAATCCATCTGAAGTACTGCATAAAAACACTACTGCGAGTGTAATGCAACTGGAATACTCTCGTGTAATAGGATGTCTCATGTATCTCATGAATTGCACAAGACCAGACATAGCTTATGCAGTAAGTCGATTAAGTAGATATACAAGCAATCCAAGTAAGGAACACTGGAAAGCACTAATGAGAGTGCTTGGATATTTAAAAAATACCACAAATTACTCCTTACACTATGGAAAATATCCTGCAGTCTTAGAAGGATATAGTGATGCAAACTGGATTGCTGATTCAGAGGAATCAAAATCAACAAGTGGTTATGTATTCACCCTAGCAGGGGCAGCAGTGTCATGGAAATCTACTAAACAGACATGCATAGCTCGATCCACTATGGAGTCAGAGTTTATCGCTTTAGACAGAGCAGGCGAAGAAGCAGAATGACTTCGTCACTTTTTAGAAGATATTCCATTTTGGCCTAAACCTGTACCGGCGATATGCATATATTGCGATAACCAAGCAGCGCTAAGTAGAGCGCATAACTTTGTGTATAATGGGAAGTCACGACACATTCGTCGACGCCATAACACAGTTAGGCGGTTACTCTCAAATGAAACTATTTCCATTGATTATGTGAGAACAAATGATAACCTAGCGGATCCGTTTACTAAAGGTTTATCAAGAGAGAAAATTGACTGCGCATCGAGGGGAATGGGTTTAAAAGCCTAAAACAACAAGAGTTATCTAATACGAAAATCTATCCTAGCAACTGGAGATCCCACGGACTAGGATCAATAGGCAAACCAGTTATGAATAACTCAAGACGTAATGCATTTTTTGGACATAGTCCTACTCCATTCCTATGGTGCACAATATAAATGCATGCCTACAGAAGTATTACAAGGTTAAAACTATGTTTTTTAATGATGACCATATCTTGAAAATAACAAGTGGGGTATATGTAGGATACTCTTAATGGTTGCGATCACCTATGTTAGTGTGAGCTGGGTCGGCTTTATGAGAATTTTAAAAGGCTTGAATTCTCTATAACACTCGCAGAACCAGAAAATGTTCAGAACCAAAATGAACACAACCAAGAGATTGGATGATAAGGGAATCAATGCTTCGTAAAGTTTATTGTTTGGACATACAATAAAGGCTGACGGTTCAAGATGAAATAATTCACCGATTAGCCAAGTATATCTGATAAGTTTTAACTAGGGAAAGTTCAAAGTGAAATATCTACTTATCCACGATAAAGCATTATTCCATTCGTAGTCTGAGATATTACACTTTGTGTGGGGGAAAAAGTATATTATCATTCATGTGGGGGATTGTTAGAAATCAAAGTATGAATGAAATTTACTTTAGTCCCACATTGCCAAAAATAAGATAAGATGTGTGTATATATGTCCATTCCTCATTCCCTATATTGGCCCTTAGGGTCAGGTAATTTTATGCGAGGGGGAGGACCTACATCATGTGAACCAAACACACACGCGTGCACGCCGCCCGCCCGTTCCGTACCGGCCCGGGCTTGGGCTTGGATGAAATCTTATTTTTGCTACGGAAAAACATAACCAATTTTGTTGGGTTTTTTTGAACGGATGCGGCAACGGAATTGGGTGCGACCCAACAGAAGTCGAACGGGTTTATTCGTTGTACATGAAACTCCACATCCACATGTACTGCAGTATATTTAGAATATTATCTGAGCTGTACTGGAAGACATAAAAACAAGCTAGTAGTAGTCCAATATTAATTTATCAAATCTGAGATGTCCAAGTCTTAAGGGATGATAACATGAAATATAAATATTTTGGACCTACTCGTCGTGTGCGTTTACAATTACGTAATCGTCTAAAAGAAGAAGATGTCATTCACCTACTTGGTACATCATTTGTTACAGCAGAGTTCACCTACTTGTAAATTTCTACACTCTTCCTTCCCATGTTTATTTTCTAACATATGGTTTGACCCCCCCCCCCCCCCCCCCCCCCCCGCATTATTATTATAACATAAAGATTCGTCTTAACCCGATTTGTCACTTATCAATTGGAATAATGCATCCACACATTGGCGTGGAAAACAAAAGTAGGCAACAAAACAAAGTACGACTAGAAATAAGGAGATTTAAGCAAACAAATCAATCAACGTCCCAATGATCAGCAAAATGTTGGGCGTTTGAAGAAATAAAGAGAGGAGAAGAGCTAATGATCAGATAGAAATTCAGAAGAAATGATGTAGACAGTTTGTATGCAGTTGAGAAACTTGTATTATTGCATAACGACTAGTTACAGACGGCGGATATGTATAATGTTTGTACATTGCCTTGAATATCAAGGCCCGATAAAGTTAAATACCCAATTCTAGGCACATGAATTCGGATTAAATTCCAAGCCGTTCCAAGTGAGAAAGGACCCCCATTCCAGTCGGAACACAGACCATATATCCACTATTACTACCATTTTCTACTCTTTTGTCTATCAAAAGATAATGAGTAGTAACTAGAAAATATACATCAAGATTTGCATATTACAACAAGCATCTGCTTATGTTTCTTTCAACTGTTAAATTGTAATGCAAAACAGACGATCTTTGGAAATTATTTAATTTACATAAAAGGACTAAAGTCTGGCAGTATTCAAGTATATAAACAATATTAAAGCTACCGAGAAAGTTTACAATGTGATATTAGCATTTATAATACATATACTGCCCATGTACATGAAACTCCACATGTACAGCAGTATATTTAGAATATATTCTGAGCTGTCCAAGACAAAGGAACAAGCTGATAGTCCAATATTAATTTATCAGATCTGAGATGTCCAAGTCTTAAGAGATGGTAAAATTAGCATACGTTTACAATTAAGTAATAGGCTAAAAGAAGAAGATATCATTCACGCGCAATGTTTGAAAATTAAAGAGCCATCTTTATTATAACCTGCTGTTGCTGATTGCTGTTATAGCATTTGTTAAAGCAGAGTTCACCAGCATTGTGAATTTCTACCCTCCTTCTCATATTTATTTTTCTAATATATGGTTTGTCCCCTCAGCATTATTACACTACATCAATTTGTTTCTACTCGTATTATCGCATACTAACTTCAATTGCTACGAAATTTGAAATTTACTACGTTTCACAAATACGGTTCTAATGGTGCTTGTTTCATCGAGTTCTGAGTCCGTTTGAAAAATGGTCTCAATTCTAGCTTTTAAAATAGCACTGAATTATTGATTTTTTAAATATTCTGTTTATTTATTATTGTAGAAATCCAATAACCTTATCTTACCAATTTTATAATATAAAATAAATTTAGAATTTATTTTCAATAATTTTTAGGTCCTAATTTTATATTTAAACATTTTTAAAATCCCTTATATTTATTTAAAACCATATTTTAAATTGACTAAAAATTCTGGATATTACGACTTGAACCCAACATTAGCAAATCTGACGCCTCAAAAGTAACAATAGAAACATTGTAGGCTGATAATTTTGACAAATTGGTAGATTATCTGTCAACCAGCATTCCAATTCTTGATAAACAACCATTACAATTATCTTCGGATCAAATTATAAAATGATCACATGAATCCTATACCGAACTCATAATCATCCAAAAACAATGGCTCGTTTTACATTTGAAAGTGGAAAACAATGGCTCGTTTTACATTTGAAAGTGGAAAACAATGGCTCGTTTTACATTCAAAAACAATGATCACATGAATTTCGATTAATGACAACAAAGAGAAGAACAACTGAAATCATGCCAAGGAGCTAAGTTTATATATATATATATATATATATATATATATATATATATATATATATATATATATATATATATATATATATATAAGTATTGAGTATACATATATAAGTATTGAGTCATGTTAGAATTATGTTAAAATCTAACCTTAAGTACAACACGAATATACAAAATAAGGTCCACTTGTACAGCAGTATATTTAGAATATAATCTGAGCTGTCGAAGACATAGAAACAAGCTAATAGTCCAATATTAATTTATCAGATCTGGGATGTCCAAGTCTTAAGAGATGATAAAATTAGCATGCATACGTAATCGTCTAAAAGAAGAAGATATCATTCACGCGCCATGTTTGAAAATTAAAGAGCCATCTTTATTATAACCTGCTGTTGCTGTTATAGCATTTGTTAAAGCAGAGTTCACCAGCATTGTTAATTTCTACCCTCTCCCTTCCCATATTTAATTTTCTAATATATTGTTTGTCCCCTCAGCATTAGTATTATAACATAAAGATAAACCAAAGTACTGAACAAAAGTAATCCACCCACATATGGGCGTGGAAAACAAATGTAGACAAAACAAAGTACTGAACAAAAGTAGACAAACCAAAGTACTGCCAATTATAAGGAGATATAAGTAAACAAATCAATGCCCCAATCAACAAAAAGTTGCGCAATTGAACAAATAAAGAGATTGAGAAGAGCTAATGAGATAGAAATGTAGAAGAAATGATGTAGAAAGTTTGTATAAAGTTGAGAAACAATGTTATCGCATAACAGATAGTAAGATAGTTAGAGAGGGCGGGATATATATAATGAACTAGCTCTACATGTCAGGGCGGACCTAGAAATTAACAAACGGGTGGGCTAACTTTAAAGCTGATTTTTTAAAGTTTATAGTGCAATTTCAATTTCTACAACAAATAATGGTCACTAGAGAATTTTCTCAGTAATAATTTGGAACTCTTTAATTCTAGAATTCATTTAGTACATGAAGATTTTGCATACTATAACAAGCATCTGCTTATATTTCAACTGTTAAACTGCAATGCAAAACATATGATCTTTAGCAATTATTTAATTTAACTAAATAGACTAAAGTCTGGCAGTATTCAAGTAAACAATATTAAAGCGATCGAGAAAATTTACCTTGTGCCCGTCAACACGTCCTGACCAACTATATCACAGAACTACAAAACAATAGATATTGTCATTTTCCTAAACATTTATTTAACGAACCGTTAATGATTTGTTTACTTGTATCCCCATGTATATAAAAGCACTGAAGATCAATCAGTTGTACACACAAACGGAAAACTAAGCTATTCTTCCGAGCAGGTGCTTATTCAGCCATGGTGAAGGTTAGAAAATTTAACAATAATATATAGAATGTACACACCGATCATCTGATGTTATCCGATTATTTATATTTACACTCAATATGTGCAGCAAAAGATTGTGATGCAGATGGATTCGAACATGAGACAGAAAGCCTTTGAAATTGCTGCCCGGCAACCAGGTGATACATGTTATCCTTACAAATAGTAGTGGAAATGATAATTATTTAATAATCATGACATGATTTACTAATCAGTAAGGGATTAAAATGTAAACAGGCGTCAGTTCAGTGACAAGAGAGAAAGAAAACATTGTGGTAGTAGGAGAGGGAGTGGATACAGTTGAGCTTATAACAAAAATAAAAGAGAAAACGGGATCGAAGACCGGGATATTCAAGAAAAGTATGGGATCTATCCATTTAGCGAGCGTGGAAGAAGTTAAAGAAAAGAAAGAAAAAGAGAAGAAAGAAAAAGGGAAGAAACAGGATAAAACGATCGGCTATCCCGAAGGAAGGAACTATTGGCCCCAACAACCTTATAGTTATATTTACTAAATTTGAGGCGTACCACTATCACCTGTACCCAAATCCTCTGTCCCCCTCTGTAACCAATCAATAAGAATCCCTGATTTTCACCTTTTTGCAATAAAGTCCGAGGGCTTAATTATAAAAAAGTGAAATTTAGGGGCCCTTATTGGTTGGGTATAGGTGATAGAATAAATTAGGTACAGGGGATTTTATTCCATCAGTGTGTGATTATGCTTGCTTTGTTTTTGTTGATTGCCAATAATTGTTAGTGCATGGTCAGTGGATCAGATATGTAAGATGAATGGGAGCCGCAGCCCATTTACTATTATTCAGTTTGTATATTCCTATGTTATATTGCTGTTTGTATTATATTTTCCCCACTGTAATACACAAGTCAAATAAAAAAGTTTTCACATTTTCTGCTAGAATTCTGTCATGGCATCAGTGCAAGGTCGCCCAGCGGCATAAAATTTCTTACCATCGCAGTGAATAGGGAAGATACACTGTGTTCCATGAAAGACAAAACAAGGGTGTCTTCAACAATTTGCACAGTGACCAATAATTTACCGTCTCCAGATAGTGTCAATGTATATGCAGGCGCTCTACTTCATCAATTCCACTAAATTTTCATTTTAGTCTACATGTCATCTTCAACGGTTATGTGTTTATGCTGAAGGAGAATATTTCTCTTAAGTCAAATAAAAGCAGGGTTCACCTAATTATGAATTCCTACGATCTTCCTTCCCATATTTATTTTTCTAACATATGGTTTGTCCCCCCAGCATTACTATTATAACATAAAGAGTCGTCTTAACCTGTTTTGTCACTTATCAATCGGAGTATTCCACCCACACATTTGATATATATAACGTTTGTGCATCGGCTTGAATATATAACGTTTGTGCATCGGCTTGAATATCAAGGCCCGACATAGTTAGATACCCAATTCTAGGCACATGAATTCAGATTAAATTGCAAGCTGTTCGAAGTAAGAAAGGACCCCATTTCAGTCGAAACACCGACCATATATCCACTATTACTATCATTTTCTACTCTTTTGTCAATCAAAAGATAATGAGTAGTAACTAGAAAATATACTTCAAGGTTTGCATATTATAACAAGCATCTGCTTATGTTTCTTTCAACTATTACACTGTAATGCAAAATAAATGATCTTTAGAAATTATTTAATTTTAATAAAAGGACTAAAGTCAGCTGGCAGCATTCAAGTAAACAGCGTTTTCAAACTATGGTACAACTGTCAGGTTTTTGACCCGCCGTTAGTGCTTAGATATTGGTTCATGGAGGTACTGCTATTTCAGTTAAGGCATAAAGATATTTCCTCAATTGGGTGCAGATCACCTAGACCCAATTTTCCCTGGTCTGGTGGTCCACACCAATTAAATCACCCCCATTTGGGGTGATTTACATTTTTGCCCCCTGAAATTCGGGCGTAATTCAAGAGAGCAAAGTGTAAATCACCCGAAAATGGGGTGATTTAATAGGTTGAGACCACCGAACCAGGGGAAATTGGGTCCAGGTGATCCCGACCCTCCTCAATTAGCACAACTATTTTTAAATGTAACATCTTCAGTTTAAGGCATGTATTCAGTGATTGGGTGTAAACCAATTGTCTGCTTTAAAAGAGGCTTAAACTATAAGGCTTACGTGCATTTAGTTGTACATAATAAAACTATAAATTGAGAAAGGAAACAAGAACTACATTTTGTATTTGGGTTGAGATTCGAAGTGCCAGTCTTTTTTATATAGAAATTCTTCCTGCTGAGTTAAATATTTGGCAGTTTTAGCATTTAGACTTGAAATCTTTAATCATTTTTAGCATTTAGGCTTGAGATAAAATTTGTCTTCAAATTCGACGAAATTAGTTTTGTTAGGACCGTATCGTCAATACAAAGCTAGAAATAATTTTTATGGGATTTTTGGAGTCAGTATGTGGCCTCGGTAAATTAAAATGTGCGTTCGAATTAAATATATATTCATTTATATCCTAATTTTAATGAAAACTGATCGTAACAGTTGAATTGGCATGCGGGACATATCCTATTGTGTCTGAAATGGGGGTATTTAGCTAGGGGCGAAAGTCGTTGGGTCTCGTTTGGAGTTCGAATTAAAGTCAACCTTTTTGGAATACACACACACACACACACACACACACACACACACACACACATATATATATATATATATATATATATATATATATATAATATATGTATGTATGGGAAAGTCTAAAAGAACACAAAATGTGGACACGAAATTAAACATACAAAATCTGAACCATTGGATCTTCCCATGAATTACACCTCACACATAAAGACAAACAAATGTTGTGGTTTAGATTTTGTGTACATTGATTTGTGTGCAATTTTGTGTCTCAATAGCCGTTCCATATATATATATATATATATATATATATATATATATATATATATATATAAACCCTTCCCCTTTTTTGTAACAACCCGAAAATCTGGGCCAGTTTAAAATTTTTATTTTGGCAATTTTAGCGAATTTTGAATATTTAAAATGAATTATTTTAAATAATATCGACGAGAAATTTATTTTGAATAGAATTCGACGTATATATTATATACGTCGTCGTTAGAATATAAACATTTATTTTATAATTATAAATAGAATTGAAAATGGCGCGATAGTTCGATAATTCGATTTCAAACTTCAATTGAATGTACCGGGTGCAAAATAAACCGGATTTTAGTGAAACCAGAAATAATAGAATCTAATTGTGACTATCTTTCCAACGAATCCAAAAAATTGATATTTCATAGCGGGGATCAAAAGTTATGTCCAGTTGAAAATTCTGAATAGTCGCTATGGAATTCAGGCCCTTAAAAATTGAGATTTTGCAAACGACCTCGGATTTCGACGAAACCACTTTTGTTGGATCCGTGATGTGAAGTTATTGCTAGGTTTCAAATTTCATAATTTTTGAAGTTAATATGTGAGCGTGGCAAAGGAAAACGTGTTTTGGTGAATTAAAGTTAAATTGGATCGACCAAAAATGGGCCATTTTTCAAATGGTCTCAGAATTCGACGAAACTAGTTTTGTTGGGACCGTATCGTCAAAACATTACTGGATTTATTTTCTGGGAATTTTTAGAATAATTATATGGTCCCGGCAAATTGAAATGTACGTTCAAATTAAATATTGAATGTTTTATATTTTAATTTGAAGATAAACTGACTCAAACAGTCGAATCAGCTTGCAAAACATATCTCATTGCGTTCGGAATGGGGGTAATTAGCTAGGGGCGATAGTCATTGGGTCTTGTTTGGAGTTCGAATGTGAAATCACTGTTTTCGAATTAAAATTTAATTAAAAATAAATATTATATAAACCCTTATTAGTTGGCAAACCCTAGTCAAACCAGTCAAAATTAAAACCCGCCCCCAGATAAAAAGAACGACGGATATTTATTCCCTTTTCTTCCCAAAATCGATCATCGAACCTCTCGAATTGGATTTCAATCTCTAAACCAAAATCGCAGCACAAGGTTGGATCTTCAAATGGGTATGGTCGAGACCGTCCTTCGTTCAATGTTTTGGGTGATTTTCTGCCATGAAGTTCACTGCGTTGCACGCGATTCTAGACAAGATGAGGGGGCCGAGTTCATCGCGCTTCTGGGTGGTGGCAGGCATCGTCGAGGCGCACGGAGGGGCAGGTCTCGATCGTCATCTGGCGTCTCGAATCTCGCGCTATCCGGAGCCCTTCTCTTGAGCGACGGGTTCATCTTCCTGAGGAAAGATAAACAGTGAGCATTTCTTATTTTATTTTTATAACAATTTTTTTTTATCAGTTTTGAAAATATATATGCGGAGTTTGAAATCAGTTTTGAAAAATAAATACAGTGATTTAAAAAAAATCAGTTTTAAAAATATAATAATGTTTGAAATAAAAATAGGATTTTTATATGAAGATAGCATAAATAGAAATGGTTTTCAAAAATATAAAAGCATGATTTTTAAAAAATAATATAAAAGCATGGTTTTAAAAAATATAAAAGCAAGGACTTTAAAAATATATATAGAACAGTTAAAAATGTGATTTTTATCTATATAGCGTTGTCAAAATAAAAATGTTATTTTTAATATAAATCACGTGAAAACAGATTGCGTTGGAATCAAAGTGAAGAACACAACGTACCGAAACAAATCAAAATCCAAACCATTCAGAAATAAAACTGGCGGAGTGGAAACCAAAGGTGAGAATTCTCTCACTTTAAATTTTCTGTACAGTTATTTATTTCATAACTGCATATATGAACTGTTCCCCGTCGTCCACAGACCATGGACGACTTGTTTGTTTGGTTGTATCCTATGTGAAAATTGATGTGAAAAAATATTAGATATATTAGAAGTGTATGAAATACATATATTGAAAATGAAAATATCGTATATATTGAAAATGAAAATATCGTATATATTGAAAATGAAAACGATATATATATATATATATATAAATATATATATATATGAAACGTGAAAATGATTTGATTGTTAAAAATATAATTTTCAACATATATATATATATACACTATATAAAATTGTCAGGTATATGAAATATTCGATTTTGATATAAAATAGAAAATGAATTCGAATTGAACAGAATAGAAAATGAATTCGAATTGAACAGAATAGAAAATGAATTCGAATTGAATAGAATAGAAAATGAATTCGAATTGAATAAAATAGAAAATGAATTCGAATTGAACAGAATAGAAAATGAATTCGAATTGAACAGAATAGAAAATGAATTCGAATTGAACAGAATAGAAAATGAATTCGAATTGAATTGAATAGAAAACGAATTCGAATTTAATTGAATAGAAAACGAATTCGAATTGAATTGAACAGAAAACGAATTCAAATTAAATTGAACAGAAAACGAATTCGAATGGAATTGAATAGGAAACGAATTCGAATTGAATTGAATTCAATTGAAAACGAACTGAAATAGAATTGAAATCGATTTGAATTGAAATCAAATAGGAATGAATGTAAAAAGAATTTATAAGGGGAAAATTCAATTTGGATTAGAATTTGAAATGAAAGTTGAAATTGTTTTTGAAACGAATTTAAAACGATTTATAAAATTCTTTATAAATAGAAATCGACGAAATATATATTATATATATATAATATAATGGCCTGAATAGAACGCGCCGCGCTGCGGCAGTTCGCGAATTTCGACCATTGACTTCGAACGGACATTACGGGAGATCCGACCGTCGGATTCTCCTGAAACCGGAACCGTTGGGTTCATATCGAAAAGAGCTTTCCGACGAATATTAGAGATTTGAAATCTAACGGTTGGATTTGGAATTATGTCCAAATCAAATTTGGAAAAGGTCGCTATAAGTGCAGTTCGATGGCCGTTGCTGGAAATCGACTGTACGGGCCTTGATAAAATTATTAAAAATAGTAATAATTTGTGTAAAATCATAATATGTGAATTGGAAAGAACTGGGATGAAAAACTCCACATTTGAAAAGATAAAAATAGATTTTTATCGAAACGAACTAGTTATTAACTAGAAAAATAATCCAATGGTTATAAATAAATTAATTGGATTGGATTTGAATTGAAATTACCTTTGGATATTTTCGATATTGGATTCCGTGATTATACCGATATTGTGATGGGAATTTGGAAGATATCGATATCGTTATTCCCGTATGATATCTGTTGGTTTCATGATTTGATGTTGAATATAAGCCGATATTATCTCTATTCAAAACCTTATATTTAATGTCAAATGGGATTGATTGATTGTTTGGATTGTGCTCGACCAGTTTATGAGCAAAATATTCTTTTACATTTAGCATTGGGTTGGGTTGAAAATATCAGTGTGCTAACGCCTTGTGAAACACTTCACGATTTGACGATAAGGTGTTTAGCGATGTTGTGTTCATTTCAAATTTAATGAATGATTGTGAAATGATATTTTTCTTAAGTGAAAAGAAATGTATTCCCGATTTTGGACAGGGAATGTTTAATAAAATGTTTTATAAAACAGAAAGGATTTCGAGGCCTAAAACCCGATGATTTCGAAATGATTTGGAAATGTATTATGGTTTTACATTGTGGTTCATCGCATATTCGATTAGTTGCTATTGATGATGTATCTGTTGGGTGGCAGAGAATTTATTCTCTTGCTTAACACCCTTCTTTGAGACGTACGAGCTCAAAGGTTATGTGATTAATAGTGACTGATCATATGCGTGAATTACTGATGTGAAGTACTATATTTTGAAAGTACTTGTGATTATTACGTTGTGAAATGATTTTCCCTACTTCGGGATATGAAATGATTTAGTATGTGGCTAAAGAGTCGGGTAACCCTGAGACTAAAAGTATGGGTAAGAGGGCGGTGTATGCTCTCCATGTGTGGGAGGTGCATCGTCGGTGTAGCCTGCTCCTATGTGGGGCAGGTGCACATTTATATATCGAGTTGCGAGGTGCGTACCCTTTGCCTTGTCGATGGGGAGCACGATATTTGGTTGCATACTTGTTTATATGCATTGTTATGTTTTGGAATTCATATTTCCAGACGTTTTGGTTTGAGATCCCGAAGTGAAATCTACTTTGATATAGAAAGTTAGATATGTATTTCAAATGATTTGAAATAAGAAATCGAGAATAAAATCCAAAGGAATAATTTCTGTAAATTGAATTGGATTTAGAAAATCTAAGTGTAGTGATTAATCTAAGTGGGTAGATTGGGATATTGCATGTTGATTGATGCATAGTAGATCCATATATCTATATTGATTGTTGTTTATACACTAGTATTCCTGGGGGTAAACCCGTTCCGCGTTAGCGACGTGGTCCCGTGATATACCATATTATCAAATAAGTTAATTATAACTGTTAGAGTTTCTCACACCAGTCCCATGACTGACCTGTAGTTTGCTTTTCCCTTGTGAACTCGGGTGCCCCTATTTTCCACATGGGCAGTCGAGTAGTTTTATTTTGCAGATGTATTGAGCAGGATTCTGGATTGAAGCTTTAAGCTGTGTCCAGGCATTTACAGTCATCCGCTGTGTAGTTTATATTTCCGCTGTGCACTGTTTTACATTTATGTAAATTTATCTTCCGCTGTGTATTATATTTCGATATACTCTGATATTCTGTACTCTGATGTAACATTATTATGATGTTTATAGAAGTCTTCTGTAATTTGTTCTGATGTGTTGTATACCCAGAGTTAGCGTATGCGGGAATCGAACGGTCTTGGTCGATTAGGTCCGGGCGAAATCTGTGTCGTTACACATGGTATCAGAGCTTTGGTTAAACTCAAATCTTTGGGGTACAACTCGTTAGAACAGAATAAAAGACTCATCAGAGGTAGGATTAGTAATGTCCTATAAAAGAATCCTCATTAGAGATAGAATCAGTAGCATTCTAAAATGAGTGACTCGTTAGAGATGGGGTTAGAAATGCCCTATAATGAGTCGAGAGTGATTTGTTTATAAATATCGTATTTGTGATTATATATATAATCTGGTTTTAGAAAATATGATTTTAAATATATAAAATTATATATTTGAGAAATCTAGTCAATTAATTGATTGATGTTTGTGTTGTTTGTTTATTTGTTTAATAATTTTAAACCATTTAGCCTAATTGAATCACATATTGAATTGTATTGAAAATTGGTCGCATTTGCTTGCATATACAAGTACTTACATTGAACAGGTCATAGCAAGGAGGCTAGAGCAGAGAATAAAATTTGTTTGCCCGACAAATAGGTACATGTTTACTATAATTTACTGTTTTGTTTGGGTGATGATGATTTTATGAGCCGATTGGCTAGCCGCTTGGCTTTTTCTTTTTGAGATCAGAGGGCCTATATGGCAATTTCGGGATTTTCCCGTGGCTCCCGGTGCAGGGGAGGTTATGGCGAAATTTTTCGAAAATTTATGGTGTTATCCAAATTTTTGAAGAATTTGAAAATTCTCAGAAACTGAAAAGTTGGAGAATGGAAGCCAGATCGAACGTAGAGTTGATTAATCAAACAACTTTCGGCTTCGTTCCTTTTCGGGGACGAAAAGTTTTAAGTGGGGGAGATTGTAATAACCCGAAAATCTGGGCCAGTTTAAAAATTTTATTTTGGCAATTTTAGCGAATTTTGAATATTTAAAATGAATTATTTTAAATAATATCGACGAGAAATTTATTTTGAATAGAATTCGACGTATATATTATATACGTCGTCGTTAGAATATAAACATTTATTTTATAATTATAAATAGAATTGAAAATGGCGCGGTAGTTCGATAATTCGATTTCAAACTTCAATTGAATGTACCGGGTGCAAAATAAACCGGATTTTAGTGAAACCAGAAATAATGGAATCTAATTGTGACTATCTTTCCAACGAATCCAAAAAATTGAAATTTCATAGCGGGGATCAAAAGATATGTCCAGTTGAAAATTCTGAATAGTCGCTATGGAATTCAGGCCCTTAAAAATGGAGATTTTGCAAACGACCTCGGATTTCGACGAAACCACTTTTGTTGGATCCGTGATGTGAAGTTATTGATAGGTTTCAAATTTCATAATTTTTGAAGTTAATATGTGAGCGTGGCAAAGGAAAACGTGTTTTGGTCAATTAAAGTTAAATTGGATCGACCAGAAATGTGCCATTTTTCAAATGGTCTCAGAATTCGACGAAACTAGTTTTGTTGGGACCGTATCGTCAAAACATTGCTGGATTTATTTTCTGGGAATTTTTAGAATAATTATATGGTCCCGGCAAATTGAAATGTACGTTCAAATTAAATATTGAATGTTTTATATTTTAATTTGAAGATAAACTGACTCAAACAGTCGAATCAGCTTACGAAACTTATCTCATTGCGGTCGGAATGGGGGTAATTAGCTAGGGGCGATAGTCGTTGGGTCTTGTTTGGAGTTCGAATGTGAAATCACTGTTTTCGAATTAAAATTTAATTAAAAATAAATATTATATAAACCCTTATTAGTTGGCAAACCCTAGTCAAACCAGTCAAAATTCAAACCCGCCCCCAAATAAAAAGAACGACGGATATTTTTTCCCTTTTCTTCCCAAAATCGATCATCGAACCTCTCGAATTGGATTTCAATCTCTAAACCAAAATCGCAGCACAAGGTTGGATCTTCAAATGGGTATGGTCGAGACCGTCCTTCGTTCAATGTTTTGGGTGATTTTCTGCCACGAAGTTCACTGCGTTGCACGCGATTCTAGACAAGATAAGGGGGCCGAGTTCATCGCGCTTCCGGGTGGTGGCAGGCATCGTCGAGGCGCACGGAGGGGCAGGTCTCGATCGTCATCTGGCGTCTCGAATCTTGCGCTATCCGGAGCCCTTCTCTTGAACGACGGGTTCATCTTCTTGAGGAAAGATAAACAATGAGCATTTCTTATTTTATTTTTATAACAATGTTTTTTTTATCAGTTTTGAAAATATATATGCGGAGTTTGAAATCAGTTTTGAAAAATAAATACAGTGATTTAAAAAAAATCAGTTTTAAAAATATAATAATGTTTGAAATAAAAATAGGATTTTTATATGAAGATAGCATAAATAGAAATGGTTTTCAAAAATATAAAAGCATGGTTTTTAAAAAAAATATAAAAGCATGGTTTTTAAAAATATAAAAGCAAGGACTTTAAAAAATATATAGAACAGTTAAAAATGTGATTTTTATCTATATAGCGTTGTCAAAATAAAAATGTTATTTTTAATATAAATCACGTGAAAACAGATTGCGTTGGAATCAAAGTGAAGAACACAACGTACCGGAACAAATCAAAATCCAAACCATTCAGAAATAAAACTGGCGGAGTGGAAACCAAAGGTGAGAATTCTCTCACTTTAAATTTTCTGTACAGTTATTTATTTCATAACTGCATATATGAACTGTTCCCCGTCGTCCACAGACCATGGACGACTTGTTTGTTTGGTTGTATCCTATGTGAAAATTGATGTGAAAAAATATTAGATATATTAGAAGTGTATGAAATATATATATTGAAAATGAAAATATCGTATACATATGAAAAGTGAAAATATCGTATATATTGAAAATGAAAATATCGTATATATTGAAAATGAAAACGATATATATATATATATATATATATATATATATGAAACGTGAAAATGATTTGATTGTTAAAAATATAATTTTCAACATATATATATACACTATATAAAATTGTCATGTATATGAAATATTCGATTTTGATATAAAATAGAAAATGAATTCGAATTGAACAGAATAGAAAATGAATTCGAATTGAACAGAATAGAAAATGAATTCGAATTGAATAGAATAGAAAATGAATTCGAATTTAATAAAATAGAAAATGAATTCGAATTGAACAGAATAGAAAATGAATTCGAATTGAACAGAATAGAAAATGAATTCGAATTGAATAGAATAGAAAATGAATTCGAATTGAATTGAATAGAAAACGAATTCGAATTTAATTGAATAGAAAACGAATTCGAATTGAATTGAACAGAAAACGAATTCGAATTAAATTGAACAGAAAACGAATTCGAATGGAATTGAATAGGAAACGAATTCGAATTGAATTGAATTCAATTGAAAATGAACTGAAATAGAATTGAAATCGATTTGAATTGAAATCAAATAGGAATGAATGTAAAAAGAATTTATAAGGGGAAAATTCAATTTGGATTAGAATTTGAAATGAAAGTTGAAATTGTTTTTGAAACGAATTTAAAACGATTTATAAAATTCATTTTAAATAGAAATCGACGAAATATATATTATATATTATATATATAATATAATGGCCTGAATAGAACGCGTCGCGCTGCGGCAGTTCGCGAATTTCGACCATTGACTTCGAACGGACATTACGGGAGATCCAACCGTCGGATTCTCCTGAAACCAGAACCGTTGGGTTCGTATCGAAAAGAGCTTTCCAACGAATATTATAGATTTGAAATCTAACGGATGGATTTGGAATTATGTCCAAATCAAATTTGGAAAAGGTCGCTATAAGTGCAGTTCGATGGCCGTTGCTGGAAAACGACTGTACGGGCCTTGATAAAATTATTAAAAATAGTAATAATTTGTGTAAAATCATAATATGTGAATTGGAAAGAACTAGGATGAAAAACTCCACATTTGAAAAGATAAAAATAGATTTTTATCGAAACGAACTAGTTATTAACTAGAAAAATAATCCAATGGTTATAAATAAATTAATTGGATTGGATTTGAATTGAAATTACCTTTGGATATTTTCGATATTGGATTCCGTGATTATACCGATATTGTGATGGGAATTTGGAAGATATCGATATCGTTATTCCCGATATGATATCTGTTGGTTTCAGGATTTGATGTTGAATATAAGCCGATACTATCTCTATTCAAAACCTTATATTTAATGTCAAATGGGATTGATTGTTTGGATTGTGCTCGACCAGTTTATGAGCAAAATATGCTTTTACATTTAGCATTGGGTTGGGTTGAAAATATCTGTGTGCTAACGCCTTGTGAAACACTTCACGATTTGACGATAAGGTGTTTAGCGATGTTGTGTTCATTTCAAATTTAATGAATGATTGTGAAATGATATTTTTCTTAAGTGAAAAGAAATGTATTCCCGATTTTGGATAGGGAATGTTTTATAAAATGTTTTATAAAACAGAAAGGATTTCGAGGCCTAAAACCCGATGATTTCGAAATGATTTGGAAATGTATTATGGTTTTACATTGTGGTTCATCGCATATTCGATTAGTTGCTATTGACGATGTATCTGTTTGGTGGCAGAGAATTTATTCTCTTGCTTAACACCCTTCTTTGAGACGTACGAGCTCAAAGGTTATGTGATTAATAGTGACTGATCATATGCGTGAATTACTGATGTGAAGTACTATATTTTGAAAGTACTTGTGATTATTACGTTGTGAAATGATTTTCCCTACTTCGGGATATGAAATGATTTAGTATGTGGCTAAAGAGTCGGGTAACCCTGAGACTAAAAGTATGGGTGAGAGGGCGGTGTATGCTCTCCATGTGTGGGAGGTGCATCGTCGGTGTAGCCTGCTCCTATGTGGGGCAGGTGCACATTTATATATCAAGTTGCGAGGTGTGTACCCTTTGCCTTGTTGATGGGGAGCACGATATTTGGTTGTATACTTGTTTGTATGCATTGTTATGTTTTGGAATTCATATTTCCAGACGTTTTGGTTTGAGATCCCGAAGTGAAATCTACTTTGATATAGAAAGTTAGATATGTATTTCAAATGATTTGAAATAAGAAATCGGGAATAAAATCCAAAGGAATAATTTCTGTAAATTGAATTGGATTTAGAAAATTTAAGTGTAGTGATTAATCTAAGTGGGTAGATTGGGATATTGCATGTTGATTGATGCATAGTAGATCCATATATCTATATTGATTGTTGTTTATACACTGGTATTCATGGGGGTAAACCCGTTCCGCGTTAGCGGCGTGGTCCCGTGATATACCATATTATCAAATAAGTTAATTATAACTGTTAGAGTTTCTCACACCAGTCCCATGACTGACCTGTAGTTTGCTTTTCCCTTGCGAACTCGGGTGCCCCTATTTTCCACACGGGCAGCCGAGTAGTTTTATTTTGCAGATGTATTGAGCAGGATTCTGGATTGAAGCTTTAAGCTGTGTCCAGGCATTTACAGTCTTCCGCTGTGTAGTTTATATTTCCGCTGTGCACTGTTTTACATTTATGTAAATTTATCTTCCGCTGTGTATTATATTTCGATATACTCTGATATTCTGTACTCTGATGTAACATTATTATGATGTTTATAGAAGTCTTCTGTTATTTGTTCTGATGTGTTGTATACCCAGAGTTAGCGTATGCGGGAATCGAACGGTCTTGGTCGATTTAGCGATCGATTAGGTCCGGGCGAAATCCGTGTCGTTACATTTTTCTTCCATTCAGAACATCGAGCCACACTCCGACCAGACCGCCGCCACCGCGACCCCTCCCTCACCAACGTCGCCTCCAGCGCGCCTCCTCTACTTATATTAGTTATTTTTGAAATAAAAATTATAATTTTAACTATAAAATAAATATTCATATACGCGTTGAAAGCTTAGTAGCACCCTACACCTTTGGTTGTTTGGTTGATTGGATTATTTGTTGGAAGGTTTGGGAAGTTAAATGAATTGATTGGAATTGGTTTGTATATGGTGCGAGCCATTATTAGGCGAGGGATAAGGCTAGACCTTATTTCGGTTCTAGTATCGCGCCGTTATGCTGCCGAAATTTTCTAAAAATGTTAGAATAATAAAAATATAATTTTTATTGTATAAATGAACTATATAAAATATTCATGTGTTGAAATAAATATTTTATAGTTAAAATTATAATTTTTAATGTGTATATGAATAAAATAAATATTCATTTACAAATCAGACGATTTGTTTATGTACACACATTTAACTTATATGAATTGGTACGATATATTTTACACATCGCCCAACTGCATAAATAATAATCAATATTTGTTGGTTGAAACCCCACATGGGTATTGGGATGATATTTGACATACACTAATCACAATTGTTTAGTTGTATGTCAATTGATTGGTTGACATGCTGTTATAAGCGTTGATTATTTATATTTAACACTTATGCAGTTGTGTAATGCACTCTGGATGATGGTTGACTGTGTTTGATTATTGTTGTGTACAATGTGTATGAAATCCATACAAATAAAATTATATGTTAGTTGACTGTGTCTGATTCCAATTCGGAAAGAATGAATATTTTAAATTAAAGAATATTTTAAAATGACGAGTAATGAATATTTTAAAATAACTAATATTTTAGAATAATATTCAGAAATGGATCAAAGTATGATTTTGATGTCCGATTGGGATAGACACGAAAATATTTAAATATATAAAGCCGTGTTGATTAGATTAACGTCATTTTGACGTGAATGATATTTATATCGATTTAATTCATTTTATATTGAATATTGAAAAGGAGGTGATTTCAAAATCTAATGTTTTGAAAATATTACTATTTATACATTAGTGATATGGAATATTCAATTTTGATTTAAAATTGAATATGAAGTTGAAATCATTTTGAAAACGAATTTAAAACAATTTATAAAATACATTTTAAATGGAAATCGACAAAATATATATATTATATATATTAAATGGTCTGAATAAAACACGCCGCGCCGCGACCGTTCGCGAATTTCGACCATTGACTTCGAATTGATATTACGGGAGATCCGACCGTCGAATTCTCCTAATACCGGAACCGTTGGGTTCGTATCGGAAAGAGCTTTCCAACGAATATAAGATATTTGAAATCTAAAGGTTGGATTTGAAATTATGTCCAAATCAAATTTGGAAAAGGTCGATGTAAGTGCAGTTTGATGACCGTTTATGGAAATCGATAGTATGGGACTTGATAAAATTATTAAAAATATTAATAATTTGTGTAAAGTCATAATAAATGATTTGAAAAGAATTTGGATGAAATTCCACGTCTGTAAACACTACAACAAAATAACGCCATTTAATAACATGATATGCTGAAGTGTTATTATTTAATTTGCTTTTACAGGTCATTTTGTTTTCACAATGCCGTGTAACGCTCCCATTTTCTATCCCTCCCAAAATTATTTCATCTCCCTCCAACTTCATTAGTTCTTTTCTGTTTCCCTCCCAAACAATTTCACCTTCCTCCAAAAAGCAGTAGGTCTTTCGCTCTTATCTCTTCACCTGATCAAAGGAAGCAAACTGGTTCTGTCTCCAATCTCCTTACCCGATCTATGGAAGCTGTGGCGGTTCTTTCCTTTACATTATGAAACCCCAATCTTTGATTTCGATTCTGGTAACCGATCTGAAACTCTCCATACCCCTACTACTAAATTTCGACAACTTCTTTAACCTACCATTCGATTTCATGCTATGTTGCATCCAACTGTTGACATCGAGACAGTGTTATCTCAGCTTAATGGACAGATAATCAAATTATGCTGCTTCAAGTTCAGAAGTGAGTAGTCATTATAATGCTTTTTCCCCCTTTCTTTATGTTCGAGAATTTAATTTGTTGATGCATGTTGCAGGTGTTACCGGAATTCTTGCAAGTCGAAGCTTTTGCAAAATTGAACAATCTATTGGAAAGGTTGGTTAACCAAATGGATGTTAGAAAAATATACAGCATTACTAGTTTTTTGTTTGAAATTTCCTAAGCTTCACTAATGTATATCCTAAAAATTAGCATTTCATGTATATCCTAAAATATACAGCATTACTAGTCATTATAATGTATATCATAAGCCTCAAGTCGAAGATTTTGCAAAATTTTCTCTTACCGACGTAACGGACAGGTGTGACAGAGCTGCCAATTACTGAAAGACTTCTTCTACAACAGACCAACGCCATTCATGTATCCAAAGGTAAAGTTGCTACTTACTTTTTTCATGACCTGACCATGTTCTGCTTCAGCAATGGAGATGCGTTTCAAGGTTATGGAGGGATGACCTCATACATGGGAAGGGTTGATTCTATTTTCACAATGCAGATAGATGGTTTGCACATTTTTGGAAGGGAAAAGAAAACGGTGAGGGTAGATTCTATTCCAACGTGAAGGGTCCATTTTATTTCGTATTTTCTAAGATGGTTGGCGGCATGGTGAAGGAACATGTATAGATATCAACAGGCTTAGGTGTTTCCAAATTTGACTAAAATCTTTTAAGCTAAAACGTTACAATCAATTTCGGTTTATAAAGCTTTTGATGAAAAATATGAACTTCAGTGGTCTTTATCAGTGAGATGGAGGCTTAGCCATTAGATTTCTTACATGGTAAACAAGCATTTATATTCTTCATTGTGGGTCAAAGTTTTCACTATTCTGTGATGATGATGCGAATGAGTATCCAGAAATTTATGCAATGCACCATCACTGATAAAATTGGAGAATAACCACTTCGTGCTAATAATGGCTTTGCATACTTTCTGTGTATGCAAGAGTGACTTTGCATGTTTTGGAAATAGGAAACGGCCAATATGTTTACCAGTTCCTCTTGTTAACCAATATTCACAGTTTTTTTTTAATTTCTAATTTACACATAACTGTTATTGTGGTGAACCCAATCCATAAATGGATGATGTTAACCATGATTTGATGGATAGGTTTTCAATTTTTTTTAATTATTTGACAACAATCTGGTTGCCATTGAGCTTTTGGAGTGCTTGCAAAAACCCGCCTTGCAACTCTGTTTTCAACGATGAGATGCAAAGATCAATTTGTTATTTTCATTATTTGTTATTCAATTTGTTATTCTAGTAAATTATAACATTATCTGAATGTGATCGTTATTTTCATTATTTTATACTCGGATATTATGCCGTTGACTCCAAGATTCTGAGTTTTCGCCGGTACATCGATCTAGAATTTTGTTCTGGCCCATACTCTAGGCAGCAATCATAGTTTACTATTATTTTACTTATTTTTGACATAAACGCGGATAAAAGGTTAACTTATATTAACACAAATGGCGATTGGTAGTTGTGATGATGGGAGTTCAAATGAAAGCAACTGATATGTTTAATGGATGCACCTCGTTGTATTTTTTTTCCTTCATTTCTTTTTGTGCTTGCCTCACATTTCTTGTAGATGTTTCAGGATAGTTGCATTTAGCTGCTTTATTTGCTTTTGTTGTTTCTAGCTTGCATTGAAATTTAACTTACATTTTGCAAGTGTTATTACTTGTGTACATCTATGTTGAGGGATTTCGCTCAACTGTAGTTTTTCTTTAGAAAGTAAAATCTTTTGGAAGTAAATGATGGGATTAAAAGTTGATGAATAATGCGTGCAACTTTGGCATGTCTTTTTTCAGATATTGTGATATCCTGAACTTGGTGCTGCATCAAATTGAAGTTTGTAAAAGGTGGAGCTAGGTCAATAATTAGGAGTAATGATGGATAATGCATGCAACTTTGGCATGTCTTTTTTTTAGATATCGTGATATCTTGAACTTGGTACTGCATCAAATTGAAGTTTGGTCAGGCAAGGCACTTCATTACTCAATCTTATGATCAAAATTCAGTGTCAACTGTAAGAAGGAAAACACTTGTGATAATAACATAATCATTCTCGTTTCCTCACAGGTGAAATCAGATAAGTCAGTTACTAAAAAATTACAAAAATAGAAAGATTTTTACATTGCAGAACCAAAATCTAGTCATAAACAAACGTTATCAAACTGTAAACATGAACATATACAGTTCGAAAAGAATCACAGAAAGAATCATCAACATAGAGATGAGAGAAATATTTTGACTAAGTGATGCTGATAATTTTTCAATGGAGCATCTAGAACAAAGCTTCAATGAAAGACATCCTATGAATTAGTTAATGATGCATGATTCCTATCTTTTAGAATTTAAAATGCGGGTGATCTGGTTTTAGAAATATCAAACTGATCATTAATCCATGCAATGTACTCGATCTTTTTTTTCTAATTTTTTTTTTGAAAGTTTTGAACTTTACATTTCGCTAGCATGTCATTTTCACGATTACACACATCTTAAGCTCATTTGTTTATGCAAAAAATTATGCACTGTCATAATAAGCATGTTATGGATTTTAGGTGAAGTGATTGAGAAATAAGGTTTAAAGTAAATGATACCAGACAATCATAAGTAAAATAGCATAAAAGTGCTCAAATATAGTAATAAGTTTTTATGTTGCTTCCTTTACCAAGTCACTGTTATTCTTTACTTAGTTTCATGTATTCGTGGGACATCTTTCATTGTAATTTACATGTAAGTTTGACATCTTTAAATTTAGGAAAATGATAAAATGAAAAATCAGTCGACTTGCTTTTCATATTGAAAAATAATAGGTAAGTGCAACAAAATAAGAAAAGAGGAAAAAAAACAGCAAATCTAAATGGCTGATGTTTAATAAGAACTTAATGCCAGGAAGGCATGGCTTCTTAGAGTTATAAATGTTTTCTATTTATTGTAATTACTGGCGACATATAAGGCTTTGACTTACTAAAAAGGGAATCCCATTTTGAATATACAGCTAGCTAACATTTATATGGATATAATTAAATATCATTGAATGCTTTAAATATTGTTATGTTTCATTTCAATGTTTTACATGTCCATACATGTTTGCTAAGAATCAAAATGCTTTAAATATCATTAAGTACATCTCCCATGCACCTCTTTGGAATAAAAAAGCTTCGAGAAGCGTTAAACGTGAGAAACAACATTTAGACATCTATACCAGAACATATAAGATAATGCGCTGTATCTGCATAAAAGAAATTGAATGTTTAATTCCTAATTCTTTGTGAGATAGTAGGAAAAAATCGTAAAACATAAAAAAATAAGTTAAAAAAAAGAGGAAAATTTTCTTGAAACATGACATACATGGGTGTCCGTAAATTGTGTATACACAGAGAGTTATTAGGCTAAATATCGGTTAAGTGTAACATGTTATGTATCATTTCAATGTTTTGCTTGTATGTTCAAAATAATGTAACTACTCATATAACTACTAGTGTAGGAAAATTAAATACATAGAACTTTAAAGCGTACGCCAAGGGGAAAGATGTTTCATATATGCTTAATTCCAGGCTTGCTAATTGAAAGTATAAAGAAAAGTAATGGAGATAAGGAGGAGAGATGCAGTAGAAATATGTATTATTAATTGTAACTTTTCTCATACAAGAAAGAAATACAAAGCAAGAGAATATATAATAGATTGCCCAACGTTTGGATGCTAAATTTAAGGAGCAACGGTCATGCTATAATTAAGGGACTTTCCTGTAAAGACCCAATGTTCACATGCTAAATAAAGAGCTTAAATTAAGGAGCAACGGTCATGCTATAATTAAGGAGTGATGTGCGGTTAAGTGTGAAACCAACATTAGCTCCCCTCAAACAAAACTAGGTTTTTTTCTGTCTTCTTCATTCCGCCCCCGTCGCTCGCTTTTAATTCCTCCTTTAGTCTTATAAAATTCTTTGTCGATAGCGGCTTTGTAAGCACATAAGCTCTCTGATAATATGCTGGGATGTGGCATACCATTAACTTTCCATTTTGGGTTCGTTCTCGTACGAAATGTAGGTCTATCTCGAGGCGTTTTTATCTTGAGTGCTGTGTTGGATTGAGAGACAAGGATACTGTCCCTCTATTGTCGCACCAGATGACTGATTTTCTTTTAGGAGTGCAACCTAATTCGTGTAATAGTGACTCAATCCACGAGATTTCAGCGGTGGCGCTAGCAAGAGCACGGTACTCCGCTTCAGTGTTTGACCTCGATGTGGTTGTCTGCTTCTTGGTGCACCATGAGACAAGATTTGTGCCAAGAAACACGCAGTAGCCCGATACGGACCTTCTGTCATCAATGTCATTAGCCCAGTCTACGTCACTGAATCCTTGTAAGTTCATTTCTTTATCGGCAGTTATTGTTATTCCATGGTGTCTAGTTCCTTGCAGGTATCTCAACAACCTCTTGACGGTTATCCAATGTTCAGATAATGGATTTTGCATGTATTGGCTTAGTTTGTTAACGCTATAGCATATGTCTGGTCGTGTAATTGTTGCATACTGTAATGCTCCAATTATACTTCTGTATTGAGTAACATTATTAATGGCTTCACCTTTAAATTTAGATAGGCGTGAACTGCTGGTCATTGGTGTTGGTAGAGATTTAGCTTGATGCATGTTGGCCCTTTGTAAAATTTCAGCAATATAACTCTGTTGAGATAGGAACATTTCATTTTCATTTCTTTTGATTTGAATCCCTAAGAAATAATTTAATTCGCCAAGATCTTTGATGGCAAAGCTTTGGTCGAGAACTTTTATGATCCTGTTGATTTCCTGTGTGTCATTCCCTGTTATTAGCATGTCATCCACGTATACAAGGATCTATACGACATTTTCATTATTCTTTTTCATGTATAGGGAGTTGTCGGATTTTATTTGTGAGAAACCAATTCTAGATAGGGTTAGCTTTAACTTTTCATACCATGCCCTCGATGCTTGTTTGAGGTCGTATATAGCTTTGTGCAGCTTGCATACTAAATGTTTATCGCCATTGTTAACCTCATATCCCTCTGGTTGTTGCATATAGACATCTTCAGTTAACTCGCCGTTTAGGAAAGCATTATTCACGTCTAATTGCTTGATATTCCATTTTTTTACACAAAGCTATAGTCATAATGATTCTAATTATTGTCGGTTTTATGACTGGTGAAAAAGTCTCGTTAAAATCGAATCCAAACTGTTGAGCGTATCCTTTAGCGACTAGTCTGGCCTTATATTTGTCTGTGGTCCCATCTGCCTTCCTTTTTATTTTGTATGCCCATCTGCATCCTATGACGTTCTTGTGAGTGGGTGGTGCAACCAAACTCCAAGTTTTATTTTTCATTAATGCCTCGTATTCGTCATTCATAGCTTGTTTCCACTTTTCAGATTTGGCTGCTTCACTATAATTTCCTGGTTCAACCTCATTCAATGATAGATTATATACCTTGGGTTTGAAAATCCCATGTTTTGATCTAGTCACCATATGATGTCCGGTTTGTGTTTCTTGTGCTTGAGGTTGATGGTCTGCGTTGATTCTGTCATTATTGCTTTCCTCGCTTTCACGTTCTTGCTGATTACTGTAAGTTTCTTCATTGTTACCATCGTCTGCGTTTGTTTGAGTATTGCTTGTATGTGTGTGTATGTTGCATGTGTCATGTCCCTCTTTATTATTGTTACTGTTTGTCTCTTGCTCCATCAGTGGTGGCATATTGATAACTTTGATTCCATGATCTGGTCTGCACTCTTCCTTTGTAGCTTGTTTATCTGCATATGGAAAGACATTTTCATCAAATATGACATGCCTTGATATATAAATATTTCCATTTTTGGCCAAGCATTTATAGCCCTTTTGATTTTGTGGGTAACCAATAAAAATGCATGGGCATGATCTCATGCTAAGTTTGTGCGTGTTGTATTCCCTTAGGCATGGAAAGCATAGGCACCCAAAGTTCTTCAATATTTTATAGTCTGATTTTTCATTGAATATCATTTCATGCGGGGTTCTATTGTTCAACACTTTTGTGGGTAATTTATTTATGAGATACACAGAAGTGCTGAATGCTTCATTCCAATATTTCATTGGTAATGCCGCTTGTGATAGCAATGTTAAACCAGTTTCAACTATGTGTCTGTGCTTTCTTTCGACCAAACCATTTTGTTCAGACGTGTGGGGGCAGGTTAGCCTATGTCTTATCCCCTTTTGGATGAAGAATTTTGTGAGTGGTTTGAACTCACCCCCACCATCTGTTTGTATAGCTTTTACATTGCAGTTGGTCTGTTTTTCAATAAAAGTTATAAACTGAATTATTGCATGTTTCTGATTTGTTTTTTAGCATGTATATCCACGTGTATCTTGAATAAGCATCAACGAGGGATAAATAGTACCTGTGTCCTTGGTATGAGTTTAGTGGTGCTGGTCCCCACAGATCAGCTGCGACAAGCTCCAGGGGTTTGTTGTACATGGTTTCAGACTTACTAAAAGGATGTTTGTGACTTTTGCCAAGTTGGCAGTGTGTGCAAGTGTGTTTCACATGTACATTTTCAAAATAAATGCCATTATTATTTAAAACATTTCTAACAGTTTCCAAACTGGGATGACCAAGTTTCATATGCCATGAATCAACTACATTATTGTTATCATCATTACATCCATTGTTCCTATTATTAAGGTAATCATAATTGCTACCGCTACTGATGTCTACGTTGTTGCACCATATTTCTTTATTCAAAGCGTTCCCAGTCTTCAAGTAGCCAAATTTGTATAGGCCAACATGAAGGTCACCCTGTAGTAATATTTCTCGACTTAGGAGGTCTTTGACTAGGCAAAACTTGGGGTGAAATTCAAAGAAAACATTATTATCTTTAGCAAACTTAGAAACACTTAATAAATTTTTGTTAATAGTGGGAACTCTAAGTAAATTGTTTAGCATAAGTTGCCTTTTTCCCTGCATGGTACCTTTACCTATGTGTGTGATGTTGGCAGTGTTGCCGTTACCCATGTGTAGTGATTTCATACCTGTATAGCTTTTGCTTCCAATGTTTATGTTCTGAAGCCTATTTGTGACATGGTGTGTGGCTCCAGAGTCTGGGTACCACTCGTCCAGTTCCTCCTCATCAATCATGTCTTCATTGCTGGTCTGACCTTTGCCTTTGTCCACAATAGCGCTTTTGTTATGATTGTCCATGGCAGCCATGTTTGCTCTTGGTGCTTGGCTGTTTTGGTCTGTTTGCGGTCCACTGTGGTCGCTATTATACCTGAAATAGCAGCGGCTCGCCATGTGTCCAAATTTTTGACAAATTTGGCACTTCACCCTGTTGCTGTTGTTCCATCTGCCTCGTCCACGACCTCTCTGTGGTTGATATGCCCTCTGGGGTTGGTATCCCCTCTGATACGGGCCTTCTTGTTTATTTGAATTACTGTTCCTATGAATTTGCTTGTTTTTAGCCGCAACATAATTTGCAGAGAAATCGCCTTGTATAGCTTTCCTTTGGTCTATTCTCCCTTCATGGGCGAGGAGTGCAGATCTGACGAACTGTAAGTCAGGTAATGTTTGTTGAGTCGCAATAACCGTAACTAATGACTCGTACTCTTCGTCTAATCCGCCGGTAACACTACAAGAAAATGGGGCCTTTACCTACCAATTGTTAGTGTAGGTAAAACTAACATAATGGTAGGTAATATATTTTAGCTACCGATATTGTATTGGTAGAAATTGGCAGGTAAAGCTTAGTAGAGAAAGAGCCTATACCTACACTTATTGATATTGGTAGGTAAAAGAATCAATGGACCCCACTATGTTATGACTCAAATGATGAGTCATCAGCTGATGTGTTTGATGATGTGTCATCCTATATGGCTGCTAATAGGCTGATGATGTGTCATCCTACATGGCTGCTGACATGTTGTCATAGTAGTATACACATGTCATATATTAAGTCCGACACTAGGCATTTAATGGTTGGTTCATGTGTCAAACAATAATTTGTACATGTGTCATCATTTGATTAGTGCATATGACATCATTTTTTAGGCCATATGACATTATTTACTATAAATAAATATTTACAAGAATTTAATATTTAACGAAGAATTAATATTTAAACAAATAACAAATATTTATTCAAATAAATATTTATTACATTTTTGAATAGTACACATATTGTTTCCTCACTATTACACAATCACTTATACATACACTTCCTCACTACATTTCACTCGTATACATTGGCTCCTTACTAGATACTCATTCACTCATATATATGCACATAGTCACTCACGCTATCTCTCTAGTTGTAGTCATTGGCTTCTTGCTCTAGAATTTGTCCAGTCGTTTGTCGAACCTGTCATAGTAAAATAGCATAGTAAATTGGAAACGAAACAATTTAATTATTTTTTTGCTACCATTGACTAATTTGTAATAATATCAGCTTGAACTCGTCTACAAAAGACTAATAAAGAAATAAGGAAGCAGCCAATTTTTTCATTTTTACATTATAAATGATACAAGCATCATATTCAATTTAAAACTCTTATGTGATTCTCTTAAAACTGTACCTTCCCCTGGAGAGGTACACGTACTTTGATGCATCGCTACTTCAGGTCATGTTTCTGAAACTAAAATGGATTAAATACACACATGTATGAAAATAACCAAATACAGAAGAAGGAAACTCCTAAAACTAGTGAAATTTCACAAATGCTTACATTTACAAACCTTAAATGAAGACCCATCCAGATTCTGTGAGAAGATGTTCCATAATGCTTTAGACGCCATATCTCAATTTGGAGGAAAAGGGAAGGAATATGTTATATTTAAGTTCGATAAGTTATAGACAATCAATTATGAATTAACAAAAATGGTATAAAATAAGTAGAAATAACAAACATAAATGGTATAAAATGACAAACATAAATAGTATAAAATAACTCATGTGTTTGCTTGTACTACACGGAAATTGGATGTTAGTATCATAATAACAAACATAAATGGTATAAAATAACCCCAAATAAGTAGAATTAACAAACATAAATACCATGAAATAAGTTGAAATAACAAACATAAATGGTATAAACTAAAAAACAAAAATGGTATAAAATAACTCATATGTTTTCTTGTACTGGAAATTGGATGTCAGTACTTTAATAACAAACAAATGGTATAAAACAACTCTAAATAAATAGAAATAACAAACATAATTGGTATAAAATAAGTAGAAATAACAAACATAAATGGCATAAAATAACTCCTGTGTTTGCTTGTACTACATGGAAATTTGATGTCAGTACCTTAATAACAAACATAAATGGTATAAAATAACTCCAAAAAGGTAGAATTAACAAACATAAATGGTATAAAATAAGTAGAAATAACAAATATAAATGGTATAAAATAACAAACACAAATGGTATAAAATAACTCCTTTGTTTTCTTGTACTACATGGAAATTGGATGTCAGTACTTTAATAACAAACAAATAAAATAAAATAACACCAAATAAGTAGAAATAACAAACATAAATGATATAAAATAAGTAGAAATAAAAAACATAAATGGCATAAAATAACAAACAAAAATGGTATAAAATAACTCCTTTGTTTGTTTGTACTACGCATAAATTGGATGTTAGTACCTTAATAACAAACATAAATGGTACAAAATAAGTAGAAATAAGCAAAAAGTAAATACAATAGTATGTATTAGTATCAAAAATTATAAAAGGACAAAAAGTAAAGTAAATACAATTTTCAGTCAACAATAGTATTTATTAGTATCAAAAAATATAATAGGGCAAAAAGTAGAGTAAATACAATTTTCAGTCAAAGTTTACACTTCATTTCATTTTGTTATTTTAATTCTATATCAACAACAATAGGTTGACACACGTATAAAAAAAATAGGTCCAATTTATTTGTATCTAAAAATAGAACCATGATTTTCCAAATGGTAAACATATCATCAACATTGAATTCGTATGTTTCTAAATAAGCAAAAGAAATTATTTGTGCTAAAAATCAAAGGAAAGAAAGACAATTTTTTTAAAAACAACTTGAGCCTAAATTCAGTAATATGCAATGCATCATGTATGCATTATTTGGAACATAAAGTCAAGAGATGATGGTAAGTAGAGGTAAACAAAAAAGAAACAAAAAGAAGGTAAAAGTATAATGGTGATACATATACACCAAAGAATGGTTAAAATGAAATTAAATATCATTAATCAACATTTTGTCAAAATAAAAACACAGTAATCAAGATGAAAACAAATAAATATCAAACTTGGAAACATATAGAAAATAAAATCAAATTAAAAAATTGACAAATCATATATTAAGCAACAAACATTCGTAAGTAGAAGATTACCTCAAAGGTAGTTAGTGGTAGACAGTGGTAGCAGAGTTTTGAGAGGTAGAGGAACATACGATGAAGGCAAGAAGAAAGTTGTCGCCCGCAACACAGGAAAATCATAAACAGTAAGGAAGGGATATTTGGTGTCATGGAGGAAAGAAGAATGGCGCCTTGAGTGATGGATGATAGATAGTTTTTGAAGGGATAAATATTAGGATTGAAGAAATTAGGGAATTAAAAGGAAGTCGTAGCAGATTCTATGAGAAGGAAAGAATTTGAGGAGGAACAGCGGAATAGAAACAATGATGGAAAGGAGAAGCAGGTAATATTTGGGGAAGAAATAAATGGAGAAGAGGAGATAACGGTGAAACATGCTTGGGGAGGAACGGTTAAATAAATGAAAAAAGAAGAACATGTGTAACAGGAGCCATTTTGAATTGTGGAGATATTGGTGCAAGATTTGGTCCCAACTTACAGCAATCAAAAGAGATTTTTTGGATGGTAGCTAGAATGGAAACTTGCATATGTTAAGGAAAAATATCACACAATAAATTTTAAATATAAACAGGAATAACAATTTGTGTTATACATAAGTTGCAATAATTTATGTCTACACAAGCTTTTTTGTTTTTGATATTTTTAAATTTTACGGAGTTTAGATATTTTTGCCATATTTAACCTTTATAATATTGAGATGAGAAGTTCTATTTATATACCGTAAATTACTTTACCTACACCACTAAAAATAATAATTAAATTAAAGACAAAAATTTCCTTATTAAAAAATAATCGAAATAAAATTAAATAATAAAAATTTCATATGTCCACATCACACACAATCGTTAAAATTCTTTTATAAAATAATTGAAAATTCTATGGGTTATCAAGTGAATTTAATTTAACTTATATTTAAGCATTATATTTTATTCATATTCTTTCTTGTTATATTCATGTATAATTAGTTCTAACATTATGCATTCCAAATTAGTCATAAAAATAAATTTACAAATGAAGCACTAAAATTAGTATGGTTCATTGTGTACTAAGTTCTCAATTTTTTACTATATTTAAACTGGTTTTTAATTTAAAGTCAAAATTTAAGTAGATTAATATTTTATTATTCAAAATTTGAAGTCAAATTCTAATATATGAATAATTAAATAAATATAAATCCAATTAAGGATTTGAATTTGAGTTGCAAAGGTGAATTCATTAATTTTATAAATCAATATTCCTTAGTTCGATCAATGCACGTCAGAAAGATACTAAATGAGAAACTTATTTTGTTCTATTCAGGCTTGAGGATAGATTAGTAATATGCACGGTGTATACTAAGCAAAAGGTGGTGTATATGATTTAAAAAAAAGCATGGTATATCTAAAGCAATTTAAGGTGTACAAATGGAATTTGCCTATTAAGATATGTAGACATAGAAATTATAATGAATAGTTGTCATAAAGTTTTTGGTATTTATTTGTAGTGGCAGTTTTTGTGGTTTATACTGTGGCCAATCAAAAGAGATTACGTGGATTTAGATCACAAAAGAGATCATTTGGATTGAGATTTGTACCGTTAGATTTGATTTAAAACAAGCTGAGATGATGGTATGGATTGCGACTCTGTAATAAACTAGAGAAAATATGTTTTAATCATTTCAGATGATGACATATTAGGGTGAAATTGTGAAACATTTGAAAAATAATTAAAGCTAGAACTTTTATAGTCAATTGTTTGGAAAAAAAATAACAATGTAAGATAAGTTATTAATAAATGATTATTTAACATTAATTATTTACAATTTAATTATTGTTTATCATTCCATTAACTGTTAATTATTTCATATTTCAAAATAATTAATAATAATTAATAAAAAAATGATTTTACAAAAATATTGCTAGGATATGTTAATAAAATCTTCAATTCAAAAAAACTGCTAAAATATACATTTTTGACACATTATCACACAACTTAGTATTAATTTTAACGAAATGTTAAAATGATATGAGAGAAATGAAGGGGCTAATCGCAAAAAAAAAATTCCCTTCTATATATGTGTAGATAATACATTTTATCTACCTATAATTATTGGTAGATAATCATCCTTCAACAATTTTATAAAATTGTCAATATTTACCTACCAATAAATTTTACCATTGAATATTGGTAGATGAAGGTTCTCTTTACCTACCCATATTTATTGGTAGGTAAGATATTTGTAGGTAAAGGCCAAATTTCTTGTAGTGTAATGAACAAAATTTGTTCATTCTCACTTATTTTGTGTCCTACTGCATTCAGTTTGTCACATAATTTTTTTATCTTGCTTAAGTATTCTTTCATGCTCAAGTCCTCTTTCCTTAAGTTTTGTAATTCCATTCTGTATTGCATCACACGTGCGGCTGACTGTGAGCTGAAAATCTGCTCTATAGTGGTCCATATTTCATATGATGAATTGCACCCCACGATTTGTGACAGTAGATTCGGACTAATAGATGATAGAAGCCATGATGATAGCAAACTGTCTTGTTTTTGAAAATTGGCATAGTCGGGGTTTGGTTTGGTGTTTCCCCCTTGATCAGTCATCATAATTGGTGGAATAGATAGCGTACCTTTTATGTAATCTTGTAAACCGTATCATTTGAGTGCGATTTCAATTTGATATTTCCACAATATGTAATTATCTTCATCCAGAGATGTGGTAATAACTTGGCTTTTTGGTTTGATTAGGTTGTGCCAGTTTGGTGGAGCATCATGTCCCATGCTACCAGAGACATCGGAGGTGGCTTCGTTGTTATTTGTCATGGTTGTTCAGAAGTCTGCGAGGTAGGGAACTGCAGCTGAAAACCTGAAGAAAAGAGTGGTTCGACAAACAATGGAGAAAAAGGACTTTCAGTTCAGTGTTTAAGCCTTTCGGCGGTGGTGCTCTGATACCAAATTGAAAGTATAAAGAAAAGTAATGGAGATAAGGAGGAGAGATGCAGTAGAAATATGTATTATTAATTGTAACTTTTCTCATACAAGAAAGAAATACAAAGCAAGAGAATATATAATAGATTGCTCAACGTTTGGATGCTAAATTTAAGGAGCAACGGTCATGCTATAATTAAGGGACTTTCCTGTAAAGACTCAATGTTCACATGCTAAATAAAGAGCTTAAATTAAGGAGCAACGGTCATGCTATAATTAAAGAGTGATGTGCGGTTAAGTGTGAAACCAACATTATTGCTTGCTGTCTCAAACACTTTATGGACAATGGGTATGAACATTGTTAAAACTTCCAATATGGACAAAAATGGATTTTAACCAATTAATCATATTTTTAATATAGTGATTAAATCCTTTATAATATCTAAGATAATATTCTAATTAGAATTAGTACCTAAGATGAGTATTGTTACCTATAATTGATCTATTAAAAGCAGGAAACTTTATCTCAGTTAACAAGTAACAAAGTTGATTTCCAAATATCGTAAATTTACAAGATAAACTGATGAAAAATAAATAGAAATTGAGGTTTATGAATAGAAGTATATGCGAGCTATATATGGTCAGTGTTTACTACAAAATAAATGGATTATATTGCAAGTTAGACACCGCTGATATTTTAAGAATATATTTTTATTATTGTACAATGATTTAGATGTTAACGCAGCATGGTTTTTGTATCATTTTGGTTATATTTTCTGTGTCAGCCATACCTTTTGAGATGCAAGAAAATAGCTTATTAAACACATATTGGAGAACTGAAATAAGGGAAAATATATTTCACATTAAAAAATGAACGTGTATAAACATTGATACTTGTTTTTGTTCTTTGCTTGGTTGTATCAGCACAAAATATTACCATTACTAGAAGATCATGCATGCATAGAAAACAATGATATCTGTGCTAAATGAAATTAGTTTGTGAGAAAAGGAGGCAGACAATGGGTACAAATAACAGAACCAAGCTGTTATTGAAGTGTATAATGATAGTTCTTATTTGTGTAATGGTGGGAAATATGGCACCATAAAATTGACAACTGAAATAAGTAGAACCATAGTAAATGAACTATAACTGAAAGAATACTCATGATATAAGTGAACATGCATGTGTATAGTGATAAAAATATAATACACCAAAACAATGATGTCGAGTTGCAATTATATATGATATTTGAATAGCTGATTACCAAACTCTCAAGCATCCTTTTTTTTTGCTTATTTGTGTACGTTCTTAGCAGTAGTGCAAATAAAGATGTGTAACTGGAGTTGTTTTCCACCATTCTTCTCGACAACAACCGCTTTTTTGGTCATTTGTCTATGTTTTTTTACATTAGTGCAACTAATGATGTGTAGCTACTAACTAGAGTTCTTTTCCACCAATCTTCCCAATAACAGCCACTGATTTCCTTATCAGCTCGTCAAATAAAACAGAGGATGGATATGAAGAAGAGTTCAAATCATCCATAGATAAATCTTGGGATGTGATGCTGCTACCAGCTTGGCTTGGACTGTTATTGATCCATTTTTTGAATTTGTTGAATTTAAATATAGATCTTGATGACACTCTATACCCTTCAAGTGTGGCTTTGCAGAAGTTGTTACCCAAAATGTTGGGGGTAGGACTTCTTAGTCACTATCGTTATAATTTTATTTTATTTATTTACTTTGAAAAAGAAAAAGAAAAACATAACAATGAGTTATGTAGTGGACTGATTTTGTTTTTGTTCGTTTAGAATTTATGGTTGATAGACTAAGAATTGATAGAAGTGAGTGTGATAAGTTGTCAAATTTACAAAAATTATGGAACAACCATGACAAGAATAACGGTAAAAAAATTCAATATATTTCCATTTGTTAATTTCTCTGCTTATATGATTAATTTTTTGTTCCATGAGTTTCTATAAAATCAGCTCAATGTTTGAATAATATACATTTACATGATCGCACAAAACGAAATTATGATATTGTACTGTTCTTCATATGGAACATGCTTGGTGCAATGAAAATAGAGTTTTTGTCCATTAAACTATTTTTCTATTATTTGAAAATGAATGAATGAAAAAACGACCAGCAAAGCTTATGGCAAAACATTTGCATTTCATACCGCCTATATAATTTCTGAGATCATTGTATAGTTTCCAATTTCCATTATTTTTCATATATCATTGTATAGTCATTTAATTTGCATAATTTCTGAGATCATTGTATAGTCATTTATTTTGCTGCTGAAAACAAGAAAAAGATAGAGAACTTCCGCTTACTCAATACCTTTTGAAGTATTGGTTGTCAAATAAAGAATTCTATATGTCATGAATATTCTTTTTTGTTTTCCCGTGCAACGTACAAGTTGTGAACATAATTAGGAATTGTTTCTATATGATTGCATAAATTTCTGTCATTACTCCTCTAGGAACATTTTTAAGTGATCACTCAATTTTGTACTAAAAAGTTAAATATTGGTAATTCTGTTGATAATTAATTTTCATTATTACTATGTTCTTAAGTATGCACAATTATTCTGAAGATGAATAATGTGCGCATTTATATCGTAGCTCTTAATTACTGTGAATCATACTAGATTCTTTCTTTAACAGAAGGAAAAAGAAACAAGAAGTAAAAATCTTGATAGTAATAAGTATTTTAAATCTCCTTCATTTTAACTGACATATTAGTCCGAGGTTTTCTCCCAAATCTGAGATTTGAAACCTGGAATATTTCCCCTCAATGTGCTTCTTTCATTAATTTGATGCTAATGCAATGCATCATGTACCAATATACCTTTTCTTCAATATAATCATATGGCAGTTGGATGAGTCTATAAACTGCAACTACACATTCATTCTAAGCAGGGCCGGCTTGATAGTATGGGTTGCCTTAGGCAACATAAAGCAGCTGTGCAGACCAACTGCTGAAGAAAAAAAAATGATAGCTCTAGGCAAAGGAAAGTTGCAAGTATAAACAAAAATACAAGACATTCAGGTATGCATGTTTTACCTTTGCTTAAATATAGTTTAAAACATTGCATGTTCTGGATCTTTATTTATTTGACGAGCAAAAAGGCGTATGCAGGCAGTTACCATGAAGGCAGCCGCAATCCTTATTAAGCACTTTATTCAATTTTAAATGCTTCTTTTTTTTAGATTACTAAACTATATTTCATACGTTTTTGATTCCAACCCGAAAGCTTTTACTACGTGCAGCCAGGGCCAAGCTTAAGGTACATGCTATTGGCCCAGGTTTGTAATGAATAACACTATAGCGGATTGCAATCAAAATTCAGTTGATGCACAGATAAAAACAGAATTGCTTGGTGGACTATTGTTTAGGGCTTTTTTTTTTGAATTGGTTAAATATACACCATTAGTATTAAAAAAAAGTTCGCACGAAGCGAGCGTGGTGACGCTTATTTAGTTATCAATGAATTATTTAAAATTTTGTTACAATTACGAGTTAAGATCACTTCGTACCTTCGCTCCATGGTTCATCGATATATCTCTCCATCGCTTTTGCACTGCCAGCACAATTCACGTAATATCTACAAACAGTCTTCGAGGAAGGAAAATGAATATCCCCTTGATAAAAGATTGTTGTTTCCCCATTTATGTTTACCCAACTACAACCAGGAGTTTTCACCATACCCAAGTCTCTCATCCACACTCCAATTTTAGCAGTCTTTCCAAACGTTCCATTCATCTCATAAACATTGCAAAGTGTGATGCAGTTGCTACAATTTTCAGGCTCCAATTCAAACAACTTATATGCTTCAATTTCAGCTATATCAACATTGTTACTGTACACACATGCGCTGAACAATGCACCCCAAGTACTAGTTTTAGGTTCTACTGTCGCGCTGCTTATCAATCTTATAGCTTCATTTATATGCCCTGCTCGACTTAATAAGTCAACCATACAAGCATAATGTTCAACTTTTGGCATTAATCCATAATCTTGAATCATAGAATTAAACAATTCACAGCCATAGTGAACAAGACCCGAGTGATTACAAGTCATAAGCATCAAAGAGAATGTCAGCAAAATTGGTTTACATCCTTGTTCAAGCATTTAATTATATAAAGATAAAGCCTCTTTTGTTCAGGGCCATGTTGATTTGCTGTTATACACATTTCAACTACTAAGTTTGTTATTGTTTAAATTGCCATTTCATGTTTTGCGTGTGTGTGATATATATACTAGCTTCTGTAACCAATCCAGCTATCTCAAGAGCAAGCTTGTGCCTCGAATAAAAAGCGTGCATGTTTATATTTGCACTCTCATTACCTGTTTTTAGATTTTCAATAAATTCCATTAATAATCATAAGTGAATATCAGTTGAGTATATGATAATATGATTAATGATCTACTTCATAATATTTATTGGGAATATTTCGAAATTGTTGCTCCTGAATATAGACTTGCTTATGGTTAGTACTTCTGCGCACAATACTACAGTAGGGGAGAGAAGAGAATGCAACTTAAGTACGTTATGTGATACCCAGATTCATATGCCAAGAATTAAATAAACTCATCCTATTCTTTAATATAATGCCATGTTTGAGCCTAACAATCCCATTGTAGTTGTAATTTCGCCATTCTTGAACAGGCTGATGCACACTCATTGAAGACGGATCGGGAGCTGCTTTGAAAACACGGTAGACCAGTAAGCAAATTGTCTCCTCGGTGTTTTAAATTTTCGATGTAGTCTACAGGCGCAACATAAATAAGAAGTTCTAATAAAAGTTTTGGACGGGTCTTGAACGTTTTGCTATGTATACTTTCAGAAGGTACAACGTGGGTTATTCATCTTTTATCTATCTCCAATGTTTATTTAACCACCCAACTTTTAGACAGTACTTAATTATCATCAATAATTGCAGTTAATAGATTAAAATGGACTTTTCAAGTATAAAAATAGAATTAAAATTAAAAATATAGTAAAATTGTGACAAATAAAATATCAGGTTGGAAAATAGTTGAATTTTGAAATAGAAATCTATCTCTTTTATTTGAACAGATTTTGGCTTTAAAAGATAAAAGGTAAAGTTATGAATATATTCTTTGACCATCATAGCATTAGACCAAGCTCAAATAATCGCAAGACCAAATCAGGTTCTAGACCCCACGATGGATTGTCTATAACATATTTTTCCATATTAAGTATTAACATTGACATAGGTCATTGAATTAACTACTTCTGACTTTTCTTGTCTGTCTAGTTACCCTAGATATATTACTAATATTACCTTGTTCTATTTGCAGGTCAGTCAGGGATGAAGATGATCTCCTAAATTTGTTGAGATTAGATGGGTAGCATGGCTGTAGAAGTTTGATGCAGGAGAGCAGTTGGTTGAGGTTTTATTGTAGACTTTAAATTTGAACTATGTTTTATTTTTTGTTAACTCAAATTGACATCAATATGAAATTGAAAATATATGTATTGAACTTAATTTTTTGTTAGTTGATCCTTTATCTTGCTATCATGAATGTGTTACATTTGTTGAGTATTATAATTTTTTGGGTCATATGCTGCTTTTCAAATTGTTGTGAAGATCCATTTAATTGCTTTATTATAATATATTGAAAAGTGTTATAAAAGATAATGTAATACAGGAGCTTGCTGGCAAAGGATATTATCGAATATGTGTTATATCTATATATTTTATAGCGGCATGTGTAGGCTGTAAATGGATTTAGAAATGTTATCTTGTTGTTTTACAGCGCGATAAAATCGTTATTGAATTAATATTTTATAGCAACTATACAGTGTTATAGAAATTCGTTATTTTCATGAAAATGACATGTTTTATAGCGGCAATAGCGAGCAACTATTCTTACGTATCATAGCGGCATATGGTCGCTATAAAATCATATCCTTTTATAGCGGCAGCTTCTGTGTTATAATTATTCAACTTTTTTTATACATGTTGATATACCGCGCTTTTCAGCTCGCTATGGTATTGTTTAATGGCGGCTATAAGCCGCTATAAAAGACTATTTCTGTTGCAGTGAAAGATAGAAATATATTTTACCAAAATGAACTAGTTATGAACTAGAATTATAATTTAATATTTTTAAATAAATAAATTGGATTTGAAATGGTCTTAAAACTAACCAGAATTTCCAATATATGAATTGGGATGGATTTGTATCAAAATTATCTTCGGAATATTTCGATATTGGATTCAGTGATTATATGGATATTGTGGAGGAATTTGGAAGATATACATATCGTTATTCCCAATACGATATTTGTTGTTTTCAGAATTTGATATTGAATATAAGCCAATATAATTTCTATTTCGAGCCTTGTATTTAATATCGAATGGGATTTTGGGTTTGTCGTGAACGGTGTCTTCATTAACACTGTTCTTAAACCCAGTTGAGAAAAGAATAAATCTTTTAATTAAGATTTAGTGAAGTTTTCCAATGAAATAATATTTAATTGGAATTGAATAAAAGAATTGGATTTTGGGTTTGTCGTGAATGGTGCCTTAATTAACAATGTTCTTAAACATAGTTGAGAAAAGAATAAATCTTTTAATTAAGATTATTAGTGTTTCCAGTTAATTAACATTTAGTTAGAATAAAATGGAGTGTGAATTGGTTTATTGTGAACTGTATGTGTCGTTCTTTAATCCGATTTACAGTGAAATGTGATATGGAATTTATAAATCTTTTTATTAAGATTTAATGGAAATTTTCCAAAGTAAAGTTTTCCAATTTAACATATTAAATTGGAATTGAATGGAATTCGATTGATAATAATCGAAGTGAGCTTCTGTGGAGGAAGACTGTTAACATATATGAAATTTAAAAGGCTTTGCCGTTATTCCATTTATATTATTGGTCGGATACGGAAATTGATATCGATTATATATTGATTTGTTCTTCCGTGAAGATTCCATTTTTATGGAAGAGGATTTGGGTTTATCGTGAACTGTGTTTTAGATGACAATAGTTCTTTAACCCTGTTAAAGATGGAATTACATGTCTAACATTTTATTTCGAACTGTATGGTTGATCTCTGCTAAATATATATCTGTTAGGTGGCGAAGAATTTATTCTCTTGCTTAACACCCTTCTCTAAGACGTACGAGCTTAGAGGTTATATATCGGCAGAAATCAATAGTATGGTGTTGATTGTCGATGCGGCATGTTTGTGTTTCCAAAGTTAAATAATCATTAATATTGATTTTTGGGAAGATTAAAACTAAGTGGAGTTTTATTGAATCTTTAATTAGATCGGAAAGAGAATATGATAATTTAAATTACCAAATTCGGGAAATGATCGGGAATGGAGTATTACCAGTTTTGCTCCAAGCGATTGTTAAATCTTTGATAAGATTTGAACGTGAAATGGTAATTAGATTTACCGATAACACCGTGGTGTTAGATATGGAGTATTACCAGTTTTGCTACATGGGATGAATATGTTGGGATTGGGAAATTAAACAAATGATTACTTCGGTATGTTTCGCTAATCCAGACTAGTTTGGGTAAACATTAATTTGGTTTGAATTGATATCCAAAGGAAGATTAAAGAATAAATTTAAAGAATTTATCTTTGATAAAATTAATGGGAACCTTTCTCAAGGTATAAGAATATTTGAATAAAAGAATATTCTGAATTGGAATGAGGCATATGTTGTGTTTTGATAGCACTTGTTTATTATGTACGCGAGTTATTCTGAAAGGCCAGGTTTATACCCATTCTGAATAACTGATTCGACAATAAGTCAACGTTGAAGACGGTGGTTGAAGACCGTAGGTCTTCACATCATTTGGATGATTACTGATGTCTTGATTGGGCTGTACACCCAAGACATGGTAATAAGTGGTGATCGTCCAGATGTACTTGGAGATCGACAGGATATGCGAGGACCTCTCTCCTGTATTGGACATATGAGACGAGGAATAAGGTACCTCCGGTTTCGTTCAGACCCAGAACGAACTAGTAAATGAATGTGTGTCTAGCATTGGATTTTATTCTGTGTTGATTGATCTCTATTAAATATATATCTGTTTGGCGGCGGAGAATTTATTCTCTTGCTTAACGCCCTTCTCTAAGACGTACGAGCTCAGAGATTATATATCGATAGATATCAGTCGCATGGCGTGATTTGCCTGTGTGGCATGCTGAGATGCAAATGATCAAGGCTTCTGTTGAAAAGCAGAGTCTTGTGGTTGATAATCAAAGCACGGCCTTAAAGGGCATAGCATTGGGTATAGCGTTAATTCGAGAGCCTCACACCTCGGTATGAGTCAAAAACGGATCGGACCGTTGGGAGAACATGATGTTTCTTTCTAGCTATGGGTGGTGTCATGGTATGGAGCCCAGACATTTTTATTTTTTACCTATGTGGATGATGAATAGCGAGGCGCCTCGATTATATCGGTTACTACGGAGCCGATGGATATAGGTCCGAGAAACGTGTGTTCAGGAGTAACTAATCCTCAAACGTAAGGGAGGACCGGCCCAACCAATCCAGGGTTCTCTGCGGGGAATCCTGAGACATTTGCTAGAGTGTCTCGAAGTGGCGAGGATCCATCCCTGGCCTCGACTCATGATAGAAATCCCATTTTCAATACATGACATTTCGGTTTTGATTGTAGAGCCTAGTATGACGACATGATATATGCTCTCATGCCGTCTATGATTGACACATTTATATTTGAAGCTGTTTTATACACTATGCACTTATAATAGTATCAAATGATTTGTTTTAAATGTACCAAGCATGTTTGGCATTTATAAGGGAAAACCCTATCCTCCGGCTTGAGTTGCATTATGTGATGGGACCTGGGTCTTATAATAGCTTCATTTTTCCAAAAAACATTGCCGTTGTTTGTTTTATGCATTGGTATTCTTGGGAGGAAACCCGTTCCGTGTTATATGGCGTGGTCCCTTGATTTACTTTATTTTTAAAATAAAGTTTTAAATAACTGTTTTAGTTCTCATACCAGTCACATGACTGACCTGGAGTTTATTTTTCTAACCTAAACTCTGGGTGCCCCTATTTTCCACACGGGCAGCTAGTAATTGAGTTTCTGCAGATATTATATTCATAGGATCCTGGATTTATAGCTGGAACTATACTCGGAAAGTTCTGTATCCATGTATTTCATTCAGTTGTGTTATGTATTATTTTTCCGCTACATTGTAATTTTAAATCTATGATATTTTTCTAATGTATAATATTTATTCATAATCTGGTATATTCTGTACTCTGATGTAAATTGTTGTAATAAGCAATGAAATGTTCTTCTGTTTCTCTTCTGATTTGTCGTGTTCTCAACTCAATCCGGGTTTTCCTTTACGGGGAAGTTCAGGTCGTTTCAGCTTGGTATCAGAGCTTTGGTTTACAGAGCTCGAGAACAAGACACATTAGAACCAAAAGAAAGAATTCATCAGAGATTGGATTAGTAATATCCAATGAGAATTACTCGTTAGAGATGGGATCAGTAGTATCCAAAATGAGTTGGAAGAGTGTTATTTTTTAAAAATAAAAGTGAAAACAAATTTTATTTTGAAAATTTAAACCATTTTATACATATTTGAATATTTATTTTATAAAAAATTTGGACAATCGAGTATATGAAGATTCTGCATATACGCCTTGCAAACGTGTATACAAAGCCTTAAATATACTGAATAGATATAGAATCACACTCTAGTAGCCCGGGGATAATTCTAGTGATGCCCGGGCATCATCAGTATTTATGTTCGAGTTTCGAAAGTGGGATTTCTATATAATTCCAATTGACTAGTGTGGGAACCAAAACTACATAAGGTCTATTGTTGTGACTTGGCATCAAAAATGGATTTATATATATATACATAAAAGTTATGAGTTTGAAACGATAATCAACTATTTGATTGCTGATTGTGTTCTTTGATTATTTGTTTGATTAATTAAAATTTTGAACCATTAAGCCAAATTGAGTCAAATATTGAACTGAATTGAAATTTGATTGAAATTGGATACATGTACATATATATATATATATTATATATATATATGTGAACAGGTCATAGCAGGGAAGCTAAGCAGAGGAATAAAATTGTATGCCCGACAAATAGGTACATGTTTACTAATTTATTGGGTTTGGATGATTTTATGAGCCGATTGGCTAGCCGCTTGGCTTTTTCTTTTTGGATGATGAGGGCCCTGCATGGCTAGTTGCAGTTTTAAATGTCTCCCCGTACAAAGGAGGTTATGGCGGAATTTTTCAAAAATTTAGGGTGTTAGCCAAATTTTTGAAGAATTGGAAAATTCTTAGAAACTGAAAAGTTGAAGAATGAAAGCCAAACTGAAAGTTGAGTTGGTTAGTTAAACAACTTTCAGCTCCATTCCTTTTCCAGGACGAAAATATTTTAAGTGTGCGAGATTATAACAACTCGGAAAATCGAAACCAATTTTAATGAATTTTGAATATTTAAAATCATTTATTTTAAATAATAACGACTAGAAATTTATTTTGAATAGAATTAGAACGTATAAATTTATTTAAATCGAAGTTAGAATATAAATATTTATTTTAATTATAAAAGGAGCCTGAAATGACGCGGTAGTTTGAAAATTCGATTTCAAATTTCAATTGAATATACATGACTCAAATTAAACCGGATTTTGGTAAAACCAGAAGTATTTGAATCTATTTGAAAATATCTTTGCAACGAATTTGAAAAATCCAGATTTCATAACGGAAATAAAAAGTTATGTCCAGTTGAAAATCCAGAATAGTCGCTATGGAATTTAGCCCTTACAAATAGCTATTTTGCAAACGACCTCCGTTTTCGACGAAACCACTTTTGTTGGATCCGGAATGCCAAATTATTGCTAGATTCCAATTTTCATAATTTTTGGAATTAATATGTAAGCGTGGTGAATTTAAACGTGTTTGGTAATTTCAGTTTGAATTTAATCGACTGGAAAATGACCGTTTTCGAAACGGTCTCCAAATTCGATGAAATTAGTTTTGTTAGGACCGTATCGTCAATACAAAGCTATAAATAATTTTTACGAGATTATTGGAGTCAGTATATATATGGCCCCGGTAAATTGAAATGTGCGTTCAAATTAAATATTTATTGATTTATATTTTAATTTTAATGAAAACTGATCGTAACAGTTGAATTGGCTTGCGGGACATATCCCATTGTGTCTGGAATGGGGGTATTTAGCTTGGGCGATAGTCGTTAGGTCTCGTTTGGAGTTCGAATAAAAGTCAACTTTTTTGGAAATATATATATATACACACACACACACACACACACATATATATATATATATATATATATAAACCCTTCCCCTTTTTCTTCTATTTAGAACATCGAGCCCCTCTAAATAAAACCCATCACCCCTCATTTATCCCGCCGCCAGCCACACTCCGACTAGACCGCCCAACACTGCCTCCAGCGCGCCTCCCCTGGCCACCACGACCCAATCGCCCCCCAAACCCTAGTCGGTTCTAACCAGCGTCGCCGACCAGAACGGACGCCGCCACCACCAGAAAGGACCGCCGACCACCTTCGACCCCAGAGCCAACCTCCCCGACCGCCATCTCCGTTGTGGGCCTCCTCCTTAGAAAACCGAATCGAAGTGAGTTTTTCTGATTTTATATTTAAAGATCTCATTTTTTTAGCGCTTTAAAGATGTGATTTTTATTTATATGAACAACATATAAAGAGGTGATTTTTATTTATGTGAACAACATATAAAGAGGTGATTTTTATTTATATGAACAACATATAAAGAAGTGATTTTTATTTATATGAACAACATATAAAGACGTGATTTTTATTTATATGAACAAAATATAAAGATGTGATTTTTATTTATATGAACAACAAAGAAAAATGAGATTTTTATTATCATGAAAGCGAAGTAAAAATAAGATTTTTATTACCATGAAAGCGAAGTAAAAATGAGATTTCTATTATCATGAAAGCGAAGTGAAAATGAGATTTTTATTATCATGAAAGCGAAGTAAAAATATGATTTTTATTATCATGGAAGCGAAGTTAAAATATGATTTTTATTACCATGAAAGCGAAGTAAAAATATGATTTTTATTATCATGAAACGAAGTAAAAATATAATTTTTATTATGAAGTAGTGGTGTAAAAATTGGATTTTTATAATATGGCTTTGAAATAAAAATGTGATTTTTAATTATATGAAGCATTATTAAAAATGTGATTTTTAATATAAACTGCGTGAAATAGATCTCGTTGGAAGCACGGTGAAGAACAGAACGCACTGGAAATAAATCCAAATCATCGTCTGCTAAAGAATTGAGGAGTGGATCCCAAAGGTGAGAACTTCTCACTTTAATTTATTTTCTAGTTAAATATATATACTAGGATGCTGACGGTGCTTAGTAGCACCCGACACCTTTGTTTGAAACAATGTTTGTTTGGTTGATTGGTTTATTTGTTGGAATTTGGTTTGGAAAGTTAAATGTATTGATTAGAATTGGTTTGTATATGGCGCGAGCCATTATTAGGCGAGGGATAAGGCTAGATCTTATTCCGGTTCTAGTATCATGACGCTATGCTACCGAAATTTTCTAAAAATGTTAAAACAATAGAAATATAATTTTTATTGTATAAATGAACTGTATAAAATATTCATGTGTAGAAATAAATATTTTATAGTTAAAATTATAATTTCTAACGTGTATATGAATAAAATAAATATTCATTTACAAACCGGACGATTTGTTTATGTACACACATTTAACTGATATGGATTGGTACGATATATTTTACACATCGCCCAACTGCACAAATAATAATCAATATTTGTTGGTTGAAACCTCACACGGGTATTGGGATGATATTAGACACACACTAATCAATTGTTTAGTTGTATGTTAATCGATTGGTTGACAGGCTGTTATAAGCGTTGATTAATTATATTTAACGCTTATGCAGTTGTGTAATGCACTTTGGATGATGGTTGATTGTGTTTGATTATTGTTGTGTACACGTGTGTATGAAATCCATATAAATAAAATTATATGGTAATTGACTGTGTCTGATTCCAATTCGGAAAGAACTAATATTTAAATTAAAGAATATTTTAAAATGATGAGTAATGAATATTTTAAAATAACAAATATTTTAAAATAATATCCAGTAATGGATCAAAATATGATTTTGATGTCCGATTTGGAATGGACACGAAAATATTTAAATATATAAAACTGTGTTGATTAGATTAACGCCATTTTGACGTGAACGATATTTATATTGATTTTATTCATTTTATAATGAATATCGAAAAGGAAGTGATTTCAAAATCTAATGTTTTGAAAATATTACCATTTATACATTAATGATATGGAATATTCAATTTTGATTTAAAATTGAATATGAATTGAAATCGTTTTGAAAACGAATTTAAAACGATTTATAAAATACGTTTTAAATCGAAGTCGACGAAATATATAATATATATACATTATATATTAAATGGCCTAAATAAAACGTGCCGCGCAGCGCCCGTTCGCGAATTTCGACCATTGACTTTGAATTTATATTACGGGAGATACGACCGTCGGATTCTTCTAAACCGGAACCGTTGGGTTCGTATCGAAAAGTGCTTTCCATCGAATATAAGATATTTGAAATCTAACGGTTGGATTTGGAATTATGACCAAATCAAATTTGGAAAAGGTCGATGTAAGTGCAGTTCGATGACCGTTTATGGAAATCGACTATACGGGCCTTAATAAAATTATTAAAAATATTAATAATTTGTGTAAAATCACAATAAATGATTTGGAAAGAATTTGGATGAAAATTTCCACGTTTGTAAAGATAAAAATATATTTTTGTCAAAATGAACTAGTTATGAACTAGAATTATAATCCAATATTTTTAAATAAATAAATTGGATTTGAAATGGTTTTAAAATAACCAGAATTTCCAATATATGAATTGGAATGGATTTGAATCGAAATTATCTTCGGAATATTTCGATATTGGATTTCGTGATTATATGGATATTGTGGAGGAATTTGGAAGATATATATATATATCGTTATTCCCAATCCGATATTTGTTGATTTCAGAATTTGATATTGAATATAAGCCGATATAATTTCTATTTAGAGCCTTGTATTTGATATCGAATGGGATTTTGGGTTTGTCGTGAATGGTGTCTTCATTAACACTGTTCTTAAACCCAGTTGAGAAAAGAATAAATCTTTTAATTAAAATTTAGTGAAGTTTTCCAATTAATTAATATTTAATTGGAATTGAATAAAAGAATTGGATTTTGGGTTTGTCGTGAATGGCGTCTTCCTTAACACTGTTATTAAACCCAGTTGAGAAAAGAATAAATCTTTTATTTAAGATTATTAATGTTTCTAGTTAATTAACATTTAATTGGAATAAAATGGAGTGTGAATTGGGTTCATTGTGAACTGTGTTTTTAACGACGTTCGTTTTTTAACCCGATTTACAGTGAAATGTGATTTGGAATTTATAAATATTTTTATTAAGATTTAATGGAAATTTTCCAAAGTAAAGTTTTCCAATTTAATATATTGAATTGGAATTGAATGGAATTCGATTGGTAATAATCGAAGTGAGCTTCTGTGGAGGAAGACTGTTAATATATATGAAATTTAAAACGCTTTGTTCTTATTCCATTTATATTATTGGTCGGATACGGAAATTGATATCGATTATATATTGACTTGTTCTTGCGTGAAGATTCCATTTTTCTGGAAGAGGATTTGGGTTTATCGTGAACTGTGTTTTAAATAACATTAGTTCTTTAATCCAGTTAAAGACGGGATTACATGTCTAACATTGTATTTCGAACTGTGTGGTTGATCTCTGCTAAATATATATCTGTTTGATGGAGGAGAATTTATTCTCTTGCTTAACACCCTTCTCCAAGACGTACGAGCTTGAAGGTTATATATCGGCAGAAATCAATAGTACGCTGTAGATTGTTGATGCGACATGTTTATGTTTCCAAAGTTAAATAATTATTAATATTGATTTTTGGGAAGATTAAAACTAAGTGGAGTTTTAATGAATCTTTAATTAGATCGGAAAGAGAATGTGATAATTTAAATTATCAAATTCGGGAAATGATCGGGAATGGAGTATCACCAGTTTTGCTCCAAATAGTTAATTCTTTAATTAGATTTGAACGTGAAATGGTAACTTAATTTACTGATAATACGGTGGTGTTAGATATGGAGTACTACCAGTTTTTCTCCATGGGATGAATAGGTTGGGATTGGGAAATTAAACAAATGATTACTTCGGTAAGGTTCACTAATCCCGACTAGTTTGGTAAACCTAAATTTGATTTGAATTGATATCCAAAGGAAGATTAAAGAATAAATTTAAAGAATTTATCGTTGATAAAATTAATGGGAACCTTTCCCAAGGTATAAGAATATTTAAATAAAAGAATATTTTGAATTGGAATGAGGCATATGTTGTGTTTTGATAGCACTTGTTTTGTTATATACGTGAATTATTCTGAAAGGCCGGGTTTATACCCATTTTGAATAACTGATTCGACGATAATTCAACGTTGAGGACGGTGGTTGAAGACCAGAGGTCTTCACATCGTTTGGATGATTACTGATGTCTTGATTGGGCTATACACCCAAGACAAGGTAATAAGTGGTGATCGTCCAAACGTACTTGGAGATCGACCGGATATGTGAGGACCTCTCCCTTTTATTAGGCATATGGGACGAGGAATAAGGTGCCTCCATTTTTGTTCAGACCCAGAACGAACTAGTAAATGGATGTGTGTCTGACATTGGATTTTATTCTGTGTTGAATGATCTCTATTAAATATATATCTGTTTGGCGGCGGAGAATTTATTCTCTTGCTTAACGCCCTTCTCTGAGACGTATGAGCTTAGAGGTTATATATCAATAGACATCAGTTGCATGGCGTGAATTGCATGTGTGGCATGCTGAGATGCCAATGATCAAGGCTTCTGTTGAAAAGCAGAGTCTTATGGTTGATGATCAAAGCATGGCCTTAAAGGGCATAGCTTTGTGTATAGCGTTAATTCGCGAGCCTCACACCTCGGTATGAGTCAAAAACGAGATCAGACCGTTGGCAGAACATGACGTTTCTTTCTAGCTATGGGTGGTTTCATGGTATGGAGCCCATACATTTATAATTTTTTTACCTATGTAGATGATGGATAGCGAGGAGCCTCGGTTATATCGTTTACTATGGAGCCGATGGATATAGGTCCGATAGGACAGGGAAACGTGTGTTTAGGAGTAACTAATCCTCAAACGTAAGGGAGGACCGACCCAACCGATCCAGGGTTCTCTACAGGGAATCCTGAGACATTTGCTAGAGTGTCTCGAAGCGGTGAGGAGCCATCCCTGGCCTCGACTCATGACGGAAATCCAATTTCCAATATGTGACATTTCAGTTTTGATTGTAGAGCCTAGTATTTCGACATGATATATGGTACCCATGCTGTCTATGATTGATACATTTATATTTGAAGTTGTTTTATACACTATGCACTTATAATAGTATCAAATGATTTGTTTTAAATGTACCAAGCATGTTTGGCTATTATAAGGGAAAACCCTATCCTCCGGCTTGCGTTGCATTGTGTGATGGGACCTGGGTCTTATTATAGCTACATTTTTCCAAAAAGCATTGCGTTGTTTGTTTTATGCACTGGTATTCTTATGAGGAAACCTGTTCCATGTTATACAGCGTGGTCCCTTGATTTACTTTATTTTTAAAGTAAAGTTTTAAATAACTGATTTAGTTCTCGCACCAGTCACATGACTGACCTATAGTTTATTGTTTTAACCTAAACTCTGGGTGCCCCTATTTTCCACACGGGCAGCTAGTAGTTGGGTTTCCGCAGATGTTATATTCACATGATCCTGGATTTACAGATGGAACAATACCCAGAAAGCTCTGTATCCGTGTATTTCTTTCAGTTGTGTTATGTATTATTTTTCTGCTGCATTGTAATTTTAATTCTTTGATATTTTTCTGATGTATAATATTTATTCATACTTTGGTATATTCTGTACTCTGATGTAAATTGTTGTAATAAGCAATGAAATATTCTTCTGTTTGTCTTCTGATTTGTCGTGTTCTCAACTCAGTCCGGGCTTTCCTTTACGGGGAAGTTCAGATCGTTTCATTGGGCTTGCTCTTGCTACAGCAGTGGTGCGACGAGGGTGGGCAGGAATTGGAATGGGGACAATCGCCATTTCGAATTTAATATGGTGCAACTATACGGGTTTATGAAAACCGTATATATGTTAAACGGTTTTCGTAAAACCGTTTAACGTATAAACGGTTTTATGAAAACTGTTTAACGTATAAATGGTTTTATGAAAACCGTTTAATATATATTCGGTTTTCATAAAAACTTTTTGTTTTATACGGTTTTATGAATACCACTATTTTTTTCAAAACAATTTTTTGAGATTTTTTTTCCAATATATTTGAATTAGTTTATAAAGAAAAGCGCAAATACTTTGTAAAGAATTAAAACCTATATACAAAAATAAATATATAAATTACTTAAAACTAGTGATTTTTTTTAATAACCCCTAAAACATTACGGCTAACATAGAAAACTAAGACTAGGATATAACAAGCTAGAAATAACAGCTAGAAATAGCAACATTACAGCCAACATAGAAAACTAAAACTAGGATACAACAAGGTAGAAATAACAACATAGAATTCGTCTGCATCTCAGAACTTCCTTCTTCTTCTTCCTGATATCGTTTCTTTTGAGCCCTCAAAATACTACTTTTTTTGCTATAACATATTTGAGGCCCTCTCCGGTCAAATGAGATATATCTCTTGCTAGATACTCCTCCTCCTTTTCTTCCTTCAAATGTCTTTCACATACTTCTTTATAATCACTTCTTTTGTTGAGAGCTTTCGTTCTATCGGCATCTTGCTGTAGTTGCATCTTCATGATCTGCAGCTGCTTATCTTTACGCTTTTCGCGGTCTTCTTTGTTGAAGACAGATGCAAGTGATATATCACTCAATAACAAAGTTAGTCTATCACTAGACGCTGCCAAATCCGTTGCTTCCTTATTTCTCAACAGTGCTCTCATGCTTTATTTTATTCCTTATGGACTTGTTTCAACCCCACCATATAGCATTCCCGAATTAGGAGTCATAGGACAGTTGTTATTCCCATCTCCATCTGTAGCAATAGGACATTCAAATGAATTTCTCGGGGATGAATCCGTCGAAAGTTTAGAAGCTACATTTCTTAAGTTAGAACCTTCACTGTCTCCAAGGTCGACAACATCTATTTTGCAGAGATTGGACCAACTTGTACACAATGAAAGAATTTCCAATGCTTCATACAAAATGAATTCACTGTTACAAGTGTCAAGATAGATAGTATCGTAATCCTCCTCTAAATCTTTGAATGTTTGACCGCTTCAAGCGAATCCCCCCTTTGTTCTTTTATCCCTTTGTACTTGGTACACATAGTATTCAAACTATACCATGTAGTCTTTGTGCTTTCAAATGATCTTCTTGTTACACAATCTGAATCTCTACTATATAGATCAATAACCTGGAGGTAGAAAAATTTACCACCGAAGCGGCCTTCTGGAATGACGGGCGCATTTACCCTTGCTTTGGCTAGCACTTTATAATCATCTGCTCTCCATATTTTACCACTAGCTACAGTTTTCTCCACACTACTTTGATCATGAGTTTCCTCTGTCTTTCGCTTGTTGTAAGACCGATTGGCCTTGGTTTGTCCTTTGGAGGGTACGTGGGTCGGAGAAGCCACCTCTTTGTGTACATTTTGATTAGGATTCATGGATTGTGACCTAAAGTAGTTGTTGGTTTGAGGAACTTCGCCGTACATGTAACAGTCTTGCTGAGCGAGGTTTAAGTTATGGAGATACTGACTTTGTTGGAAAGTTAGAAAAGGGGGTGGAATCATTGATGGGGTTTCAGCTTGAGATAATAAACTAGAAAAATTAGAAATGTTATCATCAGTATAGCCAGAGAAATTGTTGTTGTTGGAATCAGTCATTTTTGTTTGTTTCGAATCGGAATTATTTGCGAGTATAAAGAAAACTATACCCAAACCCCATATCTATGCAGATAAAGGACGTAACTAGACTTGATCATTACAAGAAGTCATTTAATGTTCTACACAATGCTGTGAAAATCAACTGTAGAAACGGAGGCAAATTTAATTGCCCTGACCAATAAATTTGTTCAATCAAATCAACTTTAATGATTCCCTTGATGGGTGCGACATGCTTTATTGGTATTAGTGCGCGTGCCTTTTATATCACTTGGTTGTTGTTCCTAAATTGGGAATGCTCTTTACGACAAAGATGTTTATATTACTTTAACAATTCCCTGGAAGGGTGTGAGATGCTTTACTTTAACGATTCCCTTGAAGGGTGTGATACTTGGCTGTTGTGCCTAAGCTGTACCTTTTATGCCTATATAATCCATTGAAAATTTTATTTGACTTAATGGCAAAAGAAAACTGGACTGTTTCGGATTACGTTGTTTTGATAAAGGCTTATATTGAAGTAGATATACTAAATATGGAAGAAGAAGTAAATCAAGATTTTTGGGCAGCCCTCAATGAAAAATGAATACAGAGGACCAACTTAGCAACCAGAAGTGCATTCTGTTTATATACTGCAGATTGTGTGAATTACTGCAAAGTAATTGATGAGGTAAAAAAGGATGATGTTTTTCAACTGAAACGGTCGACGTATGACTCACTCTATCATTTCAAGTACCGGTCATACTTCGTCGGTCATGAAGCATACGGGTTATGGTACAATCATATTATACAGTTAGAGTAGTATATCATTATATTATGTGCCGTATTCAATAGGTATCTTTTGGTTTATGTATTTGGAAAGTTGGAATGTATCCGTAGAGTTTAATTTAAATTCATCATTATATAAAGAGTATAGTGTCCCAAGCGCTGAAATGACTAGTCTATGAACATTAAAAGTCGTGCTTACACGTACATTGGACTAAGCGCTGGCAATTAGTCAGTATCATGCTGGCAAAATTCTTGTTGGCTTTCAATTGATATCAATCAGTTAAAGTGGTTAGTATCTTGCTAAAAAAATAGTAAGGGTTTAAAAATTTCGGGTCGTCCTCTAGTGAGTTGCGAATATTGGCTACAAAAAAATAGAAATGAGATATATTTAAAGTACATAACACAATACAATCATCGAGTACTGCAACTTTACGATAGTTCAACAATTGCATAGACTACATCTAAGCATACTCTTTCAGATGCCATTAATGTTCAACCATATTATCTTGCAGATTACTATGTACCTCCCTAGATCTAATTTTACGCAGAAGGCTCAAAAATACCTCAAGGTCGCTGAATTTCTATCAGTAACAACTGTTGCAGTGTTATCTGGATCATATCCCAAATAAGATGGAAATTTCCCTCTTTCTTCTTCAGTGATCATGTTAGGAATTATAATACAAGCACATATTATGTTTCTCAAAACTTGTGGGTTAAACAATTTAACAGGGTTTTTAAGAATGGCAAACCTTGCTTGAAGATCCCCAAAAGCACGTTCTATGTCTTTTCTCGCTGCCTCTTACCTTTTAGCGTAGTATTTTTCTTTTTCTGTTTCAGAAGCTGAAATAGTTTTGCCGAGAGTACACCAAGAAGGATAGATGCCATCTGCTAAATAATACCCCATGTCATACGTATCTCCTATAATATTAAAATCACATGCAGGGGCTTTTCCATGTATAGGGATCTTAAACAAATGTGATCGGCGACATACATTAATATCGTTCATTGAAACAGGACATCCGAAAAATGCATGCCAAAATTGTTTGATCTAGATTAACCCTGGGGGGGGGGGGGGATGAATCGGGTTTATTAATTTTTGATGAGATATTAAAATATTCATAGATCACAGAATATTGTAGAAAATAGAAATGCAGAAAGTAAATGACACAAGATATACCCAGCTTTGGCAAAATCCTGCCTATTATTGCATTCCTAAGGTTTCTACTAGGAGTTAATAACAGATCCCGCATACAGACACTATAAACTCGCACTCCCTGCTCCTGTACTAACTCTACGCTCAAAACCCTAGACTGATCTAATCCCCTAGATCAAATTTCCCTTGATTACAACCCTGTAACCAGTAACCCGAGATTTTACAGACTCTAGTTAACAACCGAATTGGTTTTCCCTAGTATTTTACAGACACTAGAAACTGATCGGACGGTTTTACAACTCAAATTAAAAACAACAAAAAATAAAAACAAAACAAACTAGAAACCCTAGTATTTAAAATAAACTTAAGCTCCCTTGAATTGAAGTATTCCGACCCTCTTTAGAATGGTTTCACCCACTTCATTTTATCTGGCCCGTTCCCCTTTGTCTCTGAAGAAAATAAATGGCGGCGATGGGAAATCGAAAACTAGGGTTCTTCTCCTTGAATCCCCAAATCGATCGATGGCTTGAAATAAAGGTTCTTTGTTGCTCGAATTAGTTGTTACTTCCAGATGCTTCGATTTGGCATTCTTTTCTCTGGCTCTTGATCGAAAACACTCAGAAAAATATGTGTGTTTTTTATCTTGAATTACTCTCGAATTGTTTTGTGGATTTCAATTATTAAAAACGCCAGTGATGATCGGTGTTTATAGGGTTAAAGTAAAACCCTATTATCTCTGATTTCGAAGAGATGATTTGGGTGATTTATTGTGAATTCCTTTTTTGATTTCTTGCGTGAAAAATGTTCCCTTTTTGGTGTTGTAATTCTCGTCTGAACTTGAATGAATCTGGGCATGATTTTTCCCTTCGATGTACCTGGTTGATTTTGTAGTCTTGCTATTTCATTGATATGAAATCGATTTCCTGAAACAATGTAACTCTGGCAAAAATGTGCATTGATTTAAATTAAACTTCTTGTCAAAACTTAACATTTTGAAAACATGCCGTGAATCATTTCTGGAAACAAATATTTCTTGCCAACACTGATTTGTGATACTTGCGGTTGCCAAATGAATGTTTCTCTAAAAAAAAAACTTTCCAAAATAGAGTTACTGGTCAACAATAAAATTTGATTGCTTTCCATAATATGATTTCACAATTCTAGAACAATAAATCTTCATTCTCGCCACATTTAATTTTGTTTCATCCCAAAGCTGATTTCTGGAAAACAATATAAAATTGTTTGCATGCCATAAACATCTTGCTCAAATTTGCATATTACTGCTCCCTCTGGTTTCAGGAAAATGAATTGTTTCTGGAAATATTTTGAGAATTTCTTGCCAAAGAAAAACCATGAATCAAATCTGCTGATTCTCTTAAATGTTTGCCAAAAATATTGTTGATGATTTCTTGAAGCTAAGTCATAATTAAATGAGAGAATTTCTGGAAGTAGCCCCTTGTAGAATCTGAACTGCAATTGACTTGTTGCTCATAGTTCATTTCTTAAATCACCTTGCTTCACCCATATTGTATATTCCTTCCTTTGATCATTCACACTATGTATACACCATTTTAATGATGTACTTAATTTCTCATTCATGTTCTCTGACTTGGTCACACAGTCTTGTGTCGAACCACCTGAGTCTCTTTGAAAACTGTTGTGTAAATGAGTCATGCACTATTCATGTTGCAACCCTCTATTGCTGTATGACTACACCATTCACATATACATGTTTGTTGATTAGTGCCATGCACTTGTGTTGGTCTGAAAGTGAATTACTTGTTGTGTCACTATTTATGAAAGTTTGCCATGTTTGCATGCCCATCCGGTACACTTGTTCGAGCTTGTGCTATTTCAGTTGCACTTTGTATATGAAACAGCTTGGCCATCATGTTGTATTTGTGCATTCTGGGCTGGATTGAACTAGTGGCCACTTTCCTGTTTGCATGAGCCACTAACTATTGCTGAACCCTTACTCTGATTACATGCATCCATGTTTTAGTCAATTGTGTTTGTACATCTTGCACTTCACTGTTTTGAACCTAAAATGTGTATGCTTGCACCACCTTGGCATTTGCAGTTTCACCACTACTACGTATTTGTCACCGTGTTGAAATGTAAACTTGTTGCAGCCATGCTAGATCATACATGCTTTCTGAACTTTTGCAAGCTGATTTGTATTGTGCACTGAGTCGAGTTGGCCCACGTGGCTGCTCCTCAGTTGCACACTGGATTGGCGAGGCAGTGCATATGTGTATACATATACACATGTGTATATGTAGCCATCCAGACAAGTTTTCCCATCCCTGCATTGATATACATATATATGATGTCTGCATTGTGGTATTTACAGTGTATCACTGTGAATATCACAAGCTGTCTAGACACAGTCAGAAGGATATGAAAATCAGATCGAGTAAGAAAAATGATGTGAAACACACCGAAATTCTGAGGCAAATAAATTTTCAAAATAAAAATTATATTCGCTAGAATATAGAATATTATTTCTATTCCAGATACTGTGTTTGTTTCTGTATGTGATAAGTATGAAGATTGGACTGACTGAAAGCTATGAAGACAGAAGACCGTGTTGAATGTGTATATGAGTGAATGAATGAATGTGTCTGTATGTAATAAAGTTGTAAATGAATGTATGTATAAAATTGTATATCTATGTGACAGAGTGTTGCAGTGAGGAGCTCCGTATATAAATGAAATGAAGTATGTCAAATAGAGGAGTTATAAAAGATGTACTGTTTGAAATTGAAATAAAATATTTTTATTCAAATAAAATACTGTGTGAATATTTAAATTTCTGTTCAATTGTATTTTATTTAAATAGAAATATTGCTTTCTTGTCTATTGTGTAGTATACAAGTATAGTTACAAACACATTTAATAATAAAATATATTTGGTTGTTATCATCAAACAAAAATCATATAATTGTGTATATACATGCGTTATATACAACAATCTACCCCTTTTGATGATGACAAACAAATATTAAGATTTTGAACATAATAAATGGGTTTGACAGTGAGGAACTGAACTCCCCCTATAATTGTGCATGAGTGAAATGAATGAATAATAATGAATTTTCAAAATTAAAAATATTTATAAAATATTCACTCATAAATCAAAATCTCAGCCCATTCCCCCCTTTTTTTATCATCAAAAGGATTCAGAATTTAAAATATAGATGAAAAATGACTAAAAAATATAATTTCAGCTTAAGAGGAAGAACGGTCATCATAAATCTCAATCGGTCAAACAAAAATCATAATAAACTGAGAACTAGTGTCATATTTCACATTGTAGAGAATGACGGATTTACGATGAAATTTATAAAAATGGGGAGAGTTAAAAAAATGGTTTCCAATTATTTTCAGAGGAATTTTATAAAATTGAGCTGAAAAACAGTGATGCATTTGGACTATAATTAATAAGTCAATTTAAGTGACAAAATCGAATAATCTCAAATCCCAATAGCTATCAATCAACAAATCATAATACATCATAAGATTTCAACACATTTCACAAGTTAGAATATGGATTGATAGGCTGGTTTTTTTCATACCAAGGAGAAATTCATATTAATTTTTATTTATTAAATTTATTTTATTTTATTTTTAATTTAAGAGCACACTGACCATGCATAACCAGATCTTGGATTTTTAAATGAGATCATTTGCAGCTTAAATATAAGTAATCTCATAACCATGCATAACCAGAGCTTGGAATTTTAAATGAGGTTAGAGAAACACTTATGAACATTATATTTTTATTATTTTCAGTTTCAAAATGAAATACTCCTCAGTATATAAAACCAAAATGAATGATAGAAATGTGCTAGGTACATAAATGGACTGTGAAATAAATTTCTAAATTAATTATATTATGAAATATGCTCGACTATACCGGGACCATTGAAAATTTTTCAATTATCACTAATTCTGAATAATAACATAATCCTATTTCTATCACAAATATTTCCACTGTTTATTCAATATTTTTTTAACAAATATTAAACTCCCCACATTAATATAAAAAACATGATGGATAGCAGAATAATGGTAGATAAAGAAGATAGTCGTGAAATAATCACCAATTCAAAGATATTATAATAATTATTCAACCATCATGAAAATCTAAATAAAGTCTCCTCTTGTTGTGAAAAATACTGCAGTCACAATTCATCACAATTTCAAAATCTAATAATAATTTTTATGAATTATAAATACTGTTCAGTTTCGATATTGATTTCAATTTTTGAATGAATAATCAATAAATAATTTTAAAATTGAAAATTGAAAATCAATTACAAGAGGAATTGAAAGTGATTTATATAGAAAAAAAATTGTGGAATCTATACACGATGATAATTCAAAAACAGTTGGAAAAAAATAAAGAGCTGATACCAATTGTTGTCTCCTTTATCGAGGAATTTAATCACACTCAAGATATCTCAGGCTAAAGAATTTCAAACACAAAGCCCAAAGAGACAATATTGCACATTTGGCACATTATCAGAGCAGCAGGCAAGAACAAGCATATATTTGAAAAACAGTATTAGAGCAGCAAACAGATCATAAACAAGCAATTTCCAAAATATTTTTAAAACAATATCAGAGCCGCACAAGATATCAGTTTCAATGAAGATTTCCCAAGAAGATGTTTCAAATATATTTCTGTTGGTTACAAAAAAGGATGATTCATGATGCAAGATTAAAAACACCATTTATTTGAAATCATTTGATGGAATATGAAGATATCAGGATTCAATGAATCGGTCACATCAGACTATTAATTTTTGATTCATGATATGTGTGAGATTCAATAAATCGATCATTTCAAATGATTTTAAACAAATAGATATTCAAGTCAACTAACCATGAAATACCAATAAATTTCAAGGACCAAATTTTTCAAAGAATTTTTTCACAGGTATCTCTGACAAGTGCAAGAGTAATTTCAGATCATTTACATCGGGCTTGAGAGATATTCATGATCTAGAAAATTAAAAATAATTTATTTGAAATCAGTTGATTCAATGTCAAGTTTGAGATATAATGAATTAATCACACAAGATTAATAATTTCAGAATTAAGAGGTATGTGATATTCAAAATATCAAGAATTTCATATGATTTCAAACAAACAAATTTCAATCGTAATGATCATGAATAAAGATGAATTTCAGGATGTATCACTTATTCAAGACAATAAAAAAAAATTAAGCCAATTTGAAAATCAACGAAATTATCACAACTGATAAGTAGCAAAGTTCTGTAATGAGTATAAATTCTCAATCCCTTCTAAAATGAATTAGAAGAAACTCAAGACAGCAGAGGTGTGTGAAATCTCATTAATTTTTCAGATCTTCAAAAATTTAGAATTCAACTTAATAGTGTTCAAGATATGACAAGAATACATCAACACTGTTATGAATTCAGAACCTAGAAAATAAACTTCAAACAAATGCAGATATTTACAAAATTGAGTTCAAGATCTCAAAATGATTAAAACATCAGTGTTTTATTATAATGAAGTGAATTTCCAGAAAATTATGAATACTGCAATGGAAGCTAAGCCCAAAAGAAGTTACAATGATATGACAGTGACATATCAACTAAGAAAAAAACAAACAAAAAATCCAGAAGGGGTAGAAGAAGGAACACACAAAGAAAAAGAAAAAGAAAAATATTCACAAAGATGAGTTTAGAGGTTATACATAAAATCGATGTTAACAATAGAATCTCTAACCCATCAGATGTGGCTAAGGAACTGTGAATGATTATGTGATATGTAGTAGTTTGAATCCAATTTTTCTTTAGCTATGCAGTTCCTCAGCCTCCTTCGGTACCTAACTATTAAGAGGATTGAGTGGTCTAATAAAACTAGAAAAACCACTCACAGTTTTGTTCACATCTTTTGGTACCCAAATTTGTTTGTATAATAATCCGTTAGTATCAATTAGAGTACCCTTTGGAACCCAAATTCGTTTAGCATTTCCAAAAATCACTTTATTTCTTTTTGGGATCCACAACTGTTAAACTGGATTGTTATCAAACCAATTCTTGTCTTGTTTGTGATTCAAAAACCTTTTGGAATTTTCAAAATTCAAATTTTCAGAATGAGCCATCTAGAAGTAGTTTGAAGGATTTTTAAAAGCACAAGGTAGTGAGCGAGGGCCGGCACCTGCATATACAACCGGTCTAAAGTAAAAAGTGCATAGAAGGAAATAATAAAGACGAGATAGAAAGGTTATGTCATCATTTTCTTCTTTCCATCACTAGGTCGTGTCCCAACCTAAGAAGAAGAGTAAGGAAAGGTACCAGCCGGTTCCATCTTGTTCTCAATAATTGCTAATTCTTCGGTAATCTTATCCCGGGGTCTGAGAGCCTAAATAAGCGCAGCTTTGTCCTTCTCTAAAGTAGAGATGCGCTCGATGTTCTCCCTATTTAGCCTTTGTATATCACAAGCAAAGATATTCCAGGCACCTAGTTTGTGCGCAGTTTAGTTTCCAATGAGGTCAAGATGCCTCTCCAGCCAATCCTTGGCAGCATCAAGTTGTGCCAGTGAATGATTCTTTATAACATCCAAATCGTCAGGGACTGATCGTTTGTCAGATGGGTATATATCCAAGTCAAAATGGTCAAAGTGCAACCCTTGTAGACACCAAACATTAAATCGTTCAGCAAGTTCAGGGCTGCACGGCCCGAAAGTATAACAAGGCATGTCTATGATTGTTTGAAGTTCAACCAGAGTTGGGGAAACAAAGGAAGTAGCCAAAGAAGGTGAATCAAAAGTGGTCTTAGTATCACGCACGGGGAGCTTGTCCGACCTATTGCGTTTCTGAGAGCTTCCCTCGCTCGAAATCTCTCCAATCCTTGTAGACATCCTACACAAAGATCAAAGCGGATCATCGGATCAAAGAGTACAAGCTCCAACCGAATAATGAAATCATGATCGTTCCCAAGCAACTAAGACATAAGCAAACAAAATCGATCGAGTTCGAACCTTGGATGGTCGAGCATGACCGACCCCACAGGATCGAACATGTTTGAACCCAGGCAGGGTCGAGCATGTTCGAGCCTTATCTGGTTCGAAAATGACCAATCCCACAGGGTCGAACATGTTCAAACCTGAAAGAGGTCGGGCATGTTCGCACCAAAATGGGTTGAACCGGATGAGTTGCATGAGGATCGCACATGGTAACACCAGGTTGAGTAAACTTAGAAAGATGCAGCAATGCGAATTGGACGCAACAAAAATGAGTTCAAATTACAAGCGCAAAGCATTCAGACACAAGTAAACAAACAAGTCAGCGAGACAAAAGAGAATTCGCATCACCGGCATATACTCAAACAAGTTGTGTGCATTAAATTATTGTCAGAAATTCAGGGGATTTCGAGACGTTCCATCTTCTCAAATCACAAAAATACACGTCCATAACCCCAATTCGACAAAGTTCAACTCAATTCTCATCAATATCAACCCGGAGGTACCAATTCATACTCAAGTCGTACTGTGTATACCTCATTTCAGGTCCAAAACTTCTACAAATCAAACGTAAAGTGAAAGAGAAAGGAGAATCACCTTCAAACAGTAAAGTGTCTCGAAATCAATAGGGGTAGCTGCTCCAAGATGATTCAAGATCGAGCCGGTCTTTTGCAAGTTCGTATAAGCTCCTCTAATTGTCGACTTGAGGTTTAACATGAAATGGATTTGAAAAAAGAGGGATTAAGGCGTGGGGAAATTTCAATGGGAAGAGTCCGCCGCCATTAATCAAGTTTTCCAAGAAAAAAGTAAGCAGAGTAGAAAATGAGGATCAAAGGCTATATAAAGGGCTGGGAGATGAACAGACATGTTCGACCCCATACGACCGTCCGATCCAAAAAAGAATGTTCGGCCCAAAATACATGTTCGACCTGAATAACTTACTTGATCCGGATTGCTTGTTCGATCCAAAGTGCCCAGTCGATCATGATGTCTGTTCGACCTAAATTGAATTTTTGATTTAAAACATTTGTTTGACTGGGTTCATGTAATGACAACCAATTCAACACTCAACTTACGATAGAACCATATTTCGATCTATTAATGATGTTATATTTTGAATCTTTACAAACTAAAAATTACAAACTTCGAGAGGTAAATGTTAATCCATAAAAATCATACACCCATTAATGGATCAAACATGTGAGTTGAGCACAGATGTGGTTCAAGTCATAAAGCCACTCGAACAAGCATAAGGACCGAACACTCATAGGGATCGTACGCTCATGATTGAACGACCCAGGGTCGAACAGGCCTTAGGACAGCGTAGAGGACTTGGGCATCGTAGGATCAAACAGGCAAGGGTCGAATAGGTAAGGATTGAACGTCAAGGATCGGTCGAACAAGTGCCATAAGTAGGGTCATGCATGGCAGTACAATAAGGTCTGTCAATCACGGACTTCCAGAAGGGTCGGTGGAACACCCTTTCTATGACCGGTCGAATATGCTCTCCTTAGGTCGATCGAGCAGGCTCCTAGTTGGTCGATCCAACCTTGATCCATAAAGACAGCTAGATATAACTATCAACAGCTGGTAGAGACATTTCTGTAATTACTTGTTTGTACGACCCATAGCCTGCATATACATATTTCAGCTCACCACTTCACTCCAAGTTCTCCTATAAATAGGCCATGACTTCCCTACTTTTAGGGACCGATTTCGATCACCCCAAAGGGCTGGCTAATTGCTTCATCTCCTATTCTAAGTGATCCTAACACGTCCTAACATCCCAAAGCAAAGATCAAGCGTTGAATCCACCATGAATCATACCAAAAGTGCTCAAGCATCTTAGAAAAGTGAAGATACTCTGCCATTTCCCTTGCATTTAGAGGGATCTACTTGATTCTTCACTGATTTGATTTGTTTGGAGTGTGGTCTAAGTGTTAGAGAGAAGATGAATGTATTTTTCAGAGATTCTACACTTGTAACTCTTGAATATTTAACGTAAATTGTTGCTAAAGTGGAATTCGATCTTTCATAAGATCGAACCACTGTAACGTTGTCTTTTACTTGCATTTAACGATTTTGGCTCCACTTATTCTCTTACCGCATTGGTAAAGTACCATTAGTGTACCTTTGTTGTTTTAATCCATTTTTGGGCTATAACAAATATAATAACTATAAAAATCAGTTGACTGAGACTTCTCACTTTGATCGGTTTGAAATTGTTACAAACGATTGTTTTCCGATAGTTCACTCAGGCGTTTTATTTTGCCATTATTTGCAATGAGTTCCAAATATTTCTAAACCAGTTTTGTTTTGAAGCTCTCGTCAATATGGTTCCAACAACCCCAAATTTTTGCAATTCTAATAACGTATGCAAAAGACACATATTTTCCAAGTTTTTATACATTATACGGTCATTAACAAAGATAATTAACTTACTAATTACCGTTGTTTATAATTATCCCCTCCTCTAACTCTTCTTCCCCACGTCATCACTGCTCCATGATCCACCATTAACGCATACTTCATGCCATCCATTCTCCCTCATTTCAAAACAAAATCGAACGCTTCTACCTATGTTGCGATCTCCTTTACGGTCTCCATCACCTCAACACATCAATGTACAACTCGGCCTTCCTTTTAAATTTCGACTTCGGCAAAGAATGTATAGGTTAGGTGAGAACACCAAACAAAAACATCACCATCTCCCAAAAAAATTGGCAAACAAGTGTTATTACTCTCCCTCAATCCAAATATAATAATGAATCCATGCATCGAAGCTTCAAAATCCCACAGTACTCAACCCTAGCCACGCTACTCCCGTTGTATGATATTCACAGTGAACAAAATATGCTCAAAACCTAATGAAACTTATACTAGCATGAAGAGAATGATGCCAGGACTCAATATTTATATATTTCTAGATTTTTAGAGGAGATTTTTATTTTATTTTATTTTATTTTGAATCAGTATTCACGTTTGGAAGAATGGTAGTGGCATAGAAGACATTGAGCATGGAAGTGAAGAAACTAGGGCTAGGGAATGTTTAGATTATTTATCGAGGAGGAAAATATATTTTTTATTAATTTTATGTTCAATTATATTCAATCGTTGCTCACATTTATCATTTAAAAATTCGTATAATCACATATGAATCCTGTTTTTGATGAAAATTAACATACAGCTATGGTTTGACATTAGGGACACAAGGAAAATTGTTTCATTGAATTACCAGTTTGCTTGCTCATGGTACGCATTTCTGAAGTCAAATTATTGATCAGTTCATTTTAAATTCTGCACAGTCACATACTAACTCCAAAAATTATGAAATTTAAAATCCGGTAATATTTTAATATTCTAGAGCTAACAAAATTGTTTCGTCGAAAATTGAGGTCGTTTGAAAAAGGACTACTTTTAAGGCACAAATAAAACAATGTAATATTAATAAATTCAAAAATAGCTCAATTTAATAATAATAAATTAATATTATCGTATATATCCAAATAAAATATCATATAGTTTTAAAATAAAAATACCTGGGTTCACTACAACAAAAATACCCTATTACAACGTCCATTTTACAACGGGCATGGGTTGCCCGTTGTAATAGAATGATATTACAACAGTCACATTCTGGACCGTTGTAATAGATGCCTGTTAAACACCCTTTTACAAGGGGCATAGACTGCCCCTTGTAATAGAATGCTATTACAACGGTCGTTTCTGGACAGTTGTAATAGATATCCTTTACAACACTCTTTTTGCAACGGGTAAAAACTGCATGTTGTAATAGAGTGATATTACAACGGTCATTTCATGCCCGTTGTAATAAACACCAATATTACATTAATAATTACTAATCATTATAGTATATTATTTATTAATATTTAATAATTAATCATTTATAACTTGTAATAATTAATTAATTCACATTTTCACTAATTAACATTTGATAATTTATTATTTACTACTTAATAATTATAATTGATAACTACGTTTAATTCTTAACAAAATTTAACAATCTTAAATTATCTAACAATAATTTTAAAATATTTATAAAATTCATTTTAAATAAATTCAAACATCAAACAACAAACAATAAACAAATTTAAACTATAAAAATAAATGGATATAACGGTGTATCAAATAATATATCTCTAAAAACAAACAACAACTAACAAACTAATTCACTTTATAAATGATATATCTTATTTATTGTTTGAATTTGAGTTCAAACTACAAACAGACAAAACGGTTGAGACTATTTGCTTGTATTTAAATGGTTTTCGAACGACAGACAAATTCAGACTCTAAAAGTAAAAAAGTTAATAATGTTTTAACTTTAGATAATATTCAAAATTTATGTTTTGAAAGTGCTAAAAAGAAATCTGGATTTGTAAAGTACAAACGTCAAGTTTTAAAATGTCATTTTTATATTTATTTAAAAAATTTGTTTTGTTACGTGTACCATAAATAATTTTCTGCTAACATCTCGTTTGCAAATTTACTTCTCTCGAATCTTCTTCCCGCTTTGATTTTTTTTCTCGCTCACCGCTAAAACATTTCAGAGCCCGCGTTAAAGTATATAACCATTTATTCTAACGTAACAGGTCCAAAGCTGAATTCTTAACTCATACGCTGGTCCTCCTTCAAAACCCTAATCCCCAAATTTCCTAAACTTCTACGCAGGTCCTCTTAATCTCTACTTCCTCCCTCTCTTTCTTACATCAGATTCTCTAAACCATAGTCGGCCCCCTCGTCCTCCCTTCCGTTCTCCTGTCCTCCCACTCCTCCATCAACATCTACCACATCGCGCAATCGGAAACCCTACTCGCCGCCTTCAACTGTCCCGTTCTGCCCTGTCAATCCAAAGAGGTTGCCAAACTAGTTCGAAAGAGTTCGACCCCGAAATCGCGATCATATTCGATGTGATCAAGGCGGAGAACTATAGGGGAAATTTGGGAACGAGGAGGAGGTATTCAAGTTGCAAAAAAAGAGGGCAAGAGAGGAAGGGTTGGTTGTGGAAATTAGGAGTTTTCAAGTGAGCTTGCTCCTGTAATTTTGCTGACGTAGAGGTATGATACTAATTTTAAAATACTGATTTTTTACTCTCTTTTAAATTTTGAAAGACTGATTTATGTTCATGGACTTTTCAAGTGAGCTTCACATTCGCTTTCATGGGCTTGTTCTCTTATATGCTACTTAATCCACAAGATTTGATAATTGATCTTAAGCACTCCACTTTTTCCTCATATGCTGGTGTTGGCTTCTCATTTTGTTTATTCAACCTTGGCTGCTACTTTCGTTTTTTGACAGTCACTTTCATCTGAGTCTACTTCTGATGGTTGTACATACTATTCAAATTTTGATTTGTGCGTTCAGATCTCTGAACGAGATTTCCTCTGGTCGCTCAGATCTTTCGATCGAAAAAATCAATGCTGGAAACGCATAAAGGAAGTTGTCTTCTTCAAAATTTCTGTCTATCTCTGGAATCATGTTTATGAATAGTTGAATACTGATAAGAGAAATCCAAACTCTACATCATCTAAACAGCCCTTTCCCTCGTGTTCGAGATAACCAGATCTGAATTCATGCTTTTGCCTTAATCTCGTTTGCGATTCCAGATATCACACCATTCTGAATGGATAACTTAATTTAGATGATTGAAGATCAGAAAACCCTTGTTGTGTTTTTAGTTTCAAGAGTTAAGTCGATGCAAACTTGGTTATGTTTGTATGGCATACACAATAAATAAGCCTGTGCAGTTCTTATGTACAAACTGAGTGATGGCTGAAGAAGAACCAATAGCAATGAAAATAAAAATCAAACCAATTTCCTATGTGCCACTGGTCCGATTGAATTGCTAACATAACTTTGTACCCATATTGCGTTAGGATTTAACTGTTCATGCGTGTTAAGCTTTTTGACAAAAATGAAAACATAACTTTGTACCCATATTGCGTTTTATGTAAAAAAAAAGTTGGTATAAATGTTATGTTGAATATCATAGTTATTTCCTGCACTTTCTATTGCAATTTACATTTTAGTTTGATCTATTGAGCCTAGTTATATAGCTGTCCTTGTTTGATTTTAATATTGGTATCATCCCATCATTCTTGCATTGCATTTGATCGTGTTTCAGGTAGCATTTCAATTATATTTGTTTCACCCATTTCAGTTTCAATCTGTTACAAAATTAATCCTAACTTCTATATACAAATCATCTCAGTTGTATCTTGAACTCAGTATACCCTTGTTGAACCTATTTCTCCATTTTCTCGCATAATCAGTGATTTCTCTTTTTACTTGTTTTCCTAAGTTTGTAGTTAGCATGCATGAATATTTAACATGTCAGTTTTTAGCTTACCTGCTCCATCATGCTATACATGGTTTGTTCAGTCCACTGGAAAAAGAAGAAGTTATTTGTGCCCTTTCAACTTGCAACCAAGCAATTCAGCTGCAACCATTTTTGTTTGTTCCTAAAGTAAATGAGTTATTGCAATATAAACGTGCTTCTCCATCCCCTACTAGTTTTTTGTCACATTTAGGAATAGAAAAAGAGCACTGTAACCTGCAGGTTATACTTGTTCAGAAGCGTGCGATGTTTTTATTCGTAACATGGCTAACTAGTCACCATCTTGTTTTACGATGCGGAGCAGTTACCAGAAGTATCTAAAGTTAAAAGCTAGAGTTGAGCACATGCAGCGTTCCCGGAGGTAAATCAGTAATGAACCTTAAAGTTGATAATACGATGTTTTTTTACTTTAACGGGATTTTTAATATTAGAAATCTACTTGGTGAGGACCTCGGCCAACTCAACACTAATGAACTCGATCAAATCGAGAATCAACTAGAAGAGTCAATGAAGCAGATAAGATCCTCAAAGGCAACATACTTTGCATTTATATATTTTCTTATTGACATATCATTGTAGACTTCTCAAATATTCCTATACAAAATATCAAAGTATATGTTCTGATTCTATGTGCTTGTAGACAAAGATTTTGCTTGATCAGCTTTGTGATCTAAAGAGAAAGGTGGATTATACATAAAATTTATCAAATGTATTATAAGTATACTATTTCATAACAATAGAATTTGAATCGATCATTTCTTTGAAGCACTATGTTTTGGTTAATGCAGGAGCAAATGTTATAAGACGCTAATAGAACACTGAGTCGGAAGGTATGGTACTAGTTTCTTTAGCGATTTTCTGTGTAATTTTCTAGTATAACTTGTGTGTTTAGGGAAGTATTTAAACACAAAATATAAACAGAATTGATGACATAATTAATTTCCATCTTAAATTTTCACCTTTCATATAAGAACAAAAAATTCTAACAGTTTAGATGAAATCCGAACATGGATGGACAGTGTAATCACCCATCTCAATCCGAAGATTTCTTCCAGCTTGTTCAAGGATGCAACTCACGTTTACAGATTGGGTAATTGCCAGCTTATCTTTGTTCAATTGACATGCTATTTCATAATGCAATTGTAAGTGTATACCTATATCATTTGCCTGATATATGCATTTATTATGCAGATTTAGTCCGATGTCAATGGATAACCTGAATGATGAAGTGCCGAACCATAATGAGACTGGGTATGCCTCTGAATGGATGTGATGTTATCACAACTGTGTTAGCCTTTGATATATATATATATCTCCTAGTGTGTATGGTACTGCAAAATTTTCTACCAGAAGCTGATGTTTGGAAGATATGTGTGAATGTAGCGGTGGAACCAGAAGCTTTTTTGTTTAGGCCAAATTCGGAGATGTCCATTATCAAACATGCCGTTGGATCTACCATCACGTAGCACAAAGATTGTGTTTCCTTGGTCTAGTGTAGGTACTTATGAAACTAGTTATGTAATTTATGTTAGAACTATGTCGGCGTAACTTATCTAACCTTTTGTAATGTAAACTTATCTAGTCTTTTGGAGTGTAAACTTATCGAACTTTTTGAAATGTGTTGGAATTATATGACTTGCTTTCGTCTTTTAGTATGTGTTATTATGTGATTTCGATTGTTGCATTACAGTATTTATTGCATGTTAAAATATTCATTATTATTATGGATGTATATCACAGTAATTATATTTAAATCTGCATTTATTTCGCAACGGGAAAAAACCGTTGTTATATACTGTATTACAACGGGCAGAAGCCACTTGTAATTAATCAGCTATTACAACGAGTTTATAGCCATTGTCATAGAGCCCGTGCACGTGATAGAGGCACGTTATTACAACGGTCTTTTACAACAGTCTGTGACCGTTGTAAATTAGAAAGGACCTATTACGACGGTTCATATTAGGACGGGCTTTTGCCCGTTGTAAAAAGCGTATAACAACGGTTTTTGCCCGTTGTAAAAAGCGTATAACAACGGTTTTTGCCCGTTGTAAAAGGAGTGTTTTGTTGTAGTGGTTTATAACTTAATTTTTTAAAAATCCAGGTTAAATCAATATTCAATTTTACAAAAACAATCCTTTTATTATATTTAACAAATCGTTATAATTTAATAACGAATTCCATAACGACTTCTTGAAATTTTGATTTGGACATAACTAGCAATTTATAACATGAAATCTCGATTTTTCACTTCGGTTAGAAAATTAAGATTCATAGATCCAACGTTTCTTGTTTTATAGAAATCCAACTTATACTGAATTCTTTATATTCATTTAAAGTACAAAACTAGATTTTTTGAACTATAGCAACGTTACAAGTTTGTTTAACGATCAATATAAATTTATATGTTTAAACTTTGTTTTAAAATAAATTACAAGTCTTTAATTCACAAAAAAATCATTTCAATTATTTAAAATCCATTAAATATTTCTTAATAAATTTTGGGTCGTTACATTCTCCTCCACTTATGATTTCATCCTCGAAATCAAAGACGGAACTCAAGGTCATTTACTTAGCCAACTCAGCCTTCATTCTAAATTAAGCTCTTAACTTTTCAGTTTCTCGAAATTTGGGTAATGCCTTAAATTTGCAACAAAAATCACCATAACCTCCTTTGTATGGGTTGATCGATATAACTACAACTTGCCTCTTTGGACCCTCACCAATAAAAAAAGAAAATCTAAAAGCCAAGTGGTTTGCCAATCGGCTCAAAAAATCATCAAACCCAATCAATATAGTAAATATGTACCTTTGTGTCGGGCATGCAATTATATTCCTCTTCTCGGCTTCCAGTCAATAACCTTCCCTATATATATATATATATATATATATATATATAATTCCAACTAATTTCAAATTGACTCAACATTAATGTTAAATTTGATTTAACTTAATTCAATTTTTTTATTCATATACTGGCTTTATCATTCCAATTTTAACTTCACTTAAGTTAAATTTCGATTCGTTGGATTCACTTTTTTATCCTTTTCAATCCATTTAACTAATACTAGTCAAATTTAAAACTCAAATCATTTCAAAATACTTAGTTAAATTAGTTTAAATATATAACGACATTTTAATTAGAATTATATAGCATCCCACTTTCGAAACTCGAAAATAAACAATGGTGATGATTAATCAATCAACAAAATTATCTTTCAGCAAATAGAATGTGATTCTATATCGATCAAGCATATTTGAAACTTCTTATATACATCGGCCAGGCGTATATATCAAAAGTCTTCTTATATTCGATAGTCCAACCTCGATATCAAAATAAACACTCAAACTCTTATTATAACATACAATTTTTCACAATCAAATTAATTTTTATGAATATGAAAATTTATTCTTATATATATAATACTCTTCAAACTCATTCTAAGCATTCCTAACTCCATCTCTAATGAGTTATTATTGTAGGATGTTACGAATCCTATCTTTGATGAATTCTTTTATCTTATTCCAATGCATCGTAACCCCAAAGCTTTGAATAAACCAAATCTTGATACCAACTGCAACGACCCAAAAATCACCGCCTTCCGAATTGACCATAAGCCACATAGGTCTGATCCAAAATGGCAGAAATCCTCGAACCGTTATGGGATAAAACACATTAGAACAAAATACAAAAGAAAATTTCATTGTTATTACAACAAATTTACTTCAGAGTACAAGATTATCAGAGTATAAATATTAAAACAATACACAGTGGAAATTAATATAATTACATTCAGTAGAAGACTTTCAAATGCACTGGACACAACTTTAGCTTCAATCCAGAATCACGGTTTATAAAATATCGGCAAGACCAAAAATACTATCTGCCCATATGGAAAATAAGGGCACCTAGAGTTTATGTAGGAAACATTAAGCTCTAGGTCAGTCATGATACAGGCATGAGAACCAAAAACTGTTAATCATTTTATTCTAAAGTTGGGTAAATCATGGGACCATGTCGTATAACACGGAACAGGTTCCTCCACATGAATATTACTCATAAACCAATCAAAATTCTTTTTGAAAAATGAAGTTGTTGTAAGAATCAAATCTCATCACACAATGCAATGCAAACAGGAGGACAAAGTTTGCCTTGTAATAGCCAAAAATGCTTGATACGCAAAAATTCTCTTATATTTTCACTAGTGCATAGTGCAAAAATCATTTTCACAAATAAATATATCAATCTTAGCAGACGTAGGGTACTACTGCTACATACATAGAATACGATTAAAACCGTGAAGGTTCGTATTGGAAGTTGGGTTCCATCAATGGCCAAGGCTTTCTCGACACCGCTAACGGGTTGTCCCGGGACTCAATGCATGGTTCCAAAACTTCGGATCACCTTTATCGGGGTGTCCAAGATCAAAAACATATAACCCTTAATCATCACCTGCATTGAAGTGATCAGGATCCCTTGTAATGAAGTCACCTTTATTAGGGTGCTCCTGAATCCTCTTTCTCTGGAGCGAAGAAACACAATGGTTACACTTGGATCCCCCATGAAACATCTGAACCTTTAACCCTCCTCAGTTTACGGAATTAGCCACCATCGACCCTATGCAGTTAAAACGATTAGCAGTTCTATAATGGTAGAGGTGTAAAAAGGTGTAGCGGGGATATAGCAGAGGTGCAAAAATGTTAATTAGATGTAAAAATATATACTTAAAATTAATTAGTTATCATTCTCGCATCATTTGTGTAGAAGAAACGAAAATTAATTAATATTATATAACAAAATCAAAGAATATCATGATTATGCACATTAGATTCGAGGATTATTACAGATTTCTATCTTATATAACATATGACTTAAAATTATCTCTTTACTTAACTTTTTTGATTTATTTTGATAGGTAATTGGTCAAATCATCCTTTGTATATTAATATTGCTAAAGCGGGTGCTAAATAGCATTGATTTAGTGGACGAAGCAAAAAACAGCGGGGCTTTAAGTGGAGCTATTATTCATCAGCACTAAATTGAAATAACATAGCGGCTGGAGAGCATTACGGGCTATAACAGGGATTTGGCGCGGATTTAACTTCATAGCCTAGGTCGCACGAACACAATGGTTGCTGCTGGATCCCCTAAGAAACATCAATCACTGTAGGCTTTCACTGCCCAACGAATTACGCTAGCAGTCAAACTCAACCGAATCTACCATGTTGTTTATTATCCAACTTCGGTCACTCACGGGTCATAAGGCTTGTCGAAGTCACCCCTCGACACAAAGCTACGTTGTATCATCCATGCTTTGATCATCATCAACAAAGCTCTTTTTTTCAAGAAGAAGCTTTGATCTGTCTACCAGCACTACTAAGCATGCCACATCATCAATTCACACATATGATCAGTTTATATTAATAATATAACCTTTGAGTTCATACACCTCAAAGAAGGGTGTTAAGCTAAGAGAATAAATTTTGTGCCACCTTAGATATATTATCGGTAGCAGGACACACATCCGTTTACAAGTCTATTCTGGGTCTAAATGAAACCTAAGGCACCTTATTCCTCGTCCAATTAAGGAGAGAGGCCCTTGCATACGTGGTCGATCTCCAAGTATGTTTGGACGACCACCACTTATAACCACGTCTTGGGTTGTACACCTCAATCGAGACATCGACAATAATCCAAACAGTGTGAAGATCATCGGTCTTTAATCACCGTCTTCAAGTATCTTCAATACTCGACATATTGGTATTCAGAATGGGCTGGAACCCGGTCTTTCTGAAATAACTATCGCATCTTTAAAATCAAGTGATATGTAGACATATTATAAATCTAATTCCATTTTGGAATATTCATTTCACCCAAACAATCTTTACATTGGGAATTACTCCCATAAGTCTTATCAAAGATTTACTTTATTTAAACTACTTATTTAAATCTCTCCTCGGAAATCATTTAAAAAGATTATATAATCTCTTTAACTTAACTCAAATTAAGGTTTATAAGCCTTATCGGGATTATCAAACCTTACAAAAAGGTAATCTCTCATATCATTATCCCATTGCCATCCTATTCATCCCATGGAGCAAAACTGGTAGTACGCCATCTAACACCCCTTGTGTTTCGGTATGTTTAATTGCCATCTTTCATTTCAAATCATTGTTGAAAGATTTATTAAAAACTCAAACATAGTTCTAATCTCATTTCATTAAATCAAATCTTTATTGAAAGATTTATTACAACTTAACTTGACAAGTCATCATCCTATTAATTGAGTTAAAGAACATATGTTATTTGAAATATCGTTCACGATAAACCCAAAATCAAACTTCCATTAAAAATGGGATCTTCACGGAAGTTATATTAGTTCACAATCGATATAAATTTCTGTATCAGATTAATATTATAAGCGGAATAAAGGCAAAGACTTTTATATTCCTTAAATATTAAAGGTCTTCTACCAAGAAGTTCATCTCGATTTTCGCTAAATCGATTTCCATTCAATTCCAATTTAATTCATTAATTGAAAATTTAACTTTGGAAAATTCCATCAAATATTAATTAAAATATTGATAAATTCCAAATCATATCTTTCCTTTTTTTGGCAAGGCTAACCGGTTTTTATAGTGATCCGTAACACTATTTATTAAAAAAAAAGATACAACTCACACAGGTGATATACAACATGTATATCAGCTACGCAATTCATGTTCCCACGCAGGGAAAACCCATTAGACATTGCAACAAATACTTCCCAAATCCGTGTTCGCAAAATATATTTTACTTCCATAGTGCTGGACTTCAAGCACTCGAGAACTCCATCATCGCAATCAGCCGTTATCAAATTGGGTATTACCCATAGCTCTTGACTTGCTGCGTGTAATAGGAGACTTACCCGCACTGCAACTAGCCAAAGTTGCACATGGGGCAGCTACATTTGTTACTACTATGTCAGGAGGTCATGCTTTGTAACCTGGTGGAAGGGGGTATATTTGTGTATGGATTGGTGGCATGTTTCTACCAGAGACTTGCGTAGCCATTTGGCTTTAAAGAGCACAATAATTCTTTGACATTATTTCCATCAGCTTCTTCTTTTCATTACATATAAAGGGGTCAAGCTTACCACTATCGATTTCAGCATTCAAACTTTTAATGGTCTGTAAAACAGTTCTTTCTATGCTAGCTTCTCCTTTTCCCTTACATTTTTGGTTGCTTCCTTCTTGAGTCATGACTGCCTTCATTTATGTTGAAATTATTGTGTAAGAAGCTATCCAGGTTGACATCATTCTCATGATCACAAGAGACAGGAGTCTACGTGTTAACAGCAATAGCAAGCAGCACTTACATGCGATTCAGAAGAGAGTCTTCATTTTGTTTCTTATTAAGAGGGTTTCTGCCTTGTAAAAAGCCTGCTTTAAATCCAAATTCATTGCCTATTTGTACATTTGGGACATTATGTGGGATATTAACATCAAATCCACTGTTTATCAAGGTTCGCTCAAACTCAGTTACATCATCGAAGATGGTTTTCATTACATCCTCCTTCCTTGTCTCTTTGACTTCAATCATTTCATTGGCTTGAGTCTGAACATTTTCCTGCACTATCCCATTAACTCCAACATAGTTCACACTGTCAGTGCCCTTGACAGCATTGGCTTCATTTCTTTCCTTGTTACTTTTGGCTTTCCCATTAAGTATTGCATTATCTTTAGTTGTTTCACATGTTCCACCTTCCTCACATTCCTGCTCACCTTCGGTTGCACCACATAGATTGTTCAGAATGCCAAACTTGTTAGCAGTAGGAATTGTGTGCTTGCAGACAGCTTCAGTGTTTTGTCTAGTGGGAATTCCTTCAACTCTTTTCCATTTTTTATGATTTCCAAACAAATTTGCTCTAACTTTAGGAATGGTTCTCGCAGAAAAACCAGTGGGTTGTCGCTTCAAAGTAGCACTGATGCCACTAACCCTAGCTGTAACATTTACATTCTCCTCTAGTTGTTGAACATTCACCTTAGCACTACTCTTATTGCTCTCTGTCTTTCCTGTTACGTCATTGGAGGCACACTTAAGGCAGTTGACTTGCGTATCCCCAAACACATTACACTCACGACATATATCTGACTTCCATACGTATGTGATCTTTATTTCATGCTCAATTACATCAGCAAACAACACTGTAATCGAGTCTGGCAGTTCACTAACAGGAGATATTTCAACTAGGCATTTGGCGAACCCTAACCATTCCAAACTCTCCGTAGCTTCGTCCATACATAATAACTTGCGAATATGTGACGCTAACCAACATATACCTATTTGTGACAGTGCGGATTGGTAAATTTAACCCAGACTGGTATGTGTTGAATACACTACAAGAAAAGATGTATATAACGGTAGTTTTTTAGCAACGGAAAATTTCATCGCAAATTAGCGATGGATTTTTGTGACAACCCCAATTTCGATAGACGGAATTTTTTCCAAAATTCTAATCTATTAAAACTCGGATTGGTTTGCTCTAGTATCCTGCAGAAAAGACAGAGACACAAAACATGTCAGAGCTCAGAAAAATATCTCACAGCGGAAAGGATAAAATCTAATATAATCAAAACATAGCCTTACCGTATTATTAATACTGCCTAACCAGTATCCAAAGTTATCATGTCTCTGCCACAATCTAACCTGCGAGTGTGTTATGAGAAGGGGGTCAGAACACAAGTTCTGGTGACTGGATTTAAACTATACACTTTGGATAATCTTACATATACCATTCAATCATGTTTTCTTATTTATTAGGTTACTTGGGTTAACAACACTCGAGGCTTACACACACGTCGTACCCATTTACTTCCCAATGAATTAACCAAATACAGTATATGTAGCTATCTCTCGGTATTGAGATACACCCCATGGTACCTCACTCGCACGGTCTCCAAGTATCATCACAGGAATATAGTAGTCCCTAATCCTATGCCCGAATGTCGTACGGATTTCTGTATATATGTCAACGCTACGTCTGCAAAGAACCACTACTTCTATATTACGTAAGCGTTCGGACTGCCATCTTTGATCCATTCGATCGAATTAGGTTCCATTCTCGAATAACGACCTCTAGTCTTATGATACACCACCCAGAGCGACATGAGTGTACCTAGACTTTCCCACGTACGTATCATCAATCGTTCTCGATGTCAATTGCACATGTTCTCTATATGTGCGCCCGAGTCCCATGGCAGGGCTAATCAAGAAACACGGAACTCGGTCGGGAGCTTTCAGATATCTGCCGATTGCAGATGCTAAGGTCTGCTTTTATAGTGGCCATGGTCCCACTAGACCCTTCCCTCAACTAATGTAAGGCACCCAAGAATATCAAGAATGAGAACTTAACCCCGGCCCCCTATGCCCTTCAAACCTAATGGCAAACCTCACCCATACCTAGATAGCAAAGTATATGGTCTTTTGGAGTTCTCCGCCTTTCTGCTTTACGTACTGACGGAAGATGGTAGGTAGACGACGAGTTGCTATCACAGGGCAATAACTGGTCTCGCCGAATCATGCAGGTCCATCTTAGTCTTTCGATTGCCCCTTATTATTGCAATCAAAGCATACTCATTGGTTCACCTACACAGACCTAACCTCTGTGAGTACAGGTGGATCATCTGCCACTCACAGAGGAATACCAAGAGTACCCTACGTCCCAGAAGCCGCGTGCTTCCCCTTCCAGTCCTTTGGAGCCGTCAAACAATCAGATGAATGTGCGCTCCCCTAGTGCCTTATAACACCTCGATGATCTACCCTGTTGGGTTATTCACCCTCAACCGTATGGACTGGTCTAAGCGCCTTACTTTAGCATGTTGTTAGACCCTCTATCTAAACATTCTTTTACGCGCTTGTCTCACCTCACCAGGTTTCCAGTTAACTTGGTTATTCCAATTCATATTGAATTCTTATTCAAATTACCAAGTTTCTCTTGCTTATTAATTTCAGTCATACATCTTAATTCATTTAAGTTTATTAATAAGCTTACAACATGTTATTCTCTAGATTGCGGCCCAAGGTCTATGATCCACAATCCCTTTTATATTCTTGTTTGATTTGAATAACATGTTTTACTTAATATGTAATTAAGTATATCTAATTCACATGTTTCCAATTAACATGTCACTTATCATTTATGATTATATATAACTTATTTCATTTCCTAAGTTTTCCTCATCCTCTCTCATTTAATCATAATTCCACTTTACGTCGTCAATACGACTTATAGTTGTTTACTTAATAACTTTGTTCTATTAACTAAGGTTCATTAATAAGTTTATCTGCCCATTTATTATAACCTATGTTATAATTTCCCCTTGTCCCTAGGACAAGTCTAAACATGTTATTCTTACCAACGGGTTTCAGACTCCTAGGCTACTTAATTTATTATTAAGTACAATATATTTTTTCCCCTTTTCTTAACTGGTTTTAGGTTTTCCCCTTTTCTAATTACTTAATTTACAATTATGTGTCACTTAACTTAATTCACCAGTTATCCCATTCCCTTACTAGTTTATTATAACCTAAATTATAATATTCACTAGTCCCTAGGACAAGTCTACCTATTATACAACATTTTCATTAATGTTATTTATTTATAATAGGTTACTATCATTCCCCTTTTAAACCATTTACTGTTGTAAACCATTATTCTTCATTCTCTGTAATATATGTTCCTTATTATATTAAGGAAAACACTTCATGCACCTTATCAGTTTGATAAAAGGAATCAATGATTTACTTTCATAACGTTTTCCGATCTAAATCCGTGGTAGCAAGTAATTTCTTTACTTTTCTATATTTATTGTGGCTTACTTGCAACAACGTTTTCAAAAATAAGTCATTTAGGGAAATACATCACTATTCCCTCTTATCACACTAACTCAGTTCATTACATCCCTTCCTTTCTTATTTTCTGAGTTAGACATTTAATTGCCATCCTTGCCATTTATTCATATTTTGTTATATACATATATTTATTTATGTATATATAAGCACAAGATCTCTCACATTTAAGCCTACACTTGGGGATACTGGATTTGTCGGGTGGGTCCGGGCAGACTTCTACCACAAGCTGACTTAACCTCGTGTCTTAGCACATGTTGTTAATTCTTGCACTTAGGCCTTTCACATTAGGTTCAACATTAGTGGCTGCTGGATATGCCGGTTGGGTCCAGACAGACTTCCGCCACTAATGCAACCTAACCTCATGCCATAAGTGTATTTACAATTTCTAATTGTAATACTAGGCATATTCATTTTCATTCAATCACTTATGTTCATATCAAATTGCGCTTCCAAAATTAAAAAACTCAAAACATAATATATGTTATGTTCATTACATGAAAATTTTAGACATATTATCCTTTTTACTGTAATATAGTTTATAGTAATCTAATTTACATGTCATCGAATTTTTGTCTATATTTTGTCGCATGTCATTTTCAATATATGTTTAATTCTACTAGGACATGTAAACATTCAATCGGGTAATTATTTTAACATGTCGTTCAATCAACAATATGTCCCAAGTAAAGCATGTAATTACAGTCACTGAATTGGCTATTCAAATCCTAACAAGTTTCTTTTCTCCAACATGTAAACATTCAATAACCTTGCAAATTCAATATAGGAATTTCCTGACATATTCATATCAACATTTCAATTCTATACAACAGCAATTTATAATTAAACTGGCCATTTCAAAGTTTATTAAAAAGGGGAATGTTAAACGATGGTCATAACATTATCTAAAGGCTATAGCTTAAACCCACTCACATTTAAGATTTCCCCAAATTTTGGATCTGATCCGTTATATCATCCATGGTTTTCCTTTTCCCTTTAGTTTGATTCACGACCTAACGACCATGGATTTATTATTTCATGAAAAGAGAAGGGAAAGAGAAATAATTTAAATAGATTGGTTCTTAGAGGTTTACCTTGCTTTCATGATTCAATAATCTTTTTATTAACGTTGATTCCCTCTTCCAGATCTGAATTCATAATCCTCCTAGGCTAACATTTTAATTTCAGAATAGATTTGAGAAGAGAGAGAGAGAGGGAGCCATAGCAGTGCTCCAGCGCAGCCACCGAATAATGATGTTTAGGGTTAGGTCCAGGGTCTTATTTATAGTTTCTCAAGACCTTATCGTACACGCAACGCTGAGTCAGCATTGAACCCAGTTATGAAAATATTCCAGGTTCCAAATGAATCTAGCCAAATCTTATCGTACACGCAGTGCTGAGTCAGCATTGGGTCCCGCAAGCTATTTTGGCGTAGAAATTTGAATTTCGAATTTTTGAATTATTTTGGCGCAGAAATTTGTTTTTTGAACTTTTGAATTTCTGGAATTTATTTAAATGTTTTATTCACATGAAATATTCTTATATGTACACAATTCCTCTACCGACCATTTTACGTGTATATATGTACGCACAATTTTCGTTTTATTTTCAAAATTCAAACGATGTTGCACCTTTATTTGATTCTTGCCATATTTCATTGACTGTAGTCTTATCTTGAATTTTATCTTTTGTATACATATATTTATGCATATATATATACACATATATTCTCATATATATACATATATCTTCTTTATTTCCTTATATGTACGTTCTTATCCTTTCAAATTTTGAATTTGTATACGTACATATATTTGTATGTTCAGTTGGCCCTCTCTAAAACAAAGAAAAAAATTATGCCACCGCTGGGGTTCGAACCCCCGACCTCTATGTTACAAATCCAATGCCTTAACCAACTAAGCTATGAAGTATTTTGTTAATAAGTCTTAGAACAATGATAATTATTGTTCTCTCTTTACTTCTCTTTTTCATGTTACTTACAGTACTTTAATTAAACCATTGCATGAATCTTTTTCTTTTAATGTTAATGCATTATGTTTGCAAATCAGTGCATGCAACATGAAGCGACCCGAACTTCCCCGGTCTCCAAAGAGAAGAGAAAGAATGAATTACTTTCAGGACAAGACCAATCAGAACACAAACAGAAGAACATTTCATTTTTTATTACAACAATTCCATCAGAGTACAAGAATATGCAGAGTATGAATAAATATACATTAGACAAACATCAGAGATTTAAATTACATTTAAATACATAGCAACGGAAAAATGATACAAAACACAACTAAAGGTGATATACGGATACCGAGCTTTCCGAATATCATTCCAGCTGTAAACCAGGATCCCATGAATATAAATCTGCAAAACCAAAACTACTAGCTGCCCGTGTGGAAAATAGGGCACCCAGAGTTTAGGTTAAAACAATAAACTCCAGGTCAGTCATGTGACTAGTGTGAGAACTAAAAACAGTTATTAATCTTTATTTTAAAGTTAGGTAAATCAAGGGACCACGCAGTATAACACGGAACGGGTTTCCTCTCGAGAATACCAGTGCATAAAACAAACAGCGCAATGCTAAATAAAGAAAAATGAAGCTATTATAAGACCCAGGTCCAATCACACAATGCAACGCAAGCCGGAGTATAGGGTTTTACCTTATAATAGCCAAAGAATGCTTGACGCGTTTAAAAATAGATTATTTTGATATTACTATAAGTGTATAGTGTCAAAACAATTTCAATCATAAGTATCAATCATAGGCGGCATGGGTACCATATATCATGTCGCCATACTAGTTCTACAATTAAAACCGCAAAGGTCGTATTGGAAATTGGATTTCCGTCATGAGTCGAGGCAAGGGGCAAGCTCCTCTCCGTTCGAGACACTCTAGCAAATGTCTCAGGACCACACACAGTGATCCTGGATCTTCAGGGCCGGTCCTCTCTTACTTTTGAGGATTGGCAATTCCTGAACACACGTTTCCCGGTCCTATCGGACCTATATCTGAGGCGCATCGCATTCCAACAACCACACGGGTAAAAAGTATATAAATGTCAGGGCTAGTAGGTCACTGACATCACCCATAGATAGAAAGAAACGTCGTGCTCTCCCTGCAGTCACTATCCCATTTTTGACTCATAGCGAGGTGTGAGGCTCGCGAATTAACGCTATACACAAAGCTGTGCCACACAGGACGTGCTTTGATCATCAACCACAAGATTTTGCTTTTCAACAGAAGCCTTGATCATCTGCTACTTAGGCATGCCACACAGGCAATTCACTCCATACGACTGATGTCCATCGATATACAACCTCTGAGCTCGTACGTCTCATAGAAGGGCGTTAAGCAAGAGAATAAATTCTCCACCGCCAAATAGATGTATATTTAATTGAGATCAATCAACACAGAATCAAATCCAATGTCAGACACACAGTCCATTTACAAGTTCGTTCTGGGTCTGAACGAAACCGGAGGAACCTTATTGCTCGCATATCCATCGATCTCCAAGTACGTTTGGACGATCACTAACTGATTCCCTCCTCTTGGGTGTACAGCCCAATCGAGATCATCAATAATCATCCAAAAGATGTGAAGACCTCCGATCTTCAACCACTGTCTTCATCTTCGACTTATTGTAACGGCCTGCAAATCCATACTATCTGAGTTGACTAATAACACCACATGTCCAACCCAAATTGCACAGAAATACGAATCATTATTAGAAAGAAGCTAGAGGATGAGAAATAGAAAGAAAGAAATATTAGAATAGAAGAAAACAAAGAAGACAAACCTTACAGCGGAACGAATAAAATATATTAAATAACATAATTTTTGAAATACAAATCAGCAACTTTATATACATACCATCATCAAAGCACAACAGTTATTCCTGGAACAGTTATAAACACCTGTTTCCAGATACAACACAGTTCACAGCGGAAATATGATAGTCTATAACTAACTGGTGAAGCCTCCTGCTTCCAGCTCTTCCAAGTGAATCTGAAAAATCCCGACTACTTGACTACTCGTACAAATTTGGGCACCCAAGAGTTTAGGGAAAACAAACAAAATAAACTCTGGGTCTGTCATGGGATTGGTGTGAGTAAACTCAAACCAATTGTTTAACTTTCAAAAATCCTTTCGAAAGAAAGGATAATAGTAAGACTAGCCCACACATAAACATGGACGGTTTTTACCTTACTATAACCCAAAACACTTTGATACAAAAACCCAGTGATATTATAATAGTGTCTAAATCAAATAAATAGCAATCTAGCGGAACGCTTGCATCTCACGTTCCACATACATAGTATAAAATCAAAAACCGCACGGCGCTTATTGGGGATTGGATTTCCAACATGACAAGGTATGGAACCACCTTCCGATCAGTGTACTCTAAAGGGGATACACTGGGGTTCAACAAGAACATCTTGCAACCCGGCCCACACATGACCGACCACACATTTCGCTTGAGTGTATCGAATGTATATCACCAACGGTTGGGATCAGCAACCGTTTCCCGAATGGGACAACATCGAATATAATAAGAAATTAAATGAATCTCTATATAGGTGATAATACGGCCTAATGGGAGCAACCTACATAGCCATGCTGCCTGCCCGATTTTTTGTCATTTCCCGGTTGTTGAGGCCTGAGGCTACGCTTACTTATCATTCATTTATAACACAATCACTTTGAATGCCACATTGTCAGATCCGTTAATCACTAATTGATTTGCACAAATATATTTTGGATATTATGCTAAGGGAATAAATCCGTTGCCACCATGTATATTTATACAGACCAATATATTCGATCGTCGGAAATACTCTGTCAGACATTCGTCCATATACATTCTTTTTGGGACTGAACGAAACCGAAGGCACAATATCTATTAATAGAAAAAGTCCTTGCACTTTACTCTGTCTTTGATTATCTTCATATAATCTGATTCGCAACACTACTGCCAATACAGAGTGGTTCCCAGATAATAATCCAACTGGTCTCTCCATATTGACAACGATATTAGTAAACACTTCGATAGTCGGTTATTTAACAATCGAAGAAAAACAAACATCCATTCATAGCATCAAACAATCACTGGGCCCTTAATTAATATTTTATTAATTAAAACACTTCTCCATTTCATTATCAATATTTATTAACCAAATATTTTCAATAATCATCTTGGCCTTTTACATTATTTGGAAAAACATTTCCATATATCGCCTTCTTTTATTTTCTATATTTAGAAAATATATTTTATTTGCAATTGAAAAAAAAATTAATCCCTTATCTCTTTCCCGACTACTTTAATTATACTCAGGAAATATTTACTTTTATATTTCCAAAATTCTAGCACTTGGGTTAAAACGAATGTTGTGTAAAACATTATTACAACAACCCAAAATATTTTATTCAACTAACTCTTATTCAAACAATTATCTTCGAGACTGGATCTTGTTATTTATCAATTAAAAATGAAATCAATCAAGTTGGGGTATAACTACCTCTCAGACATTGACTGAAAACATCATTAACTTCAAACAGACAAAACCACTTACCTCGAATAATCAACACCATACAAACAAATTATTCATTTTTAAACGTATATAAGTTTTCTCTTTCTATTACCAGCCTATTGATTTCCTTTTTGTTTATAACATTCTATTTTAATTTCGTTTCATTATCGAATTCTATATATATATATCGATTCCTAATTATCAAATCTCCTTAAAATATTCTAACTCCTTAAATTTCCGGAAAATTTCGCCATAACCTCCTTTGTACCGGGAGCAGCGGGAAAATCCCCAAACCGCCACACAGGCCTCCCCAATCAAAAAGAAAAAGCCAAGCGGCTTGCCGATACGGCGCATAAAACCTCATATGGAATTTAAACGTGTACCTTTTTGTCGGGCACATAAATTAAAATCTTCATATACTTCATCCCATACCTGTCTAATACATGTTCACCTGTTTTCAATTCAATTCAACTCAATCCAATCGTTTGAATTCAGTTTCGCCCATTTATTCTTTAATTAGCTATTTTTCCTATTCCACTTCTTTGTTTGAACATAACAAGTTCAGATAAAATATTTAACTTGCTCAATACAAAATTGAATTCCAATTTTAATTCAAGTTTCTTTTCGATTTCGAATATAAATTTCCAAATCGAATTCACTTATTTAAAGCCCAATATCAATTCAAAATCTCATTAACTAATTACTATTCAAATTAGTTAATTCTATTCAATAATTAAAAATCTGATTTCTGTTTCAAAAATCAATTCATTACTCCACTCGAGTTCATGTAACACCCCACCTCCGCTAGGGTCACTCACAAAGGGAATGCACTAGTTTTGGCGGAGTATTATTTAGGTAAACATACACAGAGATATCACAAGACAGAACATAAATAAAGCAGCGGTAGAAATTAAAAACCAAATCTTATTACTTTCAAGAAAAGAGTCAAAACCTCAAATATCCAAAGTACAAGTTGCCATTATTCCATTACATCAAGTTCTAAATAAAGAAGCATAAACTTAAAAATAACAAAAGTAAATTAGTCCCCAAAAATAGCAGACGTGCAGCCATAGCATAGCTCAAGAGCAAACCGTACATGAGCTGACAGAAAGCAAGCTAAATCCAAGCTAAGAGCTAGAGTTTCCTCCCTGAGAACCTGTGGGAAGAAACGAAAGAAAAAGAGGCGAAAGGAAACGGGTCAGTCATAAAGACTGGTAAGTCCAAGTGACTTTCAGCATAAAAACTGGAAAAGGTAACATGACATGTATAAACTGAAAGTAAACATAAGTATGATGTCAAGATGGACAAGATAGACTACGATAACATGATGAATCAAGTATAGGTCAAGTATAGCATCTCATGTTCAAGGTTCGCTGCACCAACTGTACTAGTAGCCCAACCCATGTCAAGTATTAATCATGAAATGATCCCTTGGCCCAAAATCATGAATGACCCATTACTAGGTCCTACGGAACGATCCACTAATCGATCGTCTCCCTACAAGTTCTAGCTCGTTGTGTTTCTGTGTCATACGGCCCTATCACGAATGTAGTCACCTGTGCTGGGTCCACCATAGGGTGTATCAAGCCCTATGGTGCCAACCACCGCCACGAATCAAGAAAGCACAGATAAACCTACTGATGCCCAATGCCTGCTTTTTCAACTCCGGACCACGTGCACGACCATAGCCCGCCTGAACCTACACTGGCGCACCCACACAGCCGTCGTTCTGGTCGCTTACAATCAGCCCAGTAATCGTGCCCCACCCTGCCTAGTCCCAGGGTACCATGATACATCTAGTGGGTTACTGCTGAAACAGACCGCGTAACTAGGGTTTCCTTCCAATAGGTTAAGTGTTGTCATTTAAATTCGAGACTTAACCCTTATCAGTCTAGCATATCAAATTGGCTAAGTGTTGTCATTTAAGTTCGTGACTTAGCCCTACAATTCACGTGTCAAATTGGTTAGGTGTTGTCGTTCAAGTTCATGACCTAACCCTACCAATCATATTTCAAGTTGGTTAAGTGTTGTCTTTCATGTTCATGACTTAACCCTATCATGTGGCATTAATTCATTAATGCACCATAACCTCTCACATCAGACCTGTTGTTGTGGTCACTGGATATGCCGGGCAGTTCCGGGCAGATTTACACCATAACTCAGTCTGACCTCGGGTTTCAAGCGCAATATGACCAACTACCCACATTGGATCCTATTGTTTGCAGTAACTGGATCTGCTGGGCGGATCCGGCAGATTTACACTGCAAACTCAACCCAATCTCGAGTTACCCATTTTCAAATTCATTCTAGTGTCATGACCATGTTCAAGTTTCATGTCAAGTTCGTGTCAAGTTTCATGTTTCAACTTATGCCTATTACCAAGTTCATGATTCATGTTTATAACCAGTTCATGTTTTGCCTAATCTACCCAAATCGTATTCCCATCGCATGTAAACGTTAATCGATCTAAATTACAAGCAAATCTAAATCTAGAGATAAAGGGAATAACATCAAAACTATGATAGGAAGAAGGGACAAGCATAAAGCGATAAAAGAGATTACAAGACTGGCATGATATAACTTGAGATAATCAGTTACAACATCACTGGCATATAGAAATTAACAGGGTTTTCAAATCTAGCAAAATAAGGCAATAGTCCTGATAAAAACATGACATAAAAGAATAGGCATGCACAAGCAAGCCAAATACAAGGATAATGGGTCAATGGTTTTTGGTGTACATAGTAACGAATAAACTAAGCAAGTCACACCCTAGGTATGAGATCCAATTAAATGCCAATTCGGTGTTCAACATGGTTTTCAACTATAGTGTTATGAGAAATCAACTATAATAGTCAATTAACCACAATAGTTATACAATAGTCATGGATAATTATCCAAAAGAGTTCTAGGCAACTACCCTAATAGTCATAGGCAATTAACTATAATAGTTTCAAAGTCATGGTCATAGTCTTATGTTCATAATCATAAGCAGTAATTCATATTTACGAGTCATAGGTGATTAGCCACCATTGTCCTTATCATAGTCATAGGCAATAGTCTTATGTTCACCGTTATAGGCATAGGCATAGTCTTATGTTCACAGTCATAGGCATAGTCGTATGTTCACAGTCATAGGCATAGTCGTATGCCCACAGTCATAGGCATAGTCTTATGTTCACAGTCATAGGCATAAGCGTAGTCTTATGTTCCCAGTCATAGTCCTTGGCCATTAACAATAGTTTCAACGTCATAGGCATGTTAAGGTTATAAACATGAGAGAGTTTGATTTACAACATGAATAGGTCCAAAGCAATATTCACGAAAGTCCAGATCCAAGATGAACAAGAATAGATACGAATCAATTACCATACATAGATCCAATTTACAACATGGATATTAAGTTTACAGCTTTTATCTAAAAGTAACTTGAACTTACAGTGCGTGGATCGAGAATTAGAAAGCAGAATTTGATTGTTGAATCTCTATTTGATTGATCGTGTTCTAATTGGAATCCCCCAATTTGCAAATCTCTAAGCGTAGTCTTGATGGAGAAGAAGCAGTCCTTTTTCTTCCTTTTTATCTTATTATTTTGATTATCTTAGAAGCAGCATAAGGACAGAATAAAATGGTGTGGAGAGAATGAGGCTAGGGGTGAGTTTATATAGGATTAGGCAGACGAATCTGGACAGAAAACGAGTCTAAATACATCAGGATGCATCTGGTTCAAGAAGTGGGTTCGGGAGGCAGGTCGACCCCCAGGTCGACTCCCCAGTCGACCTGGTTGGGGGGGTCGACTCCCCAGTCGACCTGGGTATATGGGTGAGAATTTTCCCGCCACCCTTCTCTGGGTTTGGATTTCGAATTTCTGGCTTTATTTTCGAGCTGTTTTATTTTATTTAAATTCCTGAAACTTCTGAGGGTCATAACTAGGTCATACGAACTCCGATTTTCGAAAACTCGGACTCGATTTCATGTAGAATTCCGAGATGAACGCAATGGCGCAACCCGTTTCCCCTGATTCCTATTTCAAAATTTAATTTTTCCTTGATTTATGACTTTAACATGTTATAAAAATATGGGTTGTTACAGTTCACATATAATTTACAACTCAAATTTGAAATTTTCTAAATAGAAATTCGAATTTAATTCGCTTAAAATCCTTTTATAAAATTAAATAAACCGTTATGGTTTTTATATGGTTATGGCGCTGTTTTTCTGAAAATTTGATTTTGACATAACTCAAAATATATACGACGAAATTCAGAATTTCTCTTCCATTAGAAAACTATTATCTAATCGGTCCTGACGATTCTTGTTTCAAAGAATTTCGACTTCAATCGAGTTTTTTATACTCAATTGAAGTTCAAAACGACAATTTACGAACTGCAGCGCTGCGGCTAGTTCGTTTTAATTATATTTATATATATAAATGTTTGAACTTCGTTTATAATAAATTCAACTCCACTCTGATATATTTTTAATATATATCAAATCAATTTTTCCCAATTCAACATACTATTTCCAATTTTCTAAAATTGTCGATTTTTCCTTATTCAATAATGAATTCATTTATACTTTGATCTTCTATATTTAATTTCAACTCCTTTTATAAATTCTAAATCCTTTGGATTTATTTCTATTCCGTTTAAATATCCACATTCTGAAATATATTTCGTTTGTTCCCATTTCGAAATGATTTCAACTTTCTATTTCAAATTCTCTTTTCAATTCTCTTTGAAATTTCTATATTCCAATTCTATTTGAATTCTCTATATTCAAATTCTATTTGAATTTTCTATTTTCAATTCTATTCAAATTCTATTCAAATTCTACATATTCAAATTCTATTCAAATCCTATCTATTCAAATTCTATATATTCAAATTCCCCTTTCAACTCTATTTGAATTTCATATTGAAATTCTATTTCAATTCTATTTGAAATTCTCTATATTCAAACTCTATTTGAATTTCTATATTCAAAATTTATTTATTCAAATTCCATTTTACTTTCTATACTCAAATTCTATATTTGAATTTCCTTTATATTTTCTATATTCAAATTCTATATTTGAATTCCATTTGAATTTCTATACTCAATTTCTATTTGAATTTTCTTTATTCATTCTTAAACAAGTCTCGATTTCAATTTCTTTTGAAATCGATATTTCTACTTTTAGAAAATAGATTTTCCTTTTCAATTTCACACTTGTATTTTTATTTCCAAATTATCCAATGATAATTCTTTTCACTTCATTTATAAACTTCGTTTATAAATGTACTATTTGTTTTTATTCTTTTAAAACAAGTTAATATTTTTATTCTATTCAAATTTCAAATTCTATTTTAGAAAAATAGAATTTCCTTTTTAATTCTTGAAATTTCCTTTTTCGATATTTTTAAAATGTCAACATTTAAGCCCAATGATATTTAAACACCCAAACAACCAATTATTTATTTCAGGTTTTCTAACACATCATATATCATAGTATATATGCAAACAAACAAACAAACAGACAATATATTTTTGAGGAAACCAGTTGGATACCTCCAACCTGTTTTTCCTGCATCCAAATATATTAGTCAACATAAATAATACCCATCCTGCTTCGAGGCTGGATATCGCGGTATAGAAGGTCATCCGCTATCATAGCGTGGGGCGTATAGGGTAATCATCCGCTAATGGTACCGCGGGCATCCGCTAATGATACTGCGGGAAATCCAACCACCAATATATATATAATAGCAACCACCAAGCCTAAATAACTAATATATCTAAGATGCACAAAAATATTAAATGCAACCAAGCAAGCAACAAACAATTATTTTTAACTGATAAAAATAATTTTAAATAAAAAGTGAGTGAGATTTACTCACCGTGATTATTTATTTTGCACTTGAACCCATTTCACTTTCTTTTCATCGATTTCCGTTTCTTCGAACTTCCCACAAATGATTTCCATTCGATTTATCCTTGCATAAGAAAAATCCGAATTTTATAATTAAGCTAATGAATTTTCTAAATGAATCTTATGTCGAAAATATACTATACTTATATTTTCCTTTCCTAACTCCCTTGTTCTGATCAACTATAGATCTTAAAAATATTTCACAAGTTCGAACTATATACATATATACGATTAACATTTTTAGTTAATCACCATGCCACAAATTAATTATTTTAAATTGTTTAATTTACAATGTAAAATTTAAATGGCCAAAGATTGAATTATACCTTACTGGCGAAAATGAATTTCTGTCTAAAACCTTATCAACTCCTACAGTTTCCACTCCTCATTCACAATTTACCCGAAGACCATCCACTATTTGATTATTCAGATCTTCAACAGCCCCTTGCTCCACCATTTCTTTGAATTCAGGCAAAATCTCTTCTTCCACCATTTCATTATTCAACGTTGAAACTCTACTCAGTTCATCCCCATCATCAACGAACTGAACACCCACATCACTGCTGCAGTACTCAGATCGACCACATACCAAAAACCGAACTCCGATCCCTCCATCTTAACAGTTCGTGCACCCTTAATACCCCTGAATCGCAAGTTCCAGTCCGTCAGCTTCTGTCAAAGATCGAACCCCAAATCAATACGCCCTCAGGCCACCTAGAACTTACACAAACTCGCGGTCCTCAAATCGAATAGCACAGTAACACGCCATCGCACCCACAACCACGACAACCTCCTCCCTACAAGCGAGCGCTTCAGCTCGAGATGGAGCATCCATTTGAAATCACGGTAGCCCCTTTTTAGATACTAAGGAAATTGATTTTTTTAAGCATGGGAGGACACTGTTATCTCGAGAGAATTGGGCTTCGGATTTTAGTACAAGGTTTCACAGTTTTATAAAGGAAGGAAGTGGTTTTAAAGTGAACGGCGTGGCCATTTTTCCCCTTCCTAGAGAATGAACCAAGAGGAACGAAGATCAGAAGAGAAAGTGAAAAGGGAGGCATGATTATATAGGTGAAGCAGACTTAGTTATTAAGGAATGAAGGCAGGTGCTTACTAGGGTAATGTTTATCAGAGGTAGGTTAGTTTACTTGATTTGATGTAGTGCTTATCCACTTATATTTAAAATAATAAAATTCGGAGTTCAATAATTTAAATCACGAACCGCTATTTTAACGTAACCACTGTTGTTTCAACAGTGTAACACTATTCTGAACTAACTGAATATATTTTAAATTTAATTTAAATGTGTATATATATAATAACCAAAATAATTTAAATTCAAACAAATAAATTCTTCGATAATATGTTATTATTATCGATTCCTTTTAAATTGAATTTCTATAAATTATCTAAATTGTTTTCAATTTAGTTTAAAATCTCCAATTGAATTATTTTTCATATTATGATAATTTAATATATTCCATATTGATTTGATAACTCAATATAAAAATCTATTTAAAATATCAACTCAATATTTAAAACTATATTAAATATTTCAATTAAATCAATCACAAATCTGGGTCGTTACACTTATCGTCGAATTGGTTATTTTGAATGGGTATAAACCCGGCCTTTCCGAATAACCCACGTATATAATAAACAAGGGTTACACAAACACAACATACGCCTCATTCCAATTCAGAATATTCTTTTATTCAAATATTCACATTCTTAGGGAAAGGTTCCCATTAATTTTATCAAAGATAAATTCTTCTAAATTTATTCTTTAATCTTCCATTGGATATCATTTCAAACCATGTTAAGGTTTTCCAAACTAGTCGGGATTAGCAAACCACACCGAAGTAATTATTTATTTTATTTCACAATCCCAACCTATTCATCCTATGGAGCAAAACTGGTAATACTCCATATCTAACACCACGGTGTTATCGGTAAATATTAATTACCATTTCACGTTCAAATCTAATTAAAGACTTAACTATCGCTTGGAGCAAAACTAGTGATACTCCATTCTCGATCACTTTAATCTAATTAAAGATTCATTAAAACTCCACTTAGTTTTAATCTTTCCAAAAATCAATATCCTGTCTTCAACTGGGTTAAAGAACTAATGTCATCTAAAACACGGTTCACGACAAACCCAAAATCACATTCCATTGTTAATCGGGTTAAAGAACATGTGTAATTCAAAACACCGCTCACGATAAACCCCAAAAACCAATTTAAATTCAATTCCAATTAAATACTAATTAACTGGACAATTTCACTAAATCTTAATTAAAAGATTTATTCTTTTCTAAACTAGGTTTAAGAACAGTGTTATTTAGGACACCATTCACGACGAAGCCAAAATCCCGTTTGATATTAAATATAAGGCTCTGAATAGAAAATATATCAGCTTATATTCAATATCAAATTCTGAAACCAACAAATATCGTATTGGAAATAACGATATATTTATATCTTTCAAATTTCCACAACCATATCCGTATAATCACGAAATCCAACATCGAAATATTCCGAAGATAATTTCGATTCAAATCCATTCCAATTCGTATATTGGAAATTCTGATTATTCTCAAAACCATTTCAAATCTAGTTCAAAACTAGTTCATTTCGATAAAAATATATTTTTATCCTTTCAAATGTCTAATTTTTCATCCCAGTGCTTTCCAATTCATACATTATGATTTTACACAAATTATTAATATTTTTAATAATTTTATCAAGGCCCGTACAGTCGATTTCCAATAACGGTCGTCGAACTACACTTACAGCGACCTTTTCCAAATTTGATTTTGACATAATACCAAATCCAACCGTTAGATTTCAAATTTCTAAAATTCATTGGAAAGCTCTTTTCGATACGAACACAAGGGTTCCGGTTTTAGGAGTATCCAATGGTCGGATCTCCCGCAACGTCAATTCGAAGTCAATGGTCTAAATTCGCGAACTACCGCGGCGCGGTGCGTTCTATTCAGGCCATTAATATATATATAATATATATATAATATATATATTTCATCGATTTCAATTCAAAATGTATTTTATAAATCGTTTTAAATTCGTTTTCAAAACAATTTCAACTTCATATTCAATTTCAAATCAAAATTAAATATTTCATATCATTAATATATAAATGATAATATTTTCAAAATATTAGATTTTGAAATCACTTCCTTTTCGATTTTCATTATAAAAACGAATATAATCGATATAAATATCATTCGCGTCAAAATGGTGCAAATCTAATCAACACGGCTTTATATATTTTAATAACTTCGTTGTTCTATTCAACAAATGAATATTTTCTTCTATTCAACACATGAATATGTATTTCTTTCAACACATGAGTATCGTCAACACATGACTATTTATTCTATTCAACACATGAATCTTTATTTTATAATATTCTTTTTTTTTTTCAAATTGGAATGAGGCTCAATCAATTACCATATAATGTTAATTATATGGATTCCATACAACACATGTATATAATAGCAATGATAAATAATCAACCATCATCCAAAGTGCACCACACAACTGCATAAGCATTAAACATAAATAATTAACGCTTACATATTCTGTCAACCTATTTGATTGACATACAACTAAACAATTGGGATTAGTGTACGCCAAATATCATCCCAACACCCGTGTGGGGTTTCAAATCAATAAACACAGATTTTTATTTATACATTTGGGCGATGTGTAAAATTTATCGTCCCAATCAATATCCTTCAAGTGGGTGTACATAAACAAATCGCTCGATTTGTAAATTAATATTTATTTATTCACATTCACATTAAAAATTATATTTTTAACGACAAAATATTTTTAACTATATAAATATTTTATTTCAACACATGAATTTTTTTTTATTCAACACATGAATATTTTTCCATTCATTCCACATCACAATCAATTTTCACCACACAACAAAATGAAATAAGTCGTCCATGTTTTGTGGACAACGGGTGTCGGGTGCTGCTAAGCACCGTCTGCATCCTAGTATATATTTTTAACTAGAAAACAAGAATTAAAGTGAGAAGTTCTCACCGACCAGCTAAACCAATACACCGCGACTCTTCATATGTAGAAATCTTGCCGTGTCCGCCTTTTGTCACTCTCGTTGTCTGTATCCACTACATATATAAAAATCGTATATTTATATTGTTGCTATGTATATAAAAATCACATTTTTATAACTACGCTATATGGATAAAAATCACATTTTTATACCGCTACTATATAGATAAAAATTCTATTCTTATAGCGGTGTTCATATACTAAAGATCATATTTTTATCACGCTAACTTCATAATAAAAATTTTATTTTTATATCAGTCTTCTTCTAATAAAGATTATATTTTTATATCGCCAAAAATTCCATCTTTTCATCGCTAAAAATTGCATCTTTACATCGCTTTTCTATATTATCACTTCATATATAAAAATCCCATTCTTTTCATGCTACTACATAGAAAAGATTACATTTTTATTTCGAAATCTAAATTATAAAAATCATATCTTTACTTCGCTACTTAAATAAAAATTATATTTTTATTCTCTACACAGTATATAATTATATTTTTATAACGCTCTATATGAATAAAAATCCCATCTTTATATGTATATACTATACAGAAATCCGATCTTTTCTATGTGATTAACTATATAAAAATCCGATCTTTTCTATGTGATTAACTATATAAAAATCCGATCTTTTCTACGTGATTAACTATATAAAAATCCAATCTTTTCTATGTGATTAACTATATAAAAATCAAAGTTTTAAACACATAAAAATCAAATAAAAACATACAATACTTTAATGTGTAAAAATAAAAGTTTCACTGTGTTTTTTTATTTTTATTTTTGAAAAGGGGAGGGCTTCAGATCGAGACGAAGATGGGGGAAGGAGAGGAGTTCGCGAGTTGGAGCAGGAAGCGGAGGCGCAGGGGGGGTCTGGTGCTGGGGTGAAGTGGCGGCCTTGTCTCGATTTGGTCAGGCGGTTCTTCGGGTTTGGGGCTTTCATAGGTGAGAGGGGGGAAGGGAGGCACGTGGAGGAGAAGAGGGGGCGGCGACCTATCGCCTGAGGTGCGGCGGCTCTGATCGAATCGGAGGGGGGGCATGATTTCTTTTATTATTTTTCTTCGATCTGAAAGAAAATAGAAGAGAGAGAGTGAGGTAGAGAGAGTATATAAATATATATATTTATTTTATTAATTTTATAATCCATAAAGTTACTTTTTATTTTGACCTTGAAATCAAGCCCACCGACTGTAGTCCATAGCTAATTACCCCCATTCCGAACATAATGGGATATGTATAGTAGGCTGATTCAATGGTTTCGATTAGTTTCCATCAAAAATATATCTATATATTGAATTTGAACGCACATTTCAATTTACCGGGGCCACATACGAACTCTAAAAATTTCAAAAAAATTATTTCTAGCTTCGTATTGACGATACGGTCCTAACAAAACTAATTTCAACGAATTCTGAGACCGTTTGAAAAATGGTCATTTTCCAGTCGATTAAAATCAACTAAAACTGGTCAAATGCGTTTTCGTTTGCCACGCTCACATATTGATTCAAAAAATTATGAATTTTGAAATCTAGCAATAATTTGACATCCCGGATCCAACAAAAGAGGTTTCGTCAAAAACCGAGGTCGTTTGCAAAATTTCCTTTTTATGGGCCAAAAATTCCATAGCGATTATTCTGAATTTTCAACTGGGCATAACTTTTTATCCCCGCTATGAAATTTCAGTTTTTCGGATTCATTGGAAAGATATTCTCAAATAGATTCCAGTATTTTTAGTTTCGCTAAAATCCGGTTTATTTTGAATTCTATACATTCATTCGAACTTTGAAATCGAATTTTCAAACTACCACGCCATTTTCAATTCCTTTTATATTTTGAAATAAAATATTTATATTCTAACGATGATCTATATAAATATATACGTTCTAATTCTATTCAAAATAAATTTCTCGTCGTTAATATTTAAATTAATTCATTTTAAATATTCAAATTTAATAAAATAGCCAAAATAAAATTTTTAATTTGGCTTAGAATTTCCGGGTTGTTACAATCTCCCCCACTTAAAACTTTTCGTTCTCGAAAAGGAACGAAGCTGAAAGTTGTTTTACAAACCAACTCAACTTCCATTGTTTTCATTACGGCTTAAGTTCTTCAACTTTTCAGTTTCTAAGAACTTTTCAAATTTTTCAAAAATCTGGCTAACACCCTAAATTTCTGAAAAATTTAGCAATAACCTCCCCTGCACCGGGAGCTTCAGGATATTTCAAATAGACTCCCATGGCCCTCATCAATCCAAAAGAAAAAGAAAAAGCCAAGCAGCTAGCCAATCGGCTCATAAAATCATCAAATCCCCAAGAAATACAATAAACATGTACCTATTTGTTAGGCAAATTTTTTTTTCCTCTTCTTTAGCCTCCTTTCTATGACCTGTTCAGTAGATATACATGTATATGCATGCAATTGCAATCATTTTTCAATATTCGGTTCAGTTTAACATAATGGTTCAAAATTTTAATTAATCAAAACAATAATCATACAACACAACCATCAATCAATTAGTGAATTAACATTTCAAATTCATAAATTTTGATATATATAGAGAAAATCATGTTTTTGATGCCAAACCATAACAATAGACCCTATCTAGTTTTGGTTCTCACACCAGTCAATTGGAATCATATAGATACCCCACTTTCGATACTCGAAAATAAATACTGGTAACGCTACAGCATTATCAGAATCATCCCCGGGCAACTAGAGTGTGATTCTATATCTATCAAGTATATTAAAACTTTGAATATACATTCATGACGCGTATATGCAAAATCTTTATATACTCGATTGTCCAAATTCAATACAAATAAAATATTCAAATATGCATACTTGAATTTAATTTTCAAAACAAAATTCGTTTTTGTTTTTATTTTAAAAATAACACTCTTTCGACTCGCTCTAGGATACTACTGATCCCATCTCTAATGAGCCATTCTTATTGGATATTACTAATCCAATATCTGATGAATTCTTTCGTATGGCTTTAATGTGTCTTGTTCCCGAGCACTGTAAACCAAAGCTTTGATACCAAATGAAGCGACCCGAACTTCCCCGGTTTCCAAAGAGAAAAGAAAGAACGAATTACTTTGAAGACAAGACCAATCAGAATACAAACAGAAGAACATTTCATTGTTTATTACAACAATTCCATCAGAGTACAAGAATATACAGAGTATGAATAAATATACATTCGACAAACATCGGATATTTAAATTACATTTAAATACATAGCAGCGAAAAAATAATACAAAACACAACTGAAGGCGACATACAGATACAGAGCTTTCCGAATATCATTCCAGCTGTAAACCAGGATCCTATGAATATAAATCTGCAAAACCAAAATTACTAGCTGCCCGTGTGGAAAATAGGGGCACCCAGAGTTTAGGTCAAATCAATAAACTCTAGGTCAGTCATGTGACTGGTGTGAGAACTAAAAACAGTTATTAATCTTTATTTTAAAGTTAGGTAAATAAAGGGACCACGCCGTATAACACGAAATGGGTTTCCTCCCAAGAATACCAGTGCATAAAAAAAATAGCGCAATGCTAAATAAAGAAAAATGAAGCTATTATAAGACCCAGGTCCCATCACACAATGCAACGCAAGCCGTAGGATACGGTTTTACCTTATAATAGCCAAAGAATGCTTGATACGTTTAAAAATAGATTATTTTGATATTACTATAAGTGTATAGTGTCAAAACAATTTCAATCATAAGTATCAATCATAGGCGACATAGGTACCATATATCATGTCGCCATACTAGTTCTACAATTAAAACAGCAAAGGTCGTATTGGAAATTGGATTTCCGTCATGAGTCGAGGCAAGGGGCAAGCTCCTCTCCGTTCGAGACACTCTAGCAAATGTCTCAGGACCACACACAGCGATCCTGGATCTTCAAGGCCGGTCCTCTCTAACTTTTGAGGATTGGCAATTCCTGAACATGCGTTTCCCGGTCCTATCGGACCTATATCCGAGGTGCCTCGCATTCCAACAACCATACAGGTTAAAAGTTTATAAATGTCAGGGATGGTAGATCACTGACAACACCCATAGCTAGAAAGAAACGTCGTGCTCTCCCTGCAGTCACTATCCCATTTTTGACTCATAACGAGGTGTGAGGATCGTGAATTAACGCTATACACAAACTGTGCCACACAGACCGTGCTTTGATCATCAACCACAAGACTTTTCTTTTCAACAGAATCCTTGATCATCTGCCACTTAGGCATGCCACACAGGCAATTCACTCCATGCGACTGATGTCCATCGATATACAACCTCTGAGCTCGTATGTCTCAGAGAAGGGCGTTAAGCAAGAGAATAAATTCTCCACCGCCAAACAGATGTATATTTAATAGAGATCAATCAACATAGAATAAAATCCAATGTCAGACACACAGTCCATTTACAAGTTCGTTCTGAGTCTGAACGAAACCAGAGGAACCTTATTCCTTGCATATCCAGCGATCTCCAAGTACGTCTGGACGATCACCAACTGATTCCCTCCTCTTGGGTGTACAGCCCAATCGAGATCATCAATAATCATCCAAACGATGTGAAGACCTCCAGTCTTCAACCATCTTCTTCATCTTCGACTTATCGTCGAATCGGTTATTCAGAATGGGTATAAACTCAGCCTTTCTGAATAACCCGCGTATATAATAAACAAGGGTTACACAAACACAACATACGCCTCATTCCAATTTAGAATATTCTTTTATTCAAATATTCACATTCTTAGGGAAAGGTTCCCATTAATTTTATCAAAGATAAATTCTTCTAAATTTATTCTTTAATTTTCCATTGGATATCATTTCAAACCATGTTAAGGTTTTCCAAACTAGTCGGGATTAGAGAACCACACCGAAGTAATTATTTATTTTATTTCACAATCCCAACCTTTTTATCCCATGGAGAAAAACTGGTAATACTCCATATCTAACACCACGGTGTTATCGGTAAATATTAATTACCATTTCACGTTCAAATCTAATTAGAGACTTAACTATTGCTTGGAGCAAAACTGATGATACTCCATTCTCGATCACTTTAATCTAATTAAAGATTCATTAAAACTCCACTTAGTTTTAATCTTCCCAAAAATCAATATCCTGTCTTCAACTGGGTTAAAGAACCAATGTCATCTAAAACACGGTTCACGATAAACCCAAAATCACATTCCATTGTTAATCGGGTTAAAGAACGGGTATTATTCAAAACACCGCTCACGATAAACCCCAAAAACCAATGTAATTCAATTCCAATTAAATACTAATTAACTGGACAATTTCACTAAATCTTAATTAAAAGATTTATTCTTTTCTAAACTAGGTTCAAGAACAGTGTTATTTAAGACACCATTCGCGACGAACCCAAAATCCCATTTGATATTAAATACAAGGCTCTGAATAGAAAATATATCGGCTTATATTCAATATCAAATTCTGAAACCAAGAAATATCGTATTGGAAATAACGATAAAAATATATCTTCCAAATTTCCACAACCATATCTGTGTAATCACGAAATCCAACATCGAAATATTCCGAAGATAATTTCGATTCAAATCCATTCCAATTCCTATATTGGAAATTCTGATTATTTTCAAAACCATTTCAAATCTAGTTCAAAACTAGTTCATTTCGATAAAAATATATTTTTATCCTTTCAAATGTGGAATTTTCCATCCCAGTTCTTTCAAATTCATATATTATGATTTTACACAAATTATTAATATTTTTAATAATTTTATCAAGGCCCGTACAGTCGATTTCCAATAACGTTCGTCGAACTGCACTTACAACGACCTTTTCCGAATTTGATTTGGACATAATTCTAAATCCGACCGTTAGATTTCAAATTTCTAATATTCTTTGGAAAGCTCTTTTCGATACAAACCCAACGATTCCAGTTTCAGGAGAATTCGACGGTCGGATCTCCCGCAATTTCAATTCGAAGTCAATGGTCGAAATTCGCGAACTGCCGCGGCGCGGCGCGTTCTATTCAGGCCATTAATATATATATAATATATATATTTCGTTGATTTCAATTCAAAACGTATTTTATAAATCGTTTTAAATTCGTTTTCAAAACAATTTCAACTTCATATTCAATTTCAAATCAAAATTGAATATTTCATATCATTAATAAATAAATGATAATATTTTCAAAATATTAGATTTTGAAATCACTTCCTTTTCGATTGTCATTATAAAAACGAATATAATCGATATAAATATCATTCGCGTCAAAATGGCGCAAATCTAATCAACACGGCTTTATATATTTCAATAACTTCGTTATTCTATTCAACAAATGAATATATTTTTCTATTTAACACATGAATCTATATTTCTTTCAACACATGAATATTCTCAACACATGAGTATCGTCAAAACATGACTATTTATTCTATTCAACACATGAATCTTTATTTTACAATATTCTTTATTTTCCAAATTGGAATGTGGCCTAATCAATTACCATATAATGTTAATTATATAGATTCCATACAACACATTTATATAATAGCAATGATAAATAATCAACCATCATCCAAAGTGCACCACACAACTGCATAAGCATTAAACATAAATAATTAACGCTTACACAGTCTGTCAACCTATCGATTGACATACAACTAAACAATTGGGATTAGTGTACGCCAAATATCATCCCAACACCCGTGTGGGGTTTCAAATCAACAAACACAGATTTTTATTTGTGCGTTTGGGCGATGTGTAAAATTTATCGTCCCAATCGATATCCTTCAAATGGGTGTACATAAACAAATCATTTGATTTGTAAATGAATATTTATTTATTCACATTCACGTTAAAAATTATATTTTTAACGATAAAATATTTTTAACTATATAAATATTTTATTTCAACACATGAATATATTTTTTTATTCAACACATGAATATTTTTCCATTCATTCCACATCACAATCAAATTTCACCACACAACAAAATCAAACAAGTCGTCCATGGTCTGTGGACAACAGGTGTTGGGTGATGCTAAGCACCGTCTGTATCCTAGTATATATTTTTAATTAGAAAACAAGAATTAAAGTGAGAAGTTCTCACCGACTAGCTAAACCAATACACCGCGACTCTTCATATGTAGAAATCTTGCCGTGTCCGCCTTTTGTCACTCTCGTTGTCTGTATTCACTACATATATAAAAATCGCATCTTTATATTGTTGCTATGTACATAAAAATCACATTTTTATAACTACGGTATATGTATAAAAATCGCATTTTTATGCCGCTACTATATAGATAAAAATTCTATTTTTATACCAATACTATATGTATAAAAATTCTATTCTTATACCTGTGTTCATATACTAAAGATCATATTTTTATCACGCTAACTTCAAAATAAAAAATATATTTTTATATCCTCTTCTTCTAATAAAGATTATATTTTTATATCACCAAAAATTTCATCTTTTCATCGCTAAAAATTGCATCTTTACATCGCTTTTCTATATTATCACTTCATGTATAAAAATCCCATTCTTTTCATGCTACTACATAGAAAAAGATTACATTTTTATTTCGAAATCTAAATTATAAAAATCATATCTTTACTTTGCTACTTAAATAAAAATTATATTTTTATTCTCTACACCATATATAATTATATTTTTATAACGCTCTATATGAATAAAAATCCCATCTTCATATGTATATACTATATAAAAATATGATCTTTTCTATGTGATTAACTATATAAAAATCCGATCTTTTCTATGTGATTAACTATAGAAAAATCCGAACTTTTCTATGTGATTAACTATATAAAAATCCGATCTTTTCTATGTGATTAACTATATAAAAATCAAATAAAAACAAACAATACTTTAATGTGTAAAAATAAAAGACTTACTGTTTTTTGAAAAGGGGAGGGCTTCAGATCGAGACAGCGGTGGGGGAAGGAGAGGAGTTCGCGAGTTGGAGGAGGAAGCAGAGGCGCAGGGGGGGTCTGGTGCAAAGGTGAAGTGGCGGCCTTGTCTCGATTTGGTCAGGGGGTTCTTCGGGTTTGGGACTTTCAGAGGCGAGAGGGAGGAAGGGAGGCGCGTGGAAGAGAAGAGGGGGCGGCTTATCGCCTGAGGTGCGGCGGGTCTGATCGAATCGGGGGGGGGGGGGGCGCAATTTATTTTGTTTTTTTTTCGATCTGAAAGAAAATAGAAGAGAGAGAGTGAGGTAGAGATAGTATATAAATATATATATTAATTTTATTAATTTTATAATCCATAAAGTTACGTTTTATTTCGATCTCGAAATCAAGCCCTCCGACTGTCGTCCACAGCTAATTACCCCCATTCCGAACACAATGGGATATGTATCATAGGCTGATTCGACTGTTTCGATCAGTTTCCGTCAAAATACAAATATAAATCTATATATTGAATTTGAACGCACATTTCAATTTACCGGGGCCACATACGAACTCTAAAAATTCTAGAAAAATTATTTCTAGCTTCGTATTGACGATACGGTCTTAACAAAACTAATTTCATCGAATTCTGAGACCGTTTGAAAAATGGCCATTTTCCAGTCGATTAAAATCAACTTAAACTGGTCAAACGCGTTTTCCTTTGCCACGCTCACATATTGATTCAGAAAATTATGAATTTTGAAACCTAGCAATAATTTGACATCCCGGATCCAACAAAAGTGGTTCCGTCGAAAACCGAGGTCGTTTGCAAAATTTCCAGTTTTAAGGGCCAAAAATTCCATAGCGACTATTCTAAATTTTCAACTGGACATAACTTTTTATCCCCGCTATGAAATTTTAATTTTTCGGATTCGTTGGAAAGATATTCTCAAATAGATTCTAATATTTTTGGTTTTGCTGAAATCCGGTTTATTTTGAATCCTATACATTCATTTGAACTTTGAAATCGAATTTTCAAACTACCGCGCAATTTTCAATTCCTTTTATATTTTAAAATAAAATATTTATATTCTAACGATGATCTATATAAATATATACGTTCTAATTCTATTCAAAATAAATTTCTCGTCATTAATATTTAAAATAATTCATTTTAAATATTCAAAATTCATTAAAATAGCCAAAATAAAAAATTTAAATTGGCTCAGAATTTCCGGGTTGTTACACAACATATTTACATTGCATGCAACCAATTCTTTCTTTCTTTCAATGTATGCATTACATTTTTTTTCAGTGCATGTATTTATTACATGCAATCCTTATTTTATTCTTTATTTTACATTTTAATTTGTTTGCAAATATATATATATATATATATATATATATATATATATGTATGTGTGTGTGTGTGTCTTGTGCGTATATAAACTTCTAGGCTTAATAACTTCTTCATATGATATCGGTTTTACGCAAACCAGGTGTCTATCTTGACCAGAATTCCGAGACGGATGCAATGGCGTAGTCCGTTTTAATTAATTCCCATTATTTAATTAAGTTATTCTTATTTTATTATCTTAAAAAATACGGGGTGTTACATTCTCCCACCCTTAGGAAATTTCGTCCCCGAAATTTAATAAGGGTAAAATCAATTAACCTCTCGCGTAATATATATCCATCATGTGTGCATCCAATTTTAGCAAACATTATGAACTTGTGCAAAGTGAAATACAATATAATAATTCATGTATGCCTAAGCGATACCTCCGATGTGTATGCAAATTTCTCAAAAATCCTTTTTAAAATAAGATACTCACATCCTAGATATACGGGCAGTTCTACATGAATGCAATATTTTGAAAATCAAAATGCTTTTTCATCCAAATTTTCCCACACTCTTACTGAGTAAGAGAATAGTTCATCCAATTTTTCTTCCATAATCCTACCAACCAACTTTATTTTTCGAATTTCAGAAAAATCTAATTTTCTAAATTCGATTTTTTATGTTACAAAAAGGTGGAAAATGGAAAATTTCACACCTTCCATTTTTATTTTATATACCTTTTTCCAACCGTACTTTGATTTTATGAAACAATGTATAAAGATTTCCTATTTTCCTATCCAAGCACATCCCACATAAGAAAATTTTCTTTGTTTTAACTTTTCGTTTTTGTCTTATCTTGCAAAAAAAAAATTCAAATCGCAAAACTAGAGTAGATACGGACAACTGTTTTCCTTAATTGGGTTTATGACTTGTTCTTACCTATAAGGTCAGTTCATTCACCTACTACAAGGTGCCAACATCCACTCTATTCTCATTTTCTACAACTTATTTTGTCCACCCAACAAAATTCTCTTTTAAACAATTTATCAAAAATATTTGTCAAAAGAATAGAGACTTCAAAATCTTCTTGATTAAAAATTCTTGTATGAAATATAACTAGAAAAACTAGCAAGCTATACATGCTCTATAATATACACCTTTTACTGAGAGAATTTTACTTTAAAACTCAACATTTACTTCTTTACATATTTTAAAACTATAACTTTTAAGATTAAAACTTGAAAACACCATAAACCGTTTTTCCCAAACTTTTATAATCTCAAGTTCTTAAAAGTTAATAATGGGGTTAGACTCAAAGCAGGTTTCCAATTTTTCTAGGCTCTCCTAGACACTTCCCAAGGTCAATTCTCTCAACTATACATATTCCTAATCCATTTTTCTCTATTTAACTTTTTCCAAAATACTAATCACATGGGATTTATTTTCCTTCCCTACAAAGTATATTGTACACTTCCCAACCAAACTTCCTAAGGGTCTCAAATTCCCTTATTCAATCCTTTAGTGTACAAAACAAACATCCCATTTCATACCATATTATACACTTTTTATTTAGTGGGTTCCTCTATGCATCTAAGTATATATATAATATATTTATATTTTTAAAAATACAAATACGTTCACTCACTATTTATATAGAAATTCTAAACCTAAGCTTTGATACCAGATGTGACAACCCCAATTTCGACAAAGCGATTTTTTTTCTTCAAAATTCCAATCTATCAAAACTCGGATTGGTTTGCTCGGGTATCCTGCAGAAAAGACAGAGACATAAAACATGTCAGAGCTCAGAAAAACATCTCACAGCGGAAAGGATAAATATAGTATAATAAAAATATAGCCTTACCGTATTATTAATACTGCCTAACCAGTATCCAAAGCTATCATGTCTCAGTCACATTTTAACCTGCGAGTGTGTTATGAGGAGGGGGTCAGAACACAAGTTCTGGCGACTGGATTTAAACTATACACTTTGGATAATCTGACATATACCGTTCAATCATATTTTCTTATTTATTAGGTTACTTGGGTTAACAGCACTCAAGGCTTGCACACATGTCGTACCCATTTACTTCCCAGTGAATTAACCTAATACAGTATATGTAGCAGTCTCTCAATATTGAGAAACACCGCATGGTACCCCACTCGCACGGTCTTCACTGTATCAACGCAGGAATATAGAAGTCCCTAATACTACACCCGAATGTCGTACGGATTTAAGTACATATCTCAACGTTACGTCTGCAAAGAACCACTACTTCTATATTACGTAAGCGTTCGGACTACCATCTTTGAACCATTCGATCGAATTAGGTTCCATCCTCGAATAATGCCCTCTAGTCTTATGATACACCACCCAGAGCGACATGAGTGTAACTAGACTTTCCCACGTACGTATCGTCAATCGTTCGCGATGTCTATTGCACATGTTCTCTATATGTGAGCCCGAGTCCCGTGGCAGGGCTAATCAAGAAACACAGAACTCGGTCAGGAGCTTTCAGATATCTTCCGATTGCATATGCTAAGGTCTGCTTTTACAGTGGCTATGGTCCCACTAGACCCCTCCCTCAACTAATGAAAGGCACCCAAGAATATCAAGAATGAGAACTTAACCCCTATGCCCTTCAAACCTATTGGCCAACCTCACCCATAACTAGGTAGCAAAGTATATGGTCTTTTGGAGTTCTCCGCCTTTCGGTTTACATACTGACTGAAGATGGTAGGTAGACGACGAGTTGCTATCACATGGCACTAACTAGTCTCGCCGAATCATGCTGGTCCATCTTAGTCTTTCGATTGCCCCTTATTATTGCAATCAAGGCATACTCATTGGTTCACCTACGCAAACCTAACCTCTGTGAGTACAGGTGAATCATCTGCCACTCACAGAGGAATACGAAGATTACCCTACGTCCCCAGAAGCTGCGTGCCTCCCCTTCCAATCCTTTAAAGCAGTCAAACAATCAGATGAATGTGCACTCCCCTCGTGCCTTATAACACCTCGATGATCAACCCTGTTGGGTTATTCACCCTTAGCCGTACGGACTGATCTAAGCACCTTACTTTAGCATGTTGTTAGACCCTATGTCTAAACATTCTTTTACGCACTTGTCTCACCTCACCAGGTTTCTAGTTAATTTGGTTATTCCAATTTATATTAAATTCTTATTCAAATCACCAAGTTTCTCTTGCTTATTAATTTCAGTCATGCAACTTAATTCATTTAAGTTTATTAATAAGCTTACAACATGTTATTATCTAGATTGTGGCCCAAGGTCTGTGATCCACAATCCCTTTTATATTCTTGTTTGATTTCAGTAACATGTTTTACTTAATATGTAATTAAGTAAATCTGATTCACATGTTTCTAATTAACATGTCACTTACCATTTATGATTATATATAACTTATTTCATAAGTTTTACTCATCCTCTTCTCATTTAATCATAATTCCACTTTACGTCGTCAATACGACTTATTGTTGTTTACTTATTAACTTAGTTCTGTTAACTAAGGCCCATTAATATGTTTCTCTGCCCATTTATTATAACCTATGTTAGAATTTCTCCTTGTCCCTAGGACAAGTCTAAACATGTTATTCTTACCAACGGGTTTCAGACTCCGAGACTACTTAATTTATAATTAAGTACAATATATTTTTCCCCCTTTTCTTAACTAGTTTTAGGTTTTCCCCTTTTCTGATTACTAAATTTACAATCAAGTGTCACTTAACTTAATTCGCCAGTTATCCCATTCCCTTACTAGTTTATTATAACCTAAGTTATAATATTCACGTGTCCCAAGGAGAAGTCTACCTATTATACAACATTTTCATTAATGTTATTTATTTAAATAGGTTATTATCATCCCCCTTTTAAACCATTTACTATTGTAAACCATTATTCTTCATTCTCTGTAATATATGTTCCATATTATATTAAGGAAAACACTTTTTGCACCTTATCTGTTTGATAGAAGGAATCAATGATTTATTTTCATAACGTTTTCCCATCTAAATCCATGGTAGCAAATAATTTCTTTACTTTTCTATATTTATTGTGGCTTACTTGCAACAACGTTTTCAGAAATAAGTCATTTAGGGGAATACATCACTTTTCCCTCTTATCACACTAACTCGGTTCATTACATCCCTTCCTTTCTTATTTTCTGAGTTAGACATTTAATTACCATCCTTGCCATTTATTCATATCTTGTTATATACATATATTTATTTATGTATATATAAGAACCAGACCTCTCACATTAAGCCTACACTTGTGGATGCTGGATTTGTCGGGTGGGTCTAGGTAGATTTCTACCACAAGCTGACTTAACCTCGTGTCTTAGCACATGTTGTTAATTCTTGCACTTAGGCCTCTCACATTAGGTTCAACATTAGTGGCTGCTGGATATGCCGGTCGGGTCCAGGTAGACTTCCGCCACTAATGCAACCTAACCTCATGCCATAAGTGTATTTATAATTTCTAATTATAATCCTAGGCATATTAATTTTCATTCAATCACTTATGTTCATATCAAATTGCGCTTCCAAATTAAAATCTCAAAACATAGTATACGTTATGTTCATTCCATGAAAATTTTAGACATATTATCCTTTTTACTGTAATACAATTTACAGTAATCTAATTTACATGTCATCAGATTTTTGTCGCATGTCATTTTCAACATATGTTTAATTCTACTAGGACATGTAAACATTCAATCGGGTAATTATTTTAACATGTCGTTCAATCAATAATATGTCCCAAGTAAAGCACGTAATTACAATCAATGAATTGGCTATTCATATCCTAACAAGTTTATTTTCTCCAACATGTAAACATTCAATAACTTAGCCCATTCAACATAGGAATTTCCTGACATATTCATATCAACATTTCAATTCAATACAACATCAATGTATAATTAAACTGGCCATTTCAAAATTTATCAAAAAGGGGAATGTTAAACGATGGTCATAACATTATCCAAAGGTTATAGCTTAAACCCACTCCCCTTTAAGCTTTCCCCAAATTTTGGATCTGATCCGTTATATCATCCATGGTTTTCCTTTTCCCTTTAATTTGATTCACGACCAAACGACCATGGATTTATTATTTCATGAAAAGAGAAGGGGAAGAGAAATAATTTAAATAGATTGGTTCTTAGAGGTTTACCTTGATTTCATGATTCAATAATCTTTTTATTAACATTGATTCCCTCTTCCAGATCTGAATTCATAATCCTCATAGGCTAACATTTTAATTTCAGAATAGATTTGAGAAGAGAGAGAGGGAGCCATGGCAGAGCTCTAGTGCAGCCGCCGAATTATGATGTTTAGAGTTAGATCTAGGGTCTTATTTATAGATGCTCAAGACCTTATCATACATGAAGTGTTGAGTCAGCATTGAACCCAGTTAAGAAAATAATCCAGGTTCGCAAATGAATCTAGCCAAATCTTATCGTACACGCAGTGCCGAGTCGGCATTGGGTATCGCAAGCTGTTTTGGCGCAGTAATTTGAAATTCGAATGTTTGAATTGTTTTGACGTAGAAATTTGATTTTTGAACTTTTGAATTTCTGGAATTTATTTAACTGTTTTATTCACATGAAATACTCTTATATGGAAACAATTCCTCTACCGACCATTTTACGCGTATACATATATACGCACAATTTTCTTTTTATTTTCAAAATTCAAACGATGTTGCACAGTTATTTGATTCTTGCCATATTTCATTGATTGTAGTCTTACCTTGAATTTTATCTTTTGTTTACATATATTTATGCATACACACACACACACACACACACACACACACACACACACACACATATATATATATATATATATTCTCATATATATACATATATTTTCTTTATTTCCTTATATGTACGTTCTTATCCTTTCAAATTTTGAATTTGTATACGTACATATATTTGCATGTTCAGTTGGCCCTCTCTAAAAAAAGATAAAAATTATGCTACCGCCGAGGTTCGAACCTCCGACCTCTATGTTACAAATCCAATGCCTTAACCAACTGAGCTATGAAGTCGTTTGTTAATAAGTCTTAGAACAATGATAACTATTGTTCTCTCCTTAATTCTCTTTTTCATGTTAGTTACAATACTTAAACCATTGCATGAATCTTTTTCTTTTAATGTTAATGCATTATGTTTGCAAATCAGTGCATGTAACATATTTACATTGCATGCAACCAATCCTTTCTTTCAATGCATGCATTACAATTTTTTCAGTGCATGTATTTATTACATACAATCCTTATTTTATTCTTTATTTTACATTTTTATTTGTTTGCATATATATATATATACATACATATATATATATATCTTGTGCGTTTCTTTCAAAGAAAAAAAATCTCTTGTGCGTATACAAAATTCTAGGCTTAATAACTTCTTCATATGATATCCGTTTTATGCAAACCAGGTGTCTATCTTGACCAGAATTCCGAGACGGACGCAATGGCGCAGTGCGTTTTACTTAATTCTCATTATTTAATTAAGTTATTCTTATTTTATTATCTTAAAAAATACGGGGTGTTACAATTTTCGTGGACTTCGTAAGGGATAATATTTTGGATTTTATATGTCAACTTATTTTAAATTATTACCGTCGAATCAAATTTATGTCGCTTAATCATTAGGAATTGCAGCACTTTGCCGTCATAAAAAATTTAATGCTAAATTCCGTTGCAAATAAAGGCTTTTTACCATCGTCAATATTTTGACGCTATTTTTGCAGTAGTTTTTTAAGAGATTTGGAAAGGACTTTAATATTTATTATTTATAAAATGTTTTACATTTGTGTTTTTACTTAGTAATTAATAAGTAAATATAAGTTTAAAATAATTAATGCTAATAATATATTAATAATAAATAATAATTAAATACTATTAAAAGTTAATAATATTCAATAGTTAGTATCGATTAATTATTAAAACTATAAAATATAAATAAGAGGTAATAATAATTAGTAAAATATATTATATAATTAATAATCACAAAAATAAATCATTACTATTAATAGTAAATAAAGTTCAATAGCTAGTATTGATTAATTAATAATTACTAAATAATTAATAAATTATAGTGAATATTCATTAATTACACTTAATAATAATTATATATTGTTAATAATTAATAAATCTAGTTAGTAATTAATAACTAATAATTGGTAAATTGTTAAAAGGTTAATTTTAGAGATATAATTAAACATTACACTACAACTCTTAATATGTATTCTGGTCCGGTTTTGCTAGATGATTTCAAAATATTCAAAAAAAAATTATTAACAAAAAAACATTCATAGGTTTATTAAAATATTTAATTGTAATTAAATCAGCGGTCAAAATTACTTATTATATCCATGCCCATTTATAGGCTTTCACATGTAATTATCTTCTCTCATGCATTGATAAAACAACTACTTATAATTAATCGTTAATAAATAAGTAGTACCATTAATTATTAACTATTAGTACTACTAAATAACTAAGATTAACATTTAATATTCATTAATTAATAATGAAATTTACTTATTATAAAGTTATATTTATACTTTATAATTCAATAACTAAGTAATAGTTAATAAATAATGTCTAATAGTCAGTATTAAAATTTTATAGCCAGGTGTTTAGTTGGTTCAAGCGGTGTATATCTTGTGTAGAGGTAAAAAAGAAGCTAGTGCCCATTGCATCCATAACAACAAAAATGAGAAAACAGAATATTACATTGTTTAAATGTTTTTACAATGTTTTTTCATAATAAAATCACCTTTTTACAATGTTTTTTCACATTACTAATACCAAAACGTTGTACCAAAATGTAATTTTACATTGTTTTTGACAAAAATGTTTAAAAAAATTATGTTCTCGGAACGTTTTGTTTAGAAACATTGTAAAATATAAACTTTTGCAATGCTTTTATGTTCTCAGAACGTTTTGTTTAGAAACATTGTAAAATAAAAACTTTTGCAACGCTTTCATGTAACACCATAAAGTAGGAAGTTTTGACAATATTTATTACTAATGATTATCAATTAACCTTTTAACAACTGTTTAAAAGGTTATAAAAACATTGGTTCCAACTACAAGGATCAATTATTCATAATTTATAATAAAATGATTACAAATAAATAATTTATATTTTATAACTCATAATTATTGTTTATAATCGGAAGCTAAATTAAAATTTAATAATTTATTATGATTAATTATGAATAGTTAATAATGACCTAGTAATTAATATTTATTAATCAATAATTTCTATTAAATGATTAATAATTAAGAAAACATTGTTAACAACTAAGAATATGATAATAACAGTATTCATACTTGAAAAATATCCATTTCATTTTCCGATACATAAATAATTAATTAGAAAACTTATTAATAATAATGTACATATTTTTTTAAACACCAACCATTATATCCAAGATATAAAGTATTCCATCTACCCGAACCAGTATTAAAAATAAAAAGTAAATTTAATATAAGCTTAAAATAATTTTATTTTTCACCTCGTTTTCGTTGCACTTTGTATTTATGGTCCGAGCGGTAATTTTCTAGTTTTTGCCTTTATTTTGTTCCTCATTTTCGTTTCCCGCTTGCTCTAGATTTGGATAATTTTCGTCTCCCGCTTGACCTCCTTTTCACCTAACCCTAAATTCCAAATCCCACCACAAAATCCCGAATCGAAATCGATTGTTTCACTTTTCCATATTTCCTCCTCATTTATATTTATATTTATTTACCGTCCCTTTTAAATTCGCTCTCTCAAACCTTCAATTTCTCTTATTCAATGGCGGACCAAGGAGTACCTGGAAATGGTGTAGGCTTCAACAATCGATTTTACTATGGTAGAGGTGACAGAGGACATGAAGATAAGCACGGAGATAGATGTGGACATCGCGATGACAACGTTAAAGAAGAACAGATCTGTGCCACCAAACTTTAGTTGCTCAACTCCCCACCGGATCCATGTAGCTCAGTTATGTTATCACCTTGGTCGCTTCAACAGTACCAACTGTCGTTGCCCTTCTTCCCATTAGAGAAAAATTCCGGTAATGATTAATTGTTCTTCTCATCTGAAACGAGCATTTCGAATTACTTGATTTCAAACATTTTCATGTTCCTGGCGTGTATTTTTACCGAATAAGCCTTTATGGTACAGGTATGAATTTTACCTCTGTACTCCAATATTACATATAAATTCCTTGCAGCCGCTTTGTTGGTATTAACTAAATTAAATTTTTCAGTAATGGTCTGACTGAGTTATGCAATCCAATTTGAGGTAAAATACATTATTTTTGTTTATACATCCATTTTGTTGGTACTCTTCACTATTTGAGCTTTCATGGGATTTGTTTGTTGTTTACGTTGCTTGTTTGTACTTTAATATGAAAATGTCGACACTGCCTTGGTGTCGTAGTTCGTACTGTAATATGAAAATGTCAAGGAGTAACTCACACCCTTGGTGTTGTACAGGTTTAAAAGGAAGTTCTGTCAATATAAGGTTAGTTGTTGATTTTGTATCCTTTGTCAAATTTTAATTTATTAGCATTTCTATTGATATAATTAGACTAGTTTTTCTTTACATTAAGCAGGTTCCCTATTTCTATAGATACACACCTGAAAAAGGTCGGTGATAATGGCGACTCGTTATTTCAATGATGCGATCGACCCTAAGCAAAGTACATATACGACTCATACCTTAATGTTCTGCGATCGACTTGTGATCTTGAAGGTTGAACTTTGATTGATTTTTTGGAATGATTCTTTTCAGATTGTTTTATTATTTCTTTGTTTAGTTGTCACTAAAAGGCTGTTGTTATTAAATAATTGATTAATGGTTTAATTTTTTTTTCTAGTAATATCTTCAGCTGACAAAGACTGGAGATAGCGGCGACTCCAACCTGCGATCGACTTCAGGGGAAGTGCAAAAGAGAAAAAGATAGCTGCTGTAAAAACCAACAGCTGTAAAATGGGAATTCACAGGGTAAGGTATGTTCTATTTGTATTTCACCTAGAAGGGGGTTGGACTGTATAGCTTTTTTAGTCAGTATTATAAAAACTTTGGCTTGCTATTAAAATCTTTGTTCAAATAATTTAGTGATCCATTTTCTCTATGTTACTAACAAAGTAAATAGAATACAATTTGAACTCCTTCCTCAAAGAACTATATCTATAGCATAGATGAAACAACACGACATCGCTCTTAATCAAAAAGTGGTCGAAGTAAATGGTTATTAAAAGAAAATGAAATTGGTGATATAAAACAACCAATGCTTTCAGTTAAACATTTACTTGGCATACAGAATATAAATTTCTTAACATATACCATGTCAAACAAAGGCAACTGATATATATTTGAGTATAAGAGCAGCTTCAAAATATCTGATCATATATGGTTATAGTGTCAAAACTTTTGAAATGTATAGATGCATTGATACACTTGGGCTTAGCAAGTGTTTTTGGAACATAGTTTTTTTCTCCTTCTAAACAACGTAGTCAACAAGGAATCTACTGTATAATCCCATAATGCCCAATATGCAATGACCATGTTAAATTATCTTAGAGGCTTAATCTTGTATTCATTTACATCAGTGCAAATTCAAAATCTGTAAGAGTTGTGTCAAACTGTACTAACATAGGTAGTATTGCGAGTTTATTATTTGTATGCATGATCATTTTTAGACAACCATAGTATAAGAAAAATCATTTTTTTCCTTGTTAGTAACCCTGCCACCATCTTATTGTATTATATTTGTTTTTCTCTTTGTCCAAGTTGTTGCTTGTTTCTTTGAACGCTCTGTTCATCCACTCTCTTCTAATTATTCATTATTTAGTTGTTTACTAGGCTCATATACTGCGCATACATATCATGTCTTGTGTTAATATTCAACACAATCAATGAGCAGACTATATATATTGAGACTACAATGCATACTACATAAACCTAGGTTAATAACTACTATTAAGCAAAACAGTAAACAAGGTATCTAGCAAAGCCCGGCAACAATGCAAATTTGAAACAATAATGACATAAGTTACCCTGAGGTTGATTTTCGAAATTTACTTTCAAACTATCATGCTTCGCTGCATCATTCTTGTAACTTTCAAATCCTCTAGATATTTTCAACGAAATGTGTATATCAGATCAACACAGTTAAAATTATTCAAAAGTACTGATTATGGCTGTTTATGCAAAGAAATAATTAAATTAGACTTGTGGTCGAGTATCTTTCCAAGTTTCACTACATCATTCAATTGTGACTTGCCCTCAAGATACTACGATAAATGGAATTTAAACAGAATCATATGGTTCTTATTGGAAGTTAGTCAGAAGTGACGGGCCTTGCGCAACCTTCTAAAATTTTACTATTGCTTTAAACATTTTAGGAAGTATAGTGAAGCTAATACCATTATCATTGATGCTAATGATGAAGCTGGTTCCAGTCCAGAAGGAGATGGCAGTAAAGTTCCTACTTTTTCATCATTCAATTTGCTTATCTTTTATTCCTACTAGCATAACCTTTATCCTAGTTTTTATTAATTTTTCTTTGTATTTCCCTTTTTCTTATTGCAGAATCCCCATATTCAAGAAGGTCGATCCCTATGATAAAGGGCAAAAGGTTTCAGAAGAGGTCCGAGTTACCATCCTTTAGTAAAGTAGTTACCGTTTCAAAGAATCAAAAGGTTCCCAAATCTTCCTATGTTGGAGGTTCTACAGAAAATGTCTCGGCTGTGCTCTTTGAAAAGATTAAACGGTCTGTGAATGATAAAAGGGCTACTTCTAGAATGAATTTTTGTATATACTTATCGCTGGATGGGCTAAGCTTCCAATTTCTATGTTTGTTGTGCATCAATTAATTGAGCGAGCGTAGCCTTCAAGAGAGTACTAAGGTAAAGTGAACTCTATAAATGGACAAATTTTTATGCGTGTTCTTGTTCCATTTATCCTGCTCTATTTTTTAAATAATGGCAGAGTTTGCTTCCCTTCAACATGGATGTTCAAGGTAGAAGAGATGGTTGCTGCCGTCGAGGAAAAAAAGGAGTTTGAAGAGGAATCTAGTAGGTAAGTGGATGAGTTGATTGGAAAATCCAAGATTACTGAGAAAACATTGCAAGAAAAAATGAGGAGATGAAGAATACAAGAGTCATGGTAATGGATAAAAAGCATTCTTGAAAGCCGCCTCAATAAGTTAGGTAAATAGTAACCTACTTTTGTGATAAAACAAACCTTGTGATTCTGGGTTTTATGACCTTTCAAAGGAAACTTCCTTCTAACATTTAATCTATTATCCTATCTTTGTTTAATTACAATGTAGTTTTTCAAACGGTTGTAACAAATATGAGGTTTCTTCTTAATTTTTCATATTGCCCCTTTTTCTAATCTCGGATTAGTATATTTTTAGGAAGTTTCATGCTTAACTGTTCAAAGTTTCAGAAGAATCATGCTTCTCTTTACCAATCTTTTGAAGAAAGCTAAAAGTGGCTCTTAAGGCCATGTTGACTTTCTTGAGACAAAACTCTTTCAAAGTTGGTGGTTGGGTATGTTTAGATTTATTTTGCTGTAATTATAACATTGTGGTTTTAGTAATGTTATGTGTTTGTGTATGGGATAATGTTAGCACCAGCTGAATAGTTTTGTTGTATATAATTCAGCTTGGTGCATGAATTATGGACATTCTTTTTTGAATGTGAATTGACTACTCAGAGACATTTGCACCAGTGGCCAAGATGTCTACGGTTCACACATTTCTGGCTGTAGCAGTAGTCAAAGGTTGGATCTTGCACTAGATGGATGTTCATAATGCTTTCCTTCATGGTGATCTGCACAGGGAGGTGTATATGAAGCTTCCCCCAGGTTTTGAGCATAGAGAACCCGACAAAGTATGTCGTTTGTGTAAGTCTCTTTATGGTCTGAAACAAGCATCACGTTGTTGGTTTGCTAAACTTGCTACTTATTTGACTGCTTATAGTTTCTCCCAGACTCTTTCTGATTATTCTTTGTTTTCCTACTGGAGCGGAGATATACATATTCATGTTCTTGTTTATGTTGATAATTTGATAATTTCTGGTAATGATTCAGAGGCGATTGACAAATTTAAGAAATATCTTAGTTCTTGTTTTCATATGAAGGACTTGGGAGTCTTAAAATATTTTCTACGTATTGAGGTAGGTCGCAGTGCAGCTGGTATTTCCTTATGTCAGAGGAAGTATGCATTAGATATTATTGCAGAGTGCAGACTCTTAGGTAGTAGACCGACGACTTTTCCTATGGAGCCGAACCACAAACTTGGGTCCTCTACTAGCCCACCTCTTGAGGAGGGGTGCAGTATCGATGTCTAGTTGGTAAATTGATCTATCTCTCTTTTACTCGTCCTGATCTAGCATATGCAGTGCATGTTTTGTCCCAGTTCTTGCAGAAGCCAAGACAGGATCATTGGGATGCAACACTACGGGTTATGTGATGTCGCAAGAATTCCCCGGGCCAGGGAATTCTCTTGAAAGCTGATTTAGAATTGACTCTATCTGGTTGGTGTGATTATGATTATGCAAGTTGCCCCCTTACACAGCATTCTATTACAAGATGATTGGTGTTTCTTGGTGATTCCCCTATCTCTTGGAAAAACAAGAAACAAAAGACAATATCATTATCTTCCACTGAGGCTGAATATCGTTCACTGACAGCCTTGATATGTGAGTTGAAGTGGCTGAAAAAATTGATAACATGTTTGGGTGTTCAACATATTTCTTCTATTCCGGTTTACTGTAATAGTCAGTCAGCATTGCATCTAGCATGGAATCTCGTGTTTCATGCACGCTCCAAACACACTGAGGTAGATATGCACTTCATTTGTGTTGCTATTCAGATGGGATGATCATTACATCATATGTACCTACTGCTTCGCAGCTTGCTGATATCTTCACTAAACCACTCGGGAAGCAACAGTTTATTTCTTTGTTGCGCAAGTTGGGCATTTGTGATCTGCATGCACCAACTTGAGGGAGGGTGTTAGGAATATGTTTGTATATATTTGTTTCCATTGGTTTATTATATGTTTCCCAGTATAGAAGATTATATTTGTTTCCATTAGTTTATTAAATGTTTCCCGGTATAGAACATTATTTTTGTTTCCATTTGTCTAAGATATATTTACGGGGAAACATAAACTCATTTTTCTACAAATTTGTATCATCTACATAGTTTTGAATAAAAAAAATTATTTTCCTATAGCAGCACCAGAGAAGTGATGCAGGAAGTGCCAAAAAATGTTACTATATGCAAAAAATTATCTGTGGAAACACTTTCTAGGTGTTGCGTTTTGCCATAGAGTCAAAGGCAACACCTTTGCGACCCAATGGCGATATTTTTATGGTGATGCCGCAGATACTAACTTTACTTAAAAGTAGGCCCCACATTATCTATAACAACACTTTTACCATCTAGTGGCAACACTTTTACAGGATTAATTATTTATTTATTAGGATACTAATACACAGAATTTGAATTCAAACAATGTTTTATTAAATAAAATATTTTATTTCTACAACTGAAATAGTACAAATTTCCGACTCCAACTATTTACAACTCAATGATTTACTACAACACTGATTATTCACATATACAGATATTCCTCACTATATCACTCAGTTCACTCATTACATGGGCAGTTTTAATTTATATAGACACTAACACTGACAAATATATGTCGAGCCGAAGGCGAGCCATCAGCGGGTCCGGCGCAGCGCCGGCGGGGATCCGGGGCCCCATAGTCCTGGTGGCACACCGAGTCCATCATCACCCAAAGCCTTAAAAAACAACAACAAACATTGAACTTCAAAACTGCATATGTAAACATGAATTTTGTTTCAAAACATCATATGTAAACTGCATATGCAAGCATGCATTCCGACCGAACCATGCATATGCAGATTTATAATTCTTGTAATTATCATGAGTAAGAGGTTATTATTTGATCAGTATTGATATCTGACCCAACCATCATCTCTGAAAACACGCATTCTATTTGATATTAGTAATACAACAATGGTTTATATTAGGTAATGGTGATGCTTTACACTAATATCTAAACTGATATGGATATGGATTAACAGTTGCACATGTTAAGGAAGAAGGCAAGTAGTTTTCACTTGCTAAAATGGAAAAGAAAATAAATGAGAAACAGGGACAATTATTTGAGGTTGGAGAACATTATCAGGTTGTAATCATTTCTCAATATGACTTCAAACAGTTTTCAACTCATCTCTACAATACATCAAACACCTGCAATGCAAAAAACCAATGATGGTCAAATTGTTCACAACCACACTTCACTAGGAGCTTAAGTTTTATGTTATTAAATTGATTTACAACCCGATAGCTACTCAAAATACCATTTCAGCGAATCAACATATTAAAGTACCACAAAATACCATGAATTCCAAGTCCTAGCTACTCCTTTTCTTAGTTGGATTTCAAGTACACAATCATATCTTCAGCTGATAAAAAATTCATCCCGAGCTCTACAGATTAATAAATTCGAAATATAAATTAACTAATCTCAATTCGAGATTTTGGGAACTTTCGAAACTCACCTATAAAAAAACTGAACGAGATTCATCTCGAATTAAAGAAGCTAAAGTCGTATTTTTTCATCCCAAGTTGAAGTCGTGATCTATTCATCTCGAATTTGTAACGATACGGATTTCGCTCGGACCTAATCGATCGCTAAATCGACCAAGACCATTCAAAACCTGGATACGCTAACTCTGGGCATACAACACATCAGAACAAATAACAGAAGACTTTTATAAACATAATAATAATGTTACATCAGAGTACAGAATATCAAAGCACATCGAAAATAACAATACAGCGGAAGATTTATTTACAATAAATGTAATACAATGCACAGCGAAAAATAAATAAACTAGCACAGCGGAAGACTATCAACGCTCTAGATACAGCTTAAAGCTTCAATCCAGAATCCTACTCTATAAACAAATATCTGCAAACAAACCCCTCGACTGCCCGTGTGAAAAATGGGGCACCCGAGTTTGCAAGGGAAAAGCAAACTACGAGTCAGTCATGGGACTGGTGTGAAAAACTCTACAGTTAAAATTAACTTATATAAATGATAAGAAAAATCACAGGACTACGCCGCTAACGCTGAACGGGTTTACCCCCATGAATGCCAATGTATAAACAACAATTAGTAATAGAGATATGGATCTACTATGCATCAATCAACATGCAATATCCCAATCTACCCATTTAGATTAATCACCACACTTAGATTTTCCAAATCCAATTCAATTTACAGAAATTGTTCCTTCGGACTTTATTTCCCGATTTCTATTTCAAATCATTTGAAATACATATCTAACTTTTATATCAAAGTAGATTTCACTTCGGGATCTCCAATCAAATCGTTGGAAATATGAATTCCAAATCGTAACAATGCATACAAACAAGTATGCAACCAAATATCAGGAATCTTCCCTCATACAAGGCTGTACGCGCCCCTCCAACTTGATATATATATATGTATATATATATATATATGTGTGTGTGTGTGTGTGTGTGTGTGTGCGTGCACCTCCCACTATGGAGCAGGCTACACGCTGACCACTCAACAACTAAGGTCCTGGATCCAGCCCATACTTCTAGTCGTCCAAGTCACCCGATCTTTAGCCACATACTTGATAAATCATTTTATATCCTGAAGTAGGGAAAATCATTTCACCATATAATAATCACAAGTACTTTCAAATTATAGTACTTCACGTCAGCGATTCACACATATGATTAGTCACTATTAATCACATAACCTTTGAGATCGTACGTCTCAAAGAATGGTGTTAAGCAAGAGAATAAATTCTCTACCATCAAGCAGATATATCATCAATAGCAACTAATCGGTTATGTGTTGAACTACCATGTAACACATAATACATTTCTAAATCATTTTAGAAATCATCGGGCTTAGGCCTCGAAATCCTTTCTGTTTTATAAAACATTTTACAAAACATTCCCTGTCCAAAATCGGGAATACATTTCTTTTCACTTAAGAAAAATATCATTTCAAAATCATTCATTAAATTTGAAATGAACATAACAACATCGCTACACATTTCATAGTCAAATCGTGAAGTGTTCCACAAGATGTTAGCATACCAGTATTTCTACCCAACCCAATGCTAAATATAAAAGCATATCTTGCTCATAAACTGGTCGAGCACAATCCAAACAATCAATCAATCATAATCATGAATATCAACAGCCACGTAAATTTGGTTTAATTACAACACGTGTTTCGGTAAATTCAATTACCATTTATTCATTCACAATCTAATTAAAGATTTATTCAAACTCCAATTGGTTTTAATCCCAAAATTCATTTCTTATTGATTGTTTAACTTTCTGGAAATTAATCCTGCTTTAACTGGGTTAAAGAACCAATGTTATTTAAACACATTTCATGAAAAACCCAAAATCCAATTCGGTATTAAATATAAGGCTCTGAATAGAAATTATATCGGCTTATATTCAATATCAAATTCTGAAACTAACGGATATCGTATTGGAATAACGATATCAATATCTTCCAAATTCCCACAACAATATTCGTATAATCACGGAACCCAAAATTGAAAAGATTATTTCTACTCAAATCCATTCCAATTTATATATTGAAAATTTCTGGTTATATTAAAACCATTCACAAATCCAATTTAATTTATTAAAAAATTATTGGATTTCAAATCTAGTTAATAACTAGTTCATTTTGATAAAAGTATATTTTTATCTTTTCAGATATGGAATTTTTCATCCCAATTCTTTTCAAATCATTTATTATGATTTTATACAAATTATTAAAAAAATTAATAATTTTATTAAGGCCCTTTTAGTCGATTTCCATAAACGGTCATCGAATTGCATTTACATCAACCTTTTCCAAATTTGATTTGGACATAATTCCAAATCCATCCGTTAGATTTCAAATCTCTTATATTCTTTGGAAAGCTCTTTTCAATACGTACCTAATGGTTTCGGTTTTAGGAGAATCCGGCGGTCGGATCTCCTGTAATATCAATTCGAAGACAATGGTCGAAATTCGCGAACGGCCGCGGCGCGGCACGTTCTATTCAGACCATTAAATATATATAATATGTATATCAAATATATTTCATTGATTTCCAATCAAATCGTATTTTATAAACTGTTTATAAATTCATTTTAAAATGATTTCAACTTCATTTACAATTTTAAATCAAAATTGAATATTCCTTATCATGACAATTTTATACAGTGCATATATATGTTAAAAATTATATTTTTTGCGAATCAATATTTCTTTCATTCACACTTCATATATATATTATTCACATTTCATATATATATTATTCACATTTCATATATATATTATTTTCATTTCATATATATATGTATATATATATATATATATTATTTTCATACTTCATATATGTATTATTTTCTTTTCTCATATATATATATATATTTATATATATATATTTCACATTTCATATTTATAATATTTTCTTTTCATATATATATATATACATATTTTGCATTTCATATATATAATATTTTCATTTCGTATATATATATATTTCACATTTCATATATATATTATTTTCATTTCATATATATATTATTTTCACAACGCATATATATATGTAATTTTCATCGCATATATATATATATTTTATTCACATCGCATATATATATATATATATATATAATTTTCACTTCGTATATACATATATATATATATTACACACATCACAATCACAATACAGTCAATTATGGTTTGTACAGAAAAATAGTGTCGGGTGCTGCTAAGCACCGTCTGCATCCTAGTATATATTTTACTGTAAAATACTAGAGTGAGAAGGCGTTCTCACTATCGGTTTCCACTTCGTCAGTGTTTATCTGGTGAACTCTGCATCGTTCAGGTTTGAATTCGCCTAAATTTCTAATGTGCTCCAAATTGAACCCGGTTAGTCTTATTGTGAAGCTCTCATCCCCACGATCGCAATGGATCCAGTTTCGCGCGATTTGGACCTCGTATGAAGGAGATATGGGATTATAAACATTTAATTGCATTTTTGAATTAATTATAATTAATTGAACAAATTAATTTCCAAAATTAACCCTGCCTTCATTTTTCTTCACGTAAAAAACTAGACCGCGATAAACCAAAAGCTTCTGATCTGCAACCCAAATCGCACCCTTCCCCAAGCTGCTTGGACACAATCTGACTAGCCCACGTCATCGAGCCTTCCACCGCCTTCCTGCGCCAGAAACCCTGGCGAGTTCGATCCCTCCTGCCACGCCAGAAAAGCGCTTGAACGTGGTGACTTTCAGGGTCAATTCCTCTTACCACCGTACACGAAAAATAATCTCCTCCTTATAGAATTGAAGATCTAGGAAAGAACTACAATTTTTGCTTTGGAACCCAAGACTAATTCGAAGTAAATCGCAAACGATTAATGATCGAAAATTGAGCGATGTTGGCCGAGAAATCACGAGTGGCGGCGATTTGTGTATTCTGATTAGAGTTTCTTGATTTTGGCCATTTATATAATATTTTACTATTATTTAATTTTAGTTTAATCAGTTTTTTTCTTTCGAAATCCAAATTAAACCCAAGACTGACGCCTCCAACCTAATACCCACATTCTGGACACAATGGAATATGTTTCTATAGCCAATTCGACTGTTTCGACTATTTTTCTTTAAATTGAAATATAAATCAATGTATATTGAATTCAAACATACATTTTAATTTACCGGGGCCACATACTGATTCCAAAAATTCCCAACAAATAAATCTAGCTATGTTTTGACGATACGGTCCTAACAAAACTAATTTCGTCGAATTTGGAGACCATTTGAAAAATGGACATTTTCCTGGTCGATCCAATTCAAATTTAAATTACCAAACACATTTAAATTTACTACGCTCACATATTAATTCCAAAAATAATGAAATTTGAAACCTTGCAATAATTTTACATTACGGATCGAACAATAGTGGTCTTGTCGAAAAGGAGATCGTTTGCAAAATGGCTATATACTATATTCAAATATATATATGAATTACATAGCGACTATTCTGAATTTTCAGCTGGACACAACTTTTTATTCCCGTTATGAAATCTGGATTTTTCACATTCATTGGAAAGATATTTTCAAACAGATTCAAATATTTCTGGTTTTACTGAAATCCAGTTTATTTTGAATCATGTGCATTCATTTGAATTTAAAATTGAATTTTCAAACTACCGCGCCATTTCAGGCTCGTTATATAATTAAAATTATTCGTTCTAACTTCGATTCAAATATATTTTCAGTCGTTATTATTTAAAATAAATCATTTTAAATATTCAAAATACATTAAAATAGCTAAAATAAAAATTTTAAGTTGGTTCTGAAATTCCAGGTTGTTACAATCTCCCCCACCTAAAATCTTTTCGTCCTCGAAAAGGAACGGAGCTGAAAGTTGTTTAACTAACCAACTCAACTTTCATTCTGGCTTTCATTCTTCAACTTTTCAGTTTCTAAGAATTTCTAATTTTTCAAAAATTTGGCTAACACCCTAAATTATCAAAAAACAATTCACCATAGCCTCCTTTGTACGGGTTGATATTTAAAATCACAACTTTCCTCGCAGGGCCCTCATCAATCCAAAAGAAAAAGCCAAGCGGCTAGCCAGTCGGCTCATAAAATCATCAAACCCAAACAAAACAGTAAATATGTACCTATTGGTCGGACATACAATTTTATTCCTCTTCATAGCTTCCATGCTACGACGTGTTCAGTATATATACATGTACATGTATGCAATTTCAACCAATTTTCAATTCAGTTCAATATTTGATTCTATTTGGCTAAATTTACCATTTATTGTCATATTGATTTAATTAGTTATCGTTCCAATATTTTAATTAGTTGGATTGATAATCACATAACACAACCAGCAATCAATTAGCTGGTTAATTTTTCAAATATATACATAACTTTTATATATTCAAAAATCATATTTTCTAAGATCGGATTATATATATAATCACAAATACATTAATTATAAACTTGTCAATCTCAACTCGTCCTAGGGCATTACTAACCCCATCTCTAATGAGTTTCTCATTCTAGGATACTACTCATCCTATCTCTAATGAGTTTTCTTTCATAGGATATTACTAATCCAATCTCTGATGAGTCTTTTGTTCTGTTCTAATGAGTTGCACCCTAAAGATTTGAGTTAACCAAAGCTCCGATACCAACTGTAACGACACAGCTTTCGCTCGGGCCTAATCGACCGCTAAATCGACATTTGTAACAACCCGGATTTTCAGAACCAATTAAAAAAATTTATTTTAGCTATTTTAATGTATTTTGAATATTCAAAATGATTTATTTTAAATAATAACGACTAAAATTTATTTAAACCAAAGTTAGAACGAATAATTTTATTTTAATTATGTAACGAGCCTGAAATGGCATTGTAGTTTGAAAATTCTATTTTAAATCCAAATGAATGTACATGATTCAAAATAAACCGGATTTTAGTAAAACCAGAAATATTTGAATCTGTTTGAAAATATCTTTCCAACAAATGTGAAAAATCCATATTTCATAACGGGAATAAAAAGTTATGTCCAATTGAAAATTCAGAATAGTTGCTATGGAATTTATATATATATATATATATATTATATATAGCAATTTTGCAAATGACCTCCATTTTCGACGAGATCACTTTTGTTGGATCCGGAATGTCAAATTATTGCTATGTTTAAAATTTAATTATTTTTGGAATTAATATGTGAGCGTAGTAAATTCAAATGTGTTTGGTAATTTAAATTTGAATTGGATCGACCAGAAAAATGTCCATTTTTCAAACGGTCTCCAAATTCGACGAAATTAGTTTTGTTAGGACTGTATCATCAAAACATAGTTACATTTATTTTTCTGGCATTTTTGGAGTCAGTATGTGGCCCCGGTAAATTAAAATGTAACATTATTATGATGTTTATAAAAGTCTTCTGTTATCTGTTCTGATGTGTTGTATATCCAAAGTTAGCGTATCCGGGTTTTGAACGGTCTTGGTTGATTTAGCGATCGATTAGGTCGGAGCGAAATCCGTATTGTTATAGCTCATAAAAAAATTCCAATTTTTATATGTTATTAATATAAAGAAAATTCCAGTTTTTATACGCTATTCGTATAAAGAAAAATCCAATTCGGTATTAAATATAAGGCTCTAAATAGAAATTATATCGGCTTATATTCAATATCAAATTCTGAAACTAACGGATATCATATTGGAATAACGATATCAATATCTTCCAAATTTCCACAACAATATATGTATAATCACAGAACCCAATATTAAAATATTCCGAAGATTATTTCTACTCAAATCCATTCCAGTTTATATATTTGAATTTCTGGTTATATTAAAACCATTCACAAATCCAATTTATTTTATTTAAGAATTATTAGATTTCAAATCTAGTTAATAGCTAGTTCATTTTGATAAAAATATATTTCTTATCTTTTCAAATATGGAATTTTTCATCCCAATTCTTTTCAAATCATTTATTATGATTTTACACAAATTATTAAAAAAATTAATAATTTTATTAAGGCCCTTTCAGTCGATTTCCATAAACGGTCATCAACTGCACTTACATCGACCTTTTCCAAATTTTATTTGGATATAATTCCAAATCCAACCATTAGATTTCAAATCTCTTATATTCGTTGAAAACCTCTTTTCGATACGAACCCAATGATTCCGGATTTAGGAGAATCCGACGGTCGGATCTCCCGTAATGTCCATTCGAAGTCAATGTTCGAAATTCGTGAACAGTCGCGGCGCGTTTTATTCAAGCCGTTAAATATATATATATATTATATATATATTTCGTCGATTTCCATTCAAATCGTATTTTATAAACCATTTATAAATTCATTTTAAAACGATTCCAACGTCCTTTTCAATTTTAAATCAAAATTGAGTTTTCCTTATCATTATCATATATAAATGATATTTCAAAAGAATATATATATTTTAGAAAATATATTTTTAAGTATATATATATAAAGTTATATATTTGAAAAGTTAACAAGTTAAGTGCTGTAACGATACAGATTTCGCTCGGACCTAATCCATCGCTAAATTGACCAAGACCGTTCAAAACCCGGATATGCTAACTCTGGGCATATAACACATCAGAACAAATAACAGAAGACTTTTTTAAACATCATAATAATGTTACTTCAGAGTACAGAATATCAAAGTACATCGAAAATAATAATACAGTGGATGATTTAATTACAATAAATGTAATAGAATGCACAACGGAAAATAAATAAACTAGCACAGCGGAAGACTATCAATGTTCTGGACACAGCTTAAAGCTTCAATCCAGAATCTTGCTCAATAAATAAATATCTGCAAAATAAACCCCTCGACTGCCCGTGTGAAAAATAGGGGCACCCGAGTTTGCAAGGGAAAGGCAAACTACGAGTCAGTCATGGGGCTGGTGTGAGAAACTCTACAGTTAAAATTAACTTATATAAATGATAAGGAAAATCACAGGACCACGCCGCTAACGCGGAACGAGTTTACCCCTATGAATGCCAGTGTATAAACAACAATCAGTAGTAGAGACATGGATCTACTATGCATCAATCAACATGCAATATCCCAATCTACCCATTTAGATTAATCACGACACTTATATTTTCCAAATCCAATTCAATTTACAGAAATTGTTCCTTCGGACTTTATTTCCCGATTTCTATTTCAAATCATTTGAAATACATATCTAACTTTTATATCAAAGTAGATTCCACTTCGGGATCTCAAATCAAATCATTGGAAATATGAATTCCAAATCATAATAATGCATACAAACAAGTATGCAACCAAATATCTGGAATCTTCCCTCAGACAAGGCAGTACGCGCCTCTCCAACTCGATACATACATATATATATATATACATATATATATATATATATATATTAGTGTGTGTGTGTGTGTATGTGTGTGCACCTCCCACTATGGTACAGGCTACACGCTGACCACTCAACAACTAAGCTCCTGGATACATGCCATACTTTTAGTCATCCAGGTCACCCGATCTTTAGACACATACTTGCTAAATCATTTTATATCCCGAAGTAGGGAGAATCATTTTACTACATAATAATCACAAGTACTTTCAAATTATAGTACTTCATATCAGCAATTCACACATATGATTAGTCACTATTAATCACATAACCTTTGAGCTCATACGTCTCAAAGAAGGGTGTTAAGAAAGAGAATAAATTCTCCGCCACCAAACAGATATATCATCAATAGCAACTAATCGGTTATGTGTTGAACTACATGTAACACATAATACATTTCTAAATCGTTTTAGAAATCATCGGGCTTAGTCCTCGAAATCCTTTCTGTTTTATTAAACATTTTATAAAACATTCCCTGTCCAAAATCGGGAATACATTTCTTTTCACTTAAGAATAATATCATTTCAAAATCATTCATTAAATTTGAAATGAACACAACAACATCGCTACACATCTCATAGTCAAATCGTGAAGTGTTTCACAAGATGTTAGCATACCAGTATTTCTACGCAACCCAATGCTAAATGTAAAAGCATATCTTGCTCATAAACTAGTCGAGCACAATCCAAACAATCAATCAATCACAATCATGAATATCAACAACCAAGTAAATTTGGTTTAATCACATCACATGTTTTGGCAAATTCGATTACCATTTATTCATTCTCACTCTAATTAAAGATTTATTCAAACTCCTATTGGTTTTAATCCCAAAATTCATTTCTTACTGAATGTTCAACTTTCTAGAAATTAATCCTGCTTTAACTGGGTTAAAGAACCAATGTCATTTAAACACAGTTCACGACAAACCCAAAATCCAATTCGGTATTAAATATAAGGCTCTGAATAGAAATTATATCGGCTTATATTCAATATCAAATTCTGAAACTAACGGGTATCGTATTGGAATAACGATATCAATATCTTCCAAATTCCCACAACAATATTCGTATTATCATGGAACCCAATATTGAAATATTTCGAAGATTATTTCTACTCAAATCCTTTCCAATTTATATATTGGAAATTTTTGGTTATATTAAAACCATTTATAAATCCAATTTATTTTATTTAAAAATTATTGGATTTCAAATCTAGTTAATAACTACTTCATTTTGATAAAAATATATTTTTATTTTTTTCAAATATGGAATTTTTCATCCCAATTCTTTCCAAATCATTTATTACGATTTTACAAAAATTATTAATATTTTTAATAATTTTATTAAGGCCCTTTCAGTCGATTTCCATAAACGATCATCGAACTGAATTACAATGACCTTTTCCAAAATTGATTTGGACATAATTCCAAATCCAACCATTAGATTTCAAATGTCTTATATTTATTGGAAAGCTCTTTTCGATACGAACCCAACGGTTCCGGTTTTAGGAGAATCCGACGGTCGGATCTCCCATAATATCAACTCGAAGTCAATGGTTGAAATTCACGAACAGCCATCGCGCAGCGCGTTCTATTCAGGCCATTAAATATATATAATATATATATTTCTTCGATTTCCATTCAAATCGTATTTTATAAGCCGTTTATAAATTCATTTTAAAACGATTTCAACTTCATTTTCAATTTTAAATCAAAATTGAATATTCCATATCATGACAATTGTATACAGTGCATATATATATATATATGTTAAAAATTATATTTTTAACCAATCAATATTTATTTCATTCACACTTCATATATATTATTCACATTTCATATATATATATATATATATTATTCACATTTCATATATATATATATATATATATTATTTTCACACTTCATATATATATATTCACATTTCATATATATATTATTTTCATTTCATAAATATATATATATATATATTATTTTCATTTCATATATATATATATATATATTATTTTCACAATATATATATATATAATTTTCATCGCATATATATATATTTTATTCACATCGCATATAAATATAATTCTCACTTCGTATATATATAATTTTCACTTCGTATATATATATATATATATTATACACATCACAATCACAACATAATACAATCAATTATGGTTTGTACAGAAAAATAGTGTCGGGTGCTGCTAAGCACCGTCTGCATCCTAGTATATATTTTACTGTAAAATACTAGAGTGAGAAGGAGTTTTCACTGCCGGTTTCCACTCCGTCAGTGTTTATCTGGTGAATTCTGCTCCGTTCAGGTTTGAATTCGCCTTGTTGTGAAGCTCTCGTCCCCACGATCGCAATGAATCCAGTTTCATGCGATTTGGACCTCGTATGAAGGAGATATGAGATTATAAATATTTAATTACATTTTTTAATTAATTATAATTAATTGAAAAAATTAATTTCCATATTTACCCCTGCCTTCATCTTCTTCACGTGAAAAACTGGACCGCGATAACCCAAAAGCTTCTGATCTTCAACCCAAATTGCACCCTTCCCCAAGTCGCTTGGACACGATCTGACTAGCCCACGTCGTCAAGCCTTCCACTGCCTTCCTGCACCAGAAACCCTGGCGAGTTCGATCCCTCCTGCCACGCTGGAAAAGCCCTTGAACGTGGTGACTTTCAGGGTCAATTCCTCTTACTACCGTACACGAAAAATAATCTCCTCCTTATACAATTGAAGATCGGGGAAAGAACTATAATTTTTGCTTCATAACCCAAGGCTAATTCGAAGTAAATCGCAAACGATTAACCATCGAAAATTGAACGATTTTGGCCAAGAAATCATGAGTGGCGGCGGCCTGCGTATTCTGATTAGGGTTTTGTTGATTTTGGCCATTTATATAATATTTTATTATTATTTAATTCAAGTTTAATCAGTTTTTGCTTCCGAACTCTAAATTAAACTCAACGACTGACGCCCATAGCCAAATACCCCTATTCCGGACACAATGGAATATGTTTCGTTAGCCAGTTCGACTAGTTTTTCATTAAATTAAAATATAAATCAATGTATATTGAATTCAAACATACATTTTAATTTATCGGGGCCACATACTGATTCCAAAAATTCCCGAAAAATAAATCTGGCTATGTTTTGACGATACGGTCCTAAAAAACTAATTTCGTCGGATTTAGAGACCGTTTAAAAAATAGACATTTTTCTGGTCGATCCAATTCAAATTTAAATTACCAAACACATTTAAATTTACTACACTCACGTATTAATTCCAAAAATAATGAAATTTGAAATCTAGCAATAATTTGACATTCCGGATCCAATAAAAGTGGTCTCATCGAAAACGGAGGTCGTTTGCAAAATCGCTATATATTATATTAAAATATACATATAAATTCCATAGCGACTATTCTGAATTTTCAACTGGACATAACTTTTTATTCCCTTTATGAAATCAAGATTTTTCACATTCGTTGGAAAGATATTTTCAAACAAATTCAAATATTTTTGGTTTTACTGAAATCCGGTTTATTTTGAATCATGTACATTCATTTGAATTTAAAATCGAATTTTCAAACTACCGTGCCATTTCAGGCTCGTTATATAATTAAAATAAAATTATTCGTTCTAACTTTGATTTAAATAAATTTTTAGTCGTTATTATTTAAAATAAATCATTTTGAATATTCAAAATACATTAAAATAGTTAAAAAAAATTAATTGACTCTGAAATTCCGGGTTGTTACAGAATTAGAGAAACAGTTGCAATTTGTTGTAGAGGGAAAAACCCAAATTTTCCATCGCCATTGAAAAGGAAGCGGCTATATTTTTTTTCAAGTGAAAAATAGCAGGAGTTGTTGTAATATATATATGAATGTTGTGATTATGCTTTCATTAGTTCTTTGTTTAGTCCCACATCATGGGAATAAGTTAATGATCAGCTCCAAAGCCTATATATAAAAGAGCCAATGTAATAGAAATAATGATACATCTGAATGAATAAAAATGTCCTTTCTCCCTTGTTTCTTCTGTTCTGTGTTCGTTTTATAACACGTTATCAGCACAATCTCTCTAAAATATCTATTCCAATCATGTCTGTGAAAACTGCCACTGCAGTTTAATCCGATTTCACAAAATCTAATCATTCTTTCCACCCGAACTCAACATTTGCAGAGAAAAAACGAATGGCAAATTCTGGCATGAAGCGAAATGGAAGCAGCCTCCCATCAGCAAAGAAATTCATCGTCAATAATATCGAGCAAAATGGTAGTGGATTTGGTCGAACAACCATGTAGATCTGGCCATTCATAACAAGGCATCCCACAGCTTAGATATGGAGTCAAACTCTTATACCAGCACCACGTTTTCGGCCAAGGAAGCTGCAATCCCAGATCTAAAAACAGACGTCATCTATAGGCTAAGCTGCTGTAAATTATACTTTCATAATAGATCTGGTAAGTTTGAGTTTTCCTTATTTCTCGGATCTAGATTGTCACGGATTTATTCCTTGATTTCGGTTGTTCCACTGATTTTTGCTAATTAATTGCCTATTTATTTGATAAATAGATCTGTAGATTATATTACAAGTGAATAAATCCAGATTACAGAAAATTATAGTTTTATGATATTAGATAGTGGAACAAACAATATTTTATGTTAATGGTTGTAATGTGGAAATATTCAGTATGTGGATTCCTGAGTTAATAGTAACATAAATTCAACAGGCTCATGGAATTAACTAACTATATAATATGGAAAATATCTGCTATTCATGAAATTAATTTGCATCTGCTTTATGTCTAAGATGTGCTAAACAGTGGAGCATCTCACTTTATGGGGAGATAGTAAAATATATGCTAAATGCAGCACTATTTGCATCTATTGTAAGCACCATTTTTAGATGTATTGTTGGATTCAATTTTTATGAACGTATGATCTGAAACAGTCAATTATCATAAGTAGTCTTTCTAGTAATGAAATAAGATAGCATTCAAATTGTGCACTCCAAATCCCACTCACGTGGGAACCATATGCATTTCTGCTGTTGTGAATAATATGCTCATGTCTGCATTTTACTTTGCATTTCGGCCATTACATGTTGCCTTTCGCCTCTTTGCATATTCATGCTGTCATGTTTATTTTTAAGCTCTCGCCTATACTGATTTTAAGTCCTGGCAAGTATTGAAGAAAACCTTGGTTGCTGCTTTTATTTATGAGCATTTCATTTATTTTTAATGCTCTCGCCCAATTCACATTTTGCTGTCCTCGACCAAGACCATATTCGCTTGCATATGACCTGAGCTTCCCTGTGCATTTTTTTTCCATTCGTCTGTGCATTTTTGAATGCATGCTGTCACAAAGCCGATATGGACTTTATCATTTGTATGATATATACACACTTTATTGTAGTGAAAATTGTTCATTTGTGTACTATAATATTTCTTTGCTGCAAATTTGATTTGCATATTAAACTCACCACATAAAATACTCTTTGAAATATCTGGCTACAGTAAATGTATCTTGCGGTTATATATTAAAAAAAATTATATATATAAAAAATAAATAAATTAGTAATGCACATTTAAAATAGGATAGTCTTCAGCAAATAAGATTTGTAGTTACATGATTATACATGAACATTTCAACTATGTGCTATTATGATGCCATAAATAAATGTACATTGCCTTAAGTTAAGTTGCTGATACATAGTTGATATAATATTTGGTTTACTGACCTGATTAGTATTGTATGCTGCAGAATTAATACAAGATTTACAAATTCCTTAGATATAACAAGTATGTTAATCTCTTGAAGAGATGTTTATGTACATTTTATATTGATTAAATATTCTGAAGATATAACATGTATGTTAATCTCTTGAAGAGATGTTTTAGATTTTTTTTATTACAAAATCCATACATCCTAGAAGAGATGTTAAAGAAATTTTGTTGTTATTATATTGCAATTTGATAAAAGAAAACAATATATTCCCTGAAGGAATATCATCTACTCCATAAGTAGTGTTTTTAATCTCTTGCGTCCTATTTTTATTCATTGCATGTAATTTTCTTACTGTATTTAAATTTTGATATGTATTTTTGTACATTGATATGACATTTCGATAATTTGCATATACATCTCCGGAAGAGATAAGTTCAACCCAGAAGCGGTGGTAACAAAATATCTTAAGAAGATATCTATATATTTGAAAATAATAAAATATCTCCAGCAGAGATATATTATCTCTAGAAGAGATTTTTATATTTAAATGATAAAATATACCTAGAAGAAGTTTATAAATTTTTCCTGAAATTATGTGTTGATACTCTATAAGTGGTGTTTATAGAATATCTCCAGAAGAGATATTATATTCTCGTATAACAAGGTAAAAGAACTTTTGTTAAAATATTTTCAAATATCAAAGTTATAAGGAAATAACTAACGCAAAGAATTTTCAAACCAAGATGGAAACAGTAGTGGGTACGATACATTTACAAAATTCAGTTGGATATTATCATGGACCTGTAGCTCCATTAGACAAATTGAGAAATCGATTGTGATACGTGATTTATTTATCTTTAAATATATCATGAATTCAATATAATATGCATAATTATTCTTGAAGAACAATCTTTAGATATTCTCCCGAAGTGATAATCTATAAGTCATGTCATAATTTTTCATGCAAGCTATAATTATAGTCTTGAAGAGATTAATATATGCAACATGTATGATTGTGTATTTTTCCAAGTATCCAGAAGATATTTTTTTTATGCATTGAACTCTCCAGATGAGAGATGTAGAAATTTCATATGCAACTGAGAAATAAAACTTAACAAGCAGAAGTTGTTTATATATTTTATTTGGACCAGAAGTTCAATATGGTTTCAAATCAGTTGTTTGGAACATTATTATACGATCTTGAAAATTTTATAATGACATTGATCAATAAATAAAATCAATAGTTTGGATCTTTGGAATAATTTGTTCTAAAATCACTAACTCAAATATGAAAGAATATGCAAATTTATAATACGTGGACGCACATATATATATTCATATATGTAAATATTCAATTAACAACCTGAAGTTTGTTATGAGCTCATTTTGTAAATTATACATAAATATTATTTAGTGATTTAAAAATTGAATCAATATGAATGTTGAATGACCTGAAGTCATAATTTATTCAAATGATCTGTATAATAAGAAAATTCCTTCAATATTGCTAGATCAATGAAAGAGAATAAATAATATAACTCGAATGCATCTTATCAACTAATCGAAGGATTATCCTCCTAGAATTGATATACACATAATGTATTTGCAATGTGATAATGGATCAAAATGAGAATCCAAAAAGGATTATTATTTAATGTGACAATGTTTGTCAACATTGAGGGGGAGGATAAAGGGATACAATTTCATTTTGAACATTAGTATTAAATAATTGTAACTTGAATAAATTATCAATGATATCCCTAGTAGACTTTCTCCAAAATAAAATTGAATTCCCGAAGGATCAAAAGATGTAAATCACATCCGAAATGTGATATAAGAAGTCAGTTCAAAATATTTTTGGAGTAAGTAGCAAAGATGCCAAATAAAGGAGGTGAGTGTTCATGAAGAAACACTTAAGGATACTCTAAAAGTGATCCATGACATGATTGTCAAAATAACCCCAGAAGTGGTTTAGGTACCTAAAGCATGATAAGTTTTGAGATCTCAATAAATCATGTATAGAACTGACAAGAAATAATCATCGATGATAAATTAATAAATAATAAAGCGCTTATATTTATAAAAGGATTAAAAATCCCATATTTGAGAGAAACATGATTGGCCATCATGAAATTCTCCTAAATAAGATATATGGACCTGTAGTTCATGAGATATGAACCTGTAGTTCATAAGATAAAAATAGAAATATATATAATGACGAAAATACACGGAAGTTACTGAAGCACCATAGAGTGTTAACAACATGTTAAGTGCCATGAGCATTGTATTTTCAGAGATAACTGAATTGATTAAAGTGGTAAAAGTGTTTAAAACACTTATAATACCCTGAAGGTATAAACAATGAAAATATACAAATTCCAGAAGAATTTAAATAACTTTGTTGGTGATAAAGAGAAAGAAATGTAGATTACAACATTCTTTTAAGTATTGTTGTGATAAAAATCTTGAAATAATTCATGATGAGTAGTTCACTTCCTGCTTTCAAGAATTGTTGTAATAAAACTCTTAATATTCATTGAAGTGGTAGTTGCGATATGCAAAACTTATTATAATATATAAGTTCCTGAAAAACATAAATAACATTTGTTATTATAAAGAATACCAAGAACATGGATGATAGATTGCAACATTCTTCTAAGTATTTTTGTAATGAAAATCTTGATATACTTCAAGATGATTAGATTACTTCCTGCTTATTAATGAAAGTTGTCTTATTCACCAAATATGTATTGCAATTTGCAACATGCAAGTCCGATTGAAACATAAAATTATAAGCACCTGAAGTATATTAATAAATGAATATTAGTATCATACAAATCACAAAAGGGAGGCGTTTTAAATAAGAAAGCATGCCTGAAGCATGGAAATGTACATGAAGTTTTAAAAGAAAAACTTCATTAAGAAGCATTTGTAAGCAATTTGAGTTATTGAAATAAGAATACGAATTCAGAGGAAATTATTAAATCAGGGGGAGCATCCATAAGTATGATATAATGCACACTTTTTCCTTAACTAAGTTTTTCCCCGTTGGGTTTTCTTAGTAAGGTTTTAATGAGGCATGGGTCATGATCCAGAAGTATCAACCCAAAAGTAACATACAAAAATAAGTTATAATGTACTCTTTTTCCTTATTTAAGATTTTTCCCACTGGGTTTTTCTTAATAAGGTTTTAACGAGGCATAACATTGATCCAGAAGTATCCACTACAAGAAAAACTGAGATTAGCGACAGATTTTTAGCAGCGGAAAATTCCATCGCTAATTAGCGGCGGATTTCCGTGGGCTTTGTAAGAGAAAATATTTTGGATTTTATATGTTATCTTATTATAAATTATTACCGTCGAATATTAATTTTGTCGCTAAATCAATGGAAATTGCAGCTCTTTACCGTCATATAATATTTGACGCTAAATTCCGTTGCTAATAGAGTCGGATTACCGTCGACATAATTTTGAAGCTATTTTCCTGCAGTTTTCCAAGAGATTTGAAATGAACTTTTATATTTTTTATTTATTAAATGTTTTAAATTTGTGTTATTACTTAGTAATTAATTAGTAAATTTAAATTTTAAATAATTAATGTTAATAATACATTAGTAATTAATAATAAATAATAACTATTAGAAGTAAATAAAATTCAATAGTTAATGCTGATTATTTTTTTTTTTGAAAATTAATGCTGACATTACCATAATTTAAAGAATTCCAAAATTTCATAAATATTAAAGAATTCCAAAATTTAAAAAATACGAACATTACCATACTAGTTATTATTTCCATGCCCATTTACAACTTTCACATGTAATTATCTTCTCTCACACATAATAAGTGTTGAATATGTTTTCAATTATGTTGAATTAGTTAATAATTACACATTGAACGTCGTGTATTGTTTAAAAACTATTTTTTCTTAAACATATTTTTAATACTCAATCATATAACAAATAATAACTAATATATCTAAAAATTATTAGTTATCAAGTAAAGTTTTATTAAGTGATTAATAATTAACATGTAATAGTTAATATTAAATATATAATATTAAGTAATTTTAATTTTTGTACGCATTTAGATTACTAGTCATATCATTCTTTCTCCACATATCAAGAACATCAGTATGGACTTATTTGATCTTAATTTATTCTTGAACGATATTCAAATAAGTTTTCCATTAAAAAAGAAAAAAGAAAAAAGGAACTGGTTAAAATTGTTACGTAGGCCTAAGGCGTAATACCCAAAATAAAACGGGTAAATACCCAAAAAGATAACGCTACAAACAAAACCGACTATACCAACGGATCAAACAACCAAACCCGAAAATGAAATCCAGGGCATGGCGGCTCCTGAAGCGATTTGCGTAAAATCTTCTTCTAAAATAAGTGAAATCATGGTGGTTTTGGAACTTCCAATTCTTTGTAATGCTTGTTTGAGCCTCTGTGCTTCTCAAGTTCCTCATCAATATCGTAAATTGGGCAATAATCGATCTTGCTCTGAATATTTTGAGGAAGAAGCTCAATGTCAGTCTTCCTATTTGTACTTTGAAGCTTCCTGATGTTCAGATGTAAAAGATCCGACGCTTGAACGTCCATATCTGGGATAGAAGCATCGAAAATGCTCAGATAATAAAGATGTCTTAGCATCCGTGCTTGCTGATAGTAAGTTTTTTTCTGTATTTCTATCGTAGATTATTTTACCAATTTTATTATTATTTCGATGTAGAAGCCTAGAAAATGAATATGATTTTCTTTTCTTTTTTCTGTTGATGTTTTACTTGTTGATATTTTCTTACAAATGTATGTTTATTGATACAGTAATAATTATAAATTACTATTCCTTTTAAGAATCATTTTAAAGACAGCTTTCATAATTATGTTTAAGATGTTGGTTAAGAGAAATTGTCTGAAGTTGCAAACAACCATAGCTACAACTTAAACCTTATACCTGTGTTGTAGAATTATTTGTCTATCCAATTTAAATTCTTTGCAACAAAAAATAAGATGTATAAATTAGTCATGTTGTTGACTAAAATCCAGTAATTCTATGTCAAACTGAGCAACAAAAGTCAAATTGAGTCCATAGTTAATTGAAGGTTGCTAATGGTTTGAAAAGATTTGGTGAATGCTATTGTATGAATAATATTCTGTACCTTTGCTTTATCTATGTTTAAAACCATGTATTCTTTGATCTGATATCTTAAATTTAGTGGTTTCCTGCGTAAAACTGTAGCAGGTAACATAGTAGTTAAGGCGCGCGCCTAGGCGCGCCTAAGGCGCAGGCCCAGGTCCTGCGCCTTCCTAGTGGCTAAGGCGCCTCCTCTAACGGAGGCGCACAAAAGGCGCGCCTTTGGAGCCTTTTTCTGAGGCTCCGGGGCGCAGAAAGGCGCGCCTCAAATTGATTTAGGGTTTTCAACCAGGTCGACATCGAACTCGACATCGAAAAAACGAAAAAAAGTGTCGTTGCTTTAGGGTTTGCAAATTCGAACTCGACATTGAATTTGAGCAAGGTCGACATCCAATTCGACTTAGGGTTTCAACCATTTTGTTCGATTGATCATTTTTCTGCAGTTTTTGGTTTTTGTTTTACAGCATTTTTTTTTTAATATGCAGCAGAGTTTTTTTTTTTAAATATATGCAGCAGGTTTTTTTGGTTTTGCAGCATTTTTTTATTTTTAAAATATATGCAGCAGTTATATATATATATATATATATATATATATATATATATATTTGTGTGTGTGTGTGTGTATGCAGCATTTTTTTTTTTTTTGCAACAGTTTTTTTTTTGCAGCAGTATATTATGTTTTAAAAATATATATATGCTGCAGGATTTTTTTTTTTAAATATATGCAGTGTGTCTTTTTTAAAAAGTCCCACAAAAAAGCCCAAGGCCCAAGCCGTGCGCCTTTTTGCGCCTTAGCGCCTTAACTACTATGGCAGGTAATCCTTGCACTGCTATTGACCCCGATAACCCTTGCTTTTGTTTTTAGCCAACCTGCCAATGCATAGTGGGTTTAATAAAGAATATTACAGATATAAGTGTGTTGCCTTGTAGCAATCCCTGTACTGTTAAATGGATCCAATGTTAAGGATGAACAACTATTTGATCTACATGGATCCCATTTGGCAGAAAACAATTATCTTGAATTTATCCTGTCCAAAGAATTATTTTGAACTTAAATTTAGTAGGCAGTACTTATATTATTTATGCCATCTTGCTTCATTGTTGATTTATGCAGAACAAGCATCTCAGAAGATAGAGTTTTTCCCCTTATATATTGGTGGAATATATTTAATATTGGATGCAATGTTTTGCATATTCTACTCAACACACAAATATTCCTACATGTAATCTTTGCATGTCCAATTTTTTGTAGCTTTTGTAGATCATTTGTTCAAGTCATTTCTGTTTTTGCTCGTTCGCTTAGGTTTTTGCATAAAGAAATTTGTAGTGTTTTAAACTTCTATAAATAATGAGATATAAAGTGATTTTAAGAGTTCCTATGGAAAGGCCAGACTTGCTTCCAGCGGTTCAATTTCTTGTTAGGTTTAATTTCTCCAATTGTTTTTTGTCGACTTAAATGATAACACTTTCTTTTGCTATTTTATTTTTTAAACATTACCAATGACCTAAATGTAATAAATCGTTCATTCTTTCATTTGTAGCATAGTGAAGATGAATGTTTATTAAACACAGTGGAAACTTGTGCGATCAATTCATGGCCTGATCCAGTAATTATTAGTTCCATCAAACACTGATCAATTCCATGTTATTATCTTCATCACGTATTACATAGATTATTATATTTTAACTCTGGATGATGATCATGTCCTTTAACCTTCACTTTTATAAGAAGTTTGATTATGAGCACATTTCGTTGTTTTTGGCTGTCTTTTTATGCACTTTTAGATTCTTTTAGTTTGCAAAACAATTTGAATAGAGAATTACCATGATTGTGAATAAAAGCTTACTGAATGTTACCATGATAATCAAAATGCAAATGATATGAATTTTTATTTACTTTTGTAATCTGAAGTGTAAATTATTCATAGACGTTTGTTGCATCCTAATATTATCTTTACTTACGACTCAATTATTTTGAAATCACAGAGATCTTCATAATAACAAGTTGACTAGGCCTATCCCTCCTCAAATTGGAAGGTCAAAGCACCTAAGATCACGGTATGTTCCATCACTTATATAGTAATATTTTTAAATTACTTGTTCCAGAGATCTTTATTCATTTGGGTTAATATCCTTTTATGTATCTTATTAATGGCATCTCTGTAGTTTTGGTTGCACTCCTTGCTTATATACTTATTGGTGTAATACATTTCCATTCTACTGATAATGGGAGATGGTAAGTAATAACGGTGATAGGAATATAATGGTATTTATCAATTTACAGACAAAGCTAAAATCTGAGCTTATTAATACCAGTTTGTGAGTATTGGCATTACATTTAATCTTTGTTTCTTTGACTATTATCATTAAGTTTGGAGAATTTACACTAGGATTATATTAGGTTTTAAAAATTTGGGGTGTCAAGAGCCAACCGACATAGATTTTTTTTTTATTCAAACGCTATTAGCATAGACAAATATTTATCAATCCTGCATATCATAAATGTGCACAGAAAGTATGGTTGAATCAAACTGGTATGAGGTAACGATAGTCAAGATAATTTTTCTTAGTAAATCAGAAGAAATAAAATTTCATGATGGGTACAACATGTTTGTTGAATCATGTATTGATGTAGGTGATATAATTGAAGCTCTCCAATACCTGTGTTGAAGCTCATTAATGCTAGGAGCATGATACAAAAGCAACACATGTATTTTGGAGGAGAAGCTAAGTTAGTCGCCTGTAAATCAGAAGATAGGAATTTCTTTAGCACAAAACTTCGGCACTACCTTGATTTTGGATGCGCTTGAAGAAAAGATCAACTATCTTAGGTAAATTATTAGCTTTTTCCACTTATTAGTTTTGCTTACATATAAAAAACCTTATAACTGATATATGATTATTTAGGAATATATTTGATTAATGATTTGTTTTGCTTTTTCTGCATGCTAATGTATTATGCATATTCACAGTTGTGCTATTTGAAACTTTCACATTACTGCATATAAATTTGATTGTAAGGAGAGAGAAAAAACCACTGTACTTTCTCAAAATAGGAATGTGAGGGCATATTGATATGTATGATAACATTGGTATTAGAAGGTTTCAGTATGCTATTATTATACGTGGAGTATGTTTTGCAAATAAATTACATAATACTGGAAGTTTATTGAATTGGATCACATGCTTTAACTGAGAACTCACAGTCTTGGTTTTCCCACCGTGCTGCTAGATGAAAGATCTAGTGATCCTGATTAATATGAAAGCATATTGATATGTTGCTAAAATGCATTAGACTAATGGACCGTTAGATTTATGATATAGAGGGCAAGGCCACTCGGTGAACACGTTCTTATGGCTGTAGCAGATCCGTTATATATGCACATACAGATAAATAAATACATGTGTGCATGTTTATTCATGTTATGCGCATATATAAGGTAAAGATCCATATACCCTGTCATGAACCCCATTAACGCCCCCCCTTTATTTGGGTAAGATCTTTATATTATGCTATTTATATGGCTTGAATTGCTGATGTAAACTATTTTGCAGGTAATTGACGCATCTGGTATTGTGGAGATCTCAGGAAATAACTTAGCGGGTAGAGTTGAATTGAACGACTTCTCCTTGGAATTGAAGTGGATCAACGTCGGAAACTTCCATATGACTTTAATTCAGGTAACAACTACATTCTGGTATCTAATACCGTAGTGATTTTTTTAAAAAGTCAGTTCATTTGTGAATGCTCGATACATATGTTTTATTAACTTATATTTTAATAAATGTGATATACTATATATTTGACGTAGGAGTGTGGCTGAATTCTCCATCAAATGACACAAACACAGACGGAGAGGTTGACTTTTCGGAATTTGTAGCTGCAGCGTTGCATGTACATCAGCTTATACGTTACAGATTCGCGTTCGGTTTCGCGTTTGCTTGCGACTTCGTCATCATCTTCGTAAGCTGGTTGGGTATGTTAGTTAGATTTATTTTGGTGTAAATATGGCGTTATGTGGTTTTAGTATGGTAATGGATGATATATGTTTGTATTTAGGATAATGTTAGCACAAACTGAATAGTTTTGTTGTTCATAATTCAGCTTGGTGTATGAATTTATGAAGAATTATGGATGTTGTGGTTTTATGTATGTGATTATGAATGTTCTTTTTAGTTCTAAATTAATATTGTTGGCTAATTCTTTTCTGTTTTTTAATATGTTATTTATTTCAGTGTTTACAGTTGGATGATGTTTGTTGTGTGTGTGTGTGTGTATATATATATATATATATATATATATATATATATATATATATATATATATATATATATATATATTCGTAGATCAGAAGGGGAATAGCGGCCGATTACCAACAAAAAAAGTGAGGTTAAGTTTACCTCAATTTAATTTTCGTCGCTAATCCCTTGGCAATTAGTAAGGGTTTACCAACACCTTTTATAAATGATAATTTATTATAAATTAATTATCCGTCGGTAAATAGTAGGTAAATAAATTAAAATTAAATTATTAAATAAAATTATATTTTTATTAAATAAATAGTAAAATGACGGAAAACTGTCGGAAAACTCATGCTATATTCCGTCGCTAAAATTGACACAATTACCGTCATGGTTTTTACCGACCACCAAGTTATGCAGGAAATCCGTCGCTAAGATCAATTTAGCGACGGATTAGAAGCGGATAATGCCATCGCTAAATGTTGTTTTTCTTGTAGTGATCTTGCTACTTTTGACGTAGTAAATATAACATTGTATGTTGTACACTTTTTCCTTCACTAAGATTTTTCCCATCGGGTTTTTTTTAGTAAGGTTTTGACGAGGCAACGTTTTGATCCAGAAGTATCAAACATATTTTGATGCAGTAAACTATTATTTATGAAGAAGACAAGGCAGTTTGCATGGCTCAGATTCAAGTGAATTATATCAAGTATGAAAGGATGCAGCACAATTTTTCTAAATTTCTCTTCACATATGCATGAAAGGATAACAAGAAAGAGGAGAAACAAATTCAGTTTCAAGAAAAGAGGGTAGATCCGTTCTCAAAAGCAATTTCCAAATCAACATTCCATAAGATGATATACAAAATTGGCATGCGTCGACTACATCAATAGACTAATTGAATAATGAGTTATAAATAAGGGGGAGCATATAAAATTATGCTATAATGTACTCTTTTCCTTCACTAATATTTTTCCCATTGGGTTTTTTGTTTGTAAGGTTTTTAATGAGGCATTATCTTGATCGTGAAGTATCAACCCTTATTGTAACATTGTAAAACATGTTACCTAAAGATGAAATGAATTTGTACTATTTTCCTTGTTTATGATTTTTCCCACAGGGTTTTTCATAAAAGGTTTTTAATGAGGCATTGTTTTGATCCTGAAGAATCAAACTCTTTTAAGGAATATCATTTTAATATGATATTCATAATGTCAGACGTTGTACTCTTTTTCTCGTTCAAGGTTTTTCCCATTGGGTTTTCCTGATAGAGTTTTGAAGGCAACAGGCAATAGTTGTATCGACTAAACGGATAATTATAAGGGGGAGCAATCATCATATATGTTTTAAAAGTGACAACTTCAAGTTAGCAGAGCATTCAAGATTTTGAAGACGCATATTCAAGGGGGAGTGTTGTAATATATATATGAATGTTGTGAATATGCTTTCATTAGTTCTTTGTTTAGTCCTACATCATGAGAATAAGTTAATGATCAGCTCCAAAGCCTATATATAAAAGAGCCAATGTAATAGAATTAATGATACATCTGAATGAATAAAAATGTCCTTTCTCCCTTGTTTCTTCTGTTCTGTGTTCGTTTTATAACAGGAGTTATATTCAACGGGAAAATGAAAATTTGGGGCAAAGTAGGTGAGGCGATGAAGGAAAATCAGAATGACGCGGATCAGTAACGTGGACTGTTAGATCGTGTTGACGCGGATTGATAATTTTATTCACGCGGCTACTGCAATACTTGGTTGATATCTATGCTAACACTTTGAAACGTGCGTTGCAATAAACAAAAACCAGCATAGCTGTGGCAACATTTTAACTAGCAACACCTTGAATTTTCGTTGTAGTAGGCCATCTATTCCGTAGTGTCATCTATATTAACTTCTCAAGCTTCAGTGTCTTGCTCTTCTTCATTTAATTTTCAGGTTCCTTCATCTGCGAGTTCTAGAATGACATTATCCTCATCTTATTCCAGTCTGGCTCCTCCCTCTCATATAACTCTTCCTCCTCCTCCCAATACTAATTTATCCTCTGCTTCACCACTTATTTCTATCTCTAATGCTATTTCTTCCATGAGTGGTAAGCAGAAAGACAGCAAGAAAGATATGGTGTCCAAATCTAAAGGACTGAAAGGTAATTTTTGGGATGATTTGGATGAAGGTAGAGACTTCGGACCTAATGAAGTATTTCTTATCAATAGTAATTCGAAAACATCTAAGAGACATACGAGGAGAAACCCAATTTGATCTTTAATGTTTCATTGGTTATTGATATTACGCATTGGTGAATATTTTGCTAAGCTTTTGTTGTAGCGAATTGTATTGAATCATCAGGCTGTTACGATTATATCAGGAATACAGGGGTGGTTTTGAAGTGTTCTGCTGTCGAAGCCGGTGTATACTTATGGAGTTATTCTGGTGTTCATGGTTATTTGTCTTTTGTTCAGTATTGTAAGAGTTTTTGTAATGTTGTTTAGTGACTGTCTTGGTAAATGCATTGAGATTAGGTATTGGGTTGCTGTGTATATATCGATGAGACTGTATATATTGTAATATTTCATGTTGAGTAATAATAAATTTCGTGCTTGCATTTCAAGAAAAAAGAGAAGTCCTAAGAAAATTCTATTCGAATCAACCGAGTGGATACACAATATTATCCTATAAATATATTTATATCGAGAGGCTTTCGAATCTACGGTCATCATAATTTTTGGGACATCAAAAATACATTGGGCTTAAATATTACAAAAATGCATAAGTTTTTTGTATCCCTAGTTGCAACTCACACCAAAGTTTGCTCGATGCAACTGCAGTAGATAATAGGAATAACTAATGTTGTATTATTTGTACATGGCTATCATACATAAGATGGTGACCACGTTAATGCTTTATTTTCTACGGATAGAGCTCCCCCAATATAAGCAACATGTATCTTTGTGTATTTTCTTGGTTGCACTTGAGGTCATATATATCATATTCACAACCATACAAAATGCAATGCGTATACATGTTCTTTTGTTTAGAACGTTACATGCCATTGCACTAGTGTGCAGGAGAAAAACAAGCTTTTGGTTCTTATTCCATTAGTCGAATTGATTTATGAAAGCTCTTAAAATTTATTTGTAACACTTGCGTTTATGATTTTACCAGCTCTCCATCTTCATGTTAACTTTTCTACCATAATTGTCTTCATGGTGTCCGCTCAAGTTCATTGATGGATGCGCCCATCAATAGAATTTAAAACCAATTGAATATGCGGACGCGCTTAATAAACTTTGAACATCAACATTCCAGAAAGCAATATTTTGGAATTTGGTGATTTTTTTTTTTTTTTTTTTTTTGTATTTTTCGATAATGTAGTTTCAAATATATATGCATATACATATTCATATATACAGAGAGTATTTTGAAACTCATAATTATATGACTCATGTATTGTTGAAGAAATTAAATTGTTTAATACTTAACTAGTTTTTTGACGAATTCCATGTGCGTAGCAAGGATTTGCCCTTGTCATTTGTAATAACTGATCTGTACACTGTTGCACATCACTTTCTTTTAGCAAAGATCCTGATCATCACCTTTACTAATATTACTACTCTTTATACACAAAGTTACATAATATTCCATTTAAATCATTAGTGAGGAAAATTTATAGATTCATGCTATTGGTAAACACTATTAACGGTTGAAAATGGTAAAAACTTAGATGATAAAAACAAAATTTATGACCAGCAGCAGCAACCATATATATAATAGGAAAGGCAACTGCTAACACACCTTCTACCAAAAACATTAACTATTCATCTTACACATTCATCCATTTCATTATTTTATGCCTTACACTGTTACACATTCATCCAAGAAAGGTGCTACCCAGATTTTGTTCATAACAATAAAATTTAAGATTTGATTTAAATCAAAAATTCCAACTCGATATCATTGACCGTAATGTCTTTATGTGCTACAAAAATAGTTTGTTCCTATAAGCTGTTGAAAATAAATGAAAACCTTATTTGTTAACATGCAAATCATTACAAATTAGCTATATAATGAGATTCCCAACATGGCCAATTTATCCTAAGATTACTGAAACTGCCTGAATCCATTATAAACAAAACACTAAAGTTATCAGCTAAATTAATAAACCAATATGCAAATCAAAGTTTACAACGTTTTCAAACTATGGTACAACTGTCAGGTTTTTGACCCGCCTTTAATGCTTGGATATTGGTTCATGGAGGAATGGCTGTAAATTAACCAATTGTCTGCTTTAAAAGAGGCTTAAACTATAAGGCTCACGTGCATATAGTTGTACATAATAAAACTATGAACCGAAGAAAGGAAACAAGAACTACATTTTGTATTTGGGTTGAGAGATTCGAAGTGCAAATCTTATAGAAAATGATATCCATCTTTATCTCATGTAATGAAAATGTGCAGAGTAAATAGATACATATCCTTTTCCTATAGGAGTCAATTTATTACTTGAAGACATAAAAACAAGCTAGTAGTAGTCCAATATTAATTTCAAACCTGAGATGTCCAAGTCTTAAGAGATATCATAGATGATAATATGAAATATAATTGTTTTGGACCCAATAGGTCGTTCGCGTGCGTTTACAATTATGTAATCGTCTAACTACAAGAAGATGTTATCACGCGCCTTGATTTGAAATCTAAAGAGCTATCTTTATTATGAATTCCTACGATCTTCCTTCCCATATTTATTTTTCTAACATATGGTTCATCCCCCCAGCATTATTATTATAACATAAAGATTCGTCTTAATCCGTTTTGTCACTTATCAATCGGAATAATCCACCCACGCATTGGCGTGGAAAACAAAAGTAGACAACAAAACAATGTACTACCAGATATAAGGAGATCTTATAAGTAAAACAAATCAATGTCCCGATCAGCAAAATGTTGCGCTATTGAAGAAATAAAGAGAGGAGAAGAGCTAATGAACAGATAGAAATGTAGAAGAAATGATGTAGACAGTTTGTATGCAGTTGAGAAACTTGTATTATTGCATAACGACCAGTTACAGATGGCGGATACATATAATATTTGTGCATTGGCTTCAATATAAGGGCCGATATAGTTAAATACCCAATTCTAGCCTAGAATCGGCCGATATAGAATTTCTAGGCACATAAATTCGGATTAAATTCCAAGCCGTTCCAAGTGAGAAAGGATCCTCATTCCAGTCGGAATACCAACCATGTATCCACTATTACTATCATTTTCTACTCTTATGTCTATTAAAAGATAATGAGTAGTAACTAGAAAGTATACATCAAGATTTGCATATTATAACAAGCATCTGCTTATGTTTCTTTCAACTATTAAATTGTAATGCAAAATAGATGATCTTTAGCAATCATTTAATTTAATTAAAAGGACTAAAGTCTGGCAGTTTTTCAAGTGAACAATATTAAAGCGACCGAGAAAATTTACATTGTCATATTTAGCCGTCAACACGTCCTGACCACCTATATCACAGAACTACAAAACAATAGATGTCATTTTCCTAAACATTTATTTAACGAACCGTGAATGGTTTGTATACCTGTATCTCCAATCCATGTATATAAACGTACTGAAGATCAATCGGTTGTACACACGAACGGAAAACTAAGCTATTCTTCTGAGCCAGTGCACATTCAGCCATGGTGAAGGTTAGAAAAATTAACGAATGTATAATGTACACACCCCTCATCTGATGTTGTTCGGTTATTTATATTTACACTCAATTTGTGCAGCAAAAGATTGTGATGCAGATGGATTCGAACATGAAACAGAAAGCTTTTGAAATTGCTGCTCGGCAACCAGGTGATACTTGTTATCCTTACAAATAGTAGTGAAAAGATAATTATTTAATTATCATGACATGATTTACTAATCAGTAAGGGAGTATAATGTACACAGGCGTCAGTTCAGTGATAAAAGAAGGAGAAAACATTTTGTTGAGAGTTTAGTTCTATCGACATCTTGTTGTAGCTGCATCTTCATGATCTGCAGCTGCTTATCTTTACGCTTTTCACGGTCTTCTTTGTTGGAGGCAAATGCAAGTGATATATCACTTAACAACGAAGTTAGTCTATCACTAGATCCTGTCAAATCTGTTGCTTCCTTATTTCTCAACGTTGCTCTCTAGCTTGATTTTATTCCTTCTGGCCTTGTTTCAACCCCACCATATAGCATTCCCGAATTAGGAGTCAAAGGACTGCTATTATTCCCATCTCCATCTGTAGCCATAGGACATTCAAATAAATTTCCCGGGGATGAATCCATCAAACGTTTAGAAGCTACATTTCTTAAGTTAGAACCTTCGGTGTCTCCAAGGTCTACAACACTTGTTTCACATAGATTGGCCCAACTTGGACACAATGAAAGAATTTACAATGCTTCATACATAATTAATTCACTGTTACAACTGTCACGATAGATCGTATCATGATCCTCCTTTAAATCCCAGAATGCTTGACCGCTTCTAAGCGAATACCCCCTTTATTTTTTTTATCCCTTTGTATTTGGTATGCATAGTATACAAATTATACCATGCAATCTTTGTGCTTTCAAATGATCTTCTTGTTACACATTCAGGATTTCCATTGTATAGATCATTAACTCGAAGGTAGAAAAATTTACCACTGGAACGGCCTTCTAGAACGACGGACGCATTTACCCATGCATTGGCTAGCACTTTATAGTCAGCTACTCTCCATATTTTACCAGTAGCTACAGTTTTCTCCACACTACTTCGATCGTGAGTTTCCTTTGTCCTTCGCTTGTTGTAAGACTGTTTGGCCTTGGTTTGGCCTTTGGCGGGTACAGGGGTCGGAGAAGCCACCTCTTGGTGTACATTTTGATTAGGATTCATCGATTGTGACCTAAAGTAGTTGTCGGTTTAAGGAATTTGGCCGTACATGTCACCATATTGTTGAGCGAGGTTTAAGTGGTGGAGATACTAATTTTGTTGGGATGTTAGAAAATAGGGTGGAATCATTGATGGGGCATCAGCTTGAGATAATAAACTAGTAAAATTAGCAATGTTATCTTCAGTATGGCCAGAGAAATTATTGTTGTTAGAATCGGCCATTGTTGTTTGTTTAGAATTGGAATTGTTTGCGAGTATGGAGAAAACTATAACCCATACCCCATATTTATGCAGATAAAGGACGTAACTAGACTTGATCATTACAAGAAGTCATTCAATGTTCTACACAATGCTATCAAAATCAACTGTAGAAACGCAGGCAAATTTAATTGCCTTGACCAATAAAGTTGTTCAATCAAATCAATTTTAATGATTCCCTTAAAGGTGTGACATGCTTTATTGGTATTAGTGCGCGTGTTGTTTATATCACTTGGTTGTTGTGCCTAAATTGGGAGTGCTCTTTATGACAAAGCTGTTTATATTACTTTAACGATTCCATGGAAAGGTGTGAGATGCTTTACTCTAACGATTCCCTTAAAGGGTGTGATATGCTTTACTTGGTTGTTGTGCCTAAGTTGTACCTTTTATGCCTATATAATCCATTGAAAATTTTGTTTGACTTCACATTTCAAAATGGCAAACGAAAACTGGAATATTTTGGATTACGTTATTTTGATAAAGGCTTATATTGAAGTAGATATACTACTTAAGTAGATCAAGATTTTTGGGCAATCCTCATTGAAAAATACGACAATCGTACTGGTTGTAGAATACAGAGGACCAACTTAGCCACCAGAAGTGCATTATGTTTTCCTACTACTGATTGTGTGAATTACCGCAAAGTAATTGATGAGGTAAAAAAGGATGATGTTTTTCAACTGAAATGGTCGACGTACTACTCACTCTATCATTTCAAGTACCAATCATACTTCGTCGATCACGAAGCGTACGGGATATGGTACAGTGATATTATACAGTTTGAGTAGTATATCATTATATTATGTGCCGTATTCAATAGGTATCTTTTGGTTTATGTATTTGGAAAGTTGGAATGTATCCGTAGAGTTTAATTTAAATTCATTGCTATATGAAGAGTATACTGTCCCATGCGCTGAAATGACTAGTCTATAAAAGTCGTTCTTACATGTACATTGAACTAAGCGCTGACAATTAGTCAGTATCACGTTGGCTATAATTATAGTTGGCTTTCAATTGATATCAATCAGTTAATATGGACAGTATCTTGCTGGAAAAAATAGTAAGAAGTAAAAAATTTCGGGTCATGCTCTAGTGAGTTGTGAATATTGGCTACAACAAAAAATAGAAATGAGATATATTTAAAGTACACAACACAATACTATCATTGAGTACTACAACATTACAATAGTTCAACAAATGCATAGACTACATCTAAGCATTCCTTTTTAGATGCCATAAATGTTCAACCAGATCATCTTGAAGATTAGTATGTACCTCCCTAGATCTAATTTTACGCAGACGGCTCAAAAATACCTCAAGAGTCGCTGGATTTCCATCAGTAACAACTGTTGCAGTATCTGGATCATATCCCAAATAAGATGGAAATTTTCCTCTTTCTTCTTCAGTGATCATGTTATGCATTAAAATACAAGCACGCATTATGTTGCTCAAAACTTGTGGCTTAAACAATTTAACAGGGATTTTAACAATGGCAAACCTTGCTTGTAGAACTCCAAAAGCACGTTCTACGTCTTTTCTCGCTGCCTCTTGCCTTTTAGCTTAATATTTTTCTTTTTCTGTTTCAGGAGCTGAAATGGTTTTGTCGAGAGTACCTCAAGAACGATAAATGCCATCTGCTAAATAATACCGCATGTAATACATATTTCCTACAATATTAAAATCACATGCAGGTGCATTTCCATGTGTAAGGCTCTTAAACAAATGTGATTGGCGAAGTACATTAATATCGTTCATTGAATCAGGACATCCGAAAAATGCATGCCAAAACCATAGATAATGTGAAACAACAGCTTCAAGTATCATTATCGCTTTGGTGTAATGTTCGATAAATTGAATGTGCCATACTGTGAGATAATTTTTCCATTCCCAATGCATACAGTCTAGGCTGCCTAACATCCCGGGAAATCCTCTTTTGGCTCCTAACTTTTTTAATTTGTCGACATTGCTTTGAGTTGGAGTACGTAAATACTCTGCACCATACAATTCAATGATGGCTACACAAAACCTTTCAAGACTTAAGGAAATAGTACTCTCACCCATTCGGACAATCTCATCAAACGCATCTGGAGCTATCCCATATGTTATAACACGTAATTCTCCTATTATTTTTGGTATGGTGAACATCCTAAAGTTCTAGCACTATTACGTTTCTGAACAAAATAATTATTATGTTCAGAAACTCCATTGAAAATGCGCACAAACATATTTTTGCTCATACGAAAACGGTGTCGGAAGTCGTGAGCACCATACGTACAAGGGGTATTGAAATAATCTTTACGTAACCTTGCAGTACCTCCTTGATGATCCTGCATCTTCCGTTTGTCTACCCGACCGAACACACTGCCTCCTCGAGTACTGGTAGATGATCCTTCCGTTAGGAATTGGTGAATTTTTGATTGTTGAACGGTAACAGCTTGCATCATAAGCTCTAACTCATCGCTATCGTTCGTTCTATCCGAAGATATCTGAATATAATCTGTACGACCCAACAAATCATCGCCTTCGTTAGAATCGGAGTTGGTATCCTCAAGGCCATTTTGGCTCAAGTAATTTGAATCATCACTCTGCACATCTGATTCGTAAACAACATCGTCGTTATAAACATTATGAGACATTTTTGTATTGTGAATCTAAATGTGCATGCTATATCAGGTTTAATAGCTGCTTCAATCCGAAGTTGCAAAGGCTATAAGTATATTCTATATAAATATATTCGTCAACGGCTATAAATTTAAACTAAATTTAAATATTCTGCAGCGGCTATAAATTTGAACTACATTTTAATATTTGGCAATGGCTATAAGTTTAAACTATATTTTGATATTCGACAACAACTATATTTATATATGTTATATTCCAAAGTGACTCTATACATATAACGTAGAATTTTATATTCGAAAACGACCATATATTTATAAGTTATAATTTATATTTATATTCGTTAACGCTGTAAATAAATTGCCAATATATATATATATATATATATATATATATATATATATATATATATATAACGTATAATTTTTATATCCGTTAACATTGTAAATAAATTAATTTTAATTTAATTTTCATTAAAACGTCTCGACAATTGTACTGATATTTCTTTTTCGCTCGACAATTTATAGTTAAAATACAGGGCCAGAGAAAAAAAGAAAATGGTTTTCTGAAAACCCTTTGGGCGTTAAACGGCTTTCTGAAAACCATTTAACACCTAAAAGGTTTTCAAAAAACCTTTTAGGGAGAATTAAAAAAAAAGTATAGAGTGACCCCTCACCGACTGCTGGAACGGTTGTGGGAATTCATGCTACGAAACACAAATCCCCAACAAAATCGAGAGAGCTGTTGGGAACGCTCTTATGCTAAAGGTGAATATTTTTCTTAAGTCAAATAAAATCCTAGCTGGATCCCATTATCCCAAAACGAAATAGTAGGGGAAAAGAAAAAAACGATTCTTTAAGTTGTAGACATATACAGGGCAGTAGGAGGAACTGTTATTTGAAGAAACTAGAGGTTAATTTTCCATGATCTACATATAAATCTATGCAGATTTTAATGTGTGATTAGTTCATTCAACTGCCTTAACCTATTTAATATAATTTCACCGCAAGTGTTGAATACTTTTGTTGGTTATCTATTGGTGTTTATTGATAAATTTTGCATTAGCGATGTCGAGTACTTTGATTTGATTTGGGTGATAAACTTATTTGTGATGTTTTTGTATCGTTTGTTGTTTCAACTAGTAATAAGAACAAATACAAAAAGCAGCCGTACAAAAATAAAAATTAGCCCTCTTTCATAAATTTACCAAACTCATATTTGCGTTATCACATTCACTTTCATGCCAAATCCTGAAAAGCTAATGTTGTTGCAAATTCACTATATTAGCACATTTTCCTGGCCATACCTTCGTTTCTAACGTATAACAATACTAGACTATTAGTTTCATGTATAACTAAGATGAGTTGATGTGCTTATCTATTAGAGAATAATTGTCACAAATTATCTTGAATGTTTAGCTTACTCGATTTCTAGATCTCTTAAATATAAAGTTCTGAATAAGCAGCTAGCTATCAAAATATAGTCACATGAAGTTATGTGCTTATCACCAACAACATATTTTCGAAATGAAATAGTTAAAATTTAAACTATAAATATAAAATCTCCCTTTGATTCTTGTCAAGTAATAATTATGATGTTATATTTACTCATAAATATATTTATTTAGAGAGGATTTCAAATCTATGATCATCATAATTTTTGGGACATCAAAAGTTCATTAATTGGGCTTAAATATTACAAAAATGCACAGGTTTTTTTGTATCTCTAGTTGCAACGCAGATCAAAGTTTGCCTGATGCAACTGTAGTAAGTAATAGGTATCACTAATGTTGTATTATTTGTACATGGGTATCATACATAAGATGGCGACCACGTTAACGCTTTGTTTTCTATGGATAGCTCCCACGATAAGCAACATGTATCTTTGTGTATTTTCTTGGTTTCACGTGAGAGCATATATATCATATTCACAACCATGCAAATTGTAATGCATACACATGTTCTTTTGTTTAGAACGTTCCATGTGTAGTAGTGTGCATGAGAAAAACAAGCTTTTGGTTCTTGTTCCATTAGTTGAATTGATTTATAAAAGCTCTTAAAATTTATTTGTAACGCTCGCGTTTATAATTTTACCTGCTCTCAATCTTCATCTTAACTTTTCTACCATAATTATGTCTTCATGGTGTCCTCTCAAGTGCATTGATGGTTGCGCCCATTAATAGTCTTTAATGATCTAAAACCAATTGAATATACAAACGCGCTCAATAAACTCTGAACATCAACATTCCAGAAAGCAATATTTTGGAATTAGACGAATTTTTTTTTTTTTTGGATTTTTCAATAATGTAGATAATGAATTTTCAAATATATATACATATACATACATACATACATACATATATATATAGGGAGAGAGTATTTTGAAACTCATCATTATATGACTCACGTATTTGTTAAAGAAATTAAATTGTTTAATACTAAATTGGCTTTGTGACGAATTCCGTGTGCGCGGCACGGGTTCACACTTATCATTTGTAATAACCGATCTATACACTTTTGCACATCACTTTCTTCTGGAAAAGATCATCACCTTACTAATATTACTACTCTTTATACACAATGTTACATAATATTCCATTTAAATCATTTATGAGGAAAAATTATAGATCCATGCTATTGGTAAATACTACTAACGGTTGAAAATGATAAAAACTTGTTAGATAAAACAATATTTATGACAAGAAGAAGCAACCATATAATAGGAAGGGCAACTGCTAAAACACCGTACTACTAAAAACATTAAGGTAGCGTTTGATTTTCGGGCTGGCCAGTTAATGTTCGCGTCAGAGTCTGACACGTCTGACGTGTCTAATGTAGGACCCACCAGAATGCCACTTTGAGGCGAACGGTTGGAAAGTTAGCTTTTGCATCGGACGCGAAAGATATTTTTTTGACCCTCCCTTTACTATCCCATCTCCCTATATATCACCATCCCATTTCAACACTACTTCACCATCCTCATTTCTCATTCCCCTTCACTTCTTCACTTCTGTAGTATTCTAGATCAAATACAATGGCATACAATGATGATTCTTATTTGTAAGATATGCTCAATGTCAAGAAATTTTCGCTAATCTAACACGAGAAAGGAGCAGGCTACATGATTCTATAAGTTCCGATCTTGCTTGGATTCATGAAATACTATCAGGACACGCAGACCGGCTTCAACGCATTTTTCGAATGATGCGATTGTGTTTCAGATCCTTGTATGAACGGTTAGGAAAATACGGATTGGAAGCTTCGATGTACATAACGGTCAAAGAAATGGCGGCTGTATTTCTATGTACTATTGCATTGGCCCTTCCTACAAGGCAGTTTGCTAACAATACAAAAAAAGGGTCGTTTTCCAACCCAGAATTCCCTACGCCATCCCTACACGGCGTAGGCACGGTGTAGGGAATGCGTGAAAATATGTGGGAGGCGTAGGTATGGTGTAGGGAATTCCCTACTCAATTCCTACCAAGGTTATACTGTTAAGAGGTTGGAATTTCCATACACCATACCTAACCGGACAGTTATTGAATTCCCTACGCCATCCCTACGCCGCGTAGGCGTGGCGTAGAGAAAACTGAAAATATGTGGAAGGCGTAGAGAATGGGTAGGTAATTCCCTACTCATTCCCTACACGTCATAAAGAGGTTGGAATTTATAAACGGGTTTTCTAGGATTATGGGCCTCAGCTAAAAGAAATAACCAAAGTATAACGTAACTCTCTCCTTTCTTTTTCATTCAATCGCGGTTTCAGATGGAAACAAAAAAAAAACATAATTGTGCCGCCACCGCCGCTCCTGCCTGCTCGCGTCGCCGCCAGGCCTGCTCTCTCCACCGCCCCGCCTGTTCGCGATGCCGCCCCGCCTGCTAGCACCGCCACCTTGCCTTGAATTTACATGTAGGTATGAAAAATGCCCAAATGTTTGCAATATTTTGAATGAAATGACTGAAGTTTCTTTTTTCACTTTGTTCCTTTTGCAAATATTTGGAGAATTTTCATTACTACTTGACTATTTGATAGTTTTAGGGTTCAGTTTTTTTTAGGAAAAAAAATCTTTGATTTTGAGAAGAAAAAAAAGCTGGTTCAGAAGTTGTTGGTTTTTTAAGCAATTATCCTCATGAGTCTGTAAATGATTGGGTGGGAAAAGAAAGATAGGAATTAATTTAGGTTTCATTCCAATATTTAGTACATACCTCAAGAATATGTTGATCTGATTTAATTTCTGGAGCCTGGATCATTACTTGCTAGCTGCTGCTTCGAATTGATAATAATCTCAGATGTAAGTTGACAAATCAAAGCTCTCTCCTGCAGCATTTGCTAATCTATACTATATTATAATTACTGAATTTGCATAGAAGCGCTCAGAGGCCTCCTCACTAAACTAAACTCAAGCGTCTCTCCGATAAAAGCGAAACCTCCAATAGAATAATCTACATCTCTATCGTCATCCCTCTTTTCCTTTTTTTGTTGCTTTTACCGTCTATTCCCCGTCTTCAAGCTAACCCTAAATTGAAAACGACTAGATTTGCTCCCAACAAGGCCTCGCTCCATTACTGCGCTTTGATTTTCTCCACCCTATCAACGGTGGCTTATGGCTACCACTATTTCACAAGCGCCCATCGATTTGCCTTAAAGGCATCAACAAGTCATCGGTTATAGGTGATCCTTCTATCATTTCCAAATCGTCCATTTGTTTATGCGACAACCCCAAACCCCGATAGGACGGTGACAAGGGTAATCTTTGGAATATAACACATAAACGAATAACAGCAGAACATAAATAATTAAATACACCAGATAATGTACAATAGAATACACTGGATACACATAATCATTAGAGTTACACAATATATAGGATCATACCTAGTACAAAATACAGGTCAGCTATACATAAAATGTCTACAGCGGAGAAGAAAACATAATATGTACAATAGGAGATGAACAGCAGAAAAAGAGATAAATGATAGAATCCATCTTCAGCTCCAGCTATCCAGAAAGAGCCTGCTAAAACCTGAATACAAGGCTGCCCGTGTAGAAAAAGGGGCACCCGAGTTTGCAAGTGAAACAAACTATGAGTCAATCATGGGACTGGTATGAGAAATCTACTTAACACATTTTTCAATATGGATAATCACAGGACCACGCCACTTCTGCGGAAGGGGTTTACTCCATTGGATTGCCAGTGCTTTAAAACAAGTAAATCTTTTAAACATCGCAATGCTTCTTATAAAAATGAAGTCATTATAAGACTCAGTTCCCATCACACAATGCAACATAAACCAGAGGATAGAGTTTTCCCTTATAATGGCCAAAATATGCTTGATACGAGCAAAACAAATCGTTTGATATTATTGCTAGTGTATATATATTTCAAAAACAATTTCAATCATAAGTACCAATCATAGACGACATTGATGCCCCATACCACTATGTCGCCATAAATAGGTATACAATCAAAAGCGCACGGTGTCGTATTTGGAAATTGGATTTCCGTCATGAACCAAGGCAAAAGATAGTCCTTACCGATTCGAGACACTCTAGCCCGCCCCTCATGATCAAAGCTCGAGTGACCCTTGGATCGTCAGGGCCGGTCCACCAACGTGGATTAAAAATTCCTGAACACTGCGTTTCCCCGCCCTATGGGGCGTCACTGGTCATATCCGACCACACCATCGGCTCCGAAGAGACCGAAGCAAACTGAGGCCTCGCTTTCCATCATCCACATAAGTAAATTACCCGGGCGTGCAAAACCCAAAGCACTACTCCTAGCTAGAAGGAAACGCATGTCCTCCCTGATGTCCTCTCCCGTTTCTGGCTCATACCGGGGTGTGAGGCTCGCGAAACAACGCTATACACAAAGCTATGCCACACAGGCCGTGCTTTGATCATCAACCACAAGACTTTGCTTTTCAACAGAAGCCTTGAACATCTGCCATTTAGGCGTGCCACACATGAAATTCACTCCATGCGACTGATTTCTATCGATATATAGCCTCTGAGCTCATACTTCTCAGAGAAGGGCGTTAAGCAAGAGAATAAATTCTACGCCGCCAAACAGATATATATTTAATAGAGATCAATCAGTACAGAACAAAATCCAATGTCAGACACATAGTCCATTTACAAGTTTGTTCTGGGTCTGAACGAAACCGGAGGCACTCAATACCTCGCAAATCCGTACAATCAACAAGTACGTCCGGACAGCTACTACTTTAGCCCCTTCAAGGTAGCTACTCCTATCATGAGCATCAGTAGCACCCCTCCATTCGACGTGAAGATCATTGGTCTTGCACTGTCTTCATGCCTGCGACTTTCACTCGTCGAACAATTATTTGAAATGAGAATCAACTCGGCCTTTTCAAATAATTCACGTATATTTAGAATTTCAAATCAGTTCATTTCAATGATTAAATTATTCGATATCACCAATTCTGTTCTTTAATGTAATTTTCACACTAAACACATTCAACCATCAAATATCACATAAACCGAGCAAATTCAGTTTGTTTCCATTCCATATCGTTTATAATATTTTATCACGATTTATCGCTATTTTTATTTATTTAAAAATAGCCAATTCATTCAAACGACGCTTCAGGCCATAAAGCGGACGTGGCGCTGTTTTTCTTCAGATTTGATTTACACATATCTGAAAATCTAACCGTTGGATCTTCACAAATTTTATATCATTAGAAAGATCTTTTCAAAATGAATCCAACGGTTCCAGTTTTGGGAAAATCCGACGGTCGGATCTCCCGCGCTAATCGTTTGAAGTTACGATTTCAAAACACGAACTGCATCTTCGTTATTCGATATATTTTAATTATATTTATATAAATATATATAAATATAATTCTTCCTTCGATTTCAAAACTATATTCATTTCATATATTTGACAAAAATGATATTTTTATCATCAAAAATATTTATTCAACACATGAATATTTTTAGCACTTCATATTCACAATAAAAATGTAGATTTTATTGTTCAATCTATATATTCAACACATGAACGTTTTCGACTTCACACATACGATAAAATATGATTTTTATCGTTCTAGTCCTTTATTCAACACATGAATATTTTCTATAGTTGATATATATAATAAAAATGTGATTTTTACTGTAAAACAATTTATTTCAAAACACGATTATTTTATATAGCCTATACATAAGGTAAAAAGGTTATTTTTGTTGTTAAAACAATTTATTCAAAATACTAATATTTTATATAGGCTATATATATAATAAAAATGCGATTTTTATCTTTCAAATAATTTACTCAACACATGAACTCATTCAACACATGAATTTATATTCAACACATGAATTTCTATTCAACACACGAATATAGTTTCAACACATGAAAATAATTCTAACATATGAATATTATTGAAAATTTCGGTAGCATAACGGCAGGGTAATTAAAACCGGGACCGTCCCTAGTACGGCTCCTCGCTCTACCTTAAAACCTCGTAGTTTTTGACAATGGGGATTTTCAATATCTAGTTCGTACGCAGACGAATTTTCCCATATTCTAATCCTATTGGGATTTCAATCACAATCAATCATTTCAAATCAACCATTCATGGTATCCACCAAATTTCCCTTCAACCAATCCAAACAATATCACAACCAATATATATCGTCCATGGTCTATGGACGAGGGGAGTGTGTGTGTATATATATATTCGTATATAAATATATTCCGATTTCATTTCACTTCATTTTTCAATCATTTCAACGCATATATAATTTTTACAATGCATATATAACTTATACATCGAACGTACAACTTATACAATGCTTATACATGAGGTGTACAACGCTTATATAACTCATACATCGACTATATAATTTATACATCGTTGTTTTCCATATAGTTTATAAATTAGAAATCTCACATTGGTTTGTTGCTTTGCTAAAAATAGTAGCGAGCTCAGAAAAATCCGCGGTCTCTTCTAGAATGTAGAGAGCGTCCTTGTGGTCACGATGTCTCCTGTTTCATCGAATTTCGTTAACACATGTTAAAGATACGATTTTTAGAAGTTTGCAACACTTTTAAATGTTAAAATCAGTTCAAAGTTACCAAAGCCGTTACCTTTACTTCTCGTTCGAAACTAGGTTTGCCGATAACTTTCGATCCGTGGCACGGGGACAAGATCGGGTTGCGCAGCGTCGTGGAGCCTGGAGTCGCGCACACGCGCGTGGTGGAGGCGTCAGATCCGATCAACGGTGGCAGGCGCGACCGTGGTTTAAAGTGGCGGAGTTCGGCGAGGTGGATCTCGAGCTACGGGCGACGAGGGGTGATGAGGTTGGTTCGGATTTGAAGAGGAGGGAACGAGCTTCAAACGTTGAACGAGGCGAGGTGTAACAGTGAAGGGAGGCGCCGGAATTTGGCCAGGAAGTGGAGAGCGATTTTTCGTCGTCGAGCGTGTTTAACGGAGGGGGGGGGTGGGTTCTGATATTTTTTATAAAATTAATTAATGAATGGAATTATATGATTGGCCCGTTATTTATATATTTCAAAAATACCCGTTATCCCATACGAACTCCAATCCGAACCCAAAGACTGTCGTCTCTAGCTAAATACCCCCATCCCGAACACAATGGGATATGTTTCGTAGGCCCATTCTACTATTACCGTCAGTTTTTCTTCAAATTAAAATATAAAACATTCAATATTTGATTTGAACGTACATTTCAATTTGCCGGGGCCATATACTGATCCTAAAAATTCCAGAAAAATAAACCTAGCTATGTTTTGACCATACGGTCCCAACAAAACTAGTTTCATCGAATTCTGAGACCGTTTGAAAAATGGCCATTTTCTGGTCGATCCAATTTAACAGAAATTCACCTGACACGTTTTCTTTTGCCACGCTCACAAATCGACTTCAAAAATTATGAAATTTGAAACCAAGCAATAATTTTACATCCTGGATCCAACAAAAGTGGTTTCGTCCAATTCTGAGGTCGTTCGCAAAATGTCTATTTTCAAGGGCGATATATTCTCTATAGCGACCTTTCTGAAAATTCATTGGGCCATAACTTTTGGCTCCCGCTATGAAACTTTGATTTTTCAGATTCTATAGAAAGATATTCATTAACATATATAAATATTTTTGGTTTCACTAAAATCCGTTTTATGTTGCACCCGGTACAGTCAGTCAAAGTTTGAATTTCAATTTTGAAACTGCCGCGCCATTTCTGGCCTTGTTTATAATTTAAATTAATTATATTTATTTTCAAACATCGATTCAAACACACTTTTCATCGTTATTATTTAAAATATTTTATTTTAAATATTTAAAATCCACTAAAATAGCCAATTAAAAATTTTGAAACTAGTTCAGATTTTCCGGGTTGTTACAGTTTACTTATCTGCCAATTTTTTGGAACTAATAGTGAATTTATTCTACGGAGAAGGTCCATGTAATAAAAATTATGTTTGCTTAAAATCAATGTTCTACGGAGAAGGTCCACGTAATGAAAATTATGTGTTATGGTCAGCAAATAATCACCTTAATTTGATATGCACAAATGGTCTTTTTTGTACCATGTAAAGTATGGCGAATAAACATGATATGAACCAATGCATGTTACAATGGCAATGTAGTCATGAGCAAGGACAATGGGTCAAAAAAAATTTTTAACACTGGTTGAATTGATCCTATTGTATACCATGTCTTCAATTTTAATTGAATATGCATCCTGCACTACACTCAGTGCCTTATCAATCGGGCACCGTGTTCTTAATAACAAGATTTTCACAAAATAAATAACTTCTCGTTTTATAAATAACTGCCTAATTTTATGATTGTTGCAAATATTTTTCGTTGCCTATTTGTACATGTTCCTTTTGGGCATGTTTATGTCTTTAGTAAATGATTGCTTTCCATTGATTGCTTTATTCTAATAATAGTTTGCTAACCAATTCATAACAGTGTGTTCCTTTTATTACAGTCGCTTTACATGTTGGTTTTCGCCTTATATTACTTCCATCGAAGATAGTTTAGTTTCATATAAAAAGGTCGTTCATACAAAATTGACTCATATTTATATTATATAACCTTTTACTTTCATATTGTTAACAGTATTGTGTTTTTCCAAATTTAAAGAAGTACTTCAATTTTCTACCATTGGCTTTCATCTTAATTTTCAAAATAACAGTTTTTGAAGTTGAATATTACCTTGAAATGGGGCCTTCTCCTTCCACACATTGAATGTAGATTAAGAAATACATATTATTTTCCTAATTTTCATCTTATAAATTATTATTTTACTCAATATCTGGTTTGTAATATTTTTATTTATAGATGCATTAAAGATATTGTTCGATTTTGAAAATTAACAAATCATCTTGATTTGCTGTTATTGAATTATAATGAAAATATTTTAACAAATTCATCATTTATTCGCCTATGGCTGAAAGTACATAACTAGATCAGCTGTGCAAAATTTTAATGAGGTTTTGACATATGTATTGCTAAATATCTAGAGTATCAATGAACATGCTAACACAATTATTATGTCTATTTCCAAAATATACAGTACGTTTTCAATCTCTCAGCACAATTCAATTTTTCTATTCATTTTCGTGTCATAAGAAGGGTGTTTAGTTTTGTTTATTTTCATATATGGATGGATTTAACCATATTGGTCAATTTTGTGAATTTACGAATCATCTTGATTTGATGTTATTGAAATAGTATGGAAATACATTTACCAAATTCATCATTTGTTTGCCTATCAACGATTGAAAGTGCATATTTAGATATAGAATTTAACTGTCCAATTTTTCATGTGTACTCTATTCAAAATATACAATATGTTTTCAATCTTTTGGCATGATTCAATTTTTTTCGATCTATTGGTTATCTGTTTCCTTTTGTAAGATGGGTTTGGTTCTGTTTATTTTCACATGTAGTCCTTTTATTTCGTGTGTACCCTATTATCTTTCTCTAAAATTATGTTTACATTCGAATCAAACATGTTTGATGGTACAACTTACATTATGATTGTTGGTTGACGTGGTAGTATTACTTCGTACTGTAATGATTTTTTTACCAAAAAGGGAATTGTTTTGTGAACAATTTTTTAGTCAACTTGGAATATGGGTATTTTAATTCTTCTTATTCCCTCTTTGAACATTTCAGTGATTTAAAAAGATTAAATTTGTTTAGTCCCAGTTAGAACGGTTTTGCAATTTTATAAAATCATTGACTGCTTATTCCATTAACTCAGGTTTTTCCTTCTCACGTTGCTCGCTTTTCGTCAATGGTGTAATCCATTAGATGCAATGATTTTGTTCCATTTCTTACTGATTCCCTTTCCCTTCTTGCTTAATCTTCTAAAGATTTATGTTTTAATTTCAGCTCATGCAGCTGTAAACATATCTGTTTGTGCAAATTTATACATATTATCTTTTGCCACCTGCAATATTTTTTTTCACTTCTTCTTGATTGCCTTTCACTTCTTCCATGATGTTTTATCTGTGTGTGCATGTGTGTGCGTGTGTGTGCACGTGTGTGCGTGTTCATCTTTTATGTATCTTTTTTGTGGTGATCAAATGTTTGTATATACCGATACTAAACAAACATGTGTACGACTATTGGTTGAATTTAAAATGAAACATTTTGAGTGCTCTCCCCTGTAGAGGACCGCGTTTTTGATGTGGACTGCGCTTTCATAGAAAATAAATGATTTGATTTCCAGCTATTAACATATAATTTTTAGACACTTTTGTACCCCTTGCTTTCCTCAACAAAGAATGTAGGTACCCACTTAAAGGTGTTTGAGATTTATTCATCTCATTAACATTTGTAAGAATATATGGCATGTCTTTTAACTAATTGATATGATCATAAATATTGCATCTTATTCCATGTATATATTCATATTATACAACTCAACAGCCTTAGCATTTTTGTGATTTGAACTTTTATTACTGATTACGTATAGGAGGAAAAAGGTACGTATTCGAAGTCTGTTTGTAATTTGATTTTATTAAAGATTCAACATTGTTAGAAGCAACCCATTTAGAGCATTACCTAATAGGAGTAGAGATGACACATAATAAAGTTTAGTTGTGGAATTTTATTTGTTAATGTTTTTAGGTCCTTTTCACAAAAGATTCCTTATCATACATAAGCTGTGCCAACTTCCACATCGAATCCTCTTTGTTAGTCTTGATAAAAGCTTTGCAAATTGCAATATTAATGAAGTTTGATTTAGTTTTCATAACTAGAATGAACCAAATGACAAGTTTAATGAAGTGATTTGTTCTTAGATGATTATTATGGGTCAAGTTTCAACTAATAGGACGAAAAAAGCGATGAATTTCCTTTTTGGGGGCTTCTTACATATAGTGTTAATATTTTTAATTTAGTAGTCAACGTCTTTGTTTTGTTCTTTATTAATGGGAACCATTATTTTGTCTAACCATAAAGAATATTTTGGTTATTTTATAACATGATAAGCATAAAACGAGGGAAAGAAGTACGAAGAAGCAAGGTTATCTCCATTTTAGGCTGGGGATAATAAATTTTAATTAATAAGGAAGTCTTTAATCCCAATTTATGAGAACGCTTGGTAATAAAAATCTGGGCAAGTTAAATGAAATTTTACATAGCATGATATTGTGTTTCTTGGCTCAACTTAGTTGGTTCAATGATTAGTTAAGTTTCAAGTCATATACAACCAATTGCTATTATTTGGCAACTTGTTGTTTTCCCTTTGAACATGGGCAGTTTGGCTCCAGAACTTTCTGCATTTTAAAATGCTAGACATACATAAGATATCTTTGCGAGTGCTTACAATATTAATGCAGCATAGCATGAACCGTACCCGCTTTCTGCATATTCTTCACAAATATGGTGGAATTTCCTACGAGTCATTTTTCTAGAAAACTATTACAAAGATTATTTTTCAAACCATAGCATTACTCTTCTGTATTTGTAGTTCCAAATTTCAGGCTTTTTATTATATTTCCCATGTATGTAACTAATGTATATTTGCTTGAAGATATATTCCTTAATTTTGTTATAACACTGCAAAACTTAACTAAAAGAAAATAAATATATATGATAATCCTAATAACGTTAACCAGATGAGTGTATAATGAAAAAGGTGATCTCAATAATACGATTGGATAAATCGAATGTTCGGAGTTTAATACACACTGATTCATGATTTGGTAGATTTGCTAAGTTTGTTTCTCTCTTCCTTTCATGATTAACCTTATGGCTCTTGATTTGATGATTTATGTTTCATTACTTTGTTAAAATTGAGTTGTTCATGCATATCTATTAAGAATTCCACATTAGATAGCAATTCTGATAAACTTCAATGTGTAATGGATTAAGGTGAGAGGGGAGATATTGAATAGTTATGCATGGAAGCATTTATAAAATAGTATTTACATCGGTTTTAAATTAAAAATAACTGTTGTTGTTTCCAGGATATTTAAAGTTCAAATATATCTTTAAGACAATGATCCTACATGATGTCATGGTTTAGAAGTTCAAAGTTTGGTTTAAAATTTATGTGGTTTAACGTTTAAATTGAACAGATTCCGATATTTTGAAATTTATAATAAAAGTTTAATTTGAAATTTTAAATAAGTTGTTAAACTGATTTAAATTTCTAAATTGATATTAAATTAAAATGATTTTATTTATACACTTATTTTGATTTTATACAAAAAATTACTTTTAATTTAAATTTCTTATGTGTTGCTGTCTATTCATATTGTGTTTTGAGTCTTTTGTATTTTGGCTGCGATTGAAGCAATGATTGCACCAATTTCTTTGTGTCGTGCTTTTGATCGGAGTATCTTCTCGGCTATTATTTACTCTTTTTGACTGTTTATGCTGATTTTTTTTTTAATTCTGGATGAAATAAAATCTAATTTTATGTTCTCCCTACCATTTCTTTATTTTGACAGAATGAGAGGTAGATTTCTTTTATGTTTAAACCATAATGTTTCGAGGAATAAATATAACACTGTTTGGGTTAAATTTGTTTTATAGATAATAACCTTTTAGTTTTGATTAGGGGCGAGCAAGAAAAAGGAAAAATCATATATTTTAATCAAAGTCTGAAATTATTGAAGTAATACCTAATATTTTAATTCAGAAGCATGTTTAGCAATGGCTTTAATACCATTTTTTGGGGTTTAGATGTCTAACATGTATAACTTTTTAAATTTAATAGTTATCTGGTAATCACGTGATTGCAAGTGTAATATATGGCAAACAGTTTGTTGGTAATCATTTACATAAATTCGGGGAATTATTGTTTAATATTTGTTTGTTTAAATAACTGATTATTAGAAAATCTGAGTTGGATAAAACTTATTAAATTGATATTCTAATAATACTTCTATAATAAATGGATTTCTTATGTGTATGTTCATTATCAGTCTGAATGAGTGAGCGGGAGGGGGAGGGGGAGGGAGAGAGGGAGAGAGTAGGGTCCATATGAAAGTTTTTTATTCTTATGGCAAAAAATTTGTGAATTTGAGTTCTCAAATATAAGATTGTCATATGACATGAGCGTAATGATTTGCGTTAGCATTAACTTTTGCAGGACATTTTCCTATTCTATAATTGATTGGTGCTATTGAAGCTTCTTTGTCCTCTCATGTTTTATGGTTGCAATGGTAGCAAAAGTAAACAAGTCCATGTAAAGCTGACCTATCATTTTAGCTACTATCATATAAACTAAAATTATAATATGTGTTTTGCATAGATTTTTTTTTTAACTGAAACAAAGAGTTACTTGAATTTATATGAAAAGAAGTTGTATATATATGTCGTAAGTTATAACACATAAATATATTGGTAAATACTATAAGCCTAATAAGAAATCAGGTGGATATGCTCCCTTTTTGTTACTGCTATTCTGTAACATAGAAAACAGCTATTTTTAACACATAGTCTAACTTTACTTTGTAAGATTGAATTAAACTACATAATCACCTAATTGTTTCTTTTCCTCATGCAGCTAAGTCTAAACGGCAAGGCACTTCATCCACATTGACCGATGAAATTTTCTTATACATACTGAAGAGAACAGCTAGAATCTATCCTTTAACATGGTATAAGGTGAGTGCTCCATCGGCGGTGAAACATAAATATTGCATATTTTGATATTTATACCCATGTTAAGTATTAGGAATTAAATTTATTATAACACATAAGATCACTTATACGCCCATTTACTATCTATGAATTGCAGTCGGAACCTAAAGACCATTAACTAACTTGGATATTATGAATCAGCATCTCCTCAGTAAAAAAAGGTCATAGTACTTCTAAGTTATATGTTTCTTAATGATTTCAATAAAAGTGTATTTATGTGTCAATGAATGTGTATTTATGTGTAATTATGTACCAGCAGCTAGACATACCACGTTTATTGTATAAGATGTAAGAACCAATTTAGCATTTTGAATTGTTAAAAGATCCAAGTGTCAACATTTAATTAAAAGATAGATAAATAAATGTTTGATAATATTTTTAGTTGTAATTCCTAACACAAGTCAGGGCATAAACTATTGGTGCATGGAACCATTTCCTATATTTTTTTAAACCAAAATTTCCTTATACCAATGTAAAATATAACCATGTATACAATTCTTTATATGGCCCGATTACTTATGGATTTTAACATATTAGTTTTCGATATCATTGATTAAAATATTTATGTAAACTTAATAATATGGTGTCAAGCTGATGTCATCTATATTGACTAATGCACTTTTTCAAACATTTCAGTTATTCATGTGAAATGTTGGCTAATATACTTAAAAGGATACTGTTTTTTTTTCCATGTAAAATGGACGGACTTGGTTTGTAGGGATTAATTATGCCATGACAACATTTGATATCAAAAGGTCTCATATATCTACATGTGTTAACTACCAAAAGCCCGCTCACTTGAGCATTTTGTCGAACAGTACAAGTACACCATACCAACCTGGATCAAGCCTCCACCAAGTTGGACGAGCGGCAGCCACCTTCTGGTCGAGCGGAGCATCTGCCACGCAGACCGAGCAGTGCTGGTCGTACGACACCGTTCTGGTCGAGCAGGGTCCATCCGAAGGCTTAGGGCTGGTCGGTTTAAGCTTCCAGAGCTGGTCGGTCCAAGCTCCAGTCGCTGGTCGGTCTAGGCTCCTGTCGTTGGTCGTCTAAGTTCCAGGGCTGGTCGGTTCCAAGAGCAAAAGGCGGAGACACCATGACATTAAAACACCTGGTCGGTCACGATAGAAGCGCCGCCTGGTCGGTCTTGATGTTTGCTGGTCGCTTGTAGATGCAAGACTGAGAGGTCGAGCAGAGCATCAACCGGTCATCCGTACAATTCTGGTCGAGCGCTTGGAAGTAATAGGGTTGGTCACTAAAGCTTCTCAACTCAATCGTGCAAAAAGCAACCTACAGGGAGACCATGCATTGTGTAATATTAAAGCACTTTGTATGGGCACGTGGCTTGGAAAGTAAAGGACCACATGTGATCGGTCCTGTGAAAACAAGTAGCTTGGTCAGTATTTTATACAAAGCTAGTCGGTTGAAGTTGTAATGCTGGTCGGTCTTCAGCATAAAGCCGATCGGTATTGCTGTCCAACTCGTCGCCAACTCACCGCCAACCTAGCGCCAACTATACACTTCAAATTACAAGTGTGCCACTACCCATCAACTACAACTATAAATACCCCCTTTCTCTACACTCAAAGGGAGGGATTCCAACACCCCGGAGGGCTGCTAAAATCATTTCTCCAAGGCATTCTCAAGCTTCATCCATGGAAATCCATTCAAGCTCCACTTAAGCAACACAAGTCTCCATTGAATTCTCTCTAGAAACTTGGATCTACTATCAAAATGCTATGGAATCGAAGAGATCTACCTCTAAAGTGAAGCATTGAAGGCTTTTCATCCATTTCAATCAATACTTGGGGAGATCTAACCGATCCACTAGCTAATTCAAGTGCGATTCACATCAAAGAGGGAGAAATGAGAGATTCATTGTAAATTGAGGGAGATTTGTATGGCATTGTACTTGGAATCATGAAAGTGATAATGGAAAATGTTTGCATAGTGGACGTAGGTCACGTTTGACCGAACCACTCTAAAAATTGTGTGTTCCTCTCTCTTATTGCTTTGTTTTTGCAAATTGCGGTCTCATATTTCTTCATACATGCTTTTTATAGTGTCTCTCCCCTAATTTGGAAACGTGCTTTCTTAGCACCTTGCCACTGAACGGGCGACGCACTCTTTAGAGCTTCGTATTTGGTGTTTGATCATTTTTTGATTAAAACATTAGGCGCCCACCGTGGGGCCGCATTCGCACTTCTCCCAAACTCGACAAGGTTAAGAACTTTGCACGTAAGATCTAGGCTTGCTTCAACCATAGATCTCGCAAATCTCAGATCTGGGCCAATCGACGAGCTATCTTCCAATGTCAAATCCATGTCCGAGATAATGGCTAAGTCCAAGAAAACCGCAAGTAAAACCGTTGGAGAAAACGACAACGTCAACAATGTTGCTAACAACGAAGCTACACCTCTTAATAATCGCTTCGAGGTTGGTCAAAATTCCGTAACCGGAGCTGGAGTAACAAGGGCTGAGCTAGATGTCGTTGTCGCTAATCTACACCAATGGATGGAAGCTTCCAGTAAAGCCTTGTTGTATGCTAACAAAACTCTTGTGGATGCTAATCAAACTTTGATGGATAAAGTGAGCGCTCTCCTAAACGCTCAAGCCAATCCCGCTCCTCCTCAAAAGGCTCATGTCAACCTTGAGGGAAACACAAGTTCATCAACTTCCGATCATTATTGCAATGATAACATTGAAGGGTTCAACGAAGCCGACATTCATGCTTCCAAGCTGAAAGCCAAAAGCGTTTCCAATCGAGATGCCCGGCGAGTCGCAAGTCCTGAAAGGGGAGCACCTTCCCTTGCTGAAGGAAAAGGACCCATACACTCTAATCGCGATCAAGCATCCGGAAAGGAAATCGAGGTCCGCTCTCCCAAGCGACACTACTCAAAAGGGGACATCGAGGATGTGGTGAAGCGGATGATGAAAGACGGCCTAACCCGCAAAGATAGCGAAAGGGAATGGGATTTTTCTCCAAGCAGAAACCCACTCACCAGGAGAATTCGCAAAGCTGAGCTTCCGAAGAAGTTCGCACATCCCACCTTGCCTCCATACGATGGGACTGCTGATCCAAATCACTTCCTATACTGATATGAGTGGCACATGAATGTGGCTAAAGCGACGGATGAGATTAAGTGCTTGTGCTTCCCGCTCTATCTAGAAAGCATCGCATCGCTATGGTTTACAAGGCTCCCACCCAAATCCATCGATCGCTTTGATGATTTGACTCATAAGTTCAAAGAGCATTTCAGGTTGCAGGCCACAAAAGCTAAGGATGTCATCTCCCTCACATCAATGAAGCAGAATCCTGGAGAGTCAGTTAAAGCTTTCCTCAACAGGTTCAATACCGCTTTAACTGAAGTAGGGGATCCTGACCCCCGCATGATCTTAGCATCTCTAATCGGCGCTATAGACAAGAATAGCGAATTCGGTTGATGGATCAAAATGAAGGAGCCGAACACGCTGGAAAAGTTCCAGAAGAAAGCCGAGGAGTATATGAGAGTGGGAGATCATCCTGTGCTTCATCAGACTGTTGATTCTCCCAAAAGCGCTGACATCCAGCTTAATCAGCACGATATCCAGGGGCAGAAACGAGCCAATGATGGGAAAAACAGCAAGACAAACAAGAAGTTTCGCTTCTACACCCCATCAGAACTCACTCCTCTGAATGATACCATAGAAAACATTTTCCTTGCCACCAAGGATACCGAGCACTATCCGGAGCCACCAAAGTTCAAGGTTACACAGAAAACTCTAGACTCTGGAAAGTATTGTCGACTCCACAAGCTGCCGGGTCATGATACAAATGAATGTAGAATTCTCCAAAGCATAATCGAGGAAATGATTCAGAATGGCAAACTACAACAGTACATCAAGAATCTACAATCCTCAAACGCCGCTCAGACTCCTCAGGGGCAAGGCTCTCTCTTGGTTCAACCCAATAACAGGCCAATCATCAACTGAGGGCTGATGGGAATCTCATTTCAACAACTCGAAATAAGCGATCATCATCGCCTTTCCTTACTTACTGCTTTGTTACTTGCTTTACTTTACATCTTGCTTTCTGTTACATTCAGAACTTCTTGTAAAAAACTTGTAATATTGCATAAGGATTGTACTGAACAATTTCTCTATGGATAAAGTCCTGCATACTTGTGTGAATCTCTTACTTACAAGATCTTCGTTAATTCAAGACTTGCTAAAAGACGATTCTCTATTACAGGTTATAGGACAAATGCTCGCTTCCTCGAAACCCGATGCACTATGGCAAACTCCACAACACTTATTCAAGCATGGGATGCACAAAGTGTCAACACATCTAAGTGCGATCATAAAAACACCATCTTGAAGGGTGGTTAGAAGGGATGGCCAAAGATGAGATGGTGGAGAGGTCAACAAGCATATCTAAAATCAACGCCGCAGGTTGTAAGTTCCAAGGGGCAACTTGCGCTCAATCATGAACACTTGCCATGATCAAGTGCTTCCAGTACAAGGCCAATGTTCGCTCCACGGAATGACGCAAACCCCGCAAATCCCAAAAGAGCACGACTTCTCAATCCGGTTGCAATTGCTTATCACAACTAAGCACGTCCAACACGACTGTTAAAGTCTACCTCATGGGTTCCAAGCTTCACAAAAAAGGGCAGATCCCTGACAGCTTGATTAAGTCCCTGTCTCCTGATGTGGTGCAATTCACAAGCATGGATCACCCGATACATCAAGAGGGCTCACCAGGTCGAGGACCCATAGCGGAACAACGGACTTCATAAGTCGCAGCTTCCTTAGCGAGGTCCCGCAAGCGTTGACCACACGATACATCGAGGTGACTCACTAAGTTGAACAACCAATGAAGGAACAAGCGACTACTTATGGCCCAGATTCCTAAATCGAGATCGTTTGCCATGCCAAAGCATCCAGTAAAGGAACTGTCGTCTGTCCCACGGATTCGAATATAAGACCTCCCATGCGGGGGCATAAAAAAGTCTAGCCCCTCTTCGTGAGAGCAACGGCGGAAGACCTCCCCATGCGGGGGCATAAAAAAGTCTAGCCCCTCTTCGTGAGAGCAACGACGAAAGACCTCCCCATGCGGGGGCATAAAAAAGTCTAGCCCTCTTCGTGAGAGCAACGGCGAAAGACCTCCCCATGCGGGGGCATAAAAAAGTCTAGCCCCTCTTCGTGAGAGCAACGGCGAAAGACCTCCCCAAGCGGGGGCATAAAAAAGTCTAGCCCCTCTTCGTGAGAGCAACGGCGAAAGACCTCCCCATGCGGGGGCATAAAAAAGTCTAGCCCCTCTTCGTGAGAGCAACGACGAAAGTCCTCCCCATGCGGGGGCATCAAATCCCAAGTCCTCCTCTAGCGGGGGCATCCAACATAAAGTCCTCCCCTAGCGGAGGCATCAAATCCCAAGTCCTCCTCTAGCGGGGGCATCCAACATAAAGTCCTCCCCTAGCGGAGGCATCAAATCCCAAGTCCTCCCCTAGCGGGGGCATCCAACATAAAGTCCTCCCCTAGCAGGGGGCATCAAACCCAAAGTCCTCCCCTGGCGGGGGCACCTTACATAAGACCTTTTCAAGCAAAGGCAGAAAGATACATTGACTTCTCCAAGTAGAAGTCCTCAAATTAATTGATCAAATTCAAAATTCTGATCCATCCAACGGCCACAATCGCCTTGGCATCAGAAGCACAAAGCAAAGTATTGATCCGATCAGAACAGGTGTTACGAAGCACAAAGTCCAGTCAAAAAGTTCAAATTTGGATCGTCTGGAATCAGCGAGTCAAAGCAAGATTTGCTATAGCAAACAAAATGCTACGACCGAATTCCAACGCAGACCATGATAGCAACGCTCTTTTCGAAGCCCGCATTTCTCGCAAGCAAAAAATACAAGCTTCGAGGGGCAAATGTTAACTACCAAAAGCCCGCTCACTTGAGCATTTTGTCGAACAGTACAAGTACACCATACCAACCTGGATCAAGCCTCCACCAAGTTGGACGAGCGGCGGCCTCCTTCTGGTCGAGCGGAGCATCTGCCACGCAGACCGAGCAGTGCTGGTCGTACGACACCGTTCTGGTCGAGCAGGGTCCATCCGAAGGCTTAGGGCTGGTCAGTTTAAGCTTCCAGAGCTGGTCGGTCCAAGCTCCAGTCGCTGGTCGGTCTAGGCTCCTGTCGCTGGTCGTCCAAGTTCCAGGGCTGGTCGGTTCCAAGAGCAAAAGGAGGAGACACCATGACATTAAAACACCTGGTCGGTCACGATAGAAGCGCCGCCTGGTCGGTCTTGATATTTGCTGGTCGCTTGTAGATGCAAGACTGAGAGGTTGAGCAGAGCATCAACCGGTCATCCGTACAATTCTGGTCGAGCGCTTGGAAGTAATAGGGTTGGTCACTAAAGCTTCTCAGCTCAATCGTGCAAAAAGCAACCTACAGGGAGACCATGCATTGTGTAATATTAAAGCACTTTGTATGGGCACGTGGCTTGGAAAGTAAAGGACCACATGTGATCGGTCCTGTGCAAACAAGTAGCTTGGTCAGTATTTTATACAAAGCTAGTCGGTTGAAGTTGTAATGCTAGTCGGTCTTCAGCATAAAGCCGATCGGTATTGCTGTCCAACTCGTCGCCAACTCACCGCCAACCTAGCGCCAACTATACACTTCAAATTACAAGTGTGCCACTACCCCTCAACTACAACTATAAATACCCCCTTTCTCTACACTCAAAGGGAGGGATTCCAACACCCCGGAGGGCTGCTAAAATCATTTCTCCAAGGCATTCTCAAGCTTCATCCATGGAAATCCATTCAAGCCCCACTTAAGCAACACAAGTCTCCATTGAATTCTCTCTAGAAACTTGGATCTACTATCAAAATGCTATGGAATCGAAGAGATCTACCTCTAAAGTGAAGCATTGAAGGCTTTTCATCCATTTCAATCAATACTTGGGGAGATCTAACCGATCCACTAGCTAATTCAAGTGCGATTCACATCAAAGAGGGAGAAATGAGAGATTCATTGTAAATTGAGGGAGATTTGTATGGCATTGTACTTGGAATCATGAAAGTGATAATGGAAAATGTTTGCATAGTGGACGTAGGTCACGTTTGACCGAACCACTCTAAAAATTGTGTGTTCCTCTCTCTTATTGCTTTGTTTTTGCGAATTGCGGTCTCACATTTCTTCATACATGCTTTTTATAGTGTCTATCCCCTAATTTGGAAACGTGCTTTCTTAGCACCTTGCCACTGAACGGGCGACGCACTCTTTAGGGCATCGTATTTGGTGTTTGATCATTTTTTTGATTAAAACAACGTGATTAAGTTTTTACATAATTAAAACTATCAAGGTGCAAGTTTTTCTTTATATAAGTATTATTTTGCCCACGTTTATCTTGAGAAATGCACAAAGAAAATACAAGGCTAAACAATTGATATATTTATAAGATAAACACCTGTATACTTATTATTAGAAAAATGAATGCTTATAACTCGAGTAAAAAAAAAAAAAAAAAAAAGAATGAAGTTCACACATGTATTCAATTAGGAGCACCATCATAGGTGAATTTACAAAGGTAGTTTTTATATCTATCCACAGTTTTGATCAGTTAATCCACATATAAGTTAATCCACGAAATAATGATCAGTTGATCCACATGTGGATTAACTAATCAATTTTTTTCTTTGATAAACACAACTTTTGTGGATCAAATTGTTGCATAATACGTTATTGAAAGGAATGAACCAGAAACTAAATTATCTACCTCAAACTTTGCACAATCTAAATATCAAAACACGTCCACTAATCTGTTTCATTCTAACTTTTAGTTCTCTAAAATCATGAATATGCATAACGAAGTAATGTGCCAAGCACATGATGCATTTTCTACCAAGCAATATAGTTCAAGATATAAGTGAATTGATATTGTGAAGATCATTTTCCTATTGATACATGATATTAGTATTAGATTTGAGTACAAAATCATCTTTATTACAAAGCGAATCTAGCAAAAAATAACAATATCGTTGGATATGTTGCTGCATAGTCCAAATAAATATATAGTTGATTTCATTTCCAGCTTTCTCAAAAAAGTTGACCATGTTTCTGTTGTCCCATATATCTGTCCATTAAAGGCTTCACAAATCTCAATTCTAGCATTGATATTGAATTGCAGTCAAGATTGTAAAGTTCATGTGCAACATCATGTTTAAACTGTAAGCACAGTAATGCATCTTCAAATACCTATAAAGTTGCAGCCTTTTTCACAACGCATACTCCCTTCCTCGTTTTTAATCTAAATTCATTACCTTGCAATGTATCTTCGTAGCTATCAACCGCTTTTTCTTTATTTAAATTACTACTTCTACGCTTTTTCATCTCTACATATTAAATTGTGTATGCTCATTATTTTAAGGATGATGGGTTTATATGTTTTATAAGAAAAGTCAAAGGAAGTTGATGCCGACAATTTCTATGATGAAGATTCATAATTAAGAAAAGATTAAGATGATTCTCAAAATTCGATTAGCGCATAACATAGGCTGTCAATTTATTAGGAAAAAGTGGGGTTACATGATCATTGATATTTTCCAATTTGTAGCTTATGATCAAAGTTTTAATAAGAAGAGATTACTTCTAGATAAGATAAAAACAGTATCACGGATAAACTAAATAAATTTATGTTTATTGTAAAAGGAAAATTTTGCTTAATAGTATGGTGGATGAACTAAATCATATTGTGGATGTAAACAAAACTTACCATTTACAAAATAGCTTGAGAAGGTTTGTAGATCAAAGAAGAAGCCTGACTATCATCATAAGAGTTATTTTTCATTTAATTTTATATTGTATATTCCTAATTTTAACTTTATTGTCATGATATCATTTTATGTAATTGCTAACTGTCATACAAAAACTTAATCTAAAAAGGCGAGTAAGCTTACAGTGTACTGATAAGCACTATGCCTGAATTGGCAAATCCAACAATCACAAGCAATTTAACGATAACGGGAGAACATAACTTTGACATGGTTAGATCGAACTCCATCTACATTTAAGTTTCAAGTTTCAACGGTGTGATAGATTACAAAAGATTTAACCAACTTACAAATAATTGCAGTGGTTGAAGCAAACTGTAATTTTTTAAGAAGATACCTAGCTTTAAGACAATAACCAATTTGAAAATATTGTCCTTTGACTCGATTTTATTTAATATATCTAATTAAGATATAAAATTTTGTGTACATGAAACCGATGATGAGCAGTGTACTTTTGATGAAAAAAGCCGATCTGGTGCATCAAAAGTAGGTAAAACCTTTGTTTCTAAAATGTGGTCATAATCATAACTTCCATGGACACATCATACAATGGGTTCATGCAAAAAGTGGTTTGTACATTCATCTTCAATTCTTATGTCTGAAATTTCTTATATTTTTCATGTGTCGATATCGCAAATCAGTACATTTTTCACATTTGACACTAAATACGCCTTCATGTAGATAAAGGCATGAGCCATTACTGATATATCGCAAATCAATACATTTTTCACTTTTGACACTAAATACCCCTTCATGTAGATAAAGGCACGAGTCATTACTGATATCCTGTAACAAATTACTCATTTTCTATGTCTTCTTCTGTGACTAAATACATCATAAATTTTATATTTTGAGCTTTGAGAAACACAGTCAAGAATATACCATGATTTCACTAGATACAAAAACCTATCAATTCGTCGTTGGTTAATGTTTATGAGCTGCCTCAAAGAAAGTTACTTTTATTCTTTTCCTCCGAAATCTGTTAAATAGTTTAATATTTTGGTTTACTTAATCACTATCAACTAACTTGCCATCTTCACAACTACTATTCCGTTATTAGTCACCTTTAGATTTTTGAAGTCATCATTTTATTATTTCGTACATCAAGAGCCAAATTTGTTAAATTTATTTTGTTCTTAGTATGTTTCCACCATGTATGTTTGACGTGAATAGTATTTTAACTCTTATATTAAATGCGGATAATGTTCGAGAATAGTTTATTTTCTTATTAAATTTTATTTTGTTTTGTAGCAATTAGAAGTTCAAATCATACGTTTTGATCAGATTAAATTAAAGTGGTTTGAAACTATCTTTTTGTATAATGAATGCATTTAAATTTTACTTTTCTAAGGTAAACCTTAAAAAATCCAAGCATGTTAAAATTGAGTTGTTGTAAAATTACCATTGTGATCTTCTGGTTTCAACATGGAATAGCCTGAATTCGCAAGATGGACTATGGAAATTCCTTCTCTTGGAATTTTTTTTCTTTCCCTTTTTACTGCTATGCTACTATTTGCATGAAAAGTTTGGAAGATGCTTTGCAATTTATTGATTTGATATGGGAAATACAAGCCCCTGTCATTAAGTTTCATTTTCATTTTGTTGTTTAATATTATTTTTCTATTTTATTGTAATTTTTATAAGTCTTCCAAGTAATTTTATTACTTATTGCAATAATTTTTTTAAAAGAGAACTTAATTGTCCAGAAAAGCTTAAAAACTACTTCTTTAACTATAGGAATATTAATAATTAAGTCTAAATCTATGTTTGTTTTTTTTTAGTTGCGATTCTGAATTTGAATCCTTATTTTGTTATTGTCACTCAGCATATCAGGCATTGGTCAAGTCAGGACTTCATTTGAAACTACATCAAAAGATCATGAACAATTGGTAGGGGAAGAAATGGCAGCAGCACGCAATGGTCGTTACAATGCAGCTATTGTATTATGATTCAGTCATTATTATACAGTAATTTTTTTTTTGGTTTCCCTTTAGTACACCTGCTGCTTCTTGATGTCATATGCAAATTTTTGTATATTGAATTTCCAAGCAGACTTCTATAATGTGTATTTTTAACAGTGCGGTTTTCCTATCCATCGTATTTCATTTGTATGCAACGATATGACTAAATTTGGTATGATTTTGTTATGTGGAAATCAAATTTCATGATCTAACAGGATTATACCCAAATTTGAGAAGTGCTTTTGATGGTATATTACTTGGGTTAACGTTTGAGGCTAGAATGAACAACTGTTTAAAGTAGATGTATGGAAGTAAATAGATTGTCTTTTTATTTCGATGCTTGCTGTGTTTTTCTATTTGAATTGAGCACGGGGTGAATGGATATTCAGATCAATTGACCTTAACTGGTGTTTGAGCGTTCCTTAATGCAAGAATAAATTGGTGTTTGGTGTTTGGTGTTTGTGAAACTAGATAAACTGTTTCTATTAGTGGTTACATGATACGTGAAATTACGATAATTAAGTATTGTTTTAATGATATACAGTTTATGAATGTTAATTGAGGCTTAAATGAGTTTTGAATGAGTTCTTTTGAACGCTAGAATTTCTTCCACAAAATTCAAGAGTTGAACAGATTTAGGGCTTTACCTTTTCTCTATGTGTAGACTCAACACACGAAAGAATTTATTTCTTGGGATTCAACGTTGGAATGTTGGTCTATATGAAATTGTATCGACAACAAATATCAATACCAGAACGATCTTTGTAAATTTATCAATGACTTATAATCCACAGTAATTCATTGAGAACGCTTGATTTCGATAAAAGTGAAAATAAGGGTCAAGTCCCTAAAATCAAACAATATATAAGATGGATTCCTATATGTAATTTCCATTTTAAAGTGAGTCACTAAACTGTGGTAATATTATTTTCTATTTTTTTTATGCTATTACTTAAAAAATTTAAAAATTGTAAATATTAAAGAAGATTACTAGAAAAGAAAAAAAATGTTGAAATGTTTGCATTTATTTTGAAAGAAGTATAGACATATCTATAACTATTACTACATTATATTGCATATATGTCTCAATGTATTAAAAAACTGTAGACATGCCTGTAAATTTTCTATAGAGTTGCTTCTCTGTCTGCATTTTTTGGAAGTAAACTATTTTTCATTTAACGCAATTTACATTATTTTTTTAATGATTTTTCCATAATACTGCGATGTTGAATGAGTGTAGACATTGAATACGAAATTCTGAAGCATTCTGCAAAAAATTAATAAAAGTATGACGTTATTTAGTGTACTTGCGACAATGTCTTCAAAAACTGCAATTATTCATGCATGCTTGCCTGAAGCTGGTTTTCTCTATTTTGAAAGATTTTAAAAAATTCTTACATTAATATGAAGATGATTATAAATTGAATTAAGTTTTAAAGTTAAGTAGTTTTTTACGTTGTTTTTTTTATGTTTTTTAGTGATTTTAGAAAAACAAGAACCTAATAAATTTTTTTTGACAATGATGTTTGTGTATTTTAAAACCTAATAAGGAACTTAGCTAAACTGTCCTTAAAAGTTATTCAACATACTTCTTAAATTTCTTTCAGTTTTGCTGCGTATGCATTGCCATGCCGGGTGCTTCCTTATTTGATTTTCCATAATCCCTAAATGGAAATAAATAAGAAATTATTCTCTTCGTTACGGAGATTGATTAGAAACGTATCGTTTCACTACACAATTTGAGGGTTCACTGACTGTATTTATTTTTCCAATATTGTTTCTCGAATTTCGGCTGGTAATATACAGACTGCAGTCATGTTCAACAATCAAATAAAACATGTTTTCTTCACATTATAGTAAAAGTAAACGAATCAACCAAAAAAACATATGCTTACGTGGATATACTGCTATGGTATTGACATGGATGAAATTATGTATTTTAGTTTCTATATTCAAATTTTATTATATTTCAAGCTACCTTTGGTTTGGTTGTCAGAGACAATCACTTTCCATTGTTGTCATCACCATTTTAAAAAAGTTCTTTTTCATGCTACCGTTTCTAATACGTTATGATACACTGAGTACACTTCTTTATATGTACAATTTTTATTTTTACATAATGATTGTTTCTTTGTACACGGCACAACATATAATGTGCATGATACAAACTATAACTCAGCCTACACAAACTATAGTTCAGCTTGAATTTTTGATACCGAAAGATCATTATTTTGATTATTTTCGAATTACAGGTGTCCAATTTTTTTATTTTTTTTGCTATTAGTCGCAGCACCAGCTAATAATATTCCACAATGATTTTTGATCAACCTGGTTAGAAAATGTATGAAATTTGCTAAGCCCATTTTTCTTTGGTACAACTATTGTTTGCTTTATACGTACAAAAAGCGCCAAATCATACGTTTTTTGTAGTCTTTTGTATACTTCAGCTTCAAACACTTTGACATTCGTCTAATTTATATTTAAATGTTCTAAATTAGAATGATAGAAATTATAATACTAAGCAAAATTATTAGTGGTTTAGAAATTTTCTTCCCTAATGATAGAATATTATCAAATAGTAATAACGATAAAATAATACTAAGAGTAAAAAAAATATCATCCCTAATGTTTACTCCTAATATTGAGACATGTTGTTCTCCTAACCAAACAAATTATAAGAAAACAGAATGGACTCATTGTTTTCAGTGAGCAAGTCTGTGTCTCTCCAATGGTACCGTTCAATATCATTTACATTTAGTAACCAATGTGCTAATATTGTTTCTTTTCTTCAATATGTAGTCTCTTTCTGCTATATATGAAATCGTTTATCTCCATAATATATGGATTCTTAAAATACAAAATTGGAAAATATTATTTTGGTTATTTCTCCTTACTATATCCAATTCGACTATTTTTGTTGTTGTTGTGATTGATTATATTTGATTGATAAACTACGCAATTGTAGCAGAATTTGATATAAGAAATGTAAAAATGATGAATAATGATACAACAGATAAGATTATCGAACTTTTTGAAGGCAAGTCATTTATTGTATTCCCGTGCAAACACATGATTTATTTAAGAGAATGGTTATCTCTTAGTGTTTTCAACTGTTTTATGTCTGATACACTCTTCATATAGAAAGGCCAACATTGGATGTAACTCAAACATCATCCTGAAAACCACAATTAGAAATTAAAAGTTATGTCCAAAAATTAATTTTGATGTGATATAAACTATAGTTCATAGGCAAATAGTTTCATAGTAAATAAGAAAAGTTAATAAATTAATACATTATTAACAATAATATGAGACAAACCCGCGTGCGTAGCACGGGTTCGCACTTGTACATTATTAATTATCATAATTACAATTAAAGTAGTATATCAGTTGCAGTCCGTTACATGTACTCATAGTTAATTATTTCATTCGTCCATGAGTCTTATCTAACATCACTCTTTGATATTTTCAGATACATATAGTTAAGCATCGCAGAGATGGAGGAGTTGGATAAAGTAGAAGAGCCAAAACTTTTGCATAGTATAATACAAGTAAACATTAATTCTGCTTTATATAAATGTAGAAAGTAATTTAGTTTAAAAATACTGTCATCTCTTGACGCATTATCGTTTATATACATAGAACAAAAAAATTTGACATTGTGGAGTTTTCATGTAGTTAAAAACAAATATTGATTTAGAAATGAAGTTCCAGATTATAAGTAGGTTGTCTCGACAGTTGGGATGCCCCTATCATACATCATATTAAATATATGTATCTTAATAAAGCACATAAATATGATTTATCTGTATGCATCAAATTATTAGTAATTTATTTTTACAGCTTGATTGTATTTCAGGATATGTTAACTTCTTCATAGAATGGATTCTGCAAGAAATTAGTTTAAAAAAATTCAATTGAGTAACAAGGTTAAGCCTCCATCCTCTGCAACAAAGAACAAAGGAGCGGTAATTCAGAAGCAACCAATTAATGAAGCACCTTCAAATATTACAAAGCAGAAAGTTGCTGCTGCGAAACAGTATATTGAAAATCATTATAAAGCTCAAACGAAGTCTTTGGAAGATCGAAAGGAGAGGTACGTTATTTTCGTCTTTCATATTGCATCAGTCCCTGGTAACAGGACAATACGTTTTCTAAAAGTGATGTCATATGTTCTCAACAGTATGTTACAACATTTACAACTGGGAATACGCTGAACATCCCACAGAAATTGTTGAATACTCCATCCTTATATAGGCACAATATAAATTAGTCCAATCTCGATAGACTGGCATGTGTAATCCTCTATTTTATCTATATATGCGCATTTCTGAATAATAGCTGTAATTTTAAGAGCATCTGCTATGAAGATGTTAAAACAAGTGCTACGGTCAGAAGTTAAGAGTTAGGTGGAATCTCAAAATATATACATTGTGTATTCATTGTGTGCAAGATATGTTACTTCATTTCTGTCATAACGTTAATTTGTTGCTTGCTGCAACTAGAAGCTATAATCATCTAAGACCATAAAATTATGACTAGCTAAACCATGTCACATAGAAAATAAAGCAACAACTAAATTACTAATTCAAAAGCTATGTTTAGCTGTTAGCACATTATTTCTATGTTGATTAGTTATATTTGACTAGCATATATTATATTGTTATTTTTGTACCTGTACATTGAAATGTATACCTCAAATGGATTTCTATTTATCATGCAATTTTTTGTTCTTATCCAATTTGAGTAGTTTTGTAATGAAATGTTGAAAATCTACCGATCAATAGTGGAAAAAATGTCGTTGAGATGTGCAATTAATTAGGAATTCGGACTGTTTTGTAGTACTCTACTTAACTTTATGATACAACTTTGTATTTTTTTAACGCTTCAACATGCACTATCATGCATCAGGTGACTTCGTAATGGTTTGTAGTCCATGGTATAAACAGTTGATTCATCTCAGCATAAGAAATATATTATTTTGTCTTATTATCAAATTCTTTTATGGAATCTCAACATGAAAGATGTAGATTAGGGAAACATTGGTATGCTGATCTGAAGTGCTTTAGTTATAGCTGTTTGTCGGCTGAGTCTTAAGGCTCATCCAAACTGAGCCTTAAGGTCAGTTTCCGCTGAGCCTTAAGCTCAGTTCCGCTGAGCCTTAAGCTCAGTTCCGCAGAGCTTAAGGCTCAGCGAAAACTAAGCTGTTTTGGCTTAGTTTCGCTAAGCCTTAAGGCCCAACTGAAAATGGGCCTTTAGATCAATTTCGCTGAGCCTTAAGGCTCAGCGAAACTGAGCCGTTTCATTGTACTATTTGGATTATGGAACTGAGCCTTAAGGCTCCGCGAAACTGACCATTTTACTTAATTGTAATATGAAATGTATTCATTGTACTAATTGGATTAAAAATTTTATGTGTAGATATACAAAGACAATACATACACAGTTAGAGTTGGAGTTCCAGATGATACAGAGAAGCTTGTGAAGGAAGTAGAAGAGCTAAGGGGTAAAAATCAAGAAATGAGTGTCACTATTAACAAACTACAAGAACAAATGAGTTCCGTGCAAGAATTTATACAAGGGTTGCAATGAGAGCAAGAACAGCAGATATGACGTACTTTATGAATCAATCTTATTTTGGTAGTGGGTTTGATGTTCTATTTGTGTAAGGTACATTACACGATGTTTGGATTAGATGAAACGATCATGTTTGAGTTATGTAGCAACTTTATTTTATATTTTGTTGGACATGATTTGTTTTAAATATATTTGTAGCAAGTTTATGGTAATTCGACCATGATATTCATTTTACATCAATGTTTTTATTGATATATATTGCTATGATTTTGCATATGTTCGATTTTATTATGATTTGTGGTAGACGAAGGTAAATATAAAACAACTGTATTGATTTTTGGTGTACAGATGTGTAGGGAATGCGTATGGAAGTGGAAAGGATGCATATGAAACTTGGCGTAGGGAATGCATTGGGAACTTGGCATAGGAACGGCGTAGGGAATTTGGTGTAGGGATAGCGTATGGAACTTGGCGTAGGGACAGTGTAGGAAATTTGGCGTAGGGATGATGTAGCGAACTTGGCGTATGTATGGCATAGGCATGTAAGCGTAGGGACGACATAGGGAAATATTTGCGACGAGCTGTTTTCTGACTTCCTTTTTGACATAGGGACGGCATAGGGAAATTCAATTCCCTACGCCATCCCTACGCCAAATTGGCGTATAGAATTCAGAACTCTTTTGTAGTGTAAGCAGTTTCAACGATCAAATGGTACGATTTGTATCATTTTTCATAAAGTTTTGGATTCAGTTATCTTATTGGCAGTGGATATTAATAGACCAGTCGATATCCAATTTAACTGAATTCCATAACAAATTTGTCCTTTACCCCGATATTTTTCTTTAACTAAAATCTGTATTGAGGCTATTGATGGGACACATGTGATGGCTTATGTAGGTCAAGAAGACATGCAATGTTTTGTAGGGCGGAAAGGAATTGCTACAAAAATTATTATGGCTTTTTGTGCTTTTGATTTAACTTTTACATTTGTAAGAGCGAGATGGGAAGAAACTGCACACGACGCTAAAGTATTTCAGGAAGCTATAAATAATCTGGATCTTAATTTCCCTCATCCTCCTACCGGACAGTATTATTTAGTGGATTCAGGATATCCATTATTGGAAGAAAATATAACTCCTTACCGATCCGTTAGACATCATATACCAGACTTTAATGACACACAGAATGAACCGAACTCATACAATGAAACTTTCAACTACTATCACTCTAGTTTGCGTGTGTAAATTGAAATAACTTTTGGTATATAGAAGAAAATATTTGCCATCTTATGTAACATGCAGACGTACCCATATAATGTTCAAGTACAAATTTTTACTGCTGCAATGGCTATTCACAACTACATCATAAAATACAACGTTGGCGATCCAGATTTTATGCCATATGATGACGACCCAGATTTAGTGCCAGAGGTATATCTCGAAGAGTATTACAACATATCAAACCGCTGAAATAGAGATAACACTTGATTTTAAATTACCCGAGTTATTCGGGAAGACCGGGTTTAACCTATTCTGAATTATGAATACGACGACTAACAGTCAAAGAAATTGAAGATGGTGCAAGACCAACGATCTTCACGTCGAATGGATGAGTTGCTACTGATGCCCATGATTGGAGTAGCTACCTTGAAGGGGGGCTACAGTGGTAGCCGTCCGGACGGACATGTTGATTGTTCGTACATGCGAGGAATAAGGTTCCTCCGGTTTCGTTCAAACCCAGAACAAACTAGTAAATGGATGGTATGTCTGACGTTGTATTCCTTTACATTGTATCTGTTGATTTCTGCTAATATATATCTGTTTGGTAGCGGAGAATTCATTCTCTTGCTTAATACTCTTCTCTGAGACGTATGAGCTCAGAGGTTATATATTGGCAGAAATCAATGGTAGGGAATGACAATGTGGCATAGTAAGATGCATGGATCAAGGCTTTTGTTGAAAATCATAGCCTTGTGGATGGTGATTAAAGCATAGCCTATTTAGTCATACTTTGTGTATTACGTTACCACGTGAGCCACACACCCCGGTAGAGTCAAAAACGGGACAAGGGAACGCAGGGAGTGCACACGTTTCTTTCTAGTTAGAAGTGGTATTTGGGTTTTTACACGACCTGACATTTTACTTATGTGGTTGATGGATCATGAGGCGCCTCGGATTATTTTTATTGGTCGCCAATGGCCAATTTATAGGTCCAATAGGATCGGGAAGCGTGTGTTCAGGAATTACCAATCCACTAAAGTATTTGTGGACCGGCGTTGTTATATCCAAGGATTCTCCAACGTCCGAATCCTGAAAAATTGCTAGAGTGTCTCGAATCGGTTAGGAGATCGTCCCTAGCCTTGACTCATTATGGAAACCAACCTCCAATACGACATTACGGTCTTGATTGTAAACCTATATATGGCAGCATAATATATGGTAGTTATGCCATCTAGGATTGATACATTTACTTTGAAATTGTTTTTAAAACATATCTACACTAATAAGAATATCAAATCCGTTTTATCGTATCAAGCATCTTTTAACAATTATAAGGTAAAACTTTATCCTCCGGTTTGCAATGTATTGTGTGATGGGACTTGAGTCTTATAATGGTTTCATTTTTCTAAAAAGCATTGTGTTGTTTAACGATTTACTTTATTTATTCACTGACAATCCAATGGAGTAAACCCGTTCCACGTTAGCGGCGTGGTCCTGTGATTTGCCTTATCATTAGATAAGTTAAGTAAGATTTCTCATACCGGTCCCATGACTGACCTGTAGTTTGTTTCACTTGCAAACTCGGGTGCCCTCTTTTCCACACGGGCAGTCGAGTAGCTTGTTTTGCAGATATATCGAGCAAGATTTTGGATCGAAGCTTAAAGCTGTGTCCAGAGTTTTGACAGACTTCCTCTGTATCAGTTTAGTTGTTTCCGCTGCTTTGTATTAATTATTGTAAATAATATTCCACTGTATTATTATTTATTAGTGTACTCTGGTATTCTTTAGTCTGATGTTATATTATCATGATGTAATAAAAGTCTTCTGTTATCTGTTCTAATGTATTGTATTCCCAAAGTTAAAGTATTCGAAGATTTCCGACTTTTGGTTCAGACCTGTGTGGTTTATGGTCGATTCAAAGGGTGGGAATTTTCGGGTCTTTACAAAGAACCGAAACATCATCCACCATGACAGTTGTATGAGACAATATACGAAACGAACTAGTTGCCGTGGGAATGCATTAAAAAGTTTCACTATATTCTGTATTTTATATTTGCATTTTAAATTATGCGATTTGTATTCTGCAATCAAGTAATTTTAATTCTACAATTTTTATTCTGTAATTTGGATTCTGCAGTTTGTATTCTGCATTCTACTATTCTGTTCGACAACAAACACACATATACACAAACAATAAAAATAATAAATACAAAAACAATAAAATATTAACTCCTCCCCTTTCAATTTGTCCCTTTCGTAAAAAAAACACATTCCTCGTTCGCAACAATTCCTCTTCAAATACCCCTTCAAAATAACCCTTTCAAATACCCCTTCCCGTTCAAAATCAAACGGACCCTAACTATTCATCTTACACATTCTTCCATTTCATTATTTATCCTTACACATTCATCCAAGAATGGTGCTTTCCAAATTTTGTTCATAACAATAAATCTTAGATTTAATTTAAATCAAAAATTCCAACTCGATATCATTGACTGTAGTGTCTTTATGTGCTACAAAAATAGTTTGTTCCTATAAGCTATTGAAAATAAATGAAAATCTTATTCGTTAACATGCAAATCATCACAAAGTAGCTATATAATGAGATTTCCAACATGACCCATTAACCCTAAGATTACTAAAACTGCCTGAATCCATTATGAACAAAAAACTAAAGTTACCAGCTATATTAATAAACCAATATGCAAATCAAAGTTTACAATATTTTCAAACTATGGTACAACTGTCAGGTTTTTGACCTGCCGTTAATGCTTGAATATTGGTTCAGTTAACACATAAAGGCATTTCCTCAATTAGCATAACTATTTTTAAATGTCACATCTTCAGTTAAGGCATGTATTCAGTGATTGGGTGTAAACCAATTGTCTGCTTTAAAAGAGGCTTAAACCGTAAGGCTCACGTGCATTTAGTTGTACATAATAAAACTATAAAATGAAAAAAGGAAACAAGAATCACATTTTGTATTTGGGTTGAGATTCGATGTGCCAGTCTTTTTTATATAGAAAAATTTTCTGTTGAGATAAATATTTGACAGCTTTAGCATGTAGACTTGAAATATTGAATCATAAATTTCTATGGAATTTTGAAGATATATTTACACTTTACTTTGTTTTATTAGCATTTATAATATATATACTGCACATGTACATGAAACTCCACATGTACAACACTATATTTAGGGTCCGTTTGATTTTGAACGGGAAGGGGTATTTGAAAGGGGAATTTGAAAGGGGTATTTGATTGTTTCCTTGGTTCATGTTTTGTTTTTACTCATTGTTAGATAACAGAACATATAAAAGCTTTTGTCGTTAGACTGTGATTCTAGTTGCATATTATTATTAGTATCGACAATCAAGTACTCTTTCATTCATTTATTGCTATAAGTATGAAGTAAAGTAAAAAAAATGTTGCTTAATTGTTGTGTATCTCGACGGTTTGTTAGAATTTTTCAAATTTTGGAGAAATAATAATTATCAAGTTGTAAACAAAGTACGTATCAATGTTGAATATATTCAAACCATAGAAATGACTTGTGAATATAGAAATGACTTGTGAATATATTCTAACCATATAGAATATGCACACTAAGTAAACTAAGAAAAAAAACTTATGTACAACGTATATAGCGATGAGACTTAACTGGATGAGAGAACCAAAATTGTAATCACAAATATCATTTCATATTTTATTAGTGATATACAAAAGGGAATAATGTCAGAGGTAAAGGTAAAACCCTAGCTAGAAATGGTTACAGTTTAAATCAAAAATGGTTCAGAACCAAAGGTGTCTTATTGACGCTTCACCAAAAGGTATGCAATAGAAAATGGGGCAACAGATGCAAACGCAAGTAAAAAACAAAAGGATTTTTATAGTGGTTCGATCTAAAATAGATCTATGTCCACTTTGGAGGCGATTTCATTATCATGAAGAAATTTACAAAGTGCATCATCTCATACATTTCACTTACATCACTTATTCTCTCTCTTTACAATGATTTTCAACTTTATATTCTCTTTCCGCTTTAGATTTCACCTGAATTTGGGAAGGAATGGATTAGATCTCGTGATTAGATGATCTTCCTTGATTCCATCATGAAATTAGTATTAGATCCAAGCTTTAAAGAGGAGTAATGGTAGTTGCTGATCACTTGGATTGAACTAGAGTGAGAATTAATGGTGTTTGGAGAAGATGAGATCCACTTGATGTTGGAGGAAGAACAAATGAGCTTAGTGCAGGATCAATAATAACCGTAGAGGGGGGGGTGAATAGGGTTTTAACACTAAGTAAAAATAAATTCAGAGAAGAAAAAAATGCAGAAAGAAAATCACACGCAAAGATACCCAGCTTCGGCAAACTGTGCCTACTGCTGCTTTTCTAAGATTTCTACTAGGAGATACAAACAGATCCCGCTTACAATCCTATGTAAACTTGCAACCCCTGCTCCTGTCTGACCCTAAGCTTAAAATCCTAGACTGGCCTGTGTATCCTAGACCAGATTTTCCTAGACCACAATCCTGCAATCTATAATCCTAGTTTTACAAGAAACTAGAAAAAGAAATTTTAACAAGAACAAATTACACAAACAATTACAAGGGGAATTCAAAAGAAAACAAATTTAAACACCCCCTTTATAAAAGAAACTTGGCTTGACCAAGTAAACCAGGCCGGCTCCTTTTGTTTAACCATTCATTGTTCTAGTCCGATCTCCTTCTTCTGAAAAAAAATGGCGGCTCTCAAAGGAAACTAGGGTTTCCTCTGTTGTTCCCATATCGAATCGCAAATTTAAAAAAAAAATCTGAAGCTTGAAATCTTAGATGCACTCTCGTCGATTGATCTTGCAGTGGTTGCGACAGAGAATCAAATGGGTAATTTCTGATTTAAATCGCTTTTCTGTTCTCTGAAATTTTGTGTGTTCTTCTGATGCTCTATCGATGATGAAGTGTGTGTTTATATAGGGCTTTTGTGACCTTAATCTCTGATTTCGCATTAAAGACTTGCCTTGATTTTGAAAAGTTTCTCTTTTGGTTGCCTGTATTGAATTTGAATTTTTGCGTGTCCTTTAAAACAGATTTTCCCTTTTTTGAATTTTAAAACCTCGGCTTTGATTTGAAAAATAAATGAATTGCTGCTTTCCCCTTTTGATTTTGTACACCATGGTTTTGAAATGAATTTCCTTGATTAAAGACACTGAATGATTTCTTGCTTGATAAATTGCCAAGAATGTGTTGTTCAAAAACAGGAAACAAGATCAAATTTTGTGTGGGCTATAATTCTGGAATTTATTGCCAAATATAATCAAATTGTCTGCTATGAATTGTTTGAGTGATTCTTCCTATGCTGGAAATGTTTTAAACTCTTGCCATAAACTGTTGAATAAAACCATCCTGTCTCTGCTGTGCTTTTATGGCATTTACTTCGAATTTCGTAGAACATTGGCTCACTGTCGAGATTGAATTTGCATTGAATTCTCACCTGTAATTCTAGAAATCAATTCATGCCATATATGCATAATTAAAACCAGGTATTTATCATGTTGTCCCATGAAAAAAAAACTTTTGATTGCTAGACAAATTGAAGTATTGGCAAACTTGAAAAAAAAATCCTTTGCATGACTTCCTCTTTTGTCATTGTTGCTGTTGTGTTTTCTACTTTTTCTTTGCTCGAACGAAATTTGATTTCTTGGCTTTAAATGTTGCTCTGTTTAAAATTGAAACGGCCTTGATTAAAAATTGCTGATAAACTCTTCACTTGTTTCATGCTTGCCAAACATGAATATGTACTCGTCCATTTTGTGAAGCTGCCAAAGTTTAACTGTCACATGCATGTAAGAATGAATGTGTTCAAATATTGTTAACTGCACTTCTGGATTTGCACAGTTTTGTCTTGCTTTGTATGTGGACTTCTTGCACCATTCATATTTTGGCAGACCAGGAATATTGACCTTGAGTTTGACTGTCTTGACCAAATGCTAGCTTCACCATGCACGTATGCTTTCATAAACTTGAATGCTATATTGTTGCTTTAAGTTGTGCTGCTTGTATATGCATTGATTTTTTGTTGTGTATGCACTTGCTTATATATAGTGTACATTTGCACTTTGCATCATCACTGTGTACTTGAACTTGTTGCACTTGTATTGACTTAAGCTGGTCCATACTTTCTATTATTACTCGACTATGCTGAAACTGTTTTTGACTTTTGCTTGTTCATGGCTCGAGCAACTTGTGTACTTTAGCTTGTGCACTGATTCTTGACATTACTTGACCATTTTGATAAGTTGACTATGTTGACCATGCTGTGATCACTATGATGCTTGACTTTGTCATGCATATATGTAATCTGCCATTCCTTGTTTGCTTCTTGCTGACTTGTTATGTTGTTTTCCTCGACCATCTTTGTACTATAAATGTATCTCGTGTATTCTTGAAACACTTGTATTTGGGTTGCCTTGAACTGTGATGATCTGTTTGATCAGAACTTGCACTTGAGCTTGAATTGTTATGCTCCACCTTGTTCTTTGTTGACTTTGTTTATTCACACAACTTTTGATTTTTTGAAGTATTTCCATTTTCTTTTTGATTTTTATCTTGTCTTGTGACCCTAGAGAGAGAAAAAAAAACAGCAGTCAAACTGTACTGTGTTGAGGTTGATCAGAATCAGCTGGTTCTGATCAGCAAACCAGTATGGTTATGGCGTGGCTGTTCAAGTCTGAAATATGATGAGAGAAACACACAGAAAACTGAGACAAATAGAGAATCACAAACTATAAAAATCTTATTTGTTCAGTGTTTATTTTAGTTCCAGTGTACTGTGTGTATCTTTTCTTGTGTGACAGGTTTCAGGATGATGCAACAAAAACTTGGGATAGCAAGAGTGTGCAAAGCAGAGTGTATCCAGCAGATAGTTGTGTATGAAGTGTAAAGAGAGTTGTAAAAACATTTGTAAATAGATGAGTGTTCCAAGAGAAATTTGTATATAATTGTTTTGTGAGATAAATTAAATATTATTGAATAACAAATGCTTGTATAAATTTCCTGTATTCTGTGTAAAGCATTATTAACCAATAATAATTATTATTACACTATCAAACACATCAGTAAAATCTATTTGTTATCGTCAAATAAAAAATCATATATTCAACAAACTCCCCCTTTTGATGATGACAAACAGACTTAAGATTTTTAAGGATAACGGAATGTGTTTGAAATGAACTCCCCCTATATTTGTGCTCCCCCTACCAGTTGTAAACAGACACAAAATAAGAATTTGGAAAAAATAGTAAATAATTAAACACTTAGTATTAATGGCAAAATAAAATCTATAGATGTCTATAAACAACACAAAATCTTAACTTCTTCTCCCCCTTTGTAATCATCAAAAGATGAACACTTCTGAACATTTTCAAAGGATATGGACCGTAGTGAGAAAACAAGTCATTTGACAGAATCAGAGCCATAAGCTCCAAATAATCAAACAACAAATCATAATAATTCGTAAAATAGGAACACAGTTCACAAATCAGAGTGTTAATGGATTTTTTTTTTCAAGAGCACACTAACCACGCATAACCAGAACTTGGATTTTTAAATGGGATTAGTTGCAGCATGAAAGAAAAAAAAACAAAATCTCATGACCATGCATAACCAGAACTTGGATTTTTAAATGAGGTCAGAGAAATTATTACTATATAATTTTATAATGGATGATAGAAAGATGATAGAGATAGAGATGGATGAACAAAAAATTCCTAGTTTACTCATATTACAAAGTATATTCAATCATATTAGAGTTGCAGACAAACTTTCAACCATTTCATATTCTGTAATCTTACACAGTCACAATTTTAAAAAAATGTCCAAACCAAAAACTGTTATTTTCTTGATGGTTTGAAGATTGGATCATTTGTTAAAAAAAATGTTATTGATAACAGATCATCTTAAGAGAAAATTTACCCAAAAATGCAAAGAGATTAATTTATTTCTATAATTCCCAAATCCAAATGCAATCTGCAAAATCTGTCTTCTGGAAGAGGTTTTGTGAAAATATCAGCCAGTTGTGATTCAGTTGGAATAAATTCAATACAAATTTCTTCACTGCTAATATGGTCTCTAAGAAAGTGGTGTCGTACATCAATGTGTTTTGTGCGTGAGTGATGTACTGGATTGTTTGATAAATCAATCGCACTTTTACTGTCACATTTTAAAGGAAATCGTTTATAGCGAAAACCAAAATCAGATAGAGTCTGCATCATCCATAAAATCTGTGCACAACAACTTCCTAAAGCAATATACTCGGCCTCAGTGGTGGATAAAGCAACACAGTTTTGTTTACGACTTGACCAAGAAACAAGTGAATGACCTAGCATGAAACAAGTTCCACTAGTACTCTTCCTATCAGTGAGAGAGCCAGCATAATCAGCATCGGTAAACCCAACTAAATTAAAGTTATCACAAGAAGGATACCATAGACCAAGATTTGGTGTGTGTACCAGATATCTCAGGATTCGTTTTGTGGCTTTTAAATGAGATTCTTTTGGATTAGATTGAAAACGAGCACACAAACAAACAGAAAACATAATATCGGGTCTAGAAGCAGAAAGATAAAGAAGTGAACCGATAATACCGCGATATTTTTCCTGATTAACAGCAACACCTTTTTCATCTCTGTCAAGTTTGGTTGTTGGACTCATTGGTGTTTTCATTGGTTTTGCATCTTTAACTCCAAATTTCTTCAGTAGCTCCATCACATACTTTGTTTGTGAGATAAAGATACCTTTGCTGCTCTGCTTGATTTGAAAGCCAAGAAAGTATTTCAGTTCTCCCACCAAGCTCATCTCAAATTTGTCCTGCATAACTTTTTCAAATTTTTCACACAAGACATCATTAGTAGCACCGTATATGATATCATCAACATAGATTTGAACAATCAAAAAATCGTCACCGTCATGTAATAGAAACAGAGTTGTGTCAGCACACCCCTTTTTAAAACCGTTTTCCAAAAGATAAGTACAGAGACAGTCATACCAAGCTCGAGGAGCTTGTTTAAGACCATACAATGCTTTTTCTAGTTTATACACATGATTTGGAAAATCGTGACTCTCAAAACCAGGGGGTTGTTCAACATAAACCTCTTCTTTTAGTTCTCCATTCAGAAAATCACTCTTCACATCCATTTGTTTCAGTTTAAAACCTTTAAAACATGCAAAGCTTAACAAGATTCTAATTGCTTCTAACCTAGCAACTGGGGCGAACGTCTCATCAAAATCAATGCCTTCGATCTGATTGCATCCCTTAGCAACCAACCTAGCTTTGTTTCTAATTACATTTCCAGACCCATCAAGCTTATTTTTAAACACTCATTTTGTTTCAACTACTGGATAGTCTTTTGGCCTAGGCACCAAGTTCCAGACTCTGTTTCTCTCAAACTGATTAAGTTTTTCTTGCATAGCTAACAACCAAAATTCATCATTAAGAGCAATATCATAAGAACCTGGTTCTATTTCAGATACAAAAGCATTATGAATACAAAAAGTACAAACATCCTTATTGAGAGAGGAACGTGTACGAACACCAGCTGTTGGACTCCCAATTACCAAATCTGGAGGATGATTGGGCTTGAATTTCAGTCTTTCAACATTTGTTTCTACTTCAGCGGCTTCTTCGTTGTTTGCTTCAACATTGTTGCTTTCTTGTTCAACTTCTTGTGCACCACCATCATCTTTATCAGCTTCAGAGATCATATCCACATCTGATTCATTGAACTTTACATTGATGGTTTCCACAATTGTTCTTGATTGTTTATTGAAGATTCTGTAAGCTTTGCTTCTTGAGGAATAACCCATGAAAATTCCATCAATCGTTTTTGGTTCAAATTTCCCAAGCTGTTCTCCTGTGTTCAAAATATAACAAGGACATCCAAACACTCTAAAGTACGAAATGTTAGGCTTTTTGTCAGACCAAAGTTCATATGACGTTTTATTAAGTATTGGTCTAATCATAACTCTGTTCATTACATAGCCTGAAGTATTTACTGCCTCAGCCCAGAAGATTTGAGGCAAATTATATTCACACAACATAGATCTAGCCATTTCTTGTAATGTACGTTTTTTCCTTTCAACCACCCCATTTTGTTGAGGTGTTCGTGGAGCGGAAAATTCATGTTTAAAACCATTTTCTTCACAAAGTTTTTCAAAGTCTAAATTTTCAAATTCACCTCCATGGTCACTTCTCAAGGTTTTAATTGAAATCCCCTTTTCATTTTGAACAAGTTTTGAAAATTTTGAAAAATAATCAAAAGTTTCAGACTTTTTGGCTAGAAAATAAACCCATGTAAATCTAGAGTAATCATCAACCAATACATAACAATAACGTTTACCATTTAAGCTAGCAATGTCAGTAGGTCCAAACAAATCCATATGAATCAATTCAAGCACGCGTGACGTACTAACAGCATTTTTTGGACGAAAAGATGAGCGATTAAGTTTTCCCATAGTACAAGCTTTACACACTTTGTTATTTTTGAATTTCTGATGAGGTAAACCTCTGACAAGTTCATTTGTTTCTGGTCTTTCAAGAAGACCCATACTTGCATGTGCCAGCCTTCTATGCCATAGAATTGCCTCCTCTTCCGTTGCTATCAAGCACCAAGAAACAGTTACATCATTGAAGGAGAGTGTGTAGACATTTCCAATTCTTTTCCCTGTAAAAACAACCTTTCCAGAGGATATTTCTATGATTTTGCAAACATTACTATCAAACACAACATTCATTCCTTTATCACAGAGTTGACTGATAGAGATAAGATTGTGAAATAGATTATCAACATATAAGACATCGGTTAAGGCAAAAATACTGTTACCTACTTTTCCTTTACCAATAATTTTACATTTGCTGTTGTCACCTAGATTCACATTCCCACCTTTATGTTTTTCAAGGCTAAGGGACAGTCTTTTGTCTCCTGTCGTATGTCTGGAGCAACCTGAATCCAAATACCATTTCTGTTGCTCCTTAACCCGCCAACATACCTACACATACAGAGAAGAGGATGACTCAGAGAATCTTCTAGGTCCAAGCATATCAATAATAGAAAGATGATAATCATAAGATTCTTTTGGCACCCAGATTTGATTTTTCCTTTTATTTGTGTTCCAATTATTATGATAATTGTGTGCCAAGTATTTAGGAACCCAAACCTTTTTGAACTTTTGAATCTTATTGCAGCTTTCATGGCTGTGACCAATTTCTCCACATTTTACACATTTGAGAAAGATACCTCTGCTTTTAACTTTGTCAATTTTGGTCATTTTTTCTTGTATCTTTCCAAAGCCAAGTCCTTTTCTATTATTTGCAAACAGTTGGTTTCCAAGCAAGATGTTAAAAGATGTTTGACCAATTGAGAATTTATTCAAAGTAACTTCAAGATCTTGAACTCTCGTTCTTAATATTGTGTTCTCGTTCACAAGTGAAGTGTAATTCTTTCTTTTAGTGTTATCTTCTTTTAGAGCCAGATTTACTTTTTCAAGATTCTCCATGGTGCACTTGAGTGTTGAGAGTTCTAGATTCACAGCCTTACAAATTTCACAATCTAGATTGTTGTTTTTTGAAACGTTTTCAAGTTTAGATTTCAGCTTCATATTACTGTGAATGAGATCAAGGTTTTTTGTCTTCAGTTTCTCTGCTTCGGATTCTAATGTGTCAATAATTTCAGAAAGATGTTTACACATTAAAACTAGATCGTTATAACTGTATACCTCAGTGGTTTCTTCGTTGGCATCTTCTAGATCTGACTTTGCCATGAAGCACAGGTTGCTTTCTTCCTCACTGCTGTCTGAATCTTCTTCTCCTTCCTCGTCATCCCAAGTTATAGCAAAAAATTTCTTCTTCTTGTTTCTTTGGAGAAGTGGACAATTTGGTTTTATGTGTCCCGACTTTTGACAGGTGTAGGAGAGTGGTTCGTCTTCTGAATTGTTGGTCTTTGATTTATTTCTACGAGGTTTGAATTTTCTCCACTTCGTGGGTTGTCTGACTGCCATGGCAAGCTGTTCAATAGGATTTTCACCATCACTGGTAACGGTGTTGGACAGAGCTATTGACTTCTTCTTCAGATCTGAGTTGTTGCGATCTTCTCTTGTTTTTAGCTCCATTTCATATGTCATTAAATTCCCGATAAGCTCTTCCATGCTTAGCTTACTCAGGTCTTTAGATTCTTGAATGGCTGTGACTTTTGCTTCAAAGTTCATTGGCAGAACACGCAGAATCTTTCTCACAAGTTCCACTTCTGTATAGACCATTCCAAGAGCTCTAGCATTGTAGACCAGCACAGAGAAGCGTCCATACATTTCCTTGATGCTCTCGTCCTTCTGCAAGATGAAGTTTTCATATTCATTGCTGAACATGGCAAGACGGGATTCTTTAACCTGTGAAGTTCCTTCGTGTGTGACTTCCAGTGTATGCCAAATTTCCTGGGCTGTATTACAATGAGAAATTCTGTTATATTCTGTTTTATCAAGAGCACAAATCAGAGCATTCATAGCTTTAGAATCTATAGAGTATAGTTTCTTATCATTTGCATCCCACCTACTTTTTGGTTTAGGTGTTACAGTTCCATTAACAGTTTTAGTAGGAGGTTTATATCCAGTTTCAATGATATCCCAGACATCATAGTCAACAGACACACGATAGATTTTAATCCTAGCTTTCCAATGCGCGTAATCACCACCATTGAACATGGGTGGTCTAGCAATAGATTGACCTTCAGAAAAAGCATTGTTCATTGAAGTCATGATTCTAGGGTTACACGCTGGCTCTGATACCAATTGTAGGATCAATAATAACCCTAGAGGGGGAGGGGGGGTGAATAGGGTTTTAACACTAAGTAAAAATAAATTCAGAGAAAAAAAATGCAGAAAGAAAATCACACGCAAAGATACCCAGCTTCGGCAAACTGTGCCTATTGCTGCTTTTCTAAGATTTCTACTAGGAGATACAAACAGATCCCGCTTACAATCCTATGTAAACTTGCAACCCCTGCTCCTGTCTGACCCTAAGCTTAAAATCCTAGACTGGCCTGTGTATCCTAGACCAGATTTTCCCAGACCACAATCCTGCAATCTGTAATCCTAGTTTTACAAGAAACTAGAAAAAGAAATTTTAACAAGAATAAATTACACAAACAATTACAAGGGGAATTCAAAAGAAAACAAATTTAAACACCCCCTTTATAAAAGAAACTTGGCTTGACCAAGTAAACCAGGCCGGCTCCTTTTGTTTAACCATTCATTGTTCTAGTCCGATCTCCTTCTTCTGAAAAAAAATGGTGGCTCTCAAAGGAAACTAGGGTTTCCTCTGTTGTTCCCAAATCGAATCGCAAATTTAAAAAAAAAATCTGAAGCTTGAAATCTTAGATGCACTCTCGTCGATTGATCTTGCAGTGGTTGCGACAGAGAATCAAATGGGTAATTTCTGATTTAAATCGCTTTTCTGTTCTCTGAAATTTTGTGTGTTCTTCTGATGCTCTGTCGATGATGAAGTGTGTGTTTATATAGGGCTTTTGTGACCTTAATCTCTGATTTTGCATTAAAGACTTGCCTTGATTTTGAAAAGTTTCTCTTTTGGTTGCCTGTATTGAATTTGAATTTTTGCGTGGCCTTTAAAACAGATTTTCCCCTTTTTGAATTTTAAAACCTTGGCTTTGATTTGAAAAATAAATGAATTGCTGCTTTCCCCTTTTGATTTTGTACACCATGGTTTTGAAATGAATTTCCTTGATTAAAGACACTGAATGATTTCTTGCTTGATAAATTGCCAAGAATGTGTTGTTCAAAAACAGGAAACAAGATCAAATTTTGTGTGGGCTATAATTCTGGAATTTATTGCCAAATATAATCAAATTGTCTGCTATGAATTGTTTGAGTGATTCTTCCTATGCTGGAAATGTTTTAAACTCTTTCCATAAACTGTTGAATAAAACCATCCTGTCTCTGTTGTGCTTTTATGGCATTTACTTCGAATTTCGTAGAACATTGGCTCACTGTCGAGATTGAATTTGCATTGAATTCTCACCTGTAATTCTGGAAATCAATTCATGCCATATATGCATAATTAAAACCAGGTATTTATCATGTTGTCCCATGAAAAAAAAACTTTTGATTGCTAGACAAATTGAAGTATTGGCAAACTTGAAAAAAAAATCCTTTACATGACTTCCTCTTTTGCCATTGTTGCTGTTGTGTTTTCTACTTTTGCTTTGCTCGAACGAAATTTGATTTCTTGGCTTTAAATGTTGCTCTGTTTAAAATTGAAACGGCCTTGATTAAAAATTGCTGATAAACTCTTCACTTGTTTCATGCTTGCCAAACATGAATATGTCCTCGTCCATTTTGTGAAGCTGCCAAAGTTTAACTGTCACATGCATGTAAGAATGAATGTGTTCAAATATTGTTAACTGCACTTCTGGATTTGCACAGTTTTGTCTTGCTTTGTATGTGGACTTCTTGCACCATTCATATTTTGGCAGACCAGGAATATTGACCTTGAGTTTGACTGTCTTGACCAAATGCTAGCTTCACCATGCACGTATGCTTTCATAAACTTGAATGCTATATTGTTGCTTTAAGTTGTGCTGCTTGTATATGCATTGATTTGTTGTTGTGTATGCACTTGCTTATATATAGTGTACATTTGCACTTTGCATCATCACTGTGTACTTGAACTTGTTGCACTTGTTTTGACTTATGCTGGTCCATACTTGCTATTATTACTCGACTATGCTGAAACTGTTTTTGACTTTTGCTTGTTCATGGCTCGAGCAACTTGTGTACTTTAGCTTGTGCACTGATTCTTGACTTTACTTGACCATTTTGATAAGTTGACTATGTTGACCATGTTGTGATCACTATGATGCTTGACTTTGTCATGCATATATGTAATCTGCCATTCCTTCTTTGTTTCTTGCTGACTTGTTATGTTGTTTTCCTCGACCATCTTTGTACTATAAACGTATCTCGTGTATTCTTGAAACATTGTATTTGGGTTGCCTTGAACTGTGATGATCTGTTTGATCAGAACTTGCACTTGAGCTTGAATTGTTATGCTCCACCTTGTTCTTTGTTGACTTTGTTTATTCACACAGCTTTTGATTTTGTTGAAGTATTTCCATTTTCTTTTTGATTTTTATCTTGTCTTGTGACCCTAGAGAGAGAAAAAAAAACAGCAGTCAAACTGTACTGTGTTGAGGTTGATCAGAATCAGCTGGTTCTGATCAGCAAACCAGTATGGTTATGGCATGGCTGTTCAAGTCTGAAATATGATGAGAGAAACACACAGAAAACTGAGACAAATAGAGAATCACAAACTATAAAAATCTTATTTGTTCAGTGTTTATTTTAGTTCCAGTGTACTGTGTGTATCTTTTCTTGTGTGACAGGTTTCAGGATGATGCAACAAAAACTTGGGATAGCAAGAGTGTGCAAAGCAGAGTGTATCCAGCAGAGAGTTGTGTATGAAGTGTAAAGAGAGTTGTAAAAACATTTGTAAATAGATGAGTGTTCCAAGAGAAATTTGTATATAATTGTTTTTTGAGATAAATTAAATATTATTGAATAACAAATGCTTGTATAAATTTCCTGTATTCTGTGTAAAGCATTATTAACCAATAATAATTATTATTACACTATCAAACACATCAGTAAAATCTATTTGTTATCATCAAACAAAAAAAATCATATATTCAACACTTAGGAATCCATTAATGGAGCTTAGGAAGCTTGGGAATGGTGGAAAACCAAAATGACAGCCCTTTGGGGTGGCTTAGATTGGTCCCTTGAATGGTTGTGAAATGAGATATTTATAGGAGAAGTTTGGACCAGTGGCAATTCTGTAATTATGGTGAACTAGGTAAGGGTCGTTCGCATACGTATTCACGGAATTGCCGTTGGAAAGCTGACGGTATGCACTTTATAGATGGCGCCAGTTAATAATCATGTTCCAGCAACAGGTGTGACCCCTTTATATGCGAGCGACTAGAAAAGGAGATGCACGAGCGACCAAAACTCTTGAATACGAACGACCCAAAATATATTGCGCGAGCGTCCCTGCATGTTTAATGTACGAGCGCCCTACTTTTGTTCTGACGTCGTCACGTGGCTTTGGTCTTATTCAAATATAGGGATCAATAATCACAAGGTTCCCATTCATGTTACTGTGCAATATGGGATTCAGAATTTACAATCGTGCCAATCCTTTTAAATAAACCTGCTCTTCCAAGTCCTTGAAGAGGACTGCTCGACCATGATGTGGTGTAGGAGCATGCTGCACGACCATGCAATCTAACCCTGCTCGATGGATGTCGCTCGACTTCTCATTGAGATGCTCGACCTACCCGTAAATGTGGCTTGCTCGACCCCACGTGGTATGGATGCGCGCGACCAGCAATGCTCAGGTAAAGCTGCTCGACCGGGATGCTTTTGATGTGCCTGTTGAGGAATGCTCGACCCACTGCTAGCTATGGTGCTCGACTGACCCGATGGAGTCTAGAGCAAGGTTTGAATGTTTTTCACTTATAATGCTCGTCAAAATGTTTGAATGAGCGTTTAGGTAGTTAACATTTGCCCTCGGTGTCTGAAATTTTTGCTTACGAGAAATGCAGGCTTTAAACTGAAAATTGATAATACAACTTGCGTTGAAATCCAGTCGTAGCTTTTTGTTTGCTATGGCAAATCATGATTTGATGCTTTGACTTGTTGATCCGAAACGATTCAAGCACATAATTTGCTGGTTGAATTCATATGCTTCATGCCATCTGTTCTGTAATGAAAACAAGCACTTGCACAATTTTGAACTTATACTTGGTTATTGATCATCCACATCAATAACAGGTTAGCTAATCATTAGAGAATGACTTATGGCGCATTGATCGATGTGCCTATGCAGAACTATTTTGTTTAACTATTTAGAATTCGTTAAACGCTGTTTGCATGGATACAGTACTCGAATTTGAATTCACAATGGTACTTGAGTTCTGCTAATCGATATGTATATTGATTGCAGATTTCAAGTTTTACCTTTCTAAAGGCTTATATGATCTTGTATGACGGTTTACATTTTATGTAATGTGTACCTATTCAGATTAGAACTTCGACTTGAGTTTCCGAGGCCAGAGCGATTACAGCCTTTGGATGGATCCAGAGTTTTGGATTTTCTTCGACGACATGGATCATCTAGGGATATATATATATATATATATATATATATATTTGAATCTCCGTTTCACGGCGACTCGCCCCTGTGCATAATTATTACTCAATCGAAGCTTTGCAGACGAGGGAGCCTTTGTGCTAAGAGATTTTATTGGGTTTCCCAAGTTGAACCTTATTGGTGGACTGAGTTTTATTGGCATATCGAGCATATCGACTTTGCAAAATTCTTCAAATGCCCCGTTTTGAAGGCAAGATCAATCCAAATGTATTAGCTTCCTCGATGGGAGTATACTGGTTTTTGGCTCGTTGCAATTTCGTGATGGACTCGTAGTATTCTTTCGGGCAATTATTCAAAATTTATGTGGTTGTGTTGCCTCAGTACCATGGGCCATCACAATTCTCAAGAGCTTAATGTGATCAGTTTGTCAAGTTTCGTTGATTGTAATTGTTATGCTGGAAGCTTTAACTTTGTCAGTCGAAGCTATTTGTGCTTGCCAACATGTATAAAGCTTCTGAGCTTTGTCAATACAATAGGAATTCCGACTTTTACTGACTAGTTCAGCACTTCTACATGAAGAAATCTTTATATCTTTGTTCCCCCGCCAGGGGAGGACTTTGGATTTCGTGCCCGCGCTCGGCGAGGTCTTGGGATTCAGTGCCCCCGCTCGGGGAGGTCTTAGCATTTTACACTTAACGTCTGATATTTCAGATGCTATGCAAATGGTTTTCATTCTTCACATCTGATATTTCAGATGCTATGCAAAGGGTTTTCATTCTTCACATTTGATATTTTAGATGCTACGCAAATGGTTTTCATTCTTCACATCTGATATTTCAGATGCGACGCAAATGGATTTCATCCTTCACATATGATATTTCAAATGCTACGAAAATGGTTTTCATTCTTCACATCTAATATTTCAGATGCTACAAGAATGGATTTCATTCTTCACATCTGATATTTCAGATGCTACGAAAATGGATTTCATTCTTCACATCTGATATTTCAAATGCTACGCAAAGGTATTTCATTCTTCACATCTGATATTTCAGATGCTACACAAATGTATTTATTCACATCTGATATTTCAGATGCTATGCAAATGGTTTTCATTCCTCACATCTGATATTTCAGATGCTACGCAAATAGTTTTCATTCTTCATATTTGATATTACAGATGCTATGCAAATGGATTTCATTCTTCACATTTGATATTTCAGATGCTATGCAAATGGTTTTCATTCTTTACATCCGATATTTCATATGCTACGTAAATGGATTTTCATTCTTCACATTTGATTTTCAGATGCAGCACAAATGGTTTTTCATTCTTCACGTCTGATTTTTCAAATGCTACGCAAATGGTTTTTTATTCTTCACATCTGATTTTTCATATGCTACGCAAATGGTTTTATCATTATTCACATCTAAGATTTTTAGATGCTACGCAAATGGTTTGATCATTCTTCACATCTGAGATTTCAGATAATATGTAACTGGTTTGATGCGGGTTCTAGTGAGCGGCCATTAGTTCATTTGTCGGACGCCTGACGTGGCAGGCTATTCCAGTTTAGGAATTGATGCTTCGAACCTCCCACTTGGGGAAGTGCCCCTTCATAAAATTTATAGCTCCCTCGTTTATTTGTTGCGGCGCTTGCTCGTTGTTTGAACCTTTGCGACGTTTCCCATTCAATTATCAAGGCGATGCTTCTCTATATTCGCATTTGTGCATGTTGTTATTTATAGCATTTGGCACTTGAACTAATGTTGTTGGTGCCGCTATGTTTCGTCAGATTTCACAAGAGTAAGCGCTCGACAGATGGCCTGCAATATGGAATCAACTTTTGAGCATGTTTTGATTTGACATATAATTTTGCAAGCAAGAAATTTATTCAGGTAGATATGCCCTAAGTTACAGAGCTAATGTTTAGTACTCCACTTGCAGTTTATTACAGACTATTCATAAGAAGTCTTGAATATAATCGAAAGCAAAACATGAATTAAAGAATGAACTAAAGCAGGAAATAGAGCGTGAAGTAAAGCGATGGCGATGTTGATCGCTTATTCTGAGCAATTGAAATTGGAGCACCATCAACGGTTATCAGTTGATGATCAGCCTTGGATTGGTTTGAGAAGGAGCTCCATTACTTAGACCAGACTGATCATTTGATGCCCCCTTCCGTTGGGGAGCTACAGAAGGATTCACGGCTTGTGGATTCTTTACATATTGTTGCAGCCTATTTTTCCTGATAAATTCCTCGATGAGGTTCTTCAGGTATTGGCACTCATTAGTGTTATGATCAGGCTGGTTGTGAAATATACAAATTTTCCTGAGTTTGCTGCTTTGTCGCTTATCCTTAACAGATTGGCTCCGCATACTCTTCAGAATTCTTTGTTGCAAGATAGATGTTTTCAGGAGTGTCATTCAAAGGCGCCAGCTCTGATGAGTTGAAAAGGCGAGACTTCTTATTAGCCTTGTTGTCGTTCCCGTCATTGGCGCTTCTGCCTATGAGTATTCTTCTAATTATACTAGGTAGCAACATTTTTGGGAACTTCAAGAAGCGGGTTGGAATCAATAATCTGAAGAGGTACATGATCAGTGTCGATTCTTATGTACTCATCGGCCTTTTTATAGAATTTCTCAAGCATGTTTGGTTCTTTCATTTAAATCCATCTACCGAATTCGCTCTTCTCATCTATGGCACAGATTAGAGACATGAAGATTATGTGAGGTTCTTAATTTCTCACTTCGGATAAAGCAATGTTGAATCGACTGAGAAAAGTTTTAACAGATTCCCCTGGATTCTGCCTCATTTCTTAAAGTGTTATCGCATCCTTGGCCTTTGTAGCATACAAGCGGAACTTCTCCTTGAACTTTTTGGTCAAGTTAGAGAGCTAGTCTACGGACTTAGGTGGTAGCTTTGTGAACCAATGTGACGTAGCACCTTCTAGGTAGAGAGGGAAATATAAGCATCTCATCTCGTCTATTGCTTTTGCTGTGCTCATATGCCACTCGTACTCAAATAGAAAGTAATTGGGAACAACAAGGCCGTTGTACAGAGGCAAAGTTGGAGGATTGAATTTCTTTGGATGCTCTGTTTTTCGAATTCTTTCGGTAAATGGAGTCCTGTTAGGAGAAAAATCCCTTTCTTATCATCATCATTGGGAGCTTGATTCTTCTTCATGATTTGTTCTATCATATCTGAGATGTACTCTTCAGTGGTATGTCGATCTGCGAAGCTGAGCACTTTATCAAACGTTCGTCTAGGCATGCATTCCTGGCTAGAGAGCTTAGGTCCTTTACCTTTCGACGAGGAGGTACCCCGTGATGGGATTGGTAACCCTTCAAGCTTTCATCAGAATGATTATTAGCTTTTGGCTTTGAGTTTTCGACGTTAGCCTCGTCTTTGTCGCTCAGCCATTCGTTATCATCTTCCATGTTGTCGTTGCGATCGTGGTAAGAAGCGGATGAATTGGCATTTTCATCAAGATCAACATGGGCACTTCGAGGTGGTGGATTTGTCGAGCATTAAGGATGGCATCAAATTTTTCCATCATCGCCTTAGCAGAAGCATCCATCCGTTGGTTCATGTTGGCAATAGCGCCATCCAACTCATTCTAGCCACACCGGCTCTACCTATCGAGTTTTTACCAATTGTAAATGGTTAGTAAGTGGTGCAACTTTGTTGTTAGCAACATTGTCGTTTTATCCAACGGTTTTGCTTGTGGTTTTAGATTTAGCCATGATCTCAGTCAAGGCTTTGAATTTGGAAGAGAGCTCGTCGATTGGCCTAGATTTTTGACTTGTAGAATCTATAATGGAAGTAGGCTTAGAACTTCAATGGTAGGCTCTAAAAATTAAGAGAAGTGCGAACATGGCCCCATGGTGGGAGCCAAATGTTTAAACCAATAATGGTTCAACACCAAAGGTGTCTTATCAGCACTTCACTAAAAGGTATGTAATAGAAAATGGGGCCACAAATGCAAATGCAAGTAAAAAAACACAAGAATTTTATAGTGGTTCGATCTAAAATAGATCTACATCCACTTTGGAAGCGATTTCATTATCATGGAGAAATTTACAAAGTGCATCATCTCATACATTTCACTTATATCACTTATTATCTCCCACTTTACAATGATTTTGCCCTTTTTACTCTCTTTCCGCTTTAGATCTCACTTGAATTTGGGAAGGAATGGATTAAATCTCGTGAGTAGATGATCTTCCTTGATTCCATCATGAAATTAGTGTTAGATCCGAGCTTTAAAGAGGAGTAATGGTAGTTGGAGATCACTTGGATTGAACTTGAGTGAGAATTAATTGTGTTTGGAGAAGATGAGATCCACTTGATGTTGGAGGAAGAAGGAATGAGCTTAGAAAGCCATTAATGGAGTTTGGGAAGCTTGAGAATGGTGAAAACCCGAAATGACAGCCCTTCGTGGTTGCTTAGATCGATCTTTTAAATAGTTGTGAAATGGGGTATTTATAGGAGAAGTTTGAACTAGGTGGAATTCTGTAATTATAGTGAACTGGGTAGGGGTCGTTCGTACACGTATTCATGGAATTGCTATTGGACATCTGGTGGAGCGCACTTTACAGCTGGCGCCAGTTAATAATCATGTTCCAACAATAGGTGCAACCACTTCATGTGCGAGCGACTAGAAAAGGAGATGCATGAGCGACCAAAACTCTTGAATAGGAACGACCCAAAATATATTGCTTGAGCGTCCCTGCGTTTTTAATGTACAAGCGCCCTACTTTTGTTCTAACATCGTCACGTGGCTTTGGTCTTATTCAAATAAAGGGATCAATAATAAAAAAGTTTTCCCTCCATGTTACTATGCAAAATGGGGTTCCGAGTTTACAATCGTGCCATCCATTCCTTTTACATAACCCTGCTCGTCTAAGTCCTTGAAGAGGACTGCTCGACCGTGATGTGGTATAGAGGTATGCTGCTCAACCACGCAATCTCACCGCCCTCAATGGAAGTTGCTCGACCCCTCATTGAGATGCTCGACCCTACCCGTAAATGTGGCCCGATCGACCCCACGTGGCATGGATGTGCGCGACTAGCAATGCCCAGGTAAAGCTGCTCGATAGCTACGGTGCTCAACTGATATGATAGAGGCTGGAGTAAGAATTGAATGTTTTGCACTTATTGGGTTCGTCAGAATGTTTGAATGAGCTTTTAACCAGTTAACAATTGTTGTAAAGAAACCTTCCATTTCATAATTCTAATATAGACAAACCTAAGAAACCCAAGTTTAAAATTTTGTGAGGATAGAGAAATTTTAGATGCAAGGCAGTCTTGTTATTCTTTATTTTTGCATATGCGTATTTCACCAAAAAAAAATAGTCCTATGTTAACAACCAAGGTAAGGTTGTAAAATGACTGCATGCATGTTCGGATAAATTTGTAGAAAAGTCAGTAAAAAGGAGAAAAACTAAGCAAATATCTGAAAACTACATATTATAAAAATAGGATTTTCAAAACAAAAATATATGTGTTTAGTCATTTCGAATGGTGGATGGGACTTAATTTTTAACACTACTGAGTAGAAAAAGGCGAGCTTACAATATTTGGTTATAAACCTCATTAACCAAACTATTTCCATGGCTGTGTTTGAAGTAATAATAACGCAAACATAAAGGAGGAAATGGAGAGCTATGAAGCTGATATGTTTTGGCCGTCTTAAAAAACTAAGTTTGTCTGTCATGGTTTTTTTAAATTACCAAGTGTTCCACATAGATTTTTCTGAGGTATAAAGAACAGTTATATGAGAATAAAATGTCTGGAAAATTTATCTATTTTAAATTTGTTAAAGCAAAGAAAAAAATACATAAAATCGTTCTCTAAATTATCAACTAATATATATATATATATATATGTGTGTGTGTGTGTGTGTGTGTGTGTTTCGATAGCCCTAAATTGATTAAAGGGTACTTTTGCCTCATGTCCCTATTATAGTTTTAAATACACACCATATCCCTATCATGTTTCATCTTCAAACCCGCCCCCTGTTTTTGAAAACTTCCACCCATATTCTGGTACTTCCGCCTTTTTCAAGTTCTGGCCAGATTTTTGGCGCTATAACAAGAAAAAAAAATTCTAAAATATGGAAATATTCTCGGAAGTCCATGTAAAAAAAAATTGCATACATGTATGCAACTTTTGCCATTGCATACATGTATGCACTTATTGCGTACGTTATTTTGTACAGAAAATCTGGACATAAACTTGCATACATGTGTGCAACTATTTGGAATACTTGTACATATGTATGCAAGTATTCCATGCAGAAATTTGAACTGACACTTATGCATGTAAATTTCTGCACACTTGTATGCCAAAATTACGAAATACTTGCATAGATATATGCCAAAAAATCAAACACAGATGCATGAATTGAAAACATGCACAGATGTACGTAGGAAAATACAAATACTTGCACAGTATTATGCATTAAACTGTATTTTCGTTGATTTTTCTATTTTTTGTTTTTTGACGCCTTGTTTGATGTTTTTTCTGATCTAAATTTTTCAGCGTTTACGTGTTTTAATTAATTTTGAATTTATGTTTTTTTAATGGATTTTCAAAAAATAGGGACTAAATTTACAATAAGTTTATGACCGGACCTGAGCCTAATTTAGTTTGGTTTTAGGGATGTGTGCCTAATATTCACTTGATTAAATATATTTAGTGCACATATACAGACACGTATTCTATATCACTTTTTACAGACATAAGTAATAAAATTCAATAAACGAAACCAGAAGCACATTGAAAGTTTAAGAAAATCAATATATGAGTAAAACATATAGTCTTTATCAAACTTTAAATTCAGCAAAATATACAACTGGACCAAGATAGGTTATTCACCATATTTTGTTCATATGCCAAATCCGGTAAGCATAGAGTCAATTGCCAATAATCACATTATCTCATTTCTATCTTAATGATTCTGGAAAACTACAAGCAATGTCATTATTGGACATGTCTAGTAGACTCATTACCAAAAAAACTATAGCGAAATATCTTGGAAACGAATCCGACTTTACTTCACAAATAACATGTCATCAGAAAAAGTACCGCGTAATAAATTTATTGTAGGACTACGACGAACTGATGGAAGTCGGAATTGGAGGATGGAAATTTTGGAATCGAAGATGGTGAAAATGATAGTGCAGAACAAAGTATTCTATATTTTATATTAGTTTACTTGATGAAGGGAGGCGGCTTCTTCAAATTGACATATCAGCTCTAGTAAAAAAAAGAAATGATCCAACTAAAATTTTTGTCTACTTTACTTTCTATTATAGATAACAGATGTTATATTATTTTCACCTTAAGTTGGTGGTGGAAGAGAAACCAGATGTATAATTGAAAACAGAGAGATAAAGGGGTGCTAGCACTGTTTGAGGTGGAGTACAGTGTAACACCCCACCACATAATCTTTACTCTTCGTCTATTCCTACCAATACTCTGTAGGCTTTACCATGTCCTTACCGCGTTTATTTAAACAAAGATTTCAACGCGTCTTTACGACTTCGATTTATCCTCGTGCTCGTTGATTTTCGCAGTTATCGTGAAAATAGGTTAATCAAACTAATCACTGCCTATCTCTAGTCTTTACCGCGTCGATTGCGGCTGAAACCAATGTCGACTTGAATTCATGTGACTTGAATGAAATGAAATGAGTCTATTTGCGAGGCAACCCTTAATTTATTGTCAAAATGAATATGATTAAGGAATGCTTCTCACGGATTGGTATCACTTTTTACAAACAATGTGGCACATAGTTACAATTTTTTGTTTAATCAACGTGGGGCATACTTACAATGTATTTTTTTATCAACATCCTGGACTCGGAAGAGGAAGTTTCTGAGATGGCATGCCGAGGTCGTGTGTTGTTCCGAGCGAGGTGGAGTCGAGTGATGACGCGTTGAATTTCTTGAAGTTGGCACATAAGGTAAATATTATCTCTCAACGCCTTATTGAGCTCGAGCGTCGTGCTCTCCTACTTCTCATTTAGCACGTGGATTTGCGCTTGTGTTGTGGGAGCTTCGAGGTCTATAGGACGAAGGGTCTCGGTTGCAGTCGGGATATCCGTCGATTGAGGTGGCTGGGATGTTCCAGCTTCGGTTGCAACGGAAGAGCTGATCATTGCATTCTTTGGTCGCTTTGTCATCGTAATTGGACTTTGTGGCAAGTTAGTGAAGGAACCTAAAGCACGTCGGAGTCGAGATGGTGATGTATGAAAAAGAAGCGAATCCGAGTTCTCTCAATGAAAATACCAAAATGTTGATGGCAAAATATGTTGTAAACACCCAAGATTCTTAGTTACTTAAGAATTATAGTTTTATGTGGAAATGTAAGTGCGGAAAGCAGTAAATAACACAAGAGATTTATAGTGGTTCGGTCTCGAGAGAGGCCTACGTTCACTTTGGAAGAGTCGCTGGAATATTATTAATAACAAATAGTTACAAGGTTGAGACTATTGCATGACATCCTTTTTCATACATCTCTAAGTTATATGAGGTCATAATTGTCATATGCAAATATTAGGAAAAACACACTTTTCTCTTCTTCTTCCTCAAAGCATGGATGCTATTAAGGAGACTACTTAGAGCTCTCAAGAGATGTCAAATCAAATGAATTCCAACCATTTAAAAGTGTGATCTTGAGGGTATTTATAGTGAAGTCATTAGGTGGAGTAGATAAGAGTAGGGGACCACATCAGAAATATATAATCCTATGGTATAGCTAGGCCACGCGGAGCTCGGATCTCCTCTGGGCCAATGCCAGGAAACTGGTACCCCTTCATGGGGTATGAATTTCATACCCCAAGGGTATAAATTCGTACCCCGATGGGTTCGAGGGATCCTGGGGAGAGCATGGGGGAGTTGAGGTTAGCGCGTCTCGAGGCTTTCTGGAGTTCGAGGTATTGTGTGGTGATGTCTTGAGGAGTGGTGAGGTTCCTGACTTTATGACCCCTTCCCGGCTCATTTCCTTTACTACTTGGTAAAACTCCTGGCTTTAACATCACACGATACATTGAGTCGAACATGCCTTACGTACTTTTGGGAACCGAACCAAAAGGCAGGTTAACTGTAACCATTTAATTTAAGCTATTGTATTTGCTTAAGATCCCTTTTATAACTTCGTTGTAAAAACTCAGGTTTTAATATAAACCCATTCACAACCTCTTTCCAAAACTCAACCATATTTCATTCCAAATCGGTTACTTACTTAAATGTATTTCATTTAAGAAGTAATTACTTAAATTATTATTAATTAAAATAATAATTTACTTGATCATTAACTACCAAAGAAGTAGTTAAATTCTTTATTACTAAAATAAATAATAAATTTCTCTATTTAAAATCTTATTAAAATTAACAAATATTCGTTAAACAATTTCATTACATTTATTTAACAATAAACTAATTTAGTTTAATTTAATAATCAATACTAGTTAAAGCGGTCGACTTATTCAACTCAAAATATGGTTATCTTGTTAACCAAATTCAATTGGTACTTCCTTTAAATTAATTAATAATATAATTAATTTAAATAATTTTGTTTAATTGTTTCTTAGAAACAATTCATCCAACTCTTGACTATTACATTAATTTCCGATCATCTGCTTATAATTCTTATTAACATCAGAATTTGCTTTATAAAACAATTTAATAATTATTTAAAATTTTAAATAATAAAAATTTATTTCCTTTTAGATAATTTCCATTCAAAATAATAAATATAAAAACCTAATTTATTTATAAAATAAATCTTATAACTTCATTTCTATCGATTCACTTGATGATAAATCAATATTTACAAAACGACTAAATTATAGGTCATATGCTGTTAATTAATCAACCAATATTGTCCATTGGTTAGTAACAAACAATCGCTGAATTTAGATTCAATGATCAATAATCAAGTCAATTGTCTAATTAAGTTGGTCAAACAGTTCATATAGTTGTAATATGAAAATAAACAATAACTTTTGAGGAATCTAGTTAGATCCCTCCAACGTGTTCTCTCTGCATCCAAATACATTACCTCAAAATAATCATTCCAATCAATATATCAATATAAATTCAATAATCAACCAATAACGACAATTTAACATCAACCATTTAATTTAACACGTTTATATAAATATAAACATGACCAACATGGTAAGTTACCTCAATTGGTTCCAATCGTTAAAATAACGATTTGGTTTTTTACTAAAATTAAACAATGTTTAATTTCATCGGTTCAATCAATATATGAATATATATTTAACAAACAATTAACCTTTAGCAACCGTAGCACACAGTTATAAAACCCGACTTATATAAAAACATAAGTGGGAATAACTGAGTGAGTTATACTCACCTTGATTTTTTTTTGTTGCTTAAGAGATTCGTTTAATTAAATTAAACCAGTGTTTAATTAATTAAAATTCAAGCTCTATCCAGGTCTGTTCCAATCCAAAAATGTAGATCTCATGTATATGGTCCCATCGCTTTCTGTTTGGTTCCATTCTGTGAATGTATGTGTGAATTATAAATATTATATGTTAAATAAATTAATTTTCCTAAATTCCTTAACTAGATTATAATACTAATTACTTTTTATTATTTAACATGTCCAACTTCTTTATAGAACTAGGACTGAAAATTGCAATTTTACCCGAGAGTCCAAGCCACTTTTTGCTCCTGTAATAATTTAAACTTTGTACGTTATTTAATCACATATATAATTAATTATGTTAGTCACGAAGTTAGCTAACTCATTATCCCTAATTAACCTTAGTTAGGGCGCATCTCCAATTTCTTTGTTTAACTGCCACTGTTTGTTGTTCACAAACACGTCTTCATATTGTTCTGCACCTTCTTCCAGTTTCCATCGTATTCACGAACATCAGCCCATGTTGTCCATACTGCACTCCCCCTTGATCTTCTTCCACAATGCTTATTTTTTTTCTTTCGAAGTTAGGCCACATTATTATTCCTCCCTCCTGTTGTTCACGTCCTTCTTCCCCACCCGCGTTTATAAAAAAAATTCCAACCGATTGTGCATGCTTCACAAACCCATGCCACTGTCACCGTACGTGGACTGCACCACCATCGACCACTGGGGTCGGCTCTGACCACACCTATGCAATCGCCTACTTCCGTGCCACTTTTGCCTACATCTCTAGCTTCCCACTTTGCCGCTCCACCCGATGCCGAGCATAATCCCTTTACGTTTTTTTCTATGTAGTAAGTTTTGGGTTTAAATATAGGAATGCGGCTTTTGGTTAATAGGGAGTTGGTTTTCTTTGTACAGGAAATAACAAGGAGAGCCTGCGTTTTTGTTTTGATGAACGAAAAACAAACATAAAAAACAATGAAGGTTTGCACAGTATTTATAAGGGTAGGAAGTTTGGGCGGCAAGTTACGGTAAAAGGCAGTACAAGTTTGGTCGTCACGTTTTTGTAGGGTAGTCTGAACTTCCTATCACTAGCATATGCTTGGAGAGTTGGAGACAATACTATGTGTATGTATTACTCTCCAAAATGAGGTGGCAGGGGCAGTTAGGATAGTTGGGTACTATTTCTCATGATAGGTTATTTTCCCAAAAGGGCATATGCATTGATAAAGAAAATAGGCTGTGCTTATTTTTACCATCATAGGGTAGCTTTGTTTTATTTATTTATTTTAGAGCAGAGTAGAGTGTTTATATATATATATATATATATATATATATATATATATATATATATATATATATATATATATATATATATATATATATATAGACACACACACATACACATACATACTACTTTGCACGATAGGGTAGGCTAGTGTGTTATGTAATATAGACTAGCTGTGTAAATTTATTACCACTACGTCTTGACGATAAGGTCTCAATGTAATTAATTTCGTTGAAAACCAATTCCGTTTGCAAAACAAAGTTATTTTAAATTCAGATTATTTATCGATTCGCCTTAAAATTGCACAATCGAAAAAACAACTTCAAATTGCTGTAAATTGGAAATAATTAGCTATACATATTCCAATAAAATTCGTTTCATCGAAAACGGAGGTCGTTTAAAAAACAGCTATTTATAAGGCTTATATAATAAAGATAAAATAATAAATCCTGCAACCATTAAATTTAATAACAATAAATTATTATCGTCGAATATATTTAAATGGAATAATATACAACTCCAAATATAACCAATATGAAATTATACCCAACATCAACAATTTCGAGTTAAATGATATTTGAATTATTTAAAAATCCTTTAATATTTATTAAATAAATCATCATATTTTATAAACAATTTACGTAGCGACTATTTAAAAATTTAAATTGGACATAACCCGCAATCTACAATGTGAAATCTCAATTTTTCTCTTTCATTAGAAAAATATAATCAAATAAATTCAAACGTTTCTTGTTTCACAGAATTCCGACTCATAACGAACTCTGTATATTTAATTTTAGTTTAAATTGTAAATTATGAACTACCGTGACGTTACGAGCTTGATTTATATTAAATATAAATTAAATTCAACATGCAGGCATTTGACATTAATATTACGATGCAATACACGGTAAATATATTGATGTAAATGGGTTTAACTTTGAGCTTGTGACGGTTATTTTTGTATATAGTTTATGTTATGTGATTGACGTGTTTATATATTTGATTATTTTTGTGTTTATTTTAATATGAATATAATTAGTTTTGATGCGATTTATTAGTTAATTTTAGTGTGATTTATTAAGCGAATAAATGAATAGTAGTTTACTAAACTTATTTAAATAGTTTTAATATTATGCAATTAATTGTAAATATAGTACAAAATGTAAAATATTAGAAAATAACTGAGTGAGACTTAAATGATTATAGCAAATTTGAAGTGTAGGTGTTTGTGTAAGAATTTTATATAGAGAGGAGAAGAGAGATTAAACGTAGAATAACTGAAAAACTGCATTGTTATTTCATTACTTGAAAGACGAGTGTGTAACCCGTGCGTTGCACACGTAATTTAAAAAAAAATTGTAACTATTAGTGATTAAAAAAAATAGCTTATTATGCATTATCTGATAATTCAACCGAATGTACATTATATGTCAATTTTACTGAAAAAATTATCTGAAAAATAAGTAAATGATTTTGGGTATAATTTTTTTTTAAAATATGGTTTATAATATATTATTATACATCTTACAGTTTATGTTTGAGAGTAAGCAATTTTTTTTTGTTATTTTAACTTATTTAATCAAGTGATTTTTTGAAAATATATTACACTTAATGCAAAAACAATAAACATTTGGTATGCAAAGATGCAGTTTTTGACATCAAAAAATTATGATATAATGTATGATAAATTCTTGTTATAAACTAAAAGATATGCAACTAAGGAAAAATTGAGATCCATAATTCATATGTGCATTTCTAGTGATATATCAACGTTAAATGGATTTTCTATGGATGATACATAACTGTATAATTTTAGAACACTTTTACAGTAACAAATAAGAGTTACAAATCGGTTTGTATAGAAAAACTAAAAGATGCAGTCATGCTCATTACCTTATGAAAACGGGAAGTTATTGGAAAAAGGGCATGCATACATAACGTTAAGCATTATAGAAAAACCACATATTATATTCATAAACCAAATTAACCTTTTTTTCCTTTCAATAATGCATAGTTAACTTGATGTCAAAATTAAGTTTACATCAAAAATAAATATGCTCACACAACAAGAAAACAGGCTATTTGCGACGGCTTCAGACGGGCCGTCGGCGGCCGTCGGAAGCAGTCGGAAATTATCGTGATAAACATCCAGCCGAACTCTTTCTTCCCCATTTCTTTTACTCCTCTTATTTTTCTAGCATACCGGTTTTAAACCCTATTACCCCCAAATTCAATTTTTTTGCCTCCAAACACTGATTTCTTCGTGTAAGAATCTCCCCGGCTTCAATTCAGACCTCTAGAGAAAGTAATTTGAGGTATAATCTCTTTTTTTTCATAAAAATTAAGTTTTTACCTAAACCTATATTTGCCTAAATTAGAAAATTAGGGTTATCTATTGACTGCAATTGGTTCCAATAGCGTTGTAGTGAGTTATAACATCCTATTATGTGCGTATTTTTTCTATATTTTATTCACTTCTTTGAAATGAATTTTTATTTGGTCATTGAGTGTATAATTATGAGAATAAGTTAGTATAAACTGTGGTCATGGCTATAAAACAATCTGGCTGTCTAATTCTCCATGTTTTACTTATTTTGAAGTTCGTTTTTTTAAGTGTTGAAGTCTGTCTTACGGCCTCGTGATGCTTTTAACAAAAGTCGTAGCTCTATATAGACATTAAGATGTGATGAATGTACCATTTATACTAGGTAAAGTGGAGAAAAAAACTTTGGAGATGTTTGATACAAACAATAATGTAGTATGTACATCTTGGTTTTATAAAGATTCCAATCACCCTTTATTTTTAATTTTTTTGCCGGTCTAATATGTATCCTTAGGTGCATGGAAATTCATGATGTGTTGTGTCCGTGTTGAATCTGTAAGTTTGAAACTCATATTTCGATTGCACGAACTGATGATTATGTATAATTGTATATATAACTGATTAGGCGATGTATGCAAAATGCAGTCCATTGCACTTACTGAAGAGCTCTTAGCTGCCGTAAAACAATGTTTAGGTTGGGATGGTGGCGCAGTCACATAAGAAACAAAATAGTTTGGCACCGCCTGACACTGTAAGCTTTTCTTATTGAAATATGGATGCTTTATCTTTTTGTCCGGTAACCATGTTCTTTGGTAAAGCAGGAAAAAAATTCATATGGTTGAAATAGTAAAGGAAGCAAAGCATACTATAGGAAAATATGACACAAAATCACCATTAATACTTGTTCTACTTTTGTTACGTTTAAAGAGATATGGTAGTCTCGATATTGAATTGAATATGAAAAAGCATATCATATTGGTTGTTTCTTCTTGTACCTGAATGATGGCATAAATCTGAATTCGCTTGTAGCATGTTAATTTTGTCGAAGAATTTATACCGAAATTATGCTTTTATTTAATTTTATAATGCACTCATACACGAACGATATGTTGCATCATAGTTTTCAAACATACATGCCCAACCTGAACGTGTAGGTATGATGCAACCGTTGAGGCAATCACTCTAAATGGATACTGTGTCAGCTATATGGGTGGGGAAACAAGGAAGAGGTAAATTTGTAAAGGCCATATACATTTTATTTTATTTTATTTTTAGTATTGGGCGCTGAATGTTATATCTATACCAAGGAAGAGGTAAATTTGTCACACAAATTTTATTTATTTTACATGTTTGAATATCTATACCTAGGCACATCAAGATGGTAAATACAATTCCGTCCCTACAGTTTATCTTTCATTGTCATGACATGTGCACAATTCTCAGATGAGCTTAGATGAGTTTGACCATAGTGTTTGATGGTTTGATATTTTAATTTCGTTCTAATCTGAGTATTATTTTCGTCTAGTTGTTGCATTGATCAATTCAAATAGAATAAATTTGATTCTTAAATCAGTGTATTGGATGATATTTAGTTGCTATTTTGAGATAGTGGTTTATGTGAGAAGTGTAGTTGGAAGGCTAAATAGCAGCTGAAACACACAAAAAAAATGCAGTATTTCCGACGGCTTCCGACGGCTAACACGTACACGAATCTGCGACGGTTTCCGACGGCTGTGCCGGTAGCCGTCGGAAATGCGAACGACGGGCTGCGTCGGTAGCCGTCGGAAACTTTGATTTTCGATGCCATTACTAGCGACGGCTATTTCCGACGGCATCCGACGGCCGCCGACGGTTTTCAGCCGTCGGAAATAGCATGTTTTCTTGTAGTGTCATGTCAATTTCAGCATATCCCTGGAAAGAAACACCATACATTGCTATAAAAATAACTGTTATACTGGAGATGCCTTGGGGATACATAAATTGGAGTCTTGCATTTTGCAATCCATTCCACCTTATACATGCTTCTTGTTGACAGACTAATTATTATGGCTTCATTATCCACGTGCGCACTTAGTCCATATATAAGAGTATATGAAGTCTTTCCAGCAACTGGCTCTTTTATAAGGATGTATTCCTGCTACATATAAAATTGTGGGCTCAAGGGTAAGTAGGAAAAGGATAGTATATGCAGCTACCAATTGAATATTATGTTAGTTACCAAAATCAATAAGCAAACTACCATTATATGGACTTATGGAGTGAAAGAGCGAGCTAATACAAAGGTTGGACGATTTAAAAATGTCACATATAAATATTTTGAAATAAAATTGAAACCCAACTTTAAGTGACAGTCCTAACCAACCTCTACAGCATATCACACGATTCGTAGGCTTCTCCCGTAGCGTTTACATTGATAGCCCCCAAAGGGTCATGAGATAATGTTTTGCACGCCAGCAAATTTTAATTTTGAAATTTTGTCATGCTTATGCCTTCTAATAAACACCACTTATATTGCAACTTTGTTGCGTACTCTTCATTTTAACTTTGCCCAACTTTTAGAGCACAAAGAGTGGTTTTGTTTTTCTTTTTTACTTCTATAGTGAATTTCAATTTCCAAACATAACATCAAGATTTCAATGTAACGCATAACGATTAACAATTTCCCGATGTATATCCCAATGGCTTGCATTTACATGAAATGTGGGACCTGGCATGTACATGTTCACTTTAAATTGTTTTTATCGGTAGGACAAAGAATTCCTGATTGTCATATAGATTATGCTCGTGTCTATACGACATAAGTATTTTCAGGAATAAAAATTAAACCTCAAGCGAGTTCAAATGGATATATAAAACTCTAGCCTTATGCTAGAATTCCTCTAGCATTCAATATTTTTCCGAGCCTATAGATAAGCATTTACTTATACCACCATGGCCATCATTAAATGTAACCTAATGGAAAGCTGTATTATGAATGATATACTATTTCTTTTACAATTCATTATAGCGATTGATGAGTCAGAGATATACATCTCAAGATTTTCTATTCAAATACAAACATTCAATTTTGTGAAATATTCCATTTGATGTTTAATTGTCATGTATCTTTAAATTTAGAATGCTTAAATATGAGCGAGTCTGTCAATGATTTCATTGATATATTTTTTTATGCACCAAAGCTTATAAACTATTACTCTATAAGACAATATTTCTTCGCTGTCCTTTTCCTGTCATTCTCACATAATACGCTGATTAATATAGGCAAATAATTTTCCATTTCTGGCATTAGGATTCATTTATGAGAAAATGTCAATGTAAAAATATAATAAGAATGAATGTCAAGATGATAAATAATTTTTCCCCACCTTTTTAATAAATGAGGGAAGCGATCTATAAGAACTGTGAAAGTTGAACCTTGCTCAACTTAAAAACTGTTAATCAACTGAAAACATAAAATCAGCAACAATACCTATTTGTGTATAAGGAAGATGCAGAAATGCAGAAAATGGATTCATTCCTCTACCTGCATTCCCCTTTAGTTATTTAGGAGTTAATTTTCATGTAATGAAAAAAAAATCAACAAAAACATTAAAGAGTTACCGATTCCCAAATAAATTACTTAATACAAAGTTGTAATAAAGTACCTCAGTCAAAGTACTTCAGCTGAACTGCTGCAAAAAAATAGGAATAATGCTTGTCCCTCGCCATTCACTGAAACATAAGTTCTAGGAGAACTAATAGAAAATGTTATATTAATAAACTGGTATTGAAAGTTATAAATTGTGTAGTTAAAAAAAACGAACTACTAACAAAAGCAATACCTGTAGCTAAATTAATCAACTGGAGCTTCTCTTTGCAAGGCGCACTTAGTCAAATTGCCAACTGTTTTGAAAATGCCTACCCTAATAAACATACGTTAATTGGAATCAAACTAAAATAAGAAAGCAAACAGAAGGAAAACTAATTGTAAATTATGAACTACCGTGACGTTACGAGCTTGATTTATATTAAATATAAATTAAATTCAACATGCAGGCATTTGACATTAATATTACGATGCAATACACGGTAAATATATTGATGTAAATGAGTTTAACTTCGAGCTTGTGACGGTTATTTTTGTATATAGTTTATGTTATGTGATTGACGTGTTTATATATTTGATTATTTTTGTGTTTATTTTAATATGAATATAATTAGTCTTGATGCGATTTATTAGTTAATTTTAATGTGATTTATTAAGCGAATAAATGAATAGTAGTTTACTAAACTTATTTAAATAGTTTTAATATTATGCAATTAATTGTAAATATAATACAAAATGTAAAATATTAGAAAGTAACTGAGCGAGACTTAAATGATTATAGCAAATTTGAAGTGTAGGTGTTTGTGTTAGAATTTGATATAGAGAGGAGAAGAGAGATTAAACGTAGAATAACTGAAAAACTGCATTGTTATTTCATTACTTGAAAGATGAGAAATACAAAGCTTTAAATAGAAAAATAAAATATTCTAATCCTTCCTAAACTCAAGCTAAAATATTAAAATGGTCCACTAAAAAAAGGAAGACTTGATCTAATCTAAAATAATTCTTTGAATCATTCACTAACAGTTTGGAGCCAGATAATCATCATTTTATCATTTTGAGTATTTAAAAGAAGACCTAATTAATAAAATCTATTTAAATCACTTAAATTTTATATTTTGTAATTAATTTAAAGATGTGGACTCAAATATAAAATGTTAGGAGCTAATAGTTAACAAAAAATTGTGTAAACTTTGAAATGATATATCAAAATGTAAAATGACATAAAAATAAATTAATGTGAGAGAAATAGTAAATAAGTGTAAAGTGATAAACTAATTTAAAAATAAAATATTCGAAGAGAATTTAGGAGATGAGAGAAAAATCTTAAAAAAGATTAAGGGGAGAGCTTTAAAATAAGATAGTGGAGGAAGGAAGAGTTAGTGGAGTAAGAAATCCGAATGTGTGGTGGAAATCAGAGGGTAAAAGGGGTGCTAGCACTATTTGAAATTGAGCACCTCACACGGTGTTACCACCTGTTTGGCTTTTTAATTTCCACCAAACGATTAAGCTTCTCTTTGTTGTCACTAATTCTCTAGTTTTTACCGCGTCTTTACCGCATGGATTTAAAGGGATGCGTCGCACGTGATTGGTGTCACTTTTTACAACAACGCGGGGGCATACTTACAAATTTTTGTTTAATCAACGTGGGACAAACTTGCAATGTATTTTTAGCAACATCCTGGTTTTATTTTATAGAAAGAGGGATATCTATCTGTTAGGATTTCTCCGAGATAACTACACAATTAGATTTTGAAAGAGCGAATAAGATAACAATAACAAGCAAATTCCACCAAATAAACCTTTATTATTCCACCTATTAATTAAAAAGAAGGACCTAAAATTGAGAAGATATCTCAATCCCTGAAAATAAAAACAAGTTTTTCTCCCTCAAAAGTACAAATAAATCTCTCTCTAATGAGATGCTTATATAGGCAAATGAAAAGACTAGATCTATACTCAAATGAACCATAAAATATCTCAGAAATAAATACTACTTAAAACTTGTTCAAAATAAAACTTTCTCTAAAATATCTCAACAAATCCATAAAACTCGGTCAACAGATCCTAAAATCCCGCAACTTTCAATATCTCCACTTTAATATGCATGTGATGTGATGAATATCACAAACCATAACACTATCTATCTTTGGCATGTAATGAAAATACCCAGAGGAATACCAGGTCCTGGTCAATAGATACATATCATTTTTTTTTTTTTTTGGTAGAGCCGACGGGGTTAAGTGGACCCCTACCACTTTTATTGATATACCAGGACGATTACATAGAAACATAGCTAGAGAAACAACAAAAGAAAAACGGTGGAAACAAGGTATATCAACGACTAACTAAGAGAAACAAAAAGGCACAAATATGAACAAGCGAAATGGCAAATGCAGAAGCAGTTAAGGGCCAAATATACCAGGATCAAAGGTAAATTTGAGGTACTTGAGCCCATTTCTGATGTCATGCCATATTCCTTGCTTCCATTGCGTATAGTTGAAGACATGTTGATGCTCGAAGATGCAAGCATTTCTCTCCTTCCATACATTGTTGATAACCTTCTTCAGTACGTAATTTAGCAGTCGTGGCCTAGCTCCTTTTGTGCCCAGTCTTTTGCGCAGGTACTTCCATTGCTCAACGCTGTCTGAAGGGAGGTAGTAATAGCCAATGTGTGATAGTACTTCATTCCAAATCAGAGAGACAGCTGAGCACTCAAAGAAGAGATGTGGCTGACTTTCATTCACCAAGCCACATAGACTGCATAAGCTGTCAGTTTGCATCCCAATAGTGTTGAGCTTGTCCTTAGTTAAAATGGCATGCTTCAAGACCTTCCACATAGTCAAATTCTCCTTCTCGCTGTTGTCTCTCTTCCACACAATTTTGTGCCATCTACAAAAAACAAGGTTTGAGGTACCAAGCAATGCATTGTATAAATGTTTAATTGTGAACTTCTCACCTTGCCACCTCCAACTTGTGCTAAGATCAGAGATAGGGGTCGAGTTATTGTCATGTATTCTGCGCCATAGTGCTTGCAAGGTGTTGTTGGTGGTCGGTGGCATACATATTTGATCTCGCACAAGCAGGTCGCCAACTTTACATTCATAATGAACTCCAGATGTTTCTTTCACCAAGTAAGGAATTTCCTGGTCTACGATACAGCCATAGTCTAACCAAGGGTCTTCCCAGAATTTAATACGATCATATGCGGCGTGCCTGTATTTAAAGTAAGGAAGAATTTTTGGTTTGAACTTAATTATGCTTTTCCATGTTGAGCTAAGGCCTTGAGAGGTCTTCAAAGTACAGAAGCTTTGATTCTTGATGATATGCTTCAAAGACCATAGCACCCACAAACTTTGCTTTTTGTTGAGAATGTCATCAGCATGTCTGCTAAGAGCAGCAGTATTCCATATCGCAGTGTTTACAATTCCAAGCCCACCAAATTTTTTGGACTTCTCAAGTTTAGCAAATGATATGGGAGCTATATATCTAGCATGCATACTGCCTTTCCAGAGGAATTTCATAAAGGCAGACCGTAGCATATTATGGAGTTTGATCGGAAGAGCGTAAGTACGCGACCAATATGTTTGCATGGCAATTATGATAGTTCTAATAAGCGTTAATCTACCAGTCTGACTAAGAAAATTAGTAGACTAACATTCCATACGTTTAGTGATTTTGTCAAACAAGGGTAGACATTGAAGTGTGGTCAGCCATATCATTTTTGCTATAGGAAAAGTACAGACATGCATAATGCATGTATGAAAAGTATATGTATCCTTTCCCTATAGTAGCCAATCTATTCATTGTTCATGAAACTCTTTATATACAGTAGCATATTTAAGATATAATCACTCTTGTTTTATCAACAATAAAATTTCAATTTGCATTTTCATCAACTTTCCAACTCTAAGCTTAACCAAGGACCTATTTGGCTATTTGTAAACAAATTATTAAAAACATGTTTTATGCTATTTTGGGGGTGGAATATATTAGTAAGCACTGTAACGAAGACCTAAAAACAAAGCTAATAAATAGTCCAATATTAATTTATCAAGTCCGAGTGGTCGACGTCTTGAGAGACGATAATATGAAATATAAAATATGTTGGACCCGATTGAAATATAAAGAGCCATGTCTGCTGTGGCTGTTACAGCATTTGTTAAACAGGAGTTCACCTAATTATAACTATGAATTTCTACACTCTTCATAGTTCCTTCCCTTGTATTTTTCTAATACACGGTTTGTCTTAACCCGTTTTGTCGCTTATATCTCAACTGTTAAATTGTAATGCATGCGAAACAGATGATCTTTAGCAATTACTTAATTTAAATAAATGGACTAAAGTCTGGCAGTATTCAAGTAAACAATATTAAAGCGACCGAAAAAATTTACATTGTGATATTCAGCCCGTCAACACGTCCTGACCACCTATATCACTGAACTACAAAACAATAGATGTCATTTTCCTAAACGTTAATTTAACGAACCGTGAATGATTTGTATACCTGTATCTTCAATCCACGTATATAAACGTACTGAAGATCAATCTGTTGTACACACAAACGGAAAATTAAGCTATTCTTCCGAGCCAGTGCCCATTCAGCCATGGTGAAGGTTAGAAAAATTAACGGATGTATAATGTACACACCCCTCATCTGATGTTGTTCGGTTTTTTATATTTACACTCAATTTGGGCAGCAAAAGATTGCGATGCAGATGGATTCCAACATGAAACAGAAAGCTTTTGAAATTGCTGCTCGGCAACCAGGTGATACTTGTTATCCTTACAAATAGTAGTGGAAATGATAATTATTTAATTATCATGACATGATGTGCTAATCAGTAAGGGAGTATAATGTACACAGGCGTCAGTTCAGTGACAAAAGAAGGAGAAACCATTGTGGTAGTAGGAGAGGGAGTGGATACAGTTGAGCTTATAACAAAAATAAAAGAGAAAACGGGATTGATGACCGGGATATTCAAGAAAAGTATGGGATCTATCCATCTGGTGAGCGGGGAAGAAGTTAAAGAAAAGAAAGAAAAAAGAAAGAAAGGAAAAGGGAAGAAACAGAACAAAAAAGAAGAACAGACGATAGGCTATCCAGAAGGAATGGACTATTGGCCCCAACAACCTTATAGTTATATTTACTAAATTTGAGGCGTACCAGTATCAGTGTGTGATTTGGCTTGCTTTACTTCTGTTGAGTGCCAATATTAGTGTGTTAGTGCGGTGTCAGTGTGCGATTAGGCTTGCTTTGCTTCTGTTGATTGCCAGTATTTGATACGGCTCATTAGGTAGAACTCACCCCCAAAAGCTAGCTTGTAAGGGGAGGGTGCCTAATGGTCTATATACTAGGCAATATTCCCATATTTTATGGTATGGGACATATCATTTCACCACTCTTCGAAAGTCCGACGTCCGCGTCGGCCTACTCTATCGACACTGACCCGACGGTAGCCCTTTTCTCTTTGGACGGCTTTCACTCGCCTATCAGTATTTTAATCCAGCCTATAGGTCGCCCCTTCTCACGGCTCGAACTTTCCGTCGAGCGGCTCTCAATGAAAGCACCAAATGATACGGATATGAGTGGGATATGTTGATTAAGAAAGAAACAGAGAGGAATTTAGTATTAAAAAGAAGACTCGGAGGAAGAAGGACATTCTGCAAAGTTGAAGAAATAGAATAAGAGAGACATTTTGAATAACTTTTCTATCCCCATTCATTTCGATTCAGGTACATATATAGAATACCTTGTAACAACTTGCTGACGTGGCTATTCTAGAACCTACTATTATATCTAATTTGCATACTAATAACAGAAAGGTAAATTTCTAAATACAAAAAGAGAAAAAGGATAATTCCAGCAGGTCTGCATGTGATTCTTGTAACCGTATTTGTCTATCCCCTCTTTTCTTCATTTCTGCATTCCTTTTGGCTATTGTAATACGCGTATCATTACCCACCGCTCGAAAACGACCTTGTCCTCAAGGTCGGAAAAACACTTAGCAACTTATTAAGCATTTTCTTGTCTTAACCCTTTATTCAGCTACGACATGGTTAGACCTATATATTAAAGAAAATTTTAGCATCAAATATGTCACCACCGGGATCAAAAATGAATACTGTCCTTTCACAAATCCTCTTGGCATCCCTTTCAAGCATAACTTCAAACAGTTTATGCCCATATTGTTCGATCCATGCAAAAGGATTTTGATAGCCAAATTGCGTCTTCACTCCATCATCCAAATGAGAAATCAGCGGTGCATCACTGTTTTTCTTTCCCAGCTGATCAATAAACATTTCCAATGGGCTTTGGAGAGTTTCAAAATCGATTTTAGCAACAGTCTTCTGAGAAAAGAAAATAATACCTCCCTGCTGATCTATGACAACTGCTGTTTGAATTGCATCCGGAATTTTACGTGGTTCAGCTTCCATCACAGTGATTGTGTGTTGTATTTCCGAGGTCATAGGCTGAGCGGATGTCAACGTTGCTGGAACATTTTTTGCAGTAGCACTGATGGTTGCTGGACCTATTGAAATTGTTCCAACTGCAGCCGTATTTGCTGGAGCAATAAGGGGAGGTGATCCAGCTGCCGCCGCTGCTGATGTAGCAGATCCGAACTGCGGTGGTTGGCAGAATGACTCCATAAGTTGCTGTTCGGTATATGGATCTTCATCCGGCAGCACCAACACGATTCTCTTAACCAAACAGAGATGACTAAAGGTGTCTTTGCTGTTGCAGTTGAGGCATAATCCTTGATCACGGAGCTGCTGCATCTCCAAGTAAGTAAGGCGTTTAATGGGGTATGATAATGGTAGTTTTGGTTTTGAGGTTTCGACCATGGTTGTGAAATGACGAAATAGATGAGAGATAGAAAAAGGAGGTGAGAACAAGAGTGAAAGCACCAAATGATACGGCTCATTAGGTAGAACTCACCCCCAAAAGCTAGCTTGTAAGGGGAGGGTGCCTAATAGCCTATATACTAGGCAATATTCCCATATTTTATGGTATGGGACATATCAGTATTTGTGTGTTATTGCAGCATCAGCGTGTGATTAGGCTTACTTTGCTTCTATTGATTGCCAATATCAGTGTGTTAGTGCAGTATCAGCATGTGATTAGGCTTACTTTGCTTCTGTTGATTGCCAATATTAATGTTTTAGTGCAGTATCAGTGTGTGATTAGGCTTGCTTTGCTATCTTGTTTTTGATTGCCAAAATTGTTGAGCCGCAGCCCATTTACTATTATTCAGTTTGTATATTCACATGTTATATTGCTGTTTGTATTATATTTTCCCCTCTGTAAAATGCAAGTCTAATAAAAAAGTTTTCACATTTTCTGCTAGAATTCTGTCATGGCATCAGTGCAAGGTCGCCCAGCGGCATAAAATTTCTTACCATCGCAGTGAATAGGGAAGATACACTGTGTTTCATGAAAGACAAATTAAGGGTGTCTAACAATTTGCACAGTGACCAATTCACTGTCTCTAGATAGCTTCAATGCATATGCAGGCCCTCTACTTCATCAATTCCCCTACATTTTCATTTTAGTCTCCATGTCATCTTCCACGGTTATGCTGAAGGAGAATATTTCCCTTAAGTCAAATAGAATCCTTGCTAGATCCCCTTATCCCAAAACGAAATAGTAGGGGGGAAAAATTGATTCTTTAAGCCGCAGACATATGCAGGACAGCAGGAGGAAGGGTTATTTGAAGAAAATAAAGGTTAATTTTCCATGGTCTACATATAAATCTATATAGATTTTGATGTGTGATTAGTTCTTTCAACTGCCTTGACCTACTTAATATAATTTCGCCGCAAGTGTAGTTATCTGTTGGTGCTTACTGATAAATTTTGCATTAGCGATGTTGAATACTTTGATTTGATTCGAGTGATAAACTTATTTGTGTTGTTTTTATATCGTTTGTTGTTTCAACCAGTAATAAGAACAGATACAACAACCAACCCTACAAAAATAAAAGTTAGCTCTCTTTCATAAATTTACCAAACCCATGTTTGTATTATCACATTCACTTTCATGCCAAATCCCGAAATGCTAACTAATTTGTTGCAAATTCACTATATTTGCACATTTTCCTGGCCGCACCTTTGTCTCTAACCTATATCAATACTAAACTATTAGTTTCATATAGAACTAGAATGAATTGTTGTGCATATCTATTAGAGAATAATCGTCACAAATTATCTTGAATGTGTAGCTTAATCGATTTCTAGATCTTTGAAATATAAATTTCTAAATAAGCAGCTAGCTATCAAAATATAATCACATGAAGTTACATGCTTATCACCAGCAACATTTTTTCAAAGTGAAATAGTTAAAAATTAAACTATAAAGAGTGCTGCTAAAAGCACATAAATTTCTTTTTCTTAATACCATGCATGGTATTACCAAATATAAATCTGGGTGCTTTTAGCATCGCATGGTGGTATCGTGCTAAAAGCTCCAATGGATTCTTGTCAAGTATAATAATTATGATATTACGTTTATCTTAGCAAAGACGCACTTTCGAGAGAATTTTTAATGTGGAAAACTCCAAAATTTGATTATTGAATGACAAATGGGTCAATTGAAAAGTTCTTCGCATCAAATATATAATCGTGAAAGATGACAATATAAGAGGCATTAAATTGTGATTTGATATTCTATACTATAAGCTTTACGAAAAATATAAATATTATAGGCAAACAAAAATGCCTCTACTACAATTAGCTAGAGGCAAATAATAATGTTGTTCTGCCCCAAGTTACATGAGAGGCAAATTAGTATATGCCCCTCTAAATGACGTCCCTATTGATAAATAAAGGCAGAATAGACCATACCACTGCCTCTAACGTTCAACATGCCACATAGGACATACAATCACGAAAAGTAAAAAAGGCACTGATAATCGCCTCAACTGACAGTTTAATTATTAAAAAATACAAATGAAATGCATTTTTAAGCCTTCTAACTTAAATCATACCCGCTCAAAATTATATATAGCTAATTATATTTTACAATGATACCTTAAATGGAAACACAAATCGATGAAAATCAACCTTTATCTGAACATAAATGTATTACAATTAGTAGAATTACAAATCATGGTACACAATTAAAATTCACTACAAAAACAAATTGATGAACTCTTTACAATACACTTCATTGTATCACCAAGCAACATCAAGAGATGTACAACTTCATTGAATTTTCTTAAAAGCAACTGTTTGAATCAAAAATGATTCAAACACCAAAGGTGTGAAATCACACTTCACCAAACGGTATGCAAAATGAAAATGGGGCCACAAATGCAAATGTAAGTAAAAAGTGGGAAAAATTAAGTAAAAGACAAGGGTTTTTATAGTGGTTCGATCTAGGAAAGATCTACGTCCACTTTTGAAATGTGTTTCATTATCATGGAGAAAATTACATATAGCATTAGCTCATACATCTCACTTATATCATTTGCTCATTCTTTTTACAATGGTTCTCCATTTTCGCTCTCTTTTAGCTTTAAATCTCACTTGAATTCGTTGAAGAATGAATTAGATCTCGCGGATTGTGAAAGTTATCCTGTAGATCTTCGATCACTTTGGCGCGTAGATGCTTTTTATTCTGTGATGAAGTTTGTGTTAGATCCGGGCTTTTAGAGAAGATTAATGGCGGTTGGAGAGCACTAGAATTCAGTTAGAGCCATTTTGGATGGATAACGGATGTGATTTGATCTTCATATGTTGTTGGTTGAAGATGTGGCAAGCTTAGGAAGCCATTAATGGAGCTTGAGAACCTTTAGAATGGTCGAGAAATGATTTGGGCAGCCCTTCGGGGTAGAAGAATTGGTCCCTTGAAGTGTGGTGAAATGAGTTATTTATAGGAGAAGTTTAGACCAGGTGGCAATGTTGTAATTATGGAGTACATGGTTGGAACCCCAATGTTTGTCGTTATCGGATCAGGTGCTTCCTGATACTGACGATCAGTTGGGTGCCTCGGGAGAGATCTTTGGTTAGAACCCCCAATGTTTGTCGTTATCGGATCAGGTGCTTCCGGATACTGAAGATCAATTGGGCGCCCCCGAGAGGTCTTTGGTTAGAACCCCAATGTTTGTCGTTATCAGATCAAGTGCTTCCGGATACTGACGATCAATTGGGTGCCCTCGGGGAGGTCGTTGGTTTGTGCTGGTCCTTCCAGCTTGTTTGCTGGTCCTTTCGACCTGATGCCGGTACTTCTGATCACCAGGTTTTTCGGTCCTTCGGACATGGTGCTGGTCCTTCCAACGTGTTTGCCGATCCTTCCGACCTAATGTCGGTACTTCCGATCACCAAATTTGTCGGTCCTTTCAATCACCAGGTTTGTCGGTCCTTCCGACATGGTGCTGATTGTTCCAGCTCAAGCTTGACATACATTCCTTTGTCGAACGCTTGACTTGGTGGGCTATCTCAGATTAGGAACTGAAGCTTTGAAGCTCTCACTTAGAGGAGTGCCCCTTCGATGAAAGTTTCAACTCTTGCATTTGTTTGTCGTGGCACTTGTTCGTTGTTTGAATCTTTGCAACTTTTCCCACTCACTTTTGAAGACGGTGCTTTTCCATTTTTGCATTTGTGCATATTGATATTTACAGCATTTGGCACTTGAACTAGCATTGTTGGGGTCGCGATGTTACAAGGACAAGCGCCCGACAAGTGGCCTGCCATATGAAATCGTCTTTTAATTAAGTTTTGATTTGATATATAATTTTGCAAGTTAGAAATTCATTCAAACAGATATGCTTTTAGTCGTAGAGCTGATGTTCAGTGCATCTCTTACAGATTATTACAGACTATTTACAAGAAGTTTTTAATTAACAGAAAGTAAAGCATGAAGTAAAGCATGAATTAAAGCAGGAAATAAAGCAGTGGCGATGTTGATCGCTTATTCTGAGTCATTAAAGTTGGAGCACAATCAACGGTTATCAGTTGATGATTAGCCTTGGATCGATTAGCGCAAGAGCTTCGTTGCTTGTTGCCCCCTGGCCTTGGGGAATCGGAACAACGTTTGAGGATTGTGGATTTTTCACATATTGTTGCAGACGATTTTTCCTAATTAGCTCTTCAATCGGTGATTTTAGATGCCTACACTCGTTGGTGTTGTGTCCTGGTTGATTATGGAATCGGCAGAACTTTCCAGAGTTCGCTTAGTTGTCACTTACTTTTTGAGGTTTTAGTATTGGATAATCTTCGGTGTCTTTAGTCGCAGCAAAGATGTTTTCTGAGTGTCATTTAAAGGCGTTAGCTCTGATCGGTTGAGAAAGAGAGGTATTTTCTGTCTCGATTGTCTCTTCCTTCACTTCCTCTTTTCTGACCTCCAGGATTTTCTGATTGTACTGGGTAGCGGCGTTTTTGGGAGCTTCAAGAGGTTGGTTAGCATCAATACTCTGAAGAGGCACATGATTGTTGTCAACTCTCATGTACTCCTCTGCTTTTTTATAGAATTTGTCAAGCGTGTTTGACTCTTTCATTTTAATCCATTTACCAAATTCGCTCTTCTCATCTATGGCGCCAATTAGAGACATTAAGATTATGCGGGGCTCCGGATTTCCTACCTCGGCCAAAGCATTGCGGAATCTCTTGAGGAAGGCTTTAACAGATTCTCCCGGATTTTGCTTTATCGATGTCAGAGAAATAACTTCCTTATCCTTGGTAGCCTATAGTCTGAACTGCTCTTTGAATTTCAGAATCAAGTCATTAAATCGGTCGACGGATTTGGGCGGCAGCCTTGTGAGCCATAATGATGCGACACCCTCTAGATAGAAAGGGAAGCACAAGCATTTGATCTCGTCTGTTGCTTTGGCTGCATTCATGTACCACTCGTATCTATACAGGAAGTGATACCGATCAGAAATCCCATTGTACGGAGGCAGAGTAGGATGAGTAGAACTCAGCTTTGCGGATCCTCTTTGTGAATGGATTTTTGTTGGGAAAGAAGTCCCATTCTCTTTCATTGTCCTTGCGAGGCATGTTGTCCTTCATGATTTGCTTCGCCATATCCGCGATATATTCCTTCGAGTTGTGTCATTCCGGAGAGCGGACTTCGATCTTTTTTCCGGATGCTCCTCGTGGCGAGCGATCGCGTTTGGAAGATCTAGGTCTTTTACCTCCGTTATGGGAGGATGCCCCCGCGTTGGGACTTGCAACCCGTCGGGTATTTCGATCGGAATGGCTTTTATCTTTTTGCTTTGAGTATTCGACATTAGCGTCGTCTTTGTCAACAAATCCTTGCATGTTGTCGTTATGAGGATCGGGGGTTGATGAATCTGCATACTCTTCAAGGTTGAAATGGATCCTCGGAGGAGGAGCGGGATTTGCTTGAGCGTTTGGGACAGCACTCATTTTATCCATTAAAGCTTGATTAGCATTCAGCAGAGTTTTATTAGCTTCAATTAAAGCTTTGTCGGAATTTTCCATTTGTTAACCCAAGTTAGCGACGACGGCATCTAATTCAGCTTTAGTCACTCCAGCTCCGGATATTGAATTTTCTCCAACTTCGAAATGGTTGGTAAGTGGAGTAGTCTCATTGTTAGCAATGTCGTCATTTTCTTCAATGGCTTTACTAGTGGTCTTCTTAGATTTGGCCATGATTTCGACCAAGGTTTTGAATTTTGATGAAGATTCGTTGATTGGTCTGGATCGTAGACTTGCGGAATCTTTGGATGAAGTAGGCTCTTAAGATTGAAGGCGGTGCGAAGGAAGGTGATGCAAATGCAGCCCCACGGTGGGCGCTAAATGTTTGAATCAAAAATGGTTCAAACACCAAAGGTGTGAAATCACACTTCACCAAAAGGTATGCAAAATGAAAATGGGGCCACAAATACAAATGTAAGTAAAAATTGGGAAATAGTAAGTAAAAGACACGGGGTTTTTATAGTGGTTTGATCTAGGAAAGATCTACATCCACTTTTGAAGTGTTCTTCATTATCATGGAGAAAATTACATATAGCGTCATCTCATATATCTCATTTATATCATTTGCTCATTCTTTTTTCAATGATTATCCATTTTTGCTCTCTTTTAGCTTTAGATCTCACTTGAATTCGTAGAGGAATGGATTAGATCTCGTGGATTGTGAAAGTTATCTTGTAGATCTTCAATCACTTTGGCGCATAAACGCTTTTCCTTGATTCTGTGATGAAGTATGTGTTAGATTCGGGCTTTTAGAGAAGATTAATGGCGGTTAGAGAGCACTAGAATTGAGTTAGAGCCATTTTGGATGGATAACGGATGTGATTTAATCTTCATGTTGTTGAAGGAAGATGTGCCAAGCTTAGGAAGCCAATAGTGGAGCTTAAGAAGCTTTAGAATGGTCGAGAAATGATTTGGACAGCCCTGCGGGGTGGAAGAATCGGTCCCTTGAAGTGTGGTGAAACGGGGTATTTATAGGAAAAGTTTAGACCAGGTGGAAATGTTGTAATTATGGAGTACATAGTTTGGGTCGGTCATATAAGTATTTACAGTAATGACATGGCTCCAGCTGTTGACAGCTAAGCAAATGACCCAAAATTAATCCATGTGCTACCAGTACTTCACGAAGCATGTCCGACCCTTAGTGCGTGTTCGACCAGAAATTGATGCGGCTTTGTCTTGTTCCAGGAAATGGGAATAATTATTAAAACTATGTCGCTGGTTTCTTCTTTTATATTGTACAAAATAGGGTTTAGAAGTTACACTTGTGCCATTGCTCCATTCTTCGTATAAACTTGCTTATTTAACAGGAAGTTGCTCGACCCATCTTCCAGGAAATGTTCGACCCTCAAGAAGTTGGAGTGCCCGACCCATATATCGGAGTGTTGCTCGACCAGGAAGGATGCGCTCTCTGCTCGAACCATTGTGATGGCCTGTTCGACCCTCTGCTCAGACGTGTTGCTCGACCTATGGTGACGACCTGCTCGACCCTTGGCACTATGGTGCCCGACCCAATCAGCAGTTCAACCTATGATGAGATGAACGACCAAACATAGCTCACTCGATCGGCTGTGGCGCTCGACCCAACATGTGATGTGGCAGCTCGACCGGTCCTTTATATGAAATACATTGATTCCTTTTGTAACACCCCGAATTTTCTATGAACATAAAAGTAACAAAATGAAGTATAATTAATTTTAAATGTGATAATTAAGGAAAATGAATTACGCCATTGCATTCATCTCGGAATTCTGCTTGATATAGAGTCCGAGTTTGCGTAAATCGGACTCTGTATGAAGAAGTTATGGCCTTCAGAAGTTTCTGAAAATATAAAACAGCTCAAAAATAAATTCCAAATTCGAAATACAAAAATCTGAACCCGGAAGCGGGCTGGGCGGGAAATTTCCCGCCCAGGACCCAGGTCGACCTGGGCAGGCAGGTCGACCATAGGGTCGACCTTAGTGTCGACCTCCCCCCCTACAAGTCGATCTGTTTTTCCCAGATCCGATTTTCTTCGGCATGTGACGTGGTTTTGGCTGTTCTGTTGGTCTGGATTGATTCTAGGTTAATATCTAAGGCTCTGGACACTTCTATTCTCCTATAAACACATCCCTAAGCCAAATCCTAAATCTCCTACACTATTCTCTAGCCTCCATAGCTCTCTCCCTTTTAGAAAACAAAATAATGGCATCGCTACTCTGCTGAAACCTAGGATAAAACTAGTGCATCTTCTTCCAAACTGAATAGGATTAAAAGAACAACTAGTCTACATCAAAGGAGCGCTATTCAGTGTCAGAACACAGATTCCAGAATACAAGAATCATTCTCTTTTTGTGAGTACAGTTATTTTCAGATATAAACTTTTATATGATCTTGGCATGGTTATAAATCTGAATCTGAGGTTATGCATATTCTTATCTGTCAAATCTGTTTTTCTGTGACTATTCTATAATCTCCTTTTTCTTTCTGTTCCATAGCCAGGCTACTACAAACCTGTGCCAAATCTCATAAGAGATTAACACATGAATGCTAATTTTGGGACAAATAATTAATATTGCATAATTGGACATGACTGATATGTGACTGATTTGAGAAAAGAACATAGGTTGTAAATTAAGATCTAGAATCAGTGCATACTATGTATAAAAGACTGTGACTTGGAAGAAGAATTGTTATATGATAGCATATGACTTGGGATTTGGAATATAATGCATATTATAATGCAAGATCTGATGTTGAGGACTTAATACATGATTAAAATTTAAGATCCAGATTTTTGGGCATATTTTATACCACATTCTATGACTTGAAAAGAGAAAAAAAGATATATGTGACTTAGGCGTAAAGATCTATATTAAAATAGGCTAACTATTAATGTGAATGCGCCTAAATATGGATTTTTGGATATTTTGCATCATAGGCTATAATTTGGCTTAATTCATATTGTTTGGGACTTTTTAGAGAATATTCTGTACTATGCAAAGTTTAATTAAAATTTGGGTCATATAACCATAATTTAAGCATGTAAATTTAGGCAAGATATGTAAATAGAACTTTAAGAAATATTTAATCCGTTAAATCTGCTGAATTGCCTAATCTTCTAATCTGTTATCTGCTAAATCTATTATCTGTTGAATTGCCTAATCTGCTAAATCTGTTATCTGTTTAATCTGTTGAATTGCCTAATCTGCTAAATCTGTTATCTGCTTAATCTGTTGAACTGCCTAATCTGCTAAAATTGTTATCTGCTAAATCTGTTGAATTGCTTAATCTATTGAAAGATGAATAATTATAAATTAGAGGCTCGATCTAAAATTAAGCAAAACATGTTAATAGAACTTTGGATAATCTGTCGTAACTTGTAAAGAAGTTAAATCTGCTAAATAGACATAATTAGTCTGATATTTTCTGTAAAGTGGATATGACACTAGATTAGACTCCGTTTGCGGTAGAAGCCTGCCCGGAACCAACCGGCTTAACCAGCGACCGCAAACTGTCAGTCTAATGTGAGAGGTCGTAAGCATAACTAAAATAATCTTAGACACGAGGTTAGGTCTGGCTTGTGGCAGAAGTCTGCCCAGAACCTCCCAGCATATCCAGCGGCCACAAGCTACCGACCTAATGTTAGAGGTCAGTGCATTAATAATTAATTAATGCAAATCTAAGATAAATATGATACCTAAAACGTGTTGGGTGGATAGGGTTAAAACAATTGGTCTGATGAATCTAATAAACCCGTTTCGTAAATCTATAGGCCCAATACAAAGTTAGGTAAAACAATCTATAAGCCTGTTAATCTGTATATCTAATCCGTTAGTCTGAGAACTTGTTGATCTGTATATCTGATCCGTTAGTCTGAAAACTTGTTAACTTGATTGTCTGATCTGTGAACTAGTAACCTGAACTCTGTCTGAAATCTGTAAACAAGTTATTCTGAAATCTGTTAGTCTGGGGACTCAAGGTTAGGAGGGGAAATACTTGTGTCATCTGTTGTGTGGAACCCATATTAGTCAGTAACCCTTTATGATATCAAAACTTTTATCCCACGCTATGTAGGGGTCCAGGCACGATTAATGAACTAATTATAAGCGGTTCATTCTGATAATGGCGAGGGGTGTTGATGGTGCATTCCAACCGGGGCATGTGCATGCATGGATCCGGTCTGTTCTGAGGATGTAAGACACCGTGACATCTGTAAATAGGTATGTGCCAATAGGTTTCCACTTTAGGGAGTGATACACCCTATTGTGGAGCCGACACAGATTATTTATGTATTAGGGAGCTGATCGCTTGGGGGTGGGACTTAGGGTACACTTAGTTCTATATGTTTCTGTTGGGTGGTAACACGTGTCTGTTTCTGCGTGGTATCGTCTGTTGGGGTGGTAAAGGCCCATTACTAGTGTACACCTAATTCTAACATTCTGTTTCCGTAGGGATTATCCTGTTTCTGTCTCTAATTCCATTTCCGATTCTGTTTCCGTACCTTCCATCTGTTGGGGTGGTAAAAGCCCATTATTAGCATTCTGTTTCTATATCGTCTGCCTCTGTTCGGGTGGTAAAGGCCCATTACTAGCATTTCTATTTCTGTAGAGATTATTCTGTTTCCGTTTCTGTTTCAGTTTAGATATTAGGGTAACACCTAATCCTGTTATACTAGTATTAGTGTAGAGAAGTGAAAAGCTTAGCTTAGCCTATATCATTCTGTTTCTTCTGTTTACCTGCTATTTCTGTTACGGTTATCTCTCATCCAGTTTTACTTACATGTCATGATACTATTATATGTTTATATGTTGAAAGTCACTGGACTCACCAGACTTATGTCTGACCTAGTTTGTTTCGCCTCTTTTCTTTCCGTTTCCTCCCTAGGTTTTTAGGGTGGAAACATAGGAGCTTGATTCAGATTCTATTTGCTTGAAGTGTTTGAAGTATTGCTTGGCTTTGGCTGTATCTTTCCATGGCAGTTTATATTGGGGGATTATGGATTTAAAAACTATGCATTCTGAAGGCTTTTTGTACAAGGCTGATATTTATGTACTCGAATTCCGATATTGTGATTTTGAAAGATGTAACTAAACTCATTTTTGTTTCAGTTGTAATAAAGTTATAAAATTTTCAAGTACTACTTTTATCTGTCTTGTAAATTTATGTTCTGTTTACTAAAAACTCTCCACCAAAGTTAAGGCATTCTCTTTGCGAGTGACCTTAACGGAGGTGGGGTGTTACACTTGGTATCAGAGCTGAAGGTTACAAGATCGGATAAAAAGTTTTTGAAAACTATTTTCAAAAATGGGTTTAAAAAGGAAGTATTTTCAAAAGTAGAGTTTATTTTCAAAAACATAATCCCCAAAGCCATAGCCTATCTTTCTATCCTTTGTTTTGAATCTTTCCTTTTCTTTCGTTTCAGCATGCCTGGGGATCTTAACCTTCCGGAAGGCATACCGATACCTGGCTGGTTCAGGAGGTACCTAGAAGCTAGGGCTAATGATGCGGGCCCAACAAACGTCCATCCTCCCCCAGCTGCAGCAGTTCCTCCTCCTCCTTCGCACGTGAATACTTTCCTGAAGATATGTAGAGACTTTCGAGCCATGGGTGGGAAGAACTTTAATGGAACTGAATCCTTCGTGGAGGCAAGGAACTGGCTCAAAGAAATTGAGGATTTGTTCATTATCTTCGAGGTGGACGATAGGCAGAAGATACAATAGGCGGTATGGTTGCTTAAGGACGAAGCTTCTTTTTGGTGGGAGGTCACAAATGGAGAGCGTCCGGTAGAGAGATGGATGGATTTCAGGCATAGGTTCGAGATGAAATTTCTCTCACGAACGGAAGAGAGTCTATACGTAGAGATGTTCTTAGCGTTGAAGCAGGGGAATTTATCAGTGAGAGAGTACGTCAACAAGTTTAATCAGTTGGCAAGATTCGGCTTAGATTTGGTAAATACACCGCATAAGAAGGCACTAAGGTTTGCTAAAGGTTTGAACGAGCCGCTACACGGATTGGCAATGTCCCACATTCCTATGGGGGCTACCTTCGGGAAATTAGTTGACATGGCATGGATGCATGAAGAGGAAACCAAAAGTGAGAAGAAAGAAGAAACGCTTGAAGGACCACAGAACTAGAAAGCGGGGCCCAAAAAGGAAACACAAAAGAAGGATGAGAAATCTGGAGACAAGAAGGAAAGTGCTTTACTTGTGGAAGCTCGACCCATCTGAACAAGGATTGCAGAAAAAGGAAGGGCACCTGCTTCAACTGTGGAGAAATGGGGCACTTCACTAGGGACTGCCCAAAGAAACGGGGATAAGGGCAGGGGGTAGGACCAACTTCTAAAGGACAGGCGAATACCCTCGAGGCTCGTAGATAGGATAGAAATAGGAAAACTTTCTGTAGAAGGCCTAATTTCCTTATCTAATTGTGGAGTTAAAACTCTTTCTGATTTTGGCATTTTGATTCTATAATTGAAACTCTGCACTTTAATACTAGTCTTGTTTTTGATTCCGCTATAGTCTCAAACCCCATGAGGGTTATGACTCATCTGTTTGTGATAAGTTGGGGATTGAGGGTATCTGTGTTGGGTGTTAAGTTGACTATGACACATATATTTTGGGTTTTTATCATGCTTAGTTTCCTAAGAATCATTTGGTAATCTGATCTGTATCAGTAGTCTGTAGGTATCTGAATATTTCTGAAACGGATAGGAGTTTTTACTCAAAGCGTGAAATAGATTTCTAGTTGGGCATTTGTTTAATGGGAGTGATTCTCTAAGTGTTAATCTGATGTTGATTTCTGTATTCGGGGTTGATACTTAGGGGGTTATTCTCTTAAACCGATGTCTAATGGGAACCTAGCTTTAGTTTTAATTACACTGGCTTCTATCACTCGACTTTATCCTATCGACCGAATCTTCGACCTTTAGGTAGAAACTAATGGGTGTAAACATGTGTTTGAGACATGTTATGTTTGATGGTTGCAAGTGGATGGAAGTTGTTGCTAGTGGTTGCTCGTGGATGCATATACACACACTAGGCACTAGATCGGCTCAAAAACACTCTCATACTGCTTATGGATGTGTGTGCATTTTTTTTAAATTTTTATGGATGCAAAATGGTTGACTCAGCACATGGATGTTGCATATGAATGAACGGTTGTGCACTCATATTGAAATGATATGTATCAAATAGTAAAATTGCATATATGTTGGACTCATGGCACTGACATAATTCGCATTAAGGAGGTCAACTGAATCTGTGGACCACCTAATCTTTGCATTAGATAAGGAACATATACACACACTTTTGCTTATGTACGTTAGAAGTTTTCTAAGTACAATCGATGCTTGTGGATGATGGTTGAGTAGATGGGTGGTTGGATGGTAGGACACATTCTTCCTACCTTGAAAATTTCGGGGACGAAATCCTTTAAGGAGGGGAGAATGTAACACCCCGAATTTTCTGTGGATATAAGAGTAACAAAATGAAGTATAATTAATTTTAAATGTGAGAATTAAGGAAAACAAGTTACGCCATTGCGTTCGTCTCGGAATTCTTCTTGATATAGAGTCCGAGTTTGCGTAAATCGGACTCCGTATGAAGAAGTTATGGCCTTCGAAAATTTCTGAAAATATAAAACTGCTCGAAAAAAAATTCCAAATTCGAAATTCTGAACCCAGAAGCGGGCTGGGCGGGAAATTTCCCGCCCAGGACCTAGGTCGACCTGGGGGTCGACCTTAGTGTCGACCTCCCCCCCCCCCTCTACAGGTCGACCTGTTTTGCCCAGATCCGATTTTCTTCGGCGTGTGACGTGGTTTTGGCTGTTCTGATGGTCTGGATTGGTTCTAAGTTCATATCTAAGGCTCTGGGCACTTCTATTCTCTTATAAATACATCCTTAAGCCAAAACCTAATTCTCCTACACTATTCTCTAGCCTCCATAGCTCTCTCCCTCTTAGAAAATAAAATAATGGCGTCGCTACTCTGCTGAAACCTAGGATAAAACTAGTGCATCTTCTTCCAAACTGAATAGGATTAAAAGAACAACTAGTCTACATCAAAGGAACGCTATTCAGTGTCAGAATATAGATTCCAGAATACAAGAATCGTTCCCTTTTTGTGAGTACAGTTATTTTCAGATATAAACTTTTATTATGATCTTGGCTTGGTTATAAATCTGAATCTGAGGTTATGCATATTCTTATCTGTCAGATCTGTTTTTCTGTGACTATTATGTATCTCCTTTTTCTTTCTGTTCTATAGCTAGGCTACTACGAGCCTGCGCCAAATCACATAAGAGATTAACGCATGAATGCTAATTTTGGGACAAATAATGAATATTGCATAATTGGACATGACTGGTCTGTGACTGATTTGAGAAAAGAACATAGGTTGTAAATTAAGTTCTAAAATCAGTGCATACTATGTATAAAAGACTGTGATTTGGAAGAATAGTTATTATATGATAGCATATGACTTGGGATTTAGAATATAATGCATATTATAATGCAAGATCTGATTTTGAGGACTTAATACATGATTAAAATTTAAGATCTAGATTTTGGGGCATATTTTATGTCACGATCTATGACTTGAAAAGGGAAAAAAAAAAGATATATGTGACTTAGGTATAAAGATCTATATTAAAATAGGTTAACAATTAATGTGAAGGCGCCTTAATATGGATTTTTGGATATTTGGCATCATAGGCTATAATTTGGCATAATTCATATTGTTTGGGACTTTTTAGAGAATATTCTGTACTGTGTAAAGTTTAATTAAAATTTGGGGCATATGACCACGATTTAGGCATGTAAATTTAGGCAATATATGTTAATAGAACTTTAAGAAATATTTAATCCGTTAAATCTGCTGAATTGCCTAATCTGCTAATCTGTTATCTGCTAAATCTGTTGAATTGCCTAATCTGCTAAATCTATTATTTGCTTAATCTGTTGAATTGCCTAATCTGCTAAATCTGTTATCTGCTTAATCTATTGAATTGCCTAATCTTCTAAATCTGCTGAATTGCCTAATCTGCTAAAATTGTTATCTACTAAATCTGTTGAATTGCTTAATCTGTTGAAAGCTGAATAATTATAAATTAGAGGCTCGATCTAAAATTAAGCAAAACATGTTAATAGAACTTTGGATAGTCTGCCGTAACTTGTAAAGAAGTTAAATCTGCTAAATAGACATAATTATTCTGATATTTTCTGTAAAGTGGCTATGACACGAGGTTAGACTCCGTTTGCGGTAGAAGCCTGCCCAGAACCAACCGGCTTAACCAGCGACCGCAAACTGTCAGTTTAATGTGAGAGGTCGTAGGCATAACTAAAATATTCTTAGACACGAGGTTAGGTCTGGCTTGTGGCAGAAGTCTGCCCGGAACCGCCCGGCATATCCAGCGGTCACAAGCTACCGACCTAATGTGAGAGATCTATGCATTAATAATTAATTAATGAAAATCTAAGATAAATATGATACCTAAAACGTGTTGGGTGGATAGGGTTAAAACAATTGGTCTGATGAATCTAATAAACCCGTTTCGTAAATCTGTAGGCCCAATTCAAAGTTAAGTAAAACAATCTGTAAGCCTGTTAATCTGTATATCTGATCCGTTAGTCTGAGAACTTGTTAATCTGTATATCTGATCCGTTAGTCTGAAAACTTGTTAACTTGATTATCTGATCTGTGAACTAGTAACCTGAACTCTGTCTGAAATCTGTAAACAAGTTAATCTGAAATCTGTTAGTCTGGGTACACAAGGTTAGGAGGGGAAACACTTGTGTCATATGTTGTGTGGAACCCATATTAGTCAGTAACCCTTTCTGGTATCAAAACTTTGATCCCACGCTAAGTAGGGGTTCAGACTCACTTACTGAACTAATTATAAGCGGTTCATTCTGAAAATGGCGAGAGGTGTTGATGGTGTGCTCCAACCGGGTCATGTGCGTGCATGGATCCGGTCTGCTCCAAGGATGTAAGACACCGTGACATCTGTAAATAGGTCTATGCCAATAGGTTGCCACTTTATGGAGTGATACACCCTACTGTGGGGCCGACACAGGGTATTTATGTATTAGGGAGCTGTTCGCTTGGGGGTAGGACTTAGGGTACACTTAGTTCTGTCTGTTTCTGTTGGTACCGTCTGTTTCTGTTGGGTGGCAACACCTGTCTGTTTCTGCGTGGTACTATCTGTTGGGGTGGTAAAGGCCCATTACTAGTGTACACTTAATTCTAACATTCTGTTTCCGTAGGGATTATCCTGTTTCTATCTCTGATTCCGTTTCCGATTCTATTTCCGTACCTTCCGTCTGTTGGGGTGGTAAAAGCCCATTATTAGCATTCTATTTCTATATCGTCCGGTTGGTAAAGGCCCATTACTAGCATTTCTATTTCTGTAGAGATTATTCTGTTTCCATTTCTGTTTCAGTTTAGATATTAGGGTAACACCTAATCCTGTTATACTAGTATTAGTGCAGAGAAGTGAAAAGCTTAGCTTAGCCTATATCATTCTGTTTCTTCTGTTTACCTGCTATTTCTGTTACGGTTATCTCTCATCCAGTTTTACTTACATGTCATGACATTATTATCTGTTTATATGCTGAAAGTCACTGGACTCACCAGACTTATGTCTGACCTAGTTTGTTTCGCCTCTTTTCTTTCCGTTCCCCTCTCCCTAGGTTTCTAGGGTGGAAACATAGGAGCTTGATTCAGATTCTCTCTGCTTGAAGTGTTTGAAGTATTGCTTGGATTTGGCTCTATCTTTCCATGGCAGTTTATATTGGCGGATTATGGATTAAAAAACTATGCATTCTGAAGGCTTTTTGTACAAGGCTGATATTTATGTACTTGAATTCCGATATTGTGATTTTGAAAGATGTAACTAAACTCATTTCTGTTTCTGTTGTAATAAAGTTATAAATTTTTCAAGTACTACTTTTATCTGTCTTTTAAATTTCTGTTCTGTCTACTAAAAACACTGCACAAAATTATGGCATTCCCTTTGCGAGTGACCTTAACGGAGGTGGGGTGTTACACCTTTCCTGCTGACGTGTCTTTGATGTGTTGATCAGTCCTTATGTGTGTCCATGCTCATCAAAATTAATGTAAGTGTTGCGTGACTTCATTTATGCTTGTGCATTGTATATATATGATGTAGTTGTATGTACTCATACTGTTCGACGTATTGTCTAAATGGGTTAGTTAACAACAGTATCTTAATCCAAAACAAATAACATGCAATAGGTTGATCTGACTGCAAACTTTAAGTTGCCCACTTATGTTATCACAACGGACAAAAATGAAAAAAAAACATATGAAGTTAGTTCTCATAAAAGAAAATAATGTAAAATAGTTCTACAAAATTTAATAGATATTCAATTTGATAAGTATCTTTCCCATGTTGGACAATTAAGGCATGAAGCTGAAACCAAGGACAATAAATTTTAATCGCTTATCAACATGTAGACATCATATTATTAGCAAGCTACAACTGTTAGAATTTTTTTAGAAATTATATCAGTCTGCAAGACATATGCAATAATATTTCACACGCATTAGCAAAAAAAAAAATACAAACCAAAATCACCAAAGTAACAATAAGGAGTAATTCTACACATCGATAAAGTTAAAGATTCAACTCACGTTGATTTTTGGCTTTGCATAGTGCTTTGTGTTTCAATTTTTTCTTTTTCATCGAGCTAAAAATTGTTGCTTGACTTGTTGACTTGAAATGGATGCTATTAAGAACACATCAAAACACCATATTAGGGAATCAAGAAACTGGCAATATGGTTGATCCAAATTACACTGCTATATGTTCGAGCAATTATCACATTTAGCATAATGTAACTGAAGCACTGAGAATGAATGTATCTTGCTCTTTAAATGGGTGAAAACATTAAAGCATAACATAGAAAATTGAACGTCCATGTAGCTTAGTCACAAACATTTGAATATATGTGGAGTTGAATATGCATTTTAAAAACCAACACACGAAACTTTAAAGATAACCTAGTATATTTAACAGAAGGGTATAATGTACAATAAATATAATATCGAAAATTTACAAATTTAGAAGTGCGAAAATTTAAACCTATAACGACATATTTAATTCCCATAAAAATAATAAAAATAATTATCTATCTCATATATAAATCACAAGCAATTTGCAACTTGTGCTCTATATGCATATAACTTCAAATTTTGGGAAATGATGGTGTAGGTTCAGAAAAAAGTTAATTCACAAACGTTATATAAACATAATTCACTAATGTTGTACCTATTTATAAGTTTAACAGCTAATAGTACCATCCATGCACATTGCGTCCATGTTAAAAATAAAACTCACAGTTTTGGTTAAAACCAAAATTTGACCCCATTCGTACCTAAGATAAGATTTTAAAAATACTTCTTTGAGTAAGTTTGCGAAGTCCCTCTAAGGTTAAAGGAAGGAAGTAGATGTCATTTTTAAAAGCAATATACAACATAAAGGGGAAATCTGTAAATGTGTGCTCCAGATTCATGAAAAGACCTAATGTCATGTACACAAAAAAAAGAAAAAAAGAAAGACTGGGAGAAACTGCAATTTCAAAAAAGGAAATAAACGAAGTAAAACTAACCATTTGACATCTTTCTTCCTGAGATCTCATTTCATTTTATAAGTTGTTCTAGTAGCCTCTTTGTAGATATGATATGCATTCTTTTTTGCCCATATAAACTCATGCGACGAGCTCTTAAACAAACAGAACCCACACAATCTGTCCAGAACGAAGTTGTATGTTTGTATTTTGATGACCTATCTTTATGGGCTGAAAAGGCTTTACTTGTACTTGATCAATAGCAGCATGGTTGAAATATTGGCAATCATTGCCATGAGTCTACTGGATTTTACTGGATTTTCCCGAATTTGTCATGAGAAAGGAAGATATGGATAATGGTTATTGATGTAGAAGGAGTCGCCATTCCTCTCCCATAAGGAGAGTAAAGCGGTCTCACTTTGTTAATATCCCTATATATATACACACATATACATACATACACACACACACATATACATATACATATATATATATATATATATATATATATATATATGAGAGCGGTTGTATAAACATAAAAGTTTGACACAAATCAGAAGACACAAAATCTCAACCACATGATTAATTTGTCTTTATGTGAGGGGCGCAAATCATGGGGTAATCATATGGTTTAGATTTTGTGTCTCTCAATTTGTGTCAAACCTTTGTGTCTACATAGACTTCACCTATATATATATATATCCATACACACACATACATTTACACATAGTTCATCAAAAACTACTAGTTGTGAGACTCAAACGACATTGGTTCAACAGTCTGAGGTGGTGCAGCTGGAGGAGGTGGTGGAACCATTGACGGACCCGCTGTAGGAGGTGGTGGAGGTATCACTGCACGAAAACCATGGCACTGTTGCCAGTCAACTGGACCAGGTTCCTGAAAATGCAAACGAATTAAAGAATTTAGAAGCGGATCTTCATAACCCAGAGGAAGATGAGGAAATAAATGAACAAACTGGCATATACTCGTCAAACAAGCAGAATTATGAAGCACAGTTCAATGCAAACAAAAAAGGTAAAAACAAAGTCTCAATTACTCGAGTTGTATCTCCTAAGAAGTTGAGGAGCTAGTCTCTCAACTCTAAATGTCCATAGTTAGCTGAAATGTAAGAGGCTTGAACAATGATACTCGTGTTCTTGGCGTCTCTAATTTTAGAAGGTGCTATAATCCTTCTATTACGGGTATCTTAGAGAACAAAATGAGCAGTGACAATATTAATTTCTTTATCAATAATCTTGGTGATGATTGGGATGTAGTTCACAACAATGACACAGGTACCAAAGGGCACATCATGATTACTTGGTGCAAAAATATGTGGACTTTATGTGTGTTTGATAAGGATGATCAACAAATAACAGTTAAAGGTACCAATGTTGGTGGTCTTGTTATTTACTTAACTATGGTGTATGCTAGTAACTTGGCGACTTATAGAGTTAATTTGTGGGTTAAATTGAAAGAGCTTTCCAAGAAAATTGTATCCCCTTGGCTGGTCATGGGGGACTTCAACGCGGTGCTGAAAGCTGAAGAGAGGCATAGTGGTAGTAGCTTAAGAGTTACGCAGTTATCAGAATTCAACAACTGCTTAGTCGCAGCTGGGCTCATTGAACTTATCCATGGTGTCCTGCAATTTACATGGAAGAGTGGGGAGGTTAAGAAAATTATGTGCAAACTCGATAGGGCATTGGTGAATGCCTTGTGCATGAACACTTTTGCAGACATCAAAGTGAATGTACTTCCTAACTCCACCAGAGACCATTGCCCACTTCACATACTTTTTAAAGAGTCTCAAAATAATGTGAAGGGTAAACCATTTAAATACGCCAATGACTGGCAGCATTATGATGGGTACATTGAAGCAGTGGATCTAAATGACATCCAACCAACTGTAAGCGGCAACCAGTTTAACCTAGTGAAGTTTTTGAAGCGTGCCAAAGAAAGACTAAAAAACTGGAACAAACTTCGACCAAAGAAGCATGAAGAAATTCAACAATTGGAGAAAAGTAATGAGGAGCTTCTAAGCAAAATTGATCAAGGGGATACGACAGAAGAGGCATGGAGACAATACTACAGTGCACAGAGCAAACTCAAAGAAATGCTGCACATCAAAGCTAAGGAACTAAAACAGAAAGACAAAGAGAAGTGGTTAATTGAGGGAGACGAATGCACTAAATTTTTCTATACAAAAATATATGTTAGGAAAAACACTAACTATAATTTGTAAACCTATGACCATGATGGTAATAGCTTGCAAGACATGGAAAAATTTGAAGTAGAGGCTATACAATACTTCAATGAACTATACAATGGCATTACAAGTGAAGACTTAACCCACATTACCACTCGCAGACTAATCAACTCCAGTGGAAGGAATTTGCTGCTGCGAAGAGTCACTAAAGGGGATGTTTGGGATGCTGTTAAGTCAATCCATATGGACTCCTCGCCCGGCCCTGATGGGCTCAGTTCTGGCTTCTTCAGAATCCACTGGGACCACCTGAAAAATAACATCACTTCAGCGATTCAAGAATCTTTTGAATTAGGGAAAATTCTGAAAGAGATTAATCATACTTTTATCTGCCTTATTCCTAAAACTGAAAAACGCACTATAATTGAAGATTACAGGCCTATTGCTTGCTGTAATGTCATATACAAAATTCTAAGCAAAGTGATATGCAATAGAATGAAGAAGATGCTCCCTGACCTAATTGTTGAATGTCAAAGTGCTTTTATAAATGGAAGAAGCATTTCAGAAAACTCATTGCTAGCCCATGAACTTATATGGAACTTTGGCAAGCAAGGTGCAGACACGCTATGTTTAAAAGTGGACCTTCATAAAGCTTACGACAAAATTAACAGGAAGTTCATTTTACACATGTTAAAATGCATGGGTTTTCCTCAAAAATTTGTTGATTTGATTGCTGAATGTATTAACTCCCCCACTTTTTCTATACTTGTCAATGGGGTGCCCAAGGGGTTTATTAGCAGTAATAGAGGCGTTAGGAAAGGGGACCCACTATCCCTTTACCTATTTGCTGAGGCAATGGAATATTTCACACTGCAAATGGAGAATGCATGTCATGAAAAAAGCATCCAAACTATCCATGGTTTTTTGCCCAGTGTCAGTTATTTACTATATGCATATGATTTACTTATTTGCATCAAATCAAATAGCAAGGCTGCTACCAGAGTTAAAGACATATTTGGCAATTTAGAGACACATTGTGGACTGAAAGTCAATGAGATGAAAACCAAATGTTACTTCAATAAATTTTGCAAAGAAAAGAACAACATTTTGGAGATCTTAAAAGTTCAGGAGGGGGAGTTGCCTGTGAAATATTTGGGGGTGCTGATGTCATCCAATAAAATCACAGATAGAGAATGTGCTAGCCTAGTCACTAAAATCAAAGACAAAATTTATGGTTGGAGTTCAAGACTCTTATCATTCGCAGGGCGTATAGAATTAGTACATACTGTCATTCATGCAAAGGTGAACTTCTGGCTGCAAAGATTTCAACTGCATGATGCTTCTATAGAGAAAATTGAAAAGGTGTGTGCAGACTTTATATGGAAAGGGGGATTACACAAAATCAAATTTGCAGACCTGTGTAGACCAAAGGAAGAAGGGGGAGTTGGACTTCGTGATATTAAAGTGATGAGACATGTGTTTACTATCAAACAAGCGTGGAAAGTCATCAACAACACAGGTCTATGGGCTAGATGGATGAATAAAAGATATGTAAGATACAATTTATGGACAATGACCATTGATAACAATGCATCATCCAATTGGAAGGCCATTATGAATTCTAGGAAAATAATTGCAGAAAATTGTTGGAAAATGATTGCAAATGGGAAAAACACAAACTTATGGAAAGATCCATGGTTTGAAGGTGGTTCCCTAATTGACACTTTAGGGTGGGACATTTTCTCTGCATATGGTTGCCCTAATGTGACAGTGGACACCACAATTCAAAATAATCAGTGGCATGTTAACTTGCCATGTTGCCAATGCCAAAGAGACAGCATAGAAAATAAGCAATTCAACACAAACAAAACATATGACACCTGGGCATGGGCAAATCATAATTTCAACTTGAAGCAAGTGTGGAATGACATCAGACTCAAAGGTAGGAAGGTGGGATGGCATAAACTCATTTGGAGTAAAGCAAATGTACCAAAAATGGCATGATGCGCGTATAAAGCAGTAATGAACAGGTTACCAACTAAAGATAGACTTTTAAAATGGGGAGTGGTTAGTGCAAATTTATGTGTTTTGTGTGAGCAACACAAAGAAAGCCATAATCATCTTTTCTATGAGTGTCCATTTTCAAAAGAAATTTGGAAAAACTGCAGTACAATAAGCAAATTTCAAACTAGCGGGTATCAACTACAATAGATTATTGCAGACCTGGAAGTGATCGGGCAGAGCGTACGTATGGAAACCGAAATGAAGTGCATCGCTCTGACAGTTGCTATTTGGACAATTTGGAAGGAGAGGAACACCAGAATTTACAAACAAAGGAAGAAAACAGTGGAGTTAGTAAGCAATTTTGCAATTAAAGACACGGCAATCGCGATGAGGCGGATGAAAAAGACTAGCACACGAAGGGGACCTGAAGTAGCCGATATTACAGTCATGGATCAGTCGCTAGCATAGCTTGGGCACCGAGATAGAGACGGCTCGAGCTCCTATTTCCACTTCCAGTTCCAGCCACCATGAAGCTAGATAAAGCTCAGATCTAAAGTAAAAAGTAGGGTTTTGGAATTATGTTGTAAAGTTATTCCCGCTTTATTGTACATACCGCTTTTAGTCTTGGGCTGAAGGCATTTCGTTTTGGGCTTTAAGGCCATCAATAAAGATTTAAACCCATTTTCAAATATATATATATATATATATATATATTAAAAAAATGGGTTCCTTTATTACCAAATCAATAATACACACATTGATACAATTCATCAAATACATAATACACCATGCTGTATCCAACTATTTCCTCGCTTTATGTAACAACCCGTATTTCGATAACACGTTAAAACAAGAAATCAAGGCAGAATTTAATTATAAAACCTGAATCAGGATAAACGGGTTGCGCCATTGCGTTCGTCTCGGAAAAATACGCGAAATAGAGTCCGAAATTTCGTAAATCGGAGTTCGTATGACTGAGATATGGCCTCGCAAAGTTTCACGAAAATTCAAATCCGAAAACAGATTTGAAATTCAGCCCAATTAAGACACCACTCCATTTTTAGGCCTGGTTAAGACACCACTCCATTTTTTAGACTTGACTTCTTCCCCAAGACATGCTTTGATGGCTTGGATTGAATCTAGGTTTAATCCTATGGCCTAAAACACTTGCCTAATCTATAAATAAGACCCTAACCTATCCTAAATCCTCATTATTCATTCATGCAACTAAACTATGGCAAAATTTTACCTCTCATGGCCTCCACTCTCTTCATAAAATTTCTAAATGGTTTCTATGAGAGATTTTCCATGCATACAAGTGTTTTCAAGCTTGTATGAGTGTCATTAGCTTGCATTCAAGTCAAGTTTCTATCTTTGCATCATAAAGCAAGGGTTTTGATCATTTTGGCTCAAGGGTTTTTATGTTAGAGCTTGCATTTTGGGTCTATTTGATTGCATAAGGGCTTTGTCATATCTTTTGTGCCTTCATAGCAATGTAAGCCCTTTCCCTACTCTTAGATATTAACTATGAAGTTAAATGTTCATGTTGCAAGTTTGGGTTTGATCATTGAGTATGATACATGCTATCATGTCATGCAAGTTTATGAAGTCATTATCTTGATCTTGTGAGCTAAAAGCTACAACCTTTATGTTGAAATGTTGCATTAGGCAACATGAGAACCCTCATAACCTTTATGTCAACTTGCATATGAAGTCATAACCCTTATATGATGATATATGCGAGTTACTAGTCATCATTCCATATCTTTTGTCACCATGATTCGCTTATGTGCCAAGTTTGGGTTTATGCATGTTTTGAGGCTTAAGAATGTAACATGCAAGTTAATGAACACATTTGTGCCTCATTTGCCACCATGATTAACTTGTGGCTTAATATCCATTGTTGTCATGCCTTTGCCAAGTCTCTTCTTTTAATCCATTACGTTGTCGCGAACGTATATGCGAGTTTAAAAGCGTTGGGTTATGTTATGGGTAATTTCTAATGACATGAAAATACAACTTGAAAACATGACTTGAAATATAACATGGAAGTTGACATGTAAGTATGCATAAAAACATAAGCTTGGGAATTTACCTATTAAGTTAGGTCTACCCTTTGGGAATTTACCTATTAAGTTAGGTCTACCCAAATGCTTGAAAACTTGTAACATGTTTTGGGAAACATGATGGACATGACACTTAGATAATATAAGTGTGGCCAACTCGAGGTTGGGTTGAGTTTGCAACATAAAACTACCCGTAACCGACCGGCCTAACTAGTAGTTGCAAACAATAGGACCCAATGTGAGAAGTTGGTCATGTTGTGCTTGAACCCGAGGTTAGACCAAGTTGTGGTGTAAAGCTACCCGGAACCGACCGGCTTAACTAGTAACCACAACAAAGTCTAATGTGAGAGGTGAAGGTGCATTAAGTAATTAATGCCACATGATAGGGTTAAGTTAATTTGATTAATGACTCTTAACCAAATATGACATGGACAAATGGGTTAAGTAATTTGATTAGGCTAATGATACTTAACAAAACATGACAAGGTTGGGTAGGTTAAGTAACTTGATTTGCCTAATGACACTTAACCATTTTTATATGACTAGTGGATGGGGTTAAGTTAACCAACACTTAATCAATCCAACGCGATAACTTGGAAAGGTTAAGTAAGTTTTCTTAATGACGCTTAACCGAAAAATACGGTTAACGAATGGGGTTAAGATTAGACTCAACTAGTCTAAACATGGAAATCAGATGGGGTTAAGTTAGCCTAGACTTAATTAATCCCACTTGGTAGTTTAATGGGGTTAAGTTAAACACTTAACTAATCTAAACGTGATGAATTGATGTGGTTAAGTGACCTATACTTATCCAATCTAACTCGTTAATTTATTGTGGTTAAGTTAACTAATACTTAACCAATATAACGTGAAAACATGATAAGGCTAAGTCACGAATCGCTTGAATACACTTGACCGATTTGACTAAGTAAATTGATAGGGTCAAGTTAATATATACTTAACCAATCTAGAATGATAATTGGACGAGGTTAAGTCGTGAATTGCTTAATATACTTAACCAACTTGAGCATGGTTTGTAGGGTTAAGCCTCGAACTTGGATACTTAGCCAATTTTGACAGGATTTGTAGACGGGTTAAGTCATGAACTTAAGTGACACTTAATCCATTATGTAAACCCTAGTTCTGAGGATTAGGTGGATAACCGTAGTTAACAAGGATAACGAGAACAATGCTAAGTGGTAAACCTTAGTTGAAGAATAACTAAGTAATGATTCTTAGTCAAGGAAGTTTAGACCGGTTCATAGATAGATGAGTAACCTAATACGGTAGGTCATCGTTTATGTATACGAGTAGGAGCAAGTATCTGATTTGGATAAAGGCTCCAGCGAACTGGGTAACGAAGCAGCGGCTTCGGGGAACGTGAGGGTATTCTTGGTATCCCTCTATGAGCTGCCAGGTGATTATACTAGACTCATGAGAGGTTAAGGTCTGCGTTAGAAGAACCAAGAGTATGCCTTGGTTGCTATACGAGCGATAGGGGATAGTCGACGATACACGGTCGTACCCTAGATAGCATTTCGTCAGGCTACCTACCATCTTTGGTCAAGCGTGTACGTACGGAAAGGCAGAGAACACCCAATAGACCATAATTGCTATCTAATTATGGTTGCGGTAAGGCTTGGATGTGGGTTGGCCAGTGTTGTGTTCTCATACAGGATTTATCCTGTCTTGTCTTTCACTAGTTGAGGGAGTGGTCTCGTGGGACCATAGCCACGTATAGGAAAAAACAGACCTTAGCATCTGCATCGGCAGATAAATTGAAAGCTCCCGACCGAGTCCTGTATTTCCTGGTCTGCCCTGTGACAGGACTCGGATGGCACGATGTGATACATGTGCATACAGTCATGGAAAAACGATTCACGATATATGCGTGGGAAAAAGGGCGCGGTTGGCGGTTAGCGTAATCCCTAGTGGGCCTAGGTGGTTGAACCCAAACCGAGATACGAAAACGTGCAGTAGGTAAGCATAATCCCTAGTAGCCCTAGGTAGCATAAGTCCTAGTTGTACAAACGATAATTCATGTTGGAAGACCCTGGCTAGGTTTAGGGTAACAGTCCAAACCGATCTTAAGGATCATGGAACTATGTTAAAGTAATATAGAATCTCATGGGAAAGCCCGTATGGTCTACGGCAAGGGACTGAACAATTACATGGAATAAAACATACAAGTTGAGTAACCTATATATGCGATATATTAGGTTGACATGGACCATTACACGACTTTTGAGTAAGGGTCATTCTTGGCTAACACATGACACGGTGGGGATACTAGTACGGTAGGTGCAGAGCTAAAATACAGGATAGATATCACGGGGCGTTATACGTGACAGATATCTTGGGGATATTATACTTGATAGAAACCTGACGATGTGATACCTTGTTTTATCTTGACATCGTAATTTATCATGACACCTTAGTTTATCTGAGTTCAGTAGTTCATCCTATTATTTTGATTTAGCTTATCTATCTTGTTATCATGCTTATGTTCATCTCAGTTTCTCATGTCAGTTAACTTTACTAGTTTTTATGCTAATAGTAGATAGGGCTTACTCGGTCTTTTTGACTGACCCGTTTTGTTTCGCCTCTTTTCTTCCGTTCCCCCCCTCAGGTTACAGGGAGGAAATACTGTTGTTTAGTTCGGACTTCTTCTGCTTGAAGGTCATCATGGATGGCTTGGACTTTTCTTGGCTAATGGCTACTTTACTGTTTTTACTTGGGGAATAATTTATGAAAATGTCTTTATGCTTCTTTACTATTGCAAGACAGGTTTTGATGTACTCTAATGTAAAAGGCTTTAGACCTTATTTATTCATGTTATGAAAGTTTGATTTTACTTCCGCTATTTTATATGTTCTATCTTGTGATATTTCTGTGCATGTTTACCAATAATGCCCCTCTAAAGCTAGTGCATTCCTTTTGCGAGTGACCCTAGCGGAGGCGGGGTGTTACATTTGGTACCAGAGCAGAAGGTTACCAGACTGGGCAAAAGTTTTTAAAGACCTTATGAAAACTATTTGAAAACCGTTTACAAAGAAGCATTTTTTAAGAAAATTTTCTTTTAAAAGAAAAAGGCTATTCCCCAAAGGCCATTAGCACTATCCTTGTTTCCTTAATTGAATCTCTTCTCCTTTCTTTCCTCCATCTGTAGTCACAGTGGTTTTAACTGCGACTAGTCTTTTCTATCTACGAAAGTGCTTTCCATGCGATGGAGGTGGTTCTCGAGAGACCAGTGGCCGCGTTATAAGAAAGGATAGTGAGAAAGAGGATAAAGGATACGAGCTTAAGGATGAGCAACTTGTTGGTATGGCTCAACCCATAACGAAAAAGTATCTTTGGTATGGTGAAACGGGACGGATAGTTAAGTATTGTGGGACAAGGACAAGATCATCGTGAAGATAATTGTATACCCTCACTAGAGTACCTGAGTAGGGGGATAACATCCTTGTTGAAGATCTAGTTATTCTTTTCTATCATCCCGCTAAGACTTTGTTTAGATCCTCGCATCATTTAAGTCCGCTTCGGTAGTTGATTCTCTGCACCTTAAGTACTAGCGTAATAGAGGATCCCATTTTTGTCTCAAAGTCCTATTGGAGAATCAGTCCATTTATACATGACCTGTTTGGATTTGAGAATGTTTATGCCAAGTGTTGAATTTGGAAATTATGCTTATGTTTATAAGCTATGGATGGATTCTAGGGATGAAGTGGTTATCCAGTAGGGGGTGCCACTCTCGGTTTTGATAGGAGGGTAGTTAGACCTTTTGACTAGCCTTGGTAATGCCCTCGAAGTATCGTGTAACCTTTTTGAGGTTCTGTCATGACTAGTTACTTAGAAACCCTTGATGCCTTTATTGGAAATTTGAAGCCCGATCGAGTGGTGTGCGCCGATAAGACGAATGGTTTACTTCATTTATGCATGGGTTATAGAGATCACCCTAGTAAGTGCGCTTGATAACCTGGTTAACATCTGTTTACTTTCAAGAGAAAGTTCTTCTACATGGAATACCTTATAGTATATAAACGAGATCCAAGATTCACTAGTGAATTTTGGAAAGCTTGCATGAGATCATGAGTACGCAGTCATGTTTGCGTCAAGTATTCTAGGAAAAGGATAAGTGCAAGTGGAACGAGAGGCGACGAAGAAATGAGTTCCAACTCATGTTATGGAAACAGGAAATAAGAAGCTACGAAATCGCGAAGTTAAAAGACGGTCAAGGCACAATGGAATTAAGCTCGAGGAAATACGACTTTGATGGTCAAAGACTAGATACGCGCATGATATCTCTTTTTGGGAGTATATCCTTGATCCCTGTTTCCTATAGAGCTTACTTGTAGGCTATCTTTTGTGGACATCTTCTTGGTCCTATTTTCTGTTACAAACCCCGTAAGGAGTTTGTCTTGTTTATCTTCTCGACCCTGTTTCAGGGAATCCTAGGTAGAACCCTATGGATGTAAACATGTATTTGAAACATGTTATGATTGATATGGTTGCAAGTGGTTGCTCGTGGATGCGCGAATACACATTAGATACTAGCTCGACTCGGTCACATTTCATATTGCATATGCACGAGTATTTATACTTGTTTATGGATGAAATTGGACGTGTTATCATGTGATTGTTGCATATGAATGAATGATTTTGCACGCATATAGTATCTATATGACTAGGACTATTTGCATACATGTTGGATTCATGGCACTATACATATTTTGCATTAGAAAGATTATTCAGGCCTGACCATTAGCATTAGCTAAGGAACATGTACACACACGTTTTGCATATATTCATACAGCATTAGAAATCATCTAAGGACAATGGTTGCTTGTGGATGATGTTTTGAGTAGATGGATGATGGATGGTAGGATATGTTCTTCCTAACTTGGAGATTTCGGGGACGAAATCCTAAAAGGAGGGGAGAATGTAACAACCCGTATTTCGATAACACGTTAAAACAAGAAATCAAGGCAGAATTTAATTATAAAACCTGAATCAGGATAAACGGGTTGCGCCATTGCGTTCGTCTCGGAAAAATACGCGAAATAGAGTCCGAAATTTCGTAAATCGGAGTTCGTATGACTGAGATATGGCCTCGCAAAGTTTCACGAAAATTCAAATCCGAAAACAGATTTGAAATTCAGCCCAATTAAGACACCACTCCATTTTTAGGCCTGGTTAAGACACCACTCCATTTTTTAGACTTGACTTCTTCCCCAAGACATGCTTTGATGGCTTGGATTGAATCTAGGTTTAATCCTATGGCCTAAAACACTTGCCTAATCTATAAATAAGACCCTAACCTATCCTAAATCCTCATTATTCATTCATGCAACTAAACTATGGCAAAATTTTACCTCTCATGGCCTCCACTCTCTTCATAAAATTTCTAAATGGTTTCTATGAGAGATTTTCCATGCATACAAGTGTTTTCAAGCTTGTATGAGTGTCATTAGCTTGCATTCAAGTCAAGTTTCTATCTTTGCATCATAAAGCAAGGGTTTTGATCATTTTGGCTCAAGGGTTTTTATGTTAGAGCTTGCATTTTGGGTCTATTTGATTGCATAAGGGCTTTGTCATATCTTTTGTGCCTTCATAGCAATGTAAGCCCTTTCCCTACTCTTAGATATTAACTATGAAGTTAAATGTTCATGTTGCAAGTTTGGGTTTGATCATTGAGTATGATACATGCTATCATGTCATGCAAGTTTATGAAGTCATTATCTTGATCTTGTGAGCTAAAAGCTACAACCTTTATGTTGAAATGTTGCATTAGGCAACATGAGAACCCTCATAACCTTTATGTCAACTTGCATATGAAGTCATAACCCTTATATGATGATATATGCGAGTTACTAGTCATCATTCCATATCTTTTGTCACCATGATTCGCTTATGTGCCAAGTTTGGGTTTATGCATGTTTTGAGGCTTAAGAATGTAACATGCAAGTTAATGAACACATTTGTGCCTCATTTGCCACCATGATTAACTTGTGGCTTAATATCCATTGTTGTCATGCCTTTGCCAAGTCTCTTCTTTTAATCCATTACGTTGTCGCGAACGTATATGCGAGTTTAAAAGCGTTGGGTTATGTTATGGGTAATTTCTAATGACATGAAAATACAACTTGAAAACATGACTTGAAATATAACATGGAAGTTGACATGTAAGTATGCATAAAAACATAAGCTTGGGAATTTACCTATTAAGTTAGGTCTACCCTTTGGGAATTTACCTATTAAGTTAGGTCTACCCAAATGCTTGAAAACTTGTAACATGTTTTGGGAAACATGATGGACATGACACTTAGATAATATAAGTGTGGCCAACTCGAGGTTGGGTTGAGTTTGCAACATAAAACTACCCGTAACCGACCGGCCTAACTAGTAGTTGCAAACAATAGGACCCAATGTGAGAAGTTGGTCATGTTGTGCTTGAACCCGAGGTTAGACCAAGTTGTGGTGTAAAGCTACCCGGAACCGACCGGCTTAACTAGTAACCACAACAAAGTCTAATGTGAGAGGTGAAGGTGCATTAAGTAATTAATGCCACATGATAGGGTTAAGTTAATTTGATTAATGACTCTTAACCAAATATGACATGGACAAATGGGTTAAGTAATTTGATTAGGCTAATGATACTTAACAAAACATGACAAGGTTGGGTAGGTTAAGTAACTTGATTTGCCTAATGACACTTAACCATTTTTATATGACTAGTGGATGGGGTTAAGTTAACCAACACTTAATCAATCCAACGCGATAACTTGGAAAGGTTAAGTAAGTTTTCTTAATGACGCTTAACCGAAAAATACGGTTAACGAATGGGGTTAAGATTAGACTCAACTAGTCTAAACATGGAAATCAGATGGGGTTAAGTTAGCCTAGACTTAATTAATCCCACTTGGTAGTTTAATGGGGTTAAGTTAAACACTTAACTAATCTAAACGTGATGAATTGATGTGGTTAAGTGACCTATACTTATCCAATCTAACTCGTTAATTTATTGTTGTTAAGTTAACTAATACTTAACCAATATAACGTGAAAACATGATAAGGCTAAGTCACGAATCGCTTGAATACACTTGACCGATTTGACTAAGTAAATTGATAGGGTCAAGTTAATATATACTTAACCAATCTAGAATGATAATTGGACGAGGTTAAGTCGTGAATTGCTTAATATACTTAACCAACTTGAGCATGGTTTGTAGGGTTAAGCCTCGAACTTGGATACTTAGCCAATTTTGACAGGATTTGTAGACGGGTTAAGTCATGAACTTAAGTGACACTTAATCCATTATGTAAACCCTAGTTCTGAGGATTAGGTGGATAACCGTAGTTAACAAGGATAACGAGAACAATGCTAAGTGGTAAACCTTAGTTGAAGAATAACTAAGTAATGATTCTTAGTCAAGGAAGTTTAGACCGGTTCATAGATAGATGAGTAACCTAATACGGTAGGTCATCGTTTAAGTATACGAGTAGGAGCAAGTATCTGATTTGGATAAAGGCTCCAGCGAACTGGGTAACGAAGCAGCGGCTTCGGGGAACGTGAGGGTATTCTTGGTATCCCTCTATGAGCTGCCAGGTGATTATACTAGACTCATGAGAGGTTAAGGTCTGCGTTAGAAGAACCAAGAGTATGCCTTGGTTGCTATACGAGCGATAGGGGATAGTCGACGATACACGGTCGTACCCTAGATAGCATTTCGTCAGGCTACCTACCATCTTTGGTCAAGCGTGTACGTACGGAAAGGCAGAGAACACCCAATAGACCATAATTGCTATCTAATTATGGTTGCGGTAAGGCTTGGATGTGGGTTGGCCAGTGTTGTGTTCTCATACAGGATTTATCCTGTCTTGTCTTTCACTAGTTGAGGGAGTGGTCTCGTGGGACCATAGCCACGTATAGGAAAAAACAGACCTTAGCATCTACATCGGCAGATAAATTGAAAGCTCCCGACCGAGTCCTGTATTTCCTGGTCTGCCCTGTGACAGGACTCGGATGGCACGATGTGATACATGTGCATACAGTCATGGAAAAACGATTCACGATATATGCGTGGGAAAAAGGGCGCGGTTGGCGGTTAGCGTAATCCCTAGTGGGCCTAGGTGGTTGAACCCAAACCGAGATACGAAAACGTGCAGTAGGTAAGCATAATCCCTAGTAGCCCTAGGTAGCATAAGTCCTAGTTGTACAAACGATAATTCATGTTGGAAGACCCTGGCTAGGTTTAGGGTAACAGTCCAAACCGATCTTAAGGATCATGGAACTATGTTAAAGTAATATAGAATCTCATGGGAAAGCCCGTATGGTCTACGGCAAGGGACTGAACATTTACATGGAATAAAACATACAAGTTGAGTAACCTATATATGCGATATATTAGGTTGACATGGACCATTACACGACTTTTGAGTAAGGGTCATTCTTGGCTAACACATGACACGGTGGGGATACTAGTACGGTAGGTGCAGAGCTAAAATACAGGATAGATATCACGGGGCGTTATACGTGACAGATATCTTGGGGATATTATACTTGATAGAAACCTGACGATGTGATACCTTGTTTTATCTTGACATCGTAATTTATCATGACACCTTAGTTTATCTGAGTTCAGTAGTTCATCCTATTATTTTGATTTAGCTTATCTATCTTGTTATCATGCTTATGTTCATCTCAGTTTCTCATGTCAGTTAACTTTACTAGTTTTTATGCTAATAGTAGATAGGGCTTACTCGGTCTTTTTGACTGACCCGTTTTGTTTCGCCTCTTTTCTTCCGTTCCCCCCCTCAGGTTACAGGGAGGAAATACTGTTGTTTAGTTCGGACTTCTTCTGCTTGAAGGTCATCATGGATGGCTTGGACTTTTCTTGGCTAATGGCTACTTTACTGTTTTTACTTGGGGAATAATTTATGAAAATGTCTTTATGCTTCTTTACTATTGCAAGACAGGTTTTGATGTACTCTGATGTAAAAGGCTTTAGACCTTATTTATTCATGTTATGAAAGTTTGATTTTACTTCCGCTATTTTATATGTTCTATCTTGTGATATTTCTGTGCATGTTTACCAATAATGCCCCTCTAAAGCTAGTGCATTCCTTTTGCGAGTGACCCTAGCGGAGGCGGGGTGTTACATTTGGTACCAGAGCAGAAGGTTACCAGACTGGGCAAAAGTTTTTAAAGACCTTCTGAAAACTATTTGAAAACCGTTTACAAAGAAGCATTTTTTAAGAAAATTTTCTTTTAAAAGAAAAAGGCTATTCCCCAAAGGCCATTAGCACTATCCTTGTTTCCTTAATTGAATCTCTTCTCCTTTCTTTCCTCCATCTGTAGTCACAGTGGTTTTAACTGCGACTAGTCTTTTCTATCTACGAAAGTGCTTTCCATGCGATGGAGGTGGTTCTCGAGAGACCAGTGGCCGCGTTATAAGAAAGGATAGTGAGAAAGAGGATAAAGGATACGAGCTTAAGGATGAGCAACTTGTTGGTATGGCTCAACCCATAACGAAAAAGTATCTTTGGTATGGTGAAACGGGACGGATAGTTAAGTATTGTGGGACAAGGACAAGATCATCGTGAAGATAATTGTATACCCTCACTAGAGTACCTGAGTAGGGGGATAACATCCTTGTTGAAGATCTAGTTATTCTTTTCTATCATCCCGCTAAGACTTTGTTTAGATCCTCGCATCATTTAAGTCCGCTTCGGTAGTTGATTCTCTGCACCTTAAGTACTAGCGTAATAGAGGATCCCATTTTTGTCTCAAAGTCCTATTGGAGAATCAGTCCATTTATACATGACCTGTTTGGATTTGAGAATGTTTATGCCAAGTGTTGAATTTGGAAATTATGCTTATGTTTATAAGCTATGGATGGATTCTAGGGATGAAGTGGTTATCCAGTAGGGGGTGCCACTCTCGGTTTTGATAGGAGGGTAGTTAGACCTTTTGACTAGCCTTGGTAATGCCCTCGAAGTATCGTGTAACCTTTTTGAGGTTCTGTCATGACTAGTTACTTAGAAACCCTTGATGCCTTTATTGGAAATTTGAAGCCCGATCGAGTGGTGTGCGCCGATAAGACGAATGGTTTACTTCATTTATGCATGGGTTATAGAGATCACCCTAGTAAGTGCGCTTGATAACCTGGTTAACATCTGTTTACTTTCAAGAGAAAGTTCTTCTACATGGAATACCTTATAGTATATAAACGAGATCCAAGATTCACTAGTGAATTTTGGAAAGCTTGCATGAGATCATGAGTACGCAGTCATGTTTGCGTCAAGTATTCTAGGAAAAGGATAAGTGCAAGTGGAACGAGAGGCGACGAAGAAATGAGTTCCAACTCATGTTATGGAAACAGGAAATAAGAAGCTACGAAATCGCGAAGTTAAAAGACGGTCAAGGCACAATGGAATTAAGCTCGAGGAAATACGACTTTGATGGTCAAAGACTAGATACGCGCATGATATCTCTTTTTGGGAGTATATCCTTGATCCCTGTTTCCTATAGAGCTTACTTGTAGGCTATCTTTTGTGGACATCTTCTTGGTCCTATTTTCTGTTACAAACCCCGTAAGGAGTTTGTCTTGTTTATCTTCTCGACCCTGTTTCAGGGAATCCTAGGTAGAACCCTATGGATGTAAACATGTATTTGAAACATGTTATGATTGATATGGTTGCAAGTGGTTGCTCGTGGATGCGCGAATACACATTAGATACTAGCTCGACTCGGTCACATTTCATATTGCATATGCACGAGTATTTATACTTGTTTATGGATGAAATTGGACGTGTTATCATGTGATTGTTGCATATGAATGAATGATTTTGCACGCATATAGTATCTATATGACTAGGACTATTTGCATACATGTTGGATTCATGGCACTATACATATTTTGCATTAGAAAGATTATTCAGGCCTGACCATTAGCATTAGCTAAGGAACATGTACACACACGTTTTGCATATATTCATACAGCATTAGAAATCATCTAAGGACAATGGTTGCTTGTGGATGATGTTTTGAGTAGATGGATGATGGATGGTAGGATATGTTCTTCCTAACTTGGAGATTTCGGGGACGAAATCCTAAAAGGAGGGGAGAATGTAACAACCCGTATTTCGATAACACGTTAAAACAAGAAATCAAGGCAGAATTTAATTATAAAACCTGAATCAGGATAAACGGGTTGCGCCATTGCGTTCGTCTCGGAAAAATACGCGAAATAGAGTCCGAAATTTCGTAAATCGGAGTTCGTATGACTGAGATATGGCCTCGCAAAGTTTCACGAAAATTCAAATCCGAAAACAGATTTGAAATTCAGCCCAATTAAGACACCACTCCATTTTTAGGCCTGGTTAAGACACCACTCCATTTTTTAGACTTGACTTCTTCCCCAAGACATGCTTTGATGGCTTGGATTGAATCTAGGTTTAATCCTATGGCCTAAAACACTTGCCTAATCTATAAATAAGACCCTAACCTATCCTAAATCCTCATTATTCATTCATGCAACTAAACTATGGCAAAATTTTACCTCTCATGGCCTCCACTCTCTTCATAAAATTTCTAAATGGTTTCTATGAGAGATTTTCCATGCATACAAGTGTTTTCAAGCTTGTATGAGTGTCATTAGCTTGCATTCAAGTCAAGTTTCTATCTTTGCATCATAAAGCAAGGGTTTTGATCATTTTGGCTCAAGGGTTTTTATGTTAGAGCTTGCATTTTGGGTCTATTTGATTGCATAAGGGCTTTGTCATATCTTTTGTGCCTTCATAGCAATGTAAGCCCTTTCCCTACTCTTAGATATTAACTATGAAGTTAAATGTTCATGTTGCAAGTTTGGGTTTGATCATTGAGTATGATACATGTTATCATGTCATGCAAGTTTATGAAGTCATTATCTTGATCTTGTGAGCTAAAAGCTACAACCTTTATGTTGAAATGTTGCATTAGGCAACATGAGAACCCTCATAACCTTTATGTCAACTTGCATATGAAGTCATAACCCTTATATGATGATATATGCGAGTTACTAGTCATCATTCCATATCTTTTGTCACCATGATTCGCTTATGTGCCAAGTTTGGGTTTATGCATGTTTTGAGGCTTAAGAATGTAACATGCAAGTTAATGAACACATTTGTGCCTCATTTGCCACCATGATTAACTTGTGGCTTAATATCCATTGTTGTCATGCCTTTGCCAAGTCTCTTCTTTTAATCCATTACGTTGTCGCGAACGTATATGCGAGTTTAAAAGCGTTGGGTTATGTTATGGGTAATTTCTAATGACATGAAAATACAACTTGAAAACATGACTTGAAATATAACATGGAAGTTGACATGTAAGTATGCATAAAAACATAAGCTTGGGAATTTATCTATTAAGTTAGGTCTACCCTTTGGGAATTTACCTATTAAGTTAGGTCTACCCAAATGCTTGAAAACTTGTAACATGTTTTGGGAAACATGATGGACATGACACTTAGATAATATAAGTGTGGCCAACTCGAGGTTGGGTTGAGTTTGCAACATAAAACTACCCGGAACCGACCGGTCTAACTAGTAGTTGCAAACAATAGGACCCAATGTGAGAAGTTGGTCATGTTGTGCTTGAACCCGAGGTTAGACCAAGTTGTGGTGTAAAGCTACCCGGAACCGACCGGCTTAACTAGTAACCACAACAAAGTCTAATGTGAGAGGTGAAGGTGCATTAAGTAATTAATGCCACATGATAGGGTTAAGTTAATTTGATTAATGACTCTTAACCAAATATGACATGGACAAATGGGTTAAGTAATTTGATTAGGCTAATGATACTTAACAAAACATGACAAGGTTGGGTAGGTTAAGTAACTTGATTTGCCTAATGACACTTAACCATTTTTATATGACTAGTGGATGGGGTTAAGTTAACCAACACTTAATCAATCCAACGCGATAACTTGGTAAGGTTAAGTAAGTTTTCTTAATGACGCTTAACCGAAAAATACGGTTAACGAATGGGGTTAAGATTAGACTCAACTAGTCTAAACATGGAAATCGGATGGGGTTAAGTTAGCCTAGACTTAATTAATCCCACTTGGTAGTTTAATGGGGTTAAGTTAAACACTTAACTAATCTAAACGTGATGAATTGATGTGGTTAAGTGACCTATACTTATCCAATCTAACTCGTTAATTTATTGTGGTTAAGTTAACCAATACTTAACCAATATAACGTGAAAACATGATAAGGCTAAGTCACGAATCGCTTGAATACACTTGACCGATTTGACTAAGTAAATTGATAGGGTCAAGTTAATATATACTTAACCAATCTAGAATGATAATTGGACGAGGTTAAGTCGTAAATTGCTTAATATACTTAACCAACTTGAGCATGGTTTGTAGGGTTAAGCCTTGAACTTGGATACTTAGCCAATTTGACAGGATTTGTAGACGGGTTAAGTCATGAACTTAAGTGACACTTAATCCATTATGTAAACCCTAGTTCTGAGGATTAGGTGGATAACCGTAGTTAACAAGGATAACGGGAACAATGCTAAGTGGTAAACCTTAGTTGAAGAATAACTAAGTAATGATTCTTAGTCAAGGAAGTTTAGACCAGTTCATAGATAGATGAGTAACCTAATATGGTAGGTCATCGTTTAAGTATACGAGTAGGAGCAAGTATCTGATTTGGATAAAGGCTCCAGCGAACTGGGTAACGAAGCAGCGGCTTCGGGGAACGTGAGGGTATTCTTGGTATCCCTCTATGAGCTGCCAGGTGATTATACTAGACTCATGAGAGGTTAAGGTCTGCGTTAGAAGAACCAAGAGTATGCCTTGGTTGCTATACGAGCGATAGGGGATAGTCGACGATACACGGTCGTACCCTAGATAGCATTTCGTCAGGCTACCTACCATCTTTGGTCAAGCGTGTACGTACGGAAAGGCAGAGAACACCCAATAGACCATAATTGCTATCTAATTATGGTTGCGGTAAGGCTTGGATGTGGGTTGGCCAGTGTTGTGTTCTTATACAGGATTTATCCTGTCTTGTCTTTCACTAGTTGAGGGAGTGGTCTCGTGGGACCATAGCCACGTATAGGAAAAAACAGACCTTAGCATCTGCATCGGCAGATAAATTGAAAGCTCCCGACCGAGTCCTGTATTTCCTGGTCTGCCCTGTGACAGGACTCGGATGGCACGATGTGATACATGTGCATACAGTCATGGAAAAACGATTCACGATATATGCGTGGGAAAAAGGGCGCGGTTGGCGGTTAGCGTAATCCCTAGTGGCCCTAGGTGGTTGAACCCAAACCGAGATACGAAAACGTGCAATAGGTAAGCATAATCCCTAGTAGCCCTAGGTAGCATAAGTCCTAGTTGTACAAACGATAATTCATGTTGGAAGACCCTGGCTAGGTTTAGGGTAACAGTCCAAACCGATCTTAAGGATCATGGAACTATGTTAAAGTAATATAGAATCTCATGGGAAAGCCCGTATGGTCTACGGCAAGGGACTGAACATTTACATGGAATAAAACATACAAGTTGAGTAACCTATATATGCGATATATTAGGTTGACATGGACCATTACACGACTTTTGAGTAAGGGTCATTCTTGGTTAACACATGACACGGTGGGGATACTAGTACGGTAGGTGCAGAGCTAAAATACAGGATAGATATCACGGGGCGTTATACGTGACAGATATCTTGGGGATATTATACTTGATAGAAACCTGACGATGTGATACCTTGTTTTATCTTGACATCGTAATTTATCATGACACCTTAGTTTATCTGAGTTCAGTAGTTCATCCTGTTATTTTGATTTAGCTTATCTATCTTGTTATCATGCTTATGTTCATCTCAGTTTCTCATGTCAGTTAACTTTACTAGTTTTTATGCTAATAGTAGATAGGGCTTACTCAGTCTTTTTGACTGACCCGTTTTGTTTCGCCTCTTTTCTTCCGTTCCCCCCAGGTTACAGGGAGGAAATACTGTTGTTTAGTTCGGACTTCTTCTGCTTGAAGGTCATCATGGATGGCTTGGACTTTTCTTGGCTAATGGCTACTTTACTGTTTTTACTTGGGGAATAATTTATGAAAACGTCTTTATGCTTCTTTACTATTGCAAGACAGGTTTTGATGTACTCTGATGTAAAAGGCTTTAGACCTTATTTATTCATGTTATGAAAGTTTTATTTTACTTCCGCTATTTTATATGTTCTGTCTTGTGATATTTCTGTGCATGTTTACCAATAATGCCCCTCTAAAGCTAGTGCATTCCTTTTGCGAGTGACCCTAGCGGAGGCGGGGTGTTACACTTTATCCCCGATATGACTTTTATAACCTCCTCCGGATTGGATCCCCCAAGTCTTTTAATTTCACAGCCTCAAAGTGACTATATTTCTTCACTTGTGACCAAAAGTTTAACCGTTGACTAAATGTTGAATATCTTACTATTATCTTTGGATTCATGAGTTGGAGACATTCGTTGATGAGTATGTGATTTGCTATGGTATGAGATTTTATAGTGTGCAAAATAAGTTATAAAGTGCAATGAACCTAGACGAAAATAACTAAAAGGACGCTACCCAATGTCTACTGAATGGCCGATAATCCATCATCTAAACCATGTCTCTAATGGACTGTGGTAGGTCTTTTTAACTCCACTGGATGTTATGTTTCCATCATTTTATTGATATACTATTCATCTAGTCGAAGTATGGTTTAGTATTCAACATTTAAGACATATCATTATAGATGACAGTATTGACCCTCTTGTAGTAAAGTCCGATAGACAAACCAATAATAATTTACATTAACATTAACTAACTGAATAATTGCTTTACCATTGTAAAAATGTCGAGTGTAGAGAATAAATAAATAATAGGCAATTTCTTGCATGACTTATTATTGGATTAGCGGCAAGCAATTTGTCCCTTGAATCCTCAGGATCTGTGTTGAAAATTTTGAGCCCGTGACCGTGAGTTGATGAAACAGAAATATCCTACAAACATAAAATGAATTTTAAGTGTTAGCCTGCAAAAAATAACAATAAGGTAGGTGTCATATAAAATTATAAGGCAGGTTCATATAAAATTATAAGGCATGTGTTATAACTTTTGGCAAACAAATGACTAATGGTATTTTTTCCCAACTTCTTCACTTGTAAGCGTTGTCGTTTGTGTGTTTCTTAATTTCTGCTTTGAGAATCCCATCAATACCTACTAATAGCTATCCCAAACCAAGGGTCAAATCATCTGAACTCAAAATTGGCTGGTCCCCTGGACCCAAACAATCAAGGCCCCAAATTTCAACTGTTTTGCAGTTAAATCCCTGAAAGAATGTGGGTTTAGCTGCAAAATGTTGAAATCAGAGGGCCCTGATTGGCTAGATCCAGGGGACCGGCCAATTTTGAGTCTAGGTGATATCAACCGCCCAAACCAATCTCATCCTTTCTTCCCCGATAACGAACGATTAGTAACTAGAATATACATCAAGATTTGCATATTATAACATGCTAGGAGCATCTCCAACTGATGCTCTAGTATTCAATAATATAATATCCACACTCAAATTGGGCTACAATAGGGTGTACATTTTTTCCATAGTGTGGATTTCGGGCCGGGGGGGGGGAGGTTTGGAATATGCAAACTATCGAGGTGCTTGTTGAACAGACACCTGAAATCAGGCGTTTGTTCAACAAATGCCTAGGTTAAAGCGTTTGTTGAACAAGCGCTTGATTCCAAGCATTTGTTCAACAATCCAATGGCTTTAATATTCCAAGTGTCTATTGAACCGACACCAGGAGTCCAACGTATTCATTTTCAACAGCTAAATTTAGTAACGGCTATTTTCCCTACCATCCTATAAATATAACACTCCTTTATTCTCTTCAATGTCAAATCTTCTTCCACAAATCTAAACTTCTAAACTAAAATAAGAACTGATTTTGATGTCGATGCGGCTAGAAATAGCTTTAAAGGTTTTGATTTACAAGATGATACACATCCGATTGATGGAATGGTTACTATCGCAAGTTGGAGTGCTGCAGAAGACTATGATCTTTGCTACATCTGCTGCTCAATTTCCCTCGATCCTGTTCGGGGTGTCGATCAGAGTGGTGAAACTTTTTGGGGGCAGAATCGTTAATGTGTACAATAGGAAGAACATGGATCGAAATAGAAGTTTAGCTTCCATCAAAGGCCATTATTGTAAAATAAATCATCAAACCTAATTTTTGATTCTCAGATGTTCAAGCTGAAGTAGAGAAACTCGGGCGGATTTTGAAGTGATACCCATATGGGAATATTTGTTTACCTTTTATTTTTAGATTGTTTGTCATAGAGGTATAGTTAAACTATCATATTGTTGATGCAGATACTTGCCACAAACAAGTTATTCAAATAGATATATAAACCAGAAAGTAAAAAAGGACCTCATTTATATCGGTTTATGCATGTGTATGACCTACTGGTTAATCACATGAAATGGAAATCATCACTTCAGAAAACTGTCCAAGATGTCTAAACAATTATTAGTCGTGGGAAAGCTGGAAGAATTGTATAAATTTAAAGTCCTATAGAATCGTGGGATAGTTTTGTTTTCGAATCAGAAGAAGACTTAACCCCCAATGATGACTGATACGTTAGGCCAGAAGGAACCAAAGAGGTAAAGAAAAAGCAAGTCACTGGAGGAAATGAAGGCGAAATCAATTTTTTTTAAGGAGTCTAATGAAATGTATTTGAGTGCACTGGAGAGCAGAGCCAATTAGCACAAGAACGGCCAGATTGATGCAATTCATCAACTTGTAGAGTTAAAGCGATGAAATGAGGAAGATGCAGTCATGTTAATGGATACTTCTAACATTTTGCAACGCGAATATATGGAGTCTCGTAGAATAGAGATAATGAGGCGAAGAAGAGAAGAAGGTCTTTGATTGTAGATGACTATGTATCGTCTGTATGGTTTAAAGTTTAGTTGACATGTAGCGTTTGTATGGTTTAAAGTCTAGTTGTCTACGTAGCGTATGTATGGTTAAAAGTTGAGTTGTCTATGTAGCGTATGTAAGCAGTTAGTTCAGTTGAACTCCTTTTGTTTAATTTATATGAATTCCATTATGGTTTAATTTATTTGAATCGAAATATATTTAAAAACTATTCCATAGCGACTTTTTGAAATTTTAATTTCTACATAACTTACTATTTTAACATGAAATCTCGATTAATCACTTTCGTTACAAAGACATAATTCATTATATCCCAAAGTTTCTTGTTTTACAGAAATCCGACGTATATCGAAATCCATATATTCATTCAAAGTTCGAATCGGAAACCAATGAACTACCAGGACGTTACGAGCTCGTTTACAAATCATGTAAGTTATTACAATTCATAATCGGGTCATCCCTGCTTTATTGAATAAATATATTATTAATGTTGGGATTTAGGAGTTAGAACCTATGCAATTAAAGCCCTACTAAAATCCCGTAACATCCCCACTATAGCCCATAGCGCTCTTCAACCTCTACGCTATTTCAGTTTAGCTCTATTGAACAATAGATCTGCTTCTAGCCCCGCTATTTTCCGCTACATCCATTAAATTAACGCTTTTTAGCATCCGCTTTAGCAGTATTAATATATAGAGCTTGATTTGATTAGTTTTCTTTTTAGAAAAATCAGTAAATTTAGCGTAAATGGCTAAATTTATGGCATATGTGCCTAACATATGGCAACAATCAATTACACTCATTAAATTTAGCATGCTTAACTATGATATTCCTTGATTTTGTTATATAAGATTAATTAATATTAGTTTCTTGTACATGTATAATGTGTAAAAGATGATTAATTAATTTTCAAATATTTGGTTTTACATCTAATGAACCTTTTTGCGCCTCCTCTATATCCTCGCCATTTCCCCTCTTTATCCCCGTTACACCTTTTTGCACCTCCACCGCTATAGAACTGCTAAGCGCTTTAACTACATAGGTTAGAACTCGTTTTGTTTAATTTATATGAAATTCCATTATGGTTTAATTTATTTAAATCGAAATATATTTAAAAACGATTCCATAGCGACTTTTTGAAATTTTAATTTGTACATAACTTACTATTTTTTACATGAAATCTCGATTAGTCACTTTCATTACAAAGATATAATTCATAAGATCCCAATGTTTCTTGTTTTACAGAGATCCGACGTATATCGATATTTGTACATTCATTCGAAGTTCGAATCGTAAATTGACGAACTACCGTGATGTTAAGAGCTCGTTTATAAACTGTTTGAATTATTACTAAACATACTCGAGTAATTCATATATCCCTTTAACGATGAGTTAATAAATCGGGTCGTCCACGCTTTACTTAAATAATATTGTGACGATCCCAAAACCCCATGTCCCGAAATTAAGAAAAATAATTGGAATATAACACATTAATCATCATTAGCAGAGTGCAGATAATAGCGTAAACATGAAACAGAATAATTTACATCAATATGACAGTGGAATCATAAAATGTAATAAACATCAGAGTAGCACAGTCATAGGATACAACTTAGTGCAGAAAGGAAATGATCAGTCTACATCAATATCACAGGGACATATACATCAGATAATACATAATCGTAACAAATCAGTCTACATTGCGATCAGCGGTACATATAAATATAATAATACTAACGGTAGTGTCAATAGCCAAAATACAGATAAAGCAAGTCTTCGCCATCATCCAAAAAGGCACTCCATGCTGAAGTGCAAAGCCAAAATATCACCTGCAACATGTCACTAGGCTGCCCATGTAGAAATAAGGGCACCCGAGATTGCAAAGTGAAATAAACTACGAGTAAGTCATGAGACTGGTATGAGAAATCTACTTAACTGGTTAAACAATAATAATATGGCAAATCATAGGACCACGCCGCTAACGCGGAATGGGTTTCCTCCAATGATTGCCAGTGCATGAAATAAAGTAAATCTTTTGAATGACGCACTGCTTTTTATAAAAATGAAGGCATTATAAGACTCAAGTCCCATCACACAATGCAATACAAACTGGATTTTTTACCTTATAATGGCCAAAATATGCTTGATACGAATAAAAAAAGTGTTTGATATTATTACTAGTGCATATATGTTTCAAAAGAAAATTCAATCATAAATATCAATCCTAGACGGCATAGCTACCATCTACTATGTCGCCATATATAAGTTACAAGCAAATCCGTAATTTCGTATTGGAAATTTGGATTCCATCATGAGTCGAGGTAAGGGATATACTCCTTTCCGCTTCGAGACACTCTAGCAAATGCCTCAGGATTTCCTGCGGAGAACCCTTGGACACTCCAAGGCCGATGCACACTTACGTTAGTGGATTGGCAATTCCTGAACACAAGTTTCCCGGTCCTATCGGACCTATCCATTGGCTCCGTAGAGACCGATATAACCGAGGCGCCTCGCATTCCAACAACCACAAAGGTTAAAATATAATAAATGTCAGGGCTTGCAAAACCCCAACACCACCCATAGCTAGAAAGAAACGTCATGTCCTCCTGGGTTCCCTTATCCTGTTTTTAACTCATACCGAGTGTGAGGCTCGCGAATCAACGCTATACACAAAGCTACGCTATATTAAGGCTGTGCTTTTATCATCAACCACATGACTTTGCTTTTCAACAATACCCTTGATCATTTGCATCTTTGCATGCCACGTTATCAATCCATACCATACCACCAATGTCTACCGATATACAACCTCTGAGCTCGTATGTCTCAGAGAAGGGCGTTAAGCAAGAGAATAAATTCTCCGCTGCCAAACAGATGTATATTCAGTAGAGATCAACGAATACAGCATAGAATACACGTCAGATACACATCCATTTACAAGTCCGTTCTGGGTCTGAACAAAACCAGATGCCCCCTATTCCTCGTTCCGTATGTCCAATACGGAAGAGAGGCCCTCGCACATCCAGACGATCAAAAAGTACGGCCAGACCACTACCACTATGACCTTGTCAAGGGAGCTACCCATCTCAAAGGCATATGTAGTAATCCACACGATATGAAGATCGCCAGTCTTGCACCGTCTTCATATCTTCGACTTTATTAGTCAATCAGTTATTTGAAATGAGAATTAACTCAGCCCTTTTGAAATAATTCACGTATATTAGAATTTAAATCAATTCTTTCCTTAGTTAAATTATTCGACATCCACATTTCAGTTCTTTATATAATTTTCATGTCAAACACATTCAACTATCAAACATCAATAAAACCAAGTAAAATCGGTTTATTTCCATTCCATATCGCCATATATATTTTATAACGATCTATCGCCATTTTTATTTATTTAAAAATAGCTCCATTTAATTAAACGATGTTTCAGGCCATAACGTGGCCCTGGCGTTGTTTTTCTCTAAATTTGATTTACACATTTCTCAAAATCTATCCATCGGATCTTAACGAAGTTAATTCCATTGGAAAGATCTCTCCAAAGAGAACCCAAAGGTTCCGATTTCGGGAAAATCTGATGGTCGGATCTCTCGATATAATCATTTAAAGTTACAATTACAAAACACGAACTGCAACGTCGTTATTCGTTTTATTTAATTTATATTTATATAAATATAATTCATTATGGCGCTTTTTTTATTCAGATTTGAATTAAACATTTCACACAATCTATCCGTTGGATCTTAACAAATTTATGTCGCTGGAAAGATATTTCCAAAGCGAACCCAACGGTTCTAGTTTCAGGAAAATCCGAAGGTCGGATCTCTCAGTATAATCATTTAATATTTCGATTTCAAAACATGAACTACAGCGTCGTTATCCATTTTATTTAATTTATATTTATATTTATATATATATAAATAAAATTCATTCTATGATTTTTAAATCGTTTCAACTTCAAAAATATGGCTAACGCCTTGAAATTTCCGAAAATTTCGCTATAACCTCCTTTGTACGGGAAGAGGTTTTGAAATTTATTGCGCCGTATTAGGCACTCAATAAATCCTAAAAAGCATACACATATTTTTAGTGATATAACTTTGTGTCCACAGGGGAGTGTGTATAGAACATAACTCCAGAGAATAAATTCTCTTCACCCTGTAAATAGGTTGTGTGCCTTAATGACTAGAGAGACGTGATTATTGTCAACTCCAGACCCGTACGGGGTTTTAATTAATCCGACAATTTACCATTACATTTTATACAGTCCATATCAGCCTTCGGTTCAACACGAAATATAGTCATCGCCATACAAGCCTCTCGCTTGTATGGTAAATTTTCAACCTCGTCACATAAGCTCTAAATGCTTATGTGGTATATGATAGTGCATGTTATCTTCACGCAGTATGCCATGTAGTGTAGTTCAAAATTAATTGTTACTATCCTATGGTGACGTTTATAATCTCACACAGAATAACCAGCACTCTGCATCCAATGGCATTCACAGGAGTTTATATAATAATAAGTTGCGCAGTCAACTCATTAAGGCTTACCTCTTTGTCGGGCACACAAATAAATTCTTTACTCAACCGCTATTCCATTTTCCTGTTCAGCCTATGCATATATATATATATATATATATATGCATAACTAAGCTAAAAATAATATTTTTAGTGAAAAAATATTTATTTCCACCATTTATTATTTTTAACACTTCAAATACATGTTGAAAATATTATTTTCAATCAACAAATATTTATTTCGACCATTCGTTATTTTTAACCCTTCAAATACATGTTAAAAATATTATTTTCAATCAACAAACATTTGTTTTTACTATTCGTTATTTTTAACACTTCAAATGCATGTTAAAAATATTATTTTCAATCAACAAATATTTATTTCAACCATTCGTTATTTTTAAAACTTCAAATACATATTAAAAATATTATTTTCAATCAACAAATATTTATTTCAACTATTTGTTATTTTTAACACTTTAAATACGTGTTAAAAATATTATTTTCAATCAACAAATGTTTATTTCAACAATTCATTATTTTTAACACTTCAAATACATGTTAAAAATATTATTTTCAATCAAAAAATATTTATTTCAACCATTCGTTATTTTTAAAGTTCATACATACAATAAAAATATGATTATTATTGTTAAAACATTTTATTTCAAACATGAAATTTTTTTGCGGTTCATATACACAACAAAAATGTGTTTTTTATTGTCCCAACAATTTATTTCTAACATGAATATTTTATATTCTTCACATGCATAATAAAAATGTGAATTTTATTATCTAAGCAATTTACTTCAATCAGGATTAAATTATCAATGCATGAATATATTTCAACATATGAATATAATTCTAGCAACACAAGAATAATTCAGAAAATTTCGGCAGCATAACGGCAGAGGGTTTAAAACCGGCATCGTCCCGAGTACGGCTCCTCGCACTACCTTAGGTCTCGCGGCGTTCCTTAAGAGGCTTACTCCAATAATCTAAACATTTAGACCATTTTACATATCATAATGAATTTTTCCACAAACTAATCCAATTTTGTTTCAACCACAAGCAACTATCATTAACCATTCGCAATCTCAACCAAATTTCGCGCAAACGCAATCAATTCATATCATCCATGGTTTGTGGACGAGGGGAGTATATATATATATATATATGTACGTATGTATGTATGTATGTATGTATACGTATACAAATATATTTCATTACCATTTCAATTTCATTTCAACTCCATTCAACACACATATGATTTATACAACGTATATATAACTTATACATCGCATATATAATTTATACAATGCTTGTATGTGAGATATACAACGCCTATATAAAATACATCGATTATATAATTTATACATCGCTATTCCATTCACGTTTGAATTTAGAAATCTCACATTGGTTGTTAATCCTTCTTAAATTGTAGCGAGCCCCGAATGCGTTCTAGCTTCTTCTAGAATGTAGATGACGTCGATATGACTCGGATGTCTCTGGTTTCACTGAATTTCGACAACATATGTTAAAGATATGATTTTTATACTGAAATCATAAATAGCAACACTTAGAAGCATTATATTCTATTTTAAAAACCAAAGCTGTTACCTTCCTACGAGGTTCGAAACTAGGTTTTGCTATAACTTCTTATCCGCTGCACGTGGTTAAGATCGGGTTGCGCCATGCTCTGGGGCTTGGAGAGGCGCTCAAATCGATGGAAAGGGGGCCCACTTCGATGCAGGGGTTGAGGTACGGCGGTGCTCTGAAGTGCGCGACTTCCGGGAGGTGGTTCTTCACGGATACGAGATGAGGGGGTGAACCAGGTATTGATTTGAAGAGGAGGAGAGGATCTTCAAAAAGTTCAACTATGGCATTCGATAATATGGCATGGAATCAACGGAATCTGGTTGTGAAGCAAGGAACGCCATCCGCCGTCGAGCACAGGGAGGTACAAGGTTTTTTTTATATTTTTCAGAAAATTAAATAATGAATGGATTAATTCTATTGGCCCGTATTTATATTAATTCGAAAATTAGTGTTTCTCTATACGAACACCAATTCAAACCCAACAACTATCGTCGTTAGCTAAATACCCCAATTCCGGACACAAGGAATATGTTTTATAAGCCCATTCGACTGTTACAGTCGGTTATTCTTCAAATTAAAATATAAAACATTCAAATTTGGATTTAAACGCACATTTTAATTTTCCGGGGCCACATACTGATTTCAAAAATTCCAAAAAAATTAATCTAGCTATGTTAGGACGAACGGTCCCAATAAAACTAATTTCGTTGAATTTGGAGACTGTTTGAAAAATGGACTTTTTCTGGTCAATCCAATTCAAACTGAAGTTACCAAACGCGTTTTCCTTTGTCACGCTCACATATTAATTCCAAAAATTATGGAATGTGAAACATAGCAATAATTTGACATTTTGGATCTAATCTAAGTCGTTTCGTCGAAAACGGAGGTCGTTTGCTAAATGTCTACTTTTACAGGCTATATTAATATTAAATTTCATAGCGACTACTCTGAATATTCAACTGGCCATAACTTTTGATTCCCGCTATGAAATTTCGATTTTTCGGATTCATTAGAAAGATATTTTCAAACAGATTTAAATATTTTTGGTTTTATTAAAATCTGGTTTATTTTGAATCATGTACGTTCAGTCAAAGTTCAAAGTCAATTTTCAAACTATAGCGCCATTTTAGGCTTGTTATATAATTAAAATAAATTTATTCATTCTAACTTCGATGTAAATAAATTTTTAGTTGTTATTATTTAAAATAAATCATTTTAAATATTCGAAATTAAAAATTTTAAATTGGTTCTGATTTTCTAGGTTGTTACAATCTCCCCCACTTAAAACTTTTCGTCCCCGAAAAGGAAACAACAGTAAAGTAGGAAACAAAATGGAAACGCAAAGTATCGTAAATGTACCTTGCACCAGAGCTAATCAGAGATATCCACTCTGCAATTGGGATAAGCTTGCTTAATGCTCTCTTTGGTTTCCCGAGTACAGTCTCAAGGATCTCCACTCCACTGCACTTTAACTAAATGAACTTTCTTGTTCCTTAGCTCTTTAGTTTCTTTGCCAATAATCTTTATCGGCTCTCTTCTAACTGCTAATTCTAGAGTAATATCCAAATCCTGTTGCGCTACTTCTACAACTAGATCTGGATCATGCACATGCTTTCAAAGTTGAGACACATGAAATACATCACGTACCCCAGTAACCAGTCAGGTAATTGAACCCTATAAGCAGGAGTTCCAATCCTTTCAAGTATAGGAAATGGACCAATAAATCTAGGCGCCAACTTCCCTGTTTTCCCGAATCGGACTACTCCTCTCATCGGAGAAACTCTTAAATAAACATAATCACCAACTGCAAATGCTAGATCTCTTCTTCTAGAGTATGCATAACTCTTCTATCATCTTTGAGCTATTTGTAATCGTTTCTTGATGAAATCGACTTTGTTTGAAGCTTCACGAATCATATCAGGACCCAATACAAGTCGGTTTCCAGGTTCTAGCCAACATGCGGGAGATCTACAAGGTCTACCGTATAGTGCTTCGAGTGGGGACATTTCCAAGCTCGCTTGATAGCTGTTGTTGTATGAGAACTCATCCAAATGCATGTGATCTTCCCATGATCTGCCAAAATCAATTATACAAGCCGTAGTAAATCTTTTAGTATACGGTTCACCTTCTCAGTTTGGCCGTCAGTTTGAGGATGATATGAGGTGCTTAGATTCAGTTTTTTCCCAATTTTGCTTGGAATACTTCCCAGAATTTACTAGCAAAAATTGGGTCTCTGTCACTGACTATGCTGATGGGGACTCCACGCGGTTTAACAATTTCTTTGAAATAAATCTGTGCTAGACTTTGAGCAGTTCTATTGAATCTGATAGGTATGAAATGGGCGGTCTTCATGAAATGATATACGATCACCTAAATTCTGTCATTTCCTTTCTTGGTTCAGGGCAAACCATCTATGAAATCCATGAAAATTTGTTCCCACTTCCAATTTGTAATTTCGAACGGTTGCAACAATCCGGCAAGTTTCTGTTGATCACTTTTGACTTGTTGACAAGTAGAACACCGGCTAACATATATAGAAATGTCCCTTTTCATTGCCCTCCACCAAAATGTGCGTTTGAGGTCATTGTACATCTTACACACACCAGGATGTATACTAAGTTTGGACTTGTGACATTCATCTATCACTTCTCTTTGGAGCTTAGAAATATTTGGGATACAAATTCGGCCTTTCAACCTCAGAACACCCTTATTATCAACCTGGAAACTCAAGGGTTCACCTTCCTTGATCCTCTTGCTATCCTCTGAATAAATCATCGTCTTTCTGAAGAATAGAGATTCTATCAATCAATGAAGGCGTGATTATAAGATTGGCGATGATTGCGGTTTTTTTGCTAAGTGCATCCGCTGCCACATTGGCTTTTCCCAGCGTATACAGAATATCTAGATCATAAGCTGCAAGAAATTCTAGCCAATGCTGCTGTCTCAAATTCAAATCTTTCTGGGTGAACAAATACTTTAACGACTGATGATCCGTATATAACTCGAATTTCTCACCCAACAGATAGTGCCTCCATATTTTCAAAGTAAACAAGAGGGCTAACAACTCAAGATCATGAGTTGCATACTTCTTCTCATGCGGCTTCTACTGACGGCTAGTATAAGCAACTACTTGGCCTCTTTGCATTAATACTGCACCAAGACCTTCAATAGAAGCATCTGTCTAGAACTTCAAGTCCTGATTGCCATCGATAATTGTTAGTACTGGAGCCGTCGTCAATTTTAATTTCAGATCTTGGAAAGTTGTTTCACATTCTAGAGTCCAATTGAATCGTGCGTGCTTCTTAGTAAGCTTTGTTAATGAACTGGATATCTTCGAAAAATCCTTAATGAATTTCCGATAATAACTAGCCAATCCTAGAAAACTCCAGACTTCTGTGGGTGTAGTAGGCTGCTTCGAATCTTTAATTGTTGTAATTTAACTTGGATCAACTGAAATTCTTTCCTTTGACACGATATGACCAAGGAACTTCACTTCATCTTGCCAGAATATACATTTAGAAAATTTAGCTTTCAAGACATTCTTTCTCAGAATTTCCAACACTTGTTCCAAATGTTTCTCATGTTCGCTAGCTGACTTAGAGAAAATTAAAATATCATATATGAAAACCAGCACGAATTTATTCAAGACCCCTCTGAATACTCTATTCATTAAGTCGATAAAGTAAGCTGGAGCGTTACATAAGCCGAACGGCATTACTAACCACTCATAAAATATATCTGGACCTCTGAAAGCTATCAAAGGAACACATTCTTTGGCAATTCACAGTTGATGGAAACCTGTAACTAGGTCCATTCTGGAAAATACTTGCGCTCCATTCAATTGGTCCAACAAATCATCGATGCGGGGTAATGGATATTCATACTTGAGCGTCTGCTTGTTGAGGTCTTGGTAATCAACACATAGTCGGAGAGTACCGTCTGACTTTGGGACAAATACTACGGTTGCTCCCCAATTAGAGAAGATTGGTCTGGTCAGACCTTTCCATAGCAATTGTCGAGTTTGATTGCCCAATTCTTCTTTTTCCTTCAAGGTCATTCTTTGAATTGAATGTACTACTAACCTTACATTCGGAATTAGCTTGATTTTGAAGTCAATTTCTCTTCGCGGTGGTAAGCTATCAACTTCTTCGAACAAATCTGCATAGTGTTTAACGATAGGAATATTTTCAAGAGAAGTAGGAGTAACTTCTAGAGCATACCAAAATTCTTTTCTATCTGTCTTTGAGCCGTGGCAGGGTATAGAAATAATATCTCCAAATCCTGTCGTAATTTTAACCACTCTTTCAGCACATCTAACTTCGGCCTCATATCTCGTTAATCAGTTCAGTCCAAGAATGGTATCGAACTCAGAAAAATCCATAACGATCAAATCAAAAGAAAACCGAAAGTAAGAATAAGAGACGGGCACTTTACAATATAAATTGAGAACAAGAGAACCTCATATTGGATTATGAACCCTAACCGATTCTTTAAGCTTTCTTAATTTTAACTTTAACTTTTTAACAGTATTACTTGCAATAAACTTTGTGATGCACCAGTTCCAAATAGTACTGAAACAAGAATATTTTTAATAGTAAGGGTACCTTCCAAAACATCGGGTTTTCCTGCTCCATCTGTAATAGCTGGCGAATTCGCCCCGCCATATACATGAGCAACCTGAGAATTCTTCAGCAATGGACAATTGGTCTTGATGGACCCCTTTTGATGACAGTTGAAGCACTCCCTATTGTCCGGGCGGTTCTGGCTGGGACCAGATTGACTCGTCTTCTGCTGTTTCGGAGCGGTGCATACATTTGCGTAATGCCCATACTGGTCGCAATTGTAGCACTTAACCTTTGACTGCCTAGTTGCTTGAGGATTTGCACTTGCTTCCTGGTTGCTTGATTCGGGCTGCTTCCCTGAAGACTTGCGCTTGTTGCTTGCTTGGTTCTTTGCGCGGTCTTCAGCAAAGTTCCTCTTGTCCAAGCTCTCATAATTACATGTCATATCAACCATGTCGTTGAATGGAAGCTTAATGTGCCTCATTGCTCTGTTATGACTTACGTTGAAGCCCATGAATGAATCTCTTGCTCTTTTGCTTAGCATTCTGAACAAGCTCAGGCGCATAACGGGGTAACTGTGTGAACTTGTTGAGATATTCTTGAACGGTGCGATCTTCTTGTTGGAGAATGGAAAATTTGTCATGCAAGTGCTCCATCTCTTGCTCAGGAATGAACTTCTCCTTGAACAACACTTTGAATTCATCCCAAGACATCTCCACCTCTAGCTCATCCAAGGTGGTGACTCTTGTTGATGATCCTCGAGCCCCAAGCCAGCGAATATTTTCTCGCATGTCTTTAACCAAGCTAGGACCTCAGTTACCATACCAGTGCCAAAGAATGTCTTGTCACCATGATTTTTGTATTTCTTTTCCACTCGGTCTAGATCGAATGGCTGCGGGGCCGGTGGTTGCTGAATCAAGGGCTCCTCAACAACGGGGATATTCCCCTGTCCTTGGCCTCGTCCTCTTCGGCCTCTACCTCTAGAAGCTCTCGAAGCCATCTCTGTCAGTTTTGTACAAGCAAGACAAGAGTCAGGTTCACAGAAATGATAATTTTAAGGAATAATAAAAATGGAAGAACATAAGGAAAACAATGATGTAGTGATCGATTTATTATGCTATTCTGTTACTCATTCTAGGAAATTACTAATCCTATCTCTAATGAGTCACTCGCCTTAGAAAACTACTGATTCTATTTTTGACAAGGTGTTTAATTCCAGAACTAAGATTAACCAAAGCTCCGATACCGGCTATGACGATCCCAAAACTCCGTGTCACGGAATTAAGGATAATCATTGGAATATAACACATTAATAATCATTAGCAGAGTACAGATAATAGCATAAACATGAAACATAATAATTTACGTCAATATGACAGCGGAATCATAAAATGTAATAAACATCAGAGTAGCACAGTCATAGGATACAACCTAGTGCAGAAAGGAAATGATCAGTCTATACATCAAGATCAGTGGGACATATACATCAGATAATAAGTAATAGTAATTAATCAGTCTACATCGCGATCAGCGGTACATATACATATAATAATACTGGCGGTAGTGTCAATAGCCAAAATACAGATAAAGCAAGTCCTTGCCATCATCCAAAAACGCACTCTATGCTGAAGTGATAAGCCAAAATATCACCTGCAACTTGTCACTAGGCTGCCCATGTAGAAATAAGGGCACCCGAGTTTGCAAAGTGAAACAAACTACGAGTCAGTCATGGGACTGGCATGAGAAATCTACTTAACCGGTTAAACAATAATAATAAGGAAAATCATAGGACCACGCCGCTAACGCGGAACGGGTTTCCTCCATTGATTGTTAGTGCATGAAATAAAGTAAATCTTTTGAACGACGCAATGCTTTTCATAAAAATGAAGGCATTATAAGACTCAAGTCCCATCACACAATGCACCGCAAACTGGAGGATAGAGTTTTCACCTTATAATGACCAAAATATGCTTGATACGAATAAAATAAAAGTGTTTTATATTACTACTAGTGCATATATGTTTCAAAAGAAAATTCAATCATAAATATCAATCCTAGACGGCATATCTACCATCTACTATGTCGCCATATATAAGTCACAATCAAATCCACAATTTCGTATTGGAAATTTGGATTCCATCATGAGTCGATGCAAGGGATGTACTCCTTTCCGCTTCGAGACACTCTAGCAAATGCCTCAGGATTCCCCATAGAGAACCCTTTGATCCTCCAAGGCCGGTCCACACTTACGTTAGTGGATTGCCAATTCCTGAACACACGTTTCCCGGACCTATCCATCGGCTCCGTAGAGACCGATATAACCGAGGCGCCTCACATTCCAACAACCGCAAAGGTAAAAATAATATAAATGTCTGGGCTTGCAAAACCCCAACACCACCCATAGCTAGAAAGAAACGTCATATCCTCCTTGGGTTCTGTTATCCCGTTTTTAACTCATACCGGGGTGTGAGGCTCGCGAATAAACGCTATACACAAAGCTACGCTATATTAAAGCCGTGCTTTGATCATCAACCACAAGACTTTGCTTTTCAACAATAGCCTTGATCATTTGCATCTTTGCATGCCATGCTGTCAATCCACACCATACCACTGATATCTACCGATATACAACCTCTAAGCTCGTACGTCTCAGAGAAGGGCGTTAAGCAAGAGAATAAATTCTCCGCCGCCAAACAGATGTATATTTAGTAGAGATCAACGAATACAGCACATAATACTCGTCAGACACACATCTATTTACAAGTCTGTTCTGGGTCTGAACGAAATCGGAGGCAACTTATTCCTCGTTCCATATGTCCAATATGAAAGAGAGGCCCTCGCACATCGGGACGATCAACAAGTACGTCCAGGCCACTACCACTGTGACTTTGTCAAGGGATCCACCCATCTCAAAGGCATCAGTAAATCCATAGATGTGAAGATCGCCGGTCTTGCACCGTCTTCATATCTTCGACATTTATTCGTCAATCAATTATTTGAAATGAGAATTAACTCGGCCCTTTCAAATAATTCACATATATTAGAATTTAAATCAATTCTTTCCTTGGTTAAATTATTCGACATCCACATTTCAATTCTTTATATAATTTTCATGTAAAACCCATTCAACCGTCAAATATCAAGCAAACCAAGTAAAATCGGTTTATTTCCATTCCATATCACTATGTATATTTTATAACGATTTATCGCTATTTTTATTTATTTAAAAATAGCTCCATTTAATTAAACGACGTATCAGGCCATAACGTGGCCCTGGCACTGTTTTTCTCCAAATTTGATTTACACATTTCTCAAAATCTAACCTTCGGATCTTAGCAAAGTTAACTCCATTGGAATGATCTCTCCTAAATGAACCCAAGGGTTCCTGTTCCGGGAAGATCCGATGGTCTCTCGATATAATCGTTTAAAGTTACGATTTCGAAACACGAACTATAACGTCGTTATTCGTTTTATTTAATTTATATATATATATATAATTCATTCCGGTGTTGTTTTTATTTAGATTTGAATTAAACATTTTACACAATCTAACCGTTGGATCTTAACAAAATTTATATCATTGGAAAGATATTTCCAAAGCAAACCCAACGGTTTCGGTTTCGGAAAATCCGATGGTCGGATCTCTCGGTATAATCGTTTAAAATTATGATTTCAAAACACGAACTGCAGCGGCGTTATTCGTTTTATTTAATTTATATTTATATATATTTAAATATAATTCATTCGACGATATTTAAATCATTTATACTTAAAAAATATGGCTAACGCCTTGAAATTTCCGAAATTTCGCCATAACCTCCTTTGTATGGGAAGGGGTTTGGAAATTTATTGGGCCGTATTAGGAGCCCAATAAATCCTAAAAAGCATACACATATTTTTAGTGATATAACTTTGTATCCATAGGGGAGTGTGTATAGATCATAACTCCAGAGAATTAATTCTCTTCACCCTATAAATAGTTTTTGTTCCTTAATGACTAGAGAGACGTGATTATTGTCAACTCCAGACCCGTGTAGGGTTTTTTATTAATCCGATAATTTACCGTTACATTTTATACAGTCCATATCAGTCTTCGGTTCAACTTGAAATATAGTCATCGCCATACAAGCCTCTCGCTTGTATGGTAAATTTTCAACCTCGTCACATAAGCTCCAAATGCTTATGTGATATATGATAGAGTATGCTATCTTCACGCAGTATACCATGTAGTGTAGTTCAAAACTAATTGTTACTATCCTATGGCGATGTTTATAATCTCACACAGAACAACCATCACTCTGCATCCAATGGCATTCACAGGAGTTTATATAATAATAAAGTTGCACAGCCAACTCATTAAGGCACCTCTGTGTCAGGCACGCAAATAAATTCTTTACTCAACAGCTAATCCATTTTCATGTTCAGCCTATGTGTATATATGTGCATAACTAGGCTAAAAATAACATTTTTAGCGAACAAATATTTATTTCAACCATTCGTTATTTTTAACACTTCAAATACATGTTAAAAATATTATTTTCAATCAACAAATATTTATTTCTACCATTCGTTACTTTTAACACTTTAAATACATGTTAAAAATATTATTTTCAATCAACAAATATTTATTTCAACCATTCGATATTTTTAACACTTTAAATACATGTTAAAAATATTATTTTCAATCAACAAATATTTATTTCAACCATTCGTTATTTTTAACACTTCAAATACATGTTAAAAATATTATTTTCAATCAACAAATATTTATTTCAACCATTCGTTATTTTTAAAACTTCAAATACATGTTAAAAATATTATTTTCAATCAACAAATATTTATTTCAACCATTCGTTATTTTTAACACTTCAAATACATGTTAAAAATATTATTTTCAATCAAAAAATATTTATTTCAACCATTCGTTATTTTTAAAGGTTCATACATACAATAAAAATATGATTTTTATTGTTAAAACATTTTATTTCAAACATGAACTTTTTAGCAATTCATATACACAATAAAAATGTGATTTTTACTATTCCAACAATTTATTTCTAACATGAATATTTTATATTCTTCACATGCATAATAAAAATGTGAATTTTATTATCTAAGCAATTTACATCAATCATGAATAAATTATCAATGAATGAATATATTTCAACATATGAATATAATTCTAACACAAGAATATTTCAGAAAATTTAGGCAGCATAATGGCAGGGGGTTTAAAACCGGCACCGTCCTGAGTATGACTCCTCGCACTACCTTAGGCCTCGCGGCGTTCCCTAAGGGGCTTATTCCAATAATCTAAATATTTCGACCATTTTTCATATCATAATGAATTTTTCCACATACTAATCCAATTTTGTTTCAACCACATATAACTATCATCAACCATTCGCAATCTCAACCAAATTTCAAGCCAATCACAATCAATTCATGTCGTCCATGGTTTGTGGACGAGGTGAGTATGTATATATATGTATATATACATGTATAAATATATTTTATTTCCATTTCAATTTTATTTCAACTCCATTCAACGCACATATGATTTATACAACGTATATATAACTTATACATCGCACATATAATTTATACAACGCTTGTATTTGAGATATACAGTGCCTATATAACTTATACATCGATTATATAATTTATACATCGCTATTTCATTCAAATTTGAATTTAGAAATCTAACATTGGTTGTTAATCCTTCTTAAATTGTTGCGAGCCCCGAATGCATTCTAGCTTCTTCTAGAATATATATGGCGTCGCTATGAGTCTGATGTCTCCGGTTTCACTGGATTTCGACAACATATGTTAAAGATATGATTTTTATACTAAAATCATAAATAGCAACACTTAGAAGCGTTATATTCTATTTTAAAAATCAAAGCCATTACCTTCCTGCGAGGTTCGAAACTAGGTTTTGCTATAACTTCTTATCTGCTGCACGTGGTTGAGATCGGGTTGCGCCACGCTCTAGGGCTTGGAGAGGCGCTCAAATCGATGGCAAGGGGGCCCACTTCGATGCAGTCGTTGAGGCGCAGTGGCGCTCTAAAGTGCGCGACTTCGGGTAGGCGGTTCTTCACGGATACAAGACGGGCGCGGGGGGGGGGGGGGGGGGTGAACCAGGTATTGATTAAAAGAGAAGGGGAGGATCTTCAAAAGGCCCAACTACGGCGTTCGACAATATGGCATGGAATCGTCGGAATCTGCTCGGGAAGCAAGGAACGCCTTCCGTCGTCGAGTACAGGGAGTTACGAGGGTTTTTTTTATATTTTTTTAGAAAATTAAATAATGAATGGATTAATTCTGTTGGCCCGTATTTATATTAATTCCAAAATTAGTGTTTCTCCATACGAACTCCAATTCAAACCCAATGACTATCGCCCCTAGCTAAATACCCCCATTTCTGACACAATGGAATATGTTTCGTAAGCCCATTCGACTGTTACAATAAATTATTCCTCAAATTAAAATATAAAACATTCAAATTTAGATTTGTACGTACATTTTAATTTACCGGGGCAACATACTAATTTCAAAAATTCCAGAAAAATAAATCTAGCTATGTTGGGATGATTCGATCCCAACAAAATTAATTTCGTCGAATTTGGAGAACATTTGAAAAATTGACTTTTTCTGGTCAATCCAATTCAAACTAAAATTGCCAAATGTGTTTTCCTTTGCCACGCTCACATTTTAATTCCAAAAATTATGGAATCTGAAACCTAGCAATAATTTGACATTCTAGATCCAACCAAAGTGGTTTCGCCGAAAATGGAGGTCGTTTGCAAAATGTCTATTTTTACAGGCTATATTAATATTAAATTTCATAGCGACTACTATGAATATTCAACTGGCCATAACTTTTTATTCTCGCTATGAAATTTTGATTTTTCGGATTCGTTAGAAAGATATTTTCAAACAGTTTTAAATATTTTTGGTTTTATAAAATCTGGTTTATTTTGAATCATGTACATTCAATCAAAGTTCAAAGTCAATTTTCAAACTATCGCGCTATTTCAGGCTCGTTATGTAATTAAAATAAATTTATTCGTTCTAACTTCGATTTAAATAAATTTTTAGTCGTTATTATTTAAAATAAATCATTTTAAAAATTCCAAATTCATTAAAATAGACAAATTAAAATTTTTAAATTGGTTCTTATTTTCCGGGTTGTTACAAATATATTATTAATGTCAGGAGTTAGGAGTCTGACATCAACTACACGTACCATAAAATGCAAAATGAAATATAATTCAAAATACAACATGTCAGACATAACAACAAAACAGGACAACAAACATAATATAGAATAGCACAGAAATAGTAATGACATCCACTAAATGTACCATAATATGCAAAATGCAACATGCCAGACAAAAAAATGTGATATAGCATATACAAAAGGACATATAACATAAACATTAGTCAATATGCATAGTATCACTACCATACGCATCGGAACAGTCATCACCGGCGTCATCAACATCATCGGGTGGAGTTGAATCATCACCAACACCCTACTGTTGGATCTGGGCCTGTAATGCAACTATTTGGGCCTCGTAAGTAGCCTGCTGATCGGCCAAAGCTGTATGCATAGTCGGTACATCACATGCATGTACTCGAGCGTCATACGCTCAAATGCAGCCAACAGTCGTCGATCATGGTCCACATATAACTAGTACTGATCTTGTGACAATACGTATTATACTAATGAAAATATTATAAGAACAACTTATATAAATAAAATTTAAATTTCTTACATACCTGATGTGAATGGTACAGTCTAACTAATGGTACACATGGAGGGTCAATTGAATGATACTGCAACAAAATCTCTACTATCTAACCCTATATATCGTATGCCCTAAAAATGTGAGGCGGGGGTCTGACGCACCACTCTGCGTGTACTGTGATGAAATAGGCTCAAATATGGGAGGTGACACCGGCATTCTCCTAGAAACAGTAGACAACCCAATATGGTTGGAGTTCAATCCCCAAATATAATCAGGTAAAGCATAACCTCGTGGAGCTACTCAAACTCAATAGGAATCAAAGTGTTTGACAACTGTAAAGGGCTCATCGTCGACCCATCCTGCGACCCTCGTACTCTGAAGATATGTCTGTCCTACTTGTATATCGCTAAACATCTCATCCCATAGGAGTGGATCAGAAGGAACCCTCACTATACCATACAGCTGTAACCAACAGCGCTCCCCCAAATACCATATGAATGAGCATGTAGGTGCCAGAAAGCAAACCCTACACCTCAAAATACTAAACTGAAATCTGAGGGATGGTCCTCCTGAGGCGCAAAAAATCCTATGTACTAGTCCCATGGACACGCAATAATGTCATCCCGCCACCTCATATCCATCTGTGCGCGCGCCTCCATAAGCTCATTATGCACTCCCTGTGTAGTACGAGCGACATGCGTAGCCCGACCCCAACGACGCAATCTAGGAAAGTATATATATATAAGGTGTACTGATTGCCTTGAGGATAAGTCTAGGGTGCATGTTTGTTGTTAATTTTTTCTTGCAATAATGGTGTACATATAGTTGCACCGACATATGGGAAAGTTCGGGTGTTGATGCATTTGGAAATTAGGCCAAATTGGGATATAGGAAAGCCCATAACTGCCAGCATATGGCATGTAAACTTCATGTTTATCATGTCATGTACTTTGTAAATAAACCTTTATATGCAAAAAAATATTTGTTTTTGAGATCCTTATCATTTCATGGTTAAACCGTTTAAAGAACTGACCATGTTGCAATATTTTTTTATAACTGAAAACATCTCTTCTCTTCACAAAATCATGTTTAATACCTTTGTTGTGAAAATGAAATGCATGCATGCACCCCTTTATGGACCAGGTATGAACACGGTTATGCTAACTAGTTAAGTATATATTTAACTAGCTTCATGTGTGAACATGGTTATGCTAACTAGTTAAATATATATATTTAACTAGCTTCATGTGCGAACATCAGTTATAGTAACTGGTTTCATATATTAAATGACGCATGCATCATGTTTGTGGTTTGTAAAAAATGTGATATCTTGATAATTCTAACAACTTGCTTACATAACACGTTACTTATTTTATGCATTTGGTTTTAGTGCACCACTCTTATATGATTGTTTTCTATAGTTGTCCTATTCAACATGCATGTAACAACCTTTTATTGGACATAAATATAAGCGACATTTCGTTATGAATTTAGCAAATTTAAATCAAATGTTAGGATTAACTAATATATTTTAGTGGTTAATTGAAGTTGATTTACTTGAATACAACCTAACCTGAGTTTTTGTTTTGTTCGGGTCGAGATCAGACCTGAGCAATTACAGCTTAGAATTGAAGCTGACGATAATAGGGATTCGTAAAGCATGTGAAGACGTGCTCGCTTTGGTTTGTTCCTCTGTTTTTTTTAATATAAAAATCTTTGTACATGATGTATATATTTAATCTTCCTTTGTAAAATAAAAATGTTCTATTAACTCTGATATTTTTGTATAATAATTTCCGCTGTGAGCTATTGTTATATTTTCTTTGTCTGTGATTATGTGTGATATTTTGTTCAACCCTGTAAACTAAGTAACTATCTATTGTTTTTGAACATTTTGCGTCTGTTTAATTACCAACTGGAAGTGCTCAAAAAGGCAAGTCGTTACAATTGGTTAATTTGGTCTAACCTTACGCCAAGGTGGTAAGCTAACCTTCCTCAAACAATGCCAAAGTTTTTTCTAATAATCAGCATGCTAATCTATATACTACATGTTGCTCCTAATACGCATGCTGCGCTTTGTAAATTAATTATTATGCATGAATGGTTGAATATATACCATTTCTTTGTTTATTTATTTTATCAACTATCACTAAAAAAACTTGTTACAATAGGATCCACACTTTTTAGAAAATATCATATTCATAACTGTTCTTCTTCCCTCTTTGCAATCCACAAACTTTAAAAAAAATTGGTGTAAAATCAACCAGTTGTGTAGAAATATCATACCCAAAATTGATTTTCAGCAAAAACTGAAATCTAATTCAGGCAAAACCGGTAATCTATTTGACGTAGGCGCCTCCTTCTCTGTTGCTGCTATCGGGCCATGCCATCTAAGAAAGTAAAATCACAAATCCTTCTTTTAAGGTAGTGATTTTCTCTATATTTCTTCCTTGTGTTCCAATCGATTATTTCTTATGAATTTATGAATATTAATTTTGGATTTATACTTAATTTTCTTTGGTTTTCACTGGGCCCTATGTTGATGTTATCATTCAACAGTTGTTGGACATATTCTTTTGATAAATTGACAGTAAAGTAATAGTAGTATTTATTATTACTTGGTAAATGTTGCATGAATTTTTTTCTCTGATTATAGCCATTCAATTAGGAAATTAGTTTTCAATAGTGATTGGCAGCAGGTATTAAGACATTAATTTTTACCACTAAATAATTTAAGTAATATCTAACTTAGGAAATTCAACATGTTACACAGTGTATTAGTAGTTAAGTAGTTTATATTACTTCATGGTCACATATTTAAGAAATTACCATGTAATATGATGATGTATTGAGTTTATTTTGGGGGTGGGGGTGTGTGTTTGTGTGTGTATATAAACTCTATTTTGACATGATAACAAAAAATTGAATACAACAAATCTCAGCCACTAGATCTTCCCATGAATTTCACTTTCCACATAAAAACAAACTAATCCAATGGTCCGAGCTTTGTATCTCTAACTTTGTATTTAATTTTGTTTTTCAATAGCCTCTCCTCTCTGTGTGTGTGTGACAATTTGTAAAGGTAAACTTGAATTTAAAAAATTGTTTGGTGGTAGGGGTGTCATGTATTTACACAAATATATAAGGAAACACTTGGGAATAATGTTATTCTTCTTTTTATACATGTAAACTCAAGGGCTCATTTGATTTCAATTTAAGTTTTGTGTTTTACATTTCCAAAAGTGGTTGCAAAATATTGAGAGAGCGGAGAAAGATATTGAAAATTTTAAGAAACTATGATGATGATGGATGAACGACGAAGGATATGGAGGAACGATGCAGGGTAGCGAAGGGGATGTAAGAACGGCGGAGAGATGGATTATTTCCCATGCCTTTGTTTTTCTTAAGCATGGAAAGCAATTATTTATTTATTTATTTTGTATGTTAAGTTCATTATTCAAATAGGTTGTTCTCCATGAAAACATGCATCGTGCACATTTTTGTTTGGATAAAAATCGAAAAGTAAAAATAACGAACCACCAAATGAATCCAAAGCTTCCCCCTCTTACATAAGAATGGGTTTAGATTTATGTCAAACAAAAGTATGTCTCTTTTCTTTTTTTAATAAGAATCATCAAAATTAAGCAGATATTTGGATACTGATCATTAAGCTTCAAGCGACTGAAAATGAAATTTTACCTATAAAGTTGACAAGTTGTTCAGTGTTTTATACAATTTTCGCTTGTAGAATTAAAATCAAGTTAAGTCCAAATGTATCATAGAAAAGCAATTAAAATTTTGTTTCTTAATGGATAATCATGTCTCACGTGCATAGGTTCTAACTTACATGATGACATTTCTCATTGATCATTTGTCTAGTGCTTAAGCACTCTATGCAAATATAAAGTAAGCCACCTATCACACCTGTAAACTTTTTTGACATATGCATCGTTTGCATAAGTTAAATAACCAACAAATGTCTTGAAAACTACAATCATATGTGTGACAAATAGCTGATGATCACATACAAAACCAAAATTCACAGAAAAATTATAATCTCTCAAAGCTTATCTAACTATAGACTTTATGAGAAAAAAAATTGACTGGACAGCATCCAATTACGTATGTTCTAATTTTGGATGATAAATATTATCGATAGGTGTGGGTGAGTTAGAATAATAAGTGTATCTGTGTTTTAATGTCAGTCCGCGAAATAGGATGTTGGTGACTATGTGGTTAGAGTAGGGGAGATGATGTCCTAACTATCTGGATTCAATGTTGACCCATACAATTTGAAAATACCAAATTGTACATAAAGAATGCTTAAAACTGCAATAAGAATTAACTTTAAGATCGCAGAGACATGTCATTACTATATATAGTCCACATACTTTTAGGGAACTGCATCTTTGCGGAAGCGACTAGGATATTATTCACCCAATTATTTAAAGATGATTTATATGGAGAAACAAACACAGATATGAAATTATACACACAAGTACAAGATATTCCACCCAACCACCCTCTATATTGATTCAACAAATGAAATTTTATTTACAAACAACAGATCAACAACCAAAAATAAACAAAATACAGTGAAACAATAACTTTATTGAGAAAGGGAAAGAATATCTAGATGACTACAATTCTTGTTGGAGAAGGAGAACAATGAAGAATGACGGGAAACCCTTGGACAATCTGGAGGCACCAATAGGAATAGTGTAACAAACCAAAAATTTCCGACCCCGAACATCAACACAAAACACAATGTTGACTATTCAAAAATTGAAAATACCAGATCATTAATAGAAAGAAGTTAGAGGATGAGAAAATAGAAAAGAAAGAAAGTTAGAATAGAAGATGAATAAGATCTCAATACAACAAAATCAGAGTAAACACGAATCTCACAGCGGAACGAATAAAATATATTATATAACAACTTTGTAAATACAAAATGGTAGCTGTACATACATACCATTATCTAATAATATTACAGCGGAAATAAACTATTTATATATCTAAATTTGAGGCCTCCTGCTCCGAGCTCCTCCACATATCTGAAAAATCCTGACTACTTGTCTGCCCATACAAATTTGGGCACCTAAGAGTTTAGGCAAAACAAACAAAATAAATTTTGGGTCAGTCATGTGAATGGTGTGAGTAAACTCTAATCACTTAGCTTAACTTTTAAAATCCCTTTAAAAGAAATGATAATCATAGGACCGATCCACTGATAAACACAGACGGTTTTTACCTTACGATATCCCAAAATATTTCCTAAGATCAATATTTTCTGATATTATAATAATGTCTAAATTAAGTAAATAGCAATCTAACAGTACGCTTTCATCTCACGCTTTACATATATAATATACAATTAAAAACCGCGGGTCCTTATTGGGAAATGGATTTCCAAATATGGCAAGGTATGGAACCACCCTCCGATCAGTGTACTCTAGAAGCGATACACTAGAGTTCAATAAGAACATCTTGTAACTCGGCCGCACATGACCGACCATTCATTTCGCTTAAATTTTCCGAATATATTGTCACCTTACAGTTGGTATACCAACATAAGTGTTTCCGGGAGATACAGAAGCGAAAGAAGTAACAAATATGAATATTCTCTAGATGGTGAAAATATACCTTAATTGGGTGTGACCCACTTAGCCATGCTGCCTGCCCGATTTTTGTCATTTCCCAGTTGATGAGGCTTGAGGTCAAAACGTATCTTTTAACAGATCGCTCCTTTATTTACTTTGAATGCCACATCATCATACTTGCCAAATCACAAATTAATTTCTCCAAAAATATCATGGGTATAAAGCTAAGAGAAACGAATTTCTCCCCCACCAAACGTAAATACATTTGAAAAGATCAATTTACGCGATCTATTAGATATACTCTGTCAGACATATGTCCATATACATTTGTCCTGGGACTGGACAAACCGAAGGCACTTTTCTGTAAATCCATCTTAGGAAATTTCTACCTAGAATCGCCAGAACAGCCCTTGCACAAACTCCGTCTTCAATCGTCTTCATCATATTTGATCTTCAATTATCTTCATCATATTTGATTCGAAACGATAATGCCAATATGGAGTAAATTTCACATAATAAATCTGATCTCAGTCTCTCCGTATTGACAATGAAAATAGTCAAAAACTTTGATAGTCGGTTATTTAATTATCAAAGGAAATGTGTACAAATAATGGTCGTATTCCCAAATGGAAATCTTACCGATCAATCATCAATCAACACTAGTTCCCTTTAATTTAGTTTATCCTTAAATCATTCATTTCCCAATTTCCTTCCAATATCTTTACCCAAATACTTCTGCAACTCGTTTAGCTTCTCCCGATTTCTAGGACAACATTTCCATATATTCACAACTCCTTATTTCCCATATTTCAAAAATATACGTTATTATAATTGGAAAACATTTCCATATCTTTTAATGCATCATTATTCTTTCACGTTCCTCGGTCCTTAGTTGTAAACTAGTTAGAGAACAACTATCTAAATGTCAACCCCGAAGGCCGAAACCAACATCAGATCGATATTCAAAAAGCCGTTCAACATAGCTAATGTCCAGTAAGTTTCTAATTTCCTTAACTTCATTCTTAACTCCAAAATCATTTCATTTTTTATACTTAGAAAATATCACCGGTTACATTTGGAAAACATTTTTAAGATCCATTTATATAAATTTAAAACGTTATTGTACAAAAACATGGATTTTAATGATAACGCTATTATACCTGCTTCCATGATATTTGAAATATAACTTTTATTCTTTATTTTGAATAAATAAATAATATTTAATTAAATAAATAATCTTAATTAAAAACAGAAAGTAAATAGTACCTTCCTGCATTTGATATAATCGAATTTCAACTTATAACTTTCTCTCGAATAAATCTCTGTTCGATAAATGTTCCAAATGTCGGAATAACTTACCATTTCAGGTTAACTCTATTTTTAAATTCATTTTTGAATTTATCACTTCAAATATTTACTAATTTCATCTCCATAACCAATTTAATCTGCAAAACATTTGCTTTAAAAACATTATCCACTTTAATACATGAATCTTATTCCTTTACACAAACTAGACTCATTTATCAGATCAAATCTTGATTTATATTTATAAAGACTATTATAGTTTAAAACCTCATCTATCAAGTTATTCGATCATAAATTTCTGGTTTTACATCAAATACAAACTCTCTTATCAAATTCTACATTATATAATATATATAATTTCTATAATTTATATTATTTATGGAACATTCGACACAGTCGAATTGTAGCTATAAATCATTTTGGATTTATATCCATCTTATTTTCATTTCGAACATCGAAATGCTTCCACTACTTTCTTTCGAGAACTATTTCCAATTCCCTTTTTTATTTCTCCTGAATTTATATTTCATGTTTATCTAATAATAATTATTTCATATTATTTATAAAACATCGTTTATAAATCAAGTTACTTGATTTAATGTAATTAAACAAGCTATTATATTCTAGTTAAATCAATATTCAATTTCTATTATTTAAAAATAATAAATAATAGATTTTCCCTTTTTAAAACTCGATTTCTTTTTCATATAACTTTACGGTATTTAAATATCAGTTATTTTAAGGTCAATGTAATCCAACGTACCAAAAACACAATAATCAACATCAGATTATTTATCACATCATATAATGCAATATATGAAAAATAACAATATATTTGTTGAGGAATTCAGTCGGATTCCTCCAACCTGTTTCCCTGCATTCACAGATGTTAATCAATCATGAATAATACTAGTTTCTGATTAAATCTAAAATAAAATAATAAATGTAATTCGTATTAAATTAACGACTTATATGTATAACTATATATATATATATATATATATATATATATATATATTATTCAACGAATTTAAGAGCAAATCATTCAAATAATCATCGCACACAGCATTCAATTGTTTTTATCAATATTAAATAGAGTTTATAAAATTATAAAACTGGATAGAGTTAGTGAGTTTACTCACTTTTTTCTTTAACCGTGAAATAACGATTAACGTCGGTTGGCTCGAATCAGGCGTTCTATTTTGTTTAAAATTCCAGTGAGATCCAAATGGCTTCAAATCAGTTCTAGTATAAAGCCAGTGACCATACACTCCTAATGGATTCTGTTTTGTTAAATTTGAACAAAGCATACATAAGTTATTAAAATTTTAATTTAATACACTATCAAATATTATAGTTAAACTTAATAAAATAAAATAAGTATTGGGCTTTACCATTATGGTTCAAATGGGCCACCACTAATTCTCCACCCACCCGCATAATATATCGTCTCCTCCGTTCTTACTAACGCATGGCTCCAGGACCATGCAGCTTCTACAACTCCTCACATGGCCATTTTCACGCGGCCTTTCCCCCTTTTCTTCTAGTAATGCTACTTATACTAATTTTATTTTTCTATAAGGCCTCACCCAACATACGGCCCATCCATTTATTCTCCCCTGAACCGCCTTTTCTTCTTCTTCTCGTTTAGAAAAAGGTTGCTCATACTTTTCTGCCACTGCTATCCGGACGCGGCTCCTCCACCAGCTTACAGTTTACACCGCCAGTTCACCCCAAGCTCGTATAAGATTCCTATTCATTTGTGCTCCTCCTTGCAAGCTCAAAGTAGTTTTCACACGGATTGCCCATGCAAGCAATGGTAAATTTTAACGAGCTCTCAAAACTCCAGTTGCTGCTCTTTCTCTTTTGCGTCACATTCTACGGCTCATCCTCCTTTTCATTGAACAACCCAAACTTCTGTTGCTTCCTCAACTTCTCAGAAAACACATGCTCTAGTTATTTTTAACTCCCATCAACATCCCCGTATGTAACAAGCTTACGCAGCAGCATGGCACCAACTTCCCTTTTTTTTCTGTCTCCTGCTCCCCATTTGACGCGTATGCAGCTTCACTCAGCCACCTACTGTGACAGCGAAACTTGTCTGTCCGAACTCCTCCAATACTTCACCCACTCGCGTATTTCATTACCCTGAGTGCAGCACCACCCTCACAAAGTACTCCGGTTGCCTAAAACTCCCCTAACACCAACTTATTTGCTTCCAGACTTCGGTGTATGTACCGAACTAAATCCTGGTGACCATCCTTTATAATTAACAGTAGCTCCATGTGGCATTTCTTTGCATCTTCCTTTGTTACCCACTACCATGCACTAGTCCCCTCCCATGCTGCCTTTTCTCATGTACCTACGGCGCACCGTACGAAATGGACACTAATTTGCAGCTCTTCGTTCAAGGATTCTAACGGATGTAAATTTGTTGATTTCCATTTAGTTTCCGATTTTTAGTCGATTTCAGAATTTCGGTTTTATATATAAAGAATTGGAGACTTGGTTTCAGAAAAGAAAAGGAGAAGAATGAGCTCGCGTATATATAGCTGAGGCAAGCTTCGACCTGAAGCTTGATCATACTTGAGGACTAAGGAAGTGAAATGTACATAATAGATTAGAAAGGTCTGTTGCGCCTGCTAGGAGATGATAGAAACACTGTACAATTCCTTAGTTGTTAAGGCATCCATTATATATATTTTATATTTAACTTCGTGTTTTCCATTTTCATATACTTAACTTCGTGTTAGGCTACTAGCTATACTATATCTATATCAACCACCATGGCTTGGACGATCTGACTTTATGAATGTTTATATTTCCATGGTAAATTCAGTGGATGTCGAAGTACATGTTTGATTTTACAATTTAGTTCCTTGAACTCCACAAACAAAAGCCTTCTCAGGTTATTCAACACATGTTGTACAAATAAGCTAACAAACAATTAAGGATGGCATATGTTATTGCTTTCACACTAGTAGATACACGCAGTGCTTTATTTAATGTTCAGACTAGCGTTAGTTTGTATTATGTTAGGTGCCTTATCAGAATATATGGGTACATTATTCACCACAAGCATGTACAAATGAGATTACATAGTGATACCAAGTGCAAGTCCATTGGTACACAACAAAATGGGTAGAGTCGGTCTATTCGGTGGGAAGTAAAAACTATTACACAATGCAATTGAAGTTGAAAAGGAGAATGGTTAGAGTAAAAACGATAGACGAAACATAGCGTAATCCATTACGTGAAATTACATTTGTTTACGAACTACTATCGACAAAAATAAAGATATCGTTGAGACGAAAAATATGCCACAATTCCAAAAATATAATAATATAGACAAGTTTACTTATATTGTGATATCCCAAACCGTTGATATAGAGTGTAAAATACTTCAAATAAAAAGTTGCTTATTTTTTAAAATAAAAATTGCAGAGAAATTATATAAATTAAATTATAGCTATATCTCAAAGATCTTGTCCAAATTCGAAACCAATATTTAATTATAATTAAATATATCATTATGGCTTATAAACGATTCCATAACGATTGTTTGAAAATTTGATTTAGCCATAACTTACAATTTATAAAGCGAAATCTCCATTTTGCTTTTCCATTAGGAAAAAATGGCTCAACAAATTCCAACGTTTCTTGTTTCAAAAAAATCCGACTTATAATGGATCTTGTATATCTAATTAAAATTGAAACCATAATATTATAAACTACCGCGACGTTACGAGCTCGTTTATAATTATATAATAATTAATACTTTTAAATAATATATTTATTATTATAACTCAAAATAAAAACTAAACTAAATATCGTATATTATCCAAATTACACAATACTGCATTTTAACCATTTTCGATCATTTCGGAAATTCAATTTATTATCCTTTATTGTATATAAATTTGAATAATCTAAAATTTGAATTCAAACTACTTATATTACCAAAGCCATACATTATAATAATTAAATAAATTAATTATTAAATCGCTTAAAATTCTGGGATGTTATATTTTTTCCCCTTAAAAGAATTTCGTCCCCGAAATTATTAAAGTAAGAAAAATGCTACAAATCTTTATTAAACAGTTTAAAAATCATTTGTTTTACTTTTAAACTTCAATTTCAACTGAATCAAATAAATTTTCAAATAAAATGTTAATTTGTTCCTAGTAACGAATATTTTCAAAAATTCTGAAAATTTTCTAGCACCTTAAATTTCCGAAAAATTTCGCTAGCATCTTCCTTGCATGGCTCCATCGGTACAACTACAACTTGCCTCTCTGGGCCTTCTCCCATCCAAAAAAAAAAACAAACAGCCAAGCGACTTGCCAAATAGGCTCATAAAAATCTCATACTCTATAAAACATAAACTCGTATTTTTTGTCGAACATTCATCTCTATCTCTTCAATTTGATACCCCTTCAACACATACAAATGCATTTCCAATTTTTTTCAAATAAACTTATTCGCTTATATCCAAACTGAATTCCATATCAAACTCGAATTCCAAATTTATTTCCAAATTCTTACTCAATAATCCAATTCCATTCCAGATATTTCTAATCCAATCCAATTTTTTTCAATATCATTTTCAACCAATTTAATTTCCATCAAACTGGTATCGGTTAAATTTCCATTTACTTTCACAATCTTTATTTAACTTGTTTAAGTTAATTTCTAATGTATTTATTCACTTTTTCCAGCTCGAACTATTTAACCTCATAAGTTAAAATTTAAATTTCAGAATTTAAATTCCTGGGTTTATTTCAAATCCGTTTGAAATCATATATATTTACATATAATAGTAGCAATTCAAAATATTATAATTTTTGAACGACCTATTTTCTAAAAACCATTCAAAAAAAAATCCTTGGAAGTAATTCATCACTTAGAAACTCGAAAATGAATACTGATGATGCTGTAATCATCACCAGAATTATTTTCCAGCTATCGAAGTGAGTTCAATACCATATTATTTCAAAAAACACTTCCATTTTTGAAATTACTTCAAAATATAATTTAAAATTTTCCCCAGGATCTTAAAATTTCCATATATTTTAAATCTTGAATCCATTTACAACACCTTTTCAAGTTACCAAAATTTTAATTCCACTACCAGTTTAAATTCAGATTTATTTCATATAATTTTATATATTGCTCTTCCATGAATTTTGATTAGTTATTTATAACTGTCTCAATTATAATCCTATTCGATTATAATAACAACCAACACATCCACCATATTATAATAATCCCAATATATATATATATATATATATATATATATATATATATATATATACTCACACTTCTTTAATATCAAAATATATTTTGGATAACATTATTTCATTTACCCTCTTGTCAAAACATACTATGCCAGTTTATCGTATTCGAGCGTTTAGAAACCCCTATCGACGTTGTGGTGCCCTGCCATCGATCAGAATTCAAAAGCTACTCAAGCAATAAATCTCTACAATGTAAAATCATTTTTATATAATCTACAAATACATTCACTCGTATATATACACTCAAACTCAATCTAGGGTATTACTAACCCCATCTCTATTGAGTTACGTCACAGAGCTAAGGTAATCACTTAACTTTCAGCTCTAATACCACTGTAACGAACCGAAAATTTTCGACTCCGAATATCGACACAAAACACAATATCGATTATTCAAAACTCGGAAATACCAGATCATTAATAGAAAGAAGTTAGAAGATGAGGAAATAGAAAAGAAAGAATGTTAGAATAAAATATGAATAAGATCTCAACACAACAGAATTAGAGCAAACACTAATCTCATCGCAAAACGAATAAAATATATTATATAACAACTTTGGAAATAAAAAATGGTAACTATACATACATATAATTATCTTATAATATCGCATCGGAAATAAACTCTATATATATCTAACTCTGAGGCCACCTGCTCCAGCTCTCCCACGTATCTGAAAAATCCCGACTACTTGTCTGCTCGCACAAATTTGGGCACCCGAGAGTTTAGGGAAAACAAACAAAATAAACTCTGGGTAGTCATGTAACTGGTGTGAGTAAATTCTAATCACTTGGTTTAACTTTTAAAATCCTTTTAAAAGAAATGATAATCATAAGACCGATCCACACATAAACACAGATGTTTTTTTACCTTACGATATCCCAAAATATTTCTTAAGAACAATATTTTTTGATATTATAATAATGTCTAAATTAAGTAAATAGCAATCTAACAGAACACTCTCATCTCACGCTCTAATATATAATATACAATCAAAAACCGTTGGTATTGGAAAATGGATTTCCAACTGTGAAAAGGCATGGAACCACCTTCCGATCAATGTACTCTAGAAGCGAAAGAACATCTTGTAAGTAGTATTTAATTAAATAATATTTAATTAAATAAATAATTTTAATTAAAAACGGAAAGTAAATAGTACCTTCCTTCATTTGATATAATCGAATTTCAACTTATAACTCTCTCTCGAATAAATCTCTTTTCGATAATTGTTCCGAACGTTGGAATAACTTACCATTTCAGGTTAACTCTATTTCTAAATTCATGTTTGAATTTATCACTTCAAATATTTACTAATTTCCTTTATATAACCAATTTAATCTGCAAAACGTTTGCTTTTAAAAGCAATATCCACTTTAATACATGAAACTTATTCCTTTACACAAATTGGACTCATTTTATCAAATCAAATGATGAATTATATTTTCAAAGACTATTACAGTCTAAAACGTCATCTATCAAGTTATTTTACAAATTCACTTTAATATTTCACTTTATCAACTCCATTTATAAATCAACTCCTTGTTAATTATATATCCTATTTATAACTAAATCCCAATTACATATTTGATCATAAATATCTGGTTTCACATCAAATATAAACTCTCTTATCAAATTCTACATTATATAGTACATATAATTTCTATCACTTAAATTATTTTTGGAACATTCGACACAGTCGAATTCTAGCTATAACTCATTTTGGATTTATATCCATCTTATTTTCATTTCGAACATCCAAATACTTCCACTACTTTCTTTCGAGAACTATTCCCAATTCCCTTTTTGTTTCTCTTGAATTTATATTTCATGTTTATCTAATAATAATTATTTCATCTAACTTATAAAACATCGTTTATAAATCAAGTTACTTGTTTTAATATAATTAAACAAGTTATTATATTCTAGTTAAATCAATATTCAATTTCTGTTATTTAAAAATAGATTTTCCCTTTTTAAAACCCGAATTCTTTTCCATATAAATTTACGGTATTTAAATACCAGTTATTTCAAGGTCAATGTAATTCAACGTCCCAAAAACACAAATAATCAACACCAGATAATTTATCACATCATATAATGCAATATATAAAAAACAACAATATAATTGTTGAGGAATTCAGTTGGATTCCTCCAACATGTTTCCCTACATCCACAGATGTTAATCAGTCATGAATAATACCAGTTTCTGATTAAATCTGAAATAAAATAATAAATATAATCTGTATTAAATTAACGACATATATGTATAACTGTATATATATTATTCAACCAATTTATGAGCAAATCATTCAAACAATCATCGCACACAGCATTCAATCGTTTTTATCAATATTAAATAGCATTTATAAAATTATAAAACTAGACAGAGTTAGTGAGTTTATCACTTTGTTCATTAACCGTGAAATAACGATTAACGTCGATTGAATCGAATCAGGCGTTCTATTTTGTTTAAAATTCAAGTGAGCTCCAAATTGCTCCAAATCAGTTTCAGTATAAAGCATGTGACCATACACTCCTAATGGATTATGTTTCATTAAATTTGAACAAAGCATGCATAAGTTATTAGAATTTTTAATTTAATACACTATCAAATATTATAGTTAAGCTTAATAAAGTAAAATAAGTATTGGGCTTTACCATGATGGTTTAAATGGGCCATTACTAATTCTCCACCGACCCGCATAATATATCATCTCCTCCGTTCTTAGAGCACAACCAACAATGGCTTGTTCAGTTACTAAACAAGCCACGGAGCAACCAGGTGTGGCTTGTTCACTCACCCGTGGTTGGTCTGTGGCTAGTTTTGAGCTCCTCCATGGCTGGTTCACCCAACAGAGACTGGTTCTTATAACGGCAAACTGTTTGCCGTTATAAGATTATAACGGCAAACACTTTGCCGTTATAAGATTATAACGGAAAAGTGTTTGCCGTTATAATCTTATAACGGCAAACAGTTTGCCGTTATAAGAACTAGCCGTTGCAACCCCAACGGCTAGTTCACTTCCTCCCTATAAACCACCCTATCTCCTTCTTCTTCCTCCTCCACACAACCACTCCACCCTCCCAACTTCTTCATCAACAAAATGTCTTCGTCTGCACCCAAGCGAAGCGGGAAAAAAACCATAAACAAGAAACTCATGTCCCAACCGCACTCGTCATCGTATGCGATGCAACGGTCAATCCAACAACAGCAATCGTTGCAGCCATCTCACGAATATGGCTACTCGTCGTATTCAAATTATCCATACCGTCCACCGTACCAACCGCTCGGTCCTCCTAATTTTCCCCCCATCCAATCGTCCGTCCCGCCACAGTTTTACCAACGACCGCCCGAGGTAGGCGTGTACGACGATCATTCGTCGTATATGTCAATGATGATGCAGACCGAGCAAAGTCAACAACCTCACCTAACTCCGCAACAGACCGAGGTTCGTGACCGCGAAGCGATGCAAAATCTGCAAAGACAGTTTTCGTATGGGTATGTCTCTCCTACTACCGAAGAAAATGTTGGGACTTCTACGGAGGAGGAGGAAGATGCAAATGAGGAAGTAAATGTTACAAATTCTGAAGAATTGAATGAAGAATACGTTGCACCTATCAGTCCCGAATATAACCAAAAGAAGAAGAAGAAGGTGAAGTCTTTAAGGAGCATTTTCAGTAAACGACACCAAACCGAAGTTGAATCGGAGCCGAATCACGGAATAGAAGATATTGAGGATAATAATGCTGAAGGGGAAGATATACCAGCGGATGGAAGAAGAAAACAATGTAAGTTTACTTCCGAGCAGTACGTTTCACTTGCTAAATCGTGGATACGCATTTCACAAGACAGCATTGTTGGAAATAATATGAAAGGTGAGAAATTTTGGGAAAGAGTAGCAGAGTTCTACAATTCGTTGGAAGCGAGGAATAGAACATGGGCATCACTTAGAGGCGGTTATAGAGTTATGAATGCCGCGTGTCAGAACTATCTTGCAATACTGACAGCCTTGGAGAACAGACAGCAAAGCGGTGCTGCACCTTATGACGTTGTAAGTAGCGTAGATTACTTTGAAAAATAACTTACTATACTATGATCGATTAGTTAGAAATGACATACGCTCATACAATATCCACTTTGTGTTACAGATTGAAGAGTCACGAAAGGCCTACCAGCAAAAGTATGGTCATCCATTTAAATTCCAAGACTGTTATGAGCTTCTATCTAGGTTGCCGAAGTGGAAGAACCCCAGCAACTTCATGTTTGAGCAGCAGAACAAAGCTAGAAGGATGAACTACTCTGATTCTAGTCCAGGAAGTGGCCCGAGTTCGCAAGAAAGAAACCCTTTATTTGGAAGTAGTGATGGACGACCTGTCGGCAGATCCAAGGCAATTCAGCTGGAGCAACGAGGTGCAGAGTTTGCTAGATTTATGGAAACAATGGAGAGTTCATCTAAGGCAACAAAAGAGCATAGAGCTCGATTTTCGGTGGAAAGAAACCGTAGCGACGAAGATTTCCAAAAGGCAGTTAGGGATGATCGAGAGCTCCGCAGACAAGAACATGCGGAGAAACAAGCCATGGAAGAAAAGAAGCTGGAGGAGCAGAAAGCTTTGGCGCGAGAGAATAATTATGTTAAAATGATTACATGTGATTTTAGTAAGCTTACCCCTCTACAGCAAGAACTAGTAGCCGAACAGATTGGAGAGAATAGAAAAAACAAAGGAAGCAGAAGCGGAAGCGTTAGTGGCTCGTATATGGACTAGCTATGTATGTTGGGTTAAGTTGTAATATGATTGTGAACTGTTTGTAGTATTTATGTGGTGGTGGGTGTTTATGTACTAGCTATATATGTTGGGGTGAGTTGTAATATGATTGTGACCTGTTTCTAGTATTAATGTAGTAGTTGTTGTTTATGTACGAGCTGTATATGTTGGGTTGAGTTGAAATAATGATACAATCTATAATATGATTGGAAACCACATTTATTGACTCAAGTACGCACTGATAGATAGTTCAAATGATACATAGTACACGACTACACACTGATACATAGTTCTAGTACCAACTACTGATTTCGACTATTCCTTCCTTTATGCGCCCACAAATGTTCCACCAACTGGTCACGCAATTGGAAGTGTGCAGCTTGATCTTCAATGTGTTGAACCATATCAACATATTCTTCCATTGAGTTTACATCTTTATGGGGTTTTGCATTTGAGCCCGTAAACATGTCAGGATAATTAGACTTTTGATTCTTATATCCGCCTCTTTCAGACTCCACAATCATGTTATGTATTATTATACAAGCATACATGATTTCTGAAAGCACTCTTGCATCATGAAAACGAGTAGGATTTCGTAAAATATGAAATCGGGCTTGTAAAACACCAAACGTACGTTCGATGTCCTTTCTGTAGCTAGCTACTTTTTCAGTGAAATACCTTTCTTTATCATTTGATGGAACTTTGTACCCTTGCATCAAAGTTCTCCACTTTGGGTATATTCCATCGACTAGGTAGTACCCAGTTTTGTGTTCGATATTACCAAGTTTATATGAAACATCTGTTGACAATCCGTTAGCAAGTTCTGTGAAAAGATATGATTGTTTTAAAACATTTATATCATTCAATGAACCTGGGACTCCAAAAAAAGCATGCCAAACCCATAAATCGTCTGTTGCTACTGCTTCAAGGATCATTGATGGCACTTTCTTATGTCCGGTGAACATTCCTTTCCATCCCGTTGGGCAGTTTTTCCAAGCCCAATGCATGCAATCTAAACTTCCAATCATACCTGGAAATCCTCTGGCTTCTGCCCTGCGTAGTATCCTGGTTATATCGTTAGGTCCAGGCATCCGTAGATACTCCTTCCCAAACTCTGCAACAACTGTTTTACAGAATTCTTTCAGACACTCTATTGCTGTTGATGCTGCGATTCTGATTCATCCATTTGATCGCCAGATGTTCCATAGCTTAACATCCTCAACGCCGAGGTGATTTTGATGTGTGGTGAATGGCCGATTTCTTGTGCTCCGTTCAGTCTATAAGTGAAATATGGATTTGACTGGTGAAGTTTAAGATATATTTTTGAGAAAATAGCCGGACTCATACGGTAACGACGGCGGAACAAAGTTATATCAAAGGTTGGATTGTCGATGAAGTAATCCCTCATTAGTCTTTCATGTCCATCCTTGTAGTCTCTCTTATACCGTCGGTCAATCCGGCCATGCATGCTACCCCGATGGTTGCTAGTTGAGCCTTCAGCGAAATAATTGGAATACGCAACCATTGCGTGCTGTTCCAGCTCCTCCTCCGTCTCTTGCTCCACTTCTAGTTCGGAATTATCAGTTTGATTCTTCTTGTTTTTGTAGTAATGGTAGTATAGATTTGGATCCATTGCTTGCTTTTTTATAAGTTGAGTTTAGTTGTTATCTCTAAGCGTATCCGAACGAGAGATATATATAAGCAGGGATGGTAAACTAAATATCTCTGACATAGAGTACATGTAGGCAATAATGGGTGGCAATAATGGTTCCAACATGATGGTTCTGTCATTGAGTAGTCAATTCGGATAGTTGTTGTGATGTGAAAGGTTGGCACTAAATGGTTGGCAATAATGGTTCTGTCATTGAGTACTCAATTCGGACTGTTGTTGTGATGTGAAAGGTTGGCACTAATTGGTTGCCAATAATGGCTCTGTCATTGAGTAGTCAATTCGGCCAGTTGTTGTGATGTGAATTTTGGACATTTAAAATAGAATATTTTAAATAATATCGACGAGAAATTTATTTTGAATATAATTCGAATGTATATATTATATACGTCGTCGTTAGAATATAAATAATTATATATAATTATAAATAGAATTGAAAATGGCGCGGTAGTTCGATAATTCGATTTCAAACTTCAATTGAATGTACCGGGTGCAAAACAATCTGGATTTTAGTGAAACCAAAAACATTAGGATCTAATTGAGAAGATCTTTCCAACGAATCCGAAAAATCAAGATTTCATAGCGGGAATCAAAAGATATGTCCAATTGAAAATTCTTAACAGTCGCTATGGAATTCAGGCCCTTAAAAATGGAAATTTTGCAAACGACCTCGGATTTCGATGAAACCACTTTTGTTGGATCCGTGATGTCAAGTTATTGCTAGATTTCAAATTTCATAATTTTTCGAATCAATATGTGAGCGTGGCAAATTTCATAATTTTTCGAAGGTGTTTGAGTGCGGTAAGTTGTGACTAAGTAACATATGTATATATAGCTGCAATATTAGTTATGGTGTGAATGGTCACTAGCTACACTTTGTGATTTTCAAAGCTTGTGTAGGTAAACAAACAAAATACTAATGTAACCGGTCACTGGTACGACTGTAGGGAACACTGTAGGGAATCTGCTTTTTAGTGATAAAGTGTATCGAGGACGACCCCCTGTGGCTACAGACTGAGAGCTGGACTATATTCCAATAACTCTCGACAAAGAGTGACATGACGCCACTGTCACATAAAAGATGACTGCACTATGCGAACTGTGCAAGACGTGACCAGTCAATGTGCTACAGTCCGTCGACCAACTACAGATGGTTACGAAACGTTAATACATTTCAAACAACACATACAGGAACTAGAACAGCAGAACATAGTAACATCAAATAACGATACAAGTGATACGATACAAGCGATACGATACAAGTGATAGGATGCGTAACGATACAGTACATATTAGCATAACATAAAATATTTAAATCCTAATTTAATCCACGTTGGAGTCGATAATTTGAATAACTTAGGTCGTTAACTTGATTTCGCAGCTTTCTTATTTCTTCCTCTAGTTCCAAAGCATACGTAATTGCTCGACGGGGAAAGCGATCATCTACCCACTGTCCGAACTCGCATCCGTTGTTTCGTACTGGACAAGTATAATATCGTCGTCCAACGTCTTTTCCATGACGGACGACTAATTGCGGTGCTTCAAAACCACAAAAGCATACAATATTTGCAGATTGCACCTCGCCTTCTTCAACCGTGGCTCTTACACGAGGAATTACAAGGTTAGCCCTACGGTCATGTTGTCGTGCTGGATTGTCTTGCTGATTGCTTATTTCCATTTCATGCATTCCTGCTTCGAGCTCTAATTGTCGCACCTCGTCATTGTGTCGCTCTTCCATTTCAATATACCACTCGGTTGGTTCTCTAGATGCGGACGGATTAGGATTTGATGGTCCAGAAATAAGGTCCGTGTAATTGTAAGAAGATGGATAAGAAATTGGCATGACTACGCTCTAAGTAGATGGATAGGGTTTTAGTGAAACGACATTCGATATATGTAGGAGGAGATGCAGTTACCAATGCATAAAGGAGTTTGCCGTTATAAAAATATAACGGCAAATTGTTTGCCGTTATAAAAATATAACGGCAAACTGTTTGCTTTTTTATTTTATAGCCATTGCGCCCCAACGGCTACTTAAACGGTCGCAATCCCTCCCATTATATATCAACCTACCTCCTCCTTCTTCCACACTAACACACTACCTTTTCAACTTCAAGTTGTACAACCCAAAAAATGTCTTCTTCTGCACCCAAGCGAAGCGGAAAAAAAGGTGTAAGCAAGAAACCCCTATCCCAACACCAACAGTATTCAAATGACGATGCTCATTCCGTTTATCAAAGAGCTGGAAAAGAAATTGTACGCGAAGGGAAGGTTTCCGAGCCACTAGGGACGATTGGATCCAACCCTATTTTCTATTGTGGACAAGTGTCGGTCGTTGTTGTTGACGAGACCGAAACAAATGTCGGTCGTCGATTTTTCGGTTGTGAAGCCTTCAACGACCACATGAATTATCCTGATGCCATTGATTGTTGTTGCTTTAAGGAGTGGATTGACCCTCCCATTTGCGAACGTGGACGTCAGTATGCACTCGAAGCACAAGCAGAAATAAGACGCTTGAGCAAGATTAATGCCGGTAAGACAAGAGATGGTCCTTTCCCTAAACCATGGTAGGTGTACGTGTTTGAATTTGATGCTGGTGTGCTCAGTTGTTGTAGTTTGTATGATTATGGTTTGGCATTTCCTTCTGTTCTACTAGTTGTCATTGTTCCAGTTGTTTCAATTGCTCAATAGTTGTACTAGTTGTTGAAGTTTGTATGATTATGGTTTGTCAATAGTTCTACTAGTTGTCATGATATTATAGTTGTTTTCATTATGTCGCAAGCAGAAATAAGGCACCTGGGAACGGCCCATTTTTCGTAACCATTTCGTGAATTGAAATGGTTAAAGCACTGGTGGACGACCCTTTTTTTGGTGCTGGTAGTCTCTTCCGAATTAAATGACAACAGTATACGAAATTAATAGTAATGGCACCATTTTTCGTTCTGCAATGATGTGACTGGACAATGTAGAGAATCTAACATAATATCACGAGGTTAATAGTACATGCCAACATTTCTTGTGATGGCACCATTTATCGTGCTGCAATGATGTGACCGGACACTGTAGGGAATCTAACGTAATATCATGAGATTAATAGTAAATGCCAACATTTCATGTGATGGCACCATTGAAATAGTTCGTACAGACACAACAACTGACGATAGTACATGCGAACTAGCTCAATCAAAGCATGGAGTAGGAATTAGTAACTTCATTAAAATGCATTTTACGTTTAGTCTTACGGGCGTCGCCTAATGTTCAATCGCAACTGCTCATTATCACTTCGAACACGTCTATTTTCCCGTTCGAGTTCGTTACAATATGCTATTCCCCGAGGACACAAAGGTTGGTCTATCCATTCCGTGTAATTGCAACCATTTGGAAAGGCTGGGCATCGCTGAATGCGCCGACCTATATTGTTTCCCTCTGCTTGAACCACAACTTCAACCGCGTACCCGCAGTAGCAATGAACTGGATAGGAATCAACTATTTGTTCCTGCAGTGGTACACGAAAGAACTCTGCTTCCTGTGTTGACTGAGTGACAGCTTGTTCAGATGATACTTGAACAGGTGGGACTTGAGTTTCATATGGAGGTTGAACGTTCAGCTGTTCGTACGACGGTTCAGTTTGCGGTCTAATTTGGTTTAGAACTGAAATTCTTCTTGAATCTCCTGTAGCCTCATTTCGTTGTACGCCTGTTCCTCGGAGTCTGTAGAAGATGACCACGAAGACATCTTCAGTGAGTTCTAATAGAAGGATGTGCTCTAAGAATGAGAACGAAGGTGTTTGAGTGCGGTAAGTTGTGACTAAGTAACATATGTATATATAGCTGCAATATTAGTTATGGTGTGAATGGTCACTAGCTACGCTTTGTGATTTTCAAAGCTTGTGTAGGTAAACAAACAAAATACTGATGTAACCGGTCACTGGTACGACTGTAGGGAACACTGTAGGGAATCTGCTTTTTAGTGATAAAGTGTATCGAGGACGACCCCCTGTGGCTACAGACTGAGAGCTGGACTATATTCCAATAACTCTCGACAAAGAGTGACATGACGCCACTGTCACATAAAAGATGACTGCACTATGCGAACTGTGCAAGACGTGACCAGTCAATGTGCTACAGTCCGTCGACCAACTACAGATGGTTACGAAACATTAATACATTTCAAACAACACATACAGGAACTAGAACAGCAGAACATAGTAACATCAAATAATGATACAAGTGATATGATACAAGCGATACAATACAAGTGATAGGATGCGTAACGATACAGTACATATTAGCATAACATAAAATATTTAAATCCTAATTTAATCCACGTTGGAGTCGATAATTTGAATTACTTAGGTCGTTAACTTGATTTCGTAGCTTTCTTATTTCTTCCTCTAGTTCCAAAGCATACGTAATTGCAATGATGTGACCGGAAATTGTACAGAATCAACCATAATAACACGAGAACCCTGTAAACCGTATTCAAGTATATTGAATTGTAAATGTTGGTCGTACATTGCCCTTATAAGTACTCCATATCTGATAATCCATCTCATACCTTCTACAGCTTCAAGCAGCACCTTTGTAGAGTAAAGGGAGAAAATTTATTTTCTTGTTTTCTTAAAGGTAACGTTTATTATCAACAAAATTCGTACTTCTAGTTCCTTTACTAATTCTACTGATGCACAGGTTACATGGACAATTCAAAAATAAGTGATGAAGAAATGGGAAGGATTTTTGATGAGTACGAACGAAACTTAGTGAACGATAACGAAAAGGGTTTAGTTCATAATACACAAGTTGAAGAGGTGCCCGTAGCGATTCAGCATCGAGCGGTTACAGCTCCGCGTCCTTCTCCAGTAAATCAACGACCTAGTAATAGTGCTTGTAATAATTCTCCTACTCCAGATTTTTCGTCTAAGGATTTGCTGGCCCTCGTAAAATCCTATATTGAGGTTGAAAAGAGAGATGAGTTGCTAATGCAAAGTGGAGGGGGTTTAACATATGAAGAAAGATGGGCAATGATCACGAGGCTATACAACAACCATCGTTCCCGGCCCACTACACGAACATCGGTTGAAATCCAAATGGCTAATCGTCATTTTGCAGACGCTTGTGATCGGTACACAAAGATTATCGAAACTGTTGAAGACGAGAACATATTTAAAACAAATCAAGCAACATATGATTCTCGTTACCTTTTCGAGTATGGTGAGGAGTTCGTTGGTTACGAAGCGTATAAACTACGCTACAGTTGGTTGACCCGCTATGGAACTGAGTAGGCTTATGGTATTGTGATTTTATTGTTGTTTTACTGTCTATTTACTTTGCTGTTTGTGCGTAGAATATGGAGTTATATGTAAACCTTGTTATGTTGGCGTGCTGTTTAAGAATTTTGCATTTCTACACGAGAAGAGGGAAACCTTGTTCAACATCAAATTCAAAAGTTATTACATTCCAAATAACTCTTACAGGAACTAGAACAACAGAAGATACCGGCTCTACACAAAAACATTCTCTACACATAAATACAGTGTCTACACATAACCAAATGTAGTCTCTACACAGAAACATAATCAAAACGTACACAAAATACATCGAAAGCACATAATAGCGGTAGTCAACAAATACAGAACGCATACTCAAACAATAGGAACATACAACTGACAACTGCGAAAACGTAAAACATCGAAAGTACATAATCATGGTAGTGAACAAATACAGAAGGTCTACTCAAACAACAAGAACAGACAACTATCAACTAGGAATACGTAGAACAACAAAAGTACATAACAGTAGGACCAAAAAATGCATAACAGTGGTAATACAACAAAAGTACATAACACTGGTACTCAAAAAATGCAGAATGTCTACTCCAACAGTAGGACCATACACCTGACAACTGCGAAAGTACATAAAAGTGATAGTAACTCACTCGTCCGAGTCATCTGAATGTGTACGTGGACGTGTGCGGCGCCGATGACGTCTCTCATGATCACCAACATCTGGAGGCTGACTGGACCCAGCACTAGACCTATGGTGGTAATACATCTGCAAGTCCTGAAGTCTCTTGCGCTCTGCCTCAAGCTGGGCCTCTAAATGCGCCTGCTGCTGTCGTGCCTCCTCTGCAACACGACGTAGCTCACCATCATAGTAATCTAGGCTACGCCTATGCTCTATATCGCCCGTATGCCTAATCCCCATCTGCATATCATACAGATCATGATATGATACCTGTGTAGGATCCGGGTAATCGTGATGGGCCGGAGGATGAAACACGTCAACGTAACGATCCGGTCTAATGGTGGGCACTGCCATGGTCCATCCAAAATGACTGGCGGCCGCCACATGATCAGCTGCACGAAAACTCTGACTGGACTGGGTAACATCCTCGACAACAGGTGGACGTATGCCGTGTCGTATAGCAGATGGCCCTACTAAATCAATCGATGCTGCATGCGTAATCGTATCTGAGGACCCGGTGAAAAATCTACGCCAGAAGGTAAGGTAACACTCCCCGATAATAACAAAGCTCTCAGCCGTCCACCAGCCTGCTGTCCTGGCTATATCTAGCTGCTCCGTCGGGTAAATCATACACCGATAAGTATGTGGGTGTGGATCATCCGGAATAGCATCGAAGTCATACAACTGTCTCCAGCACCTCTCACCAAGATACCAATAAGCAACTAGCGCCACGGGACAAGATATAAGTGGAAATCTCCGTCCGGCAAACATCCTAGCAATCTGTATGATCTCAAGATCGATGGATGTACTCTGCTCAAATGGATGCCATAGAATCTGATCCCTATACATCCTCAGCTCAATCTGGTTATGGGCAACGGGAAACACATGGCGTGACTCATTATCTCTGGGCCCCCGGTTGTCCGCAGTCCAAAAGCATATACGGGGGAAAAAGGTCGATGGGTCAGCAATACGGGTGATAAAATGAAAGTTCCTAGAGTACTCAAAGTACCAATACTGTAACAACTCCCAGAATCCAAATAAAGAAACCTGAGAATCAGTGATGGTGCACTGCATGTCGAGACATCTGTATAGGTATGCAAGGATAGGTGTGCCCCAATCATATAAAATCGCCCCATCGGCATTTATCTCAGCCGCGACCGCAAAAAACCCCACAGGAACGCTACTGCTCGAAGAACTAAAGAAAAGGTTACCCATAAGGTATAACACAAATAATCGAGCAAGCTCCAAGTCGTCATCAACAGAGTAGTGCTCGAGTACCCTGTCCATAGCCGCACGGATCGCGCTCACTCTAATAGCGCCTTCTGCCTGATACGACGTAGCAGAAACATCCAAATGAGGCAGTAGATCATGAACAAGTGCACGATCACGCCATCGACCATCGTCATAAGGCAGTTGGGGATAAGCACTTACTCCAATGCTAATACCAGTAAGCATGGAGAAATCAAGCGGTGTAAGTCCTAACTCACCACAAGGAAAGTGAAATGTGTGGGTGGTTTTGTACCACCGTAGAGCAATGGCCGCACACAATTGGACATCGGCATTTATAACATGGTTTATTCCTAAAATAGCAAATCGCACAATAAGATAAAATATGACTACTAAATTATCCACTTATTTCATTAAAAGGTCTATAATATTACCTAGAAAAAATTAAAATCCAAGAGCATGTAACAGTCCTGCGACCCCCTCCTTACCCGCCAAGTGTGCATGATAATATCTAAGTGTGGTCGCTAACGAACCACGTGGACGTATATTCCGCGACTGTTAACGGTTCAACAAAATGTTATACCATCTACCCAATATATAACACTCAAAGAATACTATGTAAATAATACTAAAAATACTTACAGCCAAACTCGACTGCGTGCTAACGTGTACTTCGTCATCTGGAAGAATGCGAAAGTTGGATAGCGCAGGAAGCTTCGCGGCGCTGAGGTTCATATCCATATAGCCATCGAGTTGGCCCTCTCTAGCGGCAACTGATCCAACACCCCTACGTGCTCTGCCTACTCGTCCGCCTCTACGCCCGCCACGTCCCCGATGACCGCCTCCCTGTTGCACCTCTGCTTCTTCGTTCTCCATGTTTTCGGCGGCTACAAGTAAGTCTTCTATTCCGAGCACTGGCTGTTGGCCACTACCACCTTCACCACTCCCGCCGGCGCCACGATCGTCGCCGTGCATGAATTTTTTGGCGAAATTTTTTAGTAATCTAGCCATATTTTCGAACTAATATCTCACACAAGCTAGTTAATTTGGTTAAAAACCGACGGATTGGTGAATTGGTGGAGAAAATTGGATGAAAAATGGGGGAGGGAAATGGGTTTTCGGGTTTGAAGAAGGGGAAGGAGAAATGAAGCTGAGGGGGGTGGCGGCGAGGGTTTTGAGGGGGGGGGGGACATTATAACGGCAAACACTTTGCCGTTATAATGTTATAACGGCAAAGTGTTTGCCGTTATAATATTACAACGACAAAGACTTTGCCGTTGTAATATTTATAACGGCAATATCTTTGCCGTTGTATCCCCGCTCCCAACCAGTCCGTGGTTGGTTCTCCCCTTCTGGGTGCTCGGCTCGTTGGACCAGTTTCAGAACATGAGAGAGAATAACTGAACAGAACGGATGGTTGGTTATGGTCTTACTAATGCATGGCTCAAGGACCATGCTGCTTCTACAACTCCTCACATGGCCATTTTCACGCGGCCTTTCCCCCTTTTCTACTAGTAACGCTACTTATACTATTTTTATTTTTTTTATAAGGCCTCGCCCAACAAACAGCCCATCCATTTATTCTGCCCTGACCTGCCTTTTCTTCTTCTTCTCCTTTAGAAAAAGGTTTCTCATACTTTTCTGCCACTACTACCCGGACGCGGCTTCTCCACCAGCTTACAGTTTACACCGCCAGTTCACCTCAAGCTCGTACCATATTCCTATTCAAAATGCTCCTCCTTGCAAGCTCAAAGTAGTTCTCACATGGATTTCCCATGCAAGCAATGGTAACTTTTAACGAGCTCTCAAAACTCGACTTGCTACGCTTTCTCTTTTGCTTCACATTCTACGACCCATCCTCCTGTTCATTCAACAACCTAAACTTCTGTTGCTTCCCATTAACATCCCTGTATGTAACAAGCTTATGCTGTAGCATGGCACCAACTTCCCGTTTTTTCTCTCTCCTGCTCCCCTTTCACGCGTAAGCAGCTTCACTCCGCCACCTACCGTGACAGACCTTGTTTGCCCGAACTCCTCCAATACTTCACCCACTCCCGTGTTTCATCACCCTGAGTGCAGCACCACCCTCATAAAGTACTCCAGTTGCCTAAAACTCCCCTAACACCAACTTATTTGCTTCCAGACTTCGGTATATGTACCGAACTAAATACTGGTGACCATCTTTTATAATTAACAGTAGCTCCATGTGGCATTTCTTTGCATCTTCCTTTATTACCCACTACCATGCACTAGTCCCCTCCCATGCTGCCTTTTCACTCCCTTCAGGCCTGCGATTCATTTTTTTTCTTTTTTTTCTTTCTACTAAAAAGCCCTACAGCCAAAAAAAATCCGTCTTACTGTATAAATTTGGATCCTCATGTACCTACGGCGCACCATAAGAAATGGACACTAGTATGCAACTCTTCGTGTTTTCCATTTTCATATATATATGTATATATATATATATGTATGTATATATATATATATATATATATATATATGTATATATATATATATATGTATATATATATATATTTTATATTTAACTTCGTGTTTTCCATTTTCATATATTTAACCTCGTGTTAGGCTACTAGCTATACTATATCCATATCAACCACCATGGCTTGGACGGTTTGACTTTATGAATGTTTATATTTCCATGGTAAATTCAGTGGATGTCGAAGTACATGTTTGATTTTACAATTTAGTTCCTTGAACTCCACAAACAAAAGCCTTCTCAGGTTATTCTACACATGTTGTACAAATAGGCTAACAAACAATTAAGGAAGACGTGTTATTGCTTTAACACTAGTAGATACATGCAGTGCTTTATTTAATGTCCAGACTAGTGTTAGTTTGTATTATGTTAGGTGCCTTATCAGAATATATGGATACATTATTCACCACAAGCATGTACAAATGAGATTACATAGTGATACCAAGTACAAGTTCATTGGTACACAACAAAATGGGTAGAGTCGGTCTATTTGGTGGGAAGTAAAAACTATTACACAGTGCAGTTGAAGTTGAAAAGGAGAATGGTTAGAGTGCAAATGATAGAGGAAACATAGCGTATCCCATTGCGTAAAATTACTTTTGTTTACGAACTGTTATCGACAAAAATAAAGATATCGTTGAGATGAAAAATATGCCACGATTCCAAAAATATAATAATATAGACAAGTTTACTTATATTGTGATATCCCAAACCATTGATATAGGGTGTAAAATACTACAAATAAAAAGTTGCTTATTTTCCAAAATAAAAATTGCAGAGAAATTATATAAATTAAATTATAGCTATGTCTCAAAAATCTTGTCCAAATTCGAAACCAATATTTAATTATAATTAAATATATCATTATGGCTTATAAACGATTCCATAACGACTATTTGAAAATTTGATTTAGCCATAACTTACAATTTATAAAGCGAAATCTCCATTTTGTTTTTCCATTAAAAAAAATAGCTCAACAGATTCCAACGTTTCTTGTTTCGATAAAATCAGACTTATAAAGAATCCTGTATATCCAATTAAAATTGAAACCATAATATTATAAACTACCGCGACGTTACAAGCTTGTTTATAATTATATTATAATTAATACTTTTAAATAATATATTTATTATTATAACTCTAATAAAAACTAAATTAAATATCGTATATTATCCAAATTACACAATACTGCATTTTAACCATTTCCGAACATTTCGGAAATTCAATTTATTATCCTTTATTATACATAAATTTGAATAATCAAAAATTTGAATTCAAACTATTTATGTTACCAAACCCATACATTATAATAATTAAATAAATAAAATTTTAAATCGCTTAAAATTCTGGGATGTTACATTTTATCCCCTGAATAGAATTTCGTCCCCGAAATTATTAAATTAAGAAAAATGCTACAGATCTTTATTAAACAGTTTAAAAATCATTTGTTTTACTTCTAAACTTCAGTTTCAACTGAACCAAATAAATTTTCAAATAAAATGTTAATTTGTTCCTACTAACGAATATTTTCAAAAATTCTGAAAATTTTCTAACACCTAAAATTTCCGAAAAATTTCGCTAGCATCTCCCTTGCATGGCTCCATCGGTACAACTACAACTCGCCTCTCTAGGCCTTCTCCCATCCAAAAAAACAAACAAACAGCCAAGTGGCTTGCCAAATAGCTCATAAAAATATCATATTCAATATAATATAAACTCGTATCTTTTTGTCGAACATTCATCTCTATCTCTTCAATTTGATACCCCTTCAACACATACAAATGCATTTCCAATTTTTTTTCAAATCAACTTATTCGCTTATATCCAAACTGAATTCCATATCAAACTCGAATTCCAAATTTATTTCCAAATTCTTACTCAACAATCCAATTCCGTTCTAGATATTTCTAATCCAATCCAATTTTTTTCAATATCATTTTCAACCAATTTAATTTCCATCAAACTGGTATCGGTTAGATTTCCATTTACTTTCACAATCTTTATTTAACTTGTTTAAGTTAATTTCTGATGTATTTATTCACTTTTACCAGCTCAAACTATTTAACCTCATAAGTTAAAATTTAAATTTCAGAATTTAAATTCCTGGGTTTATTTCAAATCAGTTTGAAATCATATATATTTACATATAATAATAGCAATTCAAAATATTAAAATTTCTGAACGACCTATTTTCTAAAAACAATTCAAAACAAAATCCTTGGTATTAATCTATCACTTAGAAACTCGGAAATGAATACTGATGATGCTGCAGTCATCACCAGAATTATTTTCTAGCTATCGAAGTGAGTTCAATACTATGTTATTTCAAAACTCATTTTCAAACACTTCCATTTTTGAAATTACTTAAAAATATAATTTAAAATTTTCCCTAGGATCTTAAAATTTCCATATATTTTAAATCTTGAATCCATTTACAACACCTTTTCAAGTTACCAAAATTTTAATTCCACTTCCAGTTTAAATTCAGATTTAGTTCATCTAATTTTATATATTACTCTTCCATGAATTTTGATTAGTTATTTATAACTATCTCAATTATAATCCTATTCGATTATAGTAACAACCAACACATCCACCATATTATACTAATCCATATATATATATATATATATATATATATACTTATTTTATATCAAAATATATTTTGGATAACATTATTTCATTTACCCTCTTGTCAAAACATACTATGTCGGTTTATCATATTCGAGCGTTTAGAAACCCCTATCGATATTGTGGTGCCCTACCATCGATCAAAATTCATAAGCTACTCAAGCAATAAATCTCTGCAATATAAAATCATTTTTATATAATCTACAAATACATTCACTCGTATATATACACCCAAACTCAATCTAGGGTATTACTAACCCCGCCTCTATTGAGTTACGTCACAGAGCTAAGGTAATCACTTAACCTTCAGCTCTAATACCACTGTAACGAACCGAAAATTTTCGACCCCGAATATCGACACAAAACACAATGTTGACTATTCAAAAATCGGAAATACTATATCAATAATAGAAAGAAGTTAGAAGATGAGAAAATAGAAAAGAAAGAAAGTTAGAATAAAATATGAATAAGATCTCAACACAACAGAATTAGAGTAAACACTAATCTCACAGCAAAATGAATAAAATATATTATATAACAACTTTGGAAATATAAAATGGTGACTATACATACATACCATTATCATATAATAACACATCGGAAATAAACTCTATATATATCTAACTCTGAGACCTCCTGCTCCAGCTCCCCCACATATCTGAAAAATCCCGACTACTTGTTTGCCCGTACAAATTTAGGCAACCAAGAGTTTAGGGAAAACAAACAAAATAAACTCTGGGTCAGTCATGTGACTGGTGTGAGAAAATTCTAATCACTTGGTTTAACTTTTAAAATCCCTTTAAAAGAATGATAATCATAAGACCGATCCACACATAAACACAGATGTTTTTTACCTTATGATATCCCAAAATATTTCTTAAGAATAATATTTTTTGATATTATAATAATGTCTAAATTAAGTAAATAGCAATCTAGCAGAACACTTTCATCTCACGCTCTAATATATAATATACAATAAAAAACCGTGAGTATTGGGAAATGGATTTCCAACTATGAAAAGGTATGGAACCACCTTCCGATCAATGTACTCTAGAAGCGATATACTGGAGTTCAACAAGAACATCTTGTAACTCGACCACACATGACCGGCCATTCATTTCGCTTGAATGTTCCGAATATATTATCACCTTATGATTGGTATAGTTACGTAACCGTTTCCGGGAGATACAGAAGCGAAAGAAGTAACAAATATGAATATTCTCTAGATGGTGACAATATACCCTAATTGGGTGCGACCCACTTAACCATGCTGCCTGCCCGATTTTTGTCATTTCCTCGTTGATGAGGCTTGAGGTCATAACGTATCTTTTAATAGATCGCTCCTTTATTTGCTTTGAATGCCACATCGCCATACCCGCCAAATCACAAATTGATTTCTCCGAAAATATCACGGGTATAAAGCTAAGAGAAACGAATTTCTCTACCACCAAATGTAAATACGTTTGAAGAGATCAACTTACGTGATCTATTAGATATACTCTGTCACACATTCGCCCATATACATTTGTCCTGGGACAAGACAAACTGAAGGCACTTTTCTGTAAATCCATCGTAGGCAATTTCTACCTAGATTAGCCAGAACATCCCTTGCACAAACTCCGTCTTCAATTATCTTCATCATATTTGATTCGAAACAACAATGCCTATACGGAGTGGATTTCAGATAATAAATCTGATCCCGGTATCTCCGTATTGAAAATGTAAATAGTCAAAAACTTTAATAGTCGGTTATTTAACTATCAAAGGAAAACATGTGTACAGACAACGGTCATATTCCCAAATGGAAATCTTACCGATCATTTATCAATCAACACTAATTCCCTTTAATTTAATTTATCCGTAAATCATTCATTTCCCAATTTCCTTTCAATATATTTACCCAAATTCTTTTGGACAACATTTCCATATATTCACAACTCCTTATTTCCCGTATTTCAAAAATATACGTTATTATCATTGGAAAACATTTCCATATCTTATTTACGCATCATTATTCTTTCACGTTCCTCAGTCCCTAACTATAAAATAGTTAGAGAACAACTATCTAAGTGTCAACCCCGAAGGCCGAAACCAACATCAGATCGACATCCAGAAAGCCGTTCAACATAACAAATCTCCAGTTAATTTCTTATTACCTTAACTTCATTCTTAACTCAAAAATCATTTCACTTTCTATACTTACAAAATTTCACCGATTACATTTGGAAAACATTTTCAAGATCCATCTATATAAATTTAAAACGTTATTGTACAAAAACATGGATTTTAATGATAACGTTATAATACCTGCTTCCATAATATTTTAAATATAACTTTTATTCTTTATTTAGAATAAACAAATAATATTTAATTAAATAAATAATCTTAATTAAAAACAGAAAGTAAATAGTACCTTCCTGCATTTGATATAATCGAATTTCAACTTATAATTCTCTCTCGAATAAATCTCTATTCGATAATTGTTCCGAACTTTTGAATAACTTACCATTTCAGGTTAACTCTATTTCTAAATTCATTTTGAATTTGTCACTTCAAATATTTACTAATTTCCTTTATATAACCAATTTAATCTGCAAAACATTTGCTTTTAAAAGCATTATCCATTTTAATACATGAAACTTATTCCTTTACACAAACTGGACTCATTTTATCAAATCAAATCTTGATTTATATTTACAAAGACTATTACAGTTTAAAACGTCATCTGTCAAGTTATTTTACAAATTCACTTTAATATTTCACTTTATCAACACCATTTATAAATCAACTCCTTGTTCATTATATATCATATTTATAACTAAATCCCCATTACATATTCGATCATAAATTTCTGGTTTCACATCAAATATAAACTCTGTTATCAAATTCTACATTATATAGTATATATAATTTCTATCATTTAAATTATTTTTGGAACATTCGACATAGTCGAATTCTGGCTATAAATCATTTTGGATTTATATCCATCTTATTTTCATTTTGAACATCAAAATACTTCCACTACTTTCTTTCGAGAACTATTCCCAATTCCCTTTTTGTTTCTCTTGAATTTATATTTCATGTTTATCTAATAATAATTATTTCATATTATTTATAAAACATCATTTATAAATCAAGTTACTTGTTTTAATATAATTAAACAAGTTATTATATTCTAGTTAAATCAATATTCAATTTCTGTCACCAGGGTTTCTAGGTTTTTTTTTTACATGGCGACTTTTCAGCAGAATGCCTCGAGCCCCTCAAAACCCATCTCTCCAACCTCTCCCTCTTCTGACCCACCTTCAATCCCTCCGCCGCCGCCTCCTGATCCACCGCCCTCTGCCTCTACCCTTCCGCAACCTCCTCTGCTTCTTCCCCTGGTTCGATGGTCGACTCTCTTTGCAGCTAAACCATGGAGTGCTGGTGAGTTTGTGCCCCCTTTGTTCTCTCTCAGTTACTCTGGTAAGAGACTTATACCAACTGAAGATATAGTTAAGGCTAGTACTGATGTATGGCGAGATTATATTGTCAGATTTTTTCTTGATGCTCCGCTGTCGTACACCGCAGTGGTCTCGCATCTACTTAAGATCTGGAAACCGAATGGCCCCATCAAAGTGAAATCGACAGGAACTATGTTCTTTTTTCACCTTGCTGATGTCGAAGACAGGAAGAAAATTCTAGAGGCAGACCCCATAGTGATAAGAAACAAAGTCTTCATTATTAGGAAATGGGATATAAATTTGGGGAATTCTGGTAAGGGCATCAAACGCGTTCCAGTATGGATCAAAATGTACAATTTGCCGATGGTAGCGTGGTCCAAAACAGGTATAGCTTGGCTAGCAACTCATGTCGGCAAATTCCTATGTATGGATAAGGCGACCGAAAGTCTTTAATGGCTTGGTTACGCTAAAGTATTGGTGGAGATCTGCCCTTCCAGTGAGCTTCCAGACTCGATAACTGTTCTCCTAGATGACGGATCAGAGCATGTCGTCAAGGTCATTTATATCTGGAAACCAAATATATGCAGTTCCTGTGATGTGTTTGGGCATACTCTTGATCTATGCCCGTTGAGTGCTGTTGCTACTGAGAGGGTGAACATGCTCGTTCGAACTGAAGAGACCAATTCCAAGAGTGGAGCAATGCTTGCTCAAGAAAAGAACGATGCAGTACATCACAAAGCAGCAACAATGAAAGAGGTCAAAGCCATACCTTCGAGGAACAATCAGAAGGTAAGGGTGCTTCCCTCTCTTATGCGTAAAGAATGGAAGAAAGTGGATGGAGTAATGGTGAAACAGGGTGTTGCTGTTGAGTTGAGTTCGTCATCTATTGCTACCAGTAACAAGTTCTCTTCACTGAACATTGACTGCGTAGATGATTCCCTTGTGCTAGCTCACGATGATGATGAACAGGAGGTAGCTCACATTGCTGTACCTTCATTATCTACCGATGCTGCAGTGGAGAGTGAGGGAATTCTGGAAATTGTGTTGCCTGAACTCAATGTATCAGTGACTGGTCCAGTTCTGGTCACTAAGGGTATTGATCTAAAACAAATGATAGAAAGTGAACGTGCCAAGAAGCTTGAGTGCATTGCCAAAGAGTTGGACTTAGAGATGATTCAGGTTGATAATATAGATGATCAAGATGGGAGTGGTACTAGTTTGGTTGAGATGAATGAACTCATTGCTGATGTTCAAAACTTTGACGCAGATCTGGGTAGTTCTTCTCAGCCATTTGAAGGTGTTTCCCCTGTGATGCCGCTGGTTAATCTCCTCCAACAAAATAGTAATGCATGGCAGGATGTAATCAGAGATAAAAGTGATCTTTCTAATGAACTAGAGGAGATGAATTCGCTTGTCACCCAACTTACAGAATTATTAGAGAATTATTAGAGTAGATGAGGGAAACAATCCAAGTACAGTTGAAAACCTGCAAAAGAAAATCATATAGATCAAGAATATATTTCCTGGCCTTGACAATGGTTCAGTTAAATATGAGTGGATATCTGATATTACAAAGATCCTCAAGAAGAACATCTGTGAGCACCAACGTAGATTATCCCCTACTTCAAGACAAGATAAACCCAGTGCCACTTCCCCATATGAGAATATTGTGCCTCCTCCTGGCTTCAAACCAAGGCCGCCAGATATAGACATTGATCAGGTAACCTTGTCTGCGAGTGGGACAGCGATTCCGAAGACCCACATCACTCGTACCATAAAGAAGGAAATGATGAAGCATCTCAAAGAGAATGGTTAGTAGTTTAACTACTTACCCTAGATGTATGCAATGTTTACCATTGCGAATTCAAATGTATCACTACCCATGTAAGGAACAAAGTATGGAACGATGTAATGTTAGAGTCTTGTTTTCTCTTCCCAGTGTGGAAGTATCTAGCTGATATATGCTATGTATATCACCTGCTTTCCTTGTATTTTATTTTAATTAATAAATGAGTGTTACGGATCACTATAAAAACCGGTCGGCTTTGCCAAAAAAAAAAAAAAAAAATCAATTTCTGTTATTTAAAAATAATAAAAAATAGATTTTCCCTTTTTAAAACTCGAATTCTTTTCCGTATAATTTTACAGTATTTAAATACCAGTTATTTCAACGTCAATGTAATTCAACGTCCCAAAAACAAAAATAATAAACACCAGATTATTTATCACATCATATAATGAAATATATGAAAAATAACAATATAATTATTGGGGAATTCAGTTGGATTCCTCTAACCTGTTTCCCTACATCCACAGATGTTAATCAATCATGAATAATACCAGTTTCTGATTAAATCTGAAATAAAATGATAAATATAATCCGTATTAAATTAACGAAATATATGTATAACTATATATATTTATATATATATATATATTATTCAATCAATTTATGAGTAAATCATTCAAACAATCATCACACACAACATTCAATCATTTTTATCAATATTAAATAGCGTTTATAATATTATAAAATTGGATAGAGTTAGTGAGTTTACTCACTTTGTTCGTTAACCGTGAAATAATGATTAACGTCGGTTGACGCGAATCAGGCGTTCTATTTTGTTTAAAATTCCAGTGAGATCCAAATGGCTTCAAATCAGTTCTAGTATAAAGCTGTGACTGTACACTCCTAATGGATTCTGTTTTGTTAAATTTGAACAAAGCATGCATAACTTATTAAAATTTTAATTTAATACACTATCAAATATTATAGTTAAACTTAATAAAATAAAATAAGCATTGGGCTTTACCATTATGGTTTAAATGGGCCATCACTAACTCTCCACCAACCCGCATAATATATCGTCTCCTCCGTTCTTGCTAATGCATAGCTCCAGGACCATGCTGCTGGTACAATGCCATTTTCACGCGACCTTTTCCCGTTTTCTTCTGGTAACGCTACTTATACTATTTTTATTTTTTTAATAAGGCCTCACCCAACATACAGCCCATCCATTTATTCTCCCCTGACCTGCCTTTTCTTCTTCTTCTCGTTTAGAAAAAGGTTGCTCATACTTTTCTGCCACTGCTACCCAGACGTGGCTCCTCCACCAGCTTACAGTTTACACCGCCAGTTCACCTCAAGCTCGTATCATATTCCTATTCATGTATGCTCCTCCTTGCAAGCTCAAAGTAGTCTTCACATGGATTGCCCATGCAAGAAATGGTAACTTTTAATGAGCTCTTAAAACTCCACTTGTTGCTCTTTCTCTTTTGCTTCACATTCTACGACCCATCCTCCTGTTCATTGAATAACCTAAACTTCTATTGCTTCCTCCTCCTCTCAGAAACACACGCTCTAGTTCTTTTAAATTCCCATCAACATCCCCGTATGTAACAAGCTTATGCAGTAGCATGGCACCAACTTTCCGTTTTTTCTCCGTTCTGCTCTCCCCATTTCACGCGTATGCAGCTTCACTCAGCCACCTACCAAGACAGCAAACATTGTTTGCCCGAACTCCTCCAATACTTCACCCGCTCCCGTGTTTCATCACCCTGAGTGCAGCACCACCCTCATAAAGTACTCCGGTTGCCTAAAACTCCCCTGACAGCAACTTATTTGCTTCCAGACTTCGGTATATGTACCGAACTAAATCCTTATGACCATCCTTTATAATTAACAGTAGCTCCATGTGGCATTTCTTTGCATCTTCCTTTGTTACCCACTACCATGCACTAGTCCCCTCCCATGCTGCCTTTTCACTCCCTTTAGGCCTACATTTCTTTTTCTTTTTTTCTTTCTACTAAAAAGCCCAAGCCCTACAGCTAAACAAAACTCGTCCCCTACTATATAAATTTGGATCCTGATGTACCTACGGCGCGCACCGTACGAAATGGACACTAATCTGCAACTCTTTGTTCAAGGATTCTAACGAATGTAAATTCATTCATTTCCATTTAATTAGTTTTCGATTTTTAATCGATTTCAGAAGTTCGGTTTTATATATGGAGAAATGGATACTTGGTTTCAGAAAAGAAACAGAGAAGAATAAGCTCGCACATATATAGCTGAGACAAGCTTCTACCTGAAGCTAGATCATACTTAGAGCATCTCCAACAGTGGAGGAAATTCATGTTAAGGGGTGTAATATCCCTTATTTTTGCACCCAACAGTTGTTACACGGTGTAATATGAAGGCAAATGTTACGGGCTGGATTCAGAGTTCGGAATAGGGCGCGCGAGCTGATTTTATCAGCTCGTGATGTCGCGAGCTGATTTTATCAACTCGCGACTTCAGGAGCTGATAAAATCAGCTCGTGGCCTTTTTTTTTTTCCCAACTATTTTTACCATATACAATACCAAATGCATTAATTTTTTTGTAAAATAAACTTCGAAACATAATAATAATATTTGATTACTAAGAGCAAAACCAATTTTTTTTTTTTAACGTTTTACCCTAGTTTGTCGTATACAAAAACATAACCGATATGTAATTTGTAAAATAAACTTAGGAACATAATAATAGATGATTAATAACTCGTACGAATACAAGAAAAGGAGTTTGTATAATAGAAAATGAAACACAATCGATGATTAATAACTTAGGAACATCTTAGGAAATGAAACATAATCGATGATTAATAACTTAGGAGTTCGTACAAGAGAAGTAATAGTAGAAAAGGAGTTCGTACAATAGATGATTAATAACTTAGGAACATCTTTACTGCATACATAATCGATAAGTTCAGACAAACATAAAATAAAACACATTCAGGTAATGGTTCTTCATAACTAGGTATCGCCGTGGTGGTTCCATAAATGAGTCATAAGATCCTTCTGTAGCCGGTTATGGAGTTCTGCATCTCTGTAGATAACTTGACGGCTCAAATGAACGTTGAAGTCCTCCTCTGTTAGTGGTTGGTTTTGTCGGAATACTGGAGGTGGTAGCGAAGCACCCTCGTAATCGCAGTGACGTTGATCTTCATCCATATCTCTTTCATCTTCTATAATCATGTTGTGAAGAACGATGCAAGCAAACATGATTGTAGACATCTTACTCCTACGCCATAGCCGACATGGATTACTTATCATTGCAAATCTAGATTGTAAAACACCGAAAGCACGTTCCACATCTTTCCTTTGTCCCTCTTGCATCGCCGCGAACATGACTTGTTTAGGAGTTAATGGATTTGGACATGTTTTAACAATGGTGCTCCATTTCGGGTAAATGCCGTCACCTAGGTAATAGCCATGGTTGTAAGTATTTTGGCCTAGGGTAAATGTTAAAGGAGGTACCTGGCCTTTAGCAAGATCATTGAACAAATGAGATCTTTCCACAACATTTAAGTCGTTATTAGACCCGGGCATTCCGAAGAAAGCGTGCCATATCCACAGATCGTACGATGCCACAGCTTCCAAAATGATGGTTGGTCGTCTTTCCTTGCCGTTGTACGCACCTTGTAATCCCTTATGACAGTTCTTCCATTCCCAGTGCATACAGTCCAGACTTCCTAACATTCCCGGCCAACCCCTGCTTTCGTGCATCTCTCTGATTCGCACTACATCTGCTTCGTTTGGAGACCGTAATTATTCTTCTCCGTAGACGTCCACAATTGCTTGACAGAAAGTTTCAAGTGTTTCTAGTGCCGTGCTCTCTGCTATGCGGTATGCATCGTCCAAAGCATCGGCTGGAGTGGCATAAGCTAACATTCTCATAGCTGCCGTCATTTTTTGTTCACCGGACAATCCCTGGGTCTTCGATGCATTATGTTTGTACTTAAAGTAATCATTGTTACCTTGAATACCAGCCAATATCCGAAGAAATAGGTTTCTCCGCATCCTGAATCTTCGACGAAACATATTAGGCCCGTAAGTGCAATCCTCATCGAAGTAATCTTGCATCAAAGACTTGTGGTATTTAGCATGATTTCGGTGTATAAACCTCCTTCCAGGAACCGATCCCCCTCTAGTTGTGGACGATGAACCGTACGCTTCACGGTATAGGTCCCGTATTTCTTGTATTTCTTCTGCTTCCTCTTGAAGGATTTCATCTTCCTCTGAATCGCTAGCAAAAGCCAGCAAGCATTTTGTAAAACTGGAATCCATTTATATTTGTTAGTAAGTTTTGATTTGAGATATGTATGACAATGTTGCTGTTATATATAAGGTTTGATTTGAGTGTCTCTTTATTGGATTCCTTTATTGGACTGAGTGTCTCTTTATTGGTTTGTGTATCTCTTTATTGGTTTGAGTGTATGTTTATTGGTTTGTGTGTCTCTTTATTGGTCTGAGTGTCTCTTTATTGGTTTGTGTGTCTCTTTATTGGTCTGAGTGTCTCTTTATTGGTTTGTGTGTCTCTTTATTGGTTTAAGTGTATGTTTATTGGTTTGTGTGTCTCTTTATTGGTTTAAGTGTATGTTTATTGAAGGATTTAAACATTTACGCACCCGAAGGAGTTAAAAAGGAGTTAAAAAAGGAGTTAAAAACTATGGGTCGTCCACTACCGTCGTTATTTAAACATGTAAACATTTAAGTACCAGGTTTGGCGCTTGGCAAAGTACCAAAACATACAGTCCAAAACATATCGCATACAGTCCAAAACATCGAGACATACATATATACATATATACATCGAGCCATACATATATACACCGCGACATACAGAAATATAAATCATGATAAATCTGCGGCATCATCATCACCACCATCCAAAGACATGTCGTCTCCGCTATCAGGCGGGTCATAATACGTAAAATCGTCATCACTACCTCCACCTGCTCCACCTCCTCCTCCAGAACCAGAACCACCTGCTCCACCTGCTCCACCTGCTCCACCTCCTCCTCCTCCACCTCCTCCACCACCTCCTCCTCCTCCAGAACCAGAACCACCTCCTCCTCCTCCACCTGCTCCAGAACCACCTGCTCCAGAACCACCTCCTCCTGAACCACCAGTACACGACCCTACAATGGTACCTGATGCTGATGTCCCCCCACCCTCTGCTGCAGCTAATCTGGCCTGTAAGTCATATATCTGCTCCTGCAATCCCTGCACAATCGCCTGGTGCTCCTGATACATGGACTGAGTATACTGCAACGCCATCTCCTGAATAGCCGCGATATGTATCCTATGCTGGTCCAACCTGGGTGCATACTGCATATATAGAACATATAAAATCAGTTTCTACAGCATATAACATACAACGTAAATTCACAAGTACAAATGTTACCTCATGTGACGGATATAATCCAGCAGTAGGGACACCATACACCATGTATGCAGGTGGGTAAACAATAGGCAGGGATATCTGTGTCCCGCTAAGATCATATGTCTGGAATGTATCGGCGAGAGCAAAATCCTGCGGAGGGTCGGATATCTGTGAAGGGGTCGGGTCGAAAGTAAACGGCGGAGGGTGAACTCTACCACTGACCAATCGGGGTCCAATGTGATCGGAGTTCACACCCCGCACATAATCCGGCAGCAAGTACCGTCTAGGAGCTACCCGAACCCAGTAAGGACCAAACTCTGCGTCGGGTAAGTGAAAGTCGGTCGTATCTACCCATCCTGCCTGTCTCAATCCAGCCACATACTGTCTCCCTATAACACGCTGCGGCCCGAACATATCAAGTGGCAAAGGTGGATCTACGGGTACGCGCAACTCACCGGTACTCTGGTAATAGCATCGGTCTCCCAAGTACCAAACAGGAAGGTGGGCCGGTGGGAAGAAGAGGACACGTCGAGTAGATAAGCTGCATGCAATGACTAATGGATGGGCATCAGGTACTGGGCCACCGACTGCAAGTAACATCCAATAAGAAGCCCAAGGTGCTCGTAATATGTTCCCCCTCTCCCTCATATCCAACTGGGTACGAGCCTCCATCAAGTCGTGTCTCACACCAGAAGGAGAACGCTGAACTACGTGCAAACTCTCCCATCTACGCATCCGTGGGAAAAAGGCCTCAGCGGCATGACTGGCGGTGGGCTGTATGTGTGGGTGCATGTTGGCCGTGTACTCGTAGTACCAGCACGGCAACATGTACCAAAAACCATACATCTGCTGAACCTCTCTAAAAGCATAGGAGTCAAGAGCGGTGTATAGATAACCCAGTATGGCAGAGCCCCAATCAAACATATGCAGCTGATCTAAATCGACTAGTGCTGCAAGGTAGCCAAGCCTAATCGAACTCTGTTGGTTCGTAAAGAACGTCGAACCAAGGAGGTATAAAATGGTAGCCCTGTACAGTATGTCGTGGAAATCTACCGCATCTACATGCGCTGTAATATAATCAAGTAAATATGTGCAGGGAACGGCACCATTAGCTACACGAGCCGCATCCAAACCTGGCAAATACTGTATGTACGACTCGGGTGACTCAAACTGGGAATCAAATGGAGGTATGACTCTATCTGGAAGGCCTATCTCAATCCCCGAAAGCATGTAAAAATCGGCTGGGGTGATACCTAGCTCAAAATCCGGGAAGTGAAAGGTGTGTGTCGTAGGCCACCATCTCTCTGATAAGGCTTCGACCAAAGGTCGATCGAAGGACTGGGGAGGTATAATACGTAAAAAAACGTCCAAATGGACTGCCAAATAGTCTCTCTCGAATATCCAGAGGTAATATGTCTAAGGCTGATGCTACAAACTTCGCCCAACTCCCGCGAACGTTTACATACCGAGTCTATTAAAATAATACCAGTTAAACGACTATAAAACCAAGCACGCCTATGCACTAAACGATAACGTGCATGCACTAAATGACTATTTAACAGTTAAATGAGTATTAAAGTTCGTACTACTAACGTATAACAAACTACTACATGATAAAGTTTTAACAGTTAAAAGACTATTTAACAGCTAAATCAATATTTAACTAGTACGTGCAATAATGTATACTATTTAAATGACTATTGACGTTCAAACTACTAGACCATAAAACGTACATGCACTAAACTATAACGTAAAACTATAAAGTAAAACTAATACCTGAACGGTGTCCAGCGCGGTAACTGATCGATGGGTGAATCCCTGTGGCATCTCGTGGAGGATACGTAAGTCCTCAATCGTCGTCCCCTCTGGTGGAGGAAGGTGTACTGGACCAGACATGTCGTCTGGCATAACTCTAAATGTGCGTCTCCCGCTCTTCGTCACGCGTGGCGGCATCCCGACGTTGGAACGATTAAAAAAGAAATTAAAAAGGAGGAAATTAAAATTAAATGAATATAACCAAACACCCCCCCCCCTCCCGAGCCATATATAGGCTCGGGAACAGGCGCGAGTTGATTTTATCAGCTCGCGAGCTCGCGAGCTGATAAAATCAGCTCGCAGGCTGCGAGCTGATAAAATCAGCTCGCGCCTGTTGGGAGATATCAAAGATATCTCCCGTAATGTTACGGGCCGTAACGTTACGGCCCGTAACACTGTTGGAGATGCTCTTAAGGACTAAGGAACTCAAAATAGTTTAGAATAGGTCTGCTGCGCCTGCGTATTAAATGATAGAAACATTGTACAATTCCGTAGTTGTTAAGGCATCCTTTATATATATTTTATATTTTACTTCGTGTTTTCCATTTTCATATATTGAACTTCATGTTAGGCTACTAGCTATATTATATCTATCTCAACCACCATGGCTCGGACAGTTTGACTTTATGAATGTTTATATTTCCATGGTAAATTCAGTGGATGTCAAAGTACATGTTTGATTTTGAAATTTAGTTCCTTGAACTCCACAAACAAAAGCCTTCTTAGATTATTCTACATATGTTGTACAAATAAGCTAACAAACAGTTAAGGATGACATATGTTATTGCTCAAACACTAGTAGATACACGTAATGCTTTATTTAATGTTCAGACCGGCATTAGTTTGTATTATGATAAGTGCCTTTTCAGAATATATGGATACATTATTCGCCACAAGCATGTACAAATGGATTACACAGTGATACCAAGTACACGTCCATTGGTACACAACAAAATGGGTAAATTCGTTCTATGCGGTGGGAAGTAAAACCTATTACACAGTGCAGTTGAAGTTGAAAAGGAGAATGGTTAGAGTACAAATGAGAGAGGAAACATAGCGTACCCCGTTGCATAAAATTACATTTGTTTACGAACTGCTATCGAAAAAAATAAAGATATCGTTGAGACAAAAAAATATGCCATGATTCCAAAATATAATAATATAGACAAGTTTACTTATATTGTGATATCCCAAACCGTTGATATAGGGTGTAAAATACTCCAAATAAAAAGTTTTTTATTTTCCAAAATAAAAATTGCAAAAAAATTCTATAAATTAAAATTATAGCTACCTCTCAAAAGATCTTGTCCAAATTCGAAACCAATATTTAATTATAATTTAATATATCGTTATGGTTTACAAACGATTCCATAGTGACTGTTTGAAAATTTGATTTAGCCATAACTTTTAATTTATAAAGTGAAATCTCCATTTTGCTTTTCCATTAGAAAAATATAGCTCAACAGATTCCAACATTTCTTATTTCGAAGAAATCCGACTTATAACGGATCCTGTATATCCAATTAAAGTTGAAACCGTAATATTATGAACTACCGCGACGTTACGAGCTCGTTTATAATTATATTATAATTAATACGTTCAACTGTCGTTTTAAATAATATATTCTTTATTATAACTCAAATATAAACTAAATTAAATATCGTATATTATCCAACTTACACAATAATGCATTTTAATCATTTCCAAACATTTCGGAAATTCAATTTATTATCCTTTATTATATATAAATTTAAATATTCAAATATTTGAATTCAAACTACTTAAATTACCAAACTCATATATTATAATAATTAAATAAATTAATTATTAAATTGCTTAAAATTCTGGGATGTTATAGATAGCTTCTCTCGGCCCTCAATTATTAATCTTCCTCTCCAAGTCATAAGTCCTGGAGGCACACAACCTCTCAATCTCTCAACTCAATTCGGTCATGCGCTAATCCAGTACTAAAAACTGATTTTATGCGAGAATAGAAGGCCTAGGAAATATCCAATTTGCCCCTCAGAATTATATCTAGAATATAGTCGTTCATTTCTTTCCTTCTATAGTAAAATCAATCAATCAATTAACCAATCAATCAACCAACCAACCAGTTAGTCAATTAACCAATCAATTAATTAAGTCAATAAATCAATTAATTGAATCAATTAATCAATTACATCCTCTTCATTAACATATGTGATTTCATGTCACAAATCACAACACTCCGCATTTATATGAAATCACATAAACAAACAAGTCATCCGACTTCCATGGACATGTGATGCCACCAATCACAAATTACTCCACCTTAATCTGAATTCATATTAATACTCCAATAATCCACAAACAATTCATCTGGCTCTTTCAACGACACCTTCTCTCAATTAAAATCAACCTCGATATTCAGAGCAACGAGATACACCCCACAATCTCGATTTCTGGGCAACGAGATACACCCAACAACCTCGATTTCAGGGCAACGAGATACACCCAACAACGATTTCAGGGCAATGAGATACACCTAGTTGATTTAAATGGACTGCTACTATACCTCAATCGACACCTTTTTACCACTTGATTTGAGCTCCTTCCTCGATCACCCTACATCCCTCGAGCATCATCAAGGTGAAGACCCAAATCCAAAACATGAATCGAATCATCAAGGTATAGGCAAATTAAACCAATTGCCAACATCTTCGTATTCTTCCATCTTCCCTCATCCTCATCGGATGGCTTCTCTTCATCTCCATCAAACAAACCTTTGAGGCCTTCAAAATCCCTAATAAAAAATAGTCATCCGAGAGCGCCATTATATCCAACATAAAAAAATGAATCTTCCAATCCAAAACCACTCTAAGAATTGTGATATTCTAGCTCTGATACCAATCGTTAGGGTTTTCTCCACCACCAAGTTGCTCCGATACAAACAGTTAGGGAATATGTACCTTTGCGGAAATGAGCAACATCTTATTCGCTCAATTACTTAAAGATTAATTTGATTGAAAATAACAACACAATAAATCTGAAATAATAACAATGCAAAAATATTCCACCCAACCACCCTTTTTATTGATTCACAAAAAACAAAATTTGTTTACATTCAATGGATCAAAACAAAAAATAAACAAAATACAATTGAATCAATAACCTTATTGAGATAGGAAAAAAATATCTAGATGACTACTAATATTGTTGAAGCAGAAGAGCAATAAAGAATGATGGCAATCCCTTGGACAATCTAGAGGCAGCAATAGGAATAGCTTCTCTCAGCCATGAATTCCTAATCTTCCTCTCCAGGGCACAAGCCCTGGAGGCACACAACCACTCAATCCCTCTACTCAATTCGGTCATGCACTAATCCAATACTGAAAGCTGATTTTATACATTACAACAAAAAAAACTTTTCGCAATAGGCAATATCTGTTGCAGTAGACCAATTGCAACAGACCTACGCTTGTTGGTATAGCCGAAGTTGCAAAAAGTTCGCAACATTTTCCGCCTGTTGCAATAAGATGTTGCGGTATACTTTTTTGCAACAGACTTTTGCTATTGCAACAGATCATTTTGTAAAAGTATATGCCTGTTGCAATAGATAATCTATGGAAAAAAATTGCAGCTTATAAATACTACACATTAAATGTATTCGTTTTAGTAATAGTGTATGTCACAAAATGAAATAAACAAATAAAAAATTTATTTCAACAAAGTTTTAATTGTGCAAACAATTGCAACAATTTTTTTTACAATTTTCATGCACCATGTATAACGATCATCATTTTTCTACAGAAGAATGCTGCTGCTAACCAAAACAATCGTCATTTTCATAAAGAATGTGCACTTCGCAGAAGTACCAGCAAACCTCCAAGCAATGCTTCAGAATATGAGCGCACCTTGATTAAACATATGTAGTGTTTTAATTCTTTTTTCTTTATCTGCAATGCTTCAGAATATGTTTGCATCTTTTTTTTTCTTTATCCGCAAAATTCCATACCCAAGAAGCTTTTTTCCTACCTAAATTAAATAAATAATGAAAACATTATAAATAAGCAAGCGAGAATTTCACAATATATTTAAGTAATGTTTTAATTCCTTACCTATTGTAGCAACAATTGATCTGGATGATTTAGTTTGATTTGTAGGTAATGGTGCATGTTCATCTATGCCCTCAACGTTATCACCTAGACTTGACTACGCCGATGTCATATCTTAAAGTATAACTTGACAAGATATCAAGAAAGAAAGGATTTCTGCAAAAAAAAATAACATTGAGAAATGTAATCGAGTTAGAGATTCATAATATATGCAATTCAGCATGAAATATAAAACTAGCAATGAAACTTAAAAATACTACCAAAAAAAAAAAAAAAAAAAGCAAACCACCATTTAGGTGCACAGAACACACACATGCATAGTAAATGTATGTTTTGAGTCATAAGTTCACAATCTAACTAATGATCATTGACGCAAATAACCATTGACACAGGCAGTTCATGTATTCTTTAAAAGCCATATGAAAAAATTATAACAGTAGAGTTTTTGAAATTTCCATGCATGAATGATTCATCATTCATGACAACCATTTGGCATACAGCTACTGTAACCTGATAGAACATTAAATAAGCAATGATGCTGAACTATATCAATCCACATAATCACACTATTATTATTCATTATAAACAAAAATGGTTAGGAGTAATCATTACTACACATGAATGATACCAAATCACTCACATGTAACTTACTATATTGCATATAGTTGCGGTTCAGACAGACCACTGGCTTCACCACATTAGAATGACATGACAGACTTGAGTATGCACTTTTGAAAAATTAAAAAAATTTAAGCCTTCCAAAAGAGTGTACGTAGAGTCATGTATGTTAATTATAAATTTACATGTTCATCGCCCAAAATCCATTTTTGGTTAAGGAAAAAAGTCATAAACGAAAACAAGCTGCTTAAATGACATGTACGGGTAAACTTCGAAACTTGAATATAATTTATGAGCTTAGGCTAAACTTGTATATGCAGACAAGTAGCCTTATAATTACAAAGTAATAGTAAGTGAAGGCTATTAAAACTTGTTGTGCTGGCATTCTGAAAACAATGCAACAAGCTGAAACAAGAATGCTTTGCAATAAAAACATTGTACAAGCACTAGCAAGTCATAAAACCAAGGCATAAATAGGTAAAATGCGAAACTCATATACATTTTCTGAGTCCTTGGTACATTTTATGAGGCATACTGTTGAGGATAACATGATTTCCGGTCCTTGTTAATAAGGAGGTAGCGTTGAGCTTCTGATAGACGAGACCATGAGTTTTCAGAGGATGAACTTGACAAACCTGGAACAAAGTTCTACTTAGATAAAAAACAATCCTAATAACCCAGTTTAAACACATAATACCAAATTACCATGAATTTAAACTTTAAGTTATAAACTACCATTAAAAACAAAGGGGAAAAAGGAAGAATGAAAAGAAAACAAAAAGGATAAACTCAAGAACAAAATCAGAAAGGAACAAAATCAGAAAGGATTAACATACCAGATAACCCATCAGCACTCTTCCAGCCCTGTCCGATACCCGGCTAACTAAATCAGAAAAGAACAAAACCGGCTAATGTCCTCTCTAGCTCTGTTCTAGTCAAACCTCCAACTGTTCCCCTCTCTCTCACCACCGTCCTGTTCCTCCTCCGGACGCCTCTCTTGATTCCGTTCCCTATCCATTGCCTCTTGTTCCCCCACCTGATCCCAAATCTCATCCTTCGCTCGTCACGAACCCTATCTCAGATCCTAACTCACAACCACTTCTTGCGCCTCTCCCCTTCTTCGCTTTTCCTTCTACCGAGTTGCGAATGTTTATCTAGTTTTATTATGGATTATTTTAGTTCAGAAAGAGAATCGAGGACTTTGAACTAGATCTAGAATGAACGAGAGATGGGAAAAGCAGGCAAATGGGAAAAAGAAGTGAAGCAGGCGTGAAATATTAGCTGTGAAGCGATCCACAAATTTTCGAGAGCCCGCCCTTTTATATTTGGAGCCCGCCTAAGTTATTTAGAAGAAGGGGATTTAGATTTAGTTAGCCCTTACCATCATAAACAGTTTAAAATTGTTTATTTTTGAACTTTTACAGATGAAAACACGTGACTTGAATTTTGTACCGTGGACTATTGCTAATCATATGAAAATAATGTTTGTTATAAATTAATAATTTCAAATGTTATGTAAGAAAAGTTATCAAATAGTAAATTAACTAGTAAATTAATTATTGAACTATGATAAATATTAATTACTAATATATTAAATTATTTAAATGTTAATTATTAATGTGTTAAATTAAATGCATAGTATTTATTAAAAATTAATTTTAATATTCGTTAATTGTTTATTATTATTATTATTCGTTAATTATTAATTATTATTATTTAAATATCAAATATAAATATCACTTTATAATACTTAAATTTTAGTATTAACTATTAAATTGAGTAATATATATATATATATAATAGTTGTTTAACAATAAGTACTAATTGTAATTACTAAATAATATAATTTTTAATGATATAATATTAATTATATTTGCTAATTATTAACTATATATATATGTATATGTGTGTGTGTGTAAGTGTGTGTCTATATATATATATATATATATATATATATATATATATATATATACATATATACATATATATATATATGTATGTATGTATGCATGTATGTATGTTAACCAATTTTCAAAAAAATATATTTGTATATATACTATTATGCTTATACTTCTTATATTATAACCGAATATTACTTGGGGAAAAATAATTTTTAAAAGTACGTTTTCTCAAGTGGCTTTACCTATTGCAAAAATATTACAGTTATTGCAACTGGTGAAAACAGTTGCTAAATACAATTGGTTTGAAAGTGTAGTTGCAAATAATATGTCTATTGCAACAGGAATAAAAGAGAAGTTACTAAAAGTATGTTTTCGCAACAGGCATGAAAGCGCTGTTGCGAAAAATATGCTTTTCGCATCAGGAAGGAAAAACCTATTGTTAAATATTATCTATTGCAACAGCTACGGAAGGTCGGTTGATAAATATCATTTACTGCAACTGACATTTGAGGCATGTTGCAAATAGCTAGTTGCAATAGAGTATTTTTCTTGTTGTGATAGAAGAATAGAAGATCTAGGCAAATATCCAATTTGCCTATTAGAAATATATTCAGAATATAGTCATTCATTTCTTTCCTTTTATAATAAAATCAATCAATTAAACAACCAATTAATCAATCAATCAATCAACCAACTAATTAACAAATTAATCAACCAATCAATCAATCAAATCAACCAATCAATTAATTGATTACATTCTCTTTATTAACATATGTGATTTCATGTCATGAATCACAACACATACTTGGTTCCACTTCAAGTGGAGTGTTTTACATCAAATAATACTTTGTACTTGATATGTATAAACATCATATATTACATTTAAAAACTAACTATTGATGTGTTGTTACATAGAAACTAATTTAGCTTTGGTAATTTGTGAACTTGGAAGTTGTCCACAAATCCTACACTTCATATCAACAGCCTTTGTTCGTATCTTTATTCAATTTGCTGGACCATCGGCCTTTAGTTACAGTAGTTACTGTGATAAAGTTGAATTGAATATGTAATAAAACTATCCTAGGCTGATGGCACATTTTACTTCCACTTGTGTGTGAGAAGTTCCCTTGTATTTTTGTTTCAACATTTTGATATATATATGCTTCTACTGCTTGAGCACAGGAATGAGAGCATATTAAACACATGTATTGAATTATGGTACATAACTAGCTTCCATTACATTCCATATGGAGATTATTTCCTTCTGGTGCTTACTTTCGATGGAGGATATGAGCTCACCTTCAAAGTATCAAGAGAAATATGTTGTTCAAGACGCATGAACATTGTCCAAATTGCACTATGATGGGAAAATATGTATTTTCGTAATATTTAATAATTTATTATATAGTGGAGCATGTGATATATTTATATGTGTAATTTATCCATATATTATCTTTTTGGATATGAAGAACACATCATTTTACATAACAAATTGTAGCTTGAGGTAAAGATTATTATTTGGACCGTCTACTTCAATTTTATTTGACATAGTTGTGTTACATTTTGATCATGAATTATATATTACTAACAGTCCAGAAACTACTAGAATCCGATGTTAGTCACTAAAACGTAAAATATCAATATTTATGAATATAAAACTATCCATCGTGATCACCTAAAGTCCAGTGTAAGCATTCCTCCGTAAGAGATACATATGAACGCATGGTTGAAGATGGAAGTTATTATGCATAATAAACAAAAATAATTTGAGTTTTTATCAATTTCCATAGCATGACATCCTTCATTTATAACTCACGCAAATGTTCGTGTGCATGGCATGGATCATACACTTACTGTTTCTTTTAAAATTTTGAATGTAACTCGGAAGTTTTTAAATACCGGTAATTTTTTCTACGTTATATGGTCGTTTACCCTCACTCGGTCGTTCGTATGCGTTTACACTTACTATATCATATGAGAAGAAGATGAATATCAATCGCCCTGATTGAAATCTAAAGAGCCATCTTTATTATGAATTCACCTGCTGTTGCTGTTATGGCATTTGTTAAAGCAGAGTTCACCTAATTTTATATTCCTACGCTCTTTTTCTAATGTACGGTTTGCCCCCGCGGCATTATTATGACATAAAGATTCGTCATAACCCGTTTTGTCATTTATCAACCGGAATAATCCACCCACACGTGAGCATGGAAAACAAAAGCAGATAACAAAACAAAGTACTACCAGATATAAGGAGATCTAAGCGAACAAATCAACCAATGTCCCAATTAGAAAAATGTTGCGCAACTGAAGAAATGAAGAGAGGAGAAGATCTAATGATCGGATAGAAATGTAGAATAAATGATGTAGACACTTTGTATGCAATTGAGAAACTTGTATTATTGCATAACAACTAGTTACAAATGGTGGACATATATATATATATATATATATATATATATATATATATATATATATATATATATATATATATATATATATATATATAATGTTTGTAGTACATCGGCTTGAATATCAAGGCCCGATATGGTTAAATACCCAATTCTAGGCACATGAATTCGGATTAAATTCCAAGTCATTCCAAGTGAGAAAGGACCCCCATTCCAGTCGGAACACAGACCATGTATCCACTATTACTACCATTTTCTACTCTTTTGTCTATCAAAAGATAATGAGTAGTAACTAGAAAATAATGTTAGAACTTTTTGTAATTACACAATTGTATTACAAACAGACATCAACAAAAATCAACGTTAATCAATTATGTCACAATTGTCACGTCAAACTGTGTTTACAATAATTACAGAAAGCGTAACCGATTTGTGCGCAAGATAGAAGATAAACAGAAAGTATTCTGTTTCACTAATGTCCAAGTCCAGATATTTTCTATTTCCTTGAAATAATATTGCCGTCGTATGCACCAATCGGCGTAGTTGCAATTTGTTTCCCAGGATAAAACGGACCAACCCTGTTGCGTAGTGCCAGCAAACGGAGCTCTGATGAACTGAAGTTTATTACAGAAACTAGATCAGAGAATTACTTTGAAGAAGAAGAAGCAGTGTAAGCAGAAAAAGTGAATTCTGTTTTGTTTTGGGCAGTGTATATATAGGCAAGTGTTAACTACTGTTAACTACTAAGAAAATTCACTTAAGCATTTTGTCGAACAGTACAAGTTCACCAACCTGGGTTCGAGCATCATCAGAAAACTGTTCGGATCTTGCTGGTCGAGCTCGAGTCTCTGCTGTGCTCGGTTGGTCCAAGCTTCCGCCTCGTCGGTCTCGAGCTCCAGGCGCTGGTCGGTCGGAAAAAGCACCACCTGGACTGGTCGGAAAAAACACCACCACCTGGTCGGTCGAGAGGAGCACCACCTGGTCGGTCGAGAGGAGCATCACCTCCCTCTGGTCGAGCAGAAAGCCTCCATGTTGGTCGGTCGATCTCCGTTCAACCTGATCGTTCACTTCTGCTGTACTTTGGAGCGAGCTGTCTTCATCAAGGAAGAGCAAAACTGAGCGGTCGAGTTCATTAGCACCCTGGTCGGTGCTGGAACTTCACCCCGGTCGGTGCTGGAGTTTCATGCTGATCGGTTCCAAGCATCCATGCGGGAGAGCTCGAGCAACCCTGATTTGAACGAGCAGTAAAGATATAAAAGAAAGGATGGCAATCTTGTAATTTATGTTCCCCATTTTGCACAGTAAGCATATGGAAGAATGGATGACAATAGTGTAATTAATGTACCCCATTTTGAATAGTGATTGCCCTGCATCTTTTCTGGTCGGTCCGCACTCTTCACTGCTGATCGCTCCAAAAGCTGACCGCTTCGGCTCCTATTTGATGCCAACTGAGCGCCAACCCATCGCCAACCAAGCGCCAACCATACACCATATATTTACAAGACTGCCACTACCCCTTATCTCCAACTATAAATACCCCCTTTCTCCACACTTAAAGGGGAGGAGGGGAACACCCCGAAGGGCTGCTAAAGTCATTTCTCCAAGGCATTCTCAAGCTTCATCCATGGAAATCCATTCAAGCTCCACTTAAGCAACACAAGTCTCCATTGAATTCTCTCTAGAAACTTGGATCTACTATCAAAATGCTATGGAATCGAAGAGATCTACCTCTAAAGTGAAGCATTGAAGGCTTTTCATCCATTTCAATCAATACTTGGGGAGATCTAACCGATCCACTAGCTAATTCAAATGCGATTCACATCAAAGAGGGAGAAATGAGAGATTCATTGTAAATTGAGGGAGATTTGTATGACATTGTACTTGGAATCATGGAAGTGATAATGGAAAATGTTTGCATAGTGGACGTAGGTCACGTTTGACCGAACCACTCTAAAAATTGTGTGTTCCTCTCTCTTATTGCTTTGTTTTTGCGAATTGCGGTCTCACATTTCTTCATACATGCTTTTTAAAGTGTCTCTCCCCTAATTTGGAAACGTGCTTTCTTAGCACCTTGCCACTGAACGGGCGACGCACTCTTTAGAGCATCGTATTTGGTGTTTGATCATTTTTTGATTAAAACATTAGGCGCCCACCGTGGGGCCGCATTCGCACTTCTCCCAAACTCGACAAGGTTAAGAACTTTGCACGTAAGATCTAGGCTTGCTTCAACCATAGATCTCGCAAATCTCAGATCTGGGCCAATCGACGAGCTATCTTCCAAAGTCAAATCCATGTCCGAGATAATGGCTAAGTCCAAGAAAACCGCAAGTAAAACCGTTGGAGAGAACGACAACAACGACGACGTCAAAAATGTTGCTAACAACGAAGCTACACCTCTTACTAACCGCTTCGAGGTTGGTCAAAATTCCATAACCGGAGCTGGAGTAACAAGGGCCGAGCTAGATGTCGTTGTCGCTAATCTACACCAACAGATGGAAGCTTCCAGTAAAGCCTTGTTGGATGCTAACAAAACTCTTGTGGATGCTAATCAAACTTTGATGGATAAAGTGAGCGCTCTCCTAAACGCTCAAGCCAATCCCGCTCCTCCTCAAAAGGCTCATGCCAACCTTGAGGGAAACACAAGTTCATCAACTTCCGATCATTATTGCAATGATAACATTGAAGGGTTCAACGGAGCCGACATTCATGCTTCCAAGCTGAAAGCCAAAAGCGTTTCCAATCGAGATGCCCGGCGAGTCGCAAGTCCTGAAAGGGGAGCACCTTCCCTTGCTGAAGGAAAAGGACCCATACACTCTAATCGCGATCGAGCATCCGGAAAGGAAATCGAGGTCCGCTCTCCCAAGCGACACTACTCAAAAGGGGACATCGAGGACGTGGTGAAGCGGATGATGAAAGACGGCCTAACCCGCAAAGATAGCGAAAGGGAATGGGATTTTTCTCCGAGCAGAAACCCATTCACCAGGAGAAATCGCAAAGCTGAGCTTCCGAAGAAGTTCGCACATCCCACCTTGCCTCCATACGATGGGACTGCTAATCCAAATCACTTCCTATACAGATATGAGTGGCACATGAATGTGGCTAAAGCGACGGATGAGATTAAGTGCTTGTGCTTCCCGCTCTATCTAGAAAGCGTCGCATCGCTATGGTTTACAAGGCTCCTGCCCAAATCCATCGATCGCTTTGATGATTTGATTCATAAGTTCAAAGAGCATTTCAGGTTGCAGGCCACAAAAGCTAAGGATGTCATCTCCCTCACATCAATGAAGCAGAATCCTGGAGAGTCAGTTAAAGCTTTCCTCAAGAGGTTCAATACCGCTTTAACTGAAGTAGGGAATCCTGACCCCCGCATGATCTTAGCATCTCTAATCGGCGCTATAGACAAGAATAGCGAATTCGGTCGATGGATCAAAATGAAGGAGCCGAACACGCTGGAAAATTTCCATAAGAAAGCCGAGGAGTATATGAGAGTGGGAGATCATCCTGTGCTTCATCAGACTGTTGATCCTCCCAAAAGCGCTGACATCCAGCTTAATCAGCACGATATCCAGGGGCAGAAACGAGCCAATGATGGGAAAAACAGCAAGGCAAACAAGAAGTTTCGCTTCTACAACCCATCAGAACTCACCCCTCTGAATGATACCATAGAAAACATTTTCCTTGCCACCAAGGATACCGAGCACTATCCGGAGCCACCAAAGTTCAAGGTTACACAGAAAACTCTGAACTCTGGAAAGTACTGTCAACTCCACAAGCTGCCGGGTCATGATACAAATGAATGCAGAATTCTCCAAAGCATAATTGAGGAAATGATTCAGAATGGAAAACTACAACAGTACATCAAGAATCTACAATCCTCAAACGCCGCTCAGACTCCTCAGGGGCAAGGCTCTCTCTTGGTTCAACCCAATAACAGGCCAATCATCAACTGAGGGCTGATGGGAATCTCATTTCAACAACTCGAAATAAGCAATCATCATCGCCTTTCCTTACTTACTGCTTTGTCACTTTCTTTACTTTACATCTTGTTTTCTGTTACATTCAGAACTTCTTGTAAAAAACTTGTAATATTGCATAAGGATTGTACTAAACAATATCTCTATGGATAAAGTCCTGCATACTTGTGTGAATCTCTTACTTACAAGATCTTCGTTAATTCAATACTTGCTAAAAGACGATTCTCTATTACAGGTTATAGGACAAATGCTCGCTTCCTCGAAACCCGATGCACTGTGGCGAACTCCACAACACTTATTCAAGCATGGGATGCACAAAGTGTCAACACATCTAAGTGCGATCATTAAAACACCATCTTGAAGGGTGGTAGGAAGGAATGGCCAAAGATGAGACGGTGGAGAGGTCAACAAGCATATCTAAAATCAACGCCGCAGGTTGTAAGTTCCAAGGGGGCAACTTGCGCTCAATCATGAAAACTTGCCATGATCAAGTGCTTCCAGTACAAGGCCAATGTTCGCTCCACGGAATGACGCAAACCCTGCAAATCCCAAAAGAGAACGACTTCTCAATCCGGTTGCAATTGCTTATCACAACTAAGCACATCCAACGCGACTGTTAAAGTCTACCTCATGGGTTCCAAGCTTCACAAAAAAGGGCAGATCCCTGACAGCTTGATTAAGTCCCTATCTCCTGATGTGGTGCAATTCACAAGCATGGATCACCCGATACATCAAGAGGGCTCACCAGGTCGAGGACCCATAGCGGAACAGCCGACTTCATAAGTCGCAGCTTCCTTAGGGAGGTCCCGCAAGCGTTGACCACACGATACATCAAGGTGACTCACTAAGTTGAACAACCCATGAAGGAACAAGCGACTACTTATGGCCCAGATTCCTAAATCGAGATCGTTTGCCATGCCAAAGCATCCAGTAAAGGACCTGGCGTCTGTCCCACGGATTCAAATATAAGACCTCCCCATGCGGGGGCATAAAAAAGTCTAGCCCCTCTTCGTGAGAGCAACGGCGAAAGACCTCCCCATGCGGGGGCATAAAAAAGTCTAGCCCCTCTTCGTGAGAGCAACGGCGAAAGACCTCCCCATGCGGGGGCATAAAAAAGTCTAGCCCCTCTTCGTGAGAGCAACGGCGAAAGACCTCCCCATGCGGGGGCATAAAAAAGTCTAGCTCCTCTTCGTGAGAGCAACGGCGAAAGACCTCCCCATGCGGGGGCATAAAAAAGTCTAGCCCCTCTTCGTGAGAGCAACGACGAAAGTCCTCTCCATGCGGGGGCATCAAATCCCAAGTCCTCCTCTAGCGGGGGCATCCAACATAAAGTCCTCCCCTAGCGGAGGCATCAAATCCCAAGTCCTCCCCTAGCGGGGGCATCCAACATAAAGTCCTCCCCTAGCGGGGGCATCAAACCCAAAGTCCTCCCCTGGCGGGGGCACCTTACATAAGACCTTTTCAAGCAAAGGCAGAAAGATACAATGACTTCTCCAAGTAGAAGTCCCCAAATTAATTGATCAAATTCAAAATTCTGATCCACCAAACGGCCACAATCGCCTTGGCATCAGAAGCACAAAGCAAAGTTTTGATCCGATCAGGTACATGTTTCATAAAACGTAAACCGTTATATGAGATCACGTAATTCATAGCAAAGGCGTAACTTGAAATCTGCAACTCAGAACTCAAACGCCATTATGAATTCAAAATCGAATACCATGTCTATGCAAACAATGTTTAACAAATCATAACTGTTAAGTAAAACGATTCTGCATAGATATGACATTCAATTTATTATACATCGTTCATTAATGATCAGCTAACCTGTTATTGATGTGGACGATCAATAACAACGTATAAGTCCAAAACCGTGCAAGTGCTTGTTTTCATTACAGAACAGGTGCTACGGAACATATGAGTCCAGTCAACAAGTTCAAACTTGGATCGTTTGGAATCGACACGTCAAAGCATTGAATTATGATTTGCTAAGGCAAACGAATAAGCTACGACGGAATTCCAACACAGACCATGATGGCAACGTTCATTTCGAAGCCCGCATTTCTCGTAAGCGAAAAATACAAGCTTCGAGGGGCAAATGTTAACTACTGTTAACTACTAAGAAAATTCACTTAAGCATTTTGTCGAATAGTACAAGTTCACCAACCTGGGTTCGAGCATCATCAGAAAACTGTTCGGATCTTGCTGGTCGAGCTCGAGTCTCTGCTGTGCTCGGTTGGTCCAAGCTTCCGCCTCGTCGGTCTCGAGCTCCAGGCGCTGGTCGGTCGGAAAAAGCACCACCTGGACTGGTTGGAAAAAACACCACCACCTGGTCGGTCGAGAGGAGCACCACCTGGTCGGCCGAGAGGAGCATCACCTCCCTCTGGTCGAGCAGAAAGCCTCCATGCTGGTCGGTCGATCTCCGTTCAACCTGATCGTTCACTTCTGCTGTACTTTGGAGCGAGCTGTCTTCATCAAGGAAGAGCAAAACTGAGCGGTTGAGTTCATTAGCACCCTGGTCGGTGCTGGAACTTCACCCCGGTCGGTGCTGGAGTTTCATGCTGATCGGTTCCAAGTATCCATGCGGGAGAGCTCGAGCAACCCTGATTTGAACGAGCAGTAAAGATATAAAAGAAAGGATGGCAATCTTGTAATTTATGTTCCCCATTTTGCACAGTAAGCATATGGAAGAATGGATGGCAATAGTGTAATTAATGTACCCCATTTTGAATAGTGATTGCCCTGCATCTTTTCTGGTCGGTCCGCACTCTTCACTGCTGATCGCTCCAAAAGCTGACCGCTTCGGCTCCTATTTGATGCCAACTGAGCGCCAACCCATCGCCAACCAAGCGCCAACCATACACCATATATTTACAAGACTGCCACTACCCCTTATCTCCAACTATAAATACCCCCTTTCTCCACACTTAAAGGGGAGGAGGGGAACACCCCGAAGGGCTGCTAAAGTCATTTCTCCAAGGCATTCTCAAGCTTCATCCATGGAAATCCATTCAAGCTACACTTAAGCAACACAAGTCTCCATTGAATTCTCTCTAGAAACTTGGATCTACTATCAAAATGCTATGGAATCGAAGAGATCTACCTCTAAAGTGAAGCATTGAAGGCTTTTCATCCATTTCAATCAATACTTGGGGAGATCTAACCGATCCACTAGCTAATTCAAGTGCGATTCACATCAAAGAGGGAGAAATGAGAGATTCATTGTAAATTGAGGGAGATTTGTATGGCATTGTACTTGGAATCATGAAAGTGATAATGGAAAATGTTTGCATAGTGGACGTAGGTCACGTTTGACCTAACCACTCTAAAAATTGTGTGTTCCTCTCTCTTATTGCTTTGTTTTTGCGAATTGCGGTCTCACATTTCTTCATACATGCTTTTTAAAGTGTCTCTCCCCTAATTTGGAAACGTGCTTTCTTAGCACCTTGCCACTGAACGGGCGACGCACTCTTTAGAGCATCGTATTTGGTGTTTGATCATTTTTTGATTAAAACAGCAAGGAGGAGTGCCTGTTCGCATGCATCAGTAACCGTCAGAATAGGAAAGGTTGCGACCCTTTAACAGCTCGGTTATTAATATGCATACGCTGAGAATTCAAATGGTTGTACTCGTTCAGCTAACAGACATTCCTTTCGAATTCTGGACTGAACAGACACACCATTTAAAATTCTGAGAAAAAATAATCTCATGTCAGTGCACTAGCCCAATCAACAAGGTCGCAACCTTTCCAATCAGGAGACCCCAAGAGAATATGGCCAAGTCCACATCCTTTTATCATCCCTCTCAAGTCCATATCCTTTTATCACCCTCTCTTTTTTATTTTACATAAGCCTATTTGGCTTCTAATATATAAGGAGAGATTGTGCTAATATTTCTATGATGTGGGACTTTAAATGTTGCTATCCCTTCTTCTTCCCTATCTCTTCTTCTTTCTTTGCTCATTCATTTTCCAACAAATATACAGCAAGATTTGCATATTACAACAAGCATCTGCTTATGTTTCTTTCAACTGTTAAATTGTAATGCAAAATAGATGATCTTTAGCAATTATTTAATTTAAAGAAAAGGACTAAAGTCTGGCAGTATTCAGGTAAACAATATTAAAGCGACCGAGCAAGTTTACACTGTGATGTTCAGCCATCAACATGTTCTGAGTCACCAATTATATCACAGAACTACAAAACAATAAATGTCATTTTCCTAAACATTTATTTAACGAACCATGAATGATTTGTGTACCTGTATCTCTATGTATATATATGTGCTGAAGATCAACACTACTACAAAAGTGGGCATATTCGACACTATTTTTATGTGGCCGTAGATCAAAAAAGCGTTGCCGTAGGCCATTTTTTCAAATAGGCAACACCAGGGGGGCGTGGCATCCGCGGCCGTTGCATTAGCCACCTAAGGCAACACTTTTGCCCATCTACGGCCACGGAAAGAAAGTGTTGCATTATAGCCATAATGCAACACTATTTGCACGTAATGCAACACTATTCAGCGTTGCCTTAAGCATTAGTTAGGGCCCGGCTTCCAGTGCCGCCACGTCAGCTTTCCACGTCAGCTGTCTACGTGTCACACGACACGTCATCTCTCCATGTCAGCACTCCACGTGTCACATGCCACACCAGCTATCCACGTCAGCTGTGGGGTCCACGTGCGATGGGTAAGCAATTATATTTAATGTAATGCAACACCACTACAATATGTAATGCAACACCATTACAATGGAATGCAATATCAATAAAAGCTAACGCAACAGTAGAAGAAGGAAAATGCAACACTAATTTGATAGAAATACAATGCTTTAATTAAATATTTTGCAATACAGGTTTTGTTCAAGAAACTCATCCAAAGCAATTGTTTTAATTATCCAAATATCAAAACTCAAAAATCAGCTACACTGTTTTGTTCATTGTATACAGTAAGCTCGAACTACTTCAAGAATAGGTGCACGGCATAAGGGACATTATCCTGATCCATTCCTGGCCAATTCTTTAGCGAATTCTGAACATGTACACATGTGTCCACACCTGCAAAATGTATTACTCATTTGTATATATGAATCATATATATGCAGCAATCCGATTGCAATAGGAAATATATATGTATGTTAGTATGTACCTATATATGAATCATATATATGCAGCAATCCGATCTGCAAAATGTATCCCTCTGCCTTCCAGAATTAAATATGCACCTGATCAAATGATAACAAGTTATTTGATAAGTGGTGGCATCGAATGGCCATTGGCCTTCTTAGTAAAATGTTATGAACACAATTATTACAATTGACTTACTGACCATTGGCGATTGGTCACTCATGCCAGCCAACAAATAAGCAATTTCATATGGCCATTCGTCTTCTGAGCAAAAAGTTTTCAGTTCCCATATTACTGCCACGTACAGTGTGTCACTTCATATCCTGTCAAGCTTCAGAAGCATATCGTCATCTACATCTTCAACTCCTAAACAAAACTCCATCGTCAAAAGTTAAAAAAAACAATGGAGGACTCTTCACTATGCATCACTGCCACTGTTCTTTCAGGACATTGGACTTACGAATTTGTGCATCTCACGCTTAGGCATACGCTGAAGCTTAATGAGGAGTGGACTATACGGGTTATACCCAAAAACTCTTTTCTAATAACATGCCCATCTTACAGTACGCGTGATCATGCGCTAATGTTGAAACTTTTTACAAAAATTGGAGGTGCTTTTTATGTGCAACAATGGTCTGCTGAAGAATTTGAGCCTGAACCAGCGTTCGAGGCAGAATCATGGGCCAGAGTTGTTGGCTTTCCCGAGTTCCTGAAGGCAAATGTTCCTGCAATAAAAGAATTAATGACGCCAATGGGAAATGTGTGTGAAATTGACGACTGTCATTGGTCTCGAATTGACCATAGATCATTATACCTGAAAATGGAATTTTATGAAGGCATTGGCTTGGAGAATGTTTTTGCTGCTCGATTCGACAACAAGAAATACATCATTAGGGTTGAGCGCAGCCAACATACTCATCCTTTGACGAGGCCTGAAATTCTGTTTGTGAGCAATAGGGAGGAACCGGTGGTACCATTTTTTTGTGATCATAGGTAAATTTTACTTCCATCCACAGTTTCTTATAGTGAGACACAACCACACATGCACACACTCACATACATACATACAAGGTTATAATGCCCCACCCAAGATTCTGAAATAATAATACAAACTGGTGCTCTGTTAGTTGTACATAGATGTGGTTGTGTGGCTTGAATTTGAGACACTGTTATTGTATGGCTTGAATTTCCTTCAGATGTGGTTACATGTCAAATTGTTTGATAATTAATGTGTGTTACATGTCAAATTGTTTGATAATTAAGGCATATAAACTCGTAGGTGGATCACATTATTTGAGAATTGAATCATATAATATATTAGGTGGATCACAAAATGTTTACAGAAATAGAAGTTTGATCATATAATACATTAGGTGGATCACAAAATGTTTACAGAAATAGAATTAACATACCTATTGAAGTTTGACCATCCAAAGATCGCTTTGCCCTCCACAACAAGAAATTCTGGTTTGGTCGCTGACTATGCTCTATCCTTAACAGCCACTCTAACATAGACAATGACTCTGACATGGACAATGACTCTGACATGGATGCTGGTGCTGATGCTGGTGTGGATGCTGGTGATGATGCTGGTGATGACTGGTGATGTTTGTGGATGTTGGTTTTATTCTGCTGGTAATGATTTTTGGCTTGAAATTTTGTGAATATTTGTGAAACTTTGTGTGGTTGTGGAAGTTTGTGATGACTGGTGATGACTGATGATGGATGCTGGTGAATGTTTTTGAATGTTTGTGAATGGTACGTTTTTTTGTTTGTGAATGCTGGTGATTTTTTAAAATCTCTGCGTACGTCTCTGGTGTATACTTATGATACTTGTGCGTGTATACTTGTGCGTGCCTTCAGATGGCTGCCTTATGATACTTGTGCGTGCATATATACTTGTGCGCGCGTGTATACTTGTGCGTGTCTACTTGAGCGTGTGTACTTGTGCGTGTATACTTATGATACTTGAGTTTGTATACTTGTGATACTTGTGCGTGTATACTTATGATACTTGAGCGTGTGTACTTGTGCGTGTATACTTATGATACTTGAGCTTGTATACTTGTGATACTTGTGCGTGTATACTTGTGTGTGTATACTTATGATACTTGTGCGTGTATACTTGTGCGTGCGTGTATACTTGTGAGTGTATATATGCACTGCGTGTATGACGTGTATTGTAATAAAACGAAAATGCTTGAGTGCCCGCTTCAGATTTTGTCAAAATCTGCGGTAAGAGGCTTAAAATTCGGATGTCACCGCAGTGCAAATTAACCTCAAGCATACAAATTAACCGTAGTGTAAGGTATGAACCTCAAGCAGTGCAAATTAACCGCAGTCCCCATTCCTTAACTAGCTCGACCTCTATAATAAACCAATGTCTTTTTCATGCCAGTAGCCCGGTTCTCATGGTTTATTGCTGGGTATAATTTTCGAATAAATCTCAGCATAATCCCAAATCCCAAATCAATAATAAGCGCAACTAATTACTCATAAGCGAATGGGTTTTCCAAAATGTAACAAATGAACTAATTACTAATTACTCATAATCCAATCTATAATAAGCGCAACTAATTCACAGTGCAATACAAACTGAACCTGAGGGAAAAAACTGGCGATGTCAGCGCCCTGAGCAATCAAAACTAGAAAGCGTTTCAAAGCTTCATCCTTTTCGGAATAGAATTTGCTGTCGAGGAGAGGATCGATACTGACGTGAATTTAGGTTTAAATTTTTGTCAATAGTAAAAAGGGGGAAAAACGATTAGATGATAGAGAAGAAAACGATTTCATGAAGGGAGAAGATTGCGCCAAAATTTCGTCAAAAGAATGAAATGACGTGGCTGTCAATGATTGGATGATGGCTAACATTAAGATCATCAGATCCATAGATGGTTTGAACCGTTGGATTAATCTTTCATCTACGGTTGGAGTTTTTATATGTTGATAACGCGGATAGCTGAGCTGGATTATATATACGTAATGCTACGCTTTTAACTGGTGTTGCACATCAGAACACTAAAATTCCCACCGCAACAGTGCATCCACGTATAATGCAACAACATATGAATGCTGTTGCAGAAGCTCGAAGAAATCATAGCTTTCGCCACACTTTTCATGCAACGCACACAAATTAGTGTCGACTATGCCCACTTTTGTAGTAGTGCAATCAGTTGTACATACAAACGGAAAACTAAGCAGTTCTTCCGAACCAGTGCTTATATTCAGCGATGGTGAAGGTTATAAAATTTAACAATTATATAATGTACACACCCATCACCTGATGTTGTTGGATTATTTATATTTACAATGAATATGTGCAGCAAAAGATTGTGATGCAGATGGATTCGAACTAGGGGTGAGTATTATTCGGTTAAACCAAATAAACCAACCAAACCAGTCTATTTTGTTTGGTTTGGTTCGGTTTTGAAATTAAATCGGTTTGTAATCGGTTCGGAAAATTATTAAATTCGGTTATTGGTTTAACCAAATTAACCAAACTTTTACTTTTTTAAAATTATCGATATTATAATTAATATATTTAGGTTAGTTTGGTTATTTATGTAAATTTTAATCACTGCCTATGTGTCAAAATTAATATTAGAAAGCATAAAAATCATAAATAAAAATACTCTAATAAAATATTTATAATTTATTTCAAATTATAATGAATATTCCAAACACAAAGTATAAAACATTATTAGTTCGTTTTAATCGGATAACCAACCGAACCAACCAAACTTAATTCGGTTGGTTTGGTTTGGTTTTCATTTTTATTGGTTTTCGTTTGGTTTGACAAATTTCATCATCGGATAAACAGAACCAACCAAACGATCACCCCTAATTCGAACATGAAACAAAAAGCTGTCAGGTTTTTTTAGCAATTATTAAATTGTAATGCAAAATAGATGATCTTTAGCAATTATTTAATTTAAATAAAAGGACGAAAATCTGGCAGTATTCAAGTAAACAATGTTTTCAAACTATGGTACAACTGTCAGGTTTTTGACCCGTCGTTAATGTTTGGATATTGGTTCGTGGAGGTACTGCTATTTCAGTTAACGCACAAAGATATTTCCTTAATTAGCACAACTATTTTTAAATGTCACATCTTTAGTGTAAGGCATGTATTAAGTGATTGGCTATAAACTAGGGCTGTACCGGTTTCATTTTAAACCGCATAACCGCTTAAAAAACAAAACCGGTAACCGCTAAACTAGACATGAAATGGTCTCCGTTTCATATAAAGTGGTGCGGTTCTACTGCCGCATCAAGAAATAGACGGGAATGGTTGGAATTTTCAAAACCGTGGCCAACCATACCTCCTCTTTTCTACCGTACATGGAACATTAGGGTTTTCCTTCGGTGGATTTGGGACCATTGATGAAAAGGTAAATAATCCCGTTCGTTCAATATTACCCCATAAATAATAATTTGAGAGCAGATATTTCGTAATCGTATTCTCTCCCCCAATATTTTGTTAATTCTTATCGATTATGTTTCACAGTCCATCGATTCCATCCGAGGATTTTCTCATCCAAGCATCACAATAAGAAAGTAACGGTATGTAATTATGATTTTAGTCGATATGTTGATTTCTCTTCAAAACACAGCAATCGATTTCTAATTCAAGGCACCAGTTTTGATTTTTCGTGTTAATCTACTGCGCTGTCTTAATTATTGTTGGTTCTAAATGACTAAAAAGCTGTTTTGCACAAATTGTTTTAGGTACAGATGTTTATACTTTATTGTTTATACATATTCAGTTCAAACTATAATTATTTCGTGAAAATGGAAGCGATGGAAATTGGAAACAGTATAATCTTTACTGATTTTAGACTAGTAACTGTAGTTATTTGTCCCTTGCACTATAGGACTATCAACAATTATTGATGATAAAGGGAGCAAAAACCCTCCGAAACTCAACCATGAATTTTGCATTTTCATAGTTAACTTAAAAGAAAACTTTAGTATAAGCTCAATTTTAGAGATTTACAGCATTATTTATTTGACTGGAAAATGTGTGAAGTTGTGAAGTTTATTTGATTCAATTAGCACAACCCTTCAGAAAGCAATATACATCATCCTGAATTGACTTCTTTGCATTATATTTGCATCTAATATTCAGAGCATTTTTTGTTAGTGGTACACAAAAAAAAGCCCTTCCAAAATAGGGTGCTACTACTTCTCATGTGTTTGCTTGATAGATGCGTTATAATGAACTTTTAATACTAGAAGCAGTATAAGATACATAACTTACTTTATTATAGTCCATCCATTTATGCTGTAAACTGTTGATTATGCAATGCTTCTTTTCCTTACATTTTAGCATATTTTACTGCTACATAATAATATTTATTTTTACCCGTTAGCCATGTACTTAGTCAGCTTAACTTTCCACTGTGAGTATTTTTGCGTTAGAAGCCTAGACATGTATGTATATTATACTAAAATTTTAATTAAGCACAACATTATTTCATTTTATTTCATGCTCTGTTTTCATGTCATAAGTTTATTAGCTTGATCAAATATAATGATGTTAAGTTATGTTTTGCTTAAACCAATTTACTGTATATACACGCACATTCATATATATATATATATATATATTATATATGTGTGTATGAACCTGAGTAGTGTCTATATGCGAGCGTGAACTGGTTTCATGTGCATGTATTTGTGCGAGCGTTCCTTGTGCATCGTTACGTGTGTGTATAGCGTCCGTGTCTTTCAATATAAATTGCAGTGCCCGTAAATATGAATACTGATCTTTCTTCTCATAAATCTTACTACAGAAATGGATATTGTTCAAGAACGACATTCACCTATTCCTAATATGGAAGAAATGGATATTGTTCAAGAACGGCATCCTCAAGGACCGAATTCATCTTCGCAGGTAACTCCTAAACAGAAATCTAGCAGAAAGCGTAAGTCTTGGGTTTGGAAACATGACACTGAGTCTAAGGATGTCAATGGGAAAAGAAATGACATTTGTAACACTTGTAAAACAACATTACCCGCTGATAGTATGCATTACGGGACTACCACTATTGCTGAGCATCTTAAACGTAAATGTAAAGAATGTCCAGCTTATCAAGGCATTCTTAAAGGCCAGCCCATAATAACTCAAACAAATTTAGGTGGTCCACTAATCCCTTATTCTTTTAGCCAGAAAAGATGTGAAGAAAAATTAGTTCGGTTTATTATTCAAGATGAAATGTCTTTTAGAATGGTAGAAGGAGCTGGTTTTAGACAGATGTTGCTAGAATTATGCCCTAGACTAAAAATACCAAACAGACAAAAAATTGCTGCACTTGTATGGGAGATGTATTACATGGAAAAAGCTAAAATTATGAGTGTAATAGGGAAACAAAGGGTTAGTATTACAACAGATACGTGGACATCCATACAAAATGTTAACTACATGGTTGTCACGGCTCATTTTATGGATAGTGATTGGAAGCTACACAAAAGAATAATTAATTTCACAAAAATCACTAGTCATGTTGGTTTAGAGCTAGGTAAAAGCATAGAGACTTGCTTGAGAGGTTGGGGAATAGAAAATGTGTTGTGTATTACGGTGGATAATGCTAGTTCAAATTAGCCAGCTATTGAACATGTAAGGAAAAGACTAGATGACATGAATGGGGTTATTCTCAATGGGAAATATATTCATATGAGATGTGCTTGTCATATTATCAATTTAATTGTTAAAGATGGCCTAAAAGTTTTCTTTAGTTCAATTGAAGCAATTCGAAATTGTGTTAAGTACATTCACTCTTCTCCATCACGGTTAGAAAAGTTTAAAATATATGCACGTTTGTTGAAAATGGATCAAATGTCCAATATACCCATGGATGTATCTACTAGGTGGAATTCCACGTATAAATTGTTACATGGTGCGGGAAAATATCAAAAAGTGTTTGCTATGATGGAGGAAGACGATCTCCCTTTCATTAATTATTTTAATGAAAATGAACATAGGCAACAAAATAGGGTTGGATCACCATGTGTTGATGATTGGGTGAAAGCTAAAGCCTTTGTGCACTTTTTAGAAAAGTTTTATGAGGCCACGTTGATGCTTAGTGCATCAAAAACTAGTACATCATATCTTATTTTAAAAGTCGTGGCTGAATTATTATGGGAGATTGACTTGCAGATTAGGGACTATTCTAATCCAATTCTACTAGATGTGGCAGTTTCTATGAGGGAGAAGTTTAATAAATATTGGGGAGATTTTGAATATGTCAATAAGATGATATACATTGCTCCTGTTTTAAATCCTAGATGGAAGCTTAATATCATTGAAACATGTTTTGAATGCATTGGGTATAATGAGATCAGCCTCTCTCATATTGTAAGTGAAACAAAAAGAAATTTGCTCTCTTTGTTTAATGAATATAAAGGGGTGGATAATAATATTTCTTCTCCCTCGACCACCTCGACTTTTCAAAGCCCTACAATTTCAGAGAACATTTTACTTGGGCTATCTCCATTTGAGTTGCAGGTCAAACGAAGGAGGGAGGCTATGGAGGTGGCAGATATTGCTAATGAAGTTGATAAATACTTTTCCGATCATTGTGAAAAATTGGATGGCAAATCTTTTGATATATTGAATTGGTGGAATGTTAACCAATCATGGTATCCGATTCTTTCCAAAGTAGCTAAAGATGTACTATCAATTCCAAGCTCCACCGTAGCAAGTGAAAGCGCATTTAGCTTAGGTAGAAGAATAGTGGATCCATTTAGAGCTTCGCTTACTCCAAAAACAGTGGAAGCTCTAGTCTGTGCAAGTGATTGGGTTAAAGCAGAAGACTTTCATTTTTACATAGAGCCAGTGGAAGATGATATTCAGCTGTACAAAGAGCTTGAAGCTCTTGAATTAAGTAAGAAATATTAATTCATATAGATAATTATCTTATGTAGATGTTATGCTCATTGTTTATTTGATATTGCATTAGGTACTTTGAAAGCGGCAGCTCTTACAGGTGCCGATCCAAATGCATGTTAGTGCATTATTAAAGGTACCGTGCTTCTTTTCTTGCTAAGTATTATTCAAGTTAATGTGGATCATTCATGTGTCTGCTCTTGTTAACTTGTGTCTGCTCATGTTAATTATGTCCATGACAGTAAAATTTATTCAAGTTAATGCCATTACTAGAGAACTCAATATGTTGTTTTTACGTCTATTTCTACATGCGCTTTCTCAAAATACTTTTCAAAATATGTTTGGAGTAATTCAAAGTAGTTTGTTTCTACATCTGTTATGCTTAAGGTACCTGTAAAATTTGAGGAAATCCACAACCACTTTTTATGTTTTCTTCTTATTGAAATATTTGCTGGTTCTTATTGAAATATTTGCTGAAAGCCCATCTTTGGTCATGATAGGAAGCTTATAACATGATTAATGAAAGACTCCAGGTAGCACAAATAGACAAATATAAATTAGTGAAGGAATGATGAATGGTTGCACATAGAAACAACGTAAATGAGATAAGCATTGTACTGGCAAACAAGATTACTACTTCTCTGAGGGTTCTATAAATTAGATGAATTACTTTCTTATATCAGTGATCGCCATATCGTTTTGTTGCTATGTAACAGTTGCCATATCCAAACAATAGAATGTGCAACATATCCTTTGGATTTTATTTATTGCTTTATTACATTATTTACGTTATTTTTTTCTTTGAAGTTTGTGTTCCTTTACACCGCAATTTTTCAGCAAATATTTTCAATTAATAACTTAGTCAGGGGAGTTTAACATAATTTCATAATCATATATAGCAAACAGACCTAAATGAAATGAAACAATTTAGAAAGTTGCACAAAACACAACACAACAGTCAAGGAATAAGAATGAGAACCTAATTTAGGCTAATGCAGTATGATTTATTGAATGCAATACATAGGGATGTTAGAACTAAAAGGGAAATTGATTTTTTATTGTGCATGGAAGAACTAAGCAGCAGGCTAGCAGCTAATAAAATTTAGGCTAATGCAGTATAATTTTGTCTCTTGGCAGTATTTTGGACTTTTGTTGCAGCATGGATATAGACATATAAAGTCAGCTCATGTTAACTACAAATTGCTGCTCTAGCACGCCGTATAGAGTCGGTCTCCATTACAATATAATCTGCTCAAGCTGTGTGGAGAGTGAAGTCTACGAACTCATGAATTGGTCAGTTGAAGCTCGAGAGAAGACGGATGCTGCACCACAACTCGGCACAGGAAGAAGCGTAACTACTGCGATATATAATGAAATGTGAGTAAGATTACTATTTGTAAAAGTTGAAGCATAAACTCTATAATTTATATAGTATAAATGTTGAATTATCAGCATATATCATGTAATGTAATATACACGAACTTATGAATGCCTTGTATTTATGGATATTTATGTAATGTTACTTGTTATTGATTTGATGTGCAAGCTTTTCAATGCTTGTTAGACTGTTGGTGTGATTGTGTAAGCAATACATGTAATGTAATATGCTGTAGTATAACATGCTGTTTGCAGTGTGTTCATTACAGTGGTTACATGTAATGTAATATGCAGTTATCGTGTAGTGTAATATGTTGTTTGCACTTTGTAGTGGTTATATGCTAGTTGCAACGATAATGTGTGTTTTCATTACAGTGGTTACATAGTTAACCATACCGCAATGAGCATCCGTCAACCGTATTATTTAACGGTTAACCGTCATCAACGGTTGATGGTTGCGGTTGCAAAATAAACTAACCGCCAAAGGACGGTATGGCGCCGGTTGACGTTAGTTGCAACGGTTGCCGCACCGTATACACCCCTACTATAAACTGTCAACATGCTCGTTCTGACCAATTATATCATAGAACTTCAAAACAATAAATTTCATTTTCCTAATTGTTCATTTAACCAACCGTGAATGATTTGTATACCTGTATCTCTACGTATATATACGTGCTGAAGATCAATCAAAAGTACATACAAACGGAAAACTAAGGTATTCTTCCGAGCCAGTGCCCATTCAGCCATGGTGAAGGTTAGAAAAATTAACAATTATATAATGTACACACCCAACATATGATTTTGTTCGATTATTTAACTCAATATGTGCAGCAAAAGATTGTGACGCAGATGGATTCGAACATGAAAAGGAAAGCTTTTGAAACTGCTGCTCGGCAACTAGGTGATACACGTTATTGACGCAGCGGCCAAGATCAAACTCCTCACGAATTGATAGATCTGTGGAAAATCGATCAAGGATGAGCTCAACTCCGTTGTTCATTCGGTGTCGGAATCTCTCTATCTTCAACACGTTGAACTCGCAAGATACCGCGTTGTCGATCTACGATTCTTTGAACGTTGATCACTCGCAAATGATACTATAACACCCCACGTCCGTTAATGTCACTCACAAAGAGAATGCATTAAGTTTCGTGAAGCATTATGAGTAAACAGAACAGAATATTACAAGAAAGATACATAAGGTAGTACTTGAAAATTTTATAACATTATTACAGCGGAAGCAAAAATAAAGTTGGGTTACATCTTCAAATATCAAAACCAAGTACATAATATCAGTCTTGTACAAAAGCCTTCAGAGTGCATAATATTAAAGCCATAATCCCCAACAAAAACGCCTTAAATAGGTAGAATCAAAGCCAAGCAGTTCTTCAAGAACTTCTAGTATCTCAAGCAGAGAAAATTCCAAATTAAACTTGAATATTACCTCCCTGAAAACATGGAGAGGGGGGGGGGGGGGGGACGGAAGAAAAGAGGCGAAAACAAACGAGGTCAAACATAAAATCTGGCAAGTCCAATAACTTTAACAGTATAATTATTAAACTAATATGACAAGACATAAACTGGAAAATAAGGAATGACTGTAACACAAGCAGGCATGACCAGGCAAGCAAGATGAATAAGACAACATTATTTGCGCTTCTAATCACTATAGGATAAATACTACACTGCACCAATACTAGTCACTCTAAGAGTTGATCCCGCCTACTGAACATAATAATCATAATAATGATAATAGTAGTCTCGTGTACCCCTAGCTGTCTTCATAGGTGCCGTCTTCTCCTATCTCCACTAATTGTAACCGCTACCCTCCCCATTCTAATTACAACATTTATTCATAATATGATAGTCGTACTCCTAGCTGTCTTCAAAGGTGCCGCCTGCTCCTATCTTCGCTAGTCGTACCCACTACCTTTCCTATTCGATCGGCTCCTTAACTCGTAGATACCCGTGCTGGTCACACAGTTTGGTGTATCACTCTCTAAAGTGGCAACCCGATATGAGTGAAATGCACGGCTTGTACCAACATGATGCAACAACGTATTACCAACCAGCCCGGGCCCACGCACGCATATGACCCCGTTGGACTTGCCATGCCACCGCTAACCCGTTTTGACCTCTTACAATCAAATCCAGTAAGCATGTCCCGTCCTCGACCTAGATCAAGCTCACTTGGATACTAAATGGGTTACTGGATGAGAAGGGTCCCCATACTTGACACAAGCTTTCCACCTATGCTTGGTCCCCACTAGGATTTCCCACTTAACCCCCTCTTATTCATGTCTTCTTACATGTTTCAACTTGGTTAAGTGTTTATAATTATATCCCACATGTCACCCATGTTTCCCACTTATCAAATCAACATGTATTATTCGTTAATTTTGTCCTAATCCTATCCACTTATCAAATCGATATATATATTATTGGTTAAGCCGGTCTTAACCCTACCCACTTATCAGATCAATATATATTATTGGTTAAGCTGGTCTAAACCCTATCACTTATCAAATTAATATATATTATTAGTTAAGCTGGTCTTAACCCTACCCACTTATCAGATTAATATATATATTATTGGTCAAGCTGGTCTTAACCCTACCCACTTATCAGATTAATATATATTATTGGTTAAGCTGGTCTAAACCCTACCAACTTATTAGATTAATATATATTATTGGCTAAGTTGGTCTTAACCGTACCCACTTAACATGTTTTATGTTAACATGTTTTACTTAATTTATGATTAAGTACATCTTAGTTCATAGATACATTGCTTAAGAGAATAACTCCCTAAGTATCAACCCCGAAGACCGAAATCAACATCAGATCGATACTAAGAGAATTACTCAACTCAACCAATCTTCTGTTTGTCATTCATACTCGTCTTTGATCAACATTAATTAACTATTAATGCACACACCTCTCACATTAAGTCGATTGCTTGTGGCCGCTGGATATGTCGGGCGGTTCCGGGTAGACTTCCACCACAAGCCAGACTTAACCTCGTGTCTAAGCATCTTTTAACTATGCCTACGACCTCTCACATTAGACTGCCGTTTGCGGTTGCTGGATGTGTCGGGCGGGTCCGGGCAGTCTTATATCACAAACAAGTCTAACCTCGTGTCTTAAGAATTTACTACGCATTTAATTTATACCTTTGACCTCTCACATTTGACTACCGTTTGTGGTTGCTGGATATACCGGGCGGGTCCGGCCAGTCTTATACCACAAACGAGTCTAACCTCGTGTCTTTGGCATTTATTATTACACAAAATTATTTATCCCCAATTTCAATTAATATCCCTAATTCAAATTGTCAATAATTTCCAATTAAATCTATGTCCATAATTATCGCCTAAATTATGTCCATAATTTCAAGGCATATAAATTACGCCAATTAATGTCTAAAATTAATTATATGCTTTTAAGCCATTTTATGTCAATTTCACAACTTCAATATTTAATATATTCCCAATATCCCCATGTCCTTCATACGTGTAATTCATGAAATATGTTAGACTCGCAAATAGTTTAACTCATAAGAAGAAAAGAAACATCATAACTTGCATGACACATAAAATGGATCTAACTAGCATAAAAGAAAAGTCTAACATGGTTCAAAACTTGCATGATTATAATTCCTATTAACATAAATTTGCATAATCAATAACTTACATAGGCAATAGGCATAATTTGCATAAACTACAAACTGGCATGGATCAAATTATATAAGATATGATTTGCATAGATCTATACACATAAAGGTGAACTTGCATATATGAACATGGTTTTCGCATAAACTTGCATATGATCTACATACCAACTTGTATTAAACTTGCATATGTAATTTAGACGTGTAAACTGAGAATTACATATAAGCTTACATATGATTCGCGTACAAACTTGCATATGATTTACATCCAAACTTACGTATAAACTAATGTCATAAAAAAATGAATCAAATTAAACATATGTGATTAGACATATGAAATGGATCCACCAACATAAGTTAACAAAAACTGGCATATGAACCAACATCATGAATCTTTGTACATAAGACAACAACTAGCGTATATTCACAAAATAGACAATATCATATCGATCAATGATTCAACAGGCACAATCTTATAATCCAAATTATAACTCAACATAATTAATTTATTAATTATTTTGTGAAAGAAAATGTACTCACAAAGAACAGATTAGAAAAGAGAATAAATTCATTCGTCTTTTGTTTTACAATCTTGTCTCACAATTCCTTAGCTTTAAGAAGAAGGTGAACTATTCCAGCAGCAGCATGGTGGCTAAGAGACTAATTTAGTTTAGGTTTAGAGCTTGAGTCTATGTATGCTTATATAGAAAATTAGATTAATTCTAGCCTTTAGATATTAGGTTTTTAATCCGCATCGTACACCTAGTGCTGAGTCAGCAAATGTATTTTATTTATATTAATAACCTTCTATTTTTCTTCCCTTAAATTAATATGAATTGAACTTAAACATCTAATTGCATGTTTTCTTCGATTAGCGTATTTTTCTTAATTGATGTCAATTAACATTGAATAACAATTTCACTATATTCCTCAAATTAACATATTCTGCTTAATGTTAATTGACATAAGTGACAAATTAGCATAGGCATTTATACAAATTAAGATAATTACATGATTTCCTAACAATACCCTATTAACATGTTTACAATTTGATGTCAAATAACATGCTTTTACAAGTGAACATAAATGCCCAATTAACATATTTTCTTTAATTAATATCAATTAATATGAATGACAAATTAGCACAAACACATATATAAACTAAGCTCTATTACATGTTTTTCAATCAATGCCATATTAACACACGTCTACCAATTAATTCCAATCTATTCATGTTTACATATTCTTCCTTTACTGTATACATTAATTGCCCATATATATATATATATATATATAGACACACACACACGCACCTATTCATAAATTCTAATATTGACAACTAATGCAAATTGATTGCTTACCTATTTTAAAAAGTGGAAATCGAGTATATAATTTAATTCCCTTTTTTTCTACTTTCCTCGTAACATACAAAGTCAATGCATAATAAAGTTACCTACATACATATATATCTATTTATACATGCATAAATCTTTCCTTCCCAAATAAATTGACTGTATTTATCTTCTTCTTCTATTTTTTTTACTGCATGCATCCACACATTTCCTTCCGCTTTTTGTATTAATTGCATTGATTTTTCTTTTACCGTAGTCGCGCCTAATTAATTCGCATGCATATTTTTTAATGCACATTTTTAAACTTGTACCTTTTTAACATAATCGTATATATATATATTCATTTTTTTCTTCATTAATTAATTAATCCTTTAATTAATTATCTTTACGGTATAGTATATCTAATTTTGGGTGTTACATTCTCCCCTACTTAAAGGATTTTGTCCCCGAAATCTTCAAGTTAAGAAGAATGTTACCATCCTACCAACCACAACCATCGACTCATCCATTATACACAAGCATCCATTGTCCTTAGAAGAATACTAATGCATGTATGAACATTTGCATAAGTGTGTGTATATGTTCCTATATCCTAATGCAGAAATCAGGCGATCCACTGATTCAGTTGACCTCCTTAATGCAATACATGTCTGTGCCATGTATCCAATATGTATGCAAAAGAATCCTAATGATATATATAAATTCTATATGTGTGCACAACCACCACCAATATGCAACATCCACGTGATGAGCCAACCATATTGCATCCATAAAAAAATTTGCACACATCCATATGCAATATGTAAGTGATTGAGCCGATCTAGTGCCTAATATGTGTGTAAATGCATCCACGAGAAACCACTAGCAAACACTTGCATTCACTTGCATCCATCAAATATAACATGTCTCAAACACATGTTTACAATCATAGGATTTTTCCAAACTAAAGATCGAAGATATAATCGAGAGGACATACTAAACAATAAAACAAGTATAAACAAAGTGATAGAAAAAGGAGAAGTTAAGTATATACCCTCCAAAAGGAAATGGTACAACGCACGCATCTTGTCTTTCGTCTTCCAAGTCATATATCCTTGATCATTTTCCCATTGGAATTTAACCACTTGAGCTCTCGGTTGCGTAACTTCTTGACCTCCGATCCAAGGATGCATGTAGGAGCTCGTCTAATCGTGCCATCTTGCTCCACTTCCACTTCTCTAAGCCTGCTCGGCTCCATTACTTCCGCCGTATCATGTAAACACTTCCTCAAATGCGACACATGAAACACGTCATGAACATTACTAAGCTAGTTGCCTCTTCTCATGTCCCTCCAAAATCTAGGATACATAACCTCAAAATTTCTTCATGGACTCTATTCACCCCTTCTTGTCCGTCCATCCGTCTGTGGACAATAAGTAATGCTCGTACTTAGCGCCTTTTGCATAACACCGTTTCCTCTTGCATCGAAAACTGCTCCAAGCCCTGTCCCGCAAGCACCGATATATACTGTAAATGGTTTGCTCCCATCTAGCAAAGTCAAAACTGGAGCTGTCATCAAAGCCCTCTTCAAACATTGGAAAACATCGTTACAGTCAACATTTCAAACATTGGAAAACATCGTTACAGTCAACATCCCAAGCAAAAGTCAAGTTCTTCTTCATTAACCAAGTAAGTGGGGTTGATATCTTCGCGAAGTCCTTAATGAACTTCCTATAATAACACGCTAGCCCTAGAATGCTTCTTACTTCCATTGCGTTTCTAGGATCCTTCCAATCTTGGATTGCCACCACCTTTGCGGGATCCACAGCTATCCCTTCCTTAGAGACCATGTGTCCTAAGGACCTCACTTCTCTTCTCCCTCTCGGAGCCATGTGTCATACTGGTAATGCAACTGGCTTTGCATTATCTACTAGGTATATACGAAAGTTTATCTCACGCCTTAGGGGTAAACCCCGAACTTCATCTAAGACGTCACCATACTCACGGACCACACGAACAGATTCCAAATCATCGTTGAACGCGTCAAGAGATTCTTGGTAGCTAAGCGTCACTGAACCCCTAGGTCACAAGAAATATCAAGGGTCTTTCCACAACGAGTCAACGATCTAACTACCCTTCTTACACAGTCTAGGATGGCATTGTATCTGGCTAGCCAATCCATGCCTAGAATCAAGCCATAGCCCATGAAGTCAAGACGTACGCATTGCATTCAAACTCAACGCCCAAGATAGACACTCTCAAATCCCGACACACCATAAATAAATGAGCCAAACCACCAATAGGATTTGAGACTACCATGGGATCCCTAACTAGACTAGTATTTAGGTGCAGTGTTTCAACTAACGAAGCAGATACAAACTAATTTGAAGCGCCAAAATCAAACAAAGTTCGAACAGGATGATCAAAAAGGAAAACCAAATTTCAACCGAGATGTTTCTACCTCTATCTGGTATACTAGCCGTGAGGGAACGCATCTGCCCTCCAGAAGATCCTGTACTTTGTCCTTACCCTTGCCCTTGCCTCTTTGGACAATCCTAATAAGAAGCCCTGACTCTCCGTAATGATAACAACTAGTCTTCTTCTTCTTTAAGTAGTCAGGTATTTCACAAGTGTAGCACTTCCTTTTCTCTTGTCCCCCTTGTTATCCTTACTGCCTTTCTTTGGATCTACTTTCTTATCGTGTGTCCTATCCATGTCTCTCCTACACATTCTCCATTCGTAACCTTCCACCAAAATGAAGCTTCACCCTTCATTAACCAAGCAGCTGGTTAAACCTTCCTACCATCGTCTACCTCAAAGGTACCAACAAGTCCTCCACTTCCTTCTAGCTTTGACAAACGTTTCAGTCCCATGAAGCGGTTTTCCACCTATCGTACGGAAGTTCTTACATATCTTAGAAAAAACATCTATACGCGGAGGAAGAGATTCAAAAAGGAAAGAGGAAGAGATCCAAAACGGAGAATCGAAAGGAAGATATATAGCTTTTGGGGATTATGTTTTTCAAAATAAACTTTCCTTTTAAAACCTTTTCAAAAATAGTTTTCAAAAAAAACTTTTATCTAATCTAGTAACATTCATCTCTGATACCAAGTGTAACACCCCACGTCCGTTAATGTCACTCACAAAGGGAATGCATTAAGTTTCGTCGAGCATTATGAGTAAACAGAACAGAATATTACAAGACATATACATAAGGTAGTACTTGAAAATTTTATAACTTTATTGTAGTGGAAACAAAAATAAAGCTGGGTTACATCATCAAATATCAAAACCAAGTACATAATATCAGTCTTGTATAAAAGCCTTCAGAGTGCATAATTTTAAAGCCATAATCCCCAAAAAAACGCCTTAAATAGGTAGAATCAAAGCCAAGCAGTTCTTCGAGAACTTCTAGTATCTCAGGCAAAGAGAAATCTGAATCAAACTTGAATATTTCCTCCTTGAAAACCTGGGGGGAACGAAGAAAAGAGGCGAAAACAAACGAGGTCAGACATAAAGTCTGGCGAGTCCAATAACTTTAACAATATAATTATTAAAGTAATATGACAAGACATAAACTGGAAAATAAGGAATGACTGTGAAACAAGAAGGCATGACCAAGTAAGCAAGATGAATAAGACAACGTTAATTGCGCTTCTGATCACTATAGGATAAATACTACACTGCACCAACACTAGTCACTCTAAGGGTTGATCCCGCCTACTGAACATAATAATCATAATAATGATAATGGTAGTCTCGTGTACCCTAGCTGTCTTCATAGGTGTCATCTTCTCCTATCTCCACTAGTTGTACCCACTACCCTCCCAATTCTAATTACAACATTTATTCATAATATGGTAGTCGTACTCCTAGCTGTCTTCGTAGGTGCCGCCTGCTCTTATCTCCGCTAGTCGTACCCACTAGCTTCCCTATTCGATCGGCTCCCTAACTCATAGATGCCCGTGTTGGTCCCACGATAGGGTGTATCACTCCCTAAAGTGGCAACCATATATGACTGAATTGCACGGCTTATACCTATACGATGCAACAACGCCTTACCTACCAGCCCGGGCCCACGCACGCACTTGACCCCGTTGGACTTGCGTTGCCACCGCTAACTCATTTTGACCTCTTACAATCAAATCCAGTAAGCGTGTCCCTTCCTCGACCTAGATCGAGCTCACTTGGATACTAAATGGGTTACTATTTGAAAAGGGTCCCCACACTTTACACAAGCTTTCCACCTATGCTTGGTCCCCACTAGGATTTCCCACTTAACCCTCTCTTATTCATGTCTTCCTACATGTTTCAACTTGGTTAAGTGTTTATAATTATATCCCACATGTCACCCATGTTTCCAACTTATCAAATCAACATGTATTATTGGTTAAGTTTGTCTTAACCCAATCCACTTATCAGATCAATATATATATTATTGGTTAAGCTGGTCTTAACCCTACCCACTTATCAGATTAATATATATTATTAATTAAGCTGGTCTTAACCCTACCACTTATCAAATTATTATATATATTATTGATTAAGCTGGTCTTAACCCTACCCACTTATCAGATTAATATATATATTATTGGTTAAGCTGGTCTTAACCCTACCCACTTATTAGATTAATACATATTATTGGTTAAGCTGGTCTTAACCCTACCCACTTAACATGTTTTATGTGTCATATATATATATATATATATATATCGTATAACATGTTTTACTTAATTTATGATTAAGTACATCTTAGTTCACAGATACATTGGTTAAGAAAATAACTCCCTAAGTATCAACCCCGAAGACCGAAATCAACATTAGATCGATACTCAGAGAATTACTCAACTCAACCAATCTTCTGTTTGTCATTCATACTCGTCTTTGATTAGCATTAATTAATTATTAATGCACAGACCTCTCACATTAAGTCGATTGCTTGTGGTCGCTGGATGTACTGGGCGGTTCCGTGCAGACTTCCACCACAAGCCAGACTTAACCTCATGTCTAAGCATCTTTTAATTATGCCTACGACCTCTCACATTAGACCGCTGTTTGCGGTTGCTGGATGTGCCGGGCGGGTCCGGGAAGTCTTATACCACAAACAAGTCTAACCTCGTGTCTTAAGAATTTACTACGCATTTAATTTATACCTTTGACCTCTCACATTAGACTAGCGTTTGTGGTTGCTGGATATGCCGGGCGGGTCCGGGCAGTCTTATACCACAAACGAGTCTAACCTCGTGTCTTAGGCATTTATTATTACACATAATTATTTAACCCCAATTTCAATTAATATCCCTATTTCAAATTGTCAAAAATTTCCAATTTAATCTATGTCCATAATTGTCGCCTAAATTATGTCCATAATTTCTAGGCATATAAATTATGCCAATTAATGTCTAAAATTAATTATATGCTTTTAAGCCATTTTATGTCAATTTCACAACTTCAATATTTAATATTTTCCCAATATCTCCACGTCGTTCGTACGTGTAATTCATGAAATATGTTAGACTCGCAAATAGTCTAACTCATAAGAAGAAAAGAAACATCATAACTTGCATAACACATAAAATGGATCTAACTAGCATATAAGAATAGTCTAGCATGGATCAAAACTTGCATGATTATAATTCATATTAACATAAATTTGCATAATCAATAACTTACATAGGCATAATTTGCATAAACTACAAACTGGCATGGATCAAATTATATAAGATATGATTTGCATAGATCTATACATATAAAGGTGAACTTGCATATATGAACATGGTTTTCACATAAACTTGCATATGATCTACATACCAACTTGTATTAAACTTGCATATGTAATTTAGACATGTAAACTAAGATTTACATATAAGCTTAAATATGATTCGCGTACAAACTTGCATATGATTTACATCCAAACTTACATATAAACTAATGTCTTAAAAAAATGAACCAAATTAAGCATATGTGATTAGACATATGAAATGGATCCAGCAACATAAGTTAACAAAAACTGGCATATGAACCAACTTCATGAATCTTTGTACATAAGACAACAACTAGCGTATACTCAACATAATTAATTTATTATTATTTTGTGAAAGAAATTGTACTCACAAAGAATGGATTAGAAAAGAGAATAAATTCGTTCGTCGTTTGTTCTACAATCTTGTCTCACAATTCCTTAGCTTTGAGAAGAAGGTGAACTATTCCCGCAGCAGCATGGTGGCTAAGTGACTAATTTTGTTTAGGTTTAGAGCTTGAGTCTATGTATGATTATATATATTAATAACGTTCTATTTTTCTTCCCTCAAATTAATATGAATTGAACTTAAACATCTAATTGCATGTTTTCTTCGATTAGCGTATTCTTCTTAATTGATGTCAATTAACATTGAATAACAATTTTACTATATTCCTCAAATTAACGTATTCTGCTTAATGTTAATTGAAATAAGTGACAAATTAGCATAAGCATTTATACAAATTAAGATAATTACATGGTTTCCTAACAATACCCTATTAACATGTTTACAATTTGATGTCAAATAACATGCTTTTACAAATGAACATAAATGCCCAATTAACATATTTTCTTTAATTAATATCAATTAATATGAATGACAAATTAGCACAAACACATCTATAAACTAAGGTTAATTACATGTTTTTCAATTAATGCCATATTAACACACATCTACAAATTAATTTCAATCTATTCTTGTTTACATATTCTTCCTTTACTGTATACATTAGTTGCCCATATATATATATATATATATATATATATATATATATATATATGTATGTATGTATGTATGTATGTATGTATGTATGTATACACGCACCTATTCATAAATTCTAATATTGACAACTAATGCAAATTGATTGCTTACCTATTTTAAAAAGTGGATATCGAGTATGTAATTTAATTCGCCATTTTTTTCTACTTTCCTCGTAACATACAAAGTCAATGCATAATGAAGTTACCTACATACATATATATCTATTTATACATGCATAAATATTTCCTTCCCAAATAAATTGACTGTATTTATCTTCTTCTTTTTTTTTACTGCATGTACCTACACATTTCCTTCCGCTTTTTGTATTACTTGCATTAATTTTTCTTTTACTGTAGCCTAATTAACTCGCATGCATTTTTTTCAATGCACATTTTTAAACTTATACCTTCTTAACATAATTGCATATATATATTCATTTTTTTTTATTTTTCTTCATTAATTAATTATCCTTTAATAAATTATCTTTACGGTATAGTATATCTAATTTCGGGGTGTTACAGATACCGTGAATCAGCGTCAAATTCGTTGACTCGAGCGCACTCGAATATCCGAAAATGGAGAAAGGAGATTAAACTCAACTTCTAATTTTAATCGTGGCACAAAGCTCACACAAGGGATTTTTAATCAAAATTCAACAACCTTTACAACTCATTCCACACCTCTATTTATAGGGTTTACAACACGCCCTGTCCAAACGGACGATCCGAGCACAAGAGAATGACCCAATAAAAGCGTCCGACTTTTTATGATACGCGATCTGTAACACGGTGCAAATAATAGATCGAACGACTCAACTACGACATTACACAACGCTGGAATGAGCGACCCTTATATGATCTTGTATTTTTGACATCTCTTATTGTCTTCAGCCAGTAGTGATCCAAGAGTGTTCGACTTGATAGTAAACGTTTCCAAAATGAACGACTTAGATGTTGACAATATAGAAGTGAGCGACCCATTAGCGAACGTTCTAAGATTGATCGACTCTGGAGTGAGTGATCCAAAAGCAAACGATTCAATCCTTAAACAATCCAACGATACTTCCTTAATCCTGCTCTTTCTTTTCAAGCTGGGGAACGAGCTCATTGGATCGTTGGGCTCCTTCCCATGATTCATTGGCTCACAGAACGACCCTGCTAGATCGTTGGACGACTGATTCTCTACTTATTCAAGCTTCGAATTTACAAAAGATCTGCTCTTCCTCCCGTTTCGTTCTAGGTCATTGAACGACTGGTAGCTCGCATACAAGCATCTTTCATGGTGCACTGCATCATCCTCCCCTGGTTGACAAGAATTCGTCCTCGAATTCACACATTCTTCTTTGCTGATAAGCTCATCTTCATAGTATGGAATTAAGTATTTGACATTGAACACATCCGAAGTATACACACCTTCTGGCAGTTTCATCTGATAAGCATTATCATTGATTTTCTACACAATTTTTATGGGACCAATCTTTCGAGTCTTCAATTTGTTGTAAGTTTCCATAGAAAACCGATATTTCGTCAATAATGCGTAAATGAATTCTCCCTCTTCGAATTTAACATTCCGTCGATTCAAATCTGCAAATTGTTTATATTTCATATTTGACTTGAGCAATCTCTCCTACAAACTTTGTGACATTCCTGCAATTCATTAACAAAATAACTGGCTCATTTAACAATCCCTTTCTACGGTGGAACTGTTGATAAATCTAAGGGTCCTCTCGGTACGATTGAATAGATAATCTGAAATGGACTAATCCTCGTACTTCGATTGATAGCACGATTGTGTGCAAACTCAGCTTGACACAATTTCGCATCCCAACCTTTCGAATTATATTTTACAAGGCATCTCAACAAATTTCCCAAAGATCTGTTCACCACTTCTGTTTGTCCATCTGTTCGCGGATGATAAGCACTGCTAAATTTCAGCTTCGTTCCAATCATTTTCCCCAGACTAATCAAGAAATGACTTAGAAAACATGTATATCTATCTGAGACAATGGATTCAGGTAATCCATGAAGTCGATAGATCTCTTTGAAGAATATCTAAGCAACATTCACCGCGTCTACCGCCTTTTTGCAAGTAATAAAATGAACTATTTTCGAAAAACGATCTACTACTACGTAGATAGAATCATTGCCTCGTTGCGTCCTCGACAATCCCAAGACAATCCATACTAGTGTCTATCCATGGCTTAGTAGGTATAGGTAACGGCATGTATAATCCAGCATTAGTGGCAGTTCCCTTAGATACTTAGCAAACGTGGCATCATTGCACAAACTTTTCGACCTCTTTCCTCATATATGGCCAAAAGTAAGAATCAACGATCAGTTTTAAAGTACGATCACGGCCCACGTGTCCTTCCTCATGTAATTCTTTGACAATTTTCATCCTTAAACTGCAATCTGGAATACATTATTGATTTCCTTTAAATAGAAAACCATTGGTTAGCACATAACCTTCCATATTTCCTTCCTTGACTTTGGCTATGACCTACGAGAAATATGAATCGATTGTTAGCAGTTCTGGAAGTACATTAAAACCGACTACTTCGACTCACATAGTCATAAGCAAATGATTCCTTCGACTCAAAGCATCAGCTACACGATTAGTTACTCCAGACTTGTGTTTTACAACAAATGTAAGTTGTTGCAAATAAGCAATCCACGACGCGTGCTTAGCAGCAATCTTATCTTGACTTTGCAAATGCTTCAAAGCTTCATGGTTAGTATATAGCACAAACTCCTTATGAAACAAATAGTGTCTCCAATGCTTGACGACTTGTACAATAGCATAAAACTCCACGTCATACGTATTGTATCTCATCTTTGCTCCAAATAGCTTCTCACTGAAATATGCAATAGGACAGCCCTTCTGACTCAACACTCCTCCTATTCCAACTTTTGATGCTTCTGTATGCAATTCAAATAATAGCTGGAAATCAGGCAGCACAAGGACTGGTGCGGTCGTCAAAAGTTCCTTAATCTTCCCCAAAGAAACTTAAGCTTCCTTTGTCCATTTAAATTGTTTCTCTTTCATGCAATCAGTAATAAGAGCCATCACACTACTAAAGTGTGGAATAAACCTTCGATAGAATAATGCCAATCCATGAAAGCTTCTGACTTCCGTTATGGTTTTTGGTCAAGGCCAATCTCTGATTGCAGCGATTTTTTTCTGATCCACTTGTATCCCTTCCTTGGATACATTGTATCCTAAGAACAAAACAATTTGCGTCATGAACACGCACTTCTTTATTGCAGCATAAAATTGTTCTTGATGAAGAATCATCAACACTGCTTTCACGTGTTGTATCTGCTCTTCCATACTAGCATTATAGATCAAAATATCATCAAAATATACCACCACAAACTTTCCAATGTATGGTCCGAAAATCTGATTCATGACTATCATAAAAGTACTTGGTGCATTCGATCGACCAAATGGAATAACCATCCATTCATATAATCCCTCACGAGTCTTGAATGCGGTCTTCCATTCATCCCCTAGTCTAATTCGAATCTAATGATAGCCACTCTTCAAATCAATATTTGAGAAGATAACAGATCCACTGATGTGGTCCAATAGATCATCTAGTCTCGGCATAGGAAATCGGGTATCGAACAGTGATCTTATTGAGAGCTTTACTATCCCCACACATTCTCCATGAACCGTCTTTCTTCGGAACTAACAAGGCAGGCACGGCACAAGGACCAAGGCTCTCTCGTATTTTCCCTTGTTCAAGAAGCTCTTCAACTTGTCTCCTCAATTCTTCATGTTCCTTCGGACTCATTCGGTAATGCGGTTTGTATGGCAACACTGCACCTGGCACCAAATCAATTTGACGTTGTATGTCCCTGAGTGGCGGTAATTCCTTTGGCAACTCTTCAAGAAACACATCTTCAAACTCTTTCAGCACAGGCTCAGCTTCAGATGGAATATCAGACTCTTCATGAGATTCAAATCCAATAATCATAAACACTTCACGAATCTCTTCTACTTCTTCAACAAATTCCTTCAAAGATAAAAGACTAGTCGAGTTCATCTTCTTCTCAGTTTTGACTTCATTTTGCTCACACTTCTTAGGAACTAACATGATTTTAGTGCCTTCAAACATGAAACTATAGTTGTTGGTTCGACCATCGTGATGAACTAATCGATCATACTTCCATAGTCTTCCCAAGAGAAAATGGCATACGTCCATATGAACTACGTCACACCAAATATCATCTTTGTATTTCAACCCAATGGAAAATGATACAAAGGCTCTTTTTCCAGCTGTGACTTCTCCTCCTTTCTTTAGCCAAGCAAGCTTGTAAGGTCTAGGATGTTTCTTCGTCTTCAATCCCAGCTTCTTAACAGCTTCTTCAAAAATCATGTTGTCGCAACTCGTAGCATCAATAACAAATCGCAAATCTTTCCCATAATAGTGCAAGTAGATTGGAAAATATTGTTTCGCAACCAACTAGAATCATCTATGTGATTTGGAGTCATACACGATCTTCTCATCATTAAACTATTTCCCTCGTCTCCTGACTCTACTTCCTCCTCATTATTTTCAACATCGTCAAATTTTAGTGGTAGAGAATAATCTATGCCAACTTCTACATCTTCAGCTATCATTGTTGTCTTCCTCAATATTGGACATTCATTGCTTTTACGTCCAACTTCTTGACAATTAAAGCACTTAACAATCGGGGTGACCTTTGGCTTTGTAGCATCATTGACAACAGGCTTTGAAATGGGCTTAGAAACATTAGTATTGCTAACCATTCCTTTGCTTTGACTGTTAGCAGTTGTGAACACTCCTCCTCCTTGTCTCCCTTGCTTCTCCAAGCGAGAGCTTTCTGATGAGATTCCGCAACAGTCATTGGATAGAACATATTCACCATATCCTGAATCTGATTCCTCAACCCCCCAACATATCTAGCAGTCAATTGTTCCTCTGTTTCCATGATGTCATTACGAGTGATCAATTGATAGAACTCATCGGTATAATCACTCACGGGTTTTTTTCCTTGTCTCAAGTCCTACAAGCGTTGATACATAAGGAATTGATAATTGTGAGGTAAGAAGGCATCTCTCATCATCCTTTTTATCTTTTCCCATGTGACAACCTTCAGTTTTCCCATTCTTTCACAAGTTAGCTTAGTTTGTTGCCACCAGGCAATAGCCCTTCCCCTCAAACGAGTAGCTACCAATTCCACTCTTCTATTTTCTGGTACATTCTTGAATTTCATAATTTCCTCGACATTCGACAACCAATCTAGGAACTCTTCTGTAGACATTCCTCCCTTGAATTCTGGAATTTCTGTCTTCATCCCTGATTCCCAATTATAATTACCTTCCAGTTGACAGAAAGGATTTCGATCTCGTCCTGGGGAATGAAAATGAATGCTACTTCTTTCATCTTTGCAAACTGAATGATGACGATATCGATCATGAATATCTTCATGTCTTTCATGTATATGGGACGGTTCACGAGAATAATCGTCGCGATTCCTTTTTTCTCGGTCCAATGGTGGTGATCTTCTATGTCTTTCCGAATTTTATGGCGAAATCCGGTGTCCACCATGATTTGAATCGGGTGATGCTCTTCTTCTAGTTTGATTCATATCTATCATCAGCTTTTCTAATCTTCTAATTCCTTCATCAAACTTATCATTGATTCTTTTCTCCATTTGTTCGGCTTCGTCTCTCCGATACGTTTCTTCCCAATTCTGATGACGATTAACACGTCTTGGCGGTATAATCAATTCTCAAACAAAATGGAATGAACTTCAAATCTGAACAAACTTCAAAACACTTGTACTGTCCAAATTTCTGAAACGATCCAAACTTGGACGATGATGGTTTAGCTGATATGGTGTTTAAAAGGAAATGGTGTAGATCTTGGTGGTCTACGAAATGGTAATCGCGACTGAATTAGATCTGATGATCTAACTAGTTCCAGCGATTGTGGACAAGTGACGGCGACTGATTAATAGATGCAACTAAACAAGATCTGACGATCTGAACAACTTCGGCGATCTAAATCAGTGGTGGTCAGGACTGAATGGCGTTCTGGTGAATGGCGGCAGTTTAAAGTGGTAGCGGAAATAGAATGGATGATGTCGGCGGTGATGGTGATAGCTTGAATGGTTTCTGGCGATCCAACCAAGTGATGGAATTCTCGCTCTGATACCAAATTGACGCAGCGTCCAGGATCAAACTCCTCACGAATTGAAGGATCCGTGGAAAATTGATCAAGGATGAGATAGGTGCTCAACTCCGTTGATCTTTCAATGCCAGAATCTCGCTATCTTCAACATGTTGATCTCGTAAGATACCGCGTTGTCGATCTACGATTCTTTGAATGTTGATCACTCGCAAGTGATACCGTGAATCGACATCAAATTCGTTGATTCGAGCGCACTCGAATATCCGAAAATGGAGAAAGGAGAATGTAACACCCCACCTCCGCTAGGGTCACTCACAAAGGGAATGCACTAGGTTTGGTGAAGTATTATCGAGGTAAACATGCACAGAAATATTACAAGACAGAACATATTTAAAACAACGGAAGTAAAGCAAATTTCATTACCTTATAAAATAGTAAGGTCGAAAGCGTTTTACATCAGAATACATCAAAACCTGTCTTGCAATAGTAAAGAAGCATAAACCATTTCATAAATTATTCCCCAAGTAAAACAGTAAGGTAGCCATAGCCAAGAAAAGTCCAAGCCATGCATGATGACCTTCAAGCAGAGGAATTCCGAACTAAATAACAGTGTTTCCTCCCTGAAAACCTGGGGGGGAAATGGAAGATAAAGAGGCGAAACAAAACTGGGTCAGTCATAAAGACTAGTAAGTCCTATCTACTTCCAGTATTAAAACAGGTTAAGGTAACATGACATGCATAAACTGAAAGTAAACATAAGGATGACGACAAGATAGATAAGCTAAACCAGGATAACTGGATGAACTACTGTAGCAAGATAAACTAAGGTATCATGATAAACTACGGTGTCAAGATAAATCAAGGTATCACATCGTCAGGTTTCTATCAAATATACTATCCCCAAGGTATCTATCATGCATAACATCCCAAGGTATTTATCATGTATATTTGCTCTGCACCTCTCGTACTAGTATTCCAACCCGCGTCATGTGTTAACTATGAATGTCCCTTGCCCAATGTCATGTAATGGTCCATGTCAACCTAATATATAGCATATGTAGGTTTCCCTAACTCGTATGTTTCTTTCCATGTATAAGTTCAGTCCTTTGCCATAGGCCGTACGGGCTTTCCCATGTAAATCTACACCACCTCAACGTAGTACCATTTTATCCTTGAAGTTGTTTTGGACTGCTACCCTTGAACTGGTTATGTTTTCTTACCATGGACTATCGCGTGTTCACTTAGGATTTATGCCACCTAGGACCCCTAGGGATTATGCTACCTAATGAACGTTTCCGTGTCTCGGTTTGGGTTCAAGCCACCTAGGACCACTAGGGATTATGCCACCCATCAACCACGCCCTTTATCCCACGTATGTATCGTGAATCGTTTTCCATGTCTAGACGCACATGTATCTCAATGTGCCATCCGAGTTCCGTGCCAGGGCAAATCAAGAAATGCAGAACTCGGTCGGGAGCTTTAAGTCATCTGCCGATGCAGATATCAAGGTCTGTTTTTGTATTTGTGGCTATGGTCCCACGTGACCCCTCCCTCAACTACTGAAAGGCAATCCAAGAAAAATCATGTATGAGAACTACATCCCGGCCCCACAATAGCCCCACTTTCCTATTGGCCAACCTCACCCATAACTCGATAGCAAGTATATGGTCTGTTGGGAGTTCTCTGCCTTTCCGTACGTACATGATTGACTAAAGATGGTAGGTAGTCGATGACGCACTATCCAGGGCAAAAACAAGAATCGTCGACTCCACGCTAATCCATCCCAGTCTTTAGGTTGCTCGCACAGCAACCAAGGCATACTCTTGGTTCTTCTACCGCAGACCTTAACCTCTTGTGAGCCCAGGCGGATCATCTGCAACCTCACAGAGGGATACCAAGAGTATCCTCACGTCCCCCGAAGCTACCGCTTCGTCACCCAGTTCGTTGGAGCCTTTATCTAAGTCAGATAATTCGCTCCTCCACGTGTGTTCAAGCGATGACCTACCATATCGGGTTACTCATATATTTGTGAACTGGTCCAATTTCCTTGACTAAGAATTATTACTTAGTTATCCTTAACTAAGGTTTACCACTTAGCTTCTCTTCCCGCTATCCTTGTTAACTACGATTTTCAACCTAGTCCCCTGAGCTAGGGTTTTGTCTAATGAGTTAAGTGTTGTCATTCAAGTTCATGACTTAACCCGCCTACGAATCATGTCAAGATTGGCTAAGTATTTAAGTTCAAGGCTTAGCCCTACAAGTTGGTTAAGTATACCAAGAAGCTCATGACTTAACCCTATCAAGTCAAATTGGTTAAGTATTTGTTTGTCTTAACCCTATCAACTTATCGTGTTAGATTGATTAAGCATAGATTATCTTAATCCCATCAGATTATCGAGTCGGATTGGTTAAGTATGGGTTAGCTTAACCCCATCCACTAATCGTTTTACAATGGTTAAGTATATTTAAAAGGTCTTGTGAATTAACCCTATCAGGTCCGCATATTAGATTGGTTAAGTATAGGTTACTTAACCTCATCAAATCATCATGTATAATTAGTTAAGTATAAGTTACTTAACCCCATTAAATTATCATGTTAAGTTGGTTAAGTATTGGTTACTTAACCTCATTGAATTACCAAGTTTAGATTGGTTAAGTGTTTAACTTAACCCCATCGAATTATCGTGTTTAGATTAGTTAAGTGTAAGTTACTTAACCCCATCTAATTACCGTGTTTAGATTAGTTAAGTCTAAGTTACTTAACCCCATCTAAGTATCGTGTTAGATTAGTTAAGCGTAAATTACTTAACCCCATCTAAGTACCGTGTTAGATTAGTTAAGCGTAAATTACTTAACCCCATCCCCTAATTGCCTTATATGGTTAAGTGTCATTAAGAAATCAAATCTGGTTCCACTTAACCTACCCATTCGTGTCATATCGGTTAAGTGTCATTAGTCAAAATTACTTAACCTTTTCATGTGGCATTAATTAGATTAATGCACCCCAACCTCTCACATTAGACTTTGTTGTGGTTACTAGTTAAGCTGGGCGGGTCCGGGTAGATTTATACCATAACCTAGTCTAACCTCTGGTTTTAAGTGCTATATGACCAACTACTCACATTGGGTCCTATTGTTTGTAGTCACTAGTTAAGTCGGGCGGGTCCGGGTAGATTTATGCTACAAACTCAACCCAACCTCGAGTTGGCCACTTTCATGTTTGGTCTAGTGTCATATTACACTTACAACCCATACGTGTCTAGTTTCAAGTCTCATGTGTACCCCACATGTCATGTCCACATTTAGGTGTATCATGAGTGTCAAATTTTCATGAAATCCCATGTCAAATTATCATGTCATAATCACGCTCGTCTAACCTACCCCAAATCGTGTTTCCAACCCAAGTGGAAGCGAGTCACATAGTAGAGGTATTATGCCAACATATTGGCCTCAAACATGCGAGATATCATAAAGGGATTGGCCGCAAACGTGAATATTATCCTAAAGGATTTGGCCTCAAGCATGCATAGTATCATAAGGGAATTTGGCCACCAACATGCATAGTATCATAAGGGAATTTGGCCACTAACATGCATAGTATCATAAGGGAATTTGGCCACAAACATGCATAGTATCATAAGGGAATTTGGCCACAAACATACATAGTATCATAAGGGAATTTGGCCACAAACATGCATAGTATCATAAGGGAATTTGGCCACAAACATGCATAGTATCATAAGGGAATTTGGCCACAAACATGCATGATAACATAAGGGGTTTGGGTTCATTTACATGCATAAGCCCCAATGTCAAGTCTTTGCCAATGTTTCACAAGTCAAATGGTTCCCAAAGGTTCATGCTAACATTCCATAGACAAAGATTCAAACTTGCAAGATAAACTAGTTTAAACATAACATGAGTGGCATGATTAAGTCGCTAAAACTTAGCCCAAGGTCATAGATCATAGAAAAGGGGAAAAATTGGGTTCACATAGGCTAGCATACTTATGTTTCATCGCATTTTATCCCATGTCACATTAGAACCACCGTTAGAATCTACAAGTAGCTAGAACTTACATAGCGAGGCTTAGGGAAAGATCATGAATCGTCTTGACGAAGAAAGGTGGCTCCTTTGTTAAAGAATCGTCATGAAATTTGTGTAGCAACGTTGATCCACTCCCTTGATTTGATGTAGCAAGCTAGCACCTTTGATTCGGATCCGATTTGAATGCATAAGCTCTTGGAGTTGGAGATGGAGGCCATGATCAAGAGGGATTTGGGCAGCACTTCGTTGTTAGATTGATTTTGAGTGATTTAGGTTAGGTCCTAGGGTGTTTTTATAGAGATTAGGACTAGTTTAGGCCCTCAGATTAACCCTAGGATAGATCTGAACCCTCAAAATCCGTCACAGGCCATCAGAACAGAGCACAAGGCCAAGCAGGTGCACCCAGGCTAAAGTGGTCGGACCACCGAGGTCGACACCCGTGTCGACTGGGCAGTCGACCTGCCCCCTGGGCGTGTCGACTCCCCGGTCGACACGCCAGTCGACCTGGGGCTTGGGCGGGAATTTTCCCGCCCAATCTGTTTGGCTCCAGATTTGAATTTTCGAGCCGTTTTTTGAACTTGAATTTTTCTGAAAACTTTGATGGGCCATAAATGGGTCATACGGACTCCGGTTCTCGAAAACTCGGACTCTATTTCGCGTATTTTTCCGAGACGGACGCAATGGCACAGCCCGTTTCCCCTGATTCAGATTTTATAATTAAATTCTGCCTTGATTCTTGTCCTAGCACGTTGTAAAAATCCGGGTTGTTACAGAGAATAAGCTCAAATTCCAATTTTAATGGTGACACAAAGCTTACACAAGGGATTTTTAATCAAAATTCAACAACCTTTTCACCTAACGCCATACCTCTATTTATTGGGTTTACAACATGCCCTATCCAAATGGACGATCCGAGCATAAGAGAACGACCCAATAGAAGCGGCCGACCTTTTACAATACGCGTTCTTTAACACGGTGCAAATAATAGATCGAACGACTCAACTACGACATTACACAACGCTCAAACGAGCGACCCCTATATGATCTTGTCTTTTTAATAGCTCCTATTGTCTTCAGCTAGTAGCAGCCCAAGAGTGTTCGACTCGATAGCAAATGTTTCCAAAATGAATGACTTAGATGCTGACAATATAGAAGTGAGCGACCCATTAGAGAACGATCCAAGATTGATCGACTCTAGAGTGAGTGATCCAAAAGAAAACGATTCAATCCTCAAATGATCCGACGACGCTTCCGTAATCCTGCTCTTTATCTTCAAGCTGGGGAACGAGCTTGTTGGATCGTTGGGCTCCTTCCCATGATTCATTGGCTCGCAGAACGACCCTGTTAGATCGTTGAATGATCGATTCTCTGCTTTTTCAAGCTTCAGCTTTACATACGATTTGCTCTTCCTCCCATTTTGTTCTAGGTCACTGAACGACCGGTAGCTTGCATACAAGCATCTTCCATGGTGTGCTGCATCAGTTATCGTTACAAATAGTAGTGGAAATGATAATTATTCAATTATCATGATGTACTAACTAGCAAGGGAGTATAATGTACACATGAGTCAATTCAGTGACAAAATAAGGAGAAAACATTATGGTAGTGGGAGAGGGAGTGGATGCAGTTGAGCTTATAACAAAAATAAGAAAGAAAATGGGATCAATGACCTGGATATTTAAAAAAAATATGGGATCTACCCGTCTAGTGAGCGTGGAAGAAGTTAAAGAAACCAAAGAAGAAGAGAAGAAAAGAAGAAAGAGGATTAAAAAGAAAAAAGGATCGACTATCTCTAGTGGTCGTTGCAACCTTATATATACTCCCTTTGAGGCGTAGCAAGCAATATCAGTGTGATTGGATTTCCTTTGTTTTTGCTGGTTGCCAAATTTGTTAGTGCATTATCACTGGATCACATGTGTGCGTTCTCGGTTGTGTTAATTTACACCCATTAAATAAGCCGGGTCAGTTCAAAATGGGTTTTATAATTGACCCAACCCATTTTGTGATCCAACCCATTTAAGTCATTCGTTAAAAGAAAAATATGATCCAACCCATTACGTAACAAGGTCAACCCATTTAAGAGAAAATTCATCGTTCTAATACAACAACAAACTGCTTCAAGTATAAACAAACCAACTGCATCAATAGATAGAGTGCATTGCATATGACAAAATTTTATCAACTATTATAGAAACTACATCATCGATATAAAACGAAACAAATAACGCATAGCAAAATATGTTCTAAAATAGAAACCAGTATATGTTCCAAAACATAAATTATACCAAGTAAGCCTCAACGCATATAAATAAAACACATAACAAACAGAGCCTTTAAAGATATGTGTGTTGCGTCTTCTTTATCCCCACTAGACTGGCCCCTTCCAACACCTACACACAATATGAAAGTGAAATGAGCAAGTAATAAAATCAAAGAGCATGCACTGCCTTTCTTGTAAGTAGGTTATTATATTTCATAGTGCACTGATAAGATATAAAACTTACATTGATATAAAACTCAAGAGTAAACATCTTAAAAATACATGACTTAATTATTATAGTCTGTATAGTGTAAAAATAGATGATGCCATGATATGGTAAACAATGCAGTCATATGTTATGATAAAATGGAATCAGATATATGTGCAGATACTAGAAATAATAAAGCGGTGGATATAAAAAAATAATGGATGTTGGGATATTGATAATGTGAAAGTGACCAGAAACCTGAGAAGTAAAATTGAGCATATACCCATTTATACTAATTCTGAATCAGAAATTTGGGCTAATCCAAAAATGTCAACTCCACACTTAAAACTAATTGAGAAACAAGAAGAGAAACATAAGATAAAATAGAATGGGCTGAGTTTATTTTGTCTAAAAGCAGTAATCCTAAAATATGTTGATTATTTTCTGGAATACTAAATACATGAGGTTTAAGTTGTTGCCGCAGAGCTCATTAAACAAAACAAATGTGAAGAAAAAGAAGAAGGAAAATAACAATATTACTTTACACTTCAAAATTTGCTTATCTTGTTATTTAAAGATTACAAGACTGTTTATTTATACTTGTACATTGATAGCTTTTCATGATAATAGACCTTTAGACTTCAACTGCAATAAATTCAGAACTTTCAAGAGATGTCCTTCTGAGGAAGTGCATTAACTTTATCACTCCCCTTTAATGCATTTTCTAGTAACTCCAAGTTGTTGTCGAAGAAGAATAAACTTTTTCTTTGGCAAAGCCTTTGTAAAAATGTCTGCTAACTGGTCATTGGCGCGACAAAACTCTAGCTTTACAACTCCATCTTCAATAGCATCTCTAATGAAATGATTTTTGATTGCAATGTGTTTCTTTGTGCCACGACCACTATTTCAAATCTCGCAAATATCGCTCGAGATCGCCTCCGAGATCTCGTTTTGGGTTCCTTCCGTAACGAAACAACAAATATCACTCTAAATCTCCTTTCGACTATATCGCCTGAGATATTGCAATATAGAACGATATATCAATCGAGACGAAATATTGGAATATCGTCCGAGATCTTAGTTTTTTTGGTTAAAATTTAAATTTGTGTCTGAACTAGAACTATAATTAAAAAACTCAAATCTAGCCATATCAATCTTTTGTTATTTTACATTTTGCATGTTAAATGACTATATTGTATGTTCACATATGTTTTACAATGCTTATGATTTTCATACTCGTCTTGTTACATACATGTTACTTATGAAATTATGTATTTTATAGTCTATTTATGCCGGATTTTTTTAATGTTTTGGATCCTTTTAATGTTATATGTCTAACAATATTCCTGTTTTAACATATTACGATATAAAGTATGAATGATCTTTTACAAAATAAAAAATAATAAAGTTATTTTGCACTTTAAGTTTAAGTTACTGTGTTTTTGATAGCATTCATAAAAATCATTTTGTTAAAATATCATTTTTAACATATCATGTACCCCGAGATTGTTCTAATATGAACTTTCAGACCTGAGATGAAAATCCGAGACGAACTCCCGAGTTAGACTCATCTCGTCCGAGATCTCCCCCGATACGAGACCGAGTCTATAAAATCCCCAAGACGAAACGCGACCAATATCCGAGATTTAAAACCATGTTCATGATTAATTGGATTTTGAGCTATATCTATTGTAGACTTTTTGTCACAATAAATAGGTGTGTTTCCTTCTTGTTTCTGTCCAATATCATCAAGAATTCTTCGTAGCTATATTGCTTGAGCAACAGCCTTCGACGCAACAACATACTTTGCTTCAGCTGATGAGAGTGCAACATACTTTTGTTTCTTCGAGGCCCACGAGAAAACACTTGATCCAAAAGAGAAGACATAGCCCGATGTGCTTCTGTAATCATTGAACGGTCCTGCCCAATCGCTCTCTGTAAATCCAAGTAATCCAAGAAACTTTGAATCCTTCACAGGCTTGTATCAAATACCATAATCAATAGTTCCCTGAAGATAACACAGAACTCGTATGGCTGCACCAAAACGAATCCGACTTGCGTTTTGCATAAACCTGGACAATAAGCTTGCTGCAAACATTATACAAGGTCATGTAATGTTAAATATAAAAGACTCCCAATCAAAATCCGATATGTAGAGGCATCAACTTTTTCTACACCATCATCTTGCTTGAATTTTTCATTTACTTGCAATGGAACACTTACTGATTTACAACCAAACATTTTAAATTTTCTCAACATGTCTTCAGTGTATTTCTTTTGTGATATAATAATGCCATCATCTCCCTGATGGATTTCTATCCCAAGTAAATAATGTAGTAAACCAAGATCATTCATCTGATAAGTCTTTAACATGTCATCTTTAAAATCTTGGATCATTTTATTATTACTTCTTGTTATCACCAAATCATCAACATGAAGAGAGACAATTAAAACTTCTGTACCTTGGATCTTGATGTATAAAGTTGGCTCGCTCTTACTTTTCTTAAACCCAGCTTTTACGAAATAAGAATGGATTTCAGTGCACCAAGCCCTCAGATCCTGCTTAAGCTCGTACAAAGCCTTTATTAGTTTGTACACTTTATCTTCCTCCCCCTTAATAACAAGTCCTTTCGGTTGCTCTACATATATTTCTTCAATGAGCACCCCATTTAAAAAAGCTAACTTCACATCGAGTTGGTAAAGAGGCCACTTGTTTTGAGCTGCCAAAGCAATCACAGCTCTATCTATTTCATGCCTTGCCACCGAAGCAAACGTTTCACAAAAATCAACTCCGGGTTTTTGTGAATATCCCATCGCCGCAATTCCAGCTTTATGTTTCTGTATGGTTCCATCTGAATTTAGCTTGTCTTGTAAATCCACTTTAGTCCAATAACCTTTTTTGATTTTGGACATTCCACAAGTTCCCGTGTTCTATTTTTTCGAGCATTTCGATCTCTTCTTCCATGGCCTTCCGCCACACTTCATGCTTTTCTGCTTCTTCGAACATTGCTGGTTCGATAGAGACAAAGTTACATCTCTCATACACATCATGTAGGCTTCTAAAATTTCATGGTGAAGTGCTTTCTTGAGTTACCAGGCTTGACGACGCCGAACTTGATGTATTTGGAGACCGTGGTGGAGTATTTTCAGGTGGTTGATGAGAAATTTCTCCATTTGTTTCATTGTCTAGTGGAGAACCATTGTTTTGATGTTCCTCCATTACAAAAGGTAGCTCCTGCACTTTGTTATTTTTCGAATCCCAAAAAGATTTTTCATTGAATATAACATCTCTAGTAATCAATAAATTTTGATTCTCCAAATTATATAACCAGTAGTCTTTAGTTTCATCAGCATAACCCAAAAAGATGCATCTTTCACTCTTTTTCTCAAGCTTGTATCTTTTTTCTTTAGGAATATGCGCATAACACATACTACCAAATATTTTAAAATTACTCACCTCAGGTTTTGCTCCGCTCCAAGCTTCAACTGGGGTTTTTCTTTGAACAGCTTTAGTAGGACATCTGTTTGGAATTTAAACAGTAGTGTGAACAGCCTCTGCCCATAATTTTGTTGGCATGTTTTTCTCATGAATCATCAACATTTCGATCTCTGCAATGATGCAATATTTTCACACAGCAACGCCGTTTTGTTAAGGGCTATAGCTTGCAGTTAGTTGCTTCCATATATTTTCATCTTTGCAAAAGTCTTGAAATTTAGTTGAAGTGTATTCACCGCCTCTATCACTTCTGACCACTTTGATTAATTTGCAACTTTGCTTTTCCAGGAGAGCTTTAAATCTTTTGAAGGTTGAAAAAGTTTCTGATTTTTCCTTCAAGAAATAAACCCATGTCATTCTAGTAAAATCATCAACAATGATAAGAAAGTATCTATTTTGATTAAGGGATGAAGTCCGCATTGGACCACATAAGTCAGTATGAATTAGTTGCAAAGCTTCATTTGCCCTCCATGAGATATATTTCGAAAAAGAACCCTATGTTGTTTTCCCATCACACAACCTTCACAAACAACAGCCTCACCAATTAATTTAGGTAGTCCGTATACCATATTTAGCTTCTGCAACAGCTTTAAACCATTGATATTTAGGTGGCAAAATCTTTTGTGCCATATCTGAATATCCTCTTCAACTTCTCCCCGTAAAGCAAGATACTTAAATTCAAGAGGGAAACTTCTATTCCTGTCCATCTTAATTTTTGCTATTAAGATGTTTGATTTGTCATAGATTTTATAGAAATCTTATTCAAATGTGACATGATAACCATTTTGAATGAGTTGTCCAACACTTAATAAATTTTGTTGAAGATTTGGAACTAATAAGACATTAGAAATAAGTTTTGTTCCCTTCTTTGTTTTAACTGCAATCTTACCTTTTCCTTTAGCTTTCACCAATTCACCATTTGCCATCTTTACTTGAAAACGTACTTCTTTGCCTATGTCGAGGAAGGCTTCAACATCTCCTATCATGTGGTTACTACACCGGCTATCGATGTACCGATTGTCTTCTTTTTCCTCTGAAGTAGCTGATTGACAAGCATAAAACAAATTTTCTTCTTCCCTTTTTTATTTAGAAAAATTTGCTTGTTCCTTTTGTTATGCCAACGATTTTTCTAAATATGACCAAATTTCTTGCAAGTATGACACTGCGGCTTTCCACGATGCCAACATTCACTAGAAGAATGACTTGATTTTGTACAAATTGTGCATGAAGGTTTAGAAGTTCTGGAATTCATACTGTGTTCAAGCTTTTTTCACTTCCATTTGAACTTGGATGATAATTTCTTTTACCATTTCCATCTCTAACACCTGGCTTGAAATTTGAACTTCTTCTCCAATTATGTTTTTGTACATCTAAATTTAGCTTGGTTCGGAAAGCATTGTCCAAAGATTTATCAACATTTTTTGCTTCCTCTGCTCATGAGCTCTAAATGAACCCATCAGTTCTTCTACCGTCAAGTTACTAGTGTCTTTTGATTCTTCAATTGCAACAATAATGTAAACATATTTATCTGTTAAGCTGATAAGTATCTTGTCTGTATTTTTTTGTTCGATGACATCTTCACCATATGTACATAGCTGATTTACTACATCCATTATCCTAGAGAAGTAATCTTGCATGCTCTTTGTGTCCTTCATCTTCAGATTCTTGAATTCACGCCTTAGGGATCGATGTTTGATTCTCATCACCTTACTATTGCCTTGAAATTCTTTCCCTAAAATCTCCCATGCTTCCTTTGCTTTGGTGACACCACAAATTCTGGGAAAGATTGATGCTGAGCCTCCTTGTTGTATGAAGAGCAATGCCTTAGAATTTTGCATGCGACTGTCATCTAGCTTCTTTTTCTTGGGTTCAGTTAGAGCAGCTTCATTTTGGGGTGCAGTATAGCCAGATACAACAAAATTCCATAGGTTTTGAGGCAACAGTAAAGTCCGCATTTTGATCTTCCAAAGCATATAGTTTTCTCCGTCAAAAGTAGGAATTAGAAGCTGAGTAAGCGCTGCACCTGTGCTTGCCATTTCTAATTGTTAATCTTGCTTTGTAGTGAAAAGATTAATGCCTACTCGACTCTTAACCCGGTGCTCTGATACCAAAATATGTTGACTATTTTCTGGAATACTAAAAATAGGAGGTTTGAGTTGCTGTTGCAGAGCTCTTTAAACAAAAAAAATGTGAAGAAAAGAAAGAAGGGAAATAACAGTATTACTTTAAACTTCAGAATTTGCTTATCTTGTTATTTAAAAATTACAAGACTATTTATACTTTTACATAGATAACTTTTCAAGATAATAGACCTTTAGACTTCTACTGCAATAAATTCAGAACCCTCAAGAGATGTCTTTCGGAGAAAGTGCATTAACTTTATCAAAGTGTACATGTGTTTATCAAAAGCCATAAATAATTGGAAACAACCACCTAATAACGTTATTGTAGAACATAGCCTATACGATAGAAAGATGGCACATAAAGTGATCCTACCATAAATAAGCGATCAAGAACAATGGTACATCAACTCACTTGTTTGGTATATTTACCTTTGTGATTGGCTGGACACATGGACGTCGGGTAAGTTAATTTGCTACCATATATTTTACAATGGCATCTCAGACACACACACAAATATATATATACATATATGTATATGTATATGTGTATATATGTATATCTCGGTGGATTTAAACAACAAGCCAAAGTTTCATGGCCACGGCAAGGTGATATAAACTCTAAATTCTTTTACTCTCGCATGTCAAATCGAAGATATTTTAATCATATCAGAGCTCTAATTGATAATAATGGAAATTTTCTGTTTAAATCAAATGAGATAGAAACAGAAGCTATAAATTCTTTCACTTCTATGTTCAATGGATCATGCTCAAATGATTTTCCAAGTTTCCAACCAGTTTCAACAGTCAACGAACAAGGACACAGATTTCTGTTAAGGAAAGTAGATTTATCTGAAATCAGAAAAGCAATTTTTTCTATTCATGATGATTCAAGCCCGGGTCCTGATGGTATGAGTGCTAATTTTTTTAAATTCACTGGGATATATTAAAAGATGATTTACGAGTCGTCGTCTCTGATATTTTCCAATCTGGAAAATTTCCCAAAACCTTAAATAATACTTTTATAACATTAATACCAAAGAATGAGAGGCCATCTGAAATTGCACATTATGGACCAATTTCATGTCGTAATGTCTATTATAAAAAAAAATCGTAAACTTTTTGTAATAGACTAAAGCCTTTTCTCCCCTTCATGATACCAGCAAATTAGAGTGCTTTCATTCAGGATAGGTTTATTGGGGATAATATACTTTTAGCTCATGAACTATTGAGAGATTTCAAAAAAAAAAAAAAAAAAACAGGAATGCCAAAAATATGTGTGAAAGTTGACTTACAGAAAGCTTATGATAAAGTAAATAGGAAATTAATCAGTTTTTTGACGTCAGAGATGAATTTTCCTACACATTTAATAAATTTGATTTTTGAATGCATGGATACTACTATATTTTCTGGTATATTCATTTAAGGTGTTCCTAAAGGCTTTATAACATCAACAAGGGAAAAAGGCAAGGGGATCCTTTGTCTCCATATTTATTTGCCATAGAAATGCAGTTTTTTACATACTTGATGGATGAAGCTACCCTATTTAATGCATTTCATTCTAGTCGTCAAGTTTAGCCTATTATCTCTCATCTTCTATATGCAGACGATTTAATGATATTTGGCAAGTACTCAATTCAAAATGAAAATTCCCTAAAGATGATTTTCCAGAAACTAAGTAAATATGCAGTTTTGAATGTAAATGTCTCAAAAACCAAGATATTTTTCAATAACTCAGTTCCTAATGTTATAGAGGTTCTTAACATTTTGAGGTATGAGAAGGTTCTTTTCCTATTAAATATCTTGGAGTACCACTGTCATCAAATTATTTGCATTATTCAGAGTGCAATTCATTGATTCAAAGAGTTCAAAGCAAGATACAAGGTTGGGAAACAAAGCTTCTCAGTTTTGCAGATCGAGCAGAACTAATTACTTCAGTTATAACCCCATTTGTTCTTTATTGTCTCTTTATATATCAAATTCCAGAATTTACACTAAACAAATTGCAGACTTAATGTGCTGATTTTTTTTTTGGGGAGGAACAACTCATAAATTTGCTTGGTATATTCTCTGTAAACCAAAGGGAGAAGGGGGCATTGCATTGAAGAAGTTTTCTGAACCTAAGAAAGTGGCTTGCATAAAATTGTTATGGAATTTCTTATCAAATTCATCTTTATAGAGTAAGTGGGTTTAAAACAGATATTGTAAGAAGAAATTTTTCTAGTGAATGACAATTGATTCAAATGCTTCAAGCACTTGGAAATCCATTCTCAGGCTTAGATCTAATTCAAAATAGTTATTTAACAAGATAATATCAAGAGGGCAGAATACTTATCTTTGGTTTGAGCCTTGGATAAATTGTAAATGCATGGTTGATTTGTTAGGCTTTGATAGATTGCATTTGATTGGACAACCTGAACAAAGAGTAAATGATGTCATAAGAAATGAAGCTTTCCATCCTGAAATCCATCCTACAACAAGAGAGTTAATTGAAGAAATTAATTCAGTTTCAATGCAGTCTAATCTAGATCAAGACAGATATGAATGGGGTGAAGGGGATATATTTTCTTTTCATAAAGCATGGGAGTATATTAGACCGCACGAGGTATCATACCCAGTTTTTTCAGTAATATGGCACAAGAAGAATATTAGAATGGCATTTATATCATACCTTGCAGTTTTGGGAAGATTAAACACCAAAGATAGAATATTTCATTACGGCAATGTTGCAAATATAATGTGCCCTTTATGTGAAAACCATCTAGAAACCATTCAACATATATTATTTCAGTGTGATTTTTCTTCTTTTATCTGGCTATCTTTGAAGCAAAAATTAGCATTACCACTTAACATTCCTTCATATCTAAAAGAGGAAGCTCGATTTTTGTTTTCAAAATTCACTGCTAAAGATCAATTAAGGGATTTGGCTTTTGGAGATTATACCACAGCTATCTACTTTATTTGGAGAGAAAGAAACTTGTGGATTTTCCATGATCGAAAAACTCAATCAACTGCTACACTTATGAAGATTGAAAGAGAAATAGTTTCTTTGATCCAAAATAATGGTACTAAATCAGATCGTACTTTGAGGAATGAACAACTATTGGAGAGGTGGGTAATAGAGTTGAACGATGCAGGTTAAAGTTGATGTCTGAGTTTGAATTTTGAAGTGGCGGATGGAAGTGGGCCTTGATATTGGGCTATGCTGAAGGATCTGAAGTCTCTTTATTTTTTCTGGTTTTTATTGTATTTTGAATTCAGTTATGACTTTTGTTCTTCCCATGTTGTATACCAAATTTATAAATACTCTTTTTCCCTATAAGGTACCCACTAGGGGGGTTATTGGATTTTAATGAGACTTATAAAGGAAGTTTTATTTGGTTTTTAGCAATAAAGTGAACCAAATTTCAATATATATATATATATATAATGATACTATGACTTCAATTATTAGTAACATCTCCTTTCACAAACCCTGTGCTCATTCATTAAAAAAATTATATTAGGCAGTAGCTCATGTACAAGCATTAGCAAATTATAAAATAGTAACGTTTCTTCAGGTTATGAAATATATGGCGATGTTAAAAGAAAATTGTTAGTCCAGTTGCCTCAATGCATTGAGTAATATAGATGGGGCCAGGACCATATGATATGTAAGTTCTTTTGAAAAAACTTTGTAACAAAGAATTATTCTTTTATAAGTAGCAAACAAACTATGTAATAAAGCATTTATATTCCACTAAATAAGCATGTTATCCCAAAACTTGACCAAACGAGATGCATATGAAAACGCAGCATGCAAACAACTAAACGCCAAGCCTATATACTTCATTTTGGTTAATACCACAACATTACTACATATTTTTCTCAAACTTATCTCTTAATAGTTTATATGTTCATTATGTTCATTACGCATGCTAAAATGGAAACATTAATAAAGGTATTTTATTTTTTATTGTGAACTTAATTTATACAATCTTATGATGCGTTTATTTTCCAATTTATAGTCTACTTCCATCAACTATTGTATTGCTAATTTATGTACTTTCAGTGGTGAGTTTGTGCAACGACCACCTTATTCTTCACTATTTGAATATAGTATTATGCCCGGGGTTAAATAGACTTATTTACAAACATTTTTTGCTGAGATCTCTATGGTTTAATTCTTTATTTGTTTTGGTTTTGTTGGTCCATGCAATTACAACTAATTAAAGTATAAAAATTCCTTTTTTTCTAAGCTTTTGTTTTATCATTTTACATTTTTTTAAACCTACGACCTATTAGCCAACAATAATTCTATTTTTTTAACGCTCTTAAAAGGTTCCTACTAACATGTTTATACGTTTCAGTTAGTTTTCTACTGTTCTTATATGTATATACAAAAGGACTTTTGCCTTTGACGATCTTGTGGAAATTATTTGTCCAATATAAATTGATATGATTTCTTTGAAGTTGATCAACATCCTTATTGTGTATATTTTTTGTTGATTAAATTTATTTTCATAATATAATTATATTATATTGGTAATAATAAATTTTAGGCATATTGGATACAGTGTCTGCTTGGCTAATCATTTGTTTCATTCCATCAGAAAGCACACTGATTTTGGCATTATGCATTTTAATAATATTTTTTCCCTTTTACTCCCTCCGGTTCATAATATAAGTCATTTTAGAGATTTGCAAGGGAATTAAGAAGAAATTCAAATGCTTCTTTTTGGTGGGTTGGCTCCTTTTTTCATGCAAAATTAAGTTATTTTCTCTATTTCCAAGTACAAAAAATGGTTGTTGGGACTGTTAGTAAAATTATCAAGTTGATGTTGAATTGGATAGCAAGTGAAAATGAGGGATTGATTTCAAAAGAGGAAGTGATACTTTATTACAACTTTGCTTACAAATTTTTTTTGCTTGGTTACAAATTAGACATACCCCTCCTATTTATACTAGTTCACATCTCAAATGAATGGTTGAGATGTATTTAATCCTACGGTACATAGCTTTTCTCTAGAGTTTTTTATAACTCTCCTTTAAAGTATCTAGACTTTTTATACATAATTAAAGAGTAGAAAGCTCTAGATTCTAATTATTTTATTACAACATGAAAAAGGATAATTCTAGGCTCCTTCCATATCAACATGTATCTAGATATTTCTATCTAGATATTTCTTGTTCTAGGCTTCTCTTTTAACTTTTCGTCTTCAAATTATTTGTAGCCCAATCTCATGGCCCAAGTCAAGTTTAATTTTTCAACATCCCCCCGTAAACTTGACTTGGTTACTCCAGGCATCTCTCGTAGTCTTTGAAAGTTTTCATGGTTCAATGCCTTTGTAAAGATATCTGCTACTTGTTCTTTTGAGTTGATATACTTTGCTTGTACTTCCTTTGTTGCAATTCGCTCTCAAATAAAGTGATAACGTGTACCGATGTGTGAACTCCGTTCATGGAAGACGGGATTCTTGGCTAGAGCGATAGCTGAATTATTATCCATGTAGATTTCTATTGCATTTTGATGTGGCATGTGTAACTTCTTCAACAAATCTCGAAGCCAAATATCATGACGAACACAAGTTGAACCAACAACATATTCAGATTCACAACTGGAAAGCATCACGATCGGTTGCTTTTTTGAACTCCAGGTGAAAGCTGTATCTCCCATAAAGAAGACAAATCCAGTTGTGCTTTTACGATCATCAACATCTCCAGCCCAATCGCTATCACTATAACCAATCAACTTGAAATCGTTAGACTTTGAATATAACAAGCCAAAATCAGTGGTACCTTTGATGTATCGAAGAATCATTTTTGCAGTTATCAAGTGTAATGTTGTAGGAGCTTCCATATGGCAGCTAATGAGTCCAACACCATAAAGTATATCGGGCCTTGTGCATGTCAGATATCTCAAGCTACCAACCAGACTCTTGAATAATGTAGGATCTACTTCTTCTTCGTTAGTGTATTTCGAGAGCTTTGTCCCACATTCTATCGGGGTACTTACTGGATTACTTACATCCATCTTAAATTTCTTCAATATCTCATTTGCATATGCTTCTTGTGAAATAAATATGTTGTGTTCACTTTGAGTTACTTGGATGCCAAGATAATATGACATGAGTCTGATATCCGTCATTTCAAATTCTAAACTCATCTCCTTCTTAAAATCCTCAAATGCTTTTGGATTATTGCCAGTAAAAATCAAATCATCCGTGTACAAACATACAATCAAGATATCTCCACTTTGATTTGTTTTTACGTAAAGAGCATGTTCATGGGGGCATTTTATAAAGTTATTTTCTAGAAAATATTTATCAATTCTAGTATTCCATGCTCTAGGGGCTTGTTTCAAACCATAAAGTGCTTTTTTCAATTTTAAAACTTTTCGTTCGTGTCCTTTAATTTTATAGCCAGGTGGTTGCTCCACATAAATTTCTTCTTCTAATTTGCCATTTAAGAAAGCTGATTTTACATCCATTTGATATATTTTCCATTTGTTTTGGGCCGCTAAAGAGATTAGTAATCTTATAGTTCCTAAGCGGGCAATGGGAGAAAATACCTCTTTATAATATACACCTGATCTTTGCTTGTATCCCTCGGCTACCAATCTAGCTTTATATCTTTCAACTTCTCCTTTAGCGTTCTTCTTTACTTTGTACACTCATTTTACTCCAATAGCTTTGTGTCCTTTTGGTAAATTAGCTAACTCCCATATATCATTCTTCACAATGGCTTTGATTTCTTCATCCATAGCACTTCTCCATCTTTTTTCTTCTTTTGCTTCTTCGTAATCTATTGTCTCACAATTTGCAAAAAGACAAAATAAAGTAATATCATCAGAAAGTGGTGTTACCTCATATAGTTCTTGTAATGATCTCATACGTTGGACCCTTTCACTTGAGCTTTATTCTTGTGGAGATTCTTCTTGAGTGCATGATGGAGATGACGGTGTTGGACTAGTTGGCTCTTCGTGCACATCATTGATTTCTTCTTCTTCGTAAAAGGGGAGGAAATTATAATCATCCTCTTGTGTGCTACATTTCCAAGTATTTTCTTCATCAAACTCCACATCTCGACTAACAACAACTTTTCCATTTACTGGATTATATAACTTATACCCTTTTGCCCGCGGGTTATAGCCAATGAAAATATATTTTTCACTTTTATAATCTAACTTGGAGCGTCTTTGGTCCGGCACATGGGCATATACAATGCTTCCGAAAACTTTCAAGTAAGATATACATGGTTTTCTACCACTCTATGCTTCTTCGGGGGTTTTGTTCCACACACTCCGAGTTGGAGAGCGATTTGCTAAATATACCGCACATTCGATGGCTTCGGCCCAAAACTCTTTAGGAACATTTTTGCTCTTTAACATGCATCGTGCCATGTTGAGAAGAGATCTATTCTTACTTTCCACAACCCCATTTTGTTGTGGAGTACATGGAATGGTTAAGGGACGATGAATTCCATTTTCTTCACAAAATTTCTCAAATTCTTTGGAGGTAAATTCCCCACCTCGGTCGGACCTCATAGCTTTTATCTTATAACCACTTTCATTTTCTACAAAAGCTTTGAATTTCTTAAAAGCATCAAATACATCGGACTTTTGTTTAAGGAAATAGGCCCAAGTTTTTCTACTATAATCATCAATAAATAAAGCAAAGTAATTAATTTTCCCAAGTGAACACGGTTTTATTGGACCACAAATATCAGTGTGAATCAACTCTAATGGTTCTCTAGCCCTTGTGTTGGACTCTTTTGGAAAACTTTTCCTTGATTGTTTTCCAAATAAGTACCCTTCACATAGTTGATTCATATTATCAATTCGTGGTAAGCCTTTTACCATGTTTTTATTCTTTAACAACTTCAAACCCCCAAAATTAAGATGTCCAAATCTTAAGTGCCGAAGCCATGATGAATCTTTATAGCATGATTTTAAGCATTTCACAATACCGTTTGAAATATGAAGTGGAAACATTCTATTTTTCGACATCTCTACTTTAACAACCAAATTTCCTTTAGCATCTTTCATGGAAAGGCTATGATTTTTCATATGAATATCATATCCTTTTTCTAAAAGTTGCCCCAAGCTTAGAATGTTACTTTTCATATTAGGCACATGATATGCATTAGAGATAAAGTCATGTTTTCCATTTTTCAAGAAGATTGATATTTTTCCTTTTCCCTTAACGGAAATTTTTGATTCATCACCAAAATGAATGTTTCCACTTACCGATTCATCAAGCTCCGTGAACATATTCCTTCTTCCACACATATGATTGCTTGCCCCTGTATCTAAATACCATGTGTTTGTATTACCACTTTCATCTCCTTTATGTGCCAAGAGTAGTGTAGAATATTCTTCCTCTTCTTTAGCATAGTTAAATCTCTCAGGAACTTTATTAGAAGTAGATCTACATTCGGAAGCAAAATGCCCAAATTTATCACAATTATAACATTTAATTTTTGATTTATCATACCTTGGCCTTCCATTTTGTTTCACGTTTCCTCCTCTTCCTCGACCTCTTGTAGCATATGTGTTTTGGCTTCTCTCCTCTTTATTGAAAGATTTGTAACCACCTCTTCCATAGCTTTGGCTTCGACCACTTCCTCTTTGGCTATGACCTCTTATAATTCTTTCATTCTCGCTCAAGGTGAGTTTGGTTTGAAGAGCTTGCTCTAATGGCTCTTCATTAACCCTTTTCTTTAATTTTTCTTCATGGGCTTGAAGCGATCCCATGAGTTGATCAACGGTCATGGATTCTAGATCTTTAGATTTTTCAATAGCTACTACTATATAATCGAATTTTGAATCTAAAGATCGTAGAATTTTCTCAACCACTCTAGAGTCTTCCAATTTTTCACCATATCTTTTCATTTGATTTACTAAAGATAAAACTCATGAAAAATAATCATCAATGATTCAGTTGATTTCATATGTAAATCTTCAAACTCACCTCGCATAGTTTGTAGTCTTATCTTCTTCACTTTATCAATGCCTTTGAACGCATTCTCCAAAATCTTCCATGCTTCCTTACTACTTTTTGCACTTGCCACCTTCTCAAACATTGATTCATCCAAACCTTGATGAATGAGAGTAAGAGCCTTTCGGTCCTTCTTTCTTGTATCAATCAATTTATCCCTTCGATTTTGGGATAAAGTGGTGATGTCGGCGGGTTCAACATACCCATTTTCAATGGTATCCCACACATCTTGTGATCCAAGCAACGCCTTCGTGCGAATACTCCATTTATCTTAGTACTCCTTCTTTAGCAATGAAATTTGAAATGGAGTCGCCATATTTTTTTAACCAACGACCTGCCATTGATACCAATGTTAGTAAAATTCTCAAGTTGATGTTGAATTGGATAGCAAGTGAAAATGAGAGAATGATTTCAAAAGAGGAAGTGATACTTTATTGCAACTTTTCTTACAATTTTTTTTCGCTTGGTTACAAATGAGACATACCCCTCCTATTTATACTAGTTCACATATCAAATGAATGGTTGAGATGTATTTAATCCTACGGTACATAGCTTTTCTCTAGAGTTTTCTATAACCCTCCTACAAAATATCTAGGCTTTTTATACATAATTAAAGAGTAGAAAGCTCTGAATTCTAATTATTTTATTACAACATGATAAAGGATAATTCTAGGCTCCTTCCATATCAACATGTATCTAGATATTTATATCTAGATATTTCTTGTTCTAGGCTTCTCTTTTAACTTTTCCTCTTCAAATTATTTGGCTTCTCTTTTAATTTGGTGGGTTGGCTCTTTTTTTCATGCAAAATTAAGTTATTTTCTCTATTTCCAAGTACAAAAAATGGTTGTTGGGATTTCCCAAGGAGCCGCCTACCCACATGATCCAATAGAATTACTTCATGGCATGTCAATAAAGTAGGTATAATTTATTATGCTTGAAAACGTCTTATATTTTGAAAAACAAAAAATTTCAGAAAACGTCATATAATATGAACCGGAGGGAGTATGATATTTTGCAAGTATTTTGTGTTTAGAATGTGTAGGTCGAGAGTAAAATTTCGAAGGGACCTCATGAAGATCTAGAAAGCTATTTGTAAGAAATCAACCAGCTGAGTGCAATGCTCGACCCTTTAGATCGAATAAGAGAGTTTTAAGAGCAGTGATGGAGTTCCGAGTCATGCAAACAGTTTATTAAATAAAGGCTGTACAAAAACTTGAAGAGGAATTCAAATAGCTTCGTTCAACATACATGTTAGTTCAGTAAGATGCTAGCTTTATTCTCTTCATTTGTACTACATGTGCTTTTTTTAGTGTAAATGTTAATAGAAATATGTCCTATAACAGACTATGAGGAGCTTTTGGTTGTAAATGCTGTAGACCATCATTACAAGACTTTGAAAATATCATTGTTATTTTATCTGTCTTTATCGCTAGGCTATTCTCCTATATGTTGGAGAATATTGTGCATTTGTGTTTGTTTTGAGCTTTGGGTACTGCAGTTTTTCGATCTATAATTATTCCTTGTATGTTTAATCAGAGTTGTTAACAAGCATCATTCAAATAACTAAAGAACTTTTTTGATTGAAAAGATATTAATTGTAGAGTTTTTTTTTTTTTGGATTAACGTGGAATGTTCAGAGCCTCTGTTTATCATTGCATGCATTTATTATGTGTTGCTAAATTTTCAACATGCCAACTCCCTATTGCATGTACTCCCTCCGGTTCATAATATAAGTCGTTTTGTGAAGTTTTTTGTTTTTTTACAATATAAGACGTTTTCACTCATAATAAATTTTGTTGCTAGATTTTATGGAGAGATTTGTTGCTAGATTTTATAGAGAGATTTATTGCTATATTTGTGCACATTTAAGGCAATGATATTTGGTGCTTATCCAAATAGTTTTTTAATATATATGAAGATAATTTGGGTTTCAAATTTACTTGGGTATGAAGCAATTCACTCTGTAAAAAAGTCTAGCTAACATCTTCATTAGGTATGGAAAGTTTTCATTATTTTTCATCGTCTTTCACCTCAAATTTTTAGCCGTTATATATTCTCTATCTATTTCTCAATAATGTTATTGGTTCAAGTTGTAATTGTTTGTAACGATAGTTGAGATCGATTGTAAACAATTTTTTATTGGTGAATCAATAAAGAGAGAGTGGTTGGATGAAATATTTTGCGTTCATATTTCAGATATTTTTGTGGTGTTGTTAATTATTCGATCACATCCATCTTCAAGTGATTAGCTGAAAAAAATCCTAATTTTCTTGGCATTTTGTCAAACTTCTGCTGCACACAAAACACCCAACAATTATGTCTCCATGGTGTCCGATCAAGTGCATTAATAGATGCGCCCATCAATAGTCTTTAATGATCTAAATCCAATTGAATATGCAAACTCTAAAACCAACTGAATATACAAATGCGCTTAATACACTTTGAACGTCAACATTCCAGAAAGCAATATGTTGGAATTGAATGAATTTTTTTTGGATTTTTCAATAATGTAGATAATGTAGTTTCAAATATATATATATATATACACACACACACACACACATACATACATACATATATATACATATATAGAGAGAGCATTTTGAAACTCATAATTATATGACTCACGTATTCTTAATTGGCTTTTTGACGAATTTCATGTGCGTAACACGAGTTTGCACTTGTCATTTGCAATAACTGGTCTGTACGCTGTTGCACATCATTTTCTTCTGGCAAAGATCATCACCTTGTTAATATTACTACTCTTTATACACAAAGTTACATAATATTCAATTTAAATCATTATTGAGGAAAAATTATAGATTCATGCTATTGGTAAACACTATTAACGATTGAAAACAGTAAAAACTTGGATGATAATATGATAAGCAACAACAATCATATAATAGAAAAGGCAACTACTAACTTGCCGTACTACCAAAAACATCGCACCAATTGTTCTTTCCCCATTCACACCCCCCCTTTTTTTGTGTTCTATCCAATCACAGCCTCTTGATTTACACTTTTTGCAGTTAAGTCTCTCAATTGTTGCAGGACTTAAATGCAAAAAAACGAAAATGAGAATATTTGATTGGAGGGACACGAGAAATAGGGACATAAGAATTGGTCTCCAAAAACATTAACTATTCATTTTACACATTCATCCATTTCATTATTTTATGCCTTAAACATTCATCCAGGAATGGTGCTATCTAGATGTTGTTCATAACAATAAATCTAAGATTTGATTTAAATAATAAATTCCAACTCGATATCATTGACCGTAATGTCTTTATGTGCTACAAAAATAGTTTGTTCCTATAAGCTGTTGAAAATAAATGAAAACCTTATTTGTTAACATGCAAATCATTACAAATTAGCAAATGAGATTCCCAACATTGACCAATTAATCCTAAGATTACTGAAACTGCCTGAATCCATTATAAACAAAACACTAAAGTTATCAGCTAAATTAACAAACCAATATGCAAATCAAAGTTTACAATGTTTTCAAACTATGGTACAACTGTCAGGTTTTTGACCCGCCGTTAATGCTTGGATATTGGTTCATGGAGGAACTGCTATTTCAGTTAAGGCATGTGTTCAGTTTAAGACATGTCACATGTGTTCAGTGATTGGCTGTAAACCAAGTGTCTGCTTTAAAACAGGCTTAAACTATAAGGCTCACGTGCATTTAGTTGTACATAATAAAACTATAAACTGAAGAAAGGAAACAAGAACTACATTTTGTATTTGGGTTGAGAGATTCGAAGTGCCAGTCTTATAGAAAATGATATCTATCTTTATCTCATGTAATGAAAATGTGCAGTGTAAATAGATACATATCCTTTTCCTATAGGAGCCAATTTATTATGTACTTTATTCGATGTACATGAAACTCCACATCCACATGTACTGCAGTATATTTAGAATATTATCTGAGTTGTACTCGAAGACATAAAAACAAGCTAGTAGTAGTCCAATATTAATTTATCAAATCTGAGATGTCCAAGTCTTAAGAGATGATAACATGAAATATAAATGTTTTGGACCCAATACAAGTAGATGTTATCACGCGCCCTGATTTGAAATCTAAAGAGCCATCTTTATTATGAATTCCTACGATCTTCCTTCCCACATTTATTTTTCTAACATATGGTTTGTACCCCCAAGCATTATTATTATAACATAAAGATTCGTCTTATCCCGTTTTGTCACTTATCAATCGGAATAATCCACCCATGCATTGGCGTGGAAAACAAAAGTAGACAAAACAATGTACTACCTGTTTTAATCAAAAAATGATCAAACACCAAATACGATGCTTTAAGAGCGCGTTACCCGTTCAAAGGTAAGGTGCTAAGAAAGCACGTCACCAAGTTAAGGGCAAGACACTATGAAAGCATGTATGAAGAAACGTGAGACCGCAATTCACAAAAACAAAGCAATAAGAGAGAACACACAATTTTTAGAGTGGTTCGGTCAAATGTGACCTACATCCACTATGCAAACACTTTCCATTATCACTTTCATGATGCCAAGTACAATGCCATACAAATTTCTCTCACTTTACAATGAATCTCTCTTTTTTCCCTCTTTGATGTGAATCACACTTGAATTTGCCAATGGAACGGTTAGATCTCTTTCAATATTGATTGAAATGGATGAGAAGTCCTCAACACTTCACTTTAAAGGTAGATCTCTTCGATTCCATAGCATTTCAAATGGTAGATCTAAGTTTCTAGAGAGGATAAATGGAGATTTGTGTTGCTTGAGTGGAGTTGAATGGATTTTAATGGTGGATCTTCAATGGAAGTGATCGATTAATGGATGGAGATGAGTGGAGCTTTGGAAGCCATGGATGGAGCTTGAGAGTGCCTTGGAGAAATGATTTTAGCAGCCCTTCGGGGTAGTGGAATCCTCCCCTTTAAGTGTGGAGAAAGGGGGTATTTATAGTTGGAGATAAGGGGTAGTGGCAGTCTTGTAAATATATGATGTATGGTTGGCGCTTGGTTGGCGATGAGCTGGCGCTAGGTTGGCACGTCTGTGATCGACCAGGAAGGAAAACGCGGACCGACCAGCTTCAAGCTATGTGAACGACCAGCTTTTCTCGCATCAGCATGGACCAAGCAGGTAACACTTAGAGCTTTCGCCTTTTCTTTAATAGAAAGTCACGTGCCCTCCTTTATTTATGCAAGATCCAAATTATGGAAATAATTTTCACCAGATTGCCACTCATCCTTCTACCCAAAGATGTGAACGAGCAGAGTATGTACGAGCAACCCTCGCTTGAATACTAAAGCTTGCCTTGCTCGACCACTCAGGTGAGCAGTGCTCGACCCGACGTTCTCCGATGCTTGACCATTTGTGAGCGACTGGGATTGAATGCTATCGGTGACCGGTCACTTGTGCTCGAGACCGACCAGGTGGAGGATCAGGACCGACCAGGTGGATGCTCTTCACAAGACCGACCAACACGAGTTTCCAGCACCGACCTCGACCAAGACAGATGAAGACTGAACAACATTTGAAGGAATGACCGACCAGCGCCTGGAGCTCGAGTCCGATGAGGTGGAAGCTTGGACCGACTGAGCACGGCAGAGACTCGAGACCAACCAGTAAGATCCCGAACAGTTTTCTGATAGTGCTGGAACCCAGGTTGGTGAACTTGTACTGTTCGAAAAAATGCTCGAGTGATTTTTTGGTAGTTAACATTTGCCCCTCGAAGCTTGTATTTTTTTCTTGCGAGAAATGCGGGATTCGAAATGAACACGTTTTGAATTGAGATTCAGTCGTAGCATTTTATTTGTTATAGCAAATCTTGCTTTGACTCGCTGATTCCAGACGATCCAAGTTTGAACTTGTTGACTGGAATTACATGTTTCGTAGCACCTGTTCTGTAATGAAAACAAGCACTTGCACGATTTTGGACTTATACGTTATTATTGATCGTCCACTTCAATAACTGTGACGAAAAGGAATTTCGCTCGGTCCGAACCAATCGCTAAACCGACCCAGACCATTCGAAACGCCTGATCGTTTTGAGAACACGACAAAACAGAACGCATACGGAAGAGCATTTCATTGTATATTACAACAATGCATCAGATTACAAAAATATACAGAGTATAAATGAATATTACACAGAAATATCAGAGACTTAAATTACATTTAAATACATAGCAGCGGAAAATAATACAATACACAACTAGAAGAGATATACAGATACAAAGCTTTCCGGATATCGTTCCAGCTGTAAAGCAGGATCCTGTGAATATAAATCTGCAAAACCAAAACTACTAGCTGCCCGTGTCAAAATAAGGGCACCCAGAGTTTAGGTTAAAACAATAAACTCCAGGTCAGCCATGGGACTGGTGTGAGAACTAAAACAGTTAATCTTTATTTTTAAAGTTAGGTAAATCAAGGGACCACGCCGTATAACACGGAACGGGTTTCCTCCCAAGAATACCAGTGCATAAAACAACAGCGCAATGCTAAATAAAGAAAAATGAAGCTATTATAAGACCCAGGTCCTATCACACAATGCAACGCAAGCCGGGGGATAGGGTTTTCCCTTATAACAGCCAAAGAATGCTTGATACGTTTAAAAGAAATCATTTGATACTATTATAAGTGCATAGTATATAAAACAACTTCAAATCATAAATATCAATCATAGGCGACATGAGCGTCCCATGCCACTATGTCGCCATATATAGGTTTACAAATAAAACCGCAAAGTCACGTATTTGGAAATTGGATTTCCGTCTATGAACCGAGGCAAAAGATAGTCCTCGACCGATTCGAGACTCTCTAGCCCGAGCCTCAGGAACAGCCGCAACTGCCCCATGGATCGTCAGGGCCGGTCCACCGATGTGGATTATTATGCCTGAACACTACGTTTCCCCGCCCTTTGGGGCGTAAATGAGCCAACGAATGACTCCATCGGACCCGGATCGTCCGATCAAACCGAGGCGCCTCGCAACAGCAACAACCACACAGGTGAAAAGTATATAAATGTCAGGGCTGGTAGGTCACTGACACCACCCTAGCTAGAAAGAAACGCATGCCCTCCCTGAGGTCCGTCTCCCGTTTTTGGTTCACAACCGGGGTGCGAAACTCGCGAAGTAAACGTTACACAAAGCTACGCCACAAAGGCCGTGCTTCGATCATCACCACAAGACTTTGCTTTTCAACAGAAGCCTTGATCAATTGCCACTTAGGCATGCCACACAGGCAATTCACTCCATGCGTTTGATATCCATCAATATATAACCCCTGAGCTCGTACGTCTCAGAGAAGGGCGTTAAGCAAGAGAATAAATTCTCCGCCACCAAACAAATATATATTTAATAGAGATCAATCACACGGACTAAAATCCAATGTCAGACACACAGTCCATTTACAAGTTCGCTCTGGGTCTGAACGAAACCGGAGGCACCTAGTACCCCGCATATCCATCGATCTCCAAGTACGTCTGGACGATCACCAACTGTTTCCATCTTCTTGGGTGTACAGCCCAATCAAGATCATCAGTAATCACCCTAACGACGTGAAGACCTCCGGTCTTCGACCATCGTCTTCATCTTCGACTTATCATCGTATCAGTTATTCAGAATGGGATAAACCCGGTCTTTCCGAATAACTCGCGTATATTTTAAATAAGTGTTACATAAACACAACATACGCCTCATTCCAATTCATCAGTCACTAACCGTAAATTAATCAAGAGAATAATTTCCCAAATATTAACCCCGAAGGCCGAGACCAACATCAGATAAATATCCAGAAAACCATTCTGCTTGGCCAACCGACAGTTAGTTTCTAAACTTCACATTCATAGGGAAAGGTTCCCATTAATTTTATCCAAGATAAATTCCTTGAATTTATTCTTTAATCATCTTTCGAATTTCGATTCAACTAGTCGGGATTAACGAACCTTACCGAAGTAATCATTTGTTTTAATTTCCCAATCCCAACCTATTCATCCCATGAAGTAAAACTGGTAATACTTCATATCTAACACCACAGTGTTATCGGTAAATTCAATTACCATTTCACGTTCAAATCTAATTAAAGATTTAACTATCGCCTGGAGTAAAACTGGTGATACTTCATTCTCGATCTTTTCAATCTAATTAAAGATTCATTAAAACTCCACTTAGTTTTAATCGTAACTGGGTTAAAGAATTAGTGTCGTTTAAAACACGGTTCATGATAAACCTAAAATCACATACCATTAATTATCGGGTTAAAGAACGAGTGTTATTTAAAACACTGTCCACGATAAACCCAAAAATCAATATCACTTCAATTCCAATTAAATATCATTTAATTGTTACACTTTATTAAATCTAAATAAAAAGATTCAATCTTTTTCTCAACTGGATTCGAGAACAGTGTTAATGAAGACACCATTCACGACAAACCCAAATCACATTTGATATTAAATACAAGGCTCTGAATAGAAAATATCCTGGCTTATATTCAATATCAAATTCTACGACCAACAAATATCGTATTGGAAATAACGATATATATATCTATATCTTTCAAATTTCCATAACAACATCTGTATAATCACGAAATCCAACATCGAAATATTCCGAAGACAATTTCGATTCAAATCCATTCCAATGCAATCATTGGAAACTCTGGTTATTTTCAAAACCATTTCAAATATGGAGTTTTTCATCCTAATCCTTTCTAAATCATTTCTTATGATTTTACACAAATTATTACCATTTTTAATAATTTTATCAAGGCCCGTACAGGCGATTTCCATCAACGGTCATCGAACTACACTTACAGCGACCTTTTTCAAATTTGATTTGGACACAATTCCAAATCCAACCGTTAGATTTCAAATTTCTAATATTCGTTAGAAATCTCTTTTCGATACGAACCCAACGGTTCCGGTTTCAGGAGAATCCGACGGTCGGATCTCCCGCAATGTCCGTTCGAAGTCAATGGTCGAAATTCGCGAGCTGTCGCGGCGCGTTCTATTCCGGCCATTATATTATATATATAATATATATAAGATATATTTCGTCGATTTCTATTTAAAACGAATTATATAAATCGTTTTAAATTCATTTTCAAAACGGTTTCATCTTCATATTCAGTTTCAAATCAAATTCATTTATATTCAATTTCAATTCGAATTCATTTATATTCAATCTCAATTCGAATTCATTTCAAAACGATTTCAATTCTATTTCAAATTTGATTTGAAATTGAATATGAAGATGAAACCGTTTTGAAAATGAATTTAAAACGATTTATATAATTCGTTTTAAATAGAAATCGACGAAATATATTATATATATATATATATATATAATATAATGGCCGGAATAGAACGCGCCGCGACAGCTCGCGAATTTCGACCATTGACTTCGAACGAACATTGCGGGAGATCCGACCGTCGGATTCTCCTGAAACCGGAACCGTTGGGTTCGTATCGAAAAGAGATTTCTAACGAATATTAGAAATTTGAAATCTAACGGTTGGATTTGGAATTATGTCCAAATCAAATTTGAAAAAGGTCGCTGTAAGTGCAGTTCGATGACCGTTGATCGAAATCGACTGTACGGGCCTTGATAAAATTATTAAAAATGGTAATAATTTGTGTAAAATCATAAGAAATTATTTAGAAAGGATTGGGATGAAAAACTCCATATTTGAAATGGTTTTGAAAATAACCAAAGTTTCCAATGATTGCATTGGAATGGATTTGAATCGAAATTGTCTTCGGAATATTTCGATGTTGGATTTCGTGATTATACGGATGCTGTTATGGAAATTTGAAAGATATAGATATATATATCTTTATTTCCAATACGATATTTGTTGGTCGTAGAATTTGATATTGAATATAAGCCGGGATATTTTCTATTCAGAGCCTTGTATTTAATATCAAATGTGAATTGGGTTTGTCGTGAATGGTGTCTTCATTAACACTGTTCTCGAATCCAGTTGAGAAAAAGATTGAATCTTTTTATTTAGATTTAATAAAGTGTAACAATTAAATGATATTTAATTGGAATTGAAGTGATATTGATTTTTGGGTTTATCGTGGACAGTGTTTTAAATAACACTCGTTCTTTAACCCGATAATTAATGGTATGTGATTTTGGGTTTATCGTGAACCGTGTTTTAAACGACACTAATTCTTTAACCCAGTTACGATTAAACTAAGTGGAGTTTTAATGAATCTTTAATTAGATTGAAAAGATCGAGAATGGAGTATCACCAGTTTTACTCCAGGCGATAGTTAAATCTTTAATTAGATTTGAACGTGAAATGGTAATTGAATTTACCGATAACACTATGGTGTTAGATATGAAGTATTACCAGTTTTACTTCATGGGATGAATAGGTTGGGATTGGGAAATTAAAACAAATGATTACTTCGGTAAGGTTCGTTAATCCCGACTAGTTGAATCGAAATTCAAAAGATGATTAAAGAATAGGGCTGGCAATTAGAACCGAGAACCGAAAAACCGAACCGAAAAGACCCGAACCGAACCCGATGGGTCTCGTGTCGGGTCTAGGTGATGAAAACTACCATCAAGACCCGATCAAACCCGACCCGCATAGACCCGAACCCGAAAGACCCGACCTAAAAACACTGAAATATATGTATTTTTAGTTTTATCATTCAATCGGACCCGAACCGACCCGACCCGACCCGACCCGAGCTTTAACCCGACCCGACCCGAACCGAAGCTTGGGTCGGGTCGGGTCCAGATTTTTGAAATGTATTGTTTAGACCCGACAAAACCCGACCCGCCTAGAACCGAGACCCGCCGGGTCGGGTCTGGGTCCATCGGGTCGGGTCTATTTGCCACCCCTGTTAAAGAATAAATTCAAGGAATTTATCTTGGATAAAATTAATGGGAACCTTTCCCTATGAATGTGAAGTTTAGAAACTAACTGTCGGTTGGCCAAGCAGAATGGTTTTCTGGATATTTATCTGATGTTGGTCTCGGCCTTCGGGGTTAATATTTGGGAAATTATTCTCTTGATTAATTTACGGTTAGTGACTGATGAATTGGAATGAGGCGTATGTTGTGTTTATGTAACACTTATTTAAAATATAAGTCGAAGATGAAGACGATGGTCGAAGACCGGAGGTCTTCACGTCGTTTGGGTGATTACTGATGATCTTGATTGGGCTGTACACCCAAGAAGATGGAAACAGTTGGTGATCGTCCAGACGTACTTGGAGATCGATGGATTTGCGGGGTACTAGGTGCCTCCGGTTTCGTTCAGACCCAGAGCGAACTTGTAAATGGACTGTGTGTCTGACATTGGATTTTAGTCCGTGTGATTGATCTCTATTAAATATATATCTGTTTGGTGGCGGAGAATTTATTCTCTTGCTTAACGCCCTTCTCTGAGACGTACGAGCTCAGGGGTTATATATTGATGGATATCAAACGCATGGAGTGAATTGCCTGTGTGGCATGCCTAAGTGGCAATTGATCAAGGCTTCTGTTGAAAAGCAAAGTCTTGTGGTGATGATCGAAGCACGGCCTTTGTGGCGTAGCTTTGTGTAACATTTACTTCGCGAGTTTCGCACCCCGGTTGTGAACCAAAAACGGGCGACGAACCTCAGGGAGGGCATGCGTTTCTTTCTAGCTAGGGTGGTGTCAGTGACCTACCAGCCCTGACATTTATATACTTTTCACCTGTGTGGTTGTTGCTGTTGCGAGGCGCCTCGGTTTGATCGGACGATCCGGGTCCGATGGAGTCATTCGTTGGCTCATTTACGCCCCAAAGGGCGGGGAAACGTAGTGTTCAGGCATAATAATCCACATCGGTGGACCGGCCCTGACGATCCATGGGGCAGTTGCGGCTGTTCCTGAGGCTCGAGCTAGAGAGTCTCGAATCGGTTGAGGACTATCTTTTGCCTCGGTTCATAGACGGAAATCCAATTTCCAAATACGTGACTTTGCGGTTTTATTTGTAAACCTATATATGGCGACATAGTGGCATGGGACGCTCATGTCGCCTATGATTGATATTTATGATTTGAAGTTGTTTTATATACTATGCACTTATAATAGTATCAAATGATTTCTTTTAAACGTATCAAGCATTCTTTGGCTGTTATAAGGGAAAACCCTATCCCCCGGCTTGCGTTGCATTGTGTGATAGGACCTGGGTCTTATAATAGCTTCATTTTTCTTTATTTAGCATTGCGCTGTTGTTTTATGCACTGGTATTCTTGGGAGGAAACCCGTTCCGTGTTATACGGCGTGGTCCCTTGATTTACCTAACTTTAAAAATAAAGATTAACTGTTTTAGTTCTCACACCAGTCCCATGACTGACCTGGAGTTTATTGTTTTAACCTAAACTCTGGGTGCCCTTATTTTGACACGGGCAGCTAGTAGTTTTGGTTTTGCAGATTTATATTCACAGGATCCTGGTTTACAGCTGGAACGATATCCGGAAAGCTTTGTATCCGTATATCTCTTCTAGTTGTGTATTGTATTATTTTCCGCTGCTATGTATTTAAATGTAATTTAAATCTCTGATATTTCTGTGTAATATTCATTTATACTCTGTATATTTTTGTAATCTGATGCATTGTTGTAATATACAATGAAATGCTCTTCCGTATGCGTTCTGTTTTGTCGTGTTCTCAAAACGATCAGGCGTTTCGAACGGTCTGGGTCGGTTTAGCGACTGGTTCGGACCGAGCGAAATTCCTTTTCGTCACAGTTGGTATCAGAGCTTTGGTTTACAAAGCTTAGAGAACAAGGCACATTAGAACCATACGAAAGAATTCATCAGATATTGGATTAGTAATATCCAATTAGAATGACTCATTAGAGATGGGATCAGTATTATCCTAGAACGAGTGTGAAGAGTATAATTTTTTTTTAATGAAAACAAAATTTGTTTTGAAAATTTAAATCAACTATTCGTATTTGATTATTTATTTATATGAATTTGGACAATCCGATATATAAAGATTTTGCATATATGTCTTGCAAACGTGTATTCGAAGTTTTAATATACTGGATAGTTATAGAATCATACTCTAGTTGCCCGGGGATAATTCTGGTGATGGGGCACCGTCGCCAGTATTTATTTTCGAGTTTCGAAAGTGAGATTTCTATATATTTCCAATTGACTGGTGTGAGAACCGAAACTAGATAGGGCTTATTGTTGTGATTTGGCATCAAAAATGTGATTTTTGACTATATATCAAAGTTATGAATTTCAAAAGCTAATCAACTAATTGATTGATGTTTGTGTTGTTTGTTTATTTGTTTGCTAATTTTTAGCCAATCAGCCTAATTGAATCACATATTGAATTATATTGAAAATTAGTCGCATTTGCTTGCATATACATGTACTTACATTGAACAGGTCATAGCAAGGAGGCTAGAGCAGAGAATAAAATTTGTTTGCCCGACAAATAGGTACATGTTTACTACATAATTTACTGTTTTGTTTGGGTGATGATGATTTTATGAGCCTATTGGCTAGCCGCTTGGCTTTTTCTTTTTCATTATGAGATCAGAAGGCCTATATGGCAATTTCGGGATTTTCCCGTGGCTCCCGGTGCAGGGGAGGTTATGGCGAAATTTTTCGAAAATTTAGGGTGTTAGCCAAATTTTTGAAAATTCTCAGAAACTGAAAAGTTGGAGAATGGAAGTCAGATCGAACGTAGAGTTGATTAATCAAACCACTTTCGACTTTGTTCCTTTTCGGGGACGAAAAGTTTTAAGTGGGGGAGATTGTAACAACCCGAAAATCTAGGCCAGTTTAAAATTTTTATTTTGGCAATTTTAGCGAATTTTGAATATTTAAAATAGATTATTTTAAATAATAACGACGAAAATTTATTTTGAATAGAATTCGATCGTATATATTTATATACGTCGTCGTTAGAATATAATTATAAATATTCTAACGACGACGTATATAAATATATACGATCGAATTCTATTCAAAATAAATTTTCGTCGTTATTATTTAAAATAATCTATTTTAAATATTCAAAATTCGCTAAAATTGCCAAAATAAAAATTTTAAACTGGCCCAGATTTTCGGGTTGTTACAATAACAGGTTAATTAATCATTAAAGAATGATGTACAATAAATTGAATGTCATATCTACGCAGAACTGCTTTACTTAACAGTTATGATTTGTTAAACATTGTTTGCATAGACATGGTATTCGATTTTGAATTCACAATGGCACTTGGGTTCTGAATTGCAGATTTCAAGTTACGCCTTTGCAATGAATTACGTGATCTCATATCACGGTTTACATTTTATGAAACGTGTACCTGATCGGATTAATACTTTGCTTTATGCTTCTAATGCCAAGGCGATTGTGGCCGTTGGATGGATCAGAATTTTGTATTTAACTGATTAATTTGGACTTCTACGTGGAAAAGTCATTGCATCTTTCTGCCTTCGCTTGAAAAGGTCTTATGTGAGGTGCCCCCGCTAGGGGAGGACTTTATGTTGGATGCCCCTACTAGGGGAGGACTTGGGATTTGATGCCCCCGCATGGGGAGGACTTTCGCCGTTGCTCTCACGAAGAGAGGCTAGACTTTTTCGTGCCCCGCATGGGAGGTCTTGGGCTATTTGCCCCTCCTACGGGGGATTCTGGTTCTTCACATCTGAACGTATCGGATGGCGCAAATGACTTGGACATTCTTCACATCTGAACACATCAGATGCTACGCAAATGATTTGGCCATTCTTCACACCTGAACGTATCAGATGCTACGCAAATGATTTGGGCATTCTTCACATCTGAACGTATCAGATGCTACGCAAACGATTTGGGCATTCTTCACATCTGAACGTATCAGATGCTACGCAAATGATTTAGACATTCTTCACATCTGAACGCATCAGATGCTACGCAAATGATTTGGACATTCTTTACATATGAACGTATCAGATGCTGCGCAAATGATTTGGGCATTCTTCACATCTGAACGTATCAGATGCTACGCAAATGATTTAGACATTCTTCACATCTGAACGCATCAGATGCTACGCAAACGATTTGGACATTCTTCACATCTGAACGTATCAGATGCTACGCAAATGATTTAGACATTCTTCACATCTGAACGCATCAGATGCTATGCAAATGATTTGGGCATTCTTCACATCTGAACTTATCAGATGCTACGCAAATGATTTAGACATTCTTCGCATCTGAACGCATCAGATGCTACGCAAATGATTTGGACATTCTTCACATCTGAACGTATCAGATACTACGCAAATGATTTGGACATTCTTCGCATCTGAACGTATCAGATGCTACGCAAATGATTTGGACATTCTTCACATCTGAACGTATCAGATGCTACGCAAATGATTTGCCCTGCTTTTCTGTGGCAGGACTTTTGTCATACTTGCTAAACTCTCCACCGTCTGACTTTTAGCTATTCCCTTTATTCATCCTCCAAGATGGCATTGTTACGATCGAACTTAGGTATGTTGATATTTCGTGCAATCCATGCTTGAAGGAGTGTCGTGGGATTTTCCATAGTTCATTAGGTTTCGAGAGTGCAAGCGTTTGTCCGATAACCTGTAATGAAGAATCGTCTTGTAGTAAGTTTTGAATTATTGAAAACCCCGTGAGTAAGGGACTTATTCAAGCAAGCAAGACTTTATTCATACAGATATCGTTCAGTGCAATCCTTATGCCATATTACAAGTTTCTTACAAGAAGTTCCTAATGTAGTAGAAAGCAAAATGTAAAGTAAAGCAAGTAGTAAAGCAGGAAGCAATGGGATGGCGATGTAAATCGCTTATTCTGGGCCATTGAAATGAGAATGCCAATGGTCATCAATTGATTATAGGCCTTTGGTTGGCTTGAGCGGGAATTCCGTTGCTTGGACCATTTCGACCGTTTGATGTACCCTGACCCTGGGGAGTTGCATAATGATTCGCAACTTGCGGATCTTTTAGATATTGTTGTAAGCGTCCGCTACTGATCAGTTCTTCGATAACAGCCTTCAGCTCCCTGCACTCATTGGTGTTGTGACCTGGTTGTTTGTGGAGAATGCAGAACTTTCCAGATCTGGTCATCTTGTCTGTTACCTTCAATGGACGAGGTTCTGGATAATTCTCTTCGTCCTTGGTAGCAAAATAGATGTTTTCAATAGAGTCGTTCAGAGGAGTTAATTCAGAAGAACTGAAAAGGCGGGACTTTTTGTTAGCTTTGTTGTTTTTCCCATCATTGGATCGTTTCTGCCCCTGGACATTGTGTTGATTAAGCTGAATGCCAGCGCTTTTGGGAGCTTCAAGAAGCGGGTTAGCGTCGATAATCTGAAGAGGTACTGGACCAGTTTCGACCCGCATGTATTCCTCGGCTTTTTTATGGAATTTCTTAAGCGTATTTGGCTCTTTCATTTTGATCCATTTACCAAATTCGCTATTCTGGTTTATAGCACCAATTAGAGACATTAAGATCATGCGAGGTTCGGGATTCCCCACTTCAGATACAGCATCATTAAACCTTTTGAGAAAAGCTTTAACAGATTCTCCTGGATTCTGCCTCATGGGTGTAAGAGAGATAACGTCCTTGGCTTTGGTAGCTTGCAATCTAAATTGCACTTTTAATTTCAGAGTTAAATCATCAAATCGGTCAACGGATTTGGGCGGGAGCCTTGTGAACCATAGCGATGCGACACTTTCTAGATAAAGAGGGAAGCACAAGCACTTGATCTCGTCCATTGCTTTAGCTGCATTCATGTTCCACTCGTACTTGTACAGAAAGTGATTTGGATCAGAATTTCCGTTATACGGCGGCAGAGTAGGATGAGTGAATTTCCTGGGGAATTCAGCCTTGCGGATCCTCTTCGTGAATGGATTTTTACCGATGGAGAAGTCCCATTCCCTATCACAATCCTTGCGAGGCATGTTGTCTTTCATAAATTTCTTTACCACGTCGGTGATATATTCCTTCGAGTTGTGTCGTTCCGGGGAGCGGACTTCGATCACTTTTCTTGATGCTCGACGTGGCGAGCGATCGCGTTTATAGGATCTAGGCCCTTTACTTCCGCTTTGGGAAGGTGCCCCCTTCATGGGACTTGCAACTCGTCGGTTATTTCGATCGGAATGGTTTCCAGCTTCCAACTTTGAACCTTTGACATTAGCGTCGTCATTTTGAGGATCGGAGGACGATGAGTTTGCAATCTCCTCAAGGTTGACATGGATTTGCGGAGGAGGAGCGGGATTTTCTTGAGCGTTGAGGAGAGCGCTCACTTTATCCATCAAGGCTTGATTAGCATCCACAAGAGTTTTATTAGCATCGATTAAGACTTTGTTGGAAGCGTCCATGCGTTGGCTCAAGTTTGCGGCGACGACATCCAATTCCGCTTTGGTTACTCTGGCTCCAGATATTGAATTTTCTCCACCTTCAATGCGGTTGGTGAGTGGAGTGGTTTCGTGATTAGCAACATCGTCGTTCTCTTCAACGGCATTGCTAGTGGTCTTCTTAGATTTTGCCATGATCTCGGATAAGGCCTTGAATTTGGAAGATAATTCGTCGTCCGGCCTAGATCTTAGATTTGCGGGATCTATGGTAGAAGTAGGCTTAGAACTTCAAGGCGAAGGAAGGTGATGCGAACTCGGCCCCACGGTGGGCGCCAAATGTTTTAATCAAAAAATGATCAAACAACAAATACGATGCTTTAAGAGCGCGTTACTCGTTCAAAGGTAAGGTGCTAAGAAAGCACATCACCAAGTTAAGGGCAAAACACTATGAAAACATGTATGAAGAAACGTGAGACCGCAATTCACAAAAACAAAGCAATAAGAGAGAACACACAATTTTTAGAGTGGTTCGGTCAAATGTGACCTACATCCACTATGCAAACACTTTCCATTATCACTTTCATGATGCCAAGTACAATGCCATACAAATTTCTCTCACTTTACAATGAATCTCTCATTTTTCCCTCTTTGATGTGAATCACACATGAATTTGCCAATGGAACGGTTAGATCTCTTTCAATATTGATTGAAATGGATGAGAAGTCCTCAACACTTCACTTTAAAGGTAGATCTCTTCGATTCCATAGCATTTCAAATGGTAGATCTAAGTTTCTAGACAGGATAAATGGAGATTTGTGTTGCTTGAGTGGAGTTGAATGGATTTTAATGGTGGATCTTCAATGGAAGTGATCGATTAATGGATGGAGATGAGTGGAGCTTTGGAAGCCATGGACGGAGCTTGAGAGTGTCTTGAAGAAATGATTTTAGCAGCCTTTCGAGGTAGTGGAATCCTCCCCTTTAAGTGTGGAGAAAGGGGTATTTATAGTTGGAGATAAGAGGTAGTGGCAGTCTTGTAAATATATGATGTATGGTTGGTGCTTGGTTGGCGATGAGCTGGCGCTAGGTTGGCGCGTCTGTGATCGACCAGGAAGGAAAACGCAGACCGACCAGCTTCAAGCTATGTGAACGACCGGCTTTTCTCGCATCAGCATGGACCGAGCAGGTAACACTTGGAGCTTTCGCCTTTTCTTCAATAGAAAGTCACGTGCCCTCCTTTATTTATGCAAGATCCAAATTATGGAAATAATATTCACCAGATTGCCACTCATCTTTCTACCCAAAGATGTGAACGAGCAGAGTATGTACGAGCAACCCTCGCTTGAATACTAAAGCTTGCCTTGCTCGACCACTCAGGTGAGCAGTGCTCGACCCGACGTTCTCTGATGCTTGACCATTTGTGAGCGATTGGGATTGAATGCTATCGGTGACCGATCACTTGAGCTCGAGACCGACCAGGTGGAGGATCAGGACCGACCAGGTGGATGCTCTTCACAAGACCGACCAACACGAGTTTCCAGCACCGACCTCGACCAAGACGGATGAAGACTGAACAACATTTGAAGGAATGACCGACCAGCGCCTGGAGCTCGAGTCCGACGAGGTGGAAGCTTGGACCGACTGAGCACGGCAGAGACTCGAGACCGACCAGTAAGATCCCGAACAGTTTTCTGATGGTGCTCGAACCCAGGTTGGTGAACTTGTACTGTTCGACAAAATGCTCGAGTGAGTTTTTGGTAATTAACACTACCAGATATAAGGAGATCTTATAAGTAAAACAAATCAATGTCCCGATCAGCAAAATGTTGCGCGATTGAAGAAATAAAGAGAGGAGAAGAGCTAATGATCAGATAGAAATGTAGAAGAAATGATGTAGACGGTTTGTATGCAGTTGAGAAACTTGTATTATTGCATAACGACTAGTTACAGACGGCGGATATATATAATATTTGTGCATTGGCTTCAATATCAGTGCGGATATAGTTAAATACCCAATTCTAGGCACATAAATTCGGATTAAATTCCAAGCCGTTCGAAGTGAGAAAGGATCCTCATTCCAGTTGGAACACCGACCATGTATCCACTATTACTATTATTTTCTACTCTTATGTCTATCAAAAGGTAATGAGTAGTAACTAGAAAATATACATCAAGATTTGCATATTATAACAAGCATCTGCTTATGTTTCTTTCAACTATTAAATTGTAATGCAAAATAGATGATCTTTAGCAATCATTTAATTTAAATAAAAGGACTAAGTTCTGGCAGTTTTTCAAGTAAACAATATTAAAGCGACAGAGAAAATTTACATTGTGATATTTAGCCGTCAATACGTCCTGACCAATTGTATCACAGAACTACAAAACAATAAATGTCATTTTCCTAAACATTTATTTAACGAACCGTGAATGATTTGTATACCGGTATCACTATTCTCTATGTATATACACGTCTTGAAGATCGATCAGTTGTACATAGGAAGGGGAAACTAAGCTATTCTTCCGAGCCAGTGCTTATTCAGAGATGGTGAAGGTTAGAAAATTTAACAATTATACAATGTACACATCCATCATCTGATGTTGTTCGATTATTTATATTTACAATGAATATGCACAGCAAAAGATTGTGATGCAGGTGGATTCGAATATGAAACAGAAAGCTTTCGAAATTGCTGCTCGGCTACCAGGTGATACATGTTATCCTTACAAATAGTAGTGGAAATGATAATTGTTTTATAATCATGATGATGTACTAATTAGTAAGGGAGTATAATATACACATGCATCAGTTCAGTGACAAAAGAAGGAGAAAACATTGTGGTAGTAGGAGAGGGAGTGGATGCGGTTGAGCTTATAACAAAAATAAAAGAGAAAACGGGATCGATGACCTGGATATTCAAGAAAAATATGGGATCTATCCATCTAATGAGCGTGGAAGAAGTTAAAGAAACGAAAGAAAAAGAAAAGAAAGTAAGAGACAAAAAAGAAGAACAAACGATCGGTTATCCAGAAGGAAGGAACTATTGGCCCCAACATTCTTATAGTTATATTTACTAAATTTGAGGTGTACCAGTATAAGTGTGTGATTAGGCTTGCTTTGCTTTTGTTGATTGCCAATATTCTTAGTGCATGATCGGTGGATTACATATGTAAGATGAATGGGCCTATTATTCAGCATATATATTCGCGTGTTCCATTGCTGTTTGTATTATCTTTTCCCCTTTGTAAAATGCAACAAGTCGAATAAAAACGTTTTCACATTTTCTCCAAGAATTCTGTCACGGCATCAGAGCAAGATCGCCCAACAGCATAAAATTTCTGACCATCGCAGTGAATAGGGAAGGATACACTGTGTTTCATGAAAGACAAATCACGGGTGTCTTAACAATTTGCGCGGTAACCAATAATTTACTGTCTCAAGATAGTTTCAATGTATATGCAGCCCTCTACTTCATCCATTTTAGTCTCCATGTCATCTTCCGCGGTTATGCTGAAGGAGAATATTTCTCTGAAGTCAATTAAAATCCTAGCTAGATCCCCTTATCCCAAAATGAAATAGTAGGAGAAAAGCAAAAAAAATAAAAAAATAAAAAATAAAAAATAAAAATAAAAGTCGATTCTTTAAGCCGCAGACATATGCAGGACAGCAGGAGGAAGTGTTATTTGAAGAAAATAAAGGTTAGGTTAGTTTTCCATGGTATACATATAAATCTATATAGATTTTGATGTACGATTAGTTCTTTCAACTGCCTTGACCTACTTAATATAATTCACTGCACAGCACGTGTTGAATACTTTTGTAGGTTATATGTTGGTGTTTATTGATAAATTTTGCATTAGCAATGCTGAATACTTTGATTTGATTTGAGTAACAAACTTATTTGTGCTGTCTTTAAAGAATAATTCACGCCTCTAGGCTTGTTTTGAAAAACAATAACGTATTTAGCCTTGCTTTAAACATTATTACAGAAATAGATCTGTTTTGGGTTTAATGAAGGCGAGTTTTGGAAACTCACACGAAGACGAGTTTCCAAAACTCACCTTCAGTAAACCCAAATCAAACAACAATACTTCATTTGAACAAAGTATATGCAGAACAGTCCTACATTTTTCGCTTCTAGATACTTTCTGAATAACAAAACATTGTAGTGTTATTTTGGCTATTCCTTTTACATTAAAATCGACGTTTAATTTATATTAAGAACGATTTATATATATTTGATAAATCGTTATGCTTTATAAAAGATTCCACAGCGATTTTCTGGAAATTTGATTTGGGCACAACTCAAAATATATAATATGAAATCTTCATTTTTCTACCCTGTTATAAAAATATAATTTATTAGATTCGAACGTTTCTTGTTTAAAAGAAATCCAGCGTATAAAAAATCATATATATTCAGTTAAAGTTAGAAACGTAATAAAACGAATTAGTAAACTTAGGATGCAACAGATACTTACACAGAAATAGATAATAAAACTTCGGATAGAACATATGCTAACACGAGATTAGGTACTAAAACTTAGGATACAACAAATGCTAATTAGGAAAATAGTAGGCAACCAAACTACATCTCACGTTCATGCTCTTGGGATTTGAAGTCGCCTAATCATTACGGTTAAAGCGCAAATGTTCAATAAAGTTTTGGAGACGTATAATCTCTTATTCGAGTTCGTTTGCATATGTTATTCCCCTTGGACATAGCGGTTCGTCTATCCATTCTGTGTAATTGTATCCAATCGGATAGGATGGACATTTTTGAATGCAAAGGCCAATATTGTTGCCATCTACTCGAACCACAACTTCAACCGGACAACTGCAGTAGCAACAAACTTGATAAGAATCACCTTCCTGTTCATAAGAAATTGGAACATGTGGTACATGATAAGAATTAATTTCTTGCCATGGTAGAACGACCGACTGTTCATACGTGTGTTGAACATTTGGTACTTGGGCTTGGTGTGGAGGTTGGACTTTCTGATGTTCAGATGGTGGTTCAACCCAAGGTCTCATTTGGTTTAGAAACTCGCAAGCTCCTGAAGTCGCATCTGTTTATACGCCTGTTCATCCGAGTCTAGAGATGATGGCCAAGAAAGCATAGTTGTGGGAATGCACAGAGTAGTTGGAAATAAATTTGCTAGAGTGAGGTAAGTTGTGAGTAATTTGACAGAGTTATATGGTAGCATAGTGTACAAGTGAATAAAGGGTAAAACAAAAAATGATGTGAACGCTCACTGGTACAACTTTGCTTTACGTGATGCCCGACACAGTTTCGTCTGACGTAATACTGTAGGGAATCTGCTTTACGTACTGCTTTAACCCTACACTGACTAGTCGTATCAGGAGAGATTCATCACTCCTTCGTTTAAGGGGTCGTCACATGTACACTACTTAGTTTGCATCAAGGTTTATGGTTTTTATCATCAACGTTCGTACTTCCAAGAATTTTAATATTTTGCATTACATAACTGAGAAGCTTACAACAACGGCGATTACAACATTAAGAAATGTAAACTACAATCATACGAACTACTATAACTGAACACACAAATATCAAATTCAAAGTACAATAAAACACATTAAGACAGTTTCCATATACACCTACCACAGACGTCGGAAAAATCCAGCTCTAGTTGGCTCAGCAACATTCTGGTTTAAGCGTTTTATTTCAGCTTGCGCTTCCAGTGCATATTGAACTCCACATTCGCACATTGGAGGGTCAATCCACTGCTTAAAGTAACAACAATCAATTTCATCAGGAAAAATATTATGGTCCTCGTAGGCTTCACAATTGAAAAATCGACGACCATCATTTTTTTGGGTCTTTCCAAACAAGCAGGACGGATACTTCTCCACAACGGCAAATAGGGTTTGATCCTCCCGGACCTAGTGGCTCGACAACGCGCCCGTCAACTACCATTTCTTTCCCAGGTCGTTGATTTACTACCGCCTCATCATCATTTTTCCAGTTGTCCATAGCTCAAATGGTTAATGTTGCGTAATCGAATTATAAGCTTACAGTGCATAAAACTTGGGCATATAAATTCATCTTAGACTTTAACTTTATATCAGTGCTACAGTGTTCCTAAGGGGACAATTTCTGAAGTGAGCATACTGATTAGTCCTATCACTTCAACCCCATAACTATCATATTGCTGAGTAGTCATATCAGTTCGGTCCCATAATTAACTTTAGCTTAAGGGGTCATCACATGTACACTGACTAGTCTTATCAGGAGAGATTCATTACTCCTTGATTTAAGGGGTCGTCACATGTACACTGCTTTAAACTTGCACTGACTAGTCTACTCCATGTACATTGTTTCGTCACGTGTAATTATCGATGCTTCAAACCAGTTTAACGAACCGAAGATTTTCAACCTCGAAAATCGACACAAAAACAACATGTCGAACATTCAAGCGCCGAAAATACAGGAACATTATTCTTAAGAAATTAGAGGGTGAAATAAGAAAGAAAGAAACATTAAAATAGAAGAAAAAGAAGAAGAAGAACCAACACAGAATCAGAGTCTCACATCGCAGCAGAACAAAATATAATATAGAAATAAATCTGAACTGAGAGCTTTAAAAATACTTACAATCATCAGAGTACATCACTGTGACGACCGCCCATAACCCCCGCACTAAACAAGAGGAATAATGCACTGAAAGATGTGCCAGGCTGCTATGGACGATCATCAGAGTAGGTAAACACATCGAAACCTGTCGTAGAACTCACAGCGCAAGGATAAAATATAATAGAGCATATACAACAGGTAATAGTACTGAGGTATCATGTAGCAAACTTTTGAAACTTTCTCAACATCCAGAAAAATTATCTAACTGATATCAAAGTTTGTACATAAGGCCTCACTACAACCCTCAAAGCAACTCAAACAGCGGAAACAGAAATACTAGATAGTAATAAAACTGATACGCCAGCCTCCAGCTCGTCATCGCTCAGCTACCTCGTCTCACTAAGCTCCATTACCTGTAACCTGCTACTTAGTCTGCCCATCCACAACCGGATGAACAGCCCAAGGTAAATAAGAGGAGACATAAAACCTTGAGTCAGACAATAGTCTTAGTGAGCGATAAAACAACTAACAAACTTCAACAAGAAAGTATACGAGAATGGGTAAATGAAAAACTTATCAACCCACAACACCAGAGAAGAACTCATCCTTATCTTCCCCACATCGGACAGTGATAGCCTTTACGACAAGCATTTCAACCATTCATCCATAGAAATCAGAACACCCATTCAATCATAGAAAACACACATGACATCCAGATAAGTCTCACGCAGACAACCCTAATCGAGTTTAACATTCCTCAAGTACTCTCGCCAGAGGCCTAGACCAATATCACTTAAGCACTCAAAGAACGTCTCCCTCGACTTTGGATAATCTATGTGAGATAGTACAAACAGAACAACTAATCATCCATGACTGACTCTGGCTATCACTGCCAATCCTGCTTCGAAACCATCATTATCGTATGACGGCCAACCTTGCCATATGTCAAGGGCTAATGATAACCCCAGTTCTAGCATGAACTCCATATGCCCAACCTTGGCAATGTCCAACCTTGACACTAGGCCTTTCCCCAACCAGAAAGACCCAGGGTACTCGACCAACAACCGGTCTTTTGGGCCTTTCAACGATACCCTTCGTACCCCTGCTTTGAGCCTGCTAGAACTTACGACAACGATGACTTCTCGGCCTTCGCATCTCTAATCGTCCAACCTTGACGATGTTTCATAGCTCAAGCAACCTTCTCGAGAAGCCATTATCCACCAACTCACGACCTTTGAGTTGTCTCCGCATTCGTTATTCCACCTTGATCAACGAACACATTCATCACTTCGAGTCTTCCTACTTGAATCACCTCGAAGTCACGCCATCACCGAACCAAAACACATCACTGCGCTGCGGCTAGGGTTCGGGGGGGTTGCCCCCGAAAAATATTTTTTTCAGACCTTTTTGGTTCGTACCCGTGTCGTACCCGAAAACGTACTTTTTTCAGAAAACGACCCTGCCAAAACCGACCAGAACCTTGCTCCAGAACGACCAGCCAAAAACCGACCAGCCTTGCTCCAGAACGACCCGCCAAAAACCGACTAGCCTTGCTCCAGAATGACCGCCTCCATGCAGCTTTGGATCGACTCGACCTCCTTGCAGCTTTGGATCGACTCGACCTCCTTGGGATCGACCAGCTTTGGATCGACCCCGTCAAGACCGACCAGATTTTGCTCCACCTGACCTACCAGCTCCTTCAGAACGACCAGGATTTGCTTCCAGTAAAAACCAACCAGAATGCCACCATCTGAAACCGACCAGAATGCCACCATCTGAAACCGACCAGAAACACTTCTGCTCCTTCTGGACAGACCAGAAACACTTCTGCTCCTTCTGGACCGACCAGCTTAAACCGACCAGCTCCCTGACTTGCTTCCCAAGCCATACTATGACCGACCACCTCATTCCAGACCAACCCGACCAACTCCAGGACGATCAGAAACCTGCACATCTCCAATTCGACTCCGATTTCGACCAAAAGTTCGCCAAACGACGAATCCGACGAAACCAGCTTATCCGATTCATCCAAACGCAATCACAAATATGTTATGTAACCAACAATATCATCAATCTAACAATTTCCATCAAAACACATAAATTTCCCAAAACATGATAAGTGAATCATATGAACATAAAAACGGATCTAACTTGCATAATCTTGAGAAAAATCATAAAATTAACCATTTAAATTATCTAGATCAGATCCTAAGGTGATTCATATATAAAATGGACTTAGCATGGTGTGGATCTAAGGAAAATAACATGGAAATGATGAAATTAACATCCTAAAACCCATATACTTGCATGAATCCGAATGAGAGATGTAAATCACTCACCAATTCTTCAAATCGATGCAAAAACAATGAAATATGATTCCGATCAGCAAGCAACTTGCACAAAACCCTTAGATCCGATGAAATTCCCTTTCAATCGATGTAGATCTAGCCTCTTATGGTATAGATCTTTGATTCCTCCTTGGATTTGGAATTTTAATGGTGGAAAGGTATTAGAGGAAGAAGGAGATCAAAGCCTCCCCATAAGAGAATGGAAAATTCTAACCTTTCCCCATATCCCTTACCCCCCTATTTATAGCCTCCACCAACCCCTTAATGGGCTTTCTCCAAACCAGCCCATTAGCCTTCCAAAACCTGGACAGCCAACTGCTAAACCTTAAAACAACGATTTCTCCCAAACCGCTGAACCAAATCCTTAATGTAACCACTCTACGGAAAGAGAATCATCAATTCCTTTCCAATGGCACAGGTCTCACGCTCTGATTCGACCTGAGTCAAAAGTTATGCCCTGTACAAGACTGACAGGGGCAAAATAATCACAAACAAAATCGGTAAAATTTATGGACATGTCTCACATCCCCATAAGCAACATACTAAAAGATGAGAATGATCCAACCCTCAGGGAATAAAATAAAATTATTTTATGATCTTCCGATACATAAAATGCGGGCTGTTACATTCTCCCCCCCTTAAGAATTTCGCCCCCGAAATTCCAAGCAAACACAAGTAACCACAACAATTCCGCATGCCTAACATCCATGAGAAGCCAATTCTATCATCCAAACTAGCAACCATCAAACCATGCATCCATAGCCTTATCCTAGCACGCGGAATTCTATTAAACAACAACAAGATACAACGATATAACTATGATACAATCAAAGGGTCCTACCGACGAAGAGTTCTGGATGAGTCGCCCTCATGCTCTCTTCCGTCTCCCATGTACAATCGTCGCCATCTTCACTCCATTGTACCTTGACTATCTTAACCTTCTTCCTCCTAAGCTGTTTCGTGTCATTCCCCACAACACGAAGTGGCTTATGAGGTTTCGCAACTGCGGTCTCTACTTCCAAGTCTTCATATTGTTCTGGAGATACCACCACATTCGAGTCGTGCACAAACTTCCGTAGAAATGACACATGGAAAACATTATGCACACTCGACATCTTCTCGGGTAACTCCAACCTATATGCGAGCTTTCCTATTCGCTCGACTATCGGAAATGGTCCAACAAACCTAGGAGCCAACTTTCCTTTACTTCCGAATCGAACCACTTGCTTCAACGGTGAAATCTTTATGAAAACCATATCACCTACGTCGAACTCCAAATCCTTACGACGCTTATCGGCGTAACTTTTCTGACGATCTTGGGCCGCCTTCATTCGTTGCCGAATTATCTCGATACAATCCGAGGTTTCTCTTATCATCTCAGGCCCAAGTATCAACTTTTCTCCAGTTTCTAACCAACAAGCTGGAGAATTGCACGGCCTTCCATACAACGCCTCATATGGTGCCATCCCAATACTCGACTGGTAGCTATTATTATATGCAAATTCGACTAAATGTAGATGGTCCTCCCATGATCCTCCGAAGTCTAACACACAAGCCCTCAGGAGATCTTCTAAAACTCGGTTGACTCTCTCGGTCTGACCATCAGTTTGGGGATGGTATGCCGTACTTAAGCACAACTCGGTTCCCAAAGCTTCTTGCAAACTTTTCCAAAATCCACTCGTGAACAATGGATCCCGGTCACTTACTATACTCTTTGGGACACCATGGAATCGAACTATCCATTTCACATAAAGCTCAGCCAATTTTGATGCTGTCCTAGTCGACTTGACAGGAATAAATCTCGCACTTTTGGTCAAACGATCCACAATGACCCAAATCCCTTCATTTCCTGCCCTAGTTCTAGGTAGTCCATCGATAAAATCCATCGATATCTGCTCCCACTTCCATGTAGGAACTTCTAATGGCTGAAGTAAACCACTCGGCTTCTTCTGTTCAGCTTTCACCAACTGACAGTTCATACACGTGGAAATGAATTTTCCAATATCTCTTTTCATCACTTCCCAGTAGTAGGATCGCTTCATGTCCTGATACATTTTATTACCACCAGGATGAATCGTTAGCTTCGAGTGATGACATTCTCTTAGAACCTCATCCCTCAATCCGTCGATATCAGGAACAACTAACCGTCCTTGCTTTCGAAGCCAACCTTCTCGATCGACCTCGAACTCTTTATCCTCCGGTTCCAGTTTCTGAATGAATTCGACAAGCTTCGCATCTTTCCTTTGGCTCTCGCCAATCCTTTTGATAAGAGTAGGTCTTATCGACAAGCTTGCCAATATTTCAGGTTCCAACTCACACCTTGGCTTGAAATCCAACCTTGCCAAGTACTCGAGGCCCTTCCATTCCGAAAACATCGCTCCCAAACTTGCGTGTCTTCGACTCAATGCATCTGCAACTGCATTGCCTTTGCCAGGAGTATAGGCTATACCAAAATCATACGATGCCAGAAACTCTAACCATCGTTGCTGCCGAAGATTCAAATCCTTTTGGGAGAAAAGATACTTCAACGACTTGTGATCCGTAAACAACTCGAATCGTACTCCCAACAGGTAATGTCTCCACATCTTCAGAGCAAACACAATCGCTGCCAACTCCAAATCATGAGTTGGATAGTTCTTCTCATGCGGCTTTAGCTGTCGACTCGCGTAGGCCACAACTTTATCCTTCTGCATGAGCACTGCTCCAAGTCCAGTACCACATGCATCAGTATACACCACCATCTCTTCATTCCCACCTGGAATGGTCAACACAGGTGCACTCGTCAATCTCTCCTTCAAGATTTCGAATGCTTGTTCACACTTTGCATCCCATGTGAACACTTGGTTCTTCTTCGTCAATCCTGTTAATGGTGCAGCTATCTTGGAGAAATCCTTGATAAACCTTCGGTAATAACCAGCCAACCCAAGGAAACTCCGAACATCCGTCGCATTCTTAGGTCTATCCCAGTCCTGGATTGCTGCCACTTTAGCGGGGTCAACCGCTATACCTTTCCCAGAAACAACATAACCCAAGAACCTCACTTCATCTTTCCAAAAGTGACAATTTGAGAACTTAGCCTTAAGCTGATGCTTTCGCAAGATCTCTAACACAACTCTCAAATGCGTCTTATGTTCTTCCACATTTCTGGAGTAAACCAGTTTATCATCCACGAACACAAGCACGAACTTATTCAACTAATCTCTGAACACTCTATTCATAAGATCCACAAAATACGCTAGCGCGTTAGTCAATCCGAATGGCATCACCAACCACTCGAAGAACCCGGATGGTGTCCTAAAAGCAGTCTTTGGTACACTATCCTTAGCCACTCTCAACTGGTGAAATCCCGTTGCCAGATCCATCTGAGAAAACACTTTGGCTTCGTGAAGCTGATCGAACAAGTCATCAATCCTTGGCAATGGATACTTGTTCTTCTTAGTCACTTTGTTCAGCTCACGATAGTCCACACACAACCTTAACGAGCCATCTGCCTTAGTTGCAAACACGACTGGTGCACCCCACTCGGAAACACTCCTTCGAATGAATCCTTTACCCAAAAGGTCACGAACTTGCACCTCTAACTCTCGCTGTTCCCTAGGCGCCATCCGCCTAAGGGGCATAACAATTGGTCTAGCACCTTCGACCAAATCGATCCTAAACTCGATCTCACGATGCGGCGGCAACCCTTTGACCTCGTCAAAGACATCCACATACTCATTAGCGATCAGCACTGATGATAGGTCTTCCTGTGGAATCCCAAGCGAATATAGATAACTCACGAAGACCCCGTCTTCGCGCTTACATCTAATCAACACCTTTCGCCCTTCCACATCCCCGACCCTCACCTCTAGCTTCTCGCAATTCACCCTTGCCGCATATCTCTTGAGCCAATCCATGCCCAAGATGATCCCATACCCAGCGAAGTTAAGAACAAAACAATCACACATAAAAGAGCAACCATGACTCGATAACACTAAACCACGGCAAACCATGCACAAACTGGACGAACCCCCAACTGGATTAGTCACGATCAATGGTCTATCACAAATCTCGGGTTCCAAACCCAAGCGACACACAAGCTCATTGCAGATGAATGAATGTGATGCTCCAGTATCAAACAAAACTCGAACTGAAACACCGTTAATGGAAAAAGTACCTTGCACCACAACACCCTTTCCCTTCCCCTCTGCAGTAGGAGCTCTTGAAGAAGATGGCACGACATCCAAAGCATATGCCTTCACAATCTGCTTCCCTTAGCTGATTCTGGACAATCTTTCTTCTCATGCCCAGGCTTTCCACACTTGAAGCACTTCTTCTCAGCTTTGGGATTCTTGCACTCATTTGAATAATGACCCTTCTGTTGGCAGTTAAAGCAAAGCACCTCACTCTTGGGTTTCTTTTGGCCATCCTTTCCTTTCTGTTGTTGCTGCTTCCTCTTTTTATTATTACCACCCTGCTGTGGTTTCTGAACCTCCTTGGTTGCAGCAACAACATTTGCTTCCTTGGGAAACAAGCTCTCATGACGAATAGCCTTTTCCACAATCTTTTCAAATGAATCATCGAGGTGGTCCACAAGCGGCTTTCCAATATGAGCATCCAAACCCAAGACAAACTTCTCGTTCTTCTGATAGGGTGTATCAATGTATGAACGAGCATATCTAGACAAAGCCTCAAAATCAGAAATGTAGTCAAGAACTGATCTGCCATTCTGCTTCAACTCTACGAACTTCTTGAAGAGAACGGACTTTTGAGCAGTGGAGATAAACTTTGCTTCAAACTTAGCTTGGAATTGCTCCCATGAAATCTCCTCTTTCGGAGTCTCGAGTATAACAGAATTCCACCATTCCATGGCCCTGCTCTGCAGCTGCCTTGATGCAAGCTTTCTCTTCATTGCATCCTCAATACCCAAGTCTCCAAAGATTCGAACACATGAATCCATCCACCTCTGAACCTCTTTAGCTGGCTCAGTTCCCTTGAATGGTTTCCCTCCTAGAGATGTAAAGTCCTTGCACATCTTTGCAAAATCTACCCTAGGAACTCGCACACCTACATCTACCATAGCCGCCACTGGAGCGGGTACCCTTCGCATAATTGCTTCTGCCATGGCTTCAAACATGGCCGGGTAATCTGGTTCACCGCCATTTCCCCCTCCAGTATTAGCTCCCCTAGCAGCGTGTCTTGATGGTCGTCTACTCATTCTAAATCTGCAATTTAGAATAATTAGCCACTTCCAAGAAAACTGCTAAAGAGATACAACTGCTACTATTATATATACAATATATATAGTAAACATCCAACTGAAATCTACAAATACGTCTCTCTTACGTAATTACGTCTTCGAACTTTGGCCAAAATCGTTGACCAGAGCTCTGATACCAAATGTGACGACCGCCCATAACCCCCGCACTAAACAAGAGGAATAATGCACTGAAAGATGTGCCAGGCTGCTATGGACGATCATCAGAGTAGGTAAACACATCGAAACCTGTCGTAGAACTCACACCGCAAGGATAAAATATAATAGAGCATATACAACAGGTAATAGTAATGAGGTATCATATAGCAAACTTTTGAAACTTTCTCAACATCCAGAAAAATTATCCAACTGATATCAAAGTTTGTACATAAGGCCTCACTACAACCCTCAAAGCAACTCAAACAGCGGAAACAGAAATACTAGATAGTAATAAAACTGATACGCCAGCCTCCTGCTCGTCATCGCTCAGCTACCTCGTCTCACTAAGCTCCATTACCTGTAACCTACTACTTAGTCTGCCCATCCACAACCGGATGAACAGCCCAAGGTAATAAGAGGAGACATAAAACCTTGAGTCAGACAATAGTCTTAGTGAGCGATAAAACAACTAACAAACTTCAATAAGAAAGTATACGAGAATGGGTAAATGAAAAACTTATCTGCCCACAACACCAGAGAAGAACTCATCCTTATCTTCCCCACATCGGACAGTGATAGCCTTTACGACAAGCATTTCAACCATTCATCCATAGAAATCAGAACACCCATTCAATCATAGAAAACACACATGACATCCAGATAAGTCTCACGCAGACAACCCTAATCGAGTTTAACATTCCTCAAGTACTCTCGCCAGAGGCCTAGACCAATATCACTTAAGCACTCAAAGAACGTCTCCCTCGACTTTGGATAATCTATGTGAGATAGTACAAACAGAACAACTAATCATCCATGACTGACTCTGGCTATCACTGCCAATCCTGCTTCGAAACCATCATTATCGTATGACGGCCAACCTTGCCATATGTCAAGGGCTAATGATAACCCCAGTTCTAGCATGAACTCCATATGCCCAACCTTGGCAATGTCCAACCTTGACACTAGGCCTTTCCCCAACCAGAAAGACCCAGGGTACTCGACCAACAACCGGTCTTTTGGGCCTTTCAACGATACCCTTCGTACCCCTGCTTTGAGCCTGCTAGAACTTACGACAACGATGACTTCTCGGCCTTCGCATCTCTAATCGTCCAACCTTGACGATGTTTCATAGCTCAAGCAACCTTCTCGAGAAGCCATTATCCACCAACTCACGACCTTTGAGTTGTCTCCGCATTCGTTATTCCACCTTGATCAACGAACACATTCATCACTTCGAGTCTTCCTACTTGAATCACCTCGAAGTCACGCCATCACCGAACCAAAACACATCACTGCGCTGCGGCTAGGGTTCGGGGGGGTTGCCCCCGAAAAATATTTTTTTCAGACCTTTTTGGTTCGTACCCGTGTCGTACCCGAAAACGTACTTTTTTCAGAAAACGACCCTGCCAAAACCGACCAGAACCTTGCTCCAGAACGACCAGCCAAAAACCGACCAGCCTTGCTCCAGAACGACCCGCCAAAAACCGACTAGCCTTGCTCCAGAATGACCGCCTCCATGCAGCTTTGGATCGACTCGACCTCCTTGCAGCTTTGGATCGACTCGACCTCCTTGGGATCGACCCCGTCAAGACCGACCAGATTTTGCTCCACCTGACCTACCAGCTCCTTCAGAACGACCAGGATTTGCTTCCAGTAAAAACCAACCAGAATGCCACCATCTGAAACCGACCAGAATGCCACCATCTGAAACCGACCAGAAACACTTCTGCTCCTTCTGGACAGACCAGAAACACTTCTGCTCCTTCTGGACCGACCAGCTTAAACCGACCAGCTCCCTGACTTGCTTCCCAAGCCATACTATGACCGACCACCTCATTCCAGACCGACCCGACCAACTCCAGGACGACCAGAAACCTGCACATCTCCAATTCGACTCCGATTTCGACCAAAACTTCGCCAAACGACGAATCCGACGAAACCAGCTTATCCGATTTATCCAAATGCAATCACAAATATGTTATGTAACCAACAATATCATCAATCTAATAATTTCCATCAAAACACATAAATTTCCCAAAACATGATAAGTGAATCATATGAACATAGAAACGGATCTAACTTGCATAATCTTGAGAAAAATCATAAAATTAACCATTTAAATTATCTAGATCAGATCCTAAGGTGATTCATATATAAAATGGACTTAGCATGGTGTGGATCTAAGGAAAATAACATGGAAATGATGAAATTAACATCCTAAAACCCATATACTTGCATGAATCCGAATGAGAGATGTAAATCACTCACCAATTCTTCAAATCGATGCAAAAACAATGAAATATGATTCCGATCAGCAAGCAACTTGCACAAAACCCTTAGATCCGATGAAATTCCCTTTCAATCGATGTAGATCTAGCCTCTTATGGTATAGATCTTTGATTCCTCCTTGGATTTGGAATTTTAATGGTGGAAAGGTATTAGAGGAAGAAGGAGATCAAAGCCTCCCCATAAGAGAATGGAAAATTCTAACCTTTCCCCATATCCCTTACCCCCCTATTTATAGCCTCCACCAACCCCTTAATGGGCTTTCTCCAAACCAGCCCATTAGCCTTCCAAAACCTGGACAGCCAACTGCTAAACCTTAAAACAACGATTTCTCCCAAACCGCTGAACCAAATCCTTAATGTAACCACTCTACGGAAAGAGAATCATCAATTCCTTTCCAATGGCACAGGTCTCACGCTCTGATTCGACCTGAGTCAAAAGTTATGCCCTGTACAAGACTGACAGGGGCAAAATAATCACAAACAAAATCGGTAAAATTTATGGACATGTCTCACATCTCCATAAGCAACATACTAAAAGATGAGAATGATCCAACCCTCAGGGAATAAAATAAAATTATTTTATGATCTTCCGATACATAAAATGCGGGCTGTTACAATCACACATCTGGACAGTTATAAAAACGCTGTTCTTATATACAACACATAGCGGAATAGTATCTATATAATATCATACGTATGGACTCTTCCAGCTCGTCTCTTCGCCACATTCGATAACCTGAACATGTACAACCCGGTCTAACTCGAGCATTTCAAACGCTGGATCAGTCTGGTGAACCAGAGTGAGAAAAAAACACTAAGTTTAAAGGCATCACACAACTTGATTTTTATGTCAAAAATATTTTCGAAAGAAAAGGACAATCGTAAGATCAAATCCACTCGTAAATACGGATGGCTTTTACCTTCGATAACCCAAAACAATATTAAAATCAATATCTTTTCTGAAATTATAATAATGTATAAATACAAGTAAATATCAATCTAGCGGAACGCTTGCATCTCACGCTCCACATATATAGTATACAATCAAAACCGCGGGCTCTTATTGATAATGGATTTCCATGGTAAGGTATGGGCAACCACCTTTCCGACAATGTATTTCCGGAGATGAATACATTGGGGTTCAACAAGAATATCTTGCAACCCAGACTAAACATGACCATCCCTTCACTTCGCTTGAGAGTACCGAATATGTCATTACCACGGTTGGGGGCCAGCCAACCAAACAGATAACATACATATATAAATAAAAAGGGACAACCAAAAGCATTTGAATTCTTCAGATCAGGTAAAGATGTACCCTTTTGATGGGTGCGACCCACATAGCCATGTGACCTACCCGATTTTAACCATTTCCCGGTTGATGAGGCTTGAGGTCAAAATTAATTAATTAATTTACTTATTCATTTATTATTCTTTTCATGAATTCTTTTATTTATTTTTAAAAGAACTTCTGATCACCATTCACTTTGAATATCACATCGTCAGATTCGTTAAGTCACTAATTGATGTCCACAAATATACTCTGGGTATAAAAAAAGTTCCCCTCTTTGCCACCAACCCGATATATTTGTAAAAATCAACATACGTGGTTTTTAGGAAATATTCTGTCAGACATTCGTCCATACAAGTCATTCAGGAACAGGATGAACCGAAGGTACTCTCCTACCACTATATAGGTATCACCACAAGGATTAATAGCGAGAAGTCCTTGCAATCCATAGATTCCAACTACGACAGAACCATAGTATATCCTAGGCTGCAGACCAGAGATTATTAGCACTTCTTCCGTTTATGAAGATCTACGGTCTTCAATGCTCCATCTTCAATTCTCATCTTCACGTATTTGTTGGTCGGAATGGTTTTCGAATATAAATTCGATCTCGGTCTTTCCGTACCAACATCGCATTGGCCAGATTTTGATAGTTGGTTATTTAACTATCAAAATAAACAGTTTTCCAATCATGAAAATAAATGATTCACTGGTTCAGTATTAGGCATCACTTGGCCTTTTTATTTAACAATAATTAACGAACGATTAATTAAAATGTCTCAATATTTAGAAAACATCATTTCTCTCTTTACTAATATTCGCAAAACATTTCATTTAAATATTTAGAAAAACATATCTTACAACACATTCAATTTCCATTTACCTTTCTTTCAAACATTTACTGCTTCATTCTTCACTATCTAATATTTGGAAATCAATTTAACTTATCCCTTGTAAACAACGTTACGAAATCTCTTTGTTTCGTTACTTGACAACAACCAATGCTTATTCTTATAGAATAAATATATTTTGAAACTCAACTCTACATTTTATTTTACTTCGGATTTCTCCTTATATATTTTCAAAATTTACACTAAACATTACATTATTATTTCTTTAATGGAAATAATAAATTATTATTAACCTCTTTTACCATTACCAACTAATATCATCCTCAGAAAATCCTGAAGTCGTTCAAGTTGGGGTATTTTAATTACCTCTCAGACCTTGATCAACAACGTTCTTATCTTATGATAGATTTGATTTGTAATCCAAAAACTGATATTTCATCTAATATCAATACAAATTCCATTTAACTATTTTATTCAGAATATGGTTTCATAAACCTTCTTATCTTTTGAAAATCTCTTTCTTGAATATAGCCATTATTTCTTATTTCAATAATTAAGTAATTTCTTATAAAATACCAAATTTTAACATCCGCCACTTCACAATAAATACATTAATAATTCAGATATATTTACAAAATCCCATGACTCACTTATTTTACCAAGTTTACTTTTACCAATTCCTTTTTTTAATCCATCCAACCATTCACACTTTGAAAATCTTATTTCAGTTTTCCCCTTTTACTTAATTCCATTATTAAGTAACGTTAAATTTAAAATTAACACTTTACCACCTTACCTTTTTTATAAACCTCATTTATATAATTCTGGTTTAATATAACCCTTATGTTCTCAAATTCCTTCTTATTTAATTCAAACATTAAGTAAAGTTTTAATTTAAGCTATCGTATTTGCTTAGAATCCTCTTTATAACTTCGTTATAAAACTCATGTTTAAAATAAAATCCGTTCATAAACTTCTTTCACAATTCAATTAGATTCCATTTTCACTTCGATTACTTTTTAAATGAATTTCAATTAAAATGTAATTTCCTAAATTATTATTAATCGGAATAATAATTTACTTCAATCATTAACTATTTGAATAGTTAATTTCTCAATTTACTAAAATAAATAGTATTAACTAAAATAAATAGTAAATTCTTTTTTAAAATCTTATTAAAATTAAAACAATTATTCGTTAAACTATCTCGTTAGAGTAATTCAAAATAAATTAAGTAAATAATCAATAACAGTTAAAACGGTTGACTTAGTCAACTCAAACACGGTTATCTATTTTTAAATTAATTAATAACATAATTAATTTAAATAATTCCATTTAATTTTTTTTCTCAGAAATAGTTATTCAACTCTTAACCGTTAGGTTAAATTTCTATTCACTTGTTTATACATCTGATTAACACCAAAATTTACTTTATAAAATCAATTAATAATTAATCATAAAATTAAAAATAAATAATAATTATGTATTCCTTTTAATAACTTTTATTCAAATACAGATTTAAAAACCTATTTCAGTTATAAACTAAATTTATAACTTCATTTGGTTGATTCACTTGACTGTAAATCACAATTTATAAAACGATTGATTTATAGGCCATATGCTGCCCAATACTCAACCAATACTGCCCATTGGTTAAAACAAAACAAACATTAAAACTGTAGTTCAACGGTCAACAATCAAATCAATCATGCAATCAGGACAGTTCATATAATGATAATATGAAAATAAATAATATTTAATATATTTGAGGAATTCCGTTGGATCCCTCCAACTTGTTCTTCCCTGTGTTCACATGGATTATTTCAAATAATACCATGCAATTCCATTTCACTGGTAATTTCAATAACAGTAAATACCCATATTTTAGCAGCAACCAATTTACAAAACAATTCAAACAAATTCACACAATTAAACAAGTTTATTTTATAAACGTGACCAATAAGGTAAATTACCTCAATTGGGTCCAATCGCTAGAATAACGATGTGATATTTCACCGAAATTAAACAACGTTTAATTTCATTGGTTCAATCAATATATGGATATATGGATATATATATATATATATATATATATATATATATATATATATATATATATATATATATATATATATATATATATATACAAACAAACAATCAACCATAAGACATAATTATAAAACCCGACTTATATAAAATATAAGGGGGAAGAACTGAATGAGTTTAACTCACCTTGATCTAATTCGCTGTTGAAACAATTAGTTTTAATTAAATTAAACAAGTGTTTAATTTAATTAAAAATCCCGATTGTTTCCAATCTTATCCAAAAACAGTTCAAAAATATAGAGTTTAGTCATACGATCTCAACGTAGTCTGTACCGTCCAATTTTGATCACAAATGTGAGAGATACACAAAAATATGAGCATACAGTTTAAATTGATTTAACTAACTCCTTATAAATATAAGTAATTAATTTTAATAACGTTAAATACATTTTCTTAAAAAAGGGTTACAGACCGATCATCCATCCTTGTTTATCCGCTCCTCCGTTTGTTCCCATGCACGCTGCCAAACACTGTTCAAATTTTAAAAAGGTTTTCTAAGTTTCGGTAACAACAAATTTAAATTAACTGATTAAGTTTGGTTAGTATATATATTTTGATTACTCTTTTCAAAATAGTTAGACAGACGTTGCTGTTTGGTCCCTTCGTTCTCGAGTTCAACCCATCCGATTTGTTGCTCCAGTATTCTGAAACCTACAATAAGTTTTAAATTGGTGATTGACGTCTAATTATTATAAGTATTTAGATAATGTATCCTTAATTAAGGTTGGTTATAGTTTGTACTTCAGACCAGGAAAAAAAGTCGAGCACAATTCCTTTCCTCAAATATTGTTCTTCGTTGAAAGCATGCTGCATGTTCCACTTTGTTTTGATAATCAGTAGGCTTGAACGAATTTCCTTTGCCACGTCAATCCCATTTGTCTCCAATATCACTTGCTGCTACTCTTGCCGCAACCCCCAGCTTCCCCATGCTTCACTAATTCACGATTGTATATATTTTTATTCCTTATACTGCTACTGTTTTGTTTTCTAAAACAGTGCACCGTGTCCTTCCAGCTCGCACTGCGCCAGACACCAAACGCCGCCATGTCTAACGAACCGCCATCCGAACGCCGGTGCCATCACCATTCACCTGCGATGCTCCTCCCATGTCGAAAAACCCGTCACTCCAGTTTGCAACTGCCACCAGATCAAAGAAGGGCACACCCAACTCACAACTCACCACCGCCCGCCACCGCCATAAGACCACTGTGCCTTCATCAGAGTCTACCGCCGGACTTTAGAGCCTCACACGCCGGAGCCCCCTGTCGTGAAAGATTGTTTTAGTGAAGGGAACAAGTCCCACATCACCAAGTTATTTGGACTATTCCAAGGTATATATGATTGCCTTGAATATGATTATGTGAATTAAATAACTTGGGCTTGAATAAGAGGCTTGGATGGGTATATATGTGGGCTTGTTTGGGCCTATAAATATTATTACAGTCAAAAGATTGGCACTTGGGCACTTGGGACAACGGTCATGTTTTTTGAATTCAAACAGACGGACGCGTCTGTTTGTACACAAGTGCTTCCGAACGGTGGTGCCTGTTTCGCAACTATATATGCATCCAGTTTCTTCTCTTCGAATTCACTTTTTCTCCCTTCTCTCTGTTTTATCTTTTTTTTTTCTTTCCAGTAAGAACTCCCGAATAACTCACAAACATTGCTAAGTTTCTGAGTTTGGTTTTGTTGTATCCTGAGAAACAATCTGCCGTTCAACCCATTAGCAAATTCGATCGAGTGGGGGCAGATATTGTTTTAAGGAAAGCGATCTCGCGCCTCAAAACCATACCGATCTGATTCAGTGAATTCTCAACAATCTTAAAACAATATCAGCAATGGAGAACGGGTTAGATTCAGCATTCAAAATCATGAACCAAGACTTTGTTCGATTGGACAGACTTGATGGAACCAATTTCACGCGCTGGCAAGATAAAATGAAGTTCCTCCTTACCACTCTGAAAGTCTCCTATGTCCTAGATGAAAACCTTCCCCCGCTTCCTCCACCGACAGATAAAGATACAGAAGATTTGAAGAAGAAGAGACTGAAACGTGAAGAGGATGAACTGATGTGCAGAGGGCATATTCTTAACACCTTATCCGATCGTTTATACGATCTTTACACTCCATTGAAATCGCCTAAAGAAATTTGGGATGCACTGTAAGCAAAGTACAAGGCCGATAAGATTGGAACAGATAAGTTTCTTACTTTAAAATATTTCGAATTCCAAATGAAAGATGATGCTTCTGTCATGGATCAAATGCACGACTTGCAAGTTCTGGTTAGCAAACTTAATGACTTGAAGGTGCAGATTCCTGAATCAATTCAAGTTGGGGCGATAATTGCTAAACTTCCACCAAGTTGGAATAATTATCGCAAAAAGCTCTTGCATATGACTGAGGAACTAACGTTGGAAAAGATCGGAAAACACATACGAATTGAGGAATAAAACAGAATTCGTGATGGCGTTTTCCCTTCTAATGATGTGAACAACGTGGTTTCTGGAAAGAAAAGAAAAGCCCATCAAAACCAGAACTGCAACCCAAACAAGAAAAGTAAGCAAGGAAACGACTCTAATCCGAAAGACAAAAAGAAGAAAGCATGTTATAATTGCGGAAAGCTTGGGCACTTTAAGCGTGAATGCAGGGCTCCTCCAAAACAGAAAAAGGGGAACTCTGAAAATGCAAACATGGTTGAAAACGAGGAAATGCAGGAAATCATTGCTATGGTTTCTGATCTGCAAATTGGCATGATAACTGATTTGCATATGGCTACTGCTGAAACAAAATCTTCGGATTGGTGGTTCGATTCTGGCGCCACGGTTCATGTTTGCAACAACAAAGGTCTATTCAAAACTTATACAGAGGTGGTTGACCAACAAGAAGTGCTCATGGGAAATGGAAATGGTGCAAAAGTTCTGGGAAAAGGAAGTGTGGAGATTCAGTTCACTTCAAACAAGAAGATAACTCTCACTAATGTTCTTCACGTTCCTGATATTAAAAAGAACTTGGTTTCTGCATCAATTTTATGCAAGAGTGGCATCAAATCAGTCTTGGAGGCTGATAGTTTGATTTTGTCTAAAAATGGCATGTTTGTGGGTAAAGGTTATGCATGTAATGGGATGTTCAAACTCAGTATTAATGAAATAAAGGAATGTTCTGCTTATACTGTTGATTCTTTACCATTATGGCATGCACGTTTAGGACATTTAAATTATAAATCTTTGAAGCATATGGCAAAACATGGTCTTATTTCTGTTTCTAATGATAATTATGATAAATGCGAAATATGTATACAAGCCAAGATTACAAAGAAACCATTCCCAACAGTTGAAAGAAATTCAGAAATCTTGGATTTAATTCATTCTGATATATGTGAATTAAATGGAGTTTTAACCAGAGGTGGAAAAAGGTATTTCATTACCTTTATTGATGATTTTTCTAAATACACACATGTGTATTTGCTAAGAAATAAAGATGAAGCCTTTGACATGTTCAAACGCTATAAAACAGAAGTTGAAAATCAAAAGGGTAGGAAAATAAAGGTCCTACGCAGTGACAGAGGAGGAGAATACTTCTCCACTGAATTTTCTAACTTCTGTGAAGAACATGGGATTATTCATCAGCACACTGCGCCATACACACCACAACAAAATGGTTTGGCGGAAAGGAAAAACAGAACTCTGGTTGATATGGTAAATTCTATGTTATTAAATGCTAAATTACCACTTAATTTGTGGGGAGAAGCGTTGTTATCTGCATGTCATTTGCACAATAGAATTACTTCGAGGAAAACTAAAGTTTCTCCTTATGAACTATGGAATGGTCGAAAACCTAATCTGCGGTATCTAAAGGTGTGGGGGTGTATTGCCTTCTATAGGGTGACTGATCCAAAACGGACTAAACTAGGTCCAAGAGCATTGAAAAGTTTGTTTGTAGGATATGTTGAAAACTCTAAGGCATATAGACTACTAGATTTATCCTCAAACACGATTGTTGAATCAAGGGATGTTGATTTTATTGAAAATAAATTCAAGGATGATTCAAATACAAATCAGTCATTAAACCCTGACATTAATCAAACACCAATGGATGTTACTACGCCTTCTACTAGCAGTAAAAGGAAAGTAACAAATGAACAAACAGAAATAAGAAGGACACAAAGAACCAGAAAAGAGAAATCTTTTGGTCCAGATTTTATATCATCTCAAGCTTTATCATTCCTTGTAGAAGGAACTCGAGATGAAGTTACTAACAAAATTCCTATTGTACTGAATATAGAAGATGATCCAAAAACATACAAAGAAGCTATGACTTCTAGAGATTCTGCTTTTTGGAAGGAGGCAATTAACGATGAAATGGATTCAATTTTATCAAACAATACTTGGGTATTGGTAGACTTGCCTCAAGGGTCAAAACCTATTGGCTGCAAATGGGTGTTTCGAAGAAAACGTAATAATGATGGTAGCGTGCAAACTTTCAAGGCTAGATTAGTAGCCAAAGGTTTTCGGCAAAAGGAAGGAATTGATTTTTTTGATACATATGCTCCGGTTGCAAGAATTACATCAATTCGAGTACTAGTAGCATTAGCATCAATCTATCAGTTGCATATCCACCAAATGGATGTCAAAACAGCCTTCCTTAATGGTGAACTTAATGAAGAAGTTTACATGGAACAACCAGAGGGTTTTATCCTTCCTGGAAATGAGAGAAAAGTTTGCAAGCTAACAAGATCATTATACGGATTAAAACAAGCACCAAAACAGTGGCATGAGAAATTTGACTCGATTATACTTCAAAATGGCTTCACATATAATAGTGCAGACAAATGTATATACTCCAAGTTTACAAAGGAATATGGAGTAATAATTTGTTTATATGTAGATGACTTATTAATATTCGGTACTAACATGAAAGGAATACAAGACACCAAGAATTATTTAACTTCAAAATTCAAAATGAAAGATTTAAATGAGGTTGATACAATTCTTGGTATAAAGGTTAATAAAGTTATTGGGGGTTATACATTAAATCAGTCACATTATATTCAGAAAGTGCTCCAGAAGTTTGGGCATCTAAAAATTAAAGATGCCAATACCCCAATAGACTCGAGTATCAATCTTAATAAAAATGAAGGAAGATGTATTGCTCAACTCGAATACGCAAGCGCTATTGGAAGTATAATGTATGCAATGCATTGTACAAGACCTGACATAGCATATGCAATATGCAAACTTGCACGATATACTAGCAATCCTGGTATAGATCATTGGAAATCAATTGAAAGATTACTTGGTTACCTAAAAAGGACCAATAATCTAGGACTTGTTTATAATGGATTTCCAAGTGTATTAGAAGGATACACTGATGCAAGTTGGATAACTAGCGCCGGTGATAATAAATCTACTTCGGGTTGGATTTTCACGTTAGGTGGAGGTGCTGTTTCTTGGGCATCAAAGAAACAAACTTGCATTTCGCACTCCACAATGGAATCAGAATTTATAGCACTTGCTGCTGCCGGAAAAGAGGCAGAATGGCTACGAAATATGTTACTAGATATCAAGCTATGGCCAAAACCAATGCCAGCCATATCATTACGATGCGATAGTCAGGCTACTATGTCACGAGCATATAGTAACATATACAATGGAAAGTCAAGACATATAAGTCTTAGACATGAGTATGTTAGACAAATAATAAATGATGGAATAATTACTATTGTCTACATAAGATCTAGCGATAATTTAGCAGACCCATTCACAAAAGCTTTGACTAGGGAAATGGTAAGATCCACGTCAGTCGGAATGGGACTTAAACCTTGTATTAATCAATGATAGTGGAAACCCAACCTTAATATTAATTACTTTAATTTTAAGGTTTAATGGGTAAAAACAAATTATCATATGATTGGGAAAACACTAAATCAAATTAGTGTAAACTGTTACAGGTATAAAGATGCTGAGTTCAAATAACTCTTAATAAAGTTCCAGTTAGTCTGGTAACAGAGACATCGAAAAGGAAAAGGAACTTTACCTTTATGAACTTGGAAGTGGTGCCGCTTCTAAACAAGAGTTTTAAGGTTTATTCTTGCAAAAGTTCATTAAGCTGGGATGGAGCACATGGCCATAACGGTGCTCACAGGTAGGGAAATTTATTGGAAATTGAAATTGCGTGTGTAGTATTTCCGACTTTATAACCCAAGGAGACTTGGTTTAAGTTGAGACCACCAAGATCTTCTTTAAAGTCCTGAAATATTTACACTAATATATGGTTTAATCGAATAGATACCACATATGATGCGCAGTTTCTAACTAAGATAAAACTGAATATCATCAATAAAACAATCTTGTGGGGGATTGTTGTGAAAGATTGTTTTAGTGAAGGGAACAAGTCCCACATCACCAAGTTATTTGGACTATTCCAAGGTATATATGATTGCCTTGAATATGATTATGTGAATTAAATAACTTGGGCTTGAATAAGGGGCTTGGATGGGTATGCATGTGGGCTTGGTTGGGCCTATAAATATTATTACGGTCAAAAGATTGGCACTTGGGCACTTGGGGCACGTGGGCGCGTGCGTGTGCGTGACCGTACGAAAGCGGCTTGACTGTTGGCAACGGTCATGTTTTTTGAATTCAAACAGACGGACGCGTCTGTTTGTACACAACTACTTCCGAACGGTGGTGTCTGTTTCGCAACTATATATGCATCCTGTTTCTTATCTTCGAATTCACTTTTTCTCCCTCCTCTCTGTTTTATCTTTTTTTTCTTCTTTCCAGTAAGAACTCCCGAATAACTCACAAACATTGCTAAGTTTCTGAGTTTGGTTTTGTTGTATCCTGGGAAACAATCTGCCGTTCAACCCATTAGCAAACTCGATCCGAGTGGGGGCAGATATTGTTTTAAGGAAAGCGATCTCGCGCCTCAAAACCATACCGATATGATTCAGTGAATTCTCAACAATCTTAAAACAATATCAGCAATGGAGAACGGGTTAGATTCGGCATTCAAAATCATGAACCAAGACTTTGTTCGATTGGACAGACTTGATGGAACCAATTTCACGCGCTGGCAAGATAAAATGAAGTTCCTCCTTACCACTCTGAAAGTCTCCTATGTCCTAGATGAAAACCTTCCCCCGCTTCCTCCACCGACAGATAAAGATATAGAAGATTTGAAGAAGAAGAGACTGAAACGTGAAGAGGATGAACTGATGTGCAGAGGGCATATTCTTAACACCTTATCCGATCGTTTATACGATCTTTACACTCCATTGAAAACGCCTGAAGAAATTTGGGATGCACTGGAAGTAAAGTACAAGGCCGATAAGATTGGAACAGATAAGTTTCTTACTTTAAAATATTTCGAATTCCAAATGAAAGATGATGCTTCTGTCATGGAACAAATGCACGACTTGCAAGTTCTGGTTAGCAAACTTAATGATTTGAAGGTGCAGATTCCTGAATCAATTCAAGTTGGGGCGATAATTGCTAAACTTCCACCAAGTTGGAATAATTATCGCAAAAAGCTCTTGCATATGACTGAGGAACTAACGTTGGAAAAGATTGGAAAACACATACGAATTGAGGAAGAAAACAGAATTCGTGATGGCATTTTCCCTTCTAATGATGTGAACAACGTGGTTTCTGGAAAGAAAAGAAAAGCCAATCAAAACCAGAACTGCAACCCAAACAAGAAAAGTAAGCAAGGATGCGACTCTAATCCGAAAGACAAAAAGAAGAAAGCATGTTATAATTGCGGAAAGCTTGGGCACTTTAAGCGTCAATGCAGGGCTCCTCCAAAACAGAAAAAGGGGAACTCTGAAAATGCAAACATGGTTGAAAACGAGGAAATGCAGGAAATCATTGCTATGGTTTCTGATCTGCAAATTGGCATGATAACTGATTTGCATATGGCTACTGCTGAAACAAAATCTTCGGATTGGTGGTTCGATTCTGGCGCCACGGTTCATGTTTACAACAACAAAGGTCTATTCAAAACTTATACAGAGGTGGTTGACCAACAAGAAGTGCTCATGGGAAATGGAAATGGTGCAAAAGTTCTGGGAAAAGGAAGTGTGGAGATTCAGTTCACTTCATACAAGAAGATAACTCTCACTAATGTTCTTCACGTTCCTGATATTAAAAAGAACTTGGTTTCTGCATCAATTTTATGCAAGAGTGGCATCAAATCAGTCTTGGAGGCTGATAGTTTGATTTTGTCTAAAAATGACATGTTTGTGGGTAAAGGTTATGCATGTAATGGGATGTTCAAACTCAGTATTAATGAAATAAAGGAATGTTCTGCTTATACTGTTGATTCTTTACCATTATGGCATGCACGTTTAGGACATTTAAATTATAAATCTTTGAAGCATATGGCAAAACATGGTCTTATTTCTGTTTCTAATGATAATTATGATAAATGCGAAATATGTATACAAGCCAAGATTACAAAGAAACCATTCCCAACAGTTGAAAGAAATTCAGAAATCTTGGATTTAATTCATTCTGATATATGTGAATTAAATGGAGTTTTAACCAGAGGTGGAAAAAGGTATTTCATTACCTTTATTGATGATTCTTCTAAATACACACATGTGTATTTGCTAAGAAATAAAGATGAAGCCTTTGACATGTTCAAACGCTATAAAACAGAAGTTGAAAATCAAAAGGGTAGGAAAATAAATGTCCTACGTAGTGACAGAGGAGGAGAATACTTCTCCACTGAATTTTCTAACTTCTGTGAAGAACATGGGATTATTCATCAGCACATTGCGCCATACACATCACAACAAAATGGTTTGGCGGAAAGGGAAAACAGAACTCTGGTTGATATGGTAAATTCTATGTTATTAAATGCTAAATTACCACTTAATTTGTGGGGAGAAGCGTTGTTATCTGCATGTCATTTGCACAATAGAATTACTTCGAGGAAAACTAAAGTTTCTCCTTATGAACTATGGAATGGTCGAAAACCTAATCTGCTGTATCTAAAGGTGTGGGGGTGTATTGCCTTCTATAGGGTGACTGATCCAAAACGGACTAAACTAGGTCCAAGAGCATTGAAAAGTTTGTTTGTAGGATATGCTGAAAACTCTAAGGCATATAGACTACTAGATTTATCCTCAAACACGATTGTTGAATCAAGGGATGTTGAGTTTATTGAAAATAAATTCAAGGATGATTCAAATACAAATCAGTCATTAAACCCTGACATTAATCAAACACCAATGGATGTTACTACGCCTTCTACTAGCAGTAAAAGGAAAGTAACAAATGAACAAACAGAAATAAGAAGGACACAAAGAACCAGAAAAGAGAAATCTTTTGGTCCAGATTTTATATCATCTCAAGCTTTATCATTCCTTGTAGAAGGAACTCGAGATGAAGTTACTAACAAAATTCCTATTGTACTGAATATAGAAGATGATCCAAAAACATACAAAGAAGCTATGACTTCTAGAGATTCTGCTTTTTGGAAGGAGGCAATTAACGATGAAATGGATTCAATTTTATCAAACAATACTTGGGTATTGGTAGACTTGCCTCAAGGGTCAAAACCTATTGGCTGCAAATGGGTGTTTCGAAGAAAACGTAATAATGATGGTAGCGTGCAAACTTTCAAGGCTAGATTAGTAGCCAAAGGTTTTCGGCAAAAGGAAGGAATTGATTTTTTTGATACATATGCTCTGGTTGCAAGAATTACATCAATTCGAGTACTAGTAGCATTAGCATCAATCTATCAGTTGCATATCCACCAAATGGATGTCAAAACAGCCTTCCTTAATGGTGAACTTAATGAAGAAGTTTACATGGAACAACCAGAGGGTTTTATCCTTCCTGGAAATTAGAGAAAAGTTTGCAAGCTAACAAGATCATTATACGGATTAAAACAAGCACCAAAACAGTGGCATGAGAAATTTGACTCGATTATACTTCAAAATGGCTTCACATATAATAGTGCAGACAAATGTATATACTCCAAGTTTACAAAGGAATATGGAGTAATAATTTGTTTATATGTAGATGACTTATTAATATTCGGTACTAACATGAAAGGAATACAAGACACCAAGAATTATTTAACTTCAAAATTCAAAATGAAAGATTTAAATGAGGTTGATACAATTCTTGGTATAAAGGTTAATAAAGTTATTGGGGGTTATACATTAAATCAGTCACATTATATTCAGAAAGTGCTCCAGAAGTTTGGGCATCTAAAAATTAAAGATGCCAATACCCCAATAGACTCGAGTATCAATCTTAATAAAAATGAAGGAAGATGTATTGCTCAACTCGAATACGCAAGCGCTATTGGAAGTATAATGTATGCAATGCATTGTACAAGACCTGACATAGCATATGCAATATGCAAACTTGCACGATATACTAGCAATCCTGGTATAGATCATTGGAAAGCAATTGAAAGATTACTTGGTTACCTAAAAAGGACCAATAATCTAGGACTTGTTTATAATGGATTTCCAAGTGTATTAGAAGGATACACTGATGCAAGTTGGATAACTAGCGCCGGTGATAATAAATCTACTTCGGGTTGGATTTTCACGTTAGGTGGAGGTGCTGTTTCTTGGGCATCAAAGAAACAAACTTGCATTTCGCACTCCACAATGGAATCAGAATTTATAGCACTTGCTGCTGCCGGAAAAGAGGCTGAATGGCTACGAAATATGTTACTAGATATCAAGCTATGGCCAAAACCAATGCCAGCCATATCATTACGATGCGATAGTCAGGCTACTATGTCACGAGCATATAGTAACATATACAATGGAAAGTCAAGACATATAAGTCTTAGACATGAGTATGTTAGACAAATAATAAATGATGGAATAATTACTATTGTCTACATAAGATCTAGCGATAATTTAGCAGACCCATTCACAAAAGCATTGACTAGGGAAATGGTAAGATCCACGTCAGTCGGAATGGGACTTAAACCTTGTATTAATCAATGATAGTGGAAACCCAACCTTAATATTAATTACTTTAATTTTAAGGTTTAATGGGTAAAAACAAATTATCATATGATTGGGAAAACACTAAATCAAATTAGTGTAAACTGTTACAGGTATAAAGAGGCTGAGTTCAAATAACTCTTAATAAAGTTCCAGTTAGTCTGGTAACAGAGACATCGAAAAGGAAAAGGAACTTTACCTTTATGAACTTGGAAGTGGTGCCGCTTCTAAACAAGAGTTTTAAGGTTTATTCTTGCAAAAGTTCATTAAGCTGGGATGGAGCACATGGCCATAACGGTGCTCATAGGTAGGGAAATTTATTGGAAATTGAAATTGCGTGTGTAGTATTTCCGACTTTATAACCCAAGGAGACTTGGTTTAAGTTGAGACCACCAAGCTCTTCTTTAAAGTCCTGAAATATTTACACTAATATATGGTTTAATCGAATAGATACCACATATGATGCGCAGTTTCTAACTAAGATAAAACTGAATATCATCAATAAAACAATCTTGTGGGGGATTGTTGTGAAAGATTGTTTTAGTGAAGGGAACAAGTCCCACATCACCAAGTTATTTGGACTATTCCAAGGTATATATGATTGCCTTGAATATGATTATGTGAATTAAATAACTTGGGCTTGAATAAGGGGCTTGGATGGGTATGCATGTGGGCTTGGTTGGGCCTATAAATATTATTACGGTCAAAATATTGGCACTTGGGCACTTGGGGCACGTGGGCGCGTGCGTGTGCGTGACCGTACGGAAGCGACTTGACTGTTGGCAACGGTCATGTTTTTTTAATTCAAACAGATGGACGCATCTGTTTGTACACAACTGCTTCCGAACGGTGGTGCCTGTTTCGCAACTATATATGCATCCTGTTTCTTCTCTTCGAATTCACTTTTTCTCCCTCCTCTCTGTTTTATCTTTTTTTCTTCTTTCCAGTAAGAACTCCCGAATAACTCACAAACATTGCTAAGTTTCTGAGTTTGGTTTTTTTGTATCCTGGGAAACAATCTGCCGTTCAACCCATTAGCAAACTCGATCCGAGTGGGGGCAGATATTGTTTTAAGGAAAGCGATCTCGCGCCTCAAAACCATACCGATCTGATTCAGTGAATTCTCAACAATCTTAAAACAATATCAGAAATGGAGAACGGGTTAGATTCAGCATTCAAAATCATGAACCAAGACTTTGTTCGATTGGACAGACTTGATGGAACCAATTTCACGCGCTGGCAAGATAAAATGAAGTTCCTCCTTACCACTCTGAAAGTCTCCTATGTCCTAGATGAAAACCTTCCCCCGCTTCCTCCACCAACAGATAAAGATACGAAAGATTTGAAGAAGAAGAGACTGAAACGTAAAGAGGATGAACTGATGTGCAGAGGGCATATTTTTAACACCTTATCCGATCGTTTATACGATCTTTACACTCCATTGAAATCGCCTAAAGAAATTTGGAATGCACTGGAAGCAAAGTACAAGGCCGATAAGATTGGAACAGATAAGTTTCTTACTTTAAAATATTTCGAATTCCAAATGAAAGATGATGCTTCTGTCATGGATCAAATGCACAACTTGCAAGTTCTGGTTAGCAAACTTAATGACTTGAAGGTGCAGATTCCTGAATCAATTCAAGTTGGGGCGATAATTGCTAAACTTCCACCAAGTTGGAATAATTATCGCAAAAAGCTCTTGCATATGACTGAGGAACTAACGTTGGAAATGATCAAAAAACACATACGAATTGAGGAAGAAAACAGAATTCGTGATGGCGTTTTCCCTTCTAATGATGTGAACAACGTGGTTTCTGGAAAGAAAAGAAAAGCCAATCAAAACCAGAACTGCAACCCAAACAAGAAAAGTAAGCAAGGAAGCGACTCTAATCCGAAAGACAAAAAGAAGAAAGCATGTTATAATTGCGGAAAGCTTGGGCACTTTAAGCGTGAATGCAGGGCTCCTCCAAAACAGAAAAAGGGGAACTCTGAAAATGCAAACATGGTTGAAAACGAGGAAATGCAGGAAATCATTGCTATGGTTTCTGATCTGCAAATTGGCATGATAACTGATTTGCATATGGCTACTGCTAAAACAAAATCTTCGGATTGGTGGTTCGATTCTGGCGCCACGGTTCATGTTTGCAACAACAAAGGTCTATTCAAAACTTATACAGAGGTGGTTGACCAACAAGAAGTGCTCATGGGAAATGGAAATGGTGCAAAAGTTCTGGGAAAACGAAGTGTGGAGATTCAGTTCACTTCAAACAAGAAGATAACTCTCACTAATGTTCTTCACGTTCCTGATATTAAAAAGAACTTGGTTTCTGCATCAATTTTATGCAAGAGTGGCATCAAATCAGTCTTGGAGGCTGATAGTTTGATTTTGTCTAAAAATGGCATGTTTGTGGGTAAAGGTTATGCATGTAATGGGATGTTCAAACTCAGTATTAATGAAATAAAGGAATGTTCTGCTTATACTGTTGATTCATTACCATTATGGCATGCACGTTTAGGACATTTAAATTATAAATCTTTGAAGCATATGGCAAAACATGGTCTTATTTCTGTTTCTAATGATAGTTATGATAAATGCGAAATATGTATACAAGCCAAGATTACAAAGAAACCATTCCCAACAGTTGAAAGAAATTCAGAAATCTTGGATTTAATTCATTCTGATATATGTGAATTAAATGGAGTTTTAACCAGAGGTGGAAAAAGGTATTTCATTACCTTTATTGATGATTTTTCTAAATACACACATGTGTATTTGCTAAGAAATAAAGATGAAGCCTTTGACATGTTCAAACGTTATAAAACAGAAGTTGAAAATCAAAAGGGTAGGAAAATAAAGGTCCTACGTAGTGACAGAGGAGGAGAATACTTCTCCACTGAATTTTCTAACTTCTGTGAAGAACATGGGATTATTCATCAGCACACTGTGCCATACACACCACAACAAAATTGTTTGGCGGAAAGGAAAAACAGAACTCTGGTTGATATGGTAAATTCTATGTTATTAAATGCTAAATTACCACTTAATTTGTGGGGAGAAGCGTTGTTATCTGCATGTCATTTGCACAATAGAATTACTTCGAGGAAAACTAAAGTTTCTCCTTATGAACTATGGAATGGTCGAAAACCTAATCTGCGGTATCTAAAGGTGTGGGGGTGTATTGCTTTCTATAGGGTGACTGATCCAAAACGGACTAAACTAGGTCCAAGAGAATTGAAAAGTTTGTTTGTAGGATATGCTGAAAACTCTAAGGCATATAGACTACTAGATTTATCCTCAAACACGATTGTTGAATCAAGGGATGTTGAGTTTATTGAAAATAAATTCAAGGATGATTCAGATACAAATCAGTCATTAAACCCTGACATTAATCAAACACCAATGGATGTTACTACGCCTTCTACTAGCAGTAAAAGGAAAGTAACAAATGAACAAACAGAAATAAGAAGGACACAAAGAACCAGAAAAGAGAATTCTTTTGGTCCAGATTTTATATCATCTCAAGCTTTATCATTCCTTGTAGAAGGAACTCGAGATGAAGTTACTAACATAATTCCTATTGTACTGAATATAGAAGATGATCCAAAAACATACAAAGAAGCTATGACTTCTAGAGATTCTGCTTTTTGGAAGGAGGCAATTAACGATGAAATGGATTCAAATTTATCAAACAATACTTGGGTATTGGTAGACTTGCCTCAAGGGTCAAAACCTATTGGCTGCAAATGGGTGTTTCGAAGAAAACGTAATAATGATGGTAGCGTGCAAACTTTCAAGGCTAGATTAGTAGCCAAAGGTTTTCGGCAAAAGGAAGGAATTGATTTTTTTTGATACATATGCTCCGGTTGCAAGAATTACATCAATTCGAGTACTAGTAGCATTAGCATCAATCTATCAGTTGCATATCCACCAAATGGATGTCAAAACAGCCTTCCTTAATGGTGAACTTAATGAAGAAGTTTACATGGAACAACCAGAGGGTTTTATCCTTCCTGGAAATGAGAGAAAAGTTTGCAAGCTAACAAGATCATTATACGGATTAAAACAAGCACCAAAACAGTGGCATGAGAAATTTGACTCGATTATACTTCAAAATGGCTTCACATATAATAGTGCAGACAAATGTATATACTCCAAGTTTACAAAGGAATATGGAGTAATAATTTGTTTATATGTAGATGACTTATTAATATTCGGTACTAACATGAAAGGAATACAAGACACCAAGAATTATTTAACTTCAAAATTCAAAATGAAAGATTTAAATGAGGTTGATACAATTCTTGGTATAAAGGTTAATAAAGTTATTGGGGGTTATACATTAAATCAGTCACATTATATTCAGAAAGTGCTCCAGAAGTTTGGGCATCTAAAAATTAAAGATGCCAATACCCCAATAGACTCGAGTATCAATCTTAATAAAAATGAAGGAAGATGTATTGCTCAACTCGAATACGCAAGCGCTATTGGAAGTATAATGTATGCAATGCATTGTACAAGACCTGACATAGCATATGCAATATGCAAACTTGCACGATATACTAGCAATCCTGGTATAGATCATTGGAAAGCAATTGAAAGATTACTTGGTTACCTAAAAAGGACCAATAATCTAGGACTTGTTTATAATGGATTTCCAAGTGTATTAGAAGGATACACTGATGCAAGTTGGATAACTAGCGCCGGTGATAATAAATCTACTTCGGGTTGGATTTTCACGTTAGGTGGAGGTGCTGTTTCTTGGGCATCAAAGAAACAAACTTGCATTTCGCACTCCACAACGGAATCAGAATTTATAGCACTTGCTGCTGCCGGAAAAGAGGCAGAATGGCTACGAAATATGTTACTAGATATCAAGCTATGGCCAAAACCAATGCCAGCCATATCATTACGATGCGATAATCAGGCTACTATGTCACGAGCATATAGTAACATATACAATGGAAAGTCAAGACATATAAGTCTTAGACATGAGTATGTTAGACAAATAATAAATGATGGAATAATTACTATTTTCTACATAAGATCTAGCGATAATTTAGCAGACCCATTCACAAAAGCTTTGACTAGGGAAATGGTAAGATCCACGTCAGTGGGAATGGGACTTAAACCTTGTATTAATCAATGATAGTGGAAACCCAACCTTAATATTAATTACTTTAATTTTAAGGTTTAACGGGTAAAAACAAATTATCATATGATTGGGAAAACACTAAATCAAATTAGTGTAAACTGTTACAAGTATAAAGAGGCTGAGTTCAAATAACTCTTAATAAAGTTCCAGTTAGTCTGGTAACAGAGACATCGAAAAGGAAAAGGAACTTTACCTTTATGAACTTGGAAGTGGTGCCGCTTCTAAACAAGAGTTTTAAGGTTTATTCTTGCAAAAGTTCATTAAGCTGGGATGGAGCACATGGCCATAACGGTGCTCACAGGTAGGGAAATTTATTGGAAATTGAAATTGCGTGTGTAATATTTCCGACTTTATAACCCAAGTAGACTTGGTTTAAGTTGTGACCACCAAGCTCTTCTTTAAAGTCCTGAAATATTTACACTAATATATGGTTTAATCGAATAGATACCACATATGATGCGCAGTTTCTAACTAAGATAAAACTGAATATCATCAATAAAACAATCTTGTGGGGGATTGTTGTGAAAGATTGTTTTAGTGAAGGGAACAAGTCCCACATCACCAAGTTATTTGGACTATTCCAAGGTATATATGATTGCCTTGAATATGATTATGTGAATTAAATAACTTGGGCTTGAATAAGGGGCTTGGATGGGTATGCATGTGGGCTTGGTTGGGCCTATAAATATTATTACGGTCAAAAGATTGGCACTTGGGCACTTGGGGCACGTGGGCGCGTGCGTGTGCGTGACCGTACGGAAGCGGCTTGACTGTTGGCAACGGTCATGTTTTTTGAATTCAAATAGACGGACGCGTCTGTTTGTACACAACTGCTTCCGAACGGTGGTGCCTGTTTCGCAACTATATATGCATCCTGTTTCTTCTCTTCGAATTCACTTTTTCTCCCTCCTCTCTGTTTTATCTTTTTTTTTTCTTTCCAGTAAGAACTCCCGAATAACTCACAAACATTGCTAAGTTTCTGAGTTTGGTTTTGTTTTATCCTGGGAAACAATCTGCCGTTCAACCCATTAGCAAACTCGATCCGAGTGGGGGCAGATATTGTTTTAAGGAAAGCGATCTCGCGCCTCAAAACCATACCGATCTGATTCAGTGAATTCTCAACAATCTTAAAACAATATCAGCAATGGAGAACGGGTTAGATTCAGCATTCAAAATCATGAACCAAGACTTTGTTCGATTGGACAGACTTGATGGAACCAATTTCACGCGCTGGCAAGATAAAATGAAGTTCCTCCTTACCACTCTGAAAGTCTCCTATGTCCTAGATGAAAACCTTCCCCCGCTTCCTCCACCGACAGATAAAGATACAGAAGATTTGAAGAAGAAGAGACTGAAACGTGAAGAGGATGAACTGATGTGCAGAGGGCATATTCTTAACACCTTATCCGATCGTTTATACGATCTTTACACTCCATTGAAATCGCCTAAAGAAATTTGGGATGCACTGGAAGCAAAGTACAAGGCCGATAAGATTGGAACAGATAAGTTTCTTACTTTAAAATATTTCGAATTCCAAATGAAAGATGATGCTTCTGTCATGGATCAAATGCACGACTTGCAAGTTCTGGTTAGCAAACTTAATGACTTGAAGGTGCAGATTCCTGAATCAATTCAAGTTGGGGCAATAATTGCTAACCTTCCACCAAGTGGGAATAATTATCGCAAAAAGCTCTTGCATATGACTGAGGAACTAACGTTGGAAAAGATCGGAAAACACATACGAATTGAGGAAGAAAACAGAATTCATGATGGCGTTTTCCCTTCTAATGATGTGAACAACGTGGTTTTTGGAAAGAAAAGAAAAGCCAATCAAAACCAGAACTGCAACCCAAACAAGAAAAGTAAGCAAGGAAGCGAATCTAATCCGAAAGACAAAAAGAAGAAAGCATGTTATAATTGCGGAAAGCTTGGGCACTTTAAGCGTGAATGCAGGGCTCCTCCAAAACAGAAAAAGGGGAACTCTGAAAATGCAAACATGGTTGAAAACGAGGAAATGCAGGAAATCATTGCTATGGTTTCTGATCTGCAAATTGGCATGATTACTGATTTGCATATGGCTACTGCTGAAACAAAATCTTCGGATTGGTGGTTCGATTCTGGCGCCACGGTTCATGTTTGCAACAACAAAGGTCTATTCAAAACTTATACAGAGGTGGTTGACCAACAAGAAGTGCTCATGGGAAATGGAAATGGTGCAAAAGTTCTGGGAAAAGGAAGTGTGGAGATTCAGTTCACTTCAAACAAGAAGATAACTCTCACTAATGTTCTTCACGTTCCTGATATTAAAAAGAACTTGGTTTCTGCATCAATTTTATGCAAGAGTGGCATCAAATCAGTCTTAGAGGCTGATAGTTTGATTTTGTCTAAAAATGGCATGTTTGTGGGTAAAGGTTATGCATGTAATGGGATGTTCAAACTCAGTATTAATGAAATAAAGGAATGTTCTGCTTATACTGTTGATTCTTTACCATTATGGCATGCACATTTAGGACATTTAAATTATAAATCTTTGAAGCATATGGCAAAACATGGTCTTATTTCTGTTTCTAATGATAATTATGATAAATGCGAAATATGTATACAAGCCAAGATTACAAAGAAACCATTCCCAACAGTTGAAAGAAATTCAAAAATCTTGGATTTAATTCATTCTGATATATGTGAATTAAATGGAGTTTTAACCAGAGGTGGAAAGAGGTATTTATTACCTTTATTGATGATTTTTCTAAATACACACATGTGTATTTGCTAAGAAATAAAGATGAAGCCTTTGACATGTTCAAACGCTATAAAACAGAAGTTGAAAATCAAAAGGGTAGGAAAATAAAGGTCCTACGTAGTGACAGAGGAGGAGAATACTTCTCCACTGAATTTTCTAACTTCTGTGAAGAACATGGGATTATTCATCAGCACACTGCGCCATACACACCCAAACAAAATGGTTTGGCGGAAAGGAAAAACAGAACTCTGGTTGATATGGTAAATTCTATGTTATTAAATGCTAAATTACCACTTAATTTGTGGGGAGAAGCGTTGTTATCTGCATGTCATTTGCATAATAGAATTACTTCGAGGAAAACTAAAGTTTCTCCTTATGAACTATGGAATGGTCGAAAACCTAATCTGCGGTATCTAAAGGTGTGGGGGTGTATTGCCTTCAATAGGGTGACTGATCCAAAACGGACTAAATTAGGTCCAAGAGCATTGAAAAGTTTGTTTGTAGGATATGCTGAAAACTCTAAGGCATATAGACTACTAGATTTATCCTCAAACACGATTGTTGAATCAAGGGATGTTGAGTTTATTGAAAATAAATTCAAGGATGATTCAAATACAAATCAGTCATTAAACCCTGACATTAATCAAACACCAATGGATGTTACTACGCCTTCTACTAGCAGTAAAAGGAAAGTAACAAATGAACAAACAGAAATAAGAAGGACACAAAGAACCAGAAAAGAGAAATCTTTTGGTCCAGATTTTATATCATCTCAAGCTTTATCATTCCTTGTAGAAGGAACTCGAGATGAAGTTACTAACAAAATTCCTATTGTACTGAATATAGAAGATGATCCAAAAACATACAAAGAAGCTATGACTTCTAGAGATTCTGCTTTTAGGAAGGAGGCAATTAACGATGAAATGGATTCAATTTTATCAAACAATACTTGGGTATTGGTAGACTTGCCTCAAGGGTCAAAACCTATTGGCTGCAAATGGGTGTTTCGAAGAAAACGTAATAATGATGGTAGCGTGCAAACTTTCAAGGCTAGATTAGTAGCCAAAGGTTTTCGGCAAAAGGAAGGAATTGATTTTTTTGATACATATGCTCCGGTTGCAAGAATTACATCAATTCGAGTACTAGTAGCATTAGCATCAATCTATCAGTTGCATATCCACCAAATGGATGTCAAAACAGCCTTCCTTAATGGTGAACTTAATGAAGAAGTTTACATGGAACAACCAGAGGGTTTTATCCTTCCTGGAAATGAGAGAAAAGTTTGCAAGCTAACAAGATCATTATACGGATTAAAACAAGCACCAAAACAGTGGCATGAGAAATTTGACTCGATTATACTTCAAAATGGCTTCACATATAATAGTGCAGACAAATGTATATACTCCAAGTTTACAAAGGAATATGGAGTAATAATTTGTTTATATGTAGATGACTTATTAATATTCGGTACTAACATGAAAGGAATACAAGACACCAAGAATTATTTAACTTCAAAATTCAAAATGAAAGATTTAAATGAGGTTGATACAATTCTTGGTATAAAGGTTAATAAAGTTATTGGGGGTTATACATTAAATCAGTCACATTATATTCAGAAAGTGCTCCAGAAGTTTGGGCATCTAAAAATTAAAGATGCCAATACCCCAATAGACTTGAGTATCAATCTTAATAAAAATGAAGGAAGATGTATTGCTCAACTCGAATACGCAAGCGCTATTGGAAGTATAATATATGCAATGCATTGTACAAGACCTGACATAGCATATGCAATATGCAAACTTGCACGATATACTAGCAATCCTGGTATAGATCATTGGAAAGCAATTGAAAGATTACTTGGTTACCTAAAAAGGACCAATAATCTAGGACTTGTTTATAATGGATTTCCAAGTGTATTAGAAGGATACACTGATGCAAGTTGGATAACTAGCGCCGGTGATAATAAATCTACTTCGGGTTGGATTTTCACGTTAGGTGGAGGTGCTGTTTCTTGGGCATCAAAGAAACAAACTTGCATTTCACACTCCACAATGGAATCAGAATTTATAGCACTTGCTGCTGCCGGAAAAGAGGCAGAATGGCTACGAAATATGTTACTAGATATCAAGCTATGGCCAAAACCAATGCCAGCCATATCATTACGATGCGATAGTCAGGCTACTATGTCACGAGCATATAGTAACATATACAATGGAAAGTCAAGAAATATAAGTCTTAGACATGAGTATGTTAGACAAATAATAAATGATGGAATAATTACTATTGTCTACATAAGATCTAGCGATAATTTAGCAGACCCATTCACAAAAGCTTTGACTAGGGAAATGGTAAGATCCACGTCAGTCAGAATGGGACTTAAACCTTGTATTAATCAATGATAGTGGAAACCCAACCTTAATATTAATTACTTTAATTTTAAGGTTTAATGGGTAAAAACAAATTATCATATGATTGGGAAAACACTAAATCAAATTAGTGTAAACTGTTACAGGTATAAAGAGGCTGAGTTCAAATAACTCTTAATAAAGTTCCAGTTAGTCTGGTAACAGAGACATCGAAAAGGAAAAGGAACTTTACCTTTATGAACTTGGAAGTGGTGCCGCTTCTAAACAAGAGTTTTAAGGTTTATTCTTGCAAAAGTTCATTAAGCTGGGATGGAGCACATGGCCATAACGGTGCTCACAGGTAGGGAAATTTATTGGAAATTGAAATTGCGTGTGTAGTATTTCCGACTTTATAACCCAAGGAGACTTGGTTTAAGTTGAGACCACCAAGCTCTTCTTTAAAGTCCTGAAATATTTACACTAATATATGGTTTAATCGAATAGATACCACATATGATGCGCAGTTTCTAACTAAGATAAAACTGAATATCATCAATAAAACAATCTTGTGGGGGATTGTTGTGAAAGATTGTTTTAGTGAAGGGAACAAGTCCCACATCACCAAGTTATTTGGACTATTCCAAGGTATATATGATTGCCTTGAATATGATTATGTGAATTAAATAACTTGGGCTTGAATAAGGGGCTTGGATGGGTATGCATGTGGGCTTGGTTGGGCCTATAAATATTATTACGGTCAAAAGATTGGCACTTGGGCACTTGGGGCACGTGGGCGCGTGCGTGTGCGTGACCGTACGGAAGCGGCTTGACTGTTGGCAACGGTCATGTTTTTTGAATTCAAACAGACGGACGCGTCTGTTTGTACACAACTGCTTCCGAACGGTGGTGCCTGTTTCGCAACTATATATGCATCCTGTTTCTTCTCTTCGAATTCACTTTTTCTCCCTCCTCTCTGTTTTATCTTTTTTTTTCTTTCCAGTAAGAACTCCCGAATAACTCACAAACATTGCTAAGTTTCTGAGTTTGGTTTTGTTGTATCCTGGGAAACAATCTGCCGTTCAACCCATTAGCAAACTCGATCCGAGTGGGGGCAGATATTGTTTTAAGGAAAGCGATCTCGCGCCTCAAAACCATACCGATCTGATTCAGTGAATTCTCAACAAACTTAAAACAATATCAGCAATGGAGAACGGGTTAGATTCAGCATTCAAAATCATGAACCAAGACTTTGTTCGATTGGACAGACTTGATGGAACCAATTTCACGCGCTGGCAAGATAAAATGAAGTTCCTCCTTACCACTCTGAAATTCTCCTATGTCCTAGATGAAAATCTTCCCCCGCTTCCTCCACCGACAGATAGAGATACAGAAGATTTGAAGAAGAAGAGACTGAAACATGAAGAGGATGAACTGATGTGCAGAGGGCATATTCTTAACACCTTATCCGATCGTTTATACGATCTTTACACTCCATTGAAATCGCCTAAAGAAATTTGGGATGCACTGGAAGCAAAGTACAAGGCCGATAAGATTGGAACAGATAAGTTTCTTACTTTAAAATATTTCGAATTCCAAATGAAAGATGATGCTTCTGTCATGGATCAAATGCACGACTTGCAAGTTCTGGTTAGCAAACTTAATGACTTGAAGGTGCAGATTCCTGAATCAATTCAAGTTGGGGCGATAATTGCTAAACTTCCACCAAGTTGGAATAATTATCGCAAAAAGCTCTTGCATATGACTGAGGAACTAACGTTGGAAAAGATCGGAAAACACATACGAATTGAGGAAGAAAACAGAATTCGTGATGGCGTTTTCCCTTCTAATGATGTGAACAACGTGGTTTCTGGAAAGAAAAGAAAAGCCAATCAAAACCAGAACTGCAACCCAAACAAGAAATGTAAGCAAGGAAGCGACTCTAATCCGAAAGACAAAAAGAAGAAAGCATGTTATAATTGCGGAAAGCTTGGGCACTTTAAGCGTGAATGCAGGGCTCCTCCAAAACAGAAAAAGGGGAACTCTGAAAATGCAAACATGGTTGAAAACGAGGAAATGCAGGAAATCATTGCTATGGTTTCTGATCTGCAAATTGGCATGATAACTGATTTGCATATGGCTACTGCTAAAACAAAATCTTCGGATTGGTGGTTCGATTCTGGCGCCACGGTTCATGTTTGCAACAACAAAGGTCTATTCAAAACTTATACAGAGGTGGTTGACCAACAAGAAGTGCTCATGGGAAATGGAAATGGTGCAAAAGTTCTGGGAAAAGGAAGTGTGGAGATTCAGTTCACTTCAAACAAGAAGATAACTCTCACTAATGTTCTTCACGTTCCTGATATTAAAAAGAACTTGGTTTCTGCATCAATTTTATGCAAGAGTGGCATCAAATCAGTCTTGGAGGCTGATAGTTTGATTTTGTCTAAAAATGGCATGTTTATGGGTAAAGGTTATGCATGTAATGGGATGTTCAAACTCAGTATTAATGAAATAAAGGAATGTTCTGCTTATACTGTTGATTCTTTACCATTATGGCATGCACATTTAGGACATTTAAATTATAAATCTTTGAAGCATATGGCAAAACATGGTCTTATTTCTGTTTCTAATGATAATTATGATAAATGCGAAATATGTATACAAGCCAAGATTACAAAGAAACCATTCCCAACAGTTGAAAGAAATTCAGAAATCTTGGATTTAATTCATTCTGATATATGTGAATTAAATGGAGTTTTAACCAGAGGTGGAAAAAAGGTATTTCATTACCTTTATTGATGATTTTTCTAAATACACACATGTGTATTTGCTAAGAAATAAAGATGAAGCCTTTGACATGTTCAAACACTATAAAACAGAAGTTGAAAATCAAAAGGGTAGGAAAATAAAGGTCCTACGTAGTGACAGAGGAGGAGAATACTTCTCCACTGAATTTTCTAACTTCTGTGAAGAACATGGGATTATACATCAGCACACTGCGCCATACACACCACAACAAAATGGTTTGGCGGAAAGGAAAAACAGAACTCTGGTTGATATGGTAAATTCTATGTTATTAAATGCTAAATTACCACTTAATTTGTGGGGAGAAGCGTTATTATCTTCATGTCATTTGCACAATAGAATTACTTCGAGGAAAACTAAAGTTTCTCCTTATGAACTATGGAATGGTCGAAAACCTAATCTGCGGTATCTAAAGGTGTGGGGGTGTATTGCCTTCTATAGGGTGACTGATCCAAAACGGACTAAACTAAGTCCAAGAGCATTGAAAAGTTTGTTTGTAGGATATGCTGAAAACTCTAAGGCATATAGACTACTAGATTTATCCTCAAACACGATTGTTGAATCAAGGGATGTTGAGTTTATTGAAAATAAATTCAAGGATGATTCAAATACAAATCAGTCATTAAACCCTGACATTAATCAAACACCAATGGATGTTACTACGCCTTCTACTAGCAGTAAAAGGAAAGTAACAAATGAACAAACAGAAATAAGAAGGACACAAAGAACCAGAAAAGAGAAATCTTTTGGTCCAGATTTTATATCATCTCAAGCTTTATCATTCCTTGTAGAAGGAACTCGAGATGAAGTTACTAACAAAATTCCTATTGTACTGAATATAGAAGATGATCCAAAAACATACAAAGAAGCTATGACTTCTAGAGATTGCTTTTTGGAAGGAGGCAATTAACGATGAAATGGATTCAATTTTATCAAACAATACTTGGGTATTGGTAGACTTGCCTCAAGGGTCAAAACATATTGGCTACAAATGGGTGTTTCGAAGAAAACGTAATAATGATGGTAGCGTGCAAACTTTCAAGGCTAGATTAGTAGCCAAAGGTTTTCGGCAAAAGGAAGGAATTGATTTTTTTGATACATATGCTCCGGTTGCAAGAATTACATCAATTCGAGTACTAGTAGCATTAGCTTCAATCTATCAGTTGCATATCAACCAAATGGATGTCAAAACAGCCTTCCTTAATGGTGAACTTAATGAAGAAGTTTACATGGAACAACCAGAGGGTTTTATCCTTCCTGGAAATGAGAGAAAAGTTTGCAAGCTAACAAGATCATTATACGGATTAAAACAAGCACCAAAACAGTGGCATGAGAAATTTGACTCGATTATACTTCAAAATGGCTTCACATATAATAGTGCAGACAAATGTATATACTCCAAGTTTACAAAGGAATATGGAGTAATAATTTGTTTATATGTAGATGACTTATTAATATTCGGTACTAACATGAAAGGAATACAAGACACCAAGAATTATTTAACTTCAAAATTCAAAATGAAAGATTTAAATGAGGTTGATACAATTCTTGGTATAAAGGTTAATAAAGTTATTGGGGGTTATACATTAAATCAGTCACATTATATTCAGAAAGTGCTCCAGAAGTTTGGGCATCTAAAAATTAAAGATGCCAATACCCCAATAGACTCGAGTATCAATCTTAATAAAAATGAAGGAAGATGTATTGCTCAACTCGAATACGCAAGCGCTATTGGAAGTATAATGTATGCAATGCATTGTACAAGACCTGACATAGCATATGCAATATGCAAACTTGCACGATATACTAGCAATCCTGGTATAGATCATTGGAAAGCAATTGAAAGATTACTTGGTTACCTAAAAAGGACCAATAATCTAGGACTTGTTTATAATGGATTTCCAAGTGTATTAGAAGGATACACTGATGCAAGTTGGATAACTAGCGCCGGTGATAATAAATCTACTTCGGGTTGGATTTTCACGTTAGGTGGAGGTGTTGTTTCTTGGGCATCAAAGATACAAACTTGCATTTTGCACTCCACAATGGAATCAGAATTTATAGCACTTGCTGCTGCCGGAAATGAGGCAGAATGGCTACGAAATATGTTACTAGATATCAAGCTATGGCCAAAACCAATGCCAGCCATATCATTACGATGCGATAGTCAGGCTACTATGTCACGAGCATATAGTAACATATACAATGGAAAGTCAAGACATATAAGTCTTAGACATGAGTATGTTAGAAAAATAATAAATGATGGAATAATTACTATTGTCTACATAAGATCTAGCGATAATTTAGCAGACCCATTCACAAAAGCTTTGACTAGGGAAATGGTAAGATCCACGTCAGTCGGAATGGGACTTAAACCTTGTATTAATCAATGATAGTGGAAACCCAACCTTAATATTAATTACTTTAATTTTAAGGTTTAATGGGTAAAAACAAATTATCATATGATTGGGAAAACACTAAATCAAATTAGTGTAAACTGTTACAGGTATAAAGAGGCTGAGTTCAAATAACTCTTAATAAAGTTCCAGTTAGTCTGGTAACAGAGACATCGAAAAGGAAAAGGAACTTTACCTTTATGAACTTGGAAGTGGTGCCGCTTCTAAACAAGAGTTTTAAGGTTTATTCTTGCAAAAGTTCATTAAGCTGGGATGGAGCACATGGCCATAACGGTGCTCATAGGTAGGGAAATTTATTGGAAATTGAAATTGCGTGTGTAGTATTTCCGACTTTATAACCCAAGGAGACTTGGTTTAAGTTGAGACCACCAAGCTCTTCTTTAAAGTCCTGAAATATTTACACTAATATATGGTTTAATCGAATAGATACCACATATGATGCGCAGTTTCTAACTAAGATAAAACTGAATATCATCAATAAAACAATCTTGTGGGGGATTGTTGTGAAAGATTGTTTTAGTGAAGGGAACAAGTCCCACATCACCAAGTTATTTGGACTATTCCAAGGTATATATGATTGCCTTGAATATGATTATGTGAATTAAATAACTTGGGCTTGAATAAGGGGCTTGGATGGGTATGCATGTGGGCTTGGTTGGGCCTATAAATATTATTACGGTCAAAAGATTGGCACTTGGGCACTTGGGGCACGTGGGCGCGTGCGTGTGCGTGACCGTACGGAAGCGGCTTGACTGTTGGCAACGGTCATGTTTTTTGAATTCAAACAGACGGACGCGTCTGTTTGTACACAACTGCTTCCGAACGGTGGTGCTTGTTTCGCAACTATATATGCATCCTGTTTCTTCTCTTCGAATTCACTTTTTCTCCCTCCTCTCTGTTTTATCTTTTTTTTTCTTTCCAGTAAGAACTCCCGAATAACTCACAAACATTGCTAAGTTTCTGAGTTTGGTTTTGTTGTATCCTGGGAAACAATCTGCCGTTCAACCCATTAGCAAACTCGATCCGAGTGGGGGCATATATTGTTTTAAGGAAAGAGATCTCGCACCTCAAAACCATACCGATCTGATTCAGTGAATTCTCAACACCCCCTTCCCGTCCATACACAGTAGATCTTCCACGAATGCTATATAAGCATGAGGAGATCATGATTCTTAGTTTAAATAAAATGAATCTGACTGTTTTTGGTGGAGCACTTTGGATTTTTTTCATGCCATTGATGTTGCGGCATGTAGCTGCTTAAGAAAGAAAATAACATGGAGTTTTCATTTGTATTTATAAGCAAACGGTCTCTTGGCACCCATGTTTAAGGGTAGTACGATTTCAGCGGTAGAGTAGGTCTACGTAAACTGCTGAATTGAAAGCATAGGATAAGAAAGGAGTAGGTTTAGTTGCGTAGTTAAAAGCAACAGGACTGTGCGTGGGTACTTCCTTTGGTATATTTCGGCAAATTAGGATTGGTCCAGCGTTTTTGCTTTCATATATACACTGGGTAGTTATTTGGGAGTTACTTGGTTAAGTTTATATATGTTATCATATATTTTTAATATATGGTATTAAATCTAGTTAGAAATACATGGGACTATATGACTGCCACTATGACTTACATACAACATTATTACTAGGAAATAATTGCACAAAATAATAATTATGACTGCCACTATGACTATATGACTGCCACTATGACTTACATGAATAATATTTATTCAAATAATTATTATTTAAATAATAATTATTTAAATAAATATGTAAAATAATTGCACAAAATAATAATATTTTACATGAATAATATTTATTCAAATAATTATGTAATATAATGCAAAACAATTGCATAAAACAATAATATTTTACATAAATAATATTTATTTAAATAATTGTGTAAAATAATTTGGTGGGAATGTGAGTGTGGCTTGTGGGGACGGGAGAGAAAATGTGTGTCGCCTGGATGAAATATTATCGTAATCAGAGTCTTTAGTGCGAAAAAGGTTCGCTCACATTTACTACTTCATTAATGAGCTTCCAAGTTATTTAAAATTAGCAAGAGCTATTGTGTAATTGGTGATTACTGCATGGAGCAAATATTTACTGCATTTAGCAGCTATGGCAAAAAGAGGGAAAATTTTCTTGGAAAACCAACCTCTCAGTCCTTCTCTATTCCTTTTCCTCGCATTATTTCCCCGTCCATCCTTCGGTGGATCGCTCCCTCCCTTCGTTTGCATCTCCCAGCCCCAGGTAAATTTCTCCCATATTTTGTTTGCGTCCCCGTCTTTAAGGTATGCGTTTCTTCCTCCTCTTCCAACTGTGTTTGTCAATTTTGAATTAAGCGTTCTTCCGCTATCTCGAAATAGAAATAACTAACCCCCCTACAAACCAATTTTGGATATGTCTTCATATTTAATTTACCGTCTACTTTGAAATAATCAACCAATTTTACCTTGATTTGACATGGCTTAATATCTTGATTTTGCAAAGATGGCTACAATTCACGTCACTTTGCATTTAAGGTAATTCTGACCCTAATTTACGACGTTTTAGATTTTAGCTTCTTCTACATTCTTTCACTGTTTTTCTTCTCCTTTTTAATTTCGGAACCTAGGATGCTGCACTGTTAATTGAATTCAAGGGTTGGATATTTTCATGCTCTACATTTTAAGTATAATTTTAATTGCATCGTTTAGATACTCATTTGGCTGCTTAAAATTTTGTCCTATTTCGTTGGGTTGAATCTAATTTGGGTTCACATATATAAGACTTCTTCCAAATGAAAACCCGCTGACTTAGCTGTAATTCAATATACAATGTGGTTGGTGTGTAATCCAGTAGGAACTCATATTTATTTTGATTATATTTTTTGAACCCAATACAGGATAACTCTTACATGTAATATTTTTAGTTTTTTTAATTTCTTTTTGCTTTTTGGTTTGTTAACAATTTTAAAATTGAAATATCAGTATGATTGACTTTAGATGCTGATTTTATGTTTAAGTTGATTGCATCAGACTAAATTCAGATGTTTATAAAGTTAAGATTGAAATATTAAATTATCATTATTGTTGAATTTGGTTTCTGACCAAAATCTAGACAAATTTCCTATTAAAGCTTAGTTTACTTATCACTTTTTTAAAATGGTGCAGTTTTAATTTCTGGCAGCACTATGTGTGGCACAGGGTGAAGTAGCTTTTAATAACTATAGTAACAAGATTAGTCATTGCATTTGATAATCTCCGGTACTTGCTTTCCTTCTTTTTTATTTTATTTCCTCTAATATTTCCATTGTTTACAATATAGATAAAACTTTATTGTTATTTTTCATTCTATTCCACATATATTAGTGTTAACTTGTTCAGCGCAAGCTATTATGCTCATTTTTTTATCCGCTTTTTGATTTCTATTTTAAAATTGTTGTCATTTATTATAAAATATGATTATTGGTTTTTTCATTATTGTGGCTTATTAATATGATATAGGTGGAGAATGCTTGTTGGGACTTTGAGTTGTAATAGTGTTACATAATAATTTTGTAGCGAACTGTCTGTTTGATAAATGATTTGAAATCTAAATCAGTATTCCTGTTGTGTGTAATTCAAAGTCAAGTTTGTTTCCATAATAATTTACCTTTGTAATTTGTCAGTCTACAAATGAATATGACTATTCTTCAGGTTCTTACGAAATATACACTTCATTGTTTGGTGTCAAATCATGGCAATCATTTGACATTATTTTCATGTTTATTTTGTTTGTTAAATATTTCCTTTTTATTTGCAGAAGTGATAATAAGGTTGGTTAGTAAATATTTTAGGTTTCATTTCTGTAAAAAAATATTTCTTTATTTGAACTAGAAAGCAAAGGTTTGCGGTCACGCAAGTTTGTGTCTATGGGGAGCATGCTGAAATGGATTTCAGGTATAAAGTGGTATGGTTATTTAATAAATATGCAACATTAAATTGAGCTCAGTGATTCAGTAAGGTAAAGTACAACTTTCAAGAGGCCTTTTAGTTGTTATTACTAGCTACAGGTTACTTGAAGAACCAACCATGTTCCATTATATTTTTTGTCACAGTCCTACATGTAATGTATAAATTAATTCTTTTATACTCTTCTCATATGAATTGTACCCATGTTTTAAGGTGCCTCATACATGACTAAAAGTAAAATAAAATTTGAAACATTTCCTGAACTTAGGCCACATACTCAAGCTTTATAGCTTATAACTCCATAAATTATTAGAATTTTAAGTGATATCCTTTGGTATAATTTAAGAAACGCTAGCGAAAAAGTTAATTTGCGCCTTCACTGTTTAATTTATAGACTTTTGAATATTTAAATGCTCTTTAAGAATATGCTTGTTTTGCGTATTTTATTATGAGGACGAATCTTTACGCTTAATATGGTGAGTTAGAATAGATCAAATGATAGATAATAGCGTCTTCTTTGATGATAAGAGGTTGATCAAACATGGTAGTGTTTAAGTTCTTGTAAACTTTTGTTTGGCATATTCTTTGTTGTTTTGATGATATCCTTGTTGGAATAGTACATTCAAGAATAATTTAGCTTCTGTTCACTTTTTTCCCTCTTCTTTGGCAGTTGAGGAATGTCTTTGATCCTAAAAGGTTTTTCAAGAAAGGGGATACTACTAAAACACTCCCCAAGTACTTCCAGGCAAGTCAAGTTTAACTTTCGTGATCTGGATGAATGGGTATAATACTGCAATCTTATTGCTTACCTTTTATAGTCTTTATCAATATAGTATTCTGAATGCGATGGCCAATATTGTTGTCATCTGCTAGAACCATAACTTCAACCGGATAACTACAGTAGCAACAAACTCGATAAGAATCACCTTCCTGTTCATAAGGAATTGGAACATGTGGTACTCAATAAGAATCAATTTCTTGCCGTGGTAGAACAACCGATTGTTCATACATGTGTTGAACATTTGGTACTTGGGCTCGATGTGGAGGTTGGACGTTCTGATGTTCAGACAGTGGTTCAACCCGAGGTCTCATTTGGTTTAGAAACTGGAATTCGTCCGCAAGCTCCCGAAGTCGCATCTGTTCATACGCCTGCTCATCCGAGTCTAGAGATGATGGCCAAGAAGGCATAGTTGTGGGAATGCACAGAGTAGTTGGAAACAAATTTGTTAGAGTGAGGTAAGTTGTGAGTAATTTGACAGAGTTATATAGAAGCATAGTGTACAAGTGAATAAAGGGTAAAACAAAGAACGATGTGAACGCTCACTGGTACAACTTTGCTTTGCGTGATGCCCGACACAGTTTTGTCTGACATAATACTGTAGGGAATCTGCTTTACATACTGCTTTAACCCTGCACTGACTAGTCGTATCAGGAGAGATTCATCACTCCTTCGTTTAAGGGGTTGTCACATGTACACTACTTAGTTTGCATCAAGGTTTTTGGTTTTTATCATCAATGTTCGTTCTTCCAGGAATTTTAATATTTTGCATTACATAGCTGAGAAGCTTACAACAACGACGATTACAACATTAAGAAATGCAAACTACAATCATACGAACTACAACAACTGAACACACAAACATCAAATTCAAAGTACAATAAAATACATTAAGATAGTTTCCACATACACCTACCACAGACGTCGGAAAAATACAGCTTTAGTTGGCTCAGCAACATTCTTGTTCAAGCGTCTTATTTCAACTTGCGCTTCCAGTGCATACTGAACTCCACGTTCGCACATTGGAGGGTCAATCCACTGTTTAAAGTAGCAACACTCAATTTCATCAGGAAAAATCTTGTGGTCCTTGTAGGCTTCACAATTGAAAAATCGATTACCAGCATTTTTTTCGATTTTCGAAACAACCAGGACTGATACTTCTCCACAACAGAAAATAGGGTTAGATCCACCCGAACCTAGTGGCTCGACAATGCGCCCGTCAACTACCATTTCTTTTCCAGGTCGTTTATTTGCTACCGCCTCATCGTCATTTTTTCAGTTGTCCATAGCTCAAATGGTTAATGTTGAGTAATCGAATTATAAGCTTACAGAGAATAAAACTTGGGCATATAAATTCATCTTAGACTTTAACTTTATATCAGTGCTACAGTGTTTCTAAGGGGACAATTTCTAAAGTGAGCATACTGATTAGTCTTATCACTTCAACCCAATAACTATCATATTACTGAGTAGTCATATTAGTTCGGTCCCATAATTAACTTTAGCTTAAGGGGTCATCACATGTACACTGACTAGTCTTATCAGGAGAGATTTATCACTCCTTGATTTAAGGGGTCGTCACATGTACACTGCTTTAAACCTGCACTGACTAATCTACTCCATTTACATTGTTTCGTCACGTGTAATTATTAATGCTTCAAACCAGTTTAACGAACGAAGATTTTCAACCTCGAAAATCGACACAAAAACAACATGTCGAACATTCAAGCGCCGAAAATACAGGAACATTATTATTAAGAAATTAGAGGGTGAAATAAGAAAGAAAGAAATATTAAAATAAAAGAAGAAGAAGAAGAACCAACACAGAATCAGAGTCTCACATCGCAGTGAAACAAAATATAATATAGAAATAAATCTGAACTGAGAGCTTTAAAAATAAATGCATCATCAGAGTACATCACACATCTGGATAGTTATAAAAAACTGTCCTTATATACAACACATAGCAGAATAGTATCTATATAATATCATATATCTGGACTCTTCCAGCTCGTCTCTTCGCCGCATTCGATAACCTGAACCTGTACAACTCGGTCTAACTCGAGCATGTCAAACGCCGGATCAGTCTGGTGAACCAGAGTGAGAAAAACACACTAAGTTTCACTACAACAAAATGACCATATTACAACAGTGGAAAAAAGTTGTAAAAGACTTTTTACAATGGTGGAGCCACCGTCGTCTATTAAGAAGTTGTAATAGACTAAAATCTTTTACAACTTTTTTGCATCGTTACGACACCGTTGTGAAATGTATATTTTACAACCTTTTTCCACCGTTGTAATATACCTTATTACAACTGTTTATAATTGTTGTAATATATTTTAGTAAAAGTATTATTTAAAGTTGTAATATATGCAAATTATATACATGTTATTAATAAAATAATTCATTTCATAGCATATTATCTACAAAACTGTACATATCAAACAAATTTGAAATATGAACCAAAACAATATATTAGAATTTTCAAACTCTCATCATTTTTTATATATCATACAAGTATCTCAAGTACATAAAGCAACTACAAAATCCATTATCCAAGACTTCAAAATTCGAATGACTCGAAGTCATCTTTCATAAATATACATCACTAGGAGTAATACATACATAATGAAATTGAAATTTACTCGCAATGCTGCTGGTCTTGCAATGGTCTTGAAACACCCCACCTCCGTTAAGGTCACTCACAAAGGGAATGACTTAATTTTGGTGGAGGTTTATAGGTAAAAGTCAAAGATAAAAACATAAGACAGATATAAACACATATGTATAAGCAGCGGAAAACAACAGACCTTTATTTCATAAAATACGTGTTTACACAAACATTTCCATAATTGTCTCCAAACACTCTTCTAATTATTACAACCATAATATTGTTTTGATTTCATAACTTAAAGAAGCACAAAAACATAAGTAAACTGCATAAGTCCCCATAGTTGCTATCCAAAACCATAGTTCGAAACGAAAGAGATCCAAGCAATACATTCTCTCTCTTCAAGCTGGATGTGAAACTGGTCAAGCTGCGGTATTCCCTCCCTGCAGACCTGGGGGGAGGGGGGAACGAAAGAAAAGAAGACGAAAAAAAAGTAGAGTCAGACATAAAGCCTGAGTAAGTCTAGGACTATTCAGTCTATGAATAAGAAAAAGAGCATGATAAGTACAAACTGGAAATGGGAAAGCACCATAAACTAAGTTAAGTTGTCTAGAGTCGAATACACTATCGTACCCCATATTAACCTCTGCACCCCCTATAAACTAGTTCCCAACTGGCGCCCCACAATCAGGGTGAAGTGATCCTTTTTAATGATCGGCTCCTACTCGCATATTTACATGTGTCTTACGGCCCCCAATGTTGTAGCTACCTATGCTGGTCCCACCATGGGGTGTATCAAGACCCATGGTGGTGGTCCGACACAGTTCTAGAATGCACAGGTATACTACTGGTGCCCAGTGCCTAATTTTTCTACGCCGGAGTGTGTGCACGCCCGCACCCCGTTAGAACCTACACTGCTGCACCACCGTCGTCGATTTGACCTCTTACAGTTAGCCCAGTAATCGTGCCCCACCCTGCCTGGTTCAGGTTATCTTGATACACCTTGTAGGGTTACTGCTGAAAAGGGTCCCCCGCTAATAGGTTTTCTGTTTCTAGCCAACATGCTAAGTTGGTTAAGTGTTCTGTATAAATCTATCCCCCAATCAGTCTGTATAGTTTAGCATGTTGTATTTGATTAAGTATTAATTCAATTTACTTAATCCTATCAATCCTGACTTAGCCTTAATTGTCTTATTAAAGCCCCAACCACTCACATTAAACAGGTATTGTTGTGACTGCCTGTTGCCGGTTGGGTCCGGGCAGTCTTACGTCACAACTCAGTCTAACCTCGGGTCTTTATTGGGCTCAATGCTTAACCACCCACATTGGATAGGTATTGTTGTGGCTACTGGATAGCCGGGCGGGTCCGGGCAGGTTTATGTCACAACGCAATCCAACCTCGGGTTAAGCATGTCATATTTTCTAAGTTTACATATTTTGTCTCTTTTTCTTTTATATGTAAATATTTGCGGCCCATTATTCAAATTCATTATTCTTGGGTATAATAATTTATACCATTTAAAATGTCATGAATCGTTGGCATGTGCCAAAAATGCCAACACATATACTTTAATTAACCCCAACGTATTCCCCCGTTTGTACGTAATAATATAACATATGTTGGGCTTCAACATTTTAGCCCAACTTAGCCACATAAAAAGGGGAGGCTTAGAACATGATATATATATTCTATGTAACATCAAAAAGGGGTGTGTAAACGCATGAACTTGCAACATAACGATCTTATTAACATAAATTAGGCACTTGTGAACTTGCATTGTAATAGCATATAATCTTGACCTAAAACATACCTAAACATGAATCATGGTTTTAATCTAATCATGTAAACTTTTATTTAAAGTATGAATCTAACTTAATTATGTGCCACATATATTATCATATGTTTTTTTAACAACAACCTAAGCCTAAAATATATTTTGTTTGGGCATAAAGTTAAACATAAACTAGTCATGTTCATAAAGTCAACACAAGTTCGCAAAGATGCTTACTTTTGTCACTAATACAAAAGTATGGTTTTCACTTGAATCATGATGCCTATTCCAACATAAATTCATATGAATCATAATACCCAATTGGATCCAACTACACTAAAAATGATCATAAAAATATACATAGAAGGATCTAAAATCATGTTGGCATAATAGTGAATCATATACTTGCATAAGTCTTAACTTGGTTGCAACGAAATATATATAACTTCTCATTAACCACAACGTATCAAATTTCCAACATGAATAATATACTTGTATCGCAACTATTCAATAGATCCAATATCATGTTAATTACACTACCACATCCCAAATCCATTCATAGCAAATCATAGCAACATACAATTATGAATTAACATTATTATAATTAAAGTACAATCCCATTTCTCATTCTACACAAATCAAGTCTCAATTATTCATTCACATCGGAATAGCACTCTACTTACAACGTATGACGAATCTTGTATTCAGGACTCTGAATTCTGAATTTGGTGATGCCATCCTTTGTTGTAGGCGTTGTTTTGATTTAATTGTCGTGGCTTTAAGCTTTTGAATCAACTCCTAATCGTCTCTCGATTTGACGGCTACTCCTAGTCTTTCTTCAGCAGCATGACAGCTCCGTACTCATTTTATTTGTGTGAATTAGGTAGAGTCTTAGGTCCTTTTTATGGAGTTTGTGAATTGATTAGAGTCGTCGATGGAGCCAAGATTAATATAAGCCGCTCGTTTTAAAGAGAAACCAATCAAGAGTTGACACATAAGCCCTAGTGACAAGACCAAGTCCAGAAATTCGGCCAAGCACAGACCAGGCCAGCCAGGAGGGGCTGGGTTCGACCTGGCTCAGGGGCCAGGTCGACTACCCAGTCGACACCCAGGTCGACTGCCCAGTCGACCTCGGTCTTAGGCGGGAAAATTCCCGCCCAACCCAATCTGGTTCTGATTTTGAGTTTGAATTCGTTTTTCTGAACTGTTTCTACCTGTTTGAATTTTAAACTGAATTCTGAAACTTCCGGAGGTCATATCTCCCTCATACGGAGTCCGTTTTACGCAAACTCGGACTCTATCTCAAGCAGAATTCCGAGACGAACGAAATGGCGTATCCCGTTTCCCTTAATTCTTTGATTTGAAATTAATTATAATTTATTTTTTTCATCTTGCAGTTACCGGAAAATTCGGGGTGTTACATTCTCCCCTCCTTAAAGGATTTCGTCCCCGAAATCTTCAAGTCTAGGAGAATGTATATCCTAACATCCAAACGTCCATCTACTCATCCATCAAACACGAGCGTCCATTGTCCTTAAAAGACTTCTAATGCTTCATGATCATATGCGAAGTGTGTGTACATGTACTTATCTAATGCAAAATCAGTCGGTCTACTGATTCAGTTGACCTCCTTAATGCAAATTATGTAAGTGTCATGAATCCATTACGTATGCAAACCTTCCTATTCATGATTCTACGTGAGTGCACAATCATTCATATAAATGCAACATCCATATGACAACACCTTAAACTTCAACCACATAAGAATGTAAATACATATATGCATATGCAATATGAAGTGATTGAGCCGATCTAAAACCTAGATTGTGTGTGTATATGCATGTTTTCATCCAAAGGGTTTCTACCTAAAAGATAAGGTCGAGGAGATATACCCTAAAAGATAGATAAAAGCACAACTTAAGGAAAAAGAAAGATCAAAGATGTACCCTCAAAAAGAAAAGGGTAGGCTGCGCGTATTTTGTCCTCAGTTTCCCAAGTCGCGTCTTCCTCGGCGTCGCTCCACTGAACTTTGACGAGCTTGACTTTGCGGTTGCGTAGCTTTTTCACTTCCGTTCTTAAGATGCGGGTTGGAACTTTCCTCACGGTTGCTTCGCGTTCCACTTCAGCTTCTTCAAGGATGTTTGGCTCTACCACTTCAGCAGATTCATGTAGACATTTTCGGAGGTGCGAAACATGAAAGACGTTGTGAACTCCAGCTAGTTTTTCAGGTAGCTCTAATCTATAGGCCATTTTCCCAATTTTCTCGATAATAGGAAACGGCCCTCCGAACCTTGGTCCTAGCTTCCCTGTGGTTCCAAAACGAACGACATTCCTAAGAGGAGATACCTTAAGGAAAACTCTGTCCCCAACCTCAAACTCAAGGTCAGTCCTTCTCTTGTCCGCGTAGGATTTTTGTCTATCTTGGGCTGTCTTCATCCTCCTTCGTATTAAGTCTACTTTTTCTGAAGTCTCTTTGATCATATCTGGTCCAAGTATGAGCATGTCAGTAGACTCCCACCAACAAGTGGGTGATCGACACGGTCTTTCGTATAAGGCTTCGAAGGGTGCCATCCCGATGGTGGTTTGGTAGTTGTTGTTGTAGGCAAATTCCACCAAAGGATGATGGTCTTCCCACGTCCCTCCGAAGTCAAGGACGCACAGTCTTAAAAGGTCCTCCAAAACTTTGTTCACTCTTTCTGTCTGGCCGTCGGTTTGGGGGTGATAGGATGTACTCAAGCATAACTGTGTGCCTACCGCTTCTTGCAGACTCCGTGTAACACCCCACCTCCTCTAGGGTCACTCTTTCGGGGGCACTAGCTTCTGGGGGGCGTTAGAATTGGGTAAGCATGCATAATGATATATCAAGGCAGAACAGGGACATAAATATATATGTAAAACAGAGTAAGTGAGAATAAAACAGCGGAATATCTCAAACCATCTCAAAACAAGTCTAGTACATCATAAAGTCATCTGCCAAAATAAATATGTCTAGTACAACATAAACAGAAATACTGAAATACATAGTGCTATCCCCAAAACAAAGATAATCAACCATAGCGAGCTCAGTGTCCAAGCATACATGAGCTATCCAGCAAATAAGCAAGCGATCCAAGCTAAGCACCACTGTTCCCTCCCTGAGAACCTGGGGGGGGGGGGGGAAACGGAAGAAAAGAAGCGAAAGAAAACAGGTCAGTCAAAAAGACTGGTAAGCCCTACTACGATCAGTCTATAAACTAATAAAGCTAACATCATGATGGAAACTGAGATGAACATACTGGCAATAGATAAAGGTGTCATCACATAAAGAAGATTAAGCTTTGCACCACAGTGTACTAGCAAACTAACATAACAGGTAATGATCCCTCAGCCCAAAACTTTGGCCCAACAGCAGGAGGTGACCTTGATACAAGGTTCGGCCCAACGGTCTAATCGATCGGCTCCCTATAAACCTAACACGTCAAGTGTTGGTGTCCATACGGCCCACATATGGTTGTAGTCAGACTGTGCTGGGTCCACCTTTGGGTGTATCAAGCCCTCGGGTGTCAACCCCAGACACCTAAGCAATAATGCACAGTCTAAACCTACTGGTACCCGTGCCTCGAGTTTGTCCAACACCGAACTACGTGCACGTCCGTAGCCCGCCTGGACCCGCACCGCTGTACCACTCAGCCGTCGCTTTGGTCGCTTACATCAGTCCAGTAATCGTGCCCCGCCCTAGCCTAGCCTCTAGGGTTGTGAATGATACCAAACTGGGATTACTGCTGGAACAGACCACGTTGCTAGGGTTTTCTAAGAGGGTTAAGTGTGGTTTAACCCCTCACTAATCATGGATTAAATTATTTAAGTGTAACCAACAGTTCACCACTTAACCCCATTTAATCCCTCGCATCCCCAAAATTGGTTAAGTATTAGTGGGCCATGACTTAACCCTAATCATGAGGCATTAATTTAATTGTACCCTAACCTCTCACATTAGACTTTGTTGCGGTTACTAGTTAAGCCGGGCGGGTCCGGGTAGCTTTACACCACAACTTGGTCTAACCTCGGGTCCAAGGTACACATGACCAACTTCTCACATTGGGTCCTATTGTTTGTAGCAACTAGTTAAGCCGGTTGGTTCCGGGTAGGTTTACGCTACAAACTCAACCCAACCTCGAGTTGGCCACACGTGTTTTCTAAGTGTCATGTCCACTTTATTTTCAAACCATAATTACAAGTTTAACAAATACTTGGGTAGACCTAACTTAATAGGTAAATTCCCAATCTTATATTTTCATGTATTTTAAGTTTTACCCAACCCCCCCCCCCCCCCCCCCAACGTCATTCTATCGCTTACATATTCGTCATAACGCATAAAGGATAGAAAGAGGGAACTTGGCACAACATACATGATAAATCTCACATATCATAATAAGCATGCATAACATGTTGGACTTGCATAACTTAGCATAGTGAACTTGCATAAACATGCATATCTTGTTAAACTTGCAAATCATGACTTAGTGAACTTGCATAAACATGCATAACTTATTAAACTTGCAAATCATGGCATAGTGAACTTGCATAAACATGCATAACTCATCAAACATGTGTAACATGGCATATTGAACTCGCATAAGCATGCATAACTCATTAAACATACATAACATAGCATAGTGAACTTGCATAAGCATGCATAACTTATTAAACATGCATAACATAACATAGTGGACTCGCATAAGCATGCATAACTTATTAAACATGCATAAATCCCAACTTTCATCACATATTAACTTTAGAGTTTCTAAAATGAAGGTAAGAGGGCTTACAAATATTATGAAGACACAAATCTACTAATAAAGATTGAGAAGCCCTTTTATGCAAGCAAATAAAACCCCAAAACAAGCTCCAATTAACAAAAATCCCAAAAACTCTAGCTTAGCAAATAAAGCTTGCAACTTGATGATGTATGCAAGCTAATGATCATTCATACAACTTAGAAAAGCTTGTATGAACATCAAAATCTTAATAGAAATGATTTTTTTGAAGAGGGTGGAGGCTAGGGTTCTTAGGTGGAGGCCATTTGAGATTTCAATTTGACATAGTTTGGTTGCTAGAGTGAATAATGAGGCTTTAGGGTAGGATTAGGGGCTTATTTATAGAAGATTAGAGTGTTTTTAGCCCTAGGATTAACCCTAGGTTAGTTTAGGCCCGTCAGATTTAGGAATTCTCTAGAACCAAGCCACACAACCAAGCCCAAATCAAAATGGTGCGCCAGGCAAAACTGCCTGGCCACCCCGTGTCGACAGGGCTGTCGACAGGGCAGTCGACACCCTAAGACCCCTGTCGACATGCCTGTCGACATGGGGGTCCTGGCGGGAGTTTTCCCGCCTGACGCCAATTAGCCCTAATCCTTGTTTTTAATTTAAAATTTAAATCTGTTTTTATCTTAGGAATTTTCTGAAAACTTCAATGGGCCTTAACTGGGTCATACGAACTCCGATTTTCGAAAACTCGGACTCTATTTCGCGTATTTTTCCGAGACGAACGCAATGGCATAGCCCCTTTCCCTTGGTTCAGTTTTTAGAATTAAATTCTGCCTCGATTTATGTTATAACAGGTTATTGAAAATACGGGTTGTTACATTCTCCCCTCCTTAAAGAATTTCGTCCCGAAATCTTCAAGTTAGGAAGAACGTATCCTACCATCCAATCATCCATCTACTCAAAGCATCATCCACGAGCAATCATTGTCCTTAAAAGGTTCTAAATGCTGTATGAACATATGCAAGAGTGTGTGTGTATGTACTTATCTAATGCAAAGATCAATGCAAAATATGTTAGTGAAATGTATCCATATGTATGCAAATCCCTAATATAATGTATAATATCTACATGCGTGCTCAATCATACATCCGCAACATCCATGTGATTGCATACAAATTTCATCCAAGAATAAGCATAAACACTCATGCACATGCAATATGAGGAGTGTGTGAGCCGATCTAGTGCCTAATGTGTATCATGCATCCACGAGTAACCACTTGCAAACACTTGCAACCACTTGCAACCATCAAGCATAACATGTCTCAAACACATGTTTCATCCAAAGGGTTTCTACCTAAGGTTCTCATGACAAGATTAGCACGATAACTAGATAAACATGGATAGCAAAGAGAAGGATATGCTAATAAAGGAAAGAGATTGAGAGTGTACCCTCAAAAAGGAATGGATAAAGCCCACGCATCTTCTCCTCGGTTTCCCAAGTTGCGTCTTCTTCGGCTTCACCCCATTGAACCTTCACCAACTTGACCTCACGATTCCTTAGCTTCTTGGTCTCCGTCCCCAAGATACGAATCGGAGCTCTCCTCAAAGTTGCTTCTTTCTCTACTTCCACGTCTTCAAGAATGCTAGGTTCAACCACCTCAGCGGACTCATGCAGGCACTTTCGGAGATGCGAGACATGAAAGACATTATGCACTCCGGACAACTTCTCGGGCAATTGCACTTTATAAGCCATCTTCCCAATTCTCTCTATGATGGGGAAGGGTCCAACAAATCTCGGTGCTAACTTCCCAACAGCTCCAAATCGGACCACGTTCCGCAAAGGAGAAACCTTCACGAAAACCTTGTCCCCAACATCAAACTCCAAATCGGATCTCCGCTTGTCAGCATAGGATTTCTGTCGGTCTTGGGCCGCCTTCATCCGTCTTCTAATCAACTCGACCTTCTCGGATGTATCTCTAATCATGTCGGGTCCAAGTATAAGCTTATCTGTAGTCTCCCACCAACATGTAGGCGACTTGCACGGCCTCCCATATAATGCTTCAAATGGTGCCATCCCTATGCTCGCCTGATAACTGTTATTATATGCAAACTCAACAAGAGGAAGATGGTCTTCCCAAGCACCACCAAAATCCAGGATACAAAGCCTCAACAAGTCCTCAAGTACCCTATTCACCCTTTCTGTTTGGCCGTATGTTTGTGGGTGATAGGCCGTACTCAGGTTCAACCTTGTGCCCATAGCTTCCTGCAAACTGTTCCAAAATTGACTAGTAAAGATGGGGTCTCGGTCACTGACTATGCTGGAAGGAACTCCATGTAGTCGTACTATCTCACGAAGATATACTGATGCTAGTCCAGATGCGGTCCTTTTGCTCTTTACTGGGATAAAATGAGCACTCTTCGTAAGTCTATCTACAATGACCCAAATGCTTGTATTCCCCTTCCTTGACCTTGGAAGCCCATCAATAAAGTCCATAGAAATACTCTCCCACTTCCATAGCGGGACCTCTAGGGGATGCAATAGCCCACCGGGCTTCTTTGACTCGGCTTTTACTCTCTGACAAACAACACATCTAGAGACAAACTCGGCCACATCCTTCTTCATTCCAGGCCAGAAGAAAATGCGCTTCATATCTTTATACATCTTATCCCCGCCTGGATGTATAGTCAACTTGGAGCGATGTGCCTCATCAAGAACTTTCCTCACCAAATCTTCTACCATTGGAACACACAGCCTTCCGTCTCTCCTCAGCCAACCCTTATCATCTATAGAATATCGAGCAAGGTGACTAGACGTCTCCCCTCGAATCAGCTTATCCATGATCTCAATTATCTGAGGGTCTTCCTTCTGCGAAGCCCCAACTTGATCCAGAAGGGTAGGCCTGAGCTCTAGAGATGCCAAAGAACCGGTCATCGACTCAACTGTCAAAGAAAAATCAAAGGTTGCCAAGAACTCTAAATTCTTCATCTCAACAAATAGAGGACTTAGTGTCAACCTTTTTCTACTCAACGCATCCGCTACAACATTCCCCTTGCCAGGGGTATAGGCTATATCAAAATCATAGGAAGCCAAGAATTCCATCCATCTCTGCTGCCTCAAGTTCAGATCCTTCTGCGAAAAGAGATACTTCAAAGACTTATGATCAGTATACAGCTCAAATCTCTCTCCCAGAAGATAATGACGCCAAGCCTTGAGTGCATATACAATCGCTGCCAGCTCTAGATCATGAGTGGGATAATTCTTCTCATGCACCTTAAGTTGCCTCCCACCAAAACATATAACTCTGCCTTCTTGCATCAGAACGGCGCCCAATCCCGTGCCACAAGCATCAGTGTACACGGTAAATATCTTACCACCATCGGGTAAAGCTAGAACTGGTGCAGAGGTAAGGGCTCTCTTGAGTCTCTGAAAAGCAAGCTCACAATCCATATCCCTAGCAAAAACTAGGTTCTTCTTCGTCAACTTAGTAAGAGGAGCGGATACCTTCGCGAAGTCCTTGATGAACTTCCGGTAAAACCCCGCAAGACCCAGAAAGCTTCTCACCTCGGTTGCATTCCTTGGAGTCTTCCAATCCTGAACTGCAACCACCTTAGTGGGATCCACCACCAAGCCTTGCTTGGATACGATATGCCCAAGGAATCTAACTTCCCTTCTCCAAAAGTGACACTTGGAGAACTTGGCCTTTAGCTGATGCGCTCTAAGCGTATCCATCACCTCTACAAGATGCCTCGCGTGCTCTTCTTCATCCTTGGAGAAGACCAGAATATCATCCACAAAGACCACGACAAACTTGTTCAAGAACTCCCGAAACACCCTACTCATCAAGTCCACAAAATACGCGGGTGCATTCGTCAAACCGAACGGCATAACAAGCCATTCAAAGAATCCATCTGGAGTTCTGAATGCAGTCTTGTCTATACTATCTTCAGCCACTCGGAGCTGATGAAATCCAGTAGCAAGATCAAGCTGAGAGAAAACAGAAGCACCGACAAGCTGATCAAAGAGATCATCGATCCTCGGTAACGGGTGTCTATTCTTCTTAGTCAGCTTATTCAATTCTCTATAATCCACACAAAGTCGAAGAGAACCATCTGCCTTAGTAGCAAACACCACAGGCGCTCCCCATTCGGATATACTTCGTCTGATGAAGTTCTTTTCAAGCAACTCTTTTAATTGCTTGCTGAGCTCCCGTCTCTCACGCGGAGCCATGTGCCGAACGGGCAAAGAAACAGGCTTAGCATTATCCACCAGATAAATGCGAAAATCAATCTCTCGTTTAGGGGGCAACCCCTTAACTTCTTCAAAAACATCTGGATAATCTCGGACCACCCTTACAGACTGAAGGGCTTCCTCTGACGAGTCGAGAGATTCAAGATAGCACAACATGACGGGATCCTTCGGATTGCATGAAATCTCTAGGGTGTTGCCAAGGCGAGTCACAAGCCTCACAACCCTATGCTCACAATCAAGGATGGCTCCATATCGGGACAGCCAATCCATGCCCAGTATCAATCCGTATCCCCTGAAACCAAGAACATATGCACTACACAAGAACTCTACACTGAGTATAGAGATCCTCAGATCCTCACATCTCATAGATAGATGAGCAGAACCCCCAATGGGATTCGAAACACAAACGGGATCATCCACTAAGCTAGTACTAAGGTGCAAGCTATCAACAAGATCAGATGAAATAAAGCTATGTGATGCACCAGAATCAAACAAGGTACGAACTGGAAGATCAGAAACATAAACAAGGTTCTCAACAGAAACACTACCTCGATCGGGAACTGGAGCGGTATTGAGAGCATGAACTTGCCCTCCTGAAGGTCCAGCCTGTCCTTTCTTCTTTGGGCATTCCTTGCTGAAGTGTCCAGTCTCACCGCAGGAAAAACATCCACCACTAAGCTTCCTTTTCTTCTTCCTACAATCCTTAGCAAAGTGTCCAGGCACACCACAGTAATTGCACTTTCCCTTGCCTTTGTTGTTGTTGTTCCCCTTCTTGTTCTTGCCCTGATTCCCCTGACTGCTTTGACCACCTTGATTGCCTTTGCCTTGAGAATCAGTCTTCTTTGCTTGAGTATCACTCGTCTTGACCTCTTTCTTTCCATCTCCCTGAAGTAGAGCCATATTGACCAAACTCTCAAAAGTAGCCCCATGCGGAATATGTGACATCGCCAAGCCCTGCAGCGGCTCATTCAACCCTCTAGCAAATCGAAGAGCCTTTTTCTCAGGAGTGTTCACCATATCCAAACCCAAAACGGGCCAGCTGATTAAACTTGTTCACATACTCCTTGACAGACATATCACCTTGCTTTAATGCAATGAACTTCTCCATTTGTAAATTTGCCTCCGCAAAAGATAGAAACTTGGTCACAAATCTAGCCCTCAAATCAGCCCAAGTCTCAACGGGCCTCGTCCCATTGGTAACCTCCCACCAATAGGCCGCCTCATCCTTCAAAAGCCACACTGTCAATAAGATCTTCCTCTCGTCATCAATCCCAAAGATAGCAAACAAGTCCTCAGTGTCCTTCAGCCAATTCCTAGCTTCAACAAAAGATTCCGTGCCTAGGAAATTCTTGCCTCCCATCGCCTTGAAGTCTTTACAAACCTTCGTGAACTCAACCTGAGGATGCTGAGGGGGAGGAGGAGGAAGAGGAGCCTCAGCAACAGGAGGGGGAGGAACATTAGCAACGGGAGGAGGAATATTAACTGCTGGAGGAGGGGGAGCAGGAACCACCGGAGGAGGGATATTAGGGAGAGGATTCTCAACTACAGGAGGAGGAGTGGGAGTAGGGTTTGCGGGGCCGGCTGCCGCCCTAGCTTCTAGAAGCCTCCTATACCAGAGTGGCACATTTACTCCATCCGGGATGGCAAAATCCTCGGCCATACTGAAACGAAGGATAAGATAAGATTAGGTCAAGGGAACGAAGGATAACGCTAATGGCTTTTTGGGGAATAGCCCTTTTTTTAAAATACTAGACTTTTCTTTGGAAAATACTTTATACTTGTTTTGAAAATAGTTTTTCAAAAGTCTTTTTAAAAACTTTTTGTTCTTTCTCGTAAACCATATGCTCTGATACCAAATTTGTAACACCCCACCTCCGCTAGGGTCACTCTTTCGGGGGCACTAGCTTCTGGGGGGCGTTAGAATTGGGTAAGCATGCATAATGATATATCAAGGCAGAACAGGGACATAAATATATATGTAAAACAGAGTAAGTGAGAATAAAACAGCGGAATATCTCAAACCATCTCAAAACAAGTCTAGTACATCATAAAGTCATCTGCCAAAATAAATATGTCTAGTACAACATAAACAGAAATACTGAAATACATAGTGCTATCCCCAAAATAAAGATAATCAACCATAGCGAGCTCAGTGTCCAAGCATACATGAGCTATCCAGCAAATAAGCAAGCGATCCAAGCTAAGCACCACTGTTCCCTCCCTGAGAACCTGGGGGGGGGGGGGGAACGGAAGAAAAGAAGCGAAAGAAAACAGGTCAGTCAAAAAGACTGGTAAGCCCTACTACGATCAGTCTATAAACTAATAAAGCTAACATCATGATGGAAACTGAGATGAACATACTGGCAATAGATAAAGGTGTCATCACATAAAGAAGATTAAGCTTTGCACCACAGTGTACTAGCAAACTAACATAACAGGTAATGATCCCTCAGCCCAAAACTTTGGCCCAACAGCAGGAGGTGACCTTGATACAAGGTTCGGCCCAACGGTCTAATCGATCGGCTCCCTATAAACCTAACACGTCAAGTGTTGGTGTCCATACGGCCCACATATGGTTGTAGTCAGACTGTGCTGGGTCCACCTTTGGGTGTATCAAGCCCTCGGGTGTCAACCCCAGACACCTAAGCAATAATGCACAGTCTAAACCTACTGGTACCCGTGCCTCGAGTTTGTCCAACACCTAACTACGTGCACGTCCGTAGCCCGCCTGGACCCGCACCACTGTACCACTCAGCCGTCGCTTTGGTCGCTTACATCAGTCCAGTAATCGTGCCCCGCCCTAGCCTAGCCTCTAGGGTTGTGAATGATACCAAACTGGGATTACTGCTGGAACAGACCACGTTGCTAGGGTTTTCTAAGAGGGTTAAGTGTGGTTTAACCCCTCACTAATCATGGATTAAATTAGTTAAGTGTAACCAACAGTTCACCACTTAACCCCATTTAATCCCTCGCATCGCCAAAATTGGTTAAGTATTAGTGGGCCATGACTTAACCCTAATCATGAGGCATTAATTTAATTGTACCCTAACCTCTCACATTAGACTTTGTTGCGGTTACTAGTTAAGCCGGGCGGGTCCGGGTAGCTTTACACCACAACTTGGTCTAACCTCGGGTCCAAGGTACACATGACCAACTTCTCACATTGGGTCCTATTGTTTGTAGCAACTAGTTAAGCCGGTTGGTTCCGGGTAGGTTTACGCTACAAACTCAACCCAACCTCGAGTTGGCCACACGTGTTTTCTAAGTGTCATGTCCACTTTATTTTCAAACCATAATTACAAGTTTAACAAATACTTGGGTAGACCTAACTTAATAGGTAAATTCCCAAAGGGTAGACCTAACTTAATAGGTAAATTCCCAATCTTATATTTTCATGTATTTTAAGTTTTACCCAAACCCCCCCCCCCCCAACGTCATTCTATCGCTTACATATTCGTCATAACGCATAAAGGATAGAAAGAGGGAACTTGGCACAACATACATGATAAATCTCACATATCATAATAAGCATGCATAACATGTTGGACTTGCATAACTTAGCATAGTGAACTTGCATAAACATGCATATCTGGTTAAACTTGCAAATCATGACTTAGTGAACTTGCATAAACATGCATAACTTATTAAACTTGCAAATCATGGCATAGTGAACTTGCATAAACATGCATAACTCATCAAACATGTGTAACATGGCATATTGAACTCGCATAAGCATGCATAACTCATTAAACATACATAACATAGCATAGTGAACTTGCATAAGCATGCATAACTTATTAAACATGCATAACATAGCATAGTGGACTCGCATAAGCATGCATAACTTATTAAACATGCATAAATCCCAACTTTCATCACATATTAACTTTAGAGTTTCTAAAATGAAGGTAAGAGGGCTTACAAATATTATGAAGACACAAATCTACTAATAAAGATTGAGAAGCCCTTTTATGCAAGCAAATAAAACCCCAAAACAAGCTCCAATTAACAAAAATCCCAAAAACTCTAGCTTAGCAAATAAAGCTTGCAACTTGATGATGTATGCAAGCTAATGATCATTCATACAACTTAGAAAAGCTTGTATGAACATCAAAATCTTAATAGAAATGATTTTTTTGAAGAGGGTGGAGGCTAGGGTTCTTAGGTGGAGGCCATTTGAGATTTCAATTTGACATAGTTTGGTTGCTAGAGTGAATAATGAGGCTTTAGGGTAGGATTAGGGGCTTATTTATAGAAGATTAGAGTGTTTTTAGCCCTAGGATTAACCCTAGGTTAGTTTAGGCCCGTCAGATTTAGGAATTCTCTAGAACCAAGCCACACAACCAAGCCCAAATCAAAATGGTGCGCCAGGCAAAACTGCCTGGCCACCCCGTGTCGACAGGGCTGTCGACACCCTAAGACCCCTGTCGACATGCCTGTCGACATGGGGGTCCTGGCGGGAGTTTTCCCGCCTGACGCCAATTAGCCCTAATCCTTGTTTTTAATTTAAAATTTAAATCTGTTTTTATCTTAGGAATTTTCTGAAAACTTCAATGGGCCTTAACTGGGTCATACGAACTCCGATTTTCGAAAACTCGGACTCTATTTCGCGTATTTTTCCGAGACGAACGCAATGGCATAGCCCGTTTCCCTTGGTTCAGTTTTTAGAATTAAATTCTGCCTCGATTTATGTTATAACAGGTTATTGAAAATACGGGTTGTTACACTCTGCCAAAACTCACTTGTGAAGATAGGGTCTCGGTCGCTAACAATGCTGGATGGTTTTCCATGGAGTTGAACAATTTCCTTGAGATAAAGAGATGCTAGAGATGAGGCAGTCCTTCTACTCTTGACAGGTAAAAAGTGGGCGCTTTTAGTAAGCCTATCCACTATTACCCAAATGCTAGTGTTGCCTCTTCTAGACCTAGCAGCCCATCAATGAAGTCCATTGAAATGCTATCCCACTTCCACTATGGAACCTCTAAAGGATGGAGCAGACCGACAGGTTTCTTCTGTTCCACCTTAACCTGTTGGCAAATCATACACTTAGAAACGAAATCTGCCACGTCCTTCTTCATGCTGCTCCAAAAGAAAGTTCTCTTTATGTCTTTGTACATTTTATCTCCGCCTGGATGTATCGTCATCTTGGAGTGATGTGCTTCCTCGAGAACCGTCTTTACTAAATCTCTTGTCCGTGGGACGCATAGTCTTCCGTCTCGCCTTAGCCAACCCTTATCATCGATGGAGTATCTGTTGAGGTGACTTGAAGTCTCACCCCTAATTAGCCTATCAATCGTCTCCACAAGCTTAGGGTCTTCGCGTTGTGCTGTCCCTATTGAGTCCAAAAGAGTAGGGCGCACTTCAAGAGATGCTAACAAACCGGGTACAAAATCAGAGGAGGGCCTAAAGTCAAAGCTGGCTATAAACTCTAGGCTTTGCCTTTCAACAAACAGTGGGCTTAATGTTAGCTTCTTTCTGCTCAAAGCATCTGCGACTACGTTACCTTTGCCCGGAGTGTAGGAGATCTCGAAATCGTACGAGGCAAGAAACTCCATCCACCTTTGTTGCCTCAAGTTAAGGTCCTTCTACGTGAAAAGATATTTCAACGATTTATGGTCAGTGTAAAGTTCGAACTTCTCACCTAGGAGATAATGTCGCCATGACTTAAGTGCAAAGACGATGGTGGCTAACTCAAGATCGTGGGTCGGGTAGTTCTTTTCATGAACTTTCAATTGCCTTCCACCATAAGCTACTACCCTCCCTTCTTGCACAAGACAGCGCCTAGCCCTGTCCCACATGCATCTGTGTATACCGTAAACATTTTGCTTCCATCTGGCAACGTCAGAACTGGGGCTGTTGTAAGAGCCCTTTTTAGTCTATGGAAAGCAAACTCGCAATCCAAATCCCAAGCAAACGCTAGGTTGTTCTTTGTTAATATAGTGAGCGGAGCTGATATTTTTGCGAAGTCTCTGATGAATTTCCGATAGAAGCCTGCTAGCCCGAGAAAGCTTCGGACTTCTGTTGCATTCCTTGGTGTCTTCCAATCATGTACCGCTACTACCTTAGCAGGGTCCACAACTAACCCTTCTTTGGATACTACATGCCCAAGAAACCTTACTTCCTCTCTCCAAAAGTGGCACTTGGAGAATTTGGCTTTTAGCTGATGGACTCGCAGAGTTTCCATGATTGCCCTTAGGTGCTGAGCATGTTCTTCTTCACTCTTTGAGAAGATCAAGATATCGTTTACGAAGACTACCACGAACTTGTTGAGGAATTCTCTGAACACCCTACTCATCAGGTCCACGAAGTAAGCGGGTGCGTTTGCCAAGCCGAAAGGCATGACAAGCCATTCAAAGAAGCCGTCTGGGGTTCTGAATGTTGTCTTATCGATGTTATCTTCAGCCACCCTTAGCTGATGAAATCCGGTCGCCAAATCGAGTTGGGAGAAAACTGACGCTCCTACAAGCTGATCAAACAGATCGTCAATTCTGGGGAGAGGGTGCCTATTCTTTTTATTTAGCTTGTTGAGCTCCCTATAGTCAACACATAGACGGAGTGAACCATCCGCCTTTGTAGCGAACACCACTCTAGCGCCCCATTCTGAAATGCTCCTTCTAATGAACCCCTTCTCTAGAAGTTCTTTAACCTGTTTATTGAGCTCTTTCCTTTCCCGTGGAGCCATGTGTCTAACGGGCAACGCAACGGGCTTTGCATTATCTACAAGATATATGCGGAAGTCTATCTCCCGCTTCGGAGGTAAGCCCTTCACCTCTTTGAAGACATCCGGATATTCACGGACCACTCTAACCGATTGCAAACTCTCAACAGAAGCATCTACCGATTCAAGATAACTAAGCATAACCGCATACGAGGGATTACAAGTAATTTCCAGAGTGTTACCGAGTTGGGTCAGAAGCCTAACCACCATTTTCTCACGATCAAGGATGGCACCATTACAGGAGAGCCAATCCATGCCCAAAATCAAACCATATCCCGAGAAGCCCAAAACAAAGGCACTACATCTAAATTCTACGCTTAGAATAGAAATTTTCAATCCCACACAGATCATAGACAAATGAGCCGGGCCCCCGATTGGATTTGAAACAATTAAGGGGTCCTCTACCATACTAGTTTCTAGGTGCAGAGATTCTACTAAAGCATATGAAATAAAGGAGTATGATGCGCCAAAATCAAATAAAGTGCGAACTGGGTGATAATAAAGATAAACTACACTTTCTACAAAAGTATTTATACCTCGCTGTTGCAGAGGCGGTGCTTCTAGAGCATGAACCTGTGCCTCTGAGGTGGATCCAGCCTTCTGCCCCTGCCCTCGCTTCTATGGGCAATCCTTAGCCATGTCGGCTGTCTCACCACAAGAAAAGCACCCACCATTCAACTTGGCCTTCTTCTTCCGGCAGTCTTTCACTAAGTGCCCCACTTTGCCACAGAAATTACACTTCCTCTTCTCTTGGGACTTGTTGTCTTTCCTGCCCTTCTTAAAGTCTGTCTTCTTAGGCTGTAAACCTTCTTTCTTCCCTTGAGACCCTTCTGCCTTTGTCTCCTTCTTGCCCTTACCCTCTTCGTTCAGCAATGCCATATGCACCAACCTTTCATATGTAGCTCCCATAGGTATATGGGTCATGGCCAAGCTGTGTAATGGCTCATTCAATCCTTTGACAAAGCGGAGAGCCTTCTTGTGCAGAGTGTTGACTAGGTCCAGTCCGAACCTAGCCAGTTGATCGAACTGATTAACGTACTCTTTGACTGTCATATTCCCTTGCTTAAGAAATAAGAATTTTTCCAATTGAAGGCTCCTTTCAGCTTCTGAGAGAAATTTAGCCTCAAACCTCGCCCTAAAGTCCTCCCATGTTTTTACTGGTCTTTCTGCATTGGTAACTTCCCACCAGTAGGAAGCCTCACCTTTAAGTAGCCATACTGCCAGTTGTACCTTCTGCCTATCTTCTACCTCAAAGATGACGAATAAGTCCTCGGTTTCCTTCAGCCAGTTCCTGGCTGCCACGAAGGACTCGGTTCCATGAAAGTCCTTCCCTTCCATAGTTTTGAAATCTTTACATGTCTTAGCAAAAGCATTACCATGCGGAGGAGGTGGAGGAGGAGGTGCTGCTGCAGCTGGGGGAGGAGGATGATTTTCTGCAGCTGGGGAGGAGGAATAGCGAGACCTGGCTGATTGGCCCTTGCTTCTAAGAATCGTCTGAACCAACCAGGTATTGGTTCACCCTCTGGCAAGTTAAGTTTTGCGGACATGCTGAAACAAAAAGGACAGATTCAAAACGAAGGATAAAAGATAGTACCTATGGCTTTGGGGGACTATGCCTTTTTAAAATAAAATAACATTTTATCTTTAAAAATGCTTCTTTAAATTTTCTTTTGAAAATAAATTTTCAAAACTTTTTATTTGATCTGGTTAACCTTGCTCTGATTCCAAGTGAAACACCCCACCTCCGTTAAGGTCACTCACAAAGGGAATGCCTTAATTTTGGTGGAGGTTTATAGGTAAAAGTCAAAGATAAAAACATAAGACAAATATAAACACATATGTATAAACAGCGGAAAACAACAGACTTTTATTTCATAAAATACGTGTTTACACAAACATTTCCATAATTGTCTCCAAACACTCTTCTAATTATTACAACCATAATTCTGTCTTGATTTCATAACTTAAAGAAGCATAAAAACATAAGTAAACTGCATAAGTCCCCATAGTTGCTATCCAAAAACATAGTTCGAAACGAAAGAGATCCAAGCAATACATTCTCTCTCTTCAAGTTGGATGTGAAACTGGTCAAGCTGCGGTATTCCCTCCCTGCGGACCTGGGGGGGAAACGAAAAAAAAGAAGACGAAAGAAAAGTAGAGTCAGACATAAAGCCTGAGTAAGTCTAGGACTATCCAGTCTATGAATAAGAAAAAGAGCATGATAAGTACAAACTGGAAATGGGAAAGCACCATAAACTAAGTTAAGTTGTCTAGAGTCGAATACACTATCGTACCCCATATTAATCTCTGCACCCCCTATAAACTAGTTCCCAACTGGCGCCCCACAATCAGGGTGAAGTGATCCTTTTTAATGATCGGCTCCTACTCGCATAGTTACATGTATCTTACGGCCCCCGATGTTGTAGCTACCTATGCTGGTCCCACCATGGGGTGTATCAAGTCCCATGGTGGTGGCCCGACACAGTTCTAGAATGCACAGGTATACTACTGGTGCCCAGTGCCTAATTTTTCTGTGCCGGAGTGTGTGCACGCCCGCACCCCGTTAGAACCTACACTGCTACACCACCGCCGTCGATTTGACCTCTTACAGTCAGCCTAGTAATCGTGCCCCACCCTGCCTAGTTCAGGGTATCTTGATACATCTTGTAGGGTTACTGCTGAAATGGGTCCCCCGCTACTAGGTTTTCTATTTCTAGCCAACATGCTAAGTTGGTTAAGTGTTCTGTATAAACCTAACCCCCAATCAGTCTGTATAGTTTAGCATGTTGTATTTGATTAAGTATTAATTCAATTTACTTAATCCTATCAATCCTGACTTAGCCTTAATTGTCTTATTAAAGCCCCAACCACTCACATTAGAAAGGTATTGTTGTGACTGCCTGTTGCCGGTTGGGTCCGGGCAGTCTTACGTCACAACTCAGTCTAACCTCGGGTCTTTACTGGGCTCAATGCTTAACCACCCACATTGGATAGGTATTGTTGTGACTACTGGACAGCCGGGCGGGTCCGGGCAGGTTTATGTCACAACGCAATCCAACCTCGGGTTAAGCATGTCATATTTTCTAAGTTTACATATTTTGTCTCTTTTTCTTTTATATGTAAATATTTGCGGCCCATTATTCAAATTCATTATTTTTGGGTATAATAATTTATACCATTTAAAATGTCATGAATCGTTGGCATGTGCCAAACATGCCAACACATATACTTTAATTAACCCCAATGTATTCCCCCGTTTGTACGTAATAATATAACATATGTTGGGCTTCAACATTTTAGCCCAACTTAGCCACATAAAAAGGGGAGGCTTAGAACATTATATATATGTATATATATATTCTAAGTAACATCAAAAATGGGTGTGTAAACGCATGAACTTGCAACATAACGATCTAATTAACATAAATTAGGCACTTGTGAACTTGCATTGTAATAGCATATAATCTTGACCTAAAACATACCTAAACATGAATCATGGTTTTAATCTAATCATGTAAACTTTTATTTAAAGTATGAATCTAACTTAATTATGTGACACATATATTATCATATGTTTTTTTTAACAACAACCTAAGCCTAAAACATATTTTGTTTGGGCATAAAATTAAACATAAACTAGTCATGTTCATAAAGTCAACACAAGTTCGCAAAGATGCTTACTTTTATCACTAATACAAAAGTATGGTTTTCACTTGAATCATGATGCCCATTCCAACATAAATTCATATGAATCATAATACCCAATTGTATCCAACTACACTAAAAATGATCATAAAAATATACATAGAAGGATCTAAAATCATGTTGGCATAATAGTGAATCATATACTTGCATAAGTCTTAACTTTGTTGCAACGAAATATATATAACTTCTCATTAACCACAACGTATCAAATTTCCAACATGAGTTATATACTTGTATCACAACTATTCAATAGATCCAATATCATGTTAATTACACTACCACATCCCAAATCCATTCATAGCAAATCATAGCAACATACAATTATGAATTAACATTATTATAATTAAAGTACAATCCCATTTCTCATTCTACACAGATCAAGTCTCAATTATTCATTCACATCGGAATAGCACTCTACTTACAACGTATGACGAATCTTGTATTCAGGACTCTGAATTCTGAATTTGGTGATGCCATCCTTTGTTGTAGGCGTTGTTTTGATTTAATTGTCGTGGCTTTAAACTTTTGAATCAACTCCTAATCGTCTATCGATTTGACGGCTACTCCTAGTCTTTCTTCAGCAGCATGACAGCTCCATACTCATTTTATTTGTGTGAATTAGGTGGAGTCTTAGGTCCTTTTTATAGAGTTTGTGAATTGATTAGAGCCGTCGATGGAGCCAAGATTAATATAAGCCGCTCGTTTTAAAGAGAAACCAATCAAGAGTTGACACATAAGCCCTAATGACAAGACCAAGTCCAGAAATTCGGCTAAGCACTGACCAGGCCAGCCAGGAGGGGCTGGGTTCGACCTGGCTCAGGGGCCAGGTCGACTACCCAGTCGACACCCAGGTCGACTGCCCAGTCGACCTGGGTACCCCAGGTTGACTACCCAGTCGACCTGGGTCTTGGGCGGGAAAATTCCCGCCCAACCCAATCTGGGTCCGATTTTGAGTTTGAATTCGTTTTTCTGAACTGTTTCTGCCTGTTTGAATTTTAAACTGAATTCTGAAACTTCCAGAGGTCATATCTCCCTCATACGAAGTCCGTTTAACGCAAACTCAGACTCTATCTTAAGCAGAATTCTGAGACGAACGAAATGGCGTATCCCGTTTCCCTTAATTCTTTGATTTGAAATTAATTATACTTTAATTTGCTCATCTTACAGTTACTAGAAAATTCGGGGTGTTACAGGTCTTCATTCTTAACACTTGATAGTCTTCATGCTCAACACTTGTACGGTTTCTTGCTGGAGGTCTTCCAGATGGTGTATGGTTTCCTGCGAAGTAAAGAATAAAAAAAATTAATTGCATAGAAGTAGTAAAGATAAATAATGCCACAGTTCAAAGTTCAAACCGGTTAGAACCATGTAATGAAAAGTAGAAAACGGAGAGCACTATTGATACATGGTAAGAAACTTGCTGGCAAAACAATAATAAGCTCAACTTCGTCAGACTAATAATTTCTTAAATACATAAGCTACCAAATTTAAATTAAATGAATATAAGATTTTGATTATCTCCAAGATGTTAGGTATATCATTTGAGCATCGTATATCATTTTAATTGTTAGAAAGACATGTAGTTAACGATGACTAAGCCCTCAACCGGCCCACATTTGAGAATTGTATATCATTTTAATTTGTGATCGATATGTTACAACAAATTTATCATATGTTTCGCAATAAAATTCTATTTTACCAATGGTTTAAATCTAAATATTATTTTTAATAATATTACAATGTGCAATGCATGGGTTACACGCTGGTAGTAAAAGAAAACATTTTGAAATAAAATGACATCCTCGTATCTAAAACTGGAATGTTAATAACAATGACCAAAAAGAGAAGAAAATATTAGTTAAATGTAAAAAATATTTATCATGAAGTTAATTACATTAGCTTGTCCATCTGTCTAATCTTATCACTACAACAAAACAAGGGTTAGATAGCAATAACAAATAGCGTTTATTCCATATCTCTTCAAATGTCGTGAGGCGAATATTATCCAACGCTATTTGAAAAGTACACCTCACGTACCGATGCTATACGAAAGGCGGGAGCTAAAATTATTTAGCGCAAGAAATAAAAATCCGAGCTTTGGCCCTTCCCTTTAGAAAACATTCGTTTTCTTCATATTTCTCCTTATCGCCTCCAGAGGAAAATCCCTAACCTTAACATTGAATCGCAAAATCCCAAGCCTACAATCGTCGAATCCTCTCGTCATCATGAGCAAATCCCAGCACTCTCCCATTTGAATGACCATGAAAGGTACTGCTGACTTCCTTGTGTATTTTTCACTAATTTATCGGTTTAGTAATTTAAATTAACATGCATATGTGGAAAATGTTAACAAATTTTAGTCAAATCCATTATCGATGTTGCATACTTAACCCGTGATTTTCATCAATTTTATTTTCATTGTTGATGGCTCTGCATGAACGATTGTGGCCTTCATGTTTGATTTTTCGATTTACTCCATGTTTTTCTAGCAAATTTGACAACTATTTATTATGGTTATTAGAATACAGATAACCCTACGTATGCAGTGGTACTCAACAAGCTAGATATTATCATTTCTTTTTCATGTACTCTTCTTCATAGTGTTATTCAACAGAAAAACTCGAGCTAATTTTTGTTCAGGAAAGATATAATCCAATTTTTTGCTATTTCAATACCTTTATGATATCTGGGAGAAAAAAGAATCTAGACCTGAGTTTTTGGAGTATTGTTATAAATTCTAACATGATGTACTCTTTAGCAAGAAGAATTTAGCAGATAGGAAAATAATTTTTCCTAATATAGAAATAATAAAATTCTATATTTTTGAATACAACAGTCATATGATTTGTTATCCGCATGGACTTTTATTAATTCTACGTTATTACAAATTATCTTCATTTTAAAATTGCAATCTTGCTGGATGCATCCTTTTTTTGTTAACAGTATTCTTCTCTAAAAGAAAGTGTTTTAGCAGGTATCTTTTTAGTATGGTAACGATTTTGTTTAGTCAAAATACACATATATAGGAAGGAATCTGGAACTTTCTTCCACCAAGTGTTTCTGAGAGTGGAGTTAATGAATGGATCAATTGAGTTACTTCATTTGACTGCATGTCAGTGCAATGTTGCTATGTTTATGTGACTCGTTCTGCAGTGTGTATGAACTAGGGTATCATTGCTGAACAGAGCATTTTTAATCATTTCTCAAATATACCCGGTACTAGGATGTCATTTGCTTCAGTATGCATCAAGATTGCTTTCCGAAACTTCTTGGATAGAATGGTGTTACTAGTTTAATACATCAAGCTATTTATTTCCCATCTTAACTGAAACATGTATTACTGAACTGATCATTTTTACAGGAAAGGAAGGCCATTAAAGAAGAAAAATGGCACTAGAAGAGAAATACATGTGGGCTATTGTTGATGGAGTGAAAGAGAAGGTAATATCTGTCACATTGATATGAACTCTATATTGTTTACCTTTTCTATTGCTTCCATGATTTATATGTTATTAGAGTGTCCAGAAGTATGGAATATGAAATACCTTAAAATGGCTGCATGCTATCTTGTTATTGTTTAGGTTATTGCTTCTTAATCACAATTAAGTTTGACCTGAACGATATAGTGTGTGATTTATACCTTTTTCCTGATATATTCAGATTATATTTTCTGTCCATGTTCCACAGGTTGGAAACTTTAGAGTTGAACCACCAGGGTTATTTCAAGGACGTGGAGAGCACCCTAAGGTTCAATCTCAGATCATCTGTTTTACTTAATTACCCCATTACAATTATGCTAAAATTGACTTGGAATTGTTAAATATGGTCAACTACATTTAATCCTTTTTTTTGGCATTTTCCAATCACGTTATATTTATCTATGTTAGATGGGAATGCTCAAAAGGAGGATCCAACCTAAATACATTACCATCAATATTAGGAAAATGCCCCAATACGAGAATGCCCAATTCCTGGTGAAAGGTAACCCTTTACTTACTATATATGCATGGTTCGCCATAAATTAATGAGTCTAATTTATGGCAACACTGTCTAATAGTCAATTTTGGGTTTGTGTCTTTTGCAGGTGGGGAGAAGCAAAGCATATACACGGGTAGCATTTTGGAACGATCCCATAAACCCCAGAGAGTTCAAATATGTTTTCCTCGCGGCTATTAGTTCTTTAAAAGGTCAAAGTGGTAAAGAAAAGTATGAGAATGCCAGGCGTTTAATGGTATCATATCTGTATTTTAAATTTATGTAAATTTTCAAATTTAATCATTGATTTTGGTTGAAAATACTAAGTACATCACCGTCTTATAATGACCTACAATTTTGTTGCAGGATTATATCAAAGATATATGTGTAGCTTACACAAAAATTTCACCAGTACAGATCCTACCAAGAGGCAGATTGTTGTAACCACTTATCTTATCAATAAACTAGCGCTTAGGGCAGGCAATGGAAAGTTTTTTTTTCTAATTTTTTTCTTTGTTTATTTTGAGAGGAATAAACAGAAGCCAATCTCTATTAGTGCACGATTCTTTATAAGTCTATCCTAATTTTACAACTGCGTTCTTTTATAAAATAAAACAAACATCTACGGTTTCTTGTAGTTAAATGTTCGCTTATATTCCCATATTTTAAAGAACTTAATACCAATATTTTGCATTGACTTGTGATACTTGAGCTTATCAAAATGCGAGAATTGGATGTATACGTTATTTGCTTATGTCGTGCTGCTTACTTTCCTTTTGATTTCAAAGCTTGCTGCTTTCCACTTGATTTTACTTCCTACTTCACCTCTGAATACTTCAGTAGGAAAATGTTAATAGAACTGCATATGTCCAGAAAATTTTCTGAATGCTGTTTTTAGACACGTCTTATGCTAGACAATGGTTTTCTTTTCAATAGGATGACAATGACGCAGAAACTGCAGGCTGCTGTACTTTAAAGGTGGAGAATGTAGCATGCGTTCCTCCAAATAAGCCACAGGTAGGAAATAACCTTTCAAAAATCATTACTATTTAACCTCGTTAGGTATTTTGCTTTGTGTCAATCCTTTTTCTCTTTTCATCCAGTTTGATTTTCTTGGTAAAGACTCTATTAGATACTTCAATACCGTGGAAGTTTAGTTGCTGGTTTATAAAGCAATTAGGGACTTCCAAACTGGTATGTAAAAATACACCAGTTGAAATTATTCTTGAAAATTTTCTACTTGCAAACTTCTCAATTTTATTCTTTTAGCTAAGAAAAGCAATGGAACAAAAAAAGTTGGAGCAGATGATCTATTTGATATGCTGGATACTAGTAAGCTTATTGCTCAATTGAAGGAGCTTATGCCTGGGCTTACCGCCAAAGTTTTTCGTACATTTAATTCTTCTATTATGTTAGATAGCATGGTAAAAAGTTTTTATCACTTGACTTAATTATTTCCTTGTACGAATAAAGATATTATATACTGACTGAATGAAACTGAGGAGGGATAATATATGCTAATCATATTTTTCTTATTTTGAAGGTATATCATAAAATTTATCATGGGAATACACAATAATGTAATACAAAATAGAAACTAGCCTCGAATTCAGTTTGAATTGTCAGTTGAGATATGAGCAAATAAAGAGGTATTTACCGGTTGCAGCTTTATCATGCACTTTTGAAGATCAAGTCGTCATTGACTCATTCAGGTACAAATCATCAGCTAATTATATGACTTCTGCGTAACAGGTTGCGATCGTATGCAGTCATCAACGTAGTGTCTCAAAGAGTCATGAAACCCAAATGTCAAGACTAAATGAAAAAATAGATGAATTGAAGGTTTGATAAAGCCAGTAGTTTTGACTCTCATATATGTTCTACTACAAGTTGTTATATTCATAGTGTTTCTGTATATTTTCTTGGTAGACACAAAGAGACGAATTGAAAGAGGATTTGAATAGAGCAAGAAAAGGGAAACCTCCGCTTGTTTCTAAAATGAATATATCCTCCGATATATATATATATATATATATATATATATATATATATATAATTCCTCATCAGGGATGCTAAAGTAAAACTAAATTTCAGGTTAGAGAGGAAGATAAATCAAATTAATGAGAAAATACTAAAGATGGAAACTGATAAAAATAATAAAGAGGAACTAAAAACAGTAGCGTTGGGCACTTCTAAAATCAACTATCTTGATCCCAGGATTTCAGTTGCATAGTGTAAATGCAATGAAGTTTCTATGGAGAAGGTATCATGCTCTTATCTTTTAGCAATGATTGTAAATTATTTTTCACTGAACCTTATCTTCTTCTTCCTTGTCAGATTAGGTCTCGTGTCTTTAACCCTGATTTATGAATACTTTACTTTTCTCGAGGCATATGCTACAAATGTCTCTGTTATTCAGTTGATAATTGACATAATCATTCTAATCTGTTATGGCTTCCTTGGATAATAGTAATATGAATTTGTCACCAAAGTCAGAATTTTATCATAACAAAGTGTATAGTATACCCTGGCACTTATTTTACTACAATCGTTTGCATAGGTTTTGTTACAAGGCCAGATGTTGTTAAGCATTCAACTGTCCTAGCCCTAAGAAGCTTTGATATTTCCAAGTAAGCAACTCAGTTTGAACTAAATCAACTTAAAATAAGTTTATTTTGTCTATGCTTCATTTGATGCTCTGCAGTCTGATTTGTATCACGGTATTTATCTTATAGAAAGATTAGTGGTGAGCGTAATGATATGAAATAATGTACCGATAACAGTTTCTGAAGTTTAAGAAACATAATATGGTGTTAGATCTGACAAGTAAAATCAGTAAAAAGACTGCAAACTATGATATGCAGAGGAAATACTTCTACGGGAATTGAATCATGGGACTGGAAACCGAGTCGGAGAAATCATCATATCATGCTTTGTATCCAAGATCGTAGACAGTTTATGACGGTAACCTTCAGTAAATAGACTTTCAAGATTTGTCTAATTTAGCTGATATTTTCTTACTTTTTTGTTATGCTCGTAGGCGAACATGCCCAGCTGCCCCTCAAATAAAAATATCATGCCGTAAAATATCACCATTTATTCCTCACAATTGTCAATAAAGCCGTCTGCGTGTTTCAGCGTTTACATACATAGTGAGAATATCACTTATTGAATTAATTCTGTTATAATTATGTCATTATATCTATATTTACTTGCAGTTAATTTTTTTTGATGATTATTACAGCTAGTTAATTCTGGAAAGACAGCTGCAGATGTTACACTTCTATTCACCTGGGCTATAAGTACATGTAAATTTTGATTCACTAGATGTTGTAAGGCGTAAGAATGCTCGATTTTATATACTCAACATCAACGTGCAAAATTCAGTTGGTGGGAACTCTGGGTTTACTGGGAACAATTCAAACTCTAAATTGAAGTGAGCTTTTGACTACTAACCATCAACTTTGTATTCCAATTTTGGTATTAATATGTGCATCAGAAATTGTTTATGTGTATTGAAGTATAATCTCATGAATTACCATTTACATGATCTGTAGATAAAAAGATGGTGCTCGTGGAGTACATCTGCATCACAGGTGATAAAAGATGAACATTTACATTTGTACCCAAAATTTACACTACCTATGATGCTAACATGGCAACTCAGAACTGGAAAAGAAGAACCACCAGTAACATTTACAACAACAGCACAGGAGAGAGACGATGTTCATGTCTGGAAATTCAAAGAAATTCTTAGCAAGAGACATATGGGATGAAATTATGAAGGTATGTGTTAACTAATTGCATGCACATGCGCATGAACATACAGGCATCTTTGAACTTTTTTCAATATCTAAACCAATCAGTCACTTTTTGTAAACTCCTTGCAATGTACCTTTTTTGTTAGAATATCTTTGTGCTTTTTCTATTCAGTTAGGGGCCCGCCTTGATGTTGACCAAAGAATGGAGTCAATTGTGGTTGGAGTATCAATTGGAGCAGCTGTGGCAGCATCCACAAATATACCACCAAATTCAGTTCGGATGCTCGCCTTCTCTTTAGCTTGGAATATCAAGGGTCAAATTTCCAACTAGTAGAAATTACCATACGTGAGAAAATCCTAAATTTTTCCCTACATTAAACATGGTGTATCATATTCTTTTTTGTGATGATGATGATATACTGGCAGATGATAAACCAAACTTTACGGCACTAATGGAGAAACAGCAGCCGATCTTGTGCATGATGCCATATTTGGTAAATTATTGTGTGTCCTAACTTAAACAATGCACCTCTTGAATTTTTACTTACAAGTGACCTTATTATTGATGCAAAGCACAACAACTGGGAATGTCAATTTGAGGAATGGCAGCATCCTATTCTACAAGATAAGAGACTACCGACATGGCAAAGGTTTATAATAGCTTGGAAAAATTCGAAAATCTCAGCAGTTGTCAGAATCAAATGAAGATTATGAGTGAGATCTTCCAATGGATTATTGATAAGGTTTGTTATAATGACCCTTTGTTATGTAAGTTAATTTCTTTCTAGCTACCAAACGTTATTATGCACAAAGAATATTGGTATTTTTCTTTTTTTTGTCAGAAACAAATGAAGATGATGAGTGAGATCTTCCAATGGATTATTGATAAGGTTTGTTTTAATGACCCTTTGTTATGTAAGTTAATTTCTTTCTAGCTACCAAATGTTATTATGCACAAAGAATATTGGTATTTTTCTTCTTTTCTTTCTTGATCTGTTGTATTGGGATTCAGATTTTGCTTTGTCAATTTTTACCACTCCCCGACATATAGTAGTTACATTCATGTGTAATATTTGGTATATTGAGTTATGTTCCAGTTATTTGGTTTATTCGCTTGTCATCAAATATTGCTTGTCATTTGGCTTTTAATATTCAACGTTTTTGTGGTACTGTGACTTGCTTTGTGCATGAATGTTTAAGTGGTCTTTTGAAATTAAACATCGGCCATTCAGTAGGATTTTGATTTTTGGGTAGGGTATGTGAAAGTAGGGAGCTCACTGAGTTTTTATTTTGTGGGTAGGCTGTGTCTCAGGAGATCTAAATAACTTTGAATCAAACAAGAGAGGAGTGAATATTTCCAATGTGGATAGGATTGAGAATGTTTCTGGTGATGGATTTGAATTGGTGAATGGTGACTTCAATGCAACGTCTAATCTTGATGTTAAGGCTGTATTGGGGAAAATTGTAGATGGTCTTGTTCAAAAGGTTAGCTTTTATTTAGAAGTTGTTGCATGTTAAAATGCACAGTAGCTGCAATTCCTTGTATAAATGCATTATATTTCATATTCTAGTTATATTTTATCTTTCTTTTAAGCTACTTTGTGAGTATATAATATAAGAATTACTAATTCATTGACTGTTTACTTGATATTAACAGGACCGCTACCGCTAATGTTAAAGAGAAAATATCAAAAACAAATGAAGATTAAATATAGCTTAAATCTATTGTTTGTCTATTTTGTAACTTGCTGATGCAAAATTGTATGAAATATTAACATGGAAAATTGATAAAACAGTATGTATAAAATATTAAGTTCGATATGTGAAAAGTTGTTTGAATTGTGTATACGGAATACTAAGTTTGGATAAATGAAAAGTTGTTTGAATGATATATGAAATATTTTTTTTAATTTATATATTTGTTGTTTGTGAAAATATGTTATATGTGTGCGCATATATATATATATATATATATATATATATATATATATATATATATATATATATATAAGAAAAAATGTACCGACAATAAATGAAATCTAAAATTAATAATACGGTTAATAGCGTTTCAAAAACGCTGTTAAAGCAAAAACACTATATAAACACGCACTGGGAAATGCTGTTGTATAACTTAATAAGCGCTATAAATTATCATGATAAACGCTATAAAAATACAGCTAAAACGCTACAGAAACGTACAAACAAACGCTATAAGAAGTCAGTATCGGACGATATATTATATAGCGTTTTCGTTCGATGGCAAACATAAAACGCTATAGAAAATTTATTTTTTATAGCGTTTTTGTTTATGCTATTTAAAGTAGAAGGTCTAACATAGCATGTCGTTATATGGCGTTCTCTGAAACGCTATGTTAGGATATGATAGCGTTTTTCAAACGCTATAAAAACCTGATTTTGTTGTAGTGTATAGACCTAAATTCATCGCATAAACACAAGATAATTCAATCGTTTCTATGTTGTGATCAACAATATCAATAAACAGAGACTGCAATAACTAACGATTTAGAGCAAATAATACCTTCATTTATTGGAAGAGAAGTATCATGATTGTCATTCATGCAATATTACAAAATATAGTCCTGTTAAAAATAAAAAGAGCTGATAACAGCGAAATTATCGATAAAAATTACTCTTTTCTACTATCAAGCAGTCAAATTACAATAGCAGCAGTACCACGAGAGATCTCGATTATTACTGGAGGAGGAGGAGGAGCGGTAACCGTACCGCCTTGACTGGTTGTAACCCATCATCTGCGATGATAGATGACCGGTGACTCCCGCATCTCCGACCAGAAATCTCCAACCGGAAATCATAGATCTGCTGCGCGACCAATAATACCCGAATCCAAACCTGAAATCTACAAACTTGCCTTCAATTACTCTACCATATCACTGATTTATTTTATGAAGAAAAGAAAGAATGAGATGACGGAGAGAGGGAATAACAGGTGGCGTGTGAAGGTTTATAGTTTAAGAAGATAAAATGGTTTCTGAAATTGTGTTACCGTGAAAACAGAAAAGGCCTGGTAGAAAAATTAAGGTGATACAAGCCAAAATTTTTACTTTGGATCCAAATATTCGCGATGGAGCCAAAACGAAAATTTTAGATCTGGGCGGCACCCTCCTTTGATCTTTGTTCCCTATTCAAAGTAGTAGAGCAGAAGTCCACCTTTTGGCCTTATTTAAAACTCTAACGTGTTACGTTATATTGATGATTACTCCTTGTGGTTAACAACATTTACTTGAAAATTGTTATAACATACTAGCGGTTAATTAATGTTTGCAATAGCAAAAATTAATTAGTTGTTAAAAATTCTTATTAATCATTATTAAATAGTTGTTGATAATTATTAAATTCTAATTCTAATTATTGATATTAAACCTAATTATTAATTACATACAAATGGTTTAAATTTTTTAGTCATTATTCACCAATTATTTAATATTAATCATGATTATTACTAAATAATTAAAATTGTTTATTATTTAGTCATTATTACTTATTCATTCACTATTGTATAATTAAAATTATTTATTATTCAGTCATTATTATTTATTATTTGTTATTATTAATTATTACCTATTTCTTTAAAGTTATAATTGAATTCCAACTATTAAAAGTTAATTATTATGTAAATGTAATTGATTGTATACTATTAAATATTTGATAGTAATTTTTAAAAATTAACTATTATTTATTAATCATCAATTAAGCGGTTTTTATCTAATATAATAGTAATTAATAGTAATTGGTATTAATTTGTAAATTTATTATTGAATATGAATTATTCTTAAATGTTAATACTACTAATTATTAAAATAAGTTTAAACAACTTTCTAATTTAACTACTTATTATCAGAAATTAATTAGTATATATTAGTTATTACAACAGGCAAAAACGAAAAGTTGTGACATATATGTTTATTACAACAGTGATTTTTCACAGTTGTAAAAAACATTTATTACAACAGTGCATTTTGCACAGTTGTAAAAAAGCATTTATTACAACTCTGCCAAATGCCAATGAACACTATATACTAATCAGGACTCCAGGAAATGGCTGAAGGATTCCAAGCAGTAAACAATCTTAGAAGCTTTTGTTTATGATTCTCAGTACTCAGAAATTTAAAACAGATAATTTTACTTAGTACAAACTTTCATTGATAATTGAGGAAATTACAAACTTAGTACAGTACACTCAGGCTCACACTAATTTATAAACTATGAAAAATATTTGCTCTGATTAACTCCGAATGTTCTCTGTGAAGGTCTTCCAGTGCTTTTTATAATTGATCTTCACCGCCTTAGGCTATTTACTCGATGCTTCTTAGTCGGTTGATGCTTTTGTTATTTGGACAACTTATCTTTTTTCTTTTTGTCTGGACAGCTCATACAGTGCTTTTATTATTTTGGATTGCTCATCCTTTTTAATATCTTGTCTGGTAGATGTTTATTTTTCTAGGAAGCCAAAGTCTTCTCCAGAAGTGTCTTCAATCTTGTTGCTATCTCCATGTGATTCTACTTTATTCGAGGGTCCTGGCATATTGTTTTTATCTTGTTTGGTGTCTTCATACTGTAGTGTTTCCCACTTTATGCCATGTACTAGTAACTTCCTTTTTAATTCTTCTGTCAAATTCTTGAGAAAATATGTATACGCATTTTTATGTGCGTTCCATTTTAAAATGTTTTCCATAAACTGGATTATATCTTCTTTGGCTCTGGTCTTTGGAACTTTGCTAACTGTTAAAATTAACTCGTTGGGTTCAGAGTCATACGTCCATATGTTGTTTGATAAGGCTTCAATAGTCCTTAATATTAAGCTTGCCAACTGCTTAGCCCTTGTTACTGATATTATTTCTTCTTCAACTAAGAACATATTTTTGAAGAATTTTGGGGTCAACCTTTTTGATCCCATCTTCATTTCTACCATGGAGAGACATTTTTTACCTTCTTCAGGAATAACTTGGTTACATGCTATATATATATTGCTGTGTTTAATTGCTTTTGAGAAAGTATAAACTGCATTTCTTAACTTAGGTAGTCCCATCAGGTTATGAAGGGTACTGTCTATGTAAATACAGTAGATTAGTCCTGCATTATATAATTCTTTTACCATTAATGGATCAGCCTCGGGGTGAATATATACCTTGTTCAAATCATAACCATATCCTGAATATATGCCTTTATAAGGGTTTATCTCTAGCAATAGCGGTTTTACATATTTACTAAACCATATGATAAATTCTTTGTTTTGCTGTTTTACCTCAGAGGGCTTGTTAACTGATGTCTCAGTGATATGCATGCTTTGAGTTACTTCATCTTTTTTAAGCATATCCTTTTGTACTTCTCTAAACATGAGATCTGAGTAAGAGATCATGTGATGGAAGAAGAATCTTAGCTGTTCTTTCTTCTCATTATCTGCTCTGACTAGGTACTGCTCAAAGACTTCTTGTGCATTTAATACTTCTCTGTATATTTCATCGAAGATGCTAAGATAATCAATTGTATCTTCATTTCTGGTTGCCATCATGTAATTCTCTGCGGCAAGAAAGTTAGTCTTTCCAGAAATATGTTCAATTTCAAAATTAAATTCAGAAAACCATGACTGCCATCTTATTAACCTTTTATTGGGTCCTATGTCAGGTATTTTGTTTTTTATTCTAGATTTTGCAGTAATGGAGTCTGTGCGTATCTTAAAAGGTTTGTTTAAATATAAATAAAAGGCTTTAATACTATTTTTAATAGCTAAAAGTTCTTTGTCATTGGAGTGGTAGTTTAATTCACTTTGTTTAAATGTTCCAGATTTATATCTACATAACTTTTCTTGATTATTTCTGGGAGCTACTAAGGCTGCTCCCCAATATGAGTCTGAAGCATCTGTGTATATAATTAATTCATCTGTTTCTAATGGTAAAGATAATTTAGGCATATTTTCACAAATCTTTTTAATATGCTGAATATATTTTGTATCATCTTCTGTCCGTTGCGCCCATTTATAATTCTTTTTAAGTTTTTGCTGCAAAGGGGCTCTCAATTTTGCTAATTTGTTAATAAATATATCAGCATAATTTAAACATCCTAAAAATATTTGTAATTGTTTTATATCTTCTAATTGGTCAGGGAATTACTTAATTTGTGTATGTATATGTGGTTGTAATTCTATGTCTCCACTGTCTATGGTTATTCCCAAGAAATCTATTTTTGTACACCAATAATTGCTTTTTTAGCAGAAAGAGTTATTCCTCTTTTTATACATGTATCTATTACTAAATTACAGTGTTTAGTGTGGTCTTCTATATTGTCAGAAAATATTAAAATATCATCAACATATACAATAGTCATCATGTTGTTTTAATTCATCCGTTCTTCTTTGAAATATTTGTGGTGCATTTTTTTAATCCAAAGGGCATAACTATCCATTCATACTGTCCTTGTGGACAGCTGAAGGCAGTATATGGTATAGATTCTTCTGTTAATTTTATTTGCCAAAATCCACTTTTGCAATCCATTTTTGTAAACCATTTTTTGTTATGTATTTTATTTAATAATACTTCTTTATTTGGTAAATAATATCCATCAAAGATTGTAGCATCATTTAAGGCTTTATAATTAAAAACTATTCTAGCTTTTAACAATTTCACTTTGTTTTCTAACTATAAATGCAGGAGAACTATGTAGACTGTTGGATGGTCTGATTACTTTTAAGTCTAAAAGCTCTTTAATTTGAACTTTAAATTCTTCTAAATCTTCTAAAGAATATTTCATAGGTCTTACTCTTATTATTTTATTAGGATCTTTTAATTTTATTTCTGCTAATGTTTTGTCTTTATCCCAAGCTGCTAAAGGATTTTCATTATATGTTTCTTTGAATCTTTCTTTAATATTTTCAAAAGAGTCAATGCTTTCATGTTTTAAAATTGGTATTTTTTCAAGTTTAGGGATATCACCACGCTGTGCTGGTATAGGTTGGTAACTTGGATCAACAGCATATGCTTGTTTAAGTCTAGGTGCTAAAATGGGTGTTCCACATGGTGTAGTAAATATAATATGTTCTGTTAACTGGGTCATAGGTTGATATGCTAGGCAGAAATCATTTCCTAACAATATGTCTGGACCTTGAACATTACTAGCCTATAACTTTTGTATTTTAATTTTAATATTTCCTATTGTAAAGGGGACATTAACAGCATAATCTTTATAACATATTTCCTTTTCTTGTATATCTAAAGCAATTATAGAAGATCCGTCTTGAATCCACCACTTTTTGTGGTAAAATATATTTTTTACACAATGATATTCCTGATCCTGTATCTATATATGCATTTAGTTTTATTGGTTGGTAATAAGGTATTTCTATAGTTCCTTCGATGTATGTAGAGTATGCACTACAAGAGGAACAGGGGTTTCCAACGGCCAGGGGCCGTTGGAAACCCCGTTGGTCAATCCGTTGGTATACGGATCAACGGCTTCCAACGACTTCCAGCGCAAACGACGCGTAATTTCCAACGGCTTCCAACTGATAATAAGGACACATGTATGATGTTTTGAGCAAATAGGCCATTGGAAGCCGTTTGTATGGAATGACCTGTAAGCCGTCGCTGACCGTTGGTTGCCGTTGGAAATCTAGGTGTTTTTTTTGGCAGATTTTAGATTTACCACTACAAGCCACACAACAAATATAAAACATTCTGAACTGCTCCATTTCGAGCATATAACTCACAATCTCAACCATATATACACCCAAACACAATACGAAATAAAAAACAAACAGAAAACACATAAATTAACCAATATTTACATAACATTACCACCAAATTTCGCCAAAACAACACCAAACCATCACCATGTCCAAAATAACATAACCATCTCCAAACAACATAACCAACACCATGTCCAAACCGTACCATCACCAAACCATCACAACATCATGTCCAAACCATCATAACAAAATATATACAACTACCATGCATGTAGCAAGCCTCACCAACTCTCAAAACACATTAAAACAAGCTACCCTGATCAACTCTCTCCCCCTGAAGATGAAGGTATCGTACCGTGCTGGGCAATGTACTCCGCCAATCGCTGGTTAAGCAACTCCATCTGCTCTTTACGGCGACGATCACGTTAATGAAGCTCTGCAATCTGTGCTTTCAACTGTGCGATTTCTTCCTTTTCCTGAGCCTTCTGATACATCTGCTGAGATGCTGTAATCTGTATATAATTTCAGATTTTCAGTATTTCATAATAGTAGTTCGAATACATTTGAGTTTTTATTATAAATTTTAGTATTACCTCTAGATTTCCATAAACATATCGTCTGTTTCGGGTAGCAGGATCCATGACAGCATCAAATATCTTGTCCTCATCTTCCTTGGTCAGCTCAGTCCTCCCTGTAGCTTCTAGTACCTACGCCCTTTGCACCTGAAATTTCTCCTGTTAAACAAAAATAAAATAAATTTAGATAACACTATTTTAATTAAATTATAAGTCTACTTAACTATTTTATACTTACATATCTCTCGCGCGCCTTATCATCATGGTCCCAAGTGTACGAAACTGAGCCTGTGTCGTCAGTCTGACTCAATGCATGTGTATGCTCGAAAACATCCCAGTACGACACAGGAGCCATACGCGCTCTCTCCTGAAATAAGCATGCACACATGTAAATTAAAACTTAAACTTAAATCAACTATTAATTTTAACTAGTTATGAATTAAAATTTTAAACTGTGCAATTACAAAATATACCAGATCCTCACGATGATGCTGAAATGACTTGGACCCACCTCGATGCGTAACCGGATTCTTGCTCCTATTAGCTGCATTTCCCTCAGACGAGGCCTATACATTTAAATTTTAAAAAAAATGTCTTAGCCTAAATCACGTATTAGTTGAATAGAATAATTGAAATTAAAAATATGCAGTAAAATTTACCAGAAAGTCCACATTTCTATTCCAATAAGTAAGTAGATCATTCCACACTGACTCGCTCACCCAAGACTGCCTTTTCCCACTTGATTTTAAAGTGTTCATTGTTTGTATGTAATTTTCTGCCACTTTACTGTTCCAGTGGCGTTTAAGGAGATCCAAATCCGTCTCCTGGAGATCCACCGCACCCTGCGTTTTTTTAATAAATAGCATACATATAAAGTTATCAAATAGGAGCATGTACTTAATATAAGAAATGTTATATCATACATACGTACCAAAAAATCCTGCCATAGGGTCTCCTTAACTAAGTCGGGTATCGAGCTCCAAGTGGGCCAACATGCAGTCATGCGGGCCTGATAAGCACGTTTTGATATCCTCAAAAAGGTATTGGATGGCTCCAACTCAAACCCCCTGTGTTAAACGGGAAAAAAAATACATGGTTGCTAGAACAACAATTTAAATAATTTATTGTACTTAAATTAAATTTATACTAAAAACTTAGTTTTTGACCTTTTGATGCTTTTGGCTTAAGCCAGACCACACGATGAGATAACTCCGACGATGGACCGCCCTCCTCGCCACCTGACGCCATACCTGTTACAAACAAAAACATAACAAAACATAACATAACATAACTATATGTAAAAACATGGTATTAGATAACATGAGTACTTGATAATAGAAATGTCATAACATGAGTACAAGTTTGTTTCATAAAAGTGTTAAATATAAGTTTGATTCATAGATTTGTCTAGTTAACATATGATCGAGTTCGATTCATAGAAGTGTTAAATATAAGTTTGATTCATAGGTATGTCTAGTTAACATATGAGTTTGATTCATAGAAATGTCATGAAAATAAATATATGGTTACTTGATAATAGAAATGTCATAACATAAAATTACCTTTTGAAAATGAGGAGTCTTAGTTAGTCGTCCTCATCACTTTCAGATTCCGACTCTATTTCCTCCTCCATATATGGTTCATCTGTAGTCTCAAATACATCAATTAATGCATTCGATTCATCGTTTAGAGGTCCAAAATATGTTTGATCGTCGGTTATTACTATTTCTGCATTTTCCTCGACGTCTGCTTGATAAACTTGGTCATCGGGAATATTACGCCCGTCAAATGTAAACCTTTCTTTTGTTTTGAAAACAGCCCACCAATCTATTTTGTCTCTTCTCATAGAAGGATAAGGAGCATAATATACTTGAAGAGCCTGTTTGGCAAGTACGAAAGGGTCGTACTTATAATAATAGGACGTATGTCTTACTTCTATAAGATTATATTTTGGGTGCACGTTGATTCCCGAACCCGGAACATTGCTGAACCAGTTGCATTTAAACAAAAATAATTCTTCCGTGGGTCTTGTGAAATATGTCAATTGCAGAATCTGGTTTAGCACGCCATAAAAATCGTGTACATGGTCGTTTGGATCATCACTACCTTTAACAAATACACCGCTATTGTCAGTTAATTTTTCAGCACCATATTCTTTATTGTTAAATTTATATCCATTGACAAAGAATATTGGATATGTCTTCACATTTCTTTTAGGTCCCAATGCCAAATGTTTCAATCCTTCATCCACAATACAATTTGTTGGATCAAAAACATAATTAGTAAACCAACTAGCGAATTCTTTGCTGATATCGCCGTTTGGATACTGTGATTCATAAATGCTGCAATCATAGGACATACGTTACATATATGATTAAAGATACAATACATGTATACATAGATGCATAAGTACAGTACCTAACGAACGGTGCAATTTCGGTGCAATTGAGAAGAATATATGTGTGTGCTGCATTGTAATCTTTATCGTTCAGCCATTCCTCCACACATCTACCAGAAGGCCGACCATATTTTTAAAAAATAGATAAAGTCGCTTGGCAGTCATCTTGATCAATGCCTTCATCATTACGTGCAGTACTTGCAAATGAGATGTTCACATGATCACTAAAATAATGAGAGAAAAAAAATGAAGCTTCTTCTTCAATGTATGATTTGCAAATAGAACCTTCAACTCTAGCTTTCTGCCTCACTTTTTTCTTTAGATGATTTAAATACCTGTTTAGAATTATTGTAAATTATTTTTTCATACACTTAACCAAAATTTAATTAACTGAATATTAATATACCTTTCAAATGGATACATCCATCCGTATTGCACAGGCCCTCGAAGACGTGCTTCTGATGGAAGATGAATAGGTAAATGCTCCATAACATTGAAAAACCCTGGAGGAAATATTTTTTCCAATTTGCAGAGTAATATGGGGATTTCTTCCTCTAGTTTACGTAGATGGTCAATTTTTAATGTAGATGAACAAAGCTCTTTATAGAACAAACTAAGCTCTGTTACAACAGTCCAACCTTTCACGGGCAATAGTTCTTTGAAAGCGACGGGCAATAAATTTTCCATCATAACATGACAGTCGTGGCTTTTCATCCCGCTAAGTTTAATGTTTTTATAGTCAACACATCTACGAAGATTGGAAGATATACCATCCGGGAATCTTAACCCTTCCATCCATTTTAAAAATATTTTTATTTGATTAGTATCCAGTTCATAGCACGCTTTCGGTTTTCTAGTGTCATTTGGCTTTATATGAAGCTCCGGACGATTACATATTACTTCAATATCACGTCTGGATTTCAAATCATCTTTCGTCTTCCCTTTGACATTCAAAATTGTGTTGATTACGTTATCAAACACGTTTTTCTCATTATGCATCACGTCGATATTATGACGAATCAGAAGATCTTTCCAATAAGGCAACTCCCAAAATATGCTTTGTTTCCACCAATTATGAATTGATGATTTACGTTGAATTTCTGTCTGTACTCCGATTTCATGAATCTTGGGAAAATCTTGTACAAGCTCATAAATTTCCTCACTTGTCCATACTTTAGGTGGTCGTAAAGTTTCAAGTCTATTAGCTGTAAAAATTTTCTTATCCCTTCTAAAAGGATGATTAATTTGAAGAAAACATCTATGACAGTCAAACCATGAAATTTTCTTTCCAATAGGTAAAGAAAATGCTCTTGTTTCTTCCATATAGTACGGACAAGCTAGACGACCAGCCGTACTCCAACCTAAAAGCATCGCATAAGTAGGAAATTCGCTAATTGTCCACAATAGAGAAGCATGCATATGAAAGTTTTTCTTTTGGGAAATATCATATGTTTCTACCCTTTCATACCACAATTTTTTTAATTCTTCAATCAACGGTTGTAAATAAACATCGATTCCTTGTGTCGGATCATCAGGACTAGGTACGGCAATTGTAAGAAACATATAAGGAGTTTTCATACACATCCACGGAGGTAAATTATAAGGTGTTACAATTATAGGCCAGGATGAATATTTAGAACCAAATTGAGAAAATGGTGAAAACCCATCCGTACATAAACCTAGTCTAACATTGCGACTCTCAGATGCGAAATTGGGATACTTTTGATCAAAATGCTTCCATGCTTCTCCATCAGATGGGTGTGTTAACGTACCTTCTTCCTGTGTTCTCACCTTGTGCCATCTCATATGTTGCGCAGTTACAGAAGATGCATATAACCTTTGAAGTCTAGGAATAATCGGTAAATAATGCATACGTTTATACAGGACTTCCTTTCCCTTTTTCTTTCTTGGTTTGTATCTTTCTTGATTACATATTCTACAATTCTTAAGCTTGATATCTTCCTTCCAAAATAGCATGCAACCCTTTAGACATGTATCTATTTTTTGATACGGTAAACCAAAGGCCGACATCATTTTTTTTACTTCATAATGGTTTTCGCACATTAAATTATTGGGAGGCATATGCCGCTTCGCAGCTTGTACAACAGCTGTAAATCCAGCTTCTGTGAGGTTGTATTTAGATTTCATCGCAATGTATTCAGCAGTTACTGATAATTGAGTTCCGCTTTCACAGCCTTCCCAAAGGGGTTTTTTTGCGGCATCTAATAAGTCATATAATTTTTTGGCTTCAATATTTGGTTCTTCTTCATCATTACCATCATCATCATTACCAACGTTTTCATTAAATTGTTGAACCGGGAACATAGAACATGCAGCATCTTCAACCATTTGTTCTACGAGATTCGTTGTGGCAATTTCATTATTCGCTACCTCCTCAACTTGTATAGAAGTAGATGCTAACGGTTCTCCATGACGATCCCAAACTAAATAGTTCGGCACAAAACCATACTGATGCAAATGAACTCTGACCATTTGCGTTATCAAATGCTTCAATAACTTGCATCTACTACACGGACAACGGATTTCGACGTCGTTTCCATTGTTACTTAAAGCGAAATCAATAAACACGCTGACACCATTAATAAAATGTTTGTTTATTGTGCCATCGGTTTCTCTTCGTTTGTACATCCAGCTTCGATCATTAAAATAATCGTCCATTTTTTCTAAGTACATATAAAATTAGAAAGAATTATATAAAATTAGATTCATAATTTTTGTGTCCGATCGCTCAAACGCTAAGATTGTATTTTAATGACAACATTTCTTTTACATATTAATTATGATGATAAAATTTGCATTGACAATGTGTTAAAACAATTTTAGTGATTAATGCATGTTACGTCAATTGACCATTTAATGGTGGGTTATCCTACCTCCCATTACAAATACAATAACGTAATTAAATCACGTAGATCTTTTCAATTTAAACGATTCAACAAAATTTCGGCAGCACTTCCCTTTAGTTCCCTAAATAGTACACAATTGCGTGTACACAGGGAACATAAAGGAAGTGCTTTTGAAATTTTGAGAACCATTTAAAATGAAATACTTTACGAGATTTAATTTCGTTATTGTATTCGTAACTTGTCCAATACAAAGGACAAATCCAATAAAAATTGTATACAATGAATATAAATGTCCGTTCCGTTAATAAAACGAACATCATATCACGATTATATACAATACTTATCAGACGGGGCCAAAAAAACTCTCTAAGGCTTTATGAATATAACATATTATGAATACGTATTTTTTCATGATTGAAGTGTTTTTTGTACGCTTTTGTGCGCCTTAGCGCCTTTTTGCGCCTTAACCCAAAAAACACAAACTTAAATATTTCCAGTTGCACGACACGTTTTCAACAAATTAAATATTGTTTTCAATGAATTGGGGCTCAACCAAACAAACAAATACATAGATTATCAACTATATACATACATACATACATACATACAACACTATATATATGCATATATACATATTCAACTTTAACTAATTAAACCCTAGATTAGCAACATAATCAAGTAAATCTACAAATACAAAACTCATTAACAACAACTACTTAAACTAATTAAAACTCTAAATCATAACAACTAAGTAATTTATAAATCGAAACCCTAAATTAGCAACTTAAATAATTAAACCCTACATTAGCAACTAATTAACAACATTAGACACACAAACATACTCTAATTATGCTTAAATTACTAAACGGGGTATTAAACAAAATTTAGGTTAAACACATACCTTGAAATCGGAGAGAATCGGAGTTTAAAGAGGATGAGAGAGTGCCTTGATTAATTTGGAGAGTTGCTAGATGGATGATGGCGTGGGATTGGTGATTTCAGAATTGAATGAGGGAAAGATTGGGGGTTTTGGGAGAAAATTCGTGGGTTTGGAGAGAATGAGGAAGAAGGAGCAGCTCTCGGCTGATTTGTGTTGAATAATGTGTAACGGGGGGCAACGGCTTCCAACGGATTAAAGACCAACGGCCGCAAACGGTTTCCAACGGCGTATATTTTGTATACGTAAGAAACATACGTATTTTGGCTTCCGTTGGAAGCCGTTGGTCAACGGCCGTTGGAAGTGTCCGTTGCAATACTGTTCAATTCTTGTAGCGATGGTGACGTGACCACTGCCTTTTTTATATGTTGTTTATCAGTTCTTGGAAATTCATATTGATCTAACTGTATATATGAATCTCTTAAGGTAAAAGTATATTTTGTAATAAAATTCATTCCTAATAATATTTCATTTTTTGCTAATTTGTCATCTACTAACATTTCCATTTGTAATTGTAGGATTTTCCCATTTTTGTCTATGAGTGATAGCCTTGCTTCTACACTTTTTTCTAAAACATGTATTTTTCCAAAATAATCTACATATTTATAAGGATTTTGTATTGTATTGTATGGGTATGTTTGTACTAGATAGGGATTAATATGAGATGATGCTGCTCCTGTATCTAAGAGCACATTTACTTCTTTGTTATCCAAAAAACTTGTATATATAATTGTTTGCTTGATTCTGTTAGATTTAATCTTTCTAGAGGTATTAATTCTAAATCTTTTTCCTGGGAAGATATATTTATATCTCTTAATGAATTAGAAGTAGATGCTTCATTGTCATAACATATTCTAAAAGAATTTTTGTTACGTGGTTTTACTATTGGTTGGGTTTTATATCTGTTTTTCCTATGAAGGATTAACTCTTGTGGAAAGTCTAATTCTTCATGTTTTAGTTCTTTGGGAGGTATAACCTCACATATATCAGAAAATGGTTTGGCTATATTGATATTTTCTTCTTTGAATTTCTTTGTAGTGATATGATGTTTAGTTGAGTAAGCATATACCATACAAGCTGTAATACTACATACTTTACTTCCTGGAGGCATTTTAAGTCTTTCAATTTTATGATACATTGTAAGTCCTAGTTCTATATTTTGATCAGATAGTGAAATTGCAAAATCAGGAAATATTCTCATTTTTATTGTTCGATATGCAAAATTCCCTCTTATTACTCCTAACAGGGCATCTTTTGCATCATGAAGTATCCTATCATCTAATATCCAGACTGTACAGGGAACATTCATCCCTCTTCTACATGCACACTTTATGATAAGTTCTATTCCTCCTAGGTGTAACCATTTTACTTGTTCGTTAAATTCTTTTGAAAAGTTTTTCCTATCTTCTTTTATTGCCTTTTGTGTAAGTAACTTTAATGGAATTTCCCCTTCCATAGTAAATACATCTATAGGTTGTTCAAAAGTTCTTATAACATATTTTTCTTTAGACATATATCTAATTAATGGCATTTCGTAACATTCCTCTCTTGAAAGTGTATGTTTTATTTTTTCTATTTGATTATATTTTTCTTCTGACATTTGTATAATTTGTTCATATCCACTTTCATCATCTTTGGTCTCAGAGACTATTATATTTGTTTCCATAGAAGGTTGTTGATCTATATTTGCTTCTTCATTCATTAATTCTTGGAATTCTTTTTCAATATCTTCAGAATTATCAGACATAGTGCTTCCACTATCTGTAGAAGATATTTCAGAAATAACTTCTTTTAGTTCTCTTTCTTTTACTACTGTTATCTTTTTTAATGCATCCATGTATGTTTGCACACTATACTTTTCTCTGTCAAAAATGTGTATTTTTCCATTATTTTTCTTGCTTACAATTACATTTTGTCTAGTTTTTATAACACTGTATGTTTTATGATCAAAGATATGTTCACATGGAATAACCTTTTTATGTTTAGGTTTTTGTTTTTATATTTTTCTTATCCAGTGGTTCTTTAAATTCTAGAATGTCATATGGTACAGGTTTCTTGACTAGTTTTTCAAATTTTTCATTGTATTGTTGTACAAAATTGTGAGAACTTGTTCTTAACATTTTAACGTTCACCACGCTTAGTCTGTGTGGTTTACAACTATATTCTTCTTCAGTTTCTGTATCAGTGCTTGATTCAGAGTCTGAAACTAATTCATATAATTCTTCATCAGAATCATATTCAGTTTCTGATTGTATAGGCATTACTTGTTCAGAAAATAAGCGGAATGCTTTTACTGCAGTTTTCTTATATTTTCCTTTTTCTGGACATTCATTAGCATAATGTCCTTCTTTGTTACATGCCCAACATCTACATGTCTTTTTAGTTGTATCTTTCTTGTTTTTGAAACTTTTTCTTTTAAAGTATCTTTTCTTCCTAAAATTAGGTGGTTTATGTCTTTTCAATTTAGCTGGTCTAAAATATTTCTTAAGTTTCCTTTTATACTTTTTACCAAGTGGATTACATCCCCATTGGGTTGGTACTTCAGAGGTTCCACATGACAAACCTTTTTCTTTAGAATATTGTCTAGCACTTCCTATTAGAGATTGTTGCATGCAATAGTAATCAATTTTGTCTTTAGTAAACTTCATTCGTATTCCTAAACTTGGAAATACATCTGGATTATTTTTAAGATAATTTTCATAATCATTTGATAATATGTTTGCCCATGGTAAAGGTAGTTTTAAGAAATATAAAGATAATACATTTTCCATTGTACCTTCATCTGGTGCAGATGCATAATAATATTTAGCAAATTCACAATTGTATTCATCTATGTATTTTAAATCACATATTGCAAGGTTAGCAAGTTTTATTCTTGCCTATTTCTTTTCTTCGTCTTCTAACTTTTGGTCATCAAATGGTAATCCTCCAAATTCTATTTTTAATACTTTTCTAAATGATTCAATTAGATTTAAAGGGTCTAATAGATTGACAGAATCTCTTGCTCCTGTGTTAATTAATTGTTTGTCTTCTTCAGTTAGATTTTTATACCAATTTCTTACGTTACCTACAAATGTGTTTTCTATAATACCCAACATGTCTATAGATGACTGTATATTTTTTGTAATTCTTAAAGTTTGCAAATCTCCAGCCCATGCATCTACTAGTTGAGTAACATTTTTAGCGCAATCAAGATCTAAGACAGATCTTGAATGTTCTTGTAATTTTTTTTCTTTTCGTTTATATAATTCAGAATATGTTTTAAATGGTTTTTCCTTTTTTGGAAATACATATTCATTATATATTTCTTCTCCTTCATGTTGTTTTATGGATTCTAAATTATCTGTGCGTGGAGGATTTTGTACAGTTACTATACTACTACTAGTAGCTTCCATTTTTAAATGTTCAATGGTTCCATTAATATGTTGTAACGTTGCTAATCTAGACATGGCTATGGCTATGTCACCTAGTTGGGACCCATCAGCTGTATCCCACATTGCTTCTAGTTCTTTCATTGTTTTGTCATCATACTGGGTATGAGACTCAACAACATTATTCATTTTGTTATTTTCTATTGATGATTTAAGGTTAATAGTAAATCCTCCTATAGACTTTATACTTGATGGCAACATTTCTTCTGAAATATCTAACCTTTTCATCATTTTATCTAGCTTATTATTAATTTCTATTAAAGTAACATAATCACTAGGAGCTTGTAAAAAGGCTAATCTTAACTGATTATATGTAAGGATATTAGCAAAAAGATTATATTATGGAGTACCAGTTTTAATAATAAATAATTTTTCTTCAGTTTCTATGATGGATTTAGCCATCAAGAACCCTGATAGTCTACTTTTAAGATCTTCATATTGAAAAAATACCAATTTTAAAACATGAAAGCATTGACTCTTTTGAAAATATTAAAGAAAGATTCAAAGAAACATATAATGAAAACCCTTTAGCATCTTGGGATAAAGACAAAACATTAGCAGAAATAAAATTAAAAGATCCTAATAAAATAATAAGAGTAAGACCTATGAAATATTCTTTAGAAGATTTAGAAGAATTTAAAGTTCAAATTAAAGAGCTTTTAGACTTAAAAGTAATCAGACCATCCAACAGTCCACATAGTTCTCCTGCATTTATAGTTAGAAAACACAGTGAAATTGTTAGAGGAAAAGCTAGAATAGTTTTTAATTATAAAGCCTTAAATGATGCTACAATCTTTGATGGATATTATTTACCAAATAAGTATTATTAAATAAAATACAAAACAAAAAATGGTTTACAAAAATGGATTGCAAAAGTGGATTTTGGCAAATAAAATTAACAGAAGAATCTATACCGTATACTGCCTTCAGCTGTCCACAAGGACAATATGAATGGCTAGTTATGCCCTTTGGATTAAAAAATGCACCACAAATATTTCAAAGAAGAATGGATGAAGTATTAAAACAACATGATGACTATTGTATTGTATATGTTGATGATATTTTAATATTTTCTGACAATATAGAAGACCACACTAAACACTGTAATTTAGTAATAGATACATGTATAAAAAGTCGAATAACTCTTTCTGCTAAAAAAGCAATTATTGGTGTACAAAAAATAGATTTCTTGGGCATAACCATAGACAGTGGAGGCATAGAATTACAGCCACATATACTTACAAAAATTAAGGAATTCCCTGACTAATTAGAAGATATAAAACAATTACAAAGATTTTTAGGATGTTTAAATTATGCTGATATATTTGTTAACAAATTAGCAAAATTGAGAGCCCCTTTGCAGCAAAAACTTAAAAAGAATTATAAATGGCAATGGACAGAAGATGATACAAAATATATTCAGCATATCAAAAAGATTTGTGAAAATATGCCTAAATTATCTTTACCATTAGAAACAGATGAATTAATTATATACACAGATGCTTCAGACTCATATTGGGGAGCAGTCTTAGTAGCTCTCAGAAATAATCAAGAAAAGTTATATAGATATAAATCTGGAACATTTAAACAAAGTGAATTAAACTACCACTCCAATGACAAAGAACTTTTAGCTATTAAAAATAGTATTAAAGCCTTTTATTTATATTTAAACAAACCTTTTAAGATACGCACAGACTCCATTACTGCAAAATCTAGAATAAAAAACAAAATACCTGACATAGGACCCAATAAAAGGTTAATAAGATGGCAGTCATGGTTTTCTGAATTTAATTTTGAAATTGAACATATTTCTGGAAAGACTAACTTTCTTGCAACAGAGAATTACATGATGGCAACCAGAAATGAAGATACAATTGATTATCTTAGCATCTTCGATGAAATATACAGAGAAGTATTAAATGCACAAGAAGTCTTTGAGCAGTACTTAGTCAGAGCAGATAGTGAGTAGAAAGAACAACTATGATTCTTCTTCCATCACATGATCTCTTGCTCAAAGCTCATGTTTAGAGAAGTACAAAAGGATATGCTTAAAAAAGATGAAGTAACTCAAAGCATGCATATCACTGAGACATCAGTTAACAAGCCCTCTGAGGTAAAACAGCAAAACAAAGAATTTATCATATGGTTTAGTAAATTGGTAAAACACACTACAACAAAATGGATTTTGGATAGCAATATTATACAGCGTTGTCGCGCTGGACATCTACGTCTTTCAAAAGTTTTGGGTTTGAACGCTATTTCCGAATGAATCTTCGCATGCTCAACGCTATTCGCAATAGGCGGGAAATAAATTTTGTGCGGGAAGAAAAATACTCCTTTCCCCAATTTCCTTCCGAAATCGTTCATTCCTAAATCACTTCTATCATTTCCACATTTCCCTAAATTGCCATTCCCAAAACCGCTGCTGTCATTCCCCCATAATAAGAACCAAATTCGCCAAGTCCCAACAAGCTTCAAACTTTTGTTGCTCTGGTTGATCCCGCATCTCCTTGAACCACTACTGTCGTTCTTCACCAAATTCGCGGATTGGAAATCGAAAATCGTGAAGGGAACTACAGGTATTCACAAGCTTTATTATATATTTTTTATCGTTCATTCCTATGTTCCTGTTTTTTCTTATTAGTACTGTTTAACCGATGCTTTGGCTCCAACCTGTTTGAATTGAATTTAATTTAAAGGAGTTGTTTGGCTAGTTTAAATTGATTAAGACAAAGAACCAATTACCTATATTTAGATGTTAGTCATTCAGTGCCTATCATGTACAAGCCAGATCATAAATCAAAATTCAGTGAAGATGATTTGTTCTTGGTTTTTTGGTTGTTAATTCACTAAAATGAATAAATATAAAACTTTAGCAAACATGAACATGATGGTTAAATTTTTTGGGTAAATAAAATTGTTGCAGGAAACAAGTTTGTGTATATTCATCACACTCAAATGATGGATCTTTATGAATGTTTTGTGCTGATATACATGATTTTTCAAAATACCTCTTTTATAAAATTGATGCACCTAAATAAAGGCAAATAATAAGATAACTTAGTAGCAAACTGGTTGGGCTTTACTATGTGAAGTAAAGGAAAAAGCTTACATGAGGCAACCATGTAATCTTTAATAACAAATTACAATCTCGATGGGATTGGACCAGAAAATTTGTTATCTGCCACTGCAAAAAATTGAGGAGCTCCTCAATTGAATGCTTCATTGGGCTACTGACCCATAAAATTACTTCCTCACAACTGATGGGAAATCAAGCTGGTTATATTTGATATACCTGGAGGCAAGGACCCAACAAATTGATTTTCAAATAAAATTAAAAGTGTAAGGCTAGCTAAATTCACGACAGATGTAGGAAGTGAACAAGTTATAAAATTTCGATGAATTTCTAACCTTTGTAGTTCGGTCAAATTGCTTATAGTTGGAATAGACCCCGCAAGATAATTATTAAAAAGTTCAACACCCAAAGGCTAGTTAAACCACCAAACTCATGAGGGAGGTGGTTAGATAATTGATTTCCATATAAATATAAGAAACGTAAATGCATAAGATTTCCTGTCGATGCAGGAAAAGGATCACTAAGATAATTTCAGCATAAAGCTAGTTAAATGAAAAACTCAATGCTTCCGACCTCAGTAGGAATATATCCAGTAAGATTACAATTGGCAAGTGTTATAACATTAATTTGACTCATGTTTCCTAAACTAGAAGCAACACTGCCAATAAGCTCATTATTAGATAAATCTAGAATGTTCAAATTTTTTTGCATACCGAGCTCATAGGGTATGTAACCTATAATGTTAATTTCAAACAGGCTTAAAGTTGTAAGTTTCGATAGAAAGCTAACCTCAGATGGAATAGCTTTTGTAAAACCATGGTAACGGACTACTAAAATAAATGTGAAATTCTGAATAGAATTGACTTTTCCTGTTTAAACAAAACCGATATTTATTTGTGTTCGATCAAGTTCATGATGAATTGATGATGATAAATTAAGCATATAAGTTCAATAAACTGCCATTCTTTGAATCACAACTCACTAAATCGACGTACAACTTCAAGAACATAACTGTTAATAAACATTAGTTACTGGAAATACATAGGATAAAGAAAAACAATGATGGTTATTAAACTAGGAAAAAGCATCAGCGATTGAAGTATAAGTATAAAAGTGATGCTACTAAGGGGACTTGTTATTTGCTAGCGTTTGTGCTTGTTCCAGTGGAAAAAATAACGTTTGATTAGGTCAATTATACGTGAGTTGTCAAAAAAATTCAGCAAGAATACACTTATTTGATCAAAACTAATGAGTCCAAATATCAATATAGAGAAATTAGTTTATTTTATGGAAAATTACACTGCAGATTTTAATATGTAAATTTGGAACGTTCTCTTAAACTTGTTTACTTTAATACATGTTATAGCTGCCATGGTGGTTGTTATACACCTTGATTGATTCCGTAGGAAAAAGGTAAGGTGAAAAACTGCCAAAGCAAACTTTTATTCAAATAAAAAAATAAATAAATCTCCATTGATGATGTTTTTGAGTGCACTCTTCTGAGATTTTAGCCCCTCTACAAATGATTTTACGAATTATTCAAGTATGCTTTGAACAAAAACATCATACAGCTGCACTGTACACTTAATTAAACTTGCACAAACATTATAAGCAGAGGAACTTGCATACACGTTATAAGTAGAGGCTAGTTAGTTAGTACCTTTGTAGGAGTGACTGATTCTTCATTTATGTTAATGGTTTGATTGGTCTGCAGCATATTCCCTGAAGTAATGGCGAACTTCTCAGCTTCACTGCCTTGTGAATATTAAGCTGGTTAAGGTTAGTTTTTCATCTAACATATGTTATAGGTTGTGTATTTTCTTTTCTAGCATACTTCAACTTAAATTTGTTTGCTTGAAAAATCTGCCTGTTTCAGGCTGATGGCTCCCAGATTGCTGTTCTCTGTATGCCACAAATAATGTAGAACTGCTTATATATGACATATATGATGCAGATGTACTTCAGAATTTGGTTATTTTAGTTCAGTTTATAACATGTTGCTTTTTTAGGCTATCCCTTGGATCTCATTTTCAGTTGTGTTGCAGTTTTAGGTGTGCTTTAGTCTTCATTTTCTGGTGGTGCAGTTTTCTGACAATAGGATGCGATTTTTCACTTTCTAGTGGTGCAGTTTTTTTTAAAGCAGTATTGATAATATAGTAGTGTAGAGTTTCTTTTTTTGGTGCATGTTTTGATGTTCACAATGCAAAAAAATTAAACGGATCGAATCGAATTGACCATTTTATTAAATTGGTTGGATCGGGTTGATAAGTTTGTTCAAGGGGTCGGGATTTTTATGCTTAAATAGATCAGATCATCATTTATGATCCGGCCCGACCCATTTGATGATCCAACCAAATGTGTTATTTATTTGCACATACGTATTTAATCCAAATAACAATTGCATTGGAGCGTTGGCTAAGTATTCAGTTTTTGGTACAAATAACTGGGAAATTCATAAATAAAAGCAAACTTAGTTTTTAATCATATAAACAAAAGAGTGAAAACTTCAAGCGTTATTGAACAGAAGTTTCATCAAAATCCTGTTATCATAGACATAACTTATGTAACCTTGGATTAGTTCAAAAGTTTGGTATTATGCTTGTATATTGGAAACTTTTATTATATGATGAAGTAACTGTAACAAACACCACAATATATTTTTGTATACCAACATAAGTTTAATTGAGGCTCTAAGAGTTTGGAGTTTTACGGTTACAGATTACCGGTTCGACGTAAAATTGAAAATACAGGACAACGGAAAATTATTGGCAAATTTTTAGTAGTTTTTAGGGGAATAAAAGCTTCATTTACTGAAACATATGAATGTAATTTCGTGGTACTAAAATTTAATGATATTTACCAGAGCTTTTGTGTTCAAATGAGAGTGTATTTATGGTGATTGTTTAACTATAAGAACATGCAGGCACACTACAGTGTCTTATTTACTGTAGGCAAGGCATTTGTTAGCTAATTTGATTTCAATGGTCAACAGAAAGTAATTTTTAAATCTCAACATATCCTAAACTCCCTATGGCAAATTAAAGAAAGTGATGATCTTACTTGGATAACAACTCCATTCCATTGTTCCTTTCAAAATTAATTTGTTTAGGTTTATTTAAGCGAATTGCTGATCTGTTCACATTTTGGGAAAGAGTTAAATTGCCACTCAGTAGAAGATCACACATTTTGTACTACCAAAAAGCGTAGGAGGTACACAGATTACTGTGGTTATTTTCCTCTTAAGCAAAAGAACATGCACATGTGGACTCTTTACTTTTTTTAGACTGCTTTCACAAACATGTCCCGCATTTGAAAATTATTTACAAAAACATTTTCTGCCAATGGGGCCCCAAAAAACAGTCTTTTACTGAAGAACGAAACCGTTATTTGAAACAGTGCTAGTATAAAATAATGCCTTTTGCGATGTAGGCTGAAAATAAAATGTTTTTATACAGCAAGGTATGAGGTTTCAGCCAGACGGTCGGCCAAGACTGGACTGAAACCATCCAAAATATCGGTTTTGATAAGCAGCCTCAATATAAAAAAAATCAGAATATTTAGCCAAAAAAACTGCTTCAATATCGGTTTTCCTTTCCATTAATGAGAAGAAAAACGATCAAATAACAAGAGGAAATTATGATGAATTTGGACATCATTTTTTGACTTGTAGAATCAATAGAGCATGCACTAAGATTTTGATATTGAGTTTTTGAATGAAAATGTAAGGGGGAGTAATCACCTTTTGTATAGGGAACCTTGGAACACATATTCCACGTTAATACTATGCATTAATTGAACTGGTCTTAGGAATTTATGCATTGTAGTAGGTGATAATAAGATTAGTTGAGGGTAGAAAGTTTATGAATGAATTGAATGCCACATAGGAATTTAAGAATGCGTTGATGACATATGCATGGTTTTTGAAGCCATAAGGTTCAAGTTAAATGTTTATTGATCAAACTTTTGGAGGTCAGTATGTCAATTTATGGTTGCACTGAGGAAGGTTGATTTAAGTGTGTTAGATTGTCTACATTTCTGCTGCAGCGTTGAATGTTAACTTGTCAATTTAAGTTTTCTCAAAACTAGCAACATGAGTTTGTAGGAACTGTCAGAAACTAAAAGGTTCTGCATTGCCAAAATTTGGTCATGAAAACTTAGTGATATGAAATAGAATCAAAAAAGTTTCAAACAGAGAACTGTACCTCTTAGATGAGTCTTTGCAACCAAAGATAATGGAAATGGAAAATCTATGTCATGGTACTTCTGTGTTGGGTTCTGCTCTGTTTCACTTTTGCCTCTTCCCCAGTTAAACAGGTTAACAGTTATATGTGTATGTACTTTATGGTATGCATTTGTTCTAGAAACAGTAACATTGATGCATATTGTATCTTGCTGTGAATGTAGGTCCACCTTCAGTCTGATCCTGCAGGCCGTTCAATTATGTCCGACTACCCAGATTAGCATGATAACCCTTGGGTGTTAATCCATTCAAAATGGTTTGCTCAAGTTGCCTTTTATCTTCTAAACACCTATTCGTCTGGGATGCCAAATCTGCATTGTATATTTTAGCTTTTCAAATAACAATGTAGTATCATTTCTAGTCTATGACACTAAATTTAGGTAAAACTATTATGAACATGCAGATATTTATACATAATTCATATCACTTTTTTTTGGTATATGCTCATGCTATTTTTCCTTCGCATTATTTGTTTATTAAAAAAAGAACTTGTATCCTTTGAAAATTTATGTTTTGTGTGATGTTAGTTATGCTGTATAAGTGTATATATCCTCAACAAACGAGAGCAGCACAACATAATCTGGTTCAAATTTCACAGATATTTTAAGATCAACATCCATACTAATATCTATCATTCTGGTCAAAGTCTCTCATTTATTCAGTGCGCATTAAGATCATCTCCTCTGATTTATACTTGTTTTAGCTAGTTATACATGTATGCTATACGGTTATATTATATATTCTTTTTTAATTTGAAAATATGTTGGGCATTTTCCATTATCCTGATCACTGATTTGACCAAATATCAAACAAACGGACTTGAGGTACTGTGTCTTTCCCTTCACTTAGCATTTGTATACAAATATGACAAAAAGAAACCTTACAAGGCCTATTTTTTTTAATGATATATGAATCATATGCATCATAGTTCACTAACTGATAAAACCGCAGTTATTCTTCTATAAAATGTTTTCTTGGATTTGTCGAGATATTATTATTTGTGTAATAATCTGTTTGTACCATTCATGTCAATACGTGTGAATTAAATTTACAATTTAGGATAATGTCATATGCATGTTACAGGGATTTGTTCTTCTCGAAGCTGCTAGGGAACTATCAGTGAATGGAGATTTGAAAGTGCACTCGATTTTGCTTCTTCGCTGCCTACATCGTATTCTAATTATGCATAACAAAGGTGATTAGAAGTGTCACCGGAGTGAAGGGCCCCATCACTTAAGGATGAACAGGTAGAGCTCTTTGTCGGGATATTTTTGGCCGGTAACCATTCTGCAGAGAGGACGGCGGCTAGAAAGTTACTGCATGTTCAAATGCATAATAACAGCAATCCCTTACATAAATGCGTTATATATATATATATATATATATATATATATATCTATATATATATATGGGAGCGGCTATTGGGACACAAAATAAAACACACAACTTTAAACACAGAATCTTGACCGTTGGATTATTTTGTCTTTACATGAAAGGTGCAAATCATGAGAAGATCTAGTGGTCCAGATTTTGTGTGTTTAATTTTGTGTCTCTATAGACTTTCCCTATATATATATATATATATATATATATATATATATGAGGCAGGTTCAATGGCACCCCAAATAGTGAGAACCCTTTTAGCTTCCCACTTTTCCACCACTCATTTCCCACTAACTCCCCTTCTCTCTCCTTCCACTAACTCTCTCACTTCCCAATCACCTTTTTAACATAAATGAGAGGTGGAAAACAGGGGTGCTATTGGGGTGCTCAATTTTTGGGGTTCTCTTGAACGCTGCCTATATATATATATATATATATATATATATATGTATATATATATATGTATGTATGTATGTATATGTGTGTGTTCTATTTGCATTTTTTTCCTTTTGGTTTCTTCTAACTTTGTCTATATATGATATAACAATTACTAATATATTGACTATTTATTTGACATTAACAGGACCACTATTGTTCATATTAAGCAGAAAATATCAAAAGCAAAGCAAGACTAATTCTATCGTTTGTCTTTTTTGTAAGTAACTTGTTAATGTAAAAATGTATGACATTATGAATGGACATGGAAAAGTTGATAAAACAGTATGTATGAAATACTAAGTTGTTTGAATGATATGTATGAATATTATGTTGTAATATATATGTTTCTTTGTGAAAATTAGTTATTTTTATACATGGATAAGAAATGTTTAAATATGTGTGTATACATGTAAAAAGCTGAAATGACTAAAATTGGTAAATTAATAATATAAAGAATAGCGTTTACGAAACGCTATTGAATAAAAAACGCTAAAGAAAGAGCCATTTGAAATGCTATAGCATAACAAAATAAACGCTATAGAAACACGTAAGAAATGCTATTAAATTATCACAATAAACGCTACAGAAACAAACGCACAAACGCTATAAGAAGTCAATATCAGCTAGTACATATTATAGCATTTCTGTTTGATAGCACAAAAAACGCTATATAAAAGTCATCTTATATAGCGTTTTTTTTCTTCTGCTATTCAAAGTAAGTGGTCTAAGACAGCATGTCGTTACATGGCGTTCTCTGAAACGCTATCTTAGGTTGTAATAGCGTTTTTCAAATGCAATGAAAGCCTCATTTTGTTGTAGTGACCGCTATTGCTAGAGATAAACCCTTATAAAGGGATATATTCAGGATATGGTTATGATTTGAACAAGGTATATATTCACCCCGAGGCTGATCCATTAATGGTAAAAGAATTATATAATGCAGGACTAATCTACTGTATTTACACAGACAGTACCCTTCATAACCTGATGGGACTACCTAAGTTAAGAAATGCAGTTTATACTTTCTCAAAAGCAATTAAACACAGCAATATATATTTAGCATGTAACCAAGTTATTCCTGAAGAAGGTAAAAAAATGTCTCTCCATGGTAGAAATGAAGATGGGATCAAAAAGGTTGACCCCAAAATTCTTCAAAAATATGTTCTTAGTTGAAGAAGAAATAATATCAGTAACAAGGGCTAAGCAGTTGGCAAGCTTAATATTAAGGACTATTGAAGCCTTATCAAACAACATATGGACGTATGACTCTGAACCCAACGAGTTAATTTTAACAGTTAGCAAAGTTCCAAAGACCGGAGCCAAAGAAGATATAATCCAGTTTATGGAAAACATTTTAAAATGGAACGCACATAAAAATGTGTATAAATATTTTCTAAAGAATTTGACAGAAGAATTAAAAAGGAAGTTACTAGTACATGGCATAAAGTGGGAAACACTACAGTATGAAGACACCAAACAAGATAAAAACAATATGCCAGGACCCTCGAATAAAGTAGAATAACATGGAGATAGCAACAAGATTGAAGACACTTCTGGAGAAGACTTTGGCTTCCTAGAAAAATAAACATCTACCATACAAGATATTAAAAAGGATGAGCTGTCCAAAATAATAAAAGCACCGTATGAGCTGTCCAGACAAAAAGAAAAAAGATAAGTTGTCCAAATAACAAAAGCATCAACCGACTAAGAAGCATCGAGTAAATGGCCCAAGGCGGTGAAGATCAATTATAAAAAGCACTGGAAGACCTTCACAGAGGACATTCCGAGTTAATCAGAGCATATATTTTTCATAGTTTGTAAATTAGTGTGAGCCTGAGTGTACTGTACTAAGTTTGTAATTTCCTCAATTATTTATAAAAGTTTGTACTGAGTAAAATTATCTGTTTTAAATTTCTGAGTACTGAGAATCATAAACAAAAGCTTCTAAGATTGTTTACTGCTTGGAATCCTTTAGCCATTTCCTAGAATCCTGATTAGTATCCAGTGTTCATTGGCATTTGGCAGAGTGAGCCGTGAAGCCGCGGAAGAACAGGAGAATCGTAAGGATTGGAAGCGTGCTGGGCCCAAACAGGTAACAACTAGAGATTGCCAGTTTTTGATTTATCTTAATTTAGAAATTTTTGCAGTAGTTACACTTAGTTTTAAACTTTTGCATTAGCTAAACACACTTCAACCGTAAAAAAAAAAAGTAAAATTTTCTGGAAAGTTTCAGAAATAAAAAAAAAGTAAAATTTTCTGGAAAGTTTCAGAAATAAGAATTATTTCAAGGTCCTGATTTTAAAATTTATTTTGGGTTTAAACTATAATTGGTATCAGAGCCATGGAGGTGGATAAAATATATGAAGATCTTAAAAGTAGACTATCAGTGTTCTTGATGGCTAAATCCATCATAGAAACTGAAGAAAAATTATTTATTTTTAAAACTGGTACTCCAGAATATAATATTTTTGCTAATATCCTTACATATAATCAGTTAAGATTAGCCTTTTTACAAGCTCCTAGTGATTATGTTACTATAATAGAAATTAATAATAAGCTAGATAAAATGATGAAAAGGTTAGGCATTTCAGAAGAAATGTTGTCATCAAGTATAAAGTCTACATGAGTATTTACTATTAACCTTAAATCATCAATAGAAAATAACAAAATGAATAATGTTGTTGAGTCTCATACCCAGTATGATGACAAAATAATGAAAGAACTAGAAGCAATGTGGGATACAGCTGATGGGTCCCAACTAGGTGACATAGCCATAGCCATGTCTAGATTATCAACGTTACAACATATTAATGGAACCATTGAACATTTAAAAATGGAAGCTACTAGTAGTAGTATAGTAACTGTACAGAATCCTCCACGCACAGATAATTTAGAATCCATAAAACAATACGAAGGAGAAGAAATATATAATGAATATGTATTTACAAAAAAGGAAAAACCATATATAAAACATATTCTGAATTATATAAACCAAAAGAAAAAAAATTACAAGAACATTCAAGATCTGTCTTAGATCTTGATTGCGCTAAAAATGTTATTCAACTAGTAGATGCATGGGCTGGAGATTTGCAAACTTTAAGAATTACAAAAAATATACAGTGATCTATAGACATGTTGGGTATTATAGAAAACACATTTGTAGGTAACGTAAGAAATTGGTATAAAAATCTGACTAAAGAAGCCAAACAATTAATTAACACAGGAGCGAAAGATTCTGTCAATCTATTAGACCCTTTAAATCTAATTGAATCATTTAGAAAAGTATTAAAAAGAGAATTTGGAGGATTACCATTTGATGACAAAAAGTTAGAAGACGAAGAAAAGAAAAAGGCAAGAATAAAACTTGCTAACCTTGCAATATGTGATTTAAAATACATAGATGAATACAATTGTGAATTTGCTAAATATTATTATGCATCTGCACCAGATGAAGGTACAATGGAAAATGTATTATCTTTATATTTCTTAAAACTACCTTTACCATGGGCAAACATATTATCAAATGATTATGAAAATTATCTTAAAAATAATCCAGATGTATTTCCAAGTTTAGGAATACAAATGAAGTTTACTAAAGACAAAATTGATTACTATTGCATGCAACAATCTCTAATAGGAAGTGCTAGACAATATTCTAAAGAAAAAGGTTTGTCATGTGGAACCTCTGAAGTACCAACCCAATGGGGATGTAATCCACTTGGTAAAAAGTATAAAAGGAAATTTAAGAAATATTTTAGACCAGCTAAATTGAAAAGACATAAACCACCTAATTTTATGAAGAAAAGATACTTTAAAAGAAAAAGTTTCAAAAACAAGAAAGATACAACTAAAAAGACATGTAGATGTTGGGCATGTAACAAAGAAGGACATTATGCTAATGAATGTCCAGAAAAAGGAAAATATAAGAAAACTGCAGTAAAAGCATTCCGCTTATTTTCTGAACAAGTAATGCCTATACAATCAGAAACTGAATATGATTCTGATGAAGAATTATATGAATTAGTTTCAGACTCTGAATCAAGCACCGATACAGAAACTGAAGAAGAATATAGTTGTAAACCACACAGACTAAGCGTGGTGAATGTTAAAATGTTAAGAACAAGTTCTCACAATTTTGTACAACAATACAATGAAAAATTTGAAAAACTAGTCAAGAAACTTGTACCATATGACATTCTAGAATTTAAAGAACCACTGGATAAGAAAAATATAAAACAAAAACCTAAACATAAAAAGGTTATTCCATGTGAACATATCTTTGATCATAAAACATACAGTGTTATAAAAAATAGACAAAATGTAATTGTAAGCAAGAAAAATAATGGAAAAATACACATTTTTGACAGAGAAAAGTATAGTGTGCAAACATACATGGATGCATTAAAAAAGATAACAGTAGTAAAAGAAAGTGAACCAAAAGAAGTTATTTCTGAAATATCTTCTACAGATAGTGGAAGCACTATGTCTGATAATTCTGAAGATACTGAAAAAGAATTCCAAGAATTAATGAATGAAGAAGCAAATATAGATCAACAACCTTCTATGGAAACAAATATAATAGTCTCTTAGACCAAAGATGATGAAAGTGGATATGAACAAATTATACAAATGTCAGAAGAAAAATATAATCAAATAGAAAAAATAAAACATACACTTTCAAGAGAGGAATGTTACAAAATGCCATTATTTAGATATATGTCTAAAGAAAAATATGTTATAAGAACTTTTGAACAACCTATAGATGTATTTACTATGGAAGGGGAAATTCCATAGTAGACAATCAAAACTGCGGGCTCTTATTAGAGAATGGATTTCCATGGCAAGGTATGGGCAACCATCTTTCCGACAATGTATTTCCGGAGATGAATACAGTGGGGTTCAACAAGAACATCTTGCAACCTAGACTAAACATGACCATCCCCTCACTTCGCTTGAGAGTACCGAATATTTCATTACCACGGTTGGGGGCCAGCCAACCGAACCGATAACATACATATATAAATAAAAAGGGACAATCGAAGGCATTTGAATTCTCCAGATCAGGTAAAGATGTACCCTTTTGATGGGTGTGACCCACATAGCCATGCGACCTACCCGATTTTAACCATTTCCCGATTGATGAGGCTTGAGGTCAAAATTAATTAATTAATTAATTAATTTACTTATTCATTTATTATTCTTTTCTTTAATTCTTTTATTTATTTTTAAAAGAACTTCTGCTCATCATTCACTTTGAATATCACATCGTCAGATCCGTCAAGTCACTTATTAACGTCCACAAATATACTCTGGGTATAAAAGAAGTTCCCCTCTTTGCCACCAACCCGGTATATTTGTAAAAATCAACATACGTGGTTTTTAGGAAACACTCTGTCAGACATTCGTCCATACAAGTCATCCAGGAACAGGATGAACCAAAGGTACTCTCCTACCACATCCTATATAGGTATCACCACAAGGATCAATAGCGAGAAGTCCTTGCAATTCATAGATTCCAACTACGACAGAACCATAGTATATCCTAGGCTGTAGACCAGAGATTATTAGCAGTTCTTCCATCTATGAAGATCTACGGTCTTCAATGATCTATCTTCAATTCTTATCTTCACGTATTTGTTGGTCGGAATGGATTTCGAATATAAATTCGATCCTGGTCTTTCCGTACCAACAACGCATTGGCCAGTTTTTGATAGTCAGTTATTTAACTATCAAAATAAACAGTTATCCAATCATGAAAATAAATGATTCACTGGTTCAGTATTAGGCATCACTTGGCCTTCTTATTTAAAAATAATTAACGAATGGTTAATTAAAATATCTCAATATTTAGAAAACATCATTTCTCTCTTTACTAATATTCGCAAAACATTTCATTTAAATATTTAGAAAAACATCTTACAACACATTCAATTTCTATTTACCTTTCTTTCAAACATTTACTGCTTCATTCTTTACTATCTAATATTTGGGAATCAATTTAACTTATACCTTGTAAACAACGTTACAAAATCTCTTTGTTTCGTTACTTGACAACAACCGATGCTTATTCTTATAGAATAAATCTATTTTGAAACTCAACTCTACATTTTATTTTACTTCGGATTTCTCCTTATATATTTTCAAAATTTACACTAAACATTACATTATTATTTCTTTAATGGAAATAATAAATTATTATTAACCTCTTTTACCATTACCAACTAATATCATCCTCAGAAAATCCTGAAGTCGTTCAAGTTGAGGTATTTTAATTACCTCTCAGACCCTGATCAACAACGTTCTTATCTTAAGATAGATACGAGTTGTAATCCAAAAACTGATATTTCATCTAATATCAATACGAATTCCATTTAACTATTTTATTCAGAATACGGTTTCATAAAAGCTTATTATCTTTTGAAAATCTCTTTCTTGAATATAGCCATTATTTCTTAATTCAATAATTAAGTAATTTCTTATAAAACACCAACTTTTAACATCTACCAATTTACAACAAATTCATTAATAATTCGGATATGTTTACAAAATCCCATGACTCACTTATTTTACCAAGTTTACTTTTACCAATTCCTTTTTCTAATCCATCCAACCATTCACACTTTGAAAATCTTATTTCAGTTTTCCCCTTTTACTTAATTCCATTATTAAGTAACATTAAATTTAAAATTAACACTTTACCACCATACCTTTTTTTAATAAACCTTGTTTATATAATTCTGCTTTAATATAACCATTATGTTCTCAATTTCCTTTTTACTTAATTCAAACATTAAGTAAAGCTTTAATTTAAGCTATCGTATTTGCTTAAAATCCTCTTTATAACTTTGTTATAAAACTCATGTTTAAAATAAAATCCATTCATAAAATCCTTTCACAATTCAATTAGATTCCATTTTCACTTCGGTTACTTTTTAAATGAATTTCAATTAAAATATAATTTCTTAAATTATTATTAATCGGACTAATAATTTACTTCAATCATTAACTATTTTAGTTAATTTCTTTACTTACTAAAATAAATAGTATTAACTAAAATAAATAATAAATTCCTTTTTAAAATCTTATTAAAATTAAAACAATTATTCGTTAAACTATCACGTTAGAGTAATTCAAAATAATTTAAGTAAATAATCATTAACAGTTAAAACGATTGACTTAGTCAACTCAAACACGGTTATCTCGTTAACCAATTTCAATTTATATTTCTTTAAATTAATTAATAATATAATTAATTTAAATAATTCCATTTAATTGTTTTTCTCAGAAACAATTATTCAACTCTTAACCGTTAGGTTAAATTTCTATTCACTTTTTTATACATCTGATTAACACCAAAATTTACTTTATAAAATCAATTAATAATTAATCATAAAATTAAAAATAAATAATAATTATATATTCCGTTTAATAACTTTTATTCAAATATAGATTTGAAAACCTATTTCAGTTATAAAATAAATTTATAACTTCATTTGGTTGATTCACTTGATTGTAAATCACAATTTATAAAACGATTGATTTATATGCCATATGCTGCCCAATACTCAACCAATGCTGCCCATTGGTTAAAACAAAACAAACATTGAATTTTAGTTCAACGGTCAACAATCAAATCAATCATGCAATTAGGACAGTTCATATAATGATAATATGAAAATAAATAATATTTAATATATTTGAGGAATCTCGTTGGATCCCTCCAACCTGTTCTTCCCTGTGTTCACATGGATTATTTCAAATAATACCATTCAATTCCATTTCACTGGTAATTTCAATAACAGTAAATACCCATATTTTAGCAGCAGTACAAAACAATTCAAACAAATTCACATAATTAAACACGTTTATTTTATAAATGTGACCAACAAGGTAAATTACCTCAATTGGGTCCAATCGCTAGAATAATGATTTGGTATTTCACTGAAATTAAACAACGTTTAATTTGATTGGTTCAATCAATATATGAATATATATATATATATATTAACAAACAAACAATCAACCATTAGCAACCATAGCACACAATTATAAAACCCGACTTATATAAAATATAAGTGGGAAGAACTAAATGAGTTTAACTCACCTTGATCTGATTCGCTGTTGAAAAAATTGGTTTTAATTAAATTAAACAGGTTTTCAATTTAACTAAAAATCCCGATTGTTTCCAATCTTATCCAAAAAAGATCAAAAATTTTGAGTTTAGTCATACGATCTCAACGTAGTCTGTTCCGTCCAATTTTGATCACAAATGTGAGAGATACACAAAAATATAAGCATACAGTTTAAATTGATTTAATTAACTCCTTATCTTAATAACGTTAATTACTTTTTCTTAAAAAAGGGTTACAGACCAATCATCCATCCTTGTTTATCCGCTCCTCCGTTTGTTCCCATGCATGCTGCCAAACACTGTTCAAATTTTAAAAAGGTTTTCTAAGTTTCTGTAATAACAAATTTAAATTGACTGATTAATTTTGGTTAGTATATATTTTGATTACTCTATTCAAAATAGTTAGACCGACGTTTTGTTGTTTGGTCCCTTCGTTCTCGAGTTCAACCCATCCGATTTGTTGCTCCAGTATTCTGAAACCTACAATAAGTTTTAAATTGGTGATTGACGTCTAATTATTATAAGTATTTAGATAATGTATCCTTTATTAAGGTTGGTTATAGTTTGTACTTCAGACCAGGAAAAAAAGTCGAGCACAATTCCTTTCCTCAAATATTGTTCTTCGTTGAAAGCATGCTGCATGTTCCACTTTGTTTTGATAATCAGTAGGCTTGAACTAATTCACGATTGTATATATTTTTATTCCTTATACTGCTACTGTTTTGTTTTCGAATAATATTTATTCAAATAATAATTATGACTGCCACTATGACTATATGACTGCCACTATGACTTACATGAATAATATTTATTCAAATAATTATTATTTAAATAATAATTATTTAAATAAATATGTAAAATAATTGCACAAAATAATAATATTTTACATGAATAATATTTATTCAAATAATTATGTAATATAATGCAAAACAATTGCATAAAACAATAATATTTTACATAAATAATATTTATTTAAATAATTGTGTAAAATAATTTGGTGGGAATGTGAGTGTGGCTTGTGAGGACGGGAGAGAAAATGTGTGTCACCTGGATGAAATATTATCGTAATCAGAGTCTTTAGTGCGAAACAGGGTCGCTCACATTTACTACTTCATTAATGAGCTGCCAAGTTATTTAAAATTAGCAAGAGCTATTGTGTAATTGGTGATTACTGCATGGAGCAAATATTTACTGCATTTAGTAGCTATGGCAAAAAGAGGGAAAATTTTCTTGGAAAACCAACCTCTCAGTCCTTCTCTATTCCTTTTCCTCGCATTATTTTCCCGTCCATCCTTCGGTGGATCGCTCCCTCCCTTCGTTTGCATCTCCCAGCCCCAGGTAAATTTCTCCCATATTTTGTTTGCGTCCCCGTCTTTAAGGTATGCGTTTCTTCCTCCTCTTCCAACTGTGTTTGTCAATTTTGAATTAAGCGTTCTTCCGCTATCTCGAAATAGAAATAACTAACCCCCCCTACAAACCAATTTTGGATATGTCTTCATATTTAATTTACCGTCTACTTTGAAATAATCAACCAATTTTACCTTGATTTGACATGGCTTAATATCTTGATTTTGCAAAGATGGCTACAATTCACGTCACTTTGCATTTAAGGTAATTCTGACCCTAATTTACGACGTTTTAGATTTTAGCTTCTTCTACATTCTTTCACTGTTTTTCTTCTCCTTTTTAATTTCGGAACCTAGGATGCTGCACTGTTAATTGAATTCAAGGGTTGGATATTTTCATGCTCTACATTTTAAGTATAATTTTAATTGCATCGTTTAGATACTCATTTGGCTGCTTAAAATTTTGTCCTATTTCGTTTGGTTGAATCTAATTTGGGTTCACATATATAAGACTTCTTCCAAATGAAAACCCACTGACTTAGCTATAATTCAATATATAATGTGGTTGGTGTGTAATCCAGTAGGAACTCATATTTATTTTGATTATATTTTTTGAACCCAATACAGGATAACTCTTACATGTAATATTTTTAGTTTTTTTAATTTCTTTTTGCTTTTTGGTTTGTTAACAATTTTAAAATTGAAATATCAGTATGATTGACTTTAGATGCTGATTTTATGTTTAAGTTGATTGCATCAGACTAAATTCAGATGTTTATGAAGTTAAGATTGAAATATTAAATTATCATTATTGTTGAATTTGGTTTCTGACCAAAATCTAGACAAATTTCCTATTAAAGCTTAGTTTACTTATCACTTTTTTAAAATGGTGCAGTTTTAATTTCTGGTAGCACTATGTGTGGCACAGGGTGAAGTAGCTTTTAATAACTATAGTAACAAGATTAGTCATTGCATTTGATAATCTCCGGTACTTGCTTTCCTTCTTTTTTATTTTATTTCCTCTAATATTTCCATTGTTTACAATATAGATAAAACTTTATTGTTATTTTTCATTCTATTCCACATATATTAGTGTTAACTTGTTCAGCGCAAGCTATTATGCTCATTTTTTTATCCGCTTTTTGATTTCTATTTTAAAATTGTTGTCATTTATTATAAAATATGATTATTGGTTTTTTCATTATTGTGGCTTATTAATATGATATAGGTGGAGAATGCTTGTTGGGACTTTGAGTTGTAATAGTGTTACATGATAATTTTGTAGCGAACTGTCTGTTTGATAAATGATTTGAAATCTAAATCAATATTCCTGTTGTGTGTAATTCAAAGTCAAGTTTGTTTCCATAATAATTTACCTTTGTAATTTGTCAGTCTACAAATGAATATGACTATTCTTCAGGTTCTTACGAAATATACACTTCATTGTTTGGTGTCAAATCAAGGCAATCATTTGACATTATTTCCATGTTTATTTTGTTTGTTAAATATTTCCTTTTTATTTGCAGAAGTGATAATAAGGTTGGTTAGTAAATATTTTAGGTTTCATTTCTGTAAAAAAATATTTCTTTATTTGAACTAGAAAGCAAAGGTTTGCGGTCACGCAAGTTTGTGTCTATGGGGAGCATGCTGAAATGGATTTCAGGTATAAAGTGGTATGGTTATTTAATAAATATGCAACATTAAATTGAGCTCAGTGATTCAGTAAGGTAAAGTACAACTTTCAAGAGGCCTTTTAGTTGTTATTACTAGCTACAGGTTACTTGAAGAACCAACCATGTTCCATTATATTTTTTGTCACAGTCCTACATGTAATGTATAAATTAATTCTTTTATACTCTTCTCATATGAATTGTATCCATGTTTTAAGGTGCCTCATACATGACTAAAAGTAAAATAAAATTTGAAACATTTCCTGAACTTAGGCCACATACTCAAGCTTTATAGCTTATAACTCCATAAATTATTAGAATTTTAAGTGATATCCTTTGGTATAATTTAAGAAACGCTAGCGAAAAAGTTAATTTGCGCCTTCACTGTTTAATTTATAGACTTTTGAATATTTAAATGCTCTTTAAGAATATGCTTGTTTTGCGTATTTTATTATGAGGACGAATCTTTACGCTTAAATATGGTGAGTTAGAATAGATCAAATGATAGATAATAGCGTCTTCTTTGATGATAAGAGGTTGATCAAACATGATAGTGTTTAAGTTCTTGTAAACTTTTGTTTGGCATATTCTTTGTTGTTTTGATGATATCCTTGTTGGAGCAGTACATTCAAGAATAATTTAGCTTCTGTTCACTTTTTTCCCTCTTCTTTGGCAGTTGAGGAATGTCTTTGATCCTAAAAGGTTTTTCAAGAAAGGGGATACTACTAAAACACTCCCCAAGTACTTCCAGGCAAGTCAAGTTTAACTTTCGTGATCTAGATGAATGGGTATAATACTGCAATCTTATTGCTTAACTTTTATAGTCTTTATCAATATAGTATTCTGAATGCGATGGCCAATATTGTTGTCATCTGCTAGAACCATAACTTCAACCGGATAACTGCAGTAGCAACAAACTCGATAAGAATCACCTTCCTGTTCATAAGGAATTGGAACATGTGGTACTCAATAAGAATCAATTTCTTGCCGTGGTAGAACAACCGATTGTTCATACATGTGTTGAACATTTGGTACTTGGGCTCGATGTGGAGGTTGGACGTTCTGATGTTCAGACAGTGGTTCAACCCGAGGTCTCATTTGGTTTAGAAACTGGAATTCGTCCGCAAGCTCCCGAAGTCGCATCTGTTCATACGCCTGCTCATCCGAGTCTAGAGATGATGGCCAAGAAGGCATAGTTGTGGGAATGCACAGAGTAGTTGGAAACAAATTTGTTAGAGTGAGGTAAGTTGTGAGTAATTTGACAGAGTTATATAGCAGCATAGTGTACAAGTGAATAAAGGGTAAAACAAAGAACGATGTGAACGCTCACTGGTACAACTTTGCTTTGCGTGATGCCCGACACAGTTTTGTCTGACATAATACTGTAGGGAATCTGCTTTACATACTGCTTTAACCCTGCACTGACTAGTCGTATCAGGAGAGATTCATCACTCCTTCGTTTAAGGGGTTGTCACATGTACACTACTTAGTTTGCATCAAGGTTTTTGGTTTTTATTATCAATGTTCGTTCTTCCAGGAATTTTAATATTTTGCATTACATAACTGAGAAGCTTACAACAACGACTATTACAACATTAAGAAATGCAAACTACAATCATACGAACTACAACAACTGAACACACAAACATCAAATTCAAAGTACAATAAAATACATTAAGATAGTTTCCACATACACCTACCACAGACGTCGGAAAAATACAGCTTTAGTTGGCTCAGCAACATTCTTGTTCAAGCGTCTTATTTCAACTTGCGCTTCCAGTGCATACTGAACTCCACGTTCGCACATTGGAGGGTCAATCCACTGTTTAAAGTAGCAACACTCAATTTCATCAGGAAAAATCTTGTGGTCCTTGTAGGCTTCACAATTGAAAAATCGATTACCAGCATTTTTTTCGATTTTCGAAACAACCAGGACTGATACTTCTCCACAACAGAAAATAGGGTTAGATCCACCCGAACCTAGTGGCTCGACAATGCGCCCGTCAACTACCATTTCTTTTCCAGGTCGTTTATTTGCTACCGCCTCATCGTCATTTTTTCAGTTGTCCATAGCTCAAATGGTTAATGTTGAGTAATCGAATTATAAGCTTACAGAGAATAAAACTTGGGCATATAAATTTATCTTAGACTTTAACTTTATATCAGTGCTACAGTGTTTCTAAGGGGACAATTTCTAAAGTGAGCATACTGATTAGTCTTATCACTTCAACCCAATAACTATCATATTACTGAGTAGTCATATTAGTTCGGTCCCATAATTAACTTTAGCTTAAGGGGTCATCACATGTACACTGACTAGTCTTATCAGGAGAGATTTATCACTCCTTGATTTAAGGGGTCGTCACATGTACACTGCTTTAAACCTGCACTGACTAATCTACTCCATTTACATTGTTTCGTCACGTGTAATTATTAATGCTTCAAACCAGTTTAACGAACGAAGATTTTCAACCTCGAAAATCGACACAAAAACAACATGTCGAACATTCAAGCGCCGAAAATACAGGAACATTATTATTTAGAAATTAGAGGGTGAAATAAGAAAGAAAGAAATATTAAAATAAAAGAAGAAGAAGAAGAACCAACACAGAATCAGTGTCTCACATCGCAGTGAAACAAAATATAATATATAAATAAATCTGAACTGAGAGCTTTAAAAATAAATGCATCATCAGAGTACATCACACATCTGGATAGTTATAAAAAACTGTCCTTATATACAACACATAGCAGAATAGTATCTATATAATATCATATATCTGGACTCTTCCAGCTCGTCTCTTCGCCGCATTCGATAACCTGAACCTGTACAACTCGGTCTAACTCGAGCATGTCAAACGCCGGATCAGTCTGGTGAACCAGAGTGAGAAAAACACACTAAATTTCACTACAACAAAATGACCATATTACAACAGTGGAAAAAAGTTGTAAAAGACTTTTTACAATGGTGGAGCCACCGTCGTCTATTAAGAAGTTGAAATAGACTAAAATCTTTTACAACTTTTTTGCATCGTTACGACACCGTTGTGAAATGTATATTTTACAACCTTTTTCCACCGTTGTAATATGCCTTATTACAACTGTTTATAACTATTGTAATATATTTTAGTAAAAGTATTATTTAAAGTTGTAATATATGCAAATTATATACATATTATTAATAAAATAATTCATTTCATAGCATATTATCTACAAAACTGTACATATCAAACAAATTTGAAATATGAACCAAAACAATATATTAGAATTTTCAAACTCTCATCATTTTTTATATATCATACAAGTATCTCAAGTACATAAAGCAACTACAAAATCCATTATCCAAGACTTCAAAATTCGAATGACTCGAAGTCATCTTTCATAAATATACATCACTAGGAGTAATACATACATAATGAAATTGAAATTTACTCGCAATGCTGCTGGTCTTGAAACACCCCACCTCCGTTAAGGTCACTCACAAAGGGAATGACTTAATTTTGGTGGAGGTTTATAGGTAAAAGTCAAAGATAAAAACATAAGACAGATATAAACACATATGTATAAGCAGCGGAAAACAACAGACCTTTATTTCATAAAATACGTGTTTACACAAACATTTCCATAATTGTCTCCAAACACTCTTCTAATTATTACAACCATAATACTGTTTTGATTTCATAACTTAAAGAAGCATAAAAACATAAGTAAACTGCATAAGTCCCCATAGTTGCTATCCAAAACCATAGTTCGAAACGAAAGAGATCCAAGCAATACATTCTCTCTCTTCAAGCTGGATGTGAAACTGGTCAAGCTGCGGTATTCCCTCCCTGCGGACCTGGGGGGAGGGGGGAACGAAAGAAAAGAAGACGAAAGAAAAGTAGAGTCAGACATAAAGCCTGAGTAAGTCTAGGACTATTCAGTCTATGAATAAGAAAAAGAGCATGATAAGTACAAACTGGAAATGGGAAAGCACCATAAACTAAGTTAAGTTGTCTAGAGTCGAATACACTATCGTACCCCATATTAACCTCTGCACCCCCTATAAACTAGTTCCCAACTGGCGCCCCACAATCAGGGTGAAGTGATCCTTTTTAATGATCGGCTCCTACTCGCATAGTTACATGTGTCTTACGGCCCCCAATGTTGTAGCTACCTATGCTGGTCCCACTATGGGGTGTATCAAGACCCATGGTGGTGGTCCGACACAGTTCTAGAATGCACAGGTATACTACTGGTGCCCAGTGCCTAATTTTTCTGCGCCGGAGTGTGTGCACGCCTGCACCCCATTAGAACCTACACTGCTGCACCACCGTCGTCGATTTGACCTCTTACAGTCAGCCCAGTAATCGTGCCCCACCCTGCCTGGTTCAGGTTATCCTGATACACCTTGTAGGGTTACTGCTGAAAAGGGTCCCCCGCTACTAGGTTTTCTGTTTCTAGCCAACATGCTAAGTTGGTTAAGTGTTCTGTATAAATCTATCCCCCAATCAGTCTGTATAGTTTAGCATGTTGTATTTGATTAAGTATTAATTCAATTTACTTAATCCTATCAATCCTGACTTAGCCTTAATTGCCTTATTAAAGCCCCAACCACTCACATTAAACAGGTATTGTTGTGACTGCCTGTTGCCGGTTGGGTCCGGGCAGTCTTACGTCACAACTCAGTCTAACCTCGGGTCTTTATTGGGCTCAATGCTTAACCACCCACATTGGATAGGTATTGTTGTGACTACTGGACAGCCGGGCGGGTCCGGGCAGGTTTATGTCACAACGCAATCCAACCTCGGGTTAAGCATGTCATATTTTCTAAGTTTACATATTTTGTCTCTTTTTCTTTTATATGTAAATATTTGCGGCCCATTATTCAAATTCATTATTCTTGGGTATAATAATTTATACCATTTAAAATGTCATGAATCGTTGGCATGTGCCAAACATGCCAACACATATACTTTAATTAACCCCAACGTATTCCCCCGTTTGTACGTAATAATATAACATATGTTGGGCTTCAACATTTTAGCCCAACTTAGCCACATAAAAAGGGGAGGCTTAGAACATGATATATATATATTCTATGCAACATCAAAAAGGGGTGTGTAAACGCATGAACTTGCAACATAACGATCTTATTAACATAAATTAGGCACTTGTGAACTTGCATTGTAATAGCATATAATCTTGACCTAAAACATACCTAAACATGAATCATGGTTTTAATCTAATCATGTAAACTTTTATTTAAAGTATGAATCTAACTTAATTATGTGCCACATATATTATCATATGTTTTTTTTAACAACAACCTAAGCCTAAAATATATTTTGTTTGGGCATAAAGTTAAACATAAACTAGTCATGTTCATAAAGTCAACACAAGTTCGCAAAGATGCTTACTTTTGTCACTAATACAAAAGTATGGTTTTCACTTGAATCATGATGCCTATTCAAACATAAATTCATATGAATCATAATACCCAATTGGATCCAACTACACTAAAAATGATCATAAAAATATACATAGAAGGATCTAAAATCATGTTGGCATAATAGTGAATCATATACTTGCATAAGTCTTAACTTGGTTGCAACGAAATATATATAACTTCTCATTAACCACAACGTATCAAATTTCCAACATGAATAATATACTTGTATCGCAACTATTCAATAGATCCAATATCATGTTAATTACACTACCACATCCCAAATCCATTCATAGCAAATCATAGCAACATACAATTATGAATTAACATTATTATAATTAAAGTACAATCCCATTTCTCATTCTACACAAATCAAGTCTCAATTATTCATTCACATCGGAATAGCACTCTACTTACAACGTATGACGAATCTTGTATTCAGGACTCTGAATTCTGAATTTGGTGATGCCATCCTTTGTTGTAGGCGTTGTTTTGATTTAATTGTCGTGGCGTTAAGCTTTTGAATCAACTCCTAATCGTCTCTCGATTTGACGGCTACTCCTAGTCTTTCTTCAGCAGCATGACAGCTCCATACTCATTTTATTTGTGTGAATTAGGTAGAGTCTTAGGTCCTTTTTATGGAGTTTGTGAATTGATTAGAGCCGTTGATGGAGCCAAGATTAATATAAGCCGCTCGTTTTAAAGAGAAACCAATCAAGAGTTGACACATAAGCCCTAGTGTCAAGACCAAGTCCAGAAATTCGGCCAAGCACAGACCAGGCCAGCCAGGAGGGGCTGGGTTCGACCTGGCTCAGGGGCCAGGTCGACTACCCAGTCGACACCCAGGTCGACTGCCCAGTCGACCTGGGTACCCCAGGTCGACTACCCAGTCGACCTAGGTCTTGGGCGGGAAAATTCCCGCCCAACCCAATCTGGGTCCGATTTTGAGTTTGAATTCGTTTTTCTGAACTGTTTCTGCCTGTTTGAATTTTAAACTGAATTCTGAAACTTCCGGAGGTCATATCTCCCTCATACGGAGTCTGTTTTACGCAAACTCGGACTCTATCTCAAGCAGAATTCCGAGATGAACGAAATGGCGTATCCTGTTTCCCTTAATTCTTTGATTTGAAATTAATTATAATTTAATTTTTTCATCTTGCAGTTACCGGAAAATTCGGGGTGTTACATTCTCCCCTCCTTAAAGGATTTCGTCCCCGAAATCTTCAAGTCTAGGAGAATGTATATCCTAACATCCAAACGTCCATCTACTCATCCATCAAACACGAGCGTCCATTGTCCTTAAAAGACTTCTAATGCTTCATGATCATATGCGAAGTGTGTGTACATGTACTTATCTAATGCAAAATCAGTCGGTCTACTGATTCAGTTGACCTCCTTAATGCAAATTATGTAAGTGTCATGAATCCATTATGTATGCAAACCTTCCTATTTATGATTCTACGTGAGTGCACAATCATTCATATAAATGCAACATCCATATGACAACACCTTAAACTTCAACCACATAAGAATGTAAATACATATATGCATATGCAATATGAAATGACTGAGCCGATCTAAAACCTAGATTGTGTGTGTATATGCAACCACGAGCAACCACTAGCAATCACTTGCAACCACTTGCAACCATCATCCATAACATGTTTCAATTACATGTTTTCATCCAAAGGGTTTCTACCTAAAAGATAAGGTCGAGGAGATATACCCTAAAAGATAGATAAAAGCACAACTTAAGGAAAAAGAAAGATCAAAGATGTACCCTCAAAAAGAAAAGGGTAGGCTGCACGTATTTTGTCCTCAGTTTCCCAAGTCGCGTCTTTGTAACACCCCGTATGTTGAATAACTTGTTATAATATAAATCAGGGCAGAATTAAATTTTAAGATCTGAATCAGGGGAAACGGGCTATGCCATTGCGTTCGTCTCGGAAAAATACGCGAAATAGAGTCTGAGTTTTCGAAAATCGGAGTCCGTATGACCCAGTTAAGGCCCAACGAAGTTTCAGAAAATTCAAAACAGATTTAAAATATTCAACTTTCAAATTTCAGAAGAGGCGGGAAAATTCCCGCCAGACAGAGGGTGTCGACACTAGGGTCGACATGGATGTCGACCCCCCCCCCCTAAGGGGTCGACCCATGTGTCGACCCAGGGGTCGACCCCCCTGTCGGCCAATTTGGCCTGGGTGCAGCCTGAAGGAGTTTGGGTTGTGTTTGGTGGCTTGTGACGAGATCTGACGGCTCTAACCTAAACTAGGGTTAATCTAAGGGCCTAAACTACATCCTAAATCTATAAATACACCCTAAGACTACCCTAATTCATACTAAAAATAGAAACAACGTCGTCATGCCGTCAAAATGCAACTTGAAGGAGCCTCCATCAAATTGTAGAAGAAGATAGCTTCTCAAATCAACTTCTAATCAACTCTAGCAACTTAATCTTCTTCATAGGAGTGCTAATCAACAAGTTGTGAGTTTCTATGCCTTTAGCAAGCAATTGCTAAACTAATTATGATAGGATATAATGAGGTTATGGTTATGTATGTGGATCAATGCAAGTTATGTTATCATATGCTATGTGTTCATGATGTTATGCAAGTTATGCAAGTCATATGCTATGTGTTCATGATGTTATGCAAGTTATGCAAGTCATATGCTATGTGTTCATGATGTTATGCAAGTTATGCAAGTCATATGCTATTAGTTCATGATGCTAGTTGTGCAAGTTTTATGTTATATGTTCATGATGCTAGTTATGCAAGTTTTATGCTATGTGCTCATGATGTTAGTTATGCAAATCACTATGATAAACATTGATCCATTATGACACCATGTTATGCAAGTTTGGTGTTTGATTATATGCAAGTTCATATATGACATGTTATGCAAGTTTGGTGTTTGATTATATGCAAGTAACATGTGCAAGTTTACACCTTTGTATGATATGCATACATATGCAAGTTAACCCCTTTATATGTCATACATACATTTGCAAGTTTACCCCTTTGTATGACATAAGTAACTTATGCAAGTTACCCTCTTTATGACATATGTGATTCATGCAAGTTTGGGTTGATTATTTATGCTAGTTGGGTTTGATGCCATGGTCATATATGCATGTTGACACCATTAAAACCCATGTTGATGCTAATGCTATGCAAGTTGAACTCATTGTGTTTGTGATGAATCTTCCCTTTTAAGTATGTCATGCCAACGTATTACGTGGGGAACGATGGGGTTAATATTCATGTTAATGAAATGGTGTGAAGTTGGTATGATTATGCATACCATAAAGTGGATGGACATAATTGAGTCAATTATGTACATCGTTAAATTTGTAATTAATTAGGGATAATTAATACAAATTATGGGGGTGATTAATTAGGTGTAATTAATCGACTAAGACACGAGGTTGGACCCTTTTGTAGCATAAGACTGCTCGGAACCGACCGGCAAATCCAGCGGCTACAAATGATTGGCCCAATGTGAGAGGTCTTAGGCATAAACTAAATACGTGACAAGTGTAAAGACACAAGGTTAGACTCGGTTATGGCGTAAGGCTGCCCGGACCCGACCGGCAAATCCAGCTGCCATAAAAGATAGTCTAATGTGAGAGGTCTTTACAAAGGTTACGGTCTTAATGAATTAAGAAACACTTAACCAGATAAGCTTGTAGTGGGGCATGAGGGGTTAAGTGGGTGCCTTGGGTGGCATGTGGAAATCAAGTAAGTGCCTTGGGTGGCATGTGGAAATCTAGTGGGTTGCCTTGGGTGGCAATAGAAAATACGATTAGAATACTTAACCAAGTGGAAACATGTAATTAAACATGATTAAAGGGTTAAGTGGGATGCACTAGAATAAGGGACAAGCTTAGGTGGGTAGCTTGTGGGGGCCCATTTCAACCAGTAACCCATATGTATCTTATTGGGCTCGACCCATGTCGAGGACGGGACACGCGTACTGGGCTTGACTATAAGAGGCCAAAACGGGTTAGCGGTGGCAACGCAAGTCCAACGGGTTTCATATGCGTGTGTGGACCCGGGCTGGTAGGTAAGACGTTGTTGCATCGTGTAGGTATAAGCCGTGCACCGTTGATTGTATCGGGTTGCCACTTTGGGGAGTGATACACCCCACTGTGGGGCCAGCACGGGTATCTACGGTAGGGAGCCGATCGCTTGGGGAGTAGTGGGTACACCTAGTGGAGATAGGGGCAGACGGCACCTATGTAGTCAGCTAGGGGTACACGAAACTACTAGTTAAATTTTCTAAGTCCTTGGGTGGGATCAACCTTTAAGTAGGAATGAGTGGTGTGGTGCAGTGTAGTAATTACCCTTGGGTGGGTAGATGCATCTTTACCGTTATCTTAGTTCATCCTATGTCTAGTTGGCTGCTTAGTGTAGTCATTTATCCCCAGTCATCACCGTACCAAGTTTATATCATACCCTAATTACTTTAACGATTGTATTGTTAAAGTTATAGGGCTCACTCAGACTTATGTTTGACCCCGTTGTTTTTATCTTTTTTTCCAACCCTCAGGTTCTCAGAGTGGGCCTAGCACTAGTGGGCTTTGATCAGATTGCTTTATCTATCTTTTGGAGCTTGGACCGTGATGTAAAGCCCAGTTTATCTTTTCTATTATGGCTATTAGTTATGTAGTGGGATTATGTACTTATGTTTTATCAGGATGGATATTTAGTACTTGACTCTTGTTTTAGTTGGTTTTGATATGTAACCAAACATGTTTATCTTCTGCTGCAATGAAATGATGTTTTAGATTTCAAGTATTATTTATATCTGTCTTGTTGTAATTTTTCTGTTCTATATTCACTTAAAATACTCCACCGAAGTTAAGGCATTCCCTTAGTGAGTGACCTTAGCGGGTGTGGGGTGTTACACGTGGTATCAGAGCTGAAGGTTACCGGAACAGATAAAATTTTTAGAAAACTATTTTTCTAAAAACATTTTTGGAAGAAATATTTTCAAAAACATGTCTTTTAAGAGAAAAGTTTTTGAAAGAAAAGCATAATCCCCAATAGCCATATCTTTATCTTTCGAATTCTCCATTTTGAATCTTTCCTTTTTCGTTTCAGCATGGCTGAAGATCTTAACTTTCCGGAGGGTGTAGCGATACCAGTATGGTATAGGAGGTTGATGGAGGCTAGGGCCGCCACTGCAGGTCCAGCAAATGTTCCTCCACCAACAGTAGCACCCGATCTTCCTCCCCCTCCTCCTCCTCGCACGGATACTTTTGCTAAGACTTGCAAGGAATTTAAGGCTATGGGAGGGAAACCTTTTCAAGGATCAGAAACTTTTGTGGAAGCTAGGGATTGGCTTAAGGAAGTGGAAGAGTTGATAGATATCTTTGAGATGGAAGAAGGAAAGAAAGTCAAGTTAGCTGCTTGGTTAATGAAGGGAGAGGCCTCGTTCTGGTGGGAGGTCACTAATGGAGAGCGCCCTGTTGACTCTTGGGCGGATTTCAGGCAAAGGTTTGTGGCAAAGTTTCTTTCAAGGGCGGAAGAAAATCTGTATATGGAAAGGTTCTTGACTATAAAGCAAGGAAACCTATCAGTAAAGGAATATGTCAACAAGTTTAATCAATTGGCAAGGTTTGGCATAGACATGGTGAATACCCCGGAGAAGAAGGCTTTGAGGTTCGTTAAAGGCTTGAATGAACCGATGCATGGATTGGCTATGACTCACATCCCTATGGGGGCCACCTTTGAGAAGCTAGTAGACATGGCTCTCATGCATGAGGAAGAGAAGGGTCCCAATGCTAATAAGGCACCCGAGAAGAAAGGAGATCAGAAGAGACCTCAACAGCAACAGCAAAACAAGGGTGGGAAAGGCAACGGTGGCAAGGGAAAGAAGAAGTGTTTCAATTGCGGGACACCAGACCACCTAAGCAAAGATTGTCGGAAGAAGAAGAAGACGGGATGCTTCCAATGTGGCGAAGCAGGGCATCTAGTGAAGGACTGCCCTAAGAAGGGGCAAAGGACGGGATCTACCTCGGGAGGACAGGTGCAAGCTCTTATGGCACCAGGTCAGGCAAGGGGGCAAGTTCAGGCTCTCGCGGTTCCACCGATTCAGGAAAGAGGTAGAACTATTTCTGTTGAAAGTCTGGTTTTTCTGTTTGATCATCCTGTCCGTACTTTATTCGACTCTGGCGCATCGCATTCGTTTATTTCATCATCATTAGTTGAGTCACTGCACTTAGACACCAGTCTAGTAGATGATCATTTGGTTGTTTCAAACCCAATTGGGGGCTCCACTTATTTGTCCATGATATGTTTGGGTTTGAAGATTTCCATACTTAGCGTTGAGTTTAGAATAGCTGGGAATGTCAATTTGAGGAATGGCAGCATCCTATTCTACAAGATAAGAGACTACCGGCATGGCAAAGGTTTATAATAGCTTGGAAAAATTCGAAAATCTCAGCAGTTGTCAGAATCAAATGAAGATTATGAGTGAGATCTTCCAATGGATTATTGATAAGGTTTGTTATAATGACCCTTTGTTATGTAAGTTAATTTCTTTCTAGCTACCAAATGTTATTATGCACAAAGAATATTGGTATTTTTCTTGTTTTTGTCAGAAACAAATGAAGATGATGAGTGAGATCTTCTAATGGATTATTGATAAGGTTTGTTTTAATGACCCTTTGTTATGTAAGTTAATTTCTTTCTAGCTACCAAATGTTATTATGCACAAAGAATATTGGTATTTTTCTTCTTTTCTTTCTTGATCTGTTGTATTGGGATTCAGATTTTGCTTTGTCAATTTTTACCACTCCCCGACATATAGTAGTTACATTCATGTGTAATATTTGGTATATTGAGTTATGTTCCAGTTATTTGGTTTATTCGCTTGTCATTAAATATTGCTTGTCATTTGGCTTTTAATATTCAACGTTTTTGTGGTACTGTGACTTGCTTTGTGCATGAATGTTTTAGTGGTCTTTTGAAATTAAACATCGGCCATTCAGTAGGATTTTGATTTTTGGGTAGGGTATGTGAAAGTAGGGAGCTCACTGAGTTTTTATTTTGTGGGTAGGCTGTGTCTCAGGAGATCTAAATAACTTTGAATCAAACAAGAGAGGAGTGAATATTTCCAATGTGGATAGGATTGAGAATGTTTCTGGTGATGGGTTTGAATTGGTGAATGGTGACTTCAATGCAACGTCTAATCTTGATGTTAAGGCTGTATTGGGGAAAATTGTAGATGGTCTTGTTCAAAAGGTTAGCTTTTATTTAGAAGTTGTTGCATGTTAAAATGCACAGTAGCTGCAATTCCTTGTATAAATGCATTATATTTCATATTCTAGTTATATTTTATCTTTCTTTTAAGCTACTTTGTGAGTATATAATATAACAATTACTAATTCATTGACTGTTTACTTGATATTAACAGGACCGCTACCGCTAATGTTAAAGAGAAAATATCAAAAACAAATGAAGATTAAATATAGCTTAAATCTATTGTTTGTCTATTTTGTAACTTGCTGATGCAAAATTGTATGAAATATTAACATGGAAAATTGATAAAACAGTATGTATAAAATATTAAGTTCGATATGTGAAAAGTTGTTTGAATGGTGTATACGGAATACTAAGTTTGGATAAATGAAAAGTTGTTTGAATGATATATGAAATATTTTTTTTAATTTATATATTTGTTGTTTGTGAAAATATGTTATATGTGTGCGCATATATATATATATATATATATATATATACACATATATATATATATATATATATATGTGAGAAAAAATGTACCGACAATAAATGAAATCTAAAATTTATAATACGGTTAATAGCGTTTCAAAAACGCTGTTAAAGCAAAAACGCTATATAAACACGCACTGGGAAATGCTGTTGTATAACTTAATAAGCGCTATAAATTATCATGATAAACGCTATAAAAATACAGCTAAAACGCTACAGAAACGTACAAACAAACGCTATAAGAAGTCAGTATCGGACGATATATTATATAGCGTTTTCGTTCGATGGCAAACATAAAACGCTATAGAAAATTTATTTTTTATAGCGTTTTTGTTTATGCTATTTAAAGTAGAAGGTCTAACATAGCATGTCGTTATATGGCGTTCTCTGAAACGCTATGTTAGGATATGATAGCGTTTTTCAAACGCTATAAAAACCTGATTTTGTTGTAGTGTATAGACCTAAATTCATCGCATAAACAAAAGATAATTCAATCGTTTCTATGTTGTGATCAACAATATCAATAAACAGAGACTGCAATAACTAACGATTTAGAGCAAATAATACCTTCATTTATTGGAAGAGAAGTATCATGATTGTCATTCATGCAATATTACAAAATATAGTCCTGTTAAAAATAAAAAGAGCTGATAACAGCGAAATTATCGATAAAAATTACTCTTTTCTACTATCAAGCAGTCAAATTACAATAGCAGTAGTACCACGAGAGATCTCGATTATTACTGGAGGAGGAGGAGGAGCGGTAACCGTACCGCCTTGACCGGTTGTAACCCATCATCTGCGATGATAGATGACCGGTGACTCCCGCATCTCCGACCTGAAATCTCCAACCGGAAATCATAGAGCTGTTGCGCGACCAATAATACCCGAATCCAAACCTGAAATCTACAAACTTGCCTTCAATTGCTCTACCATATCACTGATTTATTTGTGAAGAAAAGAAAGAATGAGATGACGGAGAGAGGAAATAACAGGTGGCGTGGGTAGGTTTATAGTTTAAGAAGATAAAATGGTTTCTGAAATTGTGTTACCTTGAAAACAGAAAAGGCCTGATAGAAAAATTAAGGAGATACGAGCCAAATTTTTTACTTTGGATCCAAATATTCGCGATGGAGCCAAAACGAAAATTTTAGATCTGGGCGGCACCCGCCTTTGATCTTTGTTCCCTGTTCAAAGTAGTAGAGCTGAAGTCCACCTTTTGGCCTTATTTAAAACTCTAACGTGTTACGTTATATTGATGATTACTCCTTGTGATTAACAACATTTACTTGAAAATTGTTATAACATAATAGCGGTTAATTAATGTTTGCAATAGCAAAAATTAATTAGTTGTTAAAAATTCTTATTAGTCATTATTAAATAGTTGTTGATAATTATTAAATTCTAATTCTAATTATTGATATTAAACCTAATTATTAATTACATATAAATGGTTTAAAATTTTTAGTCATTATTCACCAATTATTTAATATTAATCATGATTATTACTAAATAATTAAAATTGTTTATTATTTAGTCATTATTACTTATTCATTCACTATTGTATAATTAAAATTATTTATTATTTAGTCATTATTATTTATTATTTGTTATTATTAATTATTACCTATTTCTTTAAAGTTATAATTGAATTCCAACTATTAAAAGTTAATTATTATGTAAATGTAATTGATTATATACTATTAAATATTTGATAGTAATTTTTAAAACCTAACTATTATTTATTAATCATCAATTAAGCGGTTTTTATCTAATATAATAGTAATTAATAGTAATTGGTATTAATTTGTAAATTTATTATTGAATATGAATTATTCTTAAATGTTAATACTACTAATTATTAAAATAAGTTTAAACAACTTTCTAATTTAACTACTTATTATCAGAAATTAATTAGTATATATTAGTTATTACAACAGGCAAAAACGAAAAGTTGTGACATATATGTTTATTACAACAGTGATTTTTCACAGTTGTAAAAAACATTTATTACAACAGTGCATTTTGCACAGTTGTAAAAAAGCATTTATTACAACTCTGTCGAATGCCAATGAACACTAGATACTAATCAGGACTCCAGGAAATGGTTGAAGGATTCCAAGCAGTAAACAATCTTAAAAGCTTTTGTTTATGATTCTCAGTACTCAGAAATTTAAAACAGATAATTTTACTTAGTACAAACTTTCATTGATAATTGAGGAAATTACAAACTTAGTACAGTACACTCAGGCTCACACTAATTTACAAACTATGAAAAATATTTGCTCTGATTAACTCCGAATGTCCTCTGTGAAGGTCTTCCAGTGCTTTTTATAATTGATCTTCACCGCCTTGGGCTATTTACTCGATGCTTCTTAGTCGGTTGATGCTTTTGTTATTTGGACAACTTATCTTTTTTCTTTTTGTCTGGACAGCTCATACGGAGCTTTTATTATTTTGGACAGCTCATCCTTTTTAATATCTTGTCTGGTAGATGTTTATTTTTCTAGGAAGCCAAAGTACTTCTCCAGAAGTGTCTTCAATCTTGTTGCTATCTCCATGTGATTCTACTTTATTCGAGGGTCCTGGCATATTGTTTTTATCTTGTTTGGTGTCTTCATACTGTAGTGTTTCCCACTTTATGCCATGTACTAGTAACTTCCTTTTTAATTCTTCTGTCAAATTCTTGAGAAAATATGTATACGCATTTTTATATGCGTTCCATTTTAAAATGTTTTCCATAAACTGGATTATATCTTCTTTGGCTCTGGTCTTTGGAACTTTGCTAACTGTTAAAATTAACTCGTTGGGTTCAGAGTCATACATCCATATGTTGTTTGATAAGGCTTCAATAGTCCTTAATATTAAGCTTGCCAACTGCTTAGCCCTTGTTACTGATATTATTTCTTCTTCAACTAAGAACATATTTTTGAAGAATTTTGGGGTCAACCTTTTTGATCCCATCTTCATTTCTACCATGGAGAGACATTTTTTACCTTCTTCAGGAATAACTTGGTTACATGCTAAATATATATTGCTGTGTTTAATTGCTTTTGAGAAAGTATAAACTGCATTTCTTAACTTAGGAAGTCCCATCAGGTTATGAAGGGTACTGTCTGTGTAAATACAGTAGATTAGTTCTGCATTATATAATTCTTTTACCATTAATGGATCAGCCTCGGGGTGAATATATATCTTGTTCAAATCATAACCATATCCTGAATATATCCCTTTATAAGGGTTTATCTCTAGCAATAGCGGTTTTACCAATTTACTAAACCATATGATAAATTCTTTGTTTTGCTGTTTTACCTTAGAGGGCTTGTTAACTGATGTCTCAGTGATATGAATGCTTTGAGTTACTTCATCTTTTCAAGCATATCCTTTTGTACTTCTCTAAACATGAGCTCTGAGTAAGAGATCATGTGATGGAAGAAGAATCTTAGCTGTTCTTTCTTCTCATTATCTGCTCTGACTAAGTACTGCTCAAAGACTTCTTGTGCATTTAATACTTCTCTGTATATTTCATCGAAGATGCTAAGATAATCAATTGTATCTTCATTTCTGGTTGCCATCATGTAATTCTCTACGGCAAGAAAGTTAGTCTTTCCAGAAATATGTTCAATTTCAAAATTAAATTCAGAAAACCATGACTGCCATCTTATTAACCTTTTATTGGGTCCTATGTCAGGTATTTTGTTTTTTATTCTAGATTTTGCAGTAATGGAGTCTGTGCGTATCTTAAAAGGTTTGTTTAAATATAAATAAAAGGCTTTAATACTATTTTTAATAGCTAAAAGTTCTTTGTCATTGGAGTGGTAGTTTAATTCACTTTGTTTAAATGTTCCAGATTTATATCTACATAACGTTTCTTGATTATTTCTGGGAGCTACTAAGGCTACTCCCCAATATGAGTCTGAAGCATCTGTGTATATAATTAATTCATCTGTTTCTAATGGTAAAGATAATTTAGGCATATTTTCACAAATCTTTTTAATATGCTGAATATATTTTGTATCATCTTCTGTCCATTGCGCCCATTTATAATTCTTTTTAAGTTTTTGCTGCAAAGGGGCTCTCAATTTTGCTAATTTGTTAATAAATATATCAGCATAATTTAAACTTCCTAAAAATCTTTGTAATTATTTTATATCTTCTAATTGGTCAGGGAATTCCTTAATTTTTGTATGTATATGTGGTTGTAATTCTATGTCTCCACTGTCTATGGTTATGCCCAAGAAATCTATTTTTTGTACACCAATAATTGCTTTTTTAGCAGAAAGAGTTATTCCTCTTTTTATACATGTATCTATTACTAAATTACAGTGTTTAGTGTGGTCTTCTATATTGTCAGAAAATATTAAAATATCATCAACATATACAATACAATAGTCATCATGTTGTTTTAATTCATCCATTCTTCTTTGAAATATTTGTGGTGCATTTTTTTAATCCAAAGGGCATAACTATCCATTCATATTGTCCTTGTGGACGGCTGAAGGCAGTATATGGTATAGATTCTTCTGTTAATTTTATTTGCCAAAATCCACTTTTGCAATCCATTTTTGTAAACCATTTTTTGTTTTGTATTTTATTTAATAATACTTCTTTATTTGGTAAATAATATCCATCAAAGATTGTAGCATCATTTAAGGCTTTATAATTAAAAACTATTCTAGCTTTTAACAATTTCACTGTGTTTTCTAACTATAAATGCAGGAGAACTATGTAGACTGTTGGATGGTCTGATTACTTTTAAGTCTAAAAGCTCTTTAATTTGAACTTTAAATTCTTCTAAATCTTCTAAAGAATATTTCATAGGTCTTACTCTTATTATTTTATTAGGATCTTTTAATTTTATTTCTGCTAATGTTTTGTCTTTATCCCAAGCTGCTAAAGGATTTTCATTATATGTTTCTTTGAATCTTTCTTTAATATTTTCAAAAGAGTCAATGCTTTCATGTTTTAAAATTGGTATTTTTTTCAAGTTTAGGGATATCACCACGCTGTGCTGGTATAGGTTGGTAACTTGGATCAACAGCATATGCTTGTTTAAGTCTAGGTGCTAAAATGGGTGTTCCACATGGTGTAGTAAATATAATATGTTCTGTTAACTGGGTCATAGGTTGATATGCTAGGCAGAAATTATTTCCTAACAATATGTCTGGACCTTGAACATTACTAGCCTATAACTTTGGTATTTTAATTTTAATATTTCCTATTGTAATGGGGACATTAACAGCATAATCTTTATAACAGATTTCCTTTTCTTGTATATCTAAAGCAATTATAGAAGATCCGTCTTGAATCCACCACTTTTTGTGGTAAAATATATTTTTTACACAATGATATTCCTGATCCTGTATCTATATATGCATTTAGTTTTATTGGTTGGTAATAAGGTATTTCTATAGTTCCTTCGATGTATGTAGAGTATGCACTACAAGAGGAACAGGGGTTTCCAACGGCCAGGAGCCGTTGGCGGCCGTTGGAAACCCCGTTGGAAGCCGTTGGTCAATCCGTTGGTATACGGGTCAACGGCTTCCAATGACTTCCAACGCAAACGATGCGTAATTTCCAACGGCTTCCAACTGATAAATAAGGACACGTGTATGATGTTTTGAGCAAATAGGCCGTTGGAAGCCGTTTGTATGGAATGACCTGTAAGCCGTCGCTGGCCGTTGGTTGCCGTTGGAAATCTGGGTGTTTTTTTTGGCAGATTTTAGATTTACCACTACAAACCACACAACAAATATAAAACATTCTAAACTGCTCCATTTCGAGCATATAACTCACAATCTCAACCATATATACACCCAAACACAATACGAAATAAAAAAAAACACAGAACACATAAATTAACCAATATTTACATAACATTACCACCAAATTTCGCCAAAACAACACCAAACCATCACCATGTCCAAAATAACATAACCATCTCCAAACAACATAACCAACACCATGTCCAAACCGTACCATCACCAAACCATCATAACATCATGTCCAAACCATCATAACAAAATATATACAACTACCATGCATGTAGCAAGCCTCACCAACTCTCAAAACACATCAAAACAAGCTAACTTGATCAACTCTCTCCCCCTGAAGATGAAGGTGTCGTACCGTGCTGGGCAATGTACTCCGCCAATCGCTGGTTAAGCAACTCCATCTGCTCTTTAAGGCGACGATCACGTTCATGAAGCTCTGCAATCTGTGCTTTCAACTGTGCGATTTCTTCCTTTTCCTGAGCCTTCTGATACATCTGCTGAGATGCTGTAATCTGTATATAATTTCAGATTTTCAGTATTTCATAATAGTAGTTCGAATACATTTGAGTTTTTATTATAAATTTTAGTATTACCTCTAGATTTCCATAAACATATCATCTGTTTCGGGTAGCAGGATCCATGACAGCATCAAATATCTTGTCCTCATCTTCCTTGGTCAGCTCAGTCCTCCCTGTAGCTTCTAGTACCTACGCCCTTTGCTCCTGAAATTTCTCCTGTTAAACAAAAATAAAATAAATTTAGATAACACTATTTTAATTAAATTATAAGTCTACTAAACTATTTTATACTTACATATCTCTCACGCGCCTTATCATCATGGTCCCAAGTGTACGAAACTGAGCCTATGTCGTCAGTCTGACTCAATGCATGTGTATGCTCGAAAACATCCCAGTACGACATAGGAGCCATACGCGCTCTCTCCTGAAATAAGCATGCACACATGTAAATTAAAACTTAAACTTAAATCAACTATTAATTTTAACTAGTTATGAATTAAAATTTTAAACTGTGCAATTACAAAATATACCAGATCCTCACGATGATGCTGAAATGACTTGGACCCACCTCGATGCGTAACCGGATTCTTGCTCCTATTAGCTGCATTTCTCTCAGACGAGGCCTATACATTTAAATTTTTAAAAAAATGTCTTAGCCTAAATCACGTACTAGTTGAATAGAATAATTGAAATTAAAAATATGCAGTAAAATTTACCAGAAAGTTCTCATTACTATTCCAATAAGTAAATAGATCATTCCACACTGACTCGCTCACCCAAGACTGCCTTTTCCCACTTGATTTTAAAGTGTTCATTGTTTGTATGTAATTTGCTGCCACTTTACTGTTCCACTGGCGCTTAACGAGACCCAAATCCGTCTCCTGGAGATCCACCGCACCCTGCGTTTTTTTATAAATAGCATACATATAAAGTTATCAAATAGGAGCATGTACTTAATATAAGAAATGTTATATCATACATACGTACCAAAAAATCCTGCCATATGGTCTCCTTAACTAAGTCGGGTATCGAGCTCCAAGTGGGCCAACATGCAGTCATGCGGGCCTGATAAGCACGTTTTGATATCCTCAAAACGGTATTGGACGGCTCCAACTCAAACCCCCTGTGTTAAACGGGAAAAAAAATACATGGTTGCTAGAACAACAATTTAAATAATTTATTGTACTTAAATTAAATTTATACTAAAAACTTAGTTTTTACCCTTTTGATGCTTTTGGCTTAAGCCAGACCACAGGACGAGATAACTCCGACGATGGACCACCCTCCTCGCCACCTGACGCCATACCTGTTACAAACAAAAACATAACAAAACATAACATAACATAACTATATGTAAAAACATGGTATTAGATAACATGAGTACTTGATAATAGAAATGTCATAACATGAGTACAAGTTTGTTTCATAAAAGTGTTAAATATAAGTTTGATTCATAGATTTGTCTAGTTAACATATGATCGAGTTCGATTCATAGAAGTGTTAAATATAAGTTTGATTCATATATATGTCTAGTTAACATATGAGTTTGATTCATAGAAATGTCATGAAAATAAATATATGGTTACTTGATAATAGAAATGTCATAACATAAAATTACCTTTTGAAAATGAGGAGTGTTAGTTAGTCGTCCTCATCACTTTCAGATTCCGACTCTATTTCCTCCTCCATATATGGTTCATCTGTTGTAACGACCCGTATTCTACGCATCATAGGATCGTAGGATATTTATTTCTTTCACAGACGAAGTCGTCTGGTCATGTAACTTTGGGAGACGACTATTGTGGTCATTTCCCATGTTCATGATTTTTCCCGATTTTTAAATGAGCATCTTACCCCTAGTTGGCACTGTTTTGGCCATAACTTTTGACTGGAAAGGAATTTTCACCTGAAACCACTTCCATTAGCTCCGGATGATGGTTTACAATTCCGTAGAGTGGTCACATTATCCAAACGGACTCACCGTTTGGGAGATATGGCTGAAACAAGTTTCAGATGGTGAAAAAGAGCTTAATTGGGCTTAACCGGGTGATTAGCAGCTAGGCCCAGAAGGGAATTTCGGGTTTAGAGGTATAGGAGGACTGATTAGGGTTAGGAAATCACTTTCATTTCAGTTTTGAGCCGCCACAAACCTTCTTGAGACATTAGTAATGGCTTCCATCCTCTAAAACCACTCCAAAACACATTTTTAGTGAAGATTAATCCTAAACTACATCAAAACAAGGCCAAATAGCATCAGAGCAAGGTTGGAGCTGCTGCTATACATAGGGGTTTGACCCAAACAGAGAGTATTTCAGATTTGGTGTTTTATTTTGCGGCAAAGGTGAGTGATAGCATCGTTTTGACACTAATTCCAGTTAATTAAGGGTGATTAGTGAAGATTAGCGAATTGATACTCTAATAAATTCTGGAAAAATGTTTAGAAATTCTTAAATAATATTTTATGCCTCTGTTAGAAATTTGGTTAGATTTGGTTAAGTTTTATTAATTCTATGATTAGTTTTATTTAATCATGCTTAAGGGAAAATAAGGGGATTTTGGGCACATTTGATCCATTTTGACATGTAAATTCATTGTTTTGGTGTTTGTGGTTAGTTTGCTATGTTGTTATGACTATTTGACATGATTTGTGATTGATTAGAATAGTTAGATTTGTCAAAAACGTCGTCGAACGGCGTAAACAAGTTGCTGGAAAAAGTTGCAGAAAGTTGTGCAGGGCTTCGGATCGGATCGGATCGGATGAGGGCTCGGATCGGATATGTGAACTGGGCAAGAAAACCCGACCCGAACTGGAGTTTGGCACATAAGAGACTTGGCAAAAAGGAAGGCCGTTTACATTGAGTTGGAGTGGACAAGGGGATCGGATCGGAAGAATAATGGAGGCCAGATCGGATCGAAAGAATAATGGAGGCCAGATCGGATCGACTAAAGAATGGAAGGCTACGACTGGAGTAAGGCGAAGGGATCGGATCGGATTAGAGTAGATGGAAAACGAGGGAGCTGATCGGAGAAGGAGCATGAACTGGAAGGAAGACAGCAACCCGACCCGACCCGCAGGGGGACACCGACCCGACCCGAAGTGAAGTACCCGACCCGAATGGAAAGATGACAGGGAAGGAGGACCGAACCGAACCGACGAGGGTAATAACTACCGAACCGAACCGAATTCTAGGGCTGCTACTGCACGACAACTCTTCTGAAGACCCACTCCAATTCGACCAAACCAAAGATGCAAAGGAAGTCCAAATGAGAAGCTAGAGCTCAAGATCCAGATGGGAATCAACGAGTTCGCTTCATGATTGGGTTTTGCTGCGGGACGCATGTTAAGGGGTTATCGATGTCTATAGCTTTGGACCACTATGGTAGGAGGTACGAAGGCGGATTCAGGGCCATTATGGAATTGGTAGGACCAAGGGCTACGACCAATGTGATGGGTTATTGAAATGTTTGGTCATGACTCCATGTGTTTAGCTTGGTCATAGCAGGGTTTCTACAAGTCGGGATTCGTCGTTACCTCAATTTGTCTAGTGTTCCAAAGTGGTAGATATCGTATGCTTTACGCACTGAGTGAGAGATGTGAGGATGGTTGCTATGGTTGATTTGTTTGTTATCATTATGACATGCTCACCCCCACCCCCGTATCTCTTACACAGTACGTTAGGGGCACCTTAGAGTATTGTACGGTATGTAGTGCTAACTCTTTGGTTGCAGGTCCAGGTTCAGGTATGGTTTAGTATACCTGTTATTGTTCTGTTTAGATGCTTATCGCTCATACCAGGCTTTATGTCTAACCCAGAGTTTTATGTCTCCTCTTATTACTCTGGGTGCTCACACGAGCAGACTAGAGACAAGTTAGCTGGTGATGCACGGGTAGATGATCCGGAGACGAGCAGGAGGCTTCCACGTAATATATATAGTATTCTCCATGTGTTGTAAAAGATCACTGCTTGGGCATTGGTGGTGCATCTTCTACTTTAGCTTTCTTTTGTTTAGAGACAGTAAATTTGGAAAGTTATAATAAGCTGTATTTGGATTTCCGCTGCTCTGATGTTGATGTTGATTTTAGTTATCAACTTATGCACTGTCTCACCTGTTTTATGTCAAGTATGTTATTATTATATTTTACTCCATGCACTGTGAGACATTCTACAGGTTCTTGATTAGTTCGTTTCCTTCTTTCCTTTCTCCTGACGACTGTCCCGTGCTAGTCGGGCATGTGTACAGCGCACTTTCGGAGGAAATGCAGGCTGGTGCGGGGCGGGCCGTCTCACTTGGTATCAGAGCTCTAGGTTGTGTAGTTAACCTAGGGAAGTTATCAGGGAGAGATAGTATACGTATACGAGAGAGCGTATTTGTGATTACTTTGATTTTTAAAATCTATATGTATATACTATTAGTAGTATAAGAATGAAGTCGTGCTGCACTAGCACCACTATGGGGTCGTTAATCGTTTCCTTTTTCAGATTGACGATGAGCCGATATGTTAGAGGTACCGGTAGAGGGGCCAATAATGGGAATGCTGCTGACATGAGAACGATGTTTACTGACCTCATGAGAGAGACGCTTAGAGATGTACAGAGGGCAGCTCCCAATGGTGGAAATGGTGGTGGTCCAATAGTGCAGGCGCCGAGGGTCGACTTCGCCAAGCTAAATAAGGATTATACTAGCCTTGGTGGGAAGCCATTTCACGGAACGGAGTCGGCCACGGATGTTCAAGATTGGTTGGATAGTTGCGAACGTATCTTCGAGGATTGGGTATAGAGGATGCGATGAAGAGAAAGCTAGCGTCCCGTCAGCTGCAAGGGCGGGCAATGAATTGGTGGGATGCTATAAAGGCAGCTACTCCCGAAGATCAGATTACTTGGGAGCAGTTTAAGGTTCGCTTTAGCGAGAAGTTCATTCCAGCTGCTCAGAAGTCAGTGCTGTTTAAGAAATTCTTGGAACTCAAGCAGAATGGCAGAGCTGTTTCGGAGTATATTGCTGAATTCGACACTTTGTCGAAGTATGGGTTATCTCTTATTGATACTGCCGAGAAAAAGAATGAGAACTTCATAACTGGTTTGGATCAGTACTTGGGGGAAAGACTTATTAACCACATCGATGAGACGTTTGAGTCGATTGTGGGGAAAGCATTAAGATCAGAAAGTCTCTACCCTAAGCCGAAGACTGAGGTTGCATCCGCAGATGAGCCAAAACCACAAACAAGTGGTGGAGGCAAGGGTGGTTCCCAGAATAAGAGAAAGCAGAATCAGGCTAAGGATGGCCAGAAGAAAAAGAATAAACAAGATGTTGAGTGCTTCAGCTGTGGTAAGAAGGGCCATTATGCTAGTAATTGTCGGGCCAAGCCAGCGGATAGGAAGTGCTTCAACTGTGGCCAAATGGGACATCACAAGGACAAGTGTCCGCAACCCCCCAAAGAAAAGCAAATGGTGAAAGCCTACGCCCTTAATGCTATTCCTTCTTCGTTGAATGCCCCAACAGCGGCGGAGAAGGGAAAGAATGTTGTCATTCAAGGTATGCTTTCTGTTTATGATGTTCCTGTTAGAGTTTTGTTTGATACCGGAGCTTCCAGTTCTTTCATATCTAGTGACCTGGTAGATAGGTTGGGATTGGAGCCCGAGATTGTCGATAGACCTTTAGTAGTGGCGAACCCGATTGGTGGTTCTACTAGCCTTAGCATGATTTGTCGTAATGTGGTCTTATCGAGTCATGGATGCATGTTTGTTTGTGATTGCTTTGTTTTGGGCTTTACTGGTTTTGGCATTATTTTGGGAGTAGATTGGCTCCAAAGATACGGGGTGGTGGTAGACTGTGAGGGCTTTTTGGTGACAGCTAGAGCGGATGATGGGAGGAGGATAGTGTTTGGTGGTCTACCCAGTGAGGGGGTATTGGCTAGTTTTCTAAACTCCCTCGACATTCCGCATAGTGAGTTGTCAGGTTTGCCCGTGGTTGGCCAGTATCCGGATGTTTTCGAAGAAGTGACCGGACTTCCACCACACCGAGAGATTGAGTTCCGTATTGATTTGGTAAAAGATGTCAGGCCTATAGTGATGCCACTTCGTCGTATGGCACCAAGGGAGCAGCGAGAGCTCGAGGTGCAAGTCAGCGATCTTTTGAAGAAGGGATTTATCAGGAGTGTTTCTGAATGGGGAGCACCAGTTGTGTTTGCTACCAAGGCGGATGGTTCCCTTCGTTTGTGTGTAGACTACCGCGAGTTGAATAAAGTAACGAGGAAGAACAAGTATCCTCTACCGCGGATAGATGATTTGTTCGATCAGTTGAGTGGCGCGAGAGTATTTTCTCAGTTGGATCTCGCGACAGGTTTTCATCAGCTTAGAGTGGAAGCTGAGAGTATAGCTAAAACGGCATTTCGGATGCCGTCTGGATTATATGAGTGGTTGGTCATGCCATTCGGGCTGACCAATGCCCCAGCATATTTTGTGGATCTTATGAATAGGGTATTTAGAGATCAGTTGAATAAGTTTGTCCTTGTGTTCGTTGACGATATTTTGGTATATTCGAGGACATGGGAAGAACACAAGGGACACTTAAGAATAGTGATGGAGGTGTTGAGAAAACACCAATTGAAAGCAAAGTTTTCTAAGTGTCACTTTTGGAAGAGGGAAGTGAGGTTCTTGGGTCATGTTGTTTCAGAAAATGGTATTGCCATGGACCCAGCGAAGGTGGCTACGGTACAGGATTGGCCTACGCCCAAGAATGCAACAGATGTAAGAAGTTTCTTGGGGTTAGCTGGATATTATCGTAAGTTTATCCAAGGTTTCTCCAAGATAGCAGCACCATTGACCCAGTTGACCAAGAAGAATCAAGCTTTTGTCTGGGATGAAAGGTGCGAGAATGCATTCAAGAGTCTAAAGGACAAGTTGACAAGCGCACCAGTGTTAGTCATTCCTAAGGAGAATGAAGAGATGACGGTATACACGGATGCCTGTGGTACCGGACTGGGTGCTGTATTGATGCAAGGCGGTAGGGTTGTAGCTTATGCAAGTCGGCAATTGAAACCGCACGAGAGAAGATACCCTACCCATGATTTGGAATTGGCAGCGATTGTGTTCACGTTAAAGATGTGGAGACACTATCTCTTGGGAGAAAGATTTGAGCTGTTTACAAATCATAAGTCGTTGAAGTATCTCTTCTCCCAGAAGGATTTAAATCTCCGTCAGCAGAGATGGTTAGAATTCTTGGCTTCCTATGACTTTGACATCGCATATACACCGGGAAAAGGCAATGCGGTGGCTGATGCATTGAGTAGGAGACATGCCAGCTTAAGCTCTATGTTTCTAGAATGGAAGCATCTGGAGTACATCGCTGGGTATGATTTCAGACCAAAGTGCGAATTGGATCCAGAAATGTTAGCAAGTTTGACGATCAGACCCACTTTGATTGAGCGGATCGGATCTAGTCAGAGGGACGATCCTAACCTATTGGAAATCATCTCCAAGTTAGAGATGGGTATCGATGAGGAGATGAACAAGTATGGGATTGATCAAGATGGATGGCTTAGAAAGAATCGAAAGCTCGTTGTACCCAATGTCAATGGATGGAGAGATGAAGTGCTTAGAGAATGTCATCACTAAAAACTGACTATACACCCCAGTGGTAACAAGATGTATCGAGACATGAAGCAGACCTACTACTGGGAAGGGATGAAAAGAGACATTAGGAGGTTTATATCCAAATGTACGAATTGCCAGCTAGTTAAAGCTGAGCAAAAGAAGCCTAGTGGGTTATTGCAACCATTAGAAATTCCCGAATGGAAATGGGAGCAAGTCTCGATGGATTTCATCGATGGTTTACCAAAGACTAAATCGGGACATGATAGCATTTGGGTAATCGTGGATCGATTGACTAAGAGTGCAAGATTCATACCAGTCAAATCGACCAGAACGGCAGCTAAGTTAGCAGAATTGTATATGAAGTGGGTAGTGAGATTTCATGGAGTACCTAAAAACATTGTGAGTGACCGAGACCCGTTGTTCACTAGTGGGTTTTGGAAGAGCTTACAAGAGGCTCTAGGGTCAGAGTTACATCTCAGTACCGCATATCATCCTCAGACCGACGGTCAGACGGAGAGGGTGAATCGTATTTTGGAAGATCTCTTGAGAGCATGTATATTGGATTTTGGTGGATCATGGGATGACCATTTGCATCTAGTAGAGTTTGCATATAATAATAGCTACCAATCCAGTATCGGTATGGCTCCGTTTGAAGCTTTGTACGGAAGACCATGCAACTCACCATCATGTTGGATAGAGACCGGCGAGAAGTTTATGCTTGGACCAGATGTGGTGAGGGAAACTTCAGATAAAATCAAGACCATTCAACAACGAATGAAGGCTGCCCAAGATAGGCAGAAGAGTTATGCTGATAAGAGGAGAAGAGACTTAAAATTCTCCGTTGGCGACTTGGTGTTTGTCAAGATTTCTCCATTGAAGAGTGTAATACGATTTGGCAGGAGAGGCAAGTTGGCACCAAGATTCGTTGGCCCATTCCCTGTTCTTGAACTAGTCGGGAATTTGGCATACAGAATTGACTTACCGGAGAAGATGGCGGGAGTTCACGACGTATTTCATGTTTCCCAACTAAGGAAGTTCGTTCACGACCCAGATATAACTATTTCACCTGATCAGTTAGAGGACTTCGAAGTAGAACCCGAGGCGGTTGGGAACCGCAAGCCGGCCCGTATTGTCGAGCACGACATGAAGCAACTTCGAAGGAAGGCGGTGAAGTTGGTCAAGGTTCAGTGGAGCGAGGACGAGAATGATTGTACTTGGGAGACAGAGGAGAACATTAGGAAGACATACCCAGAACTCTTTGCCTGGTAAGATTTTGACTTCGATTTAGTTTTCCGCATGCTAGGGTAGGCTTGTTTGTTTGTTTTGCATGTTTGAATGTTGTATATGGCTGTTAGGCATGCGGGATCTTTTGCATGTTTTGGGTTAAGGAATTTCGGGGACGAAATTTCTTAAGGGGGGAGAGTGTAACGACCCGTATTCTACGCATCATAGGATCGTAGGATATTTATTTCTTTCACAGACGAAGTCGTATGGTCATGTAACTTTGGGAGACGACTATTGTGGTCATTTCTCATGTTCATGATTTTTCCCGATTTTTAAATGACCATTTTACCCCTAGTTGGCACTGTTTTGGCCATAACTTTTGACTGGAAAGGAATTTTGACCTGAAACCACTTCCATTGGCTCCGGATGATGGTTTATAATTCCGTAGAGTGGTCACATTAGCCAAACGGACTCACATTTGGGAGATACATCTGAAACAAGTTTCAGATGGTTAAAAACAGCTTAATTGGGCTTAACTGGGTGATTAACAGCTAGGCCCAGAGGGAAATTTCGGGTTTAGAGGTATAGGAGGACTGATTAGGGTTAGGAAATCACTTTCATTTCAGTTTTGAGCCGCCACAAACCTTCTTGAGACATTAGTAATGGCTTCCATCCTCTAAAACCACTCCAAAACACATTTTTAGTGAAGATTAAGCCTAAACTACATCAAAACAAGGCCAAATAGCATCAGAGCAAGGTTGGAGCTGCTGCTATACATAGGGGTTTGACCCAAACAGAGAGTATTTCAGATTTGGTGTTTTATTTTGTGGCAAAGGTGAGTGATAGCATCGTTTTGACACTAATTACAGTTAATTAAGGGTGATTAGTGAAGATTAGCGAATTGATACTCTAATAAATTCTGGAAAAATGTTTAGAAATTATTAAATAATATTTTATGCCTCTGTTAGAAATTTGGTTCGATTTGGTTAAGTTTTATTAATTCTATGATTAGTTTTATTTAATCATGCTTAAGGGAAAATAAGGGGATTTTGGGCACATTTGATCCATTTTGACATGTAAATTCATTGTTTTGGTGTTTGTGGTTAGTTTGCTATGTTGTTATGACTATTTGACATGATTTTTGATTGATTAGAATAGTTAGATTTGTCAAAAACGTCGTCGAACGGCGTAAACAAGTTACTGGAAAAAGTTGCAGAAAGTTGTGCAGGGCTTCGGATCGGATCGGATGAGGGCGCGGATCGGATATGTGAACTGGGCAAGAAAACCCGACCCGAACTGGAGTTTGGCACATAAGAGACTTGGCAAAAAGGAAGGCCGTTTACATAGAGTTGGAGTGGACAAGGGGATCGGATCGGAAGAATAATGGAGGCCAGATCGGATCGGAAGAATAATGGAGGCCAGATCGGATCGACTCAAGAATGGAAGGCTACGACTGGAGTAAGGCGAAGGGATCGGATCAGAGTAGATGGAAAACGAGGGAGCTGATTGGAGAAGGAGCATGAACTGGAAGGAAGACAGTAACCCGACCCGACCCGGAGGGGGACACCGACCCGACCCGAAGTGAAGTACCCGACCCGAACCGAATGGAAAGATGACAAGGAAGGAGGACCGAACCGAACCGACGAGGGTAATAACTACCGAACCGAACCGAATTCTTGGGCTGCTACTGCACGACAACTCTTCTGAAGACCCACTCCAATTCGACCAAACCCGAGATGCAAAGGAAGTCCAAATGAGAAGCTAGAGCTCAAGATCCAGATGGGAATCAACGAGTTCGCTTCATGATTGGGTTTTGCTGCGGGACGCGTGTTAAGGGGTTATCGATGTCTATAGCTTTGGACCATTATGGTAGGAGGTACGAAGGCGGATTCAGGGCCATTATGGCATTGGTAGGACCAAGGGCTACGACCAATGTGATGGGTTATTGAAATGTTTGGTCATGACTCCATGTGTTTAGCTTGGTCATAGCAGGGTTCCTACAAGTCGGGATTCGTCGTTACCTCAATTTGTCTAGTGTTCCAAAGTGGTAGATATCGTATGCTTTACGCACTGAGTTAGAGATGTGAGGATGGTTGCTATGGTTGATTTGTTTGTTATCATTATGACATGCTCACCCCCACCCCCGTATCTCTTACACAGTACGTTAGGGGCACCTTAGAGTATTGTACGGTATGTAGTGCTAACTCTTTGGTTGTAGGTCCAGGTTCAGGTATGGTTTAGTATACCTGTTATTGTTCTGTTTAGATGCTTATCGCTCATACCAGGCTTTATGTCTGACCCAGAGTTTTATGTCTCCTCTTATTACTCTGGGTGCTCACACGAGCAGACTAGAGACAGGTTAGCTGGTGATGCACGGGTAGATGATCCGGAGACGAGCAGGAGGCTTCCACGTAATATATATAGTATTCTCCCTGTGTTGTTAAAGATCACTGCTTGGGCATTGGTGGTGCATCTTCTACTTTAGCTTTCTTTTGTTTAGAGACAGTAAATTTGGAAAGTTGTAATAAGTTGTATTTGGATTTCCGCTGCTCTGATGTTGATGTTGATTTTAGTTATCAGCTTATGCACTGTCTCACCTGTTTTATGACAAGTATGTTATTATTATATTTTACTCCATGCGCTGTGAGACATTCTACAGGTTCTTGATTAGTTTTTTTCCTTCTTTCCTTTCTCCTGACGACCGTCCCGTGCTAGTCGGGCATGTGTACAGCGCACTTTCGGAGGAAATGCAGGCTGGTGCGGGGCGGGCCGTCTCATCTGTAGTCTCAAATACATCAATTAATGCATTCGATTCATCGTTTAGAGGTCCAAAATCTGTTTGATCATCAGTTATTACTATTTCTGCATTTTCCTCGACGTCTGCTTGATAAGCTTGGTCATTGGGAATATTACGCCCGTCAAATGTAAACCTTTCTTTTGTTTTGAAAACAGCCCACCCATCTATTTTGTCTCTTCTCATAGAAGGATAAGGAGCATAATATACTTGAAGAGCCTGTTTGGCAAGTACGAAAGGGTCGTACTTATAATAATGGGACGTATGTCTTACTTCTATCAGATTATATTTTGGGTGCACGTTGATTCCAGAACCCGGAACATTGCTGAACCAGTTGCATTTAAACAAAAATACTTCTTCCGTGGGTCTTGTGAAATATGTCAATTGCAGAATCTGGTTTAGCATGCCATAAAAATCGTGTACATGGTCGTTTGGATCATCACTACCTTTAACAAATACACCGCTATTGTCAGTTAATTTTTCAGCACCATATTCTTTAGTGTTAAATTTATATCCATTGACAAAGAATATTGGATATGTCTTCACATTTCTTTTAGGTCCCAATGCCAAATGTTTCAATCCTTCATCCACAATACAATTTGTTGGATCAAAAACATAATTAGTAAACCAACTAGCGAATTCTTTGCTGATATCGCCGTTTGGATACTGTGATTCATAAATGCTGCAATCATAGGACATACGTTACATATATGATTAAAGATACAATACATGTATACATAGATGCATAAGTACAGTACCTAACGAATGGTGCAACTTCGGTGCAATTGAGAAGAATATATGTGTGTGCTATATTGTAATCTTTATCGTTCATCCATTCCTCCACACATCTACCAGAAGGCCGACCATATTTTTTTAAATTAGATAAAGTCGCTTGGCAGTCATCTTGATCAATGCCTTCATCATTACGTGCAGTACTTGCAAATGAGATGTTCACATGATCACTAAAATAATGAGAGAAAAAAAATGAAGCTTCTTCTTCAATGTATGATTTGCAAATAGAACCTTCAACTCTAGCTTTCTGCCTCACTTTTTTCTTTAGATGATTTAAATACCTGTTTAGAATTATTGTAAATTATTTTTTCATACACTTAACCAAAATTTAATTAACTGAATATTAATATACCTTTCAAATGGATACATCCATCCGTATTGCACAGGCCCTCGAAGACGTGCTTCTGATGGAAGATGAATAGGTAAATGCTCGATAACATTGAAAAACCCTGGAGGAAATATTTTTTCCAATTTGCAGAGTAATATGGGGATTTCTTCCTCTAGTTTACGTAGATGGTCAATTTTTAATGTAGATGAACAAAGCTCTTTATAGAACAAACTAAGCTTGTTACAACAGTCCAACCTTTCACGGGCAATAGTTCTTTGAAAGCGACGGGCAATAAATTTTCCATCATAACATGACAGTCGTGGCTTTTCATCCCGCTAAGTTTACTGTTTTTATAGTCAACACATCTACGAAGATTGGAAAATATACCATCTGGGAATCTTAACCCTTCCATCCATTTTAAAAATATTTTTATTTGATTAGTATCCAGTTCATAGCACGCTTTCGGTTTTCTAGTGTCATTTGGCTTTATATGAAGCTCCAGACGATTACATATTACTTAAATATCACGTCTGGATTTCAAATCATCTTTCGTCTTCCCTTTGACATTCAAAATTGTGTTGATTATGTTATCAAACATGTTTTGCTCATTATGCATCACGTCAATATTATGACGAATCAGAAGATCTTTCCAATAAGGCAACTCCCAAAATATGCTTTGTTTCCACCAATTATGAATTGATGATTTACCTTGAATTTCTGTCTGTACTCCGATTTCATGAATCTTGGGAAAATCTTGTACAAGTTCATAAATTTCCTCACTTGTCCATACTTTAGGTGGTCGTAAAGTTTCAAGTCTATTTGCTGTAAAAAAATTCTTATCCCTTCTAAAAGGATGATTAATATGAAGAAAACATCTATGACAGTCAAACCATGAAATTTTCTTTCCAATAGGTGAAGAAAATGCTCTTGTTTCTTCCATACAGTACGGACAAGCTAGACAACCAGCCGTATTCCAACCTGAAAGCATCGCATAAGTAGGAAAATCGCTAATTGTCCACAATAGAGAAGCATGCATACGAAAGTTTTTCTTTTGGGAAATATCATATGTTTCTACCCCTTCATACCACAATTTTTTTTAATTCTTCAATCAACGGTTGTAAATAAACATCGATTCCTTGTGTCGGATCATCAGGATCAGGTACGGCAATTGTAAGAAACATATAAGGAGTTTTCATACACATCCACGGAGGAAAATTATAAGGTGTTACAATTACAGGCCAGGATGAATATTTAGAACCAAATTGAGAAAATGATGAAAACCCATCCGTACATAAACCTAGTCTAACATTGCGACTCTCAGATGCAAAATTGGGATACTTTTGATCAAAATGCTTCCATGCTTCTCCATCAGATGGGTGTGTTAACGTACCTTCTTCCTATGTTCTCACCTTGTGCCATCTCATATGTTGCGCGGTTACAGAAGATGCATATAACCTTTGAAGTCTAGGAATAATCGGTAAATAATGCATACGTTTATACGGGACTTCCTTTCCCTTTTTCTTTCTTGGTTTGTATCTTTCTTGATTACATATTCTACAATTCTTAAGCTTGATATCTTCCTTCCAAAATAGCATGCAACCCTTTAGACATGTATCTATTTTTTGATACGGTAAACCAAAGGCCGACATCATTTTTTTTACTTCATAATGGTTTTCGCACATTAAATTATTGGGAGGCATATGCCGCTTCGCAGCTAGTACAACAGCTGTAAATCCAGCTTTTGTGAGGTTGTATTTAGATTTCATCGCAATGTATTCAACAGTTACTGATAATTGAGTTCCGCTTTCACAGCCTTCCCAAAGGGGTTTTTTGCGGCATCTAATAAGTCATATAATTTTTTGGCTTCAATATTTGGTTCTTCTTCATCATTACCATCGTCATCATTACCAACGTTTTCATTAAATTGTTGAACCGGGAACATAGAACGTGCAGCATCTTCAACCATTTGTTCTACGAGATTCGTTGTGGCAATTTCATTATTCGCTACCTCCTCAACTTGTATAGAAGTAGATGCTAACGGTTCTCCATGACGATCCCAAACTAAATAGTTCGGCACAAAACCGTACTGATGCAAATGAACTCTGACCATTTGCGTTATCAAATGCTTCAATAACTTGCATCTACTACACAGACAATGGATTTTGACATCGTTTCCATTGTTACTTAAAGCGAAATCAATAAACACGCTGACACCATTAATAAAATGTTTGTTTATTGTGCCATCGGTTTCTCTTCGTTTGTACATCCAGCTTCGATCATTAAAATAATCGTCCATTTTTTATAAGTACATATAAAATTAGAAAGAATTATATAAAATTAGATTCATAATTTTTGTGTCCGATCGCTCAAACGCTAAGATTGTATTTTAATGACAACATTTCTTTTACATATTAATTATGATGATAAAATTTGCATTGACAATGTGTTAAAACAATTTTTGTGATTAATGCATGTTATGTCAATTGATCATTTAATGGTGGGTTATCCTACCTCCCATTACAAATACAATAACGTAATTAAATCGCGTAAATCTTTTCAATTTAAACGATTCAACAAAATTTCGGCAGCACTTCCCTTTAGTTCCCTAAATAGTACACAATTGCTTGTGCACAGGGAACATAAAGGAAGTGCTTTTGAAATTTTGAGAACCGTTTAAAATGAAATACTTTACGAGATTTAATTTCGTTATTGTATTCGTAACTTGTCCAATACAAAGGACAAATCCAATAAAAATTGTATACAATGAATATAAATGTCCGTTCCGTTAATAAAACGAACATCATATCACGATTATATACAATACTTATCAGACGGGGCCAAAAAAACTCTCTAAGGCTTTATGAATATAACATATTATGAATACGTATTTTTTCATGATTGAAGTGTTTTTTGTACTCTTTTGTGCGCCTTAGCGCATTTTTGCGCCTTAACCCAAAAAAAACAAACTTAAATATTTCCAGTTGCACGACACTTTTTCAACAAATTAAATATTGTTTTCAATGAATTGGGGCTCAACCAAACAAACAAATACATAGATTATCAACTATATACATACATACATACATACATACATACATACATACATACATACATACAACACTATATATATGCATATATACATATTCAACTTTAACTAATTAAACCCTAGATTAGCAACATAATCAAGTAAATCTACAAATACAAAACTCATTAACAACAACTACTTAAACTAATTAAAACTCTAAATCATAACAACTAAGTAATTTATAAATCAAAACCCTAAATTAGCAACTTAAATAATTAAACCCTACATTAGCAACTAATTAACAACATTAGACACACAAACATACTCTAATTATGCTTAAATTACTAAACGGGGTATTAAACAAAATTTAGGTTAAACACATACCTTGAAATCGGAGAGAATCGGAGTTTAAAGAGGATGAGAGAGTGCCTTGATTGATTTGGAGAGTTGCTAGATGGATGATGGCGTGGGATTGGTGATTTCAGAATTGAAGGAGGGAAAGATTGGGGGTTTTGGGAGAAAATTCGTGGGTTTGGAGAGAATGAGGAAGAAGGAGCAGCTCTCGGCTGATTTGTGCTGAATCCTATGTAACGGGGGGCAACGGCTTCCAACGGATTAAAAACCAACGACGCAAACGGTTTCCAACGGCATATATTTTGTATACGTTAGAAACATACGTATTTTGGCTTCCGTTGGAAGCCGTTGGTCAACGGCCGTTGGAAGTGTCTGTTGCAATACTGTTCAATTCTTGAAGTGATGGTGACGTGACCACTGCCTTTTTTATATGTTGTTTATCAGTTCTTGGAAATTCATATTGATCTAACTGTATATATGAATCTCTTAAGGTAAAAGTATATTTTGTAATAAAATTCATTCCTAATAATATTTCATTTTTTGCTAATTTGTCATCTACTAACATTTCCATTTGTATTTGTAGGATTTTCCCATTTTTGTCTATGAGTGATAGCCTTGCTTCTACACTTTTTTCTAAAACATGTATTTTTCCAAAATAATCTACATATTTATAAGGATTTTGTATTGTATTGTATGGGTATGTTTGTACTAGATAGGGATTAATATGAGATGATGCTGCTCCTGTATCTAAGAGCACATTTACTTCTTTGTTATCCAAAAAACTTGTATATATAACTGTTTGCTTGATTCTGTTAGATTTAATCTTTCTAGAGGTATTAATTCTAAATCTTTTTCCTGGGAAGATATATTTATATCTCTTAATGAATTAGAAGTTGATGCTTCATTGTCATAACATATTCTAAAAGAATTTTTGTTACGTGGTTTTACTATTGGTTGGGTTTTATATCTGTTTTTCCTATGAAGGATTAACTCTTGTGGAAAGTCTAATTCTTCATGTTTTAGTTCTTTGGGAGGTATAACCTCACATATATCAGAAAATGGTTTGGCTATATTGATATTTTCTTCTTTGAATTTCTTTGTAGTGATATGATGTTTAGTCGAGTAAGCATATACCATACAAGCTGTAATACTACATACTTTACTTCCTAGAGGCATTTTAAGTCTTTCAATTTTATGATACATTGTAAGTCCTAGTTCTATATTTTGATCAGATAGTGAAATTGCAAAATCAGGAAATATTCTCATTTTTATTGTTCGGTATGCAAAATTCCCTCTTATTACTCCTAACAGGGCATCTTTTGCATCATGAAGTATCCTATCATCTAATATCCAGAATGTACAGGTAACATTCATCCCTCTTCTACATGCACACTTTATGATAAGTTCTATTCCTCCTAGGTGTAACCATTTTACTTGTTTGTTAAATTCTTTTGAAAAGTTTTTCCTATCTTCTTTTATTGCCTTTTGTGTAAGTAACTTTAATGGAATTTCCCCTTCCATAGTAAATACATCTATAGGTTGTTCAAAAGTTCTTATAACATATTTTTCTTTAGACATATATCTAATTAATGGCATTTCGTAACATTCCTCTCTTGAAAGTGTATGTTTTATTTTTTCTATTTGATTATATTTTTCTTCTGACATTTGTATAATTTGTTCATATCCACTTTCATCATCTTTGGTCTCAGAGACTATTATATTTGTTTCCATAGAAGGTTGTTGACCTATATTTGCTTCTTCATTCATTAATTCTTGGAATTCTTTTTCAATATCTTCAGAATTATCAGACATAGTGCTTCCACTATCTGTAGAAGATATTTCAGAAATAACTTCTTTTGGTTCTCTTTCTTTTACTACTGTTATCTTTTTTAATGCATCCATGTATGTTTGCACACTATACTTTTCTATGTCAAAAATGTGTATTTTTCCATTATTTTTCTTGCTTACAATTACATTTTGTCTAGTTTTTATAACACTGTATGTTTTATGATCAAAGATATGTTCACATGGAATAACCTTTTTATGTTTAGGTTTTTGTTTTTATATTTTTCTTATCCAGTGGTTCTTTAAATTCTAGAATGTCATATGGTACAGGTTTCTTGACTAGTTTTTCAAATTTTTCATTGTATTGTTGTACAAAATTGTGAGAACTTGTTCTTAACATTTTAACATTCACCACGCTTAGTCTGTGTGGTTTACAACTATATTCTTCTTCAGTTTCTGTATCAATGCTTGATTCAGAGTCTGAAACTAATTCATATAATTCTTCATGAGAATCATATTCAGTTTCTGATTGTATAGGCATTACTTGTTCAGAAAATAAGCGGAATGCTTTTACTGCAGTTATCTTATATTTTCCTTTTTCTGGACATTCATTAGCATAATGTCCTTCTTTGTTACATGCCCAACATCTACATGTCTTTTTAGTTGTATCTTTCTTGTTTTTGAAACTTTTTCTTTTAAAGTATCTTTTCTTCCTAAAATTAGGTGGTTTATGTCTTTTCAATTTAGCTGGTCTAAAATATTTCTTAAATTTACTTTTATACTTTTTACCAAGTAGATTACATCCCCATTGGGTTGGTACTTCAGAGGTTCCACATGACAAACCTTTTTCTTTAGAATATTGTCTAGCACTTCCTATTAGAGATTGTTGCATGCAATAGTAATCAATTTTGTCTTTAGTAAACTTCATTCGTATTCCTAAACTTGGAAATACATCTGGATTATTTTTAAGATAATTTTCATAATCATTTGATAATATGTTTGCCATGGTAAAGGTAGTTTTAAGAAATATAAAGATAATACATTTTCCATTGTACCTTCATCTGGTGCAGATGCATAATAATATTTAGCAAATTCACAATTGTATTCATCTATGTATTTTAAATCACATATTGCAAGGTTAGCAAGTTTTATTCTTGCATATTTCTTTTCTTCGTCTTCTAACTTTTTGTCATCAAATGGTAATCCTCCAAATTCTGTTTTTAATACTTTTCTAAATGATTCAATTAGATTTAAAGGGTCTAATAGATTGACAGAATCTCTTGCTCCTGTGTTAATTAATAGTTTGGCTTCTTTAGTTAGATTTTTATACCAATTTCTTACGTTACCTACAAATGTGTTTTCTATAATACCCAACATGTCTATAGATGACTGTATATTTTTTGTAATTCTTAAAGTTTGCAAATCTCCAGCCCATGCATCTACTAGTTGAATAACATTTTTAGCGCAATCAAGATCTAAGACAGATCTTGAATGTTCTTGTAATTTTTTTTCTTTTCGTTTATATAATTCAGAATATGTTTTATATGGTTTTTCCTTTTTTGGAAATACATATTCATTATATATTTCTTCTCCTTCGTATTGTTTTATGGATTCTAAATTATCTGTGCGTGGGGGATTCTGTACAGTTACAATACTACTACTAGTAGCTTCCATTTTTAAATGTTCAATGGTTCCATTAATATGTTGTAACGTTGATAATCTAGACATGGTTATGGCTATGTCACCTAGTTGGGACCCATCAGCTGTATCCCACATTGCTTCTAGTTCTTTCATTGTTTTGTCATCATACTGGGTATGAGACTCAACAACATTATTCATTTTGTTATTTTCTATTGATGATTTAAGGTTAATAGTAAATCCTCCTGTAGACTTTATACTTGATGGCAACATTTCTTCTGAAATGCCTAACCTTTTCATCATTTTATCAAGCTTATTACTATTTTCTATTAAAGTAACATAATCACTAGGAGCTTGTAAAAAGGCTAATCTTAACTGATTATATGTAAGGATATTAGCAAAAAGATTATATTCTGGAGTACCAGTTTTAATAATAAATAATTTTTCTTCAGTTTCTATGATGGATTTAGCCATCAAGAACACTGATAGTCTACTTTTAAGATCTTCATATTGAAAAAATACCAATTTTAAAACATGAAAGCTTTGACTCTTTTGAAAATATTAAAGAAAGATTCAAAGAAACATATAATGAAAACCCTTTAGCAGCTTGGGATAAAGACAAAACATTAGCAGAAATAAAATTAAAAGATCCTAATAAAATAATAAGAGTAAGACCTATGAAATATTATTTAGAAGATTTAGAAGAATTTAAAGTTCAAATTAAAGAGATTTTAGAATTAAAAGTAATCAGACCATCCAACAGTCCACATAGTTCTCCTGCATTTATAGTTAGAAAACACAGTGAAATTGTTAGAGGAAAAGCTAGAATAGTTTTTAATTATAAAGCCTTAAATGATGCTACAATCTTTGATGGATATTATTTACCAAATAAAGAAGTATTATTAAATAAAATACAAAACAAAAAATGGTTTACAAAAATGGATTGCAAAAGTGGATTTTGGCAAATAAAATTAACAGAAGAATCTATACTGTATACTGCCTTCAGCTGTCCACAAGGACAATATGAATGGCTAGTTATGCCCTTTGGATTAAAAAATGCACCACAAATATTTCAAAGAAGAATGGATGAAGTATTAAAACAACATGATGACTATTGTATTGTATATGTTGATGATATTTTAATATTTTCTGACAATATAGAAGACCACACTAAACACTATAATTTAGTAATAGATACATGTATAAAAAGAGGAATAACTCTTTCTGCTAAAAAGCAATTATTGGTGTACAAAAAATAGATTTCTTGGGCATAACCATAGACAGTGGAGACATAGAATTACAGCCACATATACTTACAAAAATTAAGGAATTCCCTGACCAATTAGAAGATATAAAACAATTACAAAGATTTTTAGGATGTTTGAATTATGCTGATATATTTATTAACAAATTAGCAAAATTGAGAGCCCCTTTGCAACAAAAACTTAAAAAGAATTATAAATGGCAATGGACAGAAGATGATACAAAATATATTCAGCATATTAAAAAGATTTGTGAAAATATGCCTAAATTATCTTTACCATTAGAAACAGATGAATTAATTATATGCACAGATGCTTCAGACTCATATTGGGGAGCAGCCTTAGTAGCTCTCAGAAATAATCAAGAAAAGTTAAGTAGATATAAATCTGGAACATTTAAAAAAAGTGAATTAAACTACCACTCCAATGACAAAGAACTTTTAGCTATTAAAAATAGTATTAAAGCCTTTTATTTATATTTAAACAAAACTTTTAAGGTACGCACAGACTCCATTACTGCAAAATCTAGAATAAAAAACAAAATACCTGACATAGGACCCAATAAAAGGTTAATAAGATGGCAGTCATGGTTTTCTGAATTTAATTTTGAAATTGAACATATTTCTGGAAAGACTAACTTTCTTGCAGCAGAGAACTACATGATGGCAACCAGAAATGAAGATACAATTGATTATCTTAGCATCTTCGATGAAATATACAGAGAAGAATTAAACGCACAAGAAGTCTTTGAGCAGTACTTAGTCAGAGCAGATAATGAGAAGAAAGAACAGCTAAGATTCTTCTTCCATCACATGATCTCTTACTCAGAGCTCATGTTTAGAGAAGTACAAAAGGATATGCTTAAAAAAGATGAAGTAACTCAAAGCATGCATATCACTGAGACATCAGTTAATAAGCACTCTGAGGTAAAACAGCAAAACAAAGAATTTATCATATGGTTTAGTAAATTGGTAAAACCGCTATTGCTAGAGATAAACCCTTACAAAGGGATATATTCAGGATATGGTTATGATTTGAACAAGGTATATATTCACCCCGAGGCTGATCCATTAATGGTAAAAGAATTATATAATGAAGGACTAATCTACTGTATTTACACAGACAGTACCCTTCATAACCTGATGGGACTACCTAAGTTAAGAAATGCAGTTTATACTTTCTCAAAAGCAATTAAACACAGCAATATATATTTAGCATGTAACCAAGTTATTCCTGAAGAAGGTAAAAAATGTCTCTCCATGGTAGAAATGAAGTTGGGATCAAAAAGGTTGACCCCAAAATTCTTCAAAAATATGTTCTTAGTTGAAGAAGAAATAATATCAGTAACAAGGGCTAAGCAGTTGGCAAGCTTAATATTAAGGACTATTGAAGCCTTATCAAACAACATATGGATGTATGACTCTGAACCCAACGAGTTAATTTTAACAGTTAGCAAAGTTCCAAAGACCGGAGCCAAAGAAGATATAATCCAGTTTATGGAAAACATTTTAAAATGGAACGCACATAAAAATGCGAATAAATATTTTCTCAAGAATTTGACAGAAGAATTAAAAAGGAAGTTACTAGTACATGGCATAAAGTGGGAAACACTACAGTATGAAGACACCAAACAAGATAAAAACAATATGCCAGGACCCTCGAATAAAATAGAATCACATGGAGATAGCAACAAGATTGAAGACACTTCTGGAGAAGACTTTGGCTTCCTAGAAAAATAAACATCTACCAGACAAGATATTAAAAAGGATGAGCTGTCCAAAATAATAAAAGCTCCGTATGAGCTGTCCAGACAAAAAGAAAAAATATAAGCTGTCCAAATATAAAAAGCATCAACCGACTAAGAAGCATCAAGTAAATAGCCCAAGGCGGTGAAGATCAATTATAAAAAGCACTATAAGACCTTCAAAGAGGACATTCAGAGTTAATTAGAGCAAATATTTTTCATAGTTTGTAAATTAGTGTGAGCCTGAGTGTACTGTACTAAGTTTGTAATTTCCTCAATTATCAATAAAAGTTTGTACTGAGTAAAATTATCTGTTTTAAATTTCTGAGTACTGAGAATCATAAACAAAAGCTTCTAAGATTGTTTACTGCTTGGAATCCTTCAGCCATTTCCTGGAGTCCTGATTAGTATCCAGTGTTCATTGGCATTTGGCAGAGTGAGCCGTGAAGCCGCAGAAGAACAGGAGAATCGTAAGGATTGGAAGCGTGCTGGGCCCAAACAGGTAACAACTAGATATTGCCAGTTCTTGATTTATCTTAATTTAGAAATTTTTGCAGTAGTTACACTTAGTTATAAACTTTTGCATTAGCTAAACACACTTTAACCGTAAAAAAAAAGTAAAATTTTCTGGGAAGTTTCAGAAATAAAAAAAAAAGTAAAATTTTCTGGAAAGTTTCAGAAATAAGAATTATTTCAAGGTCCTGATTTTAAATTTTATTTTGGGTTTTAACTATAATTGGTATCAGAGCCATGGAGGTGGATAAAATATATGAAGATCTTAAAAGTAGACTATCATTGTTCTTGATGGCTAAATCCATCATAGAAACTGAAGAAAAATTATTTATTATTAAAACTGGTACTCCAGAATATAATCTTTTTGCTAATATCCTTACATATAATCAGTTAAGATTAGCCTTTTTTACAAGCTCCTAGTGATTATGTTACTATAATAGAAATTAATAATAAGCTAGATAAAATGATGAAAAGGTTAGGCATTTCAGAAGAAATGTTGCCATCAAGTATAAAGTCTACAGTAGGATTTACTATTAACCTTAAATCATCAATAGAAAATAACAAAATGAATAATGTTGTTGAGTCTCATACCCAGTATGATGACAAAACAATGAAAGAACTAGAAGTAATGTGGGATACAGCTGATGGGTCCCAACTAGGTGACATAGCCATGTCTAGATTATCAACGTTACAACATATTAATGGAACCATTGAACATTTAAAAATGGAAGCTACTAGTAGTAGTATAGTAACTGTACAGAATCCTCCACGCACAGATAATTTAGAATCCATAAAACAATACGAAGGAGAAGAAATATATAATGAATATGTATTTCCAAAAAAGGAATAACCATATAAAACATATTCTGAATTATATAAACCAAAAGAAAAAAAATTACAAGAACATTCAAGATCTGTCTTAGATCTTGATTGCGCTAAAAATGTTATTCAACTAGTAGATGCATGGGCAGGAGATTTGCAAACTTTAAGAATTACAAAAAATATACAGTCATCTATAGACATATTGGGTATTATAGAAAACACATTTGTAGGTAACGTAAGAAATTGGTATAAAAATCTAACTAAAGAAGCCAAACAATTAATTAACACAGGAGCAAGAGATTCTATCAATCTATTAGACCCTTTAAATCTAATTGAATCATTTAGAAAAGTATTAAAAACAGAATTTGGAGGATTACCATTTGATGACAAAAAGTTAGAAGACGAAGAAAAGAAAAAGGCAAGAATAAAACTTGCTAACCTTGCAATATGTGATTTAAAATACATAGATGAATACAATTGTGAATTTGATAAATATTATTATGCATCTGCACCAGATGAAGGTACAATGGAAAATGTATTATCTTTATATTTCTTAAAACTACATTTACCAAGGGCAAACATATTATCAAATGATTATGAAAATTATCTTAAAAATAATCCAGATGTATTTCCAAGTTTAGGAATACAAATGAAGTTTACTAAAGACAAAATTGATTACTATTGCATGCAACAGTCTCTAATAGGAAGTGCTAGACAATATTCTAAAGAAAAAGGTTTGTCATGTGGAACCTCTGAAGTACCAACCCAATGGGGATGTAATCCACTTGGTAAAAAGTATAAAAGGAAATTTAAGAAATATTTTAGACCAGCTAAATTGAAAAGACATAAACCACCTAATTTTAGGAAGAAAAGATACTTTAAAAGAAAAAGTTTCAAAAACAAGAAAGATACAACTAAAAAGACATGTAGATGTTGGGCATGTAACAAAGAAGGACATTATGCTAATGAATGTCTAGAAAAAGGAAAATATAAGAAAACTGCAGTAAAAGCATTCCGCTTATTTTCTGAACAAGTAATGCCTATACAATCAGAAACTGAATATGATTCTGATGAAGAATTATATGAATTAGTTTCAGACTCTGAATCAAGCACTGATACAGAAACTGAAGAAGAATATAGTTGTAAACCACACAGACTAAGCATGGTGAATGTTAAAATGTTAAGAACAAGTTCTCACAATTTTGTACAACAATACAATGAAAAATTTGAAAAACTAGTCAAGAAATCTGTACCATATGACATTCTAGAATTTAAAGAACCACTGGATAAGAAAAATGTAAAAAAAAAAACCTAAACATAAAAAGGTTATTCCATGTGAACATATCTTTGATCATAAAACATACAGTGTTATAAAAACTAGACAAAATGTAATTGTAAGCAAGAAAAATAATGGAAAAATACACATTTTTGACAGAGAAAAGTATAGTGTGCAAACATACATGGATGCATTAAAAAAGATAACAGTAGTAAAAGAAAGAGAACCAAAAGAAGTTATTTCTGAAATATCTTCTACAGATAGTGGAATCACTATGTCTGATAATTCTGAAGATATTGAAAAAGAATTCCAAGAATTAATGAATGAAGAAGCAAATATAGATCAACAACCTTCTATGGAAACAAATATAATAGTCTCTGAGACCAAAGATGATGAAAGTGGATATGAACAAATTATACAAATGTCAGAAGAAAAATATAATCAAATAGAAAAAATAAAACATACACTTTCAAGAGAGTAATGTTACGAAATGCCATTAATTAGATATATGTCTAAAGAAAAATATGTTATAAGAACTTTTGAACAACCTATAGATGTATTTACTATGGAAGGGGAAATTCCATTAAAGTTACTTACACAAAAGGCAATAAAAGAAGATAGGAAAAACTTTTCAAAAGAATTTAACAAACAAGTAAAATGGTTACACCTAGGAGGAATAGAACTTATCATAAAGTGTGCATGTAGAAGAGGGATGAATGTTCCCTGTACATTCTGGATATCAGATGATAGGATACTTCATGATGCAAAAGATGCCCTGTTAGGAGTAATAAGAGGGAATTTTGCATATCGAACAATAAAAATGAGAATATTTCCTGATTTTGCAATTTCACTATTTGATCAAAATTTAGAACTAGGACTTACAATGTATCATAAAATTGAAAGACTTAAAATGCCTCCAGGAAGTAAAGTATGTAGTATTACAGCTTGTATGGTATATGCTTACTCAACTAAACATCATATCACTACAAAGAAATTCAAAGAAGAAAATATCAATATAGCCAAACCATTTTCTGATATATGTGAGGTTATACCTCCCAAAGAACTAAAACATGAAGAATTAGACTTTCCACAAGAGTTAATCCTTCATTAGAAAAACAGATATAAAACCCAACCAATAGTAAAACCACGTAACAAAAATTCTTTTAGAATATGTTATGACAATGAAGCATCTACTTCTAATTCATTAAGAGATATAAATATATCTTCCCAGGAAAAGGATTTAGAATTAATACCTCTAGAAAGATTAAATCTAACAGAATCAAGCAAACAATTATATATACAAGTTTTTTGGATAACAAAGAAGTAAATGTGCTCTTAGATACAGGAGCAACATCATCTCATATTAATCCCTATCTAGTACAAACATACCCATACAATACAATACAAAATCCTTATAAATATGTAGATTACTTTGGAAAAATACATGTTTTAGAAAAAAGTGTAGAAGCAAGGCTATCACTCATAGACAAAAATGGGAAAATCCTACAAATACAAATGGAAATGTTAGTAGATGACAAATTAGCAAAAAATGAAATATTATTAGGAATGAATTTTATTACAAAATATACTTTTACCTTAAGAGATTCATATATACAGTTAGATCAATATGAATTTCCAAGAACTGATAAACAACATATAAAAAAGGCAGTGGTCACGTCACCATACTCTACATACATCGAAGGAACTATAGAAATACCTTATTACCAACCAATAAAACTAAATGCAGATATAGATACAGGATCAGGAATATCTTTGTGTAAAAAATATATTTTACCACAAAAGTGGTGGATTCAAGACGGATCTTCTATAATTGCTTTAGATATACAAGAAAAGGAAATCTGTTATAAAGATTATGCTGTTAATGTACCCTTTACAATAGGAAATATTAAAATTAAAATACCAAAGTTATGGGCTAGTAATGTTCAAGGTCCAGACATATTGTTAGGAAATGATTTCTGCCTAGCATATCAACCTATGACCCAGTTAACAGAACATATTATATTTACTACACCATGTGGAACACCCATTTTAGCACCTAGACTTAAACAAGCATATGCTGTTGATCCAAGTTACCAACCTATACCAGCACAGCGTGGTGATATCCCTAAACTTGAAAAAATACCAATTTAACATTCACCACGCTTAGTCTGTGTGGTTTACAACTATATTCTTCTTCAGTTTCTGTATCAGTGCTTGATTCAATGTCTGAAACTAATTCATATAATTCTTCATCAGAATCATATTCAGTTTCTGATTGTATAGGCATTACTTGTTCAGAAAATAAGCGGAATTCTTTTACTGCAGTTTTCTTATATTTTCCTTTTTCTGGACATTCATTAGCATAATGTCCTTCTTTGTTACATGCCCAACATCTACATGTCTTTTTAGTTGTATATTTCTTGTTTTTGAAACTTTTTCTTTTAAAGTATTTTTTCTTCCTAAAATTAGGTGGTTTATGTCTTTTCAATTTAGCTGGTCTAAAATATTTCTTAAATTTCCTTTTATACTTTTTACCAAGTGGATTACATCCCCATTGGGTTGGTACTTCAGAGGTTCCACATGACAAACCTTTTTCTTTAGAATATTGTCTAGCACTTCCTATTAGAGATTGTTGCATGCAATAGTAATCAATTTTGTCTTTAGTAAACTTCATTTGTATTCCTAAACTTGGAAATACATCTGGATTATTTTTAAGATAATTTTCATAATCATTTGATAATATGTTTGCCCATGGTAAAGGTAGTTTTAAGAAATATAAATATAATACATTTTCCATTGTACCTTCATCTGGTGCAGATGCAAAATAATATTTAGCAAATTCACAATTGTATTCATCTATGTATTTTAAATCACATATTGCAAGGTTAGCAAGTTTTATTCTTGCCTTTTTCTTTTCTTCATCTTCTAACTTTTTGTCATCAAATGGTAATCCTCCAAATTCTGTTTTTAATACTTTTCTAAATGATTCAATTAGATTTAAAGGGTCTAATAGATTGACAGAATCTCTTGCTCCTGTGTTAATTAATTGTTTGGATTCTTTAGTTAGATTTTTATACCAATTTCTTACGTTACCTACAAATGTGTTTTCTATAATATCCAACATGTCTATAGATGACTGTATATTTTTTGTAATTCTTAAAGTTTGCAAATCTCCAGCCCATGCATCTACTAGTTGAATAACATTTTTAGCGCAGTCAAGATCTAAGACAGATCTTGAATGTTCTTGTAATTTTTTTTCTTTTGGTTTATATAATTCAGAATATGTTTTATATGGTTTTTCCCTTTTTGGAAATACATATTCATTATATATTTCTTCTCCTTCGTATTGTTTTATGGATTCTAAATTATCTATGCGTGGAGGATTCTGTACAGTTACTATACTACTACTAGTAGCTTCGATTTTTAAATGTTCAATGGTTCCATTAATATGTTGTAACGTTGATAATCTAGACATGGCTATGGCTATGTCACCTAGTTGGGACCCATCAGTTGTATCCCACATTGCTTCTAGTTCTTTCATTGTTTTGTCATCATACTGGGTATGAGACTCAACAACATTATTCATTTTGTTATTTTCTATTGATGATTTAAGGTTAATAGTAAATCCTCCTGTAGACTTTATACTTGATGGCAACATTTCTTCTGAAATGCCTAACCTTTTCATCATTTTATCTAGCTTATTATTAATTTCTATTATACTAACATAATCACTAGGAGCTTGTAAAAAGGCTAATCTTAACTGATTATATGTAAGGATATTAGCAAAAAGATTATATTCTGGAGTACCAGTTTTAATAATAAATAATTTTTCTTCGGTTTCTATGATGTATTTAGCCATCAAGAACATTGATAGTCTACTTTTAAGATCTTCATTTATTTTATCCACCTCCATGGCTCTGATACCAATTATAGTTAAAACCCAAAATAAATTTTAAAATCAGGACCTTGAAATAATTCTTATTTCTGAAACTTTCCAGAAAATTTTACTTTTTTTTTATTTCTGAAACTTTCCAGAAAATTTTCTTTTTTTTTTTTTACGGTTGAAGTGAGTTTAGCTAATGCAAAAGTTTAAAACTAAGTGTAACTACTGCAAAAATTTCTAAATTAAGATAAATCAAAAAATGGCAATCTCTAGTTGTTACCTGTTTGGGCCCAGCACGCTTCCAATCCTTACGATTCTCCTGTTCTTCTGCGGCTTCACGGCTCACTCTGCCAAATGCCAATGAACACTGGATACTAATCAGGACTCCAGGAAATGGCTGAAGGATTCCAAGTAGTAAACAATCTTAGAAGCTTTTGTTTATGATTCTCAGTACTCAGAAATTTAAAACAGATAATTTTACTCAGTACAAACTTTTATTGATAATTGAGGAAATTGCAAACTTAGTACAGTACACTTAGGCTCACACTAATTTACAAACTATGAAAAATATTTGCTCTGATTAACTCCGAATGTCCTCTGTGAAGGTCTTCCAGTGCTTTTTATAATTGATCTTCACCGCCTTGGGCTATTTACTCGATGCTTCTTAGTCGGTTGATGCTTTTGTTATTTGGACAGCTTATCTTTTTTCTTTTTGTCCGGACAGCTCATACGATGCTTTTATTATTTTGGACAGCTCATCCTTTTTAATATCTTGTCTGGTAGATGTTTATTTTTCTAGGAAGCCAAAGTCTTCTCCAGAAGTGTCTTCAATCTTGTTGCTATCTCCATGTGATTCTACTTTATTTGAGGGTCCTGGCATATTGTTTTTTATCTTGTTTGGTGTCTTCATACTGTAGTGTTTCCCACTTTATGCCATGTACAAGTAACTTCCTTTTTAATTCTTCTGTCAAATTCTTGAGAAAATATTTATACGCATTTTTATGTGCGTTCCATTTTAAAATGTTTTTCATAAACTGGATTATATCTTCTTTGACTCCGGTCTTTGGAACTTTGCTAACTGTTAAAATTAACTCGTTGGGTTCAGAGTCATACGTCCATATGTTGTTTGATAAGGCTTCAATAGTCCTTAATATTAAGCTTGCCAACTGCTTAGCCCTTGTTACTGATATTATTTCTTCTTCAACTAAGAACATATTTTTGAAGAATTTTGGGGTCAACCTTTTTGATCCCATCTTCATTTCTACCATGGAGAGACATTTTTTACCTTCTTAAGGAATAACTTGGTTACATGCTAAATATATATTGCTGTGTTTAATTGCTTTTGAGAAAGTATAAACTGCATTTCTTAACTTAGGTAGTCCCATCAGGTTATGAAGGGTACTGTCTGTGTAAATACAATAGATTAGTCCTGCCTTATATAATTCTTTTACCATTAATGGATCAGCCTGGGGTGAATATATACCTTGTTCAAATCATAACCATATCCTGAATATATCCCTTTATAAGGGTTTATCTCTAGCAATAACGGATTTACCAATTTACTAAACCATATGATAAATTCTTTGTTTTGTTGTTTTACCTCAGAGGGCTTGTTAACTGATGTCTCAGTGATATGCATGCTTTGAGTTGCTTCATCTTTTTTAAGCATATCCTTTTGTACTTCTCTAAACATGAGCTCTGAGTAAGAGATCATGTGATGGAAGAAGAATATTAGCTGTTCTTTCTTCTCATTATCTGCTCTGACTAAGTACTGCTCAAAGCCTTCTTGTGCATTTAATACTTCTCTGTATATTTCATCGAAGATGCTAAGATAATCAATTGTATTTTCATTTCTGGTTGCCATCATGTTATTCTCTGCTGCAAGAAAGTTAGTCTTTCCAGAAATATGTTCAATTTCAAAATTAAATTCAGAAAACCATGACTGCCATCTTATTAACCTTTTATTGGGTCCTATGTCAGGTATTTTGTTTTTTATTCTATATTTTGCAGTAATTGAGTCTGTGCGTATCTTAAAAGGTTTTGTTTAAATATAAATAAAAGGCTTTAATACTATTTTTAATAGCTAAAAGTTCTTTGTCATTGGAGTGGTACTTTAATTCACTTTGTTTAAATGTTCCAGATTTATATCTACATAACTTTTCTTGATAGCTACTAAGGCTGCTCCCCAATATGAGTATGAAGCATCTGTGTATATAATTAATTCATCTGTTTCTAATGGTAAAGATAATTTAGGCATATTTTCACAAATCTTTTTAATATGCTGAATATATTTTGTATCATCTTCTGTCCATTGCCATTTATAATTCTTTTTAAGTTTTTGCTGCAAAGGGGCTCTCAATTTTGCTAATTTGTTAATAAATATATCAGCATAGTTTAAACATCCTAAAAATCTTTGTAATTGTTTTATATCTTCTAATTGGTCAGGGAATTCCTTAATTTTTGTAAGTATATGTGGCTGTAATTCTATGTCTCCACTATCTATGGTTATGCCCAAGAAATCTATTTTTTGTACACCAATAATTGCTTTTTTAGCAGAAAGAGTTATTCCTCTTTTTATACATGTATCTATTACTAAATTACAGTGTTTAGTGTGGTCTTCTATTTTGTCAGAAAATATTAAAATATCATCAACATATACAATACAATAGTCATCATGTTGTTTTAATGCTTCATCCATTCTTCTTTGAAATATTTGTGGTTCATTTTTTAATCCAAAGGGCATAACTAGCCATTCATATTGTCCTTCTGGACAGCTGAAGGCAATATATGGTATAGATTCTTCTGTTAATTTTATTTGCCAAAATCAACTTTTGCAATCCATTTTTGTAAACCATTTTTTGTATTTTATTTAATAATACTTCTTTATTTGGTAAATAATATCCATCAAATATTGTATCATCATTTAAAACTTTATAATTAAAAACTATTCTAGCTTTTCCTCTAACAATTTCACTGTGTTTTCTAACTATAAATGCAGGAGAACTATGTGGACTGTTGGATGGTCTGATTACTTTTAAGTCTAAAAGCACTTTAATTTGAACTTTAAATTCTTCTAAATCTTCTAAAGAATATTTCATAGGTCTTACTCTTATTATTTTATTAGGATCTTTTAATTTTATTTCTGCTAATGTTTTGTCTTTATCCCAAGCTGCTAAAGGGTTTTCATTATATGTTTCTTTGAATCTTTCTTTAATATTTTCAAAAGAGTCAATGCTTTCATGTTTTAAAATTGGAATTTTTTCAAGTTTAGGGATATCACCACGCTGTGCTAGTATAGGTTGGTAACTTGGATCAACAGCATATGCTTGTTTAAGTCTAGGTGCTAAAATGGGTGTTCCACATGGTGTAGTAAATATAATATGTTCTGTTAACTAGGTCATAGGTTGATATGCCAGGCAGAAATCATTTCCTAACAATATGTCTGGACCATGAACATTATTAGCCCATAACTTTGGTATTTTAATTTTAATATTTCCTATTGTAAAGGGGACACTAACAGCATAATCTTTATAACAGATTTCCTTTTCTTGTATATCTAAAGCAATTATAGAAGATCCGTCTTGAATCCACCACTTTTGTGGTAAAATATATTTTTTACACAAAGATATACCTGATCCTATATCTATATATGCATTTAGTTTTATTGGTTGGTAATAAGGTATTTCTATAGTTCCTTCGATGTATGTAGAGTATGGTGACGTGACCACTGCCTTTTTTATATGTTGTTTATCAGTTCTTGGAAATTCATATTAATCTAACGGTGTATATGAATCTCTTAAGGTAAAAGTATATTTTGTAATAAAATTCATTCCTAATAATATTTCATTTTTTGCTAATTTGCCATCTACTAACATTTCCATTTGTATTTGTAGGATTTTCCCATTTTTGTCTATGAGTGATAGCCTTGCTTCTACACTTTTTCCTAAAACATGTATTTGTCCAAAATAATCTACATATTTATAAGGATTTTGTATTGTATTGTATGGGTATGTTTGTACTAGATAGGTATTAATATGAGATGATGCTGCTCCTGTATCTAAGAGCACATTTACTTCTTCGTTATCCAAAAAACCTTGTATATATAATTGTTTGCTTGATTCTGTTAGATTTAATCTTTCTAGAGGTATTAATTCTAAATCTTTTTCCTGGGAAGATATATTTATATCTCTTAATTGATTAGAAGTAGATGCTTCATTATCATAACATATTCTAAAAGAATTTTTGTTACGTGGTTTTACTATTGGTTGGGTTTTATATCTGTTTTTCCTATGAAGGATTAACTCTTGTGGAAAGTCTAATTCTTCATGTTTTAGTTCTTTGGGAGGTATAACCTCACATATATCAGAAAATGGTTTGGCTATATTGATATTTTCTTCTTTGAATTTCTTTGTAGTGATATGATGTTTAGTTGAGGAAGCATATACCATACAAGCTGTAATACTACATACTTTACTTCCTGGAGGCATTTTAAGTCTTTCAATTTTATGATACATTGTAAGTCCTAGTTCTATAATTTGATCAGATAGTGAAATTGCAAAATCAGGAAATATTCTCATTTTTATTGTTTGATATGCAAAATTCCCTCTTATTACTCCTAACAGGGCATCTTTTGCATCATGAAGTATCCTGTCATCTGATATCCAGAATGTACAGGGAACATTCATCCCTCTTCTACATGCACACTTTATGATAAGTTCTATTCCTCCTAGGTGTAACCATTTTTCTTATTTGTTAAATTCTTTTGAAAAGTTTTTCCTATCTTCTTTTATTGCCTTTTGTGTAAGTAACTTTAATGGAATTTCCCCTTCCATAGTAAATACATCTATAGGTTGTTCAAAAGTTCTTATAACATATTTTTCTTTAGACATATATCTAATTAATGGCATTTCGTAACATTCCTCTCTTGAAAGTGTATGTTTTATTTTTTCTATTTGATTATATTTTTCTTCTGACATTTGTATAATTTGTTCATATCCACTTTCATCATCTTTGGCCTCAGAGACTATTATATTTGTTTCCATAGAAGGTTGTTGATCTATATTTGCTTCTTTATTCATTAATTCTTGGAATTCTTTTTCAATATCTTCAGAATTATCAGACACAGTGCTTCCACTATCTGTAGAAGATATTTCAGAAATAACTTCTTTTGGTTCTCTTTCTTTTACTATTGTTATCTTTTTTAATGCATCCATGTATGTTTGCACACTATACTTTTCTCTGTCAAAAATGTGTATTTTTCCATTATTTTTCTTGCTTACAATTACATTTTGTCTAGTTTTTATAACACTATATGTTTTATGATCAAAGATACGTTCACATGGAATAACCTTTTTATGTTTAGGTTTTTGTTTTATATTTTTCTTATCCAGTGGTTCTTTAAATTCTAGAATGTCATATGGTACAGGTTTCCTGACTAGTTTTTCAAATTTTTCATTGTATTGTTGTACAAAATTGTGAGAACTTGTTATTCAACCGTGAAAAAAAAATCTCCCTAAACTTGAAAAATACCAATTTTAAAACATGAAAGCATTGACTCTTTTGAAAATATTAAAGAAAGATTCAAAGAAACATATAATGAAAACCCTTTAGCATCTTGGGATAAAGACAAAACATTAGCAGAAATAAAATTAAAAGATCCTAATAAAATAATAAGAGTAAGACCTATGAAATATTCTATAGAAGATTTAGAAGAATTTAAAGTTCAAATTAAAGAGCTTTTAGACTTAAAAGTAATCAGACCATCCAACAGTCCACATAGTTCTCCTGCATTTATAGTTAGAAAACACAGTGAAATTGTTAGAGGAAAAGCTAGAATAGTTTTTAATTATAAAGTCTTAAATGATGCTACAATCTTTGATGGATATTATTTAACAAATAAAGAAGTATTATTAAATAAAATACAAAACAAATAATGGTTTACAAAAATGGATTGCAAAAGTGGATTTTGGCAAATAAAATTAACAGAAGAATCTATACCATATACTGCCTTCAGCTGTCCACAAGGACAATATGAATGGCTAGTTATGCCCTTTGGATTAAAAAATGCACCACAAATATTTCAAAGAGGAATGGATGAAGTATTAAAACAACATGATGACTATTGTATTGTATATGTTGATGATATTTTAACATTTTCTGACAATATAGAAGACCACACTAAACACTGTAATTTAGTAATAGATACATGTATAAAAAGAGGAATAACTCTTTCTGCTAAAAAAGCAATTATTGGTGTACAAAAAATAGATTTCTTGGGCATAACCATAGACAGTGGAGACATAGAATTACAGCCACATATACTTACAAAAATTAAGGAATTCCCTGACCAATTAGAAGATATAAAACAATTACAAAGATTTTTAGGATGTTTAAATTATGCTGATATATTTGTTAACAAATTAGCAAAATTGAGAGCCCCTTTGCAGCAAAAACTTAAAAAGAATTATAAATGGCAATGGACAGAAGATGATACAAAATATATTCAGCATATTAAAAAGATTTGTGAAAATATGCCTAAATTATCTTTACCATTAGAAACAGATGAATTAATTATATACACAGATGCTTCAGACTCATATTGGGGAGCAGCCTTAGTAGCTCTTAGAAATAATCAAGAAAAGTTATATAGATATAAATCTGGAACATTTAAACAAAGTGAATTAAACTACCACTCCAATGACAAAGAACTTTTAGCTATTAAAAATAGTATTAAAGCCTTTTATTTATATTTAAACAAACCTTTTAAGATACGCACAGACTCCATTACTGCAAAATCTAGAATAAAAAACAAAATACCTGACATAGGACCCAATAAAAGGTTAATAAGATGGCAGTCATGGTTTTCTGAATTTAATTTTGAAATTGAACATATTTCTGGAAAGACTAACTTTCTTGCAACAGAGAATTACATGATGGCAACCAGAAATGAAGATACAATTGATTATCTTAGCATCTTCGATGAAATATACAGAGAAGTATTAAATGCACAAGAAGTCTTTGAGCAGTACTTAGTCAGAGCAGATAGTGAGAAGAAAGAACAACTAAGATTCTTCTTCCATCACATGATCTCTTGCTCAAAGCTCATGTTTAGAGAAGTACAAAAGGATAGCATAAAAAAGATGAAGTAACTCAAAGCATGCATATCATTGAGACATCAGTTAACAAGCCCTCTGAGGTAAAACAGCAAAACAAAGAATTTATCATATGGTTTAGTAAATTGGTAAAACCCACTACAACAAAATGGATTTTGGATAGCAATATTATGCTGCGTTGTCGCGCTGGACATCTACGTCTTTCAAAAGTTTTGGGTTTGAACGCTATTTCCGAATGGATCTTCGCATGCTCAACGCTATTTGCAATAGGCGGGAAATAAATTTTGTGCGGGAAGAAAAATACTCCTTTCCCCAATTTCCTTCCGAAATCGTTCATTCCTAAATCACTTCTATCATTTCCACATCTCCCTAAATTGCCATTCCCAAAACCGCTGCTGTCATTCCCCCATAATAAGAACCAAATTCGCCAAGTCCCAACAAGCTTCAAACTTTTGTTGCTCTGGTTGATCCCGCATCTCCTTGAACCGCTACTGTCGTTCTTCACCAAATTCGCGGATTGGAAATCGAAAATCGTGAAGGGAACTACAGGTATTCACAAGCTTTATTATATATTTTTTATCGTTCATTCCTATGTTCCTGTTTTTTCTTATTAGTACTGTTTAACCGATGCTTTGGCTCCAACCTGTTTGAATTGAATTTAATTTAAAGGAGTTGTTTGGCTAGTTTAAATTGATTAAGACAAAGAACCAATTACCTATATTTAGATGTTAGTCATTCAGTGCCTATCATGTACAAGCCAGATCATAAATCAAAATTCAGTGAAGATGATTTGTTCTTGGTTTTTAGGTTGTTAATTCACTAAAATGAATAAATATAAAACTTTAGAAACATGAACATGATGGTTAAATTTTTTGGGTAAATAAAATTGTTGCAGGAAACAAGTTTGTGTATATTCATCACACTCAAATGATGGATCTTTATGAATGTTTTGTGCTGATATACATGATTTTTCAAAATACCTCTTTTATAAAATTGATGCACCTAAATAAAGGCAAATAATAAGATAACTTAGTAGCAAACTGGTTGGGCTTTACTATGTGAAGTAAAGGAAAAAGCTTACATGAGGCAACCATGTAATCTTTAATAACAAATTACAATCTCGATGGGATTGGACCAGAAAATTTGTTATCTGCCACTGCAAAAAATTGAGGAGCTCCTCCATTGAATGCTTCATTGGGCTACTGACCCATAAAATTACTTCCTCGCAACTGATGGGAAATCAAGCTGGTTATATTTGATATACCTGGAGGCAAGGACCCAACAAATTGATTTTCAAATAACATTAAAAGTGTAAGGCTAGCTAAATTCACGACAGATGTAGGAAGTGAACAAGTTATAAAATTTCGATGAATTTCTAACCTTTGTAGTTCGGTCAAATTGCTTATAGTAGGAATAGACCCCGCAAGATAATTATCAAAAAGTTCAACACCCAAAGGCTAGTTAAACCACCAAACTCATGAGGGAGGTGGTTAGATAATTGATTTCCATATAAATATAAGAAACGTAAATGCGTAAGATTTCCTGTCGATGCAGGAAAAGGATCACTAAGATAATTTCAGCATAAAGCTAGTTAAATGAAAAACTCAATGCTTCCAACCTCAGTAGGAATATATCCAGTAAGATTACAATTGGCAAGTGTTATAACATTAATTTGACTCATGTTTCATAAACTAGAAGCAACACTGCCAATAAGCTCATTATTAGATAAATCTAGAATGTTCAATTTTTTTTGCATACCAAGCTCATAGGGTATGTAACCTATAATGTTAATTTCAAACAGGCTTAAAGTTGTAAGTTTCGGTAGAAAGCTAACCTCAGATGGAATAGCTTTTTTAAAACCATGGTAACGGACTACTAAAATAAATGTGAAATTCTGAATAGAATTGACTTTTCATGTTTAAACAAAACCGATATTTATTTGTGTCCGATCAAGTTCATGATGAATTGATGATGATAAATTAAGCATATAAGTTCAATAAACTGCCATTCTTTGAATCACAACTCACTAAATCGACGTACAACTTCAAGAACATAACTGTTAATAAACATTAGTTACTGGAAATACATAGGATAAAGAAAAACAATGATGGTTATTAAACTAGGAAAAAGCATCAGCGATTGAAGTATAAGTATAAAAGTGATGCTACTAAGGGGACTTGTTATTTGCTAGCGTTTGTGCTTGTTCCAGTGGAAAAAATAACGTTTGATTAGGTCAATTATACGTGAGTTTTCAAAAAGATTCAGCAAGAATACACTTATTTGATCAAAACTAATGAGTCCAAATATCAATATAGAGAAATTAGTTTATTTTATGGAAAATTACACTGCAGATTTTAATATGTAAATTTGGAACGTTCTCTTAAACTTGTTTACTTTAATACATGTTATAGCTGCCATGGTGGTTGTTATACACCTTGATTGATTCCGTAGGAAAAAGGTAAGGTGAAAAACTGCCAAAGCAAACTTTTATTCAAATACCAAAATAAATAAATCTCCATTGATGATGTTTTTGAGTGCACTCTTCTGAGATTTTAGCCCCTCTACAAATGATTTTACAAATTATTCAAGTATGCTTTGAACAAAAACATCATAGAGCTGCACTGTACACTTAATTAAACTTGCACAAACATTATAAGCAGAGGAACTTGCATACACGTTATAAGCAGAGGCTAGTTAGTTAGTACCTTAGTAGGAGTGACTGATTTTTCATTTATGTTAATGGTTTGATTGGTCGGCAGCATATTCCCTGAAGTAATGGCGAACTTCTCAGCTTCACTGCCTTGTGAATATTAAGCTGGTTAAGGTTAGTTTTTCATCTAACATATGTTATAGGTTGTGTATTTTCTTTTCTAGCATACTTCAACTTAAATTTGATTGCTTGAAAAATCTGCCTGTTTCAGGCTGATGGCTCCCAGATTGCTGTTCTCTGTATGCCAAAAATAATGTAGAACTGCTTATATATGACATATATGATGTAGATGTACTTCAGTATTTGGTTATTTTAGTTCAGTTTATAACATGTTGCTTTTTTAGGCTATCCCTTGGATCTTATTTTCAGTTGTGTTGCAGTTTTAGGTGTGCTTTAGTCTTTCATTTTCTGGTGGTGCAGTTTTCTGACAATAGGATGCGATTTTTCACTTTCTAGTGGTGCAGTTTTTTTTTAAAGCAGTATTGATAATATAGTAGTGTAGAGTTTCTTTTTTTGGTGCATGTTTTGATGTTCACAATGCAAAAAAATTAAACGGATCGAATTGGATTGACCATTTTATTAAATTGGTTGGATCGGGTGGATAAGTTTGTTCAAGGGGTCGAGATTGTTTATGCTTAAATAGATCAGATCATCATTTATGATCCGGCCCGACCCATTTGATGATCCAACCAAATGTGTTATTTATTTGCACATACGTATTTAATCCAAATAACAATTGCATTGGAGCGTTGGCTAAGTATTCAGTTTTTGGTACAAATAACTGGGAAATTCATAAATAAAAGCAAACTTAGTTTTTAATCATATAAACAAAAGAGTGAAAACTTCAAGCATTATTGAACAAAAGTTTCATCAAAATCCTGTTATCATAGACATAACTTATGTAACCTTGGATTAGTTCAAAAGTTTGGTATTATGCTTGTATATTGGAAACTTTTAATATATGATGAAGTAACTGTAACAAATACCACAATATATTTTTGTATACCAACATAAGTTTAATTGAGGCTCTAAGAGTTTGGAGTTTTACGGTTACAGATTACCGGTTCGACGTAAAATTGAAAATACAGGACAACGGAAAATTATTGGCAAATTTTTAGTAGTTTTTAGGGGAATAAAAGCTTCATTTACTGAAACATATGAATGTAATTTCGTGGTACTAAAATTTAATGATATTTATCAGAGCTTTTGTGTTCTAATGAGAGTGTATTTATGGTGATTGTTTAACTATAAGAACATGCAGGCACACTACAGTGTCTTTTTTACTGTAGGCAAGGCATTTGTTAGCTAATTTGATTTCAATGGTCAACAGAAAGTAATTTTTAAATCCCAACATATCCTAAACTCCCTATGGAAAATTAAAGAAAGTGATGATCTTACTTGGATAACAACTCCATTTCATTGTTCCTTTCAAAATTAATTTGTTTAGGTTTATTTCAGCGAATTGCTGATCTGTTCACATTTTGGGAAAGAGTTAAATTGCCACTCAGTAGAAGATCACACATTTTGTACTACCAAAAAGCGTAGGAGGTACACAGATTACTGTGGTTATTTTCCTCTTAAGCAAAAGAACATGCACATGTGGACTCTTTACTTTTTTTAGACTGCTTTCACAAACATGTCCCGCATTTGAAAATTATTTACAAAAACATTTTCTGCCAATGGGGGCCCAAAAAACAGTCTTTTACTGAAGAACGAAACCGTTATTTGAAACAGTGCTAGTATAAAATAATGTCTTTTGCGATGTAGGTTGAAAATAAAATGTTTTTATGCAGCAAGGTATGTGGTTTCAGCCAGACGGTCGGCCAAGACTGGACTGAAACCATCCAAAATATCGGTTTTGATAAGCAGCCTCAATATAAAAAAAATCAGAATATTTAGCCAAAAAAACTGCTTCAATATCAGTTTTCCTTTCCATTAATGAGAAGAAAAACGATCAAATAACAAGAGGAAATTATGATGAATTTGGACATCATTTTTTGACTTGTAGAATCAATAGAGCATGCACTAAGATTTTGATATTGAGTTTTTGAATGAAAATGTAAGGGGGAGTAATCACCTTTTGTATAGGGAACCTTGGAACACATATTCCACGTTAATACTGTGCATTAATTGAACTGGTCTTAGGAATTTATGCATTGTAGTAGGTGATAATAAGATTAGTTGAGGGTAGAAAGTTTATGAATGAATTGAATGCCACATAGGAATTTAAGAATGCGTTGATGACATATGCATGGTTTTTGAAGCCATAAGGTTCAAGTTAAATGTTTATTGATCAAACTTTTGGAGGTCAGTATGTCAATTTATGGTTGCACTGAGGAAGGTTGATTTAAGTGTGTTAGATTGTCTACATTTCTGCTGCAGCGTTGAATGTTAACTTGTCAATTTAAGTTTTCTCAAAACTAGCAACATGAGTTTGTAGGAACTGTCAGAAACTAAAAGGTTCTGCATTGCCAAAATTTGGTCATGAAAACTTAGTGATATGAAATAGAATGAAAAAAGTTTCAAACAGAGAACTGTACCTCTTAGATGAGTCTTTGCAACCAAAGATAATGGAAATGGCAAATCTATGTCATGGTACTTCTGTGTTGGGTTCTGCTCTGTTTCACTTTTGCCTCTTCCCCAGTTAAACAGGTTAATAGTTATATGTGTATGTACTTTATGGTATGCATTTGTTCTAGAAACAGTAACATTGATGCATATTGTATCTTGCTATGAATGTAGGTCCACCTTCAGTCTGATCCTGCAGGCCGTTCAATTATGTCCGACTACCCAGATTAGCATGATAACCCTTGGGTGTTAATCCATTCAAAATGGTTTGCTCAAGTTGCCTTTTATCTTCTAAACACCTATTCGTCTGGGATGCCAAATCTGCATTGTATATTTTAGCTTTTCAAATAACAATGCAGTATCATTTCTAGTCTATGACACTAAATTTAGGTAAAACTATTATGAACATGCAGATATTTATACATAATTCATATCACTTTTTTTTGGTATATGCTCATGCTATTTTTCCTTCGCATTATTTGTTTATTAAAAAAAGAACTTGTATCCTTTGAAAATTTATGTTTTGTGTGATGTCAGTTACGCTGTATAAGTGTATATATCCTCAACAAACGAGAGCAGCACAACATAATCTGGTTCACATTTCACAGATATTTTAAGATCAACATCCATACTAATATCTATCATTTTGGTCAAAGTCTCTCATTTATTCAGTGCGCATTAAGATCATCTCCTCCGATTTATACTTGTTTTAGCTAGTTATACATGTATGCTATATGGTTATATTATATATTCTTTTTTAATTTGAAAATATGTTGGGCATTTTCCATTATCCTGATCACTGATTTGACCAAATATCAAACAAACGGACTTGAGGTACTGTGTCTTTCCCTTCACTTAGCATTTGTATACAAATATGACAAAAAGAAACCTTACAAGGCCTATTTTTTTTAATGATATATGAATCATATGCATCATAGTTCACTAACTGATAATACCGCAGTTATTCTTCTATAAAATGTTTTCTTGGATTTGTCGAGATATTATTATTTGTGTAATAATCTGTTTGTACCATTCATGTCAATACGTGTGAATTAAATTTACAATTTAGGATAATGTCATATGCATGTTACAGGGATTTGTTCTTCTCGAAGCTGCTAGGGAACTATCAGTGAATGGAGATTTGAAAGTGCACTCGATTTTGCTTCTTCGCTGCCTACATCGCATTCTAATTATGCATCACAAAGGTGTTTAGAAGTGTCACCGGAGTGAAGGGCCCCATCACTTAAGGATGAACAGGTAGAGCTCTTTGTCGGGATATTTTTGGCCGGTAACCATTCTGCAGAGAGGACGGCGGCTAGAAAGTTACTGCATGTTCAAATGCATAATAACAGCAATCCCTTACATAAATGCGTTATATATATATATATATATATATATATATATATATATATATATATATATATATATATATATATATATATATATGGGAGCGGCTATTGGGACACAAAATAAAACACACAACTTTAAACACAGAATCTTGACCGTTGGATTATTTTGTCTTTACATGAAAGGTGCAAATCATGAGAAGATCTAGTGGTCCAGATTTTGTGTGTTTAATTTTGTGTCTCTATAGACTTTCCCTATATATATATATATATATATATATATATATATATATATATATATGAGGCAGGTTCAATGGCACCCCAAATAGTGAGAACCCTTTTAGCTTCCCACTTTTCCACCACTCATTTCCCACTAACTCCCCTTCTCTCTCCTTCCACTAACTCTCTCACTTCCCACTCACTTTTTTAACATAAATGAGAGGTGGAAAACAGGGGTGCTATTGGGGTGCTCAATTTTTGGGGTTCTCTTGAACGCTTGCCTATATATATATATATATATATATGTATGTATGTATGTATATGTGTGTGTTCTATTTGCATTTTTTTCCTTTTGGTTTCTTCTAACTTTGTCTGTATATGATATAACAATTACTAATATATTGACTATTTATTTGACATTAACAGGACCACTATTGTTCATATTAAGCAGAAAATATCAAAACCAAAGCAAGACTAATTCTATCGTTTGTCTTTTTTGTAAGTAACTTGTTAATGTAAAAATGTATGACATTATGAATGGACATGGAAAAGTTGATAAAACAGTATGTATGAAATACTAAGTTGTTTGAATGATATGTATGAATATTATGTTGTAATATATATGTTTCTTTGTGAAAATTAGTTTTTTTTATACATGGATAAGAAATGTTTAAATATGTGTGTATACATGTAAAAAGCTGAAATGACTAAAATTGGTAAATTAATAATATAAAGAATAGCGTTTAAGAAACGCTATTGAATAAAAAACGCTAAAGAAAGAGCCATTTGAAATGCTATAGCATAACAAAATAAACGCTATAGAAACACGTAAGAAATGCTATTAAATTATCACAATAAACGCTACAGAAACAAACGCACAAACGCTATAAGAAGTCAATATCAGCTAGTACATTTTATAGCGTTTCTGTTTGATAGCACACAAAAACGCTATATAAAAGTCATCTTTCATAGCGTTTTTTTCTTCTGCTATTCAAAGTAAGTGGTCTAAGATAGCATGTCGTTACATGGCGTTCTCTGAAACGCTATCTTAGGTTGTAATAGCGTTTTTCAAACGCTATGAAAGCCTCATTTTGTTGTAGTGACCGCTATTGCTAGAGATGAACCCTTATAAAGGGATATATTCAGGATATGGTTATGATTTGAACAAGGTATATATTCACCCCGAGGCTGATCCATTAATGGTAAAAGAATTATATAATGCAGGACTAATCTACTGTATTTACACAGACAGTACCCTTCATAACCTGATGGGACTACCTAAGTTAAGAAATGCAGTTTATACTTTCTCAAAAGCAATTAAACACAGCAATATATATTTAGCATGTAACCAAGTTATTCCTGAAGAAGGTAAAAAATGTCTCTCCATGGTAGAAATGAAGATGGAATCAAAAAGGTTGACCCCAAAATTCTTCAAAAATATGTTCTTAGTTGAAGAAGAAATAATATCAGTAACAAGGGCTAAGCAGTTGGCAAGCTTAATATTAAGGACTATTGAAGCCTTATCAAACAACATATGGACGTATGACTCTGAACCCAACGAGTTAATTTTAACAGTTAGCAAAGTTCCAAAGACCGGAGCCAAAGAAGATATAATCCAGTTTATGGAAAACATTTTAAAATGGAACGCACATAAAAATGTGTATAAATATTTTCTCAAGAATTTGACAGAAGAATTAAATAGGAAGTTACTAGTACATGGCATAAAGTGGGAAACACTACAGTATGAAGACACCAAACAAGATAAAAACAATATGCCAGGACCCTCGAATAAAGTAGAATCACATGGAGATAGCAACAAGATTGAAGACACTTCTGGAGAAGACTTTGGCTTCCTAGAAAAATAAACATCTACCAGACAAGATATTAAAAAGGATGAGCTGTCCAAAATAATAAAAGCACCGTATGAGCTGTCCAGACAAAAAGAAAAAAGATAAGTTGTCCAAATAACAAAAGCATCAACCGACTAAGAAGCACCGAGTAAATAGCCCAAGGAGGTGAAGATCAATTATAAAAAGCACTGGAAGACCTTCACAGAGGACATTCCGAGTTAATCAGAGCAAATATTTTTCACAGTTTGTAAATTAGTGTGAGCCTGAGTGTACTGTACTAAGTTTGTAATTTCCTCAATTATTAATAAAAGTTTGTACTGAGTAAAATTATCTGTTTTAAATTTCTGAGTACTGAGAATCATAAACAAAAGCTTCTAAGATTGTTTACTGCTTGGAATCCTTCAGCCATTTCCTGGAATCCTGATTAGTATCTAGTGTTCATTGGCATTTGGCAGAGTGAGCCGTGAAGCCGTAGAAGAACAGGAGAATCGTAAGGATTGGAAGCGTGCTGGGCCCAAACAGGTAACAACTAGAGATTTCCAGTTTTTGATTTATCTTAATTTAGAAATTTTTGCAGTAGTTACACTTAGTTTTAAACTTTTGCATTAGCTAAACACACTTCAACCGTAAAAAAAAAGTAAAATTTTCTGGAAAGTTTCAGAAATAAAAAAAAGTAAAATTTTCTGGAAAGTTTCAGAAATAAGAATTATTTCAAGGTCCTGATTTTAAAATTTATTTTGGGTTTTAACTATAATTGGTATCAGAGCCATGGAGGTGGATAAAATATATGAAGATCTTAAAAGTAGACTATCAGTGTTCTTGATGGCTAAATCCATCATAGAAACTGAAGAAAAATTATTTATTTTTAAAACTGGTACTCCAGAATATAATCTTTTTGCTAATATCCTTACATATAATCAGTTAAGATTAGCCTTTTTACAAGCTCCTAGTGATTATGTTACTATAATAGAAATTAATAATAAGCTAGATAAAATGATGAAAAGGTTAGGCATTTCAGAAGAAATGTTGCCATCAAGTATAAAGACTACAGGAGGATTTACTATTAACCTTAAATCATCAATAGAAAATAACAAAATGAATAATGTTGTTGAGTCTCATACCCAGTATGATGACAAAACAATGAAAGAACTAGAAGCAATGTGGGATACAGCTGATGGGTCCCAACTAGGTGACATAGCCATAGCCATGTCTAGATTATCAACGTTACAACATATTAATGGAACCATTGAACATTTAAAAATGGAAGCTACTAGTAGTAGTATAGTAACTGTACAGAATCCTCCACGCACAGATAATTTAGAATCCATAAAACAATACGAAGGAGAAGAAATATATAATGAATATGTATTTCCAAAAAAGGAAAAACCATATAAAACATATTCTGAATTATATAAACCAAAAGAAAAAAAAATTACAAGAACATTCAAGATCTGTCTTAGATCTTGATTGCGCTAAAAATGTTATTCAACTAGTAGATGCATGGGCTGGAGATTTGCAAACTTTAAGAATTACAAAAAATATACAGTCATCTATAGACATGTTGGGTATTATAGAAAACACATTTGTAGGTAACGTAAGAAATTGGTATAAAAATCTAACTAAAGAAGCCAAACAATTAATTAACACAGGAGCGAGAGATTCTGTCAATCTATTAGACCCTTTAAATCTAATTGATTCATTTAGAAAAGTATTAAAAACAGAATTTGGAGGATTACCATTTGATGACAAAAAGTTAGAAGATGAAGAAAAGAAAAAGGCAAGAATAAAACTTGCTAACCTTGCAATATGTGATTTAAAATACATAGATGAATACAATTGTGAATTTGCTAAATATTATTATGCATCTGCACCAGATGAAGGTACAATGGAAAATGTATTATCTTTATATTTCTTAAAACTACCTTTACCATGGGCAAACATATTATCAAATGATTATGAAAATTATCTTAAAAATAATCCAGATGTATTTCCAAGTTTAGGAATACAAATGAAGTTTACTAAAGACAAAATTGATTACTATTGCAAGCAACAATCTCTAATAGGAAGTGCTAGACAATATTCTAAAGAAAAAGGTTTGTCATGTGGAACCTCTGAAGTACCAACCCAATGGGGATGTAATCCACTTGGTAAAAAGTATAAAAGGAAATTTAAGAAATATTTTAGACCAGCTAAATTGAAAAGACATAAACCACCTAATTTTATGAAGAAAAGATACTTTAAAAGAAAAAGTTTCAAAAACAAGAAAGATACAACTAAAAAGACATGTAGATGTTGGGCATGTAACAAAGAAGGACATTATGCTAATGAATGTCCAAAAAAAGGAAAATATAAGAAAACTGCAGTAAAAGCATTCCGCTTATTTTCTTAACAAGTAATGCCAATACAATCAGAAACTGAATATGATTCTGATGAAGAATTATATGAATTAGTTTCAGACTCTGAATCAAGCACTGATACAGAAACTGAAGAAGATTATAGTTGTAAACCACACAGACTAAGCGTGGTGAATGTTAAAATGTTAAGAACAAGTTCTCACAATTTTGTACAACAATACAATGAAAAATTTGAAAAACTAGTCAAGAAACTTGTACCATATGACATTCTTGAATTTAAAGAACCACTGGATAAGAAAAATATAAAACAAAAACCTAAACATAAAAAGGTTATTCCATGTGAACATATCTTTGATCATAAAACATACAGTGTTATAAAAACTAGACAAAATGTAATTGTAAGCAAGAAAAATAATGGAAAAATACACATTTTTGACAGAGAAAAGTATAGTGTGCAAACATACATGGATGCATTAAAAAAGATAACAGTAGTAAAAGAAAGAGAACCAAAAGAAGTTATTTCTGAAATATCTTCTACAGATAGTGGAAGCACTATGTCTGATAATTCTGAAGATATTGAAAAAGAATTCCAAGAATTAATGAATGAAGAAGCAAATATAGATCAACAACCTTCTATGGAAACAAATATAATAGTCTCTGAGACCAAAGATGATGAAAGTGGATATGAACAAATTATACAAATGTCAGAAAAAAAATATAATCAAATAGAAAAAATAAAACATACACTTTCAAGAGAGGAATGTTACGAAATGCCATTATTTAGATATATGTCTAAAGAAAAATATGTTATAAGAACTTTTGAACAACCTATAGATGTATTTACTATGGAAGGGGAAATTCCATAGTAGACAATCAAAATTGCGGGCTCTTATTAGAGAATGGATTTCCATGGCAAGGTATGGGCAACCACCTTTCCGACAATGTATTTCCGGAGATGAATACAGTGGGGTTCAACAAGAACATCTTGCAACCCAGACTAAACATGACCATCCCCTCACTTCGCTTGAGAGTACCATATATTTCATTACCACAGTTGGGGGCCAGCCAACCGAACCGATAACATACATATATAAATAAAAAGGGACAATCAAAGGCATTTGAATTCTCCAGATCAGGTAAAGATGTACCCTTTTGATGGGTGTGACCCACATAGCCATGCGACCTACCCGATTTTAACCATTTCCCGATTGATGAGGCTTGAGGTCAAAATTAATTAATTAATTAATTTACTTATTCATTTATTATTCTTTTCTTTAATTCTTTTATTTATTTTTAAAAGAACTTCTGATCATCATTCACTTTGAAATATCACATCGTCAGATCCGTCAAGTCACTAATTAACGTCCACAAATATACTCTGGGTATAAAAGAAGTTCCCCTCTTTGCCACCAACCCGGTATATTTGTAAAAATCAACGTACGTGGTTTTTAGGAAACACTCTGTCAGACATTCATCCATACAAGTCATCCAGGAACATGATGAACCAAAGGTACTCTCCTACCACACCCTATATAGGTATCACCACAAGGATCAATAGCGAGAAGTCCTTGCAATTCATAGATTCCAACTACGACAGAACCATAGTATATCCTAGGCTGTAGACCAGAGATTATTAGCAGTTCTTCCATCTATGAAGATCTACGGTCTTCAATGCTCTATCTTCAATTCTCATCTTCACGTATTTGTTGATCGGAATGGATTTCGAATATAAATTCGATCCTGGTCTTTCCGTACCAACAACGCATTGGCCAGTTTTTGATAGTCAGTTATTTAACTATCAAAATAAACAGTTATCCAATCATGAAAATAAATGATTCACTGGTTCAGTATTAGGCATCACTTGGCCTTTTTATTTAAAAATAATTAACGAATGGTTAATTAAAATATCTCAATATTTAGAAAACATCATTTCTCTCTTTACTAATATTCGCAAAACATTTCATTTAAATATTTAGAAAAACATCTTACAACACATTCAATTTCTATTTACCTTTCTTTCAAACATTTACTGCTTCATTCTTTACTATCTAATATTTGGAAATCAATTTAACTTATACCTTGTAAACAACGTTACAAAATCTCTTTGTTTCGTTATTTGACAACAACCGATGCTTATTCTTATAGAATAAATCTATTTTGAAACTCAACTCTACATTTTATTTTACTTCGGATTTCTCCTTATATATTTTCAAAATTTACACTAAACATTACATTATTATTTCTTTAATGGAAATAATAAATTATTATTAACCTCTTTTACCATTACCAACTAATATCATCCTCAGAAAATCCTAAAGTCGTTCAAGTTGAGGTATTTTAATTACCTCTCAGACCTTGATCAACAACGTTCTTATCTTAAGATAGATACGAGTTGTAATCCAAAAACTGATATTTCATCTAATATCAATACGAATTCCATTTAACTATTTTATTCAGAATACAGTTTCATAAAAGCTTATTATCTTTTGAAAATCTCTTTCTTGAATATAGCCATTATTTCTTAATTCAATAATTAAGTAATTTCTTATAAAACACCAACTTTTAACATCTACCAATTTACAACAAATTCATTAATAATTCGGATATGTTTACAAAATCCCATGACTCACTTATTTTACCAATTCCTTTTTCTAATCCATCCAACCATTCACACTTTGAAAATCTTATTTCAGTTTTCCCCTTTTACTTAATTCCATTATTAAGTAACATTAAATTTAAAATTAACACTTTACCACCTTACCTTTTTTTAATAAACCTTGTTTATATAATTCTGCTTTAATATAACCATTATGTTCTCAATTTCCTTTTTACTTAATTCAAACATTAAGTAAAGCTTTAATTTAAGCTATCGTATTTGCTTAAAATCCTCTTTATAACTTTGTTATAAAACTCATGTTTAAAATAAAATCCATTCATAAAATCCTTTCACAATTCAATTAGATTCCATTTTCACTTCGGTTACTTTTTAAATGAATTTCAGTTAAAATATAATTTCCTAAATTATTATTAATCGGACTAATAATTTACTTCAATCATTAACTATTTTAGTTAATTTCTTTACTTACTAAAATAAATAGTATTAACTAAAATAAATAATAAATTCCTTTTTAAAATCTTATTAAAATTAAAACAATTATTCGTTAAACTATCACGTTAGAGTAATTCAAAATAATTTAAGTAAATAATCATTAACAGTTAAAATGATTGACTTAGTCAACTCAAACACGGTTATCTCGTTAACCAATTTCAATTTATATTTCTTTAAATTAATTAATAATATAATTAATTTAAATAATTCCATTTAATTGTTTTTCTTGGAAACAATTATTCAACTCTTAACCGTTAGGTTAAATTTCTATTCACTTTTTTATACATTTGATTAACACCAAAATTTACTTTATAAAATCAATTAATCAAATCAATCATGCAATTAGGACAGTTCATATAATGATAATATGAAAATAAATAATATTTAATATATTTGAGGAATCTCGTTGGATCCCTCCAACCGTTTCTTCCCTGTGTTCACATGGATTATTTCAAATAATACCATTCAATTCCATTTCACTGGTAATTTCAATAACAGTAAATACCCATATTTTAGCAGCAATACAAAACAATTCAAACAAATTCACATAATTAAACACGTTTATTTTATAAATGTGACCAACAAGTTAAATTACCTCAATTGGGTCCAATCGCTAGAATAATGATTTGGTATTTCACTGAAATTAAACAACGTTTAATTTGATTGGTTCAATCAATATATGAATATATATATATATATATATATATATATATATTAACAAACAAACAATCAACCATTAGCATTGTCCAACGAACCGCCATCCGAATGCCGGTGCCATTACCATTCACCGCGATGCTCCTCCCATGTCGAAAAACCCGTCACTCCAGTTTGCAACCGCCACCAGATCAAAGAAAGGGCGCACCCACCTCACAACTCACCACCGCCCGCCACCGCCATAAGACCAATGTGCCTTCATTAGAGTCTACCGCCGGACTTTAGAGCCTCACCTGCCGGAGCCCCCCTCCCGTCCATACACAGTAGAGCTTCCACGAATGCTATATAAGCATGAGGAGATCATGATTCTTAGTTTAAATAAAATGAATCTGACTGTTTTTGGTGGAGCAAAACTTTTGGTTTGGATTTTTTTCATGCCATTGATGTTGCGGCATGTAGCTGCTTAAGAAAGAAAATAATATGGAGTTTTCATTTGTATTTATAAGCAAACGGTCCCTTGGCACCCATGTTTTAGGGTAGTACGATTTCAGCGGTAGAGTAGGTCTACGTAAACTACTGAATTGAAAGAATAGGATAAGAAAGGAGTAGGTTTAGTTGCGTAGTTGAAAGCAACAGGACTGTGCGTGGGTACTTCCTTTGGTATATTTCGGCAAATTAGGATTGGTCCAGCGTTTTTCCTTTCATATATACACCGGGTAGTTATTTGGGAGTTACTTGGTTAAGTTTATATATGTTATCATATATTTATAATATATGGTATTAAATCCAGTTAGAAATACATGGGACTATATGACTGCCACTATGACTTACATACAACATTATTACTAGGAAATGACGATGGGAACATGACAAACACTATTATATTACATAGGGTTGCTTTAACATCAACTGATACTTTGATTTCTGCTCTCAGAATAAATGAATGTTATATATATATATATATATATATATTATACGGTACTACACCTTATCGCTTACCGTTGTACCACTAATCGTTATATTCGTGTCACCCCATACGAACTCAAATCGCAATGAAAATGATCATACCGCTACATATCGATGTTTCGGTCCCAATGAAATTTATTTCGTTGAAAAGGGATATTATTAGGAAAACAAATATTTTTAACGGTTACATAATATTATAAATCAAATCCAAAATAATTAAATTAAATAATAATAAATTATTATTATCGAATATATCCAAATAAAATAATATACTACTTCAAATATAACCAATATGAATTTATAACTCAACATTAATATGTTCGAGTTAAACGATATCCAAATTATATTAAAACTCTTTTAAATATATTAACTAAACATTATCGTTTTAATAACGATTTCCATAGCGACTATTTTGAATTTTGATTTGGACATAACTAACAACCTATAACACGAAATTTGGATTTTTCTCCTCCATATGAAAATTATAATTAACAAGATTCAATGTTTCTTGTTTCACGGGAATCCGACTTAAAACGGATTCTGTATATCCAGTTGAAGTTCAAAACTCAATATTACGAACTTTCGCGCCATTTTGAGCTCGTTTTATATTATATATAAATTAACATTAAAACTTTGTTTTAATAAACGAAATTAATATTAAAAATCCATTAATATCCCAAATAAAATATTTAGGATAGTAAATTAAATTAAATAACTGGCTTCCAAAAATACGGGACATTACAACCAGACTCTCTTCCTTCACTCTTCCTTTCTTCATCACTCCCTGGTATTTTGTAGAGTAGTTTACCGTCAAAATGGCTACCTGGGAATAAGACGGCGATACCATGGTTCAAATGTACGATGAGTACGAACGTGGTAAACAACCCGCAGAAGATGTCAAATTTGTTCTCGAAACTCAAATGGGAGTTCAAGTAGATGCCGCAGAGGTCGAGTCCGAACGCTTTTGTAACAACCCAGAAAATCAGAACCAATTTAAAATTTTTATTTTTTCTAATTTAATGGATTTTAATGTTTAAAATGATTTATTTTAAATAATTACGACTAGAAATTTATTTTGAAAAGAATTAGAACATATAAATTTATTTAGATCGAAGTTAGAATATAAATATTTATTTTAATTATATAACGAGCCTGAAATGGCACGGTAGTTTGAAATTTCGATTTCAAATTTCAATTGAATGTACAGGATTAAAAATAAATCGGATTTCAGTAAAACTAGAAATATTTGAATCTACTGGAAATTATCTTTCCGAGGAATGTGAAAAATCCAGTTTTTATAACGGGAATAAAAAGTTATGTCCAGTTGAAAATTCAGAATAGTCGCTATGGAATTTTTATACATATAGCCCTTAAAAAAGCGATTTTGCAAACGACCTTCGTTTTTGACGAAACCACTTTGGTTGGATCCGGAATGTCAAATTAGTGCTAGATTCCGAAATCCATAATTTTTGGAATTAATATGTGAGCTTGGCAAAAAAAAACATGTTTGGTAATTTCAGATTGAATTTAATCGATTGGAAAATGACCGTTTTTCAAATGATCTCCAAATTCAACGAAATAAGTTTTGTTAGGACCGTATTGTCAAAACATAACTAGATTTATTTTTTTGGAATTTTTGGAGTTAGTATGTGGGCCCAGTAAATTAAAATGTATGCTAAATTCAATATATATTGATTTATATTTTAATTTAAATGAAAACTGATCGAAACAATAAAATTGGATAACGAAACATATCCTATTGTGTTCCGAATGGGGGTAATTAGCGAGGGGCGACAGTCGTTGGACTCGATTCGGAGTTCGAATTAAAAGCCAACTTTTATGGAGAAGAATAATAATAGTAAATTATTATATATATATATATATATATATATATATATATATATATGTTTAAACCCCCCAAACCTTTCCCATTATCATAAATCCGATACCCCCCTTTCTTCAAATCGATTTGGTCGTTCTCCATCCTTACGCTACTGTGCCACCACTGGAGGGGCCCTACGTCGCGCCTCCCCTCCTCCAAGCCATCCCCTCCTTCTCCTTTGAACCCCTTTGCTCCTCCTCCCCCAAAAAATGCAAACCCTAACCCTTTTACCTCGCCATCGCTTCTCCGGTCATTGCCTCGCCCACCATCATCTAGCCGAGCCACCCATCGCCGACTGTAGCACCCAACCGCCCCTTCCCTTCACCTCAGACCGAACAACGGGCCCCCTCTCCTAAAAAAATCCATTTTTTAATATAAAAAACATATGCGTTTAACCCCCTCTCTCTCCACTTCCTCCTTCCCACCACCACCGCGAGCTCTAGCCCTCAATATTTCGATTTTATTTATTTATGTCAATAAAAATATGATTTTTATATATGAAAACATAGGATAAAAATATGATTTTTATTATGTGAGTAGCGTATAAAAATGTGATCTTTATACATGAAGTGATTTAATAAAAATGTGACCTTTATACATGAAGTGATATAATAAAAATGTGATTTTTGAATTGCATATGGCGCATTTAAAAATATGATTTTTATATGTGAAACATCGTTATAAAAATATGATTTTTATCGTATAAAGAAAATATTTTTAGATAAAGAAAATATTTTTAGAAAGATAAAAATGTGATTTTTATATATGTAGTTGCGAAATAAAAATGAGTTTTTTAAAATGTAAATAGCGTCGTTTAAAAATAAGATTTTTAATATAAATTTCGTGAAACAGATTGCGTTGTAAGCAGAACAACGAATCTGAGCGACAATAAAGAATGGCGGAGTGGAAACCCAAGGTGAGAACTTCTCACTCAAATTTCATTTTCTAGTTAAAAATATATACTAGGATGCAGCTGGTGCTTAAAAGCACCTGACACCTTTGTTGGAAACAATGAATGTTTGGTTGATTTTTGGATTGAGTGATTTATTTGCTTGAGTGTGATATAGGATGTGAATTGAATTGAATTGATTAGAATTGGTATGTGTATGGAGCGAGCCAGTATTAGGCGAGGGTTAATGCTAGACCTTATTTCGGTTCTAGTATCGCGCCGTTATGCAGCCGAAATTTTTAAAAATATTAGAACGATAAAAATAACATTTTATTGTATAATGAACTGTATAAAATATTCATGTGTTGAAATATATATTTTATCGTTAGATAATTTTTGACGAGTATATGAATGAAAATAAATATTCATTTACAAATTGGACGATTTGTTTATGTATACAGATTTGACTGATATTGATTGGGACGATATATTTTGCACATCGCCCAACCGCACAAATAAAATCGATGTGTGTTGATTGAAACCCCACACGGGTATTGGGATGATATTTGATGAACACTAATCCCAATTGGTTAGTTATATGTCAATCGATTGGTTGACACACTGTTGTAAGCGTTAATTAATTATATTTAATGCTTACGCAGTTGTGTAATGCACTCTGGATGATGGTTGACTGTGTTTGATTATTGTTGTGTACACATGTGTGTAAAATCCATATAAATAAAATTATATGGTAATTGACAGTGTTTGATTCCAATTTGGAAAGAGCGAATATTTTAAATTAATGAATATTTTAAGATGACAAATAATGAATATTTTAAAATAATATTTAGTAATGGATCAAAGTATGATTTTGATGTCTGATTTGGGATGGACACGAAAATATTGAAATATATTAAGCCGTGTTGATTAGACTATCGCCATTTTGGACGTGAACGATATTTATATCGATTTTATTCATTTTTATAATGAATATCGAAAAGGAAATATTTCAAAATCTGATAGTTTGAAAATATTATCATTATATATATATATATATTATAATGATAAGGAAAATTCAATTTTGATCTAAAATTGAAAATGAAGTTTGAATCGTTTTAAAACGAATTTATAAGATACGTTTTAAATGGAAATCGACTCAAAGGGCCGTAATAAAATTATTAAAAATATTAATAGTTTGTGTAAAATCATAATAAATGATTTGGAAGGAAATTGGATGAAAAGTTCCACGTTTGTAAAGATAAAAATATTTTTTTATCAAAATGAACTAGTTATGAAAGAGAATTATATTGCATTTATTTTTAAATAAATAAATTGGATTGAGAATGGATTTTAATATACCCAGAATTTCGAATATATGAATTGGAGTGGATTTGAATGGAAATCATCTTGGGAATATTTCGATGTTGGATTTCGTGATTATACGGATATTGTTATGGAAATTTGGAAGATATATTTATATCGTTATTTCCAGTACGATGTTTGTTGGTTTCAGAATTTGATATTGAATATTAGCCGATATAATTTCTATTCAGAGCCTTGTATTTAATATCAGATGAGATTTTGGGTTTGTCATGAACGGTGTCTTAAATAACGCTGTTCTTAAACCCAGATGAGAAAAAGAATAAATCTTTTAATTAAGATTTAGTAAAGTTTTCCAATTAATTAATATTTAATTGAAATTGAATAAAAGAATTGGATTTTGGGTTTGCCGTGAATGGTGTTTTCAGTAACACTGTTCTTGAACCACGTGTGAAAAGAATAAATCTTTTAATTAAGATTGTTAGAGTTTCCAATTATATTTAATAATTGGAATAAAATAGAATATGAATTGGGTTTATTGTGAACTGTGTTTTTAATGACATTCGTTCTTTAACCCGATTTACAGTGAAATTGCATTTGGAATTTATAAATCTTTTTATTAAGGTTTAATGAAATTTTCCAAAGAAAGGTTTTCCAATTTAATATATTAGATTGGAATTGAATGTAGTTCGATTTTATAATAATCGAAATGTGCATCTGTTGGAGGAAGACTGTTAATATATATGGAATTTAAAAGGCTTTGTCATTATTCCATTTATATTATTAGTCGGATACAGAAGTTGATATCGATTATATATATATCGATTTGTTTTCCGTGAAGATTCCATAATTAATGTAATGTGATTTGGGTTTATAGTGAACTGTGTTTTAAATGACATTAGTTCTTTAACCCAGTTAAAGACAATTGCATGTCTAACATTGTATTTCGAACTGTATGGTTGATCACTGCTTAATATATATCTGTTTGGTGGCGGAGAATTTATTCTCTTGCTTAACACCCTTCTCTAAGACGTACGAGCTTAGAGGTTATATATCGATAGAAATCAATAGTACGGTGTAGATTGTCGATGTGGCATGTTTGTGTTTCCAAAGTTAAATAATCACTAATATTGATTGTTTGGAAGATAAAAACTAAGTGGAGTTTTAATGAATCTTTAATTAGATTGAAAAGTGAATGAGATAATTTAAATTATCAAATTTGGGAAATGATCGAGAATGGAGTATCACCAGTTTTTCTCTAACTGATAGTTAAATTTTTAATTATATTTGAACGTGAAATGGTAATTAATTTTACCGATAACACCATGGTGTTAGATATGAAGTATTACCAGTTTTGCTTCATTGGATGAATAGGTTGGGATTGGGAAATATAATTAATGATTACTTCGGTAAGGTTCGCTAATCCCGACTAGTTTGGTTAAACCTTAATTTGGTTTAAAATTAATATCTAAAGGAAGATTAAAGAATAAATTTAAAGAATTTATCTTTGATAAAATTAACGAGAACCTTTCCCAAAGGATATGAATATTTAAATAAAAGAATATTCAGAAATGGAATGAGGCGTATGTTGTGTTTTATAGCACTTGATTATAAAATACGTGAGTTATTCGAAAAGGCCGGGTTTATACCCATTCTGAATAACTGATTCGACGATAAGTCGACGATGAAGACGGTGGTTGAAGACCGGAGGTCTTCACATCGTTTGGATGATTACTGATGTCTTGATTGGGCTGTACACCTAAGAGGTAATAAGTGGTGATCGTCTAGACGTACTTGGAGATCGACCGAATATACAAGGACCTCTCTCCTGTATTGGACATATGGGACGAGGAATAAGGTGCCTCTGGTTTCGTTTAGACCCAGAACAAACTAGTAAATGGAGATGTGTATCTGACATTGGATTTTATTCTGTGTTGATTGATTTATATTAAATATATATCTGTTTGGCGGTGGAGAATTTATTCTCTTGCTTAATGCCCTTCTCTGAGTCATACGAGCTTAGAGGTTATATATCGATAGATATCCGTCGCATAGAGTGAATTGCTTGTGTGACATGCTGAGATGCAAATGATCAAGGCTTCTGTTGAAAAGAAGAGTCTTGTGATTGATGATCAAAGCACGACTTTAATATAGCATAGCTTAGTGTATAGCATTAATTCACGAGCCTCACACCTCGGTATGAGTCAAAAAGGTGATAAAGGACACAAGTAGGACATGACGTTTCTTTTTAGCTATGTGTGATGTCATGGTATGGAGCCCAGACATTTATTATTTTTAACTATGTGGTCATTGGATTGCAAGGCGCCTCGGATATATCGGTTACTACTGAGCCTATGGATATAGGTCCTATAGTACCGGGAAACGTGTGTTCAGGAATAACTAATCCACAAACGTAAGTGTGGACCTGCCTTGGAGGATCCAGGGGTCTTCTGTGGGGGATCCCGAGGCATTTGCTAGAGTGTCTCGAAGCCGGCAAGGAGTGCATCCCTTGCCTCGACTCATGACGGAAATCCAATTTCCAATACGTGACTTTTCGGTTTTAGTTGTAAACCAATATGTCAACATAGTAGCATGGGATACTATGCCGTCTATGATTGATACATTTATATTTGAAGTTGTTTGATACACTATGCACTTATAGTAATATCAAAATGATTTGTTTTAAACGTACCGAGCATGTTTGGCTATTATAAGGTAAAACTCTATCCTCCGACTTGCATTGCATTGTGTGATGGGACCTGAGTCTTATAATAGCTTAATTTTTCCAAAAAGCATTGTGTTGTTTGTTTTACGTACTGGTATTCTTGGGAGGTAACCCGTTCCGTGTTATACGGCGTGGTCCCTTGATTTACTTAACTTTAAAATAAAGTTTTAAATAACTGTTTTAGTTCTCACACCAGTCACGTGACTGACCTGAAGTTTATTGTTTTAACCAAAACTCTGGGTTGCCCCTATTTTCCACATAGGCAGATAGTAGTTTTGGTTTTGCAGATTATTTCTTTTCCACGATCCTGGATTTATGGCTGGATCTATATTCGGAACGTTCTGTATCCATTTATCTCTTTCAGTTGTGTTATGTATTATTTTCCGCTTCTATGTAATGTATTTTAATCTCTGACATTTATCAAATGTATATTATTTGTTCATACTCTATATCTTCTTGTACTCTGATGTAAATTGTTGTAATAAGCAATGTAATGTTCTTCTGTTTGTGTTTTGATTTGTCGTGTTCTCAACTCAATCCGGGCTTTCCCAAAAGGGAGAGTTTGGGTCGTTTCATCTTTAGTGCAACACAGCCAAACGTTGCAGTCCAGCACATCGGACCAGTTCAAAAATCCATAAATGCTAAGTTGAGGGAAGTTCTTGCTCGGCAGAACCCCGATAGTCAAGTTCCAGCATGAGGGGTCGTTCAATCCTTTGCTATTGCGGAGTCGAATGTAATATGCTTGTTTCTAAAAGTCAAACGAATGCAAGTCGTCGCTTTTATGGTTGCAAAGCGTACATTCATGCACAGAATCGTCAAGGGTTGCAGAGTTGTAATTTTTTTTCATGGCACGATCCACCTTTGATAGAGAGTGGTGTCCAGGACGCACTTGAGATGCAAGCTGAGGTTAATCGCTTGGGAAGAATGAATGTAGCAATTAAGAATGAAATGCTTCATGGGTGCTACAGTTCATTCTGAAGCTATCGGTCGTAGTTACGTTGTATTGGGTCGTGGTTATGTTGTATTGTTGGGTCTAAGTTATGTTGTATTAATGTGTCTAAGTTATGTTGTATTGTTTGGTCGAGGTTATGTTTTGTCTTATTTATGTTGTTTTGTAGGCCCTTAGTTACATTGTACTGGGTTGTAGTATTATGTTTTTATCGAATTAGATGAACGTGGTTTGTACGTTGTATGTTGTTCTTGTAAACTTGTTTGTCTTATTTAAAATGGTTTTTAAAGAGTTCAAAACCGAAGGTAAGTTTTCAAAACTCGCACAAAGGCGAGCTTCCAAAACCCGCCTTCGCAACTCCCCAGACCAAAACAGATTTATATCTGTGATTATGTTATAAACATGGCTAAATCTGTTATAATTTGGAAAAAAAGCTACACATGTGAATTTTTCGTTTGTATATTTTTTGATATTTCAACTAGTAATAAGAACAGATGTAAGAAGAAACTTTACAAAAATAAAAATTCTCCCTCTTTCATAAATTTACCAAACCCATGTTTGTATTATCACATTCACTTTCATGCCAAATCCGGAATTGCTAACGTTGTTGCAAATTCACTATATTAGCAAATTTTCCGGGCGACACCTCCGTTTCTAACCTATATCAATACTAGACTATTAGTTTCACATAGAACTAGAATGAGTAGATGTGCATAAATAATAGAGAATAATCGTCACAAATTATCTTGAATATGTAGCTTACATGATTTCTAGATCTCTAAAATATAAAGTTTAGAATAAGCAACTAGCTATCAAAATATAGTCACATGAACTTATCACCAGCAACATATTTTCAAAGTGAAATTGTTAAAAATTAAACTATAAATATAAAAGCTCCCTTGGGTTCTTGTCAAGTAATAATTATGATGCAAGTTTACTTCAGCAAAGACGCACTTTTGAAAGATGACAATATAAAAGGCATTAAATTATGATTTGATATTCTAACCTATATGCTATTTAGTATTTTGTGCTGTTAATTTACAGATTTTATGACTTTTCTTTTAAAGATAAGCAGAAATTTTATTTGTTTTCTTTACTATAGATTATTTAGTTTTCATATTGTTTGGTAATGGATATCCCACCTTTGCATTTTCCTCTTAAATGTTACAATCACTTTACAAGCTAGCTAGAAGTTTATTTTCTATGAGGATTATACTGGTTTACATATGTATGGGATGTAGTGTTTTTCAATATTCATTTGATAGCTTAAGAGCAAGTTATGTTATATACTACAAATCCTAATTTTACTCACGATTTTTGTAATTAATTTTCCCTTAAGTCTCTCTTGGGTTGATTGATTGTATTTCTAAATTTCAGGCTTCACTACATTTGATAATTTATCAAATTTCTAAGCTAAAATGGCTATTATTATTTTTCAGGCTTTAGCTTCTTAATGGCAATTTAATATGCCTTACAAATTGAAAGTATCACTCAAGTTTTAGCTATGGAAAATGATAAAGGCACATCTGTAGTTCTGTTAACAAAGTTCATTGTATGAATATTGCAAGTCGATTCCAGTGTTCTTAGAAATTCTATATAATATTGATTTTTGAGTATTAATAATTAAGACCACCACTAGAGCACTTGGTTTATGAACAAAATTTTTGTGATATATTATTTCTAACTTCTATGTTTCTGAGGACTTTATCCCAGATAATGATTGTATTTGATTCAATAATGTAACAACATTATTATCAAGGGTCTATAGGGTGGAAACACAGTGACATAAATTGTATGTTGACGAAATTGGGATTTGGTGAACAATAAGTAGCAGGGGTCATCATGTTGATGGAATCATGCTTACTTAGAAGGTATCAATATAACATGTATAATTTATTTTCTATCAAATATATATGAACAACTTCATGATTTTCAAATGAATGCTTTATGGCTGATTTCTTATCCAGATTAAAATTATATGGCATATAAAAATCATTGCTAATGTAGCATAGTAACCTTTCACACTAAAAAGTTTATATCTGAGGTATACATTATATATAATTGTCATTAATATTACTAATGTGGGTCCACAGATAAGCCCGTAAAGATATACCTCATTTAACATATATTCTTCAAATATTTAGTGAGTTACATGGTCATTTTGTAACAAGTGGAATCATTTTTAACATGTAGTCCAAGTTCAAAAAAATATTTGCTAGGTTCTAAAAATGTTATTATAGTCAATCGTTATCATGTATTGTGGGGCTAGGCTCTCCATCTGGTTTTTAATATAACAGTCTTTTAGTTCAATCATAAACATATAAATAGCTCAAGTTTACATAAGTGAATATCCCCTTCTTTTGGAATTAATTAGCCATTGTCATTTGCAAGATGATAATTTTAACTCTTCATAACATTTTTTCAGTTAAATCTAAATTTTACCATGGACGAGCTATATGATAATTTTAATCTACTAATGTAGCAAGAGAATACGATAATTGGCATGATTTATATATTATGTTGCTTTACTGGTCTAATTAACCTTTAAATTATTTATACTTGCGTTACCAGTACCAAACAGTTCAGGCAAGTATTAAATTTTTTGTAGATTATATTTAATTTTGAATTATCTAGTCTATTTACGATGTTTTAATCAATTTTACTGTTGTTTAGAAGAAAAATTATTTGAATAATATGGGTAATATATTTAAAATTGTTTGTTTTGATTAACCAACAATTGCATTTAGTACTAACATTTGATTATTTGATTTGTAAAGTTGGTTTGTACATAATTTGAAGTTGTTACCTATTCCATGCAAAAAAGATCTTTTACTTTATCTACTATCATTTTTATCAAATTTACTGGTTCAAAATTAGTAGTAAGTTATCCTAACTTATAATAGCTGAGTTACTTATAATTTGATTACAGAAAATATATGCATGTGGTTTACTCTAATTGTATTGTAAATTTTTAATTAAAATAAGCAAGTAATTAGTTATTTTAGCTATGTCTTTTATCCTTTATTTGATGGAAAAAATGACAAATTTTTTTCGTATCATAGAAAAGACAGCATTAAAGGCAAACAACAAAATATTCACTTGAAAACAAAACAATTTGTCAAAACTAACTCAGCATGACAATTCAGATGAATAAGTGCTACAAGTGATGTCCCTGCTTACATGCAAATGGTCCATAATTAGTCAAAATTAAGATTTGGCAGCAACAACAGCCTTCTTCCTTGGAGCAGCTTGGAAGCCTTCTCTGAAACCACTCTTTACTACTAGAAATGAACAGTATAGCAACGGACACTTCCAATGGCCTCCAATGGCTATTGACCAACGGCCTCGGACGACCGTTGACCAATGACTTCCAATGGCCATTGACCAACGGCCTCCAACGGAAGCCAAAATATGTATTTTTCTTACGTATACAAAAAATACACCGTTGGAAACCGTTTGCGGCCGTTGATTTTTAATCCGTTGAAAGCTGTTGTCCCCTGTTACACAGACTGAAGCACAAATCAGCCGAAGTTGCTACCTTCTTCCTCATTCACCTAAACCCACGATTTTTCCTGCCAAATCCCTAATCTTTCCCTCCTTCAATTCTGAAATCACCAATCCCACTCTATCATCCGCCTAGGATCTCTCCAACTCAATCAAAGCACTCTCTCACCTTCTTTAATCTCCTATTCTCTCCGATTTTAAGGTATGTATTTACCCTAAAATTTGTTTAATACCGTAAGTTTATTGTAATTTAAGCATAATTAGAGTATGTTTGTGTGTCTGGTGCCGTTAATTAGTTGCTAATGTAGGGTTTAATCTTTTAAGTTGCTAATCTAGGGTTTAATCATTTAAGCTGCTAATCTAGGGTTTTTATTTATAAATTACTTGGATGTTATGATCTAGGGTTTTAATTAGTATAAGTAGTTGTTGTTGATGAGTTTGTATTCATATCTTTTTGATTATGTTGCTAATCTAGGGTTTAATTAGTTAAAATTGAATATGTATATATGCATATATATATATATATATATATATATATAGTGTTGTATGTGTGTGTGTGTGTGTATATATATGTATAGTTGATAATCTATGTATTTATTTGGTTAATCCCCAATTCATTGAAAACAATATTTAATTTGTTGAAAACGTGTCGTGGAAATGGAAATATTTAAGTTTATGTTTTCTAAGCTAGGGCACACAAAGGCATACAAAAAGCACTTCAATCACGAAAAAAAAGCATAATATGTTATATTCATAAAGCCTTAAGAGAGTTTTTTTGGCCCATCTGATAAGTATTGTATATAATCATTATGTGAATGTTCGTTTTATTAACGAAACGGACATTTGTATTCATCGTATACAATATTTGTTAGATTTTTCCTTTGTATTGGACAAGTTACGAACACAATAACGAAATTAAATCTCGTAAAATATTTCATTTTAAACAGTTCTCAAAATTTTGAAAGCACTTCCTTTATGTTCCCTGTGTACACGCAATTGTGTACTATTTAGGGAACTAAAGGGAAGTGCTGCCGAAATTTTGTTGAATCCTTTAAAATGAAAAGACTTACACGATTTAATTACGTTATTGTATTTGTAATAGGAGGTAGGATAACCCACCAGTAAATGATCAATTAACATAACATGCATTCAGCACTAAAATTGTTTTAACAAAATGTCAATGCAAATTTTATCATCATAATTAATACGTAAAAGAAATGTTTTCATTAAAATACAATCTTAGCGTTTGAGTGATCAGACACAAAAATTATGAATCTAATTTTATATCATACTTTCTAATTTTATATATGCTTAGGAAGAATGGACGATTATTTTAAGGATCGAAGCTGGATGTACAAACGAAGAGAAACTGATGGCACAATAAACAAATAATTTATTAATGGTGTCAGCATGTTTATTGATTTCTCTTTAAGTAACAACGGAAACGACGTCAAAATCCGTTGTCCATGTAGTAGATGCAAGTTATTAAAGCATTTGATACCGCAAATGGTTAGAATTCATTTGCATCAGTACGGATGTGCCGAACTATTTAGTTTGGGATCATCATGGAGAACCGTTAGCATCTACTTCTATACAAGTTGAGGAGGTAGTGAATAATGAAATTGCTATGACGAATCTCGTAGAACAAATGGTTGAAGATGTTGCACGTTCTATGTTCCTATTTCAATAATTTAATGATAACGATGGTAATGATGACGATGGTAATGATGAAGAAGAACCAAATATTGAAGCCAAAAAATTATATGATTTATTAGATGCCGTGAAAAAAACCCTTTGGGAAGGCTGTGAAAGCAGAACTCAATTATCAGTAACTGCTGAGTACATCGTGATGAAATCTAAATACAACCTCACAGAAGCTGCATTTACAGCTGTTGTACAAGCTGCGAAGCGGCATATGCCTTCCAATAATTTAATGTGCGAAAACCATTATGAAGTAAAAAAAAAATTGATGTCGACCTTTGGTTTACCATATCAAAAAATAGATACATGTCTAAAGGGTTGCATGTTATTCTGGAAGGAAGATATCAACCTTAAGAATTGTAGAATATATAATCAAGAAAGATACAAACCAAGAAAGAAAAAGGGAAAGGAAATCCCGTATAAACATATGCATTATTTACCTATTATTCTTAGACTTCAAAGGTTATATGCATCTTCTGCAACCGCGTAACATATGAGATGGCACAAGGTGAGAACACAATAAGAAGGTACATCAACAAACTCATCTGCTGGAGAAGCATGCAAGCATTTTGATCAAATGTATCCCAATTTTGCATCTGAGAGTCGCAATGTTAGACTTGGTTTATGTACGGATGGGTTTTCACCATTTTCTCAATTTGGTACTAAATATTCATCCTGCCCAGTAATTGTAACACCTTATAATTTACCTCTGCGGATGTGTATGAATAATCCTTATATGTTTCTTACAATTGTCGTCCCTAGTCCTGATGATCCGACACAAGGAATCGATGACTATTTACAACCGTTGATGGAAGAATTTAAAAAATTGTGGTATGAAGGGGTAGAAACATATGATATTTCATAAAAGAAAAACTTTCATATGCATGCTTCTCTATTGTGGACAATTAGCGATTTTCCTGCTTATGCATTGCTTTCAGGTTGGCGTACGACTAGTCGTCTAGCTTATCCGTACTGTATGGAAGAAACAAGATCATTTTCTTTACCTATTGGAAAGAAAATTTTATGGTTTGACCGTTATAGATGTTTTCTTCATATTAATCATCCTTTTAGAAGAGATAAGAATTTTTTTACAGTTAATAGACATGAAACTTTATGACCACCTAAATTTTGGACAAGTGAGGAAATTTATGAACTTGTACAAGATTTTCCCAAGATTCATGAAACCGGAGTGCAAAAAGAAATTCAAGGTAAATCAACGATTCATAATTGATGGAAACAAAGCATATTTTGGGAGTTGCCTTATTGGAAAGATCTTCTGATTCCATAATATTGACGTGATGCATAATGAGAAAAACGTGTTTGATAATGTAATCAATACAATTTTGAATGTTAAAGGGAAGACGAAAGATGATTTGAAATCAAGACGTGATATTAAAGTAATATGTAATCGTCCAGAGCTTCATATAAAGCCAAATGACACCAGAAAACCGAAAGCGTGCTATGAACTAGACAGTAATCAAATTAAAATATTTTTAAAATGGATGGAAGGATTAAGATTCCTAGATGGTATATCTTTCAATCTTCGTAGATGTGTTGACTATAAAAACAGTAAACTTGGCAGGATGAAAAGCCACGACTGTCATGTTATGATGGAAAATTTATTGCCCGTCGCTTCAAAGAACTATTGCCCGTAAAAGTTTGGACTGTTGTAACAGAGCTTAGTTTGTTCTATAAAGAGCTTTGTTCATCTACATTAAAATTGACCATCTACGTAAACTAGAGGAAGAAATACCCATATTACTCTGCAAATTGGAAAAAATATTTCCTCTAGGGTTTTTCAATGTTATGGTACCTATTCATCTTCCATCAGAAGCACGTCTTCGAGGGCCTGTGCAATACGGATGGATGTATCCATTTGAAAGGTATATTAATACCCGGTTAATTAAATTTTTGATTAAATGTATGAAAAAATAATTTACAGTAATTCTAAATAAGTATTTAAATCATCTAAAGAAAAAAAGTAAGGCAGAAAGCTCGAGTTGAAGGTTCTATTTGCAAATCATACATCGAAGAAGAAGCTTCATTTTTTTTCTCTCATTATTTTGGTGATCATGTGAACATTTCATTTGCATGTACTGCACCTAACGATGAAGGCATTGATCAAGATGACTGTCGTGCGACTTTATCTATTTTAAAAAAAATGGTCGGCCTTCTGGTAGATGTGTGGAAGAATGGCTGAATGATAAAGATTGTAATGCAGCACACACATATATTCTTCTCAATCGCACCAAAGTTGCATTGTTTGTTAGGTAATGAACTTATGCATCTATGTATACAATATTGTATCTTTAATCATATATTCAACGTTTGTCCTATAATTGCTACATTTGTGAATCACAGTATCCAAATGGCAATATCAGCAAAGAAATTGCTAGTTGGTTTACTAATTTTGTTTTTGATCCAACAAATTGTATTGTGGATGAAGGATTGAAACATTTGGCATTGGGACCAAAAAGAAATGTCAAGACGTATCCAACATTCTTTGTCAATGGATATAAATTTAGCACTAAAGAATATGATGCTGAAAAGTTAACTAACAATAGCGGTGTACACTTGTTAAAGGTAGTGATGATCCAATAGACCATACACACGATTTTTATGGCGTGCTAAACCAGATTCTACAAGTGACATATTTTACAAGACCCGCAGAAGAATTATTTTTGTTTAAATGCAACTGGTTCAGCAATGTTCCAGGTTCTGGAATCAACATGCACCCAAAATATAATCTTATAGAAGTAAGACGTACTTCCCATTATTATAAGTACGATCCTTTTGTACTTGCCAAACAGACTCTTTAAGTACATTATGCTCCTTATCCTTCTATGAGAAGAGACAAAATAGATTGGTGGGCTGTTTTCGAAACAAAGGCAAGGTTTACATTTGACGGATGTTATATTCCCGACGACCAAGCTTATCAAGCAGACGTCGAGGAAAATGCAGAAATAGTAATAACCGATGATCAAACAGATTTTGGACCTCTAAACGATGAATCGAATGCATTAATTGATGTATTTGAGACTACAGATGAATCATATATGGAGGAAGAAATAAAGTTAGAATCTGAAAGTGATGAGGACGACTAACTAATACTCCACATTTTCAAAAGGGAATTTTATATTTATTTTTACATAGTAAGACTCAAATTAATATATAATAGATATTTCTTATGTTATCTATTAATAAGTAACATATCATAAACAAAAAATGTGTTATCTATCAAACTTATATTAAGTACAAAACTAAGTTTTAGTATAAATTTAATTTAAATACAATAAGTTATTTAAGTACAATAAACTTATATTTATTTTTATGACATTTCTATGAATCAAACTCATATGTTAACTAGACATATATATGAATCAAACTTATATTTAACACTTCTACGAATCAAACTTGTAATGTTAACTAGACGTATGTTATGACATATCTATTATCAAATACTCATGTTATCTAATACCATATTTTTACATGGCTCTTTCATGTTATGTTATGTTGTTGTCTGTAACAGGTATGGCGCCAGGTGGTGATGAGGGCGGTCCGTCGTCGGAGTTATCCCGTCCTATGGTCTGGCTTAAGCCAAATCATCTGAAGGGTAAAAACTAAGTTTTTAGTATAAATTTAATTTAAGTACAATAAATTATTTAAATTGTTGTTCTAGCATCCATGTATTTTTTTCCCGTTTGACACAGGGGTTTTGAGTTGGAGCCATCCAATACCGTTTTGAGGATCTCATAACGCGCTTATCAGGCCCGCATGACTGCATGTTGGCCCACATGGATCTCGATACCTGACATTGTTAAGGAGACCATATGGCACGATTTTTTGGTACGTATATATGATATAACATTTATTACGTTAAGTTGTCATGCTCCTATTTGATAAGTTCATATGTATGCTATTTAAAAAAAATGCAGGGTGCAGTGGATCTCCAGGAGACGGATTTGGATCTCATTAAGCGCCACCAAAATAGCAAAATGGCAACAAATTACAGACATACAATGAACACTTTAAAATCAGGTGGGAAAAGACAGTCTTAGGTGAGCGAAATGGTGTGGAATGATCTACTCAGTTATTGGAATAGTAATGAGGACTTTCTGGTAAATTTACTGCATATTTATTTAAATTATTCTATCCAATTAATATGTGATTTGGAATAATACGTTTTTTTAAATTTAAATGTATAGGCCTCGTGTGAGATAAATGCAGCTAATAGGAGCAAGAATCCGGTTACGCATCGAGGTGGGTCCAAGTGATTTCAGGATCGTCGTGAGGATCTGGTATATTTTGTAGTTGCATAGTTTAAAATTTCAATTCACAACTTGTTAAAATTAATAGTTGACTTAAGTTTGAGTTATAATGTCCACACACACACACACACAGATATATATATATATATATATATATATATATATATATATATACACACATGCATGCTTATTTCAGGAGAAAGCGCGTACGACTCCTGTGTCGTACTGGGATATTTTCGAGCATACACATGCATTGAGTCAGACTGACGACACAAGCTCAGTTTCGTACACTTGGGACCATGATGGTAAGGCGCGTGAGAGATATGTAAGTATAAAATAGTTAAGTTAGACTTATAATATAATTAAAATAGTATTATATAAATTCATTTGTTTTTTGTTTAACAGGAAAAAATTTTAGGAACAAAGGGCGCAAGTACTGGAATCTACTGGGAGGATTGAGTTGACCAAGGAAGGTGAGGACGGGATACTTGATGCTGTCATGGATCCTGCAACCGGAACAGGCGATATGGTTATGAAAATTTAGAGGTAATACTAAAATTTGTAATAAAAACTCAAATGTATTCGAAATGCTATTATGAAATACTTAAAATCTGAAATTATATACAGATTACAACATCTCAGCAGACATATCAGAAGGCTCAGGAAAAGGAAGAAATCGCCTAGTTGAAAGCATAGACTGTAGAGCTTCATGAGCGTGATCGTCGCCGTGAAGAGCAGATGGAGCTGCTTAACCAGCGGTTGGCGGAGTACATTGCCCAGCACGGTACGCCACCTTCACCTTCTGGTGGAGAGAGTTGATCGGGTTAACTTGTTTTGATCTGTGTTTTGAGAGTTGGTGGGGCTTGCTACATGATAGTTTATATGATGTTATGATGGTTTGGCGATGGTATGGTTTGGACCATGTGTTGGTTATGTTGTTTGGACATGGTTATGTTGTTTTGGCGACATTTGGTTGTTATGTTATGTAAATAATGGTTAATTTATGTGTTTTGTGTTTGATTTTTATTTTATATTGTGTTTGGATGTATATATGGTTGAGATTGTAAGTTATATGCTCGAAATGGAGCAGTGCAGAATATTATATATGTGGTGTGTGGCTTGAAGAAGTGGAAAATCTGAAATCTGTAAAAAAAAAACACTCAGATTTCCAACAACTTTACACGGTTTGCGACGGCTTATTTGTCCAGCCATACCAACAGTTTCCAACGGCTCATTGGCCAGAAACAATAGACACATGCCCTTATTTATCAGTTGGAAGCCGTTGGAAATTAAGCGTCATATGCATTGGAAGTCGTTGGAAGCCGTTGATCCGTATACCAACGGATTGACCAACGGCTTCCAACGGGTTTTCCAACGGCCCCTGAACATTGGAAAACCTTGTTTCTCTTATAGTGCTTGAACCTGCGAGACACACGACGAAGATACCTCATCCTCCCGGTGGCCGTTGTACTTCTCCTAATAGCTTTCTCGCTCCAATCATATTTGCGAGGTTGGGTGGCAGGAAAGCCGCAGGATGCGCAATGGCTTTTCTGAAGATGGAAGCTACGACAACCACAGCGAATTCATAAGGTATGAGTCTTGGCTTTCCTCTTTTCGAAACTCCTATTCCCTTGCCCATTTTGAATTGGCGGCAGGTGAGAGATATTTTTTATCGTTCTGTAAGTAACTACCATATGTTATTTCCATCAAAAATTTATTCTATGCTAAGATAAATAGATTGTTTGGTGAATTTTCTTTAGATTCTTAACCTCATTTTTTTAGAAAGGTTTATTGTCATTAAAGTCGTAAGCCCTAGAGCAAGATACAGTCGTCAAAAAGCAAACCAGGGGGCAAGAACTAAATAGTTTCCTCGAGCAAGAATATAGTATCATATGTTACGACAAACCGAATAGAATAACTGTAAAATAAGTGTTTTTAGTATAATCATAATGCACTATGAAGTAATAAAAACTGAACATAAAAAGCATCTTTAAGCAACATTCATGAGGTAAGTAAAAAAAGAAGGCGAATATGAAAATGTTTTGCTGGGATTAATTAAACATTTATACTAAAATATTTTGTTGGATTATTTTGTACGAATGCACTCAACAGTCATACCTATTTGAAAATTGCAGCTGATGGAGCGCAAGGGTTGGCCTTGGAACTTATGAAAGTTATGAGTTACTATTTGGCACTCTTGAAGATATGTTCTCTTGCTTCTAAATTTGTAAGAAGTGAATTCAGAGAATTAAATATTTATCTAAGACTTTTAGTTTTATTTTTAACTGTTTTGAATAGGAAATATTTTAATTGAGAGGAAGCTAATTCATCATTTTGATGGGATAATGCATGTATCCATGTATGAAGGTAAGGATTGTAACTGTAACACCCCACCTCCGCCAGGGTGACTCTTGCAAGCACTCTGACTTTGGTAGGGCGTTTGAATCAGGTAAACATGCATAATGATATATCAAGGCAGAACAAGAACATATGTATATATGTAAACAGAGTAAATAACATGGATAAAACAGCGGAAGTTTTAACCATTTCAAAACATGTCTGGTACATCATAATGTCAATTTTTTTTTCCAAATAAAACAAGTCTAGTACATAAAACACATCATCTGAAACTGAACAGAAAAACATAAGTAGCTATCCCCAAGGCAGAAAAACCATAGCGAGCTCAAGTCCAAAGCATACATGAGCTATCCAAGAAAAGCAGGTAAGATCCAGCTAAGCTCCTGTATTCCCTCCCTGAGAACCTGGGGGGGAAACGGAAGAAAAAGAGGCGAAAGGAAACAGGTCAGTCAAAAAGACTGAGTAAGCCCTACTACAATCAATGTAAACTGATAAAGTTAACTGACATGAGCAACAAGTATGAATATAAGGATAACATCATGACGATTAACTATTGTGGTAGATAAAGGTGTCATCGCATAATCAAGATTAAGGTTTTGCACCACGGGTGTACTAGCAAACTAACATGACTTGGATATACCAATATTGATCCCACGGCCCAAGCTTTGGCCCAATAACATGAAGTGACCCTCTTACTAGGTCCAATAACATGAAGTGACCCTACCACGAGGTCCAACCCAACGGTCTAATCGATCGGCTTCCTAAGCCTAACTCGTCACGTGTTGGTGTCAATACGGCTCAAACATGAATGTAGTCGAACTGTGCCGGGTCCACCCGTCGGGTGTATCAAGCCCTAGGGTGTCAACCCCTGGACACCATAAACATGAGTGCACAGTCTCGGTCTACCGGTACCCGTGCTTGTTTTCTCCGGCTACGGACTATGTGCACGACCAGAGTCCGCCCAGAACTACACCGGCGTACCACGGCCGTCGCTTTTTGGCCCCTTATCTCCAGTTCAGTAATCGTGCCCCCACCCTAGCCTAGTCCCTAGGGCCATGATGATACAAACTAGGGATTACTGAAGGAGCGGACCCCCATTGCTAGGATTTTTCTAGTGGGTTAAGTATGATTTAACCCCTTCACTAATCATGGATTAACTTGGTTAAGTGTAACGATGAGTTCACGACTTAACCCCTATTAATCTACCGAGCCCAAATTGGTTAAGTATTAAATGGTCCATGACTTAACCCTAATCATGAGGCATTGATTAATTAATGCGCCTTAACCTCTCACATTAGACTTTGTTGTGGTTACTAGTTAAGCCGGGCGGGTCCGGGTAGCTTTACACCACAACTTAGTCTAACCTCGGGTCCAAGGTACAACATGGCCAACTTCTCACATTGGGTCCTATTGTTTGTAGCAACTAGTTAGGCCGGTCGGTTCCGGGTAGGTTTACGCTACAAACTCAACCCAACCTCGAGTTGGTCACACTTATCTTTTCTAAGTGTCATGTCCATCATGTTTCCAAAACATATTACAAGTTTTCAAGCAATTGGGTAGACCTAACTTAATAGGTAAATTCCCAATGGTAGACCTAACTTAATAGGTAAATTCCCAAGCTCATATTTTTATGTCTTTTAAGTTTACCCAAACCCCAAACGCAATCCCATCGCTTACATATCGCAATAACGCATAAAGGATAGAAAGAGGGAACTTGGCATAATCATGACATAAAAATGTTAAAGCCACAAGTTCAACATGGTGGCATATGAAACGTTCATGTATTCACACACTTGCATATTACATTTTTAGGCCCAAAAAGCATGCATAACATGATAACATGAACCATATGACCATCCCAAACTTGCATAACATACTCGCATAAACAAACTTGCATAACATATATCAACTTGCATATCATACTTGCATAAATAAACTTGCATAACATATGTCAACTTACATATCATACTTGCATAAACAAACTTGCATAACATACTTGCATAAACAAACTTGCATAACATATGTCAACTTGCATATCATACTTGCATAAATAAACTTGCATAACATATGTCAACTTACATATCATACTTGCATAAACAAACTTGCATAACATATGTCAACTTGCATATCATACTTGCATAAATAAACTTGCATAACATATGTCAACTTCCATATCATACTTGCATAAATAAACTTGCATAACATATGTTAACTTACATATCATACTTGCATAAACAAACTTGCATAACATATGTCAACTTGCATATCATACTTGCATAACAAAACTTACATAACATATGATAACTTGCAAACCAAACTTGCATAACAAAACTTACATAACATATGATAACTTGCAAACCAAACTTGCATATTTACCACATGATAACTTGCATATCTCATCATAATAAACTTGCATAACATACATTTAACTTTAGAGTTTAAGTATGAAAGGAATAGGGCTTACAATGCTTATGCGAACTCAAATGAGTATAGCAAATGTAATTAAACCCTTATGCAACCAAAAACCCCAAAAATGCAAGCAAACTTGATCAAAACTCTTCTTTTATGATGCCAACAGAGAAACAAGACTTTAATGCAAGCTAAAGAGGATCATACAAGCCTAAATACACTTGTATGCATGGAAATCTCTTAGGAATTTGATTTAGGAATTGTATGAAGAGAGTGGAGGCCATGAGAGGTTTGATTTTGACATAGTTTAGTTGCTATAATGAATAATGAGTGATTTAGGGTAGGTTAGGGTCTTATTTATAGAAGATTAGAGTGTTTTTAGCCCTAGGATTAACCCTAGGATAGTTTAGGTCCGTCAGATCTCGGAACTCTCTAGAACCAAGTCACACAACCAAGCCCAAATCAGAAATGGTGCACCAGACCAAACAGCCCGGCCACCCCCTGTCGACAGGGCTGTCGACACCCTAGGGACCCTGTCGACAGGCCTGTCGACAAGCGGGTCCTGGCGGGATTTTTCCCGCCTTGGCCCAGCTGGCCCAATTCTTTGAATTTGAATCTGATTTTAAACCTTGAATTTTCTGAAAACTTTGACGGGCCATATCTGGGCCATACGGACTCCGTTTTTCGAAAACTCGGACTCTATTTCGCGTATTTTTCTGAGACGAACGAAATGGCATAGCCCGTTTCCCTTGATTCAGATTTTAGAATTTAATTCTGCCTCGATATTTGTTATAACAGGTTATTGAAAATTACGGGTTGTTACAGTAACTGGATGTTAAATGGAGATGCCTTATGGAAGTAAGTTTCAGTTTATTATATTTTGATATTATATAGATGTTGGAAACACTTTTTTTATCCATGTTGATCTGATACAATCACAAGTTGTAATGAAAATATGTAAGATAATTATTTTCTACTCGTGTAAGTTTTTCAATTTTATTCTGGTTGAGTTAACAGTGATATAACATAGAAGATAATATAAAAAATTGTTTTTAAGAAGAATGACAGAGAACAAATTGAGCTTTCCCATGATGACTCATTGCCATTAAAACTGTAATTATGAATTAACCCTATAAGGTAGGCTTATGATTAGGGCAACTGTAAAATTATTGGCTGGTGGAATAATGTTTTCCAACGTTAACTTGTGAATAAAAATATAGTATATAGGCTAGGAACATTGTAAATTAGTTTATAGATATCAGTTTCCTACTCCAAGTCCAAATTTCATTGCACCAAAAAATGGGTGGCGAATCAAAATTTAGCTTGGTTAGCTGTTAGGTAAGAATAGTTATGAAGGCTTCCTTCTGAACCACGGTCTATGAAGTAAAACCATGATGCCTTGTTGAAACAAATATAAATTGTGCACTTGCCTCAATCAAATTTTGGAAACTTCATGCAGTAGGTTGGATCTTCATGCAACATTGATACATATAACACACTATATACACTTGGAAAAAATCAGGCATCAAGCCTTCAAGAATATGTTTATCTCAAAATGAAGAAGGGACATGGATGCTTCTTCTCAGAATATCAATAATGTCAAGCATGCTATGTTAGGAAGCTTGTTGTATGATCCAGATTTTAATCTTTTATTCTAGGTTTTCTTTTGTTTAAAATTATCTCATGATTAGTGTGTGCTAAATAAGACCTGATGTAATCAAGCATGCCTTTTTTGAGTTATATGTGTAATTGATGCTTTGTATTTTTTTCTTCTTGCAATGACTGTGGGCATTTTATTATTCTACATGAAAAATAGCTTGGTATCTAGTTATAGGTTGAGTTTGATACTATATACTAATGTATGAAATTGTCTCTAATGAGTTTCTGGTCTGAAGACTTACTTGAGATCATTAGTGATGTCTTTAATGGGAAAGTCTATAGGAACACAAAATATTGACACAAAATTAAACACACAGAATTTGGACCATTAGATCTCCCCATGATTTGCACCTCTCATGTAAAGACAAAAGAATCCAACGTCCAGGATTCTGTGTTTAAAGTTGTGTGTTTTATTTTGTGTTCCAATAGCAGCTCCCGTCTTTAATATTTTTGAGACAGCAATTTCAGCTTTGTTGTAATATATATAAGAGTGAATATGCTATTGTAATTTTTTGTTTAGCCTCACATCATGCGGATAAGTTTAATTATCAACTACAAAACTTATATATAAAGGACCCAATGTAATAGAAATTGAGATACATACTGATAAATAAAAGTCTCTTCTCTTTCTTCTCTCCAACGGATTCTAATTTTTTTATTTTATAACACGTTATCAGCACAATCTATAAATATAAATCAGCTATATTTCCATCGATTTATTTAATTTCCTCTTATTTTCTTTCGGTCAAATAAATGTAGATTATATATTTGGATCCATAGTTTTATAATTGATTACTACTCAAATATGCACGATTTTTTTTAACAATTATTATCAAAGGTATAAGCAATGAAAGTACACAAATTTCAGAAGAACGTAAATAACTTCTGTAGTAATAAAGAATGCAAAGAACAAGAATGTAGATTAAACATTCTTATAAGTATTGTTGTGATGAAAATGTTGATATAATTCATGACGAGTTGACCACTTCATGCTTTCAAGAATCGTAGTAATGAAAATCTTAAGATCCATTGAAGTGGTAGTTGTGATATGCAAAACTTATTAAAATATATAAGTTCCTGAAGAATATAAATAACATTCATTGTTATAAAGTTTGCACTACAACAAAAAAAACTTTTCGCAGCAGGCGATATCTGTTGTAGTACACCTATTGCAACAGACCTGCGCCTGTTGGTATAGCCGAAGTAGCAAAAAGTCCGCAGTATTTTCTGCCTGTTGCAATAAAATGTTGCGGTATATACATTTTGCAACAGGCTTTTGCTGTTGCAGCAGATCATTTTGCAACAGTATATACCTGTTGCAATAGATCCATAAAAATGTAAAAAAATATATTATATCTTGTAGATATTACATATTAAATGTATTCGTTTTAGTAATAGTGTATATCACAAAATAAAATAAACAAATAAAAATTTTATTTTAACAAAGTTCTAATAGTACAAACAATTACAATAAAAATTTCTACAATTTTCATACACCACTCATGTATAACAATTTCTTCTCTCACACAACACATTTTTTCGAATAGAATATTTTCTAATCATATTTCTACTCTATCATACATATACTACAACAAGAGAATAAATATGAAGTTCATGCTCCAAGTTTGCTATAAAGACTCTCTGCTTGCTTCACCGTACTGGCTAGGTTCATACTAGTGCTTAGGCTGCTCTTTGAGTAATCTCCTGACATTTTTTCCCTGCAACATGTGAAGCATAAGTAGCGCCATTCATTTGAAATGAATTAATGCAGTTTCTTTCTACAATAATTTTTAGATATGTATCATCTCCTGCAACATGCAGGTTACAGTGTTATTCAAATTATTTGCATAAGTTTTTGTAAAGTGATATCCATTTGCTCATCCATTGACGCTTATGCGTAGTTCTTGTTTTCTTACCTTTAGACAATGAACCTATTAAATCATTTTATACTTAAATTTGCTTACAAACTTATTTAATTTGAATACATCGTGAACATTTGGAATGTAATGTGTATATTTTTTTAGCATGTTTCTTTATAATACACTACAACAAAAAACACTTGAGGGGTAATGTAGAACATTAACCGGGAAAGATGTCAAACAAAAATTATACAAATTGTTAAAACAAAAAAAAAGCAAGAGATATAAAAAAATCAATTCCATGAAAAAGGACTAACAAAGCCAAACGAGGATTGAATTATTTTATATGAATGCAAACTAGTGGTTTCTAATGCGTGATACGTTCTTGCTTGCCAGAACAGAAGATAGACACAAAACCAAAACTGAACTTTGCCACCACGGTTCCAGAAAGCGACGATGAATACATTACAGGATCGCTTGAAATCGTTTTGCACTAGGCAACCAAGATTACCTAAACAATTCATTCTATTTTTTAATATTAGATATGTAATTTTAATGTTTTTTCAGTGTACTGTAGTGATGATTTCATCACATAATATGAGGGACATATCTACCAAGTCTGGTACTTTCTTTTGCATATATTTTCATTTCAATTTACAATAATTTTCTGTCTGCAATATTAGGGAATTATTTAGCTTCACAGTAGTTTGACAAGGCTAGTAATTTGATCCAATGCTTCATGTGTGGGCTATCGGTATAGATTTTCTTTAAAATTGTAGCATACCACATTGTAGGAGTTGCAACTGTATCACATGTCGAAAATGAACCACAAGGAGCATTTCAAAACAAAGAAGATAACCAAACCATGCCTTTGCTTGCAGCAACATAAAACAAACTACTCAATAACAAGAAAAGAAAGCGAACTAGATCACAATTCGCAACTAGCTAATAGCAGAATCAAAGACACTGGAATCATATACCTAATTCCGAAAGTCATACAATACCTAGAACAAACCGAGCAAATAATTCTCAAAAGAAAACGACGGAGAGGAGGGTGGTTTGCAGAATTTAGATTTGGGGAAAGTACCTGTTGTTACTATTGAATCCCCAGACTGCCTCATGTCGGCCAGAGGATGACGAGTTTTATGGTGAGATTTGACCATCTGAAATCCATCATCATCAATTGGGGGGGGGAGAGGATTTAACGATGGGATCGGCGCTGCTGTGTCAGTAGAAGTCAAAACCGGGGTGATTTCCGTCGATGTATACATCTCTAGGGTTTGGCCTTCCATCTGATATCGACTATCACACTGAGGCGCAGTGGAGTTGGGCGGGTCTGGAGTGGGTAAAGCTGAAGGAGGATGGGCTGGAGGGGAAGAGAGCGGCGGCGGACGTCGTGGAGGAAGTTCAGGCGACAAAAGCGGGGGGGGGGGGGAGATGATGAATTCTGTTGCAAGAGGTATTTTCTAGAAGCCATGGGAATGTCGGTTTTTTTACAGTGTTTGTTTTCATGCAAATGTAATTGGGATTTAACTGGAGGGAGCTTGAAATTTTTCAACCCTCACAAAGAGGGATAATGAAAAGTACGGCGGGATAATGAAAAGTATGGCGGCAATTCGTTAACTAGTAAATGAAGTAGATTAAGCAGTACCGCGTGCCCAATTTATACCGAGATATTTTTCTACCCAATTTAGGATGGAATAATTTGCACGCCCCATATTATAATGTTTAAAATTTATCGTTTGCTACAATTATCAGTTGCCTATACATTCAAAAACTTATTTTATCTCAAACTTCAAATTCAGAAAATAACTAGGTATACCGTGTGACAGGTTGACCGAACAAACTTAAACTTTAAATTTAAAATTTTATTTCAAGCATACAAATTGGACTAACTACCGATTGATTACAAATTCAAAAGAAATATTAAATATTAATTCCTTGTAAAAAATAAGTAAATATTAATTTCCTATTGGTTACTAAATATTAATCTTAATCATTAATTGATAATTATTTAATATTGAAAAATAGTATATTATCGATTTCTACTGAGATCTTTTATTATTTTTAAATATTTATTATTATTATAATTTTTAATTATTATTATTTAATTATCAAATATAAATATCACTTTATAATACTTAAATTTTATTATTAGTTAATAATTATTAAATATTAATCTTAATTATTATATAATTACTAGTAGTTAATCATTTAATAGTAACTATTTAAAATTAATTATTAAAAGTTAATCACTAAATTTTTTTTTACTTATTTTTAGTATGTTTTTCACAACTCGCTTTACTAGTTGTAAAAATAGACAGTCATTGCAAGTGACGAAAACAGTTGCTAAAGATATTTATTTGCAACTGTCTAGGCAGCGTAGTTGCGAATAATATGTGGTAGCACAGTTGCTAAAAGTATGTTTTTGCTACAGGAGGGTAAGCGAAGTTGCTAAAAATATGTTTTTCGCAACAGAAAGAAAAGGCATGTTGCCAAATCTTATCTATTGCAACTGCTATAATAGGTCTGTTGCTAAATATCATTTACTACAACTGTCATTTATTGTCTGCTGCAAATAGCTAGTTACAATATGATATTTTTCTTGTAGTGTTGCGAAGGACATGGATGATAGATTACAACATTCTTCCAAGTATTGTTTTAATAAAAATCTTGATATACTTTAAGACGAGTAGATTACTTCTTGCTTAGTGTTGTTGTAATGAAAGTTGTCTTATTCATCAAATGTGTATTGCAATACGCAAACCCGACTGAAACACAAGATTGTAAGCACATGAAGTGTAATCGTAAATGAATATTAGTAGAATACAAATCACAAAAAGAAGGCATTTTAAATAAGAAAACATGCCTGAAGCATGGAAATGCACATGAAGTTTTAAAGAATCTTCATTCAGAAGTATCTATAAGCAGTTTGATTTATTGAAAGAAGAACACAAATTTACAGGAAATTATTACATCAGGGGGAGCATCCATAAGTATGTTATAATTCACTCTTTTTCCTTAACTAAGTTTTTTTCCCATTGGTTTTTCTTAGTATGGTTTTAATGAGGCATTATCTTGATCCAAAAGTATCAGCCCAAAAAGTAACATATGTAAACAAGTTATAATATACTCTTTTTTCTTATTTAAAATTTTTCCCAATGGGTTTTTCTTATTAAGGTTTTAATGAGGCATTACATTGATCTGAAAGTATAAAACTCTATTTGACATAGTAAATTATGGGAATATGTTGAATCATGTTGTACTCTTTTTTTCCTTCATTAACATTTTTTCCATAGGGTTTTCCTTAGCAAGGTTTTAACAAGGCACATTCCTGATCCAAAAGTGTCTAACTTCATTAGATCAAATGAGATATTAAAGTATGCAATTGTACTCTTTTTCCTTCGCTGATATTTTTTCCACTTGTTTTTCTTAGTATGGTTTTAATGAGGCATTCTTTTAATATTGAAGCATCTAACGCTTAGAAGGAATATCATTTTAATATGATATCCATAATGTCACATGTTTTACTGTTTTTCCCGTTCAAGGTTTTTCCCAATGGGTTTTTGCTAATAAAGTTTTTAAGCCAACATATAATAGCTGTATCTACTGAATGGATATATGCAAGTAAGATAATAATATAAGGAGGAGCAATCATTATATATGTTTTAAAAGAGGCAACTTCAATTTAGCAGAAGATTCATAATTTTGAAGATGCATATTCAAGGGGGAGTGTTGTAATATATAAGAGTAAATATGCTATTGTAATTTACCATTAATTCCACATCATGGGGATAAGTTTAATCATAAGCTCCAAAGCCAATATATAAAGGAGCCAATGTAATAAAAATTGAGATACATACCCAGAATGAATAAAAGTTTCTTCTCTTTCTTCTCTCCAATGGATTCTAATTTCTTTATTTTATAACAAGTTTGAATTTAGTTAGAGATCTGATTTTAAAGACAACATTATTTGTCCTAGGTGAGTCATAAATATAGATTAGAGACAAAATATTTCATTTAAAGACAAAATAAAAAAGTTTCAAATAATCTTTTTTATTGTAATGAACTTCATCATCGGAGATTATACCCCTCGCTATTCAAGCAGTCTATGTTCTCATCAATTTTGCGCCTCGCTTAGGTGAAATCTGATCTATCTCATCATTTTTTCCAGGCTGCAACCGTTTCTAATCATAAGAGCTCATTAAACTCCTCAGTTGATCCATGTTTCCCACCGTGTAATAGTTCTTGCATCTTAAAGAAACAAGAACTGACACATTTTCCCTCCTTTTTTACCTCTACTGCAATCGGCGGCACACTTTTCTTGTAAAGTTGCCACGTCGAGCACCTACTGAACCCTTTCTTCATTCAGTATTGCGTCCGTCGGATCTTCTTAACCATCCATGGCAAGAAACGATGACGATGTTACTTCTGCAACGTTAAGAATTGCTGCTGCAAAGCCAGTTTCATCGAATTAATGCCTTGTCAAGCCAAAAAGTCAAGTGATAACTATTTCACTAGACAAAAACAACTTCCTTTTGTGGAAATTTCAAGTTGAAACTACTTTGAAAGGGTATGATCTCCAAGACTATGTCAGAGGGATCAAACCAGTCCCATCTACAATGATAATCAATAAAGATGGGAACACTGTTAGTTATCCAGATTACATCATACATCAAAAACAGGACAACTTACTGTCTTTTTGACTTCTATCATCCATTAGTGCAAATTTTTTATCTCAGGTGATTGGATGCAATTCATCACATGAAATTTGATGGACCATACAACAAATATTCAATTCATAATCTTTCGCAAGGATTACGCATTTCATGAGAGAATTGCAGTGCGCAAGAAAAGGAGTAATGACGATGAGGGATTACGTCATAATGGTCGAGACCTTGTGTGACAAGCTAAATGCGATTGGACACAAAATATCAGACAGTGAATAGATTCTTCCACCCACCAATGGTCTTAATGAAGAGTACGAATCATTAGTTACATACATAGCTACACAACCAGTTTTATCAGATTTGCAGTTTGTACATTCAGCATTACTTGCACATGAGGGTAGAGTAGAACAAAGAAAGACAATGCAGATTGAGTTTACTGTCAATTATGCATTGAGTCATAGGAATTCAAACCAACCAAGAAATGTTCCCAATTATGGAAGGGGAGGAACCCAAAATCAAAGAGGGGGTCAGCATCAAAGAGGCAGAGGAAGATTCAATAATAATAATACACTGAAGTTGTTGCATTTATGAAAAACCTCGGGACATGGCTAATCGGTGCCACTTTAGATTTAATTCAGACTTCAACATTTCTCAACAAAATCAGTCAAGTCAGAGGTGACCAAATGTGAACACATAGCTCAACCATCAAAATAGAACCAACGTAGAGAGCATGGGGGCTTAATCTGGAGGCACCGATGGTTCAGTCAAGAACAATGATGTCAACATCGATCAATGATTTCCAAACTCTGGAGTAACCTATCACATCACCAACATCCTTCAGAATTTGAATCTTGGTAATGAAAACAATTCAGGTACGCAAATTATTCGTATGGGTGATGGTGAAGCCATAAATATATCATATATTGGAACTAGTTATATTAAAGGCAAAAGGAAACTCTATCTTAATAACCTTCTTAGAGTACTAAGAATCTAGAAAATTTTAATTATTATCTCACAGTTTGCCAATGACAAAAATGTGTATTTTAAGTTTCACCCAAAATTCTATTTAGTTAAAGACTTGCTAAATAATGATATGTTATTACAGGGTAGTCTGGATAAGGGATTTTACAAATTCAGTAACATGAATTCAAGATTTGCCATTGAAAAGAACATATGGTGCAACAATTTTAATTCAAGTACCAATAATATATGCAATGATGTTAATCCAAGTATAAATAATAATAAAAATACTCTAGATGTTTGGCATTGTAAACTGGGACATCCCCATATTGATATTGTAAAACAAGCATTAAGAGATAATAATATTTCCTTTCAAAACTCACCCATCACTAGCATTTGTACCTACTATCATCTTGGAAAAAGCCATAAACTGGCTTTTAGTATATCTGACATTGTTTATATTAATCCACTTGAATGAGTTATTGCAGACTTATAAGGTCCAACACCACTTAACTCCATGCAAGGGCACATGTACTATCTCTCACTTGTAGATGAATAAACTAGATATACTTGGGTATATTTCTTCAAGACAAAATCAGAGACACATGATGCGGTGATTCACTTTATTACACTTATAGAAAAACAAATTAATTCAGACAGATGGTGGCAATGAATTCTTATCCCTTAGAAAATACTTCAACAGAAAAGGGATTATTCAAAGACCTAGTTACCTATACACATCCGAACAAAATGGGATAGTGGAAAGAAAATACATACAAATTGTAAAATCCTTAATGAATTTTCGATAATAACTTGCCGGTCTAAGAAACTCCTAACCTCAGTAGGTTTCATTGGTTGCTTCCGATCTCGGAAGGCCGCAATCTTGCCGTGATCCACTGATATTCCTTCCTTTGATACTACATGACCATGGAATTTCACTTCTTCTTTCTAAAATATGCATTTAGAAAACTTGGCTTTTAATATATTCTTTCTCAGAATTTCCAGTACCTATTCCAAATGCTTCGCATGCTAGATGGTCGTCTTCAAAAAGATCAGAATATCATCAATAAAAACTAGTACAAACTTATTCAACACTCTTTGAAACACCAAATACATCGATTTAACAAAATAAACAGGGGCATTTCATAACCCAAATGGCATTACTAGTTGTTCATAAAATAAATCTAGACCTCTGAAAGCTGTTAAAGGAAAACATTCTTAATTGATAAAAACCTGTAGCTAGGTCCATCTTCAAAAATACTCGTGCTTCATTCAAGCGATCTAATAAATCATCAATACGCAGCGGTGGATATTATTTCTTGAGAGTTTACTTGTTGAGGTTATGGTAATCCACACACAATCTAAGAGTACCGTCTGACTTTGAATAACATCACTGATGCTCCCCAACTTGAAAAACTAGATCTGATTAGACCTTTCCATAACAACTGTCAAGTTTGATCACTCAACTAGTTCTTCTCTTTCAGTGTCATCCTCAGAGTTGCATGCACAACCGGCTTTTCATTTGGAACTAGATCAATCCTGAAATCAATCTCTCTTCACGGAGGATGGCTATTAACTTCCTCAACACATCAAAAAAATCCTTGATGACAAGAATGTTCTCCAAAGAAGAGGGAGAAACTTCAAGAGAAGACCAAAATTCCTTTCTATCTGAACTTGAACCTCCGCACGGTATAGTTATGAAATTCTCCAATTTCGTTTTAATCCTAACAACTCTTTTGGCACATTTAACTTTGGCTTCGTAATGGGCCAACCAGTCCAAACCAAGAATAATATCGAGCTCAACAAAATCCATAACAATCAAAACGAAGGAAAACCGGAAACGAGAATAAGAGACTTACACTCTACTACATAGGCAAAGACCGAAAGAACCTCTAATCGGATTACGGGCACTAATGGTTTCCCTTAGACATCTCACTTTTTAATTTAACTTCTTAACCGTGTCACTTGAAACAAAACTTCGCGACACGCCAGTACCAAATAATGCTTTAATAGGAATATCTTTAATAGTAAGCATACCTTCCAAGACATCTGGCCTTCCCCTACCAGAAGAACTTGTTGGAGTATCTTCCACATTGTAGACGTGAGCCACTTTTGCCTTCTTTATCAGTGGGCAATTCCTTGCAAAATGTCCCGACTCATGGCAATTATAGCACTCCCTTTTGTCTTGAAATTTCTGGCTAGATTCAGATACATTCCTTCTCGGCTTCCCTGGCCCAATGTCCTATCTTGTCATAGTTATAACATTTGATCCTTTTTACCCTATCATCTTTGGGCTTTGCTTCCTCAGTCTTTCTTGTCTCAGGCTTCTTATTCACAGGTTTTCTTTTATTACCAGAATAACCTTTTTCCTTATCTTCTTGAGCATTCTTATTATATATATTTTCATATTGACAAGCCATCTCTATCACTTTAACAAATGGGAGTTCTATATGAGCTGTCACTCTGCTATGGTACCTTCTCTGAAGACCATCAATGAACGTCTTATTCTTCTTAGTTGGATTCTGAATAAGCTCTGGACCGAAATGAGAGAGTTCATTATATTTGTTCATATATTCATGATAGTACTATCACCTTGTTTAAGATTAGCAAACTCATCATATAGATGCTCGATTTCTTCTTGGGGAACCAACCTTTCTCGAAAATTTCTTTGAATCTTTCCCAAGTCATATTACCTCCTGGATTACCCGTCGTAACTGCTTCCCACCAAATCAGGGCTTCATCTTTTAGTAACTAGGATGCAAGAAATCTCTTCCTATGATCTGCCAATTTAAGCCTTTGAAGATCCGCTCGCAAGACCTCATCCATTCCTGTGCTCCAATTACAGATCCACTGCTAGTAAATGGCACTTCACCCAAATTCTCATACTTCTTGGCAATAGTATCTAGATCAAACTATTGTTGTGGCTGTTGTTGAATAGGCAATACTAGTGCATTAACAGGTTCTACGGGGTCGGGATGATGATTCTCTACTAGAACATCACTCCTTTGTCTTCCTCTTCCTCTACCTCTCTTGCCTCTGCCTCTTCCACTCATTTTCCTCTATGTCTGCGAATAGCAAAAAAAAGAGTCAGTCCAACAGAAAAGATGTCTTAAAGAATTGTAAATGCATAAAGACATATGCATAAGTAAAGATGTATTTACTAAGTTATATTTTACACAGTTTTACTCATTCTAGGGTATTACTAATCCTATCTCTAATGAGCAACTCATCCTAGAATACCACTGATTCTATCTTTGACGAGTCGGTTAATACATTATACTCCAGAACTAAGGTTAACCCATAGCTTTGATAGCACCTGAGACAACCCCAAACCCCCGATCCTGGCGGAATGAATAGTCTTTGGAATATAACACATTAATTACAAAACATAGCATAATATATATAACATTAAAGAATAATTTACATTATCTTATATCAATAGAAATTAACACCATCAGAGTTACACAGCATTACAGGATCATACTTAGTACACAACAAGTTTCAGATAACAAATAATCATACAGCGGAAATTAAAAGATAGTTTGTAACATATGAGGTCATGATAGAGTTCAAAAGAAATATATAAATGTCCTATCTTCAGCTCCAAGCCATAATATATATAGATGCCCCCATACATATCGCAAAAGAAAGCAAGCTAAACCCGTCCACTTGGCTGCCGGTGTAAAAAATAGTGAACACCCGAGTTTGCAAGGGAAAAAGAAACTAAGGGTCAGTCATGGGACTGGTATGAGAAATCCTACAGTTAACTTGACTTATTTAAAGTAAGCATATCATGGAACTACGCAATATAACACAGTACGGTTTACTCCACATGAATGCAGTGCATATCACAAAATAAAACAACGCAATGCCTTCTAAAAAATGAAGCCATTGTAAGATTCAGTTCCCATCACACAATGCAACGTAGGCCGGAGGATAGAATTTTACATTATAATGGCTAAACATGTTTGATATGAGAAATAAAATCATTTGCTATTATTATTAGTGTCTATGTGATTAAAATAATTTCAAAGTAAATATATCAATCCTAGACGGCATAATACCTCATCCTATTATGTCGTCGATAGTATACAACTAAAACCGTAAATTAGCATATTGGGATTTGGATTTCCATCACGAGTCAAGGCAAGGGATCTCTCCTTCCGATTCGGACCTTCTCTAGCAAGATGTCCAGGACCACACACTTGGGTGACCCTTTGGATTGGAAGGGCTAGTCAGTTGTACATCGTTGATTGGACAATTTCCTGAACACGAGGTTTCCGGTCCTATCGGATCTCCTGGTCAGTATGTCGACCATTTTGGCTTGCTGTAGCCATATCTGAGGTGCCTCGCTTCCCAACATCGACATAAGTAAATATGCCTAGACTCCATACTATGGCACTATTTCTAGCTGGAAAGAAATGCAAGTTTCCCCTACGGTCGCTCATCCCGTTTTTGACTCATACCGGGGTGTGAAGCTCGTTAATTAATGCTACAACACGAAGCTAGGCCATACATTAGTCATGCTTCGATCATCATCCACAAAGCTCTTCTTTTCAACAAAAGCTTTGATCCATTCACCTCAACATGCCACGCAGTCATCCCATACTATATAACTAATAGCTATCAATATATAACCTTAAAGATCGTGCATCTTAGAGAAGGGTGTTAAGCTAAGAGAATTAATTCTCCGTCACCAAATAGATATATATTTAGCAGAAATCAATTAATATAGTTTCAGATACCGAGTCAGACACACAATACCTTTACAAGTTCATTATGGGTCTGGACAAAACTGAAGCCACCTTATTCCTCGTTCCGTATGTCCAATACAGGAGAGAGATCCTCGCATATCCGGACAATCAACAAATACGTTTGGACAACTACCACTATAACCCCTTCAAGGGAGCTCCCCAAATCCAGGGCATTAGTAGTAATCGTTTCGATGTGAAGATTATCGGCTTGCACCATCTTCAATATTTTCGACTTTTAATGGTCGTTCAATTATTTGAAATGGGTTAAACCCAGTCTTTTCAAATATTCTTCTCATACACAAACCAAATTCTTTATTTTGAATTATTGATTTACCAACTAAACTTCTTTTAATTGGTTCTTTTTCATAAGACGTACAATCTCAATCTCAAATCCGGTTAAGTTATTTGGCTTTCATAATTCAATTCATATCCTTATTTAAAAGGGTTACTTAAGAATTTAATTCAAATCTAGAATTAGAATTCTCATTTCCAATTTCTTTCTCAAATCAGTTATATAAGTGTTTATACATAAATTGCCAAATTCAGCTTAACTATTTTATCTTTACAAACCATGTGAAATTGGTTTATACTAATCCCAAATCATTTATAATATTTTAAAATGAATTTTCCCTTTTTTGTATATATATAAATAGTTCATTTCAATTGAACGATGGTCATTCAGCTGCCCTAGCGTTGTTTTCTTCAAAATTTTAATTAAATATTGTTAGGGATTGCGGAATGGATCGTTAAGGCAAAACAAACACTAGGGGGGATGAATAGTGTTTTTGAGAATTTAAACAAAATCTAAAACTTATGTGATAAACTATATGAATCAAACACCATAATGTCAAACACAAATGCAAAGATTGAAAAAAGTAAAGTGCAGAAAAGGAATGAACACACCGGATTTTATACAAGTTCGGAATTGCTCCAACGTCCAATCCCATGCAACGCGGGATTGCGTAGAATTTTATTACTATATCAATATTTAATTACAACCCTTCTTGATTTCATGGCTACAAGGGATACCACCGATTCCACACACACACTTGATCAAGTATACCTTCCTTGATTTCACGACTACAAGGGATACCACCGATTACTCGTCCTTGATTTCACGGCTACAGGGGATACCACCGATTCCTTCACTCAACCCAAACAATTATAAATAATCCTATAATTCTTCAATAGCACTTGATTTATAGAGTAATAAGTGGATAGTGTAGAGAGTAGAAGATTAGTGAAAACAAAATTGAGTTCGATAGAGTATAGGTGTAGAAATCATAAAAATGATAAAGAATAATGGTGTAATGAAAGGGAATGAAGTTAGAGAAGAAGAAGTGATTAAAAATTCAAAATCTGCACTTTATTATAATGTGTGAAAGCTTGCAATGTCTCAAAACCGTCACAAATAGTGAAAAGACACTTCCTTTCAAATTTGAAAAAATGACAGTTATATGTCGATGTGTGTGTGTGTATATGTATACCGACATATATATGTACAATTTTGAATATTTTTCAAGTGTTTTGATATATGTATATATATATATATATATATATATAATTCTGGAAATTTTGAGTTAAAATATAGTGTTACAAATAAATATTATAAAGTAGAAAATCATATGAAAACATAAATATAAACTATATAAATATATTTATAAAAATATAGAGATTAAAACTATATAAATATAAAGTATATAAAATATAAATATATAAAACTTATAAAGTATCAATCTATAAATCGTAAGTTTAAAATCAAATAAAAATAGAAAGCAAAATAGAGAAGAAAGAGATTGAAGATAGAATTTGAAAACAGAATTAGAAATTATTTTGAATTTGAACCTTGAGTGCTATTCAAAGTCTTACATAATCTAGACTCTATAACTATATTTATCTTGAACTCTTGAAATCTTGAATACTCACGAGTCTTGAAATATCTTTGAATTCTGAATCTCTAACATCTCTAAACTGTACAGTCTTCAGTAATAATTCCTGTATATAAATCTTGCATATGTATGTATATATATATTCTAAACAAAAATGTTAATATATATTTTATAATAAATTAAAATTGAAATAAGGTTGTTGTCATCAAAACTCCATTCTCCAACAAACATTTCTCAAAATCTAACCGTTGGATCTTAACATATGTATTATCATTGGAAAGATCTTTTCGAAATGAATCTGATGGTCCTAATTTCGAGAAAATCCGATAGACGGATCTCCCGATGCTCATTTAAAGTTACGAGTCGAAAACGAAAACTGCAGCTGCGTGACACATTCTATTATAATTTATATTTGATGTATAAATATATATTATATGTCTAACTACTTCCAAACCATTTTATTTATTAATAGCTAACGCCTTATATTATCTATTTTTTTCCATAATCTCCTTTATACAGAGTGCTCGGAAAGACCACAACTTGCCTCTCTAGGCCCCAAAAAATCTATATATGTATATATGTGTGTGCATGTGTGTGTACATATATATCCAAACCAATCAATCAGGAGATGTGACAAAAGTTATCATCCCAACACCCGTGTGGGTTTTACATCATGTTCACAAACAATCATGACATATATACACACTCGGGAGATGTGTAAAAATATTATCCCAATAACCATGTGAGTTTTACATCAAAATCCATGTCGCTTACATACATACAAGAGAGACGTGTAAATTTCTGTCATCTCAAGACCAGTGTGGGGTTTACAGAAAAATCCATGTCGCTTACGTACACACAAGAGGGACATGTAAATTTCTGTCATCTCAAGACCCTTGTGGGGTTTGTTATTAAATCCCATAATTTATCATCATATTTTTATTAAGTTCACATCATTTAAACATCAAACACTTACATGCCTATATGGTTATACTGTCTAGTCCACATCGAATAAGCACCAGACAATTACCTGCTATGCGGAGCTTCTTCTTCTTCTTCAGTTCTCATCGTATAAACATCAAACAATTACATGTTATAAGGTTCACATCATATAAGCATCAAACAATTACAGGCTTATATGGAATGCTATGTTTTACATTGTGGTCCACAATTATTGTTCACTAACTAATGGTGTATGTTTAATTACACATCCAATTCACGCACAGCAATAGTAACAAATAAATTAATCAATCAATGTTATTTAAGATGAAACAAATTTTCAATAAATATGGTGTGTAGTTCAAGTGTTGAACTCAAGGGATATCACATATAACTGACAAAAATGATATTTCTACCGAATTACTCAATGTTTAACATAAAAATAAACTTGTATGATCCATGATAAATATTATTAAACGATTAGCAATCGATGACCAATTAAATTTATTCCCTCTTCTACGCGAATTTTAATTTCGCACAAATGCACCACAGTACGCATATATCAATTAAAATGATATTTTTATCTTGCTAATCGTCAACTAACATCATAGTAAATTATTATTACAGACCAATATTCATCGCATAACATCATAGTAAATTTTATTATTAGCTACTAACAATTTACAGTTCATATTTAATTTCTTTTATTATTTTCAACGCGTTTCATTTTCTAACCAACAATGGATAAAATCATATTTTTAGCGTACTACACCACATTTAATAACATATAAAATTTATATGATTAATCCCTAATGATTAGTTTAATTTCATCAACTAACTATTGAACAGTTAATTCTAAGTATCCCTTTACGCGTTTAGATTTCTTACCTATGGTTTCCACTTCACCAAACTTTGTTCAAGAAGGATTGCAGACACACTAACTAGATGTAACACATGTCGGGCTTCTACATAGCTTTTTGGCGGCCTTTGGAGCTCGAACAACACAACACGCGCTAACTTGCTAATACTTGAAGATCCAGAAGTTTGGAGCTAAACGGAGGAAGAAAGGAGAGTGTTTGGGGATATGGGTTCACGGGGTCAGCTGTCCGGGACTGTCGCTACAAGGGGGAGGTATCTCGGTGTCTGTGTGGTGTGTAGGAGGTGTTAAAAGAGGATCTTAAGGTGACGGAGTGCGGAAAGGAGGCAAAACCGAGTGTTTGGAGAAAAGGCGCAGAGGAGGCCTACGACTGAGCTAGGGGTTGCTGCTGTGTGCGCCGCCGATGGGAGGGCGATGCGACGGTCAGGGTGGTGGCAGCTAGTGGGGGAGGAGGAGGAGGGAGAGAGGTGCCATTTTTGGAAGAAGAAGTGGAAGGGGGAGGTGAGTTTAAAAGTGTAGACAAGGAGGAAGGGAAGGAAGGAAAAGATGAGGGTTTTTTTTCGCAAAATAACCACCCTCACGTGGATCGCTGAGGTAATGTGATCCCGTGACTTTCAACAAAACCACCTTGACCCACGGGATGCCCTCTGTTTCATTTCAAGTTTTATAATTCAATGTTTATAAAGGTGTGTTAGTTAGCCTCCACCTCTTTTGATCGCACGAGCACACATTAATTCCGTTTGCTATGCAATTTTGGATTCTGACAATAAATGTAATTTCAGATCCAAGGAACAAGTTTCGCCGAATTTCGAGTTCGTTTGATCTTCTGTTTCACTTTTCGATTGCATTTCAGCTTGATTTCAATATGCGATTTTAGCGTATGTTTTCTTATCGTACGCCCATGTGCTAGCTCCAAAAATTATAAAATTTGGGATTCTACCATTATTCGACGCTACAGATCCAATAAGAAAAAGTTTCTTCGAATTCCGAAGTTATCTCGATAATGTTCCTTTGTAAACTGCTCAAATCAGCTTCAAACAATCGATTTTTGAAATTCAATGGTATCTTCACATAAAATTATATTAAAAATAATTTTTTAAATTGATTCTGAAATTTAGAGTTGTTACAAATGCTCATCAGCATAATGCCAGAATCTTACCTCGGTTGCTTATCATTTCAATGTACTTTCAGCAATAGACGATCTTTTACACCACCACTGCTCATCTTCAGCATTTTTTTACTTGCTAGCAACGTGAAGTGCTTGCAAACCAATCACCCCACACTAATGTTCAGGTATTTGTTAAGCCAATCATTCGCAGGTGTCCCAGATGCAATATTCCTTAGCTTTACAAATAAGCCAAAATGAAATTTTTCGTATTCAAATTCCTATGAGCATGTAAGTTTACGAGTACTAATATCTCATTTCAAAGTATTGTATGAAATACCCATAAAGTTATTGATTTATAAATATAATTCGTAACTATATTTCTCCTTGCTTTCAGTATCTGTAACAACCCGTATTTTTGAATAACATGTTATAACATAAATGGAGGCAGAATTAAACTGTAAGATCTGAATCAAGGGAAACGGGCTATGCCATTGCGTTCGTCTCGGAAAAATACGCAAAATAGAGTCCGAGTTTTCGAAAATCGGAGTCCGTATGACCAAGATATGGCCTCGCGAAGTTTCACGAAAAATTCCCAAATTAAAGTATACTTAATTAAGTGAAATGGGTTGCGCAGAGAAATATATATATATTGATATATATATATATATATATATATATATATAATTGAAAATTAAATAAATAAATATGCAAAAATGTTCAAAACAGCGAATTGGGAGAGGGGAATAACCGAACCGGCCGATTTTTGAGGTCGACCCGAGCCCGCTGGGTCGACTAGGGATTAATCCAGGGTGTTTGGCTGTCAACCCGTGGGCCGATTCGCTCAAATGCAGATTTTGCATTTGAATGGTTCTCATGGTTCATCTTTAATCTAAAGGCCCTAGATGGTTCCTACACTTGACTTCTTCCCCAAGACATGCTTTGATGGCTTGGATTGAATCTAGGTTTAATCCTATGGCCTAAAACACTTGCCTAATCTATAAATAAGACCCTAACCTACCCTAAATCATCATTATTCATTCATACAACTAAACTATGGCAAAATCAATCCTCTCATGGCCTCCACTCTCTTCATAAAATTCCTAAATAAATTCCTAAGTGATTTTCCATGCATACAAGTGTTTTCAAACTTGTATGAGCATCATTAGCTTGCATTCAAGTCAAGTTTATATATTTGCATCATAAAGAAAGAGTCTTGATCATTTTGGCTCAAGGGTTTTGCTTGCATTTTGGGTTTAATTGATTTCATAAGGGCTTTGTCATATTTTTGTGACTTCTTAAGCATTGTAAGCCCTATTCTACTTTCATACTTAAACTCTAAAGTTAAATGTATGATATGCAAGTTTATATGCAAGTTTATCATGTTGTGATATGCAAGTTTATATGCAAGTTTATCATGTTGTGATATGCAAGTTTATATGCAAGTTTATCATGTTGTGATATGCAAGTTTATATGCAAGTATGCCAAGTTATGTTATGCAAGTTTGGGTTGAACATTTTGTTCATGCTATCATGTTATGCAAGCTTATTTTGGGTTTATGAACATAAAGCTTTAAGCTTTATGCCAAAGGTTGCATTTTAGCAACATGTAAGTTATCATATCTCTTATGATAACTTGCATGTGAGGCTAAATGCGAACTTATGGCCATCTCTACATGTCATTTAGCACCATGTATCACCAATATGCTAAGTTTGGTTTTATGCATGCTTTTGAGGCCTAAAAATGTAATATGCAAGTGTATGAACATATGAACATTTCATATGCCACCATGTTAAGCTTGTGGCTTCAATACCTTTATGTCATGATTATGCCAAGTTCCCTCTTTCTATCCTTTATGCGCTATTGCGATATGTAAGCGATGGGATTGCGTTTGGGGTTGGGTAAACTTAAAAGACATAAAACATAAGCTCGGGAATTTACCTATTAAGTTAGGTCTACCCATTGGGAATTTACCTATTAAGTTAGGTCTACCCAATTGCTTGAAAACTTGTAACATGTTTTGGAAACATGATGGACATGACACTTAGAAAAGATAAGTGTGGCCAACTCGAGGTTGGGTTGAGTTTGTAGCGTAAACCTACCCGGAACCGACCGGCTTAACTAGTTGCTACAAACAATAGGACCCAATGTGAGAAGTTGGTCATGTTGTACCTTGAACCCGAGGTTAGACCAAGTTGTGGTGTAAAGCTACCCGGACCCGCCCGGCTTAACTAGTAACCACAACAAGGTCTAATGTGAGAGGTTAAGGCGCATTAAATTAATTATGCCTCGTGATTAGGGTTAAGTCATGGTCCACTTAATACTTAACCAATTTGGGCTTGGTAGATTAATCGGGGTTAAGTCGTGAACTCATCGTTACACTTAACCAAGTTAATCCAGGATTAGCAAGAGGGTTAAACCGTACTTAACCCACTAGAAAAATCCTAGCAATGGGGGCCCACTCCAGCAGTAATCCCAAGTTAGTATCATCATGACCCTAGGGACTAGGCTAGGGTGGGGGCACGATTACTGGACTGGAGGTAAGTGACCAAAAGCGACGGCAGAGGGTACGCCGGTGTAGTTCCGGGCGGACTCTGGTCGTGCACATAGTCCGTAGCCGGAGAAAACATGCACGGTGTAATGGCGCGTTTTGTTAGCTGTCGAATAATTAATTTATTTAATTATTTATATATCGATTTGGTGATACCGATAACTTAAAGTACAACGCTCGAACTTATAATTTATAATTATAATTAAAACGAACTTGAAACGTCGCGGCAGTTCGCAAATTGGCGATTTGAACTTCAACTGAATGTACAGAGTTCGTTTTAAATCGGATTTCTGTGAAACAAGAAACGTGTGGAGCTGGTGGAGTATATCTTTCTAGTGGAAGAGAAAAATCGGGATTTCGTCGTGTAGATTTTGATTTACGTTCAAATCAAATTTCAGAAAAGTCGCTGTGGATTTCCTTTATAATTTGCGACGCTTTATATACGTTATAAAAGGGTTTTCAATATATTTGAATATCGGGTTTGAATTTAGACAAGGTTCTTTTGGGACATAACGATAATTTAATTTTTAGAATTTTATGGTAATTTTTAATTAATTAAATATGCGACTTTTTATTTGGAATATTTTGCACCCTATAATCAACATTTTGGGGTTTCAAAATATGAGTCCATCTACCGGTATTATTATATATCTGGAGTCGGGACACCTCACTCGTCACGATGGTGTTTTTATTTCTGTCCGTAGCGGTACGCAATTATATAAATTAATAAAATAACGTTATAACTTATTCATGGGTCTAAAACTAGGCCACGTCCACTCTTTCTTAAATGAAAGAATAAAAGAAGGCCACGCTTAACGTTCTCTCAGCCACAAAATTGGATCGAAGAAAACCCAAATAAATACACAGCACTTAATCATTTTGGGCCGCAACAAATTTGTTTTTCCTCAGACAAAATGGCCAAACGAAAAATGAACAGAAAACCGAAGCCTGGAGGGAAGGAGAGCTGGTACTTTGTTCGGTCCACGCAACAGCTTGGTGGGGGTAGAGGAGGACGTGCCTGCGAGCATGAGTTGATGGAGCGAGCTGTGAAATTGTGAGTAAATTGTTCTTTGTCTCATTAATCAGGTCAAGATATAAACATGCATTTACATGTGCATATAATTTATAGGATATGTACTTAGACAAATTAAAACTTAATCCATAAAAACTGTAAACATTGATAAACCAGTGAAAGGAAAAAAAAACAGTAAACAATATGTGAGAGTGAACACTCTTTTTATCCTCTGTTTCCATGTATTAATTTGTGATAATATAAGACGGCATATATGCCAATATACGTATGAATTTATAGTGAATAAGCATGGGCGTTTATTGAAGTTAAATGACTCAATAAATGACTGCAAATAGTTGTATTACTTAAAACATGTATCACTGGAAGTAAAAGACACAGTGGAAATTTGGTAAACATCACTTCTATTTTTATTCCAAATACATCCCAGGGGTACCTCTTGAATTATATGACTTACATAAGTATATATATACATGGTATTGGAGGTATTGTAACACATAAGAATCAAACATTGGATCGTATGATTTGATCATGGCTGGGAATGAAACATTCTGAGAGAAGAAAAGAGTGAAGAGAGTGAGTGTGCTGTCTCTTGCGTGTTGTGTGGAGTTTTATGCATGGAATTAATGGTTACCTGCGCATGAACTAGTGAAGATTAAGTAACGAAAAAGAAATATAAATAAATAAATAAATGGAACCAGAAATGAGGGAGAAAGTAAGAACAGGGACCTATTTATGTGAGTAAAAACCCTCTCTCTACCCATTTATATTTACATTTGTTAATGACTGATGTATATATTAGGATACGAATGGATAGGCATGGAAGTTTTAGCATATGTTATATTTGGTTAGTTAAATTACAATTTATAAATGAGAATTTAAGGTTATAAATGTGAATGTATGGAAATTTGTGATTTTATAACAGAATGTTTTAAAATAGCTATCTGAGGTTGGATATAATTATATATATCTCCTACTACTGTCTGTCTGTGCAAATGGTTGGATATGACAAAGAACTAAAAAGAATTAGTGATGCATCGGTTAATAAACACAGAGGCAAGCTTAAAACCGGGTCACCACCTTCATGAATAAGTGGAGGTCATTAATTTATTATTCATAAAAAATATATATAAAACAAACCAATGAAGGTAGCAGTAAAGAAGAAGTCAGCACCAAGCAATTGAAACAAAAGTAGAAGAAACAAAAGGATTAAACGAAGTAATTGGGTAAGTTAACCAAAGCGAGTTAGTCGAGTTGATCAAAGTAATTGGTTAAGTTAACCAAAGTAAATTAGTTAAGATAAACTAAGCGGTTAATCGAAGTGAGTTAACCAGTTAAAGTTTACCAGTTAAAGATAAACAGTTAAAGTTGACCAGTTAGAGTTAACCAGTTAGGTTAAACCATTTGAGTTAACCAGTTAAAGTTTACCAGTTAAAGATAAACAGTTAGAGTCGACCAGTTAAAGTTGACCAGTTAAAGTTGACCAGTTAGAGTTGACCAGTTAGAGTTGACCAGTTAGAGTTGATCAGTTAGAGTTGATCAGTTAGAGTTATCCAAGTAGAGTTAATCGAGTAGAGTTGTCGAATATCACTTATCCAAAGTAGAGTTATCGAATATGGTGTATTCGAGAGAAGAGTTATCGAATATCGTTTATTCGAGTGGAGAAATCAAATGTGATTCATTTGAGAGGAGTTATCGAATATTAATTATTCGAAGAGTAGTTATCGAATATTGGTTATTCGAAGTTAGTTAATCCAAAGGAGTTATTCGAAGTTAGTTAATCCGAAGGAGTTAATCGAAGAGTTAATCCGAAGGAGTTAGTCGAAGAGTTAATCCGAAGGAGTTATTCGAAGTTAGTTAATCCGAAGGAGTTAATCCGAAGGAGTTAGTCGAAGAGTTAATCCAAAGGAGTTATTCGAAGTTAGTTAATCCAAAGGAGTTAGTCGAAGAGTTAATCGAATATAGTTATTCGAAAGAAGGTGTTAATCGAATATTGTTATTCGAGTAAAGTTAAAAGAGATAATCGAATTTAGTTATTCGAAATGAGTTATTCGAATTAGATATTTGAATATAGTTAAACACATTAGAGTTATTCGAATTAGTTATTCGAATAGAGTTAAACACATTAGAGTTATTCGAATTTGTTATTCGAATAGAGTTAAACACGTAAGAGTTAATTGAATATTCGTTATTCAATTTGAGTTAATCGAATGTAGTTATTCGAGAAGAGTTAAATCAAATTTAGTTATTCGAAAAGAGTTAATCAATTTGAGTTAAGTTAATCGATCTGAATTAAGTTGAATCGAAATGGAGTAAATCGATTAGAATTAAGTTAGTCGAGTTAGAGTAAATCGAATATTGGTTATTCGAAGGTAAGTTATTCGAATTAGTTATTCGAAGGAGTTAATCAAATGAGTCGATCCAAAGGAGTTAGTCGAATATTAGTTATTCGAATAGAGTTAAAGGAGTTATCAATTTTAGTTTGATCGAAAGGAGTTATCGATTAGTAAATCGAAAGGAGGTTTTCGAATATAGCATATTCGAAAGAAAGAGATCGAATATTGTTTATTCGAAAGAGAGAGATTTCGAATATGAGTTATTCGAAGAGAGATAATCGAATATAGGTTATTCGAAGAAGAGTTAATCAAATAGAGATTACTCGAAAGAGAGTTATACGTCGAATTCGATTATAGCGAATTCGGGAAAGTACTATTTACTTTCCAGGGTTTAAATCAAGATTTAGTTATTGATTTAGAAATTAGGTGTCTGTTAAATTATTCGAGTTAGGAGATAAAGTTATAATTTAGGTTAGATATTGCAGAAGTAGGAATTATAACGTTATAGTTATAATCAAACGTTTTCATATAAGAAGTAGATTCGTAAGCTGAATCCGAGAACTTGCGTAAACAGATGATTGTAAAAAGTGAGTGATGAGCTTCATCTATTTCACAGTAAAGGACGTTGTTCAATTAAGGTCTGAGAGGTAATTATACCCCAACTTGATTGACTTCAGAATTGACAAAGGAATAGTTGTGGTTCGATCTAAAAGGTTGATTAGGAATAAAGTTAAGGAATAAGCGATAAATGGATTAAGCGAAACGATGTTTTATACAACGTTCATTGGAAATCCGTAAATGAGTTTTGGAAACGTTTTCCAAATATAGACAGATATGTTTTCTAAACATAGAAAATGAAATGTTTTCATGATGAGAATTTAAGAAATAGAGTTAAGCAAATTCAGAAACTGACTGGAGAGGGTAAGTTGAACGGTTTTCTAAGTGACGATCTGATGTTGGTTTCGACCTTCCGTATTGATACTTAGAGAATTGTTCTCATACTAGTTACAGTTAGGGACTGATAGTTGCGAAATAATAGTGATGTGAAAATAAGCTATGGAAATGTTTTCCAATGATTAATAACATATATTTTCTAAATATATGAAAAAGGGAAATATGAACATATGATGATTGATCGATCGAATTCCCATTTGGAAATAAGATCGTTGTTTGTACACCGACATGTTTTCATTTGATAGTTGAATCACAGACTATCAAAGTTTTTACCATTTTAACATTGTTAATATGGAGAGACCGTTTGGATTATTATCCAAAGAACCACTCTGCATTGGCATAAGCGTTGCGAGCAATATATGCCAAAGATAAATTGAAGACGGAGTAAAGTGCAAGGGCTGTTGTATAAGTCTTAGATAACAGTGACTAAGATGGATATACTGAATAGTGCCTTCGGTTTGTCCAGTCCCAGGACAACGTATATGGAAGAAGGTCTGACAGAGTATATCCAATGGATCGCGTAAGTTGATCTGTTCAAACGTATTCACGTTTGGTGGCGGAGGAATTCGTTTCTCTTAGCTGTATACCCGTGTTATTTTTGGATAAGTCAATTTGTGATTTGGCGGGTATGACGATGTGGCATTCAAAGTGAATGGTGATCAGATGTTCTGAAGATAGACGTAGCTTCTAGCCTCACACCAGGAAGTAACAAAAGTTGGGCTAGGCAGCATGGCTAGTTGGGCCATTCCCAAGCAGGGTGTATTGTCACCGATCTAGGGAATATCCATATTTATACTTCTTTTTGATTCTGTATCTTCGGATGACGGTTTGATGGCCTATAACCGTGGTGGCAATATATTCGCAACACTCAAGCTAAATGAGTGAGCGGTCATGTGTGGCCGGGTTGCAAGACGTTCTTGTTGAACCCTGAGTGTATCACCTCTAGAGTACACTATTCAGAAGGTGCACCCATACCTTGTCTGTTGGAATCCATTCTCCGATAAGCGCCCTGCGGTTTATGATTTTATACTATGTATGTAGAACGTGAGATGCAAGCGTTTCTGCTAGATTGATACATATTTGTACTTAGACATTATTATAATATCACAATGATATTGCTTGTCAAAGTTGTTCAGTTACTCATAAGTGAAAAACCCGTTCCGTATTCACGGCGTGGTCTTATGAGATATCCTATACCTGTTTTAAACTATTTTACTCATACCCGTCCCATGACTGACCCGGAGTTTACTTTGTTGTTTTCCCTAAACTCTTGGGTGCCTAAATTTGTACGGGCAGTCAAGTAGTCGGGATTTACAGATATACTTGGAGAGCTTGGAGCAGGAGACTTCAAGATTCTATAGCTATAGTTATTTCCGCTGTGTTGTAAGTGTTGTACTCTGATAAGTGCTATTGTATATATATAACTGTTTACTTCAAAGTTATGTTATATATTATATGTTATTCGTTCCGCTGTGAGATTCGTGTTACTCTGATGATTCTGATGTTCTTCTTCTTCTTCTATTCTATTAGTTCTATCTTTTCTTTCTCACCTTCTAAATTCTTTCACTAACGTCTCGGGATTTCCGACTCTCGAGGAGTCGGAAATTTCCAGCCGTTACACACGGGTACCAGTAGATCGGGACTGTGCACTCATGTTCATGGTGTCCAGGGGTTGACACCCTAGGGCTTGATACACCCGAAGGGTGGACCCGGCACAGTTCGACTACAATTATGATTGGGCCGTATTGACACCAACACGTGACGAGTTAGGCTTAGGGAGCCGATCGACTAGACCGTTTGGTTGGACCTTGTATTAGGGTCATTTCATGTTATTGGGCCAAAGCTTGGGCCAAGGGATCAATACTTGTTTATTCAAGTCATGTTAGTTTGCTAGTACACCTGTGGTGCAAAACCTTAATCCTGATTATGCGATGACACCTTTATCTACCTTGTTAGTTAATCATCATGCTAGTATATTGTTATCCTTATGTTCATCCCTGCTGCTCATGCTAGTTAACTTTATCAGTTTACATTGATTGTAGTAGGGCTTACTCAGTCTTTTTGACTGACCTGTTTTCTTTCGCCTCTTTTCTTCCGTTCCCCCCCCCCCCAGGTTCTCAGGGAGGGAATACTGGAGCTTAGCTTGGATTTCGGATTGCTTGCTTGTGGGATTTCAGCTCATGTACGGTTTCGACATGAAGCTAGCTATGGTTACCACTTAATTGGGGATAGCACTTATTTACTTCAGTTTTTCAGTTGATGTTGTTTTATCTAGACTTGTTTATTTGGAAAGCTATGTTGTACCAGATTTGTTTTGAAATGTTTTGAAATCTTCCGCTGTTTTATCTATGTTATTTACTCTGTTATGTTCTTGTTCTTCCTTGATATATCATTATGCATGTTTACCTGATTCAAACGCCCCTCCAAAGTCAGAGTGCTTGCAAGAGCCACCCTGGTGGAGGTGGGGTGTTACATTTGGTATCCGAGCATATGGTACGAGAAGGAACAAAAAGGCTTTTAGAAAACTTTTGGAAAACTATTTTCAAAACCAAGTATAAAGTATTTTCCAAAGAAAAGTCTAGTTTATTTTAAAGGCTATTCCCCAAAAAGCCATTAGCAAAATTCCTTCGTTTTTCTCCATTCTGAATCTGTCTTTTTCTTCGTTTTCAGTATGGCCGATAACTTTGCTATTCCGGAGGGAGTACACGTACCTGTTTGGTATAGGAGACTTTTGGAGGCTAGGGCGACCGAAGCCGGCCCCGCAGATGTTCCTCCTCCTCCTCCTTCGGTAGTCAATGTTCCTCCTCCTCCTCCTCCGGTGGTTAATGTTCCTCCTCCTCCTGTCGCTGAGGTTCCTCTTCCTCCTCCCCCTCAGCATCCTCAAGTGGACTTCGCAAAGACTTGCAAAGATTTCAAAGCAATGGGTGGCAAGAACTTTCAAGGCAGTGAGACTTTTGTAGAGGCCAGAAATTGGTTGAAAGAGACCGAGGATTTGTTTGCTATCTTTGGGTTAGACGATCAGAGGAAGCTCTTGTTGGCGGTTTGGCTTATGAAGGATGAAGCCGCTTATTGGTGGGAAGTCACCAATGGTACTAGGCCTGTTGAGACTTGGGCCGATTTCAGGGCAAGGTTCATGCTTAAGTTTCTATCTTCTGCTGAGGAGAATCTGCAAATGGAGAGGTTCATAACTTTGAAACAAGGAGATATGTCTGTCAAAGAATATGTGAACAAGTTCAATCAGTTAGCTCGTTTTGGCTTGGATATGGTGAATACTCCTCAGAAGAAGGCTCTTCGTTTTGCTAGAGGATTGAATGAGCCGTTGCAGGGATTGGCTATGTCACATATTCCCCATGGGGCCACGTTTGAGAGTTTGGTTGATATGGCGTTACTTCAGGGAGATGTCAAGAAAGAAACCAAGATGAATGATACTCAAGCCAAGAAGACTGATTCCCAGGGAAAAGGAAATCAGGGTAATCCAAGTGGTCAGAGCAGTCAAGGCAATCAGAACAAGAGTCAAGGCAACAAGGGGAACAACAACAAGGGCAATAACAACAAGGGCAAGAACAACAAGGGGAAGTGCCATTATTGCGGTTCAGTTGGGCATCTTATTAAGGATTGTAAGAAGAGGAAAAGGAAGAATGGTGAATGCTTTTTCTGCGGTGAGACTGGACATTTCAGTAAGGATTGCCCGAGGAAGCAAGGGCAAGGCCAGGGTCAGACTCAGCGTGCTGGACCTTCAGGAGGGCAAGTTCATGCTCTCAATGTCGCTCCAGTTCCCGATCGAGGTAGTATTTCTGTTGAGAGCCTTGTATATATTTCTGATTTTCCAGTTCGTACCTTGTTTGATTCTGGTGCATCGCATAGCTTTATCTCATCTGATCTTGTTGATAGTTTGCACCTTAGTACTAGCTTGGTAGATGATCCCGTCTGTGTCTCAAATCCTATTGGGGGTTCCGCCCATTTGTCTATGATATGTGGGGATTTGAGGATCTCTATACTGAGTGTAGAGTTCTTGTGCAGTGCTTATGTTCTTGGTTTTAGGGGATACGGATTGATATTGGGCATGGATTGGCTGTCCAGATATGGAGCCATTCTTGATTGTGAGCATAGGGTTGTGAGGCTCGTGACTCGCCTCGGAAACACCCTAGAGATTTCTTGTGATCCGAGAGGTCCCGTCATGTTGTGCTATCTGGAATCACTCGACTCGTCAATGGAAACTCTTCAGTCTGTGAGAGTGGTTCGAGAGTATCCGGATGTTTTCGATGAAGTTAGGGGGTTGCCCCCTAAGCGAGAGATTGATTTCCGCATTTATCTGGTGGATAATGCAAAGCCTGTTTCTTTGCCCGTTCGGCACATGGCTCCGCGTGAAAGGCGGGAGCTAAGTAAGCAAGTGAAAGAGTTGCTTGAGAAGAACTTCATTAGACGAATTATATCTGAATGGGGAGCGCCTGTGGTATTTGCTACCAAGGCGGATGGTTCTCTCCGACTTTGCGTTGACTATCGAGAGTTGAATAAGCTGACTAAGAAGAACAGACACCCGTTACCGAGGATTGATGATCTCTTTGACCAGCTTGTCGGTGCTTCTGTTTTCTCTCAGCTTGATCTTGCTACGGGGTTCCATCAGCTCAGGGTAGCTGAAGATAGTATAGACAAGACTGCGTTCAGAACTCCAGATGGATTCTTCGAATGGCTTGTCATGCTGTTCGGCTTGACTAATGCACCCGCATATTTCGTGGACTTGATGAGTAGGGTGTTCAGGGAGTTCTTGAACAAGTTTGTCGTGGTCTTCGTAGATGATATTCTGATCTTCTCTAAGGATGAGGAAGAGCACGCAAGGCATCTCATGGAGGTGATGGATACGCTTAGAGCGCATCAGTTGAAGGCCAAGTTCTCCAAGTGTCACTTTTGGAGAAGGGAAGTTAGATTCCTTGGGCATATAGTATCTAAGCAAGGCTTAGCGGTGGATCCCGCTAAGGTAGTGGCAGTTCAAGATTGGAAGACTCCAAGGAATGCAACCGAAGTGAGAAGTTTTCTAGGTCTTGCGGGTTTCTACCGGAAGTTCATCAAGGACTTCGCAAAGATATCCGCTCCTCTCACTAAATTGACGAAGAAGAATTTAGTTTTTGCTTGGAGCATAGAATGCGAGCTTGCTTTTCAGAAGCTCAAGAGAGCCCTCACATCAGCACCTGTTCTAGCTTTGCCCGATGGAGGGAAGTTATTTACCGTATACACCGATGCATGTGGCATGGGGTTAGGAGTTGTTCTTATGCAAGAAGGAAGAGTGATATGCTTTGGCGGTAGACAACTCAAAGTGCATGAGAAGAATTATCCCACTCATGACTTAGAGTTGGCAGCAATAGTATATGCACTCAAGGCTTGGCGCCATTATCTTCCGGGAGAAAGATTTGAGCTTTATACCGATCACAAGTCATTGAAGTATCTCTTTTCTCAGAAGGATCTAAATCTGAGGCAACAAAGATGGATGGAATTCTTGGCGTCCTACGATTTTGAGATAGCTTATACCCCTGGCAAGGGGAATGTGGTAGCAGATGCATTGAGTAGAAGAAGGTTGACCCTAAGTCCTCTATTCGTTGAGATGAAGAATTTAAAGTATGTGGCAACCTTTGATTTCTCTTTGGCGATTGAGTCGATGACCGGTTCTTTAGCATCTATGGAACTCAGACCTACCCTTCTTGATCAAGTTGGGGCTTCGCAGAGAGAAGACCCTCAGATAGTTGAGATTATGGATAAGCTAATTCGAGGAGAGACGTCTAGTCATCTCGCTCGATATTCTATTGATGACAAGGGTTGGCTGAGGAGAGACGGAAGGTTATGTGTTCCAATGGTAGAAGATCTAGTAAGAAGAGTTCTTGAGGAAGCGCATCGCTCTAAGTTGACTATACATCCGGGCGGAGATAAGATGTATAAAGATATGAAGCGCATTTTCTTTTGGCCTGGGATGAAGAAGGATGTGGCAGAATTTGTCTCTAGATGTATCATTTTCCAGCAAGTTAAGGCCGAGTCGAAGAAGCCCGGTGGGCTATTGCATCCTCTAGACGTTCCACTATGGAAGTGGGAGAGTATTTCCATGGATTTTATCGATGGGCTACCAAGGTCAAGGAAAGGGAATACGAGCATTTGGGTTATTGTGGATAGACTTACGAAGAGTGCTCATTTCATTCCGGTGAAGAGCAAGAGGACCGCATCTTGGCTAGCGTCTGTATATCTTCGTGAGATTGTGAGACTACATGGAGTCCCTTCTAGTATAGTCAATGACCATGACCCAATCTTTACAAGTCAATTCTGGAATAGCTTGCAAGAAGCTGTGGGCACAAGGTTGAATCTAAGTACGGCTTATCACCCACAGACGGACGGTCAAACCGAAAGGGTGAATAGGGTACTCAAGGATCTGTTGAGGCTTTGTATTCTGGATTTTGGTGGTACTTGGGAAGACCATCTTCCTCTTGTTGAGTTTGCATATAATAACAGTTATCAGGCAAGCATAGGGATGGCACCATTTGAAGCTTTATATGGGAGGCCGTGCAAGTCGCCTACATGTTGGTGGGAGACTACAGATGAGCTTATACTTGGGCCTGATATGATCAGAGATACATCCGAGAAGATCGAGTTGATTCGGAGACGGATGAAAGCGGCCCAAGACCGACAGAAATCCTATGCTGATAAGCGAAGAACGGATTTGGAGTTTGATGTTGGGGATATGGTTTTCGTGAAGGTTTCTCCTTTGCGGAATGTGGTCCGATTTGGAGCTGTTGGGAAGTTGGCACCGAGGTTTGTTGGACCATTCCCTATTATAGAGAGGATCGGGCAGATGGCTTATAGAGTGAAGTTGCCCGAGAAGCTTGCTGGAGTACACGATGTTTTTCATGTCTCGCATCTCCGGAAGTGTTTACATGAATCAGCAGAGGTTGTTGAGCCAAGTGTTCTAAAAGATGTAGAAGTGGAGAAAGAGGCTACCTTGAGGAGAGCTCCGATTCGTATCTTGGGGACGGAGACCAAGAAGCTAAGGAATCGAGAGGTCAAATTGGTGAAGGTTCAATGGGGTGAAGCCGAAGAAGATGCAACTTGGGAAACCGAGGAGAAGATGCGTGGGCTTTATCCATTCCTTTTTGAGGGTACACTCTCAATCTCTTTTCTTTGTTAGCATATCTTTCTCTTTGCTATCCATGTTTATCTAGTTTATCGTGTTAATCTTGTCATGAGAACCTTAGGTAGAAACCCTTTGGATGAAACATGTGTTTGAAACATGTTATGCTTGATGGTTGCAAGTGGTTGCAAGTGTTTGCAAGTGGATACTCGTGGATGCATAATACACGTTAGGCACTAAGATCGGCTCACACACTTTCATACCGCATATGCATGAGTGTTTATGCTTATTCATGGATGAAAACTTGTTATGTTATCACGTGGATGTTGCATATGGATGAATGTTATGTGCACTCATGTAGTGATTATAAATTATGTTAGGAATTTGCATACATATGGACTCATTTCACTAACATATTTTGCATTAAGGGGGTTTACTGAATCAGTAACCTCCTGATTTTCGCATTAGATAAGTACATATACACACACCTTTGCATATGATCATACAACATTTAGAACCTTTTAAGGACAATGATTGCTCGTGGATGATGTTTTGAGTAGATGGATGATGGATGGTAGGATACGTTCTTCCTAACTTGGAGATTTCGGGGACGAAATCCTTTAAGGAGGGAAGAATGTAACAACCCGTATTTTTGAATAACATGTTATAACATAAATGGAGGCAGAATTAAACTGTAAAATCTGAATCAAGGGAAACGGGCTATGCCATTGCGTTCGTCTCGGAAAAATACGCGAAATAGAGTCCGAGTTTTCGAAAATCGGAGTCCGTATGACCAAGATATGGCCTCGCGAAGTTTCACGAAAAATTCCCAAATTAAAGTATACTTAATTAAGTGAAATGGGTTGCGCAGAGAAATATATATATATATTGATATATATATATTGATATATATATATATATAATTGAAAATTAAATAAATAAATATGCAAAAATGTTCAAAACAGCGAATTGGGAGAGGGGAATAACCGAAACGGCCGATTTTTGCGGTCGACCCAAGCCCGCTGGGTCGACTAGGGGTTAATCCAGGGTGTTTGGCTGTCAACCCGTGGGCCAATTCGCTCAAATGCAGATTTTGCATTTGAATGGTTCTCATGGTTCATCTTTAATCTAAAGGCCCTAGATGGTTCCTACACTTGACTTCTTCCCCAAGACATGCTTTGATGGCTTGGATTGAATCTAGGTTTAATCCTATGGCCTAAAACACTTGCCTAATCTATAAATAAGACCCTAACCTACTCTAAATCATCATTATTCATTCATACAACTAAACTATGGCAAAATCAATCCTCTCATGGCCTCCACTCTCTTCATAAAATTCCTAAATAAATTCCTAAGTGATTTTCCATGCATACAAGTGTTTTCAAACTTGTATGAGCATCATTAGCTTGCATTCAAGTCAAGTTTATATATTTGCATCATAAAGAAAGAGTCTTGATCATTTTGGCTCAAGGGTTTTGCTTGCATTTTGGGTTTAATTGATTTCATAAGGGCTTTGTCATATTTTTGTGACTTCTTAAGCATTGTAAGCCCTATTCTACTTTCATACTTAAACTCTAAAGTTAAATGTATGATATGCAAGTTTATATGCAAGTTTATCATGTTGTGATATGCAAGTTTATATGCAAGTTTATCATGTTGTGATATGCAAGTTTATATGCAAGTTTATCATGTTGTGATATGCAAGTTTATATGCAAGTATGCCAAGTTATGTTATGCAAGTTTGGGTTGAACATTTTGTTCATGCTATCATGTTATGCAAGCTTATTTTGGGTTTATGAACATAAAGCTTTAAGCTTTATGCCAAAGGTTGCATTTTAGCAACATGTAAGTTATCATATCTCTTATGATAACTTGCATGTGAGGCTAAATGCGAACTTATGGCCATCTCTACATGTCATTTAGCACCATGTATCACCAATATGCTAAGTTTGGTTTTATGCATGCTTTTGAGGCCTAAAAATGTAATATGCAAGTGTATGAACATATGAACATTTCATATGCCACCATGTTAAGCTTGTGGCTTCAATACCTTTATGTCATGATTATGCCAAGTTCCCTCTTTCTATCCTTTATGCGCTATTGCGATATGTAAGCGATGGGATTGCGTTTGGGGTTGGGTAAACTTAAAAGACATAAAACATAAGCTCGGGAATTTACCTATTAAGTTAGGTCTACCCATTGGGAATTTACCTATTAAGTTAGGTCTACCCAATTGCTTGAAAACTTGTAACATGTTTTGGAAACATGATGGACATGACACTTAGAAAAGATAAGCGTGGCCAACTCAAGGTTGGGTTGAGTTTGTAGCGTAAACCTACCCGGAACCGACCGGCTTAACTAGTTGCTACAAACAATAGGACCCAATGTGAGAAGTTGGTCATGTTGTACCTTGAACCCGAGGTTAGACCAAGTTGTCGTGTAAAGCTACCCGGACCCGCCCGGCTTAACTAGTAACCACAACAAGGTCTAATGTGAGAGGTTAAGGCGCATTAAATTAATTATGCCTCGTGATTAGGGTTAAGTCATGGTCCACTTAATACTTAACCAATTTGGGCTTGGTAGATTAATCGGGGTTAAGTCGTGAACTCATCGTTACACTTAACCAAGTTAATCCAGGATTAGCAAGAGGGTTAAACCGTACTTAACCCACTAGAAAAATCCTAGCAATGGGGGCCCACTCCAGCAGTAATCCCAAGTTAGTATCATCATGACCCTAGGGACTAGGCTAGGGTGGGGGCACGATTACTGGACTGGAGGTAAGTGACCAAAAGCGACGGCAGAGGGTACGCCGGTGTAGTTCCGGGCGGACTCTGGTCGTGCACATAGTCCGTAGCCGGAGAAAACATGCACGGGTACCAGTAGATCGGGACTGTGCACTCATGTTCATGGTGTCCAGGGGTTGACACCCTAGGGCTTGATACACCAGAAGGGTGGACCCGGCACAGTTCGACTACAATTATGATTGGGCCGTATTGACACCAACACGTGACGAGTTAGGCTTAGGGAGCCGATCGACTAGACCGTTTGGTTGGACCTTGTATTAGGGTCATTTCATGTTATTGGGCCAAAGCTTGGGCCAAGGGATCAATACTTGTTTATTCAATTCATGTTAGTTTGCTAGTACACCTGTGGTGCAAAACCTTAATCCTGATTATGCGATGACACCTTTATCTACCTTGTTAGTTAATCATCATGCTAGTATATTGTTATCCTTATGTTCATCCCTGTTGCTCATGCCAGTTAACTTTATCAGTTTACATTGATTGTAGTAGGGCTTACTCAGTCTTTTTGACTGACCTGTTTTCTTTCGCCTCTTTTCTTTCGTTTCCCCCCCCCCCCCCTAGGTTCTCAGGGAGGGAATACTGGAGCTTAGCTTGGATTTCGGATTGCTTGCTTGTGGGATTTCAGCTCATGTACGGTTTCGACATGAAGCTAGCTATGGTTACCACTTAATTGGGGATAGCACTTATTTATTTCAGTTTTTCAGTTGATGTTGTTTTATCTAGACTTGTTTATTTGGAAAGCTATGTTGTACCAGACTTGTTTTGAAATGTTTTGAAATCTTCCGCTGTTTTATCTATGTTATTTACTCTGTTATGTTCTTGTTCTGCCTTGATATATCATTATGCATGTTTACCTGATTCAAACGCCCCTCCAAAGTCAGAGTGCTTGCAAGAGCCACCCTGGTGGAGGTGGGGTGTTACAGTATCCACCGTATTTATTTCAGAGCCAAACTTGTCTTCAAATTTTATACTTCATGAGTTTCGTGCACATAAGCACATTGTACCATCACTGTATTTTGATGCAACAAAGTGACCAAGTTTCAACCTTTTGTTAATATGTTCCATTAAAAAATTTACTATCAAGTACGTATATTGATATACATGTCTCAAACCTGAGTGTATTTAGCATTAAAATATTCATCCAGTTTTAAAATACACTCATGCCATTTCTTAGTTTTGAAATAGTATTGAGAATAGACTAACAGGGGAAATTATTTTATTGCAATAGCGCTTGAGTACATAATATTTTATATAAGCCTACACTTCCACGGCTGCTGAACTATTGCAGCGAAAATCACTCCTTGTTCCCTTCTCTTAGTTAAATTTAATGGCTACCCAGCGATTTCAATATCAATAATGAATATTAAAGAATGAACACTACACCATAGATTGCATACTGCAACACTGGAGAAGTGATGTAGAAAGTGCCAACAAGTGTTGTTGTAGGCAAAATATGATCTATGGCAACACTATCTCGGTGTTGTGTTTTGCCGTGTTGCCTTAGAGTCAAAGGCAACACCATTGCGACCCTATGACAATATTAGTACAGGTGTTGGTACAGATACCACTACAATAATAAATACCCTTTCACAACAACCAAAACAGTTGTAATATATCTATTACAACTAGCATATGCCACCACTTGTACCCACAATTGTAAAGTCAACCTTTTTTACAACTGTTTCTAACAGTGGTTAAAGTTTGTTTTACAACTGCTAAAAGTAATTATACGTCAACTGTTAATAATCAAAGATTTCATAATATTATAATTATAACCATTATTTCACTAACAATAAACATGATTACTCACATTAAGAAGAAAAAAAAATTCAAGTTTACACTATTTGTGAATTAGTAACTTTATTAAAGGAAATAGCTGAATTTATTACAAATGTCAATAAAAGTACATACACTTATTAAATGAGAAATTTTCTACATGGTCTCATGACTACTTTACTTTCAGTTATTACACAACAGCTCAACACAATAATCATAATAAATTTCTAATAAATACACATGATCTAATGCTACTACACTAGCATTTTTTCTTCTACTATACATGTCCAGGTCCAAGGAATTGCCATAAAATATTCTAGGACACCATACAGTGCATATTTTGATATGGTAGTTATAGTTTATAAACATAATATCATTTTACCGATTATAAGTTACCAGTTACCTGCTACAAGTGCCCATTTGCAGATGCCAGTCAATCGAGTATGGAGAACTTCTTGAACATCTTCCCATTTATATAGTTTACAGTATTATTTTTCGCATATATTATTTCTACTCAAATCTAGATGTTCATCTTCTCATTTCATCCTTTGTTCAAATGAAAATCTGTTATGTTTGTCAAATAATAATACAATTTAAAAGGAGTAAGCAACTCATAAGGCGAAAAGCATTACATAAGTCAAGCATATGCATGTACCAGTGCTATACACACACACATATATACCAGTGCTATCGATTTGAAGGAATCGATCAACAAATCAAATCCTTTAATTATTTCCTGCACTGATAGTTTTCAGTGACTCTATTTTTGACGCTGGAAACAATAATCTGCTGCCTACCCTTGCTAAGAGTGATTTCCCTCCCTTTGGCCAGGATTTTATTGACCATGAAGCTATAAGAAGGGTTTTCAATGGAAAAGTTCCTCCTGATTTTCTAGGTAAGCATTCTATTATTATTATTTTAGTTGCATTCATGATGTATTACAATACTTGCGCTAATGACTACTCGTGACAGGAGTGAATATTCATTTAAATGTCAAAGCTCTTTTTTCTGATCTCCTAAACATACATACATACATACATATATATATATATATATATATATATATATACACACACATAATTTTCAATATATACACACACACACACACAAAATAGTCAAAATTAAATAGCACTTGCATGTTCTTCAATTTCAAAGCTGGGGATAAAAGAAGTGTTATCAGCTGAATTAAATAACATTTTCATGCACTTCAATTTCAAAGTTGGGGATAAAAAAAATATTACCGACATATATATATATGTGTGTATATATATATATATAAGTCAAAGTCAAAATTAAATAACATTTGCATGTTCTGCATTTCCAAAGTTGGGGATAAAAGAAGTATTACCAGCTTATCTTAGCCCAAGACTAACAAACGGAGACCTTATGACTGGAGCTTGTTTCACATCACGCTCATCTGGATTTTACCATATCACATCTGACATCTTGGCACGATCAAATGACCTATCAAACTAAAGGAAACTACAAACACTGAAACAACTGCAAATTTTATAAAGGATAGCTTGTATGCAGTTTGCACAGGGACTAACCTTACATATAAACATGCTTCATTAATGATGTTAAACAAAAACTTCTATAGAATTCTATGCTGCACAGTTGAATGTAACAACTAAGCAATATTCAATATTCTAGTAACAGTGATTATGAATGTTCACTGTTATGCCACTCCAAATGAAAATATCAATAATATAGTAGAGAAGTATGCAAGGATACATACTTTTTCTCTCATGCGCTGACTCAAACATCATTCCTACTAGGCCTTTGATCAAGAGCTCTGGTTAGAGCTCCAGGACTATTGTGCATGTATGTCAAGCACATATGAATTATTTTCATTTTGAATAAACAACATTGTCTCATTGTTCATGTCCAATGATTTTATCATGTTAATCTTCACTTGTTCCCAGAAGCTTCAATAAGAAACTCGCTAGTACTTGTCAGGCACCATATTTAAAAATCATTGTAGCCTCTTTACTTTTTTGATTTGTTTACTTTTAACTTTCAATCCTCTTGTTTAGCTAAGCTTACGTGGTTAATTAAAGCTACACTTTCCAATGAATTAGTCTCTATGCAGATGCAGAATAACTTGGCTTTGCTATTCATAAAGGTTTAATACAAAAAGAATATATAGTGAAGATAAACAAGTGGGATGAACTAGAAATAACGTACACTGAAGAGAAAGTAGCTCTAGTTAAATTATGCATAGTAGCTGCTCATTATTGCTATAGGTGGACAATGTAACAGAAAAGAAAATATATTCCTATGTCAAATAACAACACCACTCTTACTTGACTTAGTTATTGCTATAATTTTATATACTATAAGAAATAAAAGATTGTTTTATTGTTGTAGATTCTTAGAATGCAAAAGAAAATATAACAAATAATCTATTAAGCTAAATTAAAAAAAGCACCACAGGTTCTCTATCAGTCGAAGAACCACATTTCTAACAACTATCGTCCACACAGTTCCAAACAATTACCTTGCTAATAAATACTGATATCCATGATCACAATGGACCACAACATAGATCAATAAGAAAACAAACATCCTTTATCTAGTTTGACAGAAAGTAAATTAGTCAGAATAGGTAAACAAGCAGCCTTTATCTAGTTTCCATAGAAAATATTGCACGTGACAATCATGAAACAATAAGTGGTTCATTTTACATACTGAATGTAAAACATTTTTCATACAAAATATACTGGTAGCCGCAAATTTTGAAAGGATCAAAACCCCAGTAGATCGAAGCATACCCTATAGATCAAATTGAGTATAAATAACTCCAAATCGATAAGATCAATTTTACCTTTCAGAGACTGAATCAGAGCCGATCATTATTCCAAATTTCAGAGTCTGCAATCGGTTTGAAGGAAAAACGAGATCTTGCGTTCAGAGTTGCAAGTAGTGACGAGGAACTCACATTGAAAGGGAGGTTTCGATTTGCTATTGGATTTATCTCCTGATGTAGATATGTAGAGCATATCCTGGAAGAAACCCAAAATCGAGCAGATCTGATTGTAAATCAGATCTAGTTTCCACCATTCGCAATTGAACTCTCAAATCTGAAATCGAGCACCAACCCAATGACAAGTTTATCGATTTGCGAGATTTTGGTTTTAATTTGATTTATGATTGTAAAATTGATTGAAAAATTCAATTTCTTTCGGAAATTTGGGGACGTTAATGAAATGAAAATAAGCGGGTAAAGAAAAATAATAGTGGGAAATAGAAATGGGTGAGGTGCGGATCAAGGGTGTTGATTGAATGGTTGGTATTTCATTTTAATTAAAGGTGTGGATTGCTGAGGTGTCATTTATTTTTAAATTTTTTTAATTTGAATATATCTATAGCAATTGCAATACAATTTGATATCTATGCTAACACATTGGAACGTGCGTTGCAATAGACAAAAATCAGCCTACCTGTGGCAACATTTTAGCTGGCAACACCTTGAATTTTCAATGCAGTAGGCCATCTATGGCATAGTAGAAGGGCATAAACATTTTCCTTTAAAAGATAAATAGTGAAAAAAGACAATGCAAAATTGCCCCAAAAATATAGAGAAGCAGTATAAATGCTGCCTCTGAAAAAGGCATCCTTAATAACTTTTAGGGGCCAATGAACAAGTAAAACTGCCTCAATTGCTGAAGCATACAAGTAGGCAAACAAATACAATAGAGGCGATTGTTGCTGCCTTTAAAAATTTACAAAATAGGAAGGGATGATGCAAACATCCATGTTCATGCATCAGCTAAATAATTTAATGAAAGATGGAGGCATGTATATGCACCCCTAGTAGTTAAATATTGGCCAGCTGTTGTACAGTCGTACCCATTAAATACGTAACTTGCATAGTTTCATTCTACTTCTAATACAGGACACCCAGGCTTATAAGATTATAAAAGATATATTTTATTACTACTACAGGAAATCCAACATTTTCCAAGTACATCGTTTTAAATGCATGAAAGTATATATGTACACATGTACAGAAACTAGCAATTAATAAAAAACATGCTAACCCTCTTGCATAAGGTTGTAAAATGAAACTTCATCAAGTTTGCATGATTTATCATTCCCTGTTGCAGCAACTTGTATCCCAGCTTAAGCATTTCTTAGTGAGAACATTCGCACAACATTTTCTGCAAAATTTCAAAATGCTTTGTCAACATTATATCATTAAAGAAAACTCATACATATTCAAATTCATATAAAAGAAAACTCATACATATTCAGTTTTGAGTACACTGTACACACTACATACACTTTACAGAAAAACATACATATTCATATTCATAGCTCAAAATGTTTTCTGTGAAACAATACAGATAAAACTAGTGTGTACTTACACAACAGTAAACACTGTATATAGCAATGGAGCCCAGCCACGGCCGCCAACAGCACGTGGAAACGGCTTCCAACAAAAACTTATTTGTAACACCCCGCCTCCGCTAGGGTCACTCGCAAAGGAATGCACTAGCTTTAGAGGGGCATTATTGGTAAACATGCACAGAAATATCACAAGACAGAACATATAGAATAGCGGAAGTAAAATCAAACTTTCATAACATGAGTAAATAAGGTCTAAAGCCTTTTACATCAGAGTACATCAAAACCTGTCTTGCAATAGTAAAGAAGCATAAAGACATTTTCATAAATTATTCCCCAAGTAAAAACAGTAAAGTAGCCATAGCCAAGAAAAGTCCAAGCCATCCATGATGACCTTCAAGCAGAAGAAGTCCAAACTAAACAGCATTGTTTCCTCCCTGTAACCTGGAGGGGGGGGAAACGGAAGAAAAGAGGCGAAACAAAACGGGTCAGTCAAAAAGACTGAGTAATTCCTATCTACTTCCAGTATAAAAACAGGTAAAGGTAACATGACATGCATAAACTGAAAGTAAACATAAGGATAACTACAAGATAGATAAACCAGGGTAGCCGGTTGAACTACTGTGGCAAAGTAAACTAAGGTATCATGATAAACTACGGTGTCATGATAAGTCAAGGTATCACATCGTCAGATTTCTATCGAGTACATTATCCCAAGGTATCCACCCCGTCTAACATCCCACGGTATCTATTATGTATATTCTTCTTAGTCCTAACATGTATATTTGCTCTGCACCTCTCGTACTAGTATCCCTACCCGCGTCATGTGTTAACCATGAATGTCCCGTGCTCAAAGTCGTGTAATGGTCCATGTCAACCTAATATCGCATATATAGGTTACTCAAATCATACGTTTCTTTCCATGTATATAAGTTCAGTCCTTTGCCGTACCTCGTACGGGCTTCCTCATGTCGTATTATCCTTGGAATCGTTTGGACTGTCACCCTTGTTCTAGCTAGGCTCTTCCGTATGAATCATCGTTTGAACTACTAGGACTTACGCCACCTAGCACCACTAGGGATTACGCTTACCTATTGCACGCTTTCGTATTTCGGTTTGGGTTAAACCACCTAGGCCACTAGGGATTACGCTAACCCTCAACCGCGCCCTTTTTCCCACGCATTCATCGTGAATCGTTTTTCTATAACTGGATGCACATGTATCACATCGTGCCATCCGAGTCCTGTCACCGGCCAAAACAAGAAATACAGGACTCGGTCGGGAGCTTTAGATTTATCTGCCGATGCAGATGCTAAGGTCTGCTTTTCTACACGTGGCTATGGTCCCACGAGACCCCTCCCTCAACTAGTGAAAGGCAACACAAGAGAAAATCTTGCATGAGAACTACACTCCGGCCAGCCCACATCCTACGGCCTACCTCACCCATAATTAGATAGCAATTATGGTCTGTTGGGTGTTCCCTGCCTTTCCGTACGTACACGCTTGACTCAAGATGGTAGATGATCGACGAACTTGCTATCTCGGGCACCTTATGTATTCGTCGACTCACTGCTATCCACCCCAGTCTTTAGGTCGCTCGCATAGCAACCAAGGCATATTCTTGGTTCTTCTACCGCAGACCTCAACCTCTCGTGAGCCTAGTATAATGACCTGGCAGCTCACAGAGGGATCCCAAGAATATCCTCACGTTCCCCGAAGCCGCTGCTTCGTTACCCAGTTCGTTGGAGCCTTTATCTAAATCAGATAGCCTGCTCCTACACGCATACTTAAACGTTGACCTAACGTATTAGGTTACTAATCTATCTAAGAAATGGTCCAAATCTCCTTGACTAAGAATTATTACTTAGTTTCCCTTAACTAAGGTTTACCACTTAACCTTATTTCCATAATCCTTGTTAACTATGGTTATTTACCTAATCCTCCGAATTAGGGTTTATCTAATGGGTTAAGTGTCACTTAAGTTCATAACTTAGCCCGTCTACAAACCATGTCAAAATTGGCTAAGTATCCAAGTCCAAGACTTAACCCTACAAACCATGTGTCAAGTTGGTTAAGTATATCAAGCAATCCATGACTTAAGCTTGTCTAATTATCATTTTAGATTGGTTAAGTATACATTAATTTGACCCTATCAAATTACCGAGTCAAATCGGTCAAGCGTATTCGAATCGATTCGTGACTTAGCCTTATCATGTTTTCACGTTAGATTGGTTAATTATGGGTTAACTTAACCCCCCCCATAAATTCACGAGTTAGGTTGGCTAAGTATAGGTCACTTAACCTCATCAAATCATCGTATTAAATTAGTTAAGTGTTTAACTTAACCCCATTAAATTACCAAGTTGGATTAATTAAGTCTAGGCTAACTTAACCCCATCCGATTACCATGTTTAGATTAGTTAAGCCTAATCTTAACCCCATCCATTAACTGTATTATACGGTTAAGTGTCATTAAGAAAATTCACTTAACCTTATCACGTTATCGTGTTGGATTGATTAAGTGTTGGTTAACTTAATCCCGTCCACTAGTCGTATAAAAATGGTCAAGTGTCATTAGGCAAATCAAGTTACTTAACATACCCAAGCTTATCATGTTTTGTTAAATATCATTAGCTTAATCAAATTACTTAACCCATTTGTCCATATCATATTTGGTTAAGCCTCATTAATCAAATTAACTTAACCCTATTATGTGGCATTAATTTAATTAATGCACCCACAACCTCTCACATTAGACCTTGTTGTGGTTACTAGTTAAGCCGGGCGGGTCCGGGTAGATTTACACCACAACCTAGTCTAACCTCGGGTCTTAAGCGCGACATGACCAACTTCTCACATTGGGTCCTATTGTTTGCAACTACTAGTTAGGCCGGTCGGTTCCGGGTAGTTTTACGTTGCAAACTCAACCCAACCTCGAGTTGGCCATACTCATATTATCTAAGTTCATCATGTTTCCAAAACATGTTACAAGTTTTCAAGCATTTGGGTAGACCTAACTCAATAGGTAAATTCCCAAAGGGTAGACCTAACTTAATAGGTAAATTCCCAAGCTCATGTTTTTATGCATACTTACATGCCAACTTCCATGTTATCTTTCAAGTCATATTTTCAAGTATAAACACATGTCATATTCAAGTTAAGATTTTGCGACATGTTCATGTTTATCTAACTACCCAAATCGTGTTTTCCCAACGCAAGCAAAGCGAGTCAACATAGTAAGGATACTATGTCACATATTGATCTCAAAACATGCATGATGCCAAAAAGGGCTTGGCTTCCACATGCATAACATCATAAAGGGATTGGCCATAAACATGCATAGTGTCATAAGGTAATTTGGCCACAAACATGCATATTATCAAAAAGGGTTTGGCCATAAACATGCACAACTTAAAAGAGGGGATTGGCCACGATCATGCATAATCTCATAAAGGATTTGGCCACAAACTTGCATGTTAGCATAAGGGGTTTGGGTTCATAAACATGCATAAGCCCCAAAATCTTGTCTTAGCCAATGTTTCACAAGTAAAGTGGTTCCTAAAGGTTCATGCTAGCATTTCATGCATAAAGATCCAAACTTGCAAGATAAACTAGGTTATGCATAGCATGAGAGGCATGATTAAGTCACTCACATGGCCTAAAATCATAAACATGAACACAAGAGGCAAGGTAAGATTCATATAGGTTCGCATAATCATGTTTAGCCTCATTTTATCCCATGTCAACATTAAAAATACCGTTTTGATCCAAAAGTAGCTAGAACTTACATAGTTAGGCCTAGGGAAAGGAGCATGAATCATCTTGGCTAAGAAAGGTGCCTCCTTTCTTCATGAAACTCGCATAGCAATGTTGATTTGGCCTTGATTTGGTGTAGCAAGCTTGCACCTTTTGATTTGAACTTGATTTGGATGCATAGGCTCTAGGGATTTGAGATGGAGGCCATGAGAGTAGAAATTTGGCCATAGTTTAGTTACATGAGTGAATAATGAGGGTTTAGGGGTAGGTTTAGGGTCTTTTTATAGAGATTAGGATAGTTTTAGGCCCTTAGATTAAACCTAGATTCAATCCAAGCCATCAAAGCATGTCTTGGGGAAGAAGTCAAGTGTAGGAACCATTTAGGGCCTTTAGATTAAAGATGAACCATGAGAACCATCCAAATGCAAAATCTGCATTTGAGTGAATCGGCCCACGGGTTGACAGCCAAACACCCTGGATTAACTCCTAGTCGACCCAGCGGGCTCGGGTCGACCTCAAAAATGGGCCGGTTCGGTTATTCCCCTCTCCCAATTCGCTGTTTTGAACATTTTTGCATATTTATTTATTTAATTTTCAATTATATATATATATATATATATATCAATATATATATATTTCTCTGCGCAACCCATTTCACTTAATTAAGTATACTTTAATTTGGGAATTTTTCGTGAAACTTCGCGAGGCCATATCTTGGTCATACGGACTCCGATTCTCGAAAACTCATACTCTATTTCGCGTATTTTTCCGAGACGAACGCAATGGCATAGCCCGTTTTACTTGATTTAGAATTTAAAATGAAATTCTTCCTTGATTCTCGTTTTAACATGTTACTGAAATACGGGTTGTTACATTCTCCCCACCTTTTAGGATTTCGTCCCCGAAATCTCTAAGTTAGGAAGAACATATCCTACCATCCATCATCCATCTACTCAAACCATCATCCACAAGCAACCATTGTCCTTAGACGACTCCTAATGCTTTATGAATGTATGCAAAACGTGTGTGTACATGTTCCTTAGCTAATGCTAATGATCAGGCCTGAAAAATCTTTTGAATGCAAAAATATGTTTAGTGCTATGAATCCATCATGTATGCAAATAGTCCTAGTCATATACACTATATGCGTGCACAAACATTCATCCATATGCAACATCCGCATGATAACACATTCAATTTCATCCATAAACAAGTATAAATACTCGTGCATATGCAATATGAAATGTGACCGAGTCGAGCTAATATCTAATGTAAATTCGCGCATCCACGAGCAACCACTTGCAACCATTTGCAACCATATCAACCATAACATGTTTCAAATACATGTTTACATCCATAGGGTTCTACCTAAGATTCCTTGAAACAAGGTCGAGAAGATAAACAAGACAAACTCCTTACGGGGTTTGTAACAGAAAATAGGACCGAGAGGATGTCCACAAAAGATAGCCTACAAGTAAGCTCTACAGAAAACAGGGATCAAGGATATACTCCCAAAAAGAGATATCATGCGCGTATCTAGTCTTTGACCATCAAAGTCGTATTTCCTTGAGCTCAATTCCATTGTGCCTTGACCATCCTTTAACTTCGCGATTTCGTAGCTTCTTATTTCCTGTTTCCATAATCATGAGCTGGAACTCATTTCTTCGTCGCCTCTCGTTTCACTCATTCTTTCCCTAGTATGCTTGGCTCAAACATATCTGCGTACTCATGCAAGCTCTCCAAAATTCACTAGTGAATTCTGGATCTCGTTTTCCGATGCCAATCCAAGTTGCAAAGAGTTCTTACTAGGGTGATTCCCATAACTCATGCATAATCGAAACGAAGCATCCGCCTTAGCGGCGAATTCTATTCAAACGGATTACCAACAACTGCATCATGGGATTCTAGGTAACTAGCCATGATAGAACCCAAAAGGGTTACACGAGACTTCGAGGGTATCACCAAGGCAAGTCAAGAGTCCAACTACCCTCTTTCTAAAACCGAGAATGGTATCCCTTACTGGATAACCGCTTTACCCCTAGAATCCATCCGCAACTTATAAACATAAGCATTATTTCCAAGCTCAACACTTGATATAAAAATTCTCAAATCCAAACAAGCCATGAGTAAATGGACCGATCTTCTAATAGGACTTGAGACAAAAACGGGATCCTCTACTACGCTAGTACTAAGGTGCAGAGACTCAACTATCGAAGCAGACTTAAATGATACGATGATCAAACCAAAGTCCTAACGGGATGATAGAGAAGAAAAACTAAACCTTTAACAAGATCGTTACCCTCCTTCTGAGGTACCCTAGAAATGAGAGCATACTACTGCCCTCCCGATGATCTTGTCCTTGTCCCATGATACTTAACTATCCGTCCCGTTCCACCATGCCAAAGGTACTCTCTCGTCATGGGTTTCATTGTTCATCTTTCTCTCTCATTCTGAGTTGAGCCATACCAACAAGTTGCTCATCCTTAAATTCGTATCCTTTATCCTCTTTCTCACTATCCTTTCTTATAACGCGGCCACTGGTCTCCCCAGAACAGCCTCCATCGCATGGAAAGCACTTTCGAAGATAGAAAAGACTAGTCGCAGTTAAAACCACTGTGACTACAGATGGAGGAAAGAAAGGAAAAGAGATTCAATCAAGGAAACCAGGATAGTGCTAATGGCCTTTGGGGAATAGCCTTTTTTTCTTTTTAAAAGAAAATTTTCTTGAAAAATGCTTCTTTATAAACGATTTTCAAATAGTTTTCAGAAGGTCTTTAAAAACTTTTGCCCAGTCTGGTAACCTTCTGCTCTGATACCAAATGTAACACCCCGCCTCCGCTAGGGTCACTCGCAAAGGAATGCACTAGCTTTAGAGGGGCATTATTGGTAAACATGCACAGAAATATCACAAGACAGAACATATAGAATAGCGGAAGTAAAATCAAACTTTCATAACATGAGTAAATAAGGTCTAAAGCCTTTTACATCAGAGTACATCAAAACCTGTCTTGCAATAGTAAAGAAGCATAAAGACATTTTCATAAATTATTCCCCAAGTAAAAACAGTAAAGTAGCCATAGCCAAGAAAAGTCCAAGCCATCCATGATGACCTTCAAGCAGAAGAAGTCCAAACTAAACAGCATTGTTTCCTCCCTGTAACCTGGAGGGGGGGGGGGGGAAACGGAAGAAAAGAGGCGAAACAAAACGGGTCAGTCAAAAAGACTGAGTAATTCCTATCTACTTCCAGTATAAAAACAGGTAAAGGTAACATGACATGCATAAACTGAAAGTAAACATAAGGATAACTACAAGATAGATAAACCAGGGTAGCCGGTTGAACTACTGTGGCAAAGTAAACTAAGGTATCATGATAAACTACGGTGTCATGATAAGTCAAGGTATCACATCGTCAGATTTCTATCGAGTACATTATCCCAAGGTATCCACCCCGTCTAACATCCCACGGTATCTATTATGTATATTCTTCTTAGTCCTAACATGTATATTTGCTCTGCACCTCTCGTACTAGTATCCCTACCCGCGTCATGTGTTAACCATGAATGTCCCGTGCTCAAAGTCGTGTAATGGTCCATGTCAACCTAATATCGCATATATAGGTTACTCAAATCATACGTTTCTTTCCATGTATATAAGTTCAGTCCTTTGCCGTACCTCGTACGGGCTTCCTCATGTCGTATTATCCTTGGAATCGTTTGGACTGTCACCCTTGTTCTAGCTAGGCTCTTCCGTATGAATCATCGTTTGAACTACTAGGACTTACGCCACCTAGCACCACTAGGGATTACGCTTACCTATTGCACGCTTTCGTATTTCGGTTTGGGTTAAACCACCTAGGCCACTAGGGATTACGCTAACCCTCAACCGCGCCCTTTTTCCCACGCATTCATCGTGAATCGTTTTTCTATAACTGGATGCACATGTATCACATCGTGCCATCCGAGTCCTGTCACCGGCCAAAACAAGAAATACAGGACTCGGTCGGGAGCTTTAGATTTATCTGCCGATGCAGATGCTAAGGTCTGCTTTTCTACACGTGGCTATGGTCCCACGAGACCCCTCCCTCAACTAGTGAAAGGCAACACAAGAGAAAATCTTGCATGAGAACTACACTCCGGCCAGCCCACATCCTACGGCCTACCTCACCCATAATTAGATAGCAATTATGGTCTGTTGGGTGTTCCCTGCCTTTCCGTACGTACACGCTTGACTCAAGATGGTCGATGATCGACGAACTTGCTATCTCGGGCACCTTATGTATTCGTCGACTCACTGCTATCCACCCCAGTCTTTAGGTCGCTCGCATAGCAACCAAGGCATATTCTTGGTTCTTCTACCGCAGACCTCAACCTCTCGTGAGCCTAGTATAATGACCTGGCAGCTCACAGAGGGATCCCAAGAATATCCTCACGTTCCCCGAAGCCGCTGCTTCGTTACCCAGTTCGTTGGAGCCTTTATCTAAATCAGATAGCCTGCTCCTACACGCATACTTAAACGTTGACCTAACGTATTAGGTTACTAATCTATCTAAGAAATGGTCCAAATCTCCTTGACTAAGAATTATTACTTAGTTTCCCTTAACTAAGGTTTACCACTTAACCTTATTTCCATAATCCTTGTTAACTATGGTTATTTACCTAATCCTCCGAATTAGGGTTTATCTAATGGGTTAAGTGTCACTTAAGTTCATAACTTAGCCCGTCTACAAACCATGTCAAAATTGGCTAAGTATCCAAGTCCAAGACTTAACCCTACAAACCATGTGTCAAGTTGGTTAAGTATATCAAGCAATCCATGACTTAACCTTGTCTAATTATCATTTTAGATTGGTTAAGTATACATTAATTTGACCCTATCAAATTACCGAGTCAAATCGGTCAAGCGTATTCGAATCGATTCGTGACTTAGCCTTATCATGTTTTCACGTTAGATTGGTTAATTATGGGTTAACTTAACCCCCCCATAAATTCACGAGTTAGGTTGGCTAAGTATAGGTCACTTAACCTCATCAAATCATCGTATTAAATTAGTTAAGTGTTTAACTTAACCCCATTAAATTACCAAGTTGGATTAATTAAGTCTAGGCTAACTTAACCCCATCCGATTACCATGTTTAGATTAGTTAAGCCTAATCTTAACCCCATCCATTAACTGTATTATACGGTTAAGCGTCATTAAGAAAATTCACTTAACCTTATCACGTTATCGTGTTGGATTGATTAAGTGTTGGTTAACTTAATCCCGTCCACTAGTCGTATAAAAATGGTCAAGTGTCATTAGGCAAATCAAGTTACTTAACATACCCAAGCTTATCATGTTTTGTTAAATATCATTAGCTTAATCAAATTACTTAACCCATTTGTCCATATCATATTTGGTTAAGCCTCATTAATCAAATTAACTTAACCCTATTATGTGGCATTAATTTAATTAATGCACCCACAACCTCTCACATTAGACCTTGTTGTGGTTACTAGTTAAGCCGGGCGGGTCCGGGTAGATTTACACCACAACCTAGTCTAACCTCGGGTCTTAAGCGCGACATGACCAACTTCTCACATTGGGTCCTATTGTTTGCAACTACTAGTTAGGCCGGTCGGTTCCGGGTAGTTTTACGTTGCAAACTCAACCCAACCTCGAGTTGGCCATACTCATATTATCTAAGTTCATCATGTTTCCAAAACATGTTACAAGTTTTCAAGCATTTGGGTAGACCTAACTCAATAGGTAAATTCCCAAAGGGTAGACCTAACTTAATAGGTAAATTCCCAAGCTCATGTTTTTATGCATACTTACATGCCAACTTCCATGTTATCTTTCAAGTCATATTTTCAAGTATAAACACATGTCATATTCAAGTTAAGATTTTGCGACATGTTCATGTTTATCTAACTACCCAAATCGTGTTTTCCCAACGCAAGCAAAGCGAGTCAACATAGTAAGGATACTATGTCACATATTGATCTCAAAACATGCATGATGCCAAAAAGGGCTTGGCTTCCACATGCATAACATCATAAAGGGATTGGCCATAAACATGCATAGTGTCATAAGGTAATTTGGCCACAAACATGCATATTATCAAAAAGGGTTTGGCCATAAACATGCACAACTTAAAAGAGGGGATTGGCCACGATCATGCATAATCTCATAAAGGATTTGGCCACAAACTTGCATGTTAGCATAAGGGGTTTGGGTTCATAAACATGCATAAGCCCCAAAATCTTGTCTTAGCCAATGTTTCACAAGTAAAGTGGTTCCTAAAGGTTCATGCTAGCATTTCATGCATAAAGATCCAAACTTGCAAGATAAACTAGGTTATGCATAGCATGAGAGGCATGATTAAGTCACTCACATGGCCTAAAATCATAAACATGAACACAAGAGGCAAGGTAAGATTCATATAGGTTCGCATAATCATGTTTAGCCTCATTTTATCCCATGTCAACATTAAAAATACCGTTTTGATCCAAAAGTAGCTAGAACTTACATAGTTAGGCCTAGGGAAAGGAGCATGAATCATCTTGGCTAAGAAAGGTGCCTCCTTTCTTCATGAAACTCGCATAGCAATGTTGATTTGGCCTTGATTTGGTGTAGCAAGCTTGCACCTTTTGATTTGAACTTGATTTGGATGCATAGGCTCTAGGGATTTGAGATGGAGGCCATGAGAGTAGAAATTTGGCCATAGTTTAGTTACATGAGTGAATAATGAGGGTTTAGGGGTAGGTTTAGGGTCTTTTTATAGAGATTAGGATAGTTTTAGGCCCTTAGATTAAACCTAGATTCAATCCAAGCCATCAAAGCATGTCTTGGGGAAGAAGTCAAGTGTAGGAACCATTTAGGGCCTTTAGATTAAAGATGAACCATGAGAACCATCCAAATGCAAAATCTGCATTTGAGCGAATCGGCCCACGGGTTGACAGCCAAACACCCTGGATTAACTCCTAGTCGACCCAGCGGGCTCGGGTCGACCTCAAAAATGGGCCGGTTCGGTTATTCCCCTCTCCCTATTCGCTGTTTTGAACATTTTTGCATATTTATTTATTTAATTTTCAATTATATATATATATATATATATCAATATATATATATTTCTCTGCGCAACCCATTTCACTTAATTAAGTATACTTTAATTTGGGAATTTTTCGTGAAACTTCGCGAGGCCATATCTTGGTCATACGGACTCCGATTCTCGAAAACTCATACTCTATTTCGCGTATTTTTCCGAGACGAACGCAATGGCATAGCCCGTTTTACTTGATTTAGAATTTAAAATGAAATTCTTCCTTGATTCTCGTTTTAACATGTTACTGAAATACGGGTTGTTACATTATTTCTGGAAATTTCTTCACGTTATAAAAAATAAAACATTAGAGGCCGTTGATTATAATCCCATTGGCGGCCGTTGCTAGTTGTTGCCTTGTCGAGCAGAAAATAGCCCAACTTGCTTCTTCCTCCCTCACTTCGACTTCCCCATAAAATTAACCCATTTCCCTTAATTCCTTCCTCCCATAATATGATTTCAGCCTCCACCGCCTTAGTACCCCGTGGCTACTCTCTCCAACTTATTCAAGCCCCTCTCTCCTCCTCTCTAAGCTCCAATTTAGCTCCATTTCTCAAGGTATGAATTTTTTATAATGCCCTAGATTTGGTAATTTAGGGTTAATTTGGTTGTTAGGTTATATGTTGGTATGTGCAGCGTTGTTAATATATGCATATATAAGTTGAATTAATTATGTTGCTAATATTGGGTTAATTAGAATTTATGTTGTATGCATATGTGCATATATAGTGTTGTATGCATGTATATATAGTGTTGTTGATTAATCTTTGCATAGGTTAACTTAATTAAGACCCAATTATTGTTATTAATTTATGTGTTGCAAGTTTGTATTGTCTGTATCACAATAGAATTATGTGCATATATATATGGTTCAATTAATATATAAGAAATTTCATACTTGTTAAGTGACGCTTAATAGAAATAGAAATAAATAAAGTTTATGTTTTATAAAAATTTATCGAAAACTATACTTAATTTTATAACGTATGATTAGTTCGATTGAATGTTGAATATATATGTATATGTGATAAATTCCATATATGTACAATTAGAGATTGAAATTAATCCTTATAGTTTTTTCGGCACCGTCTAATAAGTGTTGTGTATTATCGTTATGTGAATGTTCGTTTTGTTAACAGAACAGACATTTATATTCATCATATACAATATTTGCTGGATTTGTCATTTGTATTGGACTAGTTACGAACACAATAATGAAATTAAATCTTGTAAATCATTTAATTTTAAATGCTTCTCAAAATTTCGAAAGCGCTTCCTTTATGTTCACTATGTACACGCAACAATGTACTGTTCAGGGAACTAAAGCGAAGTGCTGCCAAATTTTTGTTGAATCATTTAAATTAAAAAGATTCACGCGATTTAATTACGTTATTGTATTTGTAATGGGAGGCAGGATGACCTACTAGCAAAATTGTAAATGATGAATTAACATAACATTCAGCAGTAATAAAAAATTTCTAAGAAAATGTCAATGCAAATTTTATCATACTTTTTAATTATATATCTATCTTGGAAAAATGGACACTTATTTTACTGATCGAAGCTGGATGTACAAACAAAGAGAAGCTGATGGCACAATAAATAAACAATTTATCAATGGTGTTGGCATGTTTATTGATTTCACCTTAAGTAACAATGAAAATGATGTCGAAAACTGTTCTACATGTAGTAGATGCAAATTATTGAAGCATTTGATACTACAAATGGTTAGAGTTCATTAGCGTCAGTACGTTTTGGTGCTGAACTATTTGGTTTGGGGTCATTATGGAGAACCGTTAGCATCTATTTTTGTATAAGTTAAGGAGATAGTGAATAATGAAATTGCTACTTCAAATCTCGTAGAACACATGGCTGTAGATGCTGCACGTTCAATGTTCCCGGTTCAACAATTTACCGATGATGATGGTAATGATGAAGAAGAACCAAATGTTGGAGCCAAAAATATATGATTTATTAGATGCCGCGAAGTAACCCCTTTGGGAAGGCTGTAAAAGCGAAACCAATTATCAGTAACTGCTGAATACACTGCGATGAAATCTAAATACAACCTCACAGAAGCTGGATTTACAGCTATTGTACAAGCTGTGAAGCGGCATATTCCTCCTAATAATTTAATGTGCAAAATTCATTATGAAGTAAAAAAAGCGATGTCGGCTTTTGGTTTACTGCACAAAAAATAGATATATGTCTAAAGGGTTGCATGCTATTTTGGGAGGATGATATCAACCTTTAGAATTGTAAAATATGTAATCAGGAAAGATATAAACCAAGAAAGATAAAGGGAAAGGAGGTTCCGTATTAACGTATGCGTTACTTACCAATTATTCCTAGACATCAAGTGTTATATGCATCTTTTATAACCGTACAACATATGAGATGCCACAATGTGAGAACACATGAGGAAGGTACATTAATACACCCAGCTAATGGGTAAGCATGGAAGCATTTTGATCACAAGTATCCCGATTTTGCATACGAGAGTCGTAATGTTAGATTTGGTTTATGTACACATGGATTTTCACCATTTTATCACTCTGGAGCTAAATATTTGTCTTGGCATAAGTTGTCACACCTTATAATTTACCTCCGTGGATGTGTATGAAAACTCCTTATATGTTTATCACAATTGTCGTCCTTGGTACTGATGATCCGATACAAGGAATTAATGTTTATTTATAATCGTTGATTGAAGAATTAAAAAAAATAGTAGTATGAAAGGGTAGAAACATATGATATTTGGCAAAAAAAGAACTTTTAAATGTATGCTTCTCTGTTGTCGACAATTAGGGATTTTCTTGCATATGCAATACTTTCAGGTTGGAATACAACTAGTCGTCTAGCTTGTCATTACTGCATGGAAGAAACAAGAGCATTTTCTTTACCTAACAGAAAGAAATTTACATGGTTTAACTGTCATAGATGTTTTCTTCATATTAATCATCCTTTTAGAAGAGATAAGCATTTTTTTATAGCTAATAGGCATGAAACTTTGAGACCACCTACGATATGGTCAAGTGACGGTATTTATGAATTTGTAAAGGATTATCCAAAGATACATGAAACTGGAGTACGAACAAAAATTCAAGGTAAATCGTCGATTCATAATTGGTGCAAATAAAGCCACTACAACAAAAAAGGGTTATCATAGCACCAGTCCGCATATTAGCTCCAATCCGCTATCCAAACTAATCGTAGCAACGCTATTTGACCCGATAAATTTATCATATAACACTATCCTGTGAAGCGCAGGCGCGAAAGTAAAATTGTGAGGGAACTAAAAAACGTGTGCTATTTTGTTACTTCCGCCTCTAGGAACTATTATTCTTCTCACCTTATCACCTCCAAAAAAATGTTAGCTGCCATTATCCACCACCCGAAAAATTAACTTCGCGAAATCGATTTTATCCACCGTCTTTAACGGCCAGATCGATGTTGTAGTCTCTTTCCTCACACAGTTGGTTCCAGTCCCAAAACCTAGACTAGGGTCTTCAATTTGACACTTCCATGTGAGGTATTATTATATATTTTCATATAATTTTAATTATCATATTGTGAGAACAACTAGTTTTCCTGAAATTGTTACATTTTATCTATCTATGCTTTTGGCAGAAACTACTCTATCATAGTCAATCTATGCTTCGTTACATGTTATGCAATCGTACTATATTTTTATACTTTAGGAATAACATGTAAGTTGTGCTGTATTTGTTTAAGTTACTATGGTTTCTTATTTTACTTGTTGTAATGTTATATATGAAATAGCAAGTAAATTAAAACAGAAAAATTTAGGAAAGTATAAATGACTAAAAACAAGGTAATATGTGACTAGGCACACAAATATACAACTATTATAATCATGAATCCACAATATAATATTTGGTACAGATATTATGTCCCTTGGGACAGTGTTAATCCTATGCAAAGTACACACACATGCTTTAAACTAGGCTACTTCAATTTATGTAGTACTCTGAAGTTTAACTAGATACATGGGTCTTACTATGATACTTATTTCATTTACCTTTCAAGGTTTTAATAGGTAAAAATGGTTTAATCTTTGTTTTAAACTCACTTGATTGGAAGCTATGGTTTGGATGACTGAATTTTGTTTAATTTCTTGATGTCATTTACTGTGGTATGATACATTGAAAAACACATATTTATTTATTTTTGATAGGATTGATTTTTTTCATTGAGTTTTCACATATTTTGCGTGTGCAATTAAACAATGGGAAACATTTTCCACTTATTTTGTTGATACCTTTGCTAAGATTGATCTTCTAAAGGAAGATAATTGAATGTTGACTCCCTAATCATAGGTTCACCCATCCCACCCATTTCTTGACTCAGGGACTTTTTTCTGATGAAATTTCTCATTTCCTTAAGTATGTATAATTAAACTGGATCATTTAGAGACATTAGTATAATGCTACTGAATGTTTTAGTAAATAATCGTGTAATGTTCAATATGGGTGTTCCTTAAAAATTGCATTCTCCTCCTGACCTGTATGAAAATTGAATATCTTTGCCTTGAGGAAACTAGGGAAAAATATATCTGAATAACGAGGTGTTCTAATTTGAATTGGCCTGTAAAATGCAAGTCTCTTTAAATAACAAGGTGAGGAACATTTGCAATACATTCATGTTAATTGAAGTAAATTATTTGTCGGTTTAAATGTACTGCTTTTAGCACCGATAATACTTACAAGGAATCTTTGCATTTACGTTAACTGAAATTACTTGTTTCCCAGTTTAAAATTATTATTTTTCCGTATTGATAATAACTATATTGAATGTTGTTGCTTGATATATGTACGATCAAATAATCTAGATGGAAATAATTTTCTTGTCGAAAAGGATAAAAGCTTATATCTTTATTTATTATGTGCTCAAAATAACTGCGACGAACTAAACTAGCTTAATGCTTTTATACAAGGTAGTTACTAATATTGAGATGATGATATCAAAAATAACCACAACAATAATAGCTGTGTAAATGCCTCCTATAAATAGCACTAGCTGGTCATATTGTCATAGTTTGTATTATTGTACAGATCAGTGAAATGTGTAATAGTTTGTTTTTCTGACTCATATTCACTTTGTATCAAAGTACCATTTTCATTTATTAGTTGACTGGTCTTGCTTTGATTCCTCTATTAAACATCTGAGCACAAAAGAATTTAAACTTTAGTTTTTGTCGAAGCCCTTGTGCATGGGTACTTAGCATATGTTTCAACCTAACTCTACTTCTTTTGTAATCTATGAGCAATTGATCATTCTCAATGTTCTAAACTAGCCTGTTGGAAAAATGATTCGTTTTTTTTATAAATATGAATTATTTTAAAAAAAATTGGATAAGTGTGAGGTGACTTATACATGAATAGTCCCACATCGTGAGACTATATGAAGAGACAAAAAAACTAGTTTTTTTATTTGACTCTGTAAAAAAAAAATTGAGATCCATTTTTTTTTTTGGATCTGAATCGACTTCCTCTACAAGTATTATCACGTTTATTTTTTTTTGCCGAACTACTCAGAAAAAACAACAACTTTTTATTCTTACCTCTCTCCTCTTCTTCCTCCACCATTAAAAGTTCTTCAAAAACAAAATCAGAACGAGCAGTTAAATTTAAATCGAAAGTGCAAATCTGAATTGGTTTGTTGTGCAAGCAAATCAACTATTTTTCTCAGAAGGCTGTTTTATCCCAGAGGCGGCGGCGACAAGTACGAACTGATTTGCACCACCGACCAGATCGTCGAATCGTCTTCAAGAAATCGACCTAGTCTGCGACTTAGCCATTGTTTCCCAACAATTTGAAGATGATTTCGAAAAAATGGCTGCAACCCCAAATTACCGCCGTTAAGAAATTCAAAGAATTAGAGCGAGTGTTGGCTGCTACTTTTATATGCCCTTTAGATGTGATCAAAACTCGATTCCAAGTGCATGGATTGCCTAAGATTGGATTCGGTAGTATCAAAGAGAGAATGATTTGGTTTTGAATAATCATGCGACCGGTTGTATTTTTGAGTATGATGCAAAGCATACGCTTGGGTCTAGGATCGGATTCTTGGAAGAAGATCAGCCTAATTTTGTGGGCTCCTTTTATTCGAAATCTAAGGCTATGGTGAAGAAAGCATTTTCGTGATTGAATAGGAAAATAATAATAATTAACTATTCCTTTTAACTTGCTGAGAGAACGATGCAACCAGAGAAGCACGGATATAGAAAGAGGATTAGATTTCAGCACCATTCAAACCCTAATCTCAAAACGATTTTTTCCCAAGCTACCTTCTTTTCTAAGGAGATGACTTACTGATTCTCTAGATGGTATGCTGAGTCACTTGAAGCTTAACTAGATCTACTGTTCTTTGGCTCACCTCCGTAGTTCTCCTTTGGGGAGATGGAAGATTCATCATGCGAGAACTGGTTTGGGACCACACCTCATCAAATTTGGGCTGCCAATTTCGACCTTAACCAACTGCTTAAGAAAATTTAGAGCAATGGCCACATCTGAATGAGCCGGTACAGTGTTATAAAGTTGATTGGGTGAAGGACAAGAACAAAAATAGAAATGCTTTTTACAATTGGAAGGCAATGAGGGGCTGATGATGCAATTGTGGATGATGTTCCTAGTACTTCCGGAAGGCAGGATATCGACGGTGTGTACATAATTGAAGGATGAAATAAGGGGAACAATCCTTCATCATGAAAGCATATTGACGCATCAGGTCCGCAAGTTGCATCGTCTTTATCAGAAGAGGATGCATCTCATGGCGAAGGTATGTTATGCCATTTACAATAATTAATTGAAGTTTCAGTGCCGAACATGGAGCATATTTAGTCTAACGTTCGTATCACCCCGTCAGAACATGTAAATGAATATTGCATAGCAAAACCTAGCGTAAAGAATGCTTATGCATACTTTGATTTTCTAACTTAGGTTGAGATAGAAATAGTTCTAAATAACTATTAAGATTAACAAGAAAAAGTGGAGGAAATAATATTTTTCCGTCAGATAACTTATGTTAGTCCCTGACATATTAACATCTTGAACAATAGTAAGCATCCACAACCGGTAGAGAACAAAATGAGAATCCACAAGGAAACCATAAAGGACAGTAGCAACCAACCAAAAAGAATGATTCTGGACAGTTGCTTTTATATTACAACTGTTGAAAACCAGGTCATATGGCACGACAATGTCGGAACAGGCTAAGCCTTGCACCGTAGGCAAACCTGACTGAGAAGCCTTAAATGGCTACGACTACTGAGATTCACTTTGATGGTGAATCAGAGGGTTGGTGGGTAGACACTGGTGTTTCTTTCCATGTCTTCTATGATCGTGATATATTCATAATATACACGACTACTGATGATCAGAAATTGTTGTTCGGAGATCCTCACATCACTAAAACTGTAGAGATTGGTAATGTGAAAATAAAGCTTACAATTAGAAAGACAGTGTTTCTTAAAGTTGTGATGCATTTGACATGTTTGAAACATTAAAAAATGAAATTGAGTAATAACAAAATTAAGAAAATTCTTAGTGATAGAGAAGCAGAATATGAATCTAGTTTATTTTGATTTTTTTACATGGTATAGTACATGAGAGAACTGCGTCATATTCACTTGAAATGAACGGTAAAGCTGGGAAAAAAATGACCTTTACCGTATTAGTAATTACCCTTTTATTAAATTTTGGTGCAACAAAACATTGGTGGGGGGATATTTTAATTGACTGCATGCTATGTTCTGAATAGAATCCCCTGATCTAAGAATAAAATTTCACCTTATGAAATTTTAAAGAATTATAAATCCAATGTGTCATACTTTAGAACTTGGGGTTGTTTAGCACGTGTTCGCATTTCCGACCATAAGAGAATAAAATTGGCAAGTAGAGCATATGGATGTGTATTTATAGGCTATGCTATTAATAGCAAAGCATACCGATTTTATGACCTTAATGCACATAATATAATTGAATCAAATGATGCCGATTTTTATGAAACAAAATTTCCTTTTAAATTAAGGAATAGTGGGGGGCACATTAAGTATGCCTATTAGAACAGAACTTAATAAAAGTTCTGAAACTGAACCTAGAAGAAGTAAAAGAGCAAGAACCGTAAAAGACTTTGATTTGAATTTTTGTGCCTTTAATATAGAGGAGGATCCCTTAAACCTCCAAGAGGCCTTATCTTCTTTAGATGTCGATTTTTGGCAAGAGGCTATAAATAATGAGATGGATTCTCTAGAATCCAATAAGACTTGGCATTTAGTAGATTTATTTTCTGGTTGTAAATCTATAGGTAGTAAATGGGTGCTTAAAAAGAAATTAAAACCTGATGGCACTATTGATAAATATAAAACACAATTAGTAGCTAAAGGTTTTAAGCAAAAAGAAAATGTAGATTTCTTCGACATTTTTTTACCTGTAACTAGAATTACATTCATTCGGGTATTAATTTCACTTGCTTCTATTTGTTATTTATTAATACACCAAATGGATGTTAAAACCACGTTCTTTAAACGGTGAATTAGAAGAAGAAATTTATATGGACCAGCCTGAAGGATTTGTAGTACATGGTCAAGAACATAAAGTATGCAAATAAGATAAATCATTATATAGTTTAAAACAAGCACCTTAACAATGGCATGAAAAAATTTGATAACTTAATCATTTATTATGGTTTTAAAGTTAATGAAAGTGACAAACGCATTTATTACAAATCTGAGAATGACATTTGCACTATTATATGTCTTTATGTAGATGACCTTCTCATCGTTGGGTCAAATATTCATGCCATAAACTCAGTCAAATCCTTCTTAAGTGCCAATTTTGGTATGAAAGATCTAGGCAATGCGAGTGCAATCCCTGATACTAAGATTATTAGGTAAAAAGTGGGATTCTCTTTGGATCAATCTCATTAAATTGAGAAGACTCTTAAGAGATACGATCACTTTGACTTTAAACTTGCATGTACACCATATGATCCCAGTGTAAAGTTATTTAAGAACACTGGTGAATGTATAAGATAGTCTGTTTAAGCGAGCATTATTGGCAGCCTTCGGATGTCATTGATTGTACTAGACCCGACATTACCTATGTCATGGGATTATTATGCATGTTTTTCAGTAGACCTAGTATAGAGCATTAACATGCTAATGAGAGGGTTATGAGATACCTATAATAAACTATGAACCTTGGATTACATTATGAAAAGTGTTCAGTTGTACTTGAAGGATATTCTGATACAGACTAAAATACTTTATCTGATGATTCTAAAGGACCAGTGGCTATATATTTAGCATCGCTAAAAAAGCTGTTTCTTGGAAACCCAAGAAACATACTATTTTGACTCAGTCTACTATAAAGACTGAGATAATAGCACTAGCCACAACTAGTTAAGAAGCAGAGAACTAAAGTAGTCTGCTATTTGAGATCCCCATAAGGGAAAAACCGACACAAGTGGTGTAATCGATTGCGATAGTACCGCGACTATTGCAAAAAGTATAGAACCGTTATTACAATGGTAAAAGATGACGTCGTAAGTACAATACTGTAAGAGAATATCACATACATAGTAATGAAAAATTGACGACTATTGAAAGAAGGACAGAACCGATATTACAACGGTAAGAAATGACAGTCGTATGCACAATATTGTTAGAGAACATCACATATGAAGTGATGACAATTTGGCAGATCCTTTGACGAAAGGACTAACCAGAAAGAAAGTCCTTAATGATTCTAAAAGAATGGGACTATTGCCCAAAGATTGTGGAATCACGCACGATGGTAACCTGACCTAAATGACTGGAGATCCCAAGAACTAGGTTCAATGGGTAAAAACAAGTTGTGTAGTGATAGCAGATGAACATGCTAAATTTTTGTATTAAGGAGCATGTATTCCTGAAGTGATTAGAGGATGAGTTGATAGAAACTCTTAATGAGATCTATACTCTAATTGGAGTGGAGTACCTACCTTCAGGAGTACTCTTGATAGACTCACCTATGTGAATGTGGAAATGTGGTTGTTTCCTATGGAGTTTTGGGCAAGATTCCTAGAGCGTTCACTAAACTGGGATAGACGTGCATGGCCATTAATGCATGGGCTTATTTGATTGCACTATAGAAAAGGTTGTGTGTGGTCTGATGTCAGGAATAGAGTTCAAGACTACGTGTCACTCTAGTAAAAACTGAATCTTATTCACTACGCAAAGGTTCAAGTCGGATGACACCTTTGTTTATGCATAATCTTATGTTCCTAGAAACTGCTCAAAATATTTTAAAAAAATTCAAGTGGGGGTTTGTTGAAAAAATGATTCATTTTTATAAAGATGAATTATTTAAAAAAATTGGATAAGTGTGAGGTGACTCATATATGAATAGTCCCACATCATGAGACTATACGAAGAGGAAAAAAACCAGTTTTTTTATTTGACTCGGTAAAAAAAAAATTTGAGATCCATTTTTTTTGGATCTGAATCGACTTCCTCAACAAGTATTATCACGTTTATTTTTTTGCCGAACTACTCAGAAAAAACAACTTTTTATTCTTATCTCTCTCCTCTTCTTCCTCCACCATTAAAAGTTCTTCAAAAACAAAATCAGAATGAGCAGTTAAATTTAAATTGAAAGTGCAAACACTACAAGAAAAACAGCATATAGCAGCGGCAGAATCCGCTTCTAATCCGTCGCTAAACAGGCCTTAGCGACAGATTTCCTGCATAATGGTTTGGTCGGTAAAAACCATGACGGTATCTATGTCAAATTTTGCGACGGAATTTAGCATGAGTTTTCCGACGGTTTTCCGTCATTTTACTAGTTATATACTAAAAATAAGATTTTATTTTTTAACTTAATTTTAATTTATATACCGACGGATTACCGACGGATAATTAATTTATAATAAAATATTATTTATAAAAGGCGTTGGTAAACCCTTACTAATTACCAAGGGATTAGCGACGGATTTTAATTTATGTAAATATTTAAACTAGCATCATCTCTTAGTAATCTGTCGCTATTCCCCTTCTAATCTGCAAATATATTATATTATATTATATATATATATACAGACATAAACACATATATGTATATTTATCGAACTAATATCAATCAACTATGAACACTGAAATAAATAACATATCCAAAAATACAAAGATAAATTTGCAGTTATGATTTATTTCTTCGTTCAATACATTCAACTTTGACGACTGCGTATGTCTTGAACTTTTTAATACATCCAAGATAGTAATATACATTTAAGCAAAAGCAGTTTGATCAATAACCATCTAACAATACATTTAAAAATATAAGAGTCTACTTTATTACCATCCAAAGAAGTTGTTTTTTGACTTAGGATCTTGTTCTAAAAGAGCAGCAAATACAGTAGCTCTTTCATTTTGTGCTTTCATACCTCCAAAAAATTGTCTGTCTCTCTTTTTCAGTCCATGTTCTTGAAGCATTTTCTCTACATCACCTATAAATAAGCAGTGCCATATCAGTTAAAGCTAAATTCATAGTGAATTAAAACAGCTAAATTCAGTGCTGCAAATACCATAAATGATTCAGTTACTTCAATAAATATTTTTAGGATTCCCTTTTTTCTTAAGTTGCAAGTGCATTTTGCATGTTCTATTTTTCTGCCCTCACATTATCGCTCACATTTACATCATATTTGGCTGGTTAGAGCCCTCCTACTGAATTGAACATTTATTTTTTGCATTCACGTTATTACTCATAATTGTAACGTATTTTACTACGAGTTATATACCTATATATGCAAAGTATTACACTGCCATTGACCATCCATCATAACTTTACAATATACATTTTTAATGTTATATTCATACCATATTCTACTACGGGTTAGACATAACTTATCATAGAAACCAAATGACCATCCATTAGTAATTTTATTACACAAAAATATCTATGATATACAAAGATATTTCTCCACATTATAAGACATGATTTTTTTCTCTATTTTTATAATCCATTTTATGTAAATAGTTACACCACCAACAAATACCAATATCAACTGCTCTGATACAAAAACGTGAGCACTTACCAATATCAAGTGCTCGGATACGGATTCGGACAGATTTCGGATTTTTTGGGTACATAGACCTAGAAATGAACATATTATTGAACGAACATATGACAAAAATGAACAATAGCATTGAAAGAATTCTCTAATATGACAAAATTATAGCATTGGTAAGAATCTGTTCATTTCACTAATTAGTTGTTTGTCTTATTTGTTTAAATGTTATTTCATTTGTTTGTTACTTTGTGGGGAAGTAACAATGGAAGAATTTCAAGTGTCTCACATTTTCATCAACTTATACAGCCAACTGAAGTAGCATTCAAATTCTTTCAATCCTACTGTTCATTTTGTAGTTTTTGGAATACTACAAATTTTTTATGAACCAAGAGTTTGATAATATAGAAAATTGATTCACAAATAAAGCAGTAAAAAATTATTTTACTGCGCAAAAAAAACTATTAACACTGAACTTACCATTATTATCTGAGGAACAGCTTTTGGTTGTTCCATCTTCAACGGGCGATTTAGATGAGTATTTGGAGATCTTCCATCATTAAACTGCTCATTACTATGCAACTTGTGAACACACTTAATTCTTTACCTACACCGTTGGTAGAATTATCCCACTGAAACACACAGTTCATTATAAGAACATAGTTTGTATTAACAAATATCTAATAGAGCTGAAAACTACCCTTACTATTGAAGCATAAATAGTTGTTACATTTTTTGGAAAATGAAATTTAGGTAAAATAAATAATAGCCAGCCAACTCGGCATACAACTACCATCATGACAATATCATCCTGCTACAGAGAAGATTAAACTATACCACTGAGTTCAGATAGCCGATCACAGATATTGCACTTTAAACGAAAGGAAGCTACTTTACTTATTAAGTATTCAATTAAAGCCCAGGATAGTTTTCTAAGGGTTTAAACAATCCCTGACAATGGTGAAAGCACACGCGTTTGTTAAAAAAAGATATTATATCAACCAAAACCATAACATTGCTGCCAATAATTAACCTAAGCTCAAATCAATAGATTAAGTAAAAATCAACTGGATGAGAACGTCTGAAATCGAGTATCAAATCAAAAATCAACGCTTACCTTTTTCCAAAAATAAGATCTTTAGCAAGGCAAAGTAATCAAAAACCAAACTTATGTTTGGTCCATTAGCACCGACTCTCCAAACGGGGGTTTTCGTCGTTTTGCACTTGAACAAGTTCTGATCCGATTCAGCTTCGAACTCGAATTTGAATATGGGGTTTCTGTATCGCTCGAACCTATAGATCTAGGTAGCTGCAGTTCATATATCGATTTAGCAATACTCGGATAAAATCAAATGAAATCAGTAACAGATTACCTTAGAATCCGCGAGATCTATTAGAAAAGCTGCAGACTGAGGGAATTAATAGTGTTAATTGAGTGGATATACGAGAAAGATATTGAGTAAAAGATAAGGATTACAAATAATAAGGGTAAGAGAGGGGAAACGAATGGAGGGAAAATGAAAGTGTGGAGGGAAAAACGAAGACGGACTACTGATTATTAAATTAACATGTGCGACTATTCCAAGTGTCGTTTCAACATTTGAAGTGTACTATTATTATACTAACGGAAGGAAAAAAACAAAAATTATATGGAACCTTTTTAGCAAAACAATGAAAAAAATTAATGGGATAGTCAATAGGGTTGTTTTAATATGTAATGTAATCACTGAAAATAGAATGAATATTAAATCTTGCTTAAAAATTAATTATTAACAATATTTATTAAAAATTAATTATTAAATCTCGCTTCTTCTTGAGTACTAAATATTATTTGTTTAAATATTAAATGTTAATAATTATGGGTTAAATATTGATTATTAATTACCATTTATAAATTATTTAACTTTATACTTAATATTTGTTATTAACTGTAAATTATTTGTTACTATGGTATTTTAAGCAATAACAAATCTATTTAAATTTTCTACCACAAACCTATGTATAAAGTAAAATTACTTCTAAACAATTTGTAGTAACTTAATATCTGGTTGGAATCAACCTTTTTTTTTACCTTTTAAACAGTTGTTAAAAGGTAAATAGATAATCATTAGAAGTAAATGTTGTCAAAACTGCCTGCTTTACAGTGTCATATGAAAACGTTGTAAAAGTTTATATTTTACAACGTTTCTAAACAAAATGTTCTAAAAACATAAGATTTTTAAACCTTTTTGTCAAAATCGTTGTAAAATTACATCTTTTACAAAGTTTTATTATCAGTCATTGTGAAAAAACATTGTAAAAAGTTGATTTTGTTGTAGCAACAATATGTCCATAAACGATAATGTACCATAAAGTTTATCTCCAATATAAGCGGTTAAATAAGAACTTATATTTATGTAAAAAAGCTGTACATTAATTGGGGACTCTACGAATAGCAATTTACAGTTGAAAAATATGTTTGGTTTATCAGTTCAACCAATTTAGAAAATCAAAACATAACTTGTAACCAATTTTTTTTTTACAAAATATCAACTAATGATATAGTATTGTCTATATAAATCTTTATATATATGAATGGGATATAGGTTACTAAATCGATATACCCTTGTTCTAGGAGTGCTTGTTAAATTGTTCAAGAATGCCGTCTATTTAAGACCTATTACAATAGGTATTATTTGATACAATATTGTTCAGGAGTGTCAAACACGAATTTATTAACATGTATTCTTCCTTATCTTTTCCATCTTTAACTGTGAGTTGTTTCCTTGAATTTTGAAAAGAAATAAGAGATTATCTAATTAACGCACCAATTTCCTAATTGTTACCTTATTTCAATGAAATCAAGTAAAGAAAAACTTTTTCGAAATAAATATATATCTGCAATCCTATTAATTCATATGTAATACAAAAGAATATTTTTTTTGGAAAGAATTAAATTTTCCCTTTTGATTTTCGAAATAGAAATAAATACATAGCTACCTTTTTAATTACTCAATGGACACTTAATTTATTAACATGTTTATTTAATTGGAAATTTGTACCTATCGTTTGTAGATCGTAATCTTAAGATATGTTTTCTACAGTCAATAATAGATTACCAACAACTAATTATTAATAGTAGATATTAATTTATAATAACTATTATATACTTATATTAACTATCACATATCAATTATTAATTATTTAATAGTACATTAATATGCATGAAAATAATAACTTGTATAGTCTAAGTTATTATTTTCATGCATATTAATGTACTACTAAATAATAACTTGTAGAGTCTTGTATTATTTTTAAACTTAGACCATTTTGTTTTTCTTAATTACTAATTATTTATCAAATAATACGTACCAATCAATTTCTTAAAAGCAAATATGTATTAATAATTTCTTGATATTAATTTAATTAGCCATATTAAAGACTATTAAATAATCATTGATTATCAAAACAAAATTAATAAACATCGAACAACAATGTATTTTATTAATTACTATTACCTCTTATTTATATTATATAGTAATTAATAATTAGTCAGCATTAATTTTCCAAAAAAAAAAATCAGCATTAACTATTGAATTTTATTTACTTCTAATAGTTATTATTTATTATTAATTACTAATGTATTATTAACATTAATTATTTAAAATTTAAATTTACTAATTACTTACTAAGTAATAACACAAATTTAAAATATTTTATAAATAATAAACATAAAAGTTCCTTTCAAATCTCCTGGAAAACTGCAGGAAAATAGCTTCAAAATTATGTCTACGGTAATCCGACTCTATTAGCAACGGAATTTAGCGTTAAATATTATACGACGGTAAAGAACTGCAATTTCCATTGATTTAGGGACCGAATTAGTATTCGACGGTAATAATTTATAATAAGATGATATATAAAATCCAAAATATTTTCTCTTACAAGGCCCACAGAAATCCGCCGCTAATTAGTGACGGAATTTTCCGCTTCTAAAAATCTGTCGCTAATCTCGGTTTTTCTTGTAGTGAAATCTGAATTGGTTTGTTGTGCAAGCAAACCAACTATTTTTCTCAGAAGGCTGCTTTATCCCAGAGGCGGCGGCGACAAGTACGAACTGGTTTGCACCACTGACCAGATTGCCGAATCGTCTTCAAGAAAGCGACCTAGTCCGCGACTCAGCCATTGTTTCCCAACATAGCCTCATGTACATTGCAATGCTATGCTCTGCGTGAACGTCTATATTTAACTGATCTTGCCTTTGCTCTAGTCCTTGTGTTTCCTTTTAACATGCTAAATCTTTTTAAATGTAAATAGCGCGTTGCCTTTGTGAACTACACTCCATCCGTTCACAACTATACGAGAGTAATTTTTCATGCTAATTCATGCATTGGTGTATTTGAATATTTTTCTTTAGCTTTATTTATTCAAATTTTCCCAAGGATTTACCTTTTTTTAAAATCAATTATGCTTCCGATCTATAGTTTTTACCACCTCTCAATGTTAATTTTTCACCTATATTATGTGAGATTCTCGAAAACTAGCTAATAATCAGTGAAAAATTCATTATTCTCTTATTTTATTAATGCTACTATAACATCCAACCACTTCTGCACTTTATGCATACAAAAATAAAGATTATTACTTATGCTTGCTTTTGAACAGGCTTGAATACATGTTTGCATGAAGAGACTTGGAGTGTGATATGCTTGCTTGTATATGAGTAAAGGTGAATATCTTGCTTAAAAATGGAATATCATGCTTGGTTGATGATGCTTGGTAGTATGGGGGACTTGAAGTAGAGAAGCCTGTAAATGAACTAGTGCACATGCTAGAAAGTTAATGCAACCGGTATTTGTGGAGCTTGAAAATGGCCTGAAGCATACGCTTGTAAGTTGAATAAGTGTGTCGAAAGAGGAGAACATTCATGATTCATTATTTAATCAAACAAATTCCAGTATTTATATGATACAGACGTGGATATTTACTAATATTTCTATTAAATAGTTGTCTATATAAAGAATGATCAAATCAACGTAGATAGAACTTAGCTTTTTTATATTTGGAAACTTGACCATGGTTTTTTTAGCGGAGAAAACATCAGGCCATATACTTGCACTGCATGAAAACATAAGGGAAATTTTATTTGCATTCACCTCATTTGTTGGTTAATCCACCCTAATTTATAGGACTACTATGGGTTTTTAAATTTTTTAAATTTGATTAGTTAATCCACACAACTTATAATTTGCCGTTTCCTTAAGTTTCTCCTTCTGTGGTTCTTTTTCGATTACTGCTGAGAATCCTACTGCCTACTAATCTTGTCATGCATACACCAAAGCATTTTCATAAATAGATTGTCTTAATTTTTCCATACGTTAACATGAAGAACTTGCTCATGTATGTTTGGTTTTCTTTTTACTGTTTGAAATAGTGCATGCTGTTTTCCATGTTTTTGACTATTCAGTAGCAAAACAGCGGTACTTGCTGCTAAAATAGTTCATGCTTTTTTTTCACTGGCTGTGCATAACTGCACATAAACTGAAGGAAGTTTCTTTGAAGATTGCTTTAATAGGTTTGACTAATACATAGTTTGGTTCACGCAATTGTTGTTTCTGTAAATCTCATGAGACTGTGTAACATATAAGTATAGAATCCAATGTATTTTCTTTCATCATTTAGATATGGTTATGGAAAAAAAGCATTGCATGTTAAACCGATTATAACTCATTTCCCTACGTACCAAAGGCATGTTTTTTAAAATTTGATTAAACTACTAGGCGTTAACTCTTGTCAAGCTCATGTCAACTTTACTCTAACTTTTGTATTAGTCCAACTGCAATATGTTAATCAGCACAAATGATTGTTTCTCTTGGTGTTGGTCCCTGGGATGCTCTATTTGGGGAGGAATCATCCCCGCCTTTTTGTTTGTTTCAGTTTTTTCATTGCTGGTGCATTTTTGCTCGTTTCAGTTTTCTGATATGGTTCGGAGCCTGTGTCGATGACGTATACATGTAGCGGGTTATCATTCCCACGTGCACTATAAGAAAACACTGAATTAGCGTTAAAATTTCAGAAGCGGAATTTTCCATCGCTAATTTACGACGGATTTCCATGTGATTTGCAAGGGATAGGTTTTTGTATTTTTAAACTTTTTTCTTTTATTTATTACCGTCGTATTCTGTCATCCCTGTAATAACCCGGAAAATCAGGGCCAGTTTAAAATTTTTGTTTTGGCAATTTTAATGAATTTTGAATATTTAAAATGAATTATTTTAAATAATATCAACGAGAATTTTATTTTTAATATAATTCGAACGTATATATTATATACGTCGTCGTTAGAATATAAATAATTATATATAATTATAATAGGAAATGAAAATGGCGCGGTAGTTCGATAATTCGATTTCAAACTTCAATTGAATGTACCGGGTGCAAAACAATCCGGATTTTAGTGAAACCAAAAACAATAGGATCTATTTGAGAATATATTTCCAACGAATCCGAAAGATCGAGATTTCATAGCGGGAATCAAAAGATACGTCCAGTTGAAAATTCTGAATAGTCGCTATGGAATTCAGGCCCTTAAAAATAGACATTTTGCAAACGACCTCGGATTTCGACGAAACCAGTTTTGTTGGGTCCGTGATGTCAAATTATTGCTAGGTTTAAAATTTCATAATTTTTCGATTCAATATGTGAGCGTGGCAAAGGAAAACGCGTTTGACCAGTTTCAGTTGATTTTAATCGACTGGAAAATGGCCATTTTTCCAACGGTCTCAGAATTCGACGAAACTAGTTTTGTTAGGACCGTATCGTCAATACGAAGCTAGGAAATATTTTTCTGGAATTTTTCTAGTTAGTATGTGACCCCGGTAAATTGAAAGGTACGTTAAAAATTCAATATAGCGATTTAAATATAAATTCAACGGAAACTGATCAAAGCGATCGAATCAACTTGCGATGCATATCCCATTGTGTTCGGAATGGGGGTTAAACGCTATGGACGACAGGTGGTGGGCCTCGTTTAGATGACGTATGTAAAAGTCAACTTTTAAAAATAATAAAATAATAAATAAAAAAATAAAAAAGAAAACCCTCTCCCCCTTTAACCGTTCTGCCCCCCCCCCCCCGATTAAATTCATTCAACGAAAAAAAAAAAAAAAGAGATCGCGCCAGGCGATCGACGTCCCCCCCCCCCCCCCCAATCGACCATCGCGACGCCGCCGGGGGGGAGTAGCCGCCGCCTCCCTCTCCTTTCCTTCCTCCTCCTTCCTGCGCTCGCTACTCCCTCCTCTGCTGAATTGAACCGCCGCACCTCCCTCCCTCCTGAAACCCTAGCCGACAACCCACCGCTACCTCCTACCTCCATTTCCCCTAAACCCGAAACCCCTAAACCCACTAACCAAGTAAAGCTTCGATTTTTACAACAAAGGTGAGTTTTTGATTGAATTTACTTAAAGTAATTAATTTATTTGCTGATTAAACAGTGATTAAATCATGTAAAACATTGTATATGAGAAGGATATGATTTTTATAGAGTAGATTAGCAAGAAAAGTTCATAGTTTTGTTAGTGAAAAGTTATAATTTTTGTTAGTAGAAAAACAGCATTTTTGTTAGTAGAAAGTAAGGATTTTTAAGATGGCAAAGTTTGAATTTTAAAAGTGAAAAGACGATATTTTGAGATGAGTAGTAAAGTAAAAATATGATTTTTACTTCGAGAAAAATATAATTTTTATATAAGGAAGATAATCAAAATATGATTTTTATATTTTTAAAGTATTAAAAATATAATCTTTATAGGATAGAGAATATAAAAATATCATCTTTGTATATGTAGCGAAATAAAAATCTGTTTTTTTTATTTTATATACGTTGAAATAAAGTGGTGATTTTCATAACGAGGAAATCTATATTTTTGTAAGGGTGAAGTCTTTATAGTTGAAAGGGCGAGATCTTTATATAGAAAATATAGAAGTAAAAATACGATTTTTATATATTGAACATCGTAGTAAAATTCGATTTTTATATATTGAATAGCATAGTAAAAATTCGATTTTTAAATATATGAAGTGATTATAGAAATATGATTTTTAAATTGAAAGTGAATAAATAAAAATGTGATTTTTTATTTTAAAGACATCGAAATATTAAAATGTGTGATTTTTATATATATAGTGACTACGGGCAACGAAGACGACGAAGATGGGATAACGAAGAAGATTTCTATAAATGAAGAGTCAAGATGATTGGATAGCTATTAGTGAGAACTTCTCACTCAAAATCTCTTTTTCTAGTTATATATATATATACTAGGATGTAGACGGTGTTTAGTAGCACCCGACACCCGTCATCCACAGACCATGGATGGCTTGTTTGTTTAATTGTTTGGTTGTGTAGTTGGTTAGATTATTTGGTTTGAATTGAATTGTTTGGTGAATTGAATGGATTTGATTGATGTGTGAATGGCGTGGGCCTTCACTAGACCGGGGATAAGGCTAGGCCTTGTTCCGTTTCTAGTATCGTGCCGTTATGCCGCCGAAATTTTCTAAAATATGTTAGAAAAATAAAAATATCATTTTTATTGTGTAAATGAAATGAATAAAAATTCATGTGTTGAAATAGAATATTTTATCGTTAAAAATATAATTTTTAACGTGGAAGTGAATAAAATAAAATATTCATTTACAAACCGGACGGTTTGTTTATGTACACCTATTTGAAGGACATTGATTGGGACGATAAATTTTACACATCGCCCAACTGCACAACTAAAATCTGTGTTTGATTGTTTGAAACCCCACACGGGTGTTGGGATGAAATTTGAAGTTCATTCATCCTGATGGATTAAATATGTCGATCGGTCGATTGACAGGCTGTTATAAGCGTCAGATATGTATATTTGATGCTTATACAGTGTAGTGCACTTTGGTTGATGGTTGATTATTTTTCAATGCTATTATATACATGTGTTGTATGGAATCCATATAATTAACGTTATATGGTGATTGATTGGGCCTCATTCCAATCGGGAAAATAATGAATATTATAAAAGAAAATTCATGTGTTGAATATAAAAATAGTCATGTGTCGACGATGTTCATGTGTTGAGTGAAATATTTTATACAATGAAATTTACATCTTTATCATATTTAAAATTAGAACTACTTCCCAGTAGAAGTCTAATTAAAAATCAAACGATAGATACCATAGTTTTATAAAATATTTTACATAACAAGAATAGTGATGTGTTGACAGTACTCATGTGTTGAGATTAGTCGTGTGTTGGAAGAAATATAGATTCATGTGTTGAATAGAATAAATATTCATTTGTTGAATAGAATAACGGATTTATTGAAATATATAAAGCCGTGTTGATTAGAGTTGCGCTATTTTGACGTGAACGATATTTATATCGATTATATTCGTTTTTATAATGAATATAGAAAATAAGTGCTTTCAAAATATAACATTTTGAAAATATTATCATTTATATAGTAATGATACGAAATATTCAATTTTGATTTGAAATTGAATATAGAGTTGAAATGGTTTTGAAAACGAAGTTAAAACGATTTATAAAATACGTTTTAAAAAGGAAATCGACGAAATATATATATAATATATATATATATATATATATTATATATAATGGCCTGAATAGAACGCGCCGCGCCGCGGCAGTTCGTGAATTTCGACCATTGACTTCGAATCGACGTTACGGGAGATCCGACCGTCGGATTCTCCTAAAACCGGAACCGTTGGGTTCGTATCGAAAAGAGCTTTCCAATGAATATTAGAAATTTGAAATCTAACGGTTGGATTTGGAATTATGTCCAAATCAAATTCGAAAAAGGTCGATGTAAGTGCAGTCCGATGGCCGTTGTTGGAAATCGACTGTACGGGCCTTGATAAAATTATTAAAAATATTAATAATTTGTGTAAAATCATAATATGTGAATTGGAAAGAACTAGGGTGAAAAATTCCATATTTGAAAAGATAAAAATAGATTTTTGTCGAAATGAACTAGTTTTGAACTAGAATTAAAATCAATTTATTTTTGAAATAAATAAATTGAATTTGAAAGTGATTTTAAAAATAATCAATATTCCCAATACGTGGATTGGACTGGAGTTGAATCGAAATTATCTTCGGAATATTTCGATGTTGGATTTCGTGACCATACAGATATTGTTATGGGAATTTGAAAGATATATTTGATATCGTTATTTCCAATACGATATTTGTTGGTTTCAGAATTTGATATTGAATATAAGCCGGTATATCTTCTATTCAGAGCCTTGTATTTAATATCAAATGTGATTTGGGTTTGTCGTGAATCGTGTTTTAGAAGACATTGGTTCTTTAACCCAGTTAAAGACATAATATTGATTTTTGAGAAGATTAAAACTAAGTGGAGTTTTAATGAATCTTTAATTAGATTGAAATGCGAATTGATATTTTAAATTATCAAATCTGAAAGGTGATCGAGAATGGAGTACCACCAGTTTTGCTCCAAAGCGATAGTTAAATCTTTAATTAGATTTGAACGTGAAATGGTAATTAATTTTACCGATAACACCGTGGTGTTAGATATGGAGTATTACCAGTTTTGCTCCATGGGATATATAGGTTGGGATTGGGAAATAAAACAAATAATTACTTCGGTGTGGTTCGCTAATCCCGACTAGTTAGAAATGATATCCAAAGGAAGATCAAAGAATAAATTTAGAAGAATTTATCTTGGATAAAATTAATGGGAACCTTTCCCTAAAAATGTGATTTTGTGAATAAAAGAATATTCTGAATTGGAATGAGGCGTTAGTTGTATTTGTGTAACCTTTGTTTATCGTATACGTGGGTTATTCAGAAAGGCCGGGTTTATACCCATTCTGAATAACCGATTCGACGAGATGTCGAAGATGAAGACGGTGGTCGAAGACCGGAAGTCTTCACATCGTTTGGGTGATTACTGATGATCTTGATTGGGCTGTACACCCAGGATGAGGGAAACAGTTGGTGATCGTCCAGACGTACTTGGAGATGGATGGATATGCGAGGAAAGTGCCTCCGGTTTCGTTCAGACCCAGAACGAACTTGTAAATGGATTGTGTGTCTGACATTGGATTTTATTCTATGTTGATTGATCTCTATTAAATATACATCTGTTTGGCGGCGGAGAATTTATTCTCTTTCTTAATGCCCTTCTCTGAGACGTACGAGCTCAGAGGTTGTATATCGATGGACATCAGTCTGCATGGAGTGAATTGCCAATGTGGCATGCGTAAGTGGCAATTGATCAAGGCTTCTGTTGAAAAGCAAAGTCTTGTGGTTGATGATCAAAGCACGGCCTGTGTGGCATAGCTTTGTGTATAACGTGAATTCGCGAGCCTCACACCTCGGTATGAGTCAAAAACGGGATACGGACCCAAGGAGTGCACGATGTTTCTTTCTAGCTAGGGTGGTGTCAGTGACCTACCAGCCCTGACATTTATATACTTTTCACCTGTGTGGTTGTTGGATACGAGGCGCCTCGGATATAGGTCTGTAAGGACCGGGAAACGTGTGTTCAGGAATTGCCAATCCTCAAAAGTAAGAGAGGACCGGCCTTGGAGGATCCAGGGATTGCTGTGTGCGGTCCCGAGGCATTTGCTAGAGTGTCTCGAACGCGGAGAGGAGCTTGCCCCTTGCCTCTGTTGGATCTAGATTAACCCTAGAGGGGGGGTGAATAGGGTTTATCACAGTTTATCGAATAATTAAAAAATAATTCCAACACAGATAAAGCAGAGTAGTAAGTGCAGTAAGAAGAGGACACACAGATGTACCCAGCTTCGGCAGACTCTGCCTACTGCTGCATTCACTAAGGTTTCTACTAGGTGTTAATAACAGATTCCGCTTACAGACACTGTAAACTCGTACTCCCTGCTCCTGTACTAACCCTACGCTCAAATCCCTAGACTGATCGATATACCCTCAATCAGATTTCCCAAATTACAACCTCGTAATCTGTATACCAGAATTTTACATACTCTGAAACTGACAGTCAACACCCTGACTGTTCTACCTAGACTTTTCAGATCTAGACACATGTTCGTTTGATTTTTACAACACGAATAAAAAAAAGAAGCAAAACAAAAACAAAGTACAAAGTAAATAAAAAAAAAACCCTTGGAGATAAATTAAAGGGTCATCCCCTTTTAAAGCTTAGCCCATAAAAAATAGGCCGGCCCCTTTGTAATTTCTTTTGTCCGATCTCCTTTTGTTCTGAGGAAAAAATATGGCGGCTGCGATACAAAACTAGGGTTTCTGATTTCCCATCCAAATCGTGATCTCTATGATGATCTAATTGATTCTCTGAAGCTTGAACAATACTTGGCTCTCTTTCTCGTTACTGATTTGGAGAAATTCAGGCGATCGAAAACACTTTGAAATAATATGTGAGTTTTCTGATTCTGATTTTTTTTTTGAAATTGTTGCTCGTCGGTTTTCAATAAAAAATGCATGTCGATGATGAACTGGTGTTCATATAGGATTACATGATCCTTAGATTACTCTGATTTCAATATAATGGCTTGACTAATTTTGCCCCTTTTGTTTCTCGGCTTTGATTGAGTTTTGCTGCGTGTATTTCTTCTGATAATTTGCGAGATTGAATCTTGAATTTATTGATGGTTTTGGATAAATTTATTATTTGTTGTCCCTTCTGAAATTATGTCGTGACTCATTTCTTGATTTCTTGCCAAAAATTGATGCATGTAAATTTCTGAAATAAATCAAGCAGTTTCTTCATCCCTTGTTTGAATTCCTTTGCTCTGATTGTTCCCATGACTATGGTGAATTTAATCGATGAACTTGGACACGAATTTTCAAACAGATTTTCCCTTTTGAGTTATAAACACTTTGGCTTTGTTTGAATACGTCAATTCAAAATGTTTACTGATTTTAGTAAACATATCTAAACAGAATTCATGGCCCCTTGAAATTTCCTTTGCGTCACTTGATTCATGAATGGATTGTTGCCTTAAAAAAAACTAAATTTCTGGACTGATTCTTGCCGATATTTGTTTGTGCCAAACTGGAAACAGATTAGAAAACATTCCCAAAAATGAAATACCGATTTATTGCTTTCCCAAAATCTGGAAAAAATAAATCTTGCCAAACCTGTTTTAGTTGCCAGTGTATACTTTGGTGTATATACCATACCTTTGCTCATTTTCTGAAACTAAATCACACTGGCATGTAACTCTGAAAACAGTCTAAATTATTGCCAAACATGTTTCCAAATCTGCACTGATTATCTGGAACAGAAGTTAAATTGTTTGTGTGATCCTACTTGCATTTGAACCATCTGCGTTGGCTTGTGAACATGAACTGCCTTGTATTGAGCTTGCTGTCATGCACTCCACTTTCTTCAATGCCCATTTATGAATTTACATGCTGATTGAAATTATTTATCTCTTTGCTTTGATTTTGCTTCTTGCTATATGGCTTGTAATTTGCTTGTATGCATGCATGTCCCTACATGTCATGCCTGTTTGAAACAATGAATCTGGTCTTGGCTTTGTAGCTGCACATATTGCTACTACACCCTAAGCATTTTTGTTTAAGTGTGCACAGTCTTGTGCTATAATACAACTGTCCATTAATGCTGCTCCATGTAACTTTGCTGTTGTAATGAGATGCCACACCACTTTGCTTGACACTTCCTTTATCACTGTGTAGCTGCATCATCACCTAGTTATTTGTCCACAGATTGTATTGCTGAGCTGATCATTCACCACTGTATCGATCACTATGGTTGCACCACATTCCCTTTTTTCATTGCTGTCTTGAAACATGCTCGATCACCTTGCTTTTATGGCTGCACCACTGTGTACTTAAACACTCTACTGATTTGTTCACTTGAGCCACTTTGTAACAACCCGAAAATCTGGGCCAGTTTAAAATTTTTATTTTGGCAATTTTAGCGAATTTTGAATATTTAAAATAGATTATTTTAAATAATATCGACGAGAAAATTTATTTTGAATATAATTCGATCGTATATATTATATACGTCGTCGTTAGAATATAAATAATTATATATAATTATAAATAGAATTGAAAATGGCGCGGTAGTTCGATAATTAGATTTCAAACTTCAATTGAATGTACCGGGTGCAAAACAATCCGGATTTTAGTGAAACCAAAAATAATGGAATCTAATAGTGAATATCTTTCCAACGAATCCGAAAAATCAAAAGTTCGTAGTGGGAATCAAAAGATATGTCCAGTTGAAAATTCTGAATAGTCGCTATGGAATTCAGGCCCTTAAAAATGGACATTTTGCAAGCGACCTCGGATTTCGATGAAACCAGTTTTGTTGGGTCCAGGATGTCAAGTTATTGCTAGATTCCAAATTTCATAATTTTTCGAATCAATATGTGAGCGTGGCAAAGGAAAACGCGTTTGACCAGTTTCAGTTGATTTTAATCGACTGGAAATTGGCCATTTTTCTAACGGTCTCAGGATTCGACGAAACTAGTTTTGTTAGGACCGTATCGTCAATACGAAGCTAGAAAATATTTTTCTGGAATTTTTCTAGTTAGTATGTGACCCCGGTAATTTGAAATGTACGTTTAAAATTCAATATAGTGATTTAAATGTAAATTCAACGGAAACTGATCGAGACGATCAAATCAGCTTACGATACATATCCCATTGTGTTCGGAATGGGGGTAAAACGCTAGGGGCGACAGTCGGTGGGCTTGATTTCGCGTTCAAACGAAAAGTCAACTTTAAAATGAATTAAATAAAAATAATAATAATAATAATAATAAATCCCTTCTCCTTATAACAGCTTCATTTTTCTTTATTTAGCATTGCGCTGTTTGTTTTATGCACTGGTATTCTTGGGAGGAAACCCGTTCCGTGTCATACGGCGTGGTCCCTTGATTTACCTAGCTTTTAAAATAAAGATTAATAACTGTTTTAGTTCTCACACCAGTCACATGACTGACCTGGAGTTTATTGTTTTAACCTAAACTCTGGGTGCCCTTATTTTGACACGGGCAGCTAGTAGTTTTGGTTTTGCAGATTTATATTCACAGGATCCTGGTTTACAGCTGGAACGATATCCGGAAAGCTTTGTATCCGTATATCTACTTCTAGTTGTGTATTGTATTATTTTCCGCTGCTATGTATCTAAATGTAATTTAAATCTCTGATATTTCTGTGTAATATTCATTTAAACTCTGTATATTCTTGTAATCTGGTGCATTGTTGTAATATACAATGAAATGTTCTTCTGTATGCGTTCTGTTTTGTCCTGTTCTCAAACGATAGGGCGTTTCGAACGGTCTGGGTCGGTTTAGCGACTGGTTCGGACCGAGCGAAATCCCCTTGCCGTTACACACTTGAAACATGCTGTGCACACCCATTTTCACACTGATTTGACCTTGTTGAATTTGCTGTTGACTTTGACTTGCCATGTTGATTTTATTTTGCTTGGCCATATACGCACTGAGTCGAGATGGTCAACGTGGCTCCTCCTCAGTTGCACACTGGATTGGCGAGGCAGTGCACACGTGTGTATATATGCACGTGTGTATATGCAGCCATCCAGAATATTTTTCTGTCCCTGTACCATATATACATATTGTCTACCTTGTGGTATTTACAGTGTATCACTGTGAATATCACAAGCTGTCTAGACACCGATTGATGGTTTTATAAATCAGATCAAGTAATGAAAAATGATGAGAAACACACCAAAATTCTGAGGCAAATAAATTTTTAAAATAAAAGTTATATTTGCATGTGTTTTGAATATTATTTCTGTTCCATATACTGTGTGTGTGTTTTGTATATGACAGGTATGAAGATGAAGACTGGACTGACTGACAGAAGACTGAACAGACAATGAGCAGTGAAGACTGAAGATGAAAAAATGAATGAAGCAGTGTCAGTAAATAAAAAAAATCTGTATATTGAGACTGTAAATGTATAAGTGAAAGAAATACCGAGTGTTGAGTGATATAGTGAGGAGCTAATTTATATGAAAAAGTGATTGTACTGATTATTTGTAATAAACAAATTTGTTTGAAATAAAATATTATTTTATTGTTGTCAAACAAGCTTGTCTATTATATTCTGTTTATTTACTGAGTACAATAAACTGTGATGTGATTTAAATAGTGGAGTTGTAAAAAGCTGTACTGTTTGAATGTTGAAATAGAATATTATACTCAAATAGAATACATTTTGAATGTTCAATTCTAGTGCAGTTGTATTCCATTTAAATATGAATATTATATTCCTGTCTGTGATGTATATTAACAGTACGATTTCAAACACATTTATAATAAATATTTATTTGGTTGTTATCATCAAACAAAAATCATATAATAGTGTATACGACTACGTCATATACAACAATCTCCCCCTTTTGATGATGACAAACAAATAAAAGATTCTGATCGTAATAAATGTGTTTGACGGTGAATATTGAACTCCCCCTATTTATTAGCTCCCCCTACAACAGAAACTCCCCCTATAACTGTGCATGAGTGAAAAGAATGTAAAAAGATTCAGAATTCTCAAAATTAGAATATTTATAGAATATTCACTCATAAATCAAAATCTAATCCATTCTCCCCCTTTTGTTATCATCAAAAGGATATAGAATTTAAAATATCGATGAAAAATGACTAAAAAATATAATTTCAGCTTAAGAGGAGGAATGGTCATCATAAATCTCAATTAGTCAAACAAAAATCATAATACACTAAGAACTGGTGGCATATATCACATTGTAGATAATGACGGATTTGCGATGAAATTTATATATAATGGAGAGAGAATTTTTTTTTTTGATATTTTCCAATTTATTTTCCAATAAGGATTTTATAAAAATGAAGCTAAAAAAAAACAGTGATGGATTTGGATTGTACTTATAATTCAATTTAAGTGACAAAATCGAATAATCTCAAATCCTAATACCTACCAATCAACAAATCATAATACGTCATAAAATTTCAACACATTTCACAGATTAGAAAGTGGATTGATAGGCTGGTTATTATACACTAAGGAGAATAAAAATTACTTATTGCAAATTATTTTCTTTTCTTTTTCTTTTGATTTAAGAGCACCCTGACCACGCATAACCAGAGCTTGGATTTTTAAATGAGGTCAGTCGCAGCTTAAATTATAAGTTGTCTCTTAACCATGCATGACCAGAACTTGGATTTTTAAATGAGGTTAGAGACATACTTACGTATTAATTAAATATTTATCGTTTTCATCTTTAAATAGAAAAAAAAACTCCTCGGTATATACAACCAATATGAATGATAGAAATGTGGTGGGTACAGAAATGGACTGTGAAATAAATTTCTAAATTAATTATATTATGAAATATGACCAACTGTACCGGGATCATTGAAAATTCTTAATTTCACTAATTCTGAATAATAACATAACCACAATTCCATCACAAATATTTTCACTGTTTATTCAAAAGATTTTTAAACAAGATAAACTCTCCACATTAATATAAAAGACATGATGGATGGAAGAATGATGATAGATAAATGAAGATGGTCGTGAAATAATTGCCGGTTCAAAGATATTATAATAAATATTCAACTATCATGAAAATCCAAATAAGATCTCCTCTTGTTGTGAAATATATTGCAGTCACAATTCATCATAATTTCAAATCTGTCAATAATTTTTGATGAATTATAAATACAATTCAATTTGGATATAAATTTCAAATTCTAAATGAATAATCAATAATTTTAAAATAGAGAATCAAATACAAGAAGAATATGAAAGGCTATACAAAGCACAAGAGGGATAAGAAAAATATATACATGATGAGAATAAAAAAATTCAGCACTTCCTAATCTGATACCACTTGGTGTCTCTATAAATTTTAATCACAAAGATACCGGGGACAAACCAAGATATCACAGTCAGCAGAGATTTAAAGACCAAGCAGATAGTATAACAAATTAGCCAAGCAGCATACAGGTTAACAACAGGCAGTTCTTTGAAAAACAGTATCAGAGCAGCATAACAGAATCAGTTTCAAAACAGACTCGTCAAGATGTTGGTCACACAAGCTGATTCATGAACCAATGATTAAAAAATACCGTTTCTTTGAAATCATTTGAGGAATATGCAGATTTCAGGATTCAATGAATCGATCACACCAAATTATTAGTTTCACATTCAAGATATGTGTGTGATTCAGTAAATCAATAATTTCAAATGATTTTAAACAAACATATATTCCAATCAAATAATCATGAATATCAATGAATTTCAAGATGTATCACCGATTCAAGACAAATTAACAAATTCAAGCCAATCTGAATATTTCTGAAATTATCACAACTGATGAATAACAAAGTGCTGTAATGAGTATAATATATTGAGCTTTTCTAAAATGGATTAAAAGAGACTCAAGACAGCAGAAGTGTGTGAAATTTCATTAATTATTCAGATCTTCAAAAATTTAGAATTCAAAATAACAGTGTTCAAGATATGACACGAATACATCAACACTATTATGAATTCATGAATCAGAAAATAAACTTCAAAATAATTGCAGATATTTACAAGTTTAAATACAACATCTGGAAATGATTAGGAATATCAGAATTTCATTCAAGTAAGGTAAATTTCCAGAAAATCAAGAATGCTGCAATTCAAGAAGCACAAAAAAATATGGCAGTGATAAATCAAATTGGAATAGATAGAAGAAAGAGATAGAAGGGAGGATAAGAAGGAATAAATAAAAAAAATCAAAACAGAAAATATCTGCAGAGGTGAGTTTAAAGATCATACCAGAATCCAGTGTAAATCAGAAACTCTAACTCAACAAATCCTGGCTGGAGGAGCTGTGAATGATACAAAAGTATAAACCAACTTGATTTCACATTTCTTTTTGCACGGCAGTTCCTCAGCCTCCATTGGTAACTAACAGTTCAAGGACTCGAGTGGTCTAACAAAATTTGTAAAACCACTCTGAAATATGTTTACCACTTTTGGTACCCAAACCTGTTTGTATAACATCCCATTCGAATCTATCTTTGTGCCTTTAGGAACCCAAACTTGTTTAGTTTTTCCAAAAACCATTTTATTTCCTTTTGGGGTCCACATCTGTTCAACTGGATTGTTATCAAACCAATTCTTGTCTCGATTGTGATTTAAAAACCTTTTGGAATTTTCAAAATTCAAATTTTCAGAAAGACCCTTTATAAAACAATTTAAAGGATTTTCAAAATCACAAGAATTCATTTTTTCAGAAACACTCGTTTTTCCAAAACCAAGACCTTGTTTATGACCAACCGAAAATTGGTTTTGTAACAGCATATTCAACGATTTTTCCCCATTATAAAATCTATCCAAAGTTGATTCTAATCATTGAATTTTGGATTTAAGATCAGAATTTTCTTTTATTAGATTTGAACAACGATTAATGCTGATCTTTCTCCTTTCAGTATCATTTTGTTTCAAAGCCAAATTTTCATTTTCAAGGAGTTTGATTTTGGTCTTGGACTCAAAGATTTCAGATTCAAATTTAACTTGTTTTTCAAATTCAAGTTTCTTGAAATTTTCAATCTCTTTTTCAAGCTCGTTTAAAATTAAATCACTTTTCAACAAGCTTTCTTTTTCAGCAATTTCATGTTTAGAATTTTTGATGGCCTTAAAATTATTAAATTCTTTTTGTAAAGAATTGTTTGACTCCTTCAACTCAATCTCGTTATCTTTTAAAATCAGAATTTCTTCTTCAAGCCTTTGAATGTTATTATTGAGATGAATGAGATCAGTTTTTAATTTCAAACAATTCTTACAATCAGAATTTTCAAATTTCACGACACTTGATAGTTTTGATTCCAAACAGTTAATTTTACTAGTCAACTCATGATTCTTAGATTTCAAAAAATTATTTTTCAGTTGAAGTTTATCAACAGATTTATTTAAATCAACACAAAAATAAACCAGATCTTCATATGAGAAATTTTCCATTTTATTGTCTGTTGAGTCTCCATCAACTGATCCATCTGAATTTTCATCTGTATCTTCTCCCGAGCTTAGATTTGAATCTGAGTTGATCATTTTGGGTTTTGAGCTGCTGGTGTCAATTTGTCCATACTTCGAATTTAAAGCATTCCAGATTTCCTGTGCAGTCAAACAATGGGAGATAAGGCTATATTGAACATCATCAATATGAGAATATAAGATATGTGTAGCACGATTATTAAAGCATATATCTACCTCATCATAACCATTAAGAACAACATCCCAACATTTAAAATTAATGGATTTTAAAAAGGATTCCATTTCTGATTTCCAATTTGAAAAATCTGAACCATTAAAAATAGATGGAATGCAGCTGGACTGACTCTCTATGGACTGACAACTTGGATTACCCATGACTCTAGAGTTAACAGAAATACCTGCTCTGATACCACTTGTTGGATCTAGATTAACCCTAGAGGGGGGGTGAATAGGGTTTATCATAGTTTATCGAATAATTAAAAAATAATTCCAACACAGATAAAGCAGAGTAGTAAGTGCAGTAAGAAGAGGACACACAGATGTACCCAGCTTCGGCAGACTCTGCCTACTGCTGCATTCACTAAGGTTTCTACTAGGTGTTAATAACAGATTCCGCTTACAGACACTGTAAACTCGTACTCCCTGCTCCTGTACTAACCCTATGCTCAAATCCCTAGACTGATCGATATACCCTCAATCAGATTTCCCAAATTACAACCTCGTAATCTGTATACCAGAATTTTACAGACTCTGAAACTGACAGTCAACACCCTGACTGTTCTACCTAGACTTTTCAGATCTAGACACCTGTTCGTTTGATTTTTACAACACGAATAAAAAAAAGAAGCAAAACAAAAACAAAGTACAAAGTAAATAAAAAAAACAAAAACCCTTGGAGATAAATTAAAGGGTCATCCCCTTTTAAAGCTTAGCCCATAAAAAATAGGTCGGCCCCTTTGTAATTTCTTTTGTCCGATCTCCTTTTGTTCTGAGGAAAAAATATGGCGGCTGCGATACAAAACTAGGGTTTCTGATTTCCAATCCAAATCGTGATCTCTATGGTGATCTAATTGATTCTCTGAAGCTTGAACAATACTTGGCTCTCTTTCTCGTTACTGATTTGGAGAAATTCAGGCGATCGAAAACACTTTGAAATAATATGTGAGTTTTCTGATTCTGATTTTTTTTTTTTGAAATTGTTGCTCGTCGGTTTTCAATAAAATATGCATGCCGATGATGAACTGGTGTTCATATAGGATTACATGATCCTTAGATTACTCTGATTTCAATATAATGGCTTGACTAATTTTGCCCCTTTTGTTTCTCGGCTTTGATTGAGTTTTGCTGCGTGTATTTCTTCTGATAATTTGCGAGATTGAATCTTGAATTTATTGATGGGTTTTGGATAAATTTATTATTTGTTGTCCCTTCTGAAATTATGTCGTGACTCATTTCTTGATTTCTTGCCAAAAATTGATGCATGTAAATTTCTGAAATAAATCAAGCAGTTTCTTCATCCCTTGTTTGAATTCCTTTGCTCTGATTGTTCCCATGACTATTGTGAATTTAATCGATGAACCTGGACACGAATTTTCAAACAGATTTTCCCTTTTGAGTTATAAACACTTTGGCTTTGTTTGAATACGTCAATTCAAAATGTTTACTGATTTTAGTAAACATATCTAAACAGAATTCATGGCCCCTTGAAATTTCCTTTGCGTCACTTGATTCATGAATGGATTGTTGCCTTAAAAAAAACTAAATTTCTGGACTGATTCTTGCCGATATTTGTTTGTGCCAAACTGGAAACAGATTAGAAAACATTCCCAAAAATGAAATACCGATTTAATGCTTTCCCAAAATCTGGAAAAAATAAATCTTGCCAAACCTGTTTTAGTTGCCAGTGTATACTTTGGTGTATATACCATACCTTTGCTCATTTTCTGAAACTAAATCACACTGGCATGTAACTCTGGAAACAGTCTAAATTATTGCCAAACATGTTTCCAAATCTGCACTGATTATCTGGAATAGAAGTTAAATTGTTTGTGTGATCCTACTTGCATTTGAACCATCTGCGTTGGCTTGTGAACATGAACTGCCATGTATTGAGCTTGCTGTCATGCACTCCACTTTCTTCAATGCCCATTTATGAATTTACATGCTGATTGAAATTATTTATCTCTTTGCTTTGATTTTGCTTCTTGCTATATGGCTTGTAATTTGCTTGTATGCATGCATGTCCCTACATGTCATGCCTGTTTGAAACAATGAATCTGGTCTTGGCTTTGTAGCTGCACATATTGCTACTGCACCCTAAGCATTTTTGTTCAAGTGTGCACAGTCTTGTGCTATAATACAACTGTCCATTAATGCAGCTCCATGTAACTTTGCTGTTGTAATGAGATGCCACACCACTTTGCTTGACACTTCCTTTATCACTGTGTAGCTGCATCATCACCTAGTTATTTGTCCACAGATTGTATTGCTGAGCTGATCATTCACCACTGTATCGATCACTATGGTTGCACCACATTCCCTTTTTTCATTGCTGTCTTGAAACATGCTCGATCACCTTGCTTTTATGGCTGCACCACTGTGTACTTAAACACTCTACTGATTTGTTCACTTGAGCCACTTGAAACATGCTGTGCACACCCATTTTCACACTGATTTGACCTTGTTGAATTTGCTGTTGACTTTGACTTGCCATGTTGATTTTATTTTGCTTGGCCATATACGCACTGAGTCGAGATGGTCCACGTGGCTCCTCCTCAGTTTCACACTGGATTGGCGAGGCAGTGCACACGTGTGTATATATGCACGTGTGTATATGCAGCCATCCAGAATATTTTTCTGTCCCTGTACCATATATACATACCGTCTACCTTGTGGTATTTACAGTGTATCACTGTGAATATCACAAGCTGTCTAGACACCGATTGATGGTTTTATAAATCAGATCAAGTCATGAAAAATGATGAGAAACACACCGAAATTCTGAGGCAAATAAATTTTTAAAATAAAAGTTATATTTGCATGTGTTTTGAATATTATTTCTGTTCCATATACTGTGTGTGTGTTTTGTATATGACAGGTATGAAGATGAAGACTGAACAGACAATGAGCAGTGAAGACTGAAGATGAAAAAATGAATGAAGCAGTGTCAGTAAATAAAAAAAATCTGTATATTGAGACTGTAAATGTATAAGTGAAAGAAATACCGAGTGTTGAGTGATATAGTGAGGAGCTAATTTATATGAAAAAGTGATTGTACTGATTATTTGTAATAAACAAATTTGTTTGAAATAAAATATTATTTTATTGTTGTCAAACAAGCTTGTCTATTATATTCTGTTTATTTACTGAGTACAATAAACTGTGATGTGATTTAAATAGTGGAGTTGTAAAAAGCTGTACTGTTTGAATGTTGAAATAGAATATTATACTCAAATAGAATACATTTTGAATGTTCAATTCTAGTGCAGTTGTATTCCATTTAAATATGAATATTATATTCCTGTCTGTGATGTATATTAACAGTACGATTTCAAACACATTTATAATAAATATTTATTTGGTTGTTATCATCAAACAAAAATCATTTAATAGTGTATACGACTACGTCATATACAACAGCCTCGACTCATGACGGAAATCCGATTTCCAATACGTGATAGTGCGGTTTTATTTGTAGAACCTAGTATGGCGACATAGTGGTATGGGTCATCAATGCCGCCTATGATTGATATTTATGATGTGAAATTGTTTTGACACTATACACCTATAATAGTATCAAATAATGTGTTTTAAACGTATCAAGCATGCTTTGGCTGTTATAAGGTAAAAACCCTATCCTCCGGCTTGCGTTGCATTGTGTGATGGGACCTGGGTCTTATAACAGCTTCATTTTTCTTTATTTAGCATTGCGCTATTTGTTCTATGCACTGGTATTCTTGGGAGGAAACCCGTTCCGTGTTATACGGCGTGGTCCCTTGATTTACCAAACTTTAAAACCAATATTAATAAATGTTTTAGTTCTCACACCAGTCACATGACTGACCTGGAGTTTATTGTTTTAACCTAAACTCTGGGTGCCCCTATTTTCCGCACGGGCAGCTAGTAGTTTTGGTTTTGCATATTTATATTCACAGGATCCTGATTAACAGCTGGAGCGATGCTCGGGAAGCTCTGTATCCGTGTATCACTTTCAGTTGTGCTTTGTATTATTTTTCCGCTGCTATGTAATTTATTTAAATCTCTGATATTTATCGAATGTAATTTATTCAATTATACTCTGTATATTCTTGTATCTGATGGAATTGTTGTAATAGCAATGAAATGTTCTTCCGTCTGCGTTCTATTTTGTGTGTTGTTCTCAAAGTATCCGCTCTTTCCTTCACGGGGAAGTTACGGGTCCTCTCAATCCCTCACTAATCCGTCGCAAATTGCGTCAAATTACCGGCAGAAAATTTCTGTCGCTATCTTCCGCTACAGATACAAGCAGATTACCGACGAATATTAATAGAAGCTATTTTGCAGTAGAATTCCATTAGATTTGCAAGAGAAGTTTACATTATTTTTTTAGATATACTTTAGTGTTATTTTTTTTAATAATTATTAAAATTTTCAATAATTAATAATTAATAATTAATTTGTTCTATTAATGTTTTATAAGTAGTAATAAATTATAATTTATGTTCTATGTTAAATAACTTATAATAATTGCTTATTTAGAATTAGCAAAATAATCTTTGCAAATAACCGATGTAATTACTAAATTCTTAATTAAGTTATCTGTTTTCATCATAAATTTCAGTCAGTATGCCAGTATATTTTACGCTATATCTTAAAATTTTAAATTGTTTTTTATATTTATTATCCTAAATAATGAAAATATCAATGTATTATAATAATTATTTAATAATTAATAATAAAAATAAATACTTAGAAATTATATCTAACACACAATAATTAATTTTAAATAATTGTATTTAATAGTTACAGTTGATAATTATAGTTGATACTTATATTTTATAATTATAGTTGATACTTTATATTTTTGCGCAACATTTGTAACGTATGCCTATAACAGCTGCTTGTTCGTATACGGTTTTAATTCATCATATGTAATAGCTTATCTTGATTAAAAATTAGTGGTTATGCCCATATGAAAATAAACCATCGCAAAATAAACCCTTAACCCCCATTTGCAGCCGACATCCACGAAATACAGGAAACCGCTAAAATGGAGTAACCCTAACCCGCTATCCTCCACTGCTCACCACGTTGATACTTAGTGTTATTTTATAATTTGTAGTATAAGACAACTATATACATTATTAATTTCTATCAAATAATTAAAAACTGATATAATAATTGATTAATATTAATTTAATTTTTTTTACAAGGCATATTAATTTGAATTTATTACTAAATAACTAACAATGAATAAATAAGAAATAATTTTTAATAATTAATAATTAAGTAGTAATAATAAATATTTGTTATTTATATGTAATAATTATGAATCAATTTCAATAATTAAGAAGCAATATTTAGAAATTAAGCAGAATAATTATTTAAAACATATTAATTAATTAAAATATAATAATTAATTAAAATATAATAATTAATTAAAATTATATAATTAATATTGTATAACTAATAATTAAAATCATATTTATGTCTTAGTTAAAAAATCCTCGAGTTGTTTGCGATGTGATTAGACGTCAAAGTTTGGATCATATTAAACAAAAATAATAATTAATAAGGATAACTAATGATCAATATAGAATATTTTTTAAATAATACCTAAAATTAAAAGTCAATATTAAATAATAATAATTATTAATTAAAATAATAATACTAATTAATAATCAATAAATATTGGTGTTAAATACATACTTTTTTTAATAAAAAGACTTTCACTCGGTTGCTATGAATAATGAAATCTTGCTCCAAGTTCTATCTCTATGTTTTGGCTCCAACTTAGAAAAAATTTCACCGCCATCTGAAATTTTGGCTCCAACTCAGAATTTTTTTCCAGCGCCTTCTGAAATTTTGGCTCCAAAACATACCAGTTTCCCACCGTCCAGACTTATTGGCATAATAACCCTAAAGAAACGAGACACTTTCCCATTTCTCCCAGATCCCAAATTTGATAAAATCCATTTTTCGTTTCCAGTTCAACAAAATCAAAACGTTTCCTCCTCATTCAAAATTCAGATCTGAATACAAACCGCAAACCATCTCACATCCTTCAGTGCATTTCCGTTTCCCTTCTATTTTCTGGTACTCTACGCTGGGTTGGACAGAAATTGCAATCGGATGACAAGCCACCTCGCAAGCCATCTCACATGACAGAAATTGCAATCGGAAGACCCAAATTCGGTTATCCAAGTCTGACAGGAGGTCATTGAGAGGAGCAGTAATGGGTTGTGGAAGGGAGTGGTATGTTGCTAGAAGTAATGGGTTATCGGAAGACCCAAATTCTTGTTTATCCTACGTCCATAGGTAAGATCTTTGTATATTTTACAAGAGTACAATGTTTATACGAATCTTGAAGATAATAAGATTTTTAGCCTATTTTATTTATTTAGAACTGAGCCCCTTTTTCTTTATAGTCCCTTCTACTTATTGTCCAGAACAAGCACGGGGATTCCCAAAGTCACCGTCATCCACTGCTTAAATATCCAACATTGAATTTTGCCACCTATCATTCATCTGCTTTGTTGATTCGATGTGATTGATTATGAGGTGTATTTGGTAGGAAATTCAATATTTAGGTAGTAACTCTTTAAATTGATGCAGAAGCATCTGGAATTAAGGTGGGAAAGTTGTGTCGTATGCTGCTGGTCTAACGAAGAGAAAGGTTTAAGTATTACCTCGCGAAGGTATTGAGGGTTACTCCTTGGTTTCGGGGTATTGCTAACATATCTAAGGCAAAATGTAACAACCCGAAAATCTGGGCCAGTTTAAAATTTTTATTTTGGCAATTTTAGCGAATTTTGAATATTTAAAATAGATTATTTTAAATAATATCGACGAAAATTTATTTTGAATATATTTAGAACGTATATATTTATACGCGTCGTCGTTAGAATATAAATATTTATATATAATTATAAATAGAATTGAAAATGGCGCGGTAGTTCGATAATTCGATTTCAAACTTCAATTGAATGTACCGGGTGCAAAACAATCCGGATTTTAGTGAAACCAAAAACAATAGGATCTAATTGATAATATCTTTCCAACGAATCCGACAAATCAAAATTTCATAGCGGGAATCAAAAGATATGCCCAGTTGAAAATTCTGAATAGTCGCTATAGAATTCAGACCCTTAAAAATGGGAATTTTGCAAACGACCTCGGATTTCGACGAAACCACTTTTGTTGGGTCCGTGATGTAAAGTTATTGCTAGATTCCAAATTTCATAATTTTTCGAATCAATATGTGAGCGTGGCAAAGGAAAACGCGTTTGACCCGTTTTAGTTGATTTTAATCGACTGGAAATTGGCAATTTTTCCGACGGTCTCAGAATTCGACGAAACTAGTTTTGTTAGGACCGTATCGTCAATACGAAGCTAGAAAATATTTTTCAGGAATTTTTCTAGTTAGTATGTGACCCCGGTAATTTGAAATGTACGTTTAAAATTCAATATAATGATTTAAATGTAAATTCAACGGAAACTGATTGTAACTATCGAATCAGCTTGCGATGCATATCCCATTGTGTTCGGAATGGGGGTAAAACGCTATGGACCACAGGCGGTGGCCATCGTTTAGAGGTCGTATGAAAAAGGTTGCTTTTTGAAAATAAATTAATTAAATAAATTAAAAATAAAATATCTGTTTTCTCTCCCCTCCCCCTTATTTCATTCTGCCCCCCCCCCCCGATATCATTTCGAAAACAGAAGAAAAAAAAAAAAAAAAAGAGAAAGCGAATGTGAAAACCCGCCGCCACCCTCGGAGGACACCACCGCCATCTCCAGCTACCCCCCCTCGTCGGATCGAGAGCCCCCCCCCCCCCACTGAAGCCCGACGAACCCTCCTCCCTGTCCGATCGTGCACCCCCTGAACCCGAAACCCACCACCGCGAGAAGGTCGCCCGACCACCAAGAAGACGCCCGCTGCCTCAGGCCAAGAACCACCCACCGCGAGCTCCTCCTCGATCCGCGCAGACCACCCCCCCTCTTCTTCGAACAGTACGTTTTTTTTTAATTATTTTCATTTGTTTTATGTTGAAATAAAAACTGATTTTTGCTTTGAATAAAAAACTGATTTTTGCTTTGAATAAAAACTGATTTATTTATTTATTTATTTTTTTATGAGCGCCATAAAGACTTGATTTTTTTGTTGTATATGAGCACCATAAAGATTTGATTTTTTATTTGTATATGAACACCATGAAGATTTTTTTTTTTTTAGATTGTAGAAAACATAAGAAAGATATGGCTTCATTTAAATAAGGAAAGACGATATTTTTGTATAAGGAAAGACGATATTTTTAAAAGTGAAAAGACGATATTTTTAAAAGTGAAAAGACGATATTTTTAAAATAGAAAAGATTAGATTTTAAAAATAGTAAAAAATGTGATTTTTATATATTGAACATCGAAATAAAAATGTGATTTTTATATATTGAACATCGAAATAAAAATGTGATTTTTATATATGGAACATCGAAGTAAAAATTAGATTTTTCTATATTGAATAACGAAGTAAAAATTCGATTTTTACCTATGTAGTGGCTACGGACGACAAAGATGACAAAGATGCGATAACGACGAAGATTGAAGTGTCGTGAAGTGGGATAGCTATCGGTGAGAATTTCTCACCTTTCAATTTCATTTTCTAGTTATATATATATACTAGGATGCAGACGGTGTTTAGTAGCACCCGACACCCGTCATCCACAGACCATGGATGGCTTGTTTGTTTAATTGATTGGTTGTGTAGTTGGTTAGATTATTTGGTTTGAATTGAATTGTTTGGTGAAATGAAATTGATTTGATTGATGTGTGAATGGCGTGGGCCTTCACTAGACCGGGGATAAGGCTAGGCCTTGTCCCGTTTCTAGTATCGTGCCGTTATGCCGCCGAAATTTTCTAAAATAAGTTAGAAAAGTAACAATATCATTTTATAGAATAAATGAATTGAATAGAAATTCATATGTCGAAATAAAATGTTTTGTCGTTAAAAATATAATTTTTAACGTGAATGTGAATAAATAAATATTCATTTACAAACCAAACGGTTTGTTTATGTACACCTATTTAAAGGACATTGATTGGGACGATAAATTTTACACATCGCCCAACTGCACAAATAAAATGTGTGTTTGATTGTTTGAAACCCTACACGGGTGTTGGGATGAAATTTGAAGTTCACTCATCCTGATTGATTAAATATGTCGATCGATTGATTGACACGCTGTTATAAGCGTTAGATATCTATGTTTGATGCTTATACAGTGTAATGCACTTTGGTTGATGGTTGATTATTTTTCAATGCTATTATATACGTGTAATGTATGAAAATCCATATAATTAATGTTATATGGTGATTGATTGGGCCTCATTCCAATTTAGAAAATAAAGAATAATATAAAATAAAGGTTCATGTGTTGACAATACTCATCCTTTGAGATTGGTCATGTGTTGAACGAAATATTTTAGTAATAAAATTTACATCTTTATAATATAAAATAAAGGTTCATGTGTTGACAGTACTCATCCATTGAGATTGGTCATGTGTTGAACGAAATATTTTAGTAATAAAATTTACATCTTTATCAATATAAAATAAAGGTTCATGTGTTGATAGTACTCATCCATTGAGATTGGTCATGTGTTGAACGAAATATTTTAGTAATAAAATCTACATCTTTATCAATATAAAATAAAGGTTCATGTGTTGACAGTACTCATCCATTGAGATTGGTCATGTGTTGAATGAAATATTTTGATAATAACAACTATTTTGAAAAAGAAATATTTGAAATAGAATATTTGAAAATAGAAATATATGAAGCCGTGTTGATTAGATTGACGCCATTTTGACGTGAATCGATATTTATATCGATTTTATCGATTTCGAAATGAATTGAATTGAAAACGAATTCAAACTGAATTGAAAACGATTTCGAAATGAATTGAATTGAAAACGATTTCGAAATGAATTGAATTGAAAACGAATTCGAATTGAATTGAAAGCGAATTGAAATGAATTTTATTGAAAATGATTTCGAAATGAATTGAAAACGATTTCGAAATGAATTGAATTGAAAACGAATTCAAATTGAATTGAAAGCGAATTGAAATGAATTGAATTGAAAACGATTTCGAAATGAATTGAATTGAAAACGATTTCGAAATGAATTGAATTGAAAACGAATTCAAATTGAATTGAAAGCGAATTGAAATGAATTGAATTGAAAGCGAATTGAAATGAATTGAATTGAAAACGAATTCGAATTGAATTGGAAACAAATTGAAATCAATTCAAATTGAATTGAAATTTGAATTGAATAGAAATGAATTTTAAAAAGAATTTATAAAGAAGAATTCAATTTTGATTTGAATTGAAATGGAAGTTGAAATTGCTTTTGAAACGAATTTAAAACTATCTATATAATTCGTTTTAAATAGAAATCGACGAAATATAAATTACATATATTATATATATAATATACTGGCCTGAATACAACGCGCCGCGGCAGTTCGTGAATTTCGACCATTTATTTCAAACGGACATTACGGGAGATCCGACCGTCGGATTCTCCTAAAACCAGAACCGTTGGGTTCGTATCGAAAAGAGTTTTCTAACGAATATTAGAAATTAGAAATCTAACGGTTGGATTTGGAATTATGTCCAAATCAAATTTGAAAAAGGTCGCTGTAAGTGCAGTTCGATGGCCGTTGATGGAAATCGACTGTACAGGCCTTGATAAAATTATTAAAAATAGTAATAATTTGCGTAAAATCATAAGAAATGATTTAGAAAGAATTGGGATGAAAAACTCCATATTTGAAAAAAAATAAAAATAGATTTTTATCGAAATGAACTAGTTTTGAACTAGAATTATGATTCTATTTATTTTTAAATAAATAAATTGAATTAGAAAAGGGTTTTAAAAATAACCAGAATTTCCAATGATTTCATTGGAGTGGATTTGAATCGAAATTGTCTTCGGAATATTTCGATATTGGAATTCGGGATTATACAGATGTTGTTATGGAAATTTGAAAGATATATATAAATATATCGTTATCTCCAATACGACATTTGTTAATCGTAGAATTTGATATTGAATATAAGCCGATATATTTTCTATTCAGAGCCTTGTATTGAATATCAAATGTGATTTGGGTTTGTCGTGAATGGTGTCTTCACTAACACTGTTCTTGAACCCAGTTGAGAAAAGATTAAATCTTTTTATTTTGATTTAATGAAGTGTACCAATTAAACAATATTAAATTGGAATAGAATTGATATTGATTCTTGGGTTTATCGTGAATGGTGTTTTTAAATAACACTCGTTCTTTAACCCGATAATTAATGGAAGGTGATTTTGGGTTTACCGTGAACCGTGTTTTAAATGACACCGATTCTTTAACCCAGTCAAAGATTAAAACTAAGTGGAGTTTTAATGAATCTTTAATTAGATTGAAATGACCGAGAATGGAGTAGCACCAGTTTTGCTCCAGGCGATAGTTAAATCTTTAATTGGATTTAAACGTGAAATGGTAATTGAATTTACCGACAACGCCGTGGTGTTAGATATGAAGTATCACCAGTTTTACTTCATGGGATGAATAGGTTTGGATTGGGAAATTAAAACCAATGATTACTTCGGTAAGGTTCGTTAATCTCGACTAGTTGAATCGAAATTCAAAAAAAGATTAAAGAATAAATTCAGGAAATTTATCTTGGATAAAATTAATGGGAACCTTTCCCTATGAATGTGAAAATTAGAAACTAACTGTCGGTTAGCTAAGCAGAATGGTTTTCTGAATATTGATCTGATGTTGGTTTCGGCCTTCGGGGTTAATATTTGGGGAATTATTCTCTTGATTAATTTACGGTTAGTGACTGATGAATTGGAATGAGGCGTATGTTGTGTTTGTGTAACACTTATTTAAAATATACGCGAGTTATTCGGAAAGACCGGGTTTATCCCATTCTGAATAACTGATACGACGATAAGTCGAAGATGAAGACGATGGTCGAAGACCGGAGGTCTTCACGTCGTTAGGGTGATTACTGATGATCTTGATTGGGCTGTACACCCAATAAGATGGAAACAGTTAGTGATCGTCCAGACGTACTTGGAGATCGATGGATATGCGGGGTACTAGGTGCCTCCGGTTTCGTTCAGACCCAGAACAGACTTGTAAATGGACTGTGTGTCTGACATTGGATTTTAGTCTGTGTGATTGATCTCTATTAAATATATATCTGTTTAGCGGCGGAGAATTTATTCTCTTGCTTAACGCCTTCTCTGAGATGTACGAGCTCAGGGGTTATATACTGATGGATATCAAACGCATGGAGTGAATTGCCTGTGTGGCATGCCTAAGTGGCAAATGATCAAGGCTTCTGTTGAAAAGCAAAGTCTTGTGGTGATGATCGAAGCACGGCCTTTGTGGCGTAGCTTTGTGTAACGTTTACTTCGCGAGTTTCGCACCCCGGTTGTGAACCAAAAACGGGAGAGGACATCAGGGAGGGCATGCGTTTCCTTCTAGCTAGGGTGGTGTCAGTGACCTACCAGCCCTGACATTTATATACTTTTCACCTGTGTGGTTGTTGCTGTTGCGAGGCGCCTCGGTTTGATCGGACGATCCGGGTCCGATGGAGTCATTTTTTTTGGCTCATTGACGCCCCAAAGGGCGGGGAGACGTATTGTTCAGGCATAATAATCCACATCGGTGGACCGGCCCTGACGATCCAAGGGGCAGTTGCGGCTGTTCCTGAGACACGGGCTAGAGCGTCTCGAATCGGTTGAGGACTATCTTTTGCCTCGGTTCACAGACGGAAATCCAATTTCCAAATACGTGACATTTGCGGTTTTAATTGTAGAACTAGTAGGGCGACATGATATATGGTACCCATGCCGTCTATGATTGATACTTATGATTTGAAGTTGTTTTATACACTATGCACTTATAATAGTATCAAATGATTTGTTTTAAACGTATCAAGCATTCTTTGGCTGTTATAAGGGAAAACCCTATCCCCTGGCTTGCGTTGCATTTTGTGATAGGACCTGGGTCTTATAACAGCTTCATTTTTCTTTATTTTAGCATTGCGCTGTTGTTTTATGCACTGGTATTCTTGGGAGGAAATCCGTTCCGCGTTATACGGCGTGGTCCCTTGATTTACCTAACTTTAAAAATAAAGATTAATAACTGTTTTAGTTCTCACACCAGTCCCATGACTGACCTGGAGTTTATTGTTTTAACCTAAACTCTGGGTGCCCCTATTTTCCACACGGGCAGCTAGTAGTTTTGGTTTTGCAGATTTATATTCACAGGATCCTGGTTTACAGCTGGAACGGTATCCGGAAAGCTTTGTATCCGTATATCTCCTTCTAGTTGTGTATTGTATTATTTTCCGCTGCTATATATTTAAATGTAATTTAAATCTCTGATATTTCTGTGTAATATTCATTTATACTCTGTATATTCTTGTATTCTGATGCATTGTTGTAATATACAATGAAACGTTCTTTTGTATGTGTTCTATTTTGTCGTGTTCTCAAAACGATCAGGCGTTTCGAACGGTCAGGGTCTGTTTAGCGACTGGTTCGGACTGAGCGAAATTCCTTCTCGTCACAGTTGGTATCAGAGCTTTGGTTTACAAAGCTTAGAGAACAAGGCACATTAGAACCATACGAATGAATTCATCAGAACTGGATTAGTAATATCCAACGGGAATGACTCGTTAGAGATGGGATCAGTAGTATCCTAGAACGAGTGTGAAGAGTATATTTTTAAAGTGAAAACAAATTTTGTTTTGAAAATTTAAATCAATTATTCGTAGTTGATTATTTATTGGTATTGATTTTGGACAATTCAGTATATAAAGGATTTGCATATACGCCTTGCAAACGTGTATTCAAAGTTTTAATATATTGGATAGATATAGCATCACACTCTAGTCGCCCGAAGATGATATTGATGATAGCGATCGCATCATCAACATTTATGTTCGAGTTTCGAAGGTGTGATTTTCTATATATTTCCATTAGACTGGTGTGAGAACCAAAACTAATATAGCTAGAATACATTGTTGTGATTTGGCATCAAAACATGATTTTCTTTATATATATATCAAAATTATGAATTTGAAACGTTAATTCACTAATTGATTGATGTTTGTGTTGTTTGTATATTTGTTTGGTAATTTTAACCGTTTATGCCTAATTGAATCAAATATTGAATTATATTGAAAATTGGTCGCATTTGCTTGCATATACATGTGCTTACATTGAACAGGTCATAGCAAGGAGGCTAGAGCAGAGAATAAAATTTGTTTGCCCGACAAATAGGTACATGTTTACTACATAATTTACTGTTTTGTTTGGGTGATGATGATTTTATGAGCCTATTGGCTAGCCGCTTGGCTTTTTCTTTTTCTTTTTGAGATTAGAAGGACCGGGGAAGCTATTTGAAATTCCCCGATGCTCCCGGTGCAGGGGAGGTTATGGCGAAATTTTTCGAAAATTTAGGGTGTTAGCCAAATTTTTGAAAATTTGAGAATTCTCAGAAACTGAAAAGTTGGAGAATGAAAGCCAGATCGAAAGTAGAGTTGATTAATCAAACCACTTTCGACTTTGTTCCTTTTCGGGGACGAAAAGTTTTAAGTGGGGGAGATTGTAACAACCCGAAAATCTAGGCCAGTTTAAAATTTTTATTTTGGCAATTTTAGCGAATTTTGAATATTTAAAATAGATTATTTTAAATAATATCGACGAAAATTTATTTTGAATATATTTAGAACGTATATATTTATACGCGTCGTCGTTAGAATATAAATATTTATATATAATTATAAATAGAATTGAAAATGGCGCGGTAGTTCGATAATTCGATTTCAAACTTCAATTGAATGTACCGGGTGCAAAACAATCCGGATTTTAGTGAAACCAAAAACAATAGGATCTAATTGATAATATCTTTCCAACGAATCCGACAAATCAAAATTTCATAGCGGGAATCAAAAGATATGCCCAGTTGAAAATTCTGAATAGTCGCTATAGAATTCAGGCCCTTAAAAATGGGAATTTTGCAAACGACCTCGGATTTCGACGAAACCACTTTTGTTGGGTCCGTGATGTAAAGTTATTGCTAGATTCCAAATTTCATAATTTTTCGAATCAATATGTGAGCGTAGCAAAGGAAAACGCGTTTGACCCGTTTCAGTTGATTTTAATCGACTGGAAATTGGCCATTTTTCCGACGGTCTCAGAATTCGACGAAACTAGGTTTGTTAGGACCGTATCGTCAATACGAAGCTAGAAAATATTTTTCAGGAATTTTTCTAGTTAGTATTTGACCCCGGTAATTTGAAATGTACGTTTAAAATTCAATATAATGATTTAAATGTAAATTCAACGGAAACTGATTGTAACTATCGAATCAGCTTGCGATGCATATTCCATTGTGTTCGGAATGGGGGTAAAACGCTATGGACCACAGGCGGTGGCCCTCGTTTAGAGGTCGTATGAAAAAGGTTGCTTTTTGAAAATAAATTAATTAAATAAATTAAAAATAAGATATCTGTTTTCTCTCCCCTCCCCCTTATTTCATTCTGCCCCCCCCCCCCCCCATATCATTTCGAAAACAGAAGAAAGAAAAAAGAAAAAAAAAGAGAAAGCGAATGCGAAAACCCGCCGCCACCCTCGGAGGACACCACCGCCATCTCCAGCTACCCCCCCCCCCCCTCGTCGGATCGAGAGCCCCCCCCCCCCCCACTGAAGCCCGACGAACCCTCCTCCCTGTCCGATCATGCACCCCCTGAACCCGAAACCCACCACCGCGAGAAGGCCGCCCGACCACCAAGAAGACGCCCGCTGCCTCAGGCCAAGAACCACCCACCGCGAGCTCCTCCTCGATCCGCGCAGACCACCCCCCCTCTTCTTCGAACAGTACGTTTTTTTTTAATTATTTTCATTTGTTTTATGTTGAAATAAAAACTGATTTTCGCTTTGAATAAAAAACTGATTTTTGCTTTGAATAAAAACTGATTTATTTATTTTTTTATTTTTTTATGAGCGCCATAAAGACTTGATTTTTTTGTTGTATATGAGCACCATAAAGATTTGATTTTTTATTTGTATATGAACACCATGAAGATTTTATTTATTTTTTTTAGATTGTAGAAAACATAAGAAAGATATGGCTTCGTTTAAATAAGGAAAGACGATATTTTTGTATAAGGAAAGACGATATTTTTAAAAGTGAAAAGACGATATTTTTAAAAGTGAAAAGACGATATTTTTAAAAGTGAAAAGACGATATTTTTAAAATAGAAAAGATTAGATTTTAAAAATAGTAAAAAATGTGATTTTTATATATTGAACATCGAAATAAAAATGTTATTTTTATATATTGAACATCGAAATAAAAATGTGATTTTTATATATTGAACATCGAAATAAAAATATGATTTTTATATATGGAACATCGAAGTAAAAATTAGATTTTTCTATATTGAATAACGAAGTAAAAATTTGATTTTTACCTATGTAGTGGCTACGGACGACAAAGATGGCAAATATGCGATAACGACGAAGATTGAAGTGTCGTGAAGTGGGATAGCTATCGGTGAGAATTTCTCACCTTTCAATTTCATTTTCTAGTTATATATATATACTAGGATGCAAACGGTGTTTAGTAGCACCCGACACCCGTCATCCACAGACCATGGATGGCTTGTTTGTTTAATTGATTGGTTGTGTAGTTGGTTAGATTATTTGGTTTGAATTGAATTGTTTGGTGAAATGAAATTGATTTGATTGATGTGTGAATGGCGTGGGCCTTCACTAGACCGGGGATAAGGCTAGGCCTTGTCCCGTTTCTAGTATCGTGCCGTTATGCCGCCGAAATTTTCTAAAATAAGTTAGAAAAGTAACAATATCATTTTATAGAATAAATGAATTGAATAGAAATTCATATGTCGAAATAAAATGTTTTGTCGTTAAAAATATAATTTTTAACGTGAATGTGAATAAATAAATATTCATTTACAAACCAAACGGTTTGTTTATGTACACCTATTTAAAGGACATTGATTGGGACGATAAATTTTACACATCGCCCAACTGCACAAATAAAATATGTGTTTGATTGTTTGAAACCCTACACGGGTGTTGGGATGAAATTTGAAGTTCACTCATCCTGATTGATTAAATATGTCGATCAATTGATTGACAGGCTGTTACAAGCGTTAGATATCTATGTTTGATGCTTATACAGTGTAATGCACTTTGGTTGATGGTTGATTATTTTTCAATGCTATTATATACGTGTGATGTATGAAAATCCATATAATTAATGTTATATGGTGATTGATTGGGCCTCATTCCAATTTAGAAAATAAAGAATAATATAAAATAAAGGTTCATGTGTTGACAGTACTCATCCTTTGAGACTGGTCATGTGTTGAACGAAATATTTTAGTAATAAAATTTACATCTTTATAATATAAAATAAAGGTTCATGTGTTGACAGTACTCATCCATTGAGATTGGTCATGTGTTGAACGAAATATTTTAGTAATAAAATTTACATCTTTATCAATATAAAATAAAGGTTCATGTGTTGACAGTACTCATCCATTGAGATTGGTCATGTGTTGAACGAAATATTTTAGTAATAAAATCTACATCTTTATCAATATAAAATAAAGGTTCATGTGTTGACAGTACTCATCCATTGAGATTGGTCATGTGTTGAACGAAATATTTTAATAATAACAACTATTTTGAAAAAGAAATATTTGAAATAGAATATTTGAAAATAGAAATATATGAAGCCGTGTTGATTAGATTGACGCCATTTTGACGTGAATCGATATTTATATCGATTTTATCGATTTCAAAATGAAATGAATTGAAAACGAATTCAAACTGAATTGAAAACGATTTCGAAATGAATTGAATTGAAAACGATTTCGAAATGAATTAAATTGAAAACGAATTCAAATTGAATTGAAAGCGAATTGAAATGAATTGAATTGAAAACGATTTCGAAATGAATTGAATTGAAAACGATTTCGAAATGAATTAAATTGAAAACGAATTCAAATTGAATTGAAAGCGAATTGAAATGAATTGAATTGAAAACGATTTCGAAATGAATTGAATTGAAAACGATTTCGAAATGAATTGAATTGAAAACGAATTCAAATTGAATTGAAAGCGAATTGAAATGAATTGAATTGAAAGCGAATTGAAATGAACTGAATTGAAAACGAATTCGAATTGAATTGGAAACAAATTGAAATGAATTCAAATTGAATTGAAATTTGAATTGAATAGAAATGAATTTTAAAACGAATTTATAAAGAAGAATTCAATTTTGATTTGAATTGAAATGGAAGTTGAAATTGCTTTTGAAACGAATTTAAAACTATCTATATAATTCGTTTTAAATAGAAATCGACGAAATATATATTATATATATAATATACTGGCCTGAATAGAACGCGCCGCGGCAGTTCGTGAATTTCGACCATTTATTTCAAACGGACATTACGGGAGATCCGACCGTCGGATTCTCCTAAAACCGGAACCGTTGGGTTCGTATCGAAAAGAGTTTTCTAACGAATATTAGAAATTAGAAATCTAACGGTTGGATTTGGAATTATGTCCAAATCAAATTTGAAAAAGGTCGCTGTAAGTGCAGTTCGATGGCCGTTGATGGAAATCGACTGTACAGGCCTTGATAAAATTATTAAAAATAGTAATAATTTGTGTAAAATCATAAGAAATGCTTTAGAAAGAATTGGGATGAAAAACTCCATATTTGAAAAAAAATAAAAATAGATTTTTATCGAAATGAACTAGTTTTGAACTAGAATTATGATTCTATTTATTTTTAAATAAATAAATTGAATTAGAAAAGGGTTTTAAAAATAACCAGAATTTCCAATGATTGCATTGGAGTGGATTTGAATCGAAATTGTCTTCGGAATATTTCGATATTGGAATTCGGGATTATACAGATGTTGTTATGGAAATTTGAAAGATATATATAAATATATCGTTATCTCCAATACGACATTTGTTAATCGTAGAATTTGATATTGAATATAAGCCGATATATTTTCTATTCAGAGCCTTGTATTGAATATCAAATGTGATTTGGGTTTGTCGTGAATGGTGTCTTCACTAACACTGTTCTTGAACCCAGTTGAGAAAAGATTAAATCTTTTTATTTTGATTTAATGAAGTGTACCAATTAAACAATATTAAATTGGAATAGAATTGATATTGATTCTTGGGTTTACCGTGAATGGTGTTTTTAAATAACACTCGTTCTTTAACCCGATAATTAATGGAAGGTGATTTTGGGTTTACCGTGAACCGTGTTTTAAATGACACTGATTCTTTAACCCAGTCAAAGATTAAAACTAAGTGGAGTTTTAATGAATCTTTAATTAGATTGAAATGACCGAGAATGGAGTAGCACCAGTTTTTCTCCAGGCGATAGTTAAATCTTTAGTTGGATTTAAACGTGAAATGGTAATTGAATTTACCGACAAAGCCGTGGTGTTAGATATGAAGTATCACCAGTTTTACTTCATGGGATGAATAGGTTGGGATTGGGAAATTAAAACCAATGATTACTTCGGTAAGGTTCGTTAATCTCGACTAGTTGAATCGAAATTCAAAAAAAGATTAAAGAATAAATTCAGGAAATTTATCTTGGATAAAATTAATGGGAACCTTTCCCTATGAATGTGAAATTAAGAAACTAACTGTCGGTTAGCTAAGCAGAATGGTTTTCTGAATATTGATCTGATGTTGGTTTCGGCCTTCGGGGTTAATATTTGGGGAATTATTCTCTTGATTAATTTACGGTTAGTGACTGATGAATTGGAATGAGGCGTATGTTGTGTTTGTGTAACACTTATTTAAAATATACGCGAGTTATTCGGAAAGACCGGGTTTATCCCATTCTGAATAACTGATACGACGATAAGTCGAAGATGAAGACGATGGTCGAAGACCGGAGGTCTTCACGTCGTTTGGGTGATTACTGATGATCTTGATTGGGCTGTACACCCAAGAAGATGGAAACAGTTGGTGATCGTCCAGACGTACTTGGAGATCGATGGATATGCGGGGTACTAGGTGCCTCCGGTTTCGTTCAGACCCAGAACGGACTTGTAAATGGACTGTGTGTCTGACATTGGATTTTAGTCTGTGTGATTGATCTCTATTAAATATATATCTGTTTGGCAGCGGAGAATTTATTCTCTTGCTTAACGCCCTTCTCTGAGACGTACGAGCTCAGGGGTTATATACTGATGGATATCAAACGCATGGAGTGAATTGCCTGTGTGGCATGCCTAAGTGGCAAATGATCAAGGCTTCTGTTGAAAAGCAAAGTCTTGTGGTGATGATCGAAGCACGGCCTTTGTGGCGTAGCTTTGTGTAACGTTTACTTCGCGAGTTTCGCACCCCGGTTGTGAACCAAAAACGGGAGAGGACATCAGGGAGGGCATGCGTTTCCTTCTAGCTAGGGTGGTGTCAGTGACCTACCAGCCCTGACATTTATATACTTTTCCCCTGTGTGGTTGTTGCTGTTGCGAGGCGCCTCGGTTTGATCGGACGATCCGGGTCCGATGGAGTCATTTTTTTTGGCTCATTGACGCCCCAAAGGGCGGGGAGACGTATTGTTCAGGCATAATAATCCACATCGGTGGACCGGCCCTGACGATCCAAGGGGCAGTTGCGGCTGTTCCTGAGACACGGGCTAGAGCGTCTCGAATCGATTGAGGACTATCTTTTGCCTCGGTTCACAGACGGAAATCCAATTTCCAAATACGTGACATTTGCGGTTTTAATTGTAGAACTAGTAGGGCGACATGATATATGGTACCCATGCCGTCTATGATTGATACTTATGATTTGAAGTTGTTTTATACACTATGCACTTATAATAGTATCAAATGATTTGTTTTAAACGTATCAAGCATTCTTTGGCTGTTATAAGGGAAAACCCTATCCCCCGGCTTGCGTTGCATTTTGTGATAGGACCTGGGTCTTATAACAGCTTCATTTTTCTTTATTTTAGCATTGCGCTGTTGTTTTATGCACTGGTATTCTTGGGAGGAAACCCGTTCCGCGTTATACGGCGTGGTCCCTTGATTTACCTAACTTTAAAAATAAAGATTAATAACTGTTTTAGTTCTCACACCAGTCCCATGACTGACCTGGAGTTTATTGTTTTAACCTAAACTCTGGGTGCCCCTATTTTCCACACGGGCAGCTAGTAGTTTTGGTTTTGCAGATTTATATTCACAGGATCCTGGTTTACAGGTGGAACGGTATCCGGAAAGCTTTGTATCCGTATATCTCCTTCTAGTTGTGTATTGTATTATTTTCCGCTGCTATGTATTTAAATGTAATTTAAATCTCTTATATTTCTGTGTAATATTCATTTATACTCTGTATATTCTTGTATTCTGATGCATTGTTGTAATATACAATGAAACGTTCTTTTGTATGTGTTCTATTTTGTCGTGTTCTCAAAACGATCTGGCGTTTCGAACGGTCTGGGTCGGTTTAGCGACTGGTTCGGACCGAGCGAAATTCCTTCTCGTCACACAAAATCATCCTAATTTCTGTTTGGTGCTCACCTATACTTCGGTTAAATCAACCCAAGCTGCTTTTTTAACTTAAGAGTTACCCCACTGTATATGAATGTAATCTGAGCTACTCCGAGTTACCCAACTATCGCTTCCAAAAAAACAATTTAGCCTTCTTTATATAAATACAATCTTATCAGGGTTTCTAAGACACTTGTATGGATTTACAGGAAAAAATCCCGAATTATGGAATACCTTTCATTGTAGTATATGTGGATGTAAACTTATATTTCGGCGTATTTTATCCTTATCGATAGTGCTTTAATACATATTATGTGCAATTGTCTACTTATTGTCAGATTATAACTTACTCCACTGATGGAATGGCCAAGGCTTTGATCTCAAATGATGCTTGAAATGAGTTTGCTTATCTATAGGTGATGTAGAGCAATTGATTCAAGAACTTGGGACCGAAAATGGAAGACAGACAGCTTTACATATTGGAGGTATGAAAGCACAAATGAAAGAGCTACCATATTTGCTCTTTTAGAAGCAAAACCCCGAGGCAAAAAGCAACTTCTTTGGATGATGATGGAGCAGTATTTTGTAATTTTAGGTGTAATGTTGGGTGGTTATTGATCAAAGTGTTTTTGTTTAAATGTATATTATTTGTGTATGCTTGGATGTAGACATATGCAGTCGTTAAAGTTGAATGTATCGAATGAAGAAATAAATCATAACTTCAAATTTAACTTTGTATTTTTGGATATGCTATTTATTTCAGTGTTTATAGTTAATAGATATTAGTTTAATAAATATACATGTATGTATTTATGTGTGTATGTGTATATATGTATGTATGTATGTGTGTGTGTGTGTATATATATATATATAATATTTGCATATTAGAAGGGGAACAATGACAGATTAGTGGCAGATGATGCTAGATTAACTGTTTACATAAATTAAAATCTATCGCTAATCCCTTGGCAATTAGTAAGGATTTACCGACACCTTTTATGAATAATATTTTATTGTAAATTATTTATCCATCGGCAAATAGTCGGTACATAAATTAAAATTAAATTAATAAATAAAATTTTACTTTTATTATATAATTAGTAAAGTGACAGAAAATTGTCGGAAAACCTATTCTAAATTCCATCGCAAAATCTAACACAATTACCGTCATGGTTTTTATCGACCACAATGTTATGCAGGAAATCCGTCGCTAATACCAAAATAGCGACGGATTAGAAGTGGAAACTGCCGCTGCTATTTGCTGTTTTTCTTGCAGTGGTGAAACCATAAGTTGGCCTAAACCCGACCATTTCAGCTCGCACATTTCTTGTGTATTCCCATGGAACGTCTGCACTGCATGCACTCGAGTCTTCTCGTCATTATTGACGATTTTGCCATCCATCCCTCCTGTTGTTCGGAGTGCCCATGTGTTTGATTAACACAACAAAATATTTGTTTAGTACACACGTCAAGAGCATCTCCTGCATCATATTACGTGAGCTTTCATGTACGTAGCACACCATGATTTTTCCCTTGGTCTTCTGTAATTCATAAGACCAATTATTAATGTAATAATCCAAAATCATGTGTCCCTATATTTACACGTATACCTGCTGTTAAAACATTCCCCGTCCATGACAACGCACCTACACAGGACCGATGGGCTCCTCTCGGTGTTCGAAGTAGGCGGCCGCTGGCAGCGTCCCAGAGCTGAACGTTTGAGTTGTTTAGACAGAGCGTGATGTGCTCGCATCCCTCGGAATTGTTCCACAAGTACACGCTATTGGCGAGGGCTACGAGCGCACGTTCCCACTTCCTCAGTCGAGAAGGTTCAGGTGGTAGTTGTCCGTCATCTCGGGTGCGTCTAGACTCTAGCGTTCTCCCTGACGTTTAGAAGATGTACCTTTTGGGCTTTGCGGTTGTGGCCTGATTGAATGAGGAGGGTTTGGGTAGGAAAGCGGAGGAAGGAGTGGGAGGTTTGCTTCTGAAAGCAAGAATACGGCTTATGTTGTTTAGGCAAGTCTTTGCGAGTAGTCTTCTGCATGCATCTTTTGCTGGAGATGCGGCTGAAGCATTCTCCTTCTCCTCTTTTGGTTCTATTGAATTACCATGAATCCATGAGTTAGAGCAACAAAATATACACAAGAAATAACAAAATGATGAACAAATAAGTATAAATGATATCAACAGTAAACAAGTTAATAATGAATAAAAATCTTGTAGCAAAAATATTGTTAGAGCAGTGAGTATATAATGTATGTAAATGAGGAGGAGCCGTTTGAAGAAGCACGAGAAAGGAAAATGTACACATAATAGTTTTGATTGAGTTCCAATTAGTTAAAGTATTACGTAGAAGAAATTGTTTATTTGTTAGTTATCCAATATTTATTAGTTAATCCACGGTGATAGCCTTACAAATAATTTGGTGGATTAACTTACTAAAGTCAATATGTGGATTAACTAACAAATTTAGTGGATACGGATTACACTCAAGTGTGATAGCACTAAAGATAAATGATTGAGAAACAACTTTGAAACACAAGAGGCAGCAAACATTTACTAATGTAATATTCCAACTATATACATATAGGTAGTAAGGATGAGCTATGTTCAGCAGCCGTTCAACTGTTTTTCTCAGCTAGTAAGACAGACACAACAAGCAGATGTGACTATATGCACACTCACGGATCCATCGAGTTTCTTATCCACCACCTTTAAATCCTGAAGATATGTTCCTATGGGAATTACCACTCTGCCCATAGGCTTCAACTGATCGACGAGCGGTTTCGGTGTTTCAGGTGATGCAACTCCAATATAAACTATGCTATAAGCTACCAGTTCAAGACAGCCAAGCCTTCCATCAGCGACGTGAATGGAGAGAGCGCCTTTATCAAGCAACTTGGAAGCAACATTCCTTTGAATATTGTCCAACGACTGAGCTACAAGCTCAGGAATATGTTCAACTCCAACTGCATGACTCTCTGGGCCCACCATCATCACAAAGCATGTCATCAGGTATCCAAATCTTGAACCAACATCTAAAGCACGCATGCCAAGTGTCAAATGATCTAACAATTCAGTGGCATGCATATGAGGAGCAGATATTGTCTCATTATAACCAACTGGTAATGGAGTATCCATTTATGCAGGGTTTCTTGCAGGCATAAAGAACCCTCTATTGATTATCTTCATAACTTCAACCTCCTTACTTAACTTCACAATTCCATATTACTGCAATTGTTCTACTAATGCTTTATTTTTGCTGACTGAACCTGTAGTGCCGAATATCTCTATTTGGAAGAAAGAAAAGGGGAGTCAAGCTAAAGAAGACGAGGCCCCGAATATCTCTATTTGGAAGAAAGAAAAGGGGAGTCAAGCTAAAGAAGATGAGGCCAAAAATGAGGGCGGAGCGAGATAAATCCTGAGAGGCACATGATAGAGGATCCTACTGAACAACATAGGCATAGGCAGCAAATAAATCTTCTTTTAAAAGGATTTAATACTGACTTGACCATTGTTCAATTTTAAATTAGATCAGTTAATAAAAATAATGTTTAGTTAGTCCTTAAAATATATGAACTTGATATCTTAAAATAAATGCAAAGGATTAATATATTTACAAAGCCTTATACTTAAACTGGTTTTCCCTTCTAGTTTTTGTATTTCCAACTTTTTTACGGGCATTGCTAAATTATGAAAAATATAAATTCTAATTGGAAATCTTTGTTTACCTGTACCTTCACTTCAAAACCCTGTAGCTGTTGAGGTAAGCTAATTCATTTTGAAACATATGTAATGTAGACGAGTATTATTTTAGTACTGTAATTTAGGCAACATTGTGCTTATCTTGGTTACTGAAACCACTATTTTCATGAACATTGTTAATCATTGTGAATCTATTTAGAACTGCCAGTTTTAGATCAATAAGAAATATATCATGCATTTTCCTAATATTGATTTTATAGTCAAGTTTTTATCTCTACAATAACATATGACAATAATATGGCCCGCATCTAAATGATACAGCAACATGAGTTTTGTGATCTGCTATGGTGTCATCCCTCTTAATTTGTTCTTTCTAATAACAAAGTGTGATAATTTCATCATCATTTGTTGTGGTATCTCCCCTGAAAAACTGTTAATGTTAGCAGTAAACTCCTGTGCGTTTGGTAGCTTCATCAGTTCTCTTGGAATTGCCTTGGAATTTCTCATAGGTCTCTATATTGCATTTCTTTGCACTTATACAACAGAAGAAAATAGGTCATGATATACTCGAGCATTCATTTCTAATGTTGCACTGATAAAGGATGATACTGCTACTTGTATATCCAATTCTGCAGCTTTACTTCGATCTATAGTGCCGATCGAATCACAAGGAATGAAATCAAACTTTACACTTTTCCTTAATCGAATCACAAGTGCATGCTGATTGAATTGATTGGTATTTAGCTCATATTACTAGAATGTTCGAAATTTTGGATGGATTGCTTTGAATTCAAAATGTATGCCTTGGCATATGTTTTGAAACAAATTTGCTCAGATGTTGTGCACGATGTTTTATCAGCAGCTTTATTTTCACATCCATGGTTATATGATATAAGTTTCAATTTTTACAACAGATTCCATAGTGTAATGTTTAGGCCAATTTACCTTACATATCGTTAAAAACTTTGTTCATTCTGACATTTGTTTTTTCAAATGATTTTGGTATTTGATGGTAAGACTTTTGAAAACATTTTTAAACTCCTGCACTACAAGAAAATGCGGCTTTAATATCTTGATAATATTAAGTGATTGTTGTATTGGTTGTCCAGGATAGAGTTGTTGCATAACTCATTAAATTACTAAAATATTTTTCAAATTATGAAGAAATAAATCCCAGTAAGGGTACCATATTAGAATTAACGATTATTTTCAATACATAAAATCTGAAGTTGCATTTATATAGCAGATTTGGCATTTGAAATAGTCGCATCGGAAACATCAAAATTACATAATCAAAACACAAAAGCAGTTCCTCATCTTATTAGATTTTCAAAATAATTTTAAGATCACAAAAATGTCAATTTCACTTCATGTTATGGTGAATTTTTCAAATATATATGCAGTAATTTTTTTTCCATATAAACATAGGGCTACTTAGCAAAATATTGTTATCAGCCTAATAAATGTCAAAATTTTACAAGATGCTTAGAACAGAAGTTGCAGCTTATTCTCTTAGATTTCTAGAAAAAGAAAAATAGTTGAAATTAGATAAACTATTTTAAGTTTATGGCCAAATGAACAATGTTAGCACACAGTTCAGTTTTCAACAAAATGCAAATGCGCACTACATGCATTGACTTGCACAATATAAATACTGTTGAAATATATTTTGCTTGGGGTTGTTGATGCGCACATTTCAGTTTTGGAAAAAAAAATATGAAAGCGCTCATATGCAGTAATTTACATTGGCTTTAATGGAGACAGTGACTGTCACATTTTAAAGGGCTCGGATGTGGGTTTGAAGGTTGTTTCTGAAAGAGGATTTGAAGACTTGTCTTCTTTCATGAAAAAGGATGAAGTTGATCATGCTGAGTCTATTTTGACCCTTGAGTTTGATGTTGTTAATGTGGAACACGGCTCCGATATCACAGATGACTTGATGGTGAATTGTGATTCAGTATTTTATGATGTTTCTGAGTTTTGCTCTAGATCTTTGTTTACTAGTAATCCTGAGGTTGATCATGTTGAATCTATTTCATTCGTTGAAAATGGTGCTTTTGGTAATGATCTTAGTTCGGTGATTGCTGGAGGTTCTTATGTGGCTGCTGATGCTAAGACTGTTGGTATATTTGACTGTTGTTCCAATTCTAAATTTTGTTTGATGGGAGAATGGTGAAAACATCAGTTTTTGGTGATGAAATTATGATTTTATTGAATCGTGACTGGTTAAGTTTTAAGTTGATGATACCGGGTAAGTCTGATATAGATAATGATGAGTGTGGCATAGTTTTTTCTTAGGATCTCAGTTTAGAAGGAACTGTGCATGATTTGCATGTGTTTTCTATGCATGTTCATCAGTTCATTATTCTTTCTAGCCCTTGTTATGTAGATTTAGCACTCGGTATTTGAAGATATTGAATTTAGCAGCTGTAGTTAAGTGACCTAAGATTGTTTCATCCAATTTAGGTAGGTAGTTATTGAAGGCTGTCAATTTGGTTAACACTAGCATGGTTGGTTTTTTGATCCAATTTGTTAGTAAGATAATGTTTGTCGTTCGTGTTAATCGCTGCCATGATGAGACAGTGAGTGATCTGTTGCATATTGAATGTTTGTCCTTGTCTTCAGCATATTGTGTTATTTCAGATCAGCCTGATTTGCCGCTTTGCGTGGATTTTGGTTCGATTGAGTCAAGAAGTATGCAATCTGCTGATGTTAATTGGAGTTTAAAGGATCCTATCTGGATTTTTTGCGCCTTTGTTATATGGGGATTCGTACACTCCAAAAAAGACAAAGACTAAAGTTCGCTCTTCTTTTGAAGTGAGCTCTTGCCCGAGGAGTGCCTATATTAGGAGAAAGGCTTCTTCAAAATTTTCTAATTCTGGCTCAGGTATGGATTCTCTGTCTGGTAGTATTTATGGTCCGTACGCTTTATATGATCCATCCTCTAATGACTTACAACTTTTAGCTATAAATACTGGTATTATTTTTGATGATTCTCGGTTACCATTTACGAGTAGCCATCTGATCAACGTTGCCTGTCAACACGAATAGAATATTTCTTGATAGGTTAATATTTTATCATAAGCGTTTAATGTATAACTCTTGTAACAAAATATATTATTTTTAGTTCTTTTTAATGGCCGAAACTAGTAATTGAATGCATCTTTTTTGCACTTTTGTTGTTGATTCATGCGTGCATATGTTTTTGCTTTTAATTACTTGATTTTTATTCATTGTCCTCACAGTGATTGGAATATGCATCTATATTTGAATTGTGTAATCTGACTTCATATAACCATCAAATTTTTTGAACGAAATATTGTTTATCTTGTTATAACAGGACCAACATGCTTATGTTCTGGAAAGAATACCAAAAACAGAGCAAGATTAAATCAACCGCGTGATTGCTTTGTAAGTAACTAGTTAATGCTAGTGTGTATGACATAATATGGGCTTGGAAAACTAGTTTGAACTATGTGTACGAAATATTGAATTTGGATATATGAACGTTGTTTGAATGATATGTATGAAATGTAACATTGTAATATATATGTTTTTTTGTTTGTGAAAATGTGTTATGTTTGCATACATTTGAGAAATGGGTATGTATGTATTTGTGTGTGTGTGTGTGTGTGTGTGTATAAAGGGAGAGCTGGATGGTGGTAAAATAAATATAAAATAAATATAGGATATTATAGCAGGGAGAGCTAAATGGTGGTAAAATAAAAATAGAATCAATGTATGATATTATAGCATTTTAAAATCGCTATTGGATTATGTAATCAAATGCTATAGAAAAGAACATAAAACGCTATACAACTATAGTTTGAAATGCTATAGAAATAAATCAGTGAACGCTATGATACATGAATAGTAAACGCTACAGTTGAAGCAGCTTAAACGCTATAATATGTAGCATCTGACTATTATTTCATATAGCGTTTTTCTGTAATAGCAAGCAGAAAACGCTATAAAAAATTATTCTTCATAGCGTTTTGCTATATGCTATATAAAGTTAAAGGTCTAACATAGCATGTCGTTACACGGCGTTCTCTAAAACGCTATGATAGCCTATAATAGCGTTTTTCAAACGCTATGAAATCCACATTTTGTTGTAGCGAGCGTATTTTGGGAGTTTCCTTATTGAGAAAATCTTCTGATTTGTCATAAAATTTACGTGATGCATAATGAGAAAGCGTGTTTGACAATGTATTTAATACAATTTTAAATTTCAAAGGAAAGACGAAAGATGATTTGAGATCAAGACGTGATATCGAAGCAATATGTAATCGTCCTGAGCTTCATGTAAAGCCAAATGACAAAAAAAAAACAAAAGCATGCTATGAACTAGACAATAATCAAGTTAAAATATTTTAAAAATGGGTGGAAGGATTAAGATTCCTGGATGGCATATCTTCTAATCTTCGTAGGGTGTCGACTACAAAAACAATAAACTTAGCGGGATGATAAGCCACGACTGTCATGTTATGATAGAAAATTTGTTTCCCGTCGCTTTCAAAGAATTATTGCCTACAAAATTTTGGAATGTTATAACAGAATTTAGTCTGTTCTATAAAGAATTTTGTTGTACTACATTAAAAATTGATCGTCTACGCAAACTAAAGGAAGAAATATCTATATTGCTCTGCAATAATTCTAAAGCAAAAAGTTAATTTACAATAATTCTATCCTGGACAGAAAGCTCGATTTGAAGGTTCAATTTACATATCATACATTGAAGAAGAAGCTTCATTTTTTTCTCATTATTTTAGTGATCATGTGACCATATCATTTAAGAGTACTACGCGTAATGATGAAGGCATTGATAGAGATGATTGTCAACCGACTTATCTATTTACCAAAAAACATGATCGAGCTTCTGGTAGATGTGAGTAAGAATGGATGGATGATAGAAATTATAATGCAACACACACATATATTCTTCTCAATTGCACTGAAGTTGCATCGTTCATTAGCTAATGAACTTATCATCCATACATGTACTGTATCTTTAATCATAATGTAACATTTATCTTATAATTCAATATTTATGAATCACACCATCCAAACGGAAATATCAGCAAAAACATCACTACTTGGTTTACTAGTTATGTTTTTGATACCTCAAATTGTGTTGTAGATGAAGAACTGAAACATTTAGCAATGGGACCACAAAGATAAGTCAAGACATATTCAATATTCTTTGTCAATGGATATAAGTTTAATACTAAAGAGTACGGTACTGAAAAACTAACTAATAATAGCGGTGTATTTGTTAAAGGTAGCGATGATCTGAATGACCATATAAACGATTTTTATGACATACTAACCCAGATTTTGCAATTGGCATATTTCACATGACCCGAGGAAGAATATTTTTGTTTAAATGTAACTGGTTCAGCAACGTTTCAGGTTATAGGATCAACCTACACCCAAAATATAATCTTATAGAAATAAAACATACTTCACGTTATTATAAGTACGATCCTTTTGTACATGCCAAACAAGCTCTTCAAGAATATTAGACAAAATATATTGGTCTGATGTTTTTAAAACAAAGGTAAGGTTTACATATGAAGGATATAATATTCCCAACGAACATGCTTATCAAGCAGATGTCGAGGAAAATAGTGGAATAGTAATAACCGATGATCAAACAGAGTTTGGACCTCTGAACGATGAATCGAATGCATTAGTTGACGCATTTGAGGCTACAGATGAACCATATATAGAGCAGGAAATAGAGTCAGAATCTGAATAACCAATATTCCTCATTTTAAAAAGGTAATTTTATGTTAGGTTATGTCATGTTATACTGTTTGTTATAATGTGATAATTTTATGGTCATGTCATAATATTTATATTGCATAGTCTTATGTTATGTCATACGATTTGGTTTACGTAGCCCTTTTATGTTATGTTATAACTACTGTCTGTAATAGGTATGACCTAACACGGTACTCCCGTAGGTGGCAATGGCAGTGGTCCATCGTAGGAGTTAGCACGTCATGTGGTGTAGCTTAAGCCGAAAACCAACAAAGGGTAAGTATTAAGTTTCTAGTATACACTTGATTTTTGTACAATAAATTATATTAATATATATACCGTATCCATAAAATGTTTATTTTCCATTTAACACAGGGGGTTTGAGCTAGAGCCTTCCAACACGGTCTTGAATATATCAAAACGCGCTTATCGGGCTTGTATGACTGCACGTTGGCCCACATGGACATCAATACCCGACATTATCAAGGAGACAATCTGGTAGGATTTTATGTTATGTGTGATATATCATTTATTACATTAAGTAGTCATGCTCCTATTTAATCAGTTCATATTTATATTATTTTTCAAAAATGCAGGGAGCTATGGATCTACAGGAGATGGATATGGACCTCATCAAGCGCCACTGGAACAGCAAAGTAGTCAAAAATTACAAAAAAAACAATGAATATCACAAAATCAGGTGGGAAAAGACTGGATTGGATGAGCGGTAAAGTGTAGGACGACCTGTATCCTTATTGGAGTAATAATGAGTCATTTCAGGTAAAGTTACTACATATTTAATTTAAATTGTTGTACTCAATTAATATATAAAGTAGAATAATTTTTTTTTTAAAATTTAAATGTATATGCCAAGTCCCCGAGAAATGCGGCAAATAGGAGCAAGAATCCGATTACACATCGTGGTGGTTCCAAGTCGTTCTAGCACCATAGCGAGGACTTGGTATATTTATTAATTACACATTTAAAGATTTAAATTTATATTTAAGTTGTTAAAAGTTATAGTTGATTTAACTTTAAGTTCTAATTTACACACACACACACACACACACTTATATATATATATATATACACACACACACACACGCGTACTTCTTTCAAGAGAAACAACGTGGTGAGCCTGTGTCGTATTGGGATGTTTTTCAACATACACATGCATTGAATTTGATTGACGACACAGGCTCAGTTTCCTACTCTTGGAACCACGATGCCGAGGTGCGTGAAGCATATGTAAGTATAACATAGACAACTTAAAGTTATAATTTAATTAAAATGGTGGTACCTAAATTCAATTGTATTTTGTTTAATAGGATAAATTTCAACAACAAAGGCACATATGCTTGAGGAGACTGGGAGGATCGAGTTGACTATCGAGGATAAGGATAGGCTTTTTTATGCGGTCATGGATCCACCTACCCGGAACAAACCCTATGGTTTTGGCAATCTACAGTAATAGAAACTAAAATTTATAATAAAAACTTAAATTTACTCGAGTTGCTATTACGCAATATTGAAAATCTAAAATTATATACAGGTCACGTCATCTCAACAGTCGTACTAGAGGGCTCAGGATAAGGAGGAGATCACACAGCTACAAGCCTAGATCGCAGAGCTTCATCAGCGTGATCACTGCCGCGAAGAGCAGATAGAGCAGCTTAACCAACGTCTGGTGGAGTTCATTGCCCAGTACGGTATGCCAGCTTCATCTTTCGGAGGAGAGAGTTGAGGTTGGCCAATTTTGTATGCACTTTTAGAGTGGGTGAGGACTATGCTTGATACATTATGATGGTTTTTTGTATATATTGATGCATGGTTGGTGATGATGATGGTTTGGAGATGGTATGGACATGGTTTTTTTTGTATATATTAACGCTTAGTTGGTCGTGATGGTTTGGACATGGTTTTTTGTATATATTAATGCTTGGTTGATGATGTCTTATGTAAATGTTGGTTTATGTTATGTATTTTGCATATTTTATGTTTGATTTTGGTATAATACTATGGTTGGAGATATATGTGATTGGGAATGTGATTTTTACGCTCGAATTGGAGTAATTTCGATGAATTTATATTGTGTGTTGCTGTAAGTGAGTAGTTTGAATTTTGGGAAAAAAAATATCCAGATTTCCAACGGCTTCCAATGGTTGGTAACGGCTTACAAGTCCTTATATTTCAACGACTTTCAATGACTTTTTTTAACGTTTTTCAATAGTTTTCAACGGCTAGCTGGCCAAAAAGAAAAGACACATAGCCAATGTTCACAGTTGCAAGCCATTGGAAAGTATTCGTTGATGGCATTGGAAGTCGTTGAAAACCGTTGATCCATATACCAAAGGCCTTACCAATGACGTTCCAACACCCCCTCTCCCGCCATTGGAATCCATTATTCCTCTTGTAGTATCAAAACTTATGCATGACATTATGCTCATTTGAATACACATACATATTTCTATTTAGAGTTCAAAACGTTTTTATGTGAAACGATGCATATAAAACTAGTGTGTACTCAAAACTTATGCCTGACATTATGCTCACCTAAATACACATGCATATTCGTATTCAGAGTTCAAAACTTTTTTCTATGAAACAATACGCATAAAACTAGTGTGCACTCAAAACTTATGCATGACATTGTGCTCATTAGAAAACACATCTATAAGAATTTAAAGTTAGATTTTCAAACGAAAACTTATGAATGGCAGTATGCTCATTTGAATATAAACATTTTATTTTATTTTTCTCATTTCCTTGGAAGCTAAAATCCTCGGCTCTTACTGCAGTCGTAACATTCATGAATTAATACATGTTATGTTCACTTTTTTCAAGTCATTGACTTCAGAAGAAATTATAGATTTCAATCAAATAAAATACAATGAAATTCCATAGTCTATTATTCAATCCTCGGACAATCGATTGTTGCTAATAGTGTAGAAATGATAGACCGGTTTTAAGTTGGCTAACTTATTGGATTACTACTTACAAATTTTGAATTGGCATGAAAGTTTTTTGTAATGTATAAAAAAAGAATATCTGAATTATAGAGATTCAGTTGAGGTTAATTTGTGGGTCTTTGAGTGCCTCATAGGTACACACTACTGAAAATAGACACAATGTTCTAACACACGCCATAGGTACACGCTCGCATGGTACTAAACAATATACTCGCCAATGATCAGAAATTACAGAACCTTAGAGAAGACTTGCTTTTAATGATTCAATAAACAAATCAGCCAATATATATTTTTAGCTGTGCATAATTAAGCACTTATTAGTTCAAATGCATACTTGTTGGTGCTTTAGAGTTACTTTAGTAAAAGGCAACATAATAATAATAAATAATACTAGGAAAGATTAACCACTAGAAAAAAAATGAAAGTATGAGAACTTACAAAATTGGCTATGTGTCGCACGATGCTTGTTGGCCCACCAGTGTGACTCTTCTTAAACTTCTTACGATTTGCAGTATTTTTTCAGCTTTAACCTACTAATCGTTAAGTATTAACATATTGATTGATAACACAATAAAACAGTGGATCAATAACAATATACACAAGAGTATAAAAAAAGAACTAGAAACATATTGAGGCTTACTTTATTTTTAGGATCACTGTCCCTATAGTCAACCATTTTTCTCCATTGCTTGTTACCCAATGAAGTCTCCGACGCCTATGGCCAGATTGAGACGAACGTCGGGCTAAACCAAAGACCTCTATGGGAGAACCCAATAAAGTCTTCAACGCCGGATTTACACGGCCGCATTGAGAGAACTTTGGGCTAAAAAAACCAAAGACCTCAATGGGGGAACCCAATGAAGTCTCTGATGCTCGATTTACTTGGCCGGATTGAGATGAACGTTGGGCTAAAAACCAAAGACCTCTATGGGGGTACCCAATAAAGTCTCCGACGCCTGATTTACTTGGTTGGATTAAGACGAACGTTGGGATAAAAAACCAAAGACTTCTACGGGGGAACCCCATGAAGTCTCCAATGCCGGATTTACTCGGCTGGATTGAGACGAACGTTGGGCATATAAACAAAAGGCCTCTACAGGGGCACCCAATGAAGTCTCGATGCCTGATTTATTCGGCTGGAATGAGATGAACGTTGAGCCTTAAAACCAAAAAAAAAAATTTATGGGATCACCTAATGAAGTCTCTAATGCCTGATTTACTCAGTCGGATTGAGACGAACGTTGGGCCTATAAACCCAGGACCTCTACAGAGGCACCCAATGACGTCGACGCCTGATTTACTTGGCTAGATTGTGACGAACGTTGGGCATATAAACCAAAGACATCTACAGAGGCACCCAATAAAACCCCGACACCTGATTTATTCAACTAGACTTAGACGAACATTGGGACTAAAAACCAAAGACCACTACGGGGGCACCCGATGAAGTCTTCGACGCCTGATTTACTCGGCTGGATTGAGACGAACATTGGGCTAAACCGAAGACCTCTACGGGGGAACCCAATAAGATTGTCAGTGCCAGAGTTACTTGGCCCGATTACGAAAAAATGCTGGGGTTAAGTATAAGACCTCCCAAGTGAGAGCACATGAATTAAAGACTTCTCCAAGTAGAGGCATGTGATAAATCTACAACGTTGGGTTTTCGAAGGAGTTGGCAAACTCAGAAGCTATGAAAATAGTGGAAAAAACAAAATGACTTCGCCAACAAAGTAGGAGCTTCCAGTGACTTAATTCAAATCAAAGGAACTCGACAAAGCTGATCGCGTCCATGCAAGTCATGATGATCTACGGTATAGGGGAAATACACAACATTGAGATGGGTCAATGCTTACAAGACATACCACAAGCTCATCACGAAATCACAACACAAATAGACTTACGTTCTGCAAGGAAATAAAAGCGTAGAGAGTACGACAAAGATAAAGTACAACAAGAAAAAGGCAATTTTAGGCAAGTCCTAACAGAGTTCATAAGCGAGGGCAATGATTGAGTCTCAACACAAAAACATATCAAGCGCAAATTGTGTTCATTTCAAAGCCCGCATTCCTCGCAAACGAAAAATAGAAGCTTCGACAGGCAAATGTTAACACCGTTATAAAAATGCTGTTCAGGAAATAGTGCATCAACTGATAGCAATGATCCAGATGCATTTCAAAGCATACAAGCCTTAGCCTAATCGAGCATAAGATGGTTGAACAACAAACAAAATGATGTGATTGTGCATCATTTTCTTGGTTACAAGCGGTCGCATACTGCTGGGTTCGGTCGAGCTTTATACGATCGCGCACTATGACTCGGTCGCCCGCTGTAGCGCGTTTACACGCTACATCTCGGTCGTGCACCACATTTGCACGGTCGAGTATATCAACAACCAGATCGCACTCCCCAGGTCGCGTATTACGTCAGAAATACCATGGACACATACAAATCACATATTGGGTAATATGGCAACACGTGTGGGCTTCAATATGTTTCTAATGGAACACCAAGTCATTGGAGATGGACACATAACAATATAGGTGTGATTGGTTAATAAAAAGACTAGGCAATTGGACTCAATCACAGGATGGTGGTCATACATATTTAAATAGGACCAGTCACACGTGACTAGCAGTCGCTCGTCTATGCAAAATGAAGTTACCCGTTCACGTGGCAAGCCGGCTCGCTCGTTCACGTAGCAAATTGGGTCGAGCATCTTTTCATCAGCATACCGCTCGTTCGAGAAGAAGGAAAAGGAAGTCTGGAAAAGTATTCATGCCAATCATGGTTCAGCTAAAATCATCCACATGTGGCAGCATAGTAAGGATGGCCAACGTGTTATATGGGCATATTATAGCATATGTATGAAGTGGTCCCAAGTTATAAGTGCCACACGGTGCTAAAGAAGGTAGTGCACGTACACGTTCCAGGTCACTTGCATATTAAGAATAGTAAATCATACATACACGGGCAGGACGTTGCACAAACAAGAATGTATATACTTTGCATTAAGTATGAAATATGGTCCCCATGTTGAAGTTGGCATGGAATTTGTATAACATGAATATGCAAACACTGAACCACAGTACAGATCGACGCAACATAGAATGCATAGCTGGCCACTGCTCGTTCAAGACAGGGATCATTCACTTGTTTATATCCAGCTCGTGTGAGCCAAAAAGAGGGGTCGTTCGTTCCATATAGCAGGTCACTTGTTCACTCTTATGAGGAATCGTTCATACACTGTTTTGAGACCTGCTCGCATAACCATTTGACAGCCTATTTCCAACCATGAAGTGAACGCTGCCAACTGTAAAGTGCGCTCCACCAGCTGTCCAATGGCATTTCTGTAAATATAGGAGCGTGCGACCCAAACCCTATTCACCATAATTACAGCTTTGCCAACCAGGTCCAAACTTCTCCTATAAATACCGCATTTCATCACACTTCAAGGAGGGCGATTTCCACCACCACGAAGTGTTGTCCAAAGGTTTCCTCCACCATTCTAGAGCTCTCCAACCATCATTAATGGCTTCCAAAACTCTCTCCTTCTTCCTTAACATCAAGTGGATCTCATCTTCTCCAAACACCATTAATTCTCACTCCAATTCACTCCAACTGATCTCTAACCGCCATTGCTCCTCTTGAAAGCTCGGATCTAACGCCATTTTCATGATGGAATCAAGGAGAATCATCTAATCACAAGATCTAATCCATTCCTTCTTGAATTCAAGTGAGATCTAAAGCGAAAAGAGAGCAAAAAGCTGGAAATTACCATAAAGAGAGTGAACAAGTGTAATAAATGAGATGTATGAGACGATGCTCTATGTAAATTGCTCCATGATAATGAGATTGTTTTCAAAAGTGGACGTAGATCTTTCCTAGATCGAACCACTATAAAAACTCGTGTTTATTTTACCTTTTTACTGGAATTTGTGATTGTAGCCTTATTTTCTATTACATACCCTTGTGGTGAATTGTCGATAAGACATCTATGGTATTGAACTATTTTCGGTTTTAACATTTTGGCGCCCATTGTGGGGCTGCATTCATACTTCCTTCTCTCATACTCTCTCACAAGGTTGAAATCCTTGCATTGAAGCTCAAAACCACCTCCTTTTCCAACATAATGGCCAAGTCAAAGAAGACCATGTGTAAGACCATTGATGAAACCGCCAATGTTTATAATAATGAAGTTACTCCACCTACTAATCGCTTTGAAGTCAGTGAAAACTCCATAGGTGGAGCTAGTGTAACTAAAGTTAAGCTAAACGCCGCTATTGCCGACACGAACCAACAAATGAATGCATCTACAAAAGCTATGATGCAGAAAGTTGACGCCATCCTTAATGCTCGACCATATCCAACCCCTTCGAAAGTCCATGTTGATCTCAAAGAAAATGACAATTCATCCGCTTCTAACCATAATTGCAATGATAACATGGATGACGATTATGATTGGTTGAGTGACAAGGACGAAGCTAATATCAAAAAATAGAAATCAAAAGCTAAGAACCATTCCGAGGTTAATGCTCAAAAGGTTACCACTCCCGTTACGGGAGCACCTTCTCGCCGAGAAGGTAAACTACCTAAGATCTCTAATCAAAACCGCTTACCTGGAATAACATTCGGTAAAGAGCTTAGCTTTGCGGAGTAGCATAACACTGAAGAATACATCTCGGACATGATAGAGCAAATCATGAAGAAGAATCAAGTTGGAATGGCAATGAAAGAGAATGGGACTTCTCTCCCAAAAGGACTCCATTCACCGAAATAATCCTTTAGAGTGTCCAAAAAAGTTCAATCCTCCAACTTTGCCTCCATACAACTGCCATGTTGATCCTAACTACTTCCTTTTCAGATATGAGTGGCATATGAGTGCAGCTAAAATGACTGACGAGAAGAGATGTACATACTTCCCTCTTTATTTAGAAGGTGTTGCGTCGTTATGATTCGCAAAGCTGCCACCTAAGTCCATAGACAGGTTCTCTGACCTGACCGAAAAGTTCAAGGAACAATTCCTCTTGTATGCTACTAAAGCCAAGGATGCTGTAATGCTCTCAGCAGTGAAACAGAATCCAGGTGAATCAAAGTTAAAGCTTTCCTCATTCGATTCATTGTTGCTTTGTCTAAAGTAAGGAATGCCGAACCTCGCATAATCCTTATGTCTCTACTCGGAGCTATAGACGAGAATAGTTAATTCGGTAGATGGATTAAAATGAAAGAGCCGAGCACGCTTGAGAAATTCTACAAAAAAGTAGAGGAGTATATAAAAGTTGATAATAATCTAGTACCTCTTTAGATCATTGGCGGTAACCAACTTCTCGAAGCTTCGAAAACTGCAGCTACTCAAACTAATCAGAAGAATATGCAGGGGCAGAAGTGAGCTAACGACAGAAACAACAACAGAGCTGACAAGAAAATTCGTCTCCTTGACTCTCTGAATTAACACCTCTGAATGATACTCTTGAGAACATTTACCTTGCCATAAAGGATGCAGAAGATTAACCGGAACCTCGGCCAATAAAGATGAATGACCATATAAATAAATCTGGGAAGTCCTACAGGTTTCATAATCAGCCAAGCCACAATACCAATGAATTTAGGCATCTAAAATCATTGATTGAAGAGCTAATTAGGAAGAACCGCCTGCAACAATATGTGAAGAATCCCTAAGGGACAAACCCTTCTGCAACTCCCCCGGGGCATGGGGCATAAAATGACTGATCCGGTCCAAGCAACAGAGCTATTGCTCAACCTGATCCAAGGCCGATAATCAACGATGATGATCTAATATATGCGACTCAGAATAAGAGATCACTATCGGCTTTACTTTACTCTTTGTTATGTTATACTTTCTTGTAAAAAATCTGTAATTTACATGCATTATATCGAACAATAACTTTATGAATGAAATCTTACCTACATGTATAAATCTTTGACTTGCAGAATTTACATGAAAAATTGCTAACAAATGATTTTTCATTACAAGCTATCCAATGAGCGTTTTCTTTCTCAAGGCCTGACAAATTGAAATGATCCCGACAAACACCAATTCAAATGTCATGTGCCATAACCATCGATACGCATGATGAAAGGATGAAAGGCACCACTTCAACGAGTGAATTGGAAAAATCCCAATGAGTCAAACGGCGAAGAGAGAAGCGAGTAACCATGGATTTGAAACCCCAAAGGTTGCAGGAATTCGTAAGCACGAAACAAAACACGGGACTTCAATATAAGTGAAACGAAGCATGAGAATTCTTAGCACGAAGCGATGCAACCCACTAAAGGTCGCGGGAATTCGTAAGCACGAAACGAAATGCGGGAGTTCACTATAAGTGAAACAGCGCATGGGAGTTCGTTGCGCGAAGCGATGCAACCCACCAAAGGTCACGAGAATTAGTAAGTGCGAAACGAAACACGGCAGTTCAATATAAGTGAAACAAAGTGTCGGTGTTCGTAGTGCGAAGCGATGCAACCCACCAAAGGTCGCGGGAATTCGTAAGCGCTAAACGAAACGCGGGAGTTCACTATAAGTGAAACAAAGCGTGGGAGTTCGTAGCACGAAATGATGAAACCCACCAAAAGTCGCGGGAATTCGTAAGCGCGATACGAAACATGGGAGTTCACTATAAGTGAAACGAAGCGTAGGAGTTCGTAGCGCGAAGCGATGCAATGTACCAAAGGTCGCAGGAATTCATAAGTGCGAAACGAAACGTGATAGTTCACTATAAGTGAAATGAAGCATGGGAATTTGTAGCATAAAACGATGCAACCCTCAAACGTCGCTGGAGTTTGCAATGTGAAGCGCTGCGGCAATCAAAAATTATTTCCAAAGAGAAAGCAACTTCTAAACTCTCCATAAAAGAGATCAACAAGAGATCAACAATACTCAAAGGAGTTTATAATGTTGATTCAGTTGGCGGGAGAAAACGAGCATTGGGTTATAAATAGCCTCTCCAAAGTTGGGGCATCCAACGAAGTTTCCAATGTCCAAAGTGATCGGCAAAGCAAATAAATGTTCAGTAGTAGAATTTCTTCCTATAGTGAAGACTGATGACGACCTCCTAAGAGTGGGCACGGATATCAAAGCTTCTCAAAGAGGAGACTGAAAATGAATCGCAAATACGAATTTCACAAATGTGAAATACTGAATACCATCATTAAAAACGATAGCGTTTGAAATTCGCAGTTGTCTTTAGTCGATTAGTTGATTTTAGGTGTTAACGCGAAATCAAATTTAAATATCGTGTTTGTACAGATGATATTTGACGAGCTTTAAACCATTAAATAAAACAGTTGTGTACAAGCACTTTATTTAAATTCAAAGAACAATTCGCTATAATTTATTTCTTAATGATTAACTAACCCGCTATCGATATGGACAGTCGATGGAGAAGTATAAGTCCAAATAGTGCAACCTCTTGTTTTAATTATAGAACAGGTGACACAAAATGTACGAGTTCAACGTATGATCTACCATAGCAAATAGAGCTACAACAGAGTCTCAACACAAAAACATATCAAGCGCAAATTGTGTTCATTTCGAAGCCCGCATTCCTCGCAAGCGAAAAATACAAGCTTCGAGTGAAAAAGGTTAACACCGTTATAAAAACGCAGTTCAGGAAATAGTCTGTCAACTGATAGTAATGATCCAGATGCATTTCAAGGTGTACTCATCCTGGTCGAGCACAAAATGGTTGAACAACAAACAAAATGATGTGATCGTGCATTGTTTGCTTGGTTACAAGCGGTCGCATACTTCCGGGTTTGATCAAGCTTTATACGGTCGCGCACTATGACTCGGTCAAACGCTATAGCGCATTTACAGACTACATCTCGGTCGCGCACCACATCTGCTCGGTCGAGTGTATCAGCAACCAGATCGCACTCCCCAGGTCATGCATTACGTCAGCAATACCATGGACACATATAAATCACATATTGGATAGTATAGCTGCACGTGTGGGCATCAATATGTTTCCAATGGAACACCAAGTCACTGGAGATGGCCACGTAACAATATACGTGTGATTGGTTAATAAAAAGGCCAGGCAATTGGACTCATTCATAGGACAATGGCCGTGTATATTCTAATAGGACCAATCACACGTGACTAGCAGTCGCTCGTCCATGTAAAATGAAGTTACCCGTTAAAGTGGCAAGCCGGATCGCTTGTTCACGTAGCAAACTGGGTTGAGCATCTTTTCATCAGCATACCGCTCGTTCGAGAAGAAGGAAAAGGCAGTCTGGAAAAGTATTCGTGCCAATCGTGGTTCAGCTAAAATCATCCACACGTGGCAGCATAGTAAGAATGGCCAACGTGTTATATGGGCATATTATAACATATGTATGAAGTGGTCCCAAGTTATAAGTGCCACATGGTGCTAAAGAAGGTAGTGCACGTGCACGTTCCAGGTCGCTTGCATATTAAGAATAGTAAATCATACATACACGGGCAGCACGTTGCACAAACAAGAAATGTATATACTTTATATTAAGCATGGAGTATGGTCCCCACGTTGAAGTTGGCATGGAATTTGTATAACATGAATAATCCAACACTGCACCACAATACGGATCAACGCAACATAGAATGCACAGCTGGCAATGGCTCGTTCAAGATAGGGATCGTTCACTTGTTTATATCCAGCTCGTGTGGGCCAAAGTAAGGATCGTTCGTTCCATATAGCAGGTCACTTATTCACTCTTATGAGGAGTCGTTTATACACTGTTTTGAGACCTGCTCGCATAACCGTTTGACAGCTATATCCAACCATGAAGTGAACGCTGCCAACTGTAAAGTGCGCTCCACCAGCTGTCCAATCGCATTTCTGTAAATATAGGAGCGTGCGACGCAAACCGATTCACCATAATTAAAGCTTTGGCACCCGGATCCAAACTTCTCCTATAAATACCCCATTTCACCACACTTCAAGGGGGGCGATTTCCACCACCATGAAGTGTTGTCCAAAGGTTTCCTCCATTCTAGAGCTCTCCAACCATCATTAATGGCTTCCAAAACTCTCTTTCTCTTCCTCTGACATCAAGTGAATCTTATCTTCTCCAAACACCATTATTCTCACTCCAATTCACTCCAAGTGATCTCCAACCACCATTGCTCCTCTTCAAAGCTCGGATCTAACGCCATTTTCGTGATGGAATCAAGGAGAATCATCTAATCACAAGATCTAATCCATTCCTTCTTGAATTCAAGTGAGATCTAAAGCGAAAAGAGAGCGAAAAACGGGAAATCACCATAAAGAGAGTGAACATGTGTAATTAATGAGATGTGTGAGACGATGCTCCATGTAAATTGTTCCATGATAATGAGATTGTCTTCAAAAGTGGATGTAGATATTTCCTAGATCGAACCACTATAAAAACTCTCGTGTTTTTTTACCTTTTTACTGGCATTTGTGATTGTAGCCTCATTTTCTATTACATACCCCTGTGATGAAGTGTCGATAAGACACCTTTGGTGTTGAACCATTTTCGGTTTTAACATTTTGGCACCCATTGTGGGGCCGCATTCATACTTCCTTCTCTGATACTCTCTCACAAGGTTGAAAGCATTGCATTGAAGCTCAAAACCACCTCCTTTTCCAACATAATGGCTAAGTCAAGGAAGACCACGAGTAAGACCATTGAAGAAACCGCTAATGTTCCTAATAATGAAGTTACTCCACCTACTAATCGCTTTGAAGTCAGTGAAAACTCCATAGGTGGAGCCAGTGTAACTAAAGCTGAGCTAAACACCGTTATTGCCGACATGAACCAACAAATGAATGTTTCTACAAAAGCTATGATGGAGAAACTTGACGCCATCCTTAATGCTCGACCAAATCCAACCCTTCCGAAAGTCCATGTTGATCTTGAAGAAAATGACAATTCGTCTGCTTTTAACCATAATTGCATTGATAACATGGATGATGATTATGATTGGTTGAGTGACAAGGACAAAGCTAATATAAAAAAAATTGAAATCAAAAGCTAAAAACCATTCCGAGGTTAATGCTCAAAAGGTTACCACTCCCATTACGGGGGCACCTCCTCGCCGAGAAAGTAAACCACCTAAGATCTTTAATCAAAACCGCTTGCCCAGAAGAACATTTGGTAAAGAGCTTAGCTTTGTGGAGTAGCATAACACTGAAGAATACATCTCGGACATGATAGAGCAAATCATGAAGAAGATCAAGTTAGCAATGGCGATGAAAGAGAATAGGACTTCTCTCCCGAAAGGACTCCATTCACCGAAATAATCCTTGAAGCAGAGTGTCCAAAAAAGTTCAATCCTCCAACTTTGCCTCCATACAACGGCCGTGTTGATCCTAACTACTTCCTGTTCATATATGAGTGGCATATGAGTGCAGCTAAAGCGACTGACGAGATGAGATGTACATACTTCCCTCTCTATTTAGAAGGTGCTGCATCGTTATGGTTCATAAAGCTGCCACCTAAGTCAATAGACCGGTTCTCTGACCTGACCAAAAATTTCAAGGAGCAGTTCCGGTTGTATGCTACTAAAGCCAAGGATGCTATAATGCTCTCAGCAATGAAACAGAATCCAGGGGAATCCGTTAAAGCTTTTCTCAGTCGATTCAATGTTGCTTTGTCTAAAGTAAGGAACGCAGAACCTCGCATAATCCTTATGTCTCTACTCGGCGCTATAGATGAGAATAGTAAATTCGGTAGATGGATTAAAATGAAAGAGCCAAGCATGCTTGAGAAATTCTTTAAAAAAGCAGAAGAGTATATGAGAGTCGATAATAATCTGGTACCTCTTCAGATCATTGGTGGTAAACAACTTCTCGAAGCTTTGAAAAGTGCAGCTACTCAAACTAATCAGAAGAATACTCAGGGGCAGAAGTGAGCTAATGATGGAAACAACAACAAAGCTGACAAGAAAATTCGTCTCCTTGACTTTTCTGAGTTAACACCTCTGAATAATACACCTAAGAACATTTACCTTGCCACAAAAGGATGCAGAAGACTACTCGGAACCTATGCCAATAAAGATGAATGACCGTATAAACAAATCTGGGAAGTTTTGCAGGTTTCATAATCAGCCAAGCCACAATACCAACGAATGTAGGCATCTAAAATCATTGATTGAAGAGCTAATTAGGAAGAACTGCCTGCAACAATATGTGAAGAATCCCCAAGGGACAAACCCTTCTGCAACTCCCCAGGGGCAAGGGGCATCAAATGACCGATCCGGTCCAAGCAACAGAGCTACTGCTCAACCTGATCCAAGGCCGATAATCAACTGACAATCGTTGATGATGATCTAATATCCGCGGCTCATAATAAGCGATCACTATCGACTTTTCTTTACTCTTTGCTATGTTCTACTTTCTTGTAAAAAATTGTAATTTACATGCATTGTACCAAACAATAGCTTTACGAATGAAATCTTACATGCATGTATAAATCTCTGACTTGCAAAAGTTACGTGAAAATTTGCTAACAAACGATTTTTCATTACAATCTATCCAATTAGCATTTTCTTTCTCAAGGCCTGACAAATTGAAATGATCCCGACAAACACCAATTCAAATGTCAAGTGCCATAACCATCGATACGCATGATGCAAGGATGAAAGGCACCACTTCAACGAGTGAATAGGAAAAATCCCAATGAGTCAAACGGCGAAGAGAGAAGCAAGTAACCACGGATCTGAAACCCTAAAGGTCGCGGGAGTTCGTAAGCGTGAAACGAAATGCGTGAGTTCAATATAAGTGAAACGAAGCGTGGGAAATCTTACCACGAAGCGATGTAACCCACCAAAGGTCATGGGAATTCATAAGCGTGAAACGAAACGCGAGAGTTCACTATAAGTGAAACAACGCATGGGAGTTCGTTGCGTGAAGCCATGCAACCCACAAAAGGTCGGGGGAATTCGTAAGTGTGAAACGAAACACGGCAGTTCACTATAAGCGAAACAAAGCGTAACAGTTTGTAGCGTGAAGTGATGCAACCCACCAAAGGTCGCGTGAATTCGTAAGCGCGAAACGAAATGCGGGAGTTCACTATAAGTGAAACAAAGCGTGGGAGTTCGTAGCGCGAAACGATGCAACCCACCAAACATCAACGGGAAATCGTAAGCGCGAAACGAAACATGGGAGTTCACTATAAGTGAAACGAAGCGTAGGAGTTCGTAGCGCGAAGCGATGCAACCTACCAAAGGTCACAGGATTTCGTAAGCGCGAAACGAAATGCAATGGTTCATTATAAGTGAAATGAAGCATGGGAGTTTGTAGCGCTAAGCGATGCAACCCTCAAACGTCGCTGGAGTTCGCAATGTGAAGCAATGCGACAATCAAAAATTATTTCCATAGAGAAAGCAACTTCTAAACTCTCCACAAAAGAGATCAACAAGAGATCAACAATACTTAAAGGAGTTTATAATGTCGATTCAGTCGGCGGGAGAAAATGAGTATTGGGTTATAAATAGCCTCTCCAAAGTCGGGGCATCCAACGAAGTTTCCAATGTCCGAACTGATCGGCAAAGCAAACAAATGTTCAGCAGTAGAATTTCTTCCTATAGTGAAGACTGATGACGACCTCCTAAGATGGGGCACGGATATCAAAGCTTCTCAGAGAGGAGACTGAAATTGAATCGCAAATACGAATTTCACAAATGTGAAATATTGAATACCATCATTTAAAAATGATAGCGTTTGAAATCCGCAGTCGGCTTTAGTCAATTAGTTAATTTTAGGCGTTAACGCGAAATCAAATTTAAATATCGTGTTTGTACAGATGAAATTTAACGAGCTTTAAACCGTTAAATAAAATAGTCGTGTATAAGCACTTTATCCAAATTCAAAGAACAATTCGCTATAATTTATTACTTAATGATTAACTAACCCACTATCGATGTGGACAGTCGATGGAGAAGTATATGTCCAAATAGTGCAACCACTTGTTTTAAAAATAGAACAGGTGACACAAAACGTATGAATTCAACATATGATCTACCATAGCAAACAGAGCTACAACAGAGTCTCAACACAAAAACATATCAAGCGCAAATTGTGTTTATTTCGAAGCCCGCATTCCTCGCAAGCGAAAAATACAAGCTTCGAGTGAAAAATGTTAACACCGTTATAAAAAACGCAGTTCAGGAAATACTGCGTCAACTGGTAGCAATGATGCAGATGCATTTCAAAGTGTATGAGTCTTAGCCTGGTCGAGCACAAAATGGTTGAACAACAAACTAAATGATGTGATCGTGCATCGTTTGCTCGGTTACAAGCGGCCGCATACTGCCGGGTTCGATCAAGCTTTATACGGTCACGCACTATGACTCGGTCGCACGCTATAGCGTGTTTACAGACTACATCTCGGCCGCGCACCACATCTGCTATGTCGAGTATATTAACAACCGGATCGCACTCCCTAGGTCGCGCATTACGTCGGTAATACCATGGACACGTATAAATCACATATTGGATAATATGGCTGCACGCGTGGGCATCAATATGTTTCCAATGGAACACCAAGTCACTGGAGATGGCCATGTAACAATATAAGTGTGATTGGTTAATAAAAGGACCAGGCAATTGGACTCGTTCACAGGACGATTATCATGCATATTCAAACAAGACCAGTCACGCGTGACTAACAGTCGTTCGTCCATGCAAAATGAAATTACCTGTTCACGTGGCAAGCCGGATCGCTTGTTCACGTAGCAAACTGGGTCGAGCATCTTTTCATTAGCATACCGCTCATTCAAGAAGAAGGAAAAGGCAGTCTGGAAAAGTATTCATGCCAATCGTGGTTCAGCTAAAATCATCCACATGTGGCAGTATAGTAAGGATGGCCAACATGTTATATGGGCATATCATAACATATGTATGAAGTGGTCCCAATTTATAAGTGCCACATGGTGTTAAAGAAGGTAGTGCACGTGCACATTCCAGGTCGCTTGCATATTAAGAATAGTAAATCATACATACACAGGCAGGACGTTGCACAAACAAGAAATGTATATACTTTATATTAAGTATGGAATATGGTCCCCACGTTGAAGTTGGCATGGAATTTGTATAACATGAATATGCAAACACTGCACCACGGTACGGATCAACGCAACATAGAGTGCACAGCTGGCATTGGCTCGTTCAAGACAGGGATCATTCACTTGTTTATATCCAACTCGTGTGGGCCAAAAGAAGGGTCGTTCGTTCCATATAGCAGGTCACTTGTTCCCTCTTATGAGGAGTTGTTCATATACTGTTTTGAGACCTGCTCGCACAACCGTTTGACAGCCTGTTTCCAACCATGAAGTGAATGCTGCCAACTGTAAAGTGCGCTCCACCAGCTTTCCAATGGCATTTCTGTAAATATAGGAGTGTGCGACCCAAACCCGATTCACCATAATTACAGCTTTGCCACCCGGGTCCAAACTTCTCCTGTAAATACCCCATTTCACCACACTTCAAGGGGGCAATTTCCACCACCAGGAAGTGTTGTCCAAAGGTTTCCTCCATTATTCTCAAGCTCTCCAACCGTTATTTATGGCTTCTAAAGCTCTCTCCTTCCTCCTCTAACATAACTGGATTTCATTTTCTCCAAACACCATTAATTCTCACTCCAGTTCATTCCAAGTGATCTCCAAACACCATTGCTCCTCTTCAAAGTTCGGATCTAACGCCATTTTCATGATGGAATCAGAGGGAATCATCTTATCTCACAAGATCAAATTCATTCCTTCTCGAATTCAAGTGAGATCTCAAGCGGAAAACAAGAGCGAAAAGCGGGAAATCACAATAAAAAGAGTGAACAAGTGTAATTAATGAGATGTATGAGATGATGCTCTATTTAAATTGCTCCATGATAATGAGAATGTCTTCAAAAGTGGATGTTGATCTTTCCTAAATCAAACCACTATAAAAACTCTTTTTTTTTTTTTTTTTTTTTACACTTTTTTACTGGCATTTGTGATTGTGGCCTCATTTTTTATTACATACCCCTGTGGTGAAGTGTCGATAAGACATCTTTGGTGTTGAACCATTTTCGGTTTTAACAGAGCTCATCAACCAGCTTTTGCCATTGGGTTAGCTTTTAATGTTGCTCTTCATCTTCTCCAAATCCTTAACCATTTCATTCTGGTCTATTAGGCATATTTAAGTTAAAGTGGACTCCTTTCAAGAATCAGTGAGGAAATCGCTAAGCAAGTGTCCTTGGTGTTGGATCAAGAGTGTAATGTGGCCTCTGGTTAATTTGTTGTATATCAGCAGGCGTGGGCGTAGCAGATGGAGGTACAATGGGCATAAGGCTGATGGAAGTTTGAGTGGCATAGGCTGGATCTTTATCTGCCCTAGAACGTTAATGGGAATCATCTTTACCTTGATCCTTATCCCTATCATCTCTGTCTCTCTTCTTCTTCTTCTGGTTATCCTCATCATGCCTATCTCGGTCATAGTAATCATCACAAGATCTCTTGCTCTGCTCATCTTTATCCTGGCGATCCCTTTCCTCCTGAGCTTTTCTCACTCTTCTATGTTCACCGGTCTTTCCATGATAACAGGTTGGAGCATAACGTTGTGGGTTATAAGAACCTCCATAGCGGTTAGAGTCATCAACATAAGGATGGCTCATGGTTTGACCTGAAACAAAAGAGAACAAGAGTTTAGTGTTTATAGCAGCAAGTACTGGGGAAGAATAGAAAACACATGCAAGGCATAAACGCTCTAAGTGTGTGCGGTATGTGATCTAACATGCATCGAACAACGAATCACTCATAGATTTTGAAGTCAAAGTCGCCGCAATTTCATAGATAGGTTTTTGTGAAGGGGTTAGACCTAATTCAGAAGACATCTTGGCGGCCTATGGGAGAGAGTTTGGATATTATAATATCACTTGTAGCAAGTTCGCTTTTCGTGAAGTTAAGATCGCTCAATCTCCCGTACATCTCCATGAAATCATCCTCGTATGTAACTGGAATAGTAGGATTGGTGCTAGTTCTTTCAACATCCAAATAACCTTTATTCGCGATCTCTCCTTCCTCGAGTTATTCCTCAATCGTTGTCGGGCCTTTACCTTCGCGATGAATAATTTCTTCCTCTTCAATGGAGGGTAATTGAGGTTGGACGGACAATTCAGCTCCGTCAACTAGGTCTAAACACTACTTCAAAGAGGACCCATCTGTATAACTCTTCTTTCTAGCATCCTCTCCAGAAGCTGGGGCACCCAATGCCTCAGGCATAGAGCGAGGAGTAGATGAAGTTTCTTTAGAAGGAATAGCTCTAGAAGGATCAAACAATCCAAACTCATGAAGAAATTCTTCCTTGATTAAAAACATTTTAGTCTTCTCTATGTCTTTGACGACCTTTAAAGATTCAAGATTAGATTGTCAAATAACAGAGTCCTTGATAAGAGATGGAATTTCTGCAAAAGAAAAGGAAGATTTAGTGATTGACACTTAGAAAAGTCAGATACGAAGTATCATGTGCAACAGTGTTCACCTCCTTCCATCCAGATCATGTAGAAGCTCTCGGAGCATCGAACATAGAAAAACTGGTCCAAAAATCCCGAAGCACTATCAGACAAATTGAGGATAAGCTTGCGAATACAAGAACCTTCAACAAAGATAATATAAGGGTGGTCCTTTCTCCTTTTAAATGAGCATAAATAGAAGATGTCCTGTAGAGTAGGCATACTACGCCTTGTCCTCATAAAAAGCACGTAAAGCCGTAGTTAAATGGAAAAGCCATTTGGGTGTAGCTGGAATGGAGCAATGGCCACATGTCGAAGTATCATCTGTAAAAATGGATTGGAAGGAGGAACGACGCCACTCATCTAGATTTGACGATTAACAGCCACAAATCCAAGGGGCGGTAGATCAGCAATCGCATCCTTTCCCGGTATTATCGCATCAGCTTCGGGATGCCAAATTGAGTACATAGTTACTTCAAAACATGCAAAATAATGATGTAGAGCATCATTCCGATGGCGGATTTCGGATAGGACGGGGACCGGGAACTAGCTAATTTGATGTTAATCCTAGAGCTGCAATTGTTGTAGCCTAAGAAGCAGAAGTAGAAGTTCCAACTTGAATAGAAGCAGTCACATCTTCAGAGTGATGACGAACCTTTTGTCGAGTATCCATTCTACACAAACGATTTGTTTACAAATAAATTACAGGTACGCATTTCCTAAGCGCGACATGTTGTGAAAAATTATACAAGTCATTAAAAAACGAAGCTTGAAATCTACAATTGGTGTGTGTCGATTAGTTGGTCTCAAACATCGTTGCGAATTTGAACTAGAATGTCATATCTGTACAAGCAATGTTTGACAAGTTATAAATTGTTAAACGAAACAATCTTGTGTAGGCACTTCAGTCGGTTCAAGTCAAGAAGTTCGTTATAGTTTATTTTTAATGACCAACTAATCTGTCATGTCATTGATGTGGGCAGTCGATGACAAAATATTAGTCCAAAAACATGCAAGTATTTGTCATTTTACAGGATAATTAGCAAGGATGCGCACTCAATTTTCAAGTTACAACTCGGGTCGTTTAAAAGCCTGGGTCGTTTAAGAGTCGGGGTCGTATTTACATCGATATCGCTTGTGTGCTGTGGATCAAAAAATATGCGCTCCGAAAGCTAGAAGCTTTGGTCGTTCACCGACCTAAAGGAATGAATCATTCGTCGAACTGAAGGCATGGGTCATTTACCGACACAAAAGCATGTATGGGTCATTCGCAGTCCACAAGTATACAAAAGCAAATCACACAGATCCGTTGATACGGACAATTAACGAAGGAAATTCACGCTTACAAATGATCCAGATCCAAACTATAAAGACCAACTTATACATCGACAACAAAGATCCATCCAATATCAATGAAAATCATGACTAGCAAGGAAACTTGTACATCAACACATCGGAAATGATCAACATAACAGAATATTCAAATACAAATTTGTGATTCCATTCGAAGCAGAAATTCAAATACAAGCCATGGTTTGATCGGATCTAGTTCCAAATACAAATCCTCAAATTGACCTAAACCCTAAATGCTTGGAATCGGTTCAACGAGAAAACCAGAAGGACTCAACACCTACAATGGGTTGAGATTAAATTGGATGATCGGAATCTGGTGGTGGGGGCGTCCAGGGACTCAACAATGTCGGGGCAACTCAGATCTGACGAAATCGGCTACAAGATTGAGTCAAATTAATTGCAATCCGGATGGCGAATTGGATTCAGGTGAGGTTCGAAGCTTTGTTGAACGTCAGTGGTGCGGATACGATTAGCAGCGAAGTTGGATGAAAGTGAAAAGGCAAGTACAGAATGAAGAAATATTTCTCAAGAGCTTTTCACCATTAAAAAGCTTTTTCAGCAGATAAGGTAAAGTGAACAATGAGGGATCCGAAAAGGCATATAAAGCAGTTGAAGACAGCTGCGCTCAAGCCATTCAACAGGCCCATGCCAACCCACCATAATTTGCATGGGCCAGTTCCTTAAGTGAACATATCACGACCCATCTAGAAAGTATGAAGCCCGCCCAATCCGAAGCTCACATTATTTCTAATAACACGAACAACGAGAGGCAAATGTTAATCTACTAAAAATTGTGTGTAAATGGAGGGATTGCACATGGTTTACGTATATGTGTCATATGTGAAGTAATGACATGGGTCGGTAGTAAAAAAAGCAAATGTATAGGTCAGTTACAAATAAAGTGGGTCGTTCCCTAATGGGTTGCGATCAAAGCATAATTCAACGCCTAAGGGTCATTCGCGTTCTGGGTCGTTCGAACATGATTGGGTCGCAAAGCCTTGATTCGGCCTGCTTTAGGTCGTTTGTAATAGATGGAGGCACATAGAAACACACCCGACATGAGTATAGGTCGGTGAAGAGATATGAGGCACGGGTCGTTCACCGAGTGGGTCGTTAGGGTCGGGTCGTTGACTGATCCATAGAGTCGGGTCGTTGGCCGACCTAGAAAGCTGAATGCACACAATTTTGAGCCTCAAAACCATTTCGAACTTCGACTATAAATACCCCCACCTTCTCATACATAAAAGGGATCGAATTTTCTACCTAGAAGGGATGCCATTTTCAATCTCTAACATTGCTAAAGCATCTCCAACTCCATTAAAGCATCTTCAATCGAGATTCAAGCATCTCCATCAACATCTCCATTGAGAATTCGAGTATTTCTCCGAAGAGATCGAGAGACAGAGAATCATCGTGAAGTTGTGAAGAGAAAAAGAGAGATTTATTGTAAAAGTGATAAAAATGGATGAAATGAAGTCAAACATGTATCTTGTAGTGAAGATCATAATAATATCCTCGATTAAAGTGGACATAAGCCAAATCTAAGGCCGAACCACTATAAACACTCTCTTCTTTTACTGTTTTGCATATATTCTTGCTCTTAACCTTGTTTTTCACAGAATTAAAGTGTTAATACACCTCTTGGGTGTTAGCATCCACTTTGGTATTTAACAATTGTCTCTATAGTCAACTGTTTTTCTCCATTGCTTGTTATCCACATGATCATCCTCATATACAAAACGCGACGCGATGGAGAGCCCACATGTGGAATGTAATATTTTCTTTCAAGTCAAATGTATTATTCCTTATCCTTTTGGACAATCTTTTTATCATTATATATTTAATTTTAGGGATACGAGGGATATCTTCGGCACCCCAATCGATAGTATTCTTTAAAATGAAAAATGAGTATATAACTTATGAATAAAATTTCAAAGAAAAGATATTCAAATTCGTAAATTAGAAGAAAATGTAAGGAAATTCAACATAGCATGTGTAAGCCAATTTAGAAAACAAATCAACTAAACACGACTTTAATGATTATAATGTATTAAGTCAACCAAGTCAAGACACAAAAATATAAGTTGACGGTATGTTATATTATAGCGTAACAATGACTATAGATGCTAAATCAATGTAAATTGCCAAGGACGAAAACTGATTCATGATGGTTCGAAAACAATTTTCACAATTATATATAAATCAAGTATTGCAAGTAATATATTTTAATGTGCATCTTCCCTAGCATATATATTCTTATTTTTATGATGAAATAACGGTTATAATCATTTGAATTTCAAGTATTTTCTGTCCTAGAATGAAACTTACGTACATGGGCTAGCAAAATTAAATGACACAAAAATACAATATGTTAATTAACAACCATAATTAACACAAACTTACTTTTTAGTGCAAAAGCAAAATAAAAACTTTTGTAAGGCTATTTTTTGAACATATGACTTAGAGATAAATAACAATTGTTATTTCAGTATAGACTAACACAACAAATTCTTTATAATCTACAAACTAGATAAAATATACAGAGATAAGCTCAAGCAAGTAGTAACATGCAATGTCAATGACTAAAAGTGAAGACTAACATTGTAACCTAACGTTTACTTTACTTAAAAAGATAACATATCGATATGATTTTCCATATTTTCTTCATTTATGCTTCATAGTGCGATCTCCAATCCGAAAGTGATAAAGGAAACAAATTATAATTTCTAGCTAAGCTACCTAGATACCTCACTAACCATACATCTTTTGGTACAACGCATAATCCATCTTTTGTAAATTCTATGCTCTCTTTTCCCAACTTACCCCAGCTAGGCTTGTAATTGCCATGCCCATTTCTTCTCAAAGATCCTAAAAATAATAATAGATATAGCTGTGAAGAAAATTTCATGTATCTTCTAATCGGATTATATTAAATTTATCCTTTTCTTTTCAATTCTCTTAGGATTGATGTAATAATAATATTTTATACTTAAAAAGTGAAACAACATACTTAGCAACATGTATACTGTAGTTTTCTATAAGGGCACATCGCACATCATCAGTTTTCTTTATATTAATCAAATTATGACTATAAAACACTTCATACATATAATGTTCTGATTGTAAACAATCCATTGATATGTATAAAATTCTCACTGTAAAAAACTATTTTAGTATATATTTTTTGTAAAGAAACACTTAATATGCACATGAAGCGTTATACAAACAACATATTGTAAGTACTTCAAATTCTGATTATTTTAGTTCTTATGGTATTTGAATAATTATTTTGACACTAGCAAAGAAAACAAAGCATTACATCAGGCAAGAGTGCATGTAGATAAAGTTGTATCCTAAGCTAATAAAACAAAAAAAAGAACAAGTATTACCTGTTGAGGGGGGGGGGGGGGGAGATTAATTTGCAAAACATGGCAATATATTGTAAATGAAACAAAAACATAATAGTGAGCAGCTGCTCGCTGCAATTCATAGCCGCTAAAAGTTTGTAGTTCAAAACTGTTATAAATAGCTAACTTGTAGATGAACGTTCCGTATTTTTAGTAATCAGATATTTAAATTATTTTATTATTTTTAATATTTGTTTGGAATTTAAATAAATTTATAATACAGAATGCGTTTATTATAAAAAAGTTTTAAGGTTAAATTTATATTTAATATAAAACGAGCTCGTAACGTCGCAGTAGTTCGTAATTTATGATTTGAACTTCCGTCGAATATACATAATCCATTTTGAGTCGGAATTCTGTGAAAGTAGAAACGTTTGAATCCATTTGATTATAATTTTCTAACGAAAGAGAAAAATGGAGATTTCAACTTATAGACTGTTAGTTATGTCCAATTCAAATTTCGAATAGTCGCTATGGAATTCTTTAGTAAACGATAATGTTTATTTAATAAATTATAAAGGATTTCTATATAATTTGAATATCGTTTAACCTAGAATTTTAATTGTTGAGTTTAAAATATATATTGATTTATTTTGAAATTTTATAAGATTCCATTTGAGTGTGTGTGTGTGTGTGTGTGTATATATATATATATATAATGGATTCTATCATATTTTATTGATATTATATAGGTCTTAAAAATAGTTATTTTTCAAACAACATCCATTTCCAATGAAACAAATTTTATTGGAATACATATGGCTTATTATTGTTAGATTTTCAATTTGAAGACAATTGAAATTATTTTATTTGTGTTTGCAATTTAAAGATGAACAGATAAATAAAATGAAATTAAAATAATGCATTTGTGCAAACGAAATCTATTTTCAACGAAATTAATTTCACTGGGTTCAGAACATTAAGACGTAACGAAACATCCATTTTTCCTGTGTTTAGAGTTTGAATATTTCGATATGAATATAGAACAGTCAACGAGAACCAGTAATAACCAAATAAAAACAAATCGTTCAATCAATCAATTAAACTATATATTTAAGAGCCCTTTACTATCTCTGACAACTACCCTATTTTTTTTTAACTCGCATTGCTTAGGTCCTAAGAGAAATACAGTCGATGTGGCCATGAAAAGAAATGTAAATGCAGATAGCTTAACCTACTCTAATTAAATAGGCACAGTCATATGAAAGGAAAGCACATCCTAAAAACTCCTACATACCTATTAACGTACACATGCACATGCTAATTAGCATGTCAGCCTAGGTACCAATCTACGTTCTACAGCCTATATACGAGAGATGCATGAACATGCCTCGAAATCGACATGGCATTTCTATCTAACCCATTCGTTCATCTATAAATACATACCTCTTCATTTCGTTTTTCTCCACATTTCTATCTAACCCATTGGTTCGGAAATATATAGAGCATGAGATGGGTTCATCAGTAGACAACTTGCGAATGGTGTTAGCAATAGAGTGGGAGTAAGAAGGCGATGGAGGAAATGCCTGATTGTGTTTTTAGGGACTAATCCATAGTTTATTTATGCCTAGTTTTATTAACGTAAGTTAGCGTAAATAATATATATATATATATATATATATATATATATATATATATATATATATATATATATATATATATATATATATATATATATATATATATAAGTTATACAGTAGAGCGTGAGTATAAAATTCGAAGTGCCTGATCCCTTTTTGAATATTCCCAGTAATATTTTAAGTGCGCCTAATCTATGCCTAACCTAGTTTGTAACGTGCCCTGTCATTAGGGGTGAGCATTATTCGGTTAAACCAAATAAACCAACCAATCCAATTTATTTTGGTCGGATTGGTTCGGTTATGAAATTAAATCGGTTTGTAATCGGCCCGGAAAAATATTAAGTTCGGTTATCGGTTTATCCAAATTAACCGAACTTTTACTATATTTTCAAAATTATCAATATTATAATAAATATTTTAGGTTAGTTTATTTACTTAAGTAAATTTTAATAATCGCCTATGTGTCAAAATTAATATTAGAAAGCATAAAAATCATAAATAATAATACTCTAATCATATATTTATAATTTATTTCAAATTATAGTGAATATTCCAAACACAAATTATAAAACATTTTTAATTCGGTTTAATCGGATAACCAGCCAAACCAACCAAACTTAATTTGGCTGGTTTGGTTTGGTTTTCATTTTTATTGGTTTTAGTTCGGTTTGACAAATTTCATCATCGGATAAACCAAACCAACCAAATGCTCACCCCTACCTATCATATTAATAATGCCTAATTGCCTTTAACCAAGAATGGAACGTGCCTAAGCAGGAAGGAATATGCTTGATAATATATCCATTACGGGACGAATAATGTGCCAAATCAATTATTCAGTATCCAATCATAGAATAACATGCCTAATCCTTTTATTGAGCCTAACTATATTTACGTGTCTGCCCAAGTTATATAATATATATATATGCCTAACATGAGTAGGAATTAGGTAAACAAATTATTGTTAAGTGTTTTTTTTTTTTTTTTTGCATAGCAAGGAGGTTGAATGGCCCCTACCATGTTTATTAATAAATAAAGTCAAATTACAAGTACAAAACAATTATCAAGAAACACTTCTAATGATAGATAGGACCAATACTTGTTTAGTAGTAAAAACACCGCTAAACACCCTAGTGTTCCTTTCCATCCACAAATAATATAACGTTTTCTTGAATAACTTCAAAAGCAGACATCCTTGAATACTCTTCCATCTCGTAGCTTTAAATATAATAAACCATTCATCCTGAGATTTAGTTGCTGGAGTGTGTAGCCCAAAATGCATAAGAACGTTGCTCTCGACAAAACTCGAAAACTCACATTCAAAGTAAATATGTTGAAAGGTTTCAGGGAAATTCCCACACATAATACACGTATCATCATCAATGATCCCACACATTTTCAGTTTGCTTCTTGTATGTACACCATTCATAAGAATACGCCACATAAAAACATTCTCTTTTGGAATTGCATTTGAAAACCAAATTATGGAATGCCAAGGGAATATAGCACTTGCATTCGAAATAATCTGGAAAGACAAAGAGATGCAATGCAACTTACCAGTCCACGTCGCATGGCATCCTTCAGAAGGCATTGGAGTGCAACAGATTTTGTTCCATACCAATTGAATGTTATGAGAACTGGTATTGGGAGGAGAAATGATTCCATTTGAACATAAACTAGAAATTGCCGCCTTCTCATTTATTCCTGTTAATCTCCTCCCATCATAATCAATGTAGTGAGAGATAATGAAACCGTCCATGCACCAGGGATCAAACCAAAAGGAAATACGGTTTGCATGCTGCCTACCACATCTGAACATCGGCAAAAATAATCCCCTATGACATAACACGTTCTTCCAATTCCAGCTACTAGTATTCGACACTTCCATCGTCCAAAATAAGTGAATATCTATTAGATTTATATCTTGGTCATACAGTAACGAAATGGAACAAACCATATGATGTTAGGACCGTATCGACGGCACAACACGACGAAGCTAGTTTGGTTAGAGTTGGTAGCTACGGGGGTTTTTAATTAAATTAAACAAACTGTTTCAGCGGCAAATGGAAATCAAGGTGAGTATAACTCACTCGGTTTTATCCTACTTATATTTTATATAAGTTGGGTTTTATATTTGTATGCTATGGTTGCTTATTTTTGGATTTTTGCTGAATATATTGATTTAACAGATTAAATCAAACGTTTATTTAATTTAATTGAAATCAATTGTAGTTTTTAACGATTGAAACCAGCTGAGGTAAATTACCTCGTTGGTCACATTTATAATAATATAAACGTATAAAATTAATAGTTGGATGTTTAAATTAACGTTATTGTTTGATTATTGAAATTATATACGAATATTAAATTGGATGGTATCATTTTCAGGTAACCTATTTGGATGCTGGTAAAAACACAGTCGAGGAATCCAATTGGTTTCCTTAAATATATTAAATGTTGTTTATTTTCGTGTTATCATTATATGAATTGTTCTGATTGGAGGATTGATTGATTGTTGATCGTTGATTAGAAATTCAACGTTTATTTTGTTTTAACCACTGGGTAGTATTGGTTGAATAATTGCCAGCATATGGCCTATAAATTAATTGTTTACTAGATGTCAATTTATGTCATGTGAATCTATAGAAATGAAGTTATAAAATTTATTTTATAACTGAACACAGATTTTTTATTTTTTATTTTGAATAAAAGTTTATTTAAAGAAAATAAATATTATTATTTATAAGAAATTATTAAATGAATTTATAAATCAAATTCTTATGTTAATAAGATTTATGACCAAATGAGCAGAAATTAACATAACGGTTAAGAGTTAGATTTATTATTTCTAGGAAATAATTAAATGGAGTTATTTAAATTAATTAATTTAAAGGAAGGACTAATTAGAATTGTTTAACGAAATAACAATGTTTTGAGGTGACTAAGTCAACCGTTTAACATGGATTTATTATTAAATTGGTTTGTTCTCAATTAACCTAATGGAATAGTTTAACCAATTTTTTATTTGACACAAAAATGTGTGATCTTCTAATAGAAGAGAGCATACACATATATGTATAGAAAGAGAGGAAAAATAAACAAAGTCCTCAATAACTGCCAACATGCTTTACCGGTAACCAAAGTTACATATCAAAACATCTCGGACCATGACTATAGGTATAGTATAGTAGATAGATGAGCTCCGGATAAACCACCGCCCATCATACTACAGAATCGAGTTTGGGCAAGGCCACCACCTGATAATGTAGTATATCTACTTCTTCACCACGCCATAGTCTCTCCAAAAAATACAACTAAAAATATATGTGAGAAGAACAACACAATGAAAAAAGTACACTCCAGATCAGCACTCCAATAAGCTCCTCAACATAAATCGACAACCTACGACCTGAATGAGACTAACCAACCATAAGCTACCATCATATATATATATATATATATATATGTGTGTGTGTGTGTGTGTGTGTGTATACATATAATATATATATATATATATATATATATATATATATATATATATATATATACACACGTGTGTGTGTGTGTGTGAAAAGGAAAAAACCATAGAATAAAAGGAAACAAATAAAATACTCAATAAATCAGATGTCAATAACAAGTGCATATTCTATTATCTCTAAAATACTTATTTATCCTTATAAACAAACACAAATTATTTCTAAATTTAAATAGAAATCTCTCAAACATAGTATCCTTATTTAACTTATAGTGAGGATTAGACATCTAATCTAGAAGAGAAGTAACGATCCTAATGATTAAGTTATCAGTAGAAACAAAATTAGATTGAATCATTCTCTGATTTTTTTCAAACCAAATAAACCAGCAAATAATATTAACTAAAGTATCTAGAACATATCTATGTTTAAAATTAAAATCAAATCTAAAACAATTCCAATAATAATCACAGTTTCTAAAAACATCTAAACAGTTAAAAACATAAATTCCTAAACCATATTTAAAATATAATAGGTTTTTGTAGTAGAGAAAAATAAATGATCAACACTCTCATCCAGTATACTACAAAAACAACACTTAAAATCAAAAATAATATTTTTCTTCTTTAATTTCTCAACCGTATTAAGTTTCTTATGAATAATCAACCACATAAGAAATTTTGCTTTAGGCGGAGAATTCGCCTTCCATAAAAACTTAAATATAAACATTGAAATACCTAAAAAATTAAGGAACTTATACATAGATTTAGAAGTATACTATAGACTCTTCCCAAGATCCTAATAAATGTTATCACCAATATTATCCAAATGATAGATAGACAACTTTGCATATAATAAAGCAAATTGCTTGAACACTGACCCTTCTAAAATAGTTTCAAATGCAAATTCCCATGGGCTATCTAAACTACCTCTATAAACTTCATCAATCAATGCATTCTTAAAGCATCAAATCTCAAAAAGTTCTCTAAATTCTATTTTAAGGGGCGCTCGAGGAATCCAAGAATTATGCTAGAAAAATGTAATATTTTCTGAATGGACAGTCAGCTTACAACCAAATTTAAGAAAATCTAAACATTTCAGTATAGAATTCCAAAAATAAGATAATCTATTATTCCAACTATAACTAGAATCAACTATAAATTTGCCCCCAACATAATAAAATATAGAAACAATTTGCTTCCAAGTAGTCGACATTTCTGCGTTCCTAAAATTCCATAACCATTTGGCTAACAAGGAAGAGTTAAAATTATAAAGATTGACGATCCTTAGACCCCCATCCTTCTCAGATCTACAACAAACTTCCCAATTAAATAAACATTTATAACATCTACAAATGTTATCTCCACTCCAGAGAAAATTACGTCTAATTCTATCAATTTTCGCAATTACCCAATGAGGAAATCGATGGACGACCATCCAATATGAAGGAATAGTGGACAATACAAAGTTGACAAGAACTAATCTACCTGCTCTTGATAAAATTGGTTATTCCAACTAGATAATCTATTATTAATTTTATCAATAATAAAATCCAATTTTCATGTTTAAATTTTGAAGGTCTAATTTTAAAACCCAACTAATCGAAAAGGGAATTCATAGCAGAACAGTTTAAGGTATCAGCAACTTGATTCTCGACATAGTCAAAATCATTAAGAATCATAACCGAACTTTTATCAAAATTAATTCTGAGACCAGATAACATCTCAAAACAATAAAGAATAAACTTCAAAGCAATAATATGCTTGGGTAAGTAGGAGGAAAATAATAATGTATCATCTGCAAATTTAAGTATTGATATTTCATTATTAAACTCCTCGTTACCTGCTAATCCTAAAATTCCTTTCCTCGCTACTCTCTTAATAATTTTGGGGAAAACATCAACAGTAAGATTAAACAGAGGAGATGATAAAGGATCACCTTGTCTAAGGCCCCTTTTAGATTGAATTTTCTTACCAATAATACCATTGACAACAATATTAGAACAACCTGATTTGAGCAAAAGCATGATCCAATTGATCCATCTAATACTAAAACCCGTAGCTAAAAATAACTCACAAATAAAATCCCAATCAACTGTAACACCCCACCTCCGCCAGGGTCACTCTTGCAAGTACACTGGCTTTGGAGGGGTGTTGGACAAGGTAAACATGCATGAAGATATCACAAGACAGAACATATAAGTAAAACAGAGTAAATAAAGCAGCGGATAAAACTACTATTTCAAAACCATAGTCAAGTTACATCATAGTACTTAGTCATTATTTTCCAACTACTACAAGTCTAGAAAACATAAACTGAAAACTGGAAATAACATAAAGTAAACTATCCCCAAAGTAGACGTGGTAAAGCCATAGCGAGCTCAGGTCCAAACCGTACATGAGCTATCCAGAAAGCAAGCTAAAGATCCAAGCTAGGTGCTAGCGTTCCCACCCTGAGAACCTGGGGGGGGGACGGAAGAAAAGAGGCGAAAGGAAAGCATGTCAGTCAAAAAGACTGGTAAGTCCTACCTACTATTAGTATAAAAACTAATAAAGTTAACTGGACATGTAAAACAGAGATGAAACATAGGATGATAACTGGCATGGTGGAAAGTTAACAAGATAGATCAAGTGTGGCATCGCATATACAAGGTTAAGTTGCACCAAGTGTACTAGTATTCTAATCCATGTCAAGTATAAACAAGAAATGATCCCTTGGCCCAAAGTTGGCCCAACATCATGAGATGACCTAAATCAAGGTCCAACTACTCGGTCTAGTCGGTCGGCTCCCTATAAGCCTAACTCGTCGTGTGTTGGTGTCATACGGCCTAATCATGGAATGTAGTTAACTGTGCAAGGTCCACCCCAGGGTGTATCCAGCCCTAAGGTGTAAACCACAGACACAATTCAAGCACGCATAGTCTAAACTTACCAGTGCCCATGTTCAACTCCGGACTTAATGTGCACGACCATGGTCCGCCTGAACTTAACTGGTGCACTATTCAGCCGTCTCTTTTGGTCTCTTACAATCAGTCAGTAATCGTGCCCCACCCTAGCCTAGTCCACGGTATCCAGATACTCCCAAGTAGGTTACTGCTGAAAATGGCCATGTAACTAGGGTTTTAAATGGGTTAAGTGTGGTTAACCCTATCCTAACCATGTATTGAGTTGGTCAAGTGTGTCCAAGAAGTTCATGACTTAACCCTATCAATACATCGTGTTCAACTGGTTAAGTATATTCAAGTAGTTCATGACTTAACCCTACCAATCCATCGTGTTTAATTGGTTAAGTATTCAAGTAGTTCATGACTTAACCCTACCATGTGGCATTAATTAACTTAATACACCCAACCTCTCACATTAGACTTTGTTGTGGTTACTAGTTAAGCTGGGCGGGTCCGGGTAGCTTTACACCACAACCTAGTATAACCTCAGGTTTTAAGTGCGATATGACCAACTACTCACATTGGGTCCTATTGTTTGTAGCCACTAGTTAAGCCGGTCGGTTCCGGGTAGATTTATGCTACAAACTCAACCCAACCTCGAGTTGGCCACTTTCATGTTTTCTACATGTCATGTCCACGTTCATGTTTCAAACATAATCACATGTCATATTTCAAGTCATGTTTCATGTCATTTAAGCTTACCCATAACGTAACCCCATCGCACGTAAGTTCGCATCAACGCAAATAGATCAAAAAAAGGGGGAACATAAGAATATGACAAGGTGGGCATAAGATGGCAAGGTCTATCACAAGTTAAACGTGGTGATATTTGAGGCAAAAGGGGTTCATCATACTAGCATATGGCCTCAACATGTATGATAGCATAAAAGGTGACTTGGCCTCAGACATATCAAATAGCACAAGGGTGCTTTGGCCTCAAGCATGCATAATAGCATAAGGGTGATTTGGCCACATGCATGCATAATAGCAAATAGGCTCAATACCATTATACGCATGTTAAGGAACATGAGGGGTTAAGGTTTGTTAACATGCATAAGCCATAATCCATCTCATAGTATTTTTTTCCCAAAGGTCAACATGAACGGTACTAGGTTCATGATAGGTCCACAATCATAGATCAAGAGAGGCATGAATAGATCTATGCATACAATGATAGGTTCATGGCAAATATTGCGCTTAGGTCCAATTCCAATCTACATATGTATGGCATCAAACTTAGCAAATAGGGTGATACACTTTTGATTAGCATATAGATTCATAACATCATATGCAAGTTAACATCAAGGTTTTAAGATGGTTCTATGTTGCATTTATGCATAACTACCAAGTTTTATGTTGCATTATGCATAACCACCAAATAAAGCTTATAGCTTTCTACCCAAAAAGTCAAGGTGATAGTCCCATAACCATAGATCAAAAGAGTCATGTATAGATCTATGCATACAATGATAGATGCAAGGCAAGTGTTACACAAAAATCCCATTTCAACTTGCTACATGTCATATTAAGTTCATAGTTTAAATCTAAGAGAAGAATAGGGCTTAAAAAGCGTGGCTATGAGAACTAGAACTCAATAGAACAAGATTGAGACGTTGTAGAAGCTCTAGGAACCCTCAAATCAAATAAAGCTCCAAGTTGTCTTGTTGGAGAAGAAGCAAATCCCTTGATTTGGTGAAGAAAGCCAACTCTACTCTCTTGGTTTGATGTAGAAAGATTGCACTTTGGCCTTGAATCTAGTTTTGGAAGCTCAAGTTCATATGAATGAAGATGGAGGCCATGATCAAGAGGAATTTTGGCAGCACTTAGTTGTAGGATTAGTTTGTGTGAGTTTAGGGTAGGCTTAGGGGTCTTTTTATAGAGTTTAGGATTAGTTTTAGCCATAGGAATAACCCTAAATCAAATCTGAGCCATCAAATCACGTCGGAAACCAACAAACAGGGCCAGAAAACACAAGCAGGTGCACCAGGCCAAAATGGCCCGACCGAGGAGGTCGGCCCCTAGGTCGACTCTAGAGTCGACCTGGCCTGGGGCAGGTCGACCCCCAGGTCGACCTGGTCTGGTAGGTCGACCCTAGGGTCGACCCCAGGGTCGACCCCCAGGTCGACCTGGTGGGTTGGGCGGGAACTTTTCCCGCCTACTCTGATTAGGCTGAAATTCAAATCTGTTTTCGAAATTTGAATTTTCTGAAACTTCATCAGGCCATAATTGGGTCATACAGACTCCGATTTACAAAATTTCGGACTCTATTTCGCGTATTTTTCCGAGACAAACGCAATGGCACAGCCCGTTTTCCCTGATTCAGATTTTAAAATTTAATTCTGCCTTAATTTACGTCATAACATGTTATTCAAAAATACGGGTTATTACATCAACTGAATTGAAAGCCTTTTCAAAATTGATTTTCAAAATAGCACAAGAAAAATTATTTTTAAAACAAACATTTATATATTCTTGGACAGTGTCTACCCCATCAATTATGTTCCAGCCATCTATAAAAGCAGCTTGGGAACAATAAATAAGATCCTTCATCTTAATGCTAAGACTATTCGCTAAGACTTTAGTAATAATTTTAATAGAAAGTTGATTAAGAATATAGGACTAAAGTCCTTTAATGTATTAGCTCCTAATTTCTTATGAATAAGGGTACATTAGCAAAGTTAAAACAACCTAACTGCAAATTCCCATTACAAAAATAATTAAATAAGTTAATAATATCAAATTTCAAGACATCTCAAAATTGTTTATAAAATAGAATAGAAAAACCATCCGGACCAAGAGCCTTATCACTAGGCATATTATTAATATCCTTCCAAATCTCCTTCTCTAAGAAAGGCTCATCTAAATCAATCTTAGAATAAGAAGGATAAATGTCATCCCATCTAATATTGATCCTCCTCTTAATCATTGATCCAAAATTCTGCCTATAATAACTAGTAAAAGCCTCATTTAAATCTTTTTGAACAAACAATTCAACTTCATTACAAAAAATAAAATTAATCAAATTATTGCGCCTTCTCTTATTAGCCACACTATGAAAAAAGTTCATATTATTATCGCCTTCCTTAATCCATAGTACACGAGCCCTTTGCTTCCACATGACCTCCTCTTTTTCCAATATCAACTTAAGATCATTCTTAAGGCTGTAGAATTTATCCCGCTCATTGGGATTAAGAATCCTGGTCTCACTAATCTTATCTAAATTAAATATCTCACACATAATCTTGTCTTTCCTAATTCTAACACTACCAAAAATATACTTATTCCAACGCTAAAGAAAAAAAAATCTAAGTTTACCTAGCTTTGCAACAAAAATCTTAGTGGGATTACCAATATACATATTATTAAAATAAAACAACGAATTCCATTTAACAGCAACTAAACTAGAAAAGCTAGAATCTAATAGCCACATCTTTTCAAATTTAAAACTAATGCCAGTGGATGTATTCGATTCACAAGAAAGTTTGATGGGACAATGATGTTAATATAAGGAAGGCAAACCTTTCACTCTACAAAAAGAGAACCTATCCTCATCCTCATTACTAATAAAAAATCTGTCTAATAGAGCAAAATATGGAATATCTCTTACATTAGACCATGTAAACGATCAATTATTTAGAGGATTTTCAATCAAATTATTTCCTAAATTGAAATCATTGAATTTCTCCATATCAGAGAAATTGCCTTCTCGAGGCGATATTTCCACCAAAAACCTAGTGACATTAAAATCTCCCCCCTACAATCCATTGATTTGGGACAAGATTCCTGAAATTGTACATTCATAATTTAAGGATTATTAGTTTTAATTTGATAAGATTTTAAAAAGAAATTTAATATTTATTTAAGTAAGCGAGGAAGTAAATTATTAATTTAATTAATAATTTAAGGATTACTTTTCTTAAATGAAATTCATTTAAGCAAGTAATCGATGTAGAAAGGGAATTTAGTTGAATTTTGATAAGAGTTTGTGAATGGGATTTACATTAAATCTACGTTTTTATAACAAAGTTATAAAAGTTTTTAAGCAAATATAATGGTTAAAAATGAATGTTTACTTAACATTTGTATTAAGTAAAAAGAAATCGAGATGAAAATGGTTTTATATTACACTTGAGTTTTAAAATGAGGTTTATAGATGGGGTATGAAGTTAAAACGTTGATTTTAAATTGACGATGCTTAATAATGAAATCAAGTGGAACGAATGGGATTGAAACGAGATTTCAAAACGGAGAATGGTTGAATGGATTAGAAGTGGAATAATATGGGTTGATATCAAGTTAAGTTAAGGAATAAAAGAATTGGAATCTAAATGGATATTGGTAGAATGAGTGATTTTGTGAGTGATAATCTGATGTTGATTTCGTCTTCGGGGTAACTAATTAGGGAGTTATTCTCTTACTAATTTATGGTCAGAGACTAATAAATGTTGAAGTAATCAAAGCAGAAAGAGATTTCGTGAAAATATAACGATATTTGCAAGTTAAAAAGGAAGTGAAGAGTGAGTTTTGGAATACGTTATTCTAAAATGTTAAGTGTTGGATTTTGTTTTCAAGCATTGGGACAAAAGAGAATTCTTAATGATTTTACTTGCAATTTGTTAAAACTAAAGTTGGGAATACATATATATATATATATGATTTAATTCTAAGGTATCAAAAGATTTTGAAAGTATTAGTACATTAACATAAGAAGAAAATATTGTGTTAAAAATATTGAAAGATTTAGAAGTATAATTAACTATTAGTCAATTAGTTAATTTAAAAAGGCTAAGTAATGTTGAATACTAAACCAGTGAACTCATTTTATTTTTATGGTTGAATGGTTGTTTATTTGATAGTTAAATAAACTACTATCAAATCTGACCTATACGATTGTTGGTACGGAGAGACCGGGATCAAATTTATATTTGACAACCATTCTGAAACAGGAAATATGAAATTGTAGAAGATGCAGATTGAAGATGGAGCAATTGAAGACTGTGGTTCATAAACGGAAGGGCTACTTGATAAATTACTCTGGAATGCAACTAGAGCAGTTTGATGGTAATTCGGTTGTAAAAAAATCTGCGGATTGTAAGGACTACTCGCTACTGATCCATAAGGTATTTCAAGGATGTGGTAGGAGGGTGCCTTCTGTTTGTCCAGTCCTCGGACAACTTGTATGGATGAATGTCTGACAAAGTATTTTCCAAAGGATCGCGTTCATTGATTTCTATAACATACTTTGGTTGGTGGTAGAGGAATTCGTTCTTACTTCTTAGGAACCCAGAGTATTTTTGTAGACGTCAATTAGTGATTTGATGGATCAACGATGTGAAATTCAAAGTGAATGGAGGTGTGATATTTAAAAAACGTAATTCAAACCTCGAGCCTCATAACTAGGAAATGACAAAAATCGAGCAGCCAACATAGCTAAATGGGATGATCCCAACCGTTAGTAATATACATTCGATACGCTCTAGCGAAATGAGTGGTCGGTCATGTGTAGCCGGGTTGCAAGTTGTTCTTGTTGAACCCAGTGTATTCCCCTCTAGAGATATACTATCAACAGGTTGTTCCATACATTGTCATAGTTGTAATCCAATCTACAATAAACGCCAGTGGTTTTGATTGTATATTATGTATATGAAGCACGTGATGCAAGCTTTCTGCTAGATGGTTATTTATATAATTTAAATGCTAAAATAATATCAGAATAGATATGATTTCAAATTGGTTTGGGGTATCGTCAGGTAAAAAAACATTCGTGTTTATGTGTGGATCGGTCTAACGATTATCCTTTTCTTTTAGAAAAGAATTGTTAACTTAAAAATCAAGTTGGATGTTGCTTATAAACTTAGTGGGTTTCTCACTCTAGTTCACCAGACTGATCTGGCGTTTGAAATGCTCGGGTTAGACCAGGTTTTACAAGTTCTGATTAGGATGCTACGGACTTCAAAAGATATGATGGTGGAGTTTAGATGTATTAGTATTTATTCCATTGTGCGTTGTATATGAGGACAAATTATTATAACTGTCCAGATGTGTTGATTGTAAGTTGTACTCAAATGATTGTTAGTATTATTTCAAGCTCTCAATAAATATTTATTTCCATATTATATTTTGTTTCGCTGCGATGTAAGACTCTGATTCTGTATGTTGTTATTCTTCTTCTATTTCTTCTGTTCTAACATTGCTTTCTTATCTCACCCTCTAATTTCTTTCTATTAACAATCTGGAGTTTTCAATACTTGGGGTTTGGCAAGTAATACGGGTATAAGTTTTATTGTTGAATTCGAGCGTCGAATCCCTGGGTCGTTACAGTGGAATCAGAGCCAGGTTTAGAAATAACCTTGGCTCTATGGCGTAACTCGATAGAGATGAAATTAGTAATATTCTAGATTGAGTTCGAGTGTATATGTTTGAGAGCTCGTATTTGTAGATTTTATAAAAATATATTGTATTGTGTTTTTTGATCGATTCAAGTGTTGATAAGCATTTGATCTGTCAACGGACAAGATATTGTTTTGTAAAGAGGGTAAGTGAAATAATTTTTCCCAAATATTTTTTGTGTAGAAAAGCAACAGTTTTATCGAATTATTGAGATATCGATTTGTTTAATTGATTTAAATGGAATTCAGATTGGATTTAAAATTTGGAATGGTTTAATATAACCAGAAGATCTCTCATATTATTAAATGAGTTTGAATGATTGAGAATATAACTTGGAGCTAAGTTAAATAAGAACATAATGGATGGTTTTTGAAATAAAATCGGAATCGAGTTGTGAAACGGATGTAAACTAGTTTTGAAAATCAATCAATTAGTTAATTGAATATGGAATTGGGATTTAACTTAGATAAGTGGATATAATTAAATAAAATAAATTTAGGATTTGGAAATTGAATGAATAATAATGGCAATTAATCGAATTTTGATCGACTGATATATAAGTAAGTTAAATCCAAGTTAATATTGAAGATAATTTCAATTGATTGGGTTATATTGATTGTGAATTAGTTGTTGATAGTTTGTTTGAATGGTTGAGGATAATTCATCAAATGATTTAATATAAGAATTGAATAAATTGGTTTTCGATCTACTATATATTGAATTTTTGGAAAGTTAAAGGGATTAGTGGCATTTTTCCTACCTTAGTAGTCTCGGGGACGAAATTCTTTTAAAGGGGAAGGAATGTAACGTTCCGTATTTTTGGTAATCAAATAATTAAATTATTTTATTATTTTAAATATTTATTTGGAATTATAAATGAATTTATAATATTGAATTCGTTTACTATAACAAATTTTTGACGTTCAATTTATATTTAATACAAAATGAGCTCGTAACATCGTGGTAGTTCTTTATTTACGATTTGAACTTTTGCTAAATATACAGAATCCATTTAAGTCGGAATTAAGTGAAACTAGAAACTTTTAAATCCATTTGATTATAATTTTCTAATGAAAGAGAAAAATGGAGATTTTAACTTATAGATTGTTAGTTATGTCCAATTCAAATATTCGAATAATCATTATGGAATTAGTTAGTAAACAATAACGTTTATTTAATAAATTATGAAGATTTATATGTAATTTGAATATCGTTTAAACTGAAATTTCAGTTGTTGAGTTTAAAATTTACGTTGATTTATTTTGAAGCTGTATAAGATTCCATATGGATATATACGTAAATAATAATTTATTATTATTTATATAAAATTGTTTTGGATGCAACAATTATATTTTATTGATATTATATAGGCCTTAGAAATACTTATTTTTCAAACAATCTCCGTTTCCAATGAAACGAATTTTATTGGAATACGTTTAGCTTATTATTGTTAGATTTACAGTTTTGAGACAATTGGAGTTATTTTATTTGGGTGTGCAATTTAAAAGTGAATGATAAATTAAATGAAATTACAATAATGAGGTTGTGCAAATGGAATTAGTTTTCAACGAGATTAATTTCATTAGTTCCGGAACATTAAGACGTAGCGGAACGTCCGTATTTTTTGTGTTTGGAGTTCGTATATTTCGATAAGAGTATAAAACGGGAAAGGAAAACCAACAATAACCAAATAAAAACAAATTGTTCAATCAGCCAGATAAATTATATATTTAAGAGTTCTTTACTTCCTCTATCAACTACTCTATTTTTTTACTCGCATTGCTTAGGTCCCAAGAGAAATATGGTGGACGTGGCCAGGAAAAGAAATGTAAATGTTGTTAGCTTAACCTACTCTAATTAAATAGACACGGTCATATGAAAGGAAATCACATCCTAAAAAATACTACATACATATTAATGTATACATGCACATGCTAATTAGCATGTGAGCCTAGGTACCAAACTATGTTCTACTGCCTATATATGAGAGATGCATGCACATGCCTAACCAACTTAATACACATGCCTATTCACGTATAACCCCATGGTATATATGCAGATCCATCTTTTCCTATAAAACTTCATGTTTAAGCAGTGGGATACCTGCATGACTACACTACTCTGATTTGTTTCCTACCTAAAAAATTTCACATGGCCACCTATCTAATATCACAGCATGTCTACCACAACTATGCTACCTACCTCGAAATCGACATGACGTTGTTTCTATCTAGCCTATTCGTTTATCTATAAATACATACCTCTACATTTCGTTTTCCTCCGATTAAAACTTTCCTCCCTGCGTCCATGAACTTAACATGCGAGCCTCCACTTTATGTTAAATCAGCACCTACCATGGAGTTAACCGAGGAATTGAAGAGGAAGGGTTATCGAACATACATGCTGGTAGGGGCAGAAGGTAGATGGTGGTTGGCTGGGGTGGTTCGATGGTGATGGATGGCAGCAGGGTGTGATTGATTGTCTTTCCACGGGAAGTGTTGATGGAAGCCATGAAGAGCAATATGCGGTTGGAGGCATGTTTGGTTAGGAAATATACCAAGCAAGCGATGGGTTCATGAACAAATAAACGGTGGAGAGGCTTGTAGTTTTTGTTAGCAATACAGAGGGAGTAAGAAGGTGTAGAGGAAATGTGTAAGCATTAGAAAAGCGTAGTGGAGTTTTGATTCAAACAACAACAGGTAAAAAGAAAGATGATGAAGAGTAATTCGTAATATCCCTAATTGTGTTTTCGGGGCCTACTCCATAGTTTAATTATGCCTAGTATTATTAACGTAAGTTGACGTGAATAATATATATATATATATACATATACATATATATATATATACATATACATATATATATATATATATATATATATATATATATATAAGTTACAGTAAGAGCCTGAGTATAAAATTCGAAGTGCCTAATCCCCTTTCGAATATGCCTAGTAATGGATTAAGTGCGCTTAATCTATGCCTAACCTAGTTTGTAACGTGCCCTATCATATTAATAATGCCTAATTACCTTTAACCAAGAATGGAAAGTGACTAAGCAGGAAGGAATATGCCTGATAATATATCTATTAGACCAAAAAGTGGTTCTAACACCCAAATTATCTTGATTATTAGAGAATTAAAGCTAAAAATGAAAGAAAATGCAACAAACAAACCAAATTTATAATGGTTCGGCATTAAAGAGCCTACGACCACTTTATATGATTCAGAATATTTGTTTGAATGCAAATACAATCACAATTTTCTCCCAATCTCACTTTTGCAACAATGATTCACTCAATAAATTCGAGACAATTATTATTTGAAATGGTAGAAGTATGAAAATGGTGGAGATAAAGCTCTTAATTACTAAAAAGATCCTGAAAATTGTCAAATCTTCGGCTATTTATAGGTGACTTCTGCAGGAGGTTCGTGAAGACAAGTGGCACCTATCCCGAGGATCTTGGAGCTGTTCGTGGCTTGATGGAGAAGTAGTCAATATGGTTGCTATAGACACGTGTCTTCAGATGCGTAAACATCGGTTCATGGCTAGGTGGAGGCTGACAAAGTCTTGGCTTCTCTGGACGTAGGGTCGGCTCATGATGCAGGGGGTCGTGTTCTAGGACCACAAGCCGATGGTGAAAGGGTTGAGGACCACGAACTGGTCAATGACCTAGGTGATGAGCCGTATCGATGAATCAACATATACGTTCCAAGTTCACATGTATATGAATCTTCATATACCTAGTCTCGAGTGCTCAAGTTCTTGGTGGCTTGACCATAAAGCTAGCCAACTTTTTGCTCCCACGAAGTACATTTTGTTGAGGATGAAATGTGCTTCGAAATTATCAAACTGTCTTTTCTTGAAATGGTGAGCACCAACAGTTGTATCTGTTCGTATGGTCACATCGCTTCGCGATGTCGTGTTTCTTCGTGAAACCACATTTTCTGGTATCTCGAGACAAGTATAAATAGCATATTGAGTTTCCAATTATTTCCTGTTCATTAGCCAACTTCCCAACTTTGAAGTTCAAAGAAGACTGCGAGTAATTCCTCAAGCGAGCTACCAAACTTTCTTTTATTGGCAGTACGAAATTACTTTATTAATTTTTATCAATGTTCTTGCATGGGTCTTTAACAATCTTTTTGTACTCCTCATGTTCTCGCTAGAATTTTTAGACATTACGTTTTGGGTTGAACCAGGATTTCCGTAAACGGTTAACAGACTCCGCTCCTACACAAGCTTATGCGAGTCTGCGCCAAGTACCATGAATCAGATGGGCCAAGGCTAATATCCTCATTGGGAAAATAGGATAGTCACGAGGCCCATCGTGACAGCATATATAACACTGCCACTCTCCTCTTCTTATTATTCTTTCTATAGACCTGATTTCCTTCGAACGACTGAAACCCCAGCCCCAAAATTCGTATAACTTCGAACTCGTCTCCTCACTCTAAATAGGTAATAAGGTTTTCACTTTCGAGTTCTATTCTGTGTTTGGAAATACACAATGAATCAAACGTTAGTTTCTCTTTCATATTTTATCGTTTACTATGGGTAAATCACTCGCCATCATCCCTGATGTCGCCGCCAGTATCAGCGGTGATGGTGGTAGGAGTTCGCGCTAACTGATCCCCGAACAATCTTACGATAGAAACATGGAGTTAGAGATTGAGAGGGTTGAGATGCTAGAAGGTTATGAGCTAGAGAAGGAACTTGAAGACAGTTTCATTGTTAGGGATCGGCTCATGGTAGTGGTTGGAAAGAGGCTTGGATAGGAGATGAGTCCCTACATATTGGGTCGTGGATAGGAGCTAGGTGTCGGGTCGGATCACGGGGCATGGTAGCGGGTTCGCTTATGGAAGGGAACAAAACATCGGTTCTTGGAACGGGGTAGCGAGGCGGGCCGTGGTGGTAGCTCACGAGTCATTCAAACACGAGCTGATGAGCCTTATGTATTAGCCTTTGAACCAGATTTAAATCATGATCCGGACTCCCCTTCACAAGCCGGATAGGGTGAACCGATATGGTGTACGAGTGGATGCTTGACCACGAGCCATACTATAACCACAAACCGAACTCCTCCCTGCAAGTCGATCCTTAGTCACGAGCTGCATTACGGAGCTTCATGAATCAACTTATCTCGGAGCCAATTCTCCTTTTTCAACTACATTCAACTAAGCAACATCAATTAACTAAACATGTTAACTTATACTTCGACTAAGAATCCATTATAACTTGGATGACTCAACAAACAGTTAGATTAGAGCCTTCGAGATGAACTTTCTGAACTGGATGGTTACATAGCTTAACGACATACAACGTCCAACTTCGCACTTACTTGCCTTATTTCATAATTTCGTGTTTTCTTTTCAGTAATGTATACACTGGCACACACTAAGACTTGCATACACAGGGTTTACGGGCAACCATACTCTAATTTCCTATGTTTGTTCATCAACACAACAAATATGTTAGATAGACGTTCAGCAAGATTATCTGATAAAAGCATGGCTTCAGAATCCACAAGCCATTACAATCCGGATGTACTCTTGTCAGAACCAGATTGGGATATTTCTGGATCAGAGTATGAAGCAAATATCGAACCTTCATCCTCAGAAAGTAAGTCACTCGAGGAAGAAGAAAATGAAGGTGGAATTGGGGATAACTGTGCTCCCAATGAATTTGACAGTGTCGTAGCGTTAGATGATCCGAGTGACTCCATAACCTCTACACTTGATGATATAAAGCTAAAGAAGATCTGTTTAAAGCATGGGATTCCATGGGATGACGTTAAAACTCCGGAGAAGAAAGACATGCCCCATTCTTCTCCGGAAGGGTTTATGGCCATCAGTAAGGTCATGTGATCAATACGTGCTATTCATCCATTTCCTCTGATAATCATCGATCAGCTGAGACGAATACGTACTGCCCCATGCAACTTCATCCCAATGCTTATACTGCTCTGTGCACCTTGTATATTGCATATGCAGAAATTTTGGACACCGAGCTCATGAAGATTTGACTTTCTACTTCCACTTTAAACATCATTCCATAAGGACCAAAAATTTCATTTTCTTCGAGTCCATTCCCACTAGAAAAGTACTGACTTACGGGCATAGCAACTTGGGTGATGCTAAATCTGATTGGTTCTACATAAAGCACCAGGCTGGGTGCGTGAGGAAGTGGTTGAAGTCAAGTATGTTTTAGATCCTTCCGTGTCTGATTCAATTACACATTCCGATATACTAATATTTCATTTCTCTTTGCAGTTTCCAATCATAAGAAGCAAGAAGGCAAAGTATACGAAGATCGTTTGTCCCGCCTCATAAAGACCGAATCTGATTTTCGAAAGATCAAGAAATGCGTAACTGATGAGAACCTCCATAAACACCGGCTTTTAGATATAAGACGAGGGCTTAGCCAGGGTGGAAAGCCTTACAAGCACGTGCCCCCGACTCAACGCCTTGGGGAGTCTAGCAGCATGCCTCCGGTCTAGGGACACGTGACCACAGAGATTATAACAACATCTAAGCTTCCGAAAAGTCCTTCGCCAACGGATATTCAAGATGACAAGGAGATGAACGTGTACAATGGAGGTGAAACTCAAGCTGACGAACCGAAGGGTGCTTCCATTCCTAAGTGGCAATCATCTCTGAAAACACCGCCACCAATGAAGCCTCCAACTCACGATTCATTAATAGAAGAACAAATATATGGAGATTTAGACAAGCTTCCCTTACCAGATTAATTATACTTATAAGGACATCGGAACAGGGTCATTCTTCCCTACTTCTGAGGAGGAGCCTACTCCTGTTGTAGAGAGAGATATTGTACAGACAAGCCTGGCTCCGGGCCTTGGTCTGTTGGGCTGGATTACACATAACACACACATCATATGCATTATGCACCATAACATTTGTATGTTGTATTGACCCATGATCCTTATACTTGTTTGTTGTTTTTCCCAGGAAAAATGACTCGTCGTCGCTATTCTCATCATGGTCTTCGCGTGTACACACCCAGATCCAATCCTGTTAACGAGCGTGACCGCGGTGATAGTCGCGGGGGAGATAAATAGGAAGCACTATGATTCTCATCAACTTCATCCTATGCGCTCTCTTTCTCTTTTAAGGCAAGATGTTGAAAAGCACTACAGTCGTCAAACTAAATATGCTGGAGGAAAATAGCCACCCAAAGCTCCAATCCATCTAAAGAGTGTTCATCCTTAGGATAATCCTACTATAAAGCCATATGAAGTCAAGGACAAGCGTAACAGTCCAAGCGGAGAGTTGGAAAAGGGGAAGAAGGCTCAAGTCCCGTCTAAACAACGTAATATCGATATTACCACCATGCAGCCAGTAGTCCTCACCACCGAAAATCGGTAAAGGCTGAAATGTTTGCGCAAGCAGTTTCCTAAATTCAATTTTGGAAGTATGCACTTTATCCCCGATCTTGAGTCGGTTCTTGATGACTGGGAAACAGAAGTAACCGATCGGGTAAGCTTCGTGGCTAAACAATACAAGAAAATGAAAAAGCAAGCCAAGAAACTTTCTGAAATCATCCGTCATCTCGAAGTAGACGTAAAGGACGCATGAGAAAATGTAGATTACGATGTTAAGTCCAGGGATGAGGCCACGAAAAAATTAGAAGACACCCAAGCTCAGCTTGCTTCGGCCTGACGGGATGTTGAGAATTATAAGAAACGGTTCGAAGAAGCGGAAAGACGTTTTCACACTGAGCTTGATTCCAATAGCAAGGAGCGTACAACTATGAGGAAAGAGATATAGGGCCTTAGGACTATTAACATTGAGCTGAAACTGTTGCAGGCTCACTTTGCTGAGGAAAAAGATGCTTAGGAGAAGGAAATGGCCAGCTCGAAAGACAAGCTCGCTCAAACTGAGGAAAGAACAGTTCTTGCCGAAGGGCAAGCTAATAAAGCCCTCGAGTTTGCGTCTGATGCTACCACCAAACTTGTCATGGTTGAGTAGGAAATAGAGGAGTTTGATGAATTGCTGATTGATTTCTTTGCTCAGGACATTCGAACCCGAGATATTTCCTGGATTAAAAATTATCCTACTACCCTGGTCAATGTATAGGACCAAATCGTCGAAAGTGAAAAGCAACATTTGGAAGTTGAGGCCATTGATGAGGGCCAGCTCATTAAAACTTTTCTTAGGGGTGAGTAACTCGAGCGTCTAGTGGAAGGGGGCTGTTGATTAGAGAGTCTATAGAGATGGAAAGGTATGAGCTTAAAGGCAAGAATCAGGTTGAGGAAGGTTCTGGCTCAGTCATGGAACTCAAGGCTAATGGGATCAAGGAGTACAATCCCGATGATATATGATTTCTGGAATTCCCATTCCTCCACATGCCGAGGCTTCTACTGTGGCTCCCAATGAGCAATCGGCGAAAGGTATCCCCATATTCTCTCCACAATTTTCAAAGTTGTTATAACATGTCATCGTATTATGGAGTAGACAGTTGAGAGGACCGCAATTGTTATAACATGTCATCGTATTATGGAGTAGACAATTGAGAGGACCGCATTCTATCTTAAATTAATAATAATTGATTCTCGTGATGTAGGTGCCAAGCCAGCTGAAGGGGTTGAAAAGGAGCAAATAGAGATTGAGGTGGTTGAAAAGGCCATTATACCACCAAGCATAGATGTCCCTAAAGATGCTGAAATAATCGGGGCTCTGAAGGACACTGACGGTGACGACGTAGATGAAAAGGAGGATGGTACTATTACTGGAGAGACAAAGGAGGATGATAGTATGACCTGAGCCAAGATTAAGGCTATAAATGATGAGCTTTTGAAGGCCAATGTCGAGGAAGAGCCTTTGAACATTCCACCTCTCGCTACGGCTGCCCCCGGATTTGGACTGATTATAAAATTCTCTAATTCAATAACTACACAGCTTGCATCCCAGTCATCAGACATTCCACAGGATACTTCTTCAGGAAAGAAGAAAAGGAAAAGGCGTGATGCTTCTGATGCTAGCAAGGAGGATACAGAGAAATAGAAGAAGGAGAAGAAGTCGAAGTCATCCTCAAAGCCTAAATAGAGTTTACTTGTTTATGTTTTGTTTTAAGTTTCCACTAGCCCTTTGCTGTAGTTGTGAGAGTGGCCCCCACATTTTGACCAGTTTGTAGCTTTGCACTTTGTAAATAAAAAATCCTGTTTCTTTCACACTGTCGTGCACCTGCAAATTTCTCGTACTTAGTCATGTACATAGATATTCAAGTCGTAACCAGGTTATAAACACAGCTACATCATAAGTTGTCATCACAGGCAAAAAATGAAAATTCTGTATCATATCATGTTGTTTTAATCGTGATGTATATGTACAAGTATGCCCCCAATCAACATTGACATGATGCCTGGTCAGGGATTGTCGAGTGTTGATTAGGATCGACAATGTATTATCCCTCATATCCGGCATGAAGGGTTCGGGATCAGCTTTCACTCTTGACCCCGATACTACAGCAGGGTAGGAGCCCTTTCATGGCATTTAGTCAACATTCCTTTATAATCTCCTATCGTATGCCTAGGGTGGAGTTCAAACTCAGCTTTTAGTCTGCCCCCCCAATCCTTCAGTGGGGTAGGAGTTTATTTGTGGCACTCAGTCTTTGTCGCATTTATACTCTCCCGTCGAATGCCAAGGGTAGAGTGGAGTTGAGGCGGTCTTTAAATTGCGGTGCACCTTCACGCCTCGTGGACAATTCGTTTCCTTGTCCTTTATAATTTTTCTCAAGTCATGAGAGTAAGAGTACTTGTGGTTATGTCACTTACTTTATTTCCCCCTCAATGCTCTATGTATCGAGAGTTGGAGCGTATTAGTATCAATTTTATGGATTTCATACTCTGTCAGCGTGCCTTTGGATCACCATAGAGCTTGCAATGTAGACTACAAATATAGCAGTTTATATGAATAAAAACAAACGCATAAGCATGAAACAGTGCAGTAAAAGTAAATGACACACGATATTTTATAGTGGATCAGTCGAATCATGACCTATGTCCACTTTATAATCTTCTGCTTGTTGAACCAGACTGTTCTAGGCAAGTCGCGCCTTTTTACATGATCCTAAAAACAAAAGAACAAAAAAAATGATAGTTGCATGTCAAGTACAGCTGCAAATGTTTGGCATTCCACACTCTGGGGATTTCATTTCTGTCCACGGTCGCTAGCTTGAAGGATCCATTATCAAGCTTCCGTAGGATGGTATATGGTCCTTCCCATTTTTAACCCAAGAAGATTGGGTCTGGGAAGACACGTTTCAGTACCAGGTCTCCAGGTTTAAAAGTTCGAGCCCGAACTTTCTTGTTGTAATAGCGAGCGACCTATTATTTATGCCTCAAGGCTTGCAAATCCGCTTCATCCCTCTTTTCTTCAACCATATCTAGGGACTCGAGGAGTAGTTCATTGTTAGTCATCGGATCTTAATAAGTATTCCTATGGGATGGTACTTCTAATTCCATTGGGAAGACCGCCTTTGATCCAAATGCGAGGGAGAAAGGGGTATGGTCTGTCGCTGATTTGTAAGTCGTTCTGTAGGCCCACAATGCGAAGGGTAACTCATCGACCCACATGGCTTTGGCCTGATTCAATCGCTTCTTCAAGATGGATTTAATTACTTTGTTTGCCGCTCCTACCTGTCCATTTGAATGCGGATGCGCTACAACGGTGTATCTTTTCTTGATATGATACTTCTGGCAGAAGTCTCGGAACTCAATGTTATCAAACTGGGTCCCATTGTCCATTACAATGATTTTCGGGATCTCAAACCGACATATGATATTCTTGACTATGAAGTTTATCACTCGCTTAGTTGTGATCGTAGTCAACGGTTCTGCTTCGACCCACTTCGTAAAGTAATCCATGACCACGATTTCGAATTTGGCTCCGCCTTTCGCGATTGGTAAGACTCCATTGATATTAATTCCCCAAACAACGAACTGCCATGGGCACATCATTGTCTTCAATTGGCTGGGAGGTACCCTGGGGATTTTAGCGAACTTCTGGCACCTGTCGCAACGCCGTACATATTTAGTCGCATCTTTGTTCACAGTACGTCGGAAATAGCCATACTGTAATATATTCTTAGCCAATGTTTGGCCTTCGATGTGGTCGCCACATTCACCTTCATGTACTTATTTCAGTATTCACTCGATGTCGTCATGGGCTATACACCGGAGGAGGGGCATCGAGAATCCTTTGCGATAAAGAACTTCGCCTTGCATAACATATTTGCATAACATATCTAGAAGCGTTATACATAACAGCGCGCCTTTCACTCTTCTTGGTCAGGAGTGTCCCATTAATTAGGAAGTTATTTAAGGGGGTCATCAATGACTCCCTTTCGGGTTCAGTTTCCATTATCGGATAAATTTCCATCTGATCAACGCTTGGAGTCTCCAGGGTTTTGATTGGAACCATTTCCGTATTCTCAGGATTATCCGAACTAGTCATCTTAGCCAATTTGTCTACCTTCTGATTATCCATCCGAGGAATATGGGAGATACTGTAATGTTCGAAACTGCCCAGTTGCTTTCTTACCTCTCTTAAGTACGATACAAGTCTTGGACCCTTTGCTTGAATCTCTTCGCGAACTTGGTTCATGACTATCTTGGAGTCGTAGAAAATATCCAACATCGTTATTGCCAACTCCTTTGCAAGCTTCATCCCGGCAATCAGAGCTTCATATTCAGAGGCATTATTAGTTGCATGGAACTCCAATCTTACAGCATAATATATTGACCGTTTTTCGGGAGTAACTAGGACTACTCTGGCGCCGGATTGCTGGTTTTTTTGGCACCGTCAGTATACAACTTCCAGATGTTGGGATCAAATGGCTGTTCCGAGGGACCGACCTCCTCACTCACTACATCTTCCTCTGGAATAGTAAATTCTATTATAATGTATGCTAATGCTTGCCCACTTATGGATCTTCGGGGTTGGAAGTTCAAATCAAATTGGCATAGCTCAATATTCCATTTGAGTAGCCGTCCAGACGCTTCTGGTCATTGCAAAACCTGTCTAAGCAGATGGTCAGTGTATATGGTGATGGGATGTGCTTGAAAATAGTGGCAAAGTTTTCTGGATGCGATTAGTAGGCTATACGCAAGTTTCTCTATCTTTGGGTTGTTACGCTTTGCCGTTGCTAACCTCTTACTCACGTAGTAAACCAGCCTCTGAACTTTATCTTCCTCTCTTACAATGGCCAAGCTTATTGCATAGGATGACACGGCCAAGTATACGAATAAATCTTCATGATCGACTGGCTTGGACAATATCGGGGCTCTTTCCAGATGAGTGAGAAGGTTCTAAATTCCTCAATACAATCAGGAGTCCATTGGAAGTTGCGTTTACCACGCTTTATCAAATCAAAAAATGGGATGCCTTTATCTGTGGCTTTATATACAAATCTACTCAATGCAGCGATTTTTCCAGCGAAGCTCTACACGTCTCTGATCTGTCTTGGTTCTTGGATATTCCTGATCGCCGCAATTTGATCTGGATTAATTTCAATTCCTCGTGAACTAGCAATAAAACCAAGAAACTTCCTAGAAGCAACTCCAAACGAACACTTCAGGGGATTGAGTTTCATCCTGTACCATCGAAGAATATCGAACATTTTGGTTAAATCAGTTGCGTGGTCAGATGGTCGCATGGATTTCACCAGCATATCATCAACATATACTTTCATTGTTTTCCCGATCTGATTATACACCATCATATTCAGAAAATGTTGGTATGTTGCTCCGGCATTCTTTAAGCCAAAGGGGATCACCACATAGCAATATAATCCCAAATCTATGATGAAGCTAGTATGCTCCTGGTCCAGAATATGCATAGGTATCTGGTTATATCCTGAATATGCATCCATAAAGGAAAGAAGTTCGTGACCCGCTGTTGAATCCACCAGCTAGTCAATTCTAGGGAGCGGAAAGCTGTATTTTGGGTAGGCTTAATTAAGGTCCGAGAAATCAATGAACGTACACCACTTTCCGTTGGCCTTCTTAACCAGAACGGGATTGGAAATCCATTTTGGATAAGTGCAATCTCTAATGAACCCATTGCTTCTTAGCTTCTCTACTTCTTCTTTCAAGACAGCTGACCTCTCTAGGCCAAGCATTCGCCTTTTCTGTTTAACGGGTAGATGCTTTGGGTTGATGCTCAATGAGTGGCACATTATTGAGGGGGATACCCCGCACATGTCAGAGAGGGTTCAAGCAAACACGTCCAGGTTTGCCTTTAAAAAGTCGGCCTGTTCTTTTACTTGGAGAGGGTCCAACTAGGATCCAATCTTTAAAACCTTTGCTGGGTCATCATCATTGATCGGGATATCCACAGTCATTTCATTAGTCGTCGCCATCCTGCCCCTAAGCTCCTCGTCCTCCTGGGATCTAGGTCCTCGGGCAGTCCTCTGGGCGACTCCTTCGGGGTCGTCCCCTTTAATTGCTATGCTGAATCCTCCTTTGCGGAGGAGGCAGCACCCTTAGTCTCTACGTATTTTCCTTTGCATTGCAACTTTAACTCTTCCATATAGCAGGCTCGTCCAGTAACTTGGCTACCCCTGATCACTCCCACCCCCACTTCAGTTGGAAATTTCAACAATAAGCACCAGGGTGCGATCCAGGCCCTGGATTTTGCAAGGGTCGGTTGCCCCAAGAAGGCATTATAGGGTGAATCAATATCCAAAACTACGAATGGGAGAATTCCCACTCTCCGACGGTTTCCCTCTCCCGGAGTCACTAACAATTCTACAAATCCTATTGGTGATGTTGAGGCTCCATTGAAGCCGCATATCCATCCATCGCAGGGCTTCAAATCCTTTGCTTCAAGCTTCATCTGATCAAACGCTTTCTTAAATAGAATGTTAACTAATCCCCTATTGTCTACTAAGATCTTGTGGACTAGAGCAAGACCAATGGTGGTAGTGATAACTAAGGGGTCTTCGGTGGGGATTGAACTCCAATACCATCTCTATCACAAAATATGACATCGTGTGACATTGTTTTCTATTGTTTTACCAAGGCGGTATCTTCAGGATGGTTGTACTCCCCTACCTCTGGGCGCTTGGCTACATTTACATATTGATCCATTCCCCTATAACTATGTCCAGCCGGATGGGGCCCTCCAACTATAGTATTGATGACGATGCCTTTATCTTTCTGTTGTACAATAGCCTTTTAAGGTGGCTGCCCCTTATTTCGCTCTGGACTACTTTGCTCCCAATTTCTCAGAGCTGCCTTGTATTCATCCAACTTTCCCTCCCTACGGAGTTTTTCTAACAATTCCCTCAAGTGATGGCATTCATTTGTTGAATGCCCATAGGTCTCGTGGAAAAGACAGAATTTCCTTGTCTCATGCTCTTTTTCCGTTGAATCCTTTGGTAGAGGCTTCTTGTATATGAGGACATTATAGGTGTCCAAATATATATTTTCCAACGTGTCATTTAGAGGTGTTAGGTTTTCAAAAGTTCTAAACCGAGACCTCTTTTGTGAGTCGTTCCCATGATTCTTTCTCTTGTTGCCACTTCCAAATTGGAGACCATTACCTTGGTTCTTATCACCAACATTGACTTCTACCTTCCCGGAACTATCACCAGACTGTTTAAAGGCCACATTACTCTGTATATCTTCTTTATCATCAGTTTTCCTCTTTCGATTAGCGTAAATCTCTTCTTGACGTAGGCGGATATTAGCTTTCCAGTAGAATATCTCTCTGGACAGTGGCGATTTTCCAATTAAGTATTTACCAAACTCAGTATCTTTGTCTACTCCGCCAATTAACGCCATCAGGACAGACTGCTCATGAGGGTCTCTGAGCTCTGTGACTGGAAAATTAAAGCGATCCACGTACGACCTCAAGGTTTCATCAGGGCGCTACTTAATGAGTGACAATTCAATGACGTTCTTGGACCTCTGAGCGTGAAGTCGGAACTGGTTTATAAACCTTCTTCTCAATTCTTTGAATTTCGCGATTGATCGTGGCGGTAGTCCTGTAAACCACGTTAATGCCACATCTTCTAGGAAGATCGGGAATGCCTTGCACTTCACTACATCTGGAGCGGCGACGGCATTCGTATACCATGAGTATCTCATCAAGTGCTGAACCGGATTTGTCCTGCCTACATAATGACTCATAGTTGATAGACTGAATCATCTTGGGAATCGTACGTCTAGTATGTCGTCAGGGAATGGTGTGTGACTATGGTCTATGCCCCAATCTTCATTTCTTTGTCCTTGCCTGTCAGCCATGATCTGCCTCATCATTACTCTAATGTCAGCATTAGTCAAAGTGGACTCAAGGTTTGAACTTCTTGCTCTACGAAAATCTCCAATATCTCTTCTGTGCATCGCTGCATGGTCCAGGACTTGAGCAAAGCTTTATTGCACCCTATGGCCACGGTCATTCACATAGGGGGGGAGGGTTGATTCTAGGTAGGATTGATAATGTTCCAAACCCTGGGTAACACCCGGGACTCTTCCATCAGAAACAGAGCGGGATCATTTAGACTGGTCCTAGATTAAGTGTTGTTTCTTCTTGAGAAGGGAGAGACCCAAATTGAAGTTGTTCCACAATTTCAGGCCTTTCTAATTGTCATCGTTGGGGTCTTGGAGGCTCCCTTAATGAAGATGAATAATCTGAAGTAAACCGATGAGTTGGTGAAGGTGTTCTCTGCCTTCGAAGTTCGCCTTCTCATTGCAGTCCTATTCTCCCACACCAGGCTACTCTCACATCTTTGAGCCTCCAAAGCATCGTTCGTCCTTTCCAACATGTCAAGAAAACAGGAAAAATATCTTTCTGTTGTTGGGATAGAGGCAGGTAATCGGTCACTAACATTCGCAGTCGGATGTGGTGCACTTGATCCTGGTCAAGCAGAGGCATCACCATAGGTGGAGTGGGTCATAATCTCCTTTCCGGGTCGAGTTGTAGTCCCTTGCTGAGGGCATTTCGTGACCCCCTCTTGGTGATGGTTCGTGAGCCCTTCCTCATGGCGGTTCGTGACCCTTGTCTGAGGGCGGCTCGTGAACCCTTCCTCAGGGTTGTTCGTGACCCCTGTCTGAGGGCGGTTCGTGACCCCATCTTGAGACCGGGTTGTGACCCCCTCTTGGGGTTGGGTCGCCCCCTAAGAGCCACAAACCGGGGAGACCACCTCGGCCTGCTCCTGAATGTTCTCTTCGTTAGCTTCATTTGCTCAAGAGGCTCATGAATCTTTGGATTTCTTTGTGGCTATGATGCATTGACTTTCCTGAAATCTTCAAAAAAACAAAACAGTACGAATGCAGACTATTTTCTTCGGACTTGAAATCCAAATAGTAGATTAATAATCTGATAGGTTGATAATTCGGTTCTCAGTGAAAGCACCAAAATGTTGGACCAAAAAGTGGTTCTAACACCCAAATTGTCTTGATTTATAGAGAATTAAGCTAAAAATGAAAGAAAATGCAACAATCACACCAAATTTATAGTGGTTCGGCGTTAAAGGGCCTACGTCCACTTTATATGATTCAGCCTATTCATTTGAATGCAAGTACAATCGAAAATTTCTCTCAATTTCACTTTTACAACAATGATTCGCTCATTAATTTCAAGATAATTCTGATTTGAAATGGTAGAAGTATGACAATGGTGGAATCAGAGCTCTTAATTGCCAAAAAGATCCTAAAAATGTCAGGTTTTGGGCTATTTATAGGTGACTTTTGCAGGCGTTTCGTGAAGACACGTGGCACCAATCACGAGGATCTCGGAGCAGTTCGTGGCTTGATGGAGAAGTAGTCAATATGGTTGCTACACACACGTGTCTTCAGATGCGTAAACATCGGTTCATGGCTTGGTGGAGGCTGACCAAGTCTTGGCTTTCTCTGGAAGTAGGATCAGCTCGTGATGCATGGGGTCGAGTTGGGTCATGCTCTAGGATCACGAGCCGATGGTGAAAGTGGTGAGGACCACGAACTGGTCAATGACCTGGGTGACGAGACATATTAATGAACCAACGTATTCATTCCAGTTCACATGTATACGAATCTTCATCTACCTAGTCTCGAGTGCTCAAGTTCTTGGTGGCTTGACCATAAAGCTAGCCAACAATATCCATTATAGGCCTAATAATGTGCCAAATTATTTATTTAGTATGACAATCATAAAATAACGTGCCTAATTTTTTATTGAGCCTAACTAAGTTTACGTGCCTACCCAAGTTATAGAGTATATATGCCTAACGTAAGTAGGAATAAGGTCAACAAATTATTGTTAAAAGTGTAATGTTATTAATTTAAATAAGTGAATACCATATTAAATTTATATCTTGGTCATACAGCAACGGAATGGAAAAAACCAAATGACGTTGGGATCGTATCGATGACGCAACACAATGAAGCTGGTTTGGTCAGATTTGGTAGCTACGGGTGTTTATTTAATTAAATTAAACGAACTATTTCAATGGAGAACGACAATCAAGTTGAGTACAACTAAATCAGTTTTATCCTACTTACATTTTATATAAGTCGGATTTAATATTTGTATGCTATGGTTGATTATTTTTGGATTTTTACTGAATATGTTTATTGAACTGGTTAAATTAAATGTTTGTTTAATTTAATTGAAATCAATCGTTATTTTTAACAATTGTAACCAATTGAGGTAATTTACCTCATTAGTCACATTTATAATACTATAAACATATAAATTTAATAATTGGATGTTTAAATCACCGTTATTGTTTGATTATTGAAATTATATATGAATATTGAATTGGATGGTATTATTTTGAGGTAACTTATTTGGATGCAGGGGAAAACATGTTGGAGGAATCCAACTGGATTCCTCAAATAAATTAAATGTCGTTTATTTTCAGATTATCATTATATTAACTATTCTGATTGGAGGATTGATTGATCGTTGATTGGAAATTCAACGTTTGTTTTGTTTTAACTAATGGGCAGTATTGGTTGAGTAATTGGCAGCATATGGCCTATAAGTCAATTGTTTAATAGATGTCGATTTACTGCCATGTGAATCAATAGTAATGAATTTATAAAATTTATTTTATAATTGAAGATAGATTTTGAAATTTATTATTTTGAATAAAAGTTTAATAAAAGGAAATAAATACTATTATTTAAAAGATATTTTTAAATGATTTTATAAAGAAAATTCTTATATTAATAAGATTTATGAGCAAATGAGCATAAATTAACGTAACGTTTAAGTGTTGGATTTATTGTTTGTAGGAAACAATTAAATGGAGCTACTTAAATTAATTATATTATTAATTAATTTAAAGGAAGGACTAATTGGAATTAGTTAATGAAATAATGATGTTTTAAGGTGGCTAAGTCAACCGTTTAACTGGGATTTATTATTAAAATGGTTTGTTGTCAACTAACCTAATGGAATAGTTCAATGAATATTTGTTTTAATTTAATAAGATTTTAAAAAGAAATTTAATATTTATTTTTAGTAAGTGAGGATGTAAATTATTAATTTAATTAATAATTTAAGGATTACTTTTCTTAAATGAAATTCATTTACGTAAGTAATCAAATTTAAAAGGGAATTTAGTTGAATTTTTATAAGAGTTTATGAATCGGATTTACATTAAATTTGAGTTTTTATAATTAAGTTATAAAAGTGTTTTTAAGAAAATATGATAGTTTAAAATAAATGTTTACTTAACATTTGCATTAAGTAAAAGAAGTCGAGATGAAAAGGGTTCCATATTAAACTTGAGTTTTTAAATGAGGTTTATAGAAGGGGTGTGAAGTTAAAACATTGATTTTAAGTAGACAATACTTAATGATCAAATTAACTTGAATGAATGGATTAAAATGAGATTTTTAAAATAGAGAATGGTTGAATGGATTAGAAGTGGAATAATATGGGTCGATACTGAGGCAAGATAAGGAATTAAAAAATTGGAACCTAACCGGTGAATGCTTGAGTTGAGAGATTTTTTGAGTGTTAATCTGATGTTAATTTCTGTCTTTGGGATAAATACTTAAGAGGTTATTCGCTTACCAATTTATGGCCAGGGACTAATGAATATTGAAGTAACGAAAACAGAAAGGGATTCTATAAAAATATAATGATTTTTACAAGTTCAAAGGGAAGAGAAGAGTTGAGTTTTGGAATACGTTACTCTAGAAGGTTAAGTGTTGGATTTTGTTTTTAAGCATTGAAACAAAAGAGATTTTTTAACGGTTTTATGTGGAATTTGTTAAAATCAAAGCTGGGTATATATATATATATATATATATATATATATATATATATATATACATATGACTAAGGTATTCAAATGATTTCGAAAGTATTAGTATATTAAAATAAGAAGTAAATATTGATAGTAGAAGATTTAGAAGTATAATTAACTTATTGTTAATTAGATAATTAAATAGGATAAGTAATGCTGAATACTAAACCAGTGAACTCTTTTTATTTTTATGGTTGAATGGTTGTTTATTTGATAGTTAAATAATCGACTATCAAATCTGACCTATACGATTGTAGGTACGGATAGACCAGTTTGAATTTATATTCGAAAACCATTCTGAACCAGCAAATACGAAATCGTAGAAGATGCAGATTGAGGATGGAGCAGTTGTAGATCATGGTTCATAAACGAAAGGGCTAGTTGATAAATTACTCTAGAATGCAACTAGAGTATTTTGATGGTAACTAGGTCGTGATAGAATTTGCAGATTGCAAGGACTACTTGCTACTGATCCATAGGGTAATTCGAGAATGTGGTAGGAGGGTGCCTTCGGTTTGTCCAATCCTAGGACAACATGTATGTATGAATATTTGACAAAGTATTTCCAAAGGATCATGTTCATTGATTTCCACAAACATACTTCTGTTGGTGGCAAAGGAATTCATTCTTACTGCTTAGATACCCAGAGTATTTTTGTAGACGTTAATTAGTGTTTTGATGGATCTGACGATGTGGCATTCAAAGTGAATGGTGGTATGCTATCTTAAAAAGGTAATTCAAACCTCACATCCAGGAAATGAAAAAAAATCGGGCAAACAACATGGCTATTTGGGTCGCTCCCAATTAGGGTGTATTATCACATATTTAGGGAAAATCAATTTTCTTCTTTAATTTATTGATGTTGTCCCATTGGGGAAATGGTTGGTGATCCCAATCGTTAGTGATATACATTCGATACACTCAAGCGAAATGAGTGATCGGTCATGTGTAGTCAGATTGCAAGATGTTCTTGTTGAACCCAGTGTATTCCCCTCTAGAGAAACACTATCGGCTGGTTTTTCGATACCTTTTTATAGTCGGAATCCAAACTTCAGTAAGCACCCGCAGTTTTGATTGTATATTATGTTTGTAGAGCGTGAGAAGCAAGCGTTCTGCTAGATTGTTATTTATTTGATTTAGACACTATTATTATATCAAAATAGATATGATTTCAAAATGGTTTGGGTTATCGTAAGGTAAAAACCATCCATGTTTATGTGTGGATCGGTCTTACGATTATCCTTTTCTTTCAGAAAAGATTTGTTAACATAAAAATCAAGTTGGATGTTTCTTATAAACTTAGTGGTTTCTCACTCTGGTTCACCAACTGATCCGGCGTTTGAAATACTCGGGTTAGACCGGGTTTTACAGGTTTAGGTCAGGATGCTACGGACTTCAGAAGCTATGTTGGAGGAGTTCATACGTATTGGTATTCCATTGTGTGTTGTATACAAGGACATATTGTTATAACTATCCAGATGTGTTGACTGTAAGTTGTACTCTGATGATTGTAAGTATAATTTCAAGCTCTCAATAAAGATTTATTTCTATATAATATTTTTTTCTACTGCGATGTGACACTCTAATTCTGTATGTTGTTATTCTTCTTTTATTCCTTCTATTCTAATATTTCTTTATTTCTTATCTGACCCTCAGATTTCTTTCTATTAGCTATCTGGAGTTTACAATACTTGGGTTTTGGCAAGTAATACGGATTTAAGTATTATTGTTGTAATTCGAGTGTCAAATCCTTGTGTCGTTACAGTAGCTGCTGTAAACAGCGGTGAGCGAGCTGTTGTTCGCTGCTCTAGACAGCAGCGGGCAGCAACTGCTTACTGCTGTAAAGAGCAGCTACTATAAACAAACTCATTTCACATCTTTTTCTGTTATATTTTAATTTTCTATATAATGAGCCACAAGTTTTTTCTTATTAGTTTTCATTTGGGGAAATTTTGACTTTGCTATGTGTTGTACACGTGAATTGTGTGTTAGCATAAATAGGCGTTTGTGAGTGTGTAATTTTAAGTTTCATGTGTCAGTTTGTATCAGTATATGTGAGTGTTAAAGAAAATATTGTGTGCATGGAGTTAAGATTTGAAGCAAATTGTAAAAGAGAGAAAATTGGAAGTGCAGATGAATTTGTGTATTACTGAATCGATAATAGAACTGTACATAATGATGTAGTGTATATATACAAATAAGTGGGAAAATTACATAAGGCCCAAAGCAGCAAATGCCCAAAGCAGATAAAACATGTAAAAGGAGCAGCACAAGTAAAGCTCATGTCCTCATGATAAAAGGAAAATGATATTCATATAAGCCACATTCTTATCTTTATTTACCCCTCTTAAAAATTAGGGTTTTCTCAATGATGTGAAACCCTAATTTGTGCTGAAGATAAATAAGAATCTGGAATGATTTGCGGAAGTGATCAACATAAGAAGGAGGTTCAAACATTAAGAGAGCTATCGAATGAGCTAGAATCATCGCTTTAAATCACTGATAAGTCAGATCTGAAGCAACCACTTTTGATCAGAGCACTAAAACACTTTGGTTTCTTCAGGAACTAGAGAGCAAGTTGTATGGTTCTACTATTTTTAATTCCTTTCTTAGCCTTTGAAAGCTCTTTGCTGCAAGTGACTCGGTGAATATGTCTACCTTTTGATGAAAAGTAGGAATATAGTTAACTTGCATATTTCTCTTTTGAACTTGCTCTCGCACGAAATGTATATCTATTTCTATATGCCTGGTTCGTGCATGTTGAACTGGATCTACTGTCATGTAAATAGTACTCTGATTATCACACCAAATTGTAGGTTTAGTGTTTAATAGCAGATTCAGCTCTTTCATTAATGACTGTAACCATAGAATTTCTGTTGTTGTGCTGGCCACACTTTTGTATTCAGTTCCCGTGTTGGATTTGGAAATTGTGATTAGTTTCTTTGAACACCATGAAATTAACTTGTTGCCAATGTGAACACAATATCCAGTTACAGATTTTTTATCATCTTGATCTGCTGCCCTGTCTGAATCATTGTCTGTTGTAATATTTAAATATTTGCTAGCTTTAAGTGTCAATCCACAGTTGATGGTGCCCTTTAAGTATCTGAGAACTCTTTTAGCAGCTTTCCTGTGTTCATCCAATGGATTTTACATAAATTGAGACACTTTGTTAACACTAGATATATGGTCGTGTTAGTTGCATATTGCAATGCACCTACAACACTTCTATATTGTTTGATATTGTCTATGGCTTCTCCCCTGTTTTAGAGTAATCACTACAACAAAAAATGCTCTTTATAGTGTTTAAAAAACGCTATTATATACTTCCATAGCGTTTCAGAGTGCCATGTAACGACATGCTATGTTAGACCTTCAGTTTTAAATAGCAGTTACACAAACTCTTTGTAAAACTAAGTTTCTATAGCGTTTTACGTGTGTTAGGCCTATATTTCTATAGCGTTTTATGCTCAAGTACTATAGTGTTTGTATATAATTTCCATGGCGTTTGTATTTTAATCGCATAGCGTTTGTTTACATAATTATATAGCGTTTATTTTATATTTCCATAGCATTTACTTAGTCATATACTAAATTTTTTCATTTTCTGATTCTATTTGTAAACAATAGCGTTTTTAAAACTCTGTAATATGGTATATTGATAAATAGGCCATGTTTGCCCTCCTTTCGCCTCTTCCACGTATACGTTTGCCCATTCCTACTATATGCATATAAATGTAACGTATTTTCAGAAACAACTAATATGTAAATTACAACAAAATATTTCATACATAACATTCAAACAACTTTCATATATGCAAATTTAGTAATTCATACATAATTCAATCAACTTTTCACATGTCAAACTTAACATTTCATACACATTGTTTACAAATTACTTACAAAGCAGTTAAAAAAATGATCTAAACGTGTTTTGCTTCTGATATTTGCTGCGTAACATAAGCAATATTAGTCCTGCTACTGTCGAATAAACAATCAAGGTGTTAGTTCCAAGTATAATACATAATAACAATATACCACTGTAAACATGAAAAGATAATTTTATATCATGTTTTATAAGAGAGTGTAAGCATCCGCCATTGGATTATGAAAGTCTGGAAGTTACATATTTATAAAAGTCTGAAAGGACAAAGCAAAACAATAATGAACTAAGATGTTAATTACGAATACCGATTTGGGGTCAGGATTTCTGTTATTAAGGGCAAACTAAAACTACAATAATTCTTCAATAATAGAAGCCATGTTATATGCAAGTTACTGAGTGCATCAGCAAAATTTTAATCAGGAAGCCACACTTATGTTACATATTAAGTAAAATGGCAGGCCATAGTTTATGTTTAGTGCACTTTATTATATAATCACATGCACAAAACTATGAACTAACAGAATGTGGTGATGACTTACTTCTTCTGCTCAGTTTTATGCAGCATAAGATGAGCTGATCCAAATGCTCATATACCAATTTGCTCCAAAATCTCATACTTTCCATCTTCCATCACCATTTGATTCATTTTCTTCTCTGAATCCACAGCAAGTTTGCTATATTTTTGAGAAGAGAAAAGCAAATAGGAGAGAAAGATACGCTTTGTGTAGCAGATGCAGTAAAAGGTAATGTGTGTTCAGATCTGTTCACAAAAGAAGTCTGAAGCAGGGTATAAAAACTCACAAAACAACAGTGTCAATAATAATTGCTCCAGCTGAAAAGGATGGTTTCCCTTGGTAGGTAGCAACAGCATTGTCTAAATTTTTGTCACATAAAAAGAGCACAAAAATATTCAGTGTCAAGCATATCAGTATATAGAATAAGAAAGAATTTTTTGGGCATATAGGAGATATCCAATCCCATTAGCAACTTTGTCATCAAAGATTGATAAAGCATGTGCACGCCCAGAACAAGAGCTAGGAGTAAACAACAAATTTGGTAAGATAAATCTATTCTATAAACAAAATATATATAAGAAGCTCCTATGATCGTTATTATATATATGTAATCAAAGGGGAAATCCAAAGTTCTGAAATATATTGATCTGACCACCGCGTCCTGCAGTCACGATGATCAATCCGCAAGCTGGCCTGCTCTGCACTACCATGCGTTTGTTGCTCATCTCAAGGCTATTTCTGTAAATCAACTTCTCCTCTGGCCATGTGGCCCCCACTTTGTCACTAAACCATGACATGTCACCCTCCCTACACTGCAATGAACTTGCTGTGTTGGCCACTGCCCATGGCAGTGATACAGTCACGCATTCACAGTAGAACCGTTCATTGCAGTGAGTCGATGAAGTAGAACATGATTTGTTACTGTTAGCTTTCGAATCTAATGCTTCTTATCTCCATATGTACACATGAGAATCTTCGCTTGCAGATATAAGATATTTTCCATTTGCTGTCGAATATGCTGAAATCTGGTTGCTTGTATTGTGAAAACCTGCAACACAACAATCGATATACAGTTGCTAGGAAGTGGCATAGATTTGTAACATAGAATTGTTTATATACTGATGTAATACCTCTGAATTTATGCACAACATCCTTGCCATTGACAGCTCTTATTTGTGAGTCTACGGATGTAATTATCACATCCATTGAACTCCCGGTTGAAAACTGGATAAGTAGCAAATTTTAGGTTTCAAAATGCAAGGACATGGAAGATGAATCTTTTTCCTTGAAATCAATTTGAATGTGATACGGAAGTCACTGAGCTTTCATTACCTTAAAACCAGTGATTTTCCTAAGACTAGACTTCTTTTTCTTGCTCTGTGAGCTGATCTTTTTTCTCTCTGGCAGCTTGTTTTCTGAAACAGGAATACAAGTATTATTAAAATTGACTATAATGCATTGTGATATATGGATTTCTGCGTTCATATGCCAACAACATTGACTGATCATATATGATGTGTCATACAAGTAACAGTTTCCTCTATGTGAACCGACGAATGCGCTCTACATATTTACCATGAACAACATCACATACGTAGCTGTTGAACTAGATAATAACAAGAGACGAAGAGAACATCACAAACATAGTTGTTGAACTCGCAACCTGCAAAAGCATGCATACAAACAACAAGTTCATTTTTTTTCTTTGTATGCCAGGAGTACTTTTACTTGATTATTCCACATCTATCTTGTTAATTGTTTATCAAGAAAGGAGAACTTATCCCATAATATATACTTTTGAGGACTTTTTTTCAGTTATAGATATGTTTCTACCATATGACTACAAGTTGCGATAATACATTGATGCTATTTCAAGGGTAAGTGTACTTTTTTTCCTTCGAGTTTGCAGGCCAATCTCAAATAGCATCTTTTAATGCTTTATCCATTTCAACCGTGTGGTCGAAAAGTAATATATAAGTATTCAAACTAAGTTAAAATCAAAAGAAGTTTTCGAAATGATCCAAAACTATCTTAAAAAATGCAAATAGAAAACCTGAGGTATGACATCAATTTCAAGGAGTAGAAGGCCCATGACAAAGCCACAACTCGAGCCTAGAAGCCCACCAACAGTGCCTCCAAGCAGTCCATTAACAGCACATAAAATGAGTGAAAGTGGCTTCACTGGATCGAAGCTTCACATACATGCTTGCAGTTCCCTTGTATTCTCCTTTCATTGCTTTCTGTCCATAGCTTCATTACTTCCCTTCCAAGTACTAAAAATGCTACAGGTATCTGATCACAATCGAATTTCAGAAGAGTTGTAATTTATGAGAGTTGCAAGAGAGACCAGCAGTGAAAAACTTAATCGATGTTAATGAACTTTGTAATGCTGATTTATTTTTTACCATATAATATGTTAATGCATGCATATTGTATGAGAAGTTAGGACTATTAATATCTTGAACTTCTCATATAGAAGCGAGTAGGGAAAAAGGAAAGAATGAATGAATTTTTGACTTTATACGGATTAGCGAGCAGGCAATAGATGTTTGTCCAAGCACTACTGGCAGCGACATTTAGAACAATAATATATTAACCTTTACATACATGTGCGAGATTCTTCTATCTATAACATAGTTAACTAGCCAAAGATGCAAGCATATAACCTTTGATATAAGTTTTCATTTCTATCAATTGCGGGCCAAAAACTGATATGCATACCATGTTGATGTTGATCAAAGCTTTACCATGTAGCTATTGGAAGCTATTCATATAGGAAATGAAGTATCTTTTAAGAAGGGTTGCATTTGGGAATATACAAAATGGAAGGTCATGTTAAAACTCTAATAAACTAAAAGGATGTATTGCATTAATTACTAAGTTTGACTGCCATGTTTTAAGCCTATATATATATATGGCTCTCTTTTGTAATGAAAGTATGCAATTTCAAGCTCTAATCTATTATCTTTCTCTTGTTAAAATACATCATTTGGTATCAGAGCCAGATGGTATTTTAGGAGCTTGATTGAGTGTTTTGTGTGAGGACTAAAGCACAAGAAAACACGGTGTGAGACAATGCAAAACAACAACAATAGTGCGGGTGGCAATGAGAATCAAGTTACCCAGTTGCCTATGTTTAAGGGAGTGAATTATCACTTTTGGAGTCTAAAGATGAAAACACTCTTTAGATCACAAGAGTTGTGGAGAATTGTAGAAGATGGGTTCACGGATGATGCACCGGCTGAACCAAGTCAAGATTTGAGAGACAAGAGAAAGAAGGATGCAAGGGCCCTTTATATTATCCAACAATCTTTGGATGATGAGATCTTTCCAAGAATTGCAGCGGCTTTTACTGCAAAAGAAGCTTGGAGTATTCTCAAGCAAGAATACTTGGAAGACAAAAAGGTGATTGCAGTGAGATTGCAATCTCTTAGGAGGGAGTTTGTGACGTCCCAGATGAAAGAAACGAAGACAGTTCAAGAGTACCTGTCAAGAATTTCAAGTATTGTGCAACAAATGAGGTCTTATGGTGAAGAGATCAAATCTCAACAGGTTGTGAGCAAAGTGCTACGAAGTCTCACAAACAAATTTGATCATGTTGTCACTGCAATTGAAGAGTCCAAAGACATGGAAACGTACACATTTGATGAACTCATGCGCTCACTTCAAGCTCATGAAGAAAGGCATTCCAAAAGTGATGAAAAGAAAGAGGAGAAAGTTTTTCATGTCAAAGGAGAGTCTTCAAATAAGGAGAAATCAAACCAAAACTCAGCAACAGGAAGAGGAAGAGGTGGCCATAGAGGCAGGGGCCGTGGAAGAGGCCAATCTGGTGAAGGAAGAGAAGAACCTTCTAAAAGCAAGGGGCCAATCAAATTTTATTATTGTAACAAACCTGGCCATAAGGAAGCTTCTTGCTGGAAAAAGAATGAAGACAAGGAGAAAGGGAAACAGGAGCAAAAGTCAAATTATGTTGAGCAAGAGAACCTGTTTTTAGCTCAACATAGTTGTGACAATGAAAACAATTCGGTCTGGTACGTGCATAGTGAATGTTCTAACCACATGACCAATTCAAGAAACTTGTTTCAGAATCTTGATGATAGCAAGAAAAGTATTGTAAGGCTTGGAGATGGGAAGCAATTGACAGTGGAAGGTCTTGGTACAGTTGCTTTTCAAACTGAGCAAGGCAAATCAAAGCTTCTGCACAATGTTCAGTATGTGCCAAAAGTGGCACACAATCTTTTGAGTGTTGGTCAACTGATATGTGGTGGCTACAGAGTTGTGTTTGAAGATGGCGTCTGTGTGATCAAGGAGAAGCAAAGCAATAAGACACTAATGAAGATTGCAATGGGAAAGAAAAAGTCTTTCCTCTAAATCTGTCAAACAGTTCAGGACATGCACTTGTGGTGAAAGGAGATGATAATGCCAAGCTGTGGCATCTCAGGTATGGACATTTAAATGTTCATGGTTTAAAGCATTTGAGTACTAAAGAATTGGTGCTTGGATTGCCCAAAATTGGGAATCTAGAATTTTGCGAAGGATGTGTGTATGGCAAACAGGCTTGTGGATCCTTTCCAAGTGGAAACTCTTGGAGAGCTAGTGAATGCTTGGAACTGATGCATGCCGATTTGTGTGGGCCTATGCAAACTGAATCTTTAGGAGGAAGCAGATACTTCCTTTTGATTACAGACGATCACAGCAGGATGTCTTGGGTCTATTTTCAGAAGACCAAGTCAGAATATTTTGAGAACTTCAAGAAATTCAAAGCTCTAGTGGAGAAGCAAAGTGGAAAGCAAATCAAGGCATTAAGAACAGACAGGGGAGGAGAATTTGTCTTCAACGAATTTGAGCAGTTCTGTGATGATCATGGCATTAGGAGAGAGCTCACTGCACCTTACACACCAGAGCAGAATGGGGTAGCTGAGAGAAAGAACATGATTGTGGTAGAGATGGCTAGGAGCATGCTAAAGGCTAAGGGGATGCCTAACACATTCTGGAGTGAAGCTGTTGCAACTGCAGTGTATTTGGTCAACATCTCACCAACTAAAGCTGTCATGAACTTTACACCTTTTGGGGTTTGGAGAAATAAAAAGCCATCTGTAAGTCATCTTAGAATTTTTAGATGTATTGCCTATACATTGATTAATTTGAGAACTAAGCTGGATGATAAGGCAGAGAAGTGCATCTTTGTGGGCTACTCAACACAATCTAAAGCCTACAGGTTGTATAATCCAGTCAGTGGCAAGATCATCATTGGAAGAAATGTTATCTTTGATGAGGAAGCATGTTGGGAGTGGAATGAACCAAGCAAGAGGGGTGTAGCCTTACATAAGTCAATCACACTTGGAGAATTTGATGAACCAGTTGAAGTGCCAACACAACAATCTCCTCCAACAACACCTTATGGTTCACCAACATCTTCAAGTAGCCATTGTTCTTCATCAACTCAGTCCTCATCATCAAGTGAATCCCCTCCACGCCGCGTAAGATCACTTGTTGATATCTATGAAAACTGTAATTTTGCACTTGTAGCTACAGAACCTGCAGGGTTTGATGAAGCAGTATGTCAGAATGAGTGGTAAGATGCAATGACAAAGGAGATTAAGTCAATTCAGAAAAATGGAACATGGGAGTTAGTAGCTTGCCTCAAAACAAGAAGGCAATTGGTCTAAAATGGGTGTACAGGACTAAATATAATGCAGATGGAAGCATCTCAAAGAACGGCTTATGGCGAAAGGCTATGCACAACAGGATGATATAGACTATGAGGAAACATTCTCACCTGTTGCACGCTTTGAAACAGTGAGAATTGTTTTAGCACTGGCTGCACAATGGAAATTGCAGGTTTTTCAGCTTGATGTGAAGTCTGCATCCTCAATGGAGAATTGCGGGAAGAAGCCTTTGTGGAACAACCACAGGGATTTGTGAAAGAGGATGAAGAAGAGAAGGTGTACAAGCTGAAGAAAGCTCTTTATGGCCTAAAACAGGCACCAAGAGCATGGTATAGCAGGATTGACTCATTTTTCATTTCAATGGGCTTCAGCAGAAGTGAAAATGAGCCAACAATCTATGTGAAAAGGCAAGGTATGGATGAGTTTATCATAGTTTGTCTCTATGTTGATGACATTATCTATTTCAGTTCTTCAGAAAGCATGCTAAGTAAGTTCAAAGCCTCAATGTTGTCTGAATTTGAGATGACTGATCTTGGAACATTGAAATACTTCCTTGGTTTGGAAGTAAGACAAACAAACGATGGTACTTTTCTATTTCAGAGAAAGTATGCAGCAGATTTGCTTAAAAGATTTCACATGGAGAAATTTGAAGTTGCAAAGACTCCTATGAATGCTAATGAGAAGTTGCAGAAAGTAGATGGCAGTAAGAATGCAGATGAAAGGATTTTTAGAAGTATGGTGGGAGGTTTGAACTATCTCACACACACTAGACCTGACATTGCCTATTCAGTTGGTGTTGTGTCGAGATATATGCACAATCCAACCAAGCAACACCTGGGAGCTGCAAAAAGAATTTTGAAGTACGTTGCAGACTCTTTGGATTATGGCATTTGGTATGAAAGTGTGAAGGAGTTCAAGTTGAAAGGATATACAGATTGTGATTGGGCTGGCTGCGTTGATGATAGAAAGAGCATGTCAGGATCTGTATTTGATCTTGGTTCTGGAGCTGTCACATGGAGTGCAAAGAAGCAAGATACTGTGGCTCTGTCTTCATCAGAAGCTGAATATATTGTTGTGGGAGCTACAACAAAGCAAGCTTTGTGGCTAAAGAAGTTGTTGAAAGACTTGTGATGTGAGCAACAAGAGACATTGGAAATTTGGTGTGACAACAAGTCCACTATAGCTATGACAAAGAATCCTGCATTTCATGCAAGGACTAAGCACATTGATGTGCAATACCACTTCATCAGGAATTTGGTAGCTGAAAAGAAGGTTGTCCTGCATTACTGTGGAACAAATTGTCAAAATGCAGATTTATTCACTAAGTCTCTAAATCAAGTCAAGCATGAACACTTCATGAAGGAAATTGGCATGTGCAAGCTTGGATCAAGGGGAGATGTTGATGTTGATCAAAGCTTTACCATGTAGCTATTGGAAGCTATTAATATAGGAAATGAAGTATCTTTTAAGAAGGGTTGCATTTGGGAATATACAAAATGGAAGGTCATGTTAAAACTCTAATAAACTAAAAGGATGTATTGTATTAATTACTAAGTTTGACTGCCATGTTGTAAGCCCATATATATATGGCTCTCTTTTGTAATGAAAGTATGCAAATTCAAGCTCTAATCTATTATCTTTCTCTTGTTAAAATACATCATACCAAATGTAATATATGTATATTATATACATGTACAGGGCTTTTTATGCCTGAACAGATGCATTATATTTTGGAAAACGAAGTAGTAAAAGTTATGCTCGATTATGTCCACATATCATACTCTATCAATTGGATTGCCATGATACTTGGCATGCTAAAATATATAAATAGGAATAGGAAATTGGGCTATGACTTTAGTTGTAGAAGTTTATGATTTATTCTAGTTTCACATTTTGTAAATGTACTTCTATTTTTCTGGACAACTATTCGTTGACTGAAAAGATTCATCAAGTTAGACAACACTCCATTAAATGTTCAGTCCTATGCCATATTAAATAGTTAATAGATGAAAGTGAAATGAGTTTGCCGTACCAATTAGTTGTCAGGAATTGCACAGAAGCTAGAGCAATGCTCCCATTAAGCTATTGCAATTAGCATATGGAATGGAGGAATAAGAACATTGGAAATATGGGGGTGGCAGCTAGTGTTAGAGAACAGCAGGGAGGAGATAGATGACCTACCATGATCTTATTATTACATGGAACAGTGAAATAAATCCAACAGCAGCAGGCTAGAAGAAAACCTGGGGATGCTGATATTGCCTAGATTTTCTTCCATCGGTGCATCGGGACCACTCTTGGAGCCGAAAAGGCACCAGGTGGGTCTCTGCTCTATGCATTACCTGTTTCCAGCGATGAAGAATGAAGCTAAGATTACAACAGATGATAAACGAAACATGCATGGACTAAGTACCAATCACAAACGACACAAATTCAAATAAAGATATGTAAAAGTAAATCCATATTTTCCTATAAGCAATAACGCAAGTCTCAGCTTGATCTAATCTAGCTATATAAGCTCTTATGTTGGTTCTTGAGGTTTGAATATGATTCTCAGTAGAATACCAATTTTCAAACCTCAAACCAAGTAAAAAAGGAAACATTCTCTGGACAAAGGACATTAACACAGATGCTTTCAGAAGCTAAAGGAGCAAGCGACCTTGTAAATGAAACCACACCACCTGCGACTATTCAAAGCTGAGAAAATATTATATTCCATAAACAAAAGTCATCAAACTAAAGTAAAAATTACAAATATAAGTAAAACTGAACGGTGATACATGGATCTGGACAAGGAAAGACTGAATTACGAAACGAATGAATAATGGTACCTTTGCTTGTTGAATATATTGACTCAGGAAAAAGTGGATAAAGACCTGCTGCAGAACTAAGGTCTGGTAATAACACCAGTTTTTTGGCCTTGCGCATGGTCTAAATCTGCTTGCAATATGGTTTACATTCATATAACTACTTGAAGTAACGTGAACTTTAATCCATATATAAGTAAAACTGAACGGAGATACATAGATCTAGACAAAGCGATACTGAATGACGAAACGAATGAATAATGGTACCTTTGCTTGTTGAATATATTGACTCAGGAACAAGTGAATAAAGACCGCTGCAGAACCAAGGTTTACTATGACACCAGTTTTTGGCCTTGCGCATGGTCTAAATCTGCTTGCAATATGTTTACATTCATATAACTACTTGAAGTAACATGACTTTGATCCATACATCAACCCTTTTCGCTTTGTACTCTTGAAATACTTCACTAAAATCTAGGAAATTCATATGACATTTTGGATGTTCATGTATAAGTGGACAAATGACATAATTAACCACAAATGACATAACTTAACAAAGGTATATCCGTATGTAGCATTTTAAAAATCTAGATAATACTTTTGTCATTAAATCCTGAACAATTAGTAAATAGTGTGTCGCTATATACAAACCAGTTGCCTAAGTATATAGTATATACACATATACATACTTGCATACTAACATGAACCTGTTTAAATTTTTAAATCTCCTACATAACCTATAATGGAACTTCAGTTTTTGTGGAATAGCAGTAGTTTATCACTTGTTTACAATTATAAATTGATTAGATGTTCTTAACTAATTGATGTTTATATGTGTATATTTCCTATCATAAAGTGATAATCAGACCCCAAAAAAAACAACGAGCATGCATGAATTATGGAAAAAATGGAATAATAACAACAACAACAACAAAGCCATATATCCCAAACAAGTTGGGGTTGGCTAGATATGGAACCCAAAATTAAAATAAAATAAAATTAATAATGACGATAATATATATATATATATATATATATATATATATATATATATATATATATAAAGGGTTTAAAATAACCAAACAAATAAAAAGTCGTCCGATAAAGGTTTTTTTTTTAATAATAATAATAATAAGTAAAAAGATTCAATAAAAGTGAAATAAAATCTAAAATAGTAATAAAAAGTAAAAAGGTTAAAAAAAAAAAAAACTAAGGTTTTGGTATATGGATTGCTAATTTCCATGCACTCCTATCAACTACCAACTCTTCCGATAAACTCCAGTTACTTAAATCTCTCTTTATTATCTCTTCCCATGTCATTTAGGTCGACCTCTACCTCTCTTTAGGCCTTCGGCGCGGCTTAAAATTCCAACGTGTACAAGTGCATCGTATGGTTTACGTTGGATATGTCCAAACCATCTCAAGCGGTATTGGACTAACTTCTCTTCAATAGGTGCAACTCCAAGTTTTTCCCGAATATCCTCATTTCTAATCCGATCTCGTCCGGTATGCCCACAGCTCCAACGCAGCACCCGCATCTCTGCTACGCTTATCTTCTGGACGTGTTGCCTCTTAGTAGGCCAACATTATGCACCATATAACATTGCAGGCCTGATTGCTGTCCTATAAAACTTTCCTTTATGCTTCTGAGGAATCTTCCGATCACAGAGAATGCCAGATGCTAGTCGCCATTTCACCCATCCTGCTTGAATTCTAAAACTAACATCCTTATCTATCTCTCCATCAAACTGCAACATAGATCCTAAGTATCGAAATGATTCCTTCTTGGGTACTACTCTATCGGCCAGGGTAACATCTCCGTCATCTGACCTGACACTGCTAAACTCACACTTCATATACTCTGTTTTAGTTCTGCTATGTCTGAAACCCTTTGATTCCAAGGTCTCCCTCCACAACTCTAGTTGTCGATTAACCCATATTCTACTTTCATCAATCAGCACAACATCATCGGCAAAGAGCATACACCAGGGAATCTCCCTTTATATATCTTTTGTGATTTCATCCATCATTAATGCAAAAATATAGGGGCTCAAAGCGGAACCTTGATGTAACCCTATGTTAATTGGAAAGTCTCTGGTCTCACCATCGCATGCCTTAACACTAGTCACAACCCCCTCGTACATATCCTTAATAAGGGTAATATATTTTGATGGCACTCTCTTCCTTTCTAGCGCCCACCACATAACCTTCCTCGGCACTCTGTCATAAGCTTTTTCCAGGTCAATAAAAAACATGTGGAGATCTTTCTTCTGCTCCCTGTATCTCTCCATAAGTTGTCTAACCAAGAAAATTGCCTCAGTGGTTGACCTTCTAGGCATAAAACCAAATTGATTCCTAGAGACACTTGTCAACATCCTCAAACACTGCTCGCAAACTCTCTCCCAAAGCTTCATTGTATGTCTCATAAGCTTAATTCCTCTATAGTTTGTGCAAATTTGAATATCTCCTTTATTCTTGAAGATTGGAACTAAAATGCTTCTCCTCCACTCATCTGGCATTTTGTTTGATTTGAAAATATTATTGAACAACTTAGTTAGCCATCTTATCCCTGCATCTCTAAAGCATCTCCCCACCTCAATAGGAATGTCATCAGGCCCTACCGACTTGCCTAATTTCATACGTTTCAACTTCCCCTTTACCTCATCTTCTTGAAATCTTCGCACCAAATGTCTATTAGTGCTGTCAGCTAAGTCTTCCAACTCGATCGAAGAGCTATCACTTTCTTCGTTGAAAAGCTTATCAAAGTATTCTCTCCACCTGTTCTTTATCTCATCGTCCTTCACCAAAAGTCTATCATTCTCATCCTTAATGCATTTAACCTGATTGAAGTCCCTTGTCCTCCTCTCGCGTAGCCTAGCTATTCTGTAAACGTCTTTTTCACCCTTCTTTGTACTTAGCCTTTGATACAAATCTTCGTACGCTCGTCCCCTTGCTTCACTCACTGCTCTCTTTGCAGTCTTATTTGCCACTTTATACATGTGCATGTTCTCTTCGCTTCTATGACGGTACATGCATTTGTAGCATTCCTTCTTCTCTTTGATAGCCTTTTGCACCTCGTCATTCCACCACCACGAATCATTGGGTTCTCGCTTGCTTCCTCTTGTTATCCCAAATACCTTAGTGGCGACTCTCCTAATGCAAGTTGCCATCGCATTCCACATGACATTTGCTTCTCCTTCCACATTCCAAGCTCCTTCTCCCATCACTCTATCTTTAAACACCCGTGAAGCATCTCCTTTGAGTTTCCACCATTTCGTCCTGCTAATCTTCGCTATCTTATCCTTCACCACCCGAAGACGAAACACACATACCAAGAGTTGGTGTTGTGAGATGACACATTCTCAAGGTATAGCCTTGCAATCAACACAATCTCGTTTACTATCTCTCCTAGTTAGGACAAAGTCAATCTGGCTAGCCTGTTGGCTACTACTGAAGGTGATCAGACGTGATTGCCTCTTTCTAAAGAAGGTATTAGCAATCGTGAGATCAAAAGAAAGAGCGAAATTCAAAATATCTTCACCCTCTTGGTTCCTACTGCCAAATCCAAAACCACCATGCCCTCGCTCAAAACCCCCGCTAGATGAGCCAACATGGCCATTGAAGTCTCCTCCTATAAAAAGTTTCTCACTACTATGCACATTCCTTACCATGACATCCAAGTCTTCCCAGAACTTCCTTTTGGCTTCTTCGCTTAGACCTACCTGTGGGGCATATGCGCTAATGACATTCAAAACTGCCTCGCCAACTACTAGCTTAACTAGGATGATCCTATCCCCTCGTCTTCTGACGTCAACCACATTGTTCTGAAGGTTCTTGTCAACCAATATGCCTATCCCGTTCTTGTTACGTACTTCTCCCGTGTACCACAATTTGAAGCCAGTGTTCTCCACCTCCTTCGCCTTCTGACCCACCCATTTAATCTCTTGAACGCACAAGATGTTAACCCATCTCCCAATCATAGTATCCACTATCTCTCTTAATTTTCCTATTAAGGACCCTACATTCCAACTACCTAACCGAACCCTACTATCGTCGACTAGCTTCCTTACCCCTCGCATCCGCCGAGAAAAATGCGAGGACCCTTGCTCACTTATCACTACACCGGGGCGTCGATGTAGCGCGCCACTAACAGAATGGCGGCCCAGCTCTTACATATTTAACACCATATCCGAGCCTCGATATAGCGCATCGCTAAGAGGGTTACGCCCCAACGATATAACATCAGGTTCCATATCCATAAGAGAGGCTAAGTTTTTACGTTGGCTCGCCAAGCCTATCACAACCCTCCATCTTTCCCCTGGTTTGGGACAGACTGCATAGAAAACTAATGGTAATAAATTATTTACATGCTTATTCAGCTCTAAACAGCCTAGAAAGCTAAAAGCAAAAATGAATCCTAAGCATAATATCTAAAGCTTGTTACCTGGAGATCATTTATTATATGGCCACACACAAATTGACATGCTCTAGTATTATTGAAAGAAAGAATCCATTCGTATTGAAATGTTCATTTGTTATCATATATCACTAAATTGGTATGCTCAAGGAGATGAGGTTATAATACACAAATGACATATAATTGGATTGGTTTTTTAAAATCATTTAGATCACTTCTTATTCTAAAAGCCAACCACTCAGCTCCATTCTCTTTGTTGAAATTTAGTGAAATATAAACACCTGTCATTCAATATATTTGTTGAAATTTTGTACAACTACAGATACATATTTTCATTTATAGATACATTATACATATTAAGGATACAATTTAAAGCCGCGCAATGAAATCCATATTATAGTTTAACCCCAAATTTAAAGTCAGGCAATGAACATACATCCCATGCTTCAGTTCCTCTACAATGCTCAAAGACTTTAACACACTAAACACTATAACAATGTAGGGTTTAATATCTGTAATCTTCATCATAGACTCAAAACCTGAATTCCCTTTAATGGATATCCATTTTGGACGAACCTAGACAGAACTGAAGTCCATGAAAGCAGATTTTTATCCACAATCATATCAAACACATTAACTAGAAAGACCAATTTCACCACGTCTTGTATACTTTTATGGACCTGTTGCTTATTCATATTTCTTGCCAACATATTTCAGGTATTTTGTTGAACTAGAATGATGTGAGCAGGAAACTTTGTATATGCCGAGGACAGAATTAAGAATGATAATGCTGAAAAAGTGTAGAGGGAAAATGCAAATAAGAGTTATGAGCAGAGGTTGAGGAAAAGAATGCAAGAAGATATACATGCAGGAAATTCTAACATATTCTCACAAAAAAGAGAAATAAATCTCTATTAAATCAATCTCAGCATGCTTATAACATATTCATACATATACGTGATAAGAAAGAAATCTCTACAATTATTTTCTTATTCAACATGTAGCAGCTGAAGTCTCATATACAACAAGAACTCACAACAGGAACTCAGTTTAACATTAATTGTCCTTTTGTATTTATTTTTTGATTTTATTTTAATGTATGTAATCAGAAATGATGCATATTAAAAGTCTGAAGTCATCTAATTTTTTATCTTCTTGAGTTGTTTTTCCTATTTTACCTTTTTTACTTTTTGCAGGGAGCACATAAACATACTCTTAGACTTATCGCTAGATTTTTTTGTTATACATAGCAATACGTATGTTGGCTAACTTTTTGACCAAGCCACCAAGGTTCGCATACGAGGAAAATATGAAACTTCACACTTTAGCCCTCGAAGACCTGATCGGATCGCCCTACCTTTCACGGATCGCGATCGCCCTCATGTCTTGTGATCCGATCCATCCCTTTCATCTCGACCTGTCCTCGTCAGTGCTTCGCGATCCGATCCGTTCACGCTAGATCCACTCGATCCGATCCCTAAAGGTTATGGATGATGACCAAGACCAAGTCAACTACGATCCGAGAATGCAGGATCACGCGACATCTGTCTGTAACTGTCATATTGACCATTTCTTCCTCAAGCTACGAACCATTCCTAAATTCTCGGGATTTGTGCCACGTATGACCTCCATCCGTCTGCAAATGTCAACTATAAATAGCCCCGGACTTGGCATTTTTCAGGATCTTTTTGGCAATTCTGAGCTCTGCCTCCACCATTATTATATCTCTATTATTATCGTTCAGAGTTGTCTTGAATTTATTGAGTGAATCAACATTGTACAAGTGAGGTTGAGGGATAAATCATCGATTGTACTTGAATTTTAAGTATAATCATAGATATAAAGCGGACGTAGGCTTGTTAATGCCGAACCAGTATAAATCTCATGTCTTTCCTGTTTTTTCTTGCATTTTTTCTGATATTAATCTCTGCATAATTGAACAACTTAGGTGTTGGAGCCAATTTTGGATCTAACATTTTGGGGCTTTCAGTGAGAAAAAAGTCTCAGCATATTGGATTGTAGTTCTATTATTCGGACAATCAAGTTCGAAGAAAACGGTCCAAAACTCCACTGTTTCGATTTTTGAAGATTTCAGCAAAGCTCAGATATCATGGCTGGAAAGAAGTCTAAGGAAGTACGAGCCTCCCAAGCGACCGAAGCTACGAACGAAGCAATTGAAGAGAGCGTTCAGGAGCGGATCGAAGTTCTAACCCTGGATCGTGGAGATGAGGGGGCAATCCGATCCAATGAAGGCATGGCGACCCGAGCAGCTGAGGGTGTCACGACCCAATCCCATGATAACGTCGCCATCACCCCCACTAACCCTTCCGCGATCCGATCACAGGGAACTACCACGAACCGACGCCAGGAGGGTACCGCGAGCCACCAGCATAGGAGGAACACGATCCGAAATGATAACCAGACTACTACCCGACCTAGGAAGGAAGTTATGGCTCGTTCCAGTCATGTTGGTACTTCTGCTCAACCCGGTACAAGTTCCTTGCGTATAAGAGAAGATGAAGATGACCAGTTCGACCCTTCTGCCCCAGTTACCGAAGGACATCTGACTCGAATACTTGAAGCATTGGACAGACAAACCGATGAACTGGCCGCTCAAAGGCAGGAGAGCTCATTGCTGCGACAAAATATTACTGCCCTAGGCAGACAAATTGAGGATATTCAAGGGTTTCACCACCTCCAGCTCATCCTTTCTCTCCGGAACATACGTCGTCATCTGAAGAACCCCGAATGAACCGACGATGGCCCCCGTTAGAAAGGGTCGAGAACATAGAGCGACTTCGATTTTGGTCACTTCCATCTTGTGAAGAAGAGGCACTTAATCAGGGAACTAGTAACCGCAACTTAAATGAGCCCGCTCTACCACCGAGGAACAGCGTGCCTCTAGCTCGTCGCATGATCGACCGCGGCAACAGGGGGCAAGGGAGTTCTTCTCAGGGCCCAGACTTTGTAGCAGCGCGACAAAGAAATGCTGGAGGAGGCCGTCGGGCAAGAGGTGCTGATCCCGAATCCATCCTAACCCATGAAGAGGTTGAAGCAATGATTAGGCAAGTCATGGTAGATAGCCGTGGACAGAGGAATGAAGATTGAGGCATAGATTGCAGTCATACGCCTTTTAATGATGACATACTAGATGTTACATTCCCAAGGCGCTTCAATATGCCAACTATGAATCGCTACGTGGGCAGGACTGACTCCATCCAGCATCTAATCCGATACTCCTGGTCAATGAATGCCGCTGCGGCTACAGACGCGGTAAAATGTAAAGCGTTCCCTATATTCCTGGAGGATGTGGCGTTGTTGTGGTTTACCCGCTTGCCAGCACGGTCAATATCCAGTTTTAGGGAATTGAGTGAGAGATTCGTGAACCAATTCCGTCTTCATGCCCAGAGGTCTAAGAATGTAATTGAGCTATCCCTTATTAAACAACGACCGGACGAAAGCCTGAGATCATATCTGGATCGTTTCAACTTGACTGTCACAGAATTCAGAGATCCGCATGAGCAAACTATGTTGATGGCCCTGATCGATGGCGTCGATAAAGATACCGAGTTTGGGAGATATCTGGTCGGCAAACCACCCCCGACCAGAGAAATATTTTATGAAAAAGCTAATGTTCGCCTGTGTCGGGAGGAGATATACGCCAATCGGAAAAGAAAGGCTATAGATAAGGAAGACATCCAAAGCAACGTAGCCATCAAGAAAACAGGAGACAGCTCAGGAAAAGTTGAAGTTAACGTCGGGAACAAGAATCAAGGAAGTGGTCGCCAATCAGGGAATAATAATAACAATAACAATAACTGGAAGAGAAATCGAGGAAATGACTCTCCGAGGAGACCCCGACCCAGACCATTTTAGAGCTTTACACCGTTAAATGATACGTTGGAAAACATCTTCCTGGATACATATAATGTCCTCCAGTACAAAAGGCCTCCTCCGAGAGATTCTACAGAGAAAGAGCATGAAACTGGGATATTTTGTCTTTTTCATCAGATCCATGATCATTCCACAAACGAATGTCGCACTTGAGAGACGTGGTTGAAAGGCTGCTCCGAGAAGGGAAGCTAGATGAGTATAAGGTGACTCCTAGGGACAGGGGGCAAGCCGTACAAGCCCCGAACCAAAGCCATCCCACTACCAAACAGATGGCTCAGCAAAAAGGAAAAAATATCATTGTCAATACCATAGTTGGTGGACTTCACCTGGAAGGGCACAGTTTCAGAGCTATGGACCAATACATAAATACAGCTAAACAGCGTTTCGAAGTGAGGGAATGTAGTAACCCCGAGGACAACGCTCCGATTAAGCAACAAAAGACGATGTCCGATGACGTCATATTTCGCGAGCGAGAGAGTATTGGAGTACACTCCCCAACTGAAGATCCGTTGGTGATCACCGTCACAATCGACCCAGCTATAGTTCATAAAGTCTTGGTAGATAACGGGAGTTCAGTCAACATTCTGTTCAAGAAAGCATTCGACCAAATGAAACTCGAGCCGAAGGATTTAAAGGCATGTGAAAGCTGGATACGTGGATTTAATGGGGCCTCGACCGCTCCAATAGGATACGTGGAATTATCAGTAACCCTTGGGGAAGGAGAACGCCAAAGAGTGAGGATCCTCCCCTTCGTTGTCCTGGATTTTGAATCGTCGTGCAATGTCTTCTTAGGCCGACCGACCCTAGCCAAATTCAGGGTCTGTATTGCACCCTGGTGCTGATTGTTGAAATTCCCAATGGATTCCGGTATGGGTATAGTTAGAGGAGATCAAGTTGTTGCACGAGCATGCTACATTGCAGAGTTAAAGTTGCTCCGCAAAGGAAAAGATGTAGAGGCAAAAGGTGGTTCCTCTCCTCCAAGGGAGGAATCGTCATAACAACTAAAGGCAATACCTTCGGGAGGGTCTCCCAGAGAGTTGCCTGAGGACATAGATCCCAGAGAGGATGAAGAGCCCGGGGGCAGAATGGTGACTCCTAATGAAGCGACTGTGGATGTGCCAATCGATGATAGTGACCAAGAGAAGGTCCTGAAGATTGGATCCCAATTGGATCGCGTTCGAGCCAAGGAATTAACAAATTTCCTAAAAGCTAACTTGGATGTATTCGCCTGGACCCATGCGGACATGTGTGGGATATCTCCCTCGATTATGAGTCATTCGCTAAGCATTAACCCGAAACATCCTCCTGTCAAGCAGAAAAGGCGAATGCTGGGTCTAGAAAGGTCTGTCGCCTTGAAGGAATAAGTCGAAAAACTGAAGAGTAATGGATTTATTAAAGATTCGATGTACCCTGACTGGATTTCAAACCTGGTTTTGGTATAAAAAAAAGGCAGATGGAAAGTGGCGTACGTGCATCGATTTCTCTGATCTAAACAAGGCCTGTCTGAAGGATAGCTTCCCATTGCCTAGAATCGATCAATTGGTAGATTCAACCGCAGGTCATGAACTTCTTTCTTTTATGGATGCCTATTCGAGGTATAATCAGATCCCCATGCATGTCCCAGACCAAGAGCATACCAGCTTCATTACAGATTTGGGATTATACTGCTATGTGGTGATGCCTTTCGGCCTGAAAAATGTCGGCGCTACATATCAGCTGTTGGTGAATAGGATGTTCTACAACCAAATTGGGAAAACGATGGAGGTATACGTCGACGATATGTTGGTAATGTCCAGACAGTCGTCCGATCATACTAACGATTTAGCGGAGATGTTTCAAATTCTCCGAAAATATGGGATGAAATTGAATCCTTTGTAATGCTCATTTGGGGTAGCATCTGGAAAATTCCTAGGGTTCATTGTAAGCTCGCACGGAATTAAGATTAATCCAGACCAAATTACAGCAATCCGAAATATCCAAGAAACAAAGCAGATTAAAGATGTGCAAAGCCTTACTGGAAAAGTGGCAGCGCTCAGCAGATTTATCTCAAAAGCTACAGATAAATGCATCCCGTTTTTCGAGCTAATAAAGCGAGGCAAGTGCAACTTTAAATGGACTCGTGATTGTATAGAAGCTTTCCAGAATCTGTTGAATCATCTGGAAAGACCTCCGATACTGTCTAAGCCTGTGGATCACGAGGATTTATTTGTGTACTTGGCAGTGTCATCCCACATAATCAGTTCAGCTTTGGTAAGAGAAGAGGATAAGGTGCAAAGACCGGTATACTATGTGAGTAAGAAACTGGCAGCTGCAGAATGAAACTACCCAAAAATAGAAAAGCTTACATACAGTTTGGTGATTGTATCTAGGAAGCTTCGTCACTACTTCCAGGCTCATCCCATCACTGTTTATACTGATCACCCGCTTAAGAAAGTCCTACAAAGGCCAGAAGCATCAGGAAGGTTGCTCAAATGGAACATTGAGTTGAGTTAATTCGACCTGAACTTCCAACCCCGGAGGTCGATAAGAGGGCAGGCACTTGTAGACTTTATAGCAGAATTTACCATCCCAGAAAATGATGTAGTAACTGAGGAAGACGATCCACCAAAGCTACTCCTTGACCCTAATGCCTGGAAACTATACACTGTTGGAGCTAAAAATGACAGACGATCTGGTGCAGAGTGGTTCTTGAAACTCCAGAGAAACGGCTAATATATTACGCTCTTAGATTGGAGTTCCACACAACTAATAATGATTCCGAATATGAAACTCTAATTGCCGGGTTGAAGCTTACAAAGGAACTAGTGATAACAAAGCTAGACATCTTTTGTGACTCCAATTTAGTCGTGAACCAAGTTAATGAAAAGTTTCAGGCTAAGAGTCCAAGGTTGATATCATATCTGGAAAAAGCAAGGACGTTGCTGGATGGTTTTGATCACCACGGTATATCTCACATTCCTCGAGCAGAGAATCAAAGAGCAGACAAGTTAGCGAAGATGGCTAGTTCCGATAATCCAGAACATACGGAGCTGTTCCCGATCAAAGTACTACAGTTCCCCAACGTGGATCAGATGGAAGTTGATCCGGTACTAGAGATTGAACCTGAAAGGGAGTCATGGATGACCCCCCTAAAGAATTTCTTGATGAATTGAACGCTCCCAACAAAAAAAGTGAGAGGCGTGCAGTTATACAGAAGGCTTCCCAATATGTGTTGCATGGCGAAGTCCTGTACAGACAAGGTTTCTTGATGCCTCTCCTCTGGTGCATCGCCCATGATGACATCAAGCGTGTACTAAAGGAGGTCCATGAAGGTGAGTGTGGCGATCACACTGGAGGGCAAACATTGGCAAAAAATATATTGTGATACGGCTATTTCTGGCCCACCATAAACAAGGATGCAGCCAAGTATGCACGACGTTGTGATGCTTGCCAGAAGCTCTCCAAGATTCTCAGGGCGCCACCTAACCAGTTGAAGACAATGACAAGCCCGTGGCCTTTTGCTATGTGGGGAATTGACATTATTTGGAGCCTTCCCATAGCAAAGGGCAGAGCAAAGTTCGCTATTGTGGCCATGGATTATTTTACTAAATGGGTAGAAGCCGAGCCTTTGACCACGATCACAACCAAGAGAGTGATCACCTTTGTCGATAAGAACATTATATGTCGATTTTGGATTCCAAAAGTTATAGTAACCGATAATGGGACCCAATTCGACAGCACCGAGTTTCAAGATTTCTGCCGGAAGTATCACATCGAGAAAAGATATACTCTGTGGCACATCCGCAATCGAACGGACAAGTTGAAGCGGCAAACAAGGTGATCAAATCCATTCTAAAGAAAAGATTAAAGAGGGACAAAGCCATATGGGTTGATGAATTACCCCTGGCACAATGGGCCTATAGAACAACGTACAAGTTAGTGACGGGTCACAACCCGTTTTCCCTTGCTTTCGGAGCTAAAGCAGTTATTCCGGTCGGGTTGGAAGTACCATCTCATCGAACCATTTATTACGATCCGATGACCAATAATGAGTTGCTTCTTGAATCCCTGGACATGGTTGAGGAAAAAAGGGACGAAGCCGACTTACGTGCCCTGAGGCACAAACAACAAATAGCTTGGTACTACAACAGAAGAGTCCGAGCTCGAACATTTGAACCCGGAGACTTAGTTCTGAAGCGCGTCTTTCCGCCCCCAGTACATATGGGCCCGAAATGGGAAGGACCGTACTCCATTTTACGAAGGCTTGATAATGGAACCTTCAAGCTAGAGACCGTAGATGGAGATGAAATCCCCAAAGTGTGGAGTGCCCAGCATCTTCGGCTTTATCTGACATAAAAATGTCAGTTTTACTCTTTTGTTTTTAGAACCATGTGAAAAGGCTCGACTTGCCTAGAACAGTCTGGTTATTTGAACAGAAGATTATAAAGTGGACGTAGGTCATGATTCGACAGAACCACTATAAAAATATCGCGTGTCGTTTACCTTTACTGCACCATTTCTTATCTACTCTTTTATTTTGATCAATATAAGCTATTATCATTCTGATATTTGTTTTAAATTTATGCAGTAATCTCAAAACAACAGATTCAAAATGCCGTCTGTCAGATAGGAAGACTCACGGTAATTAAAGCTCCAAAAGGTGCAGCGAGGTAAATCGAACTACTGTTTGCACTCTAACTCCCGAGATCAGGGAGAGAGTATAAAGGACGCAGAGATAATGTCCCCAAGGCGTGAAGGTGCACCATGATAAAACCGCCTTGATAACACTCTAACCCGCTGAAGGATTGGGAGAGTATAAAGGCGCTAGAGACTTAGCGCCCCTAGAATTTCTGCCCCGCTGAAGGATTGGTGAGCAGACCAAGAATCGAGCTCGAACTCTAACCCGCTGAAGGATTGGGAGAGTATAAAGGCACTAGAGACTTAGCGCCACATAAACTCTAACCCACTGAAGGATCGGGAGAGTATAAAAGTGCTAGAGACTTAGCGCCGCACGGATCATTATCCCGTTGAAAGATCGGGATAGTACGAATATAATCCTAATCGATCGCCAATAAGCCCTGGCCAGGCACTATAATGACGATTGATTAGGGGTATATACGTGCACCACCACACATTTACTTAGCACGTGTATTTTTTGATAATTGTTTCTGTCATAATTAACAATTATTACTTATGACTTTAATAGTTAACTACGAATATTTCAGTTATGACCATTTAGGCTCTGCTAACATGATGAATTTGCAGGAACACAATGGTGCAAAAGAAATAGATCTTTATTTATTGAAAGCGGATTTACCAAAAACGAGAAGCTAAACAAAAGTGAGGGCCACTCTCATGACTACATCTTTTGGCCAAAGGAAATCCTAAAACTAAAACGTAAGCTAATAACTGCATTCTATTTGCGCTTGGGAGACGGCTTTGATTTCTTGTCCTTCTTCTGTTTCTCCAACTCCTCTTTATCAATACCGAAGCGATCACTTTTCTTCCTCTTCCTCTTATCGACAAGAGGCGCCGGGGGAGGACTGGAAGGTTCGGAGGCAAGCTGTGAAGGTATCAATTTGGAAGAGAATCTTATAACCAACTCAGTCTTGGGGTTGATTTCAGAAATAGGGGTCACAAACACAAGATTCTTTTCCTCCCTCTTAAGAGCCAACCGCTTCTCCTTCCTAGCCTGTATGTCAGCCAAGGTTTCGCTATCATTACCCTTGGCCTCGTCAATGATTTCTACCTCCTCTTCCTCATCTCCGTGACCGCCATCTGTGTCATGCAAAGCAGCGATAATCTCAGCATCTGCAGGAGCGTCGGTGCCGGATTCCATGGGTGCTACTGTAACTCTCTCACTTTTTGTGTCCTCGGTTTGCTTTGGAATCTCGGAAACTTCAACACTAGAACCCGGAGGGACATCAACTTTCTCTGCCACTTCTTTCTCCTCTGCACCTTTTTCGTCCACTTTGGTACCTACACCATGAGAAGCAAAGGTTAGTGGATCGGGAGGAGATATGGCCATGTCAGTTGTCTATCCCGTAAGATGACGACAAGTTACGATTGCTTTAATGAACTGTGGAGAGAATATGGAGATACCTTTAGCCGACTCGTCTCCCAGACTTATACCGGTGGTCCCGATAATCGGAGGAGTTGGAGCCAAGGGGATCAACGGATCATCGGGGTCATATCCCTTAACCTCAGTGGCTTTGGGCTCTACCACCAAGCTCGAGCTTTCGCCAACCTTATCCTTGCCCTTGAGCCTACTCTTCTCCCTCTCCATTTCCTCATGGATTAGGCGTCTACCTTCCTCTAAAGCCTCGGGTTCTTCACCTCTGAGAAAGGTCTGCATCAGTTGGCTTTCGTCAATCTCGTCAACCCCCAGTCGCCGCTTCTAGCCCTCGACAATTGCGTCCCATACATTGGCCAAGGTAACATGGTAGTCTGGAATCCAAGTGATGTCTCGAGTCTTGATGGCTTGACCAAAGAAGTCGAACAACAGTTCCTCAAAACTAGCTATGTCTTTCTCTCTTTCGGCGAGCTTATCGGCTGCAGCAGCTGCCGACTCAAGAGCGCTATTGGCATTGCTTTCGGCGAGAGCTACACGCTCCTCAGCTTGAGCAAGTTGATCATTTAAAACCTCCTTCTCCTTCTTGGCGAGAGCAAGGTCGTCTTATAAGCTCGTCCTCTCTTTCTCCCAGGCCTCTTTCTCAGCAGAAAAGCGATCCTATGATGTCTTCAGTTCGGTGTTAACCGCCCTGAGATCTTCTACTTCCTTCCTCAGGGCCACCCGCTCCTGGCTATTTAAGTCAAGCTCGTTGCGAAAACGCTCCCTAGCACTCTCCAACTCGGACCTGTAATTCCTTGCGTTTCGCCGAGCTAAAGTCAGTTGGGCCTGTGGATCCTCTAGTTCTTTTTCCATTTTGCACCTAGCCTAAGCATCATTATCAATCTTTACTCTGGCTCTGGCCGTGTCCGTCTCCATCTGGCGGATGATAGTAGAGAGTGTAGCTGCATGCTTCTTCATTACCCCGTATTGTTTAGCCGCATGGCATACATACCCTATCACCTCTGTGTCCCAATCCTTGGGGACCGGTTCAAGATCTGGGACGAACACCATCCTCTCAAAGTAAATATCAGGAAACTGCTTTCGCAAGCGCTCTAGCCTGGCCACAATCACAGAATTGGGGGTAACATCCTTTGCGGCAGTAGTATCCAAGCCACGCTCACTAGACGAAATAAGAACTGTCTTGCCCTTCTCTATAATCCTGCCCTCATCTTTGTTCTTGTCCTTTGGCTCGGGGTGTTTTTTGGAAGATTGGGCGTGAGAAGGAGTGCTTTTTGGAGGGGTTAAATCTCTAGGAAGTTGCTTTCCCCTAGCCCGTGCAATGGACGACTATGTGGCTTTCCATAACCTTGCTTCGGTGGAGATCGAGGTCGTGCAGAATAAGATTGATGAGAATCCCGGGACTGACGACTATCCCTTGCCCGACTATCGCTACGAGTGTGCTCAGGATCTGGAAGGAGGCTTGGTGTGCCCTCGCGAAGGGAGTGGTAAGAATAAGACCGTTTGCGAGACATTTTTCCTGCAAAGGAAACAAGTGCGTGTTAGAACTATGAACCACAATAGCAAAAAAGTGTTATGATAAATGGTGCATGTGATTTGTGCATCCCGTGAAATCCCCTTTTTAAACGGACTAGGGCCCGGAGTTAGGCTCGTTTGGGTGACTTCTTTTTCTCCAACTAGGGCACTAGTCTCTTCCGAGATGGGAAAAATTGGTTCCCCTCCGAAATCTTCTTGAGTATAAATATCGTCTGGTGAAGGAATTTTATTTAATTCCCCGAGAATCTGTTCCTCTGTTAATTCATCTTGGGCGACAGAACTGGCGATGAAGTTCTTAAGGGAGACTGCCCCTCAGAGGTCAGAACCTCCTTTAATTCATCAGCTCGTCCCTCATCTCTTTTATATACGTTTAAATCCTCGTCATCTTGATTTATCATTGGCGAAGGAATCTTGCAAAGGGTAGTTGTCTTTACAGCTTGAGAATTTCCTTCTCCTTCCGTCGGAGGTATATACTTGTAAGGTTTACCGCCTGCTCCAAGTCCGAACCTTATGTCTATGAGACGGTGCTTGTGAAGGTTTTCTTCAATGATACATTTCTTAATCCTTAAGAAATCTGAGTTACTTTTGAGGAGGCAGGACATTTGGTCTTCGTATAACGATCCTTCTGTTCTCTCAAAGTTGTGATCTGTGTGGAACAAAATAATTCGTTGGCACTGAAATTATGCATTCGAATTAAACGCGGAAAAGTTGAAAACATACTTGCTTGTAGCCACTTCCTCGCGCATCCGGCTTGGTGTTTTATATAGAACCAGTCAGATTTGACGTCCCCTATATTGCTATAACCATCTGTCACAACTTTTCTATTGGCGACCGATTCAAAGAAAGAGAAATTGGGAGCCCCTGCGGAACGATGTTTGAAGTGATAATAGAACTTCAAATCTTTAAGAGTAAGTTCGGTCTGCAGAATCTACATATAAGAAACGTACAGAGTATACAAAGCCGCATAGGCATTCGGGTGGAGTTGCATGGGGGCGATGTGTAACTGTCTCAAGAGATCAACAACAAGTGGAGGAAAAGGAGGAATAGCCCCTACCCAGCACATGTGTCGACTAATGGTCATGTACCCCTCTGCGGCAGAATGAGGTCTATCTTCGTTTTCTGGAACTTTTGCGTTGTCCCAGGGAATTCCGTGTCTTAAACATATATTCTTAAGTTTTATATCATCTAACTTAGAGGGTAAAGAATCAGTGAACTTCTCTATTTCCTTAGCACCCGGAATTTCATCAGGAGCTCGATCGTCCTCATCTTCAAGGGACATGCTTTCAGAAGTTGTTGAATCTATATCGGTCCCTATCTCGTAATTAGGATCAGATTTTTCCTCGCTTGAATTTGAGGAAAGCACATCAGGGTTATGATGTATTAATGTCTCTGATTCGGTACTCTCATTCGATGTCTCAGTCACTTGTTTTTCCGACATAGCTGTGTTGGCAAGTAAAAATTAGAACACAAGTTACCCGTTCCCCGTGTGTGTAAGTGCAAGTGTGTGTGCCCGTGCATGCATGTAAAAGAAGCATGAAGTTAGTTAAATGAGAGGGATAATGGCCGTTATATGCTGTCAAGTTATGTTGTTGTTCAGATCAGAAAGATCGTCTCGAGGGCTCTAGCCTAACTGTCCATTGATTTATCAGAGTTGCATTGCATTATTTGGTCAACATGCACATCGGATTGTTCATAGAACTGTCTCATGGGACAGGGTCTGGATCGTGATGCATCGTCGGATCGTGAAACAGGTGTGGGCTCGTGACAAAGCACCAGCTTATGGAAGAGCATCAGATTGTGGAAACCGGTCCGGATCACGATAACCCCTCGTGATCCACCTTTCCCTATACTTTCGTGAACCAGTGACCCACTCATTACCACGACCTGGCTCGCTATCCAAAGCCTAATCCTTCCATCTACCACCCTCACGAACCATCCCTTCTCCCATCGTTTCGCCATCACCATGAACTAGCCCGATCTTCTCCTTCTTCTTCTTCCTCTTTTCTTCTCCCCATCCATGAACTCACGAGATTGAACCCATTGACCATCATTAAACCCGAAGTCCTCATCGCCACCGTGTTACTAAAGGCTCGAGGGAACAGAAAGGAGAAAAAAGAAAGACCAAGTAAAATAGGACGGAAGCTTCGTGTCATTACCTTTTTTCGCAGGGGATTCTCAGTTTATGGAAAAATTCGAATTAGGGTTTCGGCTAAGAACTAGAGGGCAGCTGCGGAGGTAAAAAGAAAGGAAGAAGGAAGAGAAGGGATTGACTTATATAGATGGGTTGGTGACCGTTCGTATCCCCTAGTTTGTCTTATTCAAACCTCAGAAGTCTGTAGGCCACAGATTAGAGCTCACCTCGGCCCATTGGGTGGCCCGCTCCATCAGTAACCCGCGATCAGGATTGGGAGAACCTCTCCGTCAGTAACCAGCGATCGGGATTGGGAGGCCCAATATTACCTGAAAAGGGAAACGTTCGTTTGCCATATCGTGACGAGTACCCAACCCTAAGAACTGAAGGATACTCCGACGACCCGAAATCAACGGACATTTGCAATAGCGGATCCGAAAATATTTACAAAGATTTAAGGGTTTACCTGGTGATTTGGCAACGCTATCTCCAAAAAACTCGAGAGACAAAAATTACTTGATGAACAGAGAAATGATTGATGACTCAACCCGATATTTATATCAGTCAGAGTGCGCGACTTTTTGGAGTAGTACGATCTTTCAAATAAGCACGACTTTTGATTCACATCGCTTCATGAAAAGATAACTTGGAAATTTCGAAGCATATTCCACCCTTGATAAAACCTACTTCGAGGGGGCAAAATGTTGGCTAGCTTTTTGACCAAGCCACCAAGGTTCGCATACGAGGAAAATATGAAACTTCACACCTTTAGCCCTCGAAGACCCGATCGGATTGCCCTACCTTTCACGGATTGCGATCGCCCCCATGCCTTGTAATCTGATCCATCCCTTTCATCTCGACCCGTCCTCGTCAGTGGTTCACAATCCGATCCATTCACGCCGGATCCACTCGGTCCGATCCCTGAAGCTGATGGATGATGACCAAGACCAAGTCCACCATGATCGGAGAATGCAGGATCTCGCGATACCTGTCCGTAGCTGTCATATTGACCATTTCTTCCTCAAGCTACGAACCAGTCCTAGATTCTCGGGATTTGCGCCACGTATGACCCTGATCCGTCTGCAAATGTCAGCTATAAATAGCCCCAAACTTGGCATTTTTTAGGATCTTTTTGGCAATTCTGAGCTCTGACTCCACCATTATTGTATCTCTATTATTATTGTTCAGAGTTGTCTTGAATTTATTGAGTGAATCAACATTGGAAAAGTGAGGTTGAGGGATAAATCATCGATTATACTTGAATTTTAAGTATAATCATAGATATAAAGCGGATGTAGGTCGTTAACGCCGAACCACTATAAATCTCGTGTCTTTCTTGTTTTTTCTTACATTTTTTCTGATATTAATCTCTGCATAATTGAACAGCTTGGGTGTTGGAGCCAATTTTGGATCTAACAACATATAATTTGATATGATTGATAAAGTGTCCTTTGATGTATACTTTTCCAAAAATTATTCTTTGAAACATGAGGTATTCTTTTGCAAAATGACTATAAATACGTTTCAAAGTGAAATGTAAATTTAAAATATCATTACAACTATATACCAGCAAAGTGGAAAAACTGAACACCTCCATTTTTGCAGGTGAGAGAAGTTGACAATATAGAAATTGATATCTTTCTTGCAAATTACTGACATCCAACAACAATATTATAGTTTAGTATAAATCTAAACTGAACTTATTGGTTTATCACATTTGATACACATTTTGAGATATGTATAAAATATGCATTTATCACTTTTGAAATATGTATTTATCAAGTTTTCTGAAATACGTATAAAATGACATGTTTTGGGGTTAAACTATATTATGCATTTATCACCTTTGATACATATTTTCATTTATCACATGTGATTCAAATTTGGCTCATAAAATGACATATTATAGATGCATATTTATTTTCTATGTCTAATTATTCAATATATTATTGTATCTGTCGTATGTTAAAACAACTATAGGTACTAAACGGATATTTAACTACCGGGTTGGCCGGTCACTGAGTATTAACTTTATGTATGATATACAATGTGATACACTCAATGACAATGTGACATCATGTAGCCTTTGTAATCAATATCAGTAAAAAAACACAAAGGAAAGACTAACAAAAAGAATGTGAAGTATATTAGTTCTTTTAGGGCCAAGAAGACATAGTTTTCCCTTTATCATAATTTGATATCTTACTCTCTCAACATTCACCATGACGATCTTATGGAAAGAGAAAAGGTAACCAGCGATGGCTTGGAAATTCTGATGGTTCATGCACAATAATGTTATATGCGAGAATGCTATAAACTTTGTTCTACGTAGGAAAAAAATAAAAATTATGTGTGTGAAAACATAAATTATTCTACAGTGAAAATAGACTACATTTTCAAGTTCAAGTTCAGCACCTCCAGTCCTATATTTAGACATGAACACTATTTCCCTTTTAACTTAACCACAGCTTGTAACAAACATTGAACTAAAAAATGAATTATATTATGGAAGTTTAACTTTAAATGACTATTTTCCTCTAGATACTATTTCTCTTTCAACTTAAAGTAATGAGTCGGACCACTTCAAAAATGTCGAATACAAAAGTTCACAGCACAAATTTCTTCTTCTCCAAGATAACATTCCTCTATCCAGTGAGTATTATTACGACTCATCTACATACAACTATATAAGCTAAAGCACAAATAGACTATAATAGGATTGCATAACCTGTAGTGAAGCACTAATAGACTATAATTGAACAATTAATGGCAAAAGCATAGACAGAGTTAGAACAATTGCAAGAAAAAAAATTGTTCACACAGTACAATAACTAAAACTATATGAGAAAATATAACAATACCTCTCAGGGAAGTTCAAATCAGAGATGCTTGGCTAGGTTTTGGGATTCGAAAGACTGCGCGAGAGATATTACAACATTGATCCACTGTTAGTGATGGTGGCTAGGTTACGCAATCAGGATTTCGGAAGGTGATGATGACAACAGTTACTCTTTTCTTTTCTTGGGGCAATAAAATGAAAGAGGGTATTTTCTCAGTAGGAGTTTCTTCACACTATTTGGGGAAATGTGTACAAAACTCTAAGTTTTCATTGGTGGCAGTTATAAGGACCCTGAATTCCACATTTCCCCATAAGGGCCACTCTTATTTCCACCGATAAGGGGTAGTGTTTTGTTCACCCTATGTGTCAGGAGTGTGAACAAACTCGCTCTCGTATTTTCTGGAGGAGGAACTGACAAAGGAATACACGCTGTTTTCGGTTCCCATCCAAATTTGGTCTCCCGCCTAACTTTTCAGTGAATAGCGTTATGTTAAATGGAATAGCGTTTGAAACCCTAGCTTTGCACAAGATGCCGAAGGTCATGTGTGGAAATGCTAATATCAATGCTATAAAAGCCATATTTTGTTGCAGTGAATGTTGATTAACAAGCATGGGTGTAGGTTGAGGTTTTGCTTCATGCATATTGACTTTAGTCAGTAATTCAAAAATATCTTTCTTCTAGCACAGGTGTATTTCTAAGTATGATTGTCTATTTTCTTCAATGCCCAAAAAATATGCAATATCACCTAAGTCTTTGATGGAGAAAAGTTTATGTAAGTACTTTATCAGTCTCTGAATTTCTCCACCATTGTTGCCTGTAACAATTAAATCATCAACATATATTAGTATGTAAACAATGGATGATTTCTTTATATTTATAAACAAAAATGAGTCAGATTTAGTGGGGATAGCCCAATGAATTGAGTGTTGATTTGAGCTTTTCAAACCAAACTCTAAGTGCCTGCTTCAGCCCATAAATTGCCTTTTTTGGCTTGCAAACATGCACTGAATCTTGTGTGAATCCAGGAGGTTGTTGCATATAAATTTCTTCCTGCAATAAAACATTTAAAAAGGCCTTATTCACATCAAGATTTTAATTTTCCAATTATTACTTAGTGCAATAGTAAAGATTAATCGGATACTTGAGGGTTTCACCACAAGAGAAAATGTTTCATTAAAATCAAAACATACTCTTGGCTGGACTCTTTGGCTACTAGTTTAGCCTTATATCTATTGATTGATCCATCATGATTTTTCTTCAACTTATATGTCCATCTACACCCTATTATATTTTTATTGCAAGGTGGATGAACCAGTTCCCAAGTATTATTTCTGATAAGAGCATTATATTCATCTCTCCTTGCATCTCTCCAGTTTTCATCTTTAATGGTTTGAATGAAGATATTTGGCTCATTATTGTTTATATCAGCAATATTTGTCTTTGGCTTAAACATGCCACTTATGGCTATGGTTATCATATGATGACCAGTTTGAGTGTAAGTAGGATTAACTGGTAAAACTAATTCAGATTTCTCATTGTTGTTGTTGTTTGTATTATTCTCTTCATTGTCATTTACTTACTGATTATTTTGAACATCTTTTGACATTCTGGTTGTACTTTGTGATGAGCTAGGTAACTGCAAGGCGCGGCTGGGTGACTCTACGCTAACAGTTTGTTGAACAATAACTCTTTGATTGTTATTATGAGTATCAGCAGCCTCAACACTGATCATATCTTCGCACACATTTCCAAGGATTGGTGGTTCAGGTATACTGATCTTTGAATTATCACTACAAGAAAAATGCCCTATTGCAACTATCTATTTGCAAGAGGCGAAAAAAGACAGTTGCAGTAAATGATATTTAGCAAAAGACCTATAATAGTAGTTGCAATAGATCAGATTTAGCAACATGCCTTTTCGTTCTGTTGCGAAAAACATATTTTTAGCAATTGCGCTTCCCTTCCTATTGCAAAAAAGTACTTTTAGCAACTGTGCTTCCATAACAGTTGCAAAAACATATTATTTGCAACTGCGCTTCAAAGCCAGTTGCAAATAAATATCTTTAGCAACTGTTTTCGCCAGTTGCAATAACTGTATTTTTTACAACTGGTAAAGCCGGTTGAAAGTAACATATTAAAATAAGTATAAGTTTTTAATGATTAACTTTTAATAATTAATTTTAAATAATTACTGTTAAATGATTAACTATTAGTAATTATATAATAATTAAGATTGATATTTAATAATTATTAATTAATAATAAAATTTAAGTATCATAAAGTGATATTTATAACTGATATTTAAATAATAATAATTAACAAATAATAATAAATAGCACTTAAAAAATAATAAAATAAATAAATATTAAATAATAATAAACTAATAATAAAATACTAATGGATAATAATTAATAATTAATTTAGAATATGAATATGTTTAAATATTAAATAAGTAATAAATAATTAAATAATTAATAAATTCATAATAAATAAATAAATAAACGACAATTGATTAATATTAATATTAATATTAATATCAATATTAAGGAGTAATTAATAGTTAATAATAATTTCTTGCATGAATTAATTTATAATTTTTGTTTGATAGAGGTATCTTTATGAATTGTAATATTTTCTGGTTATCAAATGATCTTCAACGACTGACTTTTCCTAGCACTTGCATTAGATGGTCTTTAGAAACTAACTAATTGTCGTAATAAGTAATTTTCAGCAAGTGACATTTCAAGCTAGCTGCAATAAATGAATTTCAAGCAATTGCACTGTTTTGCCAGTTGCAATAAATATATTTTTAATAACTATTTTTTTTATCCCAGCTGCTACAAACATATTTTTATCTAAATAATTACAATTAATGGTTATATATATAATCATTTTTTGGTATTTAAAAAGGTAATAATTCATAATTGCTAGATATAATCCATAATGTATAACTAGTGATTAATAATAAATAAATCATAATTACTAGATATGATCTATAATCAATTATTATTTTTATATGTAATAATTTTCTATAATTAATTATGGATAATTATAAGTTATTATTTATATTTATTTATTATATTTAATAATTAATTAATAAATATGATTAATATACCGTTGTGCGATTATACTAGTGCAAATGTTATCTAAATGGGTAAATGATTCGATCCGTGCGAAAAGAATCAATTATCAAAGAGAAAATGTGAACTAAAGTTTGCAATTGTCTGACACTCCTCAATCCTCATCTCAAAATATCCGCCCAATCCTGACGACAATAAGCAATATAAACGATCAATAATCTCTGCCTTTCTCTCGAAGTTTCTATCCCCGCATCTCTTACCAAATTTTATCCCAACCGGAAACCCTAAAACTTTTGTTTTCGTGATGGCAGCTACCTCCACCGTCATCTCCAACTCCTCGAAGCTTCTATCTCCCACCTTCCTCTCCTCCTCCCGCCTCTCCCCTTCCTCGTCTATCCTTTTCCGATTCCGCGTCAACCCCATCAACAAACCGCTTCGTCTCAGTCAATCTCGCAATGTTACCCCAATCCGATCCTACTCTACCTCCCGTGCCACCACGACCAAAACTACAGGCTACAGTAACTGAAACAGGAAAAAGAGTGTCAAAATCAATGGCCATCCATCACGTTCGGTTCATTTTGGCCGCAGTTCTGTTGGCATCACAGGCGTTAGCGCAGCAATCAGGTATGCCAGCACACTTCTCACCTGATTTTATTATCACACTCTACATCTATTAAAAACTACGAAGGCTAAGGTTTATTAATTCAGGTTTTACTTAAATGGAGAAAATTAGCGATTTTTAGCCCAAAGAGGATGCTAGTGCTATTATTCCGCAGGGTGAAAACATGGATACATTATATGGTTTGCAATCAGATCTGGATATGGAAATGTCTGTAATGCAGGAGATGGTGTGGGAAAAAATAGATTTGGCAAATAAAGATGTCCAGACTGTCAATTTTTTACTGCAAATTTAATATAGGAGAGGAGATCTTATTGATTATAGAATCAATGGGCATGACACTTAGCTTAAGAACAAAGTTTAGCTATTTCTAATTATGTATGTGATGATATTACTTCAGAATTAAGAAAGCGCGCAAGGGGTCTGTCCCAGCTAAGATGAGTTCGATGCTCCAAATCAACATCTGAAAAGCAATTCTAGTGATTTATTGTATCATATAATACATAAACATTGCAGCTTCTGAATTGAGTTGTAAAATAAATTTAATCCAGTTACAATCTAATTATGTGATCGCTGTGAAATGATTCTTCCCTAATATTCTGAAACTGTTTTTCACTCATTGTTTTAGTGCGGTTTTTTTTTCAGGCAACAAAAGCTGCTTGAAACTTATCAAGACTTATGCGCTCTCAAAGATGTGCTCCTTAACGCTTTGAATTATTTGAGTACTCTAGGAGATTGGATTGTGTACTGGTGAGTGTTTTCATGGTACCTGACATTTCCAGTGTGAAGCAATCACACTAAAAGTTTCGGAATTTTTCTTGATATCATACACTTTCGTACCGATGCCTTAAGAAAGAGAAAGATAGGTCATTGTTGATTATATTACATTCTATCATATTGTTAAGTTGTTAAGTCATATCTATGTAAGAATCATATAAGATTAACAATAGCGATTATCTGCGTTTGATCAACAACAACACATTTGTGTGTTTTGGCTACATGATATACCATCGTTTGGATAAGGTTTTTTATTTTTATTTTGGTTATTGTCATTTGCTGCTAATATAATCATTCCTTTTATAGTTGGAAATGTTATGAACTATGGGGTCGCTTAATGTTTATAATTGTTGATTTGCTGAGCTGTAGCATATTATTGCTTATATAACAGTCTAATTTTCTCAAAACCCGAGTTTGATATTATTAGTCCATGTTATTTATAATTATAATCAAATTGGAATGAGTTATCCATACATTTTGCACGTTGAGTTGAATGTAACAACGACAAACACAACAAGATATGCTTGCTTGATTAATGGTCTATACTGCTCACACCAACACAATGAAAATAAGAATGGTTATTGGTATTGCAACAATATACTTTGTAGCTTTTCTTCTTGACATATTGGATTCTGAAGCAGAGGGAAGAAACATTTATATTGAAGTCTTTTCATCAGTTGCTGAAAAATTCAAAAGGATCCATTACAGGTAAGTTTCTTTTTTTAAACATTTTAGTAATACTACAATGAATATCTTTCACCTTCTTCTTGCTAACATAATTCTTGTGATGTTAAGGACGTTGTTAAATGATTGCTTCTTGATTGCACATTGAATAGGTAGAACTATAGAAGAAAAGTTAATTAGCTCACTTTTCTTTAAGTTTCAAATCAGTCGGTCTCAAATTTGTGTTGCAATGTTTCTGTTGGATAGGAGGTCACAAAATTTTGCTGAATGGTCTACACATAAAACTAAGTGGCACTTGTTTACAAAATTTTCTAAGATTTTATAGGCTACAGCCAAAGTACAGAACTTCGGGGCTAGATAACACTGAAAAAAAATGAGAAGAGCTTTACAGTCAGGTATAATATTAGATTACATGTGTACTTTATATATATTCTAAAGCAGTGTCTAGTTTTAAACCATGGAAAAGTATACTTAAGCATGTTGACGAATTATTTTGCATTAAACTAACTTCCTTTCATATGGAGAAACAGCACAGCTTGTAGAAGTGACTGGAAAAGTTTCAACATACTCAGCAGGTATTTCTCTGATGTTATCACTCAATTCTTTTCCCATGTTAGTAGATTTATTGACTGTGTTATTATTATACAGAGGCAAAGAGCCGTTGTTAAGTCACTTTTGTATTTGCAACATCTACATCCATGCTACTTTCCCTGAGAGAACTAAAAAAATGAGGAAAGAGCATTTATAAAATTATTGAGTTAACCACTGTCAGTGGTCTGCTCTTGTTAATTTATTGATATAGTATATAACAATTGCATGTTTTTGTAGCAGACCACAATTCTAGAAATTCCAATGCAGATCACAAAAGGATGTACTAGAAAAATCTTTTAAATGTGCATGTATGTCGACAACAAACTTGAAGCAAGAACTGTAGATTTGTTCTAGTGAAGTTATGATATTTATTATATTGTTATAGTGTAGGTATGATAGAGTAGAAATATAAGTAGAAACTACTCTATTTGAAAAAAAATGTGTTGTGTGAGTGAAGAAATTTTTATACATGAATAGTGTATAAAATTTGTAGAAACTTTTATTGTAATTGTTTGTATTATTAAAACTTTGTTAAAATAAAAAATTTATTTGTTTATTTCATTTTGTGATATACACTATTACTAAAATAAATACATATAATATGTAATATCTATAAGTTGTAATATATTTTTTATAAATTTACGAATCTATTGCAACGGGCACATACTGTTGCAAAATGGTCTGTTGTAACAGCAAAAGCCTGTTGCAAAAAAGTATACCGCAACATCTTATTGCAACAGGCAGAAAATGTTGCGGACTTTTAGCAACTCCGGCTATACCAACAGGCGCAGGCCTGTTGCAATATGTCTACTACAACAGATATCGACTGTTGCGAAAAGTGTTTTTTGTTGTAGTATAAACTTTGCTAGAAGTTTTCATGTCAGATTTTTTACATGGAAATATTCTCTCATCAAAGACAACATGCCAGTTTATATATATTCTACCATGAGAGTCTATGCACTTATAACCTTTTTGATATTACAATGGCTAATAAAAGTTCATTGTTTAGATTTGAAATCAATTTTGTTTGTATTATAAGGCTTGAGATATGGATAACATAGAGATCCAAAAAGTTGTAGACTTTTACAATCTGTTTTAGCACTATACAGCTTCTTTAAAGGGCTAACATCATTTAAAATTTTGGTTGGCATTCTATTGATTAAGAATACTGCTGAACTGAAAGATTCAGGCCAAATCTTTAATGGTAATGAAGCTTGAGCTAATAGTGTTAATCCAGTTTCTATTATATGTCTGTGTTTTATCTCTGCTAATCCATTTTGTTCCGATGTATAAGGACAAATTATCCAATGAACAATCCCTTTATCATGAAAATAATTAGGTAAAGGCTTAAAATCGGACCCGCCCATCAGACTTTATTATTTTTACTGCATTATTAAACTAGTTTTCAACAAGACTTACAAAATGTATAATTGCATTTTTTGTGTCAAATTTTGAATTGAGTGGATATAACCATGTATATGTAGTATATGCATCAAAAAAAATACATAATATTTGTATCCAAAATTGGAGTTTATGGGTGCAGGACCTCATAAATCGGTAGCTATTATTTGTAAAGGTTCGGTATAAACAGTAGTAGAATTTGTAAATGGCATTTATGATTTTTACCCGTTTGACTGAATTTTCAAACATAGGGTAAATTTTTATCATCAAAGGCTATCGTATTATCAAGAAGAATTTTCTTTACAATACTAGCACTGGGATAATCAATGTAACAGACAACATTTTACTTATTGGAAGATCGTAAAATATTTTTATTTCAATCCATGAGGGTTGGATCATTCACATATTTTAATATGTTATTTATAGGGATGTGAGACATGCCCATAATTTTTACCAATTTTGTCTATGACCATTTTTCCCCTGTCAGTCTTATACATGACATAACTTTTGACTCATGTCGAATTAGACAGTGAGACCTGTGCCATTCAAAAGAAAATGATGATTGCCTTCCCCTATAGTGGTTACATTAAAGATTTGGTTCAACGGTTTGGGAGGAATCGGTGTTTTAAGGTTTTTCAGTTGGTTGTTCAGGTTTGGTAGCTACATTGGGCTGATTTAGGGAGGCCCAATTAGTGGGCTGGTGCGAACTATAAATAGGGGGTAGGAGGTAGGAGAAATGGTTTAGTTTCTCTATTTTCTCGTTTAGTGGCCTTGTGTTCCTCCTTCCTCTAACACCTTTCCACCATTAAAAATCAAAATCTAAGGAGGGAAATTGAAGATCTACACCATTGGAGGCTAGATCTACATCAATTAAAGGGCGAATTCATCAAATCAAGAAGTTCTGGTTCAATTGCTTGCTGTTTGGAATCTTATTGCATTGACTTTAGCTTGTTTTGTTGAATCGGTGAGTAATTTGCATCTCTCACATGAATTCAATGAAGATATGAATGTTTGTTCATGTTTTCATCTAATTCAAGTCTTTTACCATAGATCTATACCTTGATAAGTCCGTTTTCATATGAATCAATATAGGATCTCATTTAGCATGTTTAAACCGGTGATTCCAATGTTATTTCATATGTTTATTCAAGTTAGATCCATAATTTAGTTCATATGTTCACTTATCACGATTTTGGTGAAATTTACATAATTTTGGTGATAATCATTATATTCATGTTGTTATTGATTTCAAAACATGCTTATGGTTGTATTGGATGAATTAGATGAGTTGGTTTCGTCGATGACGTCGATTGGCGAAGTTTTGGTCGAAATTGAGTATGTGCAGGTTTTGGGTCGAACATGCTACACTAATTGTGGGTCAGACATGATACAACGATTATGGGTCTAACGTGCTATAGTTACTGTGGGTCAGACATGCTACAATGATGTGGATCGAACGTGCATGCTACAGTGATTGTGAGTCGAACGTGCCACATGATTGCAGGTCGAACGTGCCTGCTACAGTGATTGTGGATCGAACGTGCCTGCTACAGTGATTGCAGGTCGAACGTGCCTGCTACAGTGATTGTGGATCGAACGTGCCTGCTACAGTGATTGCAGGTCGAACGTGCCTGCACAGTATTATGGGTCGAACGTGCTACAGTATTGTGGGTCGAACGTGCTACGGTGTTTTGGGTTGAACGTGCTATGGTGTTTTGGGTCGAACGTGCTACAGTGTTTTGGGTCGAGCATGCTACAGTGTTTTGGGTCGAGCAAACACTACTACAGTGTTTCTGGTCGTGCATTGTTACAAATCGGGTCATGCATTGCTCAAGGATGTACTGAGTTCGTGTGAAGTGATTGCTCTAAAGTATTCTGAGCTTATGAATAGTCGTAATTGATAATGACTAGAAATGAGAAGGCCGAGGAATTATCGTTATCGTAGGTTCTAGCGGGCTCAAAGCAGGGGTTACACGATTTTCTGGTATTGTCGAGCACCCCGGGTTTCGTTGTATGGCCTAGACACATTTCGTTGTATGGTGTGTGGGTTTTTAGCTAGAATCGGGGTTCACCATTGGGCCTTGACGGACGAAAAATTGTTTGGTCGTTCATATGATTAACGATGGTTTCAAAGCAAGGTTGGCGGTGATAGCCAGAGTCAGTCATGGATGTTTGGGTGCTTTGTTGTAATGATGAATTGAGTTGCTACTGCCATGTATGAATGGTTACTCAAATTGAATTGTTGTTCCTTTGAATGTATGGATAGTAAAGGATATCACTGTCAGAGGTGGGGAAGGCAGTTGTGAGTACTTCTCTGGTGTTTTTCCAAATTAGTTCATTTATCTACCTATTCTCATATACTTTACTGATGATGTTTGTTAGTTGTTTTATAGCTCAGTAAGACTGTTGTATGGCTCAAGGTTTTATATTTCCCTATTATTACCTTGGGTTGTTCATCCGATTGTTTGGATGGGCAGACTAGGTGGCAGGTGACAAGTGATTGCTTTGTGAGGACAATGTCGTTGTTCAGAGGCGAGCAAGAGGCTGGCGTACTATTTTTACTACTATCTAGTACCTTTGTTTTCCACTGTTTGTTGTTCTACTCTGAGTGCTGTAGTGAGGCAAAATTGTACAAACACTATTGCTGAATCCAAGTGTATGGATACCACTTTCTAGTTGTTATGGAAGTTTAATGTTTTCTGCTTCACTAATAATGCCTGTTGTGTATGTGCTATTATATTTTATCCCTACGCTGTGAGTTTATGACAGGTTCCGGTTGTGTTGTCATACCATGATGATCATCCATAGCTACCGTGCACACCTTTCAGCGCATTATTCCTCTTGTATAGTGCAGCGGTTGTGGGCGGTCGTCATATTTGGTGTCAGAGCTCTGGTTAACGATTTTACCCAAAGTTTGAAGACTTAATCATGTATGCGAGACGTACTTGTAGATTTCAGTTGGATGCTTACTATATATACTAGCATATATAGTAGTAGAGGTTGTTTTCCTTTGGCAGTTTTTCTTGAAAGTGGCTAATTTTTCTAAATTTCAGATTTAGAATGAGTGGACGAACATCAAGACACACTGCTAGGGGAGCTGATACTGTAGGGGGAAATGGTGGTGAACCAGACTACCCTACCATATTTGAAGCCATAACAGAGGCATTCATGCGAAGGCTGCCTGCTCCAGTGGCAGCTACGGTAGATGTAGGAGTGCAGTTGCCTAGGGTTGTGGATTTTGCAAAGTCGTGCAAGGATTATACATCTCTAGGGGGGAAGCCATTCAAAGGAACTGAGCCAGCTAAAGAGGTTCATAGGTGGATGGATTCTTGTGTCCGAATCTTTGGAGACTTTGGATTGGATGGTGCAACAAGAAGAAAGCTTGCATCAAGGCAGCTACATGGCAGGGCCATGGAATGGTGGAATTCAGTTACACTTGAGACTCCACAAAAGGAGATTTCATGGGAGAAATTCCAAGCTAAGTCTGAAGCAAAGTTTATTTCCACTACTCAAAAATCCGTTCTCTTCAAGAAGTTTGTTGAGTTGAAGCAGAGCGGCAGATCAGTTCTTGACTACATTTCTGATTTTGAGGCCTTGTCAGATATCTCTCATTTATACATCGATACACCCTATCAGAAGAACGAGAAGTTCGTTATGGGTCTGGATGCTTATATAGGAAAGCCTTTGGTGGATCATCTTGATGATTCATTTGAGAAACTCGTAGAGAAAGTTGTTCGCCATGAGAGTTTGTTTCCTGAGAAAGCAAATATTGTCGCTGCAACCATGGAAGCTCAGAAACCACAACAGGGTGGTAATAATAAGAAAAGGAAGCAGCAGCAACAGAAAGGAAAGGATGATTAGAAAAAGTAGAAAAGCGAAGTGACTTGCTATAACTGCTGACAGAAGGGCCATTATTCCAAGGATTGTAAAAAATCCCAAAGCTGAAAAGAGATGCTTCAAGTGTGCAAAGTCTGGGCATGAGAAGAAGGATTGTCCGGAGTCAGCTTAAGGGAAACAAGTGATTAAGGCTTATTCTTTGGGGGCAGTGCCGTCTTCTTCAAGAGCTTCTACTGCTGAGGAGAAGGGAAAGGGTGTCGTGGTGCAAGGTACTCTTTCTGTTAATGGTATTTCAGTTCGCTTACTTTATGATACTGGAGCATCACATTCATTCATTTGCAATGAGCTTGGGTGTCGTTCGGGGTTGAAACCCGAGATTTGTGATAGACCATTGATAGTGACTAATCCAGTTGGGGGTTCATCCAGTTTGTGCATGATATGTCATGGTCTAGTGTTGTCGAGTCATGGTTGCTCTTTTTTGTGTGATTGCTTTGTTCTTAACTTCACTGGGTTTGGGATCATCTTGGGCATGGATTGGCTCAAGAGGTATGCGGCAAGGGTGAATTAAGAGAAGCTAGAGGCGAGAGTTAGGGATGTGGAAGGGCGAAAGTTGTTGATACGGTGTAAACACGAAGAGGGTGTCTTCGTTAGTTAACTGTATTCACTTGTGATTCCACAAGAAGACTTGTCATCTATGCTTATCGCAAATGAGTTTGAGGATGTCTTTGACAAAGTCAAAGGGTTGTCGTCGCATCGTGAGATCGAGTTTAGGATCAATTTGGTCGAGGGTGCTAGACAAATCGTTATGCCTCATAGGCGGATGGTGCCTAAGGAGCAGCGAGAGTTAGAGGTGCAAGTTCATGACCTTCTAGGAAAGGGATTAATTTGGAGAAGTGTTTCCAAATGGGGTACATTGGTGGTGTTTGCAACCAAGGTGGATGGCTCGTTAAGGTTGTGTGTGGGCTATCGTAATCTGAACAATGTGACAAAGAAGAACAAGTATCAATTGCCAAGGATAGATGACTTGTTCGATCAGCTTCACGAAGCCAAAGTGTTTTCTCAGATGGATTTGGCAACGGGATTTCACCAGTTGAGGGTGGCAAAGGATAGTGTGCCAAAGACTGCTTTTAGGACTCCATCCGATTTCTTCAAATGGTTGGTAATTTTATTCGGGTTGACTAACGCGCCAACGTATTTTCATGGATCTTATGAATAGGGTTTCCAGGGATCAGTTGAATAAGTTCATGCTTGTGCTCGTAAATGATATTCTGGTTTACTCTAGGAACGAGGAAGAACATAAGACGCATTTGAGAGTTGTGTTGGAAATCTTGCGAAAGCATCAACAAAGAGCCAAGTTTCCCAAGTGTCACTTCTGCAAGAGTGAAGTGAGGCTCTTAGGCTATGTCATTTCCGGTAATGGGATAGCGGTTGATCCTGCTAAAGTAGCAGCAATCCAGGACTGGGATAGACCTAAGAATGCGACAGATGTGAGAATTTTGCTTGGGTTGGATGGTTACTACCGACGGTTTACCAAGGATTTCTCTAAGGTAGCAGCACCATTGACAGGATTAACAAAGAAGAACAAGGTGTTCACATGGGATACAAAGTGTGAACAAGCATTCAGGATCTTGAAGGAGAGGTTGACGAGTGCTCCTGTGTTGACCATTCCAAGTGGGATTGAAGAGATGGTGGTATACACTGATGCATGTGGTACTGGACTTGAAACAGTGTTGATGCAAAAGGATATGGTCGTGGCCCACGCGAGTCGACAGCGGAAGCCGCATCCTAATAATTATCCAACACATGATTTGAGTTGACAACAATTGTAATTGTTCTGGAGATGTGGAGACATTACCTATTGGGAGTTCGATTCGAGTTGTTTATGGATCACAAGTCGTTGAAGTATCTTTTCTCCCAAAAGGATTTGAATCTTCGGCAACAACGATGGTTAGAGTTTCCGGCATCGTATGATTTTGGTATAGCCTATACTCCTGGCAAAGGTAACGCAGTTGCAGATGCGTTGAGTCGAAGACACGCAAGTTTAGGAGCGATGTTTTCAGAAAGGAAGAACCTCGAGTATTTGGCAAGGTTGGATTTCAGGCCACGATGTGAGTTGGAACCTGAAATGTTGGCAGGCTTATCGATAAGACCTACTATTATCAAAAGGATTGGTGAAAGCCAAAAGCGAATTTAAAGCTTCTCGAGTTCGTTCAGAAGCTGGAACCAGAGAATAAAGAGTTTGAAGTCGATCGAGAAGGTTGGCTTCGAAAGAAAGAATGACTATTTGTTCCGGATATTGATGGATTGAGAGATGAGGTTTTGAAGGAATGTCATCACTCGAAGTTGACGCTTCATCCTGGTGGTAATAAGATGTATCAGGACATGAAGCAAATCTACTACTGGGAAGGGATGAAGCGAGATATTGGAAAATTCATTTCCAAGTGTATGAACTATCAGTTGGTGAAAGCTGAACAGAAGAAGCCGAGTGGTTTGCTTCAGCCACTGGAAGTTCCTACATGGAATTGGGAGAAGATATCAATGGATTTTATCGATGCACTACCTAGGATGAGGGCAGGAAACGAAGGGATTTGGGTCATTATGGATCGCTTGACCAAAAGTGCAAGGTTCATTCCTTTCAAGTCGACTAGGACATCATCAAAGATGGTGGAACTTTATGTGAAATGGATAGTTTGATTCCATGGTATTCCGAAGAGCATAGTGAGTGATCGAGATCCATTATTTATGAGTGGATTTTGGAAGGATTTGCAGGAAGTTTTGGGAATCGAGTTTTGTTTGAGTACGGCTTATCATCCCCAAACTGATGGTCAAACCGAAAGGGTTAATCGAGTTTTGAAAATCTCCTAAGAGCTTGTGCGTTAGACTTTAGAGGATCGTGGGAAGACCATCTACTCTGGTTGAATTTGCATATAGTAACAGCTACCAGTCGAGTATTAGGATGACACCATACGAGGCATTGTATGGTAGACCATGCAATTCTCCAGCATGTTCGTTAGAAACTAGAGACAAGTTGGTACTTGGGCCAGAGATGATTAGAGAGACCTCGGATTGTATCGATATCATTCGGCAATGAATGAAGGCAGTCCAAGATCGTCAGAAGAGTTATGCTGATAAGCATCGAAAAGATTAGAAATTCGACGTTGGCGATATGGTTTTCGTAAAGATTTCCCCATTGAAGCATGCGGTTAGATTCAGAAATAAAGGAAAGTTATCCCCAAGGTTTTTCGGACCATTTCCGGTAGTTGAGCGAATAGGAAAACCAGCATATAGATTGGAGTTACCCAAGAGGATGTCGAGTGTGCATAATGTGTTCCATGTGTCGTTTCTACGGAAGTTCGTGCATGATTCGAATGTGGTGGTATCTCCAGAAAAGTATGAAGATTTAGAAGTTGAGATCGTAGTTGCAAGACCTCGTAAGCTGCTTCGTGTTGTGGCGAATGACACAAAACAGCTTAGGAAGAAGATGGTTAAACTGGTCAAGGTACAGTGGAGTGAAGACGGTGATGATTGTACATGGGGAACGGAAGAAAGCATGAAGGCGACTCATCCGAAACTCTTCGTTGTTAGGGCCCTTTAATCACGTGTCATCGTTATATCATTGTATTGTGTTATTGTTTGATAGAATTCTGCATGCTTGGATAAGGCTATGGATGCATGGCTCTTTGGTTGCGAGTTTGGATGATAGGATTGGCTTCTCATGGGTGATAGGCATGCAGAATTGTTGTGGTTGCTTGGAATTTCGGGGGAGAAATATTAAAGGGGGGTGAATGTAACAGCCCGTATTTTACATATCAGATGATCATAAAATATTTTTATTTCATTTCCTGAGGGTTGGATCATTCTTGTCTTTTAATATGTTGTTTATGGGGATGTGAGACACGTCCATATTTTTTACCAATTTTGTCTATGACCATTTTTCCCTTGTCAGTCTTATACAGGGCATAACTTTGACTCATGTCAAATTAGGCAGTGAGACCTATGCCATTGGAAAGGAAATGATGATTGCCTTTCCGTAGATTAGTTACATTGAAGATTTGGTTCAGCGGTTTGGGAGGAATCGTTGTTTTAAGGATTTTCAGTTGGTTGTTCAGGTTTTGGGAGCTACATTGGGCTGATTTAGTAAGGCACAATTAGTGGGCTGGTGGAAACTATAAATAGGGGGTGAGAGGTAGGAGAAATTGTTTAGTTTCTCTATTCTTTCATTTTGTGGCCTTATGTTCCTCCTTCCTCTAACACCTTTCTACCATTAAAAATCAAAATCTAAGGAAGGAAATTGAAGATCTACACCATTAGAGGCTAGATCAACATCAATTGAAGGGCGAATTCATCAAATCAAGGAGTTCAGATTCAATTGCTTGCTGTTCGGAATCTTATTGCATTGACTTTTGCTTGTTTTGGAGAATCGGTGAGTAATTTGCATCTCTCACATGAATTCAATGAAGTATATGAATGTTTGATCTTGTTTTCACCTATTTCAAGTGTTTTACCATAGATCTATACCTTGATAAGTCCGTTTTCATATGAATCAACATACGATCTCATTTAGCATGTTCAAACCGGTGATTCCAATGTTATTTCGTATGTTTATGCAAGTTAGATCCATAATTTAGTTCATATGTTCACTCATCATGATTTTGGTGAAATTTGCATAATTTTGGTGATAATCGTCATATTCATGTTGTTATTGATTTCAAAACATGCTTGTGGTTATATTGGATGAATCAGATGAGTTGGTTACATCGATGATGTCGATTGGCGAAGTTTTGGTCGAAATTGGGCATGTGCAGGTTTTGGGTCGAACATGCTACAATGATTGTGGGTCGGACGTTCTACAGTGATTGTGGGTCGGACGAGCTACAGTGATTATGGGTCGGACGCGCTACAGTGATTGTGGGTCGGACGTGTTACAGTGACTGTGGGTCGGACATGCTACAGTAACGCGGGTCGAACGTGCATGCTACAGTGATTGTGGGGTCAAACATGCTACAGTGGTTGTGGGTCGAACGTGCATGCTACAGTGATTGTGGGTCGAACGTGCATGCTACAGTATTGTGGGTCGAGCGTGTTAAAATATTGTGGGTCGAACGTGCTACAGTGTTTAGGATCGAGCGTGCTACAGTGTTTTGGGTCGAGCGTACACTGCTACAGTGTTTCTGGTCACGCAATGTTACAAATCGGGTCATGCATTGCTCAAGGATGTACTTAGTTCATGTGAAGTGAAATCTCTAAAGTGTTCTGAGCTTATGAATAGTCGTAATTGATAATGACTAGAAATAAGAAGGCCGAGGAGTTATCGTTATCGTAGGTTCTAGCTGGCTGAAAGCAGGGGTTACATGATTTCGTCGTATGGTCGAGTACCCCGGGTTTCGTCGTATGGCCTAGACACGTTTCGTTGTATGGTGTGTGGGGTTTTAGCTATAACCGCGGTTCACCATTGGCCCTTGATGGACATCAAATTGTTTGGCTGATCATATGATTAACGATGGTTTCAAAGCAAGGTTGGCGGTGATAGCCAGTGTCATTCATGGATGTTTGGGTGCTTGGTTGTAATGATGAATTTAGTTGCTACTGCCATGTATGAATGGTTGCTCAAATTGAATTGTTGTTCCTTTGAATGTATGGATAGTAAATGCTATCACTGTCAGAGGTGGGGAAGGCAGTTGTGAGTACTTCTCTGATGTTTTGGTAGATTAGTTCGTTTATCTACTTATTCTCATATACTTTATTGATGATGTTTGTCAGCTGTTTTATCGCTCACTAAGACTGTTGTTTGACTCAAGGTTTATGTTTCCCACTTATAACCTTGGTTTGTTCATCCGATTGTTTGGGTGGGCATACTAGGTGGCAGGTGATAGGTGATTGCATAGTGAGGACGATGTCGCTGTTCAGAGGCGAGCAGGAGGCTGGCGTATAATTTTTACTACTATCTAGTACCTTTGTTTTCCGTTGTTTGTTATTCTACTCTGAGTGTTGTAGTGAAGCAAAATTGTACAAACACTATTACTGAATCCAAGTGTATGGATACCACTTTCTAGTTGTTATGGAAGTTTAGTGTTTTCTGCTTCACTAATAATGCCTGTTGTGTATGTTCTATTATATTTTATGCTTGCACTGTGAGTTTACGACAGGTTCTGATTGTGTTATCATATCATGATGATCGTCCATAGCTGCCGTGCACACCTTTTAGCGTTTTATTCCTCTTGTATAGTGCAGGGGCTGAGGGCGGTCGTCACAGCCAAGTTTATAGTGCTAATAATCAAAAGTACAATTATCATTACTAATTTCAGAAACATTGCAACATGTAGCAAGGTTTATACTATCATTGCAGTTAACAATAAAACTTTTACAGTCCTCTAACTGCATCACCCTGCAAAAGAATGTCTTTCATTAGTCAGTATATCATTAACAAAACAATGTGTAGGAAAGAATTCAAAATACACATTGTTATCTCTAGCAAATTGAGATACACTGATTAAATTCTTGTTGATTCTAGGAACCCTTGATAAATTATGTAAGAAAATTTTCACTTACCATTTATACTGCCTTTATCAATATGTGAAATATTTATGGACTTATCATTCCCCATAGATATAGACTGATTACCTTTATATTCTCTATTGCCAAGATTAACATTTTCAAGATTATTTGTAATGTGATTGGTAGCACCAAAATCAGGATACTAGCTATCGTCATTTATGAGATCAACTCTTGCACTTTCACCTTGATTTCTTGATGATTCAGGTTGAATAGATGCATCATTTTGAGTCTGTGCAAGGTTGGCACTTGGGTTTGAGCCCCTCTGAGTTGTTGAATTTTGGTTCACTGCAAAATTTGCACTGAACCTAAAGAAACATCTTGGTGCAGTGTGTCCAACCTTGTAGCAGATTTGACATTTTGGCTTATTGGTGCTGCTACCTCTTCCCTTTCCTCTGGTTGATTGACCACCTCTCTGAAAGGTTTGATCATTCTTGAAATTCTGATTTTTGTTTCTAGAATTGCTAGTTGCATAATCGACATTAAAATCACTTTCTTGAGTCCTCTTACTTTCAAGTCTAGCTTCATGTGATGAGAGAATAGCTTGTACATCATCTAATAATGAGAATTCTTTTTTTTGATGCAATAATAGCTTCGACTGCTTCATACTCCTCACGTAATCCACTCGAGATGCATAGAATTTGCTCTGAATTTGGTAGTTTATGTCCTAAAGCCTCAGGCATATCACATATTGATTTGACTTTTCTTAGATATTCTCTCATAGGTATGTTATCTTTCTTGATCTTATGCAACTGTCTCTTATACAACATGACTTTAGCATAAGGTTGAGTATTAAAAGACTTTTCTATGGTTTGCCATATTTCAACTGCATTTTTGCATCCAATAACTTGTGGCAATAACTTTTCAAATATAGATGATAATAACTATGCAAAAATCAACCTATCTTGCATATGGTATTTATTGTATTCTTCATTAGGAATGATATTTTTTAACTAATCCGTGATGTAAATTTTGTGGCACGGTAATTTTTTGTACCCATGATAAAACCTTTTGGCCTATATCCTTGTGTGGCAGTTTCAATCTAAAATCTCCATAAGAGATAATTGTTTTCATCAAGTTGAATGCTAATCAATTGAGATTGTGGAATAACTACACTTTTTTTATTAAATTGTTTGCAGTTGTCTCTATATTATTTTACCTAATAGATTGATCTTAAGTTGCTGAAGAAGTTGTATTGTTAACCATGATTGATCTTAAGGTAAAGTGGATTTGAAATGCTTTCTTGATTGACTTTCTTGAATAACTTTCTGTTACTAATTGATTACTACAGTGATGCAACCACTAGATTTGCATTGGCGAGGCATAAAAATGATATGCAACCGTGTACAATCTTGATCAAGCACGACACACGAAAGTGATTAACTTCCCACTCCGATGATGAGGCTTTTCTGAGGAGGGGAAATAAACTCAACTTCATTGATGATATGGTCAGAGAAGATGAGTGGATGATCCAAACTAGGATGAAGATTTGTTGTTAAGCAACGATTTACCGCTTTGATACCAAGTTAAGATTTGAAGCAAATTGTAAAAGAGAGAAAATTGGAAGTGCAGATGGATTTCTGTATTATTGAATCGATAATAGAACTGTAAATAATGATGTAGTATATATACAAACAAGTGGGCTAAATAACATAAGGCCCAAAGCGGTAAATGCCCATAGCAGATAAAACATGTAAAAGGAGCGACACGAGTAAAGCTCGTACCCTCATAATAAAAGGAAACGATATTCAGATGAGTCGCATTCTTATTTTTATTTGTGGTTGTGTGAACCTGTTGCATAGCAGTATTATGTAGTATGGAAATCGACAGTAGCCAATCATTAATTATTATTTTTGCAATTTAAACTAAGATTTACATGTTCATTTCCAATACTTAAATTTACTTGACATTAATCAATACTTAAAGTTCCATGTGTCAGTAAGTATTACATAGTATAAATTTTTCTTTTTTTGCCTTTGGTTAATAGGTTGCATAATAGTTCGATGTGTAGTTGTGTCAAAAAGATTTCGTTTGAGTGCAGAACATTTCACATGTAAGTAAACATCACCTATTTTATGACAAAAAAGGATAACTGTAGCACACTTTTGTTTGAGGGATATAGCTAACACGTAGCACTGAGAGCTAATCATCTGTACCCAAAATTTTCTACACCCCCGTACCCAACCAATCAGGATCCCTGATTTTCATATTTTTGTAATTAAGTCAAAGAAAAAAGAGGGTTTAAATGCAAAAAGGTAGAATTCAAGGGGTTCTGATTGGTTAGGTATAGAGGGATAGAGAATTTTGGGTACATGTGATTTTATTTGCATAGTATTACATATTATATTTTCAAGAGCAGGTTTGCATGATGCAATGCGAACTTCATTCTTGCACCATAAATGAATCGGTTTGTTAAAAGGTAGAAAACCAAAGTGTGTTTTGTAGCCACTTAATATAGTTGGCAGTGCCTTTTTTATTCTAGGTTTATAATCGTTGAAGAAAAATCCTTTTTTAAAGCAATAGATTCTTGTTATAATAGTTTAGACAAATTCTGCAAATTGATGGTTTAATAAATACAAAGTGTAAATAGATCATATAGTTACAAAAAAATTCAAGAAACAACTAAAGACAAAATAGAAGAAAAGCCTTCGACCTCAGATTCCAGACCAAAAGAAGCCAATAACGAAGCCATTCCTATTAAAAATAAGCTATTGCGCAAAAGCTTCTTTAAATAATGAGTCAATCTAATTATGGAAAAAGGAACTCTAGGGGTCCTGGATATAGGTTCATAGGAAAGCAATAAGAATCTCAAAGTTTTTACTATTAAAGAGTGGGAAAAAAGGAAAAGCAACAATCTGAATCCTACAGCAAATGACAAAACTCAAGACATCACTCGAGATGACAAGCTTGCTTGGAATTGCAAAATCATTTGGATTTGGAGGAACCAATATACATAGGAAGATCAGATAAGAATGAGGATGTTAAGTTTTGATGAGATAGAAGAAAGCAGCATAAGTGGGGATTTTAGAGGAAGAGGAAGGGGAAGTGGCATAGCACGAAGAAGAATCAGTTAACTGTAAATTTTTTTACAACGATAGCTGCAAAGCTAGATCAGAATTGATAGGATGAAGATCTTTATCCAAACTCTCAGGCAAATAGCTATTGGTTCTATATGCAAATGCTATTGGTATTCAATTGTTATATTATTTTAGGACATAGATCTTGAATCTAAGATTTATTTTGTTATATTTTCGAATTTTCCAAACTCATAACATGGTAGTTCTATGCTCCACATTACGTATTAGATGACCGATTGTTGCTAATTTGCCACGTTTTCGTCTTTTGCCTATGTAGTGTACAAACTAAAAGGTCAATCACATATATATATATATATATATATATATATATATATATTTAATTTGTTCAAGAGGAAAACTGACCGGAGTTGTAAAACCCACCCTAGTGCACCTACCCTGGTCTGCGAGCACAACATAATTGGCTGATTGTAACAACCCGAAATTTCTGAACTAATTTAAAATTTTTATTTTAGCTATTTTAATGGATTTTGAATATTTAAAATGATTTATTTTAATTGATAATGACTAAAAATTTATTTAAATCGAAGTTGGAACGTATAAATTTATATTAATTATAAAACGAGCTTGAAATGGCGCGTAGTTTGAAAATTCGATTTTAAACTTTAATTGAATATGCAGAATTCAATATAAATTAGATTTCAGTAAAACTAGAAACGTTGGAATATTTTGAACTGTAATTTTCTAACGAATGTAAGAAACTGAGATTTCACTTTATAAATTGTAAGTTATGTCCAGTTTAAAATTAAAAATAGTCACTGTGGAATTTATATATACATATTTTAATATAATATATAGCCCTTAAAAATAGCCATTTTGCAAACAACCTCCATTTTTGATGAAACCACTTTTGTTGGATCCGGAATGTCAAATTATTGTTAGGTTTCAAATTTCATAATTTTTGGAATTAATATATGAGCGTGGTAAATTTAAACGTGTTTTGTAATTTCAATTTAAATGACCAGAAAAGACCATTTTTCAAACGGTCTCCAAATTCGATGAAATTAGTTTTGTTTGGACCGTATCATCAAAACATAGCTAGATTATAGTATTCGTAATTTTTGGAGTCAGTATGCGGCCTTGGTAAGTTAAAATGTACGTTGAAATTAATACTGAACGTTATATTAATTTATATTTTAATTTTGATACAACGTAATCGAAACAGTCAAATTAGCCTATGAAACATATTCCATTGTGTTTGGAATAGGGGTATTTAGCTAAGGGCGATAGTCAATGGGATTTATTTGGAGTTCGGATTGGTAAACGAGTTATTTATGAATTAAATAATATAAAAATAGTATAAATATCCTTGGAAAGATCACTAAACCCTAATCACAACAACGGGCCGCCGCTTCTACAAATTGAGGGCTGAGGTCTTCGAAATTTGATCTCCCAAAATCATCCAATCCAAGCAAAATTAAATTATGAAATCAAAAAGGAAATGGTAGAGATTTCTTTGATCTACAATCCTATATGAGTATGATCAAGTTTGACTTAGTATTTCACCATTTCGCGGTGCCTAAACAACCGTCGTTCGATCAAATTTTTAGGGCGTTGAGGAGGGGGTTCGGACTTCGAGGTGTTTCCGATGTTGATGGAGGTGGCCAAGGCAGAGAAGGCGGTGGCAACGGATTGAACTCCATTGGTCGGAACTCTGAGCGGCGACGGATTTTTCCAATTGAAGATGGGTTTGACGTCGTGGTCCAAATATTGAACGAAAGGTAATTAACCCTTAAGATGTAATTAATAAATTAATTAGTTAATTAATTTTTGTAATTAACGTATTAATTATCATATCTATTTCGTACGAGGTCCAAATCCGACGATTTCAGTCGCGTTGGGATCGTGGCGACGAACTCTACAACATGGAACTGACAAGAACGGAAACGGAGCAAATTGGATTTTCAGCTAAATTAAATGCGTGTTTAATTTAGTTGAAAAATACAATCTTCAATAAAGAATGACGAAGTGGAAACCAAAGTGAGAATTCTCTCACTAAAATGTTTATATAGTTATTTAATTTATTTTATAACTGTAAAAATATATGAATTGCCATGTTGATTTTTATTTGTTTAATAATCATCAAATATGTTGTACGGTGCTTGTTAGCTCCCATTCGCTGTTGTTTGAAAACCACAAATGATTTTGTTGACTATATTGTGTTGTTATTATGGTGATTAACATATTAAAAATATTATTAACATTAATATGGTAGTTGATATTTAATTAGAAATATCCATTTATAATTTAAACAGTGAAAATTGGTTAAATAGAAATATTATTCAAACCGAATTAGAATTGGTTAAATATATTAACCAATAATTTGTATGAATCGACTGTTGTTGTTTAAAAACCTAACATGGGTATTGGGATGATATTTGACAGACACTAATCCCAATATTTAGTTGTATGTCAATTGACTGGTTGACAAACCGTTGTAAGCATTATTTATTTATTTATTTTAATGCTTATACAGTTGTAAATTGCACTCTAGATGATGTTTGAATGTTTAATGATTATTTATCATTATTGTTGAATACATATAATGTATGAAATCAATATAACTGAAAATATATGGTAATTGATTGAGTCGCATTCTAATTCAGAATATGAACGAATATTTTAAAATAATATCAGTGAAGAATTAGATTATATTTTGATGTCCGATTTTGGATGGACACAAAATATTGAAATGCAAAGCCGAGTTAAGTAGATGGACGCCATTTTAAGACGAATGGGTTAATCAATCAAATTGATTCATTTTATAATATATACGAAAAGGAAATGAATTTCAAAATCATATATTTTGAAAATATTATCATTTTAATATAGTAATGATATGGAATATTCAGTTTCGATTTAAAATTGAAATAAAAGTTGGAATCGTTTTCAAAAGGAATTTATAAAACACATTTTGAATATAAATCGATGAAATATATATTATATATATTTAAATGGTTTGAATAGAATGCGCCGTGCAACGACCATTCGGGAAGTTCAACCATTGACTTCAAATTGGTGTAGCGGGAGATCCGACCGTCGGATTCTACTAAAACTGAAACCATTGGGTTCATATCGAAAAGATCTTTCCAATGAACATAAGATATTTAAATTTGAACGGTTGGATTTAAAATTACATCCAAATCAATTTCGGAAAAAGTCGCTATGGATGCAGTTCGGTGGCCGTTATTGGAACCCGACTGTACGGACCTTAATAAAATTATTAAAAATACGGAAAAATTATGTAAAATCATAATAAATGATTTGGAAAGATTTTGAATGAAAAAAATCCAAGTTTTGAAAGATAAAATATATTTTTATCGAAATGAACTAGTTATTAACTAGAATAATAATCCAATATTTTTAAACAAATAAATTGGATTTGTAAATGGTTTTTGAAAAGACCAGAATTTTCCATTGAATGAAGTGGAAAGGATTTAAATGGAATAATCTTTGAAATATTTCGATATTGGATTCCGTGATTATAAGGATATTATTGAGGAATTTGGAAGAAATAGATATTGTTATTCCCTATGATATTTGTTGGTTTCAGAATTTGATATTGAATATAAGCCGATATTACTTCTTCAGAGCCTTGTATTTAGTATCAAATTAGATTTAGGGGTTTGTCGTGAATGGCATCTCTAATAACACCGTTCTTAAACCCCATTGAGAAAAGAGTAAATCTTTTAATTAAGAAAATTGAAGTTTTCCAATTTATAATTATAAATTGGAATTAAATGGAAGATGATTTTGGGTTCATTGTGAACGATGTTTTAAGTAACATTTTCTCTTAAACCAAATTAGCAGTGAAGATATGATTTGGAATTTATAAATCTTTTTATTAAGATTTAATGGAAAATTTAAAAGTAAAGTTTTCCAATTTAATATATTAAATTGGAATTGAATGGAATTCGATTTGGTAATAATTGAGATGAGCTTCTGTAAAAGAAGACCGTTACTATATCTGGAATTTAAAAGGATTTGCCATTATTCCATTTATAGTATTGATTTGATACGGAAATTTATATCGATTATATTCAGTTATGATTTGATTCCATATTAAATGGAAGATGATTTTGGGGTTTATCATGAACGGTGTTTTAAACGACATTAGTTCTTTGACCCAGTTAACGATAAGATTAATTTCTTAGAGCTGAATGATCATTAAGTAATGATTTTTCAGATTAAAATTGAACTAGAGTTTTAATGATTCTATAAGTAGATTAAAATGAGAAGGGGATAATCAATTTATCGAATTCATGGAATGATCGAGAATGGAGTACCACCAGTTATACTCCAGGTGATAGTTAAATCTTTAATTAAATTTGAATGTGAAATGGTAATCAATTTTACTAATAGCACTGTGGATGTTAGGTTTGGAGTACTACCATTTTTGCTCCATGGGATGAATAGGTTGGGATTTGGATAAATAAATAAATGGTTACTTCGGTTAGGCTCGATAATCCCGACTAGTTTTAGAAACCTTAATTTGGTTTGGGATTATTAAAAGAAAAAATAAGAACTTTTGAAACTGATATCCAAAGGAAGATCAAAGAATAATTTTAAAAGAATTTATCTTTGATAAAATTAACGGGAAACTCTCCACTAAGATGTCAATATAAATAAAAGAATATTCTGGATTAGAATGAGGCATATGACGTGTTTTTTTAGCACTTGATTATTGATTATAAATACATGAGTTATTCGGAAAGGTCGGGTTTATCCCATTCTAAATAACTGATATGGCGACTAAAAGTCGACAACGAAGACGATGGTTGAAGACCAGAGGTCTTCACATCGTTTGGTTGATTACTGATGTCTTGATTGGGCTGTACACCCAAGACAAGGTAATAAGTGGTGATCGTCCAAACGTACTTGGAGATTGACCGGATATGCGAGGACCTCACTCCTGTATTGGACATATGGGATGAAAAATAAGGTGCCTCCGGTTTCGTTCAGACCCAGAGCGGACTTGTAATTGGATGTGTGTCTAACATTGGATTTCATTCTACATGATTGATTTCTATTAAATATATATATGTTTGGTGGCGAAAAATTTATCCTCTTGCTTAACACCCCTCTCTGAGACGTACGAGCTTAGAGATTATATATTGATAGATATCGGTTGTATAGCGTGGATTATCATTGTGGCATGCTAAGATGCAAATGATCAAGGCTTTTTTTGAAAAGCAGAGTCTTGCGGATGATGGTCAAAGAACGGCTTTAATTAATATTGCTTTGTGTATAGCGTTAATTCGCGAGCCTCACACCCGGTATGAGTCAAAAACAGGATAGTGACCATAGGGACTGCACGACGTTTCTTTCTAGCTAGGAGTGGTGTCATGGTATGGAGCCTAGACATTTTTACTTATCTGGATGATGGATTGCGAGGCACCTCGGATATTGGTCGCTACTGGCCAAGTGATAGGTCTGATAGGACCGGGAAACGTGTGTTCAGGATAACTAATCCACTAAAGTAAGTGTGGACTGGCCCTACCGATTAAGGGCTCGCCAGCGTCCGAGTCCTAAGGCATTCGCTAGAGTGTCTCGAAACCGGTGAGGACGATCCCTTGCCTCGACTCATAGATGGAATCCAATTTCCAATACATGACTTTCCGATTTTGTTTGTAAACATATATGGCGGCATAGTGGCATAGGACGCTCATGTCGTCTAGGATTGATACATTTATATTTGAAGTTGTTTTGACACTATGCATTTATAGTAATATCAAAATGATTTGTTTTAAATTTACTAAGCATGTTTGGCTATTATAAGAGAAAACCATATCCTTCGGCTTGCGTTGCATTATGTGATGGGACCTAAGTCTTATAATAGCTTCATTTTCTAAAAAAGTATTGTGTTGTTTTATTTTAAACTGAGGTTCATGTGGAGTAAACCGTTCCGTGTTATATGGCGTGGTCCCATGATTTTCGAACTTTTAAAGTAAAGATTTGATAATTGTTTTAGTTCTCACACCAATCCCATAACTGACTCAGAGTTTATTTTTTCTACCTAAACTCTGGGTGCCCATATTTTCCACACGAGCAGCTAGTAGTTTTGGTTTTCGCAGATATTTCTTTTCACAGGATCCTGGTTTACAACTGGATTTATATTCGGAAAGCTTTGTATCCGTGTATTTCCTTCAGTTGTGGTAGTTGATGTTTTCTGCTGCACACTAAACTTATGTATTATATTTTCCGTTGTTTTGTAATTTAAATCTCTGATATTTTTCTGTTGTATATTATTTGAACTCTTTATATTCTTGTACTCTAACGTAAATTGTTATAATAGCAATCTAATGTTCTGTTCCGATGTGTCGTGTTCTCAAAGCAATCGAGGCTAATCCTTCTCTTCCGGGATCGAGGAACTCTGGGTCGTTTTAGTTGGTATCAGAGCTTTGGTTTACAAAGCACGGAGAACAAGGCACATTAGAACCAAATGAAAGAATTCATCAGAGATAGGATTAGTAATATCTATGAGAATGACTCGTTAGAGATACGGTTTATAATACCCTAAAATGAGTTCGAGGAGTATTATTTATTAAAAACGAATTTAATTTTGAAAATTATATTTTATTATACGTATTTGATTATTTTATTTTATATTGAATTTGGAATATTGAGTGTAAGAAGATCTTGAATATACACTCGTGTATTCGAAGTCTCAAATATACTGGATAGATATAGAATCACACTCTAGTCGCCCAGAGATGATTCTGGTGATGCCGCAGCATCATCTGTATTTATTTTCGAGTTTCGAAAGTGGGATATCTATATATTTCCAATTGAAGGGTGTGAGAACCAAACTTAGTTAGAATTTATTGTTTGTGATTTGACACTGAAAATATGATTTTTGAGTATATATAAAGATATATATTAGAATAGCGAATCAATTGATTGATTGTTGGTTGTGATGGGTGATTGTTAATCTAACTAATAGAAATATTGGATTGATAAAGCCAATAAAAGAATGAATGATAAGTAAAGCCAAATCGAGTTAAATATTGAACTAAATTGAAAATTGATTGAAACTGCATACATAGACATGTGTGTGTGTGTGTGTGTATATATATATATACATTGAGCAGGTTAATGGCTTCACATTGAGTAAAGAAATAAATTATGTGCCCGACAAATAGGGGCACCTTAATGAGTTGATTGTGCAATTTTATTATTATATCAACTACTGTGAATGAAATTGGATGTGTTGTGATGGTTGTGTTGTGTGAGAATATAAACACACGCCATAGGATAGCAACAAATAATTATGAACTACACCGCATGGCATACTACATAATGACAACATATCATATCATAATCCATATAAGCATTTGGCGCTAATATAATAAGGTTTGGATTTCCATACGAGCGAGATGCTTGTATGGCGATGACTGAATTACAAGTTGAACAGAAGACTGATTATGGACTTAATTAAGAAATACATATAAAGGTGTTTGGGGAAGGATTTGATAAAAATCCTACATAGGTCTGGAGATGACAAAAATTCACGTCTCTATTGTTGTTAATTAAAGCACATGGATTATTTATTTCCAACACTAGGGCAAGGTATGAGATTTCGACTTTTTACACGTCTCCCTTTGGCATAGATAGATCATAAAAATTGTGTATGCTTTTATTTGATTTATTGGGTGCCTTATACGACCCAATAAAATTTTCAAACCCTCCAAGTACAAAGGAGGTTATGGCGAAATTTTTCGAAAATTTAGGATGTTAGCCAAATTTTTGAGAAATTTGGAAGTTCTTAAAAACTGAAAAGCTGAAGAATAAAAGCCAGAATGAAAGTTGAGTTGGTTAGTTAAACAACTTTCGGCTCCGTTCCTTTTCGAGGACGAAAAGATTTTAAGTGTGGGAGATTGTAACAACCTGGAATTTCTAAACCAATTTAATTTTTTTATTTCAGTTATTTTAATGGATTTTGAATATTTAAAATGATTTATTTTAAATGATAAAGAATAAAAAATTATTTAAATTGAAGTTGGAACGTATAAATTAATATTAATTATAAAACGAGCTTAAAATAGCGCGGTAGTTTGAAAATTTGATTTTAAAATTTAATTGAATATGCAAAATTCAATATAAATCAGATTTCAGTAAAACGAGAAATATTGGAATATTTTGAGTTGTAATTTTCAAACGAATGTAAGAAACTGAGATTTCACTTTATAAATTGTAAGTTATGTACAGTTTAAAATTAAAAATAGTCGCTGTGGAATTTATATATAATTTAATATAATATATACCCCTTAAAAATAACCATTTTGCAAACGACCTCCATTTTCGGTGAAACCACTTTTGATGGATCCGAAATACCATATTATTACTAGGTTTCAAATTTCATAATTTTTGGAATTAATATGTGAGCATGGTAAATTTGAACGTGTTTTGCAATTTCAGTTTAAATTTAATTGACCAGAAAAAGGTCATTTTTCAAACGATCTCCAAATTCGATGAAATTAGTTTTGTTAGGACCGTATCGTCAAAACATAGGTAGATTATAATATTCGTAATTTTTGGAGTTAGTATATAGCCCTAATAAATTAAACTTTATGTTGAAATTCAATATTGAACGTTATATTAATTTACATTTTAATTTTGATACAAACTAATCGAAACAGTCAAATTAGCTTGCGAAACATGTTCCATTGTGTCTGGAATGGGAGTATTTAGTTAGAGGCGATAATCATTGGGATTCATTTGGAGTTCGGATTGGTAAACGAGTTATTTATGAATTAAATAATATAAAAAATAGTATAAATATCCTTGGAAAGATCACTAAACCCTATCATAACAGCGGGCCGCCGCTTCTACAAATCGAGGGCTGAGGTCTTCGAAATTTGATCTCCCAAAATCATCCAATCCAAGCAAAATTAAATTATGAAATCAAAAAGGAAATGGTAGAGATTTCTTCGATCTACAATCCTATATGAGTATGATCATGTTTGGCTCAGTATTTCGCCAGTTCTCGGTGCCTAAACAGTCTTCTTTCAATCATATTTTTAGGGCGCTGGTGGGGAGGGGGTTCGGACTTTGTGGTGTTTCTGACGTTGATGGATGTGGCCAAGGCGGAGAAGGTGGTGGCAATGGATTGAGCTCCGGTGGTCAGAGATCTGAGCGGTGGCTGTTTTCTCCAAATGAAGATGGGTTCGACGTCATGGTTCAGATATTGAACGAAGGGTAATTAACCCTTAAGATGGAATTAATAAATTAATTATTTGGTTAATTAATTTTTGTAGTTAACGTATTAATTATCATATCTATTTCATACGAGGTCCAAATCCGATGATTTCAGTCGCGTTGGGATTGTGGCGACGAACTCTACAACATAGAACTGACCAGAACGGAAATGGAGCAAATTAGATTTTCAGCTAAATTAAACGCATGTTTAATTTAGTTGAAAAATAAAATCTTCAATAAAGAATGGTGGAGTGGAAAATAAAGTGAGAATTCTCTCACTAAAATATTTGTACAGCTATTTAATTTATTTTATAACTGTAAAAATATATGAATTGCCAGTGTTGATTTTTATTTGTTTAATAATCATCAAAAATGTTTTACGGTGCCTGTTAGTTCCCATTCACTGTTGTTTGAAAACCATGGATGATTTTATTGACTGTATTGTGTTGTGATTGTGATGATTAACATATTAAAAATATGGTTAACATTATTATGGTAGTTGAAATTTAATTATAAATATCCATTTGTAATTTAAATAGTGAAAATTGGTTAAATAGAAAAATAATTCAAACCGAATTAGAATTGATTAAATTTATTAACCAATAATTCATTTGAATCGGTTGTTGTTGTTTGAAAACCCCATACGGATATTGGGATGATATTTGACATACACTAATCCCAATATTTAGTTGTATGTCAATCGATTGGTTGACAGACTGCTGTAAGCATTATTTATTTATTTTAATTCTTATACAGTTGTAAATTTAACTATGGATGATATTTGAATGTTTAATGATTATTTACCGTTATTGTTGAATACATGTGATGTATGAAGTCCACATAACTGAAAATATATGATAATTGATTGAGTCGCATTCCGATTTAGAATATGAACAAATATAGTAAAATAATATTCAGTGAAGAATTAAATTATGATTTTGATATCCGATTTTGGATGGACCCAAAAATATTGAAATGCAAAGCCGAATTAAGTATAAAAGCTATTTTAACTTAAATGGGTTTATCAATCGATTTGATTCATTTTATAATATATACGAAAAGGAAATGGATTTCAAAATCAGATATTTTGAAAATGTTATCATTCTAATATTATAAAGATATGGAATATTCAGTTTCGATTTAAGATTGAAACGGAAGTTGGAATCTTTTTCAAAACGAAAATGCGTTTTTAATAGAAATCGATGAAATTTATATTATATATATTTAAATGATTTGAATAGAACGCACCGCGCAGCGACTGTTCGCAAATTTCAACCATTGACTTCAAATTGGTATAGCGAGAGATTCGACCATCTGATTCTCCTAAAACTGGAACCGTTGGGTTTGTTTCGAAAAGATCTTTCCAATAAATATAAGAGATTTAATTTTGAATGGTTTGATTTCAAATTACGTCCAAATCAATTTCAGAAAAGGTCGCTGTGGATGCAGTTCGGTGGCCGTTATTGGAAACCGACTGTACAGGCCTTAATAAAATTATTAAAAATATGGACAAAATTATGTAAAATCATAATAAATGATTTGGAAGGATATTGAATGAAAAATTAAAAGTTTTTAAAAGATAAAATATATTTTTATCTAAATGAACTAGTTATTAACCAGAATAATAATCCAATGTTTTTAAACAAATAAATTGGATTTATAAATGGCTTTTGAAATAATCAAAATTTTCCATTGAATGAAGTAGAAAGGATTTAAATGGAAATAATATTCGGAAAATTTCGATATTGGATTCCGTGATTATACGGATATTGTTGAGGAATTTGGACAAAATAGATATCGTTATTCCCAATAAGATATTTTTTAGTTTCAGAATTTGATATTGAATATAAGCCGATATTACTTCTTCGGAGCCTTGTTTTTAATATCAAATTAGATTTAGGGGTTCGTCGCGAATGGCGTCTTTAATAACACCGTTCTTAAACCCCGTTGAGAAAATAATAAATCTTTTAATTAAGATAAATGAAGTTTTCCAATTTATAATTATAAATTGGAAATAAATGGAAGATAATTTTGGGTTCATTGTGAACGATGTTTTAAAAAACATTTGCTCTTAAGACCCAATTAATAGTGAAGATATGATTTGGAATTTATAAATTTTTTTATTAAGATTTAATGGAAAATTTTAAAAGTAGAGTTTTCCAATTTAATATATTAAATTGGAATTGAATGGAATTCGATTTGGTAATAATCGAGAAGAGCTTCTATAAAAGAAGACCGTTACTATATGGAATTTAAAAGGCTTTGCTGCTATTCCATTTATAGTATTGATTTGATACAGAAACTTGTTTTGATTATATACTGTTATGATTTGATTCCATATTAAATGGAAGATGATTTTGGGGTTTATCGTGAACTGTGTTTCAAAAGACAATAGTTCTTTGACCAGTTAAAGATAAAATTAATTTCTTAAAGTTGAATGATCATAAGTAATGATTTTTTAGATTAAAACTGAACTAGAGTTTTAATGGTTCTTTAAGTAGATTAAAATGAGAATGGGATAATTAAATTTATTGAATTCATGAAATGATCGAGAATGGAGTACCATCAGTTTTACTCCAAGCGGTAGTTAAATCTTTAATTAGATTTGAACGTGAAATGGTAATCAATGTTACTGATAGACCGTGGGTGTTAGATATGGTGTACTACCAGCTTTGCTCCATGGGATGAATAGGTTGGGATTGGGATAAATAAATAAAAGGTTACTTCAGTCATGCTCGATAATCCCGACTAATTTTAAAAACCGTAATTTGGTTTGGAATTATTAAAAGAAAAAATAAATCTTTTGAAACTAATATCCAGAGGAAGATTAAAGAATAAATTTAAAAGAATTTATCTTTAATAAAATTAACGGGAAACTTTCCCTAAGATGTGAATAACTGAATAAAAGAATATTCTGGATTAGAATGAGGCATATGGCGTGTTTTTTTAGCAATTGATTATTGATTATAAAATATGTGAGTTATTCGGAAAGACCGGGTTTACCCCATTCTGAATAACTGATATGGCGACAAAAAGTTGACAATGAAGACGATGGTTGAAGATCGGAGGTCTTTACATCGTTTGGATAATTACTGATGTCTTGATTGGGCTGTACACCCAAGAAGAGGTAATAAGTGGTGATCATCTAGACGTACTTGGAGATTGACCGGATATGCAAGGATCTCTCTCTTGTATTGGACATGTGGGACGAGGAATAAGGTGCCTTTACTTTCGTTTAGACCTAGAACGGATTTGTAAATGGATATGTGTCTAACATTGGATTTCATTCTGTATGATTTATTTCTATAAAATATACATTTATTTGGTGGCGGAGAATTTATTCTCTTGCTTAACACCCTTCTCTGAGACGTACGAGCTTAGAGGTTATATATTGATTGATATCGGTCGTATAGCGTGGATTGTCAATGTGGCATGCTAAGATGCAAATGATCAGGGCTTTTATTGAAATGCAGAGTCTTATGGTTGATGATCAAAGAACGGCTTTAATTAGCATAGCTTTGTATATAGCGTTAATTCGCGAGCCTTACACTCGGTATGAGTCAAAAACGGGATAGTAACCGCAGGGAGTGCATGGTGTTTCTTTCTAGCTAGGAGTAGCGTCATGGTATGGAGCCCAGATATTTTTACTTATGTGGATGATGGATTGCGAGACGCCTTGGATATTGGTCGCTACTGGCCAAGTGATAGATCTGATAGGACCGGGAAACGTGTGTTCAGGAATAACTAATCCACTAAAGTAAATGTGGACCGACCCTGCCGATTCCAAAGGCTCGCCAGCGTCCGAGTCTTGAGGCATTTGCAAGAGTGTCTCAAAACCGGTGAGGACGATCCCGTGCGTCGACTCATAGATGGAATCCAATTTCGAATACGTGACTTTCCGATTTTAGTTGTAAACCTATGTGGTGGCATGGGGCGCTCATGTTGTCTAGGATTGATACATTTATATTTGAAGTTTTTTGACACTATGCACTTATAATAATATCAAAATGATTTGTTTTAAACGTACCAAGCATGTTTGGCAATTATAAAGGAAAACTCTATCCTCCGGCTTGCGTTGCATTGTGTGATGGGACCTGAGTTTTATAATACCTTCATTTTCCAAAAAAAACATTGCGTTGTTTTATTTTAAACTGAGGTTCATGTGGAGTAAATCCATTCCGTGTTATACGGCGTGGTCCCATGATTTCCGAAATTTTAAAGTAAAGATTTAATAATTGTTTTAGTTCTCATACCAATCCCATGACTGACTCAGAGTTTGTTGTTTCTAGCTAAACTCAGGGTGCGCATATTTTCCACACGGGCAGCTAGTAGTTTTAGTTTTCGTAGATATTTCTTTTCACATGATCCTTGTTTACAGCTAGAGCTATATTGGGAAAGCTTTGTATTAGTGTATTTCCTTCAGTTGTGGTAGTTGATGTTTTCCGCTACACACTATATTTATATATTATATTTTCCGCTGTTTTGTAATTTAAATCTCAGATATTTTTCTGCTGTATATTATTTGAACTCTGGTATATTCTTGTACTCTAATGTAAATTGTTGTAATACCAATGAAATGTTCTAGTGTTTGTGTTCCGATGCGTCGTATTCTCAAAGCAATCCGGGCTACTCCACTTCTGGGATCAGGGAAGTCTGGGTCGTTTCGCTGATCTTAGCGTATGCACATGGTAAGCTCTTACCATGTCATTCCGGGTTTCGAACCCACACCACAGTTACCATGACGCAAGTCCTTAACCGCTGGGCTACAGCTGCGGAACAAGCTCAAATTTTGGATAAATTATTATATATGTGTAGATTGAACTTCTACAAATTTTCGTTGGATTTGGATCGTTGTAGCTCACAAACGGATAGGGGCTGCAATAGGGGTGCCCCCGATTGCTCCTTATGTGTGTGTGTGTGTGTGTGTATGTACATATCAGTGCTTTAAAAAATGCGCCTGAGGCGCGTATTGAGGCGTGGCGTGAGCAAAAATGCCATGAGCCGCAATTCAAGAGGCGTTTTACCTCTGACGCTTATGCCTCATCCAATTGAGACGAGAAAAACGCAAAAAACGTACGTCTCAACGAGAAAAACGCAAAAAACGTACGCCTCAATTGGCTGAGACGCGCATGTGTATGTGTGTGTGTGTATAAATCTTGTCGCTCCTCACTTTTCATTCATCTTTTCTGCTATATCACAAGTATTCAGAAACAAAAAAGTACTCGAGCTTGAAATCTGCGTACTGGAAACTCGATTCAACTTGAATCGAGCTCGATGCCTTAACTAGAATCGAGCTCGATTGCAGGAATGAATCGAGTTTAATTCCAACGATGGAATCAGACTTGATTCCATTTTTTTATTTTTTTTAATGTAACTTTTTTTTTGTCTTTTATCTTTCTGTAGTTTTTGTTTAGCAGTCCTTGTTTAATTGGTTTCTAATTTCTATTGTTGCCTTGGTTAATTTAAAATGAGCAAACAGGATATTAAATGAATGGCAACATGCTTATGGACGAGGAGGAAGATTTCTTTTGATCTTTTGCAATTTATATTAAATGTGCAAGGATGATTGTATTTTGTTTGAATTGCTTAGATTGTTTTATGGTTTTTACTTACTATTTGACGTTTAATGTTATTCCATATTAAAAATTATACGTGTTGCGCTTTTTTCCTACTCGAAACGCTTACACTTCACCTCACGGAACCGGAAACGCCTAATGTACGCCTTTTACGTTTTAAAACATTTAATATGAATTGTTGATGCCCCATCAAATATGAATCTTAACATATACATGTTTCAGACTGAGAAGTATATTTACTAATAAAAATGTTACATTTTGACATAAAAGTGTGAAATGAGCGCATAGTGGTGGATTAGAAAATATAGAAACATGATTTCCGTATGAAATACAGGGTGGTGTATCCAGTGGCGGATCCAAAAAAATATTTTAGTGGGGTCCTTATGCTACATAAAAATAAAGTAAAATACAATAATAATTCAAAATATATTACTTCAACACAAAATAGAAATGTTTTACATTTTAGATTTGTTCCCTACAAGTTTTCATCTTTTGGAAACGATCTATTACAACTTCATTAGTAACACTGGTGAGTGCTTGTTTTTCTATAGTCGAAATAAGACAATCACTTAAAAAATCATCACTGATTCGGCTACGCCATACAAATGAGCAACTCCGAGTTCACCTCATTAAAATGATGATTAAATTCTGCAAAATTTGCATATCCACGACCCATTACCTGTCAATCGAACTACTGGAGGCGGAGGCTAGAGCCTAGAGGAGCTGGGGTCAGAAGAGGTAAGCGCCGGACGACACAACAGCACTGCAGCGCTGGCGGAGCAAGACGGTGATGGCAGAGCTGATGCTGTTGATCTGAAATTGAAAACGTCTGAGGAAACTCTCGTCGTTTTTAATTGGCGATTGAGAAAATGGGAAGAACAAGATGTGGAGAAAGTGATATTTGAGTAGTAAGTGTATTTTTTTTTATTTTTTAATTCAGTGGGGTCCTAGGACCCCACTCATATAAGGCTGCGTCCGACCGTGGGGGTATCAAATTGTATTTAACTCAAGGCACAATATTAATGATGATCACGTTAACATATGCATGCAATGAAATAGGAAATAGCTATAGTGTGTGTGATATATATATATATATATATATATATATATATATATTTGTGTGTGTGTTTGTATATACACGTATATATATGGAGAGAGGTCTGCTACACCTCTTATGTTGTACGTGAACTGTCACCGGAGTTTCCGTCATTCATTTCCCACCCGTTCTCTATTTTAGTTGAACGGTAACGTGTGTTTCTTTGACCATTGACCAGCTACTCTTGTCTTTGGTTGCTCCTAGAGTCGCATAAATGGATTCATTTCCATGTAACCTATACGGTGTTTTGAACATAATTCTAAACCATAACTTTGATTGATTTGACTATTTTTTTGGACAGGATCCATATAAAATTCTCTTCTATTTGATACATTTTACCACAAATTTCAATGTATAACCTCCGTTTGATTATTATAGTAACTAAATTACATTATTCACATAAATAATTACTACAAACAATACATGAGGCGCTACATTAGAAATAAATAAAAAGCCAGATGAATGAGCTGAGGAGACTCCCGAAATCATAATTATAATCTAGTTCATATTGGTCATATGGAATCCAAGTAGGATTGACACGAAAATTGTTGGTCTCCAATGCAGAATCACAACTCACGTTAGGTATTATTTTCTATCTTCAGCCAGCTGCTCAGTTCATTAAACAACTTCTGATCAATATCAGATTGAGCGGAATTTTGTTCAGCTTGTTCATTGAGAATAATACTATCAATTCTAGTACTACAAAAAGGTGAAGATTTTTTATCCTCCAACGCTGTGAAACTAGATTGATCATGATGATAAATCACATATTCATCACTATTTATACTGGTAGAACTGCAAGAGTGCTTGTTTTCATAGATAACTTGAAACATGGGAGAGTCGTCGCTGTACTTCACACCATCTTGTTGTTGTATCTTTTTTGTTGCGAGGCACCCTTCGTTTTTATGTATGCTTCTATAATATGTCCTGTTCAAAGTAAACGATTTGTAGATGTAAGAATACTTTATACTTCTAAATATTTAGTAATTAATAAGATCTAAATAGATGTTTCTTGTTGCTACATGAGATGTTTCCAGGCAATTTGATCATGATTAAAATTGGAGAGTAGCTAACCTCGGATGAGCAGAATTTTGAATTCTTTTCTCCCCGTGTTTTCTCCATTTATAACCATCATAGTGCGGTGCCACTGTTATACATATTGATTTTGATGAATCCTCTAGTTTCCTGTGTTATAAAAAATATATAGCCCATGTTAATTAATGATTGACAATCTCATATATCTATAGCCAATTGAAACATGCAATAATAGAAAAGGCAGCTATATATAGGAATATATATGATATGATTATATATTTACCTTCTCTTATTTGGAACCTTGTCCTTTGTTTGTTTATCTCTCTTCAAACTCATACTACCATTATTAGTTCTTTGGATAGTAGGATTTGTGTAAGCTTCCAGCGGCATGAGAAGATGAAGAACAGTTGAGAGGGACTGAAGTATCTTTGCAGATAAATCACTATGATCATTGCTATGTGGATTAAGATGTGTATACAGACATTTCATTAGTTCTTCTCCCCTCTTTATCTCTTCAATTGCGTGCTTATTTGCAGATTCAGACATCATCACTGATTTGTTTTGCTCCATATTTTTTGTTATATTTTGTGCATTCTACTTTTAACTGTGATTTAATACAAGTGTTGCCTGTAGAATTATAGATGATAAGATGATTGATCAGTACAACGTGAATCAAAAACAAATATTTATGTAAGAGTGATAGGTAATGGTAGGTGTAAATTATTGCATGAAAGAGAGTGCGAAGGAAAAATATAGGATTTTTGTCTTAAACAACGCAACAAAAATATAAAATAATGCACAAGCTGTGCTTGAGATGACATAAAGGTAATTTTTATTTTAATCCACAGTTTTAATAAGTTAATCTACCATTATACTTTAATAAGTTAATCCACAATTATTTTGTAAGTTAATCCACAAGTGGATTAACTTAAACATTTCATCCTATTATATATCTAGCAATCAATTTTGTGCTTCTTGTTTCACAATTCTGCGTTATTTCACAATTCTCATATCAGATTAATAATAATAATCCAACTAGGCTAAAATCAAGTTCTCATACCAGATTAATTATGTGGAAAAAAATACACATTATATCGTAATGTGACATAGTTAACATATAATTCTATTGTATGCAACATGTTTCTTATATAAATTATACCGACATGTCAATTTATAAAATTTTCATTTGGTAACCAACTTATCTTGTTGTATATGTTAACTTGTGCAGCCACTCATACTAATCATTCATACATGCTAGTCTTAAATAAAACCCTTGATTTCCTACAATTTCCTTAGTACTGTAACAACCGTCCCCTTCATCAAGATGTAAACGGCTTGCCTTCTCAAACATGTTTCTATCAATTTTTCAGATTTCAGAAAACAACTAACTACAATTATATGTGATAATGGTGATATTAAAAAATACAATTTTGTATACAATTAATCAACTTAAAAAAAAACAAATTACTTACTGTTATATTGAATGTCTCCACTTAACGCTTAAGCTTGGATTTAGATACTAGGATTCCAAAATGGAGAAGACGACGGAAAACACATAGAAGAAGAAAACGCACGGAAGAAAATTGGGAAGAGGAGAGTACGTACAGTTTCTGTGGTAGATATACTGATTAAAATTTAAATTTAGTAAAAGTCAAAGATCCTATAAATTAGGGTGGATTAACTTACTAATAGTGTGGATTAGAATAAAAATTACCTTACAGAAACTGTAGGTGGCATCATGTTTACATTAGAATGATTACGTGTTATGCATTGGATTAATGGTCAATGGTAGTAGTAAATGCACATGCGCCGCAGCGTGGGTCCGCTCTATCTTAAGAGTTCGGATTTACTATACGAGTTTGTTGGCACCATAATTTGTGGTGTCAACATGACTATTTCCACCGATTGGTGGATAGAGGGGAGACCCCATATGGGGCCACCTGAATTCCACTAATCGGTGGATAGTGTTTGGTACAACACAAAATGCGGTGTCAACAAACTCGCACTCTCATATTTATGGATTTGGACTTGCGAGAATATTGGAATATAAATTTGGAATTTTCTTCTGCTTTATTGGATTGTTCTAGAAATTGAAACTTTTGTGCAAGACATTAAGGGTACGTTTTTGACGAACGGTAACGGAGCATTTGAGCGTGACATTTGAACGAGGTATTTGAGCATGACACTGCTGCGAATGATGAATGTGATTTTTGCTGCGAACGGGGTATTAGGGCGTGGTATTCATTTATTAAATTAGTTGTTTTGAATTAATTAAATATTAATTGTACAAAAGAAAACGACAACATTTCATTATACGAACGGAAATACAAACAGAAATACAACAACTACACTAAATATAAATCATGTACATGAAAACTAAAAAGTACGACGATGGGGTAATCTGCTCAACTCCGATAAAATAAACCCTCGTATATCAGCATCGGTAAGATCCTCGATAATCTCCACATTCCGCGGATTATTGCGGAAAATCGTCATAATCTCCAATCATTCGACATTTGACACTCCTCGAACAATGTCGTAGCAACGGGTAGCAAGCTCTGATACACTGGGGTCACAAAAGAGCGGCTCGAACTGTCACGCTCTATGTGTCTGCGCCTGGAGGGCCGACCAGAAGGGGTCACCAGCAGCCATCCAGTCAGAATAGTAACCGGCGTCGTGAGCGGTGAAAGAAACAGCTGGCGCAAGTGCAGGCGCAGGCGCAATAGCAGGTGTAACATCATGAATCGTGTACGTGCAAGCAGGCGTACCCAAACAACTGCCAAATATGATGTCATGCTCTCGGAACTTCATCGACGGGTTCTTCTGAATCGCCTAAATGGTCTGCCAACCCCTCCAGACCACCAGCTGTCAAGACCGTCCAAACTATCATACACTGGATCCATTCCCCGCCTGGGTTCCACAGCAGTTTATCCCATTCGCGAAACGCCAGTTTCAAATTATCCCACTTATTTTTAATCTGGGTTTCTGTGTAATCCAGATTATAACGGGCGTTCATCGCCACCACGACCGAGGAATTGAAGCTGCTAACGCCATTTCTGCGCTCCTACAGATATTTTGTATAAACATCTTTAAAAGCAGACTCTCGTTCTTCTGTCCAATTAGCAAATGGCTGGGGAATAGCAGAGACAGAATTGATAGACATACTGCAAAACAGAAGAAAAAAATTCAGAAAAAACATATGCTATGGAATAAAGAAAATTAAACACAACAGTATATAAAAAAACAAGTTTTGGAGCTTGAATCATCGAAAAAAATTAAAATATAGAGGTTGAGGATGTGGGTTTGCTGTTGGAAGGTGAGGTGAATGAAGGGGAGGTGGAAATTTATAAACAACAAAAGGGAACATTGGGAAATTAACCATTGGCATCTAACGCGTCGGACGCCAACGAATAATTTCCCAACGTTTCCCAACATTCTTGCTGAATAGTCAAAAGGTGCCACGCGTCTGATGTGAATGCCAATGTAAACGTGGCACTTTTTGACTGCAAACGGGGACTAAAACCATACTTTAAAACAGTTAAACCTGGTGTTTGGTTTATTTTTTATTTTCGATCGTATGAAAATATGAATGATATATGTATATTATGAAAAAAGATCGTTTTATAAAATGAAATACACAAAACAGAAAACAACTTATTTTAATTTTTTTGTATTTTAGAAAGTAATGGAAGAACGAGAGACAACCCATCTTTTCGTCATTCTTACTTATCCTTGATCTTCCCTTCATCGCTATCAAAGCCAACGCTGGCCCAGTGCGAACTGGGACATTGCACATAGTAGCAACATTGGCTAGGGAATAAAGAAATACATTGGAAGAAAAATCGCATCATTAAGGGGAAAATAATGTAATAGAGCCTAAAAAGAAAATTTTGCGCAAATCACAAGAAAGAAGATGCGAAAAGGAACAATGTGAATTGCTTGAGGAGAAAATGGGAAGAAGGATCGTCTATCGCAGTTTTGAAATGAAGAGGAATAAGAATTTGAGGTTCTAAACTTTGAAGTAAGTAACCTAATTTCTAAAAAAAAAAAAAAATTTGGTTAATGGCTGCTATAGTGACCTCTACAAATTTCAGAAACTGCTTATTATGTGTTATAATTCTACATTTTGTTTCTTTGGATTTTAGAAATTGAGAATTCAATCTACCATTATATTTTATAATTTACACCATGCTCTATAAGATTGAGGATTCAATCTGACATTATACTTTAAAAACACATAACTTATACGAAAACAATGATATTTTTACTTGGACCTTCTGAACTTTCGAATAAGAATAAGAAAACTTAGCAAATTCAAAACTTATTATCATAGCACGTCAATATGAAATTTAAATGTGTAAATTAGAAGACGATTATAACATCCTACTCCTAATTTGTTCTCTAATTTCAAGTAAGAAAAGAAAGAAAATTAGATTGCAAATTAGAGTGGAAAGAAAATGATTGATTTTTTTTTCTCGTATTAGGGGTTTGGAGAAGAATGTGTTTTAGGTATATATATTACATTTTTTAGAAGGTAGCACTACTAGAATACACGGCTATTCCAATAGCACAAAGTCGTTGGCGGTCGTTTGAACATAGTTCACGAGTTCCAACGGAAGCGACAGACTTTTTACAATGGCTTCAAACGGTACCGGACATTGGAAACCATTTAAAAACAATGAACAAACAGCCATTGAAAACGGTTGGTGACCGTTAGAAAAACTGGATTAATTTTTTTTTATTCTAGTAAGCTAATAACCGTCCAGCCACCACATTTCCAATCCAATTCATTTCCAATCAATTTCCAATCCATTTTCACATATATACAATACATATATATCAGTAACAATATAAACAACCAAAATAAATCAAAAAATCATCAATATAAACAAAACAAATGATCCAAACATCCAAAAACCAACGCATACATGTTTTTAAACCAAATACATCAAAGTTATATGTCCACAAACCATCAAAACATATCAAAAGTATCATCCTCACCCACTCCATGCCAAAATATACAACACTCAAACAAAATGCCACCATCTTCATGTCGTAGAAAACACATACCTCAAGCATCGCCTCCGGAATCACCAAACGACGATGGACAACTATCATGATTGTGCACATACTTCACAAACTTCTGATTTAGCTGCTCCATCTGCATAGTCTGAAGACGAAACTGCTCATGTAGCTACTCTAAGCTCTTTAATTTCTTCTTTGTATTGGACCTTCTTAGCTTGTCGTGCCTGCAAATATAATGAATTGCTGAAATGATATGTCAGCATATAAAATATTATAACAATATATATTTAAATGTTAATTTATTGTATGTATGTGTTAGACCAAAAAATGGTCCTAACACCCAATTGATCATATTTTGCAGAGAATATTGAGGAATCATGAACTAAAAACAAGAAAAGTCAATCAACACACGAAATTTATAGTGGTTCGGCGTTAATGAGCCTACATCCACTTCATAGTTTCTCATTTCATTCATGGATTACAATTACAAGGAATTTAATCACTCAATCATTCAAATACAATGAATAATTCTCTCCGAATTCATTGATTTTCATTGGAGAAGAAGGTGGTTATTGGTGGGGGAATTCGGCCATGGCTTCCATGTATGAATGAAATGCCAAAAGTCCCTTCAAATGGCCATGTTGTGGTGTATTTATAGCTGTAGAGAAGCTCTGGGTAGTTCCGGTTCGGATGGGCCACGTGGCGTGACCGGAGGAGATTTCAGAAGTAGTGGAGAACGTGGAAAAGTGGCTACCAGGTCGTGCTTTGCCAAGTGGAGTCCGATCCGCAATTGTAGGAGTCGGTTATGCCAAGAGAAGAGGTCAAACTCCATGTGTAGAAGCAGGTCCAATCGGTTCGGATCGGACCCGAACCGAACCAGTTGTTCGAGCAGAATGCCTGCACGCACTTCTGTACAGAATACTTCAGGCGGTTCGGGTAGAAGGTACTCTGATCCGATCCGGGGAAGGGGATCCGATCCGATCCGAATGGAAGGATCCGATCCGATCCGATTCAAAAGGAGGGATCTGATCCGATCCGATAGGGGGATCCGATCCGGTGACATTTGCATGTATAATTCAAATTTTCCATCTTTCTATCACTCCATCCAAGTGATCGCCAATCAATGTAAGTTCATACTCAAGTCCCTGGCTTTGGGTAGCCTGGTCACAAAGCAGGCTAACATTTTGCCCCCCAAAGTACATCTTATCGCAGATGAGATGTGCTTTGATTAAGTCAAGATAAATCTTTTTAGAACGTCATCCACCCTTGAGGAGGTTTTATTAGATTGTTGCGTTACTTCCATGGGTGCTAGTTAGTACAAATTCTATGGAAGGAGTAGTCGAAATGATCGGGTAACCGTTTTAAACATCGTTGAATCAAGATGTTGATCTCCTTCATGATAAGTCATATAGGGTCGTTGGCTCTTGTGTGAGATCGTGCATACACGGGACATTGCTAAACGACTTCGTTCCCCAAACGAGTCAAGTGTATTATCGATTCAGGGTTTCATTTACACATAAGTCAATGCATGAACTAGATATCCAAATCATGTGGTAGTATAAGAATCTTCTGGCCTTGAGCTAGTATTTAGACTGTTGGGATAGACCACATCATACTTGGTGCGTGCGTCTTTCATTTGCGCTCGTCTTGGGACTATCCGGACATCAGGATAGTAATCAGATCATACTAAAAGAAATACACGAATAAGTTCATCATAATCGTAAGGCAGTAAAGGAGTTCTCCACATTCTCTAGTTGATAGAGTTGTAGATCAATTCTTTGAAGTCATGCTTGGCCCATTAGTTGGCTTACTTAGACGGTCAAGATGAATCATGTCATATTCCAGAGATATAAGGTATATGTTCTGAATCAAGCATCGAGTAAGGGTCATGTTCAAAGTCAGTTTGTCAGTTGAAGCTCGTGCTCCCAACATCAGTGGAGGAAAAGCGAAGTCAATGCTCATGCCCTCAGCGTCGGTGGGGGTTGGACCAGGTCAATCGGACATCCAGTCTGTAAGCCTTTGAACTTTCTTTCTTCACATTGGGTTGGAGCTGCAGGTTCAGCAATCTTAGTCACCCTATGTCGTTATGTGCACATTCCCAAGTCATCAAGGGTTGGAGCTGTATATGCGAATAGTCGAATCACATTCGCGTTGGGGTCAACCCATCTGTTTAGCCAGAAAGCAGTGATCGCCTTATTGAGTATATCAGCAAACTTAGATACTCTCCTCGCATCAGCTGCAGAGTTAAGTAAGCTCGTCAATCTTGCAAGCGAGCGAACGTCGTTAGTGAGTTATTCGAGCTCCTTCGTTCACGCTTTGGCATAATCCGAAATAGCCATCATAGTCTTGTTGAGTCTATCTCCCATGCTTGGTTCCATTAAGCTTAACAATCAAGACCACGGGCCCGATTAATGACATTGGTCATTTCCAGAATTGTAAAATCCTGTTAGTCTTTCCTGGGGCTTTTCTTTTTCCTTTATTATTTCAAGAGTCAGATGGTGCTCCATTCTATCGTGAAGACATTGAGATCATCCATTTCAACATTAGCACACTCTTATTGCACGAATCTGTCTGTCTCAGGATAGGATTTTCCAACGTTTCTAGGAGAATCTCATGGTAAAGAGATACCGAGGTTTGTTTCAGAGGTGAATCTGCCAAGTCCTCTTGGTGGGTCTCGATGCAAAGAGATTTTGAAGTTTGAGATATCCAGAATACCGGATACTACAGCAATCAACGCTATATATGGTCCAGGTCGATTTATCGACACCATTGTGGCGGTGATTCTTTCAAGGAATGCATGCAGGATCTCACCTGATCTCTGTTGAAGCATCAATTAATGTTGCCAATTTGGCCCTCATCTTTGAGAAGTTGTCGCTAATTACCTAATTTTAGCGCTAGTGCCCCCAGTATGAAGTCTTAAATTGGGTCGAAGCCGGTTTCTGGCTTCTTGGTTGCGCATATGTAATAGCCGTCAATCAGGCTTCTGTTTTTTAAGTCTGGATGGTGATCCGCTACTTGGATGTATGCAGGTTGTTCTTGAGGAGCCATTCTTCTACTTATAGTCTGGGTTATTGTGAAGCTTAGATAATCGTAAATGTGCCAAAAGCTGGCAGATAGTCAGATGATGATGTTCGAAGCTCTTATCTTGTACTCCCCATCCATGGGGATTTTACTAAACGGTGGTCATCAAATCCACGTATTCTCTGAATTCATACTCCCTCATCGAGCTGTGAGTTAGAGTTTGACAGAAAATGATTTGTTCGTGTCTGACTCATGTTAGTTTTGGATCTCCCATCCAAGCTCTGAGGATTGGAGTCGAATTGCGATATGTCAAATTATTGCCACTTCGAATGCTTCTACTTTCCCCCTTCATGAGGAGCCTCATGTTGAGGTTGAGCTGGGTTTTAAACATTCCTCCGAATTGGAGCAAAGGCTGGTCGGGCTTCGTTTAATTTTTCGGTGGCTCTTACATATCCATCGTTTTCATCCAAAATGTTACAGTCGGAAGTTGCATGCTACAAATGCCTGGGAAGAGGTTGGTTGCATCTTGTTTCATTAAAGACGACTATGCCAACTCGTCCTAGGGTCCCATATGATCTGGACCATGGAGCAAGGAGTGTTTGAGCCAAGTTCATTGTCGCTTGAATTTCCATGGTGCTCGCTCCAGCGAGTAAGCCGTAGTTACTCGGCCTTCCGTCTATCCAAGTAAAAAAAGTTATCCATCATTTTCTGTCGTTTCCAGAGAAGTTTGTCTCACTGAGCCATCTGAGTTCACAAATCAGCAAGGGTACCATCCATTTCATATCTAGCTTGACATGCTGAGGGATCATCACAAGAAGAAATCTGCTACCTTCCTTCGATCCTAGCGCCTTCTGCGCCTATATCCTCAGCACGGAAGAAATTTCTATCTTCCTTCTTCTTAGCTTTTGAGTCTGAGTGTCAAGCAATTCGCCTCCTCGCAAGTTAGGAGACAAAGCAATGGCATCTCCCTTTACATGGGGTCTTTCAACCGGGATGTCGGTCCGGACTTGCAAATGGACGTTCACTCTGCATCCATTTCGTGGTCCTCAAGCAGCCTGTCAAGATCGAGGTATAAGTTAGACACAGACATATAACATTTATGAATATTTTCAGCAGTGCGGCCCCAGTCCGGGGGTAATGGATAAAGGTTGGCAGTTGTATCACATCCCTTTTAAATTTAGACGTGGATGCACGGAAGGGAGACACTGTTTTCAAAGCTTATGTGATTGAGTTATCCAAGTGCTCGAGTTATCGCGTTTTCTATTCAATATATTTGCGAGGTAGCACTCGTCGTTGCACTTGGGCTATGGCCAGTCACACATGGGTGTGTATGTTGATTTGATATATCACTCTTAGGACCTCCTTTCGGTGATTGCATTGAGTCGTGTGGGAAGCTTAGCATTAGAAGTCGACGTCATTCCTTCAAACACGACCCCTTTGTTGTTGTACGCGAGTATCCCTTGTGTCTTTGCTTTGTATCTGTACATAATCTTGCAATTCGAAAAAGAATAGTCAGCTTAGTCTTGCAAGCTACTAAGTCAATCTTTAAGTCACAAGCAATTGTAGCTCGAAATGAAAACATGTTGAGTGCTAATCTATCTAGCATAGAATTATTAAATGTCAAAGTGTCAGGTGTCGTAGTTTGGAGGTATAGTGTCTGTAGCCTCCATTTAACTTTGAAACACGGGTCGCGTCCGAAGCGTGTTTGAAGTTAATTCAGAAATCTATGTCCGTGCCCCTAGCGTTGATGGGAGCCGGATTAAGTCATTCGGATGTCCGATCCGTAAGTCTTTTATAATCCTGTCCTCAGTCGGAGGGCAATGAAGATTGCATGCACGTCGCAGCATTGTCCTTTATACTCTCTCCCAAGTCGTGAGAGTTAGAGTTATGGACGTCGCGGTTCGTCCTTTATACTCTCCCAAAGTCAGTTTGGGTTAGAGTTGTGGATCGAGTGGTCTTAAATCTTGGCGCGCCTGTCACACTCGTCCTAAGTTTATACTCATATCCAAGCTCTGAGGATTAGAGTTAGTCGGGCAAACAGTCGGGTCACATTTGCCTTGGCATTGTCCCTTTGCTCCCATGTCAAGGGCAAAGGTCGCCATCAGGGATGGTCGGTTCACGTCCCTGTTGATTTTATACTCCTCCAGTCGGAAGCATGGGAAAGAGTTAAAGATGTTGTTGGAGAGTGGTCGAGTCATACTCATCCTCGTCTTAACATTCCCCTTTTGCCCCCACATCGAAGGCAAAAGTTATGTCGTTCATGTGATCGTGCCCCTGTCATTTTTTCACTCTTCTCGTTGGATCAGGGGATGGAGTCATAGAACTGCTAAGTGGTTATGTCACACCCGAGTATATCTCTATGTCGTGTCTGGCAAATTAAAGGCTAGATGTTGAGGATGCCTCATTTGTATGCCTATGCATAGATATGTTGAAATCGTGTGCATATATTCGCTTGCCCCCTACTTCAAGGGCAAAAGGTCCGTGAATGAATGGTCGAACTTCATTTATGTCAGGTTGTTGGCATCAGGAGGGAGAATAGTTGAATCACGTTCGTCAAAGCTTTACGTTCCTCCGACTAAACCATGGAAGGAGTAGTTGGCACCAAACTTCGGATACCTGCATCATTCATATCGCATGAGTTAGTCATGTCCATAACTCAGGCAGCATGTAAAAGTAAATTGTATGATTGAAAAGTAAGCATATCAAGGGGCAGTGCTGCCTCCTTTAACGGATCGAGCCATGTAGACGGTCGAACTGCATCCATCCGGAATCGGATTCCGACGTTGAACGTCAATGCACAATTATCTTGAGGTCTTCCACGTGTGAGCCAATGAATGAATGGTCACCTCGGATCCATCCTAAGCTATACAACTTCTCTCAGGTGAAGGACGTGGCTCTGTAAACGAGCAGTTCAATCGGGCTCGTTACGGCAATGCTCCATAATTATTCCTGTAGGTGCTCAAAGTTTGATCGGTACCAGATTCGGGGTACCTACATCATCCATATATAAATTCATCTGAGTTAGTTACATCAATAACTCATAAAGCATGGAAATATAAGAGTCATGGTTAAAAAGTAATCCTGTTAAAGGAATGGATATCATTCTGTGCGAAGATGGCATTGCACGCTCTTTGCAGGTCCATTTTTCCTCACTACATCTCTGTCAGGGGATGGCTGTCAAAATCTTTAACTGGAGATGAACGTCTTTTCAAACCGTTGTGGGGTGGCGGTCCTAAGAATGAACAAACCTTGATTAAGGACTTGGAGTGACAAAGGCAACTAGGTAAATACTATAAGCGAATGACGAGGTCGCATCTTATTTGAATCGCCTTCTTGCCCCCATGCTAAGGGCAATGATTGAGTATAAGGGAGTCATGGCTGCTAGGGGGATAGTCATATCTCATCCATCCGCAGATATGCCTTTAGTCCCACGTTGGGAATAAGATCTAATGCACAGATAATCAACCAGCACCCAGGCTTAAGTGCTCTAAACCTTTTAACTTGCCACCTCTATCGAGTAACATCTCCTAATTAGCTAAATAGCAGGCTCTTCCGGTAACATGGTCGCCATGGACCATTCCAATTTCATCTTTCATTAGGAATTTTAGCAATAGATACCAGGGTGCAATGTAAGCTCTAATCGCCGCTAGAGCTGGTCAGTTTAGACCTTAGTCAGATAAACTTGACTACAATAGCATGGCTTCCAAGGCTTGAAGTAATGTTCACGTTTTCTATCACAATTTATGTATGAAGTCGAGAGCTAACGGTCGATTCATATTTGTTTTGATCTCGAACTCTCATCTCTTGACAAAGGTCATATGGTGACTGGTGAGCAGTCAAGTTGCTATCATCCGAGCAAAGATTCATATGTCCAATCATGGCCTGCAGGGGTTCAGCTGTTATCAATTGTTGGGAACCAAAGTATGTTGACCTAACCCTTATTCGATGGAAATCAGTCTTCCTCTATGCGATTGACAGCAAATAGCCATTGCAAAGGTTAGCTATGTTCTTCGGGAGGTGGGACGCAGGACATTTTATTCATCACATCATACAATTGAAGTGTAGCTTTGGGATGTTGGGATCTTTAGCTGCTTTCTGGTATCCCACTATTGACAATCATGGTCACTAAGATCATATGAATCATCTTTGAAGTAGTGTTCGAACTGTTCTATATAATTGTCATTCGATGCTCCGCCGATTGGACAAGTTTAAGTCATATAAATGGGATGGTCACTACTCATTAGGGAACAACATCAGTTGCATTGTTGAAATCTACACTATCGGTGTTCCAGAAGATGAGGCTACTATTAGACAATCATTATCTCGTATACTGTCGTTGTTAGCAAGCTGAATCTGATTGACAGCTCCTCCCATTGAATGGCATTGGCAAATAGAGGCTATGGCTTCTGGAGGAATCCTAGTCGTTGCCATTTGGTTGTCATATTCTTTGACTATCCACCTTATCTTCATTAACAAACTTTGATGACTACTGTTGGTCAAAATATACGTCGAGCCGAAGGCGAGACGTGATCCGAGCCGAAGGCGAGGCCGTCAGCGGGTCCGGGCGCAGCGCCGGCGGGGGTCCGGGGCCCCGCAGTCCCGGCGGCGATCGACCTGGTGGGGGGGGAATGAAAGCAAAGAAGACGAAAGAAAAGTCCCGGGGCACCGCACGATTTTTTCGATTTTGGAAGATGGAGCCTTTTCTGAAATGATCTTAAAAATGTATTTTTTCCAAAAATAGCTGTTTCGGGTCGGATCGGATCATGCCTTCAAATTTGCGGTTCGGAGATTGTCTTCAGGTCGGGTCGGATCGGACTAGTTCCTCCGAGCCGGATCGGAGACGTCATTAGGTAGTCGGTTCGGTATATGTGAAAGAGCCGGTTCGGATCTCCTCCTCCTGTTCGGATCGGTCTTCCCTACCCTGCATCTCCACTTTCCTGCAGTTCGGGTCGTGGCACCCTCTTCAGTTCGGTTCGGAGATGCATCATTGGGTCGGGTCGGGGTATCAACAGCAGTTGGATTCGAGTCATGCTCAACAAGTCGGGTCGGAGCACTGTCCCCGGGTCGGTTCGTGGTGCCACTCCTTTATGGCTCGGGTCGGCGGTACACATCCGATCTGAGGATAAATCTTGCCAGGAACTTGAAGTACTTGGCTCTCTTTCGAGGTGATAGGGGATCGGGTCAGATTGAGGTGTCAGTATCGGGTCGGTTCGGGTCGGATCCGACCCGGGCACACTTGAACCAGTGACTGGAATGAAACTTGCAGCCTTCTTGTCATCTTGTTCTGTACTCAATTCATTTCTGCGAGAAGCCCGTCGCTTTTTATCTTTTCTTGTAGGCATGGAAAACGTGGATTATCTCTTCGGATTTGGTGATCCAAACAATAGAATAATAATCCAGAAAGCTGAGGATTCAATCTTCTCAGTGAAAGCACCAAAATGTTAGACCAAAAAATGGTCCTAACACCCAATTGATCGTATTTTGCAGAGAATATTGAGGAATCATGAACTAAAAACAAGAAAAGTCAATCAACACACGAAATTTATAGTGGTTCGGCGTTAATGAGCCTACATCCACTTCATAGTTTCTCATTTCATTCATGGATTACAATTACAAGGAATTTAATCACTCAATCATTCAAATACAATGAATAATTCTCTCCGAATTCATTGATTTTCATTGGAGAAGAAGGTGGTTATTGGTGGGGGAATTCGGCCATGGCTTCCATGTATGAATGAAATGCCAAAAGTCCCTTCAAATGGCCATGTTGTGGTGTATTTATAGCTGTAGAGAAGCTCTGGGTAGTTCCGGTTCGGATGGGCCACGTGGCGTGACCGGAGGAGATTTCAGAAGTAGTGGAGAACGTGGAAAAGTGGCTACCAGGTCGTGCTTTGCCAAGTGGAGTCCGATCCGCAATTGTAGGAGTCGGTTATGCCAAGAGAAGAGGTCAAACTCCATGTGTAGAAGCAGGTCCAATCGGTTCGGATCGGACCCGAACCGAACCAGTTGTTCGAGCAGAATGCCTGCATGCACTTCTGTACAGAATACTTCAGGCGGTTCGGGTAGAAGGTACTCTGATCCGATCCGGGGAAGGGGATCCGATCCGATCCGAATGGAAGGATCCGATCCGATTCAAAAGGAGGGATCCGATCCGATCCGATAGGGGGATCCGATCCGGTGACATTTGCATGTATAATTCAAATTTTCCATCTTTCTATCACTCCATCCAAGTGATCGCCAATCAATGTAAGTTCATACTCAAGTCCCTGGCTTTGGGTAGCCTGGTCACAAAGCAGGCTAACAGTATGCAAAAGGATTCATTACCGTTAGGTTACCGAAGTCACTACTCTCACCACTATGTTGTCGAGAGCCAGACATAATATACCTGCCATATTGATACATATACAATTCATAATAATTATGATATGATTAACTGTTAAAAAAGTAACACATGCTACACATTTATCATGTTGCTTATGAGTTGTGTGTGTGATTATACACTTGTTGTTTTTAAAATTGGATAAATGCAATATTAAACATAGGTAAATGTAATGTGAATAGTTGTGAAAATTACCAGATTTTACTCAGTCTTCATCATTTTCTTCGTCATTTTCTGATTCAGACTCGGTTTCATGCTCTTTGTCGTTTTCCTCCACACTCTCAAATGCATCGACTAATACATTTGTCTCATCATTTAGAAGTACAAAATCAGTTTGGTCGTCTGCAATTGTTATTTCAACATTTTCCTCCAGATATGCTTGCTAGGATTGTTCATCAGGAATATTCTATCCATCGAACGTAAATCTTGCCTTGAAGACCGCATACCATTCTGCTTTATCCCTTTTTAGAGACAGATAAGGGGAGTAATAAGCTTATAGGGCTTGTTTGACTAGTACAAAAGGGTCGTACTTTTGATAATGTGAGGTATGTTAAATTTCTGCATGATTATACTTTGGATGCACGTTAATACCAGAATTTGGAGCATTGCCGAACCAATTGGATCTAAAAAAAATAAACATCCTTTACAGGCCTTGTAAAATATGTCTATTGTAAAATTTGAGTTAACTCGACATAATTAGAACCTTCACTGCCTTTAACGAACACACCAATATTGTTTGTTAATTTTTCAGCACTGTATTCTTTGGTGTTAAATTTATACCCATTAACAAAAAATATTGGATACGTTTTAACTTTCATTTCGGTCCAAAGGCCAAATGTTTCAGTCCTTCATCGAGCACATGATTTATGGGATCAAAAACGTAGTTCATAAACCAACTACTGAAATCTTTGCTTAAACCGCCGCTTGGATTTTGTGATTCATAAACTGGAAACACAAACATTATATGTTACGTTATTATTAGCATGTGCAACTTAAATTTAACAAGACTTAAATAAAATGATTACCTCACAAAAGGAGCAACTTCAGGACAATTTAGAAGAATATATGTGTGTGCTACATAGTATTCTTTATCATTTAGCCATATTTTCGCACATTTTCCAGCATGTCGGCTATATTGTTTAAAAAAGATAATGTTGATTCAGAAGAAGAATCTTGTTCAACCCTCTCGTCATTACGTGGAACACTTCCAAATAATAAGTTCACATGATCATTAAAACAATGAGAGAAAAAAAGAAGCTTCTTCTTCGATATATGATATGCAAATAGAACCTTCATCTTGAGCTTTTTGTCTTACTTTTTTCTTTAAATAATTTAAGTAGCTAAATAATAGTTCGGTTCAATATTAAGTTCTATTTATAATTAAATTAACATTTGAATACTTAGTATAATAACATACATTTCGAACGGATACATCCATCCATATTGCATAAGACATCGAAGACGTGCTTCCTTTGTAAGATGAACAGGTAAATGCTCCATTACATTAAAAAATCCCAAAGGAAATATTTTCTCTAGTTTGCAGGGCAATGCAGGGATTTCTTCTTCAAGTTTAAGTAGACGGTCAATTTTTAACGTAGTTCAACAAAGCTTCTTATAAAATAAACTAAATTCTGTTATTACATTCCAAAATTTTCCAGGTAACAATTCTTTGAATGCGATGGATAACAAATTTTCCATTTTTACAAGACAGTCATGCCTTTTCGTTCCACTCAGCCTTCCATTTTTATAGTCGACACATCTGCGAAGATTAGAGGAAATTCCATCGGAAAAAATTAACTCTTCCACCCATTTTAACAGTACTTTAACTTGGTTGTTGTCTAATTCATAGCATGCTTTGGGTTTTTTACTATCATTGGGCTTCATATGTGGCTCAGGGCGATTTCATATTTCCTCTATATCACGTCTAGATTTCAGATCGTCCTTAGTCTTTCCCTTCACATTCAGAACTGTATTAAATACATTATCAAATACGTTTTTCTCGTTATGCATCACTTCAATGTTATGACACATTAAGAGATGTTTCTAATAAGGCAATTCGCAGAATATACTCTGTTTGCACCAATTATGAATCATCTATTTACCTTGAATTTCAGTTTGTTTTCCGGTTTCATGTATCTTTGGATAATCTTTTACAAGTTCATATATTTTCTCGCTTGACCAAGCCGTTGGTGGTCATAGAGCCTCATGTCTATTAGATGTGATGTTTTTTGTCTCTTCTAAAAGTATGATTAATATGAAGAAAACATCGACGACAATCAAACCATAAAATTTTCTTTCCATGCGGTAACGAAAATACTCGTGTTTATTCCGTGCAATAAGGACAAGAAAAACGACCGGCGGTACTCCAACCTGAAAGCATTGCATATGCAGGAAAATCACTAACGGTCCATAACAAAGAAGCGAACATCCAAATTTTTTTCTTTTTGGATACGTCATATGTTTCAACTTCTTCATACCATAATTTTTTCAATTCTTCGATTAACGGTTGTAAGTAAACATCAATGCCCTGTGTCGGATCATTAGGGCCAGGGATGACAACTGTGAGAAACATGTATGGAGTTTTCATACACATCCACGGGGGTAGATTGTAAGGTCTGATTATTATAGGCCGAGATGAATATTTAGAACCAAATTGAGAAAACGGTGCGAAGCCATCTGTACATAAACCTAGTCTTACGTTGCGGTTCTCCGCTGCGAAAACAAGATATTCCTTGTCAAAATGTTTCCACGCTTCTCCATCCGATGGTTGTGTCAACGTACCTTCTTGAGGTGTTCTTACACTGTGTCATCTTATATGTTGTGCTGTTACAGATGATGCATATAACCATTGAAGTCTAGCGGTGATGGGTAAATAATGCATACGTTTGTATGGAACTTCTTCTCCCTTCTTTTTTCTTGGTTTGTACCTTTCTAGATTACAATACTTACATTTTCTAAGATTGTTGTCTTCTTTCCAATAAAACATGTAACCCTTTAAATATGTATCTATCTTTTGATATGGCAAACCGAAAGATAACATAATTTTTTTCAACTTCATAATAATTTTTGCACATCAAATTATCAGATGGTATATGCCATTTAGCAGCTTGAACAACAATCGTAAATCCAGCTTTTGTAAGGTTGTATTTTGATTTCATTGCAATGTATTTTGCAGTTACCGATAATCTAGTGTCGCTTTCACATCCATTCCAAAGGTTTTTTTAGCATTATTCAATAAATCATATTTTTTTTGCTTCAACAATTGGTTCCACTTCGATGTTAACATCGTCGTTACCAATTTGAACGGTAGGGAACATTGATCGTGCAACATCTTTGACCATATTTTCTATGAAATTCATGCTAACTTAAACACTATTAATCTCTATCGATTGTTCTTGAGTATTAGAGGCTACAATTTCTCCATAACGATCCCATAACAAATAATTGGGTATAAAATTGTATTGACGCGAATGAACCTTAACCATATTCGATATTAAATAGTTTAACAATTTGCACCTACTACATGGGGAATGAATTTCTTTACTGCTTCCAATGTTACTTATCGCAAATTCAATGAATGCTTTTACCCTGATTTCAAAATGTTCACTTATTGCACCACAATTTCTCTTCTTTGATACATCCAGCTTCGATCAATAAAGTAATTATCCATTTTTTCTACTTTAAAACATATGATGAAGTAAAGAAATATTAATCATTATTTTTATATGTTATTTAAATCTTATTTACTGATTTAGTAAACATGTACTACTTAAATTTTGTTTACAAGCTTTATTCTAAATAAACTACTATTTTTTCATTGACGCTTATGTGTCTTCTTTGATGGTTGGTCATCCTACTTCCCGCTACAAACACAATAGTAATCATATTTCATAAAAAATATCATTTTAAACGATTTCACAAAACTTCGACAGCATTTCCCCTGTGTTCCTTGTATCATACACATGTGCATGTACATAATGAATGTAAAGGAAATGCGATCGAAATTTTATGAACCATTAAAGTGATATGATCTACGAAATATAATTACTTTATTGTATTTGTAACTTGTCCAGTACAGGAAAAATCTGAAAATGATGTATTATATGAATAGAGTTGTCCGTTTTGTAGAAAAAACGAATATCCATATAACGATCATATACAACACTTGTCAGACGAGGCCTAATAATAACTAAGGGTTTTGCCTATATAAAATTTAAATATACAATTTGTTTATATTTTACCGGTTTATTACATGTGTACTAAATTGTATATTTTTGCAATTTACTAAGTTCTAACTTTGTCGATTTTTATTAAAATCTTTTATAAATCAAATCATTTCGCATAAGTACCAAAATCAAGTTCGCACAAATTATCTAAAACTACAATCACTCAACATAATATATACTTTGCATTTGCATAAATTATACTATTTACAAACTCTATCACACACATAAGTTCAATACTAACCAAAACTACTAAACAAACGCAATATACTAAATTAAAAAAATGAAATTGCTGATAACTTGATCATTATGGTGATACTAATAGCAATTAGGGGATAACATGACATAATATACATATACTAACAAGTAGGGATCAATCATAGTTTAAATTAATCCCTATATCAAAAAAATCCTAAATTTTAGGTTTAGAGAAATTACCGGATTTGGAGAGGTAGGAGGGTGAAGACGGGCTGGAGATGCTACTAGATGACGTCAGAGGTGGTCAGCGGTCGTTTGGGGTTGGTGGCAGCGGAGTTGGAGGTAGGGAAATGGTGGATTGGGGAGGAAAAATGGATTTGGGGAAGAGATAATGAAAGCTGGTCACGGGTTCTGGTGATATTCAGGAAATTTTCTAATGGCTTCCATCGTCCCACAACAGCTATATCTCCATCGATTTCCAACGGCTCCTTTATAGCCATTAGTGGCCGTTGGAAAACGGGCGTTGGAATAGCAGCCTTTTCTAGTAGTGTAGTTACATTAAAAAAATTGTCCAGTTTTTTTTAGAGTAAGATGGTTGTGTAGCGTGGTGCTACACAACCAATTAATAATATTATATATATAAAGAAACTTATCCAGTTATCAAGCCCAACTGGTGGCTAATAGTACGATATCAGTGCATTATGAACCCACAAAAACCATCATCATCGTTACAGGTAATACCATAGTATAATACATCATAGTGTTATATAGTACGCACCATATTCATCAAAAGACACATCAAAATTGATCAAATTGAAGCACCAAAATCACCATAAACCCATGTTGGAATGACCAAACTTCAGTGAAAAATCTGGACTTGAGGCACCCTGATTTGAACCCACCGATTCTGCAGGACTATTACTCAGAGGTAAGGCAAGTCTGAATCTAGTAGAAGACAATTGACTTGTCCATGATTGAAATAAGTAGGAGATGAGTCTGCATATACCTTCAAAATATTTCAGTGGTTTATTAAAAATTGCAGCATTTCTCTCTTTCCAAATACACCAGCAATAAATAGATAAAAAAGAATCTAATGCAAAATTAGCCGAACTGTACTGCCAGTGATCAAACACTGATGAAAAGTCTTGGATAAAGCCAAGCAAGTGAATACTGGAGGCAGCCAGGATGGGGTAAGAGGCATCATAATCGAAGAATAAATGATGGATAGTTTCTTCATGCCTTGAGCATAGTGCACAATTGGGGTTTGCTATCAAATTAAGTCTGTGTAATCTAGCTTAAGTATTAACCTTCTCATGAATAAGGCACCACTGAAAGAAAAGAACTCTAGGTGGCAGATGGATTTTCCACAACCTTGCAAATGAGAAAGACCTTCCAGCAAAGTTGAGATAATGGTATAGGGATGCCACGGTGAAACCACCTTTGGATGATAATGCCCAGATATAACTATCAGAAACTTTAGATGAATGAGTTTGAAGAAGAAAACTGGAGATGTCAAGAAGATTTAGAAAAACATGGACATCAAATAAGGAAGAGGGGCAAAGACCGTAAGGATTAGCATGCAAGGTGTTGGCAATAGAAATATGCGCATGAGAAATCAAAGAAAAAAGGGAGGGAAAAGCATGGGAAAATGAAAGTTGATCATGCCAAATGTCTAGCCAAAATAAACAAGATTCACCATTACTAAGTTTGACATGCATCAATCTTTTAATTTTTGGTAAAACTGAAATAACACCAGATCATAAAGGAGAAGGTTTAACGGATGGGGGAAAATGAATTGCAAGATGAGGGTTATTAGAGTAATAAAGGGAAAGAATTCAGTCTTTCCAAATGAAATCACCTGGAGAGACAATATGCCATAACCATTTTGATAACAAAGGAGTGTTGAAGTTCCAAAGATTAACTATACCCAAGCCCCCTGATCTGGATGCAAACATATAGTTTGCTAATTAACCAGTCTTTTAACATTATTCCCATTCCATAAAAATGCACTTCTGATTAAATCAATCCTATAAATTACCCATTTAGGAGGCTTTTGAAATGACATCCAATATGTTGGAATAGCTGATAAAACAGATTTAACCAGAACTAAATGATCAGTTGAAGAAAGAGAATTAGCCTTCCATGAAGCTAATCTCTTCTCAATCTTGTGAACAAGTGGGGACCAATCAATTTTCAGAAGTTTAGAAGGGTCTAAGTGGAATACCAAGATATACAATTGGGAAGCGTTCAACAGGACAATTAACAAAGGAAGAAATAATCAGACCAAGGTAATCTGATTTACCTAACATAATTATGGAACTCTTAGAAAAGTTAATAGAAAGACCAGAGATGAGCTAAAAAACGTATAAAATAACTTTGAGGTAGTGAATGTGATTAAGATCAGGAGAAGAAAAGATAATGGTATCATCTACAAACTGCAAATTTGAAATAGATAGAATTGAACTCGGTTGGTGAATGCCATCAAAGAAGTTATTCGCAATTTCTCTTTTCACCATTTGGTTGAACACATCTACAATGAGCATGAAGATAAGTGGTGATAGTGGATCTCCTTGCCGCAATCCTCTAGTTGATTTGATTAATCCTCCAGTGCTACCATTGACAGAAATGGTTGAGAGACTGGTCTTTAAAATGCATTCAATCCAATTGCACCATCTTAGGGAGAAACCTTTATGTTTCATCAGCCGTAAAATAAAGAACACTAGGAGTAGATGAATTATTGAAGAAAGAAATAACCTCTTGTGTAGCTGCAATACAATCAAGAATTTTGCATCCGTGTATGAATGCAGTTTGCTCAAATCAAATTAAAGGACAGATGACAGATTGAAGACGATTAGTGAGAGTTTTGGTAATGATTTTGAAAGTGGTATTAAGCAAATTGATAGGACGAAAAGAAAAAAGAGTATTTGCTCCAGAAAATTTAGGAAGAAGAACAATGTTTGCATAGTTTAACCGAGATATGAGGTTAGGGTTATCATAAAATTCCATACACATTTCCAAAATGTCATGCTTTACAGTGGCCTAAAAGAATTTGAAAAATGAAGGCCCAAAGCCATCTTGGTCGGGGGCTTTATCGTTATGCATTTTGTTAAGAGCAGCCCAAATTTCATTTTCTGAAAAAAGTTGATCAATGATAATTGGGGCAGGATTAGGGTATAAAGAATGCCCGTCAATAACTGGAAGAGCAGAGGGAGTACTGCCAAGTATAGAATGATAAAAAGTGGAAAAAAGATGAAGAATGTCTGCTTGATTTGTAAAAGATTGGCCATTGTGAATAATTCCTGGAATATTAGTTGCTCCTCGTCTTCCATTTGTTATTCAATGGAAGTAAGATGTATTTCTATCACCTTCATCGATCCATTTGGATTTGGATCTTTGTTTCCAGCCAATTTCTTCTTATTTGAAATGTCTATCTGCCAATTCAGATTCAAGCACTTTTAAAGTGTTACTCTCTTCATCATTCAAAGGGAGAGAATCCTATAAGATGTTAAGATTCAAAATAGCATCCTGTAAATTGGATATGTGTGTACGAATAGACCCCCAAATGGTTTTAGCCCATGCTTTAATCAATTTTCTCAATGATCCCAATTTCAATATGATTCTATGAGTAGCAGATTGAGATTGAATAGGCTACTCCCAAACTGTTTTGATAAATTCCTCAAAGGATGGTTCAAGCAACCACAATCGTTCAAATCTAAAGGGCCTTTTTAAGTTAGAAAGGGAACCAGAATCAAGAACAATGGGACAATGATCAAAGATAATTGAGGCTAAGCCAATAACAGAAGATAAAGGGTGCTCCTCCTCCCAGGCAGCATTGAAGAGGAAACGATCAAGTTTAGCAAGTGAAGGATCATGTACGTGACTGGACCAGGTAAAAGAACTATTACTAATAAGAGGGTCAAGCAAGCAACAATCAAAGATAAAGGAATTAAAAGCATCTAAGTCTGGCGAGATATTACCAGATTTTTTTTTGTATACATTTCTTGTGGTGTTAAAATCTCCCCCAATTACCTATGGTCCAGTGAAGTTATTAGCTAAATGTTTACAATTTTCCTAAAGATTCATTCTCTTATGTACATCTTGAGGGCCATATATATTAGAGAAGAAATAGATAGTGTTAGAAGCAATATGTCTAAGAACAACATGCAAAGTAGATTGATTTGAAAAAGATTGATGAAGGGACCAAACAGATTCGTTCCAAGCAGTAATGAGACCCCCCCCTCTAGTTTCTATGGCATTAACATGAGCCCATCCTGTCAAAAAAGATCCACCAATCAGTCTTAAATGGTAACTAGATAGATTAAAAAGTTTAGTTTCTTGAAGTAAAAGGATATCTAAATTAAGTAGGGATAGAACAAGATTAATAGCATGACATTTTGAAAGGTCCCCCAGACCCCGTACATTCCATGTAACTATTTCCATTGATGCTTATTAATACGCTCTTGTTCTAAAGCTTGCATGGCTTTGTAGTGTGAATCACGTAGACTCACACCCATGCAATTTGAAATTCTTTTATTTAAACGTTTATTAGCAGAAGAAAAAACAATAGGAGTAAAGAAACTACCAACGACATCAGGATTGTTGTGTCTGCCACTTCGACGAACAAAGATAGGAGAAAGATATTATGTCCAATCTTGATCATCAATCCATGGTTGTTGAGGAGGAGATTGTAGAGGAGGGATCATGGAAAGATCAAATGGAATAGTCTGAATAGGGATCATGGTAAGGTCAAGAGGGGGAATTTCTTGAGATCTGGGTATAATCTGATTAAACGATGTACTCAAATCAACATGCATCTCTTGATTTACTTCATTTGAGTCTGGTTGCTACACCTCCTGATTATTGGGTATTGGAGGGTTAATATTCATATCAATTTCTTGGAAAATAGGTGGCAAAGGTGGTAACATTGCAACCTCATCAATCATAGCATCAAACCTATCCTCCTAATTCATTTCACAAAAGTTATGAAGATATGGGACAACTTGTTCATCTTCATTTGCAATAAATAGCATTTCTGGTCATAATCCAGAATGTTCATGCTTACTACGTTGCACTTTGATCGATGATGTGTGTTTTATTATTGAAGCGCATAGGAAAAGCATTCTTTGATCCTATGCCCTCATAAAACTGAAGTTCAACAAGAAATTCTCTATGATCAAAGTGGCACCAATCACAGTTATCTACTGCTAAAACACATCCCATAGGCTTCAGAATTTCCTTCACAGTATCGCCATTATTCTTCAGAAATTAAGGAAAGCCTTTAACTTTATCCCATGATTCAGTCTCCAAAACAGGTTGTGGTTCTCTATCTTCAGCATCCCAAGCTTCTAAACAAATAGTTGCACCTGGTTTAGTCAATATTTTCAACAGTAGGGCATGATCTTGTTTGCAGTAGGCAGGACAATAAACTAGAAAGGAATTTTTTGAAACGATCAACATCGGCCAACAATCATGCTCGAAATTAACTTCTAAGGCATAACGTAGGGTCTCTACGCTCCATTTTCTAGTGAGGGTTTTAGCAATGGTGCATTTCGAAGAGTCTGCCATTGTGAAATGTTTGGGAGTTTGAAATTGTGGAGACAAAGGTGGAGATTGTTGATAATTAGGTTCTGGAGTGTGCTTAATATTTGAATTTGCGTGGTAACTGTAGTGACAGGTGTCCTTACGAAGCGATGCTTGATGTGAAGTTTCTGCAGGTTGAGTAGATTTTTAGGGGCCCCAACGTACTCGTTTATCATGACCTTTACTACTGGCATATAGTGCAAAAGCCAAAGCGTTCAAGTTGCTATTGGTTTTCTTTGGACAACGTGGCACTGAATGGTCGTAAAATCCGCATTTATAACATATTTTTGGATCCCTATAATTCTTTGCCATGTGTCCCTTGTATGCACACTATAGACATAGTTTTTCCTTTTTCAAAAAGGTGACAGTTTGGAAAATGGAATTGAAGAATGACAGAGGGGATCTAAACTACTTTTGGAGGGGGTTTTGGCGGTGACGAAGGAGGAGTGGCAGCAACCTGAGCGTTGGATTTGGCTGATGAATCAGCGGAATGATCAGAAAGGACGAAAAAACGATTGGAGGAAGATAGGAAATATGAACGAGAGTGATGCAAACGAAAAGAACTGGAAACCGATACAGATAAAGGACAAGAAGAAATGGGAACCGATTCAAATAAGGTACGATGACCAGAGGGAATGAAAGAGGATGCACGATAAAACTAAGGATGAGAACGAGGAAGATGATAAGGACGAGAAGGGGGAGGATGTGGATGAAGAGAAGGAGCATAACGCGAATGGGAGGAAGAAGAAGGTGGAAGAGATGAACGGGAAGGAGAAAGGGTTTGTATTTAGCTGGAAATTCTGAAAGAAAAGGAGGAGAAGATGGTAACACGGACGCCATTAACGAAAGCTTGTAGCTCTCTCTAGACTTGTCGACTTTTATTTACAATTTTGATGAAAAATGTGTTATAACAAATCATATGATTTTATCTTGTTGCAAATAGCGATTTTTTTTAGAATTCGTATTTTCAAATTGGAAAATGTAAATGGTGGTTGTGACGTTTCCACAAAAACATCCACGTAGAAGCTCTGATAGGGAAAAAAATAAAGAAATAGTCGAATAACATTAAAAGGGTCTCTTAAAAAATATTTTTTGAAAACCACAAATTTAGCTTATAATTCTGATCAGTCTACAGGTTTCGAACATGGAACTACTTTGGATAATATAGTAGAGAATGAGGTTGCAGTGAATTAACACATTAATTGTAACAACCCAGATGTTTAAGCCTAATTTAATTTAAACTAATTCAAAAGATTGTTGAATTTTTATATGATTTTAAAGATACAATAAGCTAAAATTGATATTAAGATTAAGTTTTTTCAAAATTATAGAAATTAACAAATTTGTCAAAAGAAGATTTTTGTTTAAAAAATTTCAAAACATGATTTTATAACTTATCGACTTGAATGTAAATTCAATTTGGGTTTTTGAATTTCATGTAATATAGTTGTTTAAACTATAAAATAATTTGTTTTAAATGGTAAGTAAAGTTATTATAGAATATAAAATATAGTCATCAAAATGTTGTAAGGAAACGTGTCTATTTGTTGCAACGAATTTGCCAAAATTTAAATAAGTTGAACTATTTTTACTACGGTTAAATTGGTTAAAAATAAGTATTTAATATAGGTTATTAAATAAAATAACTTCTTTAAAACAAAAAATGTTTACCAACATCATCATGTTTAAATCAACAAAAGTTGTTAATAAAAGTGTTAATAAAAGTGACAAATGCAAGTGAAAATAAAACATATCCATGTTGTAACTTCTTTAAAAGTGTTGCTAAATTAAATAATTAATAAAAGGAGAAACCATGACACATAAGGCCACATAGTTTCCTAAGGAGCACATTGAATGGAAAGGTGGTTTACTTCCATGTTAAGGATGAAGACACTTGTCTAATGAGTTCTCATAATCCTATACATCCTCTTTTGTTATAAATAAGACCCCCTCCCCCTCTCATTTTCTTCATTCCATTACCCTTCCATTTCCTTCTTCTTCCTTCTTAGTTCCATGGCTTCCATAGCCTAAAAATCTTCTTTCTTCTTCCTCCTCTCTCCCCTCTCTCCCCCTCTTCCCCACCACCCTACAACCCCCATCCTCTCACCGGCTTGCGCACCCCCTAAGCTCACGTGACCCTCTAGCTCACATGACCCCCTTCCCCTCCTCCATGCTTACGCCTCCTATATAAAAAGAAGGAAAAAGAGAAATGAAAAGAGAGATAAAGATAAGTGAAGGAATGTATATATATGTATGTATTTTATAGAGAGAAAATATATTACGATGCGGTTACGCAGCCCAACGATTCTATAAAGTTTCGTGGAGTGGAACCCAAAGATGAGAAGCACTATTCATATATATATATATATCTGTGTGTGTGTGTATATGGTTGTATTATATATATAGTTATGTATGGTTGTGATTGGTTAATGGTTGTTAATGTGTGGTTAATTAACAATTGATTATAATATAAGCATTATTGACAAAACACTTATATACATTGATATTTGTGAAATATATGTTGAAATAGATGTATGGATGCTATAAATATGGATGTTGAAATGGTAATTAATAGTGATAATATATAAACTACACAAGTTACGCCACCTATATAGAAATATATGGGTATGGAATGATTTTTGGATCATTTAAATGGATATTATATTCATTTAAATATTTGTTGAAAATAAAATTAGAATTTTAAATCCAAAATGATTTAAAAATGTAATTAAGATATGTACGAAAAACTTTTGTAAAGGTGGAAATTAAATCGAAAATGATTTCAAATATATACATGTCGTGATTAAATTTGGAATCAAATTGTGAATAGTAACTCTGAAAAGTGAAGTTTAGTTTAGTATATAAATAAGGTTGAAAACTCACTTTTATTATTCAGACTATATCTTACTTTATTTGTTAATAGACATCGGGAAAGTTTGAGTTCGAAAGGATAAGTTTTGGAAAATAATATTATTTTAATAATAAAATAATAATATAATATTCATTTAATATGAATATTTGAATTTTATGGCCAAAATTTGAAAAATAGTTTTCAGATAAGGTTTATAAAGATTTTAAATCGTGTTAGAAGTAAATTAGATGATTTTTGAATTTAAATTAAGATATAGGTTGAGTAGGACTAGTTGCATTACGGTAGTTCGCGAATTTCGACAATAAACGTTAAACGCTCATTACAGGAGCAATTTAAATTTGATTTCTTCGAAACTAAAAAGGTTGGCTTCCTAATGATAATATTTTTCAAATGGAAGAGGAAATTTCAAAATATAATATGTAGATTTCAAGTTATGTGAAAAACCATTTTCGAAAAGGTTATATAAGTGTAGTTCGTTGACCGTAATGGTAAAAGGCTATTTTTGAATAAACAAAAATATGGAAAAAACTAAAATCATTTAAAAGTGATTTGAGTAGATAAAGTGAAGTTTAGGCTAATGTAAAAGTCGTTTTGACTAAACTAGCTAATAGAAGCCTGTTCGCACCGCTTTTTGTAACGCTTTTATAATATTTTCCGAAAATGGTTTATTTAAAGGCTTTTAGATTTGTTTGTTTTCATCTACAACTTAATTAACCATTCCAAATGATTAATAAAATGTTTTTGGAAGTTTAAATAAATAAATAAAATTGGTTTTAATCAGGTTCAGATTATTTAAAAATAAAAAAGAGTTTTTAAATAAAATGTTTTATTTGAAATTAAATGGAAATAATCTCCATATAATCGGTATTAAGATCCATATGTGAAATGAAAGGTATTTATACTTATTATTCCGCATATAGTATGTGTTGAATACAGAAATTAATATTGAGTATAAGCTGATAAAATTTCTATTTAATTCTTATACTTAATACAAATTGGTTTTAGATTTTGAAAGTTAAATAGAAATAAATTTTTAGATATTCGATATTTGAATAGTTCAAATTTTACTATTTGGGGAATTTGGAAGGTATTTCGTACCATTATTCAACTTATAGTATTAGTTGACTTGAGGACGAGTATTGAATGTAAGCTAATATAAATTGTATTCAATTGGTGTTGGGTTTATTGTGAATGGTGTTTTGAATGAAATCATCTTTAATCCATGATCGAGTATGATTGATATTAAGGATATGTTTGGATAAAAAAAAATTAATGTAAAGTTTACCCAATTTAAATAAATTGGATTTAGATAGAAATAATCCCCATATATTTGGTATTGAATTCCGTTGTTTAGATTTATATTATGTGAGGAATTTGGAAGATATTTATATCGTTATACCACTTATAATATTTGTTGGTTACTAGAATTTGTATTGAATAAAAGTTGATAAAATTTCTATTTAAATCTTATATTTAATATGAATTGTTTTTGGGGTTTGTTGTGAATGACGTTTTAAATAACATTATTCTTTAACCCACTAAGATTAAGTTATGAATTGGCTTTGGGTTTGTTGTGAATGATGTCTTAAATAACATTATTCTTTAACCCACTAAGATTAAGTTATGAATTGGTTTTGGATTAGTTGTGAGTGGTGCCTTAAATAACATCATTATTTAAACTACTATGATTAAGTTATGATCTTTTTGGATTTTTTTGTGAACGATGTTTTAAATGACATCATTCTTTAACCCATTAAGGTTAAGTTGTGATTGTTTTGGGTTTGTTGTGAATAGCGTCTTAAATAACATCATTCTTTAACCCGCTAAGATTAGGTTATGATTTGGTATGAAAAGGATTAGGATCATATAAAGAGATAAATGAAGATGATGTTTAACGATTTTGATTTAGGGATGGGTTTAAAAAGGGAAGTAAAGGAATAAGAGTCAATGAATCTTGATTAAAAGTTAATGAATGATTTTTTAAGTTTTTTTGAAGCTTATTTATCCTTGATTTAAAAAGATAAGCTTTAAAGAGAAGTTTATGAAACGAATTAAGATCTTTTTAAAAGCTAATAGAGAAATGCGTAATGATCTTGTTTAGGAATTGGAGAACTAATTAATCTCAATCAAAAGATTTAACTATCTTGATTTTAAAATATACGTTTTGAAGGGGGATTTATGAAAAAAAATAATTTCCATATTAAGTTTTTAATTAACCAATCAAATGGAAAAGAGATTTAGTGAATCCTCTATTTCCATATATAGTTTTAAAACAGAAATTGTTATTTGGAAATACCGGAATTCAGAATTTGGGTCTGAAAAAACCATTCCAAATAATAGTATGACGTTATGAAACAAATCAATGATATTTAAGACAAGGCTTCCATTAGCCATAAATGGTAAATCAAGCAACGAAAAATGTTAAGGGATGTGAAAAATGCCAAAGAAATTCTAGGATACCATGATTACCTCCTGGTGACTTAACCACAATCTCAAGCCCATGGCCTCTTGATATATGAGGAATATATTTAATTGGACCCCTACCGATATCTAAAGCAGGAGTTAAATATGCAGTGGCAGTGATCGACTACTTCACAAAATGGGCACTTGCGAACATCACGTCTAAAAAGATGCTCAAATTTGTGATAAATACATCGTCACTCAATTCGGAATCCCCCATAAAATCATATCTTACAATGGAACACAATTTAAAAGTGAAGAGTTCACATGATTTGCAACAAAAATGGAATCATAATGAGTTTCTCTTCTTTGGCACATCCAAAATCAAATGGAGCCATCGTGGCTGCAAGTAAAACCATAAAGACAATCTTGAAGAAACGGTTAAATCAAGTTAAGGGAGGCAGATGAGTTACCATTGGTAATTTAGGCGTATAGAACTTCTGCTAATTCTCTAACATATGGATGTGAGGAAATTCTTCCAATTGAAGTTGAATAGAAGAATAGCTTATGAATTCGACTCGAATCAAGAGTTGAAAAAAGAAACTTTAGACCAAATCCAAAGGCTAAGGGATGAAGTTACTATTAGAACAGCTGAATATCAAAGAAGAATCGCTAAGTACTACAATTCAAGAGTAAGAACAAGAACATTCGAAAGGGTGACTTTGTCTTAAGAAGGGTAATGGAAAATACTAAGAATCTGGCAAACGGACCCCTTGGTCCAAACTGGGAAGGACCCTTGATCATTCATCAAGAACTCATGCCAAAAACATATCGACTCTGTAAACCAAATGGTAATCCGGTACCCAGAACATGAAACGCGGAACATTGAGACCATAATTTTTAATGGTAAAATAATAAAAGAAAATCATCTTAAGAATGTCCATATGGTCGAGAGTACAAAAGCTCATTAAAATTTGAAACTACCCAAAATGGATAAAGCTACCTACGACGGTAGAAAAACCCTTGTCTGTGCCAAGATGGTCAGGGCGAGGCATCTCCTAGAGGGAGGCAGTGTGTAAGCCTTTGTCCATGCTCAAACCAGAAGGGCCAGGTTAAAGCATCAAAAGAGTAAGCCTTTGTCCGTGCCAGCAATGGCTAGGCCGGAGCATCTAATCCCTTTACCTGCGTCTACAATGGCTACGTTAAGGCGCCTCCTGAAGGGAGGTTGGTGTAAGCCTTTATCTGTGTCCAAAATAGAAAAGGCCAGGTTAAAGCATCACAAACACTTATCCGTGCTTATGATGGCCAGGGTAAGTCGCACCTTGGAGGGGGTGTAAGCCTCTATAAGCGCCTATGATGGCCAGGGTTGAGCATCAAAAGAGTAAGCCTTTATCCAGGATAAAACATCTAAGCTCTTATATGCATCTACGATGGCTAGGTTAAGGCGCCTCCAAGAGGAAGGTCGGGTAATTCCTTGGGCCATACTTGAGAATAAGTTAGCCAAGCGCGTCGGGAACACAAAGCCCAGAGATTAGCTCACAAGGCTGAAATGCCCAGTCAAAGCCCAAGAAGTGGCTCACAAGGGTGAAACGACCAATCAAACCCCGAGGAGTGGCGATACGAAGCCCAAATGGCGACTCAAAGCAGAAGTTGTAAATACTCGAATATGGGTTTCGTGTCTTCTATTCTACGTTATTAGAAGTGGATTTCTGGTCTTCTATTATAAATACCTGAATATAGGTTTCGGGTCTTTTATTCTACATTACAAGAAGTGAATTTCTGGTCTTCTATTATTAATACCTGAATATGGGTTTTGGGTCTTCTATTCTACATTTACTAGAAGCGGATTTCTAGTCTTCTATTATAAATACCCGAATTTGCTATTCTACATTAACAAAAGTGGATTTCTTTCTTCTATCAAAAGTAACAAAATTTGGATTTTGGTTTTTCTGTTTATAACGCTAGAAATGGATTTCTGGACCACTATTACAAAGTGTTCGAATTTTGGGTCTTTAGATATTCTATTTTCATTAGCAAAAGTGGATTTATGAACTACTATTATAAGTATATCCATAATTCTAGAGATAGATTTCTATTACAGACATCCGGGTTTGGATTTTGGTTTTACTATCCCACATTTTCAAGAATGGACATCTGAGAATAAATACCAGAATTAAAATCTAAGATTTCCTATTCCTATTAAAGGGAAAAGGTCCGAAACCTCTAAATTTTCATCATAAGGGCCCAAATGGATACATTATTGGGGTCACGCGTTATATATCCAAAATAGACTACAAACCTCAAATTCTAAACTCTTTATCATGGAGAGGCCTATCATAATTCATAAATTTCAAATCCAATTTTTCGAGAAGATTTAATATTCTTTCTTATGTCATTATTGTGGATTATACAAAACTAATAACGTAAAATGTCTATAATGATTCTCGAGTTACAGGAAGGAAGCACTTGAATCATAGGATTTTTGTCAAAAAGAACAAAAGCCTCTTTATGTTAGGGGAGTCTAAATGTTATCACTAAAGTTTGCATTGATCTAATGGAACGAAGAATTCGAAACCAGAAGACGATATTAAAAACAGATGGCTCGAGGTAACGAAACCGAAACCAAGAAGAAAAGGCTTTAGGGGATGCTAAACCAACACCAAATTTCAAGGCCCAGTAACACGAAGTCAAAATCAATAGTTGGGGAATAAAGCTAGGGAATCGGTGCTAACAAATATAAAGGGAAAGCCAATAGAGCCAACACCAAAAAGCGGGATTGAAAAACAAGAAAGTAGATACCAAGTATAGGTAAAGAGACAGTGGAGCTGATACCAAGAGAAACAAGATTGAAGCACGAAGACGATACCGAGAGTGAGTACATTGAGCATAAAGACGCAACCAAGTACTGAGAACTGATGTCATTGGAGGTGATACCAAACACAAAGAATAAGGAAGCAACTAAATACACACCAAATACTTAAGCTAGAAGTACGAGGCCAAAACCGAATTCATGAAGGGGAACCGCAGGGCCGATAATGAATATGTTGGGAGCAAAAGAACGCTATCGACACCAACAAGCTTGGTGTCGACACCATTGCAAAAAGACGGCACAAAAGTTACGTACGCAAAATCATAAAGGCAACACCAATAAGTGCATGCAGCAAGGAATTAAAGTAGGTTACCGAAGCCAGAAAGCACTGACATAGGCCAATATTAAGAGGTTGATGCGAAAGGGGGGTTTCCCATACGATTGCTACAGAAGGGGCCCGAAACTTTTATCAAAAAAATCCTAGGGGACACGTTTTGGGGGACCTTTTTTGACTTCTCAACTCTTTCTATAAGTCAAATCTTGTAACCCTAAATCAGATTGGGGAATTTTCTCATCAACTGTTACATACTTACGAAAAATAAAATGGGAGTTTGTGATCATATTTATTCTCGATTCTATAATCATATTATTATCAAATCGATTTAATAGGGAGTTATCAATGAATCTCATACATAAAAGGTTCGCTCACAAGCACAACAGAAGGAGGATCATCAAGAAAATCAATGATCTTCCCTCATGATTTATGCTTGTTTCTTAACCCTTTTTGAATATATCTAATATACTAAAACGTTCAATGTAACACTCCGTATTTTCTATGAACAAAAAAGTAACAAAAAAAGTATACTTAATTTTTAAAAGAAGAATTAAGGGAAACGGGTTACGCCATTGCGTTATTCTCGAAATTATGCTGGGAATAGATTTCATGTTTTCGTAAATCGGACTTCGTAACTTAAGATCTGGATCTGGGTAAACTGTATATGAAAGTTTGTGATTTGGAAGAAAAAGAATTATTGTGTATATGAATTAGGCGTAAAGATCTATATTATAATAGGATAACTATTAAATGTGAATACACCTAATTGGGGATTTTGGATATTAGGAATACGCTGAAATCAAAGGCTATAATTTGGCACAATTCATATTGTATATCATGATTTGGGGTTTTTGGAGAATATTCTGTACTGTGTAAATTTAACTAAAATTTGGGGCATATTTTCTTTTCTCATATCTGTGAACGCACGAACGCTGAGACACGACGTTAGACTCTATTTGCCGTAGAAGCCTGCCCGGACCCTACCGGCTTAACCAGCAACCGCAAACTATCAGTCTAATGTGAGAGGTCATAGGCATACCTAAAAGATGCTTAGAAACGAGGTTAAGTCTGGCTTGCGGCAAAATTCTGCCCGGAACCGCCCGGCACATCCATAGGCCACAAGGTACTGACCTAATGTGAGAAGTCTGTGCACTAGTAATTAATTAATGCAAATCTAGGATAAATATAATGCCTAAAACGTGTTGGGTGGATAAGGTTTAATCAACTGGGCGGATGAATCTAGTAAACCCGTTTTGTAAATCTGTAGGCCCAATATAAGGTTAGGTGAAACAATCTGTAAGTCTGTTAATCTGTATATCTGATCCGTTAGTCTAAAAACTTGTTAACCTGTATGTCTGATATGAGAACTAGTTAATCTGAACTTCGTACATCTGCAATCTGTAAGCAAGTTAATCTGAAATCTGTTAGTCTGGGGACACAAGGTTAGGAGGGGTAATTACTTATGTCATCTGTTGTGTGGTACCCAAATTAGTCAGTAACCCTTTTCTCGTATCAAAACTATGACCCAACACTAGAAGGGGTCCGGGCACGCTTACTGAACTAATTGTAAGAGGTTTACTCTGATAATGGCGAGGGGTGTTGATGGCGCATTCCAACTGGGCCATGCGCATGCATGGATCCGGTCTGCTCTGAGGATGTAAGACACCGTGACATCTGCAAATAGGTCTGTGTCTATAGGTTGCAACTTTAGGGAATGATACACCCTTCTACGGGTCCGGCACAGGGTATTTATGTATTAGGGAGCCATTCGCTTGGAGTAGAATTTAAGGTACACCTAGTTCTGTTTGTATCTGTTCGTATACCTTCTGTCTCTGCTGGGGTGGTAAAGGCCCATTATTAGCATTCTGCTTCTGTACCTTCTGTCTCTGTTGCGGTGGTAAAGCCCATTTGTTGAGGTGGTAAAGCCCATTACTAGCATTCTGTTTTTGTAGAGATTATTCTGTTTCTGTTTCTGTTTTAGTTTAGACATTAGGGTAATACCTAATCCTGTTATACTAAGTATTAGTGCAGAAATGTAAGATATAGGTAAGAAGCATATCTTGGTCTATATCATTTTGTTTCTTCTATTTAACTTAAGCATACCTGCTACTCCTATTGCTGTAATCTCTCATCCAGCTTTATTAACATGTCATGATACTGCTATCTGTTTATATGTTGAAAGTTACTGGACTCACCAGACTTTATGTCTGACCTCGTTTGTTTTCGCCTCTTTTTCTTTCCTTTCCCCCAAGGTGCTCAAGGTGAAAATATAGGAGCTTGATTCATATTCGCTCTACTTGAAGTGCTTGCAGTATTGCTTGGCTTTGACTCTACCTTCTTATGACAGCTTATGTTGGGGATTATGGTTTTAAAATTATGCATTCTGAAGGATTTTATTATAAGACTAATACTTGCGTACTTGGATTTTGGTATTGTGAATTTGAAGGATGTAACCAAACTTATTTCTGTTTCTACTGTAATAAAGTTATAAAATTTTCAAGTACTACTTTACGTATATGTCTTGTAGTATTCTGTTTTGTTTACTTATAATGCTTCATGGAAGTTAATGCATTCCCTTTCTGCATGACATTAACGGACATGGGGTGTTACACTTGGTATTAGAGCTGAAGGTTACCAGATTTGATAAAAAGTTTTTGAAAACTATTTTAAAAAAGGTTTTAAAAAGGAAGTATTTTCAAAAGTAAAGTTTATTTTGAAAAGAAAAACATAATCCCCAAAAGCCATATATCTGTCTTTCAATTCTCCGTTTTTGAAACTTTTTTCTTTCGTTTCAGCATGTCTGGAGAACAAAACATCCCTTAAATCCCAGAGGGAGTCACCATACCTGGATGGTTCCGTAGATATTTGGAGGCCGCGGCACCTGCCGAAGGCCAAGGAAACGTTCCTCCAACTGTACCCTTCGCTCCTCCTCCTCCGTGCGTGAATACTTTCCCGAAGACATGTAGAGACTTTCGATCTATGGGCAGAAAGATCTTTAATGGGACTGAATCATTCGTGGAAGCAAGAAACTGGCTCAAGAAAACAAAAGATTTGTTCGTTATCTTCGAAGTGGATGATAGGCAGAAGATACGGTTGGTTGCATGGTAACTTAAGGATGAATCCTCATTCTGGTGGGAGGTCACGAATGGAGAACGAGCAGTGGAGACTTGGATGGATTTCAGGCATAGGTTCAAGATGAAATTTCTCTCACGAGCAGAAGAGAATTTATACATAGAGAGGTTTTTGGCATTGAAGCAGGGGAATTTATTAGTGAAAAAATACGCCAACAAGTTCAATCAGTTGGCGAGATTCAGCTTAGACTTGGTGAACACACTTGATAAGAAGGCCCTGAGATTCGTTAAAGGTTTGAATGAGCCGCTACACGGGTTGGCTATGACCCACATTCTTATGGGGGCTACCTTCGAGAAATTGGTTGACATGGCATTGATGCATGAAAAGGAAGCCAATAGTGAGAAAAAAGGAGGAAAAGCTTGAAGGACCACACAACAAGAAAGCGTGGCCGAAAATGGAAACACAAAAGAAGGACGAAAAGTCTGGAGACAAGAAGGAGAAAAAGTTCTTTACTTGTGGAAGCTTGACTCATCTGAACAAGTATTGCAGAAAGAGGAAGGGCGCTTGCTTCAACTGTGGTGAGATGGAACACTTCACTAGGGACTGCCCGAATAAACGAGGGCAAGGGTAGAAGACAGGACCTACTTCTGAAGGGTAGGTGAATGCTCTCGTGGCTGGTGGATAGGATAGAGATAGGAAAATTTCTGTAGAAGGTTTTAATTTCCTTATCTGATTATTGAGTTAAAACTCTTTTTGATCCTGGCACTTTGATTCTGTAATTGAGACTCTGCACTTTAATACTAGTCTTGTTTCTGATCCCATTATAGTCTCAAACCCCATAAGGGTTATGTCTCATCTGTTTGTGATAAGTTGGGGTTTAAGGGTATCTGTGTTGGGCATTAAGTTGACTATGGCGCATACATTCTAGGTTTTGTGGGATATGGTGGGGTTTTATCATGCTTAGTTTCCTAAGAATCATTTGATAATCTGATCTATACCAGTAGTCTGTAATTATCTGAATATTTCTGAAAAGGATATGGTTTTTACTTGAAGCGTGAAGTAGATTTCCATTTTTGACATTGTTTAATGGAGGTAATTCTCTGAGTGTCAATCTGATGTTGATTTCGGTCTTTGGGGTTGATACTTAGAGATTTATTCTCTTAACCGATGTCTAATGGGAACAGAACTTTTGTTTTAATTGTACTTGCTTCTATCACTCGGCTGTATCCTATCGATCGAGTCTTCGACCTTTAGGTAGAAACTAATGGGTGTAAACATGTGTTTGAGACATGTTATGTTTGATGGTTGCAAGTGGATGCAAGTGGTTGCTAGTGGTTGCTCGTGAATGCATATACACACACTAGGCACTAGATTGGCTCAAAAACACTCTCATACTGCATATGGATGTGTGTGCATTTTTCAATTTTTGTGGATGAAAAAAGATTGACTCATCACATGGATGTTGCGGTTGGATGAATGGTTGTGCACTCATATAGAAATGATGTGTATCAAATAGGATTTCTTGCATACAAAATTGGACTCATAGCACTAACATAATTCGCATTGAGGAGGTCAATTGAATCAGTAGACCGCCTGATCTTTGCATTAGATAAGAGACATATACACACACTTTTGCATATGTTCATACAACATTAGAAGTTCTCTAAGGAAAAATGGATGCTTGTGGATGATGGTTTAGTAGATGGGTGATTGGATGGTAGGACACATTTGTGTGGACCCCAAACTCCCGCAGTACGAAAGTAAAGATAATCATTGGAATACAACACATAACAATAACAACAGTACAGAAATGGAGAATTACAGCAGATAATGTTCATCAAATTACACTGGAAATAATACTTCATCAGAGTTACACAGCATAATAGGATCATTACGAAAGTAAGGATAATCATTGGAACACAACACATAACAATAACAACAGAACAGAAATGGAGAATTACAGCAGATAATGTTCATCAAATTACACTGGAAATAATACTTCATCAGAGTTACACAGCATAACAGGATCATACTTAGAAAAGAATACAATTTCAGCTTAATATAAAATGTCTGCAGTGGAATAAAACATAATATACTAAATGAAGTTTGAATAGAAAAATAGGAATGATAATATCCATCTCCAGCTCCATAGCTATCCAGAATGGATCTGCTAAACCTGTATATACAAGGCTGCCCGTCGAAAAGAGGGCACCCGAGTTTGCAAAGTGAAACAAACTACGAGTCAGTCATAGGACTGGTATGAGAAATCTTATTTAACCTATTTAATAATAAGGCTAATCACAGGACCACGCCGCTAATGCATAACAGGTTTACTCCATTGGATTGCCAGTGCATAAATAAAGTAAATCGTCAAACAACGCAATGCTTTTTATAAAAATGAAACCATTATAAGACTCAAGTCCCATCACACAATGCAACGCAAATCGGAGGATAGAGTTTTACCTTATAATGGTCAAAAAATGCTTGATACGATAAATCGAACTTGATATTATTATTAGTGTCTATATGTTTTAAAATAACATTTCAATCATAATATCAATCATAGACGGCATAACTACCATATACTATGTTGTCGTACTAGTAATACCATCAAAACCGCATGGGTAGTATTAGAAGTTGGATTTCCATCATGAACCAAGGCAAAAGATAGTCCTTATCGAATTCGAGACTCTCTAGCCCGAGCCTCAGGATCAGAGCTCGAGTGACCCTTGGATCTTGCAGGGCCGGTCCACCAATAGTGCAATGGTTGGATTAGTTATGCCTGAACAATATGTTTCCCCGCCCTATGGGGAGTAAATAGAGTCGCTAGGGACTCAAATAACCGAGGCGCCTCATTCCATCATCCACATAACTAAAAATGTCAGGCCTTGTAAAAACCATGACACCACTTCTAGCTAGAAAGAAACGTATCTCCTCCCTGCAGTCCTTACTCCCGTTTCGGGTTCATACTGGGGTGTGAGGCTCGCGAAGTATCGCTATACACAAAGCTATGCTATTTAAAGCTGTGCTTGGATCATCAACCACAAGACTCTGCTTTTCAACAAAAAGCCTTGATCATTTGCATCTTGGCATGCCACATTGTCAATCCATACCATATCATTGATTTCTACCGATATATAACCTCTAAGCTCGTACGTCTTAGAGAAGGGTGTTATACAAGAGAATAAATTCTCCGCCACCAACAGATATATATTTAGCAGCGATCAACGAATACAGTGTAAAGGAATACAACGCCAGACATACAATCCATTTACAAGTTCGTTCTGGGTCTGAATGAAACAGGAGGCACCTTATACCTCGCATATCCGAACAATCAACAATATCTCCGGAAAACTACCACTAAAACCTTCTCAATGCAGCAACTCCAATCAAAGGCATCAGTAGTCCTCATCCATTCGATGTGAAGATCGCCGGTCTTCAACCACCGTTTTCATCTTCGACTTTTAACCATCATAGAAATTATTCAGCATGGGTTAAACCCGGTGTTTTCCAAATAACTCGCATATTTTATAATAAAAATCAAGTGCTATAAAACACATCATACGCTACATTCCAATTCAGAATATTCTTTTACTCAGGTATTCACATTATTTGGAAAAAAATTCCCATTAATTTTATCAAAGATAAATTCTTTAATCTATTCTTTAATCTCTCTTTTAAAGATTCATTAAAACCCCAATTTGGTTTTAATATCCAAAATCATTACTTTATTATTATTCAGGTTTAAGAGATAAATCTTATCTTTAACTGGGTTAAAGAACAAATGTCATTTAAAAACATTGTTCACCATAAACCCAAAATCATCTTTCATTAAATATGGAATTTTCACAGAAATCGGATCAATATATAATCGATATAAATTCCTGTATAAGACTATTAATATAAATGGAATAACGGTAAAGCCTATTAAATTCCATATATAGTAACGGTTTTATTCACAGAAGCTTATCTCGATTATTATTAAATCAAATTCCATTCAATTCTAATTTAATATATTAAATTGGAAAACTTTACTCTGGAAATTTTCCACTTAAATCTTAGTAAAAGATTTATAAATTCCAAATTATATTTTCACTGTTAATTGAGTTAAAGAACAAATGTCGTTAAAAACACAGTTTATAATAAACTCAACTCACATTTCCTTTTATTCCAATTATTAAATATAATTGAAAACTCTAATAATCTTAAATAAAAGATTTATTCTTTTCTTTTGGGGTATAAGAACGGTGTTATTTAAGACACCAGTCACGACAAACCCCAAAATCCAGTTTATCTTATTTAATTCCAATTAAATATCAATTAATTGGAAAACTTCATTAAATCTTATTTTGAAGATTTATTCTAGTTAATAACTAGTTCAATTCGATAAAAATATATTTTTATCTTTTCAAATATGGAATTTTTCATCCAAAAACTTTCCAAACCATTTATCATGATTTTACATAATTTTTCCATATTTTAAATAATTTTATTATTGCTCATACAGTTGGTTTCTAATAACGGTCACCGAACTGCATCCATAGCGACCTTTTCTGAAATTGATTTGGACATAATTCCAAATCCAACCGTTAGATTTCAAAACTCTTATATTCATTTCAAAGCTTTCATTGAAAAATGTAATTCCTTTACATTGTATAAAAATGAAATCTTTTTTACCTAACATAAAAATGTATTCTTTTTATTTGAAATAAAAATGTACTCTCTAATTATATTAAAAATGTAAATTTTCATTTCAATATATGGTTACATTGAAAATGTAATCTTCTATTCCAAACTTTGTTTATATTAAAATATAACTTACTATTCAATGTGTTATTCCATTGAAAAAGTAAATTTTCTATTTCAATATGTATTTTCATTGAAATAAATCTTTTTATTTCAATGAAATCTTTTCTTACATTATGTAAAATGTGATCTTTTTTTTATCTTCTATTACATTTTGTAAGTGTAGTATTTTCTTTCTTTTATATTACATTTTGAACATGTAATCTTTTACTTTTTTTTATATTACATTTTGAAAATGTAATCTTTTACTACGATGTTCCTTTGCATCTTAATATGCAAATAAAAGTATGATCTTTTAACTACAATGTTTATTTGCATCTAAATATGCAAATAAAAATATAACTACAATGTTTATTTGCACTAAATATGCAAATAAAAATATAATCTTTTAACTACAATGTTTATTTGCATCTAAATATGCAAATAAAAATATGATCTTTTAACTACAATGTTTATTTGCATCTAAATATGCAAATAAAAATATAATTTTTTACTTTCAATGTTTATTTGCATCTAATTATGCAAATAAAAATATAATCTTTTACTTTCAACATTTTATCTGTATCAATAGCGCAAATAAAAGTATAACTTTTTATTGCAGTGTATATTTGCATCAAAGAATGCAAATAAAAGAATAACTTTTTATTTCAAAATATATTTGCATCAAAGAATGCAAATAAAAGAATAACCTTTTATTTCAACGTATGAACACTTTCACATATCCTGTTTTTACATTGAAAATGAGATTTTTAATGTGATCATATTTTCATGTTCAAAATATATACATTTTTCTACTTTTCTAATTTATATTAAAAATGAAATTTTTAATGTGATCATATTTATTTTTAAAAACATGTACAATTTTCATATACAATAAAAATGTGAATTTTTATTGTTTAACTTATTTTCATTTCAGATAATGAATATTTTCCATATTTCTAATTTCAATAAAAATAGTGAGTTTTTGATGTTCAAACAAATTTCACTTCATATATGAATATTTCACAACACACAAATATTTCAGAAAATTTCGGCAGCATAACGGCAGGGTAATTAAACCGGCACCGTCCCGATGTACGGCTCCTCGTAGCTTTTGACAAAGGGGATTTCAATAATCTATTTTGTACACAGACAAATTTCTCACAATATCAATTACTTTCAATTTCTTTTTCTGTTTCTTTTTCAACCACAAACAAACACCAAATTTCAACCAATCACAAATCAATCAATCAAGTCATCCATGGTCTGTGGACGACGGGTGTTGGGAGTTTCTAAACTCCATCTGCATCCTAATATAATTTTTATTTATTTTATTTCTGAATTCAGATATCTCACCTTGTTTCTATGATGCCAAAAATTGTAACGAGCTCTAAAAATTTTGCGGTCAGTTCTGAAATGTAGATCTCGTCGTTGCAATTCCAACGGAATCAGTTTCATCGAATTCTGATAAGAAACGAACGAGTTATGATTTTAAAAAGGTCATAAAAAATTTTAAATAAATTAAATTATTTAATTAATGAAAATATACTTCTTCCTCTATATTCAGATGAAGGCCGACGAGTTTCAACACCGAGGTACGAAACTAGGTCAAGCTTTCATTCAAAACTGGTAGCACTATCGGACGATCGGACTACACAGTGGTGTTCGCCTTGGAGAGGCGCGCCAGGACCAGGGAGGGGGCCCACTTCAATTGCTGTGGGTGAGCTCGGCTGCGGTTCGATCGACGTATGTTTGGGGGCTCCGTTCTTGCGAAATATAGCACCGAATATTTCAAACCCGTTATGGATTCGAAGATGAGAGGATTCTCTACAAATTCCCTAACTGGAGTGATTGATTTCGCTGAAAGAATTGGGAATTATTGAGGAGGAAAACTTCGAGTTGTAGCCTCCATTAGTTTTGAGGGTTACGGTATAACAATGTGGAAGAATACGGTATACATACCGTATTTCTGTTTCCTTTAATTTTATTTAATTCTTTTTAAATTCCTATATCGCTACTACCTCCAAATTAAACCCAACGAGTGACACCCTTAGCTAAATACCCCCATTCCGAACACAATGGGATAGGTCATGTCGACCTATTCGACTGTTTCAGTCAGTTATTCTTCAAATTAAATAATAAAACATTTAATTATTTAATTTGATCGAACATTTTAATTTACCGGGGCCACAGACTGACTCTAAAAATTCCAGGAAAATATACCTGGTTTTGTTTTGACGATACGGTCTCAACAAAAATGATTTTGTCGAATTTGAAGACCGTTTGAAAAATGGCCATTTTCTGGCCGATCAAAATTGACTGAAACTATCAAAACACATTTTCTTTTGCCACGCTCACATATTGATCCCAAAAATTATAAAAATTGGAATCCTGCAATTATTTGACATTCCAATTCCAGCAAAAGTGGTTTCGTTGAAAACAGAGGTCGTTTGAAAAATGGCTATTTATACGGGTTATATATATTAAATATATAAATTCTTTAGCGACCTTTTTGAAAATCCAACTGGCCATAACTTTTGATCTCTACTATGAAATTTCAATTTTTTGGATTCGTTGGAAAGATAATCTTAAACAGATTTAAATATTTTTGGTTTCACTACAATCCGATTTATTTTGCATTCGGTGCGGTCAGTCAAAGTTTTGAATTCAAATTTTAAAACTACCGCGTTATTTCTAACTCCTGTCAGAGTTAAAATAAATATATTCGTTCAAACTTCGATTTAAATAATTTTTTATCGTCATTATTTTAAATAAATTATTTCAACTATTTAAAATTCAATAAAATAGCCAAAATAAAAATTTTAAATTAGTTCTGATTTTCCGGGTTGATACAACATTCTTCTTAACTTGAAGATTTCAGGGACGAAATACTTTAAGGAGGGGAGAATGTAACACCCCATATTTTCTATGAACATAAAAGTAACAAATCAAAGTATACTTAATTTTTTAAAGAAGAATTAAGGGAAACGGGTAACTCCATTGCATTTGTCTCGAAATTCTTCTTAGATTAGAGTCCAAGTTTTCGTAAATCGGACTTCGTATGAGGAAGTTATGACCCTCGGAAGTTTCAGGAATTTAAATAAATTAAAACAGCTCAGATTTAAGTTCGAAATTCAAATCACACGCCCGGACTAGGCGGGAAATTTCCCACCCAAGACCCAGGTCGACTAAGGTGTCGACCTGGGTCACATAGGTCGACCAAGGGGTCGACCTGGGGGTCGACCTCCCCCCATTTCCAGATCTGAGGACTGGTTCGTTTTTCTGCATTTGGACGCCCGTTCTGACCAGATTCGTTGATCCTTATGCTATTTAAACACCCCCAAACCTCACTTTCTCTCCACACCAAACCATTGTAATGCTATGCTGCCTCAATTCTAATTAAAATAAATCAATGGCGTCTCTACTCTGCTGAAACCTAAGCTAGAACTAGTGCTTTTTCTTCTTCCAATCTGAATAGGATTAAAAGAGAACAACTACAACCCTTTTTCTTTTAGAATCCAACCAAGGTGAGTACCGTTATTTTCAGATATGAAATTTAATTACGATCTTGACATGGTTATAAATCTGAATTTGAGATTATGCATATTCTTGTTTATCAGATATGTTTTTCTGTGTAGATCTATCTTATTTATATTATAGTAACTATTCTGTATCTCTTCCTTCCTTCTGTTCTATAGCCAGGCTACCACGAGCCTGAGCCAAATCTCATAAGAGATTGATGCACGAACGCTAAATTTGGGAAAAATAGTGAATGATGCATAATTAGGCATGACTAATTTGTGACTGATTTGGGAAAAGAACATATGTCGTAATTTAAGATCTGGATCTGGGCATACTATATATGATAGTTTGTGATTTGGAAGAAGAAGAATTATTGTGTATATGACTTAGGCGCAAAGATCTATATTATAATAAGATAACAATTAAATGTAAATATGCCTAAATGGGGATTTTGGATATTAGGCATACGCTAAAATCAAAGGCTATAATTTGGTATAATTCGTATTGTATATCATGATTTGGAGTTTTTGGAGAATATTCTGTACTGTGTAAATTTAACTGTAATTTAGGGCATACGTTATATTGTGAATTATGACCATAATTTGGGAATGTAAAATTAGGCTTAATTTTACGATTAAATCTGCTAAATTGCCTAATCTGCTAAATCTATTGAAATTGAATACGGTAAATTTGGGTTATGAAATCCTGTAGGCTCGATCTAAAAATTGAAGCAAAACAAGTTAATAGAGCTTTGAATAATCTGCTGTAACTTGTAAAGAAGTTTAATTTGTTGTATTGGCATAATTAGTCTGATATTGGCATAATATGTAAATGAATACTTTAGTAAAAAATTAGAATGCTGCGACATGAGGTTAGACTCTGTTTGCGGTAGAAGCCTGCCCGGACCCAACCGGCTTAACCAGCAACCGCAAACTGTCAGTCTAATGTGAGATGTCGTAGGAATAACTAGAAGATGCTTAGACACGAGGTTAGGTCTGACTTGCGGAAGAAGTCTGCCCGGAACCGCCCGGCATATCCAGCGGCCACAAGCTACCGACCTAATGTGAGAAGTCTGTGCGTTAGTAATTAATTAATGCAAATCTAGGATAACTATAATGCCTAAAACGTGTTGGGTGGATAAGGTTTAATCATCTGGGCGGTTGAATCTAATAAACCCGTTTCGTAAATCTGTAGGCCCAATACAAGGTTAGGTGAAACAATCTATAAGTCTGTTAATCTGTATATCTAATCCGTTAGTCTGAAAACTTGTTAATCTGTATGTATGATCTGAGAACTAGTTAATCTGAACTTTGTACATTTGAATTTTGTACGCGAGTTAATATTAAATATGTTAGTCTGGGGACACAAGATTGGGAGGGGTAATTACTTGTGTCATATGTTGTGTGGGACCCATATTAGTCAGTAACCCTTTTCTGGTATCAAAACTATGACCAACACTAGGAGATGTCCGGGCACGCTTACTGAACTAATTGTCAGGGGTTCACTCTGGTAATGGCGAGGGGTATTGATGGTGCATTCCAACCGGGTCATGTGCGTGCATGGATCCTGTCTGCTTTGGGGATATAAGACAACGTGACATTTGTAAATAGGTATGCGTCTATAGGTTGCCACTTTAGGGAATGATACACCGTTCTGTGGGGACGACACAAGGTATTTATGTATTAGGGAGCTGATTGCTTGGAGTAGAATTTAAGGTATAACTAGTTCTGTCTATTTCTGTTGGCATACCTTCTGTCTTTGTTGGGGTGGTACAGGCCCATTTGTTGGTGTGGTAAAGGCCCATTATTAGCATTCTGCTTCTGTACCTTTTGTCTCTGTTGCGGTGGTAAAGGCTCATTAGTTGGGGTGGTAAAGGCCCATTACTAGCATTCTGTTTCTGTTGAGATTATTCTGTTTCCGTTTCTGTTTCAGTTTAGACATTAGGGTAACACCTAATCCTGTTATACTAAGTATTAGTGCAGAAAAGTAAGATATAGGTAAGAAGCATATCTTGGTCTATATCATTTTGTTTCTTCTATTTAACTTAAGCATACATGCTACTCCTGTTGTTGTAATCTCTCATCCATCTTTATTTACATGTCATGATGCTACTATCTGTTTATATGCTGAAAGTTTCTGGACTCGCCAGACTTTATGTCTGACCTCGTTTGTTTTTGCCTCTTTTTCTTTCCGTCCCCCCCCCCCCTCCAGGTGCTCATAGTGAAAACATAGGAGCTTGATTCATATTTTCTCTTCTTGAAGTGCTTGAAGTATTGCTTGGCTTTGACTCTACCTTCTTATGGCAGTTTATGTTGGGGAATATGGTTTTAAAATTATGCATTCTGAAGGATTTTGGTATAAGACTGATACATGTGTACTTGGGTTTTGTTATTGTGATTTTGAAGGATGTAACCAAACATATTTCTGTTTCTACTGTAATAAAGTTATAAATTTTTCAAGATCTACTTTACGTATTTGTCTTGTAATATTATGTTTTGTTTACTTATAATGCTTCATGGAAGTTAATGCATTCCCTCTGTGAATGACATTAACGGACATGGGGTGTTACATTCAATGATTTATTATAATACTTTACAACATGATAACTAACACAACCAAGACCATTAGTGGGCTAGATCGATGTGGAAGTATTATTTTTAGTTGCTAAAGACTATATGCAGTCATTAAATGTGAACATTATGATAACTTAGCCTGTTTCATCTTAGTTAACATACATTATTTTATCTTGAATCTAAACCACGCCTTTGCAATAAGGTTACCTACGTACTTGAGAGGATCATAACATGAATACCCCCAAACGCTAATACAAGCACTTAGTATGTCATCCCCGATATAATCTTTTTTCACTTAAAAATGTATTGTTGAAGCACTCGAAGGACGGTACATTTGCATTCAAGAAAAAGCATCGATATTCCAAGAGACAACTAAGGCTCGACTAATTAAGAGGGTATTGTGTTCAAACTCAATATAGCTTAGGTCCACCTGCTTTTGAACTGGGTTCTCTAGATTGATCATCTTCTAATTTCATCATATATATTCTTCCAATTCTCAATTGGGTGTTGACGAATTTTATCATTAATAAGAAGTTTGTGGAATGGATTAATATCTTTTTAAAAGCTAAATGAGAAATGCATATTGATCTTGTTTTGGAAATGGAATGGAATTGGAGAACTAATGAATCTTAATTAAAAGATTTTAACTATCTTGATTTTATAAGATACATTTTGAAGAGGGATTTATGAAAATAATAATTTCCATAATAAGGTTTTAATTAATCAATCAAAATGGAAAAGAGAATTTCGTATATAGTTTGAAAATAACGATTGTTATTTGGAAGGACCGAAATACAGAATTGGGTCCAACAAAACCATTCCAAATAATAGTACGATGTTATGGAACAAATCGAAGATATTAAATATGGTGATACGGATTGGAAACCTTCACATTGAAAGGACCGCTCGCTCAGTGTTATTTGTGGGTAGCTTCTTACTTAAGATGGATGTGTCGGTATTATAGCAGTGGTTCGAACGTATTTTGAGGAATTGTGGATGTGCAAGGACCTTTGTCGTTTATTGGACGAAGAATAAGGCGTCTTTGGTTTTGTTAAAACCCAGAACAGACTTGTATGGACATGTGTTTGACATCGTATTTTGCTCTTAAATAAAAATTGTACCATGGTATGGAGCCGATGTATTACCTATGTGGTGACTTCTATTTTTTGTGTTTGTTGATATTGCAGGGCCCCGGTTTAAGGCTGGTAACGACCAAGAGATGAAATACTTAGGAGTTATCGAATTCATCCAGGAAAGGGTGGACTGACCTTGTGTTGGCATAGAACTATGTGATTGTTCTCGAGGCATCCCTCTAGAGGTGTACCCATCGGTAAGGAAGTTCTTTTGCCTGGTCATTTGTCAGAAGTTCATTCTCCACTATAAGTTTATATGGTTTTAGTTGTAAACCTATATGCCAACATAATAATATGAGACATTATGCTGGCTAAGATTGATACATTTATATGTAAAAGTGATTTCTACATTTAGGCGCCAATAACAATATAAAATGAATTTTGTGTATCAACCATGTTTAGTTATCATAAGGAGAAACCACTCCTAATATGCGTTTTCATGGTGTGTGTGATGTGAGACCTTATGGTAGCTTCATTTTCAAAAAGCATTGCGAGTTTTTATGACTGGTATTCATATAGGGATACCCGTTCCTTGTTATACGGTGTGGCCTTATGATATACGTAACTTTAAAATAATTGTTTTAGTTCTCATTCCAGTCCCATGACTGTCCTGGAGTTTATTATTCTTCCACCTAAACTCTAGGTGCCTATTTTTTCAACACGGGCATCCTAGTAGTTTAGGATTTGTAGATTTAACCTTAGAGTCATTTAGGGTAGGATTCTGGATTATGGCTGGAGCTATACTCTGGATCATTTCTTAGTCTTCCACCGAGAGTTTTACATTTTGCGCTGCACATTTTCCGTTGTACCCTGATATAAGTTGTACTATGATATTATGTTGTACTCTGATGTAATTTTGTGATGATATGAAAAAGTTCTTTTGTTCAGTTCTTATATGTTGTAACCCAAAATGATGCGGAATATGATGTTTGAACTTTCGAGTTTGATGCTTGAGTTGTGTCAAAGGTCGATTTTCAACTGCTGAAATTCTGGGTCGTTACATTAATAACAAAAAAATGCATAGGATATTGAGATGTTACTACAACAAATAGTAAATGAAAGTGAAACCCAATGTTTAATCAGTAAACAAAGGTCGTATTATTTTCTTACGATTACATTTTTCACAAACGATCTTATATTATTCATATCTTAATTTGCAGATATATGAAGTGTTATGTATATCTAATCGTACAAGGGAAGCAAGCAAGGATTTACAGTAGCTGGAACAATTCAAGTCTCGTATGTAAAATTTCATCATATTTGAACTTATTATTTATATATTTTTTCTAGTATAACCATATTAATTTTGTTTGTCTTTTTTGTGATTTTAGTTAATAATATTAGTGTTGAGTTTTCAAGAATTATCTATGCCTTACAAATAAAATTATTATTTAGTATCTTTGCACAAAATCATACAAGGGGCATCACTTAAAAAAAATGCACTAGACATCGTAATCTCTAGGATCCGCATTGATCGTTATATCATTATTTCGATTGTCTTTTAACTCTTCTTATTTTCTCTGTAGCTAATGTTGAAAATATAAAACACAATATAAACAAAATACTATTTATGTTTTTTATTTTTTCATTTCGATAAATATTATTTGAAAGTATATATGTTCATGCAGCTCTAGGGCAAGGCAAGAATGACAATTACCATCTAATAAATGGTCTATATAAGCAGTATACCTAGGAGGTTATGAGTTTAACAACTCATAATGATGATAATGCTTAATATAACTTGTAATTTTATTACAATTTGTGGCATAGTGGCAACATTGCTACTTGTTTGATGGAGCAAATTTGGGTTTGAATATGAACAAGCTATATTATTTTTTAGGCAACTTATGGTATATTAGGCTTGGACAATAATTTTGTTTGGGTCGACACTCTATATGGTGATGTGCAAAACCTTCTCGGTCATCTTAATTAAATATAAAACTAATATTAGTCGAAGATCATGCTACGGAAACGGGCCTCGACCATGAAAATTACCTCACAAGTCAGACATTTTTTTCCTGTTGGATCTGGATCAATTGCTAGGGGCGTAATTTATGGTTGTGTTTCCAAAAAATAATCCATTATCGGATCTATATTGAACCTTAATAGTCTAATCCATTTCAATTTTTTAATAAAGATTAAATAAAATACTTTATTTTACTTAAATGCATAAATTGTAGTAGTTTACCTAATATATATGGTCCATATGTCAAGATTAGCCAGTTGCATAGTTCATATGGACCGGGTTAGATGTACTATAGGGCTTTTACGATTTCGATTGGTTTTGCACTGAATAAATTCAAAAAAAAAACTTTATTAATAGTTGTAATACCCATGTTGTCACACTTTTTTTATGTCAATGGAAATATCGGAAACATCCATATACAGTTATTAACAAATCTTAATATCCCTTAAATACATGATCTAACGGTTAAACTTTTTACAATTTTAAAATATCCTTCCATGCTTAAAAATATGATCCAATAATTAAATTCTTTTACATATTCAAAATATCTCTCCATGCTAAATAGTATGATCTAATAAATAAACACCATTTATGGATTCATAGTTTATTGACTAATGTTATAAATAAAATTCAAACTAACAAAAAATTAGATGTTGTAACTTAAAAATAAAAATTTAAGTTAACTACACTTATTGTCAACATAAAACATGGTCTAATATTTATGCAAATTAATTTTTCTTGAATGTGTTAACCCATTATATTTTGTAGGAAAACATTTCATGTGCGAAGCATACGCCATCACCACACGCAAAGCACATGTTGTAATACTTGTATGTGCATGTGTATACATATACAAGGATAGTTATATAGCACACGTTTTGCACTCGAGTTACATCATTCATTTATATTTAAATAATGAGTGACCGCATGAGAGAGTTACTCAGAAGAGAGAGAAAGGGGATTGTATGGTGGAAATCATGAGACATTTAGTGGCGTTGCACTGTTTGAGGTACAACAGAACGCTGATATACATGCATACATAGATGCATATGTATATATGTACATATATACATACATACATACATACATACATACATACATATGAGCATTGTACTACACCCCTGTTTTACAACACCTCTTTTGCATCTAGCCACTCATGTACATCTAAATAATGGATGAGTAAAAGAGAGAATTAACAAATGGAGAAAGAAAGGGGAACCTACGATTGACATCATGAGGCATTTAGAAGTGTTGCATTGTTTTGGGGTGAAACGCTCATACATACATATATATACACACACACACACACACATATATATATATATATATATATATATATATATATATATACACATATGTGCGTGCCATATGCGTGTGTGTGTGTATATATATATATATATATATATACCTGTGTGTGTATGTGCATGCATGTGTAACGTATCATCTCATATAAGGTATAACTTGACCATGTACAGATATTGAGGTTTACATCATAAAAAAAGACACCAGTTAATTATGGTGTAAATTGGTCAGATCAGATCAGATCAGACAATGGTATGTATAATTTCCGTCCTAAATAAAATCAGACCGGACACGACTATTCAATTTATGTCCTAAATAAAGTCGGACCGGCATGGATCAAATGAAATTTTTTCTTGTATAAATTTTATTGTCATAGCTCATGTTCTAAATATAATAAGTCAGACACATACATATTTTTTTTAATATGAACATAGACGAATCCGGTCAGACATGCCTATTTATACTAAATTTTATACTTTTTATTAGATTTGCTCTCAACTATACCAAATTAGTAGGAATTCAGACAAATTCCAATAAACACGGACCGGACGTAATTTTTTACCATATAAATTTTGTTGTCCTCGCTCGTGTTCTAAATGAAAATCAGACGGTTTCAGATGGAAGTGTTTTGGTCACGGAAATGAAAGAACATCAGACATCCATAAAAGGTTTACAGAATACAATTTTACATATACGTCCCTTAAAAAGAAAAGTAAAAAATAGGGACTTTTCTTCCCTCTACATGTTTTCTTATTTCTGGCCATCTCGATTTCTCCATACTTTCATGCCTTTCACCTAATTTATCTGTAGTTCTCGCATCGTTTCGTCTTTCCTATTTGCTTTGGATGAAACCTCGTTTCTTCAATCAAACCAGTATAGTTGTGCCATCGGTTATGGATCTGGGAAAATTGAATCGATGGAAATCTTTGTTGCTTGTAAGCCTACTATTAGTAATACTATTATGCATGTGTCTGGTATAATCGCGATGCCTAGTTCCCTTGCTCTTGCAACATAGCTCCAAGTTTATGTGTGATAATTTGGCAAGGTCAATGCCTCAAGTGGTTGTGTTTTGAACATTGACTAATTATATTTCAACACACAGAAATGCTGAGTAACCCATGATTTTCGAAAAAACATAAAAACCCGCGATTTTTTATAGTACACCCAGCCGAATTGAAAAAAATATATGAAAATATCCGTCCACGCACTAGCTCTACGTGGTACTCTGAAGGCACCACATAGGGCCACTTCATGGGGTGTTGAAGGCACCACGTAGTATCGCTACATGGTTCCTTTTAGGTACCACGCAGTGATCCTATGTGGTGCACTTAAGGAGCCACGTAGAGCTTATATAAAGTTAAACAATTAAGAGAAAATCCTTAGATTAAGTTTTAATATATGTGTTACGAGTTAATTTTAAAATGAGATATTGTTAACGTAAACATTATATAATGTTTCATAGATAAATTCAAATTTAATGTAAATATAGGTTATAATTTGTGAGAATTATATATATGAGATATGAATAATGAAAATAAGAAACTGATATTTTCTTTGCATTGAACTTATAAATATATTTAAATTTAATGAAAAATGTTCAAATTGAATTAGTTCAGCTTAATCCCTTACTTCTCTTTTGAAACTCTATGGAAATATACTTTCAGGAAATCCATATGTTAATCATATGCATAATTAAAATCATGCTTTCCAAAATTTAGTAACTGAACACCGCATTTGATATTAGTTATAAAATATAGATGAACTTTCAATTATTATCACAAACATGCGCTCATATATTGATTTTTGATATAAATGGGTTAAGAATAAAGGAGATAGGTGATTCATATTGTCTTTGCATTGTACTTATAAATATATTAAACTTTAATGTGAAGTGTTCAAATTGAATTAATTGAGCTTAACTACTAAGTTCTCTTTCAAAATTCTAAACTTGAGATATAATTTATTGAAAACCATGAGTTAATTATCTGTGTACTCAAATCATGCTTTCCAAATTAAGTAAATGAACCCCACGGTTTATATTAGTCAAAAAATATTGATGAACTTTCAGTTATTATATAAACACAGACATAAACTTATACCTATAGAAATATGTTGATTTCATAATTTAATATTATTTTATTGTAATAAACTATAGACATAAGTTAACAAAAACCGTAAAATTATTCTAAATTAATCCTTCAATTATTTAAATTATTTGATTGCATTAATTTAGTTTAAAACCTGCAAGATTTGAATATAAATAATAAAGTTAATATCCAATAAAGGAACAAAAAATATTTGGGAAACTTTTAATACTATAGTATAATTTTTAATAATAAAAAATAGAGGTAAGTTATCTCAAAATTTAAAGTGATATAATTATTAACACATTAATTCTCTAAATTAGCAAATTTATTTAATACTAGAACAGTTTGGCTATAAAGAAAAATGGTAATCCAAATAAGAAACTGAAAAGAACTAGGTGACAATGAGCCATAGAGTCCAAATAAGAAATTAAGAAACATGTTTGTATTATGCATTTTTTCAAAAGATGAAAACTCAATAGCAAAATAAAATAATATAGGACATAGAATTACCTTTAATCAGCATAGGCTCTTTTAGTGCATTAATTAACTACTATTTGTAATGTTGTAAAAACTAATATATTAGATTAATTAAAATGTCTTGTAGACAAAGTGAAACAGCTCATCGTTATATCTAATAAATCCTCCAAAAAATGATATAGAAGCCCTTGTATTACTATTATACCATTTATTTATATTAGAATTAAGCTACTTTGAAAGGGTATTTTATATCATCATAACTCATTGTAAAAAGTGACAACTGGAAAGAAAAAAAATATATATTCTAAAATCAAATTATTAGCAAAGATCAGATTCTATGAGGATGAAATGAAACATGTAAGATGAAATTATTTGTCTGTTAAAGACCTGTTATCTTATTACATTGAAAAAACACAAGGTACTATAATTTTAATAATAAATTTGAAAATTACAAATTAAATTATAAATATTTTAGGAATGAGGTGAATTTCCATTGAGAAATTATGGAGTTTATGAATAATGATAGAAGACAAACTTAAAAATGGATAAACTAAAGGAGGAAAATAAGATAAATGAGGAAAATCCAAATTATTAGCAAAGATAAAAAAGAACTGAAGAGTGAAAATTGGAAAATGGACCTTAAACACAAAAGAATTCAATATAGAGCTCGAGAATGAATGTGAGACTACATACCTGAAAGTCAAATATTTAACTTTATAAATATTTAAATAAATAGAATAGATAATATAAATGATAATTGAAGAAATAATGGTGAATTCAGACAAATTATAATTAGAACAAAAGTAAAAAACGGTTAAAAAATTTATTTAGAAAGAACTTTAGTTGTTTTGATTTTTTTGTAAATACAAAATTGGAAAAGGTGAAGTAAAAACATTATGAAAAATAAATAAATGTAAGACATAGAAAATGATGGTAGAAATAGAGATAAGGAATGATTTTTTTTAATTAGGTCATAGAGAAGACGAAAAAGAGAATATGATGGTAGAAAAACAAATGAAGCATATATAAGAGCTAGATTTGCTTTTTAAATTACTATATGTACATGAAATTGGAAAACACGAAAGAAACATTATATAAAACAAATGGGAAAAAGGTAAAACAATAATAGAAAACATAGTTTATAATGAGAAATTGTAACTAAATTATGGAGAAGTGGAAAATAGATTATAAAAATAACAAAAAAGTGAAATGTACAAAAACATAACTTTTCGAATTTTGTTCGTTACATAATGTGATGTCATTAATGACTAAATTAATGATGTAATCTTTTGAAATAATGAAACTTTAATTAGAGGCCTAGATGAAAAATATATCAAGAACAAAGCATAATGCAATATTCAGCCAGAAAGTGAATGAGAGATGAGAATATTAAGAGTGTTATAGTCTGTTTTTTAGCAAGGCCGACATGTTTTTAAAGTGATCCGTCACACTTTTACTATATTAAAATAGTAATACATGATACCTGAAGACATACAACAAGTATATCTACGAACAAACAAAAAAAACATCTACGAAGGGAAGTTAGACCATTACATAAACCAGTTTACAAATGCTAGCATTACATACCCAAACAAGGAATCACACTAAATAATGATATCACAAACTCCCTTGAACCCAAAAAGAGCTCAACTTACACCAACCAAACAATCAGTTATTGTGTAGCTGAGACCTTTTAGAAGCTCAATTTTCTTGCTCCTAGTGATAGGAGCTTTGCTCTCTTTAAAGCCTGTCATTGGGGAAAAACAGTTGCCATTATAAAGATGGGGTAGTGCGATAAACGTTGTTGGAGGTACGAGATGCGTTTTTGGAAATATTTATTTTGGTTACACCTATTTTTCACGAGGAGGAAGAGGTTTCAATATCATTGCTTATATTTGCTGTTGGTGAACTTCTAGAAGTAAGAGAAGCAATTGACATATTGATAGGGGACTTGGCAATTGAGTTTTATTTGTTAAGAAACCCAGGCTAAAGATGAATTTTGCCTTTTAAAGCTTATTGATTGTAGTAGCTTCCCTCCATTGCTTTCTAGCGTTTGTGCTGAAGTTTAAAACATCAAACAAAAGCATTTGCACGGGATCACAAAGTTCAATTTTTTTTTTTTTGACTCATGCCTGCACGGTTCACCTTCGCCAATTTCATTTTCCTCAACCTCTACAATTCCAATTTCAAGAACCTCAAACTTGTTAGTAGTACCAATGTCAAACATCACAAGATTTTTTTTCAACATTCGAAAACTTTGACACACTATTATCAATCAAATTAAGAGGAGGTACAACAGCTCTATTTCCATTTACATCACTACAGTTCGGTTTAACTGAGTTTTGCCCTTTCTCTTTGCCACTGCCTAGTATAGCCTTAACCTTTTTTTTAATACTGTTAATGCCACCCCAAAAATGGACAAGGGGGTCATATTTTATTTTCACTCCATTAGAAATTAAATTGTTGAGGGGAGGAGGGGGCAAACACAACTGAAAAATAAATAAAAGAACCTGATTTTACCCACCATTCAAATACACAGAACACGGTAAAAATCGACATAGATATACCGAAATTTAGTACAAATTTCGGAAATAACATGCCAAGAAAAGATTTACTGAAGAAAAATTAAATCCTACATATTCGGTTATAGTACATCGGAAAACAATATTTTATTCGATGGTCTATCGTTGAATTTGTGTTATTGTCATGACTTGATGAGTTCACCCAATTCGACAACTACATGCCGTTCTAATTGTTTAACTTCGGCTAGCTGTCAACGAATATAACGTTTATGGCCAAAAGCGGGCCTTCGTTTTTTTCAGTAAATTGTTACCTTTTCGATGATTTCTTCACAAATTCAACATGCCATTTGCTTTTTTGAGTAAAATTATGTTGTCCTTTTTTTCAAAGTTAAAAATTTCGTTAGAAATTGGTTCCTCCATGAAAACAGTGATTAATTGTTTACTTCGAGAAGAAGAAGATGATTAGGGTTTAACAAATAATAAAATGTAACCAAGGTAAAATAATAAAAGGGCATTTTGGTCAATATTTTACAAATTGTTACGGGGGTGCTATGTTATTGATCCTTCCCTTAGTTAAAAAAAAGTGACCCCCTTTAATCATTTTTGGAGTGGCATTAACAATACTTTTTTTTTCTTTGAGACTTGTCTCACTGTTTTTCCTTCTTCTTAACAGTTCATTTTCCGTCCACATTGTTCACAACCTTATCAGTTTTATCAACGCCAAGAACAGTAGGAGTACTAGTGTTGTTTCTAATGACAGCAAGAACCTCTGCTAAATTTTGGTGATACAAAATCACAAATTGGCGGAAACAAATATGAAAAGGGAGAAATAATCGCTTGTTTTGATTATGGAAATGAATAATTGTTGATTATATCTGCGTGAGATGGAAAGAAATAAATGCAACCATTAATATCTTCCATCTATGAAGGGAAGGGACCTCCTATGTTTGCACATTTTGTTGTAATTGTAATTTGCCTCTATTATCTTCTTATCATATCTTGGTAAGATAATTGATCACTCGTATATATTTCACTTGCTATATATTGGGGATTGACTTTATGGTAAACCCATCCTGACATCGAGTCAGTGATCCCCAAATTGAGTGTCTCTTCTTATTAAACCTAATTTTAGATTCATGTTCAATTGGAAAATCAAGATATTGATTATTGTTCTTCCACATTCGTGCAATTTTTGCATATAAGATTGGTATTAGAGCAAGGCGATTTGTTTTAAATTGTGCATCAATTATTCTTCAAAGGTTGATAGATTCAGTGATGATTTTTTTATTACTATTTTGGAGGAAAAGGAGACTTTGGTGTAGAAGAATATGTTGAGAGAGAAGAGTGTTCCAGGCTTGGAACTTTGATTTAGTTTGAGCTCCGGATTCTGATTAAGGTAGAGTTATATGCTAGATCGCGGCGTGACCAATCGTAGAAAAGAGACTCTTTGTAGAAAGCAGCTTGGCGAAACTGCTTAGAGGTGGTAGCAACCTAAGATGAGCTGTTGGAGATGTTAGCGACCTTTCCAAGTGTTTGAGGACTCTGTATAACTTCATGTTCAGTTGAGAAATGCTCGGCAACTTGGAGATATGTTAGGTGTGGCTCACATTGTACAAAAGTTAGGTGATAAAGAGTTTAGTGTGTTGAAGAGACCATTGGATTTACAAACTATATCTGATGTGGCTAATTTTGGTGATGGATTTGGCGTCATTAAGGGTTATCAACTTGTGACGTCATCTTGGAGGGTTCGGTTTATAGAGCTGATTTTGGCAGATTTGGTTTCATTGTGGTACATCGTGGATTTTGTGATGTCGTCTTAAAGGAGTGATGCTACATGCAGGTACGTGGAAGGAGAGAGATTTATCTTGCATACAGAGATTTGGATTTTGGCCTTGTATTTGAATTAATGATTGAGATAATTATTTTTGACCTTAGTGGTGCTGAGATTACTTCGGAATCTACCTTCTTTTTTATTTTGGATATTTGCAACATTTTGTTGGCGAGCAGGGAGATGGTCTGAGCTCGTTAACAAGGTGTGATAGGGGGTAGCTTTGCTGGAACTAATTAGGTAAATATTCATTTTTGGTTTCTATCTCACTATGAAATTTTGATTTAAGGTGGAATTCTTTTGAAGAGTTTTATGTTGAAAAGAGAATTTGATTCGAGGTGGGGTGTGCGAGATATGTGATTTTGCATCAGGGTAGAGTGTTAAATTTTGGTGATACAAAGTCATAAATTTATGGAAACAAATATAAAAAGGAAAAAGTAATCGCATGAGTTAAGTATGGAAATGAATAACCATTGATTGCATTTGCATGAGATGGAAAGAAGTAAATGCAGGCATTAATTTCTTCCATCTATGCTAAGGAAAGGGATTGATTTACTTCTTATGTTTGCATATTTGGTTGCCACTGTAATTTGCCTCTGTTATCTTCTTACCATATCTTGGTAAGATGATGACTCACATATATTTCGTTGGCAATATATTGGAGTAGACTTTATTGTTAACACATCCTTGCATGGAGCCAGTGATCCTCAAATAGAGTGTCTCTTCTTGTTAAGCTTAATTTGAAATTAGATTGATGTTCAATTGGTAAATCAAGATCCTGTTTATTGTTCTTCCGCATTCGTGCAATTTTTCACACAATAACCTCGACTTCACTGCCTTCTTTAAGTTGTTTTACAGTGACACTCTCAACTTCCAAATTGGTTTTATCACAATCACTCATCTCATAACCAAAAAAACAAGACATTTGGAGCGTAACTTTGGTTTCCATAAGTATTGGATATGAACAATATAGTCAGAACCATCTGCCATTTTAACAGGAAATTCCATAGGCATATCATCATTCGGTGTTACCTCTACCATACATTTAGCGTTGAAGCATATCTCACTTTTCGGTGGATGCATCCATACAAAGAAACTTACCTACCTGGAGGAAAGCCAGCTTATGCTAAGCAACAACCACGCATACAACGGGACTTTATGCATTTTAATCCAGATATGCACGTTATGCATGCTGCTACTAGTACTAACCATTGTTGAATTCCATGATTTTATAGTAAATAGTTTATTCTTAATAATAATCATATTGGCCTCATCTATTTTCCTCCTATCCTCAATACAGGCTAAATGGAACAAAAAAAAAAATTATCGTTAGATCTGGCTTTGATCAGACCTCTTTCTTTCCAAATCCTCTTCAAATGTGATATAACAACAACATATGAAAGTGGGTTTTCTAAGAAAAAAAACTATTAAATGTTTGTGCTATACGTCTTCACCCCCTTGGATAACCTCATATGTAGGCTAAATTGATTTACCAGAGAAAATCAATGGCGTAGGTAGCGAGGATAATGATCCAACATTCTTCGGTTTGGCTTGAAACAGTCAGGATCATTCAGGTAACGAAGGAGTAGGAACGGAAAGATCGGCCGAAGGTAGTGGAGGATCTAGGGAAGGCGGGATCGGAGTAGGCAGAGGACCTAGGGAAGGCAAGATCAGAGTCGACGGAGGAATTGAGGGAGGATGTGACAATGATGCGGTGATTGAACATGATTGAATATTAGTCGAGGAGAGTGCGAAATCGACTATAACGGTAGAAGCGGCTTCCATTCGAATGGTTGAGGAGAAAGGGATTTTTTGGAGTGTAATATTGCTATATAATATCTTTTTTGGAGTAGAAATGGGAACTGGGCAGGTTGGGGCGGGTTTTTCATGCCTTAGACCCGCTCCAGGTTTTTTTAACCCTGCCCCTGACCTGTCCCATAAACAAAGTGTAGGTCTGGAATTTTGCACCATATCCAAAACCCATACATTTGTGGGTAAACCCGACCAGCCCCAAGACCGGTTGGAATTATATACAAGCATAAAAAATTATTTATTTATAGTCACTAAATGATAAATCAAGTACAAATAATAATGTGTTTATAACGATAAGAGAATATAATTAAATGAGTTGTATGATAATAGTTCAACTGGTATGCATTTATTATTGTATAAATACCATTGATGCAACTTAGTGCTATAAAAAATTTATAGCATGTTAATTAAAAGTATATAACATTCATGTCATAAGCACATACACCTAAAGTGATTATCAAGAAATCATTAGAGCAATAAAGAAAATTAATGATGTTTCAATAATGAGGATCGGGTTGGGGGCCAAATAGAGGCGGGTTAACTCGGTTTAGACCCTAGACCCGTCCCATCGGCATCCCTTTCGGAGATGAATCAACATTACTACTTCCAGGGTGTAGTATTGATATATATTATCCCTTTTGACTATGAACCATTATCTCTACTTTAGAGTTTCATACGGTGTTCCTTCAAGGAATATAGCACTTCTTTTGTAGGAATTACAACTAACAAAAGTAGTATATCTATAACGTTTCTTCTGAGAAGTTTGGGATTTGCAATATTAATTTAACCAAAACTTCAAAAACTCTATTTGAGGGATTAATATTTATAAACACCCTTATATAATAAGAGTAGCCTCTTCCAGAGAATAATAAAATGTCTTTTAGAACTATATACACATACATACAAAGAAGTTTTAAAATAATTTAGGTTTTACAACGCAATGTGATTTGTACAAAACCAAATCTATGAACCTCATTTTTTTTAGTACTCGGTCAAACTTCAAGTTTGAGTTATGTTATATTCATCAATAAGAAAGAAATAAAGATAATAGTTATACATATTGAAATAAAATTAGAGAATGCATTGCATAACGTGGAAATCAGGGAGGCATTCCTGAAAAGAATGATATTGTAAAGCAGATCTCTCCCTAAGTTTCCATTCAAAGAGGATTCCTATTTTACTATTGCAACATTGTTTCATGATTATTTGTGCTACTGTATAAAAAAATTCAAAACATTTGTAAATATTAACCGAATGTTTATATGAAATTTTTTACAGAATCGTCTCAGAATTAGTGCAACATTTCTTCAATTATTCACAGATTGCATTGCAGGTATTGAAAAAGGGAAAAAAAGGTGCAGCAATGCCTGCACTTATTGTAAATAATTGCAGACATCTGCAACTATTTTATAGTGTATTGCAGACATTTGTTAATATATGGAAAAATTACAGACGTATATGCAATTTTTGCAAATGGCTGCTTCTTTTTCTGCAATTTTACTAAAAATATATTATTTTTCATTTGTATGTAATTTTCATCATTTTTTGGTGATTTTTCTGCAATAATATAATGTTTAATAAGTGTAGGCATTGAATTTGGAAGTTTAAAGAAAATCGGTAAAAATTACATGAAATCTTGCAATATTTTGATGTAGTTGCTGCGATGTCTGCAATTTTTCAAAAAATGGCAGGATTTCGCTGAAATATGAATATATTTTTTTTTTCATTTTTAGGGCATTTTTTTTTACTTTTCTTACATGAATATGAAGATGATTATGTATTGAAGGTTGATATTTTTTATGTTAAATTTTGATTTTTTTTTTTTTCCGATAATTTTCGAAAAACAGGGACCTAATTTACAAAGCTTTAAGATAAGTACTTTTTTTTGTATTTTGAACTTAAACGTAATCTTATCCAAGCTGTCCCTTGATAAATCGACCATAAATACTTTTACATAGTTTGAAGTAAATAATGAAGAGAAAAAATTTAAACTAACATAAATATATTAACTTAAATTTTCTAAATCTACTTTATAAATAATAAAGGCCCATTGCTAAGGCTAAATTAAAAGGATTCAATTTGGTAGATGTTTGAATTTTTTACAATGTAATATCTTAAGGGTATTTAATCAATACGATATGTAAATGTAAATATGTAAGTAAGATATAACTCATTTTGAGATTTTGGGGTATTATCCAGAGCAGGAGATTCAATTAATCAAGATTCAGGAGCAGAAACTTCATCTCTTCCATCAATAAGTTTAACCAGATCATTTTTAACATGATCCAAATAAGCCTTGCTTATAGGTATTTGAGCAATCCTTCCAGTTTCTTTTACAGAACTTCCCTTTTGTATCATCAAACCATCACCCATTAATACAACATAACCATTATTTGATTTCAACTTGAGAGCAATTCTTATTGTGCCCTCTTCAAATTCTACTAATTTCTCTGACATTACTTCATCAATACCATGAATACGAGCAATGTCGTCCCCACTTGTACGAATATTTTCACAACCTTTACTTCTCTCTGTTATATCGTTCGATACGTTCATGGATAGCATAACTAGTTTCATCAACTTGAAGAGTTACCGTTATGGTATCTATTTTCTTTTCTTTTTTGAAAACAAAGGGAAAAAATAATGCCTAAACTCTAAGCTAAAGTAAAAAATAATAGAAGGGCTAATAAGTCATTTCTTACATTGCCCCAATGATTTTAGTATTAACTATAATGGTATGGAAATGTAACTCGCTATTTTAAACAACTATTCAGAGATAAGAATTTAATTTAGTTTCGACCAAGCTAAAAAAGTATGCAATGGTTCTAGTAAACCAAAACTACCATTTTCTAGCTATCTGGCTTTAATCTTAACTTATACAGGACAAAAATTGAAAATCTAGTTATGATTGGAAATGCACTTATGCTTTTTTATCTTCATCCATAAATACTTATATTTATTATTTATTGAAAGATTTGATCCATTTTTTTATTATGCTTCATCACTACAAGATGAACAGTGAATAGCGACGGCAAATAGCCTTTTGCGCTTTGGACCTTTTTGCGCTGTTTTTGCACTTCAGTAAAAGGTGCGCCTTAAACTTCAAAAAAGCCCCTTACTTGCGCCTTACGCCTTTTTGCGCCTATGTGCGCGCCTTGACTATATAGCGTCTACATAATAATTTTTCATAATTTCAATTTGTAAACTAACATGACAATTAGTTTTAGTAAGTTTTGATTCATTTTATTTTAATATATAAATTATAAAATTAATTTTAGTTAGTTTAAATTTTTGAAAGATAAACTAAGCTTTCAAGTTAATTATTTCATTTCATAAAAAATTCAAAGAGTTGAGTTATATGATTTTCATTACATTTAACAAGATTCTTACCGATCTAAACCTAAATTATGAACCATTTTGAATTAACATTTTTAATCAACATTTGATTACTAAATATTATAGTAACAAAACAAATTTTTTTCAATTGCAAGTGCATTCTTTTGGACTGACCATTCTTGCATCCGATGGGGACATAACAGTGCATGCATGTAGACTAGGGACATCGTTGCACCATTTAAATAATAATCAATTTACTACCATTAAACAATTACATTAATTCCATTCATTCTCAAATCATCGTACCACACATTCTACATACAACACAATCATCGTACGTCTAATTAAACACGTGATAATCATTGTTTTCAACCTCCTAAATCAATTACATATGTAATATTCATCGATTTTACCCTCGTAATCAATTACACTTATCCCCAAATCAACTTACAACACAACTATTATCATAAACATCCCTCGAGACAACCAATTTCATATGAATAAACATTCAATTTTGCAAACTCATATAAATTAGGAACAAAAGCCTCTAATTAACTCTAATTAAGCATAAACTAGAGTTAGAAGACATAGTAGAATGAAATTAATACCTTGGAAGCGAATTTGGAGGCTTGGAATCAGAGCAGCAAGGAGAGGCGACGGGTAGGGTTTAACAAATTTTTGGGGGAAAAAATATAATGAGGAAGAGGATGGTTCGGCAGTTATTATTCTGTAAATCGAGCAACGGTTTTGCGACGGCTAGCGACGGCCGCTTTTTTAGCCGTCGCAAACCGTTGCCCCACCCCGTCACAATTTAAGTTGCATTTTGTAGTGCATGACTCTATATCCCTTTTATTCAATTGAAATTTAATTGTGAATACAAATTGTGAGAATTTCTACTTTCCTCAAATATGCTATTGACTATTGAGGGGAAAATGATTAAACTCTTTTTAGGAATTAACACAAAATCAAGATTTTACATTCTCTAACATGAATGATTTAAAAATATGTAGATCTTTATATAAAATTCACAAATATAAACAAAAATAACATGTCTTAGATTCAAAAAATTTCCTTTATTAGGAAATTAACCCCGTAGTTTTTTTAACCAAACATATAAAAACAAGTGTGTAGACTCTCAAACCAACATATCAAAATTTAGATTAAATTACTGCATAAATTTGGGGAATTATGATTTCTCCTAAAAATAAAAACATTTCATAATTTTATTTCATTACACAATCTGTATAAAAAAAAATAGATCTTTTTTTTTACATCAAAATTAACTCTTACGAATATAGAGACTGCTAATTCTCAACTTTTCTTTTAAAATTACTTTTTGCATTCATTTTAGGTGTTCTAAGACAAGATTAATATTGGATCTAAATTTAATACGAAAATACAATTTATCTTTCATCATCTAAATCACCATCCAAAACAAAAGGCTTTCAAAATGAAAAACTATATCTATAAAACATGAACAAAACTGAAAAGTTAAAGTCATTATATTGAGATCTTAAAAATATATCTACTAAAACATAAATCCAAATATGAAGAATTAAGGAATAGATCTAGAATTTTGAATCAAGATACCAAAATACTGCGAAAACAAATCCAGAATAATAAAATTAAAGAATTTCAAACTTGATTACATTTACCAGATAGAAGAAAGAAATGAATCTAATTTCAATAATTAATTAAGAAAAGAGATTGTATCCGCGTCTAATTTTTATTTAACGATTGTTCTAATCACGTATTATAAAATAAAATAAAAACATAAGATGTCGGGGAAACAAGAACATAAGATATCAGAAAGGCTACAAACAAGTCGATGAACTACTTGGCTGTCTTACTGAAAAGGCATCACTTTTATTAGCCTCAACCGAATTGTTTGAAAATTGTTAAAAAATACGTTTTATGGTTTTGTGTCTGGATGCGTTTGACTGATGTCTTAATAGCTTGTTTGGTGTTGGAGCCCAACATAGTTGGTATTTTAATCTCTACTTTGTTTATAATGGTGTTGTGGGTGGCAAAAAATTGTTGGAAGTTGTTTTTTGTACTAAAATGAAGATTTAAAAACAAGCTAACAGTCCAAATGCTCATGTGCGTTTACTAATACCATTGACCCCTTAAATGAAAGATGATGTCAAGTGCTCGGATTGAAATCTAAAGAGCCATTCTTGTAACCTGCTATGCTATTATAGCATTTATTAACCCGAATTTCACCTAATGTGAAATTCCTATGTTCCTTCTTCCATTATTATTCTCATATAATGTATACGGTTTCTCTGCCCAGCAATATTATAAAAAGAAAGATTTGTCTTTACCTATTTTGTCACTCATCAATCACGTAAATAATCAAAAGTAGAAAAAACGAGGAGGTACTGCCAGATATAAGAACCAAGGAAAACCCAAAAGTTGCCTAATTTTAATTCCTACCTACCTACATTATTATTTTCATATGGTTCCTATGCATAGCAATACTAAAAAAAGAATGATTTGTCCACATGTCAAAAAATATGATCCTATCCATTTATTCAACCCATTTTATTTTAATTACAGCTCTGTTAGATTAACTCATTAATAATTTTTTTATTAAATGAATTATAAAAGGGATGAGTTATTTTTAAACGGGTGACAAATTAGTAATTCACTTTTACATTTAACTTTGCCTACATATGATATAGCTATTTTTTTTTTTCTAAAATCTGTAATAATTTCTTTTCCATCTAAGTTACGGACTGTGTGAAACATTCGAACGTTTTGTTCTGTGATTGTATATTGTAGTTCTCCTTCCAAAGATACTGCCGGTTGTACTTAAAAAATAATAGACTAAATTCCAATATCCCCGTGCATTCATCAAACTCATGCTGGTTAATATCTTGCATAAATTGAATTTACAGGAATACTGCATTCTGTCGGTTTGACTGATGTGCTTACTGAAATCGCTTCAATCATTTGAAATCGCTCATGTGCGTTTACCAATACTATTGACTTTCAAATGAAGAACAATACGTAATCGTCTGAAAAGAAGATGATGTCACGGGACCTGATTGAAATCTAAGGAGCCATTTTTATAACCTGCTGTTGCTGTTAATAGCATTTGTTAACCCGAAAGTTGCTTAATTTTTAATTCCTACCTACCTTCCTCCATTATTATTTTCGTAATATGGTTTCTCTGCATAGCAATATCATAAGAAGAAAATTTTGTCTTTACCCATTTTTGCCACCTATCGATCACATATATAATCAACCATATTTGTACATAGTTAACAAAAGCAGAAAAAACAAACTACTGCCAAATATAAGGAGATCTAAGTACATAAATCAATGTCTGAATCAGCAAAAAGTTTTGCAGTTGAAGAAATAAAGAGAGGAGAAGAACTAATGAAATATCTTTGTGCACATATAAATCCTCATGCCAATGAACATAGTGATCTGTCTAAAAAAGTTCTTGTTGAAAACAATGGCTGAGTCACGTACTTCGTCGCTTTCTTGAAGACGATTCGGCGATCTGGCCGGTGGTGCAAAACCAGTTCGTACTTTCGCCGCCGCCTCTAGGATAAAACAGCCTCTCTCTGATTAATAACTGATCTGCTTTGCACAAACAAATCAGTGCAGATTTGCACTTTCTGATTTTACTGCTCGAAAATTTCTTAAGATTATTTTAATGGCGGAGAAAGAGAATGCAGATTTTTTTTCTGTTATTGATCTCGTCTAATCTAATGATAATATATAGACGGGGATCAGGGTATTCGAAAAATCTGGTCAGTGGAGAAAAATCGGATCTACGAAAAATACTTGGTCAAAGTTTTACCGCGTCATATAAAAATCGGTTCAGAAATTATTTTCCTGATTTAAAAACTGGTTCGAAAATAGCAGTGTTTTCTGGACCAAAAATATAAGTGTCTACACCACATAGCCAGGGCCCAAAGCCCGAGCCCGAACCGAGCCGAGCCGGGCCGGGCCGGGCCGGGTCGAGTCGAGTCGGTCGGTCGGGCGCGCGCGTGTGTGGTGGTCATGATGCATGGGCTCCCTCCTCACAACAAAGCATGCATTGGGAGCCCAAGGCCCCATCAAAGCTTCTTAGAAACAAGTATATAAGCATGCCTCTTCCATATAATCCCATGATATGGGACTATTCACAAATAGGAGCCATCATACACTTATTTCATGTTTTAAATAATTCACAATATTTCCAACAATCCCCCACTTGAATTTTTTAAAATATTATCGAGCAGTTTCTAAACACATAAGACTGTGCATAAACAAAGGTGTCATCCGACTTGAACCTTTGCGTAGTGAATAAGATTCAGTTTTTACTAGAGTGACACGTAGTCTTGAACTCTATTCCTGACATCAAACCACACACAATCTTTTCCATAGTGCAATCAAATAAGCCCGTGCATTTATGGCCATACACGTCTATCCCAGTTTAGTGAACGCTCTAGAAGTTCTGCCCAAAACTCCATAGGAAACGACCTCATTTCCACATTCACATAGGTGAGTCTATCAAGAGTACTCCTGAAGGTAGGTACTCCACTCCAAATAGAGTATAGATCTCATTAAGAGTTTCTATTAACTCATCCTCTATCACTTCAGGAATACATGCTTCTTAGTTTATTATATAGCATGTTCAACTTCTATCACTACACAACTTGTTATTACCCATTGAACCTATTTCTTGGGATCTCCAGTCATTTAGGTCGGGTTACCATTGTGCATGAGTCAACAATCTAAGGGCAATAGTCCCATTCTTTTAGAAGAATTATGGACTTTCTCTCTTGACAGTCCTTTCGTCAAAGGATCTGCCAAATTTTCTTCACTACGTACGTAATCTACTCTAACGGTACCTGTAGAAAGTAGCTCTCTAACCGTGCTGTGCTTACGACGTATTTGTCGTCTCTTACCGTTATAATAACGGTTCTGAACTTTTGCAATAGCCGCGGTACTATCACAATGTATCAACACAGCCGGTATCGGTTTTTCCCATAAGGGAATCTCAGCTAGCAGATTTCTCAAATATTCTGCTTCTTCACTAGCTGTGGCTAGTGCTATCATCTCAGACTCCATAGTGGACTGAGCCAAAATAGTCTGTTTCTTGGATTTCCAAGAAACAGCTCCTCCAGCGATGCTAAATATATAGCCACTGGTCGCTTTAGAATTATCAGATAAAGTATTCCAGTCTGCATCTGAATATCCTTCAAGTACAGCTGGAAACTTTTCATAATGTAATCCAAGGTTAATTGTTCGTTTAAGGTATCTCATGGCCCTTTCAATAGCATGCCAGTGCTCTATACTAGGTCTACTGGTAAACCTGCACAATAATCCCACGACATAGGCAATGTCGGGTCTAGTACAATCAGTGGCATACCGAAGGCTGCCAATGATGCTCGCATAATCAGACTGTCTTACACCTTCACCAGTGTTCTTAAATAACTTTACACTTGGATCGTATGGTGTACATGCGGGTTTACAGTCAAAGTAATTATATTTCTTTAGTATCTTCTCAATGTAATGAGACTGATCCAAAGAAATTCCCTTTTCTGACCTAGTAATTTTAATACCGAGGATTACACTCGCTTCACCTAGATCTTTCATATCAAAATTAGCACATAATAAGGATTTGACTGAATTTATGGCATGAATGTTTGACCCAAAGATGAGTAGGTCATCTACATAAAGGCATATAATAGTGCAAATGTCATTCTCATATTTGTAATAAATGCATTTGTCACTTTCATTAACTTTAAAATCATTTGAAATGATTAAGTTATCAAATTTTTCATGCCATTGTTTAGGTGCTTGTTTTAAACCATATAATGATTTATCTAACTTGCATACTTTATGTTCTTGACCATGTACTACAAATCCTTCAGGCTGGTCCATATAAATTTCTTCGTCTAATTCACCGTTCAAAAAGGCAGTTTTAACATCCATTTGGTGTATTAGTAAGTTATGAATGGAAGCAAGTGAGATCAATACCCGAATGGATGTTATTCTAGTTACAGGTGAAAAAGTGTCAAAGAAATCTATATTTTCTTTTTGTCTAAAACCTTTAGCTACTAGTCGTGCTTTGTATTTATCTATAGTACCATCAGGTTTTAGTTTCTTTTTAAGCACCCATTTACAGCCTATAGATTTACAACCAGGGGGTAAATCTGCCAAATGCCAAGTCTTATTGGATTCCAGAGAATCCATCTCATCATTTATAGCCTCTCGCCAAAAATCGGCATCTAAAGAAGATAAGGCCTCTTGGAGGTTTAATGGATCCTCCTCTATAGTAAAAGCACAAAAATCCGAGCCAAAGTTTTTCTCGGTTCTTGCTCTTTTACTTCTTCTAGGTTCAGCTTCAGAACTTTTATCAAGTTCTGTTCTTATAGGCGTACTTGATGTGCCCCCACTATTCCTTAATTTAAAAGGAAATTTAGTTTCATAAAAATCGGCATCATTTGATTCAATTATATTATGTGCATTTAAGTCATAAAATCTGTATGCTTTGCTATTAATAGCATAGCCTATAAATGCACATTCATATGCTCTACTTGCCAATTTTATTCTCTTAGGGTCTGGAATGCGAACATATGCTAAACAACCCCAAGTTCTAAAGTATGAGACATTGGGCTTATGATTATTTAAAATTTCATAAGGTGAAATTTTATTCTTAGATTTAGGGATTCTGTTCAGAACATAGCATACAGTCAATAAAATATCCCCCCACCAATGTTTTGCTGCACCAGAATTTAGTAGGATGGCCACTACTAATTCGGTAAAAGTCCTATTTTTTCTTTCAGCTTTACCGTTCATTTCAGGTGAATAGGGTGCAGTTCTCTCATGTACAATACCATGTAATTTATAGAAGTCCAGAATTGAATTAGATTCATATTCTGTTCCTCTATCACTACGAAGTCTCTTAATCTTTCTATTTACTTGATTCTCAATTTCAGTTTTGAATGTTTTAAACATTTCAAAGGCATCACTTTTATGTTTCATAAGATATACATATGTGAAATCAGAACAATCATCGATAAAAGTGATAAAATAACGATGTCCATGTCTAGTCAAAGTACCATCAAGTTCACATATGTCAGAATGAATCAAGTCTAAGGGTTCAGATTCTCTATTAACAGACTTGTGAGGTTTCTTAGTGATTTTTGCTTGTGTGCAGAATTCACATTTATCAGATTCAGATTCTGCTATCTTAGGTATCATATCTAGAGTGCTCATGTTATTAATTATTCGTTTATTAACATGACATAATCTAGAATGCCAAATATTAAAATCACACAACATATAAGCAGAATTATTCACTTTATTCAATTCAACATTTAATTTGAACATTCCCTCACAAGCATAACCCTTTCCTACAAAGTTTCACTTATACACTATAGTATACAAGTCAGCACCAATAAATTGAGTGAACCCTGCCTTATTGAGAAGATAGCCAGAAACCAGATTCTTCCTCATCTCTGGAGTATGCATAACATCTTTGAGGATTACAGTCTTTCCAGAGGTAAACTTGATCTCCACGTTTCCAACCCCTGCAACTTTAGTGGTGTGGGAATCTCCCAGCAACACTTTCTGATCATCAGCAGCCGTGTATGTGGAGAACATAGCACGATCATAACAGACATGGCGCGAAGCACCAGTGTCTATCCACCAGCCATCTGATCCACCAACAAGGTGAATCTCAGAAATCATAGCCATAAGTGGCTCATCCTCAGTCAAGTTAGCCTGTGGTACAGAGCTAGGCTTGTTCCGACACTTTCGTGCCATATGACCTGGTTTGCCACAGTTGTAACATAGAAACAACTGTCCAGAGTCATTCTTTTGGGCTGGTTTTTGCTGTCCTTTTGGGTTTCCCTGCGGATTCCCATTGTTGCGTCTGTTCTGATTCTTAAAAGATTTCTGATTTGGTTTCAGAACTGCGGGCTTGGTCTTTTTAGTGTTGTTGTTTGAAACAAACAACACTTCCTCTTTCTGGTCCTGTTTGCGTGTTGCCTCCTCAATGCGAAGGCGAGTAATCAGACTCTCTAAGGAGAATTCCTTAGTCTTATGGCGCAAGAAATTCTTAAAATCTTTCCAACCTGGGGGAAGTTTGTCAATAATAACAGCAACTTGAAACTGTTCATCTAAAACCATACCTTCGGAGATGATCTCATGAGCTATTTTCTGCAGCTCATGAGACTGCATCTCTACTGATCTATCGTCTGTCATCTGATATTTCAGGTAGCGGCTCACAGCATACTTCTTCGCCCCTGCCTCCTCTGTATCGTATTTCTTCTGCAGTGCTTCCCAGATCTGCTTCGCTGTCTTGTCTTCTGAATTGTAGTAATCATACAGATCATCACTCAATCCGTTTAGAATAAAATTTTTGCATAAATAATCCTGTTCTGTCCAGCTTTGCAACTGTTTCGATTGTTCGTTCCAGGATGTCATCTGCGCTGCGTCAGTTCCGTCAGGCTTGTCTGGCAACTGCGGTTTCTCGGTGGTAAGAGCAGCAGCCACCTTCCTCATCGTCAGATAGAACTCCATCTTTTGACGCCAGCGTTTGAAGTGCAGACCTTCGAAACGAAATGGAGCAGCAGTCACCAATGGGATCTGGAATGCAGAAGCAGGAGCAGCAGCATCATCTACAGTTGTTGTCGAAGCCATTGTTTCTGTTCGTCTTCAAATTGTTGAAAACAATGGCTGAGTCACGTACTTCGTCGCTTTCTTGAAGACGATTCGGCGATCTGGCCGGTGGTGCAAAACCAGTTCGTACTTTCGCCGTCGCCTCTAGGATAAAACAGCCTCTCTCTGATTAATAACTGATCTGCTTTGCACAAACAAATCAGTGCAGATTTGCACTTTCTGATTTTACTGCTCGAAAATTTCTTAAGATTATTTTAATGGCGGAGAAAGAGAATGCAGATTTTTTTTCTGTTATTGATCTCGTCTAATCTAATGATAATATATAGACGGGGATCAGGGTATTCGAAAAATCTGGTCAGTGGAGAAAAATCGGATCTACGAAAAATACTTGGTCAAAGTTTTACCGCGTCATATAAAAATCGGTTCAGAAATTATTTTCCTGATTTAAAAACTGGTTCGAAAATAGCAGTGTTTTCTGGACCAAAAATATAAGTGTCTACACCACATAGCCAGGGCCCAAAGCCCAAAGCCCGAGCCCGAACCGAACCGAGCCGAGCCGGGCCGGGTCGGGTCGAGTCGAGTCGGTCGGTCGGGCGCGCGCGTATGTGGTGGTCATGATGCATGGGCTCCCTCCTCACAACAAAGCATGCATTGGGAGCCCAAGGCCCCATCAAAGCTTCTTAGAAACAAGTATATAAGCTTGCCTCTTCCATATAATCCCATGATATGGGACTATTCACAAATAGGAGCCATCATACACTTATTTCATGTTTTAAATAATTCACAATATTTCCAACAATCCCCCACTTGAATTTTTTAAAATATTATCGAGCAGTTTCTAAACACATAAGACTGTGCATAAACAAAGGTGTCATCCGACTTGAACCTTTGCGTAGTGAATAAGATTCAGTTTTTACTAGAGTGACACGTAGTCTTGAACTCTATTCCTGACATCAAACCACACACAATCTTTTCCATAGTGCAATCAAATAAGCCCGTGCATTTATGGCCATACACGTCTATCCCAGTTTAGTGAACGCTCTAGAAGTTCTGCCCAAAACTCCATAGGAAACGGCCTCATTTCCACATTCACATAGGTGAGTCTATCAAGAGTACTCCTGAAGGTAGGTACTCTACTCCAAATAGAGTATAGATCTCATTAAGAGTTTCTATTAACTCATCCTCTATCACTTCAGGAATACATGCTTCTTAGTTTATTATATAGCATGTTCAACTTCTATCACTACACAACTTGTTATTACCCATTGAACCTATTTCTTGGGATCTCCAGTCATTTAGGTCGGGTTACCATTGTGCGTGAGTCAACAATCTAAGGGCAATAGTCCCATTCTTTTAGAAGAATTATGGACTTTCTCTCTTGACAGTCCTTTCGTCAAAGGATCTGCCAAATTTTCTTCACTACGTACGTAATCTACTCTAACGGTACCTGTAGAAAGTAGCTCTCTAACCGTGCTGTGCTTACGACGTATTTGTCGTCTCTTACCGTTATAATAACGGTTCTGAACTTTTGCAATAGCCGCGGTACTATCACAATGTATCAACACAGCCGGTATCGGTTTTTCCCATAAGGGAATCTCAGCTAGCAGATTTCTCAAATATTCTGCTTCTTCACTAGCTGTGGCTAGTGCTATCATCTCAGACTCCATAGTGGACTGAGCCAAAATAGTCTGTTTCTTGGATTTCCAAGAAACAGCTCCTCCAGCGATGCTAAATATATAGCCACTGGTCGCTTTAGAATTATCAGATAAAGTATTCCAGTCTGCATCTGAATATCCTTCAAGTACAGCTGGAAACTTTTCATAATGTAATCCAAGGTTAATTGTTCGTTTAAGGTATCTCATGACCCTTTCAATAGCATGCCAGTGCTCTATACTAGGTCTACTGGTAAACCTGCACAATAATCCCACGACATAGGCAATGTCGGGTCTAGTACAATCAGTGGCATACCGAAGGCTGCCAATGATGCTCGCATAATCAGACTGTCTTACACCTTCACCAGTGTTCTTAAATAACTTTACACTTGGATCGTATGGTGTACATGCGGGTTTACAGTCAAAGTAATTATATTTCTTTAGTATCTTCTCAATGTAATGAGACTGATCCAAAGAAATTCCCTTTTCTGACCTAGTAATTTTAATACCGAGGATTACACTCGCTTCACCTAGATCTTTCATATCAAAATTAGCACATAATAAGGATTTGACTGAATTTATGGCATGAATGTTTGACCCAAAGATGAGTAGGTCATCTACATAAAGGCATATAATAGTGCAAATGTCATTCTCATATTTGTAATAAATGCATTTGTCACTTTCATTAACTTTAAAATCATTTGAAATGATTAAGTTATCAAATTTTTCATGCCATTGTTTAGGTGCTTGTTTTAAACCATATAATGATTTATCTAACTTGCATACTTTATGTTCTTGACCATGTACTACAAATCCTTCAGGCTGGTCCATATAAATTTCTTCGTCTAATTCACCGTTCAAAAAGGCAGTTTTAACATCCATTTGGTGTATTAGTAAGTTATGAATGGAAGCAAGTGAGATCAATACCCGAATGGATGTTATTCTAGTTACAGGTGAAAAAGTGTCAAAGAAATCTATATTTTCTTTTTGTCTAAAACCTTTAGCTACTAGTCGTGCTTTGTATTTATCTATAGTACCATCAGGTTTTAGTTTCTTTTTAAGCACCCATTTACAGCCTATAGATTTACAACCAGGGGGTAAATCTGCCAAATGCCAAGTCTTATTGGATTCCAGAGAATCCATCTCATCATTTATAGCCTCTCGCCAAAAATCGGCATCTAAAGAAGATAAGGCCTCTTGGAGGTTTAATGGATCCTCCTCTATAGTAAAAGCACAAAAATCCGAGCCAAAGTTTTTCTCGGTTCTTGCTCTTTTACTTCTTCTAGGTTCAGCTTCAGAACTTTTATCAAGTTCTGTTCTTATAGGCGTACTTGATGTGCCCCCACTATTCCTTAATTTAAAAGGAAAATTAGTTTCATAAAAATCGGCATCATTTGATTCAATTATATTATGTGCATTTAAGTCATAAAATCTGTATGCTTTGCTATTAATAGCATAGCCTATAAATGCACATTCATATGCTCTACTTGCCAATTTTATTCTCTTAGGGTCTGGAATGCGAACATATGCTAAACAACCCCAAGTTCTAAAGTATGAGACATTGGGCTTATGATTATTTAAAATTTCATAAGGTGAAATTTTATTCTTAGATTTAGGGATTCTGTTCAGAACATAGCATACAGTCAATAAAATATCCCCCCACCAATGTTTTGCTGCACCAGAATTTAGTAGGATGGCCACTACTAATTCGGTAAAAGTCCTATTTTTTCTTTCAGCTTTACCGTTCATTTCAGGTGAATAGGGTGCAGTTCTCTCATGTACAATACCATGTAATTTATAGAAGTCCAGAATTGAATTAGATTCATATTCTGTTCCTCTATCACTACGAAGTCTCTTAATCTTTCTATTTACTTGATTCTCAATTTCAGTTTTGAATGTTTTAAACATTTCAAAGGCATCACTTTTATGTTTCATAAGATATACATATGTGAAATCAGAACAATCATCGATAAAAGTGATAAAATAACGATGTCCATGTCTAGTCAAAGTACCATCAAGTTCACATATGTCAGAATGAATCAAGTCTAAGGGTTCAGATTCTCTATTAACAGACTTGTGAGGTTTCTTAGTGATTTTTGCTTGTGTGCAGAATTCACATTTATCAGATTCAGATTCTGCTATCTTAGGTATCATATCTAGAGTGCTCATGTTATTAATTATTCGTTTATTAACATGACATAATCTAGAATGCCAAATATTAAAATCACACAACATATAAGCAGAATTATTCACTTTATTCAATTCAACATTTAATTTGAACATTCCCTCACAAGCATAACCCTTTCCTACAAAGTTTCCCTTATACACTATAGTATACAAGTCAGCACCAATAAATTGAGTGAACCCTGCCTTATTGAGAAGATAGCCAGAAACCAGATTCTTCCTCATCTCTGGAGTATGCATAACATCTTTGAGGATTACAGTCTTTCCAGAGGTAAACTTGATCTCCACGTTTCCAACCCCTGCAACTTTAGTGGTGTGGGAATCTCCCAGCAACACTTTCTGATCATCAGCAGCCGTGTATGTGGAGAACATAGCACGATCATAACAGACATGGCGCGAAGCACCAGTGTCTATCCACCAGCCATCTGATCCACCAACAAGGTGAATATCAGAAATCATAGCCATAAGTGGCTCATCCTCAGTCAAGTTAGCCTGTGGTACAGAGCTAGGCTTGTTCCGACACTTTCGTGCCATATGACCTGGTTTGCCACAGTTGTAACATAGAAACAACTGTCCAGAGTCATTCTTTTGGGCTGGTTTTTGCTGTCCTTTTGGGTTTCCCTGCGGATTCCCATTGTTGCGTCTGTTCTGATTCTTAAAAGATTTCTGATTTGGTTTCAGAACTGCGGGCTTGGTCTTTTTAGTGTTGTTGTTTGAAACAAACAACACTTCCTCTTTCTGGTCCTGTTTGCGTGCTGCCTCCTCAATGCGAAGGCGAGTAATCAGACTCTCTAAGGAGAATTCCTTAGTCTTATGGCGCAAGAAATTCTTAAATTCTTTCCAACCTGGGGGAAGTTTGTCAATAATAACAGCAACTTGAAACTGTTCATTTAAAACCATACCTTCGGAGATGATCTCATGAGCTATTTTCTGCAGCTCATGAGACTGCATCTCTACTGATCTATCGTCTGTCATCTGATATTTCAGGTAGCGGCTCACAGCATACTTCTTCGCCCCTGCCTCCTCTGTATCGTATTTCTTCTGCAGTGCTTCCCAGATCTGCTTCGCTGTCTTGTCTTCTGAATTGTAGTAATCATACAGATCATCACTCAATCCGTTTAGAATAAAATTTTTGCATAAATAATCCTGTTCTGTCCAGCTTTGCAACTGTTTCGATTGTTCGTTCCAGGATGTCATCTGCGCTGCGTCAGTTCCGTCAGGCTTGTCTGGCAACTGCGGTTTCTCGGTGGTAAGAGCAGCAGCCACCTTCCTCATCGTCAGATAGAACTCCATCTTTTGACGCCAGCGTTTGAAGTGCAGACCTTCGAAACGAAATGGAGCAGCAGTCACCAATGGGATCTGGAATGCAGAAGCAGGAGCAGCAGCATCATCTACAGTTGTTGTCGAAGCCATTGTTTCTGTTCGTCTTCAAATTGTTGAAAACAATGGCTGAGTCACGTACTTCGTCGCTTTCTTGAAGACGATTCGGCGATCTGGCCGGTGGTGCAAAACCAGTTCGTACTTTCGCCGCCGCCTCTAGGATAAAACAGCCTCTCTCTGATTAATAACTGATCTGCTTTGCACAAACAAATCAGTGCAGATTTGCACTTTCTGATTTTACTGCTCGAAAATTTCTTAAGATTATTTTAATGGCGGAGAAAGAGAATGCAGATTTTTTTTCTGTTATTGATCTCGTCTAATCTAATGATAATATATAGACGGGGATCAGGGTATTCGAAAAATCTGGTCAGTGGAGAAAAATCGGATCTACGAAAAATACTTGGTCAAAGTTTTACCGCGTCATATAAAAATCGGTTCAGAAATTATTTTCCTGATTTAAAAACTGGTTCGAAAATAGCAGTGTTTTCTGGACCAAAAATATAAGTGTCTACACCACATAGCCAGGGCCCAAAGCCCAAAGCCCGAGCCCGAACCGAGCCGAGCCGGGCCGGGTCGGGTCGGGTCGAGTCGAGTCGGTCGGTCGGGCGCGCGCGTGTGTGGTGGTCATGATGCATGGGCTCCCTCCTCACAACAAAGCATGCATTGGGAGCCCAAGGCCCCATCAAAGCTTCTTAGAAACAAGTATATAAGCTTGCCTCTTCCATATAATCCCATGATATGGGACTATTCACAAATAGGAGCCATCATACACTTATTTCATGTTTTAAATAATTCACAATATTTCCAACAATCCCCCACTTGAATTTTTTAAAATATTATCGAGCAGTTTCTAAACACATAAGACTGTGCATAAACAAAGGTGTCATCCGACTTGAACCTTTGCGTAGTGAATAAGATTCAGTTTTTACTAGAGTGACACGTAGTCTTGAACTCTATTCCTGACATCAAACCACACACAATCTTTTCCATAGTGCAATCAAATAAGCCCGTGCATTTATGGCCATACACGTCTATCCCAGTTTAGTGAACGCTCTAGAAGTTCTGCCCAAAACTCCATAGGAAACGGCCTCATTTCCACATTCACATAGGTGAGTCTATCAAGAGTACTCCTGAAGGTAGGTACTCCACTCCAAATAGAGTATAGATCTCATTAAGAGTTTCTATTAACTCATCCTCTATCACTTCAGGAATACATGCTTCTTAGTTTATTATATAGCATGTTCAACTTCTATCACTACACAACTTGTTATTACCCATTGAACCTATTTCTTGGGATCTCCAGTCATTTAGGTCGGGTTACCATTGTGCATGAGTCAACAATCTAAGGGCAATAGTCCCATTCTTTTAGAAGAATTATGGACTTTCTCTCTTGACAGTCCTTTCGTCAAAGGATCTGCCAAATTTTCTTCACTACGTACGTAATCTACTCTAACGGTACCTGTAGAAAGTAGCTCTCTAACCGTGCTGTGCTTACGACGTATTTGTCGTCTCTTACCGTTATAATAACGGTTCTGAACTTTTGCAATAGCCGCGGTACTATCACAATGTATCAACACAGCCGGTATCGGTTTTTCCCATAAGGGAATCTCAGCTAGCAGATTTCTCAAATATTCTGCTTCTTCACTAGCTGTGGCTAGTGCTATCATCTCAGACTCCATAGTGGACTGAGCCAAAATAGTCTGTTTCTTGGATTTCCAAGAAACAGCTCCTCCAGCGATGCTAAATATATAGCCACTGGTCGCTTTAGAATTATCAGATAAAGTATTCCAGTCTGCATCTGAATATCCTTCAAGTACAGCTGGAAACTTTTCATAATGTAATCCAAGGTTAATTGTTCGTTTAAGGTATCTCATGGCCCTTTCAATAGCATGCCAGTGCTCTATACTAGGTCTACTGGTAAACCTGCACAATAATCCCACGACATAGGCAATGTCGGGTCTAGTACAATCAGTGGCATACCGAAGGCTGCCAATGATGCTCGCATAATCAGACTGTCTTACACCTTCACCAGTGTTCTTAAATAACTTTACACTTGGATCGTATGGTGTACATGCGGGTTTACAGTCAAAGTAATTATATTTCTTTAGTATCTTCTCAATGTAATGAGACTGATCCAAAGAAATTCCCTTTTCTGACCTAGTAATTTTAATACCGAGGATTACACTCGCTTCACCTAGATCTTTCATATCAAAATTAGCACATAATAAGGATTTGACTGAATTTATGGCATGAATGTTTGACCCAAAGATGAGTAGGTCATCTACATAAAGGCATATAATAGTGCAAATGTCATTCTCATATTTGTAATAAATGCATTTGTCACTTTCATTAACTTTAAAATCATTTGAAATGATTAAGTTATCAAATTTTTCATGCCATTGTTTAGGTGCTTGTTTTAAACCATATAATGATTTATCTAACTTGCATACTTTATGTTCTTGACCATGTACTACAAATCCTTCAGGCTGGTCCATATAAATTTCTTCGTCTAATTCACCGTTCAAAAAGGCAGTTTTAACATCCATTTGGTGTATTAGTAAGTTATGAATGGAAGCAAGTGAGATCAATACCCGAATGGATGTTATTCTAGTTACAGGTGAAAAAGTGTCAAAGAAATCTATATTTTCTTTTTGTCTAAAACCTTTAGCTACTAGTCGTGCTTTGTATTTATCTATAGTACCATCAGGTTTTAGTTTCTTTTTAAGCACCCATTTACAGCCTATAGATTTACAACCAGGGGGTAAATCTGCCAAATGCCAAGTCTTATTGGATTCCAGAGAATCCATCTCATCATTTATAGCCTCTCGCCAAAAATCGGCATCTAAAGAAGATAAGGCCTCTTGGAGGTTTAATGGATCCTCCTCTATAGTAAAAGCACAAAAATCCGAGCCAAAGTTTTTCTCGGTTCTTGCTCTTTTACTTCTTCTAGGTTCAGCTTCAGAACTTTTATCAAGTTCTGTTCTTATAGGCGTACTTGATGTGCCCCCACTATTCCTTAATTTAAAAGGAAATTTAGTTTCATAAAAATCGGCATCATTTGATTCAATTATATTGTGTGCATTTAAGTCATAAAATCTGTATGCTTTGCTATTAATAGCATAGCCTATAAATGCACATTCATATGCTCTACTTGCCAATTTTATTCTCTTAGGGTCTGGAATGCGAACATATGCTAAACAACCCCAAGTTCTAAAGTATGAGACATTGGGCTTATGATTATTTAAAATTTCATAAGGTGAAATTTTATTCTTAGATTTAGGGATTCTGTTCAGAACATAGCATACAGTCAATAAAATATCCCCCCACCAATGTTTTGCTGCACCAGAATTTAGTAGAATGGCCACTACTAATTCGGTAAAAGTCCTATTTTTTCTTTCAGCTTTACCGTTCATTTCAGGTGAATAGGGTGCAGTTCTCTCATGTACAATACCATGTAATTTATAGAAGTCCAGAATTGAATTAGATTCATATTCTGTTCCTCTATCACTACGAAGTCTCTTAATCTTTCTATTTACTTGATTCTCAATTTCAGTTTTGAATGTTTTAAACATTTCAAAGGCATCACTTTTATGTTTCATAAGATATACATATGTGAAATCAGAACAATCATCGATAAAAGTGATAAAATAACGATGTCCATGTCTAGTCAAAGTACCATCAAGTTCACATATGTCAGAATGAATCAAGTCTAAGGGTTCAGATTCTCTATTAACAGACTTGTGAGGTTTCTTAGTGATTTTTGCTTGTGTGCAGAATTCACATTTATCAGATTCAGATTCTGCTATCTTAGGTATCATATCTAGAGTGCTCATGTTATTAATTATTCGTTTATTAACATGACATAATCTAGAATGCCAAATATTAAAATCACACAACATATAAGCAGAATTATTCACTTTATTCAATTCAACATTTAATTTGAACATTCCCTCACAAGCATAACCCTTTCCTACAAAGTTTCACTTATACACTATAGTATACAAGTCAGCACCAATAAATTGAGTGAACCCTGCCTTATTGAGAAGATAGCCAGAAACCAGATTCTTCCTCATCTCTGGAGTATGCATAACATCTTTGAGGATTACAGTCTTTCCAGAGGTAAACTTGATCTCCACGTTTCCAACCCCTGCAACTTTAGTGGTGTGGGAATCTCCCAGCAACACTTTCTGATCATCAGCAGCCGTGTATGTGGAGAACATAGCACGATCATAACAGACATGGCGCGAAGCACCAGTGTCTATCCACCAGCCATCTGATCCACCAACAAGGTGAATCTCAGAAATCATAGCCATAAGTGGCTCATCCTCAGTCAAGTTAGCCTGTGGTACAGAGCTAGGCTTGTTCCGACACTTTCGTGCCATATGACCTGGTTTGCCACAGTTGTAACATAGAAACAACTGTCCAGAGTCATTCTTTTGGGCTGGTTTTTGCTGTCCTTTTGGGTTTCCCTGCGGATTCCCATTGTTGCGTCTGTTCTGATTCTTAAAAGATTTCTGATTTGGTTTCAGAACTGCGGGCTTGGTCTTTTTAGTGTTGTTGTTTGAAACAAACAACACTTCCTCTTTCTGGTCCTGTTTGCGTGTTGCCTCCTCAATGCGAAGGCGAGTAATCAGACTCTCTAAGGAGAATTCCTTAGTCTTATGGCGCAAGAAATTCTTAAAATCTTTCCAACCTGGGGGAAGTTTGTCAATAATAACAGCAACTTGAAACTGTTCATCTAAAACCATACCTTCGGAGATGATCTCATGAGCTATTTTCTGCAGCTCATGAGACTGCATCTCTACTGATCTATCGTCTGTCATCTGATATTTCAGGTAGCGGCTCACAGCATACTTCTTCGCCCCTGCCTCCTCTGTATCGTATTTCTTCTGCAGTGCTTCCCAGATCTGCTTCGCTGTCTTGTCTTCTGAATTGTAGTAATCATACAGATCATCACTCAATCCGTTTAGAATAAAATTTTTGCATAAATAATCCTGTTCTGTCCAGCTTTGCAACTGTTTCGATTGTTCGTTCCAGGATGTCATCTGCGCTGCGTCAGTTCCGTCAGGCTTGTCTGGCAACTGCGGTTTCTCGGTGGTAAGAGCAGCAGCCACCTTCCTCATCGTCAGATAGAACTCCATCTTTTGACGCCAGCGTTTGAAGTGCAGACCTTCGAAACGAAATGGAGCAGCAGTCACCAATGGGATCTGGAATGCAGAAGCAGGAGCAGCAGCATCATCTACAGTTGTTGTCGAAGCCATTGTTTCTGTTCGTCTTCAAATTGTTGAAAACAATGGCTGAGTCACGTACTTCGTCGCTTTCTTGAAGACGATTCGGCGATCTGGCCGGTGGTGCAAAACCAGTTCGTACTTTCGCCGTCGCCTCTAGGATAAAACAGCCTCTCTCTGATTAATAACTGATCTGCTTTGCACAAACAAATCAGTGCAGATTTGCACTTTCTGATTTTACTGCTCGAAAATTTCTTAAGATTATTTTAATGGCGGAGAAAGAGAATGCAGATTTTTTTTCTGTTATTGATCTCGTCTAATCTAATGATAATATATAGACGGGGATCAGGGTATTCGAAAAATCTGGTCAGTGGAGAAAAATCGGATCTACGAAAAATACTTGGTCAAAGTTTTACCGCGTCATATAAAAATCGGTTCAGAAATTATTTTCCTGATTTAAAAACTGGTTCGAAAATAGCAGTGTTTTCTGGACCAAAAATATAAGTGTCTACACCACATAGCCAGGGCCCAAAGCCCAAAGCCCGAGCCCGAACCGAACCGAGCCGAGCCGGGCCGGGTCGGGTCGAGTCGAGTCGGTCGGTCGGGCGCGCGCGTATGTGGTGGTCATGATGCATGGGCTCCCTCCTCACAACAAAGCATGCATTGGGAGCCCAAGGCCCCATCAAAGCTTCTTAGAAACAAGTATATAAGCTTGCCTCTTCCATATAATCCCATGATATGGGACTATTCACAAATAGGAGCCATCATACACTTATTTCATGTTTTAAATAATTCACAATATTTCCAACAATCCCCCACTTGAATTTTTTAAAATATTATCGAGCAGTTTCTAAACACATAAGACTGTGCATAAACAAAGGTGTCATCCGACTTGAACCTTTGCGTAGTGAATAAGATTCAGTTTTTACTAGAGTGACACGTAGTCTTGAACTCTATTCCTGACATCAAACCACACACAATCTTTTCCATAGTGCAATCAAATAAGCCCGTGCATTTATGGCCATACACGTCTATCCCAGTTTAGTGAACGCTCTAGAAGTTCTGCCCAAAACTCCATAGGAAACGGCCTCATTTCCACATTCACATAGGTGAGTCTATCAAGAGTACTCCTGAAGGTAGGTACTCTACTCCAAATAGAGTATAGATCTCATTAAGAGTTTCTATTAACTCATCCTCTATCACTTCAGGAATACATGCTTCTTAGTTTATTATATAGCATGTTCAACTTCTATCACTACACAACTTGTTATTACCCATTGAACCTATTTCTTGGGATCTCCAGTCATTTAGGTCGGGTTACCATTGTGCGTGAGTCAACAATCTAAGGGCAATAGTCCCATTCTTTTAGAAGAATTATGGACTTTCTCTCTTGACAGTCCTTTCGTCAAAGGATCTGCCAAATTTTCTTCACTACGTACGTAATCTACTCTAACGGTACCTGTAGAAAGTAGCTCTCTAACCGTGCTGTGCTTACGACGTATTTGTCGTCTCTTACCGTTATAATAACGGTTCTGAACTTTTGCAATAGCCGCGGTACTATCACAATGTATCAACACAGCCGGTATCGGTTTTTCCCATAAGGGAATCTCAGCTAGCAGATTTCTCAAATATTCTGCTTCTTCACTAGCTGTGGCTAGTGCTATCATCTCAGACTCCATAGTGGACTGAGCCAAAATAGTCTGTTTCTTGGATTTCCAAGAAACAGCTCCTCCAGCGATGCTAAATATATAGCCACTGGTCGCTTTAGAATTATCAGATAAAGTATTCCAGTCTGCATCTGAATATCCTTCAAGTACAGCTGGAAACTTTTCATAATGTAATCCAAGGTTAATTGTTCGTTTAAGGTATCTCATGACCCTTTCAATAGCATGCCAGTGCTCTATACTAGGTCTACTGGTAAACCTGCACAATAATCCCACGACATAGGCAATGTCGGGTCTAGTACAATCAGTGGCATACCGAAGGCTGCCAATGATGCTCGCATAATCAGACTGTCTTACACCTTCACCAGTGTTCTTAAATAACTTTACACTTGGATCGTATGGTGTACATGCGGGTTTACAGTCAAAGTAATTATATTTCTTTAGTATCTTCTCAATGTAATGAGACTGATCCAAAGAAATTCCCTTTTCTGACCTAGTAATTTTAATACCGAGGATTACACTCGCTTCACCTAGATCTTTCATATCAAAATTAGCACATAATAAGGATTTGACTGAATTTATGGCATGAATGTTTGACCCAAAGATGAGTAGGTCATCTACATAAAGGCATATAATAGTGCAAATGTCATTCTCATATTTGTAATAAATGCATTTGTCACTTTCATTAACTTTAAAATCATTTGAAATGATTAAGTTATCAAATTTTTCATGCCATTGTTTAGGTGCTTGTTTTAAACCATATAATGATTTATCTAACTTGCATACTTTATGTTCTTGACCATGTACTACAAATCCTTCAGGCTGGTCCATATAAATTTCTTCGTCTAATTCACCGTTCAAAAAGGCAGTTTTAACATCCATTTGGTGTATTAGTAAGTTATGAATGGAAGCAAGTGAGATCAATACCCGAATGGATGTTATTCTAGTTACAGGTGAAAAAGTGTCAAAGAAATCTATATTTTCTTTTTGTCTAAAACCTTTAGCTACTAGTCGTGCTTTGTATTTATCTATAGTACCATCAGGTTTTAGTTTCTTTTTAAGCACCCATTTACAGCCTATAGATTTACAACCAGGGGGTAAATCTGCCAAATGCCAAGTCTTATTGGATTCCAGAGAATCCATCTCATCATTTATAGCCTCTCGCCAAAAATCGGCATCTAAAGAAGATAAGGCCTCTTGGAGGTTTAATGGATCCTCCTCTATAGTAAAAGCACAAAAATCCGAGCCAAAGTTTTTCTCGGTTCTTGCTCTTTTACTTCTTCTAGGTTCAGCTTCAGAACTTTTATCAAGTTCTGTTCTTATAGGCGTACTTGATGTGCCCCCACTATTCCTTAATTTAAAAGGAAAATTAGTTTCATAAAAATCGGCATCATTTGATTCAATTATATTATGTGCATTTAAGTCATAAAATCTGTATGCTTTGCTATTAATAGCATAGCCTATAAATGCACATTCATATGCTCTACTTGCCAATTTTATTCTCTTAAGGTCTGGAATGCGAACATATGCTAAACAACCCCAAGTTCTAAAGTATGAGACATTGGGCTTATGATTATTTAAAATTTCATAAGGTGAAATTTTATTCTTAGATTTAGGGATTCTGTTCAGAACATAGCATACAGTCAATAAAATATCCCCCCACCAATGTTTTGCTGCACCAGAATTTAGTAGGATGGCCACTACTAATTCGGTAAAAGTCCTATTTTTTCTTTCAGCTTTACCGTTCATTTCAGGTGAATAGGGTGCAGTTCTCTCATGTACAATACCATGTAATTTATAGAAGTCCAGAATTGAATTAGATTCATATTCTGTTCCTCTATCACTACGAAGTCTCTTAATCTTTCTATTTACTTGATTCTCAATTTCAGTTTTGAATGTTTTAAACATTTCAAAGGCATCACTTTTATGTTTCATAAGATATACATATGTGAAATCAGAACAATCATCGATAAAAGTGATAAAATAACGATGTCCATGTCTAGTCAAAGTACCATCAAGTTCACATATGTCAGAATGAATCAAGTCTAAGGGTTCAGATTCTCTATTAACAGACTTGTGAGGTTTCTTAGTGATTTTTGCTTGTGTGCAGAATTCACATTTATCAGATTCAGATTCTGCTATCTTAGGTATCATATCTAGAGTGCTCATGTTATTAATTATTCGTTTATTAACATGACATAATCTAGAATGCCAAATATTAAAATCACACAACATATAAGCAGAATTATTCACTTTATTCAATTCAACATTTAATTTGAACATTCCCTCACAAGCATAACCCTTTCCTACAAAGTTTCCCTTATACACTATAGTATACAAGTCAGCACCAATAAATTGAGTGAACCCTGCCTTATTGAGAAGATAGCCAGAAACCAGATTCTTCCTCATCTCTGGAGTATGCATAACATCTTTGAGGATTACAGTCTTTCCAGAGGTAAACTTGATCTCCACGTTTCCAACCCCTGCAACTTTAGTGGTGTGGGAATCTCCCAGCAACACTTTCTGATCATCAGCAGCCGTGTATGTGGAGAACATAGCACGATCATAACAGACATGGCGCGAAGCACCAGTGTCTATCCACCAGCCATCTGATCCACCAACAAGGTGAATATCAGAAATCATAGCCATAAGTGGCTCATCCTCAGTCAAGTTAGCCTGTGGTACAGAGCTAGGCTTGTTCCGACACTTTCGTGCCATATGACCTGGTTTGCCACAGTTGTAACATAGAAACAACTGTCCAGAGTCATTCTTTTGGGCTGGTTTTTGCTGTCCTTTTGGGTTTCCCTGCGGATTCCCATTGTTGCGTCTGTTCTGATTCTTAAAAGATTTCTGATTTGGTTTCAGAACTGCGGGCTTGGTCTTTTTAGTGTTGTTGTTTGAAACAAACAACACTTCCTCTTTCTGGTCCTGTTTGCGTGCTGCCTCCTCAATGCGAAGGCGAGTAATCAGACTCTCTAAGGAGAATTCCTTAGTCTTATGGCGCAAGAAATTCTTAAAATCTTTCCAACCTGGGGGAAGTTTGTCAATAATAACAGCAACTTGAAACTGTTCATCTAAAACCATACCTTCGGAGATGATCTCATGAGCTATTTTCTGCAGCTCATGAGACTGCATCTCTACTGATCTATCGTCTGTCATCTGATATTTCAGGTAGCGGCTCACAGCATACTTCTTCGCCCCTGCCTCCTCTGTATCGTATTTCTTCTGCAGTGCTTCCCAGATCTGCTTCGCTGTCTTGTCTTCTGAATTGTAGTAATCATACAGATCATCACTCAATCCGTTTAGAATAAAATTTTTGCATAAATAATCCTGTTCTGTCCAGCTTTGCAACTGTTTCGATTGTTCGTTCCAGGATGTCATCTGCGCTGCGTCAGTTCCGTCAGGCTTGTCTGGCAACTGCGGTTTCTCGGTGGTAAGAGCAGCAGCCACCTTCCTCATCGTCAGATAGAACTCCATCTTTTGACGCCAGCGTTTGAAGTGCAGACCTTCGAAACGAAATGGAGCAGCAGTCACCAATGGGATCTGGAATGCAGAAGCAGGAGCAGCAGCATCATCTACAGTTGTTGTCGAAGCCATTGTTTCTGTTCGTCTTCAAATTGTTGAAAACAATGGCTGAGTCACGTACTTCGTCGCTTTCTTGAAGACGATTCGGCGATCTGGCCGGTGGTGCAAAACCAGTTCGTACTTTCGCCGCCGCCTCTAGGATAAAACAGCCTCTCTCTGATTAATAACTGATCTGCTTTGCACAAACAAATCAGTGCAGATTTGCACTTTCTGATTTTACTGCTCGAAAATTTCTTAAGATTATTTTAATGGCGGAGAAAGAGAATGCAGATTTTTTTTCTGTTATTGATCTCGTCTAATCTAATGATAATATATAGACGGGGATCAGGGTATTCGAAAAATCTGGTCAGTGGAGAAAAATCGGATCTACGAAAAATACTTGGTCAAAGTTTTACCGCGTCATATAAAAATCGGTTCAGAAATTATTTTCCTGATTTAAAAACTGGTTCGAAAATAGCAGTGTTTTCTGGACCAAAAATATAAGTGTCTACACCACATAGCCAGGGCCCAAAGCCCAAAGCCCGAGCCCGAACCGAACCGAGCCGAGCCGGGCCGGGTCGGGTCGAGTCGAGTCGGTCGGTCGGGCGCGCGCGTGTGTGGTGGTCATGATGCATGGGCTCCCTCCTCACAACAAAGCATGCATTGGGAGCCCAAGGCCCCATCAAAGCTTCTTAGAAACAAGTATATAAGCTTGCCTCTTCCATATAATCCCATGATATGGGACTATTCACAAATAGGAGCCATCATACACTTATTTCATGTTTTAAATAATTCACAATATTTCCAACAATCCCCCACTTGAATTTTTTAAAATATTATCGAGCAGTTTCTAAACACATAAGACTGTGCATAAACAAAGGTGTCATCCGACTTGAACCTTTGCGTAGTGAATAAGATTCAGTTTTTACTAGAGTGACACGTAGTCTTGAACTCTATTCCTGACATCAAACCACACACAATCTTTTCCATAGTGCAATCAAATAAGCCCGTGCATTTATGGCCATACACGTCTATCCCAGTTTAGTGAACGCTCTAGAAGTTCTGCCCAAAACTCCATAGGAAACGGCCTCATTTCCACATTCACATAGGTGAGTCTATCAAGAGTACTCCTGAAGGTAGGTACTCCACTCCAAATAGAGTATAGATCTCATTAAGAGTTTCTATTAACTCATCCTCTATCACTTCAGGAATACATGCTTCTTAGTTTATTATATAGCATGTTCAACTTCTATCACTACACAACTTGTTATTACCCATTGAACCTATTTCTTGGGATCTCCAGTCATTTAGGTCGGGTTACCATTGTGCGTGAGTCAACAATCTAAGGGCAATAGTCCCATTCTTTTAGAAGAATTATGGACTTTCTCTCTTGACAGTCCTTTCGTCAAAGGATCTGCCAAATTTTCTTCACTACGTACGTAATCTACTCTAACGGTACCTGTAGAAAGTAGCTCTCTAACCGTGCTGTGCTTACGACGTATTTGTCGTCTCTTACCGTTATAATAACGGTTCTGAACTTTTGCAATAGCCGCGGTACTATCACAATGTATCAACACAGCCGGTATCGGTTTTTCCCATAAGGGAATCTCAGCTAGCAGATTTCTCAAATATTCTGCTTCTTCACTAGCTGTGGCTAGTGCTATCATCTCAGACTCCATAGTGGACTGAGCCAAAATAGTCTGTTTCTTGGATTTCCAAGAAACAGCTCCTCCAGCGATGCTAAATATATAGCCACTGGTCGCTTTAGAATTATCAGATAAAGTATTCCAGTCTGCATCTGAATATCCTTCAAGTACAGCTGGAAACTTTTCATAATGTAATCCAAGGTTAATTGTTCGTTTAAGGTATCTCATGACCCTTTCAATAGCATGCCAGTGCTCTATACTAGGTCTACTGGTAAACCTGCACAATAATCCCACGACATAGGCAATGTCGGGTCTAGTACAATCAGTGGCATACCGAAGGCTGCCAATGATGCTCGCATAATCAGACTGTCTTACACCTTCACCAGTGTTCTTAAATAACTTTACACTTGGATCGTATGGTGTACATGCGGGTTTACAGTCAAAGTAATTATATTTCTTTAGTATCTTCTCAATGTAATGAGACTGATCCAAAGAAATTCCCTTTTCTGACCTAGTAATTTTAATACCGAGGATTACACTCGCTTCACCTAGATCTTTCATATCAAAATTAGCACATAATAAGGATTTGACTGAATTTATGGCATGAATGTTTGACCCAAAGATGAGTAGGTCATCTACATAAAGGCATATAATAGTGCAAATGTCATTCTCATATTTGTAATAAATGCATTTGTCACTTTCATTAACTTTAAAATCATTTGAAATGATTAAGTTATCAAATTTTTCATGCCATTGTTTAGGTGCTTGTTTTAAACCATATAATGATTTATCTAACTTGCATACTTTATGTTCTTGACCATGTACTACAAATCCTTCAGGCTGGTCCATATAAATTTCTTCGTCTAATTCACCGTTCAAAAAGGCAGTTTTAACATCCATTTGGTGTATTAGTAAGTTATGAATGGAAGCAAGTGAGATCAATACCCGAATGGATGTTATTCTAGTTACAGGTGAAAAAGTGTCAAAGAAATCTATATTTTCTTTTTGTCTAAAACCTTTAGCTACTAGTCGTGCTTTGTATTTATCTATAGTACCATCAGGTTTTAGTTTCTTTTTAAGCACCCATTTACAGCCTATAGATTTACAACCAGGGGGTAAATCTGCCAAATGCCAAGTCTTATTGGATTCCAGAGAATCCATCTCATCATTTATAGCCTCTCGCCAAAAATCGGCATCTAAAGAAGATAAGGCCTCTTGGAGGTTTAATGGATCCTCCTCTATAGTAAAAGCACAAAAATCCGAGCCAAAGTTTTTCTCGGTTCTTGCTCTTTTACTTCTTCTAGGTTCAGCTTCAGAACTTTTATCAAGTTCTGTTCTTATAGGCGTACTTGATGTGCCCCCACTATTCCTTAATTTAAAAGGAAATTTAGTTTCATAAAAATCGGCATCATTTGATTCAATTATATTGTGTGCATTTAAGTCATAAAATCTGTATGCTTTGCTATTAATAGCATAGCCTATAAATGCACATTCATATGCTCTACTTGCCAATTTTATTCTCTTAGGGTCTGGAATGCGAACATATGCTAAACAACCCCAAGTTCTAAAGTATGAGACATTGGGCTTATGATTATTTAAAATTTCATAAGGTGAAATTTTATTCTTAGATTTAGGGATTCTGTTCAGAACATAGCATACAGTCAATAAAATATCCCCCCACCAATGTTTTGCTGCACCAGAATTTAGTAGAATGGCCACTACTAATTCGGTAAAAGTCCTATTTTTTCTTTCAGCTTTACCGTTCATTTCAGGTGAATAGGGTGCAGTTCTCTCATGTACAATACCATGTAATTTATAGAAGTCCAGAATTGAATTAGATTCATATTCTGTTCCTCTATCACTACGAAGTCTCTTAATCTTTCTATTTACTTGATTCTCAATTTCAGTTTTGAATGTTTTAAACATTTCAAAGGCATCACTTTTATGTTTCATAAGATATACATATGTGAAATCAGAACAATCATCGATAAAAGTGATAAAATAACGATGTCCATGTCTAGTCAAAGTACCATCAAGTTCACATATGTCAGAATGAATCAAGTCTAAGGGTTCAGATTCTCTATTAACAGACTTGTGAGGTTTCTTAGTGATTTTTGCTTGTGTGCAGAATTCACATTTATCAGATTCAGATTCTGCTATCTTAGGTATCATATCTAGAGTGCTCATGTTATTAATTATTCGTTTATTAACATGACATAATCTAGAATGCCAAATATTAAAATCACACAACATATAAGCAGAATTATTCACTTTATTCAATTCAACATTTAATTTGAACATTCCCTCACAAGCATAACCCTTTCCTACAAAGTTTCACTTATACACTATAGTATACAAGTCAGCACCAATAAATTGAGTGAACCCTGCCTTATTGAGAAGATAGCCAGAAACCAGATTCTTCCTCATCTCTGGAGTATGCATAACATCTTTGAGGATTACAGTCTTTCCAGAGGTAAACTTGATCTCCACGTTTCCAACCCCTGCAACTTTAGTGGTGTGGGAATCTCCCAGCAACACTTTCTGATCATCAGCAGCCGTGTATGTGGAGAACATAGCACGATCATAACAGACATGGCGCGAAGCACCAGTGTCTATCCACCAGCCATCTGATCCACCAACAAGGTGAATCTCAGAAATCATAGCCATAAGTGGCTCATCCTCAGTCAAGTTAGCCTGTGGTACAGAGCTAGGCTTGTTCCGACACTTTCGTGCCATATGACCTGGTTTGCCACAGTTGTAACATAGAAACAACTGTCCAGAGTCATTCTTTTGGGCTGGTTTTTGCTGTCCTTTTGGGTTTCCCTGCGGATTCCCATTGTTGCGTCTGTTCTGATTCTTAAAAGATTTCTGATTTGGTTTCAGAACTGCGGGCTTGGTCTTTTTAGTGTTGTTGTTTGAAACAAACAACACTTCCTCTTTCTGGTCCTGTTTGCGTGCTGCCTCCTCAATGCGAAGGCGAGTAATCAGACTCTCTAAGGAGAATTCCTTAGTCTTATGGCGCAAGAAATTCTTAAAATCTTTCCAACCTGGGGGAAGTTTGTCAATAATAACAGCAACTTGAAACTGTTCATCTAAAACCATACCTTCGGAGATGATCTCATGAGCTATTTTCTGCAGCTCATGAGACTGCATCTCTACTGATCTATCGTCTGTCATCTGATATTTCAGGTAGCGGCTCACAGCATACTTCTTCGCCCCTGCCTCCTCTGTATCGTATTTCTTCTGCAGTGCTTCCCAGATCTGCTTCGCTGTCTTGTCTTCTGAATTGTAGTAATCATACATATCATCACTCAATCCGTTTAGAATAAATTTTTTGCATAAATAATCCTGTTCTGTCCAGCTTTGCAACTGTTTCGATTGTTCGTTCCAGGATGTCATCTGCGCTGCGTCAGTTCCGTCAGTTCCGTCAGGCTTGTCTGGCAACTGCGGTTTCTCGGTGGTAAGAGCAGCAGCCACCTTCCTCATCGTCAGATAGAACTCCATCTTTTGACGCCAGCGTTTGAAGTGCAGACCTTCGAAACGAAATGGAGCAGCAGTCACCAATGGGATCTGGAATGCAGAAGCAGGAGCAGCAGCATCATCTACAGTTGTTGTCGAAGCCATTGTTTCTGTTCGTCTTCAAATTGTTGAAAACAATGGCTGAGTCACGTACTTCGTCGCTTTCTTGAAGACGATTCGGCGATCTGGCCGGTGGTGCAAAACCAGTTCGTACTTTCGCCGCCGCCTCTAGGATAAAACAGCCTCTCTCTGATTAATAACTGATCTGCTTTGCACAAACAAATCAGTGCAGATTTGCACTTTCTGATTTTACTGCTCGAAAATTTCTTAAGATTATTTTAATGGCGGAGAAAGAGAATGCAGATTTTTTTTCTGTTATTGATCTCGTCTAATCTAATGATAATATATAGACGGGGATCAGGGTATTCGAAAAATCTGGTCAGTGGAGAAAAATCGGATCTACGAAAAATACTTGGTCAAAGTTTTACCGCGTCATATAAAAATCGGTTCAGAAATTATTTTCCTGATTTAAAAACTGGTTCGAAAATAGCAGTGTTTTCTGGACCAAAAATATAAGTGTCTACACCACATAGCCAGGGCCCAAAGCCCAAAGCCCGAGCCCGAACCGAACCGAGCCGAGCCGGGCCGGGTCGGGTCGAGTCGAGTCGGTCGGTCGGGCGCGCGCGTGTGTGGTGGTCATGATGCATGGGCTCCCTCCTCACAACAAAGCATGCATTGGGAGCCCAAGGCCCCATCAAAGCTTCTTAGAAACAAGTATATAAGCTTGCCTCTTCCATATAATCCCATGATATGGGACTATTCACAAATAGGAGCCATCATACACTTATTTCATGTTTTAAATAATTCACAATATTTCCAACAATCCCCCACTTGAATTTTTTAAAATATTATCGAGCAGTTTCTAAACACATAAGACTGTGCATAAACAAAGGTGTCATCCGACTTGAACCTTTGCGTAGTGAATAAGATTCAGTTTTTACTAGAGTGACACGTAGTCTTGAACTCTATTCCTGACATCAAACCACACACAATCTTTTCCATAGTGCAATCAAATAAGCCCGTGCATTTATGGCCATACACGTCTATCCCAGTTTAGTGAACGCTCTAGAAGTTCTGCCCAAAACTCCATAGGAAACGGCCTCATTTCCACATTCACATAGGTGAGTCTATCAAGAGTACTCCTGAAGGTAGGTACTCCACTCCAAATAGAGTATAGATCTCATTAAGAGTTTCTATTAACTCATCCTCTATCACTTCGGGAATACATGCTTCTTAGTTTATTATATAGCATGTTCAACTTCTATCACTACACAACTTGTTATTACCCATTGAACCTATTTCTTGGGATCTCCAGTCATTTAGGTCGGGTTACCATTGTGCGTGAGTCAACAATCTAAGGGCAATAGTCCCATTCTTTTAGAAGAATTATGGACTTTCTCTCTTGACAGTCCTTTCGTCAAAGGATCTGCCAAATTTTCTTCACTACGTACGTAATCTACTCTAACGGTACCTGTAGAAAGTAGCTCTCTAACCGTGCTGTGCTTACGACGTATTTGTCGTCTCTTACCGTTATAATAACGGTTCTGAACTTTTGCAATAGCCGCGGTACTATCACAATGTATCAACACAGCCGGTATCGGTTTTTCCCATAAGGGAATCTCAGCTAGCAGATTTCTCAAATATTCTGCTTCTTCACTAGCTGTGGCTAGTGCTATCATCTCAGACTCCATAGTGGACTGAGCCAAAATAGTCTGTTTCTTGGATTTCCAAGAAACAGCTCCTCCAGCGATGCTAAATATATAGCCACTGGTCGCTTTAGAATTATCAGATAAAGTATTCCAGTCTGCATCTGAATATCCTTCAAGTACAGCTGGAAACTTTTCATAATGTAATCCAAGGTTAATTGTTCGTTTAAGGTATCTCATGACCCTTTCAATAGCATGCCAGTGCTCTATACTAGGTCTACTGGTAAACCTGCACAATAATCCCACGACATAGGCAATGTCGGGTCTAGTACAATCAGTGGCATACCGAAGGCTGCCAATGATGCTCGCATAATCAGACTGTCTTACACCTTCACCAGTGTTCTTAAATAACTTTACACTTGGATCGTATGGTGTACATGCGGGTTTACAGTCAAAGTAATTATATTTCTTTAGTATCTTCTCAATGTAATGAGACTGATCCAAAGAAATTCCCTTTTCTGACCTAGTAATTTTAATACCGAGGATTACACTCGCTTCACCTAGATCTTTCATATCAAAATTAGCACATAATAAGGATTTGACTGAATTTATGGCATGAATGTTTGACCCAAAGATGAGTAGGTCATCTACATAAAGGCATATAATAGTGCAAATGTCATTCTCATATTTGTAATAAATGCATTTGTCACTTTCATTAACTTTAAAATCATTTGAAATGATTAAGTTATCAAATTTTTCATGCCATTGTTTAGGTGCTTGTTTTAAACCATATAATGATTTATCTAACTTGCATACTTTATGTTCTTGACCATGTACTACAAATCCTTCAGGCTGGTCCATATAAATTTCTTCGTCTAATTCACCGTTCAAAAAGGCAGTTTTAACATACATTTGGTGTATTAGTAAGTTATGAATGGAAGCAAGTGAGATCAATACCCGAATGGATGTTATTCTAGTTACAGGTGAAAAAGTGTCAAAGAAATCTATATTTTCTTTTTGTCTAAAACCTTTAGCTACTAGTCGTGCTTTGTATTTATCTATAGTACCATCAGGTTTTAGTTTCTTTTTAAGCACCCATTTACAGCCTATAGATTTACAACCAGGGGGTAAATCTGCCAAATGCCAAGTCTTATTGGATTCCAGAGAATCCATCTCATCATTTATAGCCTCTCGCCAAAAATCGGCATCTAAAGAAGATAAGGCCTCTTGGAGGTTTAATGGATCCTCCTCTATAGTAAAAGCACAAAAATCCGAGCCAAAGTTTTTCTCGGTTCTTGCTCTTTTACTTCTTCTAGGTTCAGCTTCAGAACTTTTATCAAGTTCTGTTCTTATAGGCGTACTTGATGTGCCCCCACTATTCCTTAATTTAAAAGGAAATTTAGTTTCATAAAAATCGGCATCATTTGATTCAATTATATTATGTGCATTTAAGTCATAAAATCTGTATGCTTTGCTATTAATAGCATAGCCTATAAATGCACATTCATATGCTCTACTTGCCAATTTTATTCTCTTAGGGTCTGGAATGCGAACATATGCTAAACAACCCCAAGTTCTAAAGTATGAGACATTGGGCTTATGATTATTTAAAATTTCATAAGGTGAAATTTTATTCTTAGATTTAGGGATTCTGTTCAGAACATAGCATACAGTCAATAAAATATCCCCCCACCAATGTTTTGCTGCACCAGAATTTAGTAGGATGGCCACTACTAATTCGGTAAAAGTCCTATTTTTTCTTTCAGCTTTACCGTTCATTTCATGTGAATAGGGTGCAGTTCTCTCATGTACAATACCATGTAATTTATAGAAGTCCAGAATTGAATTAGATTCATATTCTGTTCCTCTATCACTACGAAGTCTCTTAATCTTTCTATTTACTTGATTCTCAATTTCAGTTTTGAATGTTTTAAACATTTCAAAGGCATCACTTTTATGTTTCATAAGATATACATATGTGAAATCAGAACAATCATCGATAAAAGTGATAAAATAACGATGTCCATGTCTAGTCAAAGTACCATCAAGTTCACATATGTCAGAATGAATCAAGTCTAAGGGTTCAGATTCTCTATTAACAGACTTGTGAGGTTTCTTAGTGATTTTTGCTTGTGTGCAGAATTCACATTTATCAGATTCAGATTCTGCTATCTTAGGTATCATATCTAGAGTGCTCATGTTATTAATTATTCGTTTATTAACATGACATAATCTAGAATGCCAAATATTAAAATCACACAACATATAAGCAGAATTATTCACTTTATTCAATTCAACATTTAATTTGAACATTCCCTCACAAGCATAACCCTTTCCTACAAAGTTTCCCTTATACACTATAGTATACAAGTCAGCACCAATAAATTGAGTGAACCCTGCCTTATTGAGAAGATAGCCAGAAACCAGATTCTTCCTCATCTCTGGAGTATGCATAACATCTTTGAGGATTACAGTCTTTCCAGAGGTAAACTTGATCTCCACGTTTCCAACCCCTGCAACTTTAGTGGTGTGGGAATCTCCCAGCAACACTTTCTGATCATCAGCAGCCGTGTATGTGGAGAACATAGCACGATCATAACAGACATGGCGCGAAGCACCAGTGTCTATCCACCAGCCATCTGATCCACCAACAAGGTGAATCTCAGAAATCATAGCCATAAGTGGCTCATCCTCAGTCAAGTTAGCCTGTGGTACAGAGCTAGGCTTGTTCCGACACTTTCGTGCCATATGACCTGGTTTGCCACAGTTGTAACATAGAAACAACTGTCCAGAGTCATTCTTTTGGGCTGGTTTTTGCTGTCCTTTTGGGTTTCCCTGCGGATTCCCATTGTTGCGTCTGTTCTGATTCTTAAAAGATTTCTGATTTGGTTTCAGAACTGCGGGCTTGGTCTTTTTAGTGTTGTTGTTTGAAACAAACAACACTTCCTCTTTCTGGTCCTGTTTGCGTGCTGCCTCCTCAATGCGAAGGCGAGTAATCAGACTCTCTAAGGAGAATTCCTTAGTCTTATGGCGCAAGAAATTCTTAAAATCTTTCCAACCTGGGGGAAGTTTGTCAATAATAACAGCAACTTGAAACTGTTCATCTAAAACCATACCTTCGGAGATGATCTCATGAGCTATTTTCTGCAGCTCATGAGACTGCATCTCTACTGATCTATCGTCTGTCATCTGATATTTCAGGTAGCGGCTCACAGCATACTTCTTCGCCCCTGCCTCCTCTGTATCGTATTTCTTCTGCAGTGCTTCCCAGATCTGCTTCGCTGTCTTGTCTTCTGAATTGTAGTAATCATACAGATCATCACTCAATCCGTTTAGAATAAAATTTTTGCATAAATAATCCTGTTCTGTCCAGCTTTGCAACTGTTTCGATTGTTCGTTCCAGGATGTCATCTGCGCTGCGTCAGTTCCGTCAGGCTTGTCTGGCAACTGCGGTTTCTCGGTGGTAAGAGCAGCAGCCACCTTCCTCATCGTCAGATAGAACTCCATCTTTTGACGCCAGCGTTTGAAGTGCAGACCTTCGAAACGAAATGGAGCAGCAGTCACCAATGGGATCTGGAATGCAGAAGCAGGAGCAGCAACATCATCTACAGTTGTTGTCGAAGCCATTGTTTCTGTTCGTCTTCAAATTGTTGAAAACAATGGCTGAGTCACGTACTTCGTCGCTTTCTTGAAGACGATTCGGCGATCTGGCCGGTGGTGCAAAACCAGTTCGTACTTTCGCCGCCGCCTCTAGGATAAAACAGCCTCTCTCTGATTAATAACTGATCTGCTTTGCACAAACAAATCAGTGCAGATTTGCACTTTCTGATTTTACTGCTCGAAAATTTCTTAAGATTATTTTAATGGCGGAGAAAGAGAATGCAGATTTTTTTTCTGTTATTGATCTCGTCTAATCTAATGATAATATATAGACGGGGATCAGGGTATTCGAAAAATCTGGTCAGTGGAGAAAAATCGGATCTACGAAAAATACTTGGTCAAAGTTTTACCGCGTCATATAAAAATCGGTTCAGAAATTATTTTCCTGATTTAAAAACTGGTTCGAAAATAGCAGTGTTTTCTGGACCAAAAATATAAGTGTCTACACCACATAGCCAGGGCCCAAAGCCCAAAGCCCGAGCCCGAGCCCGAACCGAGCCGAGCCGGGCCGGGTCGGGTCGAGTCGAGTCGGTCGGTCGGGCGCGCGCGTGTGTGGTGGTCATGATGCATGGGCTCCCTCCTCACAACAAAGCATGCATTGGGAGCCCAAGGCCCCATCAAAGCTTCTTAGAAACAAGTATATAAGCTTGCCTCTTCCGTATAATCCCATGATATGGGACTATTCACAAATAGGAGCCATCATACACTTATTTCATGTTTTAAATAATTCACAATATTTCCAACAATCCCCCACTTGAATTTTTTAAAATATTATCGAGCAGTTTCTAAACACATAAGACTGTGCATAAACAAAGGTGTCATCCGACTTGAACCTTTGCGTAGTGAATAAGATTCAGTTTTTACTAGAGTGACACGTAGTCTTGAACTCTATTCCTGACATCAAACCACACACAATCTTTTCCATAGTGCAATCAAATAAGCCCGTGCATTTATGGCCATACACGTCTATCCCAGTTTAGTGAACGCTCTAGAAGTTCTGCCCAAAACTCCATAGGAAACGGCCTCATTTCCACATTCACATAGGTGAGTCTATCAAGAGTACTCCTGAAGGTAGGTACTCCACTCCAAATAGAGTATAGATCTCATTAAGAGTTTCTATTAACTCATCCTCTATCACTTCAGGAATACATGCTTCTTAGTTTATTATATAGCATGTTCAACTTCTATCACTACACAACTTGTTATTACCCATTGAACCTATTTCTTGGGATCTCCAGTCATTTAGGTCGGGTTACCATTGTGCGTGAGTCAACAATCTAAGGGCAATAGTCCCATTCTTTTAGAAGAATTATGGACTTTCTCTCTTGACAGTCCTTTCGTCAAAGGATCTGCCAAATTTTCTTCACTACGTACGTAATCTACTCTAACGGTACCTGTAGAAAGTAGCTCTCTAACCGTGCTGTGCTTACGACGTATTTGTCGTCTCTTACCGTTATAATAACGGTTCTGAACTTTTGCAATAGCCGCGGTACTATCACAATGTATCAACACAGCCGGTATCGGTTTTTCCCATAAGGGAATCTCAGCTAGCAGATTTCTCAAATATTCTGCTTCTTCACTAGCTGTGGCTAGTGCTATCATCTCAGACTCCATAGTGGACTGAGCCAAAATAGTCTGTTTCTTGGATTTCCAAGAAACAGCTCCTCCAGCGATGCTAAATATATAGCCACTGGTCGCTTTAGAATTATCAGATAAAGTATTCCAGTCTGCATCTGAATATCCTTCAAGTACAGCTGGAAACTTTTCATAATGTAATCCAAGGTTAATTGTTCGTTTAAGGTATCTCATGACCCTTTCAATAGCATGCCAGTGCTCTATACTAGGTCTACTGGTAAACCTGCACAATAATCCCACGACATAGGCAATGTCGGGTCTAGTACAATCAGTGGCATACCGAAGGCTGCCAATGATGCTCGCATAATCAGACTGTCTTACACCTTCACCAGTGTTCTTAAATAACTTTACACTTGGATCGTATGGTGTACATGCGGGTTTACAGTCAAAGTAATTATATTTCTTTAGTATCTTCTCAATGTAATGAGACTGATCCAAAGAAATTCCCTTTTCTGACCTAGTAATTTTAATACCGAGGATTACACTCGCTTCACCTAGATCTTTCATATCAAAATTAGCACATAATAAGGATTTGACTGAATTTATGGCATGAATGTTTGACCCAAAGATGAGTAGGTCATCTACATAAAGGCATATAATAGTGCAAATGTCATTCTCATATTTGTAATAAATGCATTTGTCACTTTCATTAACTTTAAAATCATTTGAAATGATTAAGTTATCAAATTTTTCATGCCATTGTTTAGGTGCTTGTTTTAAACCATATAATGATTTATCTAACTTGCATACTTTATGTTCTTGACCATGTACTACAAATCCTTCAGGCTGGTCCATATAAATTTCTTCGTCTAATTCACCGTTCAAAAAGGCAGTTTTAACATCCATTTGGTGTATTAGTAAGTTATGAATGGAAGCAAGTGAGATCAATACCCGAATGGATGTTATTCTAGTTACAGGTGAAAAAGTGTCAAAGAAATCTATATTTTCTTTTTGTCTAAAACCTTTAGCTACTAGTCGTGCTTTGTATTTATCTATAGTACCATCAGGTTTTAGTTTCTTTTTAAGCACCCATTTACAGCCTATAGATTTACAACCAGGGGGTAAATCTGCCAAATGCCAAGTCTTATTGGATTCCAGAGAATCCATCTCATCATTTATAGCCTCTCGCCAAAAATCGGCATCTAAAGAAGATAAGGCCTCTTGGAGGTTTAATGGATCCTCCTCTATAGTAAAAGCACAAAAATCCGAGCCAAAGTTTTTCTCGGTTCTTGCTCTTTTACTTCTTCTAGGTTCAGCTTCAGAACTTTTATCAAGTTCTGTTCTTATAGGCGTACTTGATGTGCCCCCACTATTCCTTAATTTAAAAGGAAATTTAGTTTCATAAAAATCGGCATCATTTGATTCAATTATATTATGTGCATTTAAGTCATAAAATCTGTATGCTTTGCTATTAATAGCATAGCCTATAAATGCACATTCATATGCTCTACTTGCCAATTTTATTCTCTTAGGGTCTGGAATGCGAACATATGCTAAACAACCCCAAGTTCTAAAGTATGAGACATTGGGCTTATGATTATTTAAAATTTCATAAGGTGAAATTTTATTCTTAGATTTAGGGATTCTGTTCAGAACATAGCATACAGTCAATAAAATATCCCCCCACCAATGTTTTGCTGCACCAGAATTTAGTAGGATGGCCACTACTAATTCGGTAAAAGTCCTATTTTTTCTTTCAGCTTTACCGTTCATTTCAGGTGAATAGGGTGCAGTTCTCTCATGTACAATACCATGTAATTTATAGAAGTCCAGAATTGAATTAGATTCATATTCTGTTCCTCTATCACTACGAAGTCTCTTAATCTTTCTATTTACTTGATTCTCAATTTCAGTTTTGAATGTTTTAAACATTTCAAAGGCATCACTTTTATGTTTCATAAGATATACATATGTGAAATCAGAACAATCATCGATAAAAGTGATAAAATAACGATGTCCATGTCTAGTCAAAGTACCATCAAGTTCACATATGTCAGAATGAATCAAGTCTAAGGGTTCAGATTCTCTATTAACAGACTTGTGAGGTTTCTTAGTGATTTTTGCTTGTGTGCAGAATTCACATTTATCAGATTCAGATTCTGCTATCTTAGGTATCATATCTAGAGTGCTCATGTTATTAATTATTCGTTTATTAACATGACATAATCTAGAATGCCAAATATTAAAATCACACAACATATAAGCAGAATTATTCACTTTATTCAATTCAACATTTAATTTGAACATTCCCTCACAAGCATAACCCTTTCCTACAAAGTTTCCCTTATACACTATAGTATACAAGTCAGCACCAATAAATTGAGTGAACCCTGCCTTATTGAGAAGATAGCCAGAAACCAGATTCTTCCTCATCTCTGGAGTATGCATAACATCTTTGAGGATTACAGTCTTTCCAGAGGTAAACTTGATCTCCACGTTTCCAACCCCTGCAACTTTAGTGGTGTGGGAATCTCCCAGCAACACTTTCTGATCATCAGCAGCCGTGTATGTGGAGAACATAGCACGATCATAACAGACATGGCGCGAAGCACCAGTGTCTATCCACCAGCCATCTGATCCACCAACAAGGTGAATCTCAGAAATCATAGCCATAAGTGGCTCATCCTCAGTCAAGTTAGCCTGTGGTACAGAGCTAGGCTTGTTCCGACACTTTCGTGCCATATGACCTGGTTTGCCACAGTTGTAACATAGAAACAACTGTCCAGAGTCATTCTTTTGGGCTGGTTTTTGCTGTCCTTTTGGGTTTCCCTGCGGATTCCCATTGTTGCGTCTGTTCTGATTCTTAAAAGATTTCTGATTTGGTTTCAGAACTGCGGGCTTGGTCTTTTTAGTGTTGTTGTTTGAAACAAACAACACTTCCTCTTTCTGGTCCTGTTTGCGTGATGCCTCCTCAATGCGAAGGCGAGTAATCAGACTCTCTAAGGAGAATTCCTTAGTCTTATGGCGCAAGAAATTCTTAAAATCTTTCCAACCTGGGGGAAGTTTGTCAATAATAACAGCAACTTGAAACTGTTCATCTAAAACCATACCTTCGGAGATGATCTCATGAGCTATTTTCTGCAGCTCATGAGACTGCATCTCTACTGATCTATCGTCTGTCATCTGATATTTCAGGTAGCGGCTCACAGCATACTTCTTCGCCCCTGCCTCCTCTGTATCGTATTTCTTCTGCAGTGCTTCCCAGATCTGCTTCGCTGTCTTGTCTTCTGAATTGTAGTAATCATACAGATCATCACTCAATCCGTTTAGAATAAAATTTTTGCATAAATAATCCTGTTCTGTCCAGCTTTGCAACTGTTTCGATTGTTCGTTCCAGGATGTCATCTGCGCTGCGTCAGTTCCGTCAGGCTTGTCTGGCAACTGCGGTTTCTCGGTGGTAAGAGCAGCAGCCACCTTCCTCATCGTCAGATAGAACTCCATCTTTTGACGCCAGCGTTTGAAGTGCAGACCTTCGAAACGAAATGGAGCAGCAGTCACCAATGGGATCTGGAATGCAGAAGCAGGAGCAGCAGCATCATCTACAGTTGTTGTCGAAGCCATTGTTTCTGTTCGTCTTCAAATTGTTGAAAACAATGGCTGAGTCACGTACTTCGTCGCTTTCTTGAAGACGATTCGGCGATCTGGCCGGTGGTGCAAAACCAGTTCGTACTTTCGCCGCCGCCTCTAGGATAAAACAGCCTCTCTCTGATTAATAACTGATCTGCTTTGCACAAACAAATCAGTGCAGATTTGCACTTTCTGATTTTACTGCTCGAAAATTTCTTAAGATTATTTTAATGGCGGAGAAAGAGAATGCAGATTTTTTTTCTGTTATTGATCTCGTCTAATCTAATGATAATATATAGACGGGGATCAGGGTATTCGAAAAATCTGGTCAGTGGAGAAAAATCGGATCTACGAAAAATACTTGGTCAAAGTTTTACCGCGTCATATAAAAATCGGTTCAGAAATTATTTTCCTGATTTAAAAACTGGTTCGAAAATAGCAGTGTTTTCTGGACCAAAAATATAAGTGTCTACACCACATAGCCAGGGCCCAAAGCCCGAGCCCGAACCGAGCCGAGTCGGTCGGTCGGGCGCGCGCGTGTGTGGTGGTCATGATGCATGGGCTCCCTCCTCACAACAAAGCATGCATTGGGAGCCCAAGGCCCCATCAAAGCTTCTTAGAAACAAGTATATAAGCTTGCCTCTTCCATATAATCCCATGATATGGGACTATTCACAAATAGGAGCCATCATACACTTATTTCATGTTTTAAATAATTCACAATATTTCCAACAGTTCTTCATTCCCTTTCGACTGCTGTTCATCTCCTTTTGCAGGCAGTAATAAAGCAACACTCAGGTTCTGAAACCCAAAGCGTTAATTATTGTTGTTTAGGACAGAAGAGAAAGACACAACTTAGGAACAAGGCTCTAAATAAGACAAGGTAAATAGTATTATATAACTGTTTTTTTTTCTTCTATTATTAAAGGTTTTAATGCTTCTTAACATACCAAGTAGTCAACACGGTTACATATTTTTATATCAGGAAAACAGAAGATTCAATGTCAGTATACATAACAATGGCGCCACATTACGATGGATATGAATGGAGAAAATACGGGGAGAAGACAATCCAGAATTCTGCTTATCCAAGGTATGAAGCTGCTTACCGATTCAACTCTTAACATATACCGAAAACAAGACTCTACTACTAAGGAATGACCTTTTGGCATTCGTATGATTGTTATTGTTCAAGATGGTAATCCTGGTGAATATTAACAGATTAATATACCACTGTTTGAATTCTTGACATCTCAATTATCAAACTAGACTCGGACTTTGAGGCTTGTTAATTGAATAATTGCAACGTTTTGATTGATATATCATATGCATAAAAACATAAATTAACTTTTCAAGGACAGCTAACCTAATCTATACATTTGTTTTGAATAGGACTTACTATAGATGCACATATAGAGATAAGGGGTGCCCCGCAACCAAGAAGATACAGCAGCAGGATGATGATAAGTGCAACTACGAGTCTCCCATGTTCCAGGTTGTATATGATAGCAAGCACACTTGCACTTCTTACATCACAAGCAATGACGAATATGTGTTTTTCCATCGTGATCAACCCACCGTCGTCACTGTATCTGAGGCCAAAAAACCTTCCCCTTTCCACAGTGTTACCATTGATGAAATGTTTGGTGGAAAGCCAGAAGATGATCGTGATTCTCCTCGGTCTGATATTGATCAGAAGTTGTTTACTGATTTGAGCAGTGCACTGAAGATTGAAAACGAGGCTGTGAGTTGTGATTATGTAGTGGAGATGATCGATTTTCCATATCACCAGTTTGAACCGGAATATTGCCCTCTTTTGGAGAGTTTACTAAGCTCATTCATCTAGCTTTTATATTTACTTTTATTGCTATCTCCTAACTTGTTCAGTGTGATTGCGCAAATAATGTAACCTTTATGTTTACTCAAGCAACCCTTTGGCGACCTTGAAGGACATGTGCATATCCGGTTTCCATGATGGCGGCAACATACACATTGTGACAACTGTGATTTAGCCAACTTTAATGGAATCTACTAAATGTAATGATTATTTTTATTTATGATTTTAACCTAATTGATTATAATTAATAAAAAAGCAATAATAAACAATGTGCATCGTGAACTTGCAAAACTAAGTAAATTAAATAAATTATAAATTGTTCAAATTCAGTTCAAAACAACACCAAATATAGAACATTACGATACAATCGAAACGCAAAAAAGGTGCTTCAAATGGAAATCGTTTCCTAAATTTATAAATTTAGAAACTAAAAAAATATAATTTTTATTAATTATATTAACTAACTAAACAAACATACCGTTAACTTTCATTTAGCTGAATAGAGCAAGCGACTCATCGCCATTGTCATCACGACGCGCCGAAACATTATGAAAAGTAAACGGATAAAATCATAAAATAAGGCTACTAATGACACACTAAGGTTGTTACGACGAGCGAAAACAAAGAATCTAACAAAGGCGTTGAGCGGAGAAGTTGAGTAAACGAGAAATATTGATGGCTACAAACATGATATTAGAGTGGGTAACCTAAGTTATAATTATTAATATAATTTATTTATGGATAACAAATAAAGTATATTTTTTAATAAATAATATGTATCAATAATTTACAAAAATAAATAAATTGAAAAAAATATAAAAAAATGAATTCAATTCAAATCAACTTCGTGATATAAATTGTTGACGTCAAAAGTTGGTCACTAGTGACAATCAACCCCCAATCGTGTGGAGAGCACACTAATAATGATTAAAGATGCAGAAATAATAAAGAAAACGGGGAACACATACAGAATTTTTATAGTAGTTCGGCAAAAACTGTGCCTACGTCCACTTCATATGTATTACTTTTGCTTTTCTGATTACAACTATAATGCTTTTTCTATGTTTGAAGAAATGCGAGAGATGAGAAGTTTTGGAGGAGAAAGCTTAGAGTGCTTCAGCCTTTGGAGTGTCGAAGAGATCAGAAAGAAAGAATCCTCTGAAAGAAAAAAGTCCTCCTCTCTTCTTTGAGCTTTGAGGTATTATAGGTGGAGATGGCGACTTGGGCTGTTGTGACGTGGTCCGACCTTTTCGGGAAAGCTTAGACGCGTGGAGTCCATTCCTTGGTTAGAGTAGCGGCTGGAAGACTGATTCCACCATTCATAAATAGTATCTTCAGAAGTTGTGGCTTATGTGGCATCCACAGTGAGGTGTATCAAAAGTAGAACTTTGTCCGCATGCGGTTGACCGCCTTTACTTCCTTGAAAGTCGGGCTAAGCATCGGAATAACTCAGTTGAATATCTCCATGCTAGTTCGAGATTTTCGGCCGATGCCCTTTGTATGGGAGCGAGATACCTAGTCGACTGGTAGAATGATTCTTCTGGAGTGAGTCATTAGTTGATGAGAATTGGCTTGGGCCAATATGCGACTGTTCCGGGCCGAGCTTCCGATGGGCTTCCTGAAGCATGATTTATCTGATTCGACCGATTGCGCGTTTGGGCTTCGATCTGGCCCGTCGCAGCTTTTGCCAGAAAGAGGGTTAACACTTTGCCCCTCAGAATGCATCTTCTTCAGTAGAGGGAGGTGTGTTCTGAAATATGAATCGAAGTACAATCGCTCGAGCAGCTATGGTCGCGCCGGACCATATTAAGGCCAGAAATCTGACGGTCCCGGTGTTATATTAAGGCCAGAAAACCGACGACCGAACTAGGTTGTATTAAGGCCGGAAAACCGACAACTATCGGGAACCGTAATAAGGCTGAGATGTTGATCACCGTCTGTATGAGAATTAGTTCCTGCAAAGACAAAATAAGCCACTCTCGATTTGGGGAAGGCTGATGGGTCGAGCATTTTGTTTCACTTGGCTTTGTGGCGAGCATTAACGATACTCGGCTTAGTGGCGAGCATTAACCATACTTGGCTTAGTGCCGAGCCTTAACCATACTCGGCTTAGAGAGGTGGCGAGCATTATCCATACTCGGCTTAATGGCGAGTATTAACCATACTCGGCTTAGAGAGATGGCGAGCATTATCAATACATGGCTTGGTGCAAGTGTTTTTTAGGCTCGACTCATGTTAAATTAGTATATCCAGCGAGCAGTAAACGCTCGTGGTGCAAATAAAAGGGTGAGTATAATCCATACTCGGTTTAAGATTTTTACCGTACTTGGCTGGTGGAGTAGGTTTTTAGAAATAGTGGTGGGCTTTCGCACGAACCACATTAAAGAAAAGGGGTGAGCATCAGCCATGCTCGGCTTAGAGTTTCCAAACATGATCCATGTTTGCAAAAGAAAATTCATAATAGTTAAAGTATTATTACAAAGAAAAGAAATTCTAAGAGGACAACGGTTGATTCCAAAGCATGTCTAGGAGCTAAATCCTAACCCCATGCATGTGTACATCAAGGTGTCGTTTTTATTGAAGGAAATACATTAAAATAAGAAAAAATCGAATTAATAATAATGCCGCGAGTGCTAGTCTCAGGGTCCTTTCCGTTTCTAGGAGTTCGAGGACCGACTTGAGGAGCTTGGGCGAAAGATCGTGGCAGCATGGCAAGGGCACACTTCTTAACATGCTCGGGAAGCTCCCCTCGCCTGACTCGATCCTCGATGAGATCGCGCAGATGTCGGCATTTATCAGTGTAATATCCAGCTACGTTGTAGAATACATAATGTTTGTTGGATTCGAGTTCCATCTGGGTTGATTCTCTTCGAGGTGGTCTCGGTGTAGGAAGGGACCCTCATATGTCAAGGTAGATATCGAGCAGATAGGAATTGAGCTCGGTGTATTGGTCGTACTTATTTTTGATTCGAGATCGTACGTGATGCTCATTCTTTTCCGGGGCCTTTCCTCTTCCTTTATTCTGTTCGTTGCTGTTGAATGGACCTTGTTTGGCGGCTAGGACCTCAAGGCTCTCCATCTCAATGCTGGCGTCTTCTTGTTGAAGGAATCGCTCGGCCTCGGAATAGAAGTCATTTATATCCTTGGGGGGGGGGGTCTCTGGTTAAAGAGATTGAGAATTCTAATCGGTTTTGAACTCCTGCAATGGCGGCCATAAGTAACATCGATGGCTCGGGCCGATCGACTGATGCTACTGCCGCATTGAACCTTTCAAGGAAGGATCTGAGCATCTCTCCTGATCGCTGCTTGATGGTAGATAAGAACATAACGCTCTTTAGTCGAGAGATATGTACTCTGAATTGCTCAATGAAGCGGGTGACCAGCGTGTTCCAGCTGCTGGTCGACTCCCTTGTTAGCTGCTGAAACCACATGTCGGCTATATCTGTGAGGAAGAGCAGGAAGCACTTTTCCATGATGTTGGTCGATGCACCAAGTACTTCCATGTGTTGCATGTATCACATGAAGCGGATGGTCGGGTCAGTGCAACCATTGTATGGTTCGATAACCGGGAACTTGAAGTCCGGAGGGTTTCGAGAGTTTCTGATTTCTCTAGTAAAGGGGCTGCGAATGACATTATGTATGTCCTGTTGTGAGGAAGTGCCCCGAGTGAAACATCAGATTATACTTGAAAGCTGGTTTCCATCTCCGAGGAGTCATTACCATGAATTCAACTATGCATTTGAGAGAGCTTTGATGCGAGGTTCTAGCAAAAGCATGCTCGGAAGGGTGGGCATTGGCTGGGCTCGGCCTCCGAGAGTAGAGTAAAGGTGAGAGTGAGCTCCGGTAGGCGGTTTTGGGAAGAATGGCCCCTCTTGAACCTGATGAGTATTGAGTCGAGCCGTACCCATGACAGAGGGTCTAGGCTGATCCGGCTAGCATGTGATGTTCGGAGCTCGGGGTTGCCCCTTGTAGGAGCGAGGTTAGGAGGGTCTACGGTAGCGTTTTCTTCCGCCACGGTGAGGACCGGTATGGTAGGGTGGTCTCCCTGGTTTGAAGGGAAGGCTGCACCAGCTCTTCTTTGAAGGGGAAGAGTAGTTAGACTGGTCTGCAGTAAGATTCCGGGTTGTAATGGGAATGACATCGATTTTGATGGACCCGGTAATCACTTGACAGGCGTGAGAGGTCGAGTTGTTTCCCAAAGTGGAGGCAAAGTGTAAAGGCCCGAAAATCCGTACCAATTTGAGCTGACTAATATCCTACACATTCAACTCAAAGTGCATGAAAATACAGATCTTTAATAGAAAGAAATTAGAGGATGAGATAGGAAATATAGAACTAATAGAATAGAAGAACAAGAACACAATTGAACAGAATCAGAGTAAACACGAATCTCACAACGGAAAAATAAAATATATTATATAACAGGCTTTGAAATACAAATCTGAATTTGTATATATACATACCATATCAGAGTATAACTCATATACATCACAACAGGAATAATCTCTAAATAACTAATAGTGGAGCCTCTTATTTTGTGCTCCTCCAAGTGAATCTGCAAAATCCTGAAACACTTGACTTCCCATACAAATTTGGGCACCCAAGAGTTTAGGGAAAACACAAACAAAATAAACTCTGGGTCAGTCATGGGACTGGTGTGAGTAAACTCCAACATATTGTTTAACTTTACAAATCCTTTTGAAACAAAAAGGATTATAGTAAGACCAGCCCACACATAAACTTGGACGGTTTTTACCATACTATAACCCAACATATTTTAGTATCAAAACTCAGTGATATTATAATAATGTCTAATCAAGTAAATAACCAAATAGCAGAACGCTTGCATCTCACACTCTACTTATATAATATAAAATCAAGAACCACATGGTGCTTATTGGAGATTGGATTCCAATGGACAAGGTATGGGATCACCTTCCGATCAGTGTACTGTAGAGGGTATACACCTGGGTTCAACAAGAACGTCTTGCAACCCGGCCACACATGACCGACCACTCATTTAGCTTTAGTGTATCAAATATATTATCACCCACGGCTGTTGGCCATTCAACCGCAATCCAAAGATATAGAATCGAAAAGAAGAACAAATATGAATTTTCTCTAGATTGGTGACAATACACCCTGCTTGGGTATGACCCAACTAGCCGTGTTGCCTGCCGATTTTGTCATTTCCCGGTTGTGAGGCTAGAGGCTACGTCTATCTTTCAGAACATCTGATCACCATTCACTTTGAATACCACATCGTAAAACCCATAAATTCACTAATCGATTTCCAAAAATATCACGGGTATAAAAAGCTAAAAGGAACAAATTCCCCCGCCACTAGACGTAATACCTTTAAGAGATCAACCATACGTGATTTATTAGGTATACTCCATCAGATACTTGTCTATACAAGTTGTCCTGGGACTGGAAAAAACAGAAAACACCATTTTGGAACAGAACGACCCTTGCATTTCACTCCATCTTCAATTATCTTCAGCATAATCCAATTCGTAGCGCCTATGCCTATACGGAGTGGTTTTCGGATAATATATCCAACCGGTCTCTCCGCATTGGCAACGATGGTCAAAACATTTCGATAGTCGGTTATTGAACTATCGATGTAAAAACAAGCATACATTCTAATGTATAACTAAACATCACACACTCATTGGCCCTTTTTGTTTACATTAATTTTCTAGTTTTTCATATCTTCCCAGATATTTCCCTCAAACCGTTTAATCCTTACACTTCTTGGAAAACATTTCCAGTTTTCATTATAACTATATAATTTGCAACATTTTCTTTTTAAACACTATTAACTTTAAATGTGAATATAATCCATTTATAGAAATCTGAACACCTTTATCAAATAAATCGTCATTTAAGTAATAAATACCCTTACGGGCACTATCCTATTTACCGAGTTATTCTACAATTTTATCTTCCCATTCTACTTCATAACCTCTGTTTCTAAGTCACTTCTTATTAAGTAGATATCACGTTTACAACTTTAATCTTGATTGCATATTCTATTCTAATTTATTGGTTTAAAACCGAGTATTTACTATCCTATCAATTTATAATTTCTAAAATTAACTTATTTTCATAATATTCGACATTGTCGAATTATAATTTCAAATCCTAATGGTTTAATTCTAATCATATTTCGAACATCGAAATGTAACACCAAACGTCCATTAATGTTAGTCACTAAGGGAATGCATTAACTTCCATGGTGTATTATAAGAGTATAGAACAAAATATCACAAGACAGATATATAAATGTAAGAAAATTCAAACTTTATTCATTGCAGCGGAAAAGCAAAACGTGTTTGGTTACAATATCAAAACCACATACTAGAGTCAAGTACATAAATATCCATCTTGAACAAAATTATTATCAGAGTACATAAAAGTAGAATCATAATCTCACTCCTAATAGCCATAATGAAAAGAGATAAAGTTGAGCATTACTCTCAACACTTCCAAGCTCTTCAAGAAGAAAGAAATCCTAGTCAAGCTTCAGTGTTTCCTCCTTGAGAACCTAGGAGGGGGGAGGGAGAGGGGGAAAATGGAAGAAAAAGAGGCGAAAACAAAAAGGTCAAACATAAAGCCTGGCGAGTCCAGCTATTTTTAGCATGAAAATAAATAAAGCAATATGACAGTAATAAACCGGATGAAAAGTATAACCATGACATAGGGTAAAGCTGGATAACAGGATGAATATAAAAGAATGTCCAGTGCGCTTCCCAGATTTCTTACTTAACTTAATTCTCTGCACCACCTACTAGTAATTCTTAACGAAATGATCCCAACCCATAATTGGTAGCCCTAAGGCATAACATCTAGTAATAGATATCTGCCCCATACAATCCTTGAAAGTCCATTTGCCCATAATAGATACTAGATGTCCCCACACTTCCCTTAATCCATCGGCTCCCTAACTTGTAGATACCTGTGCGGATCCCAGCTTAGGGATCCCACCCTAAGTGGAAAACCGTGGGTGCACAACTTTATACCTACTGATGTATAGTGGCTAAATCTTCCAACGCCGGGAACACTTTGCGCACGCTTAACGAACCCGTCGGAACCTGCACTGCTACACCCTCACTCTTATTTGACCGCTTATAATCAGCCCAGTAAGCGTGCCTCAAACCTGCCAAGCTCAGGGTTCCCGATACCACTAAGTGGGTTACCATTTGAAAAGGGTCCCTAACGCTACTAGATTTTCCCTCAGTGTTTATCCTAACCCAACTTATATTGGTTAATTGTTGTCTATTCGCCCAGTTGACTTAACCCCATTCACTTATCAAATCAATATGTATTATTGGTTAAGCTTGCCTTAACCTTATCCACTTTGTTCATGTATTATTGGTTAAGTTGTCGTCTCACACAGGTTAACTTAACCCCACCCACCTAACATGTTTTAGGTATCATATTCATCTTTGATCAGCATTAATTAATTATTAATGCATAGACCTCTCACATTAAGTTGATGGCTTGTGGCCGCTGGATGTGCCGGGCGGTTACGGGCAGACTTCTGCCACAAGCCAGACTTTAACCTCGTGTCTAAGCATCTTTTAATTATTCCTACGACCTCTTACATTAGACTGGCCGTTTGCGGTTGTTGGTTAGGCCGGTTGGTTCTGGGCAGGCTTCTACCGCAAGCAGAGTCTAACCTCGTGTCTCAACATGCTTATCTTAGCCAATTTATTTATTTGCAGTTTATGCCAATTTCAGGTTAATTATGCCAATTACCCAAAATCCTTAATTTCGTATCATGCCCCAAATCAACCCAACATATATTATTCCATATTTCCCAACGTTCCCTAGATTACCATTCGTACGTTTATCTCTACGAGATTTGACCTAGGCTCGAAAGTAGCATGGCTATAAAATAAAATAAATGAAGGAGGAAGGGAAGAGATACAGAACAGGCATAATAATAACAATAAAATAGGCATAAGGATAAACTGATCATAAAGATATGATAAAACTGATGATAATATCAACATGGGCATATAAGAATAATGAATCTGATATATAGGCAAAGATAGAACTGATGAGATTAGATCTTATTATCATGTTTAACTTCCAATTCCAATTTACAACATGCCAGAATTGCTTTTGTATTATTTAAATCTAAAAATAGTCGATGGACTCATAGAGATTGTCTTAAGGAAGAGAATTAGGGGTTGTTGTAGTAATTCTAATCTTGAATGATCTTCTAATTTGATTGTTGAAGAAGAACAATCTCTAAATCTCTACTCTGATTTTGGTTGGAGAAGAAAGGATAGGCTAATTTAGGTTTGAGCAGCATAGAGGCACCATGAATTAGTGTACTGAAATTAGGGTTAGGTTTAGGTGTGTTTATATAGATGTATTAGGTGAATTATGGCCTTTAGATTAGATTAGAGACCATCAAAACCGCACAGCTCAAAAGACACGTCATCCAGCCAATCCCAGCAAGACACGTCATCACAGAACTCTCCAGAATTCTGCAGCTTTCTAGTCTCGGCATGGGCGCACTTCCCAGGTGCGCCAGTGCAATTTTTTTCTGGCGCACTTTACACGTGCGCCAGTTATTCCAGCCTATTTTTTTATTTTTCTGCCTAATTTCTATCGTCCATAACTTCTTCATACATTATCCATTTTATGCAAACTTGGACTCTAACTCAAGCAGAATTCCAAGACGAACGCAATGGCGTAACCCGTTTCACCTAATTCTTCTTTTAAAAATTAACTATTCTTTAATTATCTCTTATGTCATGTTTCAAAATAACGGGGTGTTACATTCTCCCCTCCTTAAAGGAATTCATCCCCAAAATCTTCAAGTTAATAAGAATGTATCCTACCATCCATCTACTCATCCATCATCTACAAGCATCCATTGTCCTTAAAAGATTTCTAATGCTATATGAATATATGCAAAAGTGTGTATATGTTCCTTATCTAATGCAAAGATCAAGCGGTCTACTGATTCAGTTGACCTCCTTAATGCAAAACATGATAGTGTCATGCGTCCATTACATATGCAAAAGAATCCTAATGATACATATCATTTCTATATGAGTGCACAATCATTCATCCAAATGCATCATCCATGTGATAAAAAATTCAATATACATCCATTAATTTAAATATGCACACTCATTCATATGCAATATGAAAGTGATTGAGTCGATCTTAGTGCCTAAAGTATGTATATATGCATCCACGAGCAATCACTTACATCCACTTGCAACCATCAATCATAACATGTCTCAAACACATGTTTACAACCACAAGGTTTTATACCTAAAGATCGAAGGTATAATCGAGAGGATACACTAAACGATAGAACAAGTATAAACAAAGAGGTAGAAAAAGGAGAAGTTAAGAACATACCCTCAAAAAGGAATGGATACGATGCATGTATCCTGTTTTTAGTCTCCCAAGTCGCGTCTCCTTGATCATCTCCCCATTGGGCTTTAACCAACTTGACCTCTCGGTTGCGTAATTTCTTGACCTCCGATCCAAGGATGCATGTAGTAGCTCGTCTAATTGTGGCATCTCGCTCCACTTCCTTAAGCATGCTCGGCTCTACTACCTCCGCGGTATCATGTAAACACTTCCGCAAATGCAACACAAAAAATACGTCATGAACACCACTAAGCTTCTCGGGCAACTTCACTTTGTAGGCCATCTGTCCAATTCGCTCTGTAATGAGGAATGGTCCTAAGAACCTTGGTGCCAATTTCCCTACAGACCCAAAACGAACTACATTTCTCAATGGTGATACTTTAATAAAGACCATGTCTCCAACATTGAACTCAAGATCGGTCTTTCTCTTATCAGCATATGACTTTTGTCGGTCCTGTGCCGTCTTCAAGCGTTTTCGAATCAAGTCTACCTTCTTCGAAGTTTCCCTAATAATCTCGGGCCCAAGCAAAATCTTATCCGTAGATTCCCACCAAAAAGTAGGTGATCGGCAAGGTCGTCCATATAGAGCTTCAAAAGTTGCCATGCTAGTACTAGTCTGATAACTGTTGTTGTAGGCGAACTCTACTAATGGAAGATGTTCCTCCCATGTCCCTCCAAAGTCCAACATACATAACCTCAAAAGATCTTCTAGAATTCGATTCACTCTTTCTGTTTGGCCGTTTGTCTATGGGTGATAAGAGGTGCTCAAACACAATTGTGTTCCCACCGTCTCTTGCAAGCTCTTCCAAAACTCACTAGTGAAAATGGGATCTCGATCGCTAACAATACTAGAAGGTATGCCATGTAGACGAACTATCTCTCGGAGATAAACAGGTGCTAACTGTGTCGATGTTCTTTTATTCTTGACAGGAATAAAATGGGCGCTCTTGGTAAGTCTATCCACTACTACCCAAATCCCCGTATTACCCTTCCTTGATCTCGGCAGCCGATCGACGAAATCCATGGAAACACTTTGTAACAACCCGGAATTTGGGGCCAATTTGAAATTTTTATTTTAGAAATTTTAAGGGATTTTGAATATTAGAAATAAATTATTTTAAATAATAACGACTAATAATTTATTTTAATCGAAGTTAATACGAATATATTTAATTTAATTATAAAAGGAATTAGAAATAGCACGGTAGTTTGAAAAGTCAAATCTGAACTTTGACTGACTGTACAGGATGCAAAATAAATCGAATTTTGGTGAAACCAAAAATATTAGAATCTATTTAAAAATATCTTTCCAACGAATCCGAAAAATCGAAATTTCATAGCGGGGATTAAAAGTTATGGCCAGTTGAAATTTCAGAATAATCGCTGTATAATTTTTATATATATTTTAATATTAAAAATGACCGTTTTTCAAATGGTCTCGAAATTCGATGAAATTTGTTTTGTTTGGACCGTATCATCTAAAAAAAGCTAGAAATAATTTTTCTGGATTTTTCTGAGTGTGTATGTGGCCCCGATAAAATTAAAAAGTACGTTCGAATTAAATATTAATGGTTTATTTTAAAAATAAAAGAAACATGCTGTAAACTTAAGAATTGGACTTCGGAACTAGCGCCATTGCGTTCAGAAGATGTCAAAACATATTGTTCGACAGTCGTTGGGCTCCGTTTGGAGATCGGGTGGAAAAACCCTAATTTTGTGTTTAATTAAATAAAAAAAATACGCTCATATACCCGTATAAATACGCACGCTACAGTACTCCATCTCTTCCTCTCGTTACCAGCCGCCACCGAAACCCACCCCCTTCAAAACTTCAAGCTTGATTCCTCCCAATCCATGAAGAATTAGACTTGGCCACTGTTAAATTTTTTTTAAGATCTCTTCCTCCTCTTCGATTCCATAACAAATTTGAACCCTATCGTGTCTCGTAACTCCATAACCGCACCCACGAACCCGCCGCGCCGCCACCACCACACGCAACCGCACGCTCCTCCCTTTCCTGCGAACCTCTCCCTCTCCTGGCCTTCCGACGTCGCGCAATCCGTTCTGAAAATCGTTGAGTATATTTTCTGCAAATCGGATCCAAAGTTTTGAACAAAACTGAATTATAAAGGTATGAACATTTCAAATTTTGCGACGCTTTTATCTGTTGCAATTGCAATGTAAAAGGAATTTGATAATTTGTTCATACGAACTCCAAACTGAAAATTTTCGGATCCGTTTGAACCGTAGCATCGAATAGAACTTCTTGAAAGCAATTGGGACCAATTCTGAACATGTTTGAATTTTAGACTCTTATCCAATCAAGGTGAGATTCTATTTTATATAATTAAATTAATTTAATTATTAATTTTCCTTTGTTATTTAAATAATTGAATGGTGAATGAAGTAGATCTGAGATGTGATAATATTCTGAATGATTGTTTGGTTTATCTGTGTGTATAATTCCAGATCTGCTAGTTAAAAATTTCAGATCTGTATGTGATGGAAAATTTAAATAATCATTTTGTTTAATTTTGTCGAATCATGTTTTGTTGATATCCTATGAATCATATAAACATATCACCTTGTTCATGTTTTTGAATTGAACTAGAAAATTTCAATTCAATACACCTTGTTGTTATTTGATTTGACTAGACCTTTTTAGTTCAAATATAATATTGATATGATGTTTGTAGGATTGAAATATGACGATATGAAAGGAATTACATTGATATTTAATGTAATTAGGACATGAATTTTTCACCGCAATAAAAATTACATTTGTATGTGATAAATAAAAGTATGATTATGCGATGCATTATAAATTACATTTTATCTTAATGTAATTAAGGATATGAAATTACATTGCAAATTAAAGACATGAATTTACATTGTAATATTTTTTTTTTTTACATTGTAATTAAAAAGGTATGATTTTTACAATGTAAACAAAATTACATTTTTATATAGGTATGAAGAAATTTCTTTTTACTAAAACCAAAAAGGAAAAAAAATGACGGTATGAAAAAAGATTAGATTTTTTACATTGTAAATAAAAAGATTAGATTTTTTTAAAGTGTAAATAAAAAGATCAGATTTTTACATTGTAAATAAAAAGATTAGATTTTTTACGTTGTATATAAAAAGATTAGATTTTTACATTATAAATAAAAAGATTAGATTTTTACAATGTAAACAAAAAGATTAATTTTTTTACATTGTAAATAAAAAGATTAGATTTTTACATTGTAAATAAAAAGATTAGATTTTTACATTGTAAATAAAAAGATTAGATTTCTTTACATTGTAAATAAAAAGATTAGATTTTTACATTGTAAATAAAAAGATTAGATTTTATACATTGTAAATAAAAAGATTAGATTTTTACATTGTAAATAAAAAGATTAGATTTTTACATTATAAATAAAAAGATCAGATTTTTTTACATTATAAATAAAAAATTAGAATTTTACATTATAAATAAAAAGATTAGATTTTTTACATTGTAAATAAAAAGATTAGATTTTTAAATTGTAAGTAAAAAGATTAGACTTTTACATTGTAAATAAAAAGATTAGATTTTTTTTACATTGTAAATAAAAAGATTAGATTTTTACATTGTAAATAAAAAGATTAGATTTTGATTTTTACATTGTAAATAAAAAGATTAGATTTTTTTACGTTGTAAATAAAAAGATTAGATTTTTACATTGTAAATAAAAGATTAGGTTTTTACATAAGACATGAAATTTATACCGCACAGAAAGTTACATTTTTATATGTAATTAAAAGACATGAAATTTATACCGCATAGAAAATTACATTTTTATATGTAATTAAAAGACATGAAATTTATACTGCATGAATAGAATTACATTTTTATATGTAATTAAAGAAATAGAATTTACATGTAAAATAAAATTACATTTTTATATGTAACTTAAGAATGGGAATTTGCATTGAAAATAAAATTACATTTCTATATGTAGTTATAGAATAGGATTTTACTTTGTAAATCAAAAAGAAATATTTGACATGTTATGTTAATTACATCTTTAATGTAATTAAAATGTAGAATATGACGTTCTAAATAAAATTACATTTTTATATGTAAATTAAAAAAAGAGGATTTTGCGTTGTAAATTAAAAGATAGAAAATTTAACATAGAATGTTAATTACATTTTTTTTGTAATTAAAAAGAGGATTTTGCATTGTAAATTAAAAGATAGAAAATTTAACATAGAATGTTAATTACATTTTTTATGTAAAAAGAGGATTTTGCATTGCAAATTAAAAGATAGAAAATTTAACATAGAATGTTAATTACATTTTTTTTTTGTAACTAAAAAGAGGATTTTGCATTGTAAATTAAAAGATAGAAAATTTAACATAGAATGTTAATTACGTTTTTTTAATGTAATTAAAAAGAGGATTTTGCATTGTAAATTAAAAGATAGAAAATTTAACATGGAATGTTAATTACATTCTTTTATGTAGTTAAAAGAGGAGATTTCACATTGTAGTTAAAAAGTAGGAATTTTACACTATCATGTTAATTACAATTTACAATGTAATTAAAGGGAAGATTTTACAGTATAACTAAAAGAATGGAATTCAACATTGAAATGGAATTTACATTTAATTGTAAATTAAAGAAATAAAAGAATGCATTTTTTTCATTGAAATATTATCATCATTTTTAAATGAATTAAAAATGAATGGAGATCGGTAGTTGTTTAGCTCGTTGTTAAATCGAACAATGTTATTATGGTTAAATGGTTTATACTTATATATTTATATATAAATATAAATAAATTTAAATGAATCGAGCGCGGTAGTTCACTTTTTGGAATCGTACATTTAAACAACTATATCAAAAGATCCGACCGTCGAATTTTCCCAAAACAGAAACCGTTAGGACCGCTTTGGGAAGATCTTTCCAATGATATAAACTTCGTTAAAAATCCAGTGGTTAGATTTTGAGAAAGGTGTAAATCAAAATTGGTTGAAATCAACGCCAAGGTCGCTCTTTGACCCGAAGCTTCGTTAAATAAAATATTTAATTATTTTAAATAATTAAAGGTAAGAATTAATCGTTATAAAATAATATAACAACATGAAAAGGGTTTTCTCAAATTATATATATGCGAGAATTATTTGGAAAGTCCGAGTTAATCTCATTCCAAATAATAAAACGACATTTAAAAATCGAAGTTGAAGACGGCGATTGAAGACCGTCAATCTTCCCCTCGAGTGGACAACGATCGAGGCCCTGAATTGACTTGCTCCGAATTCAAGGGTCGTGGTAATTGTCCAAATGAACATGTTGATTGCACGGATATGCGGGTACCTCCTTTCTGTACTGAACATACGGGACGAGAGTATCTCCAGTTTCGTTCAGACCTAGAATGGGCTTATAAATGGAATGTGTGTCCGACATTGTACTCCTTTATATCGTATTTATTGATTTTCTGCCGAGTGTATGAATGTTTGGTTGCGAAGAATTTATTCTCTTGCTTAACACCCTTTTATATATTTTGGCAAAGGATTGATAGTGTGATATGGAGTGATAGTGTGGCAATGATCAAGGTTTCTTGTTGAAAAGCAGAAACTTGTGGTGACGATCAAAGCACAGCTTGAATAAGCATAGCTTTGTATATTACGTAGCTTCACGAGCCTCACAACCTGGTTGAGTCTAAAACGGAGCAAGGGAACGTAGGGAGAGTAGCACGTTTCTTTCTATCTAGAAGTGGTGTTTGGGTTTTACACGGCCCGGCATTTTACTTATGTAGATGATGGAATGAGGCGCCTCGGATATTAGGTCCTATAGGACCGGGAAACGTGTGTTCAGGAATAACTAATCCGCAAAATCGTATGTGTGGACCGGCCCTACAGGATCCGAGGTTTCACTGCGGGGGATCCTGAGACATTAGCTAGAGTGTCTCAAAACAGAAAGGAGATCGTTCCTAGCCTTGACTCATGATGGAAAACCAAAGACCCAATACGACCCTATGGACTTGATTGTATTACTAGTATGGCGACATAGTAGTATGGGGTACTATGCTGCCTAGGATCGATACATTTATTTTGAAATGTTTTTATATACACTAATAATAATATCAAATTCATTTTAATCGTACTAAACATGTTTAATCATCATAAGGTAAAACTCTATCCTCTGGTTTGCGTTGCATAGTGTGATGGGACTTGAGTCTTATAATGATTCCATTTTTCCAAAAAGCATTGCATTGTTTTACGAATTACTTATTTATTTGTTCAGTCACCTTAAATTATGCACGACAATCCATTTGAAATAAACCCATTCCACGTTAGCGGCGTGGTCTTTGGATTTGCCTTATTACTATTAGTTAAATTAGTTAAGAATCCTCACACCAGTCCCATGACTGACTCGTAGTTTGTTTCACCTTTGCAAACTCGGGTGCCCTCTTTTCCGCACGGACAACCAAGTAATAGTTTTCACTTTCTTTGGAGTTGCTGTCTTTGGAGCTTTCTTGGAGTTGGTTCGTTGAGGTGATGATTTGGAGCTAAGAAGACTATCTATCATTTATCTTTTGTTGCATTTCATCTTTAGACTTTGAGACATCAAAACTTATTCTATTTCCATTTGTTCTATTTTGAAGTTTGAAACTTTTTTCCTTCTGCTGAATTTGATGTAATAATTTAGAACTCTGTGACTGTGGAATTCTTTATTTGATGACATTCATATTTTCCGCTGCTATGATGTTGTTATTATATAGTTTTTCCTATGCTATGTTGTATCTGTGATCTGTATTGTTGTATTTATGTTGTATTCCAAATGATTACTCCTTAATTTCACTCCGTGGAAGTTTAGGGTTATCACAGTTGGTATCAGAGCTTTGGTTAACCTTAGCTTTGGAGTATAACATATTTATTACAATTCGTTAACATAGAATCACTAATATTCTATGGCGAACAGTTCATTAGAGTTACATAATAGTCAGTCATTTTATTGCCATCTTTTTTTTTGTCCATCCTTTTATCTTTATCATTTCTTAAGATCACCATTACAGTTGTTCTGACTCTTTCCTTGATCGTACAGGACTAACTAAAAATGAGTATTGCTGCCTCTAGAGCCGCTAGAGCTAGAGAAAAGAGTCAAAATGTTGCTGAAACAGAGGAGCGCACAGTTCAACAGCCACTACCACCGCTGCCCTTTGACTTGGAAAGGGTAGCGAAGAAGTTCAAGAACTTAGGTGGAGTTCCATTCATTGGTACGGAGACCGTGACACAGGCTCAGGCATGGCTTAAGAATTGTGAGAGGATATTTAGAGGGCTAGGGCTAGAAGATCAAAGGAAGAGATCTACGGGTTCATGGCTGCTCCAAGGCGAAGCACAGAATTGGTGGGAATTGGTCAATATAGGAGGTGATGAAGAAAATGTGACTTGGACCAAGTTTAAAGAGCTGTTTAATGAAAAATACGTTCCAAGGCAAGAAGTGGAAAGGCTGCATGACGAGTTCGCCAACTTAAAGCATGGCGACAAAACTATCTCGGAGTATGTAAGAAGATTTGAAAACCTCTCTCGCTATGCCCCAGAATTGATTCAGGATGATTTTCAAAAAAACAAGAGGTTTATTAATGGACTTGCTAGGAAGTACACTGACAGGGTTACTGCTCACATTGATCTTCCTTTCAATAAGCTGATTGAGTTTGCTTGTCGCTATGAGGAGAACGACAAAAGGGTTTCCCAACAAGATAGAGAAAGGAGCTTGGCCAACAATAATAATAATAATAAGAGGAAGCAAACCGAAAAGAAGAATGAAGGAAGCGGTTCTAGAGCTGCTAAAACCCATGATAAGACAAAGGTGCAATGCTACAACTGCCAGAAGTTTAGACACTAAAGCAAGGACTACAGAAATCCAAAGAAGTCCAGAAGTGATGACACTAAAGATGCTATAACTTCCACAAAAAGGATCATATCAATCCTAATTGTTCACTGTTGAGAGGAGCTCAGATTTCACATGTGTATGAGGGGGCAAGTGCACCATCTTCTTCTGCACCTACTTCTTCTGAAGGAGCAGGTAAGCCTGATGTTTTAGGTGGTAATATTTCTGTTAAAAACATTCCTGTTATTGCTTTTTTTGATACGGGTGCCTCAAGGAGCTTTATTTCTAGCAACATGGTCAAGAAATTGAAATTAAACCAAAGAAGTCTTAAAGAGCCAATTAATGTTCATAATGCTGAAGCAGGTTCTATCGTCCTTGATTTATACTGTAGGGTGCCTATCTCTTACTCCTACTTCCAATTTCCATTTAACTTGATTATTATGGATTTTTCCGAGTTTGATATCATCCTTGGTTTTGATTGGATAACAAAATTCGGGGCTGAAGTTAGATTTGCGGATAGGATAGTTGAAATAAAAACCAAGTTTGGTGATGTTATTTCTATACCTTGCCATGGTTCAGAGATAGATAGAAAATCATTTTGGTCTTCTCTTGAAGTCACTCCTATTTCTTTAGAGAATATTCCCGTGGTCAAAAATTACGCGGACGTATTTGAAGAAGTAGACAATTTACACCCGCGAAGGGAAATTGATTTCAGAATTGATCTTGTTCCAAATGCAAGGCCTGTAGTCCATGCTATCCGAAGGATGACCCCTAAAGAAATACAAGAGTTGAAAACCCAAACTAAGCAGCTCTTATGGAAGGGACTCATTCGGCCTAGTTTTTCCAATTGGGGTGCAGCTGTGGTGTTTGTCCCCAAGTCTCACGGTACTCTAAGGCTCTGTGTGGATTACCGCGACCTTAATAAGCAAACATTGAAGAACAAAAACCCCTTGCCTCGCATAGACGATTTAATGGACCAATTGAATGGAGCCAAGGTTTTTTCGAAGATGGACCTACCACTGGTTTCCATCAACTTCGCATAGCCAAAGAATGCATACCTTTGATAGCCTTCAGAGGTCCTGACATATTCTACGAATGGCTGGTAATGTCGCTCGGCCTATGCAATGCTCCAGCCTACTTTGTTGACTTGATGAATAGAGTCTTCCGAGATGTTTTAAACAAATTCGTCCTAGTCTTCATTGATGATATCTTAATCTATTTTAGATCCAAGGAGGAGAATGAAGGACATTTAAGGGAAGTATTGGAGATTCTACGAAGAAATGTTCTAAAAGCAAAAAAATTCAAATGCACATTTTCGCAAGAGGAAGTAAAATTCTTGGGCCATGTTGTGTCGAAAGAAGGAATTGTTGTTGACTCAAGTAAAATTGCCGTCATTTGAGATTGGAAGCAACCCAGTACACCCACTGAAGTAAGAAGCTTCCTATGATTGGCTGGATAGTATAGGAAATTTGTCAAAGACTTCTCCAAACTGTCTGGCCCATTAACAAAGCTCATCAAGAAATACACCAAGTTCATTTGGACAACGGAGTGTGAGGAAGCCTTCCAAAAGCTAAAGGTGAGTTTGACCACTGCTCCCGTACTAACAATCATCGATGGCAATCAAGATTTAGCCGTCTACACCGATGCTTCTAAAAGTGGCGGTCTTGGTGCGATATTGATGCAAAAGGGCAAAGTTGTTGCTTATGCAAGTCGTCAATTAAAGCCGCATGAGAAAAATTATCGTGTCCATGACTTAGAGTTGTTGGTCGTAGTCTTTGCTTTGAAGATTTGGAGACATTATCTTTTGGGCGAAAAGTTGGAATTATTCACAGACCATCAATCTTTGAAATATCTCTTCGATCAAAAGGATTTGAATTTAAGGCAGCAACGATGGCTAGAATTTCTCGCGGCATATGATCTCAAGATCTTATATACTTAAGGGAAAGCCAATGTTGTGGAAGATGCACTCAGTAGAAAGGATGCAATTGTTGCAAGCCCCATCATTACTCCTTCTTTGATTGATAAAATTTCTTCTCTTCAGAAAAATGATGTTTTTATGCGAAAAATTATTGAAAGAATTCAAGAAGATGAAAACACGAACTTTCAAATAAATGGCAAGGGAGTTCTTAGATTTCAAGGGCGGATTTGTGTTCCAAGTATTCCAGAGCTTATAAGGGAAGTTTTGGATGAAGGTCACAAATCAAAACTTAGCATCCATCTAGGCGTGAGCAAGATGTATCAAGATCTTAAGCGCACGTTTTGGTGGAAGGCTATGAAGAGGGATATATCCATTTGTGTGAGTAGATGTTGGCAAGAGCGACCAACAAAAGCTTGCGGGATTGTTGCAACCAATGGAGGTTCCAGATTGGAAGTGGGACCAAATCTCCATGGATTTTATAGATGGTTTGCCCCGTACTAGGAGAGGAAATGATAGCATATGAGTGATTGTGGATCGCTTCACCAAGACCGCTCATTTCAAACTTGTCAAGTCCACTAGAACTGCCCAAAGTCTAGCGCAAATTTTGAAATAGTCAGGCTACATGGGTAATAAAATTAAATCTTTCCTTTTCATCATTATCTGAATGAAAATTTCCATTTTTTTCTAAATAATAAGGAAAGAATAATCTTTTGTTTTTAAACAGAGTTCCTAGTTGCTTTGTTAGCGACCGTGATCCTATCTTCGCTAGCAAGTTTTGGGAAGCATTCCAAAATGAGTTAGGAACGAAGTTAAATCTAAGCACCGCATATCATCCTCAGACAGATGGCCAAACTGAGAGGGTGAATCGCATTCTTGAAGATTTATTGCGAGCTTGCATGCTTGATTTTGGGGGTTCTTGGGAGGATCACTTGCATTTAGTTGAATTCTCATATAACAATAGCTATCAAGGAAGTTTGAAAATGTCTCCATTTGAAGCCTTGTATGGTAGGCCATGTAGATCGCCAGCATGCTGGGTTGAAAAATGAAATCATCTTGTTTTGGGCCCATACATGGTTCGAGAAGCTTCGGACAAAGTTGACTATATTAAGAAGCGATTATTGGCAACCCAAAGTAGACAAAAGAGCTATGCATATGTAAGAAGAAGAGAGTTGGCTTTTGAAGTGGGTGACTATGTCTATTTGAAAGTTGCTCCAATGCGAGGTGTAATCCGTTTTGGGAAGACCGGGAAATTAGCACCTAAATTCATCGGCCCATTTCCTATCCTTGAGATGATTGGTACCCTAGCTTACAAAATTCAGCTTCCCAACCGGTTGCCTGGGGTGCACGACTTATTCCATGTATCTCAACTTCGGAAACATATTCATGATCCAGATCTGGTTGTGGCAGAAGCTGCACAGCAAGATTTGGAGATTACCCCAAGCCTTGCAGTGAGAAGGGAGCCATTGAAAATTATTGGCAAAGAGACTTAAGAGCTGAGAAATAAAAGAATCAACCTAGTCAAAGTGCAATGGAGCGGTGATCCCAGAGACTGCACTTGGGAAACTGAGGAGAGTATCAGACAAGCCTATCCCAACTGCATGGTGGATATCTCCGATTAGATTTTGCTTTGAGGTACGCTTAAAATATTTTACATTCTCTGTGTTGGTTCCTACTCTTTTATTTTCCTTTTTCCTTTTCGAGGACGAAAATTTCTTAAGTAGGGGAGATGGTAACAACCCGGAATTTGGGGCCAATTTAAATTTTTTATTTTAGAAATTTTAAGGGATTTTGAATATTTGAAATAAAATATTTTAAATAATAACGACTAAAAATTTATTTTAATCGAAGTTAATATGAATATATTTAATTTAATTATAAAAGGAATTAGAAATAGCACGGTAGTTTGAAAAGTCAAATACGAACTTTGACTGACTGTACAGGATGCAGAATAAATTAGATTTTGGTGAAACCAAAAATATTAGAATCTATTTAAAAATATCTTTCCAACGAATCCGAAAAATCGAAATTTCATAGTGGGGATTAAAAGTTATGGCCAGTTGAAATTTCAGAATAGTCGCTTTAGAATTTCAATATATATTTTAATATTAAAAATGACCATTTTTCGAACGGTCTCGGAATATGACAAAATTTGTTTTGTTGGGACCGTATCATCAAAACAAAGTAGAAATAATTTTTCCGGATTTTTCTAAGTTCGTATGTAGCCCCGGTAAAATTAAAAAGTACGTTCGAATTAAATATTAAAGGTTTATTTTAAAAATAAAAGAAACATGCTGTAAACATCAGGATTGGACTTCAGCACTAGCACCATTGCGTTCAGAAGACGTCAAAACATATTGTTCGACAGTCGTTGGGCTCCGTTTGGAGATCAGATGGAAAAACCCTAATTTTGGGTTTAATTAAATTAAAAAAATATACGCTCATATACCCATATAAATACGGACGCTATAGTACTCCATCTCTTCCTCTCATTACCAGTCGCCACCGAAACCCACCCCCCTTCAAACCTTCAAGCTTTGATTCCTCCCAATTCATGAAGAATTAGACTTGGCCACTGTTAAACTTTTTCAAGATCTTTTCCTCCTCTTCGATACCATACCAAATTCGAACCCTATCGTGCCCCGTAACTCCAGAACCGCACCCACGAACCCGTCGCCTTCATGAGCCCGCTGCCGCCACCACGCGCAACTGCACCCTCCCCCCTTTCCGGCGAACCTCCCCCTCTCCTGGCCCTCCGACATCGCGCAATCCGTTCTGAAAATCGTTGAGTATATTTTCTGCAAATCGGATCCAAAGTTTTGAACCAAACTGAATTATAAAGGTATGAAAATTTCAGATTTTGCGACGCTTTTATCTGTTGTAATTGTAGTTGTGAAAAGAAATTGATAATTTGTTCATACGAACTCCAAACTGAAAATTTTTAGATCCGTTTGAACCGTAGCATCGAATAGAACTTCTTGAAAGCAATTGGGACCAATTCTGAACACCTTTGAATTTTAGATTCTTATCCAATCAAGGTGAGATTCTATTTTAAATAATTAAATTAATTTAATTATTAATTTTCCTTTGTTATTTAAATAATTGAATGGTGAATGAAGTAGATCTGAGATGTGATAATATTCTGAATGATTGTTTGGTTTATCTGTGTGTATAATTCTAGATCTGCTAGTTAAAAATTTCAGATCTGTATGTGATGGAAAATTTGAATAATCATTTTGTTTAATTTTTTCGAATCATGTTTTGTTGATATCCTATGAATCATATAAACATATCACCTTGTTCATGTTTTTGAATTGAACAAGAAAATTTTAATTCAATACCACCTTCTTGTTATTTGATTTGACTAGACCTTTTTAGTTCAAATATAATATTGATATGATGTTTGTAGGATTGAAATATGACGATATGAAAGGAATTACATTTATATTTAATGTAATTAGGACATGAATTTTTCACCGTAATAAAAATTACATTTGTAGGTGATAAATAAAAGTATGATTATGCGATGCATTATAAATTACATTTTCTCTTAATGTAATTAAGGATATGAAATTACATTGTAAATTAAAGACATGAATTTACATTGTAATATAAATTTTTTTTTACATTGTAATTAAAAAGGCATGATTTTTACAATGTAAACAAAATTACATTTTTATATAGGTATGAAGAAATTTCTTTTTACTAAAACCAAAAAGGAAAAAAATGACGGTATGAAAATAGATTAGATTTTTTACATTGTAAATAAAAAGATTAGATTTTTTTACATTGTAAATAAAAAGATTAGATTTTTACATTGTAAATAAAAAGATTAGATTTTTACATTGTTGCTAAAAGGTAGGAATTTTACACTATCATGTTAATTACAATTTACATTGTAATTAAAGGGAAGATTTTACAATATAACTAAAAGAATGGAATTCAACATTGAAATGGAATTTACATTTAAATGTAAATTAAAGAAATAAAAGAATGTTTTTTTTCGTTGAAATATTGACATCATTTTTAAATGAACTAAAAATGAACGGAGATCGGTAGTTGTTTAACTCGTTGTTAAATCGAACGACGTTATTATGGTTAAGTGGTTTATATTTATATATTTATATATAAATATAAATAAATTTAAACGAATCGAGCGCAGTAGTTCACTTTTTGGAATCGTACCTTTAAACGACTATATCAAAAGATCTGACCGTCGAATTTTCCCAAAACAGAAACCGTTAGGAACGCTTTGGGAAGATCTTTCCAACGATATAAACTTCGTTAAAAATCCAACAGTTAGATTTTGAGAAAGGTGTAAATCAAAATTGGTTGAAAACAGCGCCAGGGTCGCTCTTTGACCTGATGTGTCGTTAAATAAAATATTTAATTATTTTAAATAATTAAAGGTAAGAATTAATCGTTATAAAATAATATAATGACATGAAATGGGTTTTCTCAAATTATATATATGTGAGAATTATTTGCAAAGTCTGAGTTAATCTCATTCCAAATAATCAAACGACGTTTAAAAATCGAAGTTGAAGATGGCGATTGAAGACCGTCAATCTTCCCCTTGAGTGGACAACGATTGAGGCCTTGAATTGACTTGCTCCCAATTCAAGGGTCGTGGTAATTGTCCAAAAGAACATGTTGATTGCACGGATATGAGGGTACCTCCTTTCCGTACTGAACATACGGGACGAGAGTATCTCCAGTTTCGTTCAGACCCAGAACGGGCTTATAAATGGAATGTGTGTCCGACATTGTACTCCTTTATATCGTATTTATTGATTTTCTGCCGAGTGTATGAACGTTTGGTGGCGGAGAATTTATTCTCCTGCTTAACACCCTTTTATATATTTTGGCAAAGGATTGATAGTGTGGTATGGAGTGATAGTGTGACATACCAAGAGGCAATGATCAAGGTTTCTTGTTGAAAAGCAGAACCTTGTGGTGACGATCAAAGTACACCTTGAATAAGCATAGCTATGTGTATTACGTAGCTTCACGAGCCTCACAACCTGGTTGAGTCTAAAATGGAGCAAGGGATCATAAGGAGAACTGCACGTTTCTTTCTAGCTAGAAGTGGTGTTTGGGATTTACACGGCCCGTCATTTTACTTATGTAGATGATGGAATGAGGTGCCTCGGATATTAGGTCCTGTAGGACCGGGAAACGTGTGTTCAGGAATAACTAATCCGCATAATCGTATGGTGGACCGGCCCTGCAGGATCCAAGGGTTCATTGCGGGGGATCCTGAGACATTAGCTAGAGTGTCTCGAAACGGAAAGGAGATCGTTCCTAGCCTTGACTCATGATGGAAAACCAAAGACCCAATATGACCCTACGGACTTGATTGTATTACTAGTATGGCGACATGGTAGAATGGGGTACTATGCTGCCTAGGATCGATACATTTATTTTGAAATGTTTTTATATACACTAATAATAATATCAAATTTGTTTTTATCGTACCAAGAATGTTTAATCATCATACGGTAAAGCACTATCCTCTAGTTTGCATTGCATTGTGTGATGGGACTTGAGTCTTATGATAATTCCATTTTTCCAAAAAGCATTGCGTTGTTTTATGAATTACTTATTTGTTCAGTCACCTTAAATTATGCACGGCAATCCATTTGAAATAAACCCGTTCCGCGTTAGCGGCGTAGTCTTTGGATTTGCCTTATTACTATTAGTTAAATTAGTTAAGAATCCTCACACCAGTCCCATGACTGACTCGTAGTTTGTTTCACCTTTGCAAACTCGGGTGCCCTCTTTTCCACACAGGCAGCCAAGTAACAGGTTTCACTTTCTTTGGAGTTGCTGTCTTTGGAGCTTTCTTGGAGTTGCTTAGTTGAGGTGATGATTTGGAGCTAAGAAGAATATTTATCATTTATCTTTTGTTGCATTTCATCTTTAGACTTTGAGACATCAGAGCTTATTCTATTTCCAGTTGTTCTATTTTGAAGTTTGAAACTTATTTCCTTCTGCTGAATTTGATGTAATAATTTAGAACTTTATGACTATGGAATTCTGTATTTGATGACATTCATATTTTCCGCTGCTATGATGTTGTTATTATATAGTTTTTCCTGTGCTATGTTGTATCTGTGATTTGTATTGTTGTATTTATGTTGTATTCTAAATGATTATTCCTTATTTTCACTCCATGGAAGTTTGGGGTTATCACACACTTTCCCATTTCCGCTGCAGAACCTTTAAAGGGTGATGCAAACCACCAGGCTTCTTTTGCTCAGCCTTGACTTGCTGTCACACTAAGCATCTAGAAACGAACTCAGCCACATCCTTCTTTATTCCGTCCTAAAAGAAAACTCGCTTCATGTCCCTATACATCTTGTCACCACCGGGATGTATGGTCATCTTAGAACGATGTGCTTCTTCAAGGATTGCCCTTCTTAAACTCTCGTCTCGTGACATGCAAAGTCTTACATCCCTACGCAACTAACCTTTCTCATCTATAGCACACCTACTAAGATGGCTCAAAGACTCCCCCCTTATGAGCTTGTCTACTATCTCCATTAACTTTGGGTCATCCCGCTGTGCTACCCCTATCTGACCCTAAAGCATAGGTCGCACCTCCAACGATGCCAACAAACCGGGTACATAATCGATAAAGGTCTAAAATCAAAGGTAGATATATACTCTAAACTCTGTCGCTCGACAAACAAAGGACTCAAAGTCAACTTTTTTCTACTCAAGGCGTCAGCTACAACGTTACCCTTGCCAAGGGTATATGCAATCTCAAGATCGTAGGATGCTAAGAATTCCATCCACCTCTGTTGCCTTAAGTTCAAATCTTTTTGAGAGAACAAGTATTTATGTGACTTGTGGTCTGTATACAACTCCAACCTCTCACCAAGCAAGTAATGGCGCCAAGACTTAAGCGCAAAAACTATGGTAGCTAACTCTAAATCGTGGGTAGGGTAATTCTTCTCATGGGCCTTTAACTACCTTCCACCATAGCATATCACACTTCCCTCTTGCATCAAAACTGCGCCAAGCCCTGTCCCGCAAGCATCGGTATATACTGTGAACGGTTTACTCCCATCCGGCAAAACTAAAACTAGAGCTATCGTCAATGCCCTCTTCAAACGTTGGAAAGCATCGTCACAGTCAACATCCCAAGAAAAGGTCAATTTTTTTTCCGTCATCCGTGTGAGTGGGGCTGATATCTTAGCAAAGTCCTTGATGAACTTTCTGTGATAGCCCGCCAAACCAAGGAAACTTCTTACTTCTGTTGCATTCTTAGGAACCTTCCAATCTTGGATTGCCACCACCTTCACGGGATCCACTGTTCTCTCTTCCTTAGAGACTAAGTGTCCTACGAACCTCACTTCCTTCCTCCAAAAATGAAATTTGGAGAACTTAGCTTTGAGTTGATATGCTCGAAGGGTCTTTAAGACTTTCCTAAGATGTAGGGAATGCCACTACTACAAAAGTGGGCATGTTCGACATTATTTTTTTGTGGTCGTAGAGCCAAAAAGCGTTGCCGTAGGCCATTTTTTCAAATAGGCAACATCAGAGGGGCGTGGCATCCGCAGCCGTTGCATTAGCCATATAAGGAAACGCTTTTTCCCATCTATGACCACGGAAAGAAAGCGTTGCCTTAAATAGAGCTTTTGCCATATTGCAACAGTACTTGCAAGTAATGCAACAATATAAAGTGTTACCTTAAGCAGAAGTCAGAACCTGACTTCCAGGTCATGATAGTGGGACACACATGAACTTTCCATCAGCTGACAACGTGTCACACGCCACGTCAGCTATCCACATGTCACACGCCATGTCAGCTCTCCATGTCAACTGCCTACATGTCACATGCCACATCAGCTGTGGGACCCACTTGCCATGTGGAATTAATAATATTTTATTTAATGCAGCACCACTGTATTAGGTAATGAAACACTATTATCATGAAATGCAACATGAGAAAAAAAATCAAATGCAACAGTAAAGAAGACAAATGCGACATAAGAAGAAAGCAAATACAACGCTTTAATTAAAAATTCTGTAGTATTGTTAACAAATAACATCAAATCAGATACAACTAATGTAGGATCTAAATTAACCCTATAGGGGGGTGAATAGAGTTTATCGTAGATTTTCACAGAGTAATTAAATAATAACAACACAGATAATAATCAGAGTAAATGCAGAAAATAAATAACACACAGATATACCCAGCTTCGGCAAAACCCTACCTACTGCTGCATTCCGCAAGGTTTCTCCTAAGAGTTAAAACAATCTCTACGCTTACAATCCCTTGCAAACTCGTGAAACTCGCTCCCAACTGTTCTTAACCCTACACTTAAAACCCTGCACTGGTTTCTATCCCCATAACCAGATTTTCCTGAATTACAAATCCCGTAATTCATCTCTCCTAGATTTTACAGATCTAGAAAGTGTTCGTTTGTTTTTTTACGACACAAATTGACCAAACAAATATAAATTTAAAAAAAGAAAAACCTTAGGATCTATTTTATATAAATAAATCCTTTAGCCCCTTTTATAGATAACTTAGCCAGCCACTTTTGTATTGCTTTACCACTTTATTTTGTTTGACCCGATCTCCTTGTCTTTGTAAAAAATGTTGGCTCCTAGGGTTTCTTTCTGAAGATTAAAGTGGCTATTGACTTTAGGGTTTCGATTCTCGTTCAATCTGAAGGTCGCCGCTATGTCGTATGATGATCTTGAATTATCAGTACCAATCTTTTCTTTAGTTTAGCATAGAATTGGATCCAAGCTTGCCCCTTTTTCTGGTATGAATTTGCTATTCGAATACTGCTTTGATTAATTTGAAATTGGATGATTATTTGCCGATGATGATTGGTGTATTTATAGGATTAAAATCCTTAAATATCTCTGATTTCAATATGTTGATTTGGTTATGATATATACGAAAATATTGGGGTTTTTGAAATACACGGCTTTGAATTGTTCTTGTGATTTCTCTGGAAAAATCCTTTTTGCGAGGTCAATTCTAGACTTTGAACTAGTCTTGGACTCTGGAATTTCTAATTTTCCCCCTTTTTTGTCAACATGATTTTTTTAAACTTAATTTTTCTTGAACAAACTACTGCATTGGATTAATTGCTTTATAAAAAATGATATGAACGGATGCTACATTTGAACTTGGTACCGCCTTGTATAACTGTCACTACATTCCTTGTATTGTTTCATGTGGGCAATACTTCCTTGCGTATGAAATTTACTTGAAACATAATGTGTTCACCATATTTACATTGCTTTGCTTGTCCATCCCTTGTTAAAAGTGCTGCTACAAACAGATGTTAAAAAAAACTTCTACTTGAACATTTTGATGAATACTATGTGTCATTCTTGCTCCATACAAATGACTATAGTTTTTTTTGCTTGGGTCTGAGTCGTTCCATCCATGTATATTTATGCTGAGCTAATCATATTCCACCATATGTATTGCCTGCACCAACATTTGTCCATGATGAACCTTATAAGCTGCTTGTACATGAATTTTGTAAACTACTTTGATATAGTTTCTCGTTCCCCTTGTTTAAACTGCTTGACCATTGTAGTTCACTGTCCATTTGCACTTGCACCATTTTGATTTTGATTTGCATCGACCTTTAGCTTGCCACTGTGGTGCTTGTTCCATTTCCTTGAGTTCTGAATAGTCGATCAGATTTAACTTGATAAGAGCAGAAACTATGCTTGTACTCTATAGTCGAACTACCTTTGATCTTGTGGTTATTCCTGTTTTGTATTACAACCATTCACCTTTATACATTTTTGTGCTTATCATGTTAATGCTTGTATATTTAACATAAGGCGTGTACCATTTTTCAACCTTGCTATACTTGTGTCCCCTTTTCAGTTTGCATTGCTTTGACCATTATAACACATGCTAAGGCACTTGTACTTAAGCCTTGCTTCTTTAATCATTGTTCACATTCACTTGTACACCTGCATGCGCCCATTTGTAAACATGCTTGATATTGAACTGTAATCTTGGAATGTTGAGCTTCATGTGACCTGCGTTGCTGTGTGCACCTTGACCACATATACACTATGTATCTTCCTGTTGCACCATATCCTTGTGTAACCTGAGTCGTGTATTTGAGCACTCTAACTTGGTATCGTTGTTGTTTCACCATTTTCTTGAGATTATGCTTGCATGAACCTGTTGCACCTTTAAGTGATACAATACTTTGAGCTTGAGTGTTCTTGAACCACTTTGGACTCGATCATGCTGCACCATTTGTTTGCATTGTTGTGCACACTTTAAACTTGACATGCTCCATCACCATACATATGTTAACTGTCTTTCACCATTTTACTTCGAACTTGTTCTTGAAATTGATCATTCATATTTGCTCGACTACATTGAAACTGCTTTTGTATTGACTTGTTTTGACTTTGACTATGCTGGTTGACATTTGTTTTGTTGTTGCATTGAGTCGAGACGGCCCACGTGGCTACTCCTCAATTGCATACTGGTTGGCGTGGCAGTGCACACGTGTATATCTATACACGTGTGTATATGCAGCCATCAGACTGATTTTCTGTCCCTGCATATCAGACCAAGTCTAGGAAAATGATGAGAAACACACCGTAATTATAAGGCAAAAAAAATTAAAAAATAAATTTTTATTTGTTAGTATTGAATTTTATTTTTGTTGTTGTCTACTATCTGTGCTCTTCTATTTGTGACAGGTAAGTAGATGATGACTAGACTGACAGAAGATAGAGAATGCATAGTGTATATGAGTTAGTGAATATGAGTCAATATGAAAATGTCTGTATATATGAATTGTATAGAGATGTAAACGAGTGTTGAGTGAACTGTAGTGAGGAGCTGATATACAGAAAATAGAAGATTGTACTGATATTTGTAATAAAAAGATTTGGTTGAAATAAAATATTATTTTATTGTGTTCTAACAAATTTGCCTATCATATTCAGTTTATTTACAAGTACGTATTCCTGTGAAGTGTTTAAATAGTGGAGTTATAAATAGTTGTACTGTTTGAAAGTTTGAAATATAATATTCAATTTAAATAAAATACTGTATGAATATATGAATGTTCTTACAGTCGTATTCTATTTAAATATAAATATTATATTCCTGTTTGTGATGTATATATAGAACAGTATAGTAACAAACACATTTAAAATAATATTTATTTGGTTGTTATCATCAAACAAAAATCATATAATTGTGTATACAACTACGTCATATACAACAATCTCCCCCTTTTGATGATGACAAACAAATAAAAGATTTTGAGCACAATAAATGTGTTTGACAGTGAATATTGAACTCCCCCTATTTGTATGCTCCCCTACAACTATACTCCCCCTGTATATGTGGAAAATATAACAACAACAACAAAGCCATATATCCCAAACAAGTTGGGGTTGGCTAGGTATATGTGGAAAATATAATTAATGAAATTCAAGTGACCATTCTTCCTATGGATATTTAATTTCCAATCTTAAAATATTTTTGAATTAAATACTCATCAATCAAAATCTTGACCATTCTCCCCCTTTTGTTATCATCAAAAAGATAATAGAGATCGAAACAGTAATGAATATATACCATAAATATAAATTCAGATAAAGAGAGAGAATATATATCATAAAACCCATTTAATCAAACAAAAATCATAATAATCTTTAAATCAGAAGCAAATTTCACTTTCAGAATGAACGCATTTACGATAGATTTTATAGAATGAGGAGAGTTCAATAAAAATTGAATATTTGAAAATGAATTTTAAAGATTTTAAATATGCTCAAAAATGTGTTAAACACTTCCTAACCACGCATAGTCCAAAGGTCTTTTAAAGGGGGTTAGTAGTAACTTAACTTTATCCTCTCTAATGAGTTACATCCATGCACAGCCCAAAGGTCTTTTAAGTGAGAATGGAAACACATAGAAACTAAGGTAATTCACCACCGCGAGGACTTTTAAATGGGAGTGAATACAAAGGATAAATTATTTTTTATTTTATTTATTTTTAATTCCAAGAATAATTAGAACTCCCCAAATTAAATAAAACCATGATAAATGACAGAAATATGGTAGATATAGAAGACGGTCGTGAAAAAAGCTCTAATTCAAAGATATTATAAAATATGTCCAATCATACTGAGATCTAAAATAACATCTCCTCTAGTTATGAATTATACCATAGTCATAACCCATCACAAATTCATAAATCTATTAATAATTTTGATGGATCACAAAAACGGTTCAAATCAATCAATAATTTCAATTTTTGAATAAATAATCAAAAATAATTTTAAAATTGAAAATATCAATTTCAAGAGGAGTTTTTGAAAATATCAATGCAACTTTGAAAATCAGTTTCAAAAATCAATCAGTAGAATATGAAATTATTTAATATTTCTAATGCTGAATGCTGCTAGACAATTTTAAAACCACTTTAATTCAAATTGTTTATGGAATTTAATGATATTTAATAACTGATTTTTCAGTTTATCGTCCAGTCACCAAGATATTCAAACGAATCAAATCAATTTCCTTATTAGAGCAGCACAAGATCATTTTCAAAGCAAGAATCACAAGTGAATTTTTCAGAGAATTTTAAAACAAGCACAAGAAACATTCAACGATCAAACCTGAAAATGATTATTTAAAATCACTTAAAAAATCAAAATTTTACAATCCAAAAATTTCAACAGTCAATAACGAATGATTTCAAAAACAGCCAAGTAAAAAATAAAGAAAATAAAAGAAATAAAAAAGGAAAATAAACTAAAAAGGAATAAAAAAGTGAGTATAGATATCATACTTGACTTACCATAATCGATGTGATCCAATGAATCTCCAACTCTGAATCTATGGCTAAGGAACTTCAAACAACAATTTTAATTTTTATCTTTTAAACACAATTGTTGCTTAGCTTATCCCCGGTACCTAAATGTTTATAGGATCGAGTGTTCTAAAAAATGTTTTACCACTCTTATCCTCGTTTACATGTTTTGGTACCCAAACCCGTTTATATAATAATCCACTACTATCTACTAGCGTACCCTTGGAACCCAAATTCGTTTAGATTTATTCAAATTCATTTTATTATTTTTTGGAATCCAAATTCGTTTAATTGAATTGTTTCTAAACGAGTTTTCATATCGTTCATGATTTAAAAACCCTTTGAAATTATTAGAGTTCAAAATTTCAAATTGATCAATTTCAAATTCATTTAAAGGTTTTTTAAAATCATTAGGATTTTTCTTTTCAACTGGATCAAATCCAAAACCAAGTCCCTATTTATTATGAACAAAAAATTGATTTTTTAACAACATATTTAACGATTTCTCTCCTTTAGAAAATTTAGTCAAAGCTGAATCAAGTCATTGAATTTTAAATTTAAGATCTCTATTTTCTTTCATTAAATTTGAACAACGATTAGTAGCTATTTTCCTCTTTTCAGCATCAGTTGGTTTTAAAACCAAATTTTCGTTTTCAAGTGCTTTGATTTTGGCATTGGACTTAGAAATTTCAATTTCAAATTGTTTCGCTTTTCAAAATCAAGTTTTTCAGATTCTCTAAGCTTTTCAATCTCCTTTTCAAAAACAACGATTTTAGTTTTTTAAATTCACGTTTTCACTTTTAAGTAATTCAAAATCAGTTTTGAATTTCAAAGGATCTTTACTCAAAAATTGACATTTTTCGCATTATGAAAACGGTGAATTCTTAACTTTTTCAAGTTTTCTTTCTAAACTGTTATTTTCTTGAACTAGTTTTGACCCATCAGATTTCAATTTCTTAACTTTTAGTTTAAGAGAATCAATGGTTTTAGTGAGATCGTGACACATTATAATTAAATCTTTATAAGTAAAATTCGATACCTCACTTGAATCCTCTTCACTACTTTCCGAATTAGATTGAGCCATAAGACACAAATTTGTTTCCTCTTCATCACTTTCAGAAACTTCTTCTCCTTCCTCATCATCCTATGTAGCAGCTAAAGCCTTCTTCTTTCTTCCGAACTTCTTCTTCCTTTCATTTTTAAGCTGTGGGCAATTTGGTTTGATATGTCCGGGTTTCTTGCAATTGTAGCAAAACACTTCATCATCTAATCTTTCCGAACTTTATGACTTATTAGTTTTTGAATTCTTCTTTTGTGACTTGTATTTTCCTTTCACCCACTTCCTCAAAACCATGGATAGATCTTCATCATCAATTTCAACTGTATTATTTAGAGCGATCGTCTTTTTCTTTGATTCATAATTCTTTCGTTCTTCTCTTACTTTTAACTCTATCTCGTAAGTAATCAGATTTCCGATCAACTCTTCCATGCTTATTTTATTCATATATTTTGATTCTTGAATCGCCGTCACTTTTACTTCAAAATTCATCTGTAGCACTCTCAATATTTTTCTGATCAATTCTACTTCGGTATAGGTTTTTCCATGAGTTTTTGCATTGTAAACTAGTGATGAGAAGCGTCCATACATCTCTTTTATATCTTCGTCTCTTTGCATAGAGAAATTTTCATATTCGTTGTTGAGTAGAGCGAGACGTGATTCCTTCACTTGAGATGTTCCTTCGTGTGTGACCTCCAACGTATGCCATATTTCCTGTGCAGTTTCACATTAAGAAATTCGATTAAATTCAGTTTTATCAAGAGCACAAATTAAAGCATTCATCGCTTTGGCATTAGTTGAAAATAATTTTTTTTCATTAACATCTCACCTGTCTTTTGACTTAGGAATTTCAACACCATTAAAAATAACAGTGGGAGATCTATAACCCATTTCAGTAATATCGCACACATCATAATCAAATGAACTTAAATAAATTATCATCCTAGCTTTCCAATAGGCATAATCAGTTCCATTAAACATTGGTGGCCTAGTTATGGACTGACCCTCTAAAAAAGCGTTATTAGACAGATTCATGACTCTAGAGTTAAAATAAAATAAAATATATCTTCTCTGATACCACTTGTAGGATCTAAATTAGCCCTAGAGGGGGGTGAATAGGGTTTATCACAGATTTTCACAGAGTAATTAAATAATAACAACACAGATAATAATCAGAGTAAATGAAGAAAATAAATAACACACAGATATACCCAGCTTCAGCAAAACCCTACCTACTGCTGCATTCCCCAAGGTTTCTACTAGGAGTTAAAACAATCTCTACGCTTACAATCCCCTGTAAACTCGCGACACTCGCTCCCAACTATTCTTAACCCTACGCTCAAAACCCTGCACTGGTTTCTATCCCCGAAACCAGATTTCCCCGAATTACAAATCTCGTAATTCGTCTCTCCTAGATTTTACAGATCTAGAAACTGTTCATTTGTTTTTACAACAAAAATTAAACAAAATAAATATAAATTTAAAAAACAGAAAAAACCCTAGGATCTATTTTATATAAATAAATCCTTTAGCCCCTTTTATAGATAACTTAGCCAGCCACTTTTGAATTGCTTCACCACTTTATTTTGTTTGACCCGATCTCCTTGTCTTTGTAAAAAATGTCATCTCCTAGGGTAACTTTCTGAAGATTAAAGTGGCCATTGACTTTAGGCTTTCGATTCTCTTTCAATAAGGCCACCGCTATGTCGTATGATGATCTCGAATTGTCAGTACCAATCTCTTCTTCAGTTTAGCGTAGAATTGGATCCAAGCTTGCCCCTATTTCTGGTATGAATTTGCTAATAGAATATTTCTTTGATTAGTTTGAACTTGGATGATTATCTGCCGATGATGATTGGTGTATTTATAGGATTAAAATCCTTAAATATCTCTGATTTCGATATGTTGATTTGGTTATGATATACACGAAAATATTGGGGTTTTTGAAATACACGGCTTTGAATTGTTCTTGTGATTTCTCTGGAAAAATACATTTTGCGAGGTCAATTCTAGACTTTGAAATAGTCTTGGGCTATGGAATTTCTAATTTATCCCTCTTTTTTTTATCAACATGATTTTTTTAAAACTTAATTTTTCTTGAACAAACAACTGCCTTGGATTAATTTCTTTATAAAAAATGATACAAAAAGATGCTACATTTGAACTTGGTACCGCCTTGTATAACTCTCACTACATTCCTTTTATTGTTTCATGTTTCCAATACTTCCTTGCATATGAACTTTACTTGAAACATACTGTGTTCACCATATTTACATTGCTTTGCTTGTCCATCCCTTGTTAAAAGTGCTGCTACAAATAGATGTTAAAAAAACTTTTACTTGAACATTTTAATGAATACTATGTGTCATTCTTGCTCCATAAAAGTGACTGTAGTTTTTTTCTTGGGTCTGAGTTGCACCATCCATGTATATTTATGCTGAGATGATCACATTTCACCATATGTATTTCCTGCACTATCATTTGTCCATGCTGAACCTTATAAGCTGCTTGTACATGAATTTTGTAAACTTCTTTGATATTGTTGCTCCTGCCCCTTGTTTACACTGCTTGACCATTGTAGTTCACTGTCCATTTGCACTTGCACCGTTTTGATTTGCGTCGACCTTTAGCTCGCCACTGTGGTGCTTGATCCATTTCCTTGAGTTCTAAATAGTCAATCAGATTTAACTTGATAAGAGCAGAAACTATGCTTTTACTCTATAGTCGAACTACCTTTAGTCTTATGGTTATTCCTGTCTTGTATTACTGCCATTTACCTTTATACATTTTTGTGCTTATCATGTTAATGCTTGTATATTTAACTTAAGGCGTGTACCAAATTTCAACCTTGCTATACTTGTGCCCCCTTTTCAGTTTGCATTGCTTTGACCATTATAACACATGCTGAGGCACTTGTACTTGAGCCTTGCTACTTTAATCATTATTCACATTCACTTGTACACCTGAATGTGCCCATTTGTAAACATGCTTGATATTGAACTGTAATCTTGGACTGTTGAGCTTTATGTGACCCATGTTGCTGTGTGCACCTTGACCACATATACACTATGTATCTTCCTGTTGCCCCATATCCTTGTGTAACTTGAGCCGTGTATTTGAGCACTCTAACTTGGTATTTCACCATTTTCTTGAGACTGTGCTTGCTTGAACCTATTGCACCTTTAAGTGATACAATACTTTGAGCTTGAGTATTCTTGAACCACTTCAGACTCGATCATGCTGCACCATTTGTTTGCATTGTTGTGCACACTTTAAACTTGACATGTTCCATCACCATACATATGTTAATTATTTTTCTCCATTTTGCTTTGAACTTGTTCTTGACATTGATCATTCATGTTTGCTCGACTACATTGAAACTGGTTTTGTATTGACTTGTTTTGACTTTGACTATGCAGGTTGACATTTGTTTTATTGTTGCACTGAGTCGAGACGGTCCACGTGGGTACTCCTCAGTTGCATACTGATTGGCGTGGTAGTGTACACGTGTGTATATGCGGCCATCAGACTGATTTTTTGTCCCTGCATATCAGACCAAGTCTATAAAAATGATGAGAAACACACCGTAATTCTGAGGCAAATAAAATTTAAAACTAGATTTTTATTTGTTTGTATTGAATTTTATTTTTGTTGCAGTCTACCATGTGTGTTCTTCTATTTGTGACAGGTAAGCAGATGATGACTGGACTGACAGAAGATAGAGAATGCAGAGTGTATATGAGTTAGTGAATATGTGTCAATATGAAAATGTATGTATATATGAATGGTATAAAGATGTAAATGAGTGTTGAGTGAACTGTAGCGAGGAGCTGATATACAGAAAATAGAAGATTGTACTGATATTTGTAATAAATTGATTTGGTTGAAATAAAATATTATTTAATCGTGTTCAAACAAATTTGTCTATCGTATTCAGTTTATTTACAATACATATTCCTGTGAAGTGTTTAAATAGTGGAGTTATAAATAGTTGTACTGTTTGAATGTTTGAAATATAATATTCAATTTAAATAAAATACTGTATGAATATATGAATATTTGTACAGTCGTATTCTATTTAAATATAAATATTATATTCCTGTTTGTGATGTATATATAGAACAGTATAGTAACAAACGCATTTAAAATAATATCTATTTGGTTGTTATCATCAAACAAAAATCATATAATTATGTATACAACTACGTCGTATACAACAATTAATACATCAATAACACAATTTCGGCTGAATACAACAAGAACATAAAAGCTACATGCTTCTATCATAAACCTAAACTGTAGTAACAAGCAACATCTGACAAACATTATCAAAACATCAACTCATCTCATCGCCTCAGCAAATCCACATCCATCTTCCTCAGTGTCGACCCAAGGAAATCGTTGCCCAAGCCACAACAAAATTTTGTTGCCCACTCCTACAAAAATTTCAAATTCTTTCTTATTAATGATATGGGATTACTACTAAAAATTTTTCAACACCAAACCACAGATCAGAGTCTATACAACATAATAATGTGATACAACAACATAGCATCTTAATGTACTTATCTTAACATAATAAAATTTAGAAAGTCTCGTTAAACTTGCATATAATAATTATAACTAACAGTTTTTTCTGCTCACAAATACCTGTTTCCAATTCTCTAAGTATCCTAATGTACTTATTTCCAATTTGCAAATGTAACACCCCGTATTTTCTATTACCATTAAAGTAACGAATTAAAGAATATATATTTCAAATGTTAGAATTAAGGGAAACGGGTTACGCCATTGTGTTCATCTCGGAAGTCTTCTTGAGATAGAGTCCGAATTTCCGTAAATCGGAATTCGTATGAAGGATTTATGACCTTCAGAAGATTCAGAATTTAAAACAAACAACTCAGAATAAAGTTCAGAAAATTCAAAATTCAAAATCAGAAGCAGAAGCGGGCTGGGCGGGAAACTTCCCGCCCAAGGCCAGGTCGACCAGGAGGTCGACCAGGGGGTCGACCTCCCCCTATACAGGTCGACCTGGGTGTCGACCTCCCCCTCGGGCCAGATCTAAAATGTGACGTGTTTTCTCCTGTGATGAATTGCTGTGTCATTAGGGCTTGCGTGGCATGTTCTGGTTGGTTCTCTTAGGTTTGAATGGCTTTGATTTGCTCTAGGTTAATCTGACGGCTCCTATTAAATCAAACTTCTATATAAGGAACCTAAACCTAAACCCTAAAGCCACACAAAAATATTCCTAAGACCGTCATGCTTTCAACACTCAACCTAGAGTAGCCGCCATTCTCATTCAACTAGAAAGCAAGTAGGAATTGCAAATCAAATCTAATTAAACTAAGAGAATTCAATGTCGACAACAAAGGAGAGCTATTCATATTCAGAATAAAGATCCCAGAACTCAAGACTAGCCTCTTTTTTGTAAGTCTAGTTATCATTTAGACCAAACGATACTAGAATTATGACTAAATAACTGGATGTAGAACATCGCCTAATGTAAATCTATGCCTATCCTTTCTGTTAAAACTGAATTGATTAAGACCATGACTCTTATCATGTTTGTGATCATGTTGCATGTAATATAATGACAAATGTTAAATTCTTTGAAAGAGATCCATATGTTGTATAATTCGTCAATGACATAGTATGTTGTATATTTTGGCGAAGACATAAATTGGCAATGACATATTATACTTTGGCGATGGAATATCATATTGTGTAATTTGGTTATGACATACCATATTGTATAATTTGGTGATGGATATCATATTGTGTACTTTGGCAATGACAATCCATATTGTATAATTTGGCGATGGATATCATATTGTGTAAATAGGCGATGACATACTATGTTGTATACTTGGGTGATGACGTTTTATGTCGCATGATTTGGTAATGACACCTATATGTTGTATGTCAATTTGGGAATTTTATGCAAGTTCAACCATGTTCACATATTTGACCCAACAACTACATGCTAATATGAGTAGGTACATGTTAGATTAGATCCAACTTATTTGTGAAGTTCACAATTACATGCCTAATGGTAAGTTTATGTAGTTCTATGTAAAACCCCTATTTCATGATTCATGCTGAGTATATCTAAATTTACAAGTTCATAATTGAGTGTATATTGTTCTATGCCATATTCATGTGACATATGTAGTTAGATCCATAATTTCATGATGTTGGAATTATTACATGTTCCTCTTTTTCCCCTTTTGTGTATAAGTTAGGCTATGTATCGAGCCTAACATTTTACATGGTTCATGCGAACGTTTAACGGGGGTAACGTTGGTGAAAAATATGAAATTATATATAATTGGCATATTTGGCTCAAGAACATGTAAATGTTTTATGGCATAAAGTGGTATAAATTTTTATACCTAAAATTATGAACTTTATTTAAAAAGTAAAGTGGGGCTTGACTTGAATGGCAATAATTTACATATAAATATAAAGAGGTAAATATGTAAATTTAGAAAAGACGAATATGCCTAACCCGGATATAGAATGAGTTACAGTGTAAGACTGCCCGGAACTGCTCGGCACATCCAGTAACCGTAACAATATATATCTAATGTGGGAGGTTAGTGCATCGAGCCCAAAGGAACCCGAGGTTAGACTGAGTTGCGGTGTAAAACTGCCCGGACCCGACCGGCACATCCAGTAACCGCAACAATACCTGTCTAATGTGAGTGGTTGGTGCTTTGATAAATGAATTAAAGCTAAGTCAGGAATGGTAGGGTTAAGTTAATTAAGGCAACACTTAACCAATGCAACATGTTAAATAAATTGATGGGTGAGGTTAGGTTAACTTGGACATTTGGCCAATTCAACATGTTGACTAAGAAACCCTAGTAACGGGGACCCATTTCAGCAGTAACCCACATAGATGTATCATGGTACCCTGAACTAGGCAGGGTGGGGCATGATTACTAGGCTGATTATAAGGGGTCAAAGTGACAGCGGTTGGTGCGCCAGTGTAGGTTCCGACGGAGTACAGATGTGCACGTACTCCAGAGTGGAAAAAGCAGGCACTGGGCATCAGTAGTTGTTCATTGTGCATCTTGAATCGTGTCAGGTTGCCACCATAGGATTTAATACACCCCATGGTGGGACCAGCACAGGTATCTACAATCAAGCGGGTCCGTATGACACAAGTGGAAAACGCGTGCGAGTAGGAGCCGATCAATGAAAAAGGAATCACTGGGTTTGAACTCATGATAATGGTTGAAATATCTAGTAGGTGCAGAGAATATGTACATGAGTGCGATTGTATGATTAGTTTATCTTGCCATGTTTATCTTTCTCTGTTTGTCTTACCTTATCCTATGTTACCTTATTTCCTTGTTATTGTCCTTTGTCCAGTTTATTAAAGTCATGGTTCTCTTATCAGTTTACGTGCTGAATAATCACTGGACTTAACAGACTTATGTCTGACCCATTTTCTTTCGCCCTCTTTTCTTCCGTTCCCCCCTCAGATACCCAGGGAGGGAATAGCTCAGCTTAATTTGGACCGTTCATTTTTCCAAGCTTGAAGACTCCGTGATGTATAGCTTGGAACTTCTTATCTTTGGCTATGGCTTTGGACACACTACTACTTGGGGATTTATGCAGTTTTATTGTGTTTTATGCTTCTTTATGTAATAATCAAGACAAAGATTTTGATGTAGTGATTTGGAAGTTGGTTTGAAACAGTTTGCTGTAATGTTTTGTTGTGAACCACGTTTGAAATAAAGTTAGTTTTTCCGCTGCTTATATATATTTGTCTTGTAAATTATCTGTGTCTTTTACCTATAATGCTCCACCAAAGTTAAGGCATTCCCTTTGTGAGTGACCTTAATGGAGGTGGGGTGTTTCAGCAAAGTTAGTTCACAATCCATTGATAAGTGCAACTTCAGCATCACAAACAGAGAGTTCATAAGCATTCTTTAACAAACCATTTCTTTTTTTCTGAGAAAGTAACTTGCCTATTAATTTTGTTCTCAATTATTTTTAGTTCAACCCTTCCTGTTCCTATATTTCACTTCTTTTCTATTCTTTTCTGATAAGTGCAACTTCAGTTCAATTCTTTTCAGTTCTTTTCAGTCCAAACACATACAGTATTGAAGGTGGAAGATTAAGGCAACCAAATAGAAAAAACAATTAATATACCTAAATTAAATTCATTCATCAAACTAATAGACAAGTGAAAAAATAATTACCTTAATCTGACAAAGACGGGCGCTGCAAACTGACGGAATGCGATATTATCAGCCTAGCTTCGTTGGTGGAGCCGTGGAGGAGACCGGAGGAGGTGGGTTGCTGCAAGAACGAAGCAAAGTACACCCAACATTCACGCGATAATTTTTGCTCATATTTGTTCCACCACAGCAACATGTCCCCTACAGCAATAGTAAAACATTAGGCTAGCAGCATCCAAAATCATACATAACCCCAGCCCAATGCCAATACCACTTAAAGTGAGCTGTAGTGGGTGCACCATGAGAGAACTTACTTGACGTTAAATAATTAGTCACAGAGGAGAATAAGAATATGGTACTGGTAGAACAAAAAATGTATTGGAGTTGCTAGGAGTACAAAGGTTGGGATAAACAGTGGAGATTGGATGGTGAAAACAAGAATAACGGAGGATGATAAGGAAGGTCCCAACCTTTATTTTCCCACCTCATCTTTTCTTCGGGTTTGATATCAGTTGTATAGCAGCACTTCTGGAAAATCAAAGCTTCAAATAACTATTCATGTGTTAGGAGAGAACAGCTTGACTGAGGCTTTTGGCACTGAAACCGAACTGGAATATATTTGGGATGATAACAATCAACTGATGCGACAATGTTGATTATGGTAAATGTCTTCATTCATCTTTTTACTGTCTGATAAAATTTGAAATATGTATATTATGGCATATAACAAGAATATTAATATATAATGAATACAAATAATTGTGAAAATGAATGAATACCAAAAAAAACTTTGTATCCTACATCTACTTAAGCACAATGTTATTTTGTTTGTTTGTTTTTAAAAAAGAACAATTTATGCAGGATAAGTAGCAGTATTTACAAAAAGAAGGTCACTGATGATTATAAAAAGGCAAATGAGAAAAGAGGAGAAAAATCATAAGTAAACTCAACCTTCCTATTTTACAAGAAAATACATTTCAATTATACATATAAGGATGGTTCCTTGCAGATTATCCATTACAGTGGACTTACAGAATTACAAGAGGTGGCGAGCTTTCTGAGGGTTGTACAGGGAGAAGTGCTTTTGGAGGAAGATTTATTCTTTCTCTAGTAGAAAGAGTTGTGGCTTTTGCTAGGGTATTAGATTTCTACTACTACAGAATTGTTATCAAGATTATCATATTGTCTACCTCATGCGTTTTACAAAATAAAAAGTTAGCCGATTACTTGGATACCTTGGTGTTAAGGTATTAGGTTTACTATAGAAAGATTATCAAAATTATTGCTTACCTATCCAACGTACTTTACATACTAAAAAAGTTTGCTCAATTTTTCTATGTGCACGTCCATCTGACGCGCCTTCAGTATTCATATGTGTGTGTGTGTGTGTGTGTGTCATTATTCAAATATATTACCTTGTCGCCAGATGGTGAGAAGCATACACCAGATATGGGAGCTGAATGTTGTTTCCGCCATGACACCTGCACACAAGAATTATTACATAGTACCTCATGCAAACAAGCTAGAGTACTTTATTTTATCGAAATATCGGCGAATAAAGTTCTTTCACAAGTACAAGAAAAAAACCTGCTAACTGGAATGCATTTGCATGTTCACAGATTTGATGCACTGATAGAATGTTATCTTATAATGTATCTTCGGACCCCGACCAGTTGTATCCTAAAGATGTACAGACCCATCATCACCTGCTGTAACCAAAATATGCCTACTAAGTCAAGAATAATCAAGTGCCCTTAATACCTGATTTTTAAGCAATGAATTAAAAATAAGAATACAAAGGAAAATGCGTACTGTGTATATACAAGTTTTTCTGATATAAATGAAATCATAATGAGGTACTTTATCTAATGACACTGAAAAGAAAATCCGATAATCTAAACATCAACAGATGAACTCTCTGATCTTGAAATAAAGAGTAAATGATAAAGGCCCAATGATAGTTATTGTTACCAAAATTGTTTCAAGGAACTTAAATCGAAAATAAAGTTTTGATGGAAACTAATCAAAATTCACACAAAAGAATAGTAAGAATAATAATAATAATAATAATAATAATAATAATAATAATAATAATAGTCAACTAAGCAACATGTCCTATTGGATCCTTGAGTTCTGCGGCACGAGCACCAGACACTAGATTGTGAATGATAAGATCACCTTTCATACTAATTGAAGCCAAGTGCTCATTTTTTCAGTTATACATAACCCCAATTATTGTGTCCGTATAACCCGTTAACCATTTTATGCATCGTTTCCTTTGCAAGTCCCATTTTTAACAATCTTCCCACTTCCGCCAGAACAAAGGTATTTGGAACTTTTGTTGCTGAAACTGATACTTGCTATAGATTCCTTCATGGGGAAATAAAAAGAAACATAATGCATTTTGCACGTAAAAAGTATACAAACAGGTAAAGATATAATGGACTTCATTTAGATGTAAGTAAGCCGATCTATTTGCAAAGCTCTAGAGCCTCAATATTATCGCCAGCCTCGCTTTCCGAAAGAGGAACTGCCCTAATGCATTGACTGTTTGTACACCACAATGAAATCTTTTTATCATCTCCAGCACTAGCAACTACTAGATCTATATAGGGAGTAATCATCATAAGTATGTTTGTGTATATATTAGTTTTTTCAAATATATCAGTTTCAATTCAGTTTTTTTTTGCATGTCAGCCATTGTTATATCATTACCCTTATTCTAAAGGAAATCTACCAGTGCTTCAATTTGTTCGATCTACGGAGAGCTAAAAAAAATCATAAAAACGCTTTGGAAATTAAATCCCCTGCTCCCTGGAGGTTGAGGCGGACAAATTATTACTCTTAGACCATTGCAGTTTATATAATAATATTTTTTATACAGGTCTGGTCACTACAACCGGCCAAAGCAAGAGTTCAATTTTATAATAATTATCTTTAGTCCATTTGTATGAAAGACTCAAAATGAGGTTTACTGACTTAATGACTTTCCTGCAAATAAAAACATCAAAATGAGCTAACTTAAAAATGAAATTCTTTTCAAATAGACAATGGGATAATGCTAAAACCTCAAAGCTTGCAACAAACAAATTAGGTTTTTTAGCACCATCATCGATCATGTCCTCTCTGCGCTTAATTTAAGGAATTGTTATGTAAACTAAAAAAGAGCTTAAATATGTAAACATAAGAAAAGATGATTACGAAAGTACTAGCAAGTCAAGAAAATAAACTACAGGCTTCTCTACCTGCGTTGCGATGAACATATTATCATGAAAATATTCAGTATCTAGAAAGTCAAGACAACAGGCTTCTCTACCGCAGGCTTCTCCAGGCGAAGGCTTCTCCATCTGCGCAACTGAAGTCAGCATCACAAATATGGGCATCGATACCGATTTGTAAGACGAGATGATGCTTTTGACAAGCTATCGAACCGAGAGAAGGAATTAAATTGAAGATATGGTCCAAGAGTGGATCGATGTGAATTTAGGTTTAATTTTTTGTGAATAGTAAAAAGAGGAAAGGAGGATTAGATGATAGAGAAGAAGAACGACTGGCCGACTTATTTTTACATTATTTCATGAAGCGGGAAAAGATTGCGCCAAAATTTTACATAGTAGCTGGCTGTTAGTGATTGGAAGATGGGGGTAATGTTTAGGTAGGAAGCAGGAATTGATTTGAACCATTGGATTAATCATGCATCTACGGTTATGTATCTGTTTAAATTGGTAGCGCGGCTCGCTGACCTGGACACATATTTATGTAAGGCTACGCTTTGAACTGGTGTTGCATGTCACAACACAAGAATTCCAACCGCAACAGTACATTCACGTCTAATGCAACAACATATGAATATTGTTGCAGAAGATCAAAGAAAGCATAGCTTTCGCCATACTTTTCATGCAACGCACACATATTAGTGTCGAATATGCCCACTTTTGTAGTAGTGTGCTCTTCCTCACTTCTAGAAAATATCAAGATATCATCCACAAAGACTACCACGAACTTGTTTAGAAACTCTCTAAACACCCTACTCATCAATTCTACGAAATATGTGGGTGCATTCGTCAGACCAAAAGGCATGACGAGCCACTCGAAGAAACCGTCGGGAGTCCTAAAAGCAGTCTTATCTATACTATCCTCAGCTACTCTCAACTGATGAAATCCTGTAGCTAAGTCCAACTACGAGAAAACCGAAGAACCAACCAACTGATCGAACAAATCATCAATCCTCGGTAATGGGTGTTTGTTCTTCTTTGTGAGCTTATTCAGCTCCCTATAGTCAACGCACAATCTTAGCGAACCATCAGCCTTCGTAGCAAAAACAACTGGAGCACCCCACTACGAGATACTTCTTCTTATGAACCATTTCTCAAGCAACTCTTTAACTTGTTTACTAAGCTCCCTCCTTTCTAGGAGCCATGTGGCGCATAGGCAATGTGTAACAACTCGGAAAATCAGAGCCAATTTAAATTTTTTAATTCGGCCATTTTAATGAATTTGGAGTAATTGAAATAATTTATTTTAATTAAATAACGAGTTAGAAATAGCGCGGCAGTTTGAAAATTTGAATTCGAACTTTGACTGAATGTACAAGATGATAAAATAAACCGGATTTTAGCAAAACCAAAAATATTTAAATCTATTTGAAAATATCTTTCTAACGACTCAGAAAAATTGAAATTTCATAGCGGGAATCAAAAGTTATGGCCACTTGAATACTCAAAATGGTTGCTATGGAATAAATATAGCCCTTGAAAATAGACATTTTGCAAATGACCTCTGTTTTCGATGAAACCGATTTTGTTGGACCTGGGAAGTCAATTTATTTCTAGGTTTTAAATTCCATAATTTTTGGAATTAATATGTGAGTGTGGCAAAGGAAAACGTGTTTGGTTAATTTCAGTTAAATTGGATTGACCAGAAAATTGCCATTTTTCAAACGATTTCCAAATTCGACGAAATTAGTTTTTGAGACGACCTGAACTTCCTCGTGAAGGAAAGCCCGGATTGAATTGAGAACATGACAAATCAGAACAAAACAGAAGAACATTTCATTGCTTATCACAACAATTTCATAAAAATACAAGAATATAACAGAGTGTGAATAAATTATATACATTTACTAAACATCAGAGATTTAAATTACATTTAAATACATAGTAGCGGAAAAATAATACAAAACACAACTGAAAAGAATATACGGATACAAAGCTTTCTGAATATCATTCCAGCGGTAAACTAAGATCCTGTGAATATAAATCTACAGAACCAAAAATACTAGCTTCCCATGCAAAAATAAGGGCGCCCAGACTTTAGGTTAAAACAATAAACTCCAGGTCAGTCATGTGACTGGTGTGAGAACTAAAACAGTTATTGATTTGATTTTAACGTTAGGTAGATCAAAGGACCACGCCATATAACACGGAACGGGTTTACCCCCAAGAATACCAGTGCATAAAGCAAACAACACAATGCTAAATAAGGGACAATGAAGCTATTATAAGACTCAGGTCCCATCACACAATGCAACGCAAGCCGGAGGATAGAGTTTTTACCTTATAATAGCCAAAAATGATTGGTACATGAAATTTCATCTTTTATTATTACTATAAGTGTATATTGTCAAAACAATTTCAATCATAAGTATCAATCATAGATGGCATAAGTGCCCCATACCACTATGTCGCCATATATAGGATTACAACTAAAACTGAAATGTCTCGTATTGGAAATTGGATTTCCGTCGTGAACCAAGACAAAGGGAATATCCTATGCAAATTCGAGACACGCTAGCCCGTGCCTCAGGATCATAGCTCGAGTGACCCTTGGATCGTCGGGGCCAGCCATCCGTCGATGGTTATAAATGCCGTAAACTATATGCTAGCCAGTTTTATCGAACCTCTTGGTGATCTAGGGCCCGTAAGCCTCTGCAACCACCATATCCATCGGCTCCGTAGAGAACGATATATCTGAGGCGCCTCTATATCCATCAAGTAATCATAAGCAACATCCACATGGGTATAATGTCAGGGAGTGAGAAACGCTGACACCCCTCCTAGCTAGGAACCAGCATATGTCCATTTCCCGGAGGTCCTCCCCGTTTCTGGTTCACACCATGGTGGGAGGCTCGCGAATTAACGCTACACAAAGCTATGCTATATTAAAGTCGTGCTTTGATCATCAACCACAAGACTATGCTTTTCAACAGAAGCCTTGATCATTTGCATCTCAACATGCCACACAGGCAATTCATGCCATGCGACTAATATCTATCGATATATAACCTCTGAGATCTTATGTCTCAGAGAAGGGAGTTAAGTAAGAGAATAAATTTTCCGCCGCCAAACAGATATATATTTAATAGAAATCAATCAACACAGAATAAAATCAAATGTCAGACACACAATCCATTTACAAGTATGTTTTGGGTCTGAACGAAACCGGCGGCACCTTAATCCTCCTCCACATGTCCAATACAGCGGAGAGGTCCTCGCGTACCCGTCGGTCTCCAAGTACGCCTGGACGATCACCACTTTTTACCTCGACTTGGGTGTACAGCCCAATCATGACATCAGTAATCATCCAAACGATGTGAAGACCTCCGGTCTTCAACCACCGTCTTCATCGTCGACATATCATCGAATCAATTATTCAGAATGGGTATAAACCCGGCCTTTCCGAATAACTCGCGTATATAATAAACAAGTGCTATAAAAAACACAACATATGCCTCATTCCAATTTTGAATATTCTTTCATTCAAATATTCACATACTTTGGGAAAGGTTCCCATTAATTTTATCAAAGATAAATTCTTTAAAATTTATTCTTTAATCTTCCGTTAGATTTCAATTCAAACCGTATTCTGTCTTTAACTGGGTTAAAGAACTAATGTCATTTAAAACACAGTTCACGATAAACCCAAAATCACATTCCATTCCATCATCCTTTAACCGTAAATTAGCAAGTGAACAATTACCTAAGTATTAACCCCGAAGGCCGAAACCAACATCAGATCAATACCCAGGAAACCATTCAACTTGACTAATATCCAGTTAGTTTCTGATTTTCTTAACTCCATTGTTAACCGAGTAAAAGAACCAGTGTTATTTAAAACACCGTTCACGATAAACCAAAAGACCAATTTCAATTCAATTCCAGTTAAATATATTAAATTGGAAAACTTTACTTTTGAAAATTTCCGTTAAATCTTAATAAAAAGATTTATAAATTCTAGATCTCATTTCACTGTAAATCGGGTTAAAGAACGAATGTCGTTGAAAACACAGTTCACAACAAACCCAAAATCTAGTGAGTCTCTAACCGTAAATTAGTAAGAGAATAATTCCCTAAGTATTAACCCCGAAGGCCGAAACCAAAATCAGATCAATACCCAGGAAACCATTCAACTTAACTAACCTCCAATCAGTTTCTAATTTTCTTAACTACATTCGGTTCAAGAACAGTATTATTAAAGTTACCATTCATGACAAACCGAAAATCCAATTTGATATTAAATACAAGGCTTTGAATAGAAAATATATCGGCTTATATTCAATATTAAATTCTGAAACCAACAAGTATTGTATTGGAATAACGATATATATCTTCCAAATTCCTCCACATTACCCGTATAATCACGAAATCCAATATCGAAATATTCTGAAGATAATTTCGATTCAAATCCATTCCAATTCATATATTGGAAATTCTAGTTATTTTTAAAACCATTTCATACCCAATTTATTTATTTCAAAAATATTGGATTTATTATTCGATTTCAAAACTAGTTCATTTCGATAAAAATATATTTTTATCTTTTCAAATATGGAAATTTTCATCCCAGTTCTTTTCAAATCATTTATTATGATTTTACACAAATTATTGATATTTTTAATAATTTTATCAAGGCCCATACATTCGATTTCCATAAACGGCCATCGAACTACACTTTCAGTGACCTTTTCCAAATTTGACTTGGATATAATTCCAAATCAACCGTTAGATTACAAATCTCTCATATTCATTAGAAATCCCTTTTCGATACGAACCCAAAAGTTCTGGTTTTAGGAGAATCCGACAGTCGGATCGTCCGTAATGTCCGTTCGAAGTCAATGGTCGAAATTCGCGAACTGCCGCAGCGGCGTGGTCTACTCAGGCCATTATATATAAATATATATAATATATATTATATATATTTCGTCGATTTCCATTTATAACGTATTTTATAAATCATTTAAATTTGTTTCAAAACGATTTCAACTTCATATTCAATTTCAAATCAAAATTGAATATTCCATATCATCGGTATATAAATGATAGTATTTTCAAAACATTATATTTTGAAATCAATTCCTTTTCGATATTCATTAAAAAAAATCGATGTAAATATTGTTCACATCAAAATGGCATCAATCTAATCAACACGACTTTTTATATTTAAATATATTCGTGTCCATCCCAAATCGGACATCAAAACCAGATTTTGATCTTTTACTAAATATTATTTTAAGCTATTTATTCTTTTAAAATATTTAATATTTTAAAATATTCATTCTTTCTGAACTGGAATCAGATACAGTCAATTACCATATAATTTGATTTATATGGATTTCATACAAACCTGTACACAACAACAATCAAACACAGTCAACCATCATCCAAAGTGCATTCTACACTGCATAAGCATCAAATATAAATATTTAACGCTTATAACAGCTTGTCAACCAATCGATTGACATACAACTAAACAGTTGGGATTAGTGTACATCAAATATCATCCCAATACCTATGTGGGGTTTCAATCAACAAATAAAGAATTTTATTCGTGCAGTTGGGCGATGTGTAAAATTTATCGTTCCAATCAATATTAGTCAAATGTGCGTTCATAAACAAATCGTCCGGCTTGTTTATGAATATTTATTTTATTCCTATACACGTTAAAAATTATACTTTTAACTATAAAATATTTCTTTTCATTCCACATCACACAATCAATTTTTACAACACAATCAAACAAATAAACAAGTCGTCCATGGTCTGTGGACGATGGGTGTCGGGTGCTGCTAAGCATCATCTCCATCCTAGCATATATTTTAACTAGAACATAAAATAAAAGTGAGGAGTTCTCACATTTGGGTTCCACTCCGTCATTCTTTTCTTCTGAACGGTATGGATTCCGTTTTGATTCCCGTCTATACCATCGCTATCTTTTCCCGCTGTTCACGTTAAAAATCACATTTTTTACAATGGAATTTCATATATAAAAATCGTATTTTTTTATCACTTCATTCTAATAAATAAAAATCATATTTTTATTTCTACTTCATATATTTTTACAATGCTTCTTTCTATATAAAAATTATATTTATATATTTCTACTTCTTATATAAAGATTGAAATTTTATTTTACTTCTTATATAATAAAAATTATATTTTTACATCGCCTTTCAAACAACAAAAATCATATTTTTATTATCTCTATAATATAAAAATCAAACCTTTTCGATATTGCTATTCATATAAAGATCCAACCTTTATGTCGCCATTATATATATGAAGATCATATTCTTATGATGCTACGTATACAATAAAGATTATATTTTTACTACAATGTCTAAATGATAAAAATCATATCTTTTTAAATAATAGTATGTAAATAAAAACCCTATCTTCTCATAAACAAAAATCGTATCTTTACATTTCCAAAAATCTAATTTTTACATTTCTACGAAAAATCTAATTTTTACATTTCTAAAAATCTAATTTTTACATTTCTAAAAACTTCGTCTTTTCTATTTTAAAAACTTAACTTTTCCTATGAAAAAAATCTAATCTTTAAACAATTAAAAATCTAATCTTCCTAGTTAGGAAAAATATAAACTTTGCTAATAAAAAAATTAATCTAAAAACTTACTGTAGGAATGGGGTGCTTTGCGTGCTTAGAGGTGGGGTTTCAGAGGACGGCGTCGGACAATCGGAGATGGAGCCGTCGGTGACGGGTGGCGCGTGCTTCGGGCGGTGGCTGTCGATTTGGGGCTCTCGCGTAGAGGGAAGGTATAGGGAAGGGGAACGGAGGAGCAGCGCCATTCATCAGAGGTGGGGCCGTGGTTGCGCAGAGACGGCACGACGGGGGAAGGTGGCGCGACGAGGTGGAGGTCGATTTGAGGAAGTCGGGTTTGGATTTTGGGGTGAGAGGGTTTTGTTTTCATCTGAGTGTTGACCGATTTAATGAGAGAATGGAGGGGGTTTTAATAATATATATATATATATATATATATTAATTCCATAAAGCAACTTTTAGATTCAAACTCTTTATCGAACCCACCGGATGTCGCCCGTAGCTAATTACCCCCATTCCGAACACAATGGGGTATGTATCGTAAGCCAGTTCGGCTGTTTCGATCAGTTTTTGTTGAAATCAAAATATAAATCTATATATTGAATTTGAACGCACATTTCCACTTACCATGGCCAATACGGACTCTAAAATTTGCCAAAAAATATTTTCTAGCATCGTATTGACGATATGGTTATAGCAAAACTAATTTCGTCAAATTTGGAGAACGTTTGAAAAATGGCCATTTTCTGGTCGATCCAAATTGACTGAAACTGTCAAAACACGTTTTCTTTTGCCACACTCACATATTGATATATACGTTCTAATTCTATTCAAAATAAATTTCTCGTTGTTATTATTTAAAAAGATTCATTTTAAATATAGAAAATTCACTAAAATTGCCAAAATAAAATTTTTGAATTAGTTCAGATTTTTCGGGTTGATACAGTTTTGTTGGGACCGTATCGTCCCAACATAGCTAGATTTATTTTTCGGGAATTTTTAGAATCAATATGTGGCCCTGGCCAATTAAAATGTACGTTCAAATCCAAATTTGAATGTTTTATATTTTAATTTGAAGAATAATTGACTGTAACAGTCGAATGGGCTTACGAAATATATCCCATTGAGTTCGGGATGGGGGTATTTAGATGGGGGCGACAGTCATTGGGTTTGAATTAGGGTTCGTTTGGAGAAAACCCTAACTTTGAATTAAATAAATAGCGGGCCAATCATATTACTCGATTCTCCATCTCGACCGACAGTGGCTGAGTGTTCCCCTCTTCCCGATCAATTTTCGGCGATTCCATTCATCAAAACTCCTTGTCCCTTTGGAACTTTTTGAAGCTCTCCCTCTCCTCTTCAAATTAGTACTTGTTGCACCCCCTCTCGTCGCCCCAGCATCGCGTTTCACCCCCTCGAAGATCAAAACTTCAAAGCGCCGCCGTGCTTGCCCAAGTCCACCGAGTTCAACCGCTCCTCCATGCGCAGGCGCGGCCATCCTTACTCTTCGATGTGGTGTACTTCGATTGCAACGAAGTGCAACGGATTTGCCGCTAGATCGAAACCCTAGTTTGAACCCCTCAGAAAGGTATACAGTCTGATTATTATTTAAAGGCTATAACACTTTTAAGTGTTGCTATTTATGATTTTCAAATAAAAATCATATCTTTTTGCTATGTTGTCGAAATCCAGTGCAACTAGAGACATCAGACCCGTAGCGATGTCATCTACCTTCTAGAAGAAGCTAGAATGCATTCCGAGCTTACTACTATTTCCGAAGGATTAAAATCGATGTGAGACTTCTAAATTCAAATATGGAATGGAAATGCGTTGTATAAATTATATAAGCGAAGTATAAACTATATATGCATTGTGCACCTCATGTTTGAGCATTGTATAAGTTATATGAGTGATGTATAAATTATACATGCGTTATATAAATCATATGTGTGTTGAAACAGAAATGAAATATATTTATATACGTATATATATATATATATACTCCCTCGTCCACAAACCATGGGCGATATGAATTGATTATGATTGGCGACGATAATGCGAATGGTTGAGAATGATGGATTGTGGTTGAAAATAATTGTTTGTGCTTGAAAGAAATTGTTTATGGTTGAAACGAATTGGAATTGTTTGTGGAAAATTCATATGATATGAAATTGTTCTTAGATCATTTAGATGAGCCCCTTATGGAACGCTGCGAGGCCTAAGGTAGTGCGAGGAGCCGTATTCGGGACGGTGCCGGTTTTAAACCCCCTACCGTTATGCTGCAGAAATTTTCAGAAATATTCATATGTTTGAATTATTTTCATGTGTTGAATTATATTCATGTGTTGAATAAATTGTTTAGATAATAAAAATCACATTTTTATTATGCGTATGAAATATATGAAATATTCATATGTTGAGATATTTGTGTGTTGAGAAATTCATGTGTTGAATAACATTCTTGTGTTGAATAAATTCTTCAAAAAATAAAAATCACATTTTTATCATATATATGGACTATATAAAATATTAGTGTTTTAAATAAATTGTTTTAACACCAAAACTAACATTTTTATCTTTTGTATGAAGTATATAAAATATTCGTGTTTAAAATAAATAGTTTTAACAATAAAAATATCATTTTTATTATATGTACGAACTATATAAAATATTCGTGTTTAAAAAAATTGTTTTAACAATTAAAATATCATTTTTAATATATGCATGAACTATATAAAATATTCATGTATTGAAAAGGATTCATGTGTTGAATAAAAGAACTGAATAATAAAATTAACATTTTTTTGTGAATATGAAGTGCTAAAAACATTCATGTGTGGAATAAATATTTCAAATGATAAAAATATCATTATTATCATGTATACGACTCGCTAAAAATACACATGTGTTGAAACATATTTTTGTTCGCCAAAAATATCATTTTTATCCCTTGTATGAAGTGTTAGAAATAACCGTGTGTTGAAATAAACATTTGTTCTCTAGAAATATTATTTTTAGCTTGGTTTTGCATATATATATATATACACACACATATGTTAAACAGAAATATGGATTAGCTGTTGAGTAAAGAACATATTTGCATGCTCGACAAATAGGTAAGCCTTAATGAGTTGGTTGCGCGATTTTATTATTATATAAACTCCTGTGAATACCATTGGATGTGGAATGCTAGTTGTTCTATGAGAAATCATAAACATCGCCATAGGATAGTAACAATTAATTTTGAACAACACTACATGGAATACTTCTTAAGATAGCATACCCTATCATATACCAAATGAGCATTTGGAGCTTATGTGACGAGGTTGAAGATTTATCATACATGCAAGAGGCTTGTACGGTGATGACTATATTTTAGGTTGAACTGAAGACTGATATGGACTATATAAAATGTGAAGGTAAATTGCCAGATTAATTAAAAGAACCTACACGGGTCTGGAGATGGCAATAAACACGTCTCTCTAGTCATTAACGCATAAAAACCATTTATAGGGTGACGAGAATTTATTTTCTGGAGTTATGATCTATACACACTCCTATGTGGACACCGGAATATATCACTATAAATATGTGTATGCTTTTTAGGATTTATTGGGTACCTAATACGACCCAATAAATTTCCAAACCCCTTCCCTTACAAAGGAGGTTATGGCGAAATTTTCTGAAATTTAAAGGCATTAGTGAAATTTTGAAGTGAAAAACGATATAGAAATTGTCGAATGAATTATATATATATATATATACACAAATCAAATAAAAGAATAACGCAGCTGCTGTTCGTGTTTTGGAATCGTAAAAACCAGAACATGTGGGTTCGCTTTGGAAAAATCAATCCAACGATATAAAATTTGTTAGGATCCAACGGTTGGATTATGTGAAATGTTTAATTCAAATCTGAAGAAAAACAGCGCCATAATGAATTATATTTATATATATAAATATAAATTAAATAAAATGAATAATGACGTTGTGGTTCGTGTTTTAAAATCATAACTTTAAACGATTATATCGTGAGATTCGACCATCGGATTTTTCTCAAACCGAAACCGCTGGGTTCGATTTGGAGAGATCTTTACAATGGACTTAACTTCGTTCAGTCCGACGGTTAGATTTTGAGAAATGTGTAAATCAAATTTAGAGAAAAACAGCGCCAGGGGCACGTTATGGCCTGAGACGTCGTTAAATTAAATGGAGCTATTTTTAAATAAATTAAAATAGCGACATGTTGTCATAAAATATTATAGGCGATATGAGATGGAAATAAACCGATTTTACTTGGTTTGTTTGATGTTTGATGGTTGAACGTGTTTGACATGAAAATCATATAAAGAACTGAAATGTGGATGTCGAATAATTTAACCATGGAAAGAATTGTTTTGAATTCTAGTACGCGTGAACTATTTGAAAAGGCCGAGTTAATTCTCATTTCAAATAGTTGATCGATGAATAAATGTCGGAGATAAGAAGATGGTGCAAGACCGGTGATCTTCACATCGTGTAGACTGCTAATAATGCTTTTGAGATGGCTAGCTCCCTTGACGAGGTTACAGTGGTAGTGGTCTGGACATACTTGTTGATTGTCCGGGTGTGTGAGGGCCTCTCTCCTGTATTGGACATACGGGACGAGGAATAAGATGCCTCCGATTTCGCTCAAACCCATAACGAACTTGTAAATGGATGTGTGTCTGACATTGGATTTTGTTCTATATTGTTTGATCTCTATTAAATATATATCTATTTGGCGGCGGAGAATTTATTCTCTTGCTTAACGCCTTTCTCTGAGACGTACGTGCTCAGAGCTTATATATCAATAGAAATCAGTCGCATGGCGTGAATTGCCTGTGTGGCATGTGGAGATGCAGTGATCGAGGCTTTTGTTGAAAAGAAGAGCCTTGTGGTTGATGATCAAAAGTACGTCCATAAAGGGCATAGCTTTATGTATGGCGTTAATTCGCAAGCCTCACACCTTGGTATGAGTTAAAAACGGGATAAGGACCGTTGGGAGAACACGACGTTTCTTTCTAGCTTATAGGTGGAGTTAGCGTTTTACTCGCCCTGACATTGTTGTTATTTTACTTATGTGGATGTTTGAATGCGAGTTGCCTCAGTTATATCAGTCTCTACTAAGCCGATAGATAGGTCTGATAGGACCAGGAAACGTGTGTTCAGGAATAACTAATCCTCAAACGTAAGGGAAGACCGGCCCAGCCGATTGCAAGGGTTCTAAGTGGGGAATCCTGAGGCATTTGCTAGAGTGTCTCGAAGCCGGCGAGTAGTACATCCCTTTCCTCGACTCATGATGGAATCCAAATTTCCAATACGAAATTACAGATTTGATTGTAAACCTATATATGGCGACATGATGTATGGTTCCCGTGCCATCTAGGATTGATATTTATGATTGAATTTGCTTTTGAAACATATATGCACTAGTAATAATATCAAATGATTATGCTTTACACATATTAAGCATATTTTGGCCATTATAAGGTAAAACTCTATCCTCCAGTTTGCATTGCATTGTGTGATGGGACTTGAGTCTTATAACGGCTTCATTTTTATAAAAAGCATTGCTTTATTCAAAAGATTTACTTTATTTCATGCACTGGCAATCACTGGAGTAAACCCGTTTCGCGAAAGTGGCGTGGTCCAATTATTTGCCTTATTATTGTTATTAAACCAATTAAGTAGATTTCTCATACCAGTCCCATGACTGACTCGTAGTTTGTTTCACTTTGCAAACTCGGGTGCCCTTATTTTCACGCGGGCAGCCTAGTGGCAGGTGACAGGTTATATTTTGACTTTTGCACTACATCATGGAGTGCACCTTTTGGCTTGTATGGCGAAGACTAGATTTCTCTGTATTTTGGCTATTTGACATTTCGCCATTAGTATCTTATGTATATGATTTCGCTTATCGCGATGTAGACAGATTTACTTCTATTATGTAATCTTTGATGTATATGTCCCAGTGATCTTAATGTAGACTGATCATTTCCTTTTATGCACTAAGTTGTGTTCTGCAATGTGCTACTCTGATGTTTTTACATTTTATGATTCCGCTGTCATATTGATGTATATTATTTTATTTCATGTTTATGCTATTATCTATACTTTGCTAATGATTGTTAATATGTTATATTCCAGTGATTATCCTTAATTCCATGACACTGGGTTTTGGGATCGTCACAGGTGGTATCAGAGCTTTGGTTAAGTTTAACACATTAAACACCTCGTCAAAATAGAATCAGTAGTGTTCTAAGGCGAGCAGCTCATTAGATATATGATTAGTAATGTCCTAGAATGAGATAAACAGAATACCCAATTGACTTGATCAGTGCCTCGCTATCTTTCCATATATTCTTTTGCTTTTATCATATCTTAAAATTATCATTTCTGTGAGCTTGACTCTTTTCTTGCTTGTACAGAACTGATTTAGATGGCTAACCAAGCAGCTAGAGGCAGAGGAGGCCGAGGCATCGGATGAGGGAATATTCCCGTTGCCGAGGAGCCTTTGATTCAGCCACCACAGCCCCCGCAACCATTTGATTTGGACCGAGTGGCGAAGAAGTATCAAAATCTTGGTGGCAAGACATTCTCTGGCATGGGCACTGTGACTGAAGCCTTAGGTTGACTAAAAACATGTGAGAAGATCTTCGGTGGCTTAGGTCTTGATGATCATAGGAAAAGCTTCATGGGTGCTTGGCTATTGCAAGACGAGGCACAACTATGGTGGGAAGCCATCACGTTGAATGAGCAAGAGGTGGAGATGACCTGGAATGAATTCAAAGAGATATTCAAAGAGAAGTTCATTCTCGAGCAGGAGATGGAGCACCTGCATGACGAGTTTGCCAATCTCCAACAAAGGAGATCTCACCATTCAAGAATACCTCAGCAGGTTTACTTAGCTATCCCGCTATGCTTCAGAGCTTATTCTGACTGTTAAGGCGAAGAATAGGAGGTTCATATATGGAATTCAGCGCAAGTACCAGAATAGGACAATGAGCCACGTTATGCTTACATTCGCCGACATGGTTGATATGGTGTGTAATTATGAGAGCTTGGATTTGAGGAACATGCAAGTAGATCACGCAAAGAATCAGGCGGGCAACAAGCGCAAGACTTCAGAAAGGCAGCCCGAATCAAGAAACGCGGTAGCAAATGCCAAGCTGTAAACAAATAGGCCACCCAAGGGAAGTTGTTACAACTGCTGTCAAGCTGGACATTACTCTAATGTGTGCACCGCTCCGAAGTGGCAGAAGACCAACCAAGCAAGCTCGAGTCAGAATTCTGATGATAGGCGAGAGTGTTTCAACTGTCATCAAATGGAGTGTCTCAAGACCAATTGCCCATTGCTGAAGAATGCTCAGGTTGCCCATGTATACGACGGGGTGAATCCGCCAGCTATCTCAAATGGGACAGGTAAACCCGATGTTTTGGGAGGTACCCTTACTATTAAAAATATTCTTGTTTCCGTACTATTTGACACTGGTGCATCACAAAGTTTTATTGCATGTAACACTGTTAAAAAGTTAAAGTTAAATCTAAAGAACCTTAAAGAATCGATAAGAGTTCACAATCCGATAAGAGGTTCCATTGTTCTCAATTCATATTGTAAAGTGCCTATCTCTTTTTCTCGATACCGATTTCCTTTCAAATTGGTGATCATGAATTTTTTCTGAATTCGATACTATTCTTGGGATAGACTGGTTAATGAAATATAAGGCAGAAGTTAAATGCGTCGAGAGGATAGTTACAATTAAAAAGAAGCTTGGAGACATATTTATATCGTGCCATGGCTCAAACTCAGATAGAAAAGAGTTTTAGTCTATGCCAGAAGTTACTCCTACTTTATTAGAAAACATTCCTGTCGTTAAACATTATGCGGATGTGTTCGAAGAAGTCGATAACTTACTTCCGCAAAGAGAAATTGAATTAAGGATCGATTTAATTCCGAATGCCAGGCCAGTAGTGCATTCAATTCGAAGAATGACTCTAAAAGAAAAAGAAGAATTGGGCGATCAAACTCGACAATTGCTATGGAAGGGTCTGATCAGACCTAGCTTCTCTAATTGCGGTGCAGCTGTAGTGTTTGTTCCTAAGTCAGACGGTACTCTTCGATTGTGTGTTGATTATTGAGACCTCAACAAGAAGATGCTCAAGAACAAATATCCATTGCCACGCATCGATGATTTGTTGGATCTATTGAATGGAGCACACATATTTTCCAGAATGGACCTCGCTACAGGTTTCCATCAACTGAGAATTGCCAAAGAATGTGTTACTTTGACAGCTTTCAAAGGTCCGGACATATTTTACGAGTGGTTGGTAATGCTGTTCAGCTTATGTAATGCTCCAGCATACTTCGTTGATTTAATGAACAGAGTATTCAGAGAAGTCTTAAATAAATTCGTGTTGGTTTTCATAGATGATATTTTAATCTACTCCAAGTCAGAAAACGATCATGAAAAATATTTAGAACAAGTATTGGGGATTTTGAGGAAGAACATCTTCAAAGCTAAATTCTCTAAATGTATCTTCTGGCAAGATGAAGTGAAGTTCCTTGGCCACGTCGTATCAAAGAAAGGAATTTCTATAGATCCAAGCAAAATTACAACAATTCAAGACTTGAAGCAGCCTACTACACCCACAGAAGTCCTAAGTTTTCTTGGATTAACTAGTTATTATCGGAAATTCATTAGGGATTTTTCGAAGATATCTAGTTCATTAACAAAGCTTACAAAGAAACATGAAAGATTTAAGTGTACTCCATAATGCGAGGCAGCTTTCCAAGAGCTGAAATTAAAATTGACAACTGCTCCAGTATTAACAATTATCGATGGCAATCATGATTTGATGGTCTGGACGAATGCTTCTATTAGAGTTCTTGGTGCAACATCAATGCAAAGAGGCCAAGTAGTCGCTTATGCTAGCCGTTAGTTGAAACCACATGAAACGAGGTACGCTACTCATGATCTTGAGTTGCTAGCCGTCGTATTTGCTTTGAAAATCTGGACATATTATCTAATGGGTGAGAAGTTCGAACTATATACCGATCATCAATCATTGAAATATCTGTACACTCAGAAAGATTTAAACATGAGACAACAACGTTGGCTAGAATTCCTTACAGCTTATGATTTGGATATTCTGTATACGCCGGGAAAAGCCAATGTGGTAGCGGATGCGCTTAGCAGGAAAACTGCAATCATCGCCAATCTTATAATTACGCCTTTATTAATTGATAAAATATCTTCTCTTCAGAAGGATGATCACTTCATTTAGAGAATCAGAGAGAAAATTCAGAAAGGCAAGCCCTCAAGTTTTCAGATTGATAACGAAGGGGTTCTGAGGTTAAAAGGCCGAATGTGTGTTCCAAACATTTCTGAACTCCAGAGAGAAGTACTGGATGAATGTCACAACTCTAAACTTAGTATCCATCCAGGAGTGAGAAAAATGTATAATATCAAACGCACCTTCTGGTGTAGGTCCATGAAGAGGGACATTTCTTTATATGTTAGCAGGTGCTCTACTTTTCAACTAGTCAAAAACGATCAACAGAGACTCGCTGGATAGTTGCAACCGTTGGAAATTTCAAAGTGGAAGTGGAAACTAATTTCTGTGGACTTCATAGATGGTTTGCTTTGAACCAAGAAGGGAAATGACAGTATTTGGGTGATCATAGATCGTTTCACGAAGACCGCCCATTTCATACCTACTAGATCCAATAGAACCGCTCAAAGTCTAGCACAAATTTATTTCAAAGAAATTGTTAAGCTACATGGAGTGCCGATCAGCATAGTCAGTGATAGAGATCCAATATTTACTAGGAATTTCTGGGAGGCATTTCAAGTAGAAATGGGGACAAAGCTGAACTTGAGAACCGCATATCACCCTCAGACAAATGGCCAGACTGAGAGGGTAAACCATATACTAGAAGATTTACTATAGGCTTGCATTATTGACTTTGGCGGATCATGGGAAGATCGCTTGCATTTGGCTGAGTTCTTACACAACAACAGCTATCAAGCGAGCTTGGAAATGTCACCATTTGAAGCCTTGTACGGTAGGCCATGTAGATCTCCCGCATGTTGGGTGGAACCTGGAAACTGACTTGTATTGGGTCCCGATATGACTCGCGAAGCTTTAGACAAAGTCAATTTCATCAAGAAACGATTACAGACTACTCATAGCCAACAGAAGAGTTATGCAGATTCTAGAAGAAGATATTTAGCATTTGTTGTCGGTGATTATGTTTACTTGAGAGTTTCTCCGATGAGAGGAGTACTCGTAAAACTGGGAAGTTGGCGCCTAGATTTATTGGTCCATTTCCTATACTTGAACGAATCGGAACTCTTGCTTATAAGATTCAATTACCTGATTGGTTGCCTAGAGTACATGATGTGTTTCACGTATCTCAACTCTGAAAGCATGCGCATGATCCAGATCTAGTTGTAGAAGAAGCAACGCAACAAGACTTGGAGATTACTCCAGAATTAGCAGTTAGAAGAGAGCCGATAAAGATTATTGGCAAAGAAACTAAAGAGCAAAGGAACAAGAAGGTTCATTTAGTTAAAGTGCAGTAGAGTAGAGATCCTAGAGACTTTACTTGGGAAACTGAAGAAAGCATTAAGCAAGCTTATCCCAATTGCAGTGTGGACATCTCTGATTAGCTCCGGTGCAAGGTACATTTACAATACTTTGCGTTTCCATTTTGTTTCCTACTTTACTATTGTTTCCTTTTCGAGGACGAAAAGTTTTAAGTGGGGAGATTGTAACAACCTGGAAAATCAAAGCCAATTTAAAAATTTTAATTTGGCTATTTTAATGAATTTGGAGTAATTGAAATAATTTATTTTAATTAAATAACGAGGTAGAAATAGCACGGCAGTTTGAAAGTTTGAATTCGAACTTTGACTGAACCTACAGGATGCAAAATAAACTGGATTTTAGCGAAACAAAAAATATTTAAATCTATTTGAAAATATCTTTCTAATGAATCTGATAAATTAAAATTTCATAGCGGGAATCAAAATTTATGGCCAGTTGAATATTCAAAATGGTCGCTATGGAATAAATATAGCCCTTGAAAATAGACATTTTGCAAACGACCTCCTTTTTCGACGAAACCACTTTTGTTGGATCCGGGATGTCAATTTATTGCTAGGTTTCAAATTCCATAATTTTTGGAATTAATATATGAGCGTGGAAATGAGAACATGTTTGGTTAATTTAAGTCAAATTAGATCGACCAAAAAATGACCATTTTTCAAACGGTCTCCAAATTCAACGAAATCAGTTTTGTTGGGACCGCATCATCCAGACATAACTAGATTTATTTTTTGGGAATTTTTAAAATTAGTATGTGGCCCCGACAAATTAAAATGTACGTTCAAATTCATATTTGAATGTTTTATATTTTAATTTGAAAAATAACAAACAGTAACTATCGAATGGGCTTATGAAAAATATCCCATTGTGTCCGAGATGGGGGTATTTAGTTAGGGGCGACAGTCATTAGGTTTGAATTAGAGTTCGTTTGGAGAAAACCCTATTTTTGAATTAAATAATTAGCCGGCCAATCATATTATTTCATTCATAATTAATTTTATAAAAAAAAATCAAAAACCCCCGATTCTCCATCTCGACCGACGACGGCTGAGTGCTCCACCCTTGCCGATCAATTTCCGGCGATTCCGTTCATCAAAACACCCTGCCCCTTTGGTACTTTTTGAAGCTCTCCCTCTCCTCTTCAAATCAATACTTGTTGCACCCCCTCTCGTCGCCCCAGCATCGAATTTCACCCCCTCGAAGATCGAACTTCGAAGCGCCGCCATGCTTGCCCAGGTCCACTGAGTTCAACCGCTCCTCCACACGCAGTTGCAGCCATCCTTACTCTTCGACGTGGTATGCTTCGATTGCAACGAAGTGCAACGGATCTGTTGCTAGATTGCAACCTTAGTTTGAACCCCTCAGAAAGGTATATGGCCTGATTATTATTTAAAGGCTATAATGCCTTTAAGTGTTGCTATTTATGATTTTCAAATAAAAATCATATCTTTTTGCTATGTTGTCGAAATCCAGTGTAACTAGAGACACCGGACTCGTAGCGACATCATCTACCTTCTAGAAGAAGCTAGAACGCATTCTGAGCTTGCTATAATTTCCAAAGGATTAAAATCGATGTGAGACTTCTAAATTCAAATATGGAATGGAAATGCGTTGTATAAATTATATAAGCGAAGTACAAATTATATATATGAGCGTTATATAAGTTATATGAGCGATGTGTAAATTATACATGCGTTGTATAAATCATATGTGTGTTGAAATGGAAATGAAATATATTTATATATATTTATATATATATATATATATATATATATATTCCCCTCGTCCACGAACCATGGACGATATGAATTGATTGTGATGGGCATGAAAATTAGTTGATAATGCGAATGGTTGAGAATGATGGATTGTGGTTGAAAAAAATTGTTTGTGGTCTAAAGAAATTGTTTATGGTTGAAAAGAATTGGAATTGCTTGTGGAAAATTCATATGATATGAAATTGATCTTAGATCATTTAGATGAGCCCCTTATGAAACGCCGCAAGGCCTAAGGTAGTGCAAGGAGCCGTAATCGGGACGGTGCCGGTTTAATCCCTACCGTTATGCTGCCGAAATTTTCAGAAATATTCATGTGTTTGAATTATTTTCATGTGTTGAATTATATTCATGTGTTGAATAAATTGTTTAGATAATAAAAATCACATTTTTATTATGCGTATGGTGTATATGAAATATTCATGTGTTGAGATATTCGTGTGTCGAGGAATTCATGTGTTGAATAACATTCATGTATTGAATAAATTCTTTGAAAGATAAAAATCACATTTTTATCATATATATGGACTATATAAAATATTAGTGTTATAAATAAATTGTTTTAACACCAAAAATAACATTTTTATCATGTGTATGAAGTATGTAAAATATTCGTGTTTAAAATAAAATGTTTTAACAATAAAAATATCATTTTTATTATATGCATGAACTATATAAAATATTCATGTGTTGAAAAGGATTCATGTGTTGAATAAAAGGACTGAATAATAAAATTAACATTTTTATTGTGAATATGAAGTGCTAAAAACATTCATGTGTGGAATAAATATTTTGAACGATAAAGATATCATTTTTACCATGTATACGACTCGCTAAAATTACATATATGTTGAAACATATTTTTGTTCGCCAAAAATATCATTTTTATCCCTTGTATGAAGTGTTAAAAATAACCGTGTGTTGAAATAAACATTTGTTCGCTAGAAATATTATTTTTAGCTTGGTTTTGCATATATATATATATATATACACACACACACACACACACACACACACATATGTTGAACAGGAATATGGATTAGCTGTTGAGCAAAGGACATATTTGCATGCCCAACAAATAGGTAAGCCTTAATGAGTTGGCTGCGCGATTTTATTATTATATAAACTCCAATGAATACCGTTGGATGTGGAGTGTTGGTTGTTCTATGAGAAATCATAAACGTCACCATAGGATAGTAACAATTAATTTTGAACTACACTACATGGCATACTTCTTGAAGATAGCATACCCTATCGTATACCACATGAGCATTTGGAGCTTATGTGAGGAGATTGAAGATTTACCTAACAAGCGAGAGGCTTGTATGGCGATGACTATATTTTAGGTTGAACTAAAGACTAATATGGACTATATAAAATGCAAAGGTAAATTGTCGGATTAATAAAAACACCACACGGGTCTGGAGATGGCAATAAACATGTCTCTCTCGTCAATAAGGCACAAAAACCATTTACAGGGTGACGAGAATTTATTATATGGACTTAAGATCTATACACACTCCACTATGGACACTGGAATATATCACTATAAATATGTGTATGCTTTTTAGGATTTATTGGGTTCCTAATATGGCCCAATAAATTTCCAAATCCCTTCCCATACAAAGGAGGATATGGCGGATTTTTCTGAAATTTAAAGGCGTTAGTGAAATATTTGAAGTGAAAAACGATATAGAAATCGTCGAATGAATTATACTTATATATATAAATTTAAATTAAACAAACGAATCGTGCAGCTGTAGTTCCAGTTTTGGAATCGTAATTTTAAGTGATTATACCAAGAAATCCGACCATCGGATTTCCTCGAAACCGGAACAGTTGGTTCGCTTTGGAAAAATCTTTCCAACGATATAAAATTTATTAGGATCCAATGGTTGGATTGTGTGAAATGTTTAATTCAAATCTGAATAAAAACAGCACCAGAATGAATGATACTTATATATATATATATATATATATTAAATAAAACGAATAACGATGCAGCAGTTCGTGTTTAGAAATCGTAACTTTAAACGATTATATCGAGAGATCCGACCATCAGATTTTCCCGAAACCAAAACCTTGGGTTCGCTTTGGAGAGATCTTTCCAACGGACTTAACTTCGTTAAGATCCGACGATTAGATTTCGAGAAATGTGTAAATCAAATTTAGAGAAAAACAGTGCCAGGGCCACGTTATGGCCTGAAACATCGTTTAGTTAAATGGAGCTATTTTTAAATAAATAAAAATAGCGAAATGTCGTTATAAAATATTATAGGCGATATGGAATGGAAATAAATCGATTTTGCTTGGTTTGTTTGATGTTTGATGGTTGAACGTGTTTGACATGAAAATTATATAAAGAACTGAAATGTGGATGTCGAATAATTTAACCATGGAAAGAATTGTTTTGAATTCTAGTATACGTGAACTATTTGAAAAGGCCAAGTTAATTCTCATTTCAAATAGTTGATCGACGAATAAATGTCGAAGATACGAAGATGGTGCAAGACTGGTGATCTTCACATCGTGTAGACATCTACTAATGCCTTTGAGATGGGTAGCTCCCTTGACGAGGTTACGGTGGTAGTGGTCTGGATGTACTTGTTGATTGTCCGGATGTGTGAGGGTCGTTCTCTTGTATTGGACATACGGGACAGGAATAAGGTGCCTCCGATTTCGTTTAGACCCACAACGAACTTGCAAATGGATGTGTGTCTGACATTGGATTTTGTTCTATATTGGTTGATCTCTATTAAATATATATCTGTTTGGCAACTGAGAATTTATTCTCTTGCTTAACGCCCTTCTCTGAGACGTATGAGCTCAGAGGTTATATATCGATAGAAATCAGTCGCATGGCGTGAATTGCCTATGTGGCATGCGGAGATGCAGTGATCAAGGCTTTTGTTGAAAAGAAGAGCCTTGTGGTTGATGATCAAAACACGACCTTAAAGGGCATAGCTTTGTGTATGGAGTTAATTCGCAAGCCTCACACCTCGGTATGAGTTAAAAACGAGATAAGGACCATTGGGAGAACACGACGTTTCTTTCTAGCTTATGGGTGGTGTCAGCATTTTTACTAGCCATGACATTGTTGTTATTTTACCTATGTGGATGTTGGAATGCAAGGCGCCTCAATTATATCAGTCTCTACAGAGCCGATGGATTGGTCTGATAGGACCGGGAAACGTTTGTTCAAGAATAACTAATCCTCAAACGTAAGGGAGGACCGGCCCAGACGATTCCAAGGGTTCTCTATGAGGAATCCTGAGGCATTTGCTAGAGCGTCTCGAAGCCGGTGAGGAGTACATCCCTTGCCTAGATTCATGATGGAATCCAAATTTCTAATATTACGGATTTGATTGTAAACCTATATATGGAGACATGATATATGGTACCCATGCCATCTGGGATTGATATTTATGACTGAAGTTGCTTTTGAAACATATATGCACTAGTAATAATATCAAATGATTTTGCTTTACACGTATTAAGCATATTTTGGCCATTATAAGGTAAAACACTATCCTCCGGTTTGCGTTGCATTGTGTGATGGGACTTGAGTCTTATAACGGCTTCATTTTTATAAAAAGCATTGCATTGTTCAAAAGATTTACTTTATTTCATGCACTGGCAATCACTGGAGTAAACCCGTTCGGCGAAAGTGGCGTGGTCCTATGATTTGCCTTGTTATTGTTGTTTAAACAGTTAAGTAGATTTCTCATACCAGTCCCATGATTGACTCGTAGTTTGTTTTACTTTACAAACTCGGGTGCCCTTATTTTCACACGGGCATCCTAGTGATAGGTGACACGTTATATTTTGGCTTTTGCACTGCAGTATGGAGTGCACCTTTTGGCTTGTATGGCGAAGACTAGATTTCTCAGTATTTTGGCTATTTGACATTCCGCCATTAGTATCTTATGTATAGGATTCCGCTTATCGCGATGTGGACCGATTTACTTCTATTATGTACTCTTTGATGTATATGTCCTAGTGATCTTGATGTAGACTGATCATTTCCTTTTATGCACTAAGTTGTATCCTGCAATGTGCTACTCTGGTGTTATTACATTTTATGATTCCTCTGTCATATTTATGAAAATTATTCTATTTCATGTTTATGCTATTATCTGTACTCTTTTAATGATGATTAATGTGTTATATTCCAATGATTATCCTTAATTTATTGACACAGGGTTTTGGGATCATCATGCTGTGCTACCCCTATCTAACCAAAAAGCGTAGGTTGTGCCTCCAACGATGCCAACAAACTGGGTACGTAATCGATAGAGAGTCTAAAGTCAAAGGTAGAGATATACTCTAAACTCTGCCGCTCGAAAAACAAGGGAATCAAAGTCAACTTCTTTCTACTCAAGGCGTCAGCTACAACGTTACCCTTGCCAGGGGTATATGCAATCTCAAAATCGTAGGATGCTAAAAACCCCATCCACCCCTGTTGCCTTAAGTTCAAATCTTTTTGAGAGATTAAGATTTATGTGACTTGTGGTCTTTATACAACTCAAACCTCTCACCAAGAAAGTAATGACGCCAAGGCTTAAGCGCCAAAACTATGGCAGCTAACTCTAAATCGTGGGAAGGGTAATTTTTCTCATGGGCCTTTAACTGCCTTCCACCATAGCATATCACCCTTCCCTCTTGCATCAAAACTGCGCCAAGCCCTGTCCCGCAAGCATTGGTATATACTGTGAACAATTTACTCCCATCCTGCAAAACTAAAACTGGAGTTGTCGTCAATGCCCTCTTTAAACGTTGGAAAGCATCGTCACAGTCAACATCCCAAGAAAGGTCAAATTCTTTTTCGTTAACCGTGTGGGTGGGGCTGATATCTTAGCAAAGTGCTTGGTGAATTTTTTGTAATAGCCTGCCAAACGAAGGAAACTTCTTACTTCTGTTGCATTCTTAGGAACCTTCCAATCTTGGATTGCCAGCACCTTCGCGAGATCCACTGCTATCCCTTCCTTAGAGACCATGTGTCCTAAGAACCTCACTTCCTTCCTCCAAAAATGGCATTTGGAGAACTTAGCTTTGAGTTGATGTGCTAGAAGGGTCTCTAAGACTTCCGTAAGATGTAGGGCATGCTCTTCCTCGCTTCTAGAAAATATCAAGATATCATCCACAAAGACTACCACGAATTTGTTTAGAAACTAACTAAACACCATACTCATCAAGTCGACGAAATATGTGGCTGCATTCGTCAGACCAAAAGGCATGACGAGCCATTCGAAGAAACCGTCGAGAGTCCTAAAAGCAGTCTTATCTATACAATCCTCAGCTACTCTCAACTGATGAAATCCTATAGCTAAGTCCAACTGCGAGAAAACCGAAGTACCAACCAATTGATCGAACAAATCATCTATCCTCGGCAATGGATGTTTGTTCTTCTTTGTGAGCTTATTCAGCTCCCTATAGTCTACGCACAATCTAAGTGAACCATCAGCCTTCATAGCAAAAACAATTGGAGCACCCCACTCCGAGATACTTCTTCTTATGAACACTTTCTCAAGCAACTCTTTCACTTGTTTGCTAAGCTCCCTCCTTTCTCTTGGAGCCATGTGGCACACAGGCAATGCAACTGACTTTGCATTATCCACCAAGTATATACGGAATCTCGCGTTTTGGAGATAAACCCCTAACCCCCTCAAAGACATCTGCATACTCACGGACTACTCGAATAGATTGCAAGTCATCAATAGACGTGTCAAGAGATTCTAGGTAGCTAAGCATAACAGAACCCTTAGGGTCACAAGAAATATCGAGAGTATTACCCAAACTAGTCAACAGTCTAACTACCCTCCTTTCACAGTCGAGAATGGCACCATACCTGGCTAGCCAATCCAATCCTAGAATCAACCCATAGCCCATGAAACCAAGCACATAGGCATTACATTCGAACTCAACGCCATACACAAATATTCTCAAATCCCAACATAACATAGAAAGATGAGCCATACCCCCAATAGGATTTGAGACTGCAATGGCAACCATAACTAGACTAGTATCTAGGTGTAGAGATTCAACAACAGAAGCAGATGTCCTCCAGAAGTAGGTCATGTCCTCTGCCCTTGTCCTTGCCTCCTCGAGCATTCTTTAATCAGATGTCCTGCCTCACCGCAATGAAAACAACCATGCTTCTTCTTCTTCCTACAGTCCTTAATTACATGCCCCGTTATACCACAATAAAGACACTTCCTCTTGTCATTGGGTTTATTATTCTTTCCACCCTTATTAGGTTCTACTTTCTTGTTCTGTGATTCTTCCACTTTCACCTATTTCTTTTCACCTTTACCTTCTTCGTGGATTAAAGTCATATCAACAAGTTTCTCATCCTTGGGCTGTGCTCCTTAGCCTAAACTCCCTTATTCTCATTTTTACCATCCTTGTGTAACATGTAAAGAAGTCTCTCAAAAGTTGCCTCCATCGCCCGGAAAACCCTATGAAGCTTGAGAGAAGATTAGCCACAGGTGAAACTAGTGTGGCTAGAGATAGAGATTGGGCACTTCTTTGCCCTCTTACATGTGCCGCAGTTTTAACATGCTTACAGAACTATGGCGAAAAGAAAGGAAAAAAGATTCAAGTAGAGAATCGGGAGAAAGATATATGGCTTTTGAGGATTATATTTTTCATAATAAACTTTTCTCTTGAAAATGCTTTCTTTAAAACATGTTTTTGAAAATACTTCTTTCTAAAAATGCTTTTGAAAACGGTTTTCAAAATCTTTTATCTGTTCTGGTAACCTTCAGCTCTGATACCACGTGTAACACCCCGCGTCCGTTAATGTCACTCACTAAGGGAATGCATTAACTTTCATGGAGTATTATAAGAGTATAGAACAGAATATCACAAGACAAATATATAAATGGTACTTAAGAAAATTCAAACTTTATTCGTTGCAGCGGAAAAGCAAAACATGTTTGGTTACAACATCAAAACCACGTACTAGAGTCAAGTACATACATATCCATCTTGAATATAATTATTATCAGAGTACATAAAAGTAAAATCATAATCCCACTCATCATAGCCATAATAAAAAGAAATAAAGCTGAGCATTACTCTAAACACTTCCAAGTGCTTCAAGATGAAAGAAATCCAAGTCAAGCTTCAGTGTTTCCCCCCTGAGAAACCGAGGGGGGGGGGGAAGAGGCGAAATCAAAAAGGTCAGACATAAAGCCTAGGGAGTCCAACTACTTTTAGCATGAAAATAAATAAAGCAATATGACAAGAATAAACCGGATGAAAAGTATAACCATGACAAATGGTAAAGTTGGATAACAGGATGAATATAAAAGAATATCTAGTGCGCTTCCCAGATTTCTTACTTAACTTAATTCTCTGCACCACCTACTAGTAATTCTTAAGGAAATGATCCCAACCCCATAATTGGTAGCCCTCAGGCATAACATCTAGTAAAAGGTATCCGCCCCATACAATTCTTGAAAGTCCACTTGCCAATAATAGATACTAGATGTCCCCACACTGCCCCTAATCGATCGGCTCCCTAACTTGTAGATACCTGGGTGGGTCCCAGCTTAGAGTGTATCACTCCCCAAGTGGAAACCCGTGGGTGCACAGCTTTATACCTACTGATGTACAGTGGCTAAATCTTCCAACGCTGGAAACACCTTGTGCATGTTTAACGAACCCGTCGGAACCTGTACTGCTACACCGTCACTCTTATTTGACCGCTTATAATCAGCCCAGTAAACGTGCCCCAACCTTGCCTAGCTGAGGGTTCCCGATACCACTAAGTGAGTTACTGTCTGAAAAGGGTCCATACCGCTACTAGGTTCTCCCCCAGGATTTATCCTTATCCAACTTATATCGGTTAAGTGTTGTCTATCCGCCCAGTTGACTTAACCCCATCCACTTATCAAATCAATATGTATTATTGGTTAAGCTTGCCTTAACCCTATCCACTTTGTTCATGTATTATTGGTTAAGTTGTCATCTCACATAGGTTAACTTAACCCCACCTACCTAACATGTTTTAGGTATCATATTCATCTTTGATCAGCATTAATTAGTTATTAATGCACAGACCTCTCACATTAAGTCGATGGCTTGTGGCCGCTGGATGTGTCAGGCGGTTCCGGGCAGACTTCTACCACAAGCCAGACTTAACCTCGTGTCTAAGCATCTTTTAATTATGCCTACGACCTCTCACATTAGACTGGCCGTTTGCGGTTGCTGGTTAGGCCGGTTGGTTCTGGGTAGGCTTCTACCGCAATAAAATAGGCATAAGGATGAACTGATCATAAAGATATGATAAAACTGATGATAATATCAACATGGGCATATAAGAATCATAAATCTGATATATAGGCTAAGATAGAACTGATGAGATTAGATCTTATTATCATGTTTAACTTCCAATTCCAATTTACAACATGTCAGAATTGCTTTTGTATTATTTAAATCTAAAAATAGTTAACGGACTCATAGAGATTGGCTTAAGGAAGAGAATTAGGAGTTGTTGTAGCAATTCTAATCTTGAATGATCTTCTAATTTGATTGTTGAAGAAGAACAATCTCTAAATCCCTACTGTGATTTTGGATGCAGAAGAAAGGCTTGGATAATTTAGGTTTGAGCAACATGGAGGCACCATGAATTAGTGTAATGAAATTAGGGTCAGGTTTAGGTGTGTTTATATAGATGTATTAGGTGAATTAGGGCCTTTAGATTAGATTAGAGACCATCAGAACCACATAGCTCAAAAGACACGTCATCCAGCCAATCCCAGCAAGACACGTCATCACAGAACACTCCAGAATTATGCAGCTTTTTGGTCTCGGCATGGGCGCACTTCCCAGGTGCACCAGTGCAATTTTTTTATGGCACACTTCACAAGTGCGCCAGTTATTCCATCCTATTTTTTTATTTTTCTGCCCGACTTCTATCGTCCATAACTTCTTCATAAGGTATCCGTTTTACGCAAACTTGGACTCTATCTCAAACAGAATTTCGAGACGAACGCAATCGCTTAACCCATTTCACCTAATTCTTCCTTTAAAAATTAATTATTCTTTAATTATCTCTTATGTCATGCTTTAAAATAACGGGGTGTTACAGAAATGATGTCATTGTTTTCTGAACGATTCTCCAATTTCTCTTTCTAAACTCATTCTTATATTTCTTTGGCCCAACATCATTACTTATTACTTTAGAGTGAGTGGATTTCAAACCAAACTATTTCCATTCCATAGGGAATAGTGTTATGTATATAAAAATCACGCTTAAGCTTGGTCAACAATGTTAATTTAACGTTACAGTTCAAAAACTTTCTATACGTTGCAATATTCCCTTTATAACTAACCTTGACATTCCTCTCTATTACAAACTGATACCATTCCTCGATAATAGCAAAGCCGTTCAAGTTGGGGTATTTTAATTACCTCTCAGACCTTGATCGATGACGTTCTTATCTTAGAGTAGACATAAGTCTGTAACGCTAACTCCTTATTATTAATACTCCGTCAAATCGTACTTCCTGCTTTATTTTAAATATGATACCATATCCTTATTTTGAAAACTAGTTGTTTACAAATATTTATTTAAATATTAACTCTTTGCTGCGTCTTCGTTATACAACTATATTTTTAACTTCTTTTAGCAAAATCCATTTACATTCTTTGTCTCTTGAAATTTTACTTTTATTTGAGTCATTTTACTTAATGCAAGTAACATCTCATCGCCAATTCAATAATATCTTAAATGAGGTCCATTTAAGAAACAATTATTTAATTAAAAATAATTAAATAATATTTTTCTTCATCATTGCTGAAGTAAACAGTTTACTTCATCATTAACCTAAAATAGATTGGTTGCTTAGTTTATGTTAGATCAAAATTTGGACGTAACGCCCAAATCGTTATAATATGCAGAGAATTATATGTAGAGAATAGAGAAAAATGAAGAAACACACGGGATTTATAGTGGTTCGGTGTTAACGAGCCTACGTCCACTTTATATATTATTGATTATACTTTGAATGCTAGTACAATCAACAGTTTCACTCAATCTCCCTCTTACAATTGTGACTTCTCTCAATAATCTCGAGGTATAATTGATAAGAAATAGTGGTATGACAGCAATGGTGGAATCAACACTCAAAACTGCCAAAAGATCCTCAAAAATGCCAATCTCTAGGCTATTTATAGCTGATTCTGTCAGCCGGATCGCGGTCACACGTGGCACAGATCCTGAGAATATCGGACCAGATCGTGGCTTGATGAAGAGTCAGTCAAATTAGCCGTTGTGGACAGGTGTCTCGTGATCCTTCATACGCGGATCGAGGTAGACTTGGTCAGTAGCTTCGCCACGCCTTCGGGGATCGGATCAGTTCGTGATGGCAAAGGGGGGATCGGGTCGCGACCCGCTTCAGCTATCCGATGGTGCGATCCGAATGGGGGCGATCCGCACGGACTATCCGATCTTCTGTGAACCTGAGGAGCGAAATCTCATACTTTCTTCTTGTGTGTGAACCTTGGTGGCTTGGTCAAAAAGCTAGCCAACATTTTGCCCCCTCGAAGTATGTTTTATCGAGGATGGAACATGCTTCGAAATTGCAGAGATATCTTTTCATAAAAAGGTGCAAGCCAATGGTCGCATCTGTCTGAAATGTCGTGTTGCTTCAGAAAGTTGTGTCCCTTTGATTTGTATAAACATCGGATAAATCTTCAATCATTTCTCTGTTTATCGGATAATTTCTATCTCTGAAATTTTTTTTTATCTCGAATTTTTCCTTTCTGTTCGTCGTCTGATGGTTTGGCTCGCACCATTTCATCACGATCCGGGGGGTGAGTCTTTTGTCACTGTCGAGTGATGCGAGATGCTCGTCTCGTTTCGACTTTCGTGTAGGCTTTAAGTAAGGTGGGCCAACCTCTGTCACGAGACGATCCGTGGGTCGAAGCGGGCTTCTAAGCGTTATGGGCTTTCGTTCACAGCCCGCCTATTTCGTCGGTTCAAATAAGACAAGAACTGGATTTTAACAGTCGCCTCCTGATCTATATAAATCGAACCCATCTCCTCCCTTCCTTCCTTCTTCTTTCGCCGCTAATCCTCTGAAACAAAACCCTAGCCCTTTTAATTTTCCAATTGCCCAATTGTTTTTCGTCATTTTCTGAAGGTAATCAAGCTAGTGATGTACTCTTACACTCCCATTTCCTGTTTTCTTGAGTTATTTGTTGAATTGAGGGGGAAGACGACGGAATTTCGCGATGTTCGTGGTTCTGGAAGATGGCAGGACGCCATGGCTGATGGGTTTAATCACTTGCGTTCGTCGAGGGAGAAGGAAAAGAGAGGAAGGAGAAGAGGAAGGGAAGGAAAGAGAGGTTTAGGTCAGATCGTGGCGAAGGAGGGGAAGCGGATCGGATCGTGGTGGTGAGGTACTGGTTCGGGTCGTGGAGACGCTGGTGTGGAGCTAATTTTTAAGTCAAACAACGGGTCGGATCGCTGAAAAACTGTAATTCATAGGAGGAGGGAACGGATCGTGAGTAGTCTTTGCGATCCGCTCCAGTTTCGCGACCCGAGGCTCTTCCACGTTCTGGCAGCTTCGTTGCGAGTCCATGTTTACCTCACGATCCGACTATGCACCGCGACCCGATCCCTTCTATGCGATCCGAGTGATGTAATATACTTGTTAAATAAATATTGCAACTCAAACCTGATATATCGATGGACAGTTAGGTTAGAGCCTTTGAGACGAACTTTCTGGACTGAACAAGTGCATAACCTATCAGCGAACAATCGACCAATATCTCGATGATTTTGTTGACCTTCGTACTTTTCTTTAATGCATGCACAAGCACACACTAGCACTTGCACACACGGGGGTATGGGTAGTTAAATTCTTATTTCTCATGTTTACTCGCCTAAACAGTAATGTCGGATAACCGTTCCCCTTCAAGATCTGATACAGAGACGGATCCCGAGGTGTATGAGCACCACAACCCCGAGGTTCTTCCAATTAATCCGGAGGGTGAGGATTCTGGATCTGAATATGAGGCAGAAACGGAATCGGACCCGTCCGAGAGTACCTCGCTTGATGAGGAGTCCGAAGTAGACGACCGAGCTCCCGACGAGATTCCCGGTGCAATAGAAATAGAGAAATTCACTGACTCTTTAGCTTCCAAACTTGATGACATAAAGATTAAGAGAATTTGCTTGAGACACGGGATCCCCTGAGATGATGTGAGGACACCTGGTAGCGAAGATAGACCTCATCTGGCTCCGGAGGGGTACATGACAATTAGCCGACTCATGTGTTGGGTAGGCGCTATTCCTCCGTTTCCTCCAATCGTCGTTGAGACCCTAAAACGATTGGGTATTGCTCCAATGCAGCTTCATCCCAATGCCTACGCAACCCTATACACTCTATACATCGCATATGCGGAAATCCTGCAAACTGAGCTCACGTTTAAAGATTTGAATTTTTATTACCTTTTCAAGCATCGCTCCACGGCAACCCCAAAATTTTCTTTCTTCGAATCGGTAGCAAATAGGAAGGTCTTGTCTGACGGGTACAGCATCATAGGGGATCCCAAGGTCGATTGGTTCTATATAAAGAGACAGGCCGGGTGTTCAAGAAGATGGCTTAAATCAAGTAAATCTTCAACCTTTGAACAAATAACTTGTTTAATAAATTGAAGCGTTAACATGCTTCTTTTCCCCCTGCAGATCTCACCTTTCCAAAGACGGAAGGCTCGGTGTACAGTAATCGACTATCCCTTCTTCTGAAAAGCAAATCCGACTTCCTAAAGATCAAGAAATGTATTACTGACGAGAATCTTCACAAGTACCGCCTTTTGGATATAAGGTTTGGACTTGGTGCGGGTGGCAAACCTTACAAATATGTGCCCCCGACCGAGGGAGAAGGAACGTCACAGGCAGCAGAAACAACTAAATTTCGTAAGAGTCCTTCGCCGATAATTGTCCAGGACGACGAAGACCTAAATGTATATAAAGGAGATGAGGCCTGTGCTGACGAGTCTAAGGAAATCCCAGTCTCTCCGGGGGGTTTCCCCTCAATGGCCTCTCTACCGGTTGAACCTGCTGCTCCCGATGATTTAACAAAGGAGCAGTTATTTAAAGAACTGAGCAAGATTCCTTTACCTGATGATGTATATACACAGGAAGACTTCAAAGGGGAGCCACTTTTCCCTATTTCTGAGGAAACAACTGTTCCAGTTAGAGAACGAGAGACTACCCAGATGAGCCTGACTTCGGGCCCTAGTCTATTAGGGGGAATTATATGGGATGCACAAATCACATGCACTGTCTGACCCCACACTTTTATGCCAATAGCATTCAAGGTTTTAATATGTACTGGTTTCTTTTGCAGGAAAGATGTCTCGCAAACGATCTTACTCCTAACGCTCTCTTCATGAAGGCACACCTAGTCTTCATCCAAATCCTGAGCGTGCTCGTAGCAGCAACCGAGGGGGAGACAGTCATTGGTCCCGGGATTCTCACAAGCCTACTTCTTCACAGTCCAGATCTCCATCAAAACAAACCTCTGGAAAGCCTCCCAGTCATCCGTTGCCGCCTACAGGGGGAAAACAACTTCCCAAAGACTTAACCCCTCCAAAGAGTGCACCCTCTCACAGAAGATCATCCAAAAAGCACCACGAGCCCAAGGATAAAAGAAAGGATCCAAACAAGGATTCTGAGAAGGACAAAATTGACATTGTCCCTTCCATCCAACAAAGTTTGAGTGCCCCCGGGTCACGAGACTATATCCATGGTCCTGAGACTCAGGCCAAGCTGGAAAAATTACGAGAAAAATTCCCTGATATCTTCTTCGAAAGGATGATGTTCGTTCCAACCTTGGAACCAGTCCCTAGGAATTGGGATACTGAAGTCATCGGACACGTTTGCTATGTAGCCAAGCAGTATGAGGCGATGAAGAAACATGCTGTCAATCTTTCAGACGTCATCCGAACGCTTGAGATGGAAGCGCATAGGTCCAAAGTGAAGATAGATAACAATGAAAGGGCCAGGGTAAAAATGGAGAAGGACTTAGAAGATGCAGAATCTTTGCTTGCCTTGGCTCAACGAGATGCTAAAAATTACAAAACAGAGCTGGAGGAGGCCAGGCAACGTTGTCATAATGAGCTCGATTCTAACAGCAAAGAGTGAGCGTTATTGAAGAAAGAGGTGGAAGATCTCAGGATGGCCAACACCGAACTGAAAACAGCACAAGATCATTTCGAGGCCGAAAAAGTAGCTTGGGAGAAAGAAAAGGCAAGCTTGAAAGATAGCTTAGCTTTGGCCGAAAAAGAGAGGGCGATTCTGAATGATCAACTCGCGCGTGTAGAGAAGTGCGCTATTCTTGCTGAAAATAATGTGGAAAGTGCCATTGAAATGGCTACTATTTCTAATGAAAAGCTCCTCGAGAGAGAGAAGGATATCGAAGGATTTGAAGAAATGTTGTTCGACTTCCTTGGCCAGGTCATCAAGACCTGTAACATCTCCTGGATACCAGACTACCATGTCACTCTAGCCAACATATGGGATGCAATCGTCCAGAGTGAGAAACAACGATTAGGAGTTGATGAGATTGATGAGAATGAGTTGATGCGGACCATTCTTAGGGATAATGAACCTGAGGATTTAGAGAAAGGCAGACGCCTACTCTAAGAAGAAATTGATAAAGAGAAAACTCGGGCGAAGGGCAAAGATAAAATGGAAGAAGGCCCGAGCTCAGCTGCAGAGCCCAAGGCCTCCGAAATTGAGGAATACAATCCAGACTATCCATTGATTCCTCTGGGTCCAACTCCTTCAGCTGTCGGGGGTTCTGCTGCTAGCTTGGATGGAGGATCGGCGGAAGGTATCTCTATATTTTCTCTGCAACTTGCCAAAGCAATGTCACTTGTCGTCGTCTTGTCGGACAATCAACTGAGCAAACCGCATTCTCTCCCAAAATAACATTTGTTTCTCATGATACAGGTGGCAGGCCAGTTGATAAGGATGCTGAAAAGAAGGCAGAGGCAGAGAAGATTGACATCCTGCCAAGTGTTGGTGCTGATGTCCCCCTAGATGTTGAACACATCGAGGCTTTGAGAGACATGGACGGGCGCCACGACGGCGATGAAGAGGAAGTCGCCATTACCAAAGAAAGCAGAGGCGATGATGAGGAAACCTTGGCTGAACAACAGGCCGAAGAGGAGGAGCAGTTGCTCCTTACGAAAGGGGGATAGGATCCAGTATATGTGCCCCCTATTTCCGAGATCGACCCTAAAACTGGTTTGGTCGTAAGATTTTCCTCCCGATCAATAACTTCACAACTAGCCTCTAAATCCTCTAGTTCTTCACCGGAGCCTCTTGTTGATAAGAGGAAGAGGAAAAAAGGTGATCGTTCGGATGTTGATAAGGAGGAGTCGGGGAAGCAGAAAAAGAGCAAGAAGCCTACATAGCCCCTTCCCCCCAGCATAAGTAGGATGCCGATATCGGTTCATATTTTGTCCTTAGGATTTTTAGGCTTTCCACCGGCCATGAAATGTAATTGTGAGAATGGCCCTCACTTTTGTTTAGGTTCCTCTTTATCTAGTAGGTTTGCAGTTTATGAATGAAAATTTATTTCTTTTGCATTATCGTGTACCTGCAGTCAATAAATTCTTCATATTTAGTCACAAGTCATTTGGCTATAACCAAGCTAAAATTACGCTACAAATTATTCAAGTTGCAGAAAACAGTTTAAAAATTTATGTATTGCATCAAGGTTCACGTATGTATATATATATATTGCATCAAGGTACACGTATATACACGTTGCCCCCTATTTCTGAATACGGGGGACTTGGATTTCTGTTAGTGGGGTAATAGTCCTTGCGGTGCCAAATCTCTAGTACCTTTATACTCTCCCGATCCGTTAGCGGGTTAGAGATCGAACTCGTATCATGATCTTCTCACCGATCCTTCAGCGGGGCAGAAATTCTGGGGGCGCTGAGTCTCCAACACCCTTCTCAGCTCTTAATCACAGGCGCTTTTGTACTCTCCTGGCGGTCGCCCAGGTTAGAGTTCGAACTCAGCTATTCAGTCGCTCCCCGATCCTTCAGCGGGGTAAGAGTTCTTTCTCAGCGCTCAATCATGGACGCTTTTATACTCTCCTGGCGGTCGCCCAGGTTAGAGTTCGAACCCAGCTGTTCAGTCGCTCCCCGATCCTTTAGCGGGGTAAGAGTTCTTTCTCAGCGCTCAATCATGGACGCTTTTATACTCTCCCGGCGGTCTCCCAGGTTAGAGTTCTGTCAATGATGTGATTCACTCTATTGTACCTTCAAAGTTCTAGCTGCGGATTGCTCTCCATTCTGATGGAAGGCACCTGGAGTCACATGTTCCTGTGATTGGCGCGTAGTTTACAGCAAATTTCATAAAGATAGAAAAGCGGATAAATAATAGTGCAATAAAGGTAAACGACACACGGTATTTTTATAGTGGTTCGGTCAAATCGTGACCTACGTCCACTTTATAATCTTTCGCTCAAAAAAATTGGACTATTCTAGGCAAGTCGTGCCTTTTACATGGTCCTATGAAACAAAAGAATAAATACGACATCTTTATGTCAGATAAGGCCGCAAATGTTGGCCATTCCACACTCTGGGGATTTCTTCTCCATCCACTATAGCTAGCTTGATGGTTCCATTATCAAGCCTTCGTAGAATGGAGTACGGTCCTTCCCACTTTGCACCCATATGAGTCAGGGGCGGAAAGACACGCTTCAAAACCAAGTCTCCGGGATCAAAGGTTTGGGCTCGAACCTTTTTGTTGTAGTATCGAGCGACCTATTGCTTGTGTCTCAAGGCACGCAAGTCTGCTTCATCCCTCTTCTCTTCTATTGAATCTAGGGATTCAAGGAGCAACTCGTTATTAGTCATCGGATCGTAATAAGTAACTCGGTGAGATGGTACTTTTAGCTCAACCGGGATGACTGCCTCTGCTCCAAAAGCAAGGGAGAAGGGGGTACGGCCTGTTGCCGATTTATATGTCGTCCTGTAGGCCCATAATGCCAAGGGTAACTCATCGACCCACATAGCTTTGGCTCGCTTCAATCTTCTCTTTAGAATGGACTTGATCACTTTATTCGCCGCTTCAACCTGTTCGTTCGACTGCGGATATGCCACAGAGGTGTACCGTTTCTCGATGTGGTATTTCTGGCAGAAGTTCCTGAATTCGCTGCTGTCAAATTGGGTTCCATTGTCAGTTACGACAATCATCGGAATCCCAAACTGGCAAATAATGTTCCTAACAATGAAATTGATCACTCGCTTGGTTGTAATTGCAGTCAACGGTTCGGCCTCAACCCATTTGGTGAAGTAGTCTACAGCTACAATGGCGAACTTTGCTCCGCCTTTTGCTGTAGGGAGGGTTACAATTATATCAATTCCCCACATAGCGAAAGGCCACGGACTTGTCATTGTTTTTAACTGACCAGGAGGTGCCCTGGGAATCCTTGAAAATATTTGGCAAGTATCACAACGTCGCGCGTACTTTGTCGCGTCTTTGTTTATGGTAGGCCAGAAATAACCATATCGCAACACCTTTTTTGCCAGAGTTTGTCCTCCAGTGTGATCGCCACATTTACCTTCGTGCACTTCCTGCAGTACACGTTTGATGTCGTCATGGGCTATACACCGAAGGAGAGGCATCGAAAGTCCCTGTCTATACAGGACTCCACCTTGCAGAACATATCGGGAAGCTTTACGAATTACTTTACGCCTATCACTCTTCTTGGTCGGAAGCATTCCATTCATCAGGAAATTCTTTAGAAGGGTCATCCATGACTCCTTTTACGGCTTAGTTTCTAGTACCGGATCAATCTCCATCTGATCTATACTAGGGAATCGAAGCACTTCAACTGGGGCTAGCCCGATCTCTTCAGGATCGTCGGAACTAGCCATCTTGGCTAATTTATCTGCCTGTTGGTTCTCTGACCGCGGAATATGAGAGATACTGTAGTGATCAAAACCTATCAGCAACTCCTTTACTTTCTCCAAATACGAAATCAATCTTGGGCTCTTAGCTTGGAACTTTCTAGTGACCTGATTTACAACCAACTTGGAATCACAAAATATGTCCAGCTTTGTGATCTCTAACTCCTTCGCGATCTTTAGCCCAGCTACCGGGGCTTCATATTCGGTGTCGTTGTTGGTGGCATGAAATTCGAATCGGATAGCATAGGATATCAGTCGCTTTTCGAGAGTTTCAAGCACCACTCTGGCACCGGATCGTTTATCATTCCTAGCACCATCAATATACAATTTCCATGCACTAGGATCGAGAAGTAACTTTGGTGGGTCAGCCTCTTCGTTTACCATGTCGTCCTCCGAGACAGTAAATTCTGCTATGAAATCTGCCAGCACTTGCCCCCGTATCGATCGTCGGGGCTGAAAATTCAAATCAAATTGACTCAGTTCAATGTTCCACTTGAGCAGCCTTCCAGAAGCTTCTGGTCTCTGTAGAACTTGCTTGAGCGGATGATCAGTGTACACGGTGATGGGATGAGCTTGGAAATAATGTTGAAGCTTTCTAGATGCAATTAACAAACTGTATGCCAGCATTTCTATCCTTCGATAATTCCGCTCAGCTGCCGTCAATTTCTTGCTCATGTAGTACACTGGCCTTTGAAACTTGTCTTCCTCTCTCACTAACGCTGAGCTGATCGCGTGGGACGACATTGCTAAGTACACGAATAAATCCTCGTGATCCACCGGCTTAGACAGTATCGGGGGTCTCTCCAGATGATTCAGCAGCCTCTGAAATGCTTCAATGCAATCAGGAGTCCACTTAAAATTGCATTTTCCTCGCTTTATCAATTCAAAGAACGGAATGCATTTATCTGTTGCTCTAGAGATGAATCTGCTTAATGCTGCTACTTTCCCTGCAAGGCTCTGCACATCTTTGATTTGTCTAGGCTCCAGGATATCTCTGATTGCTGCAATCTGGTCTGGATTAATTTCAATCCCACGCGAGCTGACAATGAATCCCAAGAATTTCCCGGATGCAACCCCAAATGAGCATTTCGTTGGGTTGAGTTTCATCCCATACTTTCGAATAATACCAAACATCTCTGCCAAGTTTGTAGTGTGATCGGACGATTGTCTGGACTTAACCAACATGTCGTCAACGTACACCTCCATCGTTTTCCCAATCTGGGTATAGAACATTCTGTTCACTAACCGTTGATATGTAGCGCCTGCGTTCTTCAAACCAAAAGGCATTACCACGTAGCAGTATAATCCCAGATCAGTAATGAAGCTAGTGTGTTCTTGATCTGGAACATGCATAGGAATCTGGTTATATCCTGAATAAGCATCCATGAAAGAGAGAAGCTCATGACCTGCCGTTGAATCTACCAACTGATCAATTCTGGGTAACGGAAAGCAACCTTTTGGGCAGGCTTTATTCAAATCCGAAAAATCAATACACGTACGCCACTTCCCATTGGCCTTCTTTACCAAAACTGGATTTGAAATCCAATCTGGGTAGGTTGAGTCTCTAATGAATCCGTTACTTCTTAACTGTTCAACTTCTTCTTTCAAGGCTGCGGACCTCTCTGGGCCCAGCATTCGCCTTTTTTGTTTTACAGGGGGATGCTTTGGGTTAATGCTCAATGAATGACTCATGATTGATGGAGATATCCCACACATGTCCGCGTGGGTCCACGCAAATACATCCAAGTTACCTTTTAGGAAATCCGTCAGTTCTTTAGCTCGAACTGGATCCAACTGGGATCCAATCTTCAGGACCTTCTCTGGGTCGCTATCATCGATTGGTACATCCACAGTCGTTTCTTTGGGAGCCGCTATTCTGCCCCCAGTCTCTTCGTCCTCTCTGGGATCTATATCCTCGGGCAGCTCTCTGGGCGACTCACCTATAGTCATTCTCTTTAATTGCTATGACGTCTCCTCCCTTGTGGGGGAAGAAACGTCTTTAGTCTCTATATCTTTTCCTTTACGGAGTAGCTTTAGCTCTGCAATGTAACATGCACGTGCAGCAACCTGATCTCCTCTGACTATGCCAACACCAGCTTCCGTAGGAAACTTCAATAACAAGCACCAAGGGGCTATACAAGCTCTAAACTTTGCTAGGGCCGGTCGGCCCAAGAAGGCATTATAAGGCGATTCAATATCCAAAACCACGAAGGGAAGAATTCTCACTCTCTTGCGTTCTCCTTCCCCAAGTGTTACCAGCAGCTCTACATATCCCATTGGAGCAGTTGAAGCCCCGTTAAATCCACGGATCCATCCTTCACATGGCTTTAAATCTTTCAATTCAAGGTTCATTAGATCGAACGTCTTTTTGAATAGAATGTTGACTGAACTCCCGTTATCCACTAAAACTTTATGGACAGTGGCCAGGACAATAGGAACTGTGATTACAAATGGATCTTCGGTCGGAGCGTGGACTCCAATACTCTCTCGGTTGCGGAAAATGACGTCATCTGACATCATCTTTTGTTGTTTTACCGGGACATCGTCCTCAGGGTTGCTACACTCTCCTGCCTCAAGATGATGCTTTGCTGCGTTTACGTACTAGTCCATCGCCTTGAAACTATGCCCGGCTAGGTGAAGCCCTCCGATTATGGTATTGATAACAAGATCCTTTCCTTTTTGCTGGACAGTTGGCCTGGCAGTAGGTTGATTTTGGTTTTGGTTCGGGGTCTGGATAGCTTGCCCCCTGTCTCTAGGAGTCACCCGGTACTCATCCAACTTCCCTTCTCGGAGCAACCTCTCAACTACGTCTCTCAGATGGCGGCATTCATTTGTAGAGTGGCCGTGAGTCTGATGGAAGAGACAAAACTTCCCCGTCTCACGTTCTTTCTCCATCGAATCTCTTGGAGGAGGTCTTTTATGTTGGAGAACGTTGTACGAGTCGACGAATATATTCTCCGAAGTATCATTTATTGGCGTATAACTTTCGAAAGACCTGGGACGGGTCCTTCTCTAGGAATCGTTCCCCCGATTTCTCTTTCGATTATTGCCATTACTGTTGTTACCATTGTTTCCTAACTAGCGGCCGCCGCCCTGGCTTCGGTTCCCAACGTTGACTTCAATCTTTCCCGAGCTGTCTCCGGTTTGCTTGATGGCGACATTACTTTGGATTTCCTCCTTATTTTCCATTTTCATCTTCCGGTTAGCATATACCTCCTCCTGACGTAAGCGTACGTTTTCTTTCTCGTAAAACAATTCTCTAGTATGAGGTGGTTTGCCGGCCAGGTATCTCCCAAATTCAGTATCTTTATCTACCCCATCAATTAGGGCTGCCACAACAGTTGGCTCATAGGGATCCTTGTCTTCGGTGGCGGCTAGGTTGAAACGATCCAGATTGTGACGACCGCCCATAACCCCCACACTAAACAAGTGGAGAATGCGCTGAAAGGTGTGCCAGGCTGCTATGGACGATCATTAGAGTAGGTAAACACATCGAAACCTGTCGTAGAGCTCACAGCGCAAGGATAAAATATAATAGAACATATACAACAGGTAATAGCAATGAGGTATCATATAACAAACTTTTGAAACTTTCTCAACATCCAGAAAGATTATCCAACTGATATCAAAGTTTGAACATAAGGCCTCACTATAACTCTCAATCAACTCAAACAGCAGAAACAGAAATACTAGATAGTAATAAAACTGGTAAGCCAGCCTTCTGCTCGTCATCGCTCAGCTTCCTCGTCTCACTAAGCTCCATTACCTGTAACCTGCTACTTAGTCTGTCCATCCACAACCGGATGAACAGCCCAAGGTAATAAGAGGGAACATAAAACCTTGAGTCAGACAATAGTCTTAGTGAGTGATAAAACAACTAAAAAACTTCAACAAGAAAGTATATGAGAATGGGTAAATGAACAACTTGTCTACCCACAACACCAGAGAAGAACTCATCCTTATCTTCCCTACATCGGACAGTGATAGCTTTTACACCAAGCATTTCAACCATTAATCCATAGAAACCAGAACAACCATTTGTTCATAGCAAACAGAAACAATCAACAATAGCAATCATGGGATCAAGATTATATATCTCACGCAAAACATCCAGCATACATGACAGACTCTGTCTATCACCGCCAATCCTGCTTTGAAACCATCGTTAATCGTATGACGGCCAACCTTGCCATATGTCAAGGGCTAATGGTAACCCCAGTTCTAGCATGAACTCCATATGTCCAACCTTGACAATGTCCAACCTTGACACTAGGCCTTTCCCCAAGACCCAGGGTACTCGACCAGCAACCTTCTAGTGTTTTGGGTGCCCCCATCGTACCCCCGTTTTGAGCCTGCTAGAATTTATAACAACGATGACCTCTCGGCCTTCGCATCTCTAGTCGTCCAACCTTGACGATGTTTCATAGCTCAAGCAACCTTCTCGAGCAGCCATTATCCATCAACTCACGACCTTTGAGTTGTCACCGAACACATTCATCCCTTCGAGCCTTCCTACTCGAACCACCTCGAAGCTACATCATCACCGAGCCCTCTGGGAGGACCCCAAACCCGACCCCTCCTGGGAAGACCCAAAACCCGCTCTTCCTGGGAAGACCCAAGACCTGCTCTTCCTGGGAAGACCCAAACCCTGCTTTTCGTGGGAAGACCCAAAACCGACCCTTCCTGGGAAGACCCAAAACCGACCCTTCCTGGGAAGACCCAAAACCTGCTCTTCCTGGGAATACCCAAAACCGACCCTTCATGGGAAGACCCAAAACCTGCTCTTCGTGGGAAGACCCAAAACCGACCCTTCCTGGGAAGACCCAAAACCGACCCTTCCTGGGAAGACCCCCTTCTGGTCCTTCGGGACAGATCAGACCCTCTTCTGGTCCTTCCGGACCGACCCGAATCCTTCTGAACCACCCAGACTCCCTTCTGGTCCTTCTGGACCGACCAGAACCTTCTCTGCTCCTTCTGGACCGACCAGAACTTTTTCTGGTCCTTCTGGACTGACCAGAAACTTTTCTGGTCCTTTTGGACCGACCAGAAATCTGCACAGCTCCTTTTCGACTTCGATTTCAACCAAAACTTCGCCAAACGACGAATCCGGCGAAACCAGCCTATCCGATGCATCCTAACGCAACCACAACCATGTTATGCAACCAGCAATATCATCAATCTAACAATTTCCATCAAAACACATAAATTTCCCAAAACATGATAAGTGAATCATATGAACATAAAAACGGATCTAACTTGCATACACTTGTGAAAAATCATGAAATTAACCATTTAAATTATCTAGATCAGATCCTAAGGTGATTCATATGTAAAATTGACTTAGCATAGTGTAGATCTAAAGAAAATAACATGAAAATGATGAAATTAACATTCTATAACTCACATACTTTCATGAATCTGAATGAGAGATGTAAATCAATCATCGATTATCCAAGACAAAGCTAAAACGATGAAAAAGTAATCCGGACAGCGAACACTTCGAATCAAACTCTTCAATCCGATGAATTCGCCCTTGAAACGATGTTGATCTAGCCTCGAATGGTATAGATCTTCGATTTCCCTCCTTGGATTTGGAATTTTAATGGTGGAAAGGTGTTAGAGGAAGAAGGAGATCAAAGCCTCCCCATAAGAGAATGGAAAATTCCAACCTTTCTCCATATCTCTTACCCCCTATTTATAGCCTCCACCAACCCCTTAATGGGCCTTCTCCAAATCAGCCCATTAGCCTTCCAAAACCTGAACAGCCAACTGGAAAACCTTAAAACAGCGATTTCTCCCAAACCGCTGAACCAAATCCTTAATGTAACCACTCTACGGAAAGAGAATTATCAATTCCTTTCCAATGGCACAGGTCTCACCCTCTGATTCGACATGAGTCAAAAGTTATGCCCAGTACAAGACTGACAGGGGCAAAATGGTCACAAATAAAATCGGTAAAAATTATGGACATGTCACACATCCCCATAAGCAGCATATTAAAAGATGAGAATGATCCAACCCTCAGAGAATAAAATAAAATTATTTTACGATCTTCCGATATGTAAAATGCGGGCTATTACATTCTCCCCCCCTTAAGAATTTCGCCCCCGAAATTCCAAGCAAATACAAGTAACCACAACAATTCCGCATGCCTATCATCCATGAAAAGGCAACCCTATCATCCAAACTAGCAACCATCAAGCCATGCATCCATAGCCTTATCATAGCACGCAGAATTCTATCAAACAACAACAAGATACAACGATATAAGGACGATACAATCTAAGGGTACTACAGATGAAAAGTTCTGGACGAGTCGCCCTCATGCTCTCTTCCGTCTGCCATGTACAATCGTCGTCATCTTCACTCCATTGTACCTTGACTAGCTTAACCGTCTTCCTCCTAAGCTGTTTCGTGTCATTCCCCACAACACGAAGTGACCTATGAGGTTTTGCAACTGCGGTCTCGACTTCTAAATTTTCATACTGTTCTGGAGAAACCACCACATTCGAGTCGTGCACAAACTTTCGTAGAAACGACACATGGAAAACATTATGCACACTCGACATCTTCTCGGGTAACTCCAACCTATATGTGAGCTTTCCTATTCGCTCGACTATCGGAAATGGTCCAACAAATCTAGGAGCCAACTTCCCTTTACTTCTGAATCGAACCACATGCTTCAACGGTGAAATCTTCACGAAAACCATATCTCCTACGTCGAATTCCAAATCCTTACAACGCTTATCGGCGTAACTTTTCTGACGATCTTGGGCCGCCTTCATTCGTTGTCGAACAATCTTGATACAACCCGAGGTTTCTCTAAACATTTCATGCCCAAGTACCAACTTATCTCCAGTTTCTAACCAACAAGCTGGAGAATTGCACGGCCTTCCATACAACGCCTCGTATGGTGCCATCCCAATACTCGACTGGTAGCTATTATTATACGCAAACTCAACTAGATGTAGATGGTCTTCCCATGATCCTCCGAAGTCTAACACACAAGCCCTCAGGAGATCTTCTAAAACTCGGTTGACTCTCTCGGTCTGACCATCAGTTTGGGGATGATATGCCGTACTTAAACACAATTCGGTTCCCCAAGCTTCTTGTAAACTTTTCCAAAATCCACTCGTGAACAATGGATCCCGGTCACTTACTATACTCTTTGGAACACCATGGAATCGAACTATCCATTTCACATAAAGCTCAGCCAATTTTGATGCTGTCCTAGTCGTCTTGATAGGAATGAACCTTGCCAAGTACTCGAGGCCCTTCCATTCCGAAAACATCGCTCCCAAACTTGCGTGTCTTCGACTCAATGCATCTGCAACTGCATTGCCTTTGCCAGGAGTATAGGCTATCCCAAAATCATATGATGCCAGAAACTCTAACCATCGTTGCTGCCGAAGACTCAAATCCTTTTGGGAGAAAAGATACTTCAACGACTTGTGATCCGTAAACAACTCGAATCGTACTCCCAACAGGTAATGTCTCTACATCTTCAGAGCAAACACAATCGCTGCCAACTCCAAATCATGAGCCGGATATTTTCTCTCATGTGGCTTTAGCAGTCGACTTGTGTAAGCCACTATTTTATCCTTCTGCATTAGCACTTCTCCAAGTCCAGTACCAAATGCATCAGTATATACCACCATCTCTTCATTCCCACTTGGAATGGTCAACACAGGTGCACTCGTCAATCTCTCTTTCAAAATTCCGAACGCTTGTTCACACTTCGCATCCCATGCGAATACTTGATTCTTCTTCGTCAATCCTGTTAATGGTACAGCTATCTTGGAGAAATCCTTGATAAACCTTCAGTAATAACCAGCCAGCCCAAGGAAACTCCGAACATCCATCGCATTCTTAGGTTTATCCCAATCCTGGATTACTGCAACTTTGGCGGGGTCAACCGCTATACCTTTTCCAGAAACAACATGACCTAAGAACTTCACTTCATCCTTCCAGAAGTGACACTTTGAGAACTTAGCCTTAAGCTGATGCTTTCGCAAGATCTCTAACACAACTCTCAAGTGCGCCTTATGTTCTTCCATATTTCTGGAGTAAACCAGTATATCATCCACGAATACCAGCACGAACTTACTCAACTGATCTCTGAACACTCTATTCATAAGATCCACAAAATACGCTGGCGCGTTAGTCAACCCGAATGGCATCACCAAGCACTCAAAAAACCCGGACGGTGTCCTAAAAGCAGTCTTTGGCACACTATCCTTAGCCACTCTCAACTGGTGAAATCCCGTTGCCAAATCCATCTGAGAAAACACTTTGGCTTCGTGAAGCTGATCGAACATGTCATCAATCCTTGGCAACGGATACTTGTTCTTCTTAGTCACCTTGTTCAGCTCATGATAATCCACACACAATCTTAACGAGCCATCTGCCTTAGTTGCAAACACGACTGGTGCACCCCACTCGGAAACACTCCTCTGAATGAATCCTTTTCCCAAAAGGTCACGAACTTGCACCTATAACTCTCGCTGTTCCCTAGGCGCCATCCGCCTAAAGGGCATAACAATTGGTCTAGCACCTTCGACCAAATCGATCCTAAACTCGATCTCACGATGCAGCGACAACCCTTTGACCTCGTCAAAGACATCTGCATACTCATTAGCGATCAGCACTGATGATAGGTCTTCCTGTGGAATCCCAAGCGAATATAGATAACTCACGAAGACCCCGTCTTCAGCTTACATATAATCGACACCTTTCGCCCTTCCACATCCCCAACCCTCACCTCTAGCTTCTCGCAATTCACCCTTGCCGCATATCTCTTGAGCCAATCCATGCCCAAGATGATCCCATACCCAGCGAAATTAAGAACAAAGCAATCACACATAAAAGAGCAACCATGACTCGATAGCACTAGACCACGGCAAATCATGCACAAACTGGATGAACCCACAACTGGATTAGTCACGATTAATGGTCTATCACAAATCTCGGGTTCCAAACCCAAGCGACACACAAGCTCATTGCAGATGAATGAATGTGATGCTCCGGTATCAAACAAAACTCGAACTGAAACACCGTTAACAAAAAAAGTACCTTGCACCACGACACCTTTTCCCTTTTCCTCTGCAGTAGAAGCTCTTGAAGAAGATGGCACGGCTTCTAAAGCATATGCCTTCACAATCTGTTTGCCCTTAGCTGATTCTGGACAATCTTTCTTCTCATGCCCAGGCTTTCCACACTTGAAGCACTTCTTCTCAGCTTTGGGATTCTTGCACTCATTTGAATAATGACCCTTCTATTGGCAGTTAAAGCAAACCACCTCACTCTTGGGTTTCTTTTGGCCATCCTTTCCTTTTTGTTGTTGCTGCCTCCTCTTTTTATTATTACCACCCTGCTATGGTTTCTGAGCTTCCTTGGTTGCAGCGACAACATTTGCTTCCTTGGGAAACAAGCTCTCATGGCGAATAGCTTTTTCCACAATCTTTTCAAATGAATCATCAAGATGGTCCACAAGCGGTTTTCCAATATGAGCATCCAAACCCAAGACAAACTTCTCGTTCTTCTGATAGGGCGTATCAATGTATGAATGAGCATATCTGGACAAAGCCTCAAAATCAGAAATGTAGTCAAGAACTGTTCTGCCATTCTGCTTCAACTCTACGAACTTCTTGAAGAGAACGGACTTCTGAGCAGTGGAGATAAACTTTGCTTCAAACTTAGCTTGGAATTGCTCCCATGAAATCTCCTCTTCTGGAGTCTCGAGTATGACAGAATTCCACCATTCCATAGCCCTGCTCTGCAGCTGCCTTGATGCAAGCTTTCTCTTCATTGCATCCTCAATACCCAAGTCTCAAAAGATTCGAACACATGAATCCATCCACCTCTGAACCTCTTCAGCTGGTTCAGTTCCCTTGAATGGTTTCCCTCCTAGAGATGTAAAGTCCTTGCACATCTTTGCAAAATCTACTCTAGGAACTCGCACACCTACATCTACCGTAGCCGCCACTGGAGCGGGTACCCTTCGCATAATTGCTTCTGCCATGGCTTCAAACATGGCAGGGTAATCTGGTTCGTCACCATTTCCCCCTCCAGTATTAGCTCTCCTAGCAGCGTGTCTTGATGGTAGTCTATTCATTCTAAATCTGCAATCTAGAATAATTAGCCACTTCCAAGAAAACTGTTAAAGAGATACAACTGCTACTACTATATATGTTAATATACATATAGTGAACATCCAACATAAATCTACAAATACGTCTCTCCTACGTAATTACGTCTTTGAACATTGGCCAAAATCGTTGACCAGAGCTCTGATACCAAATGTGACGACCGCCCATAACCCCCGCACTAAACAAGTGGAAAATGCGCTGAAAGGTGTGCTAGGCTGCTATGGACGATCATCAGAGTAGGTAAACACATCGAAACCTGTGGTAGAGCTCACAGCGCAAGGATAAAATATAATAGAAATACAACAGGTAATAGCAATGAGGTATCATATAACAAACTTTTGAAACTTTCTCAACATCCAGAAAGATTATCCAACTGATATCAAAGTTTATACATAAGGCCTCACTATAACTCTCAAGCAACTCAAACAGAAACAGAAATACTAGATAGTAATAAAACTGGTACACCAGCCTCCTGCTCGTCATCGCTCGGCTTCCTCGTCTCACTAAGCTCCATTACCTGTAACCTGCTACTTAGTCTGTCCATCCACAACCGGATGAACAGCCCAAGGTAATAAGAGGGAACATAAAACCTTGAGCCAGACAATAGTCTTAGTGAGTGATAAAACAGCTAACAAACTTCAACAAGAAAGTATATGAGAATGGGTAAATGAACAACTTGTCTACCCACAACACCAGAGAAGAACTCATCCTTATCTTCCCCACATCGGACAGTGATAGCCTTTACACCAAGAATTTCAACCATTAATCCATATAAACCAAAAAAACATTTATTCATAGCAAACAGAAACAATCAACAATAGCAATCATGGGATCAAGATTATATATCTCATGCAAAACATCCAGCATACATGACAGACTCTGGCTATCACCGCCAATCCTGCTTTGAAACCATCGTTAATCGTATGACGGCCAACCTTGCCATATGTCAAGGGCTAATGGTAACCCCAGTTCTAGCATGAACTCCATATGTCCAACCTTGACAATGTCCAACCTTGACACTAGGCCTTTCCCCAAGACCCAGGGTACTCGACCAGCAACCTTCTAGTCTTTTGGGTGCCCCCATCGTACCCCCGCTTTGAGCCTGCTAGAACTTACGACAACGATGACCTCTCGGCCTTCGCATCTCTAGTCGTCCAACCTTGATGATGTTTCATAGCTCAAGCAACCTTCTCGAGCAGCCATTATCCATCAACTCACGACCTTTGAGTTGTCACCGAACACATTCATCCCTTCGAGCCTTCCTACTTGAACCACCTCGAAGCTATATCATCACCGAGCCCTCTGGGAGGACCCCAAACCCGACCCCTCCGGGGAAGACCCAAAACCTGCTCTTCCTGGGAAGACCCAAGACCCGACCATTCCTGGGAAGACCCAAAACCTGCTCTACCTGGGAAGACCCAAAACCGTCCCTTCCTGGGAAGACCCAAAACCGACCCTTCCTGGGAAGACCCAAAACCGACCCCTCCTGGGAAGACCCAAAACCTGCTCTTCCTGGGAAGACCCAAAACCGACCCTTCCTGGGAAGACCCAAAACCTGCTCTTCCTGGGAAGACCCAAAACCGACCCTTCCTGGGAAGACCCAAAACCGACCCTTCCTGGGAAGACCCCCTTCTGGTCCTTCTGGACCGACCAGACCCTCTTCTGGTCCTTCCGGACCGACCAGAATCCTTCTGAACCACTCAGACTCCCTTCTGGTCCTTCTGGACCGACCAGAACCTTCTCTGCTCCTTCTGGACCGACCAAAACATTTTCTGGTCCTACTGGACCATCCAGAATATTTTCTGGTCCTTCTGGACCGACCAGAAACCTGCACAGCTCCTTTTCGACTTTGATTTCGACCAAAACTTCGCCAAACGACGAATCCGACGAAACCAGCTTATCCGATTCATCCAAACGCAACCACAACCATGTTATGAAACCAACAATATCATCAATCTAACAATTTCCATCAAAACACATAAATTTCCCAAAACATAATAAGTGAATCATATGAACATAAAACGGATCTAACTTGCATACACTTGTGAAAAATCATGAAATTAACCATTTAAATTATCTAGATCAGATCCTAAGGTGATTCATATATAAAATGGACTTAGCATGGTGTAGATCTAAAGAAAATAACATGAAAATGATGAAATTAACATTCTATAACTCACATACTTTCATGAGTCCGAATGAGAGATGTAAATCGCTCACCGATTATCCAAAACAAAGCTAAAACGATGAAAAAGCAATCCGAACAGCGAACACTTCGAATCAAACTCTTCAATCCGATGAATTCACCCTTGAAACGATGTTGATCTAGCCTCGAATGGTATAGATCTTCGATTTCCCTCCCTGGATTTGGAATTTCAATGGTGGAAAGGTGTTAAAGGAAGAAGGAGATCAAAGCCTCCCCATAAGAGAATGGAAAATTACAACCTTTCTCCATATCCCTTACCCCTTATTTATAGCCTCCACCAACCCCTTAATGGGCCTTCTCCAAATCAGCCCATTAGCCTTCCAAAATCTGAACAGCCAACTGAAAAACCTTAAAACAACGATTTCTCCCAAACCGCTGAACAAAATCCTTAATGTAACCACTCTACGGAAAGAGAATCATCAATTCCTTTCCAATGGCACAGGTCTCACCCTCTGATTCGACCTGAGTCAAAAGTTATGCCCAGTATAAGACTGACATGGGCAAAATGGTCACAAACAAAATCGGTAAAAATTATGGACATGTCACACATCCCCATAAGCAACATATTAAAAGATGAGAATGATCCAACCCTCAGAGAATAAAATAAAATTATTTTTTGATATTCCGATACGTAAAATGCGGGCTGTTACACAGATACACCCTCAAGCTCTCACCTTGTCGTTGTTTGACAAGGAACGGGTCAATCACACTTTTCTACCTTTTTGCATAAATGCGGAACTGTTCTATGGACTTTTCACTCAATTCCCTGAAACTGGAAATTGATCTTGCTGGTAAGCGAGTAAATCATAATAACGCTACATCCTCCAGGAATATAGGGAATGCTTTGCACTTTACAGCGTCGAAAGCTGCGGCGGTGGTAATTGACCAAGAATATCTCATTAGATGTTGGATTGGATCAGATCTACCTGCGTAACGGTTCATCTGAGGCATGTTGAAGCGCCTCGGGAATTTTACATCTAGAATGTCATCGGTAATAGGGGTGTGGCTGCGATCAATCCCCCAATCCTCGTTCCTTTGTCCGCGGCTATCTCCCAGGATTTGTCTAACCATTGGCCCAAGATTTGCAGCAGTTACTATAGGCTCGGGATCAGCACTTCCCACTCTGCGGGGGTCTCCAACCTCTCTTCTGGGAATAGCCATGAAATTTGGAGCTCGGATAGGGCTTCGTTGCCCCCTGCTACCATGATCATTTGTACAGCGAAGGGGCTGAGGTGGTCTATTCTCGACAGGACTATCAACAACTCGCGCTCTGTGAGTCGTTGCTAGATTGTTCACGTTGCAGTTTGAGGGTCCTTCACCAAGTGTCTCTTCCTCCCGTGATGGCAAGGTTCCAAATCGGAGCTGTTCTATGTTTTCAGCCCACTCATACGGTCGCCGTGGTGGTCTTGGTGATTCCTCCGATGAAGAAGAGTACTCTGGGGTGAGCGGATAGACTGGAGGAGGCGTTCTTTGCCTTACAAGATCATCCAGAATTCTATCCATAGCAGTCAAATTCTGTCGCAGCATGGAGCTTTCCTTCCTTTGAGCCGCTATTTCGTCAAACAGCCTATCCCACATTTCAACGAAGCGAGAGAGATCTGCTTCAGTAACTGGAGCAGAGGGGTCATACCGACCATCAACATTTTCCCTTATGTGCAGAGAGCTTGAGCCAGGTCGAACAGAGGGACCAGGACGGGAAGAGCGAGCCATAGGCTCCTTTCCAGGTCGAGTTGTAATCCGATCATCACTTCGGATCGTGGTGGATCGGTGTCGGTGGCTCGCAGCGCTCTCCTGGGATCGGATCGTAGTAACATTAGGAGGGGGATTCGTGGTGTTATCGTGGGACCGGGTGATGACCCCTTCAACTGTTCGGTTCGCATTGCCCTCCACGGTTCGGTTCGCCATTTCCGTTCCGCGATCCGATGGTCCTTCGTTGACCTGGTCATGCACGCTCTCTTCAATCGCAGCCTCATTCGCCTGTGAAGCCCGTACTTCCTTATACTTCTTTCCAGTCATGATATCAGGTATCGTTGAAATCTTCAAAAGTCTGAACAGTGAGGTTTCGGGACTGTTTTCTTCGGACTTGAATATCCAAACAACGGAGAAACAATCCAATATCCTGAGTTCAATTCTCAGTGAAAGCACCAAAATGTTAGATCAAAATTTGGACCTAACACCCAAATCGTTATAATATGTAGATAATTATATGTAGAGAATAGAGAAAAATGAAGAAATACACAGGATTTATAGTGGTTCGGCGTTAACGAGCCTACGTCCACTTTATATATTATTGATTATACTTTGAATGCTAGTACAATCAACAGTTTCACTCAATCTCCCTCTTACAATTGTGATTTCTCTCAATAATCTCGAGGTATAATTGATAAGAAATACTGGTATGACAGCAATGGTGGAATCAACACTCAAAACTGCCAAAAGATCCTCAAAAATGCCAATCTCTGGGCTATTTATAGCTGATTCCGTCAGGCGGATCGCGGTCACACATGGCGCAGATCCCGAGAATATCGGATCGGATCATGGCTTGATGAAAAGTCAGTCAAATTAGTCGTTGTGGATAGGTGTCTCGTGATCCACCATACGCGGATCGAGGTAGACTTGGTCAGTAGCTTCGCCACGCCTTCGGGGATCGGATCGGTTCGTGATGGCAAAGGGGGGATCGGGTCGCGACCCGCTTCAGCGATACGATGGTGCGATCCGAATGGGGGCGATCCGCACGGACTATCCGATCTTCTGTGAACCTGAGGAGCGAAATCTCATACTTTCTTCTTGTGTGTGAACCTTGGTGGCTTGGTCAAAAAGCTAGCCAACAGTTTATATAAACCATAACTAATTATTTAATACTTCATTAATTAAAAAGGATAATTAATAAGGAATCTTATTAATTTTTTGATTAGTTTACCGCTTGGTTATTTTCATTAGATTAATTGATAACTAATTTATCTACTAATCATTTTCCAAATAAACCGTTGATTTAATCAACTTCATCCCATCAGTAAATTCGTTAACTGATTTTAATTACCTCTTACCATTAGATTAATATAATTAATCTATTGATATTTCTTAACTGTTTGCTATAAAATAATTATCCAAATTTATCACTCCTATTATTTAAATGTCAAATAATCATTTATATTTACTTGATAAAATGAACTATAAAATACCAGTTTATAATAGAACTTCTATTATAATTTAAAACTTCGCTTAGATTATAAAAATATAACTTAACTTCATTGGCTTGCCTGACGACCAATCATCTTCTTAACAAAAAGACGGGTTTATGGTCGACTTGTGCCATTTTCTTAATCAATATCATCTATTGATTAAATCAAAATAACGATGAATTTCCATTTAACATCAATATCCACACAAGGTTTCAAATGTCATTTGGGTTCAAAACTGTGCATATATAAATAACATAAAACAAACGGTACATATAAATATTGAGGAATCCGGTTGGATTCCTCTAACCGGTTTCCCTGCATCCATAGATGTTAGCCAACACAAATATCACTAATTCCATACTATGAAAAATTATAATCGATGGAATCAGTATCCAACTAATGATGTATACATATGCAACGATATATATTATGCGACCAATTTAATTATAATCTACCTAAACAACTATCACACAGCATTCAACCATTATTTATCACTATTAAAATCTAATTATAATATTTTAAAATAAAATAGAGTCAGTGAATTGACTCACCTTCGTGCGTTAACCGTTAAATAACGATTTGCGTCAGCCGATTAAACCAGATGTTATTTTGCCCGAAATGTAAAGGATCTCCGAATCACTTTACCAGCTTCAACAAATAGCCTTTGTAAACACGATTCAAATGAAACTCTTTTCGTCTTGTTTTACCCGAGATCTCACTAATTGTTCCTTCATGCTCCAGCACGCGCGTTTGCATAGCCATTCTTAATCCTGTTCACATCCATATTCCACATTTCACGGTTTACACCACTAATGCACCAACGAACACCAACACTTAGTTCTTCTACACAATCTCCTTCCTCATGTCCATATGCATGCCACATCGTACTGATGTGAAAAATATGGACACACTGCAAAACCAAATGAACCCCTTCATTTTCCCTATGGCATGAGACTTTCACCAACGCATGTGCGTCCATCATTAAAAGCCCACACCCACAATTTTTATTTCCTTTAATTTGGGCTTCACGTATTTGAAACACCTGTACAAACGTTTGTAGTATCCAAACGTGCCCGTCCCTATTATGCCGCAGTACCCTTCATGGCCTACTATCATTTTATTTCCGTGACCGCATCCTTGCTCTCATTTGGACGCGGTACCCAATCTCCCCCTCTAAACATTTTCACACATATTTGGAACCGTCCATTTGCACACCGACCCACGTGTATTTCTTCTCCCCATAAAATGCTCCCAGTAAATATGAACCACCCTATTTCCTTTTTGCCTTGCCTAAACCGACAACACCAACTTCACTTTCAAACAAAACCCATGCAATTTGCAACTTACTTTCATTTCACCCTTCCATGAACACGCATGCTTCTACAACCCCCTCCTGCATGACCCTTCTTCTATGTTGTTCATGTTTTCTTTTAATGCTTCCTCATGTAAACTCTGGAACCCGCGCATGCACTTAAATCTCTGCCACTTTCTTGCTTCTTCTATCCTCAACTTACTTTTTATCTTAACTCAACCCAAACTCCGTGCAGCCCTCCACTTAAGGTTGACGCTGTGAACATTTTAAGCGACTAAATCTATTCGAAACTCCACTACAATATACTTTCCACACAACTTCTACTAAACGCTGCACTTCGTCACTTCCTCAACCCAAGTCATATCACCAATATTGCTTTGCTTCCTTCCTAATATCCCAACGCCAACCCTCACTCCCAATCCACTACGCCTTTCTTAAATCACTCACCGACAGCGCCTGAGACCGCCAAGCCATTCCCCACTCCGGCCAGTTCAAGCTCAGACCTCCTCCTTCCCATGGATACCGTCAGATCCTCCATCGTCAAACAGTCCAACGTCTTGACTGTTAAAACCCGAAACCCTACAAAACCCAATCACTCCATCATATTACACCACTTCGACCTCAACCCTACTGCCAACTAATTCTCCGTCCTCACCATGCAACTCTTCACGCGATGTACTTTTGTCTTTCATTTTATTTCATGCGTGAGTTTGGTGGATTCTGTAGAATGGGTTCCATTTGAATTTCCGAAGCCACTGATTTACATGGCCATGGAATTTGTGTAAGAAGAAAAACAAATGACTTCGCATTCTTCTTTATATACATGCAACATTACAAAACTTATAAGGATTAGCTTATAGGGTAGCTGTCGACTATTTATTTGAATACACATTGATGCGTGGATTCCTTTTTTCCATGAAGTTGTCATTAGGTTTAACTTAGGGTGTGGACAGTAGGATTAGGGGTAGGTAGTTTGCTTCCTTCACTGTGAAGCCAAAAAAAAAGAAGAGAAAAATGTCTGTAGGAGGATGGGTATTCACGTTTATGCCTATAGCCTAGGATGGATAGCATGCTGGAAAAGAAATAGAATATAATATTATTTCTACCTTACTCATGAAGTATTAGGTGACAGTATAGGTGTGTATTGCTTTTTAGCTCCTCAAGCTAGGTTAGCTTTGACAGTTGAAGGAAACATGTATGGTTTCATTGCTTAATCGTGAAGGAATACATAGTGTAGGGTTTTAATTTCAACTTAGCTGATAGGTTAAGCGTATGGTGTTTTAAATTGATTTGATTTTGGTGAGTGTGACTAAAGATTTTTAGTTATAAGTTTTGGCGTACCCCGCTTTATAGTCTTTGTCCACATACGACTCACCCTCGACAGAAATAAATATACCGTTGTGCTCAGCAGTGTTCCACGATCCCAAAAATATAATAATATTGGTAGGTTAACTTATATTGTGAAACCCCAAAATACTTATACAGGGTGCCAAATACTTCAAATAAAAAGTTTTTTGTTTAACTAATTAAAAATTATAGTAAAATTCTAAAAAGTAAATTATCACTATGTCTCAAAAGAATCTTGTCCAGATTCGCAACTAATATTTAGTTATGTCAAATAAACCATTATGGTCCATACACGATTTCATAGCGACTTTCTGAATATTTGATTTGGACATAGCTTGCAATCTATATGACGAAATCTCCATTTTCCACTTCCGGTAGAAAAATATAGTTAAACATATTCTAATGTTTCTTGTTTCGCAGAAATCCAACTAATAACGGATCTTGTACACTCAGTTGAAGTTCAGAACGTAAAATTATGAACTACTGCGATATTACAGGCTTGATTATATTTAATATATATTTTTGTACATTCAACTTTGTTTTAATTTGTAACAACTCTTTTTTTGCCCGATTTTCGCGGTAATTAAACCAACTTAAACCGCTCATATAGACGAATTGTTATGGGTACATACATATATTGAACCAAATAACAGAACTTTTTGTTGAATCATACAACATTTCATCAGAGTTACATAGAATATCAGGGTTACAACAAATACAGCAGAAGAAAATTGTTAGCGGAAGAAACCGTATGATATGGCGGAATCTCCAAACTCTAACGTGAATTCCAACTCTAGAAACGCTCTGAATCCTGCTCCAACGATCTATAACTGCAAAACTAAACTACTAGCTGCCCATGTGAAAATTTATGGGCACCCAGAGTTTAGGAAGGAACGATAAACTCCAGGTCAGTCATGGGACTGGTGTGAGAACATAAAACAGTTGTTTATAGAATTTATTTTAAAGTTGGGAATTTCGTCGGACCACGCCGATAATGCAACGGGTTTCTCCCTGTGAACTCTCGTGCATATAAATTCGCAATGACTTTGAGAAAATGAAGCTATCATAAGCTCGTCCCACATCACACAATGCAAGCGCGCACCACATGGGTGAGTTTTATCTTATGATAACCAAACATGCTTTCATACGTAAAATCCTCTTTCACTACTTAATCTATAGTGTGGAAAACAATTTTGCAAATAAATGTATTAATCCTAGACGGCATAATACCCATAATATTATGTCGCCATATATATACAAATCAAAACCGTAGGGCTCGTATTAGAGATTGGGTTTCCAACTTGATGATTCCTAGCACAAAAGATCAATCAGGGATACGAAGCGAAGTGCCTCGCGACTTTTTCGTCCATCACGGACACCAACTACAAATCGCAGGGCAGATTTTCGACCAAATACGGCCCCCTGAACATACCCAAGTTCATAAGTGGTTTCCCACTGCTACAGCTTCATCATCCATCATATATAAGTATACAACCTAACCGCCAGCTTCTCATCAATCCGGGGTGTGAGGTTGTCGATGTCACGTCATACACAAGCATGCCTTGATAAGCAATAACCCGATCATACATGCTAATTTCATATCTTAAGTATGTCACATTGTCCATTTCACAACATGACCACTGATTTCCATCATTACATAACCACTTTGAGCTCGTACGTCACAAACCAGAAACATATCGACAGAGATCAGTGTTGTGTCGTCAATTACAATGTCAAGCACACAATCCATACCAATCCATTCTGGGTCTGAACGGAACAAAATCTGAATATCTCCGAATATACTCAGACCTCATGCCACTTATAACCTCGTATCGGGGGATCAGCCCAACGGTGACATCAGCAATCAATCCAAATGCATTCAAAGATCCTTGGTCTTCACTCATCATTTGCCGAGTCTTGAATTTCTTTATACGTCGTACTATTACTTGGAATGGTTTTCGAAATAATATTCGATCCCAGTCTTTCCGGGTAATAAGCATACTTACAACAATAGTTATAGACCACACAGAATTCTCAATTCAAATCTCCTTCCAATTATTATCAATTCATTTACAAATCAAGGTTGGATTTATTTCCAATTCCTTAAACCCATTACAACCTTAATCCTTCCTTGGAAAAATCTAATATTCAATCCAAAAATCGTGATCTTTTATTCGTTGTTAACCTCTTCATAAATTTCAAATTTTCCAAATCTTAACTTGGGTTTAAATTCTGTTTATGGTAACTCAACCATTTTATATTTTAAATAGAGTTAAAACGACTTATTATAGAAATCAATTCACAACCCAAGCAACTATTGGATTCCCATTTGCATTTCTTCTCATATTTGAAAACTCGACTAACCTTAACCCCAATCCTCTTTTACGTTTCCAAACTTAATATCTTACTTAAAATCAGAAATATTCAAATATATTTCATACAAACAAAATTTTAAGCCCTTTCAAATCTTTGAACTATTTAACAACACTTCCCATAAATTTAAATAATAATTAATGGTTATAGTTCTTTATGCCAGATTTTCTGCAAGGAAGAAAAGTTATAATCATTTGAAAGTTAAACATATTAAATCTTAAAACCAGGTTCTAATTTCCAAATCTCCTTTTGAATTAAAAGGATTTAATATAAAATATTATCTTACCAACTTATTCCAATAATCATACAAAAACCAACACATGATTCAAATTATTTCCTATCCCAATGGGTTGTATTTTCTGATATGATTTTAACGCCTCCAACGACGAATTAATCCAAACATGAAATAGCCTAGCCCAACTAAACATGCTCCTGAACCAACTCCTTCTTCATGTTCTTTTTCCCTCACGCACCATGTCCTGCTCCTTGAACCATTCACGCACACAACCCGTGCATATGCACATCCCAAAAACTCCACTGAACTCAATTCCAACATTAACTAAACCCAAATGCAAAGTACTTTCCATCCACCAATCCATGTCATGGGATTCTACTCTTTCAATTAAAAGGCTAAGTAAAATATATTATTGTTTTTTTCTCTCCTCCAATTGGAACGCTTTAACTCGCATGCAAGGAAAGGAGATGGTCACGTGTACTGATGGCGTGAGGTGGCTGTTAACAAAGAGGAGGCCGACTGTTTTGTAGCTGGAAAGAAAGGCATGGAAAGAGTGAGTTCCTGAAGTAGAGGTGCGAAACTGGGTGGCTAAAATAGTTGCTGGGGCAAGCTGACGTGGTCTCAAGGCAGACTATCAGATGAAGTGGTGGTGTGGGGTGCAAAATTGGCGGATGGAGTGAAAAGTGGAGCTTGGGAAGCCTTGCGCGTTGAAAAGGGAAAAGGGAAAGTGGGCGAATTTTGGGGAGGAGGAGTGGCAGACGCGAGCTGCTATCAGTGGTGTTTAGAGTTTACATGCAGCGGTGGTTGAAGAGGGGATAAGCGGAGGTGGAAGAAGGGTGCCAGAGCAGCTCGGTGACGGTGAAAGGACGGATCAGGAGGTGATGCTGTACTGCGGTGAAGGTGCTGATGGGAAACGAGATTCTCAGTTGAGAGGGAGAAAGAAAACCGCGCGAGCCAGAAGGAAGATGGAGTTTCATGTGAAAGGTCTAGAGGTGGAGGAACCACTGGGAAAGTGAAGAGGTGCGGAAATTTGGAGCGGTAAGGAGATCAAACATTAATTTCTTTTACTTGGTTTTTTTTTTTTTTTTTTTTTTTTGCTTGAAGTTAAAACTTCACACTTTAAGAGAATCTTACTTCCTGAAACTTGCTTCAGGAAGAAAACATAAAAGGAAACAACGCGGATGTGATTTCAGAAAACATACTACACGTGCTTGCTTCCTTGGAAGCATGCGTTACAAGTGTATCGTTCCCTTTCACTTTTACCAACTGTTGCTTCTAACCATTTTAGGTAGTTCATTAGTGGCAAAACGTAATATTTGGATGGGTTAAGTTATTAATGTTTTTCTCCACGTCGTGTAACATATTGGTGTTGGATCCGAAATTGTTTGCTAAGTAACAAAAACCGGCTTAGATCACTATTACAAACTAGTTGCTGACTGGGACCATCTTCTATGTTATCAGAAGCATACATACCACTTTCTTTTAGCATGAGAAAAACGTACTTTTGCATTTGTGGTATTTGAGATAGCATTGATATAACTTTTAAATTTTAGAAGCTTACTGGTGCCATTGGAAAAGTGCCGATGTGTATTCAAAAAAAAAATACACTCAAGCTTGAACATACAATGTAAACTGAAAAAAAAACGGTTAATCCATTCTTTAAGGAGTCAAAAGGACCACGGTTTTCCTAAAACATGTTAGAAAAATAAGTGCTCCTTTTCCAAATTAAAAATTTCAAAAAATTCTATAAAATATTCTAAGACAGCGCATTAAAAACTGAATGATTATTTCAAATCGATATTTAATTATAATTTATTTTCCGATTCTGATCGTTTATATCAACAGAATTTCAAATTGTTGGGAAATCTCGACTACCGACAAACTATTTTGTAAGACGAACATTGATTTAAATCTATATAGATATCAAAATTATTAAAAAAACATTACAATTACAACTTATAAATCCAAAATATATTTTAGTATATATATGATTAAAATGATTTATGACTTAATCTAAAATAAAGTTTTCATATATTTAAAATAACTCATATAACATCACATGTTGTCAAATTTACATTAAATAAAATATAAACATGTATATCTTATTCAATATTAGTCAAAATAAAATTTTAAATATTTATAAACTCGTATCTTTAAAAATTCAAACTAATATACAAAAGACTATGAAATCAATATTTGTATTTTAATTATTATTAATTTCAACTTATACTAGAAAACACAAAACATATAATAGAAATTAAATCTAAAAGTAGTAAAAAATATATGTGTTGTTACATAATTGATATATAAATCCACTTATATTACGAATTCAATATTTAAAGTGATTTAAATATTTAAGTACAAACCGATAAAAATGCGGGACATTACATTCCTTCCCCTTAAAAGAATTTCGTCCCCGAAATTACTAAGGTAGGAAAATTGCTATGATCCCTATTATAACCGGGTAAAAATCTTTTATTTAATTTTCAAAATTTAGTTTCAACCGGACCAATTAATTCCAATTAAAATATTAATTTCTTCTTAACTGTTTTTGTTAATCTCCGTTTGCTTTGACAATCTTCACTTAACTTCTTAAGTAAAATTTATTTCCATTATTACAAATTCATCTTATATACTTGTTTTAATTCAAAACGATATCGTCCCGGGAGTTTTTAAATAGCTTTTGCCATTCTAGAATAAATATTCCTTTTCAGGATTCAAAATAATTTGTTTTCTCAAAACAATTTCAAAACAATATCTTTTGGTAGTAATCCGTCAATTTAGAAATTCGAAAATGAATACTGATGATGTGGCCATCCATCATTGGTATTACTTTCCCGCTGCCGAAGTGAGTTCAATACTATATCATATTCAAAAGTTATTTTTCGAACACTTTTATCTTGAAATTTACTTCTAAATATTCTTTCCAAGTGCTTGAAATACATTTCCAAATCTCCTCCAAGATTTTAAATTTTCCATATATTCAATTTAAAATTTATTTACAACACCCTTCCTAGTTTCTAGAGTTTTATTTCAATTCTGGTTTTAAATTCAGATTTAGTTCATATGAATTTTGCATATTATATTTATATCATATTTCGATTGGTTATTTATATAACCAACTCAATTATAAATCTTATTCGATCATAATAATGATTAACACATCCAATATACTGTAATAATCACAACATATATACTTCTATTATATCACAATATATTTTGGGGTAAAATTATTTCATTTACCCTCTTTTCAAAACATACTGTGTTGAATTACTCTATTCAAGATTTTAGAAACACCTATCGACATAGTTTGCATTACTGTTTCGACCAAAATTCATAAACCACCCGACTGACTAGTCAACACAATATAAAATAGTTTTCATTTTAATTTACAATATACGCGCTCTTATATATACACTCATACTCAATCTAGGGTATTATAACCCTATCTCTTCTAAGTCATGCCACAAAGCCAAGGTAATCACTTAACCTTATGCTCCGATACCAACTGTAAAGGCCCGAAAATCCGTACCAATTTGAGCTGACTAATATCCTACACATTCAACTCAAAGTGCACGAAAATACAGATCTTTAGTAGAAAGAAATTAGGGGATGAGATAGAAAAGATAGAACTAATAGAATAGAAGAAGAAGAAGAAGGACACAACTGAACAGAATTAAAGTAAACATGAATCTCACAGTGGAACAATAAAATATATTATATTACAAGCTTTGAAATACAAATCTGAATTTGTATATATACATACCATATCAGAGTATAACTCATATACATCACAGCGGAAATAATCTCTATATAACTAATAGTGGAGCCTCCAGCTTTGAGCTCCTCCAAGTGAATCTGCAAAATCCTAAAACACTTGACTGCATGTACAAATTTGGGCACCCAAGAGTTTAGGGAAAACACAAACAAAATAAACTCTGGGTCAGTCATGGGACTGGTGTGTGTAAACTCCAACATATTGTTTAAATTTACTAATCCTTTTGAAGCAAAAAGGATAATCGTAAGAACAGCCCACACATAAACATGGACGGTTTTTACATTACTATAACCCAAAATATTTTAATATTAAAAATCAGTGACATTATAATAATGTCTAATCAAGTAAATAACCAAATAGAAGAACGCTTGCATCTCATGCTCTACATATATAATATAGAATCAAAAACCGTAGGGCGTTTATTGGAGATTGGATTCCAACAGACAAGGTATGGGATCACCTTCCGCTCAGTGTACTCTAGAGGGTATACCCCTGGGTTCAACAAGAACGTCTTGCAACCCGACCACACATGACCGACCACTCATTTATCTTGAGTGTATCGAATATATTATCACCCACAGTTGTTGGCCATCCAACCGTAATCCAAAGATACAGAATCGAAAAGAAGAACAAATATGAATTTTCTCTAGATCGGTGATAATACGCAATGCTTGGGTATGACCCAACTAGCCATGTTTCCCACATGATTTCTGTCATTTCCTGGTTGTGAGGCTAGAGGCTATGTCTATCTTTCAGAACATTTGATCACCATTCACTTTGAATGCCACATCGTCAAACCCATCAATTCACTAATCGATCTCCAAAAATATCACGTGTATAAAAAGCTAAGAGGGACGAATTCCTCCGCCACCAGACATAATACCTTTAAGAGATCAGCCGTACATGATTTATTAGGTATACTCGTTCAGACACTCATCCATACAAGTTGTCCTGGGACTGGACAAAACAGAAAACACCATTCTGGAACAGAACGACCCTTGATTTCACTCTGTCTTCAATTATCTTCAGCATAATCTAATTCGCAGCGCCTATGCCTATACAGAGTGGTTTTCGGATAATATATCCAACCGATCTCTCTGTATTGACAACGATGGTTAAAACACTTCGATAGTCGGTTATTTAACTATCGAAGTAAAAAAACATCCATTCTAATGTATAGCTAAACATCACACACTCATTGGCCCTTTTTGTTTAAATTAATTTTCTAGATTTTCATACCTTCCTAGATATTTCCCTCAAACCGTTTAAGTCTTACACTTCTTGGAAAATGTTTCCAGTTTTCATTATAACTATTTATTTGCAATATTTTCTTTTTAAACACTATTCACTTTAAATGTGAATATAATCCGTTTATAGAAATCTGAACACCTTTATCAAATAAATTGTCATTTAAGTAATAAATACCCTTACGGGCTCAATCCTATTTACCGAGTTATTCTACAATTTTATCTTCCCATTCTACTTCATAACCTCTGTTTCTAAGTCACTTCTTATTAAGTAGATATCACGTTTATAACTTTAATCTTGATTACATATTCTATCCAAATTTATTGGTTTAAAACCAAGTATTTACTATCATATCAATTTATAATTTCTGAAATTAACTTATTTTTATAATATTCGACATTGTCGAATTATAATTCCAAATCCTAATGGTTTAATTCTAATCATATTTCGAACATCGAAATGATGTCATTGTTTTCTGAACGATTCTCCAATTTCTCTTTCTAAACTCATTCTCATATTTCTTTTGCCAAACATCGTTACTTATTACTTTAGAGTGAGTGGGTTTCTAACCAAACTGTTTCCATTCCCTATATATATATATATATATATATATATATATATATATATATATATATATCACGCTTAAGCTTGGTCAACAACGTTAATTTATCGTTACAGTTCAAAAACTTTCTATACGCTGCAAAATTCCCTTTATAACTAATCTTGACATCCCTCTCTGTTGCAAACTGATATCATTCCTCGATAATAGTGAAGCCATTCAAGTTGGTGTATTTTAATTACCGCTCAAATCTTGATCGATGAAGTTCTTACCTTAGAATAGATATATGTCTGTAACGCTAACTCCTTATTATATACTTCGTCAAATCGTACTTCTTGCTTTATTTTAAATATGATGTCAGATCCTTATTTTAAAAACTCAGTTGTTTAAAACTATTTATTTAAATATTAACTCTTTGTTGCGTCTTCGATATATAACTATATTTATAACTTCTTTTACCAAAATCCATTTACGTTCTTTGTCTCTTGAAAATTTTACTTTTATTTGAGTCATTTTACTTAATTCAATTAACATCTCATTGCCAATTCAATATATCTTAAATGAGGTCCATTTAAGAAAAAATTATTTAATTAAAAATAATTAAATAATATTTTATTTCATCATTGCTGAAGTAAACAGTTTACTTCATCATTAACCTAAAATAGATTGGTTGCTTACTTTATATAAGCCATAACTAATTATTTAATACCTCATTAATTAAAAAGGATAATTATTAAGGAATCTTATTAAATTTTTTGATTAGTTTACCGCTAGGTTATTTTCATTAGATTAATTGAAGACCAATTATCGAATAATCATTTTCCAAATAAACAGTTGATTAATCACCTTCATCCCATCAGTAAATTCGTTAACTGATTTTAATTACTTCCTACCAATAGATTAATATAATTAATAAAATGATATTTCTTAACTGTTTGCTTTAAAATAATTATCCAAATTATTCACTCGTAGGATAATTACAGCTTAATAACTTATTTAAATGTCAAATAATTGTTTATATTTACTTTATAAAATGAACTATAAAATACCGGTTTATAATAGAACTTCTATTATAATTTAAAACTTTGCCTAGATTATAAAAATATAATTTTTATAACTAAACTTCGTTGGTTTTCCTGACGGCTAATCAACTTCTTAACAAAAAGCCGGGTCTATGGTCGAATGCTGCCATTTTCTTAATCGATATCGTCTATTGATTAAATCAAAATAATGATGAATTTCCATTTAACATCAATATCCACACAAGGTTTTAAATGTCATTTGGGTTCAAAACTTTGCATATATAAATAATATAAAACAAGCAGTACATACAAATATTGAGTAATTCGGTTGGATTCCTCCAACCGATTTCCCGCATCCACGGATGTTAGCCAACACAAATATTACTAATTCCATACTATGGAAAATTATAATCGATGGAATCAGTATCCAATTGATGAAGTGTACATATGCAACGACATATATTATGCGACCAATTTAATTGTAATCTACCTAAACAACCATCACACAACATTCAACCATTATTTATCTCTATTAAAATCTAATTATATTATTTTAAAATAGAACAGAGTCAGTGAATTTACTTACCTTCGCGTGTTAACTATTAAATAACGATTTGCGTCACTCGATTAAACCAGATGTTATTTTGCCCGAAATGTAAACGATCTCCGAATCACTTCACCAGCTTCATCACATAGCCTTTGTAAACACGATTCCAATGAAACTTTTTTCGTCTTGTTTTACTCGAGATCTCACTAATCATTCCTTCATGCTCCAGCATGCGCGTTTGGATGGCCATTCTTAATCCTGTTCGCATCCACATTCCATATTTCATGGTTTACACCACTAACGCACCAACGAACACCACCACTTAGTTCTTCTACACAATCTACTTCCTCATGTCCGTACGCCTGCTACATTGTACTGATGTGAAAAATATGGACACACTAGAAAACAAATGACCCCCCCCCATTTTTCCTGTGGCATGAGCCTTGCACCAATGCATGCGTGTCCATCATTATAAGCCCACGCCCAAAAATTTTATTTCCTTTAATTTGGGCTTCATGTATTTGAAACCCCTATACGAACGTTTGCAGTATCCAAACGTGCCCATCCCTGTTATGCCACAATACCCTTCATGGCATTCCATCATTGTATTTCCGTGTTCGCACCCTTGCTCCCATTTGGACGCGGTACCCAATCCCCCTTCTAAACGTTTTCACACATATATGGAACCGTCAATTTGCACACCAACCCACGTGTACTTCCTCTCCACATAAAACGCTCCCAGTAAATATGAACCATTCCATTTCCTTTTTGCGCTGCCTAAACCGACAGCACCAACTTCACTTTCAAACAAAACCCATGCAATTTGCAACTTCACTTTCATTTCACCCCCTCCTGCATGACCCATCTTCTATGTTGTTCACGTTTTCTTTTAATGCTTCCTCATGTAAACTCTGGAGCCCGCGCATGCACTTAAATCTCCGCTACTTTCTTGCTTCTTCTATCCTCAACTTCCTTTTTATCTTGACTCAACCCAAACTCCGTGCTGCCCTCCACTTAAGGTCAATGCTGTGAACATTTTAAGTGACTACTTCTATTCGAAACTCCACTGCAGTATACTTTCCACACAACTTCTACTATACGATGCACTTCATCACTTCCTCAACCCAACTGATATCTCCAATATTGCTTTGCTTCCTTTCCAGTATCCCAACACCAACCCTCACTGCCAATCCGCTACACCTTTCTTAAATCGCTCATCGACGGCACCTGAGACTGCCAAGCCATTCCCCACTCCGGCCAGTTCAAGCTCAGACCTCCTCCTCCCATTGATACCATCAGCTCCTCCATCGTCAAACTGTTCAATGTCTTAACTGTAAATCCCAAAACCCTACAAAGCCCAATTACTCCATCATATTACACCACTTCGAGCTCAACCCCACTGCCAACTAAATCTCCGGCCTTACCATGCAACTCTTCACGCGATGTGCTTTTGTCATTCGTTTTATTTCATGTGCGAGTTTGATGGCTTCTATAGAATGGGTTCCATTTGAATTTCCAAAGCCATTGATTTACATGGCCATGGAATTTGTGTAATAAGAAAAACAAAGGACTTCGTATTCTTCTTTATATACATGCAGCATTACTTCACTTATAAGGATTAGCTTATAGGGTAGCTGTCGGCTATTGATTTGCATACACATTGATGCGTGGATTCCTTTTTGCCATGAAGTTGTCATTAGGTTTAACTTAGGGTATGGATAGTAGGATTAGGGGTAGGTAGTTTGCTTCCTTCACCGTGAAGCCAAAGAAAAGAAGAGAAAAATGTCTTCAGGATGATTGGTATTAACGTCTATGGCTGTAGCCTAGGATGGATAGCACGCTGGAAAAGAAATAGAATATAATATTATTTCCACCTTACTCATGAAGTGTTAGATGATAGTATAGGTGTGTATTGCTTTTTAGCTCCTCAGGTTAGGTTATATTTGACAGTTGAAGGAAACATGTATGGTTTCATTGTTTAATCGTGAAGGAATACATAGTGTAGGGTTTTAATTTCAACTTAGCTGATAGGTTAAGCGTATGGTGTTTTAAATTGATTTGATTTTGGTGAGTGTGACCAAAGATTTTTAGTTATAATTTAGACGTACCCCGCTATATAGGTCTTCGTCCGCATATGACTTGCCCTCGGCAGAAATAAATATACCGTCGCGCTCAGCAGTGTTCCACGATCCCAAAAATATAATAATATCGGTAGGTTAACTTATATTGTGAAACCCCAAAATACTGATACAGGGTGCAAAATACTTCAGATAAAAAGTTGTGTATTTAATTAATTAAAAATTACAGTAAAATTCTAAAAAATAAATTATCACTATGTCTTAAAATAATCTTGTCCAGATTCGCAACCAGTATCTAGTTATATCAAACAAACTGTTATGGTCCAAATACGATTTCATAACGACTTTCTGAATATTTGATTTGGACATAGCTTGCAATCTATGCGACGAAATCTCTATTTTCCACTTCCGTTAGAAAAATATAGTTAAAAAGATTCCAATGTGTAACGACCCAGAAAATCTGAACCAATTTAAAATTTTTAAATTGGCTAAAATAATGGATTTTAGCTATTTAAAATAAATATTTTAAATAATGGCGATGAAAACTGAGTTTGAATCGACATTTGAAAACGAATATAATTAATTATAATTATATATAGAATTGAAAATGGCGCGGTAGTTCGATAATTCGATTTCAAACTTCAATTGAATATACCGGGTGCAAAACAATCCGGATTTTAGTGAAACCAAAAACATTAGGATCTAATTGATGATATTTTTCCAACGAATCTGACAAATCGAAATTTGATAGCGGGAATCAAACGATATGTCCAGTTGAAAATTCTGAATAGTCGCTATGGAATTCAGGCCCTTAAAAATGGACATTTTGCAAACGACCTCGGATTTCGACGAAACCACTTTTGTTGGATCCGTGATGTCAAGTTATTGTTAGGTTTCAAATTTCATAATTTTCCGAATCAATATGTGAGCGTGGAAAAAGAAAACGCGTTTGACCAGTTTCAGTTGATTTTAATCGACTGGAAATTGGCCATTTTTCAAACGGTCTCAGAATTCGACGAAGCTAGTTTTGTTAGGACCGTATCGTCAATACGAAGCTAGAAAATATTTTTCTGGAATTTTTCTAGTTAGTATGTGGCCCCGGTAATTTGAAATGTACGTTTAAAATTCAATATAGTGATTTAAATGTAAATTCAACGGAAACTGATTGTAACGATCAAATCAGCTTGCGATACATATCCCATTGTGTTCGGAATGGGGGTAGAACGCTATGGGCGACAGGCGGTGGGCCTCGTTTAGAGGTCGTATGTAAAAGTCAACTTTTTGAAAAATTAAATAATTAAATATATATATTTTATATAAACCCCCCTATTCCCTCTTCTCTCTCTTCACTTCGAACAGTTAAAAAAAAAGAAGAGAAAACCCTAATCGATCGGCGACCGCCTCCACCAAGCTCCGCCCACGACCGCCTCCACCAAGCTCCAGCCACCTCCGATCGTCTTCTCCCTCTCTCCTTCTCCCCCGTTCACCTCTCCTCCCTGTTCGAACCCCATCGCGACGTCCAATTCGCGAGCCGCCGCCCTCCTCCACAAGCGCCGCCACCACCAGCGCCTGAGCACCCGCGACCCCCCCTTCCTCGATCCGTGAACCCGAAGCACCCCCCCTCTTCAGGCGACAGCAAAAGTAAGTATTTTATTTTTATTTTAATTAGGTTAAACTGATTATTATTATTTTTTTAAAAAAAGGTTAAACCTGATTTTTTTTAAAACGTTAAAACTGTTTTTTTAGGTTAAACCTGATTTTTTTTAAAGGGTTTAAAACTGAATTTTAAAAAGAATTTAAAACTGAATTTAAAAAAAAAAGGTTTAAAACTGAATTTTAAAGGGGTTTGAAAAACTGATTTTATTTTGAGATTTAAAAAGAAAAAAGATTTAAACTTTAAAAAGGAAAGGATTTAAACTTTAAAAAGGAAAGGATTTGAACTTTAAAAAGTAAAAATCAGATTTTTATATAGTGAAAGTCGAAGTAAAAATCAGATTTTTATATATTGAAAGTCGAAGTAAAAATCATATTTTTATATATTGAAAGTCGATGTAAAAAATCAGATTTTTATATATTGAAAGTCGAAGTAAAAATCATATCATTATATATTGAATAGCGAAGTCAAAATTCGATTTTTATATATTGAATAACATAGTAAAAATTCGATTTTTACATAGGTAGAGAATATGGGCGACGAAGCGACAAAAGGCGAGATTGGCGAAGATTTCTATAAAGGAAGAGTCGTGTTATTGGATAGCTATTGGTGAGAATTTCTCACTCTTCAATTTCTTTTTCTATATATATATATATATATATATATATATATATATATGCGTGAAATTAAAGTGAATTGCTATATATATATAAATATATATATATATATATACGCCCCTCGTCCACAAACCATGGACGATATTTATTGGTTGAAATTGTTGAGAAAATTGATTGATAGCGATTGATTGTTTGGGATTGTTTGTGATTGATATTGGTTGATTGTGGTTGAAAAATACCCATTTGTGATTGAGAAATATTTGGTTGAAACCACATAGGATTAGTTTGTGGAAATGAAATAAATATATACATGCCGACTGCGTGCGAACTAGATGCATGAACCCCATTGTCAAAAACCGCGAGGTTTTAAGGTAGAGCGAGGAGCCGTACTAGGGACGGTCCCGGTTTTAACTACCCTGCCGTTATGCTGCTGAAATTTTGAATAATATTCGTGTGTTTGAATTATTTTCATATGCTTAAACTATATTTATTCATTGAATAGAAAACCTTCATGTGTTGAATTGATATTCATTCGTTGATTAGAAATTCATGTGTTGAATGGTATTCGCGTTTTAAAATGTAAAAATCACCTTTTACCTATAGATAAAAACTATAGGAAACATTCATGTGTTGAATTGATATTCATTCGTTGATTAGAAATTCATGTGTTGAATGGTATTCATATTTTGAAATAAATTGTTTGATAATAAAAATCACATTTTTATCTATATATAGAAACTATAGAAAACATTCATGTGTTGAATTGATATTCATTCGTTGATTAGAAATTCATGTGTTGAATGGTATTCATACTTTGAAATAAATTGTTTGATAATAAAAATCACATTTTTATCTATATATAGAAACTATAGAAAACATTCATGTGTTGAATTGATATTCATTTGTTGATTAGAAATTCATGTGTTGAATGGTATTCATATTTTGAAATAAATTGTTTGATAATAAAAATCACCTTTTATCGACTATATGAACTGTGTAAAATAATCTTGTTTTAAAAGAAATTGTTTTATGATAAAAATCCTATTTTTATCACCTATATGAACTATATAGAAAAATAGTGTTTTGAAATGAATTGTTTTACAATAAAAATCACATTTTTATTGTATGCATAAATCGTTGAAATGTGAAGTGTTAAAAATAGCCACTTATTCAAAATAAACATATATGAGTTGAAATATTCATTAATTAGCTAATGAAATGATTTGCACCTATTTATGCAACATTAGAATGAATGGTGTTTTTAAACCAAATAGAAATCAAATATGAAGTTGAATAAATAAATGATAAGAACTGTATATATATGTACATGCATATTCATTGAACAGGTTATAGCAAAGGGGCTAGAGAAGAGGAATAAAATTTTGTGCCCGACAAATAGGTACACATTTACTATTTTGTTTGGGTGATGATTTTATGAGCCTATTGGCTAGCCGCTTGGCTTTTTCTTTTTCTTTTTGAGATTAGAAGGACCGGGAAAGCAATTTGCGATTTCCCGATGCTCCCGGTGCAGGGGAGGTTATGGCGAAATTTTCCAAAATTTTAAGGTGTTAGTAAAATATTTGAAGTGAAAACGATAAGGAAATCATTGAATGAACTATATTTATATAAATATATAAAAATAAATAAAAATAAAACGAAACGAGGCCGTGCAGTTCGTATTTTGAAACCGTGATTTCAAACGACTAGTGCGGGGAATCCGACCATTGGATTTTCCCGAAACCACAACCGTCGGGTTCGCCTTGGAATAATCTTTCCAACAGCACCAACCTTGTAAAAATCCAACGGTTGGATTGTCTGGAATGTTTAATTCAAATCTGAAGAAAAACAGCGCCAGAAACGATTATATTTATATGTATATATATAAATATAATTATATTTCATCGAATAACGACGCTGCAGTTTGTATTTTGAAATCGAAACTTCAAACGATTGTACTGGGAGATCCGACCGTCGGATTTTCCCGAAACTAGAACCGTTGGATTCGTTTTGAAAAGACCTTTCTAATGATGTAAATTTTGTGAAGATCCAACGGTTAGATTTTTAGATATGTGTAAATCAAATCTGAAGAAAAACAGCGCCACGGCCGCTTTATGGCCCGAAGCGTCGTTTTGAATGAATTAGCTATTTTAAAATAAATAAAAATAGCGATAAATAGTTATAAAATATCATAAGCGATATGGAATAGAAATAAACTGAATTTGTTCGATTTATGTGGTTTTTGATGGTTGAATGTGTTTGGTGTGAAAATTACATTAAAGAACACAATTGGTGTTGTCGAATAATTTAACCATTGAAATAAATCGATTTGAAATTCTAAATATACGTGAATCGTTTGAAAAGGCCGAGTTAATTCTCATTTCAAATGATTGACCGACGATTGAAATTTGAAGATGAAGACGACGGTCGAAGACCAAAGATCTTCACCTCTTTGGATGGTAACCGAGGTCCTGATTGGGAGGCATCCCGAAATATGGATAATGAGTGGTGATCGTTCAGACGTACGTGTTGATCGAAGGGTTTGCGAGGTATTTAGTGCCTCCGGTTTCGTTCAGACCCAGAACGGACTTGTAAATGGACTGTGTGTCCGACATTGGAATTTGTTCTGTGTGATTGATAGCCATCAGTTGCACGGTGTGAATCGCCTGTGTGGCATGCTAAGATGCAGTGATCAGGGCTTCTGTTGAAAAGCAAAGTCTTGTGGTGATGATCAAAGCACCGCCTATGTGGCGTAGCTTTGTGTATAACGTGAATTCGCGAGCCTCACACCCCGGTATGAACCTAAAACGGGAGAATGACATCAGGGAGGGCATGCGTTTCTTTCTAGCTAGGGTGGTGTCAGTGACCTACCAGCCCTGACATTTATATACTTTTCACCTATGTGGTTGTTGCTGTTGCGAGGCGCCTCGGTTTGATCGGACGATCCGGGTCCGATGGAGTCATTCGTTGGCTCGTTGACGCCCCAAAGGGCGGGGAAACGTATTGTTCAGGCATAATAATCCACATCGATGGACCGGCCCTGACGATCCAAGGCTTGCCTGCGCGCTTGCCTGAGACACGGGCTAGAGCGTCTCGAATTCGGTAAGGACTATCTTTTGCCTTAGTTCATGACGGAAATCCAATTTCCAAATATGACACCGTGCGGTTTTGATTGTATACCAATATATGGCGACATAGTGGTATGGGGCATTAATGCCGTCTATGATTGATAGTTATGATTTGAAATTGCTTTCAAAACATATAAACACTAGCAATAATATCAAATGCCTTTGTTTTATTCGTATCAAGCATATTTGGCTGTTATAAGGTAAAAACTCTATCCTCCGGTTTGCGTTGCATTGTGTGATGGGAACTGAGTCTTATAACGGCTTCATTTTTATAAAAAGCATAGCGATGTTTAAAAGAAAGATTTGTTTTAAAGCACTGGCAATCCAATGGAGTAAATCCGTTCCACGAAAGTGGCGTGGTCCTGTGATTGGCCAATTATATATGTGTTGAGTGGATTTCTCATACCAGTCCCATGACTGACTCGTAGTTTGTTTCACTTTCAAACTCGGGTGCCCCTTTTTCTACACGGGCAGCCTTGTATTCAGGTTTAGCTGGTTCTTTTTCTGGATAGCTGGAGCTGAAGATGGATTCTATCATTTATTTCTTTTTATGCTGTTCAGCTCATATTGTACATATTTTGTTTATTTTCCGCTGTAGGCATTTATGTATAGCTGAACTGTATTTGTACTAAGTAAGATCCTGTATACTGTGTAACTCTGATGATTACTTTTATCCAGTATATTTTATTGTTCATTATCTGGTGTATTTATTTAATTCTGTTCTGCTATTATCTGTTTCTGTGTTATATTCCAAAGATAACCCTTGTTTCCGTCTGAACGGGATTTTGGGTCGTCTCAACGTGGTATCAGAGCTTTGGTTAAGCTTAGTTCTGGAATATAACATTTGAACGAACTCGTCAGAGATAGAACCAGTAGTGTTCTAGGACGGGTAACTCTATACAGATAGGATCAGCAGTATCCTAGTATGAGTATAGCAGAATCAGAACAACTCGTTAGAGATGGGGTCAGAAGTGCCTCAGAACGAGTCGAGAGTAATATGTTTTTTTTTTAAATAACGTATTTGTGATTATATATATATAGTCTGGTTTTAGAAATATAATTTTTGAATATATAAAAGATATATATTTGAAAATTTAAAAAGGTTAAAACAATTGGATGGGTTGTTGTGTTGTGTGATTGTAGATTTATCAAACCACTTTCGACTTTATTCCTTTTCGGGGACGAAAAGTTTTAAGTGGGGGAGATTGTAACGACCTCTGAACCAATTTAAAATTTTTAAATTGGCTAAAATAATGGATTTTAGCTATTTAAAATGAGTATTTTAAATAATGGCGATGAAAACTGAGTTTGAATCGACATTTGAAAACGAATATAATTAATTATAATTATATATAGAATTGAAAATGGCGCGGTAGTTCGATAATTCGATTTCAAACTTCAATTGAATATACCGGGTGCAAAACAATCCGGATTTTAGTGAAACCAAAAACATTAGGATCTAATTGATGATATCTTTCCAACGAATCTGACAAATCGAAATTTGATAGCGGGAATCAAACGATATGTCCAGTTGAAAATTCTGAATAGTCGCTATGGAATTCAGGCCCTTAAAAATGGACATTTTGCAAACGACCTCGGATTTCGACGAAACCACTTTTGTTGGATCCGTGATGTCAAGTTATTGTTAGGTTTCAAATTTCATAATTTTCCGAATCAATATGTGAGCGTGGAAAAAGAAAACGCGTTTGACCAGTTTCAGTTGATTTTAATTGACTGGAAATTGGCCATTTTTCAAACGGTCTCAGAATTCGACGAAGCTAGTTTTGTTAGGACCGTATCGTCAATACGAAGCTAGAAAATATTTTTTTGGAATTTTTCTAGTTAGTATGTGGCCCCGGAAATTTGAAATGTACGTTTAAAATTCAATATAGTGATTTAAATGTAAATTCAACGGAAACTGATTGTAACGATCAAATCAGCTTGCGATACATATCCCATTGTGTTCGGAATGGGGGTAGAACGCTATGGGCGACAGGCGGTGGGCCTCGTTTAGAGGTCGTATGTAAAAGTCAACTTTTTGAAAAATTAAATAATTAAATATATATATTTTATATAAACCCCCCCTATTCCCACTTCTCTCTCTTCACTTCGAACAGTTAAAAAAAAAAAAAAAAAAAGAAAACCCTAATCGATCGGCGACCGCCTCCACCAAGCTCCGCCCATGACCGCCTCCACCAAGCTCCAGCCACCTCCGATCGTCTTCTCCCTCTCTCCTTCTCCCCCGTTCACCTCTCCTCCCTGTTCGAACCCCATCGCGACGTCCAATTCGCGAGCCGCCGCCCTTCTCCACAAGCCCCGCCACCACCAGCGCCTGAGCACCCACGACCCCCCCTTCCTCGATCCGTGAACCCGAAGCACCCCCCCCCCTCTTCAGGCGACAGCAAAAGTAAGTATTTTATTTTTATTTTTATTTTAATTAGGTTAAACTGATTATTTAAAAAAAAAAAGGGTTAAACCTGATTTTTTTTAAAACGTTAAAACTGTTTTTTTAGGTTAAACCTGATTTTTTTTAAAGGGTTTAAAACTGAATTTTAAAAAGAATTTAAAACTGAATTTTAAAAAGAATTTAAAACTGAATTTTAAAAAAAAAGGTTTAAAACTGAATTTTAAAGGGGTTTGAAAAACTGATTTTATTTTGAGATTTAAAAAGAAAAAAGATTTAAACTTTAAAAAGGAAAGGATTTAAACTTTAAAAAGGAAAGGATTTGAACTTTAAAAGTAAAAATCAGATTTTTATATATTGAAAGTCGAAGTAAAAATCAGATTTTTATATATTGAAAGTCGAAGTAAAAATCAGATTTTTATATATTGAAAGTCGAAGTAAAAAATCAGATTTTTATATATTGAAAGTCGAAGTAAAAATCATATCATTATATATTGAATAGCGAAGTCAAAATTTGATTTTTATATATTGAATAACATAGTAAAAATTCGATTTTTACATAGGTAGAGAATACGGGCGACGAAGCGACAAAAGGCGAGATTGGCGAAGATTTCTATAAAGGAAGAGTCGTGTTATTGGATAGCTATTGGTGAGAATTTCTCACTCTTCAATTTCTTTTTCTATATATATATATATGCGTGAAATTAAAGTGAATTGCTATATATAAATATATATATATATATATATATATATACACCCCTCGTCCACAAACCATGGACGATATTTATTGGTTGAAATTGTTGAGAAAATTGATTGATAGCGATTGATTGTTTGGGATTGTTTGTGATTGATATTGGTTGATTGTGGTTGAAAAATACCCATTTGTGATTGAGAAATATTTGGTTGAAACCACATAGGATTAGTTTGTGGAAATGAAATAAATATATACATGCCGCCTGCGTGCGAACTAGATGCATGAACCCCATTGTCAAAAACCGCGAGGTTTTAAGGTAGAGCGAGGAGCCGTACTAGGGACGGTCCCGGTTTTAACTACCCTGCCGTTATGCTGCCGAAATTTTGAATAATATTCGTGTGTTTGAATTATTTTCATATGCTTAAACTATATTTATTCATTGAATAGAAAACCTTCATGTGTTGAATTGATATTCATTCGTTGATTAGAAATTCATGTGTTGAATGGTATTCGCGTTTTAAAATGTAAAAATCGCCTTTTACCTATAGATAAAAACTATAGGAAACATTCATGTGTTGAATTTATATTCATTCGTTGATTAGAAATTCATGTGTTGAATGGTATTCATATTTTGAAATAAATTGTTTGATAATAAAAATCACATTTTTATCTATATATAGAAACTATAGAAAACATTCATGTGTTGAATTGATATTCATTCGTTGATTAGAAATTCATGTGTTGAATGGTATTCATATTTTGAAATAAATTGTTTGATAATAAAAATCACATTTTTATCTATATATAGAAACTATAGAAAACATTCATGTGTTGAATTGATATTCATTCGTTGATTAGAAATTCATGTGTTGAATGGTATTCATATTTTGAAATAAATTTTTTGATAATAAAAATCACCTTTTATCGACTATATGAACTGTGTAAAATAATCTTGTTTTAAAAGAAATTGTTTTATGATAAAAATCCTATTTTTATCACCTATATGAACTATATAGAAAAATAGTGTTTTGAAATGAATTGTTTTACAATAAAAATCACATTTTTATTGTATGCATAAATCGTTGAAATGTGAAGTGTTAAAAATAGCCACTTGTTCAAAATAAACATATATGAGTTGAAATATTCATTAATTAGCTAATGAAATGATTTGCACCTATTTATGTAACATTAGAATGAATGGTGTTTTTAAACCAAATAGAAATCAAATATGAAGTTGAATAAAAAAATGATAAATGATAAGAACTGTATATATATGTACATGCATATTCATTGAACAGGTTATAGCAAAGGGGCTAGAGAAGAGGAATAAAATTTTGTGCCCGACAAATAGGTACACATTTACTGTTTTGTTTGGGTGATGATTTTATGAGCCTATTGGCTAGCCGCTTGGCTTTTTCTTTTTCTTTTTGAGATTAGAAGGACCGGGAAAGCTGTTTGCGATTTCCCGATGCTCCCGGTGCAGGGGAGGTTATGGCGAAATTTTCCAAAATTTTAAGGTGTTAGTAAAATATTTGAAGTGAAAACGATAAGGAAATCATTGAATGAACTATATTTATATAAATATATAAAAATAAATAAAATTAAAACGAAACGAGGCCGTGCAATTCGTATTTTGAAACCGTGATTTCAAACGACTAGTGCGGGGAATCCGACCATTGGATTTTCCCGAAACCTCAACCGTCGGGTTCGCCTTGGAATAATCTTTCCAACGGCACCAACCTTGTAAAAATCCAACGGTTGGATTGTCTGGAATATTTAATTCAAATATGAAGAAAAACAGCGTCAGAAACGATTATATATATATATATATATATATATATATATATATATATATATATATATATATATATAATTATATTTCATCGAATAACGACGCTGCAGTTCGTATTTTGAAATCGAAACTTCAAACGATTGTACTGGGAGATCCGACCGTCGGATTTTCCCGAAACTAGAACCGTTGGATTCGTTTTGAAAAGACCTTTCTAATGATGTAAATTTTGTGAAGATCCAACGGTTAGATTTTTAGATATGTGTAAATCAAATCTGAAGAAAAACAGCGCCACGGCCGCTTTATGGCCCGAAGCGTCGTTTTGAATGAATTAGCTATTTTAAAATAAATAAAAATAGCGATAAATAGTTATAAAATATCATAAGCGATATGGAATAGAAATAAACTGAATTTGTTCGATTTATGTGGTTTTTGATGGTTGAATGTGTTTGGTGTGAAAATTACATTAAAGAACACAATTGGTGTTGTCGAATAATTTAACCATTGAAATAAATCGATTTGAAATTCTAAATATACGTGAATCGTTTGAAAAGGCCGAGTTAATTCTCATTTCAAATGATTGACCGGCGATTGAAATTTGAAGATGAAGACGACGGTCGAAGACCGGAGATCTTCACCTCGTTTGGATGGTAACCGAGGTCCTGATTGGGAGGCAGCCCGAAATATGGATAATGAGTGGTGATCGTTCAGACGTACGTGTTGATCGAAGGGTTTGCGAGGTATTTAGTGCCTCCGGTTTCGTTCAGACCCAGAACGGACTTGTAAATGGACTGTGTATCCGACATTGGAATTTGTTCTGTGTGATTGATAGCCATCAGTTGCACGGTGTGAATCGCTTGTGTGGCATGCTAAGATGCAGTGATCAGGGCTTCTGTTGAAAAGCAAAGTCTTGTGGTGATGATCAAAGCACCGCCTATGTGGCGTAGCTTTGTGTATAACGTGAATTCGCGAGCCTCACACCCCGGTATGAACCTAAAACGGGAGAATGACATCAGGGAGGGCATGCGTTTCTTTCTAGCTAGGGTGGTGTCAGTGACCTACCAGCCCTGACATTTATATACTTTTCACCTATGTGGTTGTTGCTGTTGCGAGGAGCCTCGGTTTGATCGGACGATCCGGGTCCGATGGAGTCATTCGTTGGCTCGTTGACGCCCCAAAGGGCGGGGAAACGTATTGTTCAGGCATAATAATCCACATCGGTGGACCGGCCCTGACGATCCAAGGCTTGCCTGCGCGCTTGCCTGAGACACGGGCTAGAGCGTCTCGAATTCGGTAAGGACTATCTTTTGCCTTGGTTCATGACGGAAATCCAATTTCCAAATACGACACCGTGCGGTTTTGATTGTATACCTATATATGGCGACATAGTGGTATGGGGCATTAATGCCGTCTATGATTGATAGTTATGATTTGAAATTGCTTTCAAAACATATAAACACTAGCAATAATATCAAATGCCTTTGTTTTATACGTATCAAGCATATTTGGCTGTTATAAGGTAAAAACTCTATCCTCCGGTTTGCGTTGCATTGTGTGATGGGAACTGAGTCTTATAACGGCTTCATTTTTATAAAAAGCATAGCGATGTTTAAAAGATAGATTTGTTTTAAAGCACTGGCAATCCAATGGAGTAAACCCGTTCCACGAAAGTGGCGTGGTCCTGTGATTGGCCAATTATATATGTGTTGAGTGGATTTCTCATACCAGTCCCATGACTGACTCGTAGTTTGTTTCACTTTCAAACTCGGGTGCCCCTTTTTCTACACGGGCAGCCTTGTATTCAGGTTTAGCTGGTTCTTTTTCTGGATAGCTGGAGCTGAAGATGGATTCTATCATTTATTTCCTTTTATGCTGTTCAGCTCCTATTGTACATATTTTGTTTATTTTCCGCTGTAGACATTTATGTATAGCTGAACTGTATTTGTACTAAGTAAGATCATGTATACTGTGTAACTCTGATGATTACTTTTATCCAGTATATTTTATTGTTCATTATCTGGTGTATTTATTTAATTCTGTTCTGCTATTATCTGTTTCTGTGTTATATTCCAAAGATAACCCTTGTTTCCGTCTGAACGGGATTTTGGGGTCGTCTCACAATGTTTCTTGTTTCGCAGAAATCCGACTAATAACGGGTCTTGTACACTCAGTTGAAGTTCATAACGTTAAATCACGAACCACCGCGATATTACGGGCTTGATTATATTTAATATATATTTTTCTCCGTTTAACTTTGTTTTAATTGATATATAAATCCACTTATATTACTAATTCAATATTTAAAGTGATTTAAATATTTAAGTACGAACCGATAAAAATGCGGGACATTACCTTCCTTCCCCCTTAAAAGAATTTTGTCCCCGAAATTACTAAGGTAGGAAAATTTCTATTATCCCTATTATAACCAGGTAAAAATCTTTTGTTTAATTTCCAAAATTTAGTTTCAACTGGACCGATTAATTCCAATTAAAATATTTATTTCTTCTTAACTATTTTTGTTAATCTCTGTTTGCTTTGACAGTCTTCACTTAACTTCTTAAGTAAAATTTATTTCCATTATTACAAATTCATCTTGTACACTTGTTTTAATTCAAAACAATATCGTCCCGCGAGTTTTTAAACAGCTTTTTCCTTTCTAGAATAAATATTCCTTTTCAGGATTCAAAACAATTTGTTTTCTCAAAACAATTTCAAATGAATATCTTTTGGTACTTATCCATCACTTTAGAAATTCGAAAATGAATACTAATGGTGTGGCCATCCATCATCGGTATTACTTTCCCGTTGCCGAATTGAGTTCAATACTATATCATATTCAAAAGTTATTTTTCAAACACTTTTATCTTGAAATTTACTTCCAAATATCCTTTCCAAATGCTTGAAACACATTTCCAAATCTCCCCCAGGAATTTAAATTTTCCATATATTAAATTTAAAATTCATTTACAACACCTTTCCAAATTTCTAGAGTTTTATTTCAATTCTGGTTTTAAATTCAGATTTAGTTCATCTGATTTTGCATGTTATACTTATATCATATTTTGATTGGTTATTTATACAACCAACTCAATTATGAATCTTATTCGATCATAATAACGATCAACACATTCAATATACTATAATAATCCCAAGACATATACTTCTTTTATATCAAAATATATTTTTGGGTAAAATTATTTCATTTACCCTCTTTTCAAAACATACTATGTCGAATTACTCTGTTTAAGAGTTTAGAAACACCTATCGACATAGTTTGCATTACTGTTTCGACCAGAATTCATAAACCACTCGATTGACCAGTCAACACAATATAAAATAGTTTTTATATTAATTTACAATATACGCGCTCATATATATACACTCATACTCAATCTAGGGTATTACTAACCCTATCTCTTCTAAGTCACACCACAGAGCCAAGGTAATCACTTAACCTTATGCTCTGATACCAACTGTAAAGGCCCGAAAATCTATACTAATTTGAGCTGACTAATATCCTACACATTCAACTCAAAGTGCACAAAAATACACATCTTTAATAGAAAGAAATTATAGGATGAGATAGGAAAGATAGAACTAATAGAATAGAAGAAGAAGAACACAACCGAACAGAATCAGAGTAAACACGAATCTCACAGCAGAACAATAAAAGATATTATATAACAAGCTTTTAAATACAAATCTGAATTTGTATATATACATACCATATAAGAGTATAACTCATATACATCACAGCGGAAATAATCTTTAAATAACTAATAATGGAGCCTCCTGCTTTAAGCTCCTCCAAGTGAATCTGTAAGATCCTGAAACACTAGACTGCCCATACAAATTTGGGCACCCAAGAGTTTAGGGAAAACACAAACAAAATAAACTCTGAGTCAGTCATGGGACTGGTGTGAGTAAACTCCAACATATTTTTTAACTATACAAATCCTTTTGAAGCAAAAAGGATAATAGTAAGACCAGCCAACACATAAACATGGACAGTTTTTACATTACTATAACCCAACATATTTTAATATTAAAAATCAGTGATATTATAATAATGTCTAATCAAGTAAATAACCAAATAGCAGAACGCGTGCATCTTACGCTCTACATATATAATATAAAATCAAAAACCATAGGGCGCTTATTGGAGATTGGATTCCAACAGACAAGGTATGGGATCACCTTCCGATCAGTGTACTCTAGAGGTATACACCTGGGTTCGACAAGAACGTCTTGCAACCCGACCACACATGACCGACCACTCATTTAGCTTGAGTATATCGAATATATTATCACCCATGGTTGTTGGCTATCCAACCATAATCCGAAGATACAGAATCAAAAATAAGAACAAATATGAAATTTCTCTAGATCGGTGACAATGCACCCTACTTGGGTATGACCCAACTAGCCATGTTGCCTGCCCGATTTCTATCATTTCCCAGTTGTGAGGATAGAGACTATGTCTATCTCTTTCAAAACATCTGATCACCATTCACTTTGAATGCCACATCATCAAACCCGTCAATTCATTGATCGATTTCCAAAAATATCACGGGTATAAAAGCTAAGAGGAACGAATTCCTCCGCCACCAGACGTAACACCTTTGAGAGATCAACCATACATGATTTATTAGGTATACTCTGTCAGACACTCATCCATACAAGTTGTCCTGGGACTGGACAAAATAGAAAACACCATTCTGGGATAGAATGACCCTTGATTTCACTCCACCTTCAATTATCTTTAGCATACTCTACTTCGCAGTTCCTATGCCTATACGGAGTGGTTTTCAGATAATATATCCAATTGGTCTCTCTGTATTGACAATGATGGTCAAAACACGTCGATAATCAGTTATTTAACTATCGAAGTAAAAACAAACATCCATTCTAATGTATAACTAAACATCACACACTCATTGGCCCTTTTTGTTTACATTAATTTTCTAATTTTTCATATCTTCCCAGATATTTCCCTTAACCCGTTTAAGCCTTACACTTCTTGGAAAACATTTCCGGTTTTCATTATAACTATTTAATTTGCAACATTTTCTTTTTAAACACTATTCACTTTAAATGTGAATATAATCCATTTATAGAAATCTGAACACCTTTATCAAATAAATCGTCATTAAAGTAATAAATACCCTTACGGGCCCAATCCTATTTGCCGAGTTATTCTACAATTTTATCTTCCCATTCTACTTCATAACCTCTGTTTCTAAGTCACTTCTTATTAAGTAGATATCACGTTTATAACTTTAATCTTGATTACATGTTCTATCCTAATTTATTGGTTTCAAACCAAGTATTTACTATCCTATCAATTTATAATTTCTAAAATTAACTTATTTTCATAATATTCGACATTGTTGAATTATAATTCCAAGTCCTAATGGTTTAATTCTAATCGTATTTCGAACATCGAAATGATGTCATTGTTTTTTGAACGATACTCCAATTTCTCTTTCTAAACTCATTCTTAAATTTCTTTTGCCAAACATCATTACTTATTACTTTCGAGTGAGTGGATTTCAAACCAAACGATTCTCCAATCACGCTTAAGCTTGGTCAACAATGTTAATTTATCGTTACAATTCAAAAACTTTCTATACGCTGCAATATTCCCCTTATAACTAATCTTGACATTTCTCTCTGTTACAAACTGATATCATTCCTCGATAATAGTGAAGCCATTCAAGTTGGGGTATTTTAATTACCTCTCAGACCTTGATCGACGAGGTTCTTACCTTAGAATAGATATAAGTTTGTAACGCTAACTCCTTATTATTTATACTCCGTCAAATCGTACTTCCTGCTTTATTTTAAATATGACGCCATATGTAATAACCCAAATTTTTATATAACTAATTTACGGATTAATTAATTAAGGAAGAAAATTCAAAAGTGCGCAAGAAAATGTAGAAAAGCATTAATGTAAAAAATGCATTTGACAAATTAAAGGTAAGAAGATTGACGTATTAGTACATGCGTTAAATAAGGAGATTTAACGCAATAATGCATACGGTCAAAGTTTTAAATAAATAGATGCAAATATATACATATGTGCAATTATGTTATAAAGTTAAATTAATAGATGCATATATGTACATATGTGCAATTATGTAATAAAGATACAAATTTAAAAAATGTGTGAGTACAGAAGGACTCAATACATGCAATAAAGAAAACAAGTAATTTGTCATTTATGTTCGAATGATTGTCATTTATGTTTATTTGATGATAATTTAGGAAACCATGTAATTAATCATAATTTGTACGAATACTAATGCTAATTTGTCACTTATGTCATTAACATTAAAGAGAATATGATAATTTGTCACTTATGTTAATTGACAATAAAAAAAAGTGCAAAAAAATAATAAAAAGATTCGCAAAGTAATGTTTGTATAAAATAATAATAAAATATATATAGAATATATATATAAATGATGTGCACACATCATATGGCGCACGTGGCTCATTTTTGTTGGTCAAGGATTGGTTTTTTTAACGTGACCTTCTCTAATTGGCCTAGTGACGAATTCTGAGGTATTAGGGCTTATGTGTCGTGCTTTGATTGGCTGAGTGACATATCACTTTGGTTTTGATGACCCTGATTACTCCTAGACTGATCTAAAGGCTAGAATTAATCCTACACTCTTATATAATCACATCTAACCTAAACTATAAATCAAAACAAAAATCATTCTCAAGCCGCCATGTTGCTTCAACATAGACTGAGCAAGCTTCTCTTATTCAACGAATTAAAACTTAGGATGGAGGAAAAAGGATTCTACGCTTAATCTATTCTCTTCTTTAATCCTTTCGTAATGAGTACAGCTCCTTTAACAAGATAATTGTTGAACGTAATTGTGATGGGTTTATAAGTTGGACAATATTAATATGACTAATTACATATACTTGATTAAGTCCATTTTATGATGTTAATTCATGTATCTAATTGTGTATGTTCGATTAGATTCATTTTATGATGTTGTTGTATGCAAGTTTGTATGCAAATCATATGCAAGTTTATATGTAAATCATGTAATATTAGTCTACATGTCTAATTACATATGCAAGTTTATAAGCAAGTTTGTATGCAAATCATATGCAAGTTTATGTGAAAATCGTATTCATACATGCAAGTTCCTATTTATATGTTTAGATCTATGCAAGTCATATTTTATATGATTAGATCCATGCCAGTTTATATGTTTATGCAAATTCATATTTTATATGTCTATTTCTTATGCAATTCATTGATTATGCAAATTTATGTCAATGTAAATTATGATCATGCAAGTTTATGATCCATGCTAGTCTATTTTCATATGTTAATTTAGATCTAATTTGTTATGCAAGTCCATATATTAATTTAGATCTAATTTGTTATGCAAGTCCATATGTTAATTTAGATCTAACTTGTTATGCAAGTCCATATGTTAATTTACATCTAATTTGTTATGCAAGTCCATATGTTAATTTAGGTCTAATTTGTTATGAAAGTTCATATGTTAATTTAGATCTAAATTTTTGTGCAAATCCATCTGTTAATTTAGATCAAATTTGTTATGCAAGTCCATATGTTAATTTAGATCTAATTTATTATGGAAGTTCATATGTTAATTTTGATCTAATTTGTTTTGCAATTTCATATGCTAATTTAGATCTAACTAGTTATGCAAGTTCATATGTTAATTTAGATCTATTTTGTTATGCAAGTTCATAAATGGGATCTTTGTTATATGCTAGTTATATTCATAATTGGATATATATTGTTTTATGCCAGTTTGGATGTTATACGTCTCTTTCTTTCCCTTTTTCTTATGAGTTAGGCTAATGGTGAGCCTAACGTATTATATGAATCATACGAACAATTGACGTTGGGAAACCGTTGGTAAACATTAAATATTGGAAATTATGTAATTGGCATAAAATGGATTGTAATCGTATAATTAATTTTGGGCATACCTAGTAAATGTGGCATAACTTGAATTGACCACACTTATGGACAATTTACAAATAAATCTATACTTGGACATAAATGGTAAATATGTAAATTGGTTAAAATATGAACATGCCCAACCCTAGGTTAGATTGAGTTCCGGGGTAAGACTGCCCAGAACCGCCCGGCACATCCAGCGACCGCAACAACACAGATCTAATGTGAGAGGTTAGCGCATTAAGCCCAAAACCCGAGGTTAGAATGAGTTTGCAGTAGAAGTCTACCCAAAACCGCCCAACACATCCAGCAACCGCAAACAACAGTTCTAATGTGAGAGGTTGGTGCATTAATAAATTAATTAACGCCAATGAATAGACAAGTGGGTGGGGTTAAGTAAATTAAGAACACTTAACAAATACAACATGTTAATTAGATAAGTGGGTGGGGTTAAGTAAATTGAGAACACTTAACCAATACAACATGTTAATTAGATAAGTGGGCGGGGTTAAGTAAATTGAGAACACTTAACCAATACAACATGTTAATTAGACAAGTAGGTGGGGTTAAGTAAATTTAAAACACTTAACCAATATAACATGATGAATGAACAGGGTTAAGTTAATAAGTAACACTTAAACAATAAAAAAATGATGTGTGGGTGAGTTAAGTTAACATGAATGGACAACACTTAACCAATATTACATGGACAATGGGGATATGGTTAAGGCAAGCTTAAACAATAATACATATTCACTTGATAAGTTGGAGGGTTAAGTAAACCTTAGGTAGGTGGGTAATATTAGTGTATATAGGCCCACAAACTTAACTGTTAAATAAACATGTTTGAATCAGTGGGAGGGTTAAGTACATCTCGTGTAGGTGGGTAATATTCGCATATATAGGCCCACAAAACTTAACCAGTAGGAAACCCTAGTAACGGGGACCCATTTCAGCTGTAACCCACATATATGTATCATGGTACCCTGAACTAGGCAGGGTGGGGCACGATTACTGGGCTGATTATAAGCGGTCAAAAGAGCAGCGGGTGGTGCGGTAGTGTAGGTTCCGGCGGAGTATAGGCGTGCACGTGCTCCAAAGTGGAAAAAAGCAGGCACTGGGCATCAGTAGTATACACTGTGCATCTTCAATTGTGACGGGTTGCCATCATAGGGATTGGATTGATACAACATATGGTGGGACCAGCGCAAATATCTACATACAAGCGGGACCGAATGACTTAAGTAAACAAGCGGGTCCGAATGACACAAGTAAACAAGCGGGGCCGAATGACACAAGTAATAAATACATGCGAGTTAGGGAGCCAATTGATTAAGCGCATGGCACTATCATGAATACCTCTTATTAGATGTTATGCCTGAGGACTACCAATTACAAGATGGGGTTCAACTTTCAGTATGGAACTAGTAACGGTGCAGTGAAATTAGCATTGGTGCATTGTAGTAATTATCCTTCAGTGATTAGAAGCGCGATCAACGTTTATCTTATTCATCCTGCTTACCTTGTCATGCACATTTATGTATAGTCATTTCTTACTTTCCAGTTTGTGTTCTTATCCTGTTACTTTAATGATTATATTGTTAAAGTCACTGGACTCACTAGACTTATGTATGACCTAGTTTGTATTTGTCTCTTTTCTTCCATCCTCCCCCCTCCCCCGGTTTTTAGGGAGGAAATACTCTAGCTCAGTTTGGATATCCCTTCTTCCAGCTTGAAGTTGAAAGATGAATTACTTGGCTTTATTTCATCTTATCTATGGCATTTTCTGTAGGGGATTACAGTTTTAATATTAAGTACTCTGAAGATTTTTTACAAGACTGATATTATGTACTTGGTTTTGGTATTTGGAAATGTAATCAAACTTATTTCTGTTTCCATGGCAATAAAGTTATAAAAATTTTCAAGTACAACTTTCTCTGTCTTATAATATTCCATTCTGTTTACTTATAATACTCCACGAAACTTAATGCTTTCCCTTTGTGAGTGACATTAACGGACGTGGGGTGTTACACTTGGTATCAGAGCTGAAGGTTACCAGATTAGATAAAAGTTTTTAAAAACTACTTTCAAAAAGGTTTTAAAAGGAAATTTTTTCAAAAGGAAAGTTTATTTTGAAAACATAATCCTCAAAAGCCATATATCTTTCATCCGATTCTTTGTTTCGAGTTCCTTCCTCTTTCCCTTTTGAATCTCTTCCTCGGCGTATATATGCTTTTTCTAACATGTGTAAGGACTTCCGTGCGGAAAACCGCTTCATGGGACTGAGACTTTTGTCAAGGCTAGAAGTTGGCTCGACGAAGTGGAGGATTTGTTGGTGCCTTTGAGATAGATTATGGGAGGAAGGTTCAACCAACTTCTTGGTTAATGAAGGATGAAGCTTCATTTTGGTGGGAGGTCACGAATGGAGAACATGCAGGGGAGATATGGATAGGACACAGGATAAGAAAGTGGATCCAAAGAAAGGCGGTAAGGATAACAAGGGCCAAGAGAAAAAGGAAGTACCACAATTGTGAAATACCTAGCCACTTAAAGAAAGACGTTAGAAAGAAGAAGAAGACTAGTTGTTATCATTACGGAGAGAGAGGACAACTTATCAGGATTGTCCAAAAAGGCAAGGGCAAGGGTAAGGACAAAGTACAGGATCTTCGGAAGGGCAGGTTGTGTTCTCATGGTCAGTATATCGGAAAGAGACAGGAAGTTTTGGTTGAGGATTTGATTTCATTTTCCTAGAACTCTTTTCGACTTTTGCGCTTCTCACTTGTTTGTATCTGCTTCGATAGTTGAAACACTGCACCTAAATACTAGTCTAGTTATGGATCCCATTGTAGTCTCAATTCCTATTGGTGGTTCGGCTCACTTATCTGTGGTTTGTCGGGATTTGAGAGTGTCTATCTTGGGAGTTGGGCTTGAATGCAACGTCTTCGTTCTTGGTTTCGTAGGCTATAGCTTGATTCTAGGAATGGATTGGCTACCCAAGCATGGTGCCATCCTAGACTATGAAAAGAGGGTAGTTAGACTGTTGACTTGTTGAGGAAAGACCCTTGATATTTCCTGTGACCCAAGGGGTTCAGTGATGCTTAGCTACCTAGAATCTCTTGATGCATTCATCGATGATTTGAAATTTGTTCATGTGGTCCGTGAGTTTGATGACGTCCTTGATGAAGTTCGGGGTTTACGCCCGAGGTGCGAGATAGACTTTGCGTATCACAAGACGAAAGCTTGAGGAAGACAATCCTTGAAGAAGCGTTTACATGATACCGCGGAAGTAGTAGAGCCGAGCATGCTTAGGGAAGTGGAAGTGGAGCAAGATACCACGATTAGACAAGCTCATTGATGCAGCCTTGGATCAGAGGTCAAGAAGTTACACAACCAAGAGGTCAAGTGGTTAATGTCCAATGGGGAGATGATCAAGGAGACGCGACCTGGGAGACGGAAGAAAAGATGCGTACGTTGTACCCTTTCCTTTAGGAGGGTATGTTCTTAACTTCTCCTTTTTCTATCACTTTGTTTATACTTGTTCTATCGTTCAGCATGTCCTCTCGATTACATCTTCGATTTTTAGGTAGGAAAATCCTATGGTCATAAACATGTGTTTGAGACATGTTATGTATGGTGGATGCAAGTGGATGCAAATGTTTGTTAGTGGTTGCTCGTGGATGCATTTACACACACATTAGGCACTAGATCGGCTCAATCACTTTCATATTACATATGAATAAGTGTGCATAATTAGTTTGATGGATGTATATTGAATGTGTTATCATATGGATGTTGCATTTGAATGAATGATTGTGCATGCATGTAAAAATGATATGTATCATTAGGATTCTTTTGCATACTTAATGGATGCATTGCACTATCATGAATTGCATTAAGGAGGTCGACTGAGTCAGTAGACCGCCTGATTTTGTATTAGAGTAGGAACATATACACACACTTTTGCATATGTTCATTAAGGCATTAGAAATCTTTTAAGGACAATGGATGTCTGTGATTGATGGATGAGTAGATGGATGATGGATGGTAGGATGGTAACATTCTTCTTAACTTAGAGATTTCGGGGTACGAAATCCTTTAAGGAGGGGAGAATGTAATAACCCAAATTTCTATATAATTAATTTATGGATTAATTAATTAAGGAAGAAAATTCAAAAGTGCGCAAAAAAATGTAGAAAAGCATTAATGTAAAGAAATGCATGTGACAAATTAAAGGTAAGAGGATTAACATATTAGTACGTGCGTTAAATAAGGAGATTTAACGCAACAATGCATACGGTAAAAGTATTAAATAAATAGATGCATATATGTACATATGTGCAATTATGTTATAAAGATAAATAAATAGATGCATATATGTAAATATGTGTAATTATGTTATAAAGATACAAACTTAAAAATGTGTGAGTGCAGAAGGAATCAATACATGCAATAAAGAAAACAAATAATTTGTCATTTATGTTCGATTGATTGTCATTTATGTTTATTTGATGATAATTTAGGAAACCATGTAATTAATCTTAATCTGTATGAATACTTATGGTAATTTGTCACTTATGTCAATTAACATTAAAGAAAATATGATAATTTGTCACTTATGTTAGTTGACAATAAAAAAAGGGGCGCATAAAAAAATAAAAAGATTCACAAAAGTAATGTGTGTATATATAAAAAAATATGTAGAAAAATTGTATATATATATATATATATATATATATATATGACGTGTACGCATCATATGGCATACGTTTCACATTTTTGTTGGTCAAGGATTATTTTTTTTAATGTGGCCTTCTCTGATTGGTCTGGTGACAAATTCTGAGGTATTAGGGCTTATGTAGCGTGTTGTGATTGGCTGAGTGACACATCTCTTTAGTTTAGATGGCTCTGATTACTCCTAGACTGATTTAAAGGCTATAATTAATCCTACACTCTTATATAATCACATCTAACCTAAACCCTAAATCAAAACAAAAATCATTCTCAAGCCGCCATGCTGCTGCAACATAGACTGAGCAAGCTTCTCATATTCAACGAATTAAAACTTAGGATGGTGGAAAAAGGATTCTACGCTTAATCTATTCTCTTCTTTAATCCGTTCATAGTGAGTACAGCTCCTATAACAAGATAATTGTTGAACGTAATTGTGATGGGTTTATAAGTTGGACTATATGAATATGACTAATTACATATACTTGATTAAGTCCATTTTATGATGTTAATTCATGTGTCTAATTGTGTATCCTCGATTAGATTCATTTTATGATGTTGTTGTATGCATGTTCGTATGCAAATCATATGCAAGTTTATAAGCAAATCATGTGATATTAGTCTACATGTCTAATTACATATGCAAGTTTATATGCAAGTTTATAAGCAAATCATATGCAAGTTTATGTGAAAATCTTATTCATACATGCAAGTTCCTATTTATATGTTTAGATTTATGCAAGTCATATTTTATATGATTAGATCCATTCTAGTTTATATGATTACGCAAATCCATATTTTATATGTCTATTGCTTATGCAAGTAATTGATTATGCAAATTTATGTCAATGTAAATTCTGATCATGCAAGTTTATGACTCATGCAAGTCTATTTTCATATTTTAATTTAGATCAAATTTTATATGCAAGTCCATATGTAAATTTAGATCTAATTTGTTATGCAAGTCCATATGTTAATATAGATCTAATTTGTTATGCAGGTCCATATGTTAATTTAGATCTAATTTGTTATGCAGGTGCATATGTTAATTTAGATCTAATTTGTTATGCAAGTCCACATGTTAATTTAGATCTAATTTGTTATGCAAGTCCATATGTTAATTTAGATCTAATTTTTTATGGAAGTTCATATGTTAATTTAGATCTAATTTGTTATGCAAGTTCATATGTTAATTTAGATCTAACTAGTTATGCAAGTTCATATGTTAATTTAGATCTATTTTGTTATGCAATTTCATAAATGGGATCTTTGTTATATGCTAGTTATGTTCATAATTGATCTATATTATTTAATGCCAACTTGGATGTTATACGTCTCTTTCTTTCCCTTTTTTTAATGAGTTAGGCTAATGGCGAGCCTAATGTATTATATGAATCATACGAATGATTGACGTTGGGAAATAGTTGGGAAACATTAAATATTGGTCATTATGTAATTGGCATAAAATGGGTTGTAATCATATAATTAATTTTGGGCTTATCTAGTAAAGGTGGCATAACTTGAATTGACCACACTTATGGATAATTTACATATAAATCTAGACTTGGACATAAATGGTAAATATGCAAATTGGTTAAAAGATGAACATGCCTAACCCGAGGTTAGATTGAGGTGCGGTGTAAGACTGCCCAGAACTGCCTGGCACATCCAATGACCGCAACAACACAGATCTAATGTGAGAGGTTAGCGCATTAAGCCCAAAGCCCGAGGTTAGAATGATTTTGCGGTAGAAGTCCACCCGAAACCGCCCGGCACATCCAGCAACCGCAAAGAACAGTTCTAATGTAAGAGGTTGGTGCATTAATAAATTAATTAATGCCAATTAATAAACAAGTGGGTGGGGTTAAGTAAATTGATAACACTTAACCAATACAACATGTTAATTAGATAAGTCGGTGGGGTTAAGTAAATTGAGAACGCTTAACCAATACAACATGTTAATTAGATAAGTGGGTGGGGTTAAGTAAATTGAGAAGACTTAACCAATACAACATGTTAATTAGAAAAGTGGGTGGGATTAAGTATATTTAAAACACTTAACCAATATAACATGATGAATGAATAGGGTTAAGTTAATAAGAAACACTTAACCAATACAACATGATGTGTGGGTGGGTTAAGTTAACATGAATGGACAACACTTAACCAATATTACATGAACAAAGGGGATAGGGTTAAGGCAAGCTTAACCAATAATACATATTTACTTGGTAAGTAGGAGGGTTAAGTAAACCTTGGGTTGGTGGGTAATATTAGTGTATATAGGCCCACAAACTTAATCGTTAAATAAACATGTTTGAATCAGTGGGAGGGTTAAGTACATCTCATATAGGTGGGTAATATTTGCGTATATAGGCCCACAAAACTTAACCAGTAGGAAAACCTAGTAATGGGGACCCATTTCAGCAGTGACCCACATAGATGTATCGTGGTACCTTGAACTAGGCAGGATGGGGCACGATTACTGGGCTGATTATAAGCGGTCAAAATAGCGGCGGGTGGTGCGGCAGTGTAGGTTCCGGCGGAGTATGGACGTGCACGTGCTTCGGAGTGGAAAAAAGCAGGCACTGGGCATCAGTAATATACACTATGCATCTTGAATTATGTCGATTTGCAATCATAGGGACTGATACACCCTATGGTGGGACCAACACAGGTATCTGCATACAAGCGAGGCCGAATGACACAAGTAAATAAGCGGGGCCGAATGACACAAGTATACAAGCGGGGTCGAATGACACAAGTAAACAGACGGGGCCAAATGACACAAGTAATAAATACATGCGAGTTAGGGAGCTGATCGATTAAGCGATAAGAGGGTAGTGTGGGGACATCTAGTATTTAGTATGGGCAAATAAGGATTGTATCGGGTGAATACCTCTTACTAGATGTTACGCCTTAGGACTACCAGTTACAAGATAGGGATCAACTTTCAGTATGGAACTAGTAACGGTGCGGTGAAATTAACATTGGTGCAGTGTAGTAATTATCCATTAGTGATTAGAAGCGCGATCAACGTTTATCTTATTCATCCTACTTACCTTGTCATGCATATTTATGTATAGTCATTTCTTACTTTCCAGTTTATGTTCTTACCCTGTTACTTTAATGATTATACTGTTAAAGTCAATGGACTCACCAAACTTATGTCTGATCTAGTTTGTTTTCGCCTCTTTTCTTCCGTTCCCCCTCCCCTCTCCTCCAAGCTTTTTAGGGAGGAAATACTCAAGTTTAGTTCGGATATCCCTTCTTCCAGCTTGAAGTTGAAAGATGAATTTCTTGGCTTTGATTCAGCTTATTTATGGTATTTTCTGTTGGGGATTACAATTTTAATATTAAGTACTCTGAAGGTTTTGTACAAGACTGATATTATGTACTTGGTTTTGGTATTTGGAAATGTAATCAAACTTGTTTCTATTTCCGCTGCAATAAAGTTACAAATTTTTTTAACTACTGCTTTCTCTGTCGTGTAATATTCCTTTCTGTTTACTTATAATACTCCACGAAACTTAATGCATTCCCTTTGAGAGTGACATTAACGGACGTGGGGTGTTACACCATATCCTTATTTTGAAAACTCAGTTGTTTACAACTATTTATTTAAATATTAACTCTTTGTTGCGTCTTCGTTATACAACTATATTTATAACTTCTTTTACCAAAATCCATTTACGTTCTTTATCTCTTGAAAATTTTACTTTTATTTGAGTCATTTTACTTAATGCAAGTAACATCTCATCGCCAATTCAATAATATCTTAAATGAGGTCCATTTGAGAAACAATTATTTAATTAAAAATAATTAAATAATATTTTACTTCATCATTGTTGAAGTAAACAGTTTACTTCATCATTAACCTAAAATAGATTGGTTGCTTAATTTATATAAACCACAACTAATTATTTAATACCTCATTAATTAAAAAGGATAATAATTAATAAGGAATTAATAATTTTTTGGATCAGTTTACCGCTAGGTTATTTTCATTAGATTAATTGAAGACCAATTTATCTAATAATCATTTTCCAAATAAACAGTTGATTTAATCAACTTCATCCCATCAGTAAATTCTTTATTAATTTTAATTACTTCTTACCATTAGATTAATATAATTAATCTAATGATATTTCTTAATTGTTTGCTTTAAAATAATTATCCAAATTATTCACTCGCAGGATATTTACAGCTTAATAACTTATTTGAATGTCAAATAATTGTTTATATTTACTTTATAAAATGAACTATAAAATACCAGTTTATAATAGAACTTTTATAATAATTTAAAACTTCGCTTAGATTATAAAAATATAATTTTTATAACTTAACTTTATTGGTTTGCCTGATGGCCAATCAACATCTTTATAAAAAGATGGGTTTATGGTCGACTGGTGCCATTTTCTTAATCGATATCGTCTATTGATTAAATCAAAATAATGATGAATTTTCATTTAACATCAATATCCACACAAGGTTTCAAATATCATTTGGGTTCAAAACTGTGCATATATAAATAATATAGAACAAACAGTACATATAAATATTGAGGAATCTGGTTGGATTCCTCCAATAGGTTTCCCGCATCCACAGATGTTAGCGAACACAAATATCACTAATTCCATACTATGGAATATTATAATCGATGGAATCAGTATCCAACTAATGATGTGTACATATGCAACGATATATATTATGCGACCAATTTAATTGTAATCTACCTAAACAACCATCACACAGCATTCAACCATTATTTATAACTATTAAAATTTAATTATAATATTTTAAAATAGAACAAAGTCAGCTAATTTACTCAACATCGTGCATTAACTGTTAAATAACAATTTAGGTCAGTCGATTAAACCAGATGTTATTTTGCCCGAAATGTAAACGATCTCCGAATCACTTCACCAACTTCATCACATAGCCATTGTAAACATGATTCCAATGAAACTTTTTTCGCCTTGTTTTACTCGAGATCTCGCTAATCATTCCTTCATGCTCCAGCACCCGCGTTTGCATGGCCATTCTCAATCCTATTCGCATCCACATTTCACAGTTTACACCACTAATGCACCAACGAACACCACCACTTAGTTCTTCTACACAATCTACTTCCTCATGTCCATATGCCTGCTACATCGTACTGATGTGAAAAATATGGACACACTGCAAAACCAAATGAACCCCTCCATTTTACCTATGGCATGAGCCTTTCATGAACGCATGTGCGTCCATCATTATAAGCCCACACCCACAGTTTTTATTTCCTTTAATTTGGGATTTACGTATTTGAAACCCCTGTACAAACGTTTGCATTATCCAAACGTGCTCGTCCTTGTTATGCCATAGTACCCTTCATGGCCTTCCATCATCTTATTTCCGTGACTGCACATCTGCATACCCTTGCTCCCATTTAAACGAGGTACCCAATCTCCCCTCTAAACATTTTCAGACATATTTGGAACCATCCATTTGCACACCGACCCGTATGTATTTCCTCTCCCCATAAAACGCTCCAAGTAAATATGAACCACCCCATTTCCTTTTTGCACTGCCTAAACCGACAGCACCAACTTCATTTTCAAACAAAACCCATGCAATTTGCAACTTACTTTCGTTTCACCCTTCCATGAACACGCAGGCTTCTACAACCCCCTTCTGCATGACCCTTCTTCTATGTTGCTCACATTTTCTTTTACTGCTTCCTCATGTAAACTCTGGAACCCGCGCATGCACTTAAATCTCCTCCACATTCTTGATTCTTCTATCCTCAACTTCCTTTTTATCTTGACTCAACTCAAACTCTGTGCTGCCCTCCACTTAAGGTCGACGTTGTGAACACTTTAATAGACTAATTCTATTCGAAACTACACTACAGTATACTTTCCACACAACTTCTACTAAACGTTGCACTTCGTCACTTCCTCAACCCAACTCATATCACCAATATTTCTTTGCTTCCTTCCCAGTATCCTAACGCCAACCCTCACTCCCAATCCGCTACGCCTTTCTTAAATCGCTCACAGACAGCGCCTGAGACCGCCAAGCTGTTCCCCACTCCGGCCAATTCAAGCTCAGACCTCCTCCTTCTCGTTGATGCTGTCAGCTCCTCCATAGTCAAACAGTTCGACGTCTTGACTGTTAAAACCCGAAATCCTACAAAGCCCAATCATTCCGTCATATTACACCACTTCGAGCTCAACCCTTCTGCCAACTAAATCTCCGGCCTCACCATGTAACTCTTCACGTGATGTGCTTTTGTCTTTCATTTTATTTCATGCGTGAGTTTGGTGGCTTCTATAGAATGAGTTCCATTTGAATTTCCAAAGCCATTGATTTACATGGCCATGGAATTTGTGTAAGAAGAAAAACAAAGGACTTCTCATTCTTCTTTATATACATGTAGCATTACTTCACTTATAAGGATTAGCTTATAGGGTAGCTGTCGGCTATTGATTTGAATACACATTGATGCGTGGATTCCTTTTTGCCATGAAGTTGTCATTAGGTTTAACTTAGGGTATGGATAGTAGGATTAGGGGTAGATAGTTTGCTTCCTTCACCGTGAAGCCAAAGAAAAGAAGAGAAAAATGTTTGCAGGAGGATGGGTATTCGCGTCTATGGCTATAGCCTAGGATGGATAGCATGCTGGAAAAGAAATAGAATATAATATTATTTCTACCTTACTCATGAAGCATTAGATGATAGTAAAGGTGTATATTGCTTTTTTATCTCCTCAGGCTAGGTTAGCTTTGACAGTTGAAGGAAACAGATATGGTTTCGTTGCTTAATCGTGAAGGAATACATAGTGTAGGGTTTTAATTTCAACTTAGCTGATAGGTTAAGCGTATGATGTTTTAAATTGATTTGATTTTGGTGAGTGTGGCTAAAGATTTTTAGTTATAATTTTAGACGTACCCCGCTATATAGATCTTCGTCCGCATACGACTCACCCTGGACAGAAATAAATATACCGTTGTGCTCAGCAGTGTTCCACGATCCTAAAAATGTAATAATATCGGTAGGTTAACTTATATTATGAAACCCTAAAATACTGATACAGGGTGCAAAATACTTCAAATAAAAAGTTGCATATTTAATTAATTAAAAATTACAGTAAAATTTTATAAAATAAATTATCACTACGTCTCAAAATAATCTTGTCCAGATTCGCAACCAGTATCTAGTTATATCAAATGGACCGTTATGGTCCATATACGATTTCTTAGCGACCTTCTGAATATTTGATTTGGACATGGCTTGAAATCTATATGACGAAATCTACATTTTCCACTTCCGTTAGAAAAATATAGTTAAACAGATTCCAATGTTTCTTGATTTGCAAAAATTCGACTAAAAACGGGTCTTGTACACTCAGTTGCAGTTCAGAACGTTAAATTACGAATTGCTGCGATATTACGGGCTTGATTATATTTAATATATATTTTTGTATGTTCAACTTTGTTTTAATTGATATATGAATATACTTATGTTACGAATTCAATATTTAAACCGATTTGAATATTTAAGTACAAACCGATAAAAATGCAGAACATTACACAAAGTGTTTGACTGATTTAGATCTTGATCGCGAACCTCCTGGGGTTCTGCTGCTGCAGCTGCGCTGGTCGCTGGAAGCGATACTCCTGGCTGTGATTGGTTGGGAAGTAGAGCCGAGCCAGGATGAAATAAAGACGTAACCTGATTAGTGGCATGATTCCATACAGACCGAAATCGGTTGTTGCCCCAGTCCTGGTCGGTGGAGGAATTGATGTTGAAACGTTCAATCCCATTTCCATTCGACCGAGAAGGTGATCCATCAACTGCTGATGTCATTCGAGGAGTTTACCCTAAGATGTCATATAGTCTCTGAATTCGACCATGATTTTATCCATGTCATCCCGGGTAATAAATCGAGACATATCTTCATGATTGGAAGCTTCGTGGCTTGCCTCCGCAGCACTGGTATCGGCTGCGTCGGTGTTCGCGGGACGAGAGGATGTTGTATCTTTCTTTCACTTGTTCGCCACGAACTAAGGCAAATAGGTGTCGGTGCGCGTGTGTTCCCCTTCCCGGCGAGCCAAAGTGTTGGCATCAAAAGTTGGTACAGTGACAATCAACCACCAATCGTGTGGAGAGCACATGAATAATTATTATAAGATGCAGAAATAATAAAGAAAACGTGGAGCACACACAGAATTTTTATAGTGGTTCGGCAAAGACTGTGCCTACGTCCATTCATATGTATTACTTTTGCTTTTTTAATTACAAGTACAATGCTTTTTCTCTAGTTGAAGAAATGTGAGAGATGAGAAGTTTTGTAGGAGAAAGCTTAGAGTGCTTCAGCCTTTAGAGTGCCGAAGAGATCATAAAGAAAGAATCCTCTAAAAGAAAAAAGTCCTCTCTTCTTTGAGCTTTGAGGTATTTATAGGTGGAGATGGCGACTTGGGATGTTGTGACATGGTCCGACCTTTTCGGGAAAGCTTGGACGCATGGAGTCCATTCTTTGGTTAGAATAGCAGCTGGAAGACTGATTCCACTATTCATAAATAGTATCTTCAGAAGTTGCGGCTTATGTGGCATCCACAGTGAGGTGTATCAAAAGTAGAGCTTTGTCCGGATGCGTTTGACCGCCTTTACTTCCTTGAAAGTCGGGCTAAGCATCGGAATAACTCAATTGAATATCTCGATGCTGGTTCGAGATATTCGGCCTATGCACTTTGTATGAGAGCGAGATACTCGGTCGACCAGTAGAACGATTCTTCTGGAGTGAGTCATCAGTTGATGAGAATTGGCTTGGGCCAATATGCGACTGTTCCGGGCCGAGCTTCCACTGGGCTTCCTGAAGCATGATTTATCTGATTCGGCTGATTGCTCGTTTGAGCTTCGATCTGGCCCGTCGCGGATTTTGCGAAAAAGATGGTTAACATAAATCACCTTAATATAGTTGTAAAAACATTTCCGTAAATCTCATTTGCATAAATTATTAGTTTTAGGAATATATAAAAACGTAAATTTTCAAAAGGTAGTCATTAAATTTTCAATTATTCAGCTGCTAGTGCTTGGTAATGGGGTCAAGTGGTTCTTCCAGTCCACTCTGTTACTTTTTCCTTTTTCGTAACGCCTAGCTTCACATAATTCCTCCATTCACTTGCTTTCTTCATGCCTGAGCATAGCAGCCGACAACCTCTCTATCCTTAATCTTCACTCCAGATCTGCGTTACTCGACTTACGATTTTCCCCAAATTTGCTTTGATGAGCCTCTCGTGATAACACTCGTGCGGTGTCCCTAATTCCATTTACCTTTCAGGCTGATTAATTTCTCCTTCTGACCCACATATGAGACTGAAATCAGCTGTTGTGGGCATTATTTCAAATTTCGCAAATATCGCTCGAGATCTCCTCCGAGATCTCGTTTTGGGCTCCTTCCAAAACGAGGCACCAAATGTCGCTCTAAATCTCGTTTCGAATATATCGCTCGAGATATTGCAATATCAAACGATATATCGACCGAGACAAAATACTGGAATATCGTCTAGGATCTTAGGTAGCTTTTGGTTTATTTCGTTTTGAGTTTTGAGGTTTCAACGTTAATTATGAAAGTTATGAAGTTTTGAAGTATAATGGGGGTGACGGAACAATGACGGATGGAGTGACGAAGAGGATGGAAGGACGGTAGATGGGTGAATTTGTTGTCGTCGTTCCATTGTTTTTAAAATAGGGAAAATGATAAAAAGTTGTTTTTGGTTTAGCGTGTTAATTTTGTTTTGTAAAACGATCGTTTTTCACGATAGGTGTGTGTTGTTCGTAATTTTATATGTACAAAAACTCAAAATTAAAAACTATGAAGAGAACGCGCCCTTAGTTTTTTTTTTTTGGTTAAAAATTAAATTTGTGCCTGAACTAGAATAATAATTAAAAAAACTCAAACCTAGCTATGATAATCTTTTGTTATTTTACATTTTGCATGTTAAATGATCATATTTTATGTTCATTTATGTTCTACAATGCTTATTATTTTCATATTCGTCTTTTTACATACATATTACCTATGAAATTATGTATTTTGTTGTCTATTTATGCTGATTTTTTTAATGTTTTGGATCTTTTTAATGTTTTATGTCTAACAATATTTCCTTTTTAAGCATATTACAATTTAAAGTATGAATGAAATTTCGTAAAATAAAGAATAATAAAGTTATTTTATGATTCAAGTTTAAGTTGCTATGTTTTTAATAGCATTTATAAAAATTAATTTGTAAAAATATCATTTTTTAACATATCATGTACCCCGAGATTGTTCTAATATGAACTTTCAGACCCAAGACGAAAATCCGAGACAAACTCCCGAGTTAGACTCAACTCGTCCGAGATTTCCTCCGTTATGAGATCAAGTCTATAAAATCCCCGAAACGAACGCGACCGATATCCAAAATTTAAAACCTTAGTCGTGGGTCAGAGGTGCTAGTGGTGATAGGTACTGTTGGTGCTCTAAGGATTACTGTGGGCTTTGTTTTTGATGTGTTTTACATTTTTGTTAATTCTGAGTTTTTTGTATGTTCTGGAACCCTTTTGGCATCTTTTGGATGAGAGGTTGGCTATGGGAATGAGTTGTGTGTTTACCTTCACGTAGCTTCAAATTGCTAACATGGGAAGCTATGCCCAAACCTGGCTTTTTTGCGATGGTGCTCCTTTTCTTCCCTCATCCTCTTCCATGAAATATGGTTCAACTCAGCTAGCAAGGTCTATATTTCTATGTCGTATGTTTTTGGTGATACTCTGGTTACCTTGCAGTATGGCACGAGTTTTATTGTTGGTCACTCTAGTACTAGTTTCTTAACGCCTTCTCTGGTGTGTTGGGTTCTTGTACTTTGGTGTTTTATTGTTGTCACTACTGTTATTTCGGTCAGCCTATGATGTCATCTCAGTTGAAAGGTTGGTGTTGTTCTGATGGTGCTGGTGGTTCTTGTGCACTACTTTCCTCAACTATGTGAAGTACGAATATACATTTCTCTCGCAATTTCGGGGTACTATCAGTGTGGCCCTATTTCGATGTCAGTTCGTCTTGTGTTGGTTGCTATAGCTGTCTTGTGTGGCATTAGGTATATGGCAGTCCTTACTGGGACCATGTTCTAGTTGTTGCAGTGTACTTCTTGTACCTCTTGCTTGATGATAGGTATGTCATTGATGTAATGTGAAATTTTCGGGTATGATTACCCTAGTCATTTGTAACTGCATTGTTGTAGGTAAGTTGTCTAAGCTAGGTCTCCTGGTTTAGACTTTTGAAATTGTTACAGGCTCTCCCTGTATGTAATGCTCCCTGCGTGGAGATGTTTATAGTAGTCTGGTATTTTGGCTAATTCCTGTACTATAATGTAGAATATATATAGTGGAAGGCCCAATTTAAATGACGTATGTAGTGGAAAGTCCACTTTAAAAACCGATAGTAGTCTGGCAATCCGCCAAACTCCAGTAACTATCGTAATTATTATTTATTATAATAATAAGTGTTACGGATCAATATAAAAATCGGTCGGCTTTGCCAAAAAAACCCATAGATTTTATTAGTTAACTTAATCAAATTAAAAACGTACCAAGTTTTTTAACTCATCCAAACGGGTCAGTTGCTAGGTTTTCGTTTGTGAAACATTGGGCACGTCACAAATCGGAACTGACACCTAAGTGATGCGTGTAGTCTTGATGTAATTGTAAACTTTAGCAACAGTGCTTATTTCTACTCAAATACTATTAAACCATATGTTAGAACAAATTTTAGAACTATAACATTCATATCACTTTACATGGTCAAATTATAAATAATATATGTGGAGGTTCACTATATAGACCGCATAATGCATAAAATAATTTCAGTGATAACACCAAAGGGACCAAGAAAGATTTTAGAACTGTTTTGAAATAGAGAATTATTTGATAAAGTTTATAATAATAGTTGAACGTAATAAAGTGTACAAACGACAGTTATATATACAAACGTTAATGACTTGGGCTGAGCATCAGGCAAAGTAAAAAAGAAAAATAAGATCGGCCCAACCCACTATAACATAATAACTATGCGGTATAACCCTACAATCATAACACAACTGACATTCTTTTACTCCCCCACAAAATTTAGGGTTTCTGAAACCCTAATTTTGCCAAGTTGAGCTGGAAATTGTGTGATTTAGAGCGGCGCTCCAACTTTTTCTCTCTTTAACATATGTCTCTAGCTTGGATCTGCCACTATTGATGCGGTCTGATGTCTTGTTGACTTTTGTTGACAATTTTGATGGACGGTTGTCTCTCTTCTCTGGGTCTCGAGCTTTTGGGAGATTTTGTCTTGACTGTCGTGATGCTTGGACAGACTTTATCTCCAGTTTCATTCTTTTGAGAGCTAGTACGGTCGGTGACGTTGAATTCCTCTCTGAATCTGGTAAAATTCTTCAGTGATATCTCTTTAGTTAACATGTCTGCTCTCTGGTAAAAGCTAGGTATGTGATTTACTTGTGATTCTCCTTTCTGCATTGATTCTCTGACAAAATGAATATCTATTTCTATATGTTTAGTCCTGGAGTGTAGAATTGGGTTTTCAGTCATATACACAGCACTCCTATTATCACACCATAGATTTGGTCTAACTGTAGGTTTCATTTTAAGTTCTGACAATAGAGATAATAACCATTTAATCTCAGCTGTTGCATTGGCTATACTTCTGTATTCGGCCTCAGTGCTTGATCTTGAAATTGTGGGTTGTTTCTTTGAACACCAGGATATTAGAGTTTGACCAAAATATATACTGTATCCACTGGTTGATCTACGATCGTCAGGATCTGAAGCCCAGTCAGGATCCGCATATCCAGTTATGTGTAAATGTTGACTGGTCTTTAGCTTTAGTCCATAGTTAACAGTTCCCTTTAAATAACGTAGAACTCTTTTGACTGCCTTCCAGTGTATATCTGTGGGATTCTGCAAAAATTGAGAGAGTTTATTCACACTATATGATATATCAGGACGTGTTATTGTTGCATACTGAAGTGCACCAATAATACTCTTGTATTCTGTTATGTTTGAAATGGCCTCTCCCCCATACTTAGAATAATTCTGACTGCTTACCACAGGAGTAAGTTGTGGTTTGGCATTTATCATTTTTGTTTTGATAAGTAACTCAGTTATATATTTTCTTTGGCATAGAATTATTTCTGAGTTAGTTCTAGATACTTCTATGCCTAGAAAATAGTTCAGTTCTCCTAAATTTTTAAGAGAAAACTGTTCATCCAAGTACTGAGTTAACTTGTTAATATCATCAGAATTATTTCCAGTTATGATGAGGTCATCTACATATACTAGTATGTACATAGTTGTAGAGCTATTTATTTTGGTGAATAAAGAACAGTCTGATTTGGTAGACTGATATCCTAATCTGGTTAGTGTATTCTTCAGTCTATCAAACCAGACTCGAGGAGCTTGTTTAAGACCATAAATAGCTTTATTCAATTTACATACTAAGTTTTGGTTAACATTGTAGCCTTGAGGTTGACTCATATATATTTCCTCCTCAAGTACACCATTTAAGAAAGCATTGTTAATATCCAAATGTCTGACATGCCATTGTTTGCATAAGGCAATAGTGAGAATGAGTCTAATGGTGGTAGGCTTTACTATAGGTGAAAAGGTTTGATTAAAATCAAACCCATGTTCCTGAGTAAAACCCTTAGCCACTAATCTGGCCTTGTACTTATCTACTGACCCATCTGGTTTTCTTTTGAGTCTGTATGTCCATCTGCACCCAACAATATTTTTATTGGCAGGTGGACATACAAGCTCCCAGGTTTTATTTTTGGTAAGAGCATTATACTCCTCATCCATGGCTTTCTTCCCGTTTTTGTTTTTGATTGCCTATTCAAAAGAATCAGGTTCACAATCACTGGATGAAACTATATATGCCTTTGGTTTGAAAATACCACTTTTTGCTCTAGTAACCATAGGATGCCCAATCTGAATTGGCTGTTCTGATGATGGTGAGTTGCTGTCATTGTTTGACTCAGAAGAATATTCTGACCTTGTAGTTTGTGAACCTGTATTTTCATCAAATCCTTGATTTTCTGAATTTTCAGGATTGTGCATGGCGAGGCTGGGTTGTTGCGATCCATCACCTTCTTCAGAGTGAGTTTGTGATGTCTTATCGAACTCAGCAGCCTCACTTTCATCATTTTTGCTCCAATTTTCAGAATAAATTGGGATTTCAGGTATTGAAACACCTGGATTTCTTACCTTACTAGTAGTAGCTACTGTTTTATTGCTAAATGGAAATACAGTTTCATCAAATACAACATGTCTGCTTATATATATTTTACCTGTTTCATCCAGACACTTGTATCCCTTTTGTCTAGTGGTATACCCCATGAAAGTACATGGTTTTGATCTGAAATCTAACTTGTTAGAGTTGTAGGGCCTTAAGAATGGAAAACACAGACACCCAAAAGGTTTTAAGCTATTATAATCTGGTTTAATTCCATACAATTTTTCAATTGGTGTTTTGTCCTTCAGTACCTTTGTTGGTTGTCTATTAATTAAATGAACAGCTGTACTGAAGGCCTCTGGCCAAAACTTTAGGGGTAGTTTTGCTTGTGCTAGTAAGGTTAAGCCAGACTCAACAATGTGTCTGTGTTTTCGTTCAACTAGCCCATTTTGTTGAGAGGTATATGGACAAGTTATTCTGTGAACAATACCTTTCTTGTTAAAAAACTGATTTAAACTCTTAAATTCTCCTCCACCATCAGATTGAATCATTTTAACTAGAGTATTGAATTGTCTTTCAGCCATAGAAATGAAGTTAGTGACAGCATTAATGGTTTCAGATTTGGTTTTCAAAAAATAAATCCAAGTGTGTCTTGAAAATGCATTTACAAAGGCAATGTAGTACTTAAAACCAAAGTCTGAATTTATAGGGGTAGGACCCCATATGTCAGTTGCAATTAACTGCAGTGGTTCAGTGTATATAGTTTCAGAATCAATAAATGGTAATCTATGACTTTTACCAACTTGACAATACTCACAAATGTATGGTAAAGAGATATTATTATACTGAATATTGTTTTCATCTAATATTTTCATAACAATCTTAGCACTTGGATGTCCAAGTTTATAATGCCAAAGATCAAAGACACTTTTGGTACTCTCAGCCTTGTCAAGAATATTCAAATTACAATTTTTTTCTCTTTTTGTCACTTTGTCATTTTTGACAATTTTGAACTTGTAAAGGCCTCCTGTCATGTTACCCTGTAAAATGGGTTCTCTAGTTAGAATGTCACTAGCTAGGCAATATTTAGGATAGAATTCAAAGAAGACATTATTGTCATAAGCAAACTGAGACACACTTATTAAATTTTTCTTGATCTTTGGGACTCTTAATAGATTGTGTAGATATAATTGTCTCTTACCATTTAAACTAGCATTGCCAATATGAGTAATATTATTACTTTTACCATTGCCTAATAAGATAGAATGGTTACCTTTGTAGTCTCTGCATCCCAAATTTAAACTGTCAAGATTATTTGTAATGTGGTGAGTGGCTCCAGAGTCTGGGTACCAGCTATCATCTTGCACTGTTTCAAGTTTAGCAGTTTCATTTTGACTTACACTTTTGCTTGAGTTATCTTGACTGTTGACATCAGATTGAGATAGGGCCATGTTGACATTAGGGTTACCATTGTTCCTCTGATTAGCAGTGTAATTAGTACTAAATCTGAAGTAGCAATTCAAGGTGTGTGACCAATCTTTTCACAAATTTGGCACTTTGGCCTGTTGGCATTTGTCCATCTACCTCTGCCACGTCCTCTACTTGCACCACCACCCCTTGGGTAAGGCTGATCATTCCTGTTAATACTACTGTTTTGATTTTTATTTTTGAATCCAATAGTAAAGTTAACAGAATAGTCCATTTCTTGGGGCTTCTTGGCATTTATTCTTGCCTCATGAGAGAGCAGGATAGAATGAACTTCATCAATAGTAGGAACCACCTTTTGAGAAGTTATAACAGCAACAACCGCCTCATAATCATTGTTAAGACCATTGATCAAGTATAAAACTTTATCACTGTTAGACACTCTGTCTCCAGTAGCATTAAGTAAATCACACAGTCTTTTAACTTTTGCAATACACTCTCTCATGGACAAGCTTTCCATTTTAACACTTTGCAATTGATTTTTGTAGTGAAGAACTTTAGCAGAACATTGATTATTGAATTCTTTTTCTACTGTAGTCCAGATGTCATATGCAGAGGTACATCCAATAACATGTGGTAACAGACTTGCACTTATGGATGACAATAACCAAGAACTGATAAGTCTGTCTTGTCTGTGATACTGAACATACTTTTCATTAGCAATGGTTCTGTTATTGGCATCAGTAATGTACTTGGCTGGTATATCAACAGTACCAAGTATATAACCTTCAAGTCCATATCCTTGAATGGCTGTCTCTACTTGTAATTTCCAGAGAAGATAATTGTCTTCTTCAAGATGCATTGTAATTAAATGACTCTTAAGACTGATAATGGTTGTCGTTGATGGATTTACAGGACCAGTTCCAGCTGAAACGTTCTGGCCATTGTCTGATGCTGATGAGGGTGTAGTCTCAGCCATCATGAAAAGCAGATGATAACAGAAAGAACAAGAATTCAGTACAAAGAATGCCGCTATCAATCAAGAACTTAAGAAACTCTTGAACATGTATTTAGCAGCCAGAGGATCTAATGATGAATACAGGTTAGAGCAGCAACACCTTATTCTGAAGATTCTTCTAGGCGAGGCTCTAATCTTGTTTTGATGATTTTCTTGATTCTTTATTTTCTGGCGATCTCTTATACTGAAATCAGAGGATATATCGTAATAGTTCAGTTGCAACCTGAAAATTCTGTTTTCAGGCGAGGCACTAAATGAATTATGATGTATCTTCTCTCAAATGATGAGGAGTCTCCTCTGATGAGCCATATCCATATGATGATAATATATTCTGATGGATGTGGATTAACAGATCACTTGCTTTAGAATTGCTTCAGGATCTTGTTATGCCGTGAGGCGACTTTTTGCTCTAATACCAAGAAAGATTTTAGAACTGTTTTGAAACAGAGAATTTTTTGATAAAGGTTGTAATAATAGTTGAATGTAATAAAGTGTACAAACGGCAGTTATATATACAAACGTTAATGACTTGGGCTGAGCATCAGGCAAAGTAAAAGAGAAAAATAAGATCGGCCCAGCCCACTATAACATAATAACTATGCGGTATAACCCTACAATCATAACACAGCCGACATTCTTTTAGACCACCCTTGTCATAACTTTCTATGTTGCAAGTGCAGCAGAAGGTACTATATATAAACTAGGGCTGTTACGGTTAACCATTCAACCGCCGAACCGTTCAAACCGTTCACACGGTTGTCGCCTACTACGGTAACGGTAACGGTTGTGGATTTTAATAACCGCGGTAAAATATACCGAACCGTACATGATTTTTTTGCAGTATTTCGTAAAAAATATATGTGTTTTTAATAACTTAAGCTAGAGAAATAACATATGTATAAATAATTTGTGTTTTTATTTATAGACAACATGCATATGGATGGTTTGTTTCATAAATAAACAAACTAACTCTTAAGAAAAAAGTTTGAATCTAAATTATTGATTGATAACAATGTAAATTTACGGTAATAGTTGCGGTAACGGTTAGACGGTTATGGTAACAATTATAAAATTTGTTAATCGTCAACAACGGTTGCGGTTACGGTTGCCGTTAAAATAGGCGATTGCCGTAAGCGCAACACCCCTAATATAAACAATAAATTCAATAAATGAAATCACTTTAACTATACAAATTTCCAACGAAAATAAAATAAATAACGAAGAAATAAAAGGAAATACAAAATGTAAAACAAAAGAACACACGATTAATGTTCAATAATCCAAGTAAAAAAGTTCTACGAAAAAAACCTTTGGAGTCATAGATTCCATAAAGTGAAAGAAATCTGATCTTTGATGACAATTCTGACCAATACGGTGGCTCCTTTTATTCTTCCCTATCTATCTCTCCCTGTCTGCTAAATCCTAACTTTCATCCACTATAATCATCTGCTAATTTAATTGCTGATGAAGACGCCATTATATTAGTGCAAAATCATAGAAAAGTATCATGATCATATTAAATATCTACTGGGTTTGCTCACATCCAGAATGGAATAAGCATATCTTAGATGAACTCACATAGATCTTTTCTTATCGCAGACTTTTCTGCAAGAATCAATCAGTACTAGCCCAAGAAACCTATTCAAATCTACATTTGATAATGGTTACTCTGCAAGGAATAGTACTGCAAATGCAACTCCCACTAGTAAACCTTTCTCTTGGGATGACATGATAAAAAAGGGCGGGCAGAGCTCTGAATTTGATTTGAACTATATTATGCTTATCTCTGTCAACAAAAAAAATCACTGTAGTGAAAAAGGAGAATAGCGGAAGGACATAAAACAAATATGGATTTTCAGTAATTGCCTATATGTTCAGCAAAAGGGCCTCTTATCATCATTTCAGAGCATATGCTTCTCTTACTTAGAACCCTACAGATAAGTTTGACATTTATACTCGCGACAATGGTTTCTTTATGATAAGATTTTCAAATTTGGAGCACTGCGAAAGAACATAAAGGTGGACCATATTTCATTAATGGAAAAATCATTATACTCAAAAATGGTCAAAAAGACTTGTTCTTGATAGTGATCTTCTTAACACTATCACTATGTGAGTTTGGATAAGGCAGTCGGAGTTAAACCACCATTTATGAGACAAGAATGCATTTAGCACTAAAGCCAGCATTGTTGGAATCCCACTTAAGTTGGACGAGCCAACTGCTAAGGAAATGAGGCTTAGTTATGCGTGTATTTTTGTTGAAATTAAAGTTGACGCTGAATTATCGGCCAATGATGCTAATATAACAATGCATGATAGAGGCGTCATCACTTAGAAAATAATTTATGGATGGATACGTCCAAAATCAATAACCAAGACTCTGTTAGTTCTCCCGAGAGCACGCAAATTCCTATTTCTGAAAAATGCAATAGATGGAAAGCAAGAGATAGATGTTCCTTCTGGTATTTCAGATCCAATTCTAACAACAAATAAAAATCAAGAAACAACCGAAAGAGCAAATCAAACACAGGCCACCGAGTCCTCTCACCTTGTGGAGAACTCAAGTATAATTACAAATACTGATGACATAAATGTTGATACTAATGGTGCTGCATCTAGTCCTATTTATCTTTCGAGCAGCCCCACCAACACTGATGCCACTTTGCTTGTAAAGAACCTCACTCCGATTTAGCATAACTCTTTATTTGAATAAGAAATCCAAAATGCAGTAAGTTTATTCTCTACTACTTCACAATCTACAATTGAAAACAAGAGGATGAAGAAAATCAAGACAAAATGCACAAATGATACAGTATCTGTAGAAGAAACTTAAGATGTGGAAGATCATGAATTCGGAAAAAGGTTCATTAAGAAAAACTCAAAGTGGGAAAATCAATTGAAAGTCAATGACAACAAAATAATTTCAAGAAAAATGGAAAATAGTTGGAGATGAAAATGGAGAATAACAAACATGATGCTTCACTGTAACTGCTATATATCCTTAATATGTATCCTTAATAATAATTATATATATTTATGGATATTATTGCATGAAATTCCAGGGGACTTAGCTCCACAATAAGACAATTAGATCTCCACAAGTTTCTTTGTAAATATATGCCTAGTATCATTGGTTCATTAGAACATAAACTGAAGGCTAAAAAAAATTATGATCTGCATAATAAGAGATTTTCTAACTGTCAAATAGTTAATAATAATCAAATGGGGGAGAATGGTAGAATCATGGCTCTACCTGATCCAAACATTTGGTCTCTTATTAATTATTTTATTGACTTACAATACATTTACCGCAGTTTCAAAAATAAAGGTGCTTGTATATTAAAAATCACATTTATTTATGCCTCTAGTTTGGAGGGTGATAGAATGAAATTGTGGACTTATATTGAACAAATTATCTATCATATTTACAGCCTTGGATTATACTAGAGGATTTTAATATTGTTTTTCATGGATTTAATGAAAAAAGGTGGTAACCCTGTTCCATTTAAAAAAGCTTTAAAGGGTTGCTGATTTTGTTCTAAAATCTGGTTTGATGGAATCTCTTATGATAGTAATAGATTCACCTAAAAATCAGCCGAATTTAGAAACATTCATTGTAAACCTGATAGGATTCTTTTAAACCAAGAGTTTATCAGCTTATTTTCTAAAGTGAATTGTAGTACTTTACCTCAAAACACCAGGGATCATAACCTCATTCAATTTCCTTTTATCATAATAACTCTAGAGGGTAAACACCCTTTTAGATTTGTCAATTGTTGGATTATGATGATAGTTATAAAGACAATGTTTCAAACATTTTAAAGCGCAACCTATATGGTACAGCTCTATACAAATTCAACAAAACATTGCAAATTGTCAGAGCCAATCTAAAAAGTTGGAAAAATTCTAGAAATAAAAATGACACTAAAATAATTGAGATGGATGTGAAAAACTCCAAGATGATTTAGATGACAACTTCTTAGACAGTGAAAAATCTAATTCCTTTTTCAATGCTCAAGCTAATCTTGTTAACTCTCTTCAAATCAATCTACTAACTTAAGAAAAAATCCAAAATTGACTGGCTAACTTTAAGAGATGAAGCTAGCAAATTATTCTTTACTAGAATGTCTAATAGAAACAGAAATGACATTAGTAAGTTATTGGATACTAGAGGAAAAAATATTGATGAAGCCTCTCTCATTGATAAAGAGGCCATTAGTTACTTCTGCTCCTTATGCAACTCATATAAATATACAAATAACTTTCCCAATACTGAATTTAAGCACATTGTTAATAACAATAGTGAAGAAATATTGCTTGATCCTATTAGTCCTAAGGATAAAAATATTATTTTTAGTGCTAATAATGATAAAAGTCCTAGCCATGATGGTTTTGTTGGCAAAATTTACCAAACCCATTGGTTTGAGCTTCAACACACTATTTGTGATTCTGTTAATGAATTTTTCAAATTTGGATATCTTTTGAACAGCACTTACCATGCTTTTTTAACTTTGGTCCCACAGTCGAAGCTCCTATGGGTTTAGAAGATTATGGACCAATTTCTTGTTGCAACTTTATATACAAAATCGTTTCTATGAATTTATGCAACACAATTAAGCTATTTCTCAAATTTCTTATTTTTGAAAATCAAAATGATTTTATTCCAAGCAGGTGAAGTTTAGAAAAATCCTTATTAGCACATGAGCTAATTAGAAATTTTAATGTTAAAAACAAAACAAAATTATGAACATTAAAATAGATCTTCATAAACCTTTTGACAAAATTAACATATAATTTATTATATATATAATGAAGCAAATGGGTTTCTATGACAAGTTCTGTGATTTTTTCAGGGACTACATTGATAATGTTACTTACTTGGTTTAATCAATGGATCCCCAAAAGGATTTATCCAAAACAATAGAAGAATAAGACAATGAATGTAAGGACCCGAAAATTCCTCGGTCTCCGAAGAGAAGAGGAAGAACGGATTGCTTTGAGGACAAGACAGATCGGAACACAAACAGAAGAACATTTCATTGCTTATTACAACAATTTCATCAGAATACAAGAATATACAGAGTAGGAATAAATATTACACATTTACTAAATATCAGAGATTTACAAGTTACAATGCAGCGGAAAATAATACAAAACACAACTGAAAAGAATATACGGATATAGAGCTTTCCAAATATCATTCCAGCTGTAAACCAGGATCGTGTGAATATAAATCTACAAAACCAAAACTACTAGCTGCCCATGTGGAAAATAGGGGCACCCAGAGTTTAGGTTAAAACAATAAACTCCAGGTCAGTCATGTGACTGGTGTGAGAACTAAAACAGTTATTAATTTGATTTTAAAGTTAGGTAAATCAAGAGACCACGCCGTATAACACGGAACGGGTTTCCTCCTAAGAATATCAGTGCATAAAAATAACAACACAATGCTAAATAAAGAACAATGAAGCTATTATAAGACTCAGGTCCCATCACACAATGCAACGCAAGCCGGAGGATAGAGTTTTTACCTTATAATAGCCAAAAACGCTTGATACGTGAAATTTCATCTTTTACTATTACTATAAGTGTATAGTTGTGAAAACAATTTCAATCATAAGTATCAATCATAGACGTCATAAGTGCCCCATACCACTATGTCACCATACTAAGCTCTACAATCAAAACCGCAAAATGTCGTATTGGAAGTTGGATTTCCATCTGTGAACCGAGGCAAGGGATCGACCTCACCGCTTCGAGACAATCTAGCCTACCATGTCTCAGGCAAGTACTCTGTCAAACCTTTGGATCGTCAGGACCGGTCCACTAGATGTGGATTAAAATGCCTCAACACTGCGTTTCCCCACCCTATGGGGCGTAAACTGGTCATATCCCGACCAAACTATCGGCCCTGGAACGACCGATATAACCGAGGCGTCTCGCAATCAATCATCCACATAAGTAAAATGCCAGGGCTAGTAAAATGCTGACACCACTCCTAGCTAGAAGGAAATGCATGTCCTCCCTGAAGTCCTTTCCCGTTTTTAGTCCACAACGGGGTGTGGGGCTCGTGAATTAACGCTACACAAAGCTACGCTATCTTAAAGCAGTTCTTTGATCATCAACCACAAGACTCTGCTTTTCAATAGAAGCCTTGATCATTTGCATCTCAGCATGCCAAACAGGCAATTCACGCTATGCAACCAATTTCTATCAATCATACAGAATGAAATCCGATGTCAGGCACACATCCATTTACAAGTCCGTTCTGGGTCTGAACGAAACCGGAGGCACCTTATTCCTCGTCCCGTATGTCCAATACAGGAGAGAGGCCCTTGCATATCCGATCGATCTCCAAGTACGTCTGGACGATCACCACTTATTATCTTGTCTTGGGTGTACAGCCCAATCAAGACATCAGTAATCATCCAAGCGATGTGAAGACCTCTGGTCTTCAACCACCCTCTTCATTCTCGACAAATCATCGAATCAGTTATTCAAAATGGGAGAACCCCAGTATTTTTGAATAACTTGCGTATATAATAAACAAGTGCTATAAAAACACAACATACGACTCATTCCAATCCAGAATATTCCTTTATCCAAATATTCATATACTTTGGGAAAGGTTCCCATTAATTTTATCAAAGATAAATTCTTTAAAGTTATTCTTTAATCTTTCTTTGGATATCGATTCAAACAAAATTATGGTTTATCCAAACTAGTCGGGATCAGCGTACCTTACCAAAGTAATCATTTGTTTAATTTCTCAATCCCAACCTATTCATCCCATGAAGCAAAACTGCCAATACTTCATATCTAACACCACGGTGTTATCGATAAATTCAATTACCCTTTCACGTTCAAATCTAATTAAAGATTTAACTACCACCTGGAGAAAAACTGGTGATACTCCATTCTCGATCATTTCAATCTAATTAAAGATTCATTAAAACTCCACTTGGTTTTAATCTTCCCAAAAATTAATATTAATGATTGCTTAACTTGGGAAATCATATCTTGTCTTTAACTGGGTTAAAGAGCAAATGTCATTTAAAACATGGTTCACTATAAACTCAAAATCACATTCCATTCCATCAACCTTTAACCATAAATTAGCAAGTGAACAATTCGCTAAGTATTAACCCCGAAGGCCGAAACCAACATCAGATCAACACCCAGTAAACCATTCAACTTAACTAATCTCCAGTTAGTTTCTGGTTTTCTTAACTCCGTTGGGTCTAAGAACAGTAATACTAAAGATACCATTCACGACAACCCAAAATTTCATTCCATTCCATCAGCCTTTAATCGTGAATTAGCAAGTGAACAGTTCCCTAAGTATTAACCCCGAAGGCCGAAACCAACATCAGATCAACACCCAGGAAACCATTCAACTTAACTAATCTCCTGTTAGTTTCTGATTTTCTTAACTCCGTTGGGTCTAAGAACAGTATTATTAAAGATACCATTCACGACAACCTAAAATCTCTTTCCATTGTTAATCGGGTGAAAGAACAAGTGTTATTTAAAACACCGTTCACAACAAACCTAAAGACCAATTTCAATTCAATTCCAATTAAATATTAATTAATTGGTATACTTAATTAAATCTAAACAAAAAGATTTAATCTTTTCTCAACTGGGTTCAAGAACAGTGTTAACGAAGACACCATTCATGACAAACCCAAAATCACATTTGATATTAAATACAAGGCTCTGAATAGAAAATATATCGGCTTATATTCAATATCAAATACTACAACCAACAGATATCGTATTGGAAATAACGATATTAATATATCTTTCAAATTTCCATAACAATATCTGTATAATCACGAAATCCAACATCGAAATATTCCAAAGACAATTTTGATTCAAATTCATTCCAATTTATATATTGGAAATTCTGGTTATTTCTATAACCATTTCAGATCCAATTTCATTATTTAAAAACATTGGATTTATTATTCTAGTTCATAACTAGCTCATATCGATAATAATACCTTTTTATCTTTTCTAATATGGAATTTTTCATCCTAATTCTTTCCAAATCATTTATTATGATTTTACACAAATTATCGATATTTTTAATAATTTTATCAAGGCCCATACTGTCGATTTCCATAAACAGTCATCGAACTGCACTTACAGTGACCTTTTCCAAATTTGGTTTGGGCATAATTCCAAATCCAACAGTTAGATTTCTAATTTCTTGTATTTGTTAGAAAGAACTTTTTGATATGAACCCAACAGTTCTAGTTTTAGGAGAATCCGATGGTCGGATCTCCCGTAACGTCCATTCGAAGTCCATGGTCGAAATTCGTGAACTGCCACAGCGCGGCGCGTTCTATTTCAAGCCATTATATTATACATATAATATATATAATATATATTTCATCGATTTTCATTTAAAACGTATTTTGTAAATCGTTTTAGATTCATTTTCCAAATGATTTCAACTTCATATTCAATTTCAAATCAAAATTGAATATTCCATATCATCGACATATAAATGATAGTATTTTCAAAACATTAAATTTTGAAATCATTTCTTTTTCGATATTCATTATAAAAATGAATAAAATCGATATATCTATCGTTTATGTCAAAATAGGGTTAATCTAATCAACAAAGCTTTATATATTTAAATATTTTCGTGTCCATCCCAAATCGGACATCAAAATCATATTTTGATCTTTTACTGAATATTATTTTAAGATATTCATTATTTTTAAAATAATCATTATTTTAAAATATTTTTTCTTTCTGAACTGGAATCAGGCACAGTCAATTACCATATAATTTTAATTATATGGATTTCATACACACATGTATACAACAACAATCAAACACAGTCAACCATCATCCAAAGTGCATTCTACACTGCATAAGCATCAAATACAAATATTTAATGCTTACACAGCTTGTCATTCAATCGATCGACATACAACTAAATATTGGGATTAGTGTATGTCCAATTTCATCCCAATACCCGTGAGGGGTTTCAATCAACAAATAATGAATTTTATTTATGCAGTTGGGCGATGTGTAAAATTTATCGTCCTAATCAATATCAGTCAAATCAGTGTATATAAATAAATCATCCGATTTGTTTATGCATATTTATTCTATTCATATACACGTTAAAAAATATATTTTTAACTATAAAATATTTTACTCCATTCCACATCACACAATCAATTTTCACCACAAAATCAAACAAGCAAACAAGTCGTCCATGGTCTGTGGACGATGGGTGTCGGGTGCTGCTAAGCACCGTCTGCATCCTAGTATATATTTTAACTAGAAAATAAAATAATAGTGAGAATTTCTCACCTTTTGGTTCCACTCCATCATTCTTTATTTCTGAACGGTTCAGATTTGGATTTGTTTTCCACCAGTTCCATCGCAATTCTTTTCACGCTGTTCATAGTAAAAATCATATTTTTATCACTTCTTATATATATATATAAATATAAACGATTTTTTATCTTATGATATCCATATAAAGATCGTATCTTTATCATAATGAAAACATTATAAAAATCGTATTTTTATCTATAAAAATCACATTTTCATAATTCTTCCTACAAAATAAAATTTATATTTTTATCGCCATTCTACATATATATAAATCAAATTTTTATATTATTACATACATACGATAAAATTTATATTTTTATCTAACTAAAAATAATACTTTCATATCGTTATTTATATTATAAAAAACATATTTTTTTTATCCCTATAATATAAAAATCATGTTTTTATTATCATATATAAATAATAATCATATTTTTATCGCTACTATATATGAACAAAAACCATATTTTTCTAATCATACAAATTATATTTTTCTTGTTATAAAAATTTCATCTTTTACATCTTAAAAATATAATCTTTTTACATATAAAAATATAATCCTTCACTATAAAAATATGATCTTTCACTATAAAAATCTAACTTTTAAATAAATAAATATATTATCTTACATATATAAAAATCAAGACTTTATATAAGTAAATAAAATTAAATCAGACTTTAAAACGAGGTATTACATAAAAATAAACAAAAAAAACTTACAGTCTAATTTGGGAGAGGGGAGGGCTGATCGAAGGGGTGGTGGCGGAGTTCGTCAGGTGGTGGGGTTTTTTCAGGGGGCGGCGGTCTTGATTCTCGTGAGGGGGGGGTGCTCACGGTGGGTTCGAGAAGGGGAAAAAGGGAGGAGAAGAGAGGGAGGAGGGGAGAGAGGGTGGCCTAAGGGGGTGCGCCAGCTCTGGCGCCGGTTCCCCCCGGTCGATCTCCTTTCATTTTTTTATCTTGTGTTGACTGAATGGAAGAGAGAGGGGAGAGGAATTTAAATATATATGATTATTTAATATTAGTTTATTTCATTAAAGTTTACTTTACATTTGAACTCCAAACGAGACCCAATGACTGTTATCCATAGCTAATTAACCCCATTCTGAACACAATGGGATTTATATTGTAAGTCAGTTTGGCCGTTTCGATCGGTTTTCGTCAAAATCAAAATATAAATCTACATATTAAATTTGAACGCACATTTCAATTTCCCGGGGCCACATACGGAATCTAAAAATTCCCAAAAAATATTTTCTAACTTCTTACTGACGATATGGTTCTAACAAGACTAATTTTGTTAAATTTGAAGACCGTTTGAAAAGTGGTCATTTTCTGGTCGATCCAAATTGACTAAAACTATCAAAACACGTTTTCTTTTGTCACACTCACATATTGGTTCAGAAAATTATGAACTTTGGAATATAGCAATAACCTGACATCTTGGATCCAACAAAAGTGGTTTCATCGAAAATGGAGGTCGTTTGCAAAATGGCTATTTTTAAGGGCCCAAATTCCATAGCGACTATTCTGACTTTTCAACTGGGCATAACTTTTTATTCCCGCTATGAAATTTCAATCTTTCGGATTCGTTGGAAAGATATTTTCAAATAGATTCTAATATTTTTGATTTCGCTAAAATCCAGATTATTTTGAATCCTCTACATTCATTTGAAATTTGAAATCGAATTTTCAAACTACCGCGCCATTTTCAATTCCTTTTATAATTAAAAATAAATGATTATATTCTAACGTCGATTCAAATGAATATATACGTTCTAATTCTATTCAAAATAAATTTCTCGTCGTTATTATTTAAAATAAATCATTTTAAATATTCAAAATTCACTAAAATTGTCAAAATAATTTTTTTAAATTGGTTCAGATTTTCCGGGTTATTACAATGAAACCCTTTATTTCCTTTCTTATTTACTATCGTTAAGGAATACTTTTGCGTACAAATGGAAATTGAATGACTGAGTGCTAATATTAGGCTAATCAATTGAACTAATCCATATATTACTCATTTACTTTATGCTGATAATACGCTACTATTTGTCAAAGTAGATAACAAGTGTGATGAAGTTATTATTAAAATATTTGATAATATTGAAAGATATGCTAGATTAAAAGTTAAAGAGAGCAAAAGCAAGATTTACTTCAGCAAAGATTCTATCTATAATGATGAAATTCTAAACCTCTTGGAGTTTAAACAGGGAAAGCTTCCAGACAAATATTTATGCATTCCTCTTAGCATTAATCAAAGTAATGAAAGGAAATATTCCAGACTTTATGATATCATTAAAAGGAAACTAGAGGGTTGGTCATGTAAGCATTTATCTATAGCTGGTGGAATGGAGTTAACACACATAGTTATAATCAATAGGGTTTAGTCACATAACATCCCCACTAAATTCATTCTGAAAATTGAAAAAATTGTGTGCCAATTTTATTTGGAAAGTCAAATAGAACAAATTTGCTTGGGATAACGTTTGTAAGCCAAAAAAGCATGTTCGCCTTAGTCTGAGTAATATAAGAGACTTAAATGAAGTGTGTAAAATCAAATTGTTTTGAAATTTTTTAGAAGGAAAATCATTTTGGGATAGGTGAATGAAAGTATTTAAAAAACGAAAAATTTTGAAAACTAGTAAAGAAAATCATTATTCTTTTGCTTGAAAAAAATTATGGATAACATAGAAATAGGGAATAAGTTAAGTTAATAGAAAGAAGAGCTAAGATGAGAGATATTAACCCTCTTTTTGGCAAGAGTCTCAACGAGCCAGACCAAAGCCCAAACGCGCAACCAGATATAAGCCGCGCTTCAGGAAGCCCAATAGAAACACAGTCCAGAGCAATCACATGTCGGCCCAAGCCCAGACTAGCCAGAGTGACTGCTCACCCCGGAAGAATAGGTCTAATGGTCGACCGAGTTTCTCGCCTCTGCATAGAATGCGTCGACCGATTATTTCAGGCCAGCGTGGAAGATTTCTACAGAGTTAGTCTACCTAATATCCCCATTTTCAAGACAGTAAAGGCGGTCAAACCATGTGCGGACAAAGCTCTACTTTTGATATGCCTCTCCGTGGATGCCACGTCAGCCACAAATTTCGATGATACTATTTACGAATAGTGGAATCAGTCTTCCATCCGCAATTCAAGCCAATAGATAGATTCCACGTGTCCAAGCTTTCCCAAAATGGCCGGACCATACCGTAACAACCCAAGTTGCATTCTCCACCTATAAATACCTCTAAGCTTAAAGAAGAAAAGGACTTCTGGAGACGTTGGAGATTCTTGGTTTTCTCTTTAACTCCTTTACATCCTAGAAGAGTTCGCATCTCTCAATCTCTTACAAAAAGGAAAGAAAATAATCATCTTCTTTCTCTTCTTCAGAAAAAGCATTGTAATTGTAATCAAAAGAGAGAAATAATATATAAAGTGGACGTAGGCATCGTCTTTGCCGAACCACTATAAAAACTCTGTGTGTGCTCCCCGTTCTTTTACTTTTTATTGCATTTTTAGTCTTTATTCGTGTGTTGATCATGCTATTGGGGGTTGATTGTCACTTGTAACCAACTTTTGACGTCAACAAGAGATAAACTAGTTTGTGGTTTCATCCAAGGATGTTTGGAAAATCCCCAATCAAAAATTAAGATTGAATAATATGTATTTTCTGGGAGGTGCAAGTGATTCAGTTCAAAAGAATATTCAAAATAACAACTAGTGATATCAAAATAGTTAAGCTGCTTCAATTTTTAAACCAGTTATTTAAAATAGTCAAGCTGTTCCAAAAGATTAGTCAATTTTTAAATTATCCTTGAAGACAAATGGGCTTGGAAACTGTATTCAAAAGATAAATTCTCCTTTATAAAAGTTTGGGAATACACTAAAGGGGAAGGTGTAACACCCCGAATTTTAGTTAATACTAAAATTCACTAATTATAGGATAAATAATCTCAGATGTGGGAATTGGGGGTAACGGGCAGCGTCATTGCGTTCGTCTCGGAAAAATACGCGAAATAGAGTCCGAGTTTTCGAGAATCGGAGTCCGTATGACCCGATTATGGCCCAAAGAAGTTTGCAGAAAAATTTAAAACTAAAAACAGATTTAGAAATTTAAATTAGGATTTGAAAATAGAACCAGCGGGGTCAGGCGGGAAAGTTCCCGCCTAACCATGTCGACAGGGCTGTCGACAGGCCTGTCGACTTGCCTGTCGACTTGCCTGTCGACAGGGGTGCAGCGTCCAGAGAGCCTGGGTGCACCAGGTTGGGTTTTGGGCTGGCTTGGAGGGCTTGGTTCTAGAGGTTTCCTAAATCTGACGGACCTAAATTAATCTAGGGTTAATCTAAGGGCCTAAAACACTACCTAATACTATAAATAAGACCCTAACCCTACCCTAATTCATTCATAATTAAATCTTGTAACTAAACTATGGCAAAATGAAACTTGGTCATGGCCTCCACAAATCAAATGAAGAGAGTTGCAAGCTAATCAACCCCTAATCATCTTCTTCTTCATATTTGGCAACTAGTTTTACTTCATTGATTTGCTAATCTTGGTTTTGGTGAGTTTCTATGGCTTTAATAATCAATTGTTAGATTGATTATGGTAGGATGTGATAAGACATGGCTATGTTTGTGGATAAATGTGTGTATGCAAGTTTGTATGATATGTGATTTGCAAGTTTTATGTTAAATGCAAGTTTAATGCCATGTTTTATGATGCAAAACACTATGTTGAACATTTATGCATATGTAACATGTTATGCAAACTTTATGTGAGAATATATGCAAGTTATATGTAACATGATATGCAAGTTTTGCATGTGATTTTATGCATGCTAAGTAGTTGGTGTTATGCATTTGGTGTTATGCATGCTAAGTAGTTGATGTTATGCATGCTAAGTATTTGATTATATGCATACTAAGTATTGGGTTTTATGCATGTTAAGTGTTTGGGTTTATGCAAGTTAAGTGATGGGTTTATGCATAATAAGTAATTGATTTTATGCATGTTAAGTAGGTGGTTTTATGCATGCTAAGTGTTTGGTATTATGCATAAATCAAGACATGCAAGTTTACCCCTTTTAAATGTGGGGTATACATATGCTAGATGACACCTTTATATGCTATGCATGTTTACTCTCTTTTAAGATGCAAGTCATATATGCAAGTTCAACATGTTATGCAAGTTATGTGTAAGCTTATATGCAAGTTCAACATGCTATACAAGTTATGTGTATGCTTATATGCAAGCTCAACATGTTATGCAAGTTTATGTGTATGATGTTATGTAAGTTATGTGCATGTTGTTATGCAAGTTCATATACAAGCTATGTGTATGATGTTATGCAAGTATGTGCATGATGCTATGTAAGATATGTGTATGTTGATATGCAAGTTATGTTTATAATATTATGCAAGTTATGTGTATGATGTTATGCAAGTTAACATGTACCATGTTGTGTAAGTTCACACCTTTGTATAACCTATGAACACTTATGCAAGTTGCCTTTATACGTGACATATGTATGTTTATGCAAGTTGGGTTATTTAGTAATGCTAGTTGGGTTAAGATCATGATGTAAGTGGACACCTTTTAACCCATGTTAATGCTAATGCACGCTAAGTGAAACCCATGCTAATTGTGAAGGAAACTTCTCTTGGAAATATGTCGTGTTAGCATAAGTACGTGGGGAAACGATGGGGTTAATAGACATGCTAATGAAATGGTGTGAAATGGGTATGATTAAGCATACCATAAAAATAAATTAACATAAGTGGGAATTTACCTATTGAGTTAGGTCTACCCCATGGGAATTTACCTATTGAGTTAGGTCTACCCATGTTATGAAAAACTTGATATTAATTAGGGATAATTAATATGAGGGTGATTAATTAGGTGTAATTAATCAACTAAGACACGAGGTTGGACCCTTTTGTAGCGGAAGTCTGCCCGGAACCGACCGGCCATCCAGCGGCTACAAATGATTGGCCCAATGTGAGAGGTCTTAGTCATAAATTAAATACATGATTAAAGTAAGGACACGAGGTTAGACCCTTTTGATGACAGAAGTCTGCCCGGAACCAACCGTCATATCCAGCAGTCATAAAAGACGGTCTAATGTGAGAGGTCTTTATGAGGTCATGATCTTAATTAATGAATTAAGAAACACTTAACCATATTAGCATGTAGTGGGACATGAGGGGTTAAGTGGGTGCCTTGGGGTGGCATGATGAGACTAGTGGGTTGAATTGGGTGGCAATAGAAAAATACGATTAGAATACTTAACCAAGGTGGAACATGTAATTAAACATGATAAAAGGGTTAAGTAAGTGCCATGGGTGGCATGTGAGAATACGATTAGAATACTTAACCAAGGTGGAACATGTAATTAAACATGATTAAGGGGTTAAGTAAGTGCCATGGGCGGCATGTGGAAATCTAATGGGTGCCCTTAGTGGCAATTGAAATATGATTGATGACTTAACCAAATCTTAACATGTAAGGGGGCATGATTATAAAAAGTGGTTAAGTGGGATGCACTAGATAAAAATAGCAAGCTTAAGTAGTAGCTTGTGGGGGCCCATTTCAACCAATATCCCAAACGTATCTTTGTGGGCTCGACTCTAGTCGGGTGACGGGACACGCATATTGGGCTTGACTATAAGAGGCCAAACCGGGTTAGCGGTGGCAACGCGGGACCAACGGGTTTCATATGCGTGTGTGGACCCGGGCTGGTTGGTAAGTCGTTGTTGCATCTTGTAGATATAAAGCCGTGCACTGTTGATATTATCTGGTAGCCACTTTAGGGGAATGATACACCCCAATCGTGGGACCAGCACGGGTATCTACGGTAGAGAGCCGATCGCTTGGGGGTAGTGGGTACACCTAGTAAAGATAGGGGCAGACGACACCTATGTAGGGGTACACGAAACTACTGGGTAAGATTACTAACTACACCTAGTGGAGATAGGGGCAGACGGCACCTATGTAGTGGGCTAGGAGTACACGAAAATACTTGGGAAATTATCTAAGTCCTCGGGAGGGATCAACCTTTAAGTAGGAATTACTCTTGGTGGGTAGAACTGGTGTGGTGCAGTGTAGGAATTACCCTTGGGTGAATAAGTCTGGGGTGGTGTAATCTAATAATTATCCTTGGGTGGATAAAAGCGTCTTCTCGGTTATCTTATTACATCCTGTGTTTTGTTGGCTACTTAGTGTAGTCATTATCCCCAGAGGTACCGTACCTTGTTTATGTCATACCCTAATTACTTTAATAGTTGTATTGTTAGGGTTATAGGACTCACTCAGACTTATGTCTGACCCCGTTGTTTTAATCTTTTTCCCAACCCTCAGGTTTTCAGAGTGGGCCTAGCACTAGTGGGCTTGGATCAGACCGCTATATCTATCTTTTGGGCTTGGATCGTAGAAGTAAAGCTCGGTTTATCTTTTCTATTATGGCTATTGTCTATGTAGTGGGATTATGTACTTCTATTTTATCAGGATGGATATTATGTACTTGACTCTTGTTATGGTTTTGTGATGTAACCAAACATGTTTTACTTTCCGCTGAAATGAAATGATGTTTCAAAATTTTCAAGTATTACTTATATCTGTCTTGTTGTAATTTTTCTGTTCTATACTCACTAAAAATACTCCACCAAAACTAAGGCATTCCCTTAGTGAGTGACCTTAGCGGGTGTGGGGTGTTACACGTGGTATCAGAGCTTAAGGTTACCGGAACAGATAAATTTTTTAGAAAAACTATTTTCTAAGAATATTTTTGGAAAGGAGTATTTTCAAAAACATGTCTTTTAAGAGAAAAGTTTTTGAAAGAAAAGCATAATCCCCAATAGCCATATCTATATCTTTCGAATTCTCCATTTTTAATCTCTTCCTTTCTCTCATTTTGAGTTTCCCCTCCGCGTATAGATGATCTTTCTAAGATGGATAAGGATGGAAAACCACTTCAAGGGACTTAGACGTAAATCTGGTTAGAAGTTGGTTCAAGAAGAGAGGAAGGCTCAAATAGTTGTTTGGTTAATAAAGGATGAAACCTCATTGGTGGGAGGTTATGAGTGGAGAATAGGGAAGAAGGAAGGCAAGTGGTTATCCTTTTGAGAGGGATAGGTCACCTTATTAGGATTGTCCAAAGAAGCAAGGGCAAGGTATGGAATCTTCTGGAGGGTAGTTGTATTCCCTCACGACTAGGGTACCAGATGGGGATAAGACCGTCTAGATTGGAGGTTGGATTTCTTTATTATCCAATTCGAACTTTATTTGATTCTGACGCATCGAGTTCGTTTATCTCATCCTTGATAATTGGGTCACTGCACTTAGACACCAGTTTGGTAGATGATCCCTTAGTTGTTTCAAACCCAGTTGGGGCTCCATGATGTGTTTGGGTTTGAAAGTTCCTATACTTAGCGTTGAGTTTAAGATGTGATGCTTTTGGGCTTCACGGGCTATGGGTTAGTTTTGGGCATGGACTGGTTATCCAGTAGGGGTGCCGTTCTTCATTTTGAAGGGAGAGTTATTAGGCTTATGGGCCGCCTGGGTAACACTCTCGAGATCTCTTGTAATCCCATAGAATTTGTTATGCTAAGTTATCTAGAATCGCTTGACATGTCGGTCTAGAGTTTGCGATCTGTTAGAAGCGGTCCGGGAATACCCGGATGTGTATGAGGAGGTGAAGGGCTTACCTCCGAAGCGGGAGATTGACTTCCGAATATATCTGGTGGATAATGCTAAACCAGTATCTTGGCCAGTGTGCCACATGGCTCCTAGTGAGAGGAGGGAACTCCATAAGTAAGTAGGCGATTTGCTTGAGAAGGGGTTCATAAGACGAAGTATATCGGAGTGGGGCGCTCCAGTAGTTTTTGTTACGATAGCGGATGGGTCCCTCAAACTTTGTGTAGGCTAAAGAGGATTAAATAAACTCACAAGGAAGAATAGATACCCATTGCCGAGGATTGATGATCTGTTTGATCAGTTAGCTGGCGCCTCAGTATTTTCGCAGTTGGACTTAGTCACGAGGTTTCGTCAGTTGAGAGTGACTGAGGATAGTATAGAGAAGACTACCTTTAGGACTCCGGATGGTTTTTATGAGTGGCTGGAGATGCCATTTGGTTTGACAAACGCCCCCGCATGTGATGAGAAGGGTGTTTAGGGAGTACCTAAATAAGTTGTGATGGTCTTTGTGGATGACATCTTGGTCTTTTCTAGGAGCAAAGCCAGTTTGGGAAAAACGGTGGTTTTGGAGTAAGACTGGCGAGGACATCCAGGGTTGGACAAGGGGCTTAATTATTTAGCCGTTTTTTTTTACTAGTATCATCTCACGTAGGTCGTCTGAATTCGAAGGAGGTATCCCTTGGGTGTTTGTCTGATATTGGTTTAGGCCTTTGGGGCTTGCATTTGGGGGAATGCCGAGTTCGACTAGGGTGGTCTGCGTGAGGGATGGATAGTTGTGATGATTTTGGATGATATCCTAGTGGAGAAGAGCATGCCCTACATCCTAGGGAAGTGTCGAAGGCTCTTCGAGCGCGTAATCTTAGGCCAGTAAAAGTGGATGGGATTCTTAGCATCCTATGGGTTTGAGATAGCGTATACCCCTGGCAAGAGTAACATGGTAGCGGACACCTTAAGTAGAAAAAGGGTTGTCCTCGGGTTTGTGGATCGTTGAACGACGGAGCCTAGAGTTTATTTCTGTGTTGGATTTCAGACCTTTCGTTGATTATGTACCCGGTTTGCTAGCTTCCTTGGAAGTTAGACCTACTCTTTTGGGGCAAATTGTAGAAGCACGGAGGGACGACCCACAGTTGGCTGAGTTAGTAGAAAAGCTCATAAGGGGGGAGTCGTCCAGCCATTTGAGTAGGTACACCCTAGATGATAGGGGGTGCTTGTGTAGAGACGGTAGACTTTGTGTACCGCAAGACGAGGGTTGAGGAAGGTTATTCTTGATGATGCACACCGTTCTAGGATGACCATTCATCCCGGTGGGGACAAGATGTACCAAGACATGAAGAGGGTTTTCTTCTAGGCCGGTATGAAGAAAGATGTGGCCGAGTATGTCGCTCGATGCTTGGCGTGCCAACAAGTAAAGGCAGAGCAAAAGAAACCAGGTGGGTTGCTTCACCCATTGGAAGTTCCGCAATGGAAGTGGGATAGCATCTCGATGGATTTTATTGACGGGTTACCCAGATCGAGGAAGGGTACTACAGGAATTTGGGTGGTGGTAGACAGACTTACTAAGAGCGCCCATTTCATACCTGTAAAGAGTAAGTGGACTGCTCCATGGCTAGCTTTTGTGTATCTTCGAGAGATAGTTCGATTGCATGGGGTACCCTCTAGCATAGTGAGTAATCGAGATCCTATCTTCACTAGCGAGTTCTGGAGAAGTTTGCAAGAAGCAGTGGGGACTCAGTTGTGTTTGAGTACCGCATATCATCCTCAGACGGACGGCCAGACCAAGAGGGTAAATCATGTCCTAGAAGACCTTTTGAGGCTTTGTATCTTAGATTTTGGAGGTACATGGGAAGAGCATCTTCCATTGGTAGAGTTCGCATATAATAACAGCTTTCAGTCCAGTATTGGTATGGCACCTTTCGAAGCTCTTTATGGAAGGCCTTGTCGATCACCTACACGTTGGTGGGAATCTACGGATGAGATCTTGCTTCGGCCGATAAGGTTAGAAAGACTTAGGGAAAAGATTGATTTGATTCGAAGAAGGAGGAAAGCGGCGCAAAATAAACATAAATCTTATGCGGACAAGAGGAGAACAGAGCTTGAGTTTGATATTAGGACATGCTTTTTATCAAGATATCTCCGTTACGGAATGTGGTTCACTCTGGATCTGTTGAGAAGTGAGTACCAAGGTTTGTTGGGCCGTTTCCTATTAAGGAAAGGATTGGACAGATGACATATAGAGTGGAGTTGCCCGACAGGCTTAGTGGTGTACATGATGTATTCCATGGGAGGAAGTACCTACATGAGACCGCAGAGGTGGTAGAGCCGAGTTTGCTTAGAGAAGTGGAAAGCAGAGCATGATGCGACGATTCGACGAGCTCCTACTTGTATCCTTGGGTCAGAGATTTGGAAGTTGAGAAACAGAGAGGTTCAACTAGTCAAAGTACAAAGGGGAGATGAAGAGAGTGACGCTACCTGGGAGACGGAAGCGAAGATGCGTTCGAGGTACCCTTTTCTTTCGGAGGGTATGTCCTTTTGCTTCTCCTTCATCGCATATCTTGTGCTTATCTTATTCTTAGTATGTCCTCTTGTTGTACCTTTGACCTTTAGATAGGGTAAACCTATGGTTGAAACATGTGTTTGAGACATGTTATGGTTGATGGATGCAAGTGGATGCAAGTGTTTGCTAGTGGTTGCTCGTGGATGCATATACACACACTCTAGGCACTAGATCGGCTCAATCACTTCATATTGCATATTGCATAAAATTGTGTGTAGGAAGCTATATTATGGATGTATAATGATTGTATTATCATATGGATGATGCATTTTGGTGAATGATTGTGCACTCATGTAGATATGGTATGTGTCGATAGGGTTCTCTCGCATACATAATGGATGCATGGCACTATCATGGTTTGCATATGTTCATACGTTAGATAGGGAACATATACACACACTTTTTGCATATGCTCATACATCATTAGAAATTGTTTTAAGGACAATGGATGCCCGTGGTTGATGATTTGAGTAGATGGTTGTTGGATGGTAGGATATGCATTCTCCTTAGCTTAGAGATTTCGGGGACGAAATCCTTTAAGGAGGGGAGAATGTAACACCCCGAATTTTAGTTAATACTAAAATTCACTAATTATAGGATAAATAATCTCAGATGTGGGAATTGGGGGTAACGGGCTGCGTCATTGCGTTCGTCTCGGAAAAATACGCGAAATAGAGTCCGAGTTTTCGAGAATCGGAGTCCGTATGGCCCGATTATGGCCCAAAGAAGTTTGCAGAAAAATTTAAAACTAAAAACAGATTTAGAAATTTAAATTAGGATTTGAAAATAGAACCAGCGGGGTCAGGCGGGAAAGTTCCCGCCTAACCATGTCGACAGGGTTGTCGACAGGCCTGTCGACAGGGGTGTCGACTTGCCTGTCGACTTGCCTGTCGACAGGGGTGTCGACTTGCCTGTCGACTTGCCTGTCGACAGGGGTGCAGCGTCCAGAGAGCCTGGGTGCACCAGGTTGGGTTTTGGGCTGGCTTGGAGGGCTTGGTTCTAGAGGTTTCCTAAATCTGACGGACCTAAATTAATCTAGGGTTAATCTAAGGGCCTAAAACACTACCTAATCCTATAAATAAGACCTTAACCCTACCCTAATTCATTCATAATTAAATCTTGTAACTAAACTATGGCAAAATGAAACTTGGTCATGGCCTCCACAAATCAAATGAAGAGAGTTGCAAGCTAATCAACCCCTAATCATCTTCTTCTTCATATTTGGCAACTAGTTTTACTTCATTGATTTGCTAATCTTGGTTTTGGTGAGTTTCTATGGCTTTAATAATCAATTGTTAGATTGATTATGGTAGGATGTGATAAGACATGGCTATGTTTGTGGATAAATGTGTGTATGCAAGTTTGTATGATATGTGATTTGCAAGTTTTATGTTAAATGCAAGTTTAATGCCATGTTTTATGATGCAAAACACTATGTTGAACATTTATGCATATGTAACATGTTATGCAAACTTTATGTGAGAATATATGCAAGTTATATGTAACATGATATGCAAGTTATGCATGTGATTTTATGCATGCTAAGTAGTTGGTGTTATGCATTTGGTGTTATGCATGCTAAGTAGTTGATGTTATGCATGCTAAGTATTTGATTATATGCATACTAAGTATTGGGTTTTATGCATGTTAAGTGTTTGGGTTTATGCAAGTTAAGTGATGGGTTTATGCATAATAAGTAATTGATTTTATGCATGTTAAGTAGGTGGTTTTATGCATGCTAAGTGTTTGGTATTATGCATAAATCAAGACATGCAAGTTTACCCCTTTTAAATGTGGGGTATACATATGCTAGATGACACCTTTATATGCTATGCATGTTTACTCTCTTTTAAGATGCAAGTCATATATGCAAGTTCAACATGTTATGCAAGTTATGTGTAAGCTTATATGCAAGTTCAACATGCTATACAAGTTATGTGTATGCTTATATGCAAGCTCAACATGTTATGCAAGTTTATGTGTATGATGTTATGTAAGTTATGTGCATGTTGTTATGCAAGTTCATATACAAGCTATGTGTATGATGTTATGCAAGTATGTGCATGATGCTATGTAAGATATGTGTATGTTGATATGCAAGTTATGTTTATAATATTATGCAAGTTATGTGTATGATGTTATGCAAGTTAACATGTACCATGTTGTGTAAGTTCACACCTTTGTATAACCTATGAACACTTATGCAAGTTGCCTTTATACGTGACATATGTATGTTTATGCAAGTTGGGTTATTTAGTAATGCTAGTTGGGTTAAGATCATGATGTAAGTGGACACCTTTTAACCCATGTTAATGCTAATGCACGCTAAGTGAAACCCATGCTAATTGTGAAGGAAACTTCTCTTGGAAATATGTCGTGTTAGCATAAGTACGTGGGGAAACGATGGGGTTAATAGACATGCTAATGAAATGGTGTGAAATGGGTATGATTAAGCATACCATAAAAATAAATTAACATAAGTGGGAATTTACCTATTGAGTTAGGTCTACCCCATGGGAATTTACCTATTGAGTTAGGTCTACCCATGTTATGAAAAACTTGATATTAATTAGGGATAATTAATATGGGGGTGATTAATTAGGTGTAATTAATCAACTAAGACACGAGGTTGGACCCTTTTGTAGCGGAAGTCTGCCCGGAACCGACCGGCCATCCAGTGGCTACAAATGATTGGCCCAATGTGAGAGGTCTTAGTCATAAATTAAATACATGATTAAAGTAAGGACACGAGGTTAGACCCTTTTGATGACAGAAGTCTGCCCGGAACCAACCGGCATATCCAGCAGTCATAAAAGACGGTCTAATGTGAGAGGTCTTTATGAGGTCATGATCTTAATTAATGAATTAAGAAACACTTAACCATATTAGCATGTAGTGGGACATGAGGGGTTAAGTGGGTGCCTTGGGGTGGCATGATGAGACTAGTGGGTTGCCTTGGGTGGCAATAGAAAAATACGATTAGAATACTTAACCAAGGTGGAACATGTAATTAAACATGATAAAAGGGTTAAGTAAGTGCCATGGGTGGCATGTGAGAATACGATTAGAATACTTAACCAAGGTGGAACATGTAATTAAACATGATTAAGGGGTTAAGTAAGTGCCATGGGCGGCATGTGGAAATCTAGTGGGTGCCCTTAGTGGCAATTGAAATATGATTGATGACTTAACCAAATCTTAACATGTAAGGGGGCATGATTATAAAAAGGGGTTAAGTGGGATGCACTAGATAAAAATAGCAAGCTTAAGTAGTAGCTTGTGGGGGCCCATTTCAACCAATATCCCAAACGTATCTTTGTGGGCTCGACTCTAGTCGGGTGACGGGACACGCATATTGGGCTTGACTATAAGAGGCCAAACCGGGTTAGCGGTGGCAACGCGGGACCAACGGGTTTCATATGCGTGTGTGGACCCGGGCTGGTTGGTAAGTCGTTGTTGCATCGTGTAGATATAAAGCCGTGCACTGTTGATATTATCTGGTAGCCACTTTATGGGAATGATACACCCCAATCGTGGGACCAGCACGGTATCTACGGTAGGGAGCCGATCGCTTGGGGGTAGTGGGTACACCTAGTAAAGATAGGGGCAGACGACACCTATGTAGGGGTACACGAAACTACTGGGTAAGATTACTAACTACACCTAGTGGAGATAGGGGCAGACGGCACCTATGTAGCGGGCTAGGAGTACACGAAAATACTTGGGAAATTTTCTAAGTCCTCGGGAGGGATCAACCTTTAAGTAGGAATTACTCTTTGTGGGTAGAACTGGTGTGGTGCAGTGTAGGAATTACCCTTGGGTGAATAAGTCTGGGGTGGTGTAATCTAATAATTATCCTTGGGTGGATAAAAGCGTCTTCTCGGTTATCTTATTACATCCTGTGTTTTGTTGGCTACTTAGTGTAGTCATTATCCCCAGAGGTACCGTACCTTGTTTATGTCATACCCTAATTACTTTAATAGTTGTATTGTTATGGTTATAGGACTCACTCAGACTTATGTCTGACCCCGTTGTTTTTATCTTTTTCCCAACCCTCAGGTTTTCAGAGTGGGCCTAGCACTAGTGGGCTTGGATCAGACCGCTATATCTATCTTTTGGGCTTGGATCGTAGAAGTAAAGCTCGGTTTATCTTTTCTATTATGGCTATTGTCTATGTAGTGGGATTATGTACTTCTATTTTATCAGGATGGATATTATGTACTTGACTCTTGTTATGGTTTTGTGATGTAACCAAACATGTTTTACTTTCCGCTGAAATGAAATGATGTTTCAAAATTTTCAAGTATTACTTATATCTGTCTTGTTGTCATTTTTCTGTTCTATACTCACTAAAAATACTCCACCAAAACTAAGGCATTCCCTTAGTGAGTGACCTTAGCGGGTGTGGGGTGTTACAGAAGGGGCTGAAGTCCTCTCGCAAAGGTGATTTGGTGTAAATGAAGCTATCCAAAATGGACATTGTGCATTCTTTGCTCTTCTAAATAAACTTCCTACTAAGGATAGCTGCAAGAAATGGAACAAAGAAACTGAAACTATTTGCCTGCTTTGCATAAATGAGTCTGAAAGCACTAGCCACTTTTTTAATTGTATATACTCCTAACACATTTGTTATACCACCAAGTGTTGGGGCTTTGGGCGCGGCGGAAGTTTGACAAAACACCCGAAGAACTTGATCTTTTTCACCTAATAACTTGAAGATAAATTTTATTGAAAATAACAACACAACCAATCAGAAATAATAGCAATACACAAATATTCCACCCAACCACCATCTTTATTGATTCATTAAAAACAAATTTTACTTACACTCTGTGGAACAAAACAAAAAATAAAAAAATACAATTGAATCACTAACCTTATTAAGAAAGGGAAACAATATCTAGATGACTACAAAGATTATTGGAGAAGAAGAGCGATGAAGAACGACGACAAACCTATGACTCACATGGTTCCTTGATGTTGTGCTGATCTAACCAAAAAGGCTGCATATACAGAAGAATAGAAGACCTAGACAAATATTCAAATTGCCTCTTCAAAATATCTCCAGAATATAATCATTCATTTCTTTTCTTCTATGATGGAATCAATCAATCAATCAAAACAATCAATCGATCACTCAATAAAATCAATTAACTGATCAATCAAATTAATTAATTAATTGCATTCTCTTCTTAAAATATTTGAGTCAATCAATTTAACACTTCAGCTTGATTCAAATATCACATACCTTCAACAATCACCAAGCAAGTCAGCCTAGCTCTTTCAACGACACATACTCTCAATTAAAACCAACCTCGATTTCCAGGCAATGAGATACACCCCACCTATTTTCGGAGTGCCAGGACTCAATTGATTTCAGGGCAACAATCATACGCAGTCGATTTGAAAGGACTACAACAACACCTCAATTACAAACACACCCCACCGCGTGCAAAAGATTCATTTACCACCTAAGCAAAAGAAGCAAGGGAAGATTATGAGAAATATGTAAAAGTTTGTAATGGATAATCAAACCGATCCAATCATAATCGAAGATGATAATCAAATGGAAGAAGCGGAAGATAAAGTAGAAGTGGAAGAGAAAAAAGAAACGTTAAACAAAAATATGGACAAAGATGATAGCGTTATTTGCGTAGGCGAAGTGTGTTATGACAAGAATGGAAATGTAATTTAACAAAATGGAGAATTTTGTCTTCATTATCCTCATTGTCCAATTCACAAATCCCTGATTATGAAAAATCAATAAATGGTTTCATAGATTGTGTGTTTTGTACGTAAATACAAATTATTATTGTGTGATTTGCTTGTTTATATGTTTGAAATTGACTGGTTGAATTGTTTATATATTTTGAATTAGTTGTTTATACTTTTGATTACATAACTAAGTTAGTCATTAGTTTAGAAGAAGTTATAAACTTTTAGATTTAGTATTATTGTCTTAGAAAGTTATATATATAACAAAATGAGTAATTAGGATAATTATAGGTATAAATTTAAGAATTGTTATATTAACCGGGAGTTATATATATATACATATACATATATATATACATACATACATATATATATACATATACATATATATACATATATATATATATATATTGAGTTTCTAAAATCATAACTAGTTATAGAGTTAAGAAGGATATAGTTTAGTTTATATTTTTGTTGATGACAAAAGGGAAGAAATTATAAAATATAATATAGATAAAATAGGCATAATTTAAGGGGGAGTCAAGAAGAGTTCATGGTGAGAGGGGGAGTATTCAAGAAATTAGATCACCCCGTACATACGGTATGAATATTTTATAAACCAAGGTTGTCATCATAAAAAATGGGGAGATTGTTGGAGAATGGAATTTTTATGACAACAACCTTGTTTCAATTATTAACATTATTGATTATAAAATATATACTAACATCTTTATCAAGAATATATATAGATATATATGCAGGAAGTATATACAGGAGATATAAAAGACTGTACAATTTAAGAGATTCAAGATTCCAAAGGAGATACAGGATTCAAGACTCGTGAGAATCAAGATTTCAAGGTATCAAGAATATCAAAGTAATAGAGTCTAGCTAATATGTAAAACTCCAGTAAGCACTTTCAAATTCTATTTTCTAATCTTCTTTTCAAATTATTTTCCAACTTCTTTCAAAATGATTTCAAATTATACGTACATATAAGTTTCCTATATAGTTTATATTATAATGTTTTTATAATTATATTATATAAGTGTTTATTTAGTCTTATATCATTTATATATATATATAAAGTTTTATATTATATGTTTAAAATTCAAGAATTTCCAGAATATAATATATTGTTTTAACACTTGAAAACTATTTTAAAAAATTCAAAAAGCATGCATATGTCGACATGCTCATTCATACATGTCGACGTATAACTGTCACAACTTTAAATTTCAAAGGAAGTGTCTTTTCATTATTTGAAACGTTTTCAGAACTTTTGCAATCTTTGGAACTCTATATAAAGGGGCCTTTTTCAATTTTTTAACCAACTTATCTTCTCCTTCTTCATTCTTACACTTACCACCATTATTCTACTTTAATTTCTTGATTTCTACACTTGTACCCTGTCGTTTTCAATACAATTTATATTAATCTTTTTCTCTTCTCTATCTCTATCAAATACTCTCTCTTTGGAAGTGCTATTCAAGAGCTCTAGGGTTGTTTGTTATTATTAAGGAAAGAGTGTGTTCATTGTAGCCTGTAAATGCGGTGTGAACCTTGTAGCCGTGAAATCAAGGTTGTTGAATCGGTGTTAACCTCGTAGCCATGAAATCAAAGGTGTTGAATCAGTGTTAACCTTGTAGCCATAAAATCAAGGGTGTTGTAAATTTGATACAGGTATTAAGAAAATTGTGCAATCCAGTGTTACGTGGGACTGGACGTAGGAGTAATCCAAACTAGTATAAAATTTGGTGTGTTCTTTTCTTTTCTGCATTTTATTTCTATTTATATCTACATTTATGATTGTTTCTTTTGTGATATTCATTCTGTGATTCATATAGTTGTTTGAGTAATCCTTAATTGTTTATATTTTCTATAATCTCTTTAAAACACTATTCTCCCCAATCTAGTGTTAGTTTTGCCTTAAGATATGTGATTCTCATCCCTACAATTGGTATCGGAGGATAGGTTTTTATCATCTGAATTTTGGAAATACTAATTGGAACATTTTGAAATGATTTATAACACTAGTTTAAATTCATTCGTTGCATCTGCATTAAATGAGTATGCATTACATTTTGTTGAAGAATCAAGTTAACTATAGAATTATTGTTCTATCAAGGAAAAGGTATGTTACATGGCTGTTGAAAATTCAAATCATGATGGTCAAATGATGGAAATCAAAAAGGACAAATGGATATTGGATAGTGGCTTTTCAAGTCATATGACGGGAAATCCAGGATTACTGAATAATATAGTATATGAAGATGGAGGAATGGTTAACTTCGGTGATAATTCTAAAAGATATGTGGTTGGCTTCGGCAATGTCAGTAATTTTGAAATTCCTACAATTTCTGATGTTTTATTAGTTAGGAATTTAAAAAATAATCTACTAAGTATAAGTCAACTATGCGATAAAGGCTATAAAATAAATTTTGAAAAAGATAAATGCTTTATAGAAGATAAGACTTCAAAACTAATATTCAAAGGAGATAGAAAGAGAAATATCTATATACTAAGTATGAAAACCTCTAGCGATAATTTATATCTTATGGCCAATACAAGTAACTCTTGGATCTGGTATAAGAGATTCAGTCATATAATTTTCAAACATATTTCTAGAATTTCAAAATTAGATTCAATTAGAGGTTTACCTTAAAAAAGGTCTAAAGTAAATAATTTATGCGATGCTTGTCAATTCGGAAAATTGAAAAGAAGCTCGTTTAAATCAAATAAAGAAATTACAACCTCAAAACCATTAGAGTTAATTCACATGGATCAATTGGTCCATCCCAAACTCAATCGATAAATTACAATAGAAATGTTTACATAATATTCTATGATTTTTCTATATTTACTTGGACTTTGTTACTTACAAATGAAAGCGATGCTTTCGACAATTTAAAACCTTTGCTAAAAGAGTTCAAAATTTACTCTCTTTAAAAATTAAAACAATACATGGTGATCACAGCGGAGAATTCGAAAACGGAATTTTTGTAAAAAAATTGTAACAAAAAGAGGATAACCCATAAATTTTCTTTTCCCAGAACCCCTCAACAAAATGGAGTAGTTGAACGTAAAAATAGATCAATTCAAGAAAGAGCGAGAAACATGTTATCATATAGCAACTTACCAAGAAAATATATGGTTGAGGCAGGCAACAGCTTGTTATATATTAAACAGAATTTTAATAAGACTCTTAATTCATAAGACACCGTATGAACTTTTATATAATAAGAAACCAAAGGTATCATATTTTAAAATATTTAGAAGTAAATATTTCATTCTTAACACAAAAAAAAGACAGATTTAACTCTAAATCTGATAAAGGAATATTTATTGGACATTCAGAGAGAAGTAAGGCGTATAAATTTTATATTTTAAGAACTAATACTATAAAAGAAACTTTAAATGTATCTTTTGACGAGAATTATAAGAATACCGGACAACATAATGAAGATGCATGTGAAAATGAGATTAATGAAGTAAATAATGAAATTTATCAACCAAATAAAAGAATTAGACTTCTAAGAGTCCACCCCATAGAAAATATCTTGGAAGATATTGAATATGTCATTAGGACTGTAAACCAATTAAATGAAATAAGTAACTCAACGTTAATTTCAATTATTGAACCTAAGAATCCAAAAGCATCATCCGATGATTCCTAAATCCTTGCTATGCAAGAGGAATTGAATTAGTTTACCAAGAATGATGTATAGGAACTTGATCCTAGACCAGAGGATAAAGCTGTAACTGGAACTAAATGAGTTTATAAAAATAAAATGAATGAACTATGTGAGGTCATAAGAATTAAAGCTTGACTAGTTGCATAAGGATATAGTCAGGAAGAAGGAATAGATTAAGATGAAACCTTCGCTCTTGTAGTAAGACTAGAAGCAATTAGGATTTTGCTAGCCTTCGCTAATCATAATAATATCAAATTATTTCAAATGGATATTAAAAGTGCTTTCTAAATGAATATGTTAAAGAAGACGTATATATAGAGCAATCTCCTCTCTTTGAAGACGAAAACTTCCAAACCACGTATATAAATTAAAGAAAGCATTATATGGATTAAAACAAGCCCCTAGAGTATGGTATGATAGATTAAGAACGTAATTTTTACAATCAAACTTCAAAATTGGTAAAGTAGATAATACACTTTTCATTAAAAGAAATAAAAATGATATTTAATTGGTACAAATATACGTTGATGATATAATATTTGGATCAATGAATAATCAAACGAATAAAGAATTCTCAGATATTATGACCCGAGAATTCGAGATAAGTCATACTGATGAACTCACATTTTTCTTAGGATTACAAATAAGACAACTAGAAAATGGAATATTTATTAATTAAGAAAAGTAAGCTAGATATTTAATGAATAAATACAATTTAACTACAACTAATGGAAGACCCACACATATGGCAACTATAAAGCTCTAAATAAAGACAATACATCTAAAGACGTCGATCAAAATAGTATAGAGGAATGAAAGGATCGTTATTATATATGACCGCTAGTAGACCTGATTAATGCATAGTGTATGTCTCTATGCAAGAAATCAGTCTCAACCAAAAGAAACTCACTTGAAAGCCGTAAAGCGTATTCTACGATATGTAAAACATACATTAGATTTTGGATTATTTTACCCTAAAAATCACTCATTACACTTAACGCTGAAAATGGAAAGAATTGCTTGAACATCGGATATTTATATTAAGAAGATGATAACGATAGTGAAATAATTTTGTGATTAGTGATTTGGTTTCATATACCACTTTAAATATTGAAAAACATAGCCATAATATTACTTTCAATTCCAGCAGTGGCCTTGTTTTGTATTGAGGCGGTGATGTAACGACCCGTATTTTGACGGGTAATAAATAATTTATTTTATTATTTAAATGATGGTTTGGTAATGTACAATGAGCAGAATTAAATAGTATTGAATATTTAATTAATAATAATAATAATAATAGAATAATATATTTAAATTCTGAAATAGTCGGAAATAGTGGAATTTCACAATATTGTGTAAATTAGATCATTTATAATATATAATTCAATATAGAGTTGAATTATATTAACGAACATATTATATAAACGACAGTTGAACGTATAATTATATTATAATTATAATTGAGCTCGAAATGGCGCGACAGCTCGTAATTTGGTGATTCGAACTTCAATTGAATATACAGAATCCGTTTTAAATAGGATTTCTATGAAACAAGAAACGTTCGGAGCTGGTGAAGTATATTTTTCTAATGGAAAAGAAAAATCGGGATTTCATTGTGTAGATTTTGATTTATGTCCAAATCAAATTTTCAAATAGTCGCTATGGAATTCCTTTATAATTTATAATGATTTATAAAAGGATTTCTATTTTTAATTGAATATCGGTTAACTCTGATTTTGAAATATCGAGTTATAATCCCTATATATTTATTTTGGAGCTGTAGATATTCTAGTTTGAATATATACAATAATATTTATTTATTAATATTTAATTTAATTATTTTTAAAATATTTATATTTAAATGAGTTTATTTAGAGCATTAAAAATAGCCAATTTTGCAAACAACCTCCGTTTTCGATGAAACTAATTTTGGTAGATCCGGAATATTAAATTATTGTTAGACTTCAATTTCCGTGATTTTTAGAGTTAGTATGTGGTTGTACGATTTTTAATGTGAAAAATAGTCAATAGTCTAGCTTTAAAAATACGCTGTGTGAGCAAACAAAGTCGGAAGTCGATGAAACCAGATTCCTTGGGTCTGCAATGTCGAACCATATCTGTATGTCCATTTCCATTGAAATTGGATATCGTATACGGCTAAACGGAATTTTAAATGATAAAAACTAACAGCTTCTGATTAAAAATGAATATTAAATCGAATATTAAAATATTAAAAAAATCCTATAAATAGTCCTATAAATTCTCTAACCTAAGTCAAATTATTCCAATGGTCAAAAACATCTAGCCGCCATCATTTCTTCCTCCAACAAAAAAAATCACGTCTTCTTAAAATTTCTAGAAATGAAAATAAAATCATATAAATCCTATATATATATATATTTAGATTAACCAAGTGTTTTTCTTCAACTTGGAATGGGTTTCCTTGAGCTCGACACTTGTCTGTTCGTTGTTTTCTCAGCAGTGTTACCTAGCTAGGGTTCGCGACTGGAATAGGAGCGGGAAAAGGTGGAGAAGCTGTTCGAAGTGGTGCGATCGTCAATGATCATATCTGGTGATTGATTTTGTGGTTCGAAGTCGCTACTATTTGTTGGGGATTTCGCGAAACTGAGGTCGATTGGAAGGAGGTTGTTGGTATCGGTGGGGAGCTGATGCTAGGGCGCATTGATGATGGCAACCAGGGACGATCCGGTGATGTGAGGCATCACCCGTGATTGGTCAAAGGAGCAAGTAGTTGGTCTGAAGCTTGAAAAAATGGATCGCGAGGAAGAAAGTATAAAACGACCTGTGATACTTAACAAAAAGGTAGTTAATTTTAATTAAAATCTGATTAGAAACCAATTGTCTTTATTACTTAAATCGTGTGATTGGGAATAGCAGGAGGATAGCTTTGAGTGATTCTGAAGGGAAGCATTAACAAAAATTTAACTGTTAATTTGTGGAATTTGGTTAGTGTATAAACCTTATTATTATTTTTTTGAAACAGGCTAAAAAAATAGGCCCACGGCCCAAAAGAAATCAACAAAACACCACTCCAAGGGTTAGCAAACCCTAGCCGACATAAACCACTATTATCTCAAAGTAAACTCAGTAATGGCGACATCTCTGAGGAAAACAAACATCATCGACTTCAAGGCGGCTTCCACACCATCGCTTCGTTGATATCCTTGCTTCGATTGCTTGAATCCAGCTTCCACTTAACTTCTTCGTGTCTCAGATGTATCTTTTGCTTCCTCGAAGGCAGATCAGGAGACTCGACATGAGTTGTAGAGTTTAAGTCTTTGAGATTTGAACTCTCCATCCTCTCGAAGCTTCGCTTCATGCCAAATACCTCTTTGTTGTTGTTCTCCGAGCTTTTAGAACTAATCTCTCCTTCAATCCAAGCAGATAAGTGATAGATGTGGTTGTTTAACTTGCTCTTGTAATGGTTATCACCGATTCTGTGTAAATCTCTAAACTTTTCATCCAAATTCTCCTTGTCCAGATGTTTTGCAAGATCTGGATCACTGCTGGGGGTACTATACTCTGATACAGGTAAAAACATTTGATTACTGTATGAATTTCTCATAAAAGCACGCATTCTAGGGTCAGTAATATGTTTACTTCCCTGTTTAAAATTAAATTTGTCTGCAGAGATATTAGAAGCCTCGGTGAGGACGTCAGATCTATTCAAATCATCTTTACTGGAGAGAAAATATTCGCTGTCTCCTGCAATAGGTAAGGACACAGAATTATTGTTCATATTATTTAATTTTAAAGGATGACAATTAATAATGCTGTGATTCCTCCCTTTGCAGTGATGAAGGTTGATAGCGTGGCGAGGGTAACTCTCAGCAGGTTGAGGGCATGAGGACTTTTTATTGGAGATTTGATTGCCATTTAGTAAAAATTCTTCAACTTGCTTATCTCCATCTGCATTATCCTTATAAGACGTAATTTTATGCAAGTTATCTTTTCCAAAACTGTTAACTTTTTTCATAACAATGTCACTGTCATGAATAATAGTTTTCCATATTTGAATGCTAGAAGTTTCCTTACCAGTATGAATCCTCTGATTTCTTTCTCTCCAAATATAATAAATAGAAGCAGTTAGTAAAACACAAGCTCTATTGAATTTGTAGGATTTGGGCTTAAAAAACTTAGATATGTAATCAATGCTATCCCTTATATTCAAGGCAGTATGAGAATGACTGAAACCCAGAGTGCATTTGGCATTATTCCAAATGTGCTGGGAAAAAATACAGTCAAAAAATAAATGATTGGAGCTTTCAACCTCTTTTTTACAAAAAATACATAAGTTTTCAGAACTCTTATACCATTTACAACATTTCTCTCTGGTGGGTAGTTTGTTTAACAAAGCAAAATATGCACAATGAGCCATTTTGGGACAATTTGATTTACACCAAATTATTTTATGCCAATTGACTTCAACTTCATTTCCTTGTAAAAACTCCCACACTTTTTTAAAAGAAAATTTATCCTTAGAACATAAGTTCCAATTCCAATGATCCCTATAACAATCCTGATTTATTTGAATACCCATAATGGAATTTCTAAAAATACTTGCAGCAGGGTTATTGAAAAAGCTCCAACAGTTATTCGAAATAATGCTTTGCACTTTATCATTAACCCCCCCTAAAATGTATAGGTTATTACAACTCAAAAGGTTGATTAGTGAATTGCCACTAATCCATGGGTCAAACCACAAGCTGGTTTGACTGCCATCTTTAATCTTTCTGTGCAGAAATTTTCTACCTATATCTCTGTAGTCAAGAATGTTTTCCAAACATAGGAATAATGCATTTCTTTCCTAGCAGTCCAGAAATTTTTATTATTATTTAAATATTTTGCTTTCATCCATCTAGACCAAAGAGATTTACCATCTAGAAATTTCCAAAAAAGTTTAAATTTACTAACTTCAGCAATGTCATTAATATTCCTAAGCCCAAGTCCTCCAAATTTTTTAGGCTTACAAACTATGTCCCATGCAACTTTATGATACTTACCTTTCCAAATAAAATTGGAGCACATTTTTTCAATTTTGCAAATTACACTATTAGGAATATTGTGAGATTGGACCCAATACATAACCATAGCAGTGATGACAGTATGAGTTAACTCCATCCTACCAGCTAAAGAAAGAAGCTTACCTGACCACCCCTCAAGCTTATTCTGAATCATGTCTAACAATCTAAGGCAGTCCCTGTTATTAACCTGATTGATGTTTAGTGGAAGGCCAAGATACTTGACAGGGAGATTGCCTTCTTTGAATTTTAGAAGATTCAGAATTTCCTCTTTAATAAGGACACCTTTACTAAAATAAATCTTACTTTTATTTAAATTAACAGCAAGGCCAGCATATTTTTCCATATTGACTAATATTTTGTGAACAGCAATGGCACTGTTTTTGTCTGCCTTTAAAAACAAAAGCATATCATCAACATATAAAAGGTGTGTAATGTGAGGCTTTACTCTATTAATAGGTTTAATGTTTCCCCTAAGAACTTCTAACTCCATTTGCAAAGAGAAATATTCCATAACAATTGAGAATAGGTATGGTGACAATGGGTTACCCTGCCTAATTCCTCTGTTGCTTTTGATGAAGCCTTTAGGGGAGCCATTTATCATAATAGAGTAAGTAACATTACATATGCATTCTTTAATAAGATCACAAAACCTAACATCAAAGCCCATTTTTTGCATAACAAAAATGATAAAATTTCTATTAATTTTATCAAAGGCTTTATGGAGATCTATCTTTATGCACATGAGATTACTATTTTTCATATTAAAGTTTCTAATAGGCTCATGAGCTAATAGAGAATTCTCAGAGATTAGTCTGCCAGGTCTGAAAGCGCTCTGATTTTCATAAATAATGAACTTTAAAAAACATTTTAACCTGTTACAGAGTAAAGAAGAAATGATTTTATAAACGAAATTGCAACAGGCAATTGGCCTATACTCATCAAGTCCTGATGGGTTTTCTACTTTTGGGATCAAAGTGATAAAAGTGTGATTAGTGTTCTTCAATATTTTGCCAGAATTAAAAAATTCCTTTATTGAATCACTTAAAATATACTGCATCTCTTCCCAATGGGTTTTATAAAACTTTGCACCAAACCCATCAGGACCTGGACTTTTATCATTATTAGCATTAAATATAATATTTTTAATCTCCTCTAATCTAATTGGGGCAAGCAAAACATCAGTGCTATTGCTGTTAACACAGAATTTAAATTCAATGTTAGGAAAGGTATTGGTAGGATTATCAGTGTTATAAAGAGAGGAAAAAAATTTAATAGCCTCTATCTCAATGGTGGAGGCTTCATTAATAATTTTTCCTCTAATGTCAATAATCTTACCAATATTATTCCTATTCTTTCTATAGGTCATTCTAGAATAAAAAATTTGCTAGCTTCATCACCAGCAGTTAGCCAATTAACTTTAGCTTTCTGTTTAAGGTTAACAGAGCTAATATGTAAAGCATTGACCAACTTAGCTTGAGCATTAAAAAACTTATCAGCTTTGCTTTTATCTGAATAATTAATATCAAGATCATTCTGCAACCTGTCACATTCATCCCTTATGATTTTGATGTCTTTTTTATTTCTAGAGGAGTTCCAAGTTTTTAACTTGGACTTGGCTAAATATAAAGTTTTGTTAAACCTATACTGAGCAGTGCCGTAAAAATTATTAACAAAACAACTAGAGACCACATCCTTATACTCCTTCTCTAAAACCCATCCATTCACAAATCTAAATGGAGAGTTTCTAAAGTTGTTATTTACTAAATTTATAGTAACTAGAATAGGGGTGTGATCATTAGAGTTTTGGGGCAGAGTACTGCAATTCACACTAGGAGAAAGGTTAATGAAATGCTGGTTAAATAGGACCCTATCTAATTTGCAATGTATATTCCTAAATTCACCTGATTTCCCGGTGTATTTATTTCCTACTATGTGGGGTTCTATTAAACAAGATTTCAGCATAAAACAGGCAATCCTTTCCAATTTGGAGAAAGGGATAGGGTTGCCTCCCCTTTTTTCACAGTTATGGAAAACAGTATTAAAATCCCCAATAAGAAGCCAAGGGCTGTTAATGACCTTGCTGAACTGCTCAATATAGTTCCAGAGCATAATTCTATCATTTTCAAAATTAGAAGCATAAATAAAGGTAATTTTTAAAGACAAACCACCTTTATTTTTAAAAGTACAATGAATGTATTGCATGTCAATGAAATAACTGATGAGAGACCATATGATAGGATTATGTAGAATCATAATCCTACCATTTCCTCCCATCAAGTTATTATTGATAATTCTCCAATTTGAAAATAACTTTTTATGCAGATCTTCAATCTTTTGATCACTTAGTTTATGCTCTAACAATCCTAAAATACTAGGTTTGTACTTAGCTAAAAAAATCAACTAAATTAAGCTGCCTTTCTGGGGAGTTTAACCCCCTAATATTCCAAGCAATGATGTCCATAATAAAATAATAAAAGATTAGGAAAAAATAAAGGATACAAAATACCTAAGGAGGACTACTGTGCTTTTTGCTGTCCACCTTTACTCCCAACTGTTTGTCACTCTTTTTGTAGCTGCTTTTATCTGTAGGCTTTAGTTGCTTATCCCATTTAGTATTCCTGCTGATATATTTCCTTCTGAAATCATGATCTTTATCCTCCTCTATTTCCTCTGCTGTAACAATGTCTGTTAGACTTTTTGTTCTGCCTTTTTTCCTCTTTGGTACAGGTGAAACAGGTCTGGAAGATTTAGATGCTGTTACAGTCTGGTTTACTGCCTCTTGAATGTTTTCAAGTGTGATTACAGATCTAGAAGGGGCAAGATCTTTAGCTAACAACGACGCATTGGTATAGATGGGATCAGCAGCAAGAAGATCATTGCAGAAATTTCCGATAGGCTTATCAAAATTATTTGTTAAATTTGTAATACTGCTTGAGTCCATCAAAAGGGGGGTGGGCTCAATGACCTGTTTAAGATAGGATCCCTCTTCTGCTGTGTTTACATTAATGTTTGACATGTTAATCTCCTCAGCACTTGTGGGAATTTCAGAATTAATTCCCACATTCTTGTTTGACGATTTTGAATTCTGCAGTTTCTCTGGTAGGACTGCAGTTGGCTGAATTTGTTGTATAGTTTGACATTGAGAATTTTTGCCTTCATCTGTAACGAGATTTGAGCCATCTATGTTCATGTTGTCTACAACATTCTCCAAGAAAGGACGTAGGAGATTATTTTTATTTCCCTTAGGAATTGTAGAGTTTATATCTGTCGTTATTGTGTCGATGTTACAATTACCTGAATCTTTGTTAACATCGGTGCAATTTTCATGATTTGCCTTTTCGTTTGGTTGCTCAGCCTGATCCTTGTTGTTATAACAATCATCAGTGGAGTGACCAAAGATCTTGCAAATTGTACAGCGATCTGGTATTTGCTCATAAGTAATCTGTTGTGAGATATGCTCCCCATCATGTAAGTAGATCGAGGCTTCATTCGGCAAATCAGCCTCAGCATTTATTTCAACAAGCAGGCGAGCGTAACTCAGACGAGTTTCCTTCGATGTTTGCTCATCCATTTTCAAAGGGATTCCTACAAGACTCCCTATTGCGCTGAAAATCTCTTTGTCCCATAGTCGTAGATTCAGTTCTGGAAGTCGAATCCACATGGGCATAGTGCTCAATATGTCTCGGTCTAGAACTGCTTTCTTGGACCATTTCTTTAGAATGATCAGTTTCCCGTTGATAAAATACGGACCCCCATGAAGTAGTTTCTCTCTATCTTCTACATTTGTGAACCTGAGAATAAAGAATCCATTCTCCCTTGTAAAAATCTCAAAAGAACCACTAGGGTTCCATGTTCGGACAACATAATTCCTGAAATAGTGATATGCTGGTTTCCAAATACATAAGCTACTACAGACATTGACCATTTACTTTCTGTACGTAAACAGGCTGCCTCAGAAGCCACAACTATCTTGTCTTCTCCAATAGATTTTGACAGGGGAATGAAACTCAAATCAAATTCTGAATCTTGATTACCTTTCTTAACCAGATCCGCCCAAGATGAAACCTTCAGATTAGTCCCTGATTTTATTTTAGGAGGCTGAGAAAGATCTTGAGAAGATCCAATCGGGTTATTACTTGGATCTTGAGACATTTTAGGTTGACTTCTTGGCTGCTGTCGTGCTCCATTAGAGGGAGGATAAGGCTTCTGCCTTGCTTTAAATGGGTATTCCTTCGATGACCTTGTCCCATTCTTCATATGAACAGGGGAAGTAGGATTCTGAAAGGATTTAAAACCTTTCTTTCGATTAACAACTCTGGAGAATCCCTCCTCATCCACCAAGAAATCAGGAGTGGGATGAGGGAAATGAGGAGAGGGAGAGGAGATGAGGGGGAGGTAGAAGATCCCACCTTGGAATTGGGATTATCGTCGAAAATAGGGTTCAGGAAAGAATTAGGGTTGGCAGCCATGGCTGCAGTCTCTTGAAGCTTTTTCTGAGATCAAAATTTTAAAATAACCTTAGAACCAAAACTTTATTATTATATAATAAGGGAAGTGAAGAAATGATATCGTGAGTATGGAGAGAACAAGCTGTAGTGGTCTGTACATTATAGAAGGGAAATTCAGCAACTGGTGTACATGAATTAATGGGTGTTTATGTAAGGTATCTAAACGTTGGACTTGGGGTGTTGGTTTCTAAGATTGCAATTTAAGTCCTGAAGAAGACTTAAAGAAAACCTGGGTGGAAGGTGAGCAATGAGTAGTTCTGGAAATGGGGTCTTCATTTTAAACTAGAAGAAACATGGAAGACAAAATGTAAATTGCAATTATTTTAAATCGTGGTTAATTACGGATAACAAGGTAATTAGGGATAAACAATATAATTGGTTAATTTAATTCTAATAGATTTGAACTTGTAATGATCATAACATGGTCATCCATGAACAGAATCTGACAAAAGAAGTCATGTTGGAATCAGAACAAAGAGATCTACGTTATGGAACTGACTGGGAGTGAAATGGAGCTCACTACAATTTATATTCAAATAAATTGTCTATCTGAATCAATGACAATTATCTTTATTTAACGATGATCGTCCAATGTGAGTGAATTTCACTAACTCTGTACAGTTTATTTTTTTTAAATATAATCTAGTATTGATAAATGATGATTGATTGTTGTGTATTGATTGTTTGGTTGAATTGCTGATTTATTGGTTGAAATTGTAGATAACGATATATATAAAAATCATTAATCAAATATTGATTCTGTTTATCAGAATATTTCATATTAAAATGAAATCGATGTTATTTATATTGTTTAACATCTGTGAATGCATGGAGACCGGTTGGAGGGGTCCAACTGGATTCCTCAATATTCATAATACTGTTTGTTTTCATATATTGTGATATATGATGTGATATATAATCTATGATTGATTATGATGACAGTGGTCATGTTATTTGGTATTTTAAATACAATATGAAATGCTGGAATTTAAAAGGAAAGTTTCAAAGTGAATATTGAAAAATGAAATATTTATATAAAATAAACTAGAATTATGTAAAAGGATTTATATAAAATAAAATAGAATTATATAAAAGGAATTATATAAAATAAAATAGAATTATATAAAAGCATTTATATAAAATAAAATAGTATTATATAAAAGGATTTATATAGAATAAAATAGAATTATATAAAAGGATCTATATAGAATAAATAGAAATATATAAAAGGATTTATATAGAATAAATAGAATTATATAAAGGGAATTATAAATGAGATTTAAGTGTTAGAAATAAAAAGAAGATTTGTATGAATAATTCTACAAATAAAAATATAAATAGAATTTGGGTTTGAGATATTGTTTTTAAATACGGAATCAAATTGTTTTGATTATATAAAGAAATATTATTCACATTCTATGTGAAAATTAGACGAAAGTAAATATTTTGAAAATAAAGTATTATAAAGGAATTTGGGGTTTGAATTAGGAATTTAAATAGAATTACTGAAATTAGAAACTGACTGGAAATTAGTTGAGTTGAATGGCTTTCTAGGTATCGATCTGATGTTGGTTTCGGCCTTTGGGGTTTATGCTTGGGAAGTTGTTCTCTTACTAGTTTATAGTTAGAGACTAATAGAGGCGGGAAGATATTGATGCGTGAATCAGAAGTGGAAACGTTTTCCAAAGTTAATAATGTATATTTTCTAATTTTAGAAAATAAGGAATTTATGAATATATGGAAACGATAAATGGGAAATGAAATGATGACTGATCGGTAAGATTTCCATTTGGAAATACGACCGTTGTTTGTGCACATGTTCTCCTTTGATAGTTAAATCACCGACTATCAAAGATTTTGAACATTTCTGTTGTCAATACGGAGAGACCGAGATCAGGTATATTATCTGAAAACCACTCTGTATGGGTGTTAGCGTTGCGAATCAAATATGATGAAGATAATTGAAGACGGAGTTATGCAAGGGCTGTCCTGTTTACAGAATAGTGCCTTCGGTTTGTCCAGTCTCAGTACGACCTGTATGGAAGAATGTCTGACGGAGTATATTTAATAGATCGCATAAGTTGATCTCTTCAAATGTACTTATGTTTGGTGGCGGAGGAATTCATTTCTCTTAGTTGTTTACCAGTGATATGTTTAGAGAAATCTATTTTTTATTTAGTGGGTATGATGATGTGACATTCAAAGTGAATGAATATGTGGTTTTTAAAGGATACATCTTGGCCTCTAGCCTCACAATCAGAAATGGCATAAAATCGGGTAGGTCGCATGGCTAAGTGGTTAGCTGCCAATTAGGGTGTATTGTCACCTGATCTAGAGAAATTTCATTTTGCTTCTATAATCTATTTCGATGCTGTCCCTTTTGGGAAATGGTTGCTGAACCCAATCGTTGGTGATAATACATTCGGTACACTCAAGTGAAATGAGTGACCGGTCATGTTTAGCATGGGTTACAAGATGTTCTTGTTGAACCCGGTGTATTCCTCGCTAGAGATACACTATCGGAAGGTGGTCCCATACTTGCTAGTTGGAATTCATTACCCAATAAGCGCCCACGGTTTTTGATTATAAATTATATACGTGGAACGTGAGATGAAAGCGTTTTGCTAGATGATTATTATATTGTGGTTGATAGACACTATTATAATATCAAAAGGATTTTGATAAAAGATTATCGTTACCTTCAAAAGGATTTTTGAATGATTAAATCAAATATTTTGGATTTTCAAAAGGGAAAAACCCGTTCCATGTTATATGGCATGGTCTTATGAAATATCGTTTATTTGCTAAAACTATTTTAAATTGTTTTACTCACACCAGTCTCATGACTGACCCAGAGTTTATTTTGTTTTGTTTTCCCTAAACTCTTGGGTTCCCAATTTTGTACGGGCAGTCAAGTAGCCAGGATTTACAGATGCACTAGAAGGAGCTGGAGCAGGAGGCTTCAGCAGCATCTTTATAGCTATTGTTTATTTCCGCTGTGATGTATGTCTTATACTCTAATAATGGTATTGTGTACAAATACTGTTTTATTTCAAAGTTATGATATGAAATATATTTATTCGTTCCACTGTGAGATTGATGTTTACTCTGATGTTGTGATTTTTTTCTCCTTCTTCTATTCTAATTTTCTATCTTATTTATTCTCACCCTCTAACTTCTTTCATCCGGTATTTCCGATGCTTGGATAGTCGACATTGAGTTTATGTCAATAACCAAGGTCGCAAATTCCCCGGGTCATTACAGTGGTATCAGAGCTGAAGGTTAAGTACTTACCTTGGCTCTGTGGCGTAACTCAGTAGAGGCAGGGTTAGTAGTGCCCTAGATTGAGTTTAAGTGTATATATACGAGTGAACGTATTTGTTATTTAATATAAAATGGTTTTATATTATGTAGATTTATTGGTTGAGTTGTTTATAAGTTCTGGTCAATTAGTTTGATCCACTGTATCGGTAGGAGTTTCTGAACACTCAAATACGATGAACCGACACTGTATGTTTTGAAAATAGGGTAAATGAAATAATTTTACCCAAATTATATTTTGATATAAACAAAGTATAAATATTTGAAGTATTATAGTATATTGGATGTATTGATTGTGATTATAATAAGATAAGATTATAATTGAAACGGTTATGTAAGTAACCAATCAAAATTCGTATAAGTATTACGAAGTGAATTAAATCTGAATTTAAATCAAAATCAAAATTTAAAATTTTGGAAATTTGAATAAGTGTTTGTAAATGAATATGGATTGGATATAAGAGAGATTTTAAATTGTTTTAAAGCATTGTAAATGGTATTTTGAAATGAATTTCAAAATGGAAGTGTTTAGATATGGTTTTGGAAGTGATATAGTATTGAACTCACTTCGATAGCCGGAAATAGATTCCGATGATGATCATGACATCATCGGTGTTCATTTTCGAGTTGTAAGTGACGGATTACTACCAAAAATTTTGTTTTGAATTGTTTTGAGTAAAACAAGTTGTTTGAATTTTGAAAAGGATTATTTGATTTTTTTTTGAGAAAATTAAAGTGATTTAAGAACTCCCAGGAAAAAGAATGTTGAATTATAATGGATTGATCGTTAAAATTAAAAACAGGATAAATAATACTTGTGAAAGCAAACTGAAATTGAAATTAATTATTTAATAAAGTCTATGGATGAAACTTAACGAGGTTAAGTTAATTGGATTGGTGAGTTAAGGATTTGGAATCGAGAATGAAACTCGAGTTGAAATGAGATCTGGTTTGAATATAAGCGAATGTATTGATTGGAGTTGACTAAGATGACATTGACATATGTGGCATTAACAACAGATGGAAGTAACAGAGTTGATATGCCCAACAAAAAGGTACAAGTTTATTTTCATATGAGTTTTTGATTTACTTTCGGTTGGAAATGGCCTAGAGAGGCGAGTTGTAGTTGTACCAATTGACCCGTACAAACGAGGTGCTGGCGAAATTTTTCAAAAATTTCGGGTGTAAGAAAATTTTTGAAAATTTTCATTTATAGAAATGAATTAATAATTTAATTAAAATACATTGGTTCATTGAAACTAGAGTTAAGAAGCAAACAAATAATTTTTACCCAGTTAATAGGGTTTGTTTTCTACCTTAGCAATTTCGAGGACGAAATTATTTTAAGGGGGAAAAATGTAACGACCCGTATTTTGACGAGTAATAAATAATTTATTTAATTATTTAAATGTAGGTTTGGTAATTTAAAATGACCAAAATTAAATAATATTGAATATTTAATTAATAATAATAATAGAATAATACATTTAATTTCCAAAATAGTCGGAAATAGTGGAATTTCACAATGTTGTGTGAATTGGATCATTTATAATATATAATTCAATATAGAGTTGAATTATATTAACGAATATATTATATAAACGACAGTTGAACGTATAATTATATTATAATTATAATCGAGCTTGAAATGACACGGTAGTTCGTAATTTGGCGATTCGAACTTCAATTTAATATACATAATCCGTTTTAAATCGGATTTCTATGAAACAAGAAAGGTTCGGAGCTAGTGAAGTATATTTTCCTAATGGAAGTGAAAAATCGGGATTTCATTGTGTAGCTTTTGATTTATGTCCAAATCAAATTTTCAAATAGTCCCTATGGAATTCCTTTATAATTTATAACGATTTATGAAAGGATTTCTATTTTTAATTGAATATCGGTTAACTCTGATTTTGGAATATCGAGTTATAATCCCTATATATTTATTTTGGAGCTGTATGATATTCTAGTGTGAATATATATGATAATATTTATTTATTAATATTTAATTTAATTATTTTTAAGTATATTAATATTTAAATGCATTTATTTAGAGCATTAAAAATAGCTAGTTTTGCAAACGACCTCCGTTTTCGAAGAAACTAATTTTGATAGATCTGGAATATTAAATTTTTGTATGATTTCAATTTTCGTGATTTTTAGAGTCAGTATGTGGCCGTACATATTTTTATTATGAAAAATAGTCAATAATCTAGCTTTAAAAATACGCTGTGTGAGCAAACGAAGTCGGAATTCGATGAAATCAGTCTCGTTGGGTCCATAATGTCGAACCATATCTGTATGTCCATTTCCATTGAAATTGGATATTGTATGCGGCTAAACAGGATTTTAAATGATAAAAACTAACAGCATTTGATTAAAAATGAATATTAAATCGAATATTAAAGTATTAAAAAATCCTATAAATAGTCCTATAAATTCTCTAACCTAAGTCAAATTATTCCCACGATCAAAAACATCTAGCCGCCATCATTTCTTCCTCTAACAAAAAAATCACGTCTTCTTAAAATGTCTAGAAATGAAAATAAAATCATGTAAATCCTAATCTATATATATTTAGATTAATCAATCGTTTTTCTTCAACTTGGAATGGGTTACCTTGAGCTCGACACTGGTCTGTTCGTTGTTATTTCAGCAGCGTTACCTGGGGTTGGCGACTAGAGGCGGCACGACCGATTTAAGAAGGAGGGCCAAAAGGGAATAGGAGCGGGAGAAAGTGGAGTAGATGTTCGAAGTGGTGCAATCGTCGATGATCATCTCTGGTGATTGATTTTGTGGGACGAAGTCGCTACTGTTTGTTGGGGATTTCCCGATACTGATGTTGATTGGAAGGAGGTGGTTGGTGTCAGTGGGGAGCTGATGCTAGGGCGATGGCAACCAGGGACGATCCGGTAATGTGAGGCGTCACCAGTGATCGGTCAAAGGAGCAAGTTGTTGGTCTGAAGCTTGAAAAAAACGATCATGAGGAAGAAAGTATAAAACGACCTGTAATCCTTAATAAAAAGGTAGTTAGTTTTAGTTAAAATACGATTTGAAACCAATTGTCTTTGTTACTTAAATGGTGTTACTGGGAAATGCAAGAGGATAGCATTGAGAAATTCTGAAGGGAAGAATTAACACAAATTTAACTGTTAATCTTGTGGTATTTGGTTAGTGTATAAACCTTATTATTATATAATAAGGGAAGCGAAGAAATGATGTCGTGAGTATGGAGAGAACAAGTTATAGTGGTCTGTACACTGTAGAAGAGAAATTCAGCAACCGGTGTAAATGAATCGAGGGATGGTTATGTAAGGGATCTAAACGTTTGACTTGGGGTGTTGCTTTCTAAGAATTGCAATTTAAGTCCTGAAGAAGACTTAAAGAAAACCTAGTGGAATGTGAGCAATGAGTAGTTCTGGAAATGGGGTCTTCATTTTGAACTAAAAGAAACATGGAAGACGAAATGTGAACTGCAATTATTTTAAATCGTGGTTAATTAAGGATAACAAGGTAATTAGGGATAAACAATATAATTAGTTAATTTAATTCTAATAGATTTGAACTTGTAATGATCATAACATGGTCATCCATGAACAGAATCTGACAAAAGAAGTCATGTTGGATCAGAACAAAGAGATCTACGTTATGGAACTTACTAGGAATGAATTGGAGCTCGCTACAATTTATAGCAAAATAAATTGTCTGTCTGAATCAACGACAGTTATCATTATTTAATGATGATCGTCCAATGTGAGTGAATCTCACTAACTCTATACAGTTTATTTTTTTTTTAAATATAATCTAGTATTGTTAAATGATGATTGATTGCTGTGTGTTGATTGTTTGGTTGAATTGCTGATTTATTGGTTGAAATTGTAGATAACGATATATATATATAAATCGTTAACCAAACATTGATTCTGTTTATCAGAATATTTCATATTGAAATGAAGTCGATGTTATTTATATTGGTTAACATCTGTGAATGCAGGGAGACAGGTTGGAGGGATCCAACTGCATTCCTCAATATTTATATTACTGTTTGTTTTCATATATTGTGATATATGATTTGATATATAATCTGTGATTGATTATGATGACAGTGGTTATGTTATTTGGTATTTTAAATACCATATGAAATACTGGAATGTAAAAAGGAAATTTTCAAAGTGAATATTGAAAAATGAAATATTTATATAAAATAAAATAGAATTATATAAAAGGATTTTTATAAAATAAAATAGAATTATATAAAAGGATATATATAGAATAAAATAGAATTATATAAAAGGATTTATATAGAATAAATAGAATTATATAAAAGGATTTATATAGAATAAATAGAATTATATAAAAGGATTTATATAGAATAAATAGAATTATATAAAGGGAATTATAAATGAGATTCAAGTGTTAGAAATAAAAAGGAGATTTGTATGAATGTTTCTGCAAATAAAAATATAAATAGAATTTGGGTTTGAGATACTGTTTTTAAATACGAAACCAAACTGTTTTGATTATATAAAGAAATATTATTCACATTCTATGTGAAAATTAGATGAAAGTAAATATTTTGCAAATAAAATATTATAAAGGAATTTAAGGTTTGAATTAGGAATTTAAATGGAATTACTGAAATTAGAAACTGACTGGAAACTAGTTGAGTTGAATGGCTTTCTTGGTATCGATCTGATGTTGTTTTCGGCCTTCGAGGTTTATGCTTGGGAAGTTGTTCCTTACTAGTGTACGGTTAGAGACTGATAGAGGTGGGAAGATATTGATGCGTGAATCAGAAGTGGAAACGTTTTCCAAAGTTAATAATGTATATTTTCTAATTTTAGAAAATAAGGAATTTATGAATATATGGAAACGATAAATGGGAAATGAAATGTTGATTGATCGGTAAGATTTCCATTTGGAAATACGACCATTGTTGGTACACATGTTTTCCTTTGATAGTTAAATCACCGACTATCAAAGATTTTGACCATTTTCGTTGCCAATACGGAGAGAACATGATCATATATATTATCCGAAAACCACTCTATATGGGCGTTAGCGTTGCGAATCAAATATGATGAAGATAATTGAAGACGGAGTTATGCAAGGCCTGTCCTGTTTACAGAATAGTGCCTTCGATTTGTCCAGTCTCAGGACGACCTGTATGGAAGAATGTCTGACGGAGTATATTTAATAGATCGTGTAAGTTGATCTCTTCAAACTTATTTACATTTGGTGGCTGAGGAATTCGTTTCTCTTAGCTGTTTACCCGTGATATGTTTAGAGAAATCAGTTTGTGATTTAGCGGGTATGACGATGTGACATTCAAAGTGAATGGCGATGTGGTTTGTAAAGGATACGTCATGGCGTCTAGCCTCATAACCGGAAATGGTATAAAATCGGGTAGGTCGCATGGCTAAGTGGTTAGCTACCAATTACGATGTATAGTCACCTTATCTTGAGAAATTCGATTATACTTCTATAATCTATTTCGATGCTATCCCTTTTGGGAAACGATTGTTGATCCCAACCGTTGGTGATAATACATTCGGTATGCTCAAGCGAAATGAGTGACCGGTCATGTTTAGCTTGGGTTACCAGATGTTCTAATTGAACCCGGTGTATTCCTTTCTTGAGATACACTGTCAGAAGGTGGTCCCATACCTTGCCAGTTGAAATTCATTACCCAATAAGCGCCCATGGTTTTTTATTATATATTATGTATGTGGAACGTGAGATGAAAGCATTCTGCTAGATGATTATTATGTTATGGTTAATAGACACTATTATAATATCAAAAGGATTTTGATATAAAGAATATCGTTTCCTTCAAAAGGATTTTTGAATGATTGAATCGAGTGTTTTGGATTTTCATAAGGGAAAAACCCATTCCGTGTTATACGGCGTGGTCTTATGAAATATCGTTTATTTGCTAAAACTGTTTTAAATTGTTTTACTCACACCAGTCCCATGACTGACCTGGAGCTTATTTTGTTTTGTTTTCCCTAAACTCTTGGGTGCCCAATTATGTACGGGCAGTCAAGTAGTCGGGATTTATAGATGTACTAGAAGGAGCTGGAGCCGGAGGCTTCAACAGCGTTTTTATAGCTATTATTTATTTCCGCTATGATGTAAGTGTTATACTCTAATAATGGTATTGTATATGGGTACTGTTTTATTTCAAAGTTATGTTATGAAGTATATTTATTCATTTCTCTGTGAGATTTGTGTTTACTCTAATGTTGTGATTTTTTTCTCCTTCTTTTATTCTAATTTTCTATCCTATCTATTCTCACCTTCTAACTTCTTTCATTAATTATCTGGTATTTCCGATGCTTGGATAGTTGACATTGAGTTTATGTCGATAACCAAGGTCGCAAATTCCCCGGGTCGTTATAGGTGACAATAAGACTGCAGTAGAACCGTTGAAAAGAAAATTGTTGTAACAGAGATACACATAATGTTAGGCTAAATTCGTCGTTGGTTCTCTGAAATCTCCGAGGCACGATGTGGTGATCGCTATCTTAAAACAGTATTTGCCCCTTATATTGTGTGCACGAGTAATGGCAAATCTGTTCGAAGACACAATGGAGCAGATATCGAATATCTTTAATCGACGTGATAGCTCAAAAATGACGATTCAGTATCTGAATTTATTGTTGTAGTAACAAGATAATAAAGCTATAACATCAGTTGCCTGATACAATTCCTGCGAGCAAAATTAAACAGTCTGCTGCATCGTAAGCTCATTGACATTTAAAGGCCCATCTGATCATTTGATTTAATATCTTATTATGACGCTGACTATGCGGGATGTAAATCAGATCGTATAGTAAGAGTACTAGTGGAACGTGTCACTTCTTAGGTCATTCGCTAGTCTCATAGTTTAGTAAAAAGCAAAATATAGTATCCTTGTCCACAATCGAAGCAGAATATATATATTTGCTACATTGGATTGTTCACAAGTAATATATATGCAATAAACTCTAAGAGATTTTGGATTATATATAAATAAATCACCAATATATTGTGATAATACAAGTGCTATAAATATATCTAGAAATCCAATTCGTCATTCTAACACCAAGCATATAGATATAAAACTTCATTTCCTAAGAGATAACGTAAGTAAAGAGAAAATTTCACTAGATTTCATAGAAACAGATAAATAAATAGCCGATATATTATTCAAATCTTTAAACGAAGCAACATGAACTACATTTACTAAATTAGAAGAGAGCTAGACATTTATTCCTTGAGTGAAATAGAGTAAAATTAAATATATTAATATATATAATATAATACAATACAATAAAATATAAAAATCTGAAAATTTAAAAAATACACATATGTCGACATACATGTTTTTACATCTCGACATATAACTTCCAGATTTTTAAAATTAATTCCCACCAAAAGCTAGTTGCAACCTATATTTAAACTCATTATTTCGAATTTCCTTCTTTATTTCTTCGTTTTCTCTCTGGAAAAATTCTCAAATAATTAAAACAATGGCTTCCTCTAGTAATATCAATCAAAACAACCCCATTTCGTTTCCCGAACCATCTGAAGGTCCATTTCACGAACTACGCTGGCAAGAGTCATGAAATTGGAGGAATCAATGAGGGATATACTGCAAACGGTTACTGAAATTCAAGTCTTACAAGTAAGGATGAATAAAAGCAAGAGAAGCAAGGGAAGATTATGAGAAATCTGCAAAAGTTTGTAATGGGTAATCAAACCAGTCCAATCATAATCGAAGATGATAATCATATGGAAGAAGAGGGAGATGAAGTTGAAGAAGAAGAGGAGGAAGAAGTCATGGAGGAAAAAGAGGAAGAAGAAGCGTTAAACGAAAACATGGACGAAGACGATAGCGTTATTTGCATAGGTGAAGTCTGCTTTGACAAGGATGGAAATGTAATTGAACAAAATGGAGAATTTTGTCTTCATTATCCTCATTGTCCAATTCACAAATCCTCGATTGTCAAAAAACAATAATGGTTTAATAGATTGTGTGTTTTGTACGTAAATACGAACTGTTATTGTGTGATTTGCTTGTTTGTATGCTTGAAATTAACTGATTGAATTGTTTGTATATTTTAAATTGTTTGTTTATACTTTTGATTATATAACTAAGTTATCCATTAGTTTAGAAGAAATTATAAAATTTTAAATTTAGTATTATTGTCTTAGGAAAGTTATATAAATAGAATGAGTAATTAGGATCATTATAGGTATAGATTTAGTAATTGTTTTATTCAGGGGAAGTTATATATATATATATATATTGAATTTTTAAAATCATAATTAGTTATAGAGTTAAGAAGGATATAGTTTAGTTCAGATTTTTGTTGATGACAAAGGGGGAGAAATTATATAATAGAATATAGATAAGATAGGCACAGTTTAAGGGGGAGTTAGGAAGAATTCATAGTGAAAGGGGGAGTATTCAAGAAATCAAATCATCAGGTATATCAGGTATGAATATTTTATAAACCAAGGTTGTCATCATAAAAAAGGAGGAGATTGTTGAAGAATGGAATTTTGATGACAAGAACCTTGTTTCAATTATTAACATTATTGATTATAAAACATACATCAACATATTTATCCAGAATATATATAGATATATATGCAGGAAGTATATATAGGAGATATAGAAGATTGTACAGTTTAAGAGATTCAAGATTCCAAAGAAGATACAAGATTCAAGACTCATGAGAATCAAGATATCAAGATTTCAAGAGTTCAAGAATATCAAAGTAATAGAGTCTAGTTAATATGTAAAACTCCGGTTAGCACTTTCAAATTCTATTTTCATATCTTCTTTTCAAATTATTTTCCAACTCCTTTCAAAATGATTTCAAATTATACATACATATAAGTTCCTTATATAATTTATATTATAAAGTTTTATAGTTATATACTTATATTATATAAGTGTTTACATAGTCTTGTATCATTTATATATAAAAAGTTTTATATTATATGTTTAAATTATATATAACTATGTTTTTCCACTTAATAAATTATATTTTAAACAACTAGTTTTGTTTCAAGAATGTCCAGAATATATATATACACATTGTGTGATGACCTCCCATAACTGTAACGTCCCGCATTTTATCGGTTCGTATTTGAATGTTTAAAACAGTTTAAATATTGAATTCAGAATATAAGTGGAATTATATATTAATTAAAACGAAGTTAAATGTATAAAAATATATATTAAATATAATGGAGCCCTTAATATCGCGGCAGTTCGTAAATTAACGTTCTGAACTTCAACTGAGTGTACCGGACTCGTTTTGAATCGGATTTCTTCGAAACAAGAAACGTTGGAATCTATTGAACTGTATCTTCCTAACAGAAGTGAAAAACCAAGATTTCGGCGTATAGATTGCAAGATATGTCCAAATCAAATATTCAAAAAGTCGCTGAAGAAATCGTATATATCGACCGTAACGGTTATTTGAATATAACTTGATATCGGATTCGAATTTGGACAAGGTTCTTTTGAGGCGCAACGATAATTTAATTTTTAAAATTTTACTGTAATTTTTAATTAATTAAATGAGCAACTTTTTATTTGGAGTATTGTGTACCATGTCTCGGTATTTCGGGATTTCAAAATACGAGTTAATCTACCGGTATTATTACATTTTTGGGATCGTGACACCTCATTGAGCACGATCGTAATCTTACTTCTGTCCGTGGCAGCTCATATATGAATGGAATTCAGTTTGTATACATGACACTATACTTCATCCCTAAGATAAAATATGTATATATATATATATATTTAATATGCAGATATTTTCTCCACAAAGAGTACTGCCACCATGACCCTAAGATTAGCAACTTTAGGTTCCTACCATAAGAACGTGCCAACCCATCACGCAGCAAACAGTGCCTAACCTAGTTGATGTACAAACCCTATTACTTCACAGCGAAGGAAATGCAAACCCATAACCTAACCTAGAACTAAGGTACCTGCTACTGCTTAACAATTAAGTTTCTCAACAATATAAATACATCATCCCCTCTTCTTTGTTCTTCACGTAAAAAGCAAACCAATTGGAAGAAAATCAAATTAAAAACCCCTCTTAAAATATGGAAGTGCGGATCTGGGTGGCAGCGAATAGTCGGGAGTGGAGCAGTATACTAGAAAAGCTGAAGGGTATGAACAAAAAGAGAGAAGTGAATGTGAGCTTGAGAGGAAGGGGATTCATTGTATGCATGGAAATGGGAGTGTACAGAACGGAAATTCATGAGAGCATGAACATGGCGACAACCTGGTACAAGGCGAATGGGAATAAGACGAGTGTTGTGAAACATATTTTAAAGAAGGAAGATGGAGGGTATATATATTTGCTGGAGCTTGAAATGAAAAGTGGTGAAGGACGTGGTATTTAATAAACGAAATAGTATAAAAGAAATGGGGATCCATCGCTGAGCTGATGTGTTTCAAGCACGAAGTAGTGCGGGTATGAAATACTTGGAGCAGACAGGTTGGGAGGCTTAAGGGAATGAGGTGTAAATGGTACGGTTTGAAGGGGTGTGCTACTTTTGAGAAGGTGAAAGAACAGAGTAGGCGGTTGGGAAAACGTGAAAAATGTGAAGTGGGTTACGTGCGTGAATTAATGGGAGGGAAGGCGTTCATGTAAATGCTTACAGGCAGTGAGCGAAAGTGTTGATAATAGTGATTTCTTTTGTTGTTATATGTGTGCAAACGGGATCGACAGTAGCCATGAAAAAGAGGAAATAAAGGAGCAGCGTTGGTTCTGTACCAGGGAAGAAGGGAATATTGTATATGTTTGGTGCGTGGGCCGAAGTAGAATGCAGTGTTCTTGGCGGTATGGGCTTTGAAGGGTATTGGGCTCGTTATAAATGTTGTCAGAATGGATCACCGTCTATTGCGTTGAATTCATATGGGCGAAGGCTTTGAAAGCAGTGAAGGACGGGTTTTGTTTGATTGAATGGAGCTGTGCAAAGTTGAAAATGGTGGTCTGGAGAGATGTGGTGACCATTTCAGATATTGGCGGAATTAAACGTCTGATATAATCAACCAACGCAAATCGTTATTTAACGGTTAACGCGCCAAGGTGAGCAAAATCACTAACTCTGATCTATTTTAAATTATTTTAATTATATTTTAATGTTGTTTGAATGCTGTGTGATGGTCGATTTGGTAGATTGCAATTAATTTGGTTGAATATTATATACCGTTACATATGTACACATCATCGATTGGACACTGATTCCACCGATTAGAATATCCCCTAGTATAGAGTTAGTGTAAATTGTGTTGACTGACATCTGTGGATGCGAAAACCGGTTGGAAGAATCCGACCGGATTCCTCAATATTTGTATGTACTATTTGTTGTATAGTATTTATATATACGACCTGAACCTAAATAACAATATTAGTAATTATAATCTGATAGGCTAGTTAATATTTAGTTTTAAACCAACAAATTATAATAGGATATGTAATCAGTATTTAGTTATAAACTTGATATTGATTTAATAAGAACCTGACTTAGAAACAGAGTTTATCAAATGAAATGTGAATATGGCAGCGTATTGTAGTAGTTATAAAAGAGAATATAGCAGCGTATTGCAATAGCTATAAAAGAGAATACAACAGCGTATTTCAGTAGTTATAAAAGAGAATATAGCAGCGTATTGCATTAGTTATAAAGGAAAGGATAGCAACATTAGTTAAAATATAACGGTTTTAAAGTAAGTCGATAAGTTATAATGTTTTATAAAGATATACTGAGCATGATAAGGAAGGTGATATAGTTTTAAAGAAATTAGAACCCGTTGTACGTTGGTTGAGTTGAGTAACTTTTGAGGCGTCAATCTGATGTTGGTTTCGGCCTTCGGGGTTGATACTTAGAAATTTATTCACTTACCGATTTATAACGAGGAACTAATAAAGTAGAAATGAAGGGAAGTAAGGAAGAGTTTATAGAAATATGGGAAACTAGAAAGTTAGTATTAAATAAAAGGGCCAGTGTTTGTGAATGGATGTTTGTTTTTACTTCGATAGTTAAATAACCGACCATCGAAGTGTTTTGACCATCGTGTCAATACGGAGAGACCGGTTGGATATATTATCCGGAAACCACTCCGTATAGGCATAAGCGCTGCGAATGAGATATGCTAAAGATAATTGAAGACGGAATTAAATGCAAGGGTCGTCCAGTTCCAGAATGGTGCTTTCTGTTTGTCCAGTCCCAGGGCAACTTGTATGGACGAGTGTCTGACAGAGTATTTCCAACGGTCATGCCGTTGATTTTACGAATATACCAAGTTGGTGGGGAGAAGATAACTTCTCTTTATTCTACACCCAGTGTGCATTTGTGTAATCAATGTGTGATTACGGATTTGACGATGTGACATTCAAAGTGAATGGTGATCAGATGTTCTGAAGATAGACGTAGCCTCTAGCCTCACAACCAGGAAGTGGCAGAAGTTGGGCTAGGCAGCATGGCTAGTTGGGTCATCCCCAAGCAGGGTGTATTGTCACCGATCCAGAGAAAATTCATATTTATACTTCTTTTCGATCTGTATCTTCGGATGACGGTTGGATGGCCTACAACCGTGGTGGCAATATGTTCGCGACACTCAAGCTAAATGAGTGAGCGGTCATGTGTGGCCGGGTTGCAAGACGTTCTTGTTGAACCCTGAGTGTATCCCTCTAGAGTACACTATTCAGAAGGTGCTCCCATACCTTGTCTGATGAAATCCATTCTCCGATAAGCGCCCTGCGGTTTATGATTTTATAATATATATGTGGAACGTGAGATGCAAGCGTTTTGCTACTCGATTATTTAATTGAGTAGACATTATTATAATATCACTGGGGTTTGATATCAAAGTATTTTGGATTATAGTAAGGTAAAAACCGTCCATGTTTATGTGTGGGCTGGTCTTACTATTATCTTTTTGTTTGAAAAGGATTTTCAAAGTTAAACAGTATGGTTGGAATTTACTCACACCAGTCCCATGACTGACCCAGAGTTTATTTTGTTGTTTTCCCTAAACTCTTGGGTGCCCAAATTTGTACAGGCAGTCAAGTGTTTCATGCTTTTACAGATTCACTTGGAGGAGCTAGAAACAGAAGGCTCCACCCTTAGTATTTAGAGATTATTTCTGCTGTGATAAGATGTATTGTACTCTGATAATGGTATGTATATACAATACAGTTTTGTATTCAAAGTTATGTTATATAATACATTTTATTTGTTCCGCTGTGAGTTTCGTGTTTACTCTGATTCTGATGTTCAGTGATTTCTTCTTCTTCTATTCTATTAGTTCTATCTTTTCTATCTCATCCTCTAAATTCTTCTATTAGTGTCTCGGTATTTTCGATGCACGAGAAATTGACAGTGTATTTATGTTGATTTTCTGGGTCGAAAATCGCTCCGTTACAGTTGGTATCAGAGCTGAAGGTTAAGTGATTACCTTGGCTCTGTGGCGTAACTCAATAGAGATGGAGTTAGTAATACTCTAGATTGAGTTAAGTGTATATATATGAGCGCGTATTTGTGATTAATATAAAAACTGTTTTATAATGTGTTGACTGGTCAGTCGAGTGGTTTATGAGTTCTGGTCGAAACATTAATGCAAACTGAGTCGATAGGTGTTTCTAAACTCTTGAACAGAGTAATTCGACACAGTATGTTTTGAAAAGAGGGTAAATGAAATAATTTTACCCAAAGTATATTTTGATATAAAAATAAGTGTATATCTTGATATTATCTAATATATATCAGATGTTGATCATTATTTTGATCAAATAAGATTTATAATTGAGTTGGTTATATAAATAACCAATCGAAATATTATATGCAAAATCAGATGAACTGAATCTGAATCTGAATTTAAAACCAGAATTGAAATAAAACTCTAGAAATTTGGAAAAGAATTGGAAATGATATTGGATTGAATATATGGAAAATTTAAAATCCTGGGAGAGATTTGGAAATATTTTCCAAGCATTTTGAAAGATATTTTGTAGTGATTTCAAAATGAAAATATTTGAAAAATAAGTTTTGAAGTAATATAGTACTAAACTCACTTCGATGGCTGAAAAATAAATTTCGATGATGATCGCGACATTATCGGTGTTCATTTTCGAGCTGGTAAGTGACAGATTACTACCAAAGATTTTGTTTTAAATTATTATGAGGTAACAAGTTGTCAGAAATTCAAATGTTTTGAATTATATATGATTTCAAGCTGATTTGAAATAAATCCCAGGAATTTGAATTTTGAAATAAAAATTTACTTATGAAGTAAATAAATAGAAATTTAACTAAGTCAAACAAAATCGGTTTGGATTAGAGATAATCTGAAATGAAATTAAATTGATGGATCAAGAGTTAGAGTTGAGTTTGGAATAGAAGTTTGAATGGAGTTTGGCTTAAGTGGATGATTTGGTTCGAGGAAAGTTTGGTTGGAAATCGATTGGAAATGAAATTGTTTATGTTGAAGAGATAGCAAATGGAAGAGATAAAGTAGGTTACCCGACCAAAAAGGTACATGTTAATATACGAATATGAGATTTGTATGAGTCTGTTCGACAAGACGTCTGGCTGTTTGTTTTCTTTGGAATTAGAGATGGCCTAGAGAGGCAAGCTGTAGTAGTACCGACTGAGCCACGCAAAAGGAGACACTGGCGAAATTCCCTGAAAATTTAAGCCGTTAGGAAATTTTCAGAATTTTGAAAATATTCGAAATAAGAAGTAATTAATATTGGAATTAATCAGTTCAGTCGAAACTGAAATTATGAAGTAAATAAAAAAGATTTTAAACCTGTTTATAACAGAGATTGTAGTATATTCCCTATCTTAGCAATTTCGAGGACGAAATTATTTTAAGGGGGAAGGACTGTAACGTCCCGCATTTTATCGGTTCCTATTTGAATGTTTAAAACAGTTTAAATATTGAATTCATAATATAAGTGGAATTATATATTAATTAAAATGAAGTTAAACGTATAAAAATATATATTAAATATAATCGAGCCCGTAATATCGCGGCAATTCGTAAATTAACGTTCTGAACTTCAACTGAGTGTACCGGACTCGTTTTGAATCGGATTCCTTTGAAACAAGAAACGTTGGAATCTGTTGAACTGTATCTTCCTAACAGAAGTGAAAAACCAAGATTTCGGCGTATAGATTGCAAGATATGTCCAAATCAAATATTCAAAAAGTCGCGGTAGAAATCGTATATCGACCGTAACGGTTATTTGAATATAACCTGATATCGGGTTCGAATTTGGACAAGGTTCTTTTGAGGCGCAGCGATAATTTAATTTTTAAAATTTTACTGTAATTTTTAATTAATTAAATGAGCAACTTTTTATTTGGAGTATTGTGTACCATGTATCGGTATTTCGGGATTTCAAAATACGAGTTAATCTACCGGTATTATTACATTTTTGGGATCGTGACACCTCGATGAGCACGACCGTAATCTTACTTCTGTCCGTGGCACCTCATATATGAACGGAATTCAGTTTGTATACATGACACTATACTTCATCCCTAAGATAAAATATGTGTATATATATATATATATATATATTTAATATGCAGATATTTTCTCCACAAAGAGTACTGCTACCATGACCCTAAGATTAGCAACTTTAGGTTCCTACCATAAGAACGTGCCAACCCATCACGCAGCAAACAGTGCCTAACCTAGTTGATGTACAAACCCTATTACTTCACAGCGAAGGAAATGCAAACCCATAACCTAACCTAGAACTAGGGTACCTGCTACTGCTTAACAATTAAGTTTCTCAACAATATAAATACATCATCCCCTCTCCTCTGTTCTTCACGTAAAAAGAAAACCAAATGGAAGAAAATCAAATTAAAAACCCCTCTTAAAATATGGAAGTGCGGATCTGGGTGGCGGCGAATAGTCGGGAGTGGAGCAGTATACTAGAAAAGCTGAAGGGTATGAACAAAAAGGGAGAAGTGGACGTGAGCTTGAGAGGAAGGGGATTCATTGTATGCATGGAAATGGGAGTGTACAGAACGGAAATTCATGAGAGCATGAACATGGCGGCAACCTGGTACAAGGCGAATGGGAATAAGACGAGTGTTGTGAAACATATTTTAAAGAAGGAAGATGAAGGGTATATATATTTGCTGGAGCTTGAAATGAAAAGTGGTGAAGGACGTCGTATTTAATAAACGAAATAGTATAAAAGAAATGGGGATCCGTCGCTGAGCTGATGTGTTTCAAGCACGAAGTAGTGCGGGTATGAAATACTTGGAGCAGATAGGTTGGGAGGCTTAAGGGAATGAGGTGTAAATGGTACGGTTTGAAGGGGTGTGCTACTTTTGAGAAGGTGAAAGAACTGAGTAGGCGGTTGGGAAAACTTGAAAAATGTGAAGTGGGTTACGTGCGTGAATTAATGGGAGGGAAGGCGTTCATGTAAATGCTTACAGGCAGTGAGCGAAAGTGTTGATAATAGTGATTTCTTTTGTTGATATATGTGTGCAAACGGGATCGACAGTAGCCATGAAACAGAGGAAATAAAGGAGCAGCGTTGGTTCTGTACCAGGGAAGAAGGGAATACTGTATATGTTTGGTGCGTGGGCCGAAGTAGAATGCAGTGTTCTTGGCGGTATGGGCTTTAAAGGGTATTGGGCTCGTTATAAATGTTGTCAGAATGGAACACCGTCTATTGCGTTGAATTCATATGGGCGAAGGCTTTGAAAGCAGTGAAGGACGGGTTTTGTTTGATTGAATGGAGCTGTGCAAAGTTGAAAATGGTGGTCTGGAGAGATGTGGTGACCATTTCAGATAATGGCGGAATTAAACGTCTAATATAATCAACCAACACAAATCGTTATTTAACGGTTAACGCGCCAAGGTGAGTAAAATCACTAACTCTGATCTATTATAAGTTATTTTAATTATATTTTAATGTTGTTTGAATGCTGTGTGATGGTCGATTTGGTAGATTGCAATTAATTTGGTTGAATATTATATACCGTTACGTATGTACACATCATCGATTGGACACTGATTCCACCAATTAGAATATCCCCTAGTATAGAGTTAGTGTAAATTGTGTTGACTGACATCTGTGGATGCGGAAACCGGTTGGAAGAATCCGACCGGATTCCTCAATATTTGTATGTACTGTTTATTGTATAGTATTTATATATACGACCTGAACCTAAATAACAATATTAGTAATTATAATCTGATAGGCTAGTTAATATTTAGTTTTAAACCAACAAATTATAATAGGATATGTAATCAATATTTAGTTATAAACTTGATATTGATTTAATAAGAACCTGACTTAGAAACAGAGTTTATCAAATGAAATGTGAATATGGCAGCGTATTGCAGTAGTTATAAAAGAGAATATAGCAGCGTATTGCAATAGCTATAAAAGAGAATACAACAGCGTATTTCAGTAGTTATAAAAGAGAATATAGCAGCGTATTGCATTAGTTATAAAGGAAAGGATAGCAACATTAGTTAAAATATAACGGTTTTAAAGTAAGTTGATAAGTTATAACGTTTTAAAAAGATATACTGAGCATGATAAGGAAGGTGATATAGTTTTAAAGAAATTAGAACCCGTTGTACGTTGGTTGAGTTGAATAAATTTCGAGGCGTCAATCTGATGTTGGTTTCGGCCTTCGGGGTTGATACTTAGAAATTTATTCACTTACCGATTTATAACGAGGAACTAATAAAGTAGAAATGAAGGGAAGTAAGGAAGAGTTTATAGAAATATGGGAAACTAGAAAGTTAGTATTAAATAAAAGGTCCAGTGTTTGTGAATGGATGTTTGTTTTTACTTCGATAGTTAAATAACCGACCATCGAAGTGTTTTGACCATCGTGTCAATACGGAGAGACCGGTTGGATATATTATCCGGAAACCACTCCGTATAGGCATAGGTGCTGCGAATGAGATATGCTAAAGATAATTGAAGACGGAATTAAATGCAAGGGTCGTCCAGTTCCAGAATGGTGCTTTCTGTTTGTCCAGTCCCAGGGCAACTTGTATGGATGAGTGTCTGACAGAGTATTTCCAACGGTCATGTTGTTGATTTTACGAATATACCAAGTTGGTGGGGAGAAGATAACTTCTCTTTATTCTACACCCAGTGTGCATTTGTGTAATCAATGTGTGATTACGGATTTGACGATGTGACATTCAAAGTGAATGGTGATCAGATGTTCTGAAGATAGACGTAGCCTCTAGCCTCACAACCAGGAAGTGGCAGAAGTTGGGCTAGGCAGCATGGCTAGTTGGGTCATCCCCAAGCAGGGTGTATTGTCACCGATCTAGAGAAAATTCATATTTATACTTCTTTTCGATTCTGTATCTTCGGATGACGGTTGGATGGCCTACAACCGTGGTGGCAATATATTCGCGACACTCAAGCTAAATGAGTGAGCGATCATGTGTGGACGGGTTGCAAGACGTTCTTGTTGAACCCTGAGTGTATCCCTCTAGAGCACACTATTCAGAAGGTGCTCCCAAACCTTGTTTGTTGAAATCCATTCTCCGATAAGCGCCCTGCGGTTTATGATTTTATAATATATATGTGGAACGTGAGATGCAAGCGTTTTGCTACTTGATTATTTAATTGAGCAGACATTATTATAATATCACTGGGGTTTGATATCAAAGTATTTTGGATTATAGTAAGGTAAAAACCGTCCATGTTTATGTGTGGGCTGGTCTTACTATTATCTTTTTGTTTGAAAAGGATTTCCAAAGTTAAACAGTATGGTTGGAATTTACTCACACCAGTCCCATGACTGACCCAGAATTTATTTTGTTGTTTTCCTTAAACTCTTGGGTGCCCAAATTTGTTCGGGCAGTCAAGTGTTTCAGGCTTTTACAGATTCACTTGGAGGAGCTGGAAACAGAAGGCTCCACCCTTAGTATTTAGAGATTATTTCCGCTATGATAAGATGTATTGTACTCTAATAATGGTATGTATATACAATACAGTTTTGTATTCAAAGTTATGTTATATAATACATTTTATTTGTTCCGCTGTGAGTTTCGTGTTTACTCTGATTCTGATGTTCAGTGAGTTCTTCTTCTTCTTCTTCTATTCTATTAGTTCTATCTTTTCTATCTCATCCTCTAAATTCTTCTATTAATGTCTCGGTATTTTCGTTGCTCGAGAAATTGACAGTGTATTTATGTTGATTTTCTGGGTCGAAAATCGCTCCGTTACAGTAACCCTTTTACTAAACAAGAGGAATAATGACTTAAAAACGTGCCAGGCGGCTATGGATGATCATCAAGGTATGATAGCACAACCGGAACCTGTCGTAGAACTCATAGCGCAAGGATAAATTATAATAGAACAAATACAACATGTGGAAATTATGGAGCATCATATAAAAAACTTTTGAAACTTTCTCAACATCCTGAGAGATTATCCATACATCATAGGAAATATCAAGGTTTGTACATGAAACCTCACTATAACACTCATAGAGTAACACAAACAGCGGAAACTAAAATACTACTTAGTAATGAAACTGGTACGTAAGCCTCCAGCTCGCCACTGATCTGCAACATCTTCCTCACCAAGATATCACCTGTTACCTGCCACCTAGTCTGCCCATGCACAACCGAAAGACCAGCCCAAGGTAATAAGAGGAAAACATAAAACCTTGAGTCAGAAAACAACCTTAGTGAGCGATAAAAACAGCTAACAAACATCAATAATAAAGTGTATGAGAATGGATAGATAAACATGTCACGGATTGCTGAATGTATCGTTAAGGCAAAACAAACACTAGAGGGGAGGGTGGTGAATTGTGTTTTTGAGAATTTAATCAAAATCTAAAACTTATGTGAACTACTATATGAATCAAACACCACAAACACAATCGCAGACACTGATTCAAACACAGACACAAAAATAAACAAAAATAAAAATGCAGAAAAGGAAAGAACACACAGGATTTTATACTGTTTTGGAATTGCTCCTACGTCCAGTCCCACGCTATCAATATCCAATTACAACCCTCCTTGATTTCACGGCTACAAGGGATACCACCGTTTCCATCCACATACTTGATCAAGTATACCTTCCTTGATTTCACGACTACAACACCGATTACCCGTCCTTGATTTCACGGTTACAAGGGATACCACCGATTCCTTTACACAACCCAAACTATTACAAACAACCCTATAATGCTTCAATAGCACTTGATTCAAAAAGTAATAAGTAGAGAATGTAAAGAGAAGAAGATTAGTGAAAACAGAATTGAATTTGGCAGAGTATAGGTGTAGAAATCATAAAAATGATAAGAAATAATGGTGTAATGAAAGAGAGTGAGAGTGGAGAAGAAGGAGTAGTTAAAAATTCGAATTCAAGCCCTTTTTATAGTTTGTGGAATTGCAATGCTTCAGAACCGTCACAATTAGTGAAAAGACGTTTCCTTTCAAAATTGAAAAAATAACAGTTATATGTCGACATAGTGTTTTTCTTGTGTCGACATACACCTAGTGTAAAATTAATTTTTGAGCATTTTTCAAGTATTTTGATATAAATATAATTCTGGAAATTCTTAAATTAAAAATAGTGTTATAAATTAATATTATAAAGTAGGAAGTCATACGAAAATATAAATATAAACTATATAAACATATTTATAAAATTATAAAGTTTAAAACTATACAAATAAAAAAATATAAATATATAAAACTTATAATCTTTGAGTTTGAAAACAAAAGTAAAGTGAGAAAGAAAAGATAGAAAATAAAATAGAGAAGATTGAAGATAGAATTTGGAAACAGAATTTGAATTTGAACCTGCAGTACTATTTAGAGTCTTACATAATCTAGACTCTATAACTATACTAGTCTTGAACTCTTGAAATCTTGAATACTCATGAGTCTTGTAATATCCTTAAATTCTGAATCTCTAATATCTTTAAACTGTACAGTCTTCAGTGATATTTCCTATATATAAATCCTTCATATATGTATATGTTTATATATATATATATATATATATATATATATATATATATATATCCTATACAAAAGTGTTAGTATGTATTTTATAATCAATTAATATTGAAATAAGGTTGTTGTCATCAAAACTCCATTCTCCAACAATCTCCCACTTTTTGATAATGAAAACCTTAATTTATAAAATATCATACCTGTATATACCTGTTGATGATGATCCTTCAAATACTCCCCTTGTCTATATGAATCCTATAAACTATGTTTATATTTTATAATTTCTCCCCATTTGGCATTATCAAAACGAAATTCTAAAACTACTCCCCTTAAATTTTATAACTATCAAAACAAAATATATTAGACAATAAGTGACTAATGATATTAACCCTTAATCCAAAACCAATTCAAAATAGAGTACTCCCCCTTAATCTATACAATAGTAATTCCCAGCAATATGATGATTAAGGACAAATCAATCCAAGTATTATAATTACATATGATTGTTTGATACAAATCAAATCACGCCACACCATATGTCTTAATATATATATACAAGTTTCAAATCAAAGAATCCTAATCAAACAAATCAATCAAATCGTACCGAATAATTAAACGTTGCTTGGGACTTCAACCCAACCGTCTTCTCCAAAGATAGGATCCTTCATAATGACTTCCCAATCCTCATCTTTTTTGGTTGGCGGAGCCTTTGTGAGACTGTTATCTTCATCTCTGAAAAGAGAGGAGATTAGCCATCGCATTGCATCAACATGCTTCTCATGTTGTTCAAACATCTTTATTTGGCTTAATTCGAGATAACGCTGGTTTCATAGAATGATAGAGAGAATATTTTTGAAGGAATTTAAGGTTCTTCTAGATTCTCACTTAGATTATGATTAGGATTTGCCATGGATTGGATGAGAAATGTATAAGAAAGAAGGAGGAATGGAATAATGATTTTTTCTGGAAGAAATAGGCTTAAATAGGGACTGGAATTCATTGGATTTTGAATGGACTGAGTAGTTATTTTAATTTTAAAATTTGAAACAATTTGAAAATATGGCAGTTATATGTCGACATATACTTATTTGTATGTCGACATACTACAGTGAAAAATTTGGAAAATTTCAAATTTTGAATTCTTTTGAACTCTATTATATTATAATTATTTCTAAATTTTTACAAAGACTTAAAGATGATTTTAACATAAGTAAAACTCCATTCATTACTTAATAGAAAGAAAATACATTCAACTAATCAAGACACACTTTAAATACGAGATTCGAAAGAAAATACAAGGAAATATAAGTGAATACATAAAGATAGATTAAACTAGATAAACTAGTTTTCAGATGATGATGAGGGAGGTGAGATTCCAAGCTTTCTTCTCATCTTAACCATGAATTAGGATATTTTAGAAAGTTTCTTATTAAGCATCTTTTGATTTTTGGCGATTTTCACTTGATTTTGAATAATCGTCTCTTTGTAAATGCGTTTAGTATCGGTTGGATACTCAACAGTTTCTATAGAAGTCGCCTCTTCTTCAACTTCTATTGGCTCTTGTTCTTGTTGAATTCAAGCTTGTTTTTCTTCGAATGTCTCATACGGTTTGAAAGTGAGAGGAATTTGCATGAGATGAATGTTTGATGAGTCAAACACTTTTCTAGGCACAAATTCTTCTCCATAAAGATCAATATTAAAGTATTTGAAAATACGAGTGAGATAAACACCATAGTAGAGAGTGTTTTCTCTTGATGATAATTCTATGGGCTTAATTTCATTTAAGAACATTTCAGTCCAATTGATAGTATATCCACCCATAATAGTAGAGAGAGCCTTTTGGACTTTGAGAGTTAGATTGTTGAAATTTCAAAAACGGGGAGTGATGGTATGTTGAAGGAGAACATTGATAATTCTTGTTTTTGGACGAAAGAAGCGATTTTTGAATTCCTTTGGAGCACCATCTTCAAATATGTCGTGGTAGGTTTCCAAATCAATTTCGTTGATAATAAAATCCGAAAAATCCGAGCCCGTGCTTCTACAATTTAGAATAGTGCCTAAGAGTTCGACATCGAGAACAATTTGAGTGCGTTTGACACTAATCCAAATTTGGTTTTCGTTACCTTCGTAAAATCCGCAATTGAGATTCGCATAGAACATCTTGATGGGTTTGGGATAACACACTTTTTCGTTGTCACTAGAATCAAATAAACTCAAGACTTTGTTGTGTTTGAAAAGAGAGACGAGATCATAAGAGGGGAAATCGCTGAAGGCGGTGAAAGTACCCGTGTTAACTTTAGCATTTTCTAAGTAGTTACATATGCTTTTATAGCCTCTTTGACATTATAAAGATAACCTTTGATGACTTTGGTTATCTTCAAATTTTGAGATGAACTAGAGGAAGCCATTGAATTGATAGTTTTGAAGAGAATAGATATGAAGAGTATTGATTTGAGTTGTGTATGAAAGGTAGAAAGAGTATATGTATATATAGAAATTGAATGGATATGAATTGAATAGATATGAATTGAATAGATATGAATTGAATAGGCACAACTTTTTAGGCTTAAATGACATATTTTCAAACCTTGGGAGTTGGTGAAAAGTTGGAAGGAAGTTTGAAAGTTTAAACCTTTGAATTTCAAAAATGGCCAGATATGTCGACATAGACATATTTTTATGTTGACATATATGTCTACTTTCAAAGAAAATTAATTTTTTGTGAATGGAAATTTATATTATTGATTTATATTCCAGGTTTAACGATTTCCTGAAATAATTCTAATCCTAATAATGACACTAACAATTTATTTTATTGTTTTATTTGTTATTTATTATTATTATTTTGAATTTAAATATTCAATTTTGAATTTCAAATTTCAAGTTTAAAATTTAAAGTTTTTAAATACAAATCAAAGCAAACAAACAAAGCAACCATTCAACCAAATAAAATTAGAAATTAATTAAGGCGCACCCGGTTTTTAGATCCTTTTCTTTGAAATTTTCTGAATTCTGAACGGTCGTAAAGCATATATTCGTATTTCTGGTTTTTGGTTCTTCATCACTTGACGATGAATCTGAATCATCTAATGTTGCTGCGTATGCTTTCTTTCTCTTTCTTGACGAATTGCTGTTGTTTTTAATTCAATAGATTTCTTCTCATTTGGCCTATTTTCTTTTCTTTTCTGTAATTGGACTTCATAAGACATCATATTTCCGATTAACTCCTCAATCTTCATTACATTCACATCATTGGCTTCTTCAATTGCCAAAGTTTTCTGATACCATTCTGGAGTTAATGAACTTAGTATTTTTCTGACTTAATCAGTTTTAGAATAAGTTTTTCCAAGTGTTGTTTATGAATGCATTATCTCTTGAAATATGCAATACATATCTGAAATAGACTCATTCTCGTTCATTTTGAATAACTCAAACTAATTTACTAACATTGCTATTTTAGTTTGTTTAACTTTACTAGTTCCTTCATGAGTAACTTTTCAAGTTCTCCAAATTTCATAAGCAGTTTTACATACTGACACTCTATTAAACTCATTCTTATCTAGTAAACAAAATAACATATTCATGGCTTTAGAATTGCTTTATGGATCAGCCTTTTGTTCATTTGTCCAATGTGCAAAGCAGTTGTGGGTTCAACAAATTCATTTTGTGTACTATTCCATGTGTCTAATCCTACAGACTGTAAATATATTTTCATTATATATGCCCAATATGAAAAATTACTACCATTAAACAATGGTAGTCTAACAGTGGACTGACCCTCTACAAAAGACCTAGTATTACTACCAGTGTTGGTTGCTATTATCACAATTTTAAAAAATCAGATTATGAACTTTTTGAAAGACCTTGCTCCGATACCAATTTTTAGAGGTCATCACCAACCAATGGCCTAACCTGCAACCGTGGCCTATCAACGATACCTCAGAACTAATTTCACGGTTAGCCTCGCTCCTCAACCAACCCACTCACGGGGACATGTAGGAGTAAGAGTCCCCTACCCTCCACCAAACAGCCGAGCGAGAACCCCCTATCATGTTCTCTAACTAGCTCCGATACCAGTTGTTAGGGATTGCGGAATGGGTCGTTAAGGCAAAACAAACACTAGAGGGGACGGGGTGAATAGTGTTTTTGAGAATTTAATCAAAACATAAAACTTATGTGAACTACTATATGAATCAAACACCAAAAACACAATCACAGACACTGATTCAAACACAGTCACAAAAATAAATAGAAATAAAATGCAGAAAAGGAAAGAATACACCGGATTTTATACTGGTTTGGAATTGCTCCTACGTCCAGTCCCATGCAACGCTAGATTGCGTAGAGTTTTATTGCTAAAGATCTCGAAAACTTGGATATGGCATTATTAGAGACCCGGCTCGATGAACATCCCGGGTCGGCATCAGTCGGCTAGACCCATTCTCTCAATTCACTATCAGTTTCGGCTCGAAGACCCCGGGTAAGCATGACTCGGGTCGGCATACCACACCGGGCACATTTCGGATCGAGGCTCCCTAGATAAGACATACCAAGCCGACCCAAACCTTGGAGTAGTTACCAATGATGGAAAACTCGGTCAACGTTGTACCTACTCTATCTCCTTAATATCCGGATCGGATGACGTGTACGCTGCACATCCCGAGGAGGATTGTTTCTTATGTGAAAGTCCGGTTCTACCACCTGCTGGATGCAGACACGCGGCCGACCCGACCATGGATTGTCACCACGTGGCATGCCAACCTGAGCAAAATGGGCTTTTATTAATAAGCATTTCAAATCCTAAAAAAAGGACTACTTCTTGAATACTCTCTGTTTCGGCTTGGCTAGCATGGACATTGCAGCTCAAAAAAGGCTAAACTTCGTATCAATGCAAAGATTTTGTGTATAATCATCTTATATCTCTACTTTACTACAAAAAAAAACAATTGCAACCTATAATCGATAGTACAAACAAAGATTATAAGTCGATGTAGGCTGGGATTAAGCCGAATCACTATAAAAGTTCTTGTGTTCCCTGTTTTACTTTAATTCTTGCATTATGTAATTGTGACTGTGAGAATACTCTATGATTTGTGTGTGGGTTACACACTTTGAGGGTTGATTATCAAGAGTACCAATTTTTGACGTCAATAGGTCCCTCACCCGGTCTAGGTTAAGAAATCAAATGGGAAGTGGAAAACGTGTGTCGACTACCCAGATTTGAACAAAGTTTGCCGAAAGGACAGCTTCCCGCTTCTAAAGATCAATCAACTCGAGGATTCAACTAAAGCTACTAGCGTCTCTCCTTCGTGGACGCATATTCAGGCTACAACTAGATTCCTATGTACTTCCAGAATAGGAGCACACTTCGTTCATCACCGACCTTGGGCTCTACTATTATGTTATTATGCCTTTGGGTCTCAAGAATGCTAGAGCTACCTATCAGCGACTTGTCAACCGCATGTTCAAAGACAAGTTCGGGAGATCCATGGAGGTCTACATGGAAATATGCTTGTGAAAACGAGGTTGTCGAATGACCACGTTAACGACCGCGCGGAGATGCTCAATATTCTTAGTATATATGGCATGAAACTCAATCCCTTGAAATCCTCATTCGGCGTTGCATTGGAAAAATTCCCGGGGTTCATTGTCAATTCATGGGGAATCGAGGCAAATGCATAAAAAATCTAAGCTATCCGGGACATTCAAGCCCCTTGAAGCCTTTAACAATATTCATAACTTAAACGGGAAAGTGGCCGCCCTAAGTTAATTCATATCAAAAGCTACTGATAAGTGTATTCCCTTCTTCGACTTGCTCAGAAATGGGAATCGCAATTTCTCATGGACACCAGATTGCATTATTGCATTCCAAAACCTCTTGAATCACTTGAAGCGACCACCTATCTTATCAAAACCTGTAAATCACGAATACTTATTTATCTACTTGGCTATTTCTATGCAGGCAATTAGCTCGACGCTAGGGCGCGAAGAAGATTGTGCCCAACGGCCCATTTACTACATCAGCAAAAGATTGGCAGCTACAGAAAAGAAGCTTGAGAAGTTTGCTTACTACCTGTTGATCTCTTAACGGAATTTACCACTGTACTTTTAGTCGCATCCAATCAATGTCTACACTAACCAGTCGTTGTGACAGATCCTACAACAACCTGAGGCATCTAGGCGACTTTTGAAATGAAATATAGAGTTGACTCAATTCGAGATTACATTCGTCCTTCATCGAGCCGTCCTCAGACAAGCCCTTGCAGATTTCATTGCAAATTTCAATATTTTTGAAAAACCTCCTCCAGAAGACATTGAGCCTCCCAACATTCAGTGGAAACTATTTGTGGATGGTTCATATAACTATAAGTGTTCTAGCACCAGAATTGTACTCATTACTTCTGAGGAATGCTCGATTTATTATGCTCTGAAGCTCGACTTCCGACGACTAACAACAATGCAGAATATGAAGCCTTGATTGCTGGACTCAGAATTGCAATCGAACTCAACATCAAGGCTACCCATATTTACTTTGAATCATAGCTCATCGTACGCCAGGTACAGGGTGAATATCAAGACAAGGGGGCATGGCTTGCTCCCTACCACGCTCGGGTTTGCAATCTGCTTACCCTCTTCAACCACTACATCATCACACACATCCCTTGAGAATAAAATGAAAAGCCAATTCATTGGCCAAGCTAGCAATTTCTTGGGATGCACAACTCTTTGGACTCATTCCATTCGAAGTACTTGATTCTCCAAGTACCGATCAAATGCAGACTAATTCGATATCCACGACAGAAAGCGAGCTTGAACCCGAGTCTTAGATAACACAAATCAAGAATTACCTACTTCATGGAGTCCTCCCAATAACTCAAAGGAGAAATGAGCGCTCATCCACAAATCATCATGCTACCTCATCCAAGATGGAGTTCTCTACCGAAGAGGATTCTCTATTCCATTACTTCGGTGTGTAACCCACAATAATGACGATCATGTACCGCTAGATGTGCACGAAGGCGAGTGCAATAATGACATTGGGGGAAAACTATAGCAAAGAAGATTATCATATACGGCTATTTTTGGCCAATACTTGAACGAAATGCAGCAGACTACATCCGCAAGTGAGACAAGTGCTAGAATTTTTCCAAAATTCCAAGAGCTCCGCCTACTGAACTTAGCAGATGGTCAGTCCTTAACCGTTTTCTATGTGGGTAATCGATATCATCTATACTCCTATAATGTCCAGAGGTGGTGCACGATATGTTATCATCACCGTCGATTATTTTACCAAATGGGCGAATGTCGATCCCTGTGATAACCAAAGTTTTACCAATAGATTAATCATGAATAACATGATAATCTAGCACTCTAGAAAAGAACATGAGTGATTAAATTATGTTATTTAATGGGTATATTCAAGATTAAATTAAACTTTGGAAGTATGTATAAAGACATTGAAATAAAAAGAATCCAGGAATAAGGAAAATAATGAACAAGTGAATATGTTTATATGAAAAATGAAGTTTATATAAGTTAGCTTGGATAGTATAATAGCAAAGGCTGAAATAAAAGTTATTAATTTGAAGTAGAAATATACATACATACATACATACATATATATATATACATACACGCAATATGTATATATCGTGCATGTCCGATTAGCAATTAGAAAGATAATTATATATCTTTGGTTCTTTAATAAATTGTGTTAATAACTTCTACGGCATAAAGTAAAAAACCTGGGTAATCATGCAAGATGCATGTACTAGTTTACATTAATTATATGCAATATGCAGTCACATGAATGAAAATAGGGAACAATATAAACTGCATGACCTTGAGGGATACAATTGGAAATAAAAAAGAAAGCATTTTTACTAAAAGGAAAACAACCTGCATACCCTTTCTAACAATCTCTAGGATTTACCTCTAGGAAACCCTACTAATGAGTATATAAATGATTTAAATTGATGTTGCCTATGGTAATATTGACAATGTGTATCAATGAAACCCTACTAATGAGTATATAAATAAGTAACCTCTAGGATTTACCTAGGCTAATGGATCCTCTTTGAAAACAAGAAATAAAAATAAGAAGAATGGCATCAGTCTTGGGGGAATGTGAAGCTGGGTTAGAAGTTAGAAGTAAAGGGATAAGACAAGGGAAATATAGTTGATTAATTCTACTTACTATATGGCATTAAGTCTTATAAAACGGCAGCCTTAATTTCTATAAGAAATAGGTTTTACTTGGATGTAATGCTAAGATAGATATGAGTGTGATATTGTTGTGTTGAACATGCCTGTGAATATTAGAAGCACACATAGTAAAACCTGATTTGCAATATGTTAGCCTGCTTTGTGACCAGGCTACCCAAAGCAAAGATCATGTTGACATACCTCTGGGTAAATGTTGTCTCATATGGAATCTCTGGATAACATCGCTCTCCGGCATTGGAAGCATCATCAGAAGACACAAGGCAATTTGGTCAAAATCACAACATCAGTATAACTGGCCCGAAACCCCTACCAAATGACCTCATTTTGATCTATTCACCTCATATACTCGTAGCCCTTTGAATTAGCTTCAGTTTGAGCTTTGGTTTGGCTCAATCGGACTTACGGTTTGAAAGTTATGCCCATTTCCGTGAACGGGTGTAAGCTGGCATATGACCGCGATCCGATCCGCCCTTGCCTACGCGATCCGATCCGACCCATGACCGCGATCCGACCTATGACCGCGATCCGACCCATGACCACGATCCGACCCATGACCGCGATCCGACCTTCGGACCTGTTCAAACGCAGCTTGTTTTGACCTATTCTCAAGGCTACTGGCTCTCCTATTTTTCTGGATCGCCTGCCACGTACCCCATCACGAACCAGTCCTCCCAGGAGCTTTCCTACAGCTATAAATACACCTTCAGAGGGCATTTTCAAGGGACTTTTTGGCATCTCCTCGTCCATGGCTGCCATAGCCAACACTTCTCCATGAATAACCACCATCTTCCTCAATAAATTGAATGGATTCAGAGAGAATTATTCATTGAATTCAAGTGATTGAAAGACAATATTCATTGTAATTGTAATCCATGAGTGAAATGAGAAAATATGAAGTGGACGTAGGCTCGTTAACGCCGAACCACTATAAAAATCTCATTGTCTTGATTTTTTCTCTATTTTTCGATTATTTCTTCATATCCTATGCTCAAAATACGACAATTTGGGTGTTAGAGCCATTTTTTGATCTAACATTTTGGTGCTTTCACTGAGAACCGAATTCTCAACCTATTGGATCGCTGTTCTACTATTTGGATTTGAAAGTTCGAAGAAAACAGTCCGCGTTTCTACCATTTTTGAATATTTCGTTGATTTCAGAAAATCAGAGCTTCATGCCTTCAAAAAAAAGCTAAGGGTTCACAAGCTTCACGACCAAATGAGGATAATAAAGAAAATTCACAGGAGCAGGTTAGAGCAGGTGGCCGGTTCTTGGTTTGCGGTTCGCGGATCGCAGGGGGTATCACGAACTGGCTCGCGGTTCGCGGAACGACCTCCACGAACGGAGCCCAAAGAGCCATCACAATCCGATTCATAGCTCGCAGAACGACCTCCACGACCCGGGCCCAGAGTGACCTTCACGACCCGACCTGGTGTAGGATCCGCGACCCGATCCGAAGACGTTGATTAATCGACGATCCGAGCCACGAACCAGACGACAGTAGCGAACCGCGACTCAGAAAAGTGATGACGAACAAGGGCCGCGACCCGACCCAAAAAAGTGACATTTTTTGGAAAAAATGCAATTTTCAGATCATTTCAGAAAAGGCACTATCTTCCAAAATCGAAAAAATCGTGCGGTGCCCCGGACCCCCGCCGGCGCTGCGCCCGGACCCGCTGACGGCCTCGCCTTCGGCTCGGAGCACGGCTCGCCTTCGGCTCGAAGTACATTTTGACCCACAATTATCACAAATGCTTATCGACCAAGATTCGGTAGGTATTCTGAGGATTCTTTCTAGAGCCATAACACTTAATACTGATGTTATTCAATGTGAGGAGCTATTGGGAAGATTCGGCACGCTGGCTATGACGGTATACGAGATAATGATTATCTCTTGGCAACCTCCTCTTCCAAAGCTCCAATGGTGTGCATATTTCCCAAATGCAACTGATGATGCTCCTGAACGAATAGTGATCACCTAGTTTATGTGACTTAAACCTGTCCTACAGGTGAAATCCCAGATGACATTGACATAGAGCAATCCGGATACTATTCTGAGGATGACTCAAAAGATCCCAATGACCATGATTCCCAATAATGGGATACCCGACGGCAAGTAAGGATCCTAGCACTACAAAGTTACCCTTCGCTTGAATGGCGTGGTGAAAAACGTATGTCCTACGGTTCACCTATTTGCCGTCAACCGCATCGAGATAGATTGATTTCCACGTGTCCAAGGGTTAGATCGATGTACTTTGGTCCCCAGAGTTAGGAACCAATTGAACCTCCGTAGGCCGTGATTGGATATATGGATCGTTGGGGGAATGATAACAACTTGACTGCTCACCAGCCACCATATGACATTGGTCAAGAAATGAGAATTTGAGATCAATGAAAATATGAATCAACCATTATCTCTCCACTTCATACAATAGTCGTGATAGAATTTGTAAACACTACTTTAAGCTTTGCAAGCCACGCTATCGCAGTCAAACTTATCTGATTAAGGTCTAGACTGACCAGCTCTACCTAGCACTTTGGTGTCTGATACTAAATATCCCAACCGAAGATGTAGTGAGAATGGTCTATGGTGACCGAGTTATTGAAGAAGCCGACTATTTGGCTGGATGGAATGTGCTATGCAACACAGATGGCGTGAAACCCAAAGACACTTCCCCCTAGATGAAATGGAGTGTGAAGGAGGTGTCGATATTGCGAATAAAGGAAGCATCACAAAAGGAATTGCCCGATGATCTGCTCGAAGACATAAACCCCAGAGAGGATGGTGATTCGGGATGCAGAAGGGTGACATCTAATGACACAACTACACATGTTCTGATTGGTGATGCCGTCCTGACTAAGGTCTTGAAGTCGGATCTTATTTATACCTATTTCGAGCAAGGGAACTTACATGCTTTCTACAGGCGAGCCTGGATATGATCGATTGGACCTATGCTAATATTCGCAGGATTTTACCATAAATTATGATCGAGTATAAACCTAAATTGTGCTCCTGTCAAGCAAATAGGACGTATGCTCGGTCCAGGGAGAGCGTCTGCCTTGAAAGAAGAACTCAGAAGGCTAAAAGGCAATGGTTTTATATGAGGCGCCACACATCCCGCTTGGGTATCAAATCCCGTCCTCGTCAAGAATGCTAATGGGAAATGGCGCACATGCATCGATTTCTCAGATTTGAATAAAGACTTGCAGCGACCTGAGGTATCTAGAAGATTGCTCAAACGGAACATAAAGCTGAACCAGTTTGATCTCAATTCCCTCCTAAAGAAGTCCATACGAGGACAAGCATTAGCCAACTTCATGGCTAAATGTATCACCCCCGAAGAGGATGTGTCAGATGTAGAAGATGCACCTGGAAGATGTAATTAGACGGTGCAAAGAATGATTGACCGTCCGACGCCGGTGTCTTATTAATAACCCCTAAAGGACGGTCAATTTGCTATGCCTTACGGTTGAAATTCTCCGCTATTAACAACGGCTCCGAAGACGACACCCTGATTATCGAATTGAAATTCGCTAAGGAGTTGGGAATAGTGGCATCGAACATATTTTATGACTTTTATATCGTTGTTCACCAGGCTCGAAAGGAATTCCAGGCGCAGGAACCACCACTCGCAGCTTGCCTAGAACCGGAAGAAGGGCTGTTGGATGTATTGGAACGTTACAACATATCTCATGTCCTACGAGCAGAAGATCAGAAGGCGGATAATCTGACCAAGTTAGAAAGGTCCGATAATCTAGAAAAGATAGAGATGATCCCTATCAAGAAACTATAAAATACAACCATTGATCAGATGGAAGTTGATCCAGCGTTGGAGACCGAACCCGGAAGAGAGTCATGGATAACCCCATGATGAACTTCCTACAGCACAGAATGCATCTAACAAGGTGAAGTGAAAGGCGTGCAAGGCGACATGGCTTATTTTCCTTGGAAGGTTGCTCCGAGATAGACATCAATGAGCCTCATTGCTAAATCCGCTGCCACTACAAGAAAACATATATATGGTAACATTCATTGGTTGCGTTTGATATGTAAAAGCAACCAATGTGGTTTTAAACTTTGTTTTTTGGGTTTTGGTTACATTTATTTAGCAATTGATCAAAATATTTGTTACGTTTACCGCTTTCCTCCCACTACGTTTCGTTTCCCTCTTCTATTTCATTTTTTCCGCCTAAACTTTTTCTGCCTAAACGTGAAATTGCTTTTCCCCTGGTTTTCCCTAAAATAATTTCCTCATTTATCATCTTCCTCGTTTCAACGTTTGATTTTCCTCTTCTCCTCCAATCCACATGCCCACGTTTCGTCTTCTTCTTCTACCAATAAATCTCCCTGTTCCCGTATTCTCCTTAGATCGACAGATCTGCATAGGTATCAAGCTGGGTTTTCGTATGAAGCTTCGATTTAAGGTAACAATTTGCTTTGTTTTATATGGTATCTTGCGTAATGTTATGGGCTGCGGTTGTTTCTTGGATTTGTCTTCCTGTGGTTGTCGCTGCAACAGTCAGTAGGTTTTTGTGGTGTTCGATGGCATGGGTTGTTTTCATAAACTACCGCCTCTTTTCAGGCGATGACATTGAAAATCACTGCTGGCGTTTTCTTCTTGTCTGCCATATGCTAACATTGAAAATCTCTTTATATGGGTACTGTTGTTTTGGGAATAAATTTCCTGACCACTTTGGCTGCCATTTTCTTTTTGTCAAACACAAAAATTCAGTTTATGTTTACTTTCTGAATTCTTTCACAAAAATGTAATGTTTTAGTTTATAATCTTTGATTAACGAATAGATCTGTCTTATTAAAAGATGATCTGAATTTGTGCAAATAGAAATTGACCAGATCTTGTCACAAAAAAACATAGGTAAGTGATACCATATAGAAGTACAAATTCTCAACTAGGTTACTTCATAGTAAATTTGGTTACAATTGATAAAATAAAAGTTTCACATTGTAGTAAATTTGGTTTGTTTCGCATGTTATATATACTCATAAAAGTAAGCATAAAATTTAAAAAATAGAAGATGTTAAAAGAACAAAAAGTTGTTGACATTAGTTGTCGATACTTAAAGCTTGAGAAAGTATAATTGCAGATGCTATGTTAACATTACACATACAAAAATAAACTGCTATATAAACACTTTTTTTTGCATGAGATTATTTTAACAATTTGTAAAAGTCAAAAACTTAATATAATATATATTATTTTCTTCCTTAGAAGCAAATTGTTGCTTGAGTCAATTTGTAACCAAAGAAACAATAAACTTTCAATCATAATGGTAAATCTTGCTAAGTTGTCAGGTAGCTGAAAGGCAAATAAAATATTAGCTGGAAAAAAGGTAACAGGTCCTAAATGTCTTAATGATATAATTGCTATGTTAATATAGTGAACACAACTATTCCCTTAGCTTTCATGTTTTAAATTCTTAATGATATAATGTTGAATGTCGCACCTTAAGGCCTGGGACATAACATAAAAAGGCTTTGGGTGATTGTGATTTGTGAATGATAATGTCCAACAGCCGCATAAGGAGATCTTATTGTTAATCATGAAAAATAAAATTTGTTCTATGTGAAAATTTGAATTCAGAATTATTTTAAACTACTGTGAAAATGCACACCTCGACAATTAAATTCATAGCTGCTCCATTACCTAAGCTTAGCTGCCTCATTGACTATCTGTAAAATAACTCAAAGAAAAAAAGCATTTAATTCACTATACTATTTTAACTCTGAAAGGCAATAAACCGAAGAATATGATCTGCAAATTAGGATTTAGATTATCTGCCTAATATTAAAATAACAATTTTTTAAATGTAATGTTGTTTTGAATTACTTGGCACTATAAGCAGCTCCTTGTAGTTCAATGGCTCAGTGTTCAGCTATTCAGTTTATAACTTAGTGTAGAGCACTGAGTTGAAATTCAATGGTTGTGGACTGAGTTTCAACTCAGTGCACCTCACCGAGGATACTGCTATGAACAAAGTACTAACTAAGTATTACGATCCCAGCACGTAGCACTATGCTGAAAACTCAATGAGAAGCACTGTGTTCAAGCACCGACTTTCAACTCGGTGCATTCGCCGAGATCAACTCCGTGTAGCTTGAATGCGTTTTAGGAGAAGACAAAACTGACTATTAGCTAAGGCCTTACGTTAATGATGATATTTTATTTTATTGCTTAAACCATGATATTTTAAAATTTATGTCGAAGATAGAAACTTATACATAAATTCTTACCATACATGCAACTGATAAAGAAAGAAGCATAACATGTTCTAAACAATGATGCAGTTGGCACTGATGTTATAGTCACATAACAGGGGAAATTGATAGTGAAGGCATGGTTACTGGATTCAGACTACAAGAGTATCAACGGTTTTCTACATTATGGATGGATTATTGTGTACTGTGCTAAGGTATGCTCTCCATGATTACACTTTGTTGTCTTTATTGGTTTTATAGTTTTAAGCTTCAAAATTTGTGGGATGCATTTACAATAAAATTTGGAAGGTTTTATGTTTGAATTGACATTAGACTTGTTTTTTACACGGGAATTTTATACGGGTTTGTTGTCTTAGGCTGTTGACACAAACTCTTGCATGTATTGCTAGAGTATATTAGTTATGTTGATCGTATTTCATAAAATTTAGATCTGCATTATTATAGTTTCAGAGAGGGCAACAACATAGAGAAGAACGTACTTGTAATCAACAGGGTCGGCTTCATAGGAACTCACACTATGCTCCAGCTTATCAATGAAGAATTCCATGTCACCATCATCGACAATCTCGATAACTTAGCTCCAGATGTAGTTGATCGTATTCGTGATCTTGCTGGTCCTGAGCTTTCTAAGAATCTAAACTTTTGCATTGTATGTCTCTTTACTATTTCAATTACTTCCTTCCTTAGAAGGAATTTGTCTGAATCATGCTCGCTTCTATAGGGAGATTTGTGGAATAAGAGTGATCTTGACAAGCTATTTTATGAAAACAAGTAAAATTCATATTGCTGCTTTAACTTTATATTTCTATTGCAGGAAGAAATAGTTTTGTTTATGTTGATTTTTGTGACAGGTTTGATGCTGTGATCCAGTTTGCTGGGTTGAAAGTTGTGGGAGAAAGCGTAGCTAAACCTCTCAGTTACTTTGATAATAACTTGATTGGCACTTTGAATTTGTATGAAACCATCACTAAATATAGTTGCAAAAAGGTTCCTTTTTCTTTGGTCTCTGCTTATCTACTATTTTGTACACTAAGAAGGTTTTTATGTATTATTTTTTTCTTACGTATGTGTCAATTATGCACATAAATGGTGTTTTACTCTTCTACAACTATGTATGCCCAACCAGAAAAAAAATCCCCTGTATGGAGTACTTTGAGCTCAAAGCCATGAATCCCTATGGTCGAACTAAGGTAAATTAATTTTCTTAACAGTTTTTACCTACTCAAGCTACTTTTAAAAACAAACTAAACTACTCCCACAACTATTGAAAATAAATAGACTACATGGAAGACACAATGATAATTGTACTGAGGTTGTTCGGGACATCACTGCAATTTTTTCATTGTTATAATCATAGAGCAAAGTATGAAATAGAAGAGACGTGCAGAGATCAATGGAAATGGGAAAGCAAAAATCCATTTGGTTACAAGTCCAAACCTTGAAAGTAACCAGTTGCTGAAATTTTAAGTTCCATTTTAGTTCAAATAATTGTGCATATGCAAATTAATTACCTTTTCATTTCTAAGAACTCACTATTTTACTTGCAATGGACTTAAATGTTTCATTAAGTCAAGCAATGTTTCATTAATTTACTTGGAATCATTTTTCTAGGATGATGCAATTAAAAGTGCTTTTGGGGTAAGAGTAAAAGTTTTAAACTAGCTAAATATTTGTTCTTCTATTTCTCGTATATGAATGAAAAAGCAATTATAAGCGCGAACCTTTTTTACGATCTATATTACTTCGACCTGAGTTGTTTTTTATTTGATCCTTAACAACTTTCAAACAAAAAATATGTCATCCTCATTCAAGCATATATTCTTTAAATTTGAAGAAAACAAAACCTAAGTTTCATTTTAAACACATGTTGTGCACGGAATTATCGAAGTAGTAAATAAACAACTTGAGGCGAATAAAGTTTCAATAAAATATTTTATATCAAGTAAGAATAATTGTATGGTTAGTGTATAGCCTAACTACATTTTTTCTTTCTTCTTGAAATTCACACTACATTACGTACTCTCATCTTTTCTTTTTTCATTTCATAGAGAGATTTTGCGAAAATGAAGGCATTGATTCTTGTTTGGCGGTTTCGGTACCTATTTGCGCCCATTAACCTTCATTGTCCCTAAACTATTAGTCGATTTCGCTAACAAGTCAGTGATCCTGCATTAGGTAACAAAATATTCTTATAGATATACATATTGTATACATACATATATATATATATATATTGTTGTTTATTATTTCAAGCTTGTGATGATCAGATTGAAGCTCTGAAAGAAGTTGGAGTTACTGAAGTTGTTCTTGCAATCAACTACAGGCCAGAGGTTTGATATCTAAACATTTGGATGCTCATATCATAAAAGTGAATGGTTCAGATAATAAAATGCGAAAATGTATTCAACTCTAATGATGGCATGTTGAATTTTTGCAGGTGATGCTGAACTTCTTGGAGGATTTTGAGGAAATACTGAACATAAAGATAACATGTTCTCAGGAGACAGCCATTAGGCGCAACTTTTCAATTGCACTCATTTCTCTCCATAATACTTTCTTCTTCTCATTTCAACTCCTTCACTGCTGAATTAATTTTGTATCCTTTCCTTAATATCTATTTTTTCTATACGAAATACATGGTCCTTTTCTTCCAAAAATGCCCTTCCATTTCCCATTTTGCCCCTACCTAGAGACTAGCTTTGTGTCCGTCCCTCAATCCCGCACCTAGACGATTTTCTTTGGAATGGGTATGTTCTGATTCCTTCAAAATTGGTAGCTTGTGCGTTGTAAATGCTCAAGAAGGTTTGTTCCCAACTGTATTTTTAGTTATGGATTGTGAATTTGATCGATAAGATAGTTTTGGATAAGCTGTTTTGTTAAAAAAAATTGACCTTAGGAAACATTTATGAGGTTTGTTTGGATGTCTATTGCTTACGTTGGGTTGCTTTGTAATTGAAGGCATTGTTATGGTTGAATTTTACTTAGTTAAGTTAGTTAATTCCACCTTGTTTCTCTACCATATCTAAAACTGGTTACACTAAGTTTCATCAATGGTTATAAATCTTAAAGATTTGCCTAGCTTTACTAGTACACCATCCATATCATGTCAAATATAACTGTGCTTCTAATGAAGCTGAGTGCACTGTAAATTTAAATGCTTTGACGAAAAATAAGTTTGTCAAATATAATGGTGTATGCTATGAAGTATAATACACTTGAACAAGTTGTAGCAAAAAAAATAGGTGTCCGTGTAGCTGAATAATTAGAACTGCATGTTTGCAAAATAGAGTCCGTGTTGTCCAAGTCAATGCTCAAAATCCTGTTGTAATTAAACTACCAATGCACTTTAGAATGAACCCCGGTTGTAATTGGTCATTGGCAGTAGTGTACATGTCACTGTAATTTTTCAATTGCATTTGACAGCCTTTAAGCCATAATATCTAACATATTTAGTGTTAGTTTACTCATACATTATGGGAGCTTATATTTATTAGTTAATGGTAATTTCCTTTCACTGCTTATATTATTAAATTATGGCAGCCATAATATCTAACATAAGGATAACATGTTCTCAGAAGAAAATATTTGCAATGGTCCTGCCTGGCTTTTGGAGGGACATAGCTCAGTCGAGAGACTACATAACTGGACTGAGACTTTACCTCAACTCTCTAAGAACAAACTCCTCTTCAAAGCTTGCTAATGGATCCCACATCGTAGAAAACGTGTTGGTCCATAACATGGATAATTCACGGTATGTGTGTTGTTTCCCCTTACTGTTACTTTAACATATTTTTTCAATTGGTCAAAATATCAAAAACCATACATACTGATGACTCAAAACCATACAACCGATGACTTCAAACTGATGTAATTAAGGACATACATACTTTATACCATACAACTGATGTAACTACTACGTCCTTAAGTCATTATAAAAGTTTCTCAATCGATTAGTATGGGCGTAATTACCAATTAACCGAAGAAGGTCTGAGCTATTATCTGTCGAGTTGCAAGTGTAGAATTAATAAGGCTGATAATGTGATGCTTCAATCAGAGATGATTAAATTATACTCCAAAGTATTTTGAAATTTTCAACTTATAGTTTACTAGTTGCTAGGTACTGGATTACCTGAATTGATATAAGGAGCTGTACTATCATTTTTAGCTGCTGTTTCATTTAGTTAACTAGAAATTTCCCCATGTTTGGTTCTGCACATCATAGTCCACATCTAAGTTATTACACTAAAAAAAGAAACTGATACACTAGAAAAGAAATGTATGAGTTGCGTGCAGACCGTCCATAACTGAACCCATTTCCCTTTCAGTCAAAATGATTTCCACCCAAACATATATACGTTGGCACCCTTCCTTCATGATTTAGAACCTTCGCTCACCCATCACCAGACCATTTGACCGATCTCCTCTGTACATTCCCCACGTCCCATTTGTATTTTCTTCATTTGAAACATACTGTCAACATATTGCTTTGTTCAGTTCGAAGACCAAACTCTTATATTCATAAATTCCAAACTGCTCCACGTTGGTTCCTCATTCCTGCATGCTTTTCATTTACCAAGGCTTCACCACGCACAACTTCTCAACCACGACTTCCACTTCTACGCCGCCAATGCCATCGTCCTAAAGCTAATCGGAGACCGGCACATTCCCTCCTCAATGTTGCCTGCCAACGGCCTGAGATTCAGGCAACTCGGCCTCTCCAAGAACCAATATTTCATCATGAACCATGCTGCCATCATAACCCCAAATCACCACGCCAATTACCGACCATCAGGGAGTGATCGGAAGCCGCTCCATTGAAGCCCTCGCGTTGCCTTACCATCGCCAGAGACCGGTAGCAGCTCGGTCAAGGCTTTGCTCCCAAAAACCCCATCAACTCTCGCTCCTTCTACAGCCGATCCAAGCCATCTCACTAGAAAAGAAACTGATCCAAGCCATCTAAATTATATCTGACAAGGAAACTGAATGCGGCCGGTACAGCCGAATACCAGCTACCTTGTGAAACGATGGGAAAGGACACGCGAGGGTGAAACTGTAATTATCAGTGGAGGATAAGGATGCGTTGAAACACCAAACGAGGAATGTGTAGACCGTCCGATCAACTAGTGCAGAGACATGATTGTACTGCAGCGGTGTCAGAGGTAGCATGATTAGACCGGCTACGATTTTATTATCTCTGATGGTTTACTTTTTTAAAACCTCAGTTTAAAGTTTGAGTTTCTCAAAAACCCAGAGCTGTGATTGGACTGTGGGTTCGTGAATTAGGAGCCGTCTGAAGACTCTTAACTACAATCTGGTGATACACTAGAAATCGAAGAAAGTAGCAGGTCTTTTCTGTTGCTTCTGTTTTCCATGAATATTATAGCAATCAACTTGAATGTATTTGAGAAGCTCGGAGCGGAGCTTGACCAAATTGCAGAACGAAAAGAAAACTATTATCTTTTTTGATTTGTTTCTCTTCAGAAAAGCGTAGAGAACAAGAAATCTTTTGTCACTACGCACAATACAATTATCTTTTTTGAATGATCTTTTGTCACTAGGTAAGCGCTTAAAAATTGCCTTAGTCTGAGTAGTTGAGAAAAGAGCAGTCTGCCTATCCTTAGGTAAGTGCTTAAAAATTGCCTTCATATCCTCCTTAAAGTTGGCTTCAAATATTCGATCTGCTTCGTCATTTATAAGACACGTCAAAATTTTGAAAATGAATCCTTTAGTATTTTGGATGTGATCAAGTAGTCTTCCAGGAATGGCAACTAATACATTTACTCCCTTGACAAGATGTTCCGCTTCTCGATTTCGTGTAGCTCCACCCAAAACCATTCAAACAGTTTGTGAATGGTATTTAATAGATCTTTTGCCACAGCATGAGTCTGAATAGCAAGCTCCCTGGTTGGGCAAATAATTCAGCACTGTACACCATTTATTTGGAGCTTCGGATAGTAAACTCTTTTTTATACAAATAAATTTAATGGTGATCAGATTAGCATCAAACTGATATAAAGTTCAGTGCCTGAAACAACAAATATGACGCCATATTAGCATCAAACTGATATACATTTCAAGAACAGATAAGTCAGAGACTCAGAAAGAAAATGTAGATAATGACAGTAATAGCAATATCTTTTGGCTGGTAAAACACAAAGTAACACAGAACGACAATAGAGTTAATATATGATATATTTGAGATATGATGGAAACAGACATGTGGCCCAAAATTATTGAACAAAAGTAAGTTATATGCTTGAGTAGCATAAAAGAATTCTTCAAAGTTCATTTACTAGTATAACTTATATGCTTGGGTTACTACAACTTTATAAACAGGTATATATCTACGTCTAAGTGAGCCTTTTATCCACAAGGGCCTGCATTATGCAATTCTTAAACACAATTGAAAACATTGCCTGCTTCACATTACCCACAAGAGCCTTCATGATTCTTGATAGGAAAATTTGCATCTTTATACCAGTATTTTGGTGCTTCACATTACCCACAATTGAAAACTTGCATCTTCATGATTCGTTTATTTATTGTTTTGTAGATGGATACATAGGAACACCATATTTTAAATGCACCATATCTATCGTCATAATGTACAATATTGTTTGAATGTTATTTGATATTCAGCTTAATTATTTATGTGTTTGTTTTAATAACAATCAATTAACATTGTTTGAATGTTATTTGATAATTCGTGACAAATACTTATTGTTGATTATTGAATGTGTTTACATGTAATTATCTTTTCCGGACTAAAGACCATCACCAACCATGGACACGTGACTTCAATTGTTATATGTATTATGATATTAGTCGGTACTTAAGTAAAACTCTTTGAGAATGCTTGTGGTATGTGAACTTGCTCCTTTTGTCAAACAACTATTATCTAAATGGAAATGGATAGTACTTATGTAATTAATGTGTTTTCAATTACTTGAATATGATGATTATATGATTGGTTGATTGTTGGTTTGAATGTGATAATTATACGATTGTTGCTTATTTTGGTATGACTATTACAACGCTGGTTGCTGTAAACAATGTGAACCATTAATAGTAGCATTTAAAAAATGCTATAAAACAATCACTACATTTCAGCAGCGTTTCTGAAATGCTACTGAAGCAAACGTAAAATATTATTGAATTTATAGTGACATAAAATAAATGCAACGAAAAGTTTTTAGTTACATAAAATAAACGCTACGGAAAATCAAAGAAAAGGACCAAGCATAAACGCAACTAAAAAATGTTAGTTTTGGTTGGATTTTTTAAACGCTACAGAAAATCTTTGGTTGCTTACGTTTGGCAGCGTTTTTCAAAATGCAACCAAAAAAAGCAGACCTTTAGTTGCGGGACCTGTAGTAGCGTTCTTTAAAACGCTACCAAAGGCTTTGGTAGCGTTTTTTAAACGCTACCAAAGGTTATTTCTGGTGTAGTGTGCCCTGAATGATTCGTCGAAATCGCTAGTCAACTTCCCGTTAAATGGGAGATGTACATGAGTGAAACTTCTGATGAACGGCATTTTGAAGCTAGAAAGTGAAGATTCACACTTCCACTCCTTTCATCGATTATATGTCAAGCAAACTCATTCTCCGGACGTTGGGGGCAACTAGAGATTTGAGCATGAACCGCTCGAGAATAAATCATCCAATTCAAAGCTGACACATCAGGAGTTTGCACGGCCAACTGCCTTTCTCTTGCCCGAAGAGTAGCAAATTGAGTATTTAATTCTTGCCCCCAATATGGAATCGAAGGCATATCAGCAAATTGGTGAGATATGATTATCTCACCAACAGCATTATCCTATTTCTTAGCACCAATGCGACGATGTGCTACCATTAGCGATACAGTCATGACTTCCTGACACTCTATCCTTACCCTTAGCATAGGGGGAAAAGAGGCGATTCAAAAAGAGATGCGACCTCATCACTCGCTTATAGTACCTACTTAGCCGCCTTTTCCATCTCAAGACCCTGATCAAGGTCTATTCATTTTTTGGGACTGCCGCCCCCATAATAATTTGAAAAAGGATTCCTCATCAACTAAAAGACTTTGGCAGCCCTTCATTGGTAAAGATAGGGCGAAGCAAAATGGACCTGCAATGAATATGCAACGCCATTTTTCACTCAGAATGATACTCATTCCTTTAACAGGATTATTCTATAACCATGACTCTTATATTTGCATCCTTTATGAGTTATTGATGTAATTAACTCAGATGAAATAATATGTGGATGGTGTAGGTACCTTGGATCTGGTATCGATCAGACTTTTAACACCCGCATGCAGAATTATGGAGCATTGCCATAACGGGCCCGACTGAACTGCTCGCTAGCAAAGTCATGCCCCCCGTCTAAAGAAAGTCATATAGCTCAAGGTGGATTCGGAATGATCATCCAATCCTTGGCTTACACGTGGCAGACCGCAAGACAATTGTACATAAATCATTGAATCGCAAAGTCGTAGTCCAACTCCAGATGAACGCGGTGTGACCGCCTACATGGCTCGATCCTATGCTCGACGCCACCGGATTACATGAATTCAAATAAAGGAGGTACCCGAAGTTTGGTGCCAACCAATCCTCCCAAAGACTGTTCGGAGGAACGCAGAGCCTTGGCAAACGTTTTCCAACTGTTTGTCTGTCTGACTTTAATCCTCAGAGCTTGGATTAAAATATAAACCTTGGATGAGTTTGAAGGGCGTGCCTGATTGAAGACCGCTCGATCCATGACTCTAACTCTCATGATTCGAGAGAGATTATAAAGGACGCGAAGATGACGTCCATAAGGCGCGAAGGTGCACCATGATAGGAACCGCCTCGACAACACTCTAACTCTCCAGAGCAGAGAGAGAGTATAAAAGCGTCTCCGATTGAGCGCTGAGAAAGAGCTCTTACCCCGCTGAAGGATCGGGGAGCGATAGAACTGCTGAGCTCGAACTCTAACCTCGGCGACTGCCAGGAGAGTATAAAAGCGTCCCTGATTGTGCGCTGAGAAAGAACTCTTACCCCGCAGAAGGATCGGGGAGCGGCAGAACAGCTGAGTTCGAACTCTAACCTTGGCGACCGCCAGGAGAGTATAAAAGCGTCTATGATTAAGCGCTGAGAAAGGTGCTGGAGACTCAGCACCCCCCATAATTTCTGCTCCGCTGAAGGATCGTTGAGCATATCATGAAACAAGTAAGAACTCCTACCCCACTGAAGGATTGGGAAGCAGATTGAAAGCTGAGTTCGAACTCCAGAGAAAGTATAAAGGAGCTCGAGACTTAGCGCCACAAGGGCTCCTACCCCGCCAGAGTGTCGGGGGACTGACTGAACTCCGAGCCTGGATCCTCCATGTCCGGACATGGGGGCAAAACAATTAAGGTCCTAATCAATCCTCAACAAATCCCTGGCCAGGCACTAAGTTAATGATTGATTGGGAGCATACCTATACAAACATACTACTTTAGTGCATTTTCATTTATAATTGCATTGACTACTTATAACGCTTCATGACTTATTTGCCCATTCGCAGGTACAAGACAATGCGAAAGGAACAGGATTTTTATTACTAAGCGCAGGTTTACAAAAGATAACTAGTCAAGAACGCGAGGGCCTCACTCGCAGTGATGGCAACGTGCTAATGGAAAATGAACAAAGGGTCGCGTCCAGAAGGATGATGCAGGCCCCTTGAAGACCAGAAAGCAGATGCAAAGAGAACGTCCATCTGCTGATCCCAACTTACTTCCAGAATGGGAAGCTCATATAAGGCTGGATATATCCCACGTAATAATTGAACATGATGCAACCATTTCGTCCCCGACCTTTCCCTTGATGCAAAGAGCAAACGGGAGCACTCGAGGCGACTACAATCTGGTCCTTCACCGCTTGATTTCTGTCCTCGGAGCTTGGATGGGAGACTAGGGCTTAGCATGGGTTGAATACCAACAATTCATTTTTGCACTCAACTCCGGCTCTTGATGCGAGAAGTGAACATGAATCCAGAGAAGACGTGAATTCGAAGTGTACTGCTCAACAAAACCCCCTGTGGATAGGGGGCACATGAATCAAGAAGCCCGAGGCCGACCTTCACATATTTCAAGAATGAACTGGAAGGCCGAGCAACAATCATCAATTCACTGGAAATGATAAAATTGAAGTTCAGGTAGTGACGAACTTGGCACAGTCAGATATCAACCATCAGCTTGGGTTGAACACAAACCAATCAGCAGGCGCGCAACATGCGATTTCGATTCCCTACGTCATGGATGGAAACACGGGCAATGGAACAACTACCTGCAACATCCTAGATGAGAATGCAAGAATTGTGACAAACTCAGATCATGCACGACCAGTTTTAACTCCAACTCGAATGAATACTCGAGCGACATTTCATACTCAGCTCTAAGAAAGAACGCAACAATTCGAAAAACAGGAACCCGGTCAGGTTGAATGACTCGAACCATGACCCGGGGGCAATATCGACGTGGAAACAAGAAATCAACAAAGACCCCCTTTGTAATCTCAGATTCGATGCTGGGGGCACCAGCCAGGATCTTGATAATGTGCATCAATTCTTTGATGGCAACCTGCTCGCTAGTCTGATTCGGTGCCTCTCGAGAGGCGGGACTTCTCGAGATGATATGGATAACAACAATTACAGCCCTCACACGTGGGACGTCAGGATCCCCTGTTATTCCCCCGGACTTTAAATTTTCTCTCTAACGAGAGTTGTTTAGAAGCTTTGATGAATTCAACCCTAAGGTGGACATACTTCTATGATAAGAAGGTGTTAATGTCGAGATAGAAAATCTCAATGCTTTTATGATAAAGGATGGAGCATCATCCGACTCCCGAACTGATAAGGACAAAGGAAAAGCCTTGGAAAACAATGACAAGAATGTGCAATTCCAAAGTGAATCTATACCACTTATTGAACCCATGATCTTATTTGTCAAGCACAATTGAACCGAGCATGAGAAAGAGACTCAATAAGACTGTGATAACCATTTCGGACTAGGCTAAAGCATAAACGGTGGGGCCCAACTAACTTCATAACGACATTTATTCACTCGCATTCAACAACCTTACTTGACTCCACAACCGATCTGATGAGAGTAACCGAAGTCGCTGATGCCCGATGAGGCAATCCTCACTATCTGACTAAAGAGAAGAGATGATATCAAAGCAAATGTGGTTCAACCATTCGCATATACAATTCCGATTTTTGCTAAATTGAGAAACAGTACAGAATGATCTGGGTCGACTAAGATTGCTGAACTTGCAACTCTTACCAGATGCAATGACAGGAAGTATAAAATCTTCAAGATTAAATGCCTTATTGACTCAACTCAACCCCCATCGATACTGGGGGCTTAAGTACTGACCTCGCTTGTCCTCCGATGGCACTGAGAGCACAAGTGTCGGTTCATAGACTAACTTTGAAGACAATCCTGGCATGAAATGGGATTCAAAACATGTATGTCATGCCTCCGGAGTACAATCTTACTCATCTTTGCCGACCAAGCGAGCTAGCTTGTGGATCGAATGTGAACTTAAAGACTCAAACTACGCCAAATGGAAGGTGTGACAAACCTATCTACTGCCTCGCGATGGTGACGATCCTATAGGCACTGGTCCACATAATTTTAACAACATCCCTTACTGACTACTTCATATGTGAATATTGGATTAAGAAATGATCCGTAACAAATGTGGATTCTCTCGACTACGATCCAGAGTGATCATGGCTTTTGAATTCCTTACTGTTACGATTCAATGCGATTTTAAGATCCTGGATTAATATCAAGATATCAAGATAGTTCGAACTTGAGTACAAATGACAAATTCATATGTTGATTCTGATGTGCTTTATCCCAACAATCCAGTTGTTAGTTTAGAGCCCAAAGATTCTTACATCGCCCCATGATTTGGGTGGCTACTTCATTTATTGACTCATATGTAAAAGAAAGTCCAACCCTACCACGCACTTGGCTTGCATAGAGTGATGATGTTGTTTGGCAATGACCTATGCGTGCAGGATCACGCTCGGGAGCCGACAATTTAGCATAACTTCTGATGGATGAATTAGATCTTTTGATTTGACAAGGTTTAAACAATTTCTTTATCGTCTCGAATACTCCTCTCATAGAACTTATCCTGATTAGCTCCAATGGAAGCAATGCAACAATTGGATAAAGCCTTCTCATGGACAAATGATATTCCAGAAAGATCTAGCTCAACATATTCAAAGCACATCTCATCCTCGATAAGATGTACTTTGGGGGGCAAAATGTTAGCCTGCTTTGTGACCAGGCTACCCTAAGCAAAGATCATGTTGACATACCTCTGGGTAAATGCTGTCTCATATGGAATCTTTGGATAACATCGCTCTCCGGCATTGGAAGCTTCATCAGAAGACACAAGGCAGTTTGGTCAAAATCACAACATCAGTATAACTGGCCCGAAACCCCTATCAAATGACCTCATTTGGATCTATTCACCTCAAATACTCGTAGCCCTTTGAATTAGCTTCAGTTTGAGCTTTGGTTTGGCTCAATCGGACTTACGGTTTGAAAGTTACGCCCATTTCCGTGAACGGGTGTAAGCTGGCATATGACCGCGATCCGATCCGCCCTTGCCTACGCGATCCGATCCGACCCATGACCGCGATCCGACCTATGACCGCGATCCGACCCATGACCGCGATCCGACCCATGACCGCGATCCGACCTTCGGATCTGTTCAAACGCAGCTTGTTTTGACCTATTCTCAAGGCTACTGGCTCTCCTATTTTTCTGGATCGCCTGCCACGCACCCCATCACGAACCAGTCCTCCCAGGAGCTTTCCTACAGCTATAAATACACCTTCAGAGGGCATTTTCAAGGGACTTTTTGGCATCTCCTCATCCATGGCTGCCATAGCCAACACTTCTCCATGAATAACCACCATCATCCTCAATAAATTCAATGGATTCAGAGAGAATTATTCATTGAATTCAAGTGATTGAAAGACAATATTCATTGTAATTGTAATCCATGAGTGAAATGAGAAAATATGAAGTGGACGTCGGCTCGTTAACGCCGAACCACTATAAAAATCTCGTTGTCTTGCTTTTTTCTCTATTTTTCGATTATTTCTTCATATCCTATGCTCAAAATACGACAATTTGGGTGTTAGAGCCATTTTTTGATCTAACACAATATATGCATGATTCACCTTTGTCTTAATTTAATATTAAAATAATATTATAATGATTTGGAATATGGTCCGTGAAGGGATAAATGTAGGGCAGTGATGTAGTGTACATTTCTTATGTTCTATATTTATAAAAGTAAAGGCTAGGGGTGCAATGATTGAATTCATGGATTGAGCTCCTGTTGCTTCATAAAAACTCTTTATTAATGTTGTGATTCATTTAAGCCTTGGACAAAAATAAAGCAAGGTAAAGTGAAGCATAGATCAATAGAGGTAAGGCTTTAGTGTGTGCCTCTCACTTAAAATACCACTGGTCATATCTAACCTGTAGAAAAGATAAATATAAAAGCTAGAAATGATTGTTGTATACATATATTTGACTATTTTCTTGTGAATGACATGATGTGTGGTGATTGCTATTTTATACCAGAGTACATTGGTAGATAGGACTTGGTTGATTCTGGATAAAATTAATACCCAGAGGATAGAATGACCTTGATTAGGGTAAAAAGGAAGTCAAACACCTAGTAAATAATTGAGGAAACAGGTTGGAAAAGGCCATCTTGAGCAGCTAGGAACTGTGGATATTATGTAGGCTTGCATATGGCTTGTTTAAGCCCAGGGATCTGAGTGATTGGGGAAATGGTTTTACCGAATCAATGTGCACATAAGAGTCAAGCTGTGGCAAATAACCTGATATAACAGTGATAAATCCGTAGGAGACTTAGCCTACAAGCATGGGGTATGTTACTGGAAGATAGGCAATGGGGTAGGCTGGGAAAGGTAGTCGTATAGATGGAATTGCTATGTGTCGAATTTTGATGAATGTTTATTTATAATGTGCTGAAGCATTATATAATGGTTTGAATGATATTGCATAAATGGTGATGCAACACACCATTGATATATGTGTTGAAGAAAGAGTTTTGATGACAACAACCTTATTTCAGTATTAATTGATTATAAAATATATACTAACACTTTTTGTATAGAATATATATGTACACATATGCTGGATTTATATATAGGAAATACAAGTGCGCACCCGTGCTTCGCACATGGACATGGAAAAAAAATTAATTGTATTTATGTGTAGATATGAAAGAGCGTGATACATGAGTACTAATCATCAAAAAGATAAAAGATCGTATATATAACTTCAATATTCACTCAATACCTAAGAACAGTTTGTCTTGCAAAAAAGAAAAGTCTTTGCATAACTTAAATACAAAGCGCGGATTCGTGCTACACATGCAGAATTCATCATGTTATTTTATTTAACAACATAATCTGAATTGTTGTGGTAAAAAGACGAAAATATATAATTTTGAATTATAATTTTTTCATGGATTTTTATTAAACACTATTAACAAATTATTTATAATAAATTTAATTTAGTAAACACAAATGCAAAAGGCATATCTAATATTTTTAAACCACATTGACTTTATTCAACTAATGCTTGCATCAAGTATAAAATAATGCTTATGTGCAAACTCTTCTTTTTCAGATATCCGAAGAAAACCACAAATCACAGACTATTTTAACTGTCCAAGCTACTTGTAACCTTTCCATGAAACTCAATCAAAATACAAACTGAAAATTTTGTTACTACCATTTGCAATTAAAGCAACACCAAGAAATTTAAATTTAATAGTTTACTGATAAAAAGGACCGATGGTAGACTGGCCATGGTTTTGAGAAAGATTGAAATTTATAACAATAGATATCATGTTTAGAAAATACCAGTAATAAAATCATCCCTTAGACATCTGACATTATATTCACTGAAAATATACTTGTTATTGATAAACGATTAAAACATAAAAGTCATTGAGAAATCAATCGCAGATGCTGTAGTGAAACATTAATCATTCCATTAAACTGCATAAGATAAAGATAGCCACTTTCTATAGGCAACCCTGTTCTATGTTTGATTAGTACAAAATTAACATCAAAGTTTGATTAGTATAGATTTTACAATAGTCCATAAGCCCGTTTGCTAAATAAAACACATTATGCCTAATCCACATTTTCTGCTAGAAATAATACAATTTGTATACATGATATTCAGCTTACATCTGCAACAAATCCAGCTTCTCTTCTTTGAAGTTAATTTGATTTTGGCTGACCTATACTAAAAGGATTCACTTATCAGTGATAATTCTTATTTTCTAAGATAGTCTACGGTTATATATGATATAAGTTCAATTCCATTGAAAATCATAAAAAACAGGACTTATAAAGTCAAGATACATTGCTGGAACAATATATTCAGAAATAAAAGCGATTTGAAAGCTCTGGGGAAAATATCATGGAATGATTAAAAATGTACTTGTTGATAACAAAGCCAACTCCATTAGTGCATAGGTGGAGACCACATGCAGAGCAACATCATGCAATTACCATGTCAAAATCTTCACTGCAAGGGTAAAAGCAAATTTCATTAACATGACAATAAGATCAATAAATTTTTAGGGGAAATTCCACTTCAAATCAAACCACCTTAACAAAATTCTCTAAATGACATGCAACAATACATACAGTAAATTAGATAGTTTTTAACCATTGAAAAAAAAGCAACAGTCAAAAAAATCATCAAACTATCTAATTCTATTTTTCTTGTTTCCATGTACACGAAGAAAATTCCTTCAATTTCAAAACTTACTTAAACTTCCGGTAGAAGCCCAGTTAGATATTGAAATATATTATGCGTTCAAATATGATAGATGCATTTTCATGTCATGCGAAGAATATATATAAGTTTACTGCTCTGTTTCATACTTCTAGGCTCTCGGTGACGAAAAGCAAAAATAAATAGTTGAATTCTGCAAGCAAGGTCATGTTCTGCTAGCTAATCTATCATTTTTCTTTCATAGTAATGTGAAATGAGCTTAAAAACCAATTATACCAATACTCATATTGACTCCAAAGAGGTTTCTTAATTGCCACGACCAAAAATCATAATACGGACCTCTGCGAGATTCGATGTAATTTTCACAAAAAAAGTAGGTTTCCTTAAATAATTGCTTACCATTTTAAGGCATTTGATCATTTCACAAAGCATCATCTAGTAGGCATTTGAGCATTGACCGAGTAACCCATTAGTCCCTTCAAGAGCTTCAGATATTTAGATAAATGACATAAAACCATTGGTAAAAATCAATATATATAATAAACGCTGTAAAATGTAGCAGAATGTATATAACCTTCTTATACAACTCCATTAAGCTTAAAAGGTAATCCATTCATAAAACTATCAATTATCCAACCCAACTTGGTATGACTAAAATAAAATAAAAATAAAAAAAAAACAATTATCCATGCTAAACAAATAACGCTGAAGTAAACGTATTATAACATAAACATAAACACTTGTTATTACTGATAATAGTACCATCCTTTTGAGCTAACAGAAACATTTCTTCAATGACTTCTAGACTATTAAATATTTCCAAAATATGAAAAGAAAGTTAACAATTAAAAAATATATAGTTCCCTTTCGACCACCTATTTTCATATTCACGGGACTTTATTTCACCGGTTTATTAGAGAAGAAAGTGTGTTCCTTAATGAAAAATATATTGAAGATCCACTTGATATTTAAACAAACCTTACAAATGTTTTTCTTGAAAGTTGGGTTTTCTACACAACTGAAGGTGGATAATATGGGAACGAAAGAGTTTATGAGAATCAGGTTGAAAATACAAAGTAGAAATGCTCTCTTAGTTGAATAACACACTGCTATGATGAATTAACCTGAAATGGAAATCAATTTTCTCATAAAATGGAGTCGCAATAGTTCGATAATGAGGCATTTGGAAATGAAACATAGAGCTTATGAGGATCGGAATAGAAAGTAGGAATTAGCAATGTTGTTTGAATTGAAGAACATACTTCTTGTCTGGATTAAATTAAAGTGGAAAATAGATTTCTTGAAAGATACGTTCGCAAATAAAGGGAGAAACAATAAGAAAAGGAAGTTAAACGTGAAAAATGTGTTCTCATAATCAAAGAGATTTGAAACATTTGTGGAACATATTCATTTCTATATATATTACAATAGACATAAAAGTAAAACTCAAGTGATGTAAGGAGACAGTTAAGATACCTTGCCATCTTCGTAGAGGCTTTTGCTCGTTCACTCTAGTTTTGAGAGTGTAGAACTAATGAAATCTTCAAATTTGCTTTATATATACTTGATCCGCTGCTGTAAATAGAAATTGTAGAATTTCGCTGACTAGGATATCAAGTACTAACATTAGCATGTTTAATTAGTACTTCAATTAACCTAAAATATCTATTTTCAATCGGTTGCATCAAAGAAAAAGAAAAAAACTTTTGGGATGCCTTCGGTAAATTCATGGTATTGGTTTCCAATTTAACAGTAAATGGATAGGTTTTATACCATATTTGGGTACTTCTATTCATTCTAGCAAAGTAAAAAAATCAAAAGGTATACATCAACATTACATAAATGAAAAATACATAGAAACAATATATATTATAAAACAAAAAACATATTTACTGCTTGAAACTGTGGGGTTCTGTACAATCAAAAATTGATCTAAATGAAGTATAAGATAAATACATGGAATTGTAAGATGATGAAAGGTATTGGATACTTGCATATTATGAGAAAAAAACATATTTACTGCTTGAAACTGTAGGTTTCTACATAGTCACAAATTGATCTAAGTGAAGCATAAGATAGATACATGAAAATGTAAGATGATGAAAGCTATCGGATAATTGCATCTTATGGAAAATTATATAAAGGAGAAAAATGAAATGTCATATCAAAGGAAATTCATAATCAAACACCATGCATAAAAATAATCATCAGGAAAAATTCTAGGGCGCTATGGATAAAGAAAGAAGGGGCATTTGAGATCACTAACTGTTGAGTAGTTGACGCAGCTTAATAAAGGAATATAAAAGAAGTATTCAAATGAAAATTAATTGGACTAATTATACATCAAATGACTAACATCAAATAGGCAGGCAAAGGAAGAGACAACCATAAAAAAATTAAGCATTACGAATTGAAATGACGTTGTTGAACTGAAGCTTTGATAGGATTAATTATGACATGTACAAATAAATCAATCGGAGAATGATAACATAAAATTAATACCAAAATTATTACCTTGAATCCTTGGGTCTGCCAGAATTTTAGACCATAACGCATGTCGATGTCTCATTTATTGAGATATTCCTGTACGTGTGCATACAACGCACGGGTCTCTTTAACCGAGCCAAATACAAATTTAGTATATTGAAAAAGTAGCTGACTGGAATATATTCACTTCAAAATTATTGTATATGCATGGCGAAAATTATTATGCAGTCAAATGCTTCTAAAATGTGCAACAGGGAGGAACTGCTAGGTTGAAACAAAATTGTGACAGTATGTTATACTGCACATAATTTTTCATCAAAAGCGACCAGTGAGGGAATATCTGCACCTATTTTGTCGCCACTGTTGGAAATGTTTTATTAACATTAGTGAATTATTAAAAATAATGGAATAAGTGTATGAATGGCTCCTATGGGTGAATAGTCCCACATCATGGGATTATATAGAAGAGGCAAGCATTTATACTTGATTCTAAGAAATCATGTTGGGGCCTTGGGCTCCCAATACATGCAATGTTGTGAGGAGGGAGACCATGTATCATGACCACCACACACGCGCGCGCGACCGACCGACTCGACTCGACCCGGCCCGGCCCAGTTCGGTTCGGTTCGGGCTCGGGCTCGGGCTCGGGCTCGGGCTTGGGCTTTGTGGTGTAGACACTTATATTTTTTGGACAAAAAAACCTAGCCTTTTTCGAACCGTTTTTTTATGGAAAAGATTTCTACAACGGTAAAAATTCTTATCCTTCATTAAAGCGGCACACTAATCAGTAAACCCTAATTCTTTTCCTATATATTGTCATTAGCTTCAGACGAGAATACCTATCGAATCACAATTTCTCTTTTTCTCTCAGCCGCCATTAAAAAAAATTCTCCCCGAAATTATCAGGCAGTATTTTAATTCAGAAAGTGCAAATCTGCACTGATTTGTTGTGCAAGCAAATAAATTATTGTTTTAGAGGCTGTTTTATCCTAGAGGCGGCTTCGAAGGAACGAACTGGTTTGCACCTCCGACCAGATCGCTGAATCGTCTTCAAGAAAGCGACCTAGTCCGCGACTCAGCCATTGTTTCCCAACAATTTGAAGACGATCTGAAACAATGGCTTCCAACTCAACCCTATACGATTCTGCTCCACCCTCTGCTTTCCAGAACCCTCTCGTGACTTCTGCTCCATTAAGATTTGAAGGCTTGCATTTCAAACGATGGCGTCAGAAGATGGAGTTTTTCCTCACTATCAGAAAGGTTGTGGTTGCGCTGACTACTGACAAACCGCAGCTTCCAAATAAACCTGACGAGGCTGATGCAGCGAAAATGGCATCATGGACTGAACAGTCAAAGCAACTGCAGACCTGGACTGAACAGGATTACTTATTCAAGAACTTTATTCTGAACGGACTAAGCGATGATCTGTATGACTACTATAACTCAGATGAAAAGACAGCAAAGGAGATATGGGAAGCACTAAAGAAGAAGTATGATACAGAGGAGGCAGGGACAAAGAAATATGTTGTGAGCCGTTACCTAAAGTACCAGATGACTGATGATAGATCTGTAGAGATGCAGTCTCATGAGCTGCAGAAAATAGCTCATGAGATCATCTCTGAAGGTATGGTCTTGGATGAACAATTTCAAATTGCTGTTATCATTGACAAATTACCCCCAAGCTGGAAAGATTTTAAGAATGTCTTGCGACATAAGACTAAGGAATTTTCCTTAGAGAGCTTGATTACACGCCTCCGTATTGAGGAGGAGGCACGCAAGCAGGACCAGAAAGAAGAGGTGCTGATTGTGAATAACAGCAGTACTAAGAAGACCACTCCCGCTGTTCTAAAACCAAATCAGAAATCTTTTAAGAATCAGAACAGGCGCAACAAACAGAATGAGAATCCGCAAGGAAACCCAAAAGGACAGCAGAAACCATCCCAAAAGAATGACTCTGGACAGTTGTTTCTATGTTACAACTGTGGAAAACCAGGTCATATGGCACGTAAGTGTCGGAACAGGCCAAGCTCTGCACCGCAGGCTAACCTGACTGAGGAGCCTCTTACGGCTATGATTACTAAGATTCACCTCGTTGGTGGATTATAGGGTTGGTGGGCAGACACTGGTGCTTCTCGCCATGTCTGCTATGATCGTGGCATGTTCTCGACATACACAGCTGCTGAAAATCAGAAAATGCTGTTGGGAGACTCTCACACCACTAGAGTTGTGGGGATTGGCAATGTGGAACTCAAGTTCACCTCTGGAAAAACTGTAATTCTGAAAGATGTTATGCACACTCCAGAAATAAGGAAGAATCTGGTCTCTGGCTTCCTCCTTAATAAGGCTGGTTTCACTCAAGTAATTGGGGCTGATTTGTACACCCTAACTTATAAGGGAACTTTTGTGGGAAAGGGTTATGCTTGTGAGGGTATGTTTAAACTGAATGTTGAATCTAATAAAGTGACTACTTCTGCTTACATGTTGTGTGATTTTAATATCTGGCATTCTAGATTATGTCATGTTAATAATCGAATAATCCGTAACATGAGCACCCTAGATATGATACCTAAAATGACAGAATCTGAACTTGATAAATGTGAATTCTGTACACAAGCTAAAATCACAAAGAAACCTCACAAATCTGTTGATAGAGTTTCTGAACCCTTAGACTTGATTCATTCTGACATATGTGAATTATATGGCACTTTAACTAGACAGGGACATCGTTATTTTATCACTTTTATTGATGACTGCTCTGATTTCACATATGTATACCTTATGAAAAATAAAAGTGATGATTTTGACATGTTTAAAACATTCAAAACTGAGATTAAGAATCAAGAAAATAGAAAAATTAAGAGACTTCGTAGTGATAGAGGAACAGAATACGAATCTAGTTCAATTCCTGATTTCTATAAACAACATGGTATAGTACATAAGAGAACTGCACCATATTCTCCTGAAATGAACGGTAAAGCAGAAAGGAAAAATAGGACCTTTACCGGACTAGTAGTTGCCATATTATTAAATTCTGGTGCAGCAAAACATTGGTGGGGGGATATTTTATTAATTGTATGCTATGTTCTGAATAGAATCCCCAAATCTAAGAATAAAATTTCTCCTTATGAAATTTTAAAGAATCATAAACCCAATGTCTCATACTTTAGAACTTGGGGTTGTTTTGCTTATGTTCGCATTTCAGACCCTAAGAGAATAAAATTGGCAAGTAGAGCATATGAGTGTGCATTTATAGGCTATGCTATTAACAGCAAAGCATATAGATTTTATGGCCTTAATGCACATAATATAATTGAATCAAATGATGTCGATTTCTATGAAACTAAATTTCCTTTTAAATTAAGGAATAGTGGGGGCACCTCAAATATGCCAATTAGAACAGAACTTAATGAAAATTCTGAAGCTGAACCTAGAAGAAGTAAAAGAGCAAGAACCATAAAAGACTTCGGTTCATATTTTTGTGCTTTTACTATTGAGGAGGATCCCATAAACCTCCAAGAGGCCTTATCTTCTTTAGATGCCGATTTTTGGCAAGAGGCTATAAATGATGAGATGGATTCTTTAGAATCCAACAAGACTTGGCACCTGGTAGATTTACCCCTTGGTTGTAAATCTATAGGCTGTAAATAGGTACTTAAAAAGAAATTAAAACCTGATGGCACTATAGATAAGTATAAAGCACGACTAGTAGCTAAAGGTTTTAAACAAAAAGAAAATATAGATTTATTTGACACCTTTTCACCTGTAACTAGAATAACATCCATTCAGGTTTTAATCTCACTTGCTTCCATCCATAATTTACTTATACACCAAATGGATGTTAAAACTGCTTTTTTGAACGGTGAATTAGACGAAGAAATTTATATGGACCAGCCTAAAGGATTTGTAGTACATGGTCAAGAACATAAAGTATGTAAATTAGATAAATCATTATATGGTTTAAAACAAGCACCTAAACAATGGCATGAAAATTTGATAACTTAATCATTTCAAATGGTTTTAATGTTAATGAAAGTGACAAATGCATTTATTACAAATCTGAGAATGACATTTGCACTATTATATGCCTTTATGTAGATGACCTACTCATTTTTGGGTCAAATATTCATGCCATAAACTTAGTCAGATCCTTATTAAGTGTCAATTTTGATATGAAAGATCTAGGTGAGGCGAGCGTAATCCTTGGTATTAAGATTACTAGGTCAGAAAAGGGAATTTCTTTGGATCAATCTCATTACATTGAGAAGATACTAAAGAAATATAATTACTTTGACTGTAAACCTGCAAGTACACCGTATGATCACAGTGTAAAGTTATTTAAGAACACTGGTGAAGGTGTAAGACAGTCTGATTATGTGAGCATCATTGGCAGCCTTCGGTATGCCACTGATTGTACTAGACCCGGCATTGCCTATGTCGTGGGATTATTGTGCAGGTTTACCAGTAGACCTAGTATAGAGCACCGGCAAGCTATTGAAAGGGTAATGAGATACCTTAAACGAACCATGAACCTTGGATTACATTATGAAAGGTTTCCAGCTGTACTTGAAGGATATTCCGATGCAGACTGGAATACCTTATCTGATGATTCTAAAGCGACCAGCGGCTATATATTTAGCATCGCTGGAGGAGCTGTTTCTTGGAAATCCAAGAAACAGACTATTTTGGCTCAGTATACTATGGAGTCTGAGATGAAAGCACTAGCTACAACTAGTGAAGAGGCAGAGTATTTGAGAAATCTGCTAGCTGAGATTCCCTTATGGGAAAAACCGATACCGGCTGTGTTGATACATTGCGATAGTACCGCGGCTATTGCAAAAGTTCAGAACCGTTATTATAACGGTAAGAGACGACAAATACGTCGTAAGCACAGTACATTTAGAGAACTACTTTCCACAGGTACCGTTAGAGTGGATTACGTACGTAGTGAGGAAAATTTTACAGATCCTTTGACGAAAGGACTGTCCAGAGAGAAAGTCCATAACTCTTCTAAAAAAATGGGACTATTGCCCTTAGATTGTTGAGTCACGCACAATGGTAACCCGACCTAAATGACTGGAGATCCCAAGAACTAGGTTCAATGGGTAATAACAAGTTGTGTAGTGATATGAGTTGAACATGCTATTTAATAAACCAAGAAGCATGTATTCCTGAAGTGATTAGAGGATGAGTTAATAGAAACTCTTAGTGAGATCTATACTCTATGTGGAGTGGAGTACCTACCTTCAGGAGTGCTCTTGATAGACTCACCTTTGTGAATGTGGAAATGTAGCCGTTTCCTATGGAGTTGCGGGCAAAACTTCTATAGCATTCACTAAACTAGGATAGACGTGCATGGCCATAAATGCATGGGCTTATTTGATTGCACTATAGAAAAGGTTGTGTGTGGTTTGATGTCAGGAATAGAGTTCAAGACTACGTGTCACTCTAGTAAAAACTGAATCGTATTCATTATGCAAAGGTTCAAGTCGAAAGACACCTTTGTTTATGCACGATCTTATGCTTTTTAAGAAACTGCTCGAAAATATTTTTAAAAATTCAAATGGGGGATTGTTGGAAATGTTTTATTAACATTAGTGAATTATTAAAAATAATGGAATAAGTGTATGAATGGCTCCTATGGGTGAATAATCCCACATCATGGGATTATATAGAAGAGGCAAGCATTTATACTTGTTTCTAAGAAATCATGTTGGGGCCTTGGGCTCCCAATACATGCATTGTTGTGAGGAGGGAGACCATGCATCATGACCACCACACACGCGCGCGCGACCGACCGACTCGACTCGACCCGGCCCGGTCCGGTCCGGTTCGGGCTCGGGCTGGGGCTTAGGCTTGGGCTTAGGCTTTGTGGTGTAGACACTTATATTTTTTGGACCATAAAACTTAGCCTTTTTCGAACCGTTTTTTTATGGAAAAGATTTCTGCAACGGTAAAAATTCTTATCCTTTATTAAAGCGGCCCACTAATCAGTAAACCCTAACCCTAATTCTCATCCTATATATTGTCATTAGCTTTAGACGAGAATACCTACCGAATCACAATTTCTCTTTTTCTCTTAGCCGCCATTAAATTTTTTTCTCCCAGAAATTCTCGGGCAGTATTTTAATTCAGAAAGTGCAAATCTGCACTGATTTGTTGTGCAAGCAAATCAGTTATTGTTTTAGAGGCTGTTTTATCCTAGAGGCGGCGAAGGAACGAACTGGTTTGCACCTCCGACCAGATCGCCGAATCATCTTCAAGAAAGCGACCTAGTCCGCAACTCAGCCATTGTTTCCCAACAGCCACAAATCAAAACGTAAAATGCAGCTAGCTTCCTTTGTGCTATTTGTAAAACCGATATGTAGCAAAAGAATATGATTGCATGATTTATCAACAAAAAAAAGGCAAGAACAATGGCAGACTTCTTAACTCTGCAAGAACAATGGCAGACTTTTAACCACATTCTGTAAAAGATATAACATTGTATATTATAAATTATACGTAAAAATGTACGATAAAATTTGACAAAGAATAGTTGTGTATTTCTCATTTAAAATAAATTTGATTTTAGATTATAGTTTTCTTTAATAGAAACATGATGACCAATAGTCTTTTATCTGCTTATCTACGAAACTAAAGTATAAAACTGCAATATGAATGAATAGAGATGTCACTTGGTTCTCAATAGCGATAAATGGGGATTTTTCTTCCAAATTTTCTGTAAAAACATGGCATCTTACTACTATTAACATAGCAATGCATGAAGAAATACAACCGACGTGGGAAAGAGGGGTCGTGTGTAAACATACCTACATAAGCACAGTTTAAATATTCAACATGATATTGAAGTAAATATACCTACATAAGCACAGTTCGAATATTCAACATGATATGATAAAAAAATATTTTTTCCATATGTGATATGTAAACTTAAGTCTTATTTGTTTTCCATTGTAAAAAAAAAGGACAAATGAATCACATACATCATTCTCATTATTATCGACAATGGCAATTTATGCCAATGTTGCAGAGCTAGAGCGATATGACTTAGAGAAACTCCCTTGGTTGCCCAGTGGTTTCTGATCAAATACATAAAATATAAAACTATTAATGATTTGCTTGAAATTGATTATGCATGCACTAAAATAGCAAGTCTGAAATAATTAAAAATATGAAGTAATGGATATTGCAGTTTATAGTTCATACTTTTTTCGTTAGCACGCAATTTCTGCACACCAGATGTGAAGCATGTAATAACTATCCCATTTGGTTTTTGTGCCCACGTTAACTCGGGCAATGCTCCTACAACCGTAGGTGTTCTAATAGTGTCCACTGTAAAAAAGGCAAAACAATTGTAAGGAAACAAATACTTAAGAAAACAAAATTGCAATTAAAATAACCCCAACAGCATAGTGTTGAACAGTGTAATGTTAAAAACGCAGATGATGAATAATTCTTCAAAATCTACAGATAAACATAGACAGTTCTATCGGTTTCAATTTTTGCAGTTAGTGAACTATTAAACATTGTATTAACTATTGGACACTTTAAATATCAAAAATACACAACGAATCAATTTATAATAATAGTTATGCACTAAAATGATTTTCATTGTGGGGGAACGTTATGGGACTCTTTTTACTAAATAGCTACTGATTTCATATTAGAAAATTACAATTTCAACTCTTGACGTGATTTCGAGGAAGAAGAATCTTTTACAAAAGCATATAACTTGAGAGAATAGATACATTTATCGTTTTGTAGAGTTACAGCTCATGAATTACAGCCCTCTTCTACAGCTAACATTGAAGGGTTTATGATTTTCAAGGAAAACTTTGCTTCATCGAAACTCTACAGAATTTCAAATATCTTGTCAGATGATGATACTGAAACTATTCTTCAAAAGCAAGGTACCTAGTAGCTTTACAAAATCAAGTGACCCAGGAGTGCAAAATCTTTAGAAACTCCATTTCTACTAAGCTTTTTAAAAATTTACCCATCGATAAACCGCTTACGTTAAATACATGATATCTAAGTATTACAAAATAGAGTGTTATAGGATTGTAAAATGCCTACAAGGTAAAAAACATAAAACAACTTGAGTAAAATAAGCATCCGATAGTTCTAACATGTGCTGACATTAACAGATGGCCACTCTCAACGGTAAGTCGGTATGAATAATTTGTTTTTACTACTAAGATAGACACTTCATGATTTTGACATCAACTTCACGTATGCATATAAATTGATAAAACTTAGAATTGAACTTAAGAAGTGAAATTGCAGTTATTAAGAGATCCAACACAGATAATATAAAAGGTGAAATTGCAGAATGTATATAAGGACAATGCATACATAACATTAGTAAGCATCCTATAGATTCCATCCGTTTGATTGGGTTCCATACTAAGTAACTGAAAGACTAAATAGCTTAACTATCATATCGTATCACCAGGTATTAGTAGCATGGTTGATTTATTGTATATATGGACAATACATAGGTAACACTAGTAAGTTATTGTATTGATAAGTAGGTTTATTGCATTACATGCTTGTTGGACAACCCAATCTATAAATGGGTTTTCATAACACACACTAAAATATAAGCTAACAAAATTGTAGTGATCGGTAAAAATGTCACCTGCGTACTAAAAATTTGAGCCTTGTAAAAGAAAATCTCAAACATTTGAAGATCCGAAATGGTTCAATGCATGTTCAGATCTTAAATAACAAAGATACTACTCCCATAATTATCATGCACTTTTCTATAAACAATACATCACAAAAATCATCATTGAAACGTTGGCTTTTTTGATTTGAAACCTACACGTGGAGTTTCAATATTATACCGGTTTCAATATGTATGCAAGAGAGGCTGTGCAAAATCTAATTCAGAAATTTTCTTTAGAAGTAGAATCACATACTTCCTTAATGAAAATAGAAATTTATAGCAAATCATTACATAAGAGTTGTAACAAACTTATAGGTTATATATCTATTGTTCCTTGTATGAAATCTTAATAAGTGGATAAGTTGCAAAATGAAGAAACAATATTACTGGTTTTATAAGGAAGCAACAAAATGATTAGATAGTATCCAGATGATATAGAAAGCTGGATGCTCACAGAAAAGTCAGGAAAAGTAAGGAAATTAATTTTGTATCAACAAACAGGTTCCGCCAAGCTGTAGAATTAGTCAGAATGATACTACAAAATGAATAATTGAAATCTGATGATAAGTATACATTCCTCTAAAATATAGCTATGCATGGTATCCTTAAATCATTAGACATTTATGTCAGTAAGTCAAAATCATAATTATAATTTTACCAAATCATAGAATTCATTCCTATGTTTATGTTTTTTCTTATTCTACCTAGTGTAAGTAAAAGAATTGAGCTTTTGCTTATCCAAACCGATCGTGTAACTGCTTACCCTTGATTTTAAACTGTAAAAGCAATATCACATAGGATCATCTGAACTATTTCCCTAATCTACTGTGATAGCTATATATACACATTGGTGTTTTCAACCAAATAATTAAATTTATGACAAACTAAGGATATATATTCTATCCACCATGGAAGAACTATTAAAGAACTTAATTTAGTTAACAGCTTCGTTCGTGAGGAAGAATAATCGCAGCGTCCAATAAAAATCCACCACTGACAGAAAGAAGATATGAGAACAGGGCGAATGCATTGAAAAAAAATAAGTAAACAAATAAGTATATAAATCAGCGGAGGAATTAACTTCCCTGGTGATCTATGGACATCTAAGCACAACCTATCGGGTGTTTGAGGAAAGAAGGTCGTTGTTGATGAAGAGATAACGAAGATAGATCTGGAAACTATCATGTGCCATTGTCGTGAAGGCACTTCGATCACGGTGGAAGAATCGGGTCCGCAGCGTAGTTTTAACTCGAGATTAGGGTTAGGCGGGAAAAGAGGGACGAAGTAAATTTTTTAAATTAGTTTTTATTCGTAGGAGCCGGAGGAAAAGAAGGAAGCGAGACGGTTCAATTCCAAAATGCTTGTGCATCCTTGAAATGTACCTCAGTAATAATATGTTTGTATAGGTTACACTGTATAGTTTAAAGATATTAGAGATTCAGATTTCAGAGATATTTCAAGACTCATGAGTATTCAAGATTTCAAGAGTTCAAGACTAATATAGTTGTAGAGTCTAGATTATGAAAGACTCTGAATAGCACTCTAGGTTCAAATTCAAAATAATTTCAAATTCTATTTTTCAAGTTTTGTTTTCAAAATTCTATCTTCAATCTCTTTAATTTCTTCTCTATTTTACTTTCTATTTTTATTTGATTTTAAACTTAAGTTTTATAAATTTATACTTTATAAGTTTTATATATTTGTATTTTATATACTTTATATTTATATAGTTCTAAACTTTATAATTTTATAAATAAGTTTATATAGTTCATATTTATGTTTATATATGATTTTCTACTTTACAATGATTATTTTTAACACTATTTTTTAATTCAAAAAATTTCATAATTATATAATATATATATATATCAAAACACTTGAAAATGCTCAAAAATCAATTTTTTACTAAGGGTATGTCGACATACAAATAACCCCTTGTCGACGTATAACTGTCATTTTTTCAAAATTGAAAGGAAGTGTCTTTTCACTATTTGTGACGGTTCTGAAGCATTGCAACCTTTCACACACTAAAAAAGGGGCTGATTTCGAATTTTTAACCACTTCTTCTTCTCCACTTCACTCTCTTTCATTACACCATTATTTCTTATCATTTTTATGATTTCTACACCTATACTCTACCGAATTCAATTCTTTTTTCACTAATCTTCTTCTCTCTACACTCTCTAATCATTACTCTCTGAATCAAGTGCTATTGAAGAGTTATAGGGCTGTTTGTAATGGTTTGGGTTGTGTAAGTAATCAGTGGTATCCCTTGTAGCCGTGAAATCAAGGACAGAATCGGTGGTACTCTTTTGTAACCGTGAAATTAAGGACGGAATCGGTGGTATCCCTTGTAGCCGTGAAATCAAGGACGGAATCGGTGGTATCCCTTGTAGCCATGAAATCAAGGAGGTTGTAGGGCTGTTTGTAATTGTTTGGGTTGTGTAAGTAATCAGTGATATCCCTTATAGACGTGAAATCAAGGACGGAATCGGTGGTGTCCTTTGTAGCCGTGAAATCAAGGACGGAATCGATGGTATCCCTTGTAGCCGTGAAATCCAGCGTTGCGTGGGACTGGACGTAGGAGCAATCCGAACTAGTATAAAATCCGGTGTGTACTTTTCTTTTCTGCATTTTTATTTCTATTTATTTTTTATGTATGTTTGATTTTGTGTCTGTGATTGTTTCTATGGTGTTTGATTCATATAGTTTATAACATAAGTTTTAGATTTTCGTTAAATTCTCAAAAACACTATTCACCACCCTCTAGTGTTTGTACTGCCTTAACGATCCTTTCCACAATCCCTAACAATTGGTATCGGAGTAAGGTCTTTCTATAAGTTCTAAAACTGATTTTTGAAAATCTTAAATGGCAAATTTTGAACACTAGTATTAATTCATGTATTGCATTAGTATTAGATGAGTCTGCATTCAATTTTACTGAAAAATAATGTTATCATGATATTATTTCTTGAAAAGTTTAAACGGATATATCATAGAATCGTCAAGATGTAATTATTTTAAATTAAAATTAGTTATTTTGAAAAATCACTTGATTCTTTGAAAAGTTGTGTTGTTTTGTAGGAAAAGATGTGTTATATGGCTTTTGAAAACTCAAAAGTTGAAAAATGGGTAAAGTGGCTGTTGGAAATTCAAATTCCGAAATGGTGGCTATTGACAGTTCAAATTCTGAAATGGTGGCTATTGAAAATTCAAATTCTGAAAAGGTGGCTGTTGGAAATTTAAATTCTGAATTGCTGTACATGGGTGTTGAGAATTGTAACGTCCTAAATTTTCGATCATTTAAATTTGAATATTTAAAATCTGTTTTATATATTATATTGGAAATATAATGGATTTTAAATCGAATTTCTTTTATTAAAATGGAGTTCGAATATATATATATATATATATATATATAAATTAATTAAAACGAGCTTGAAACGCTGCGGTAGTTCGTAATTTTTGATTTAAACTTTAACTGAATATACCGGATCTGATATAAGTTGGAATTTTGTGTAACAAGAACCAACTGGATCGATTTGGATGTATTTTTCTAATGAAAGAGAAAAATCGAGATTTTTACTTATAGATTTCAAGATATGTCCAACTCAAATTTTCGAATAATCGCTATGGAATTCGTTAATAAACAATAACATTTAATTAATAAATATAAAAGACTATATGTGTAATTTGAATATCTTTTAACCTGAAATTATATAATATTGAGTTTATAATTTATTATGGAGCTATAAATAATTCATTTTGAGATATATGAAAAGAATAACTTATTATTATTTTAAATAAAATTGTTTTAGATCTAATTATATTTTATAGACTGTATAAATGCCTCAGGAATGATTATTTTCCCAAACAATCTCTGTTTTCGACGAAATAAATTTTATTGGAATGCGTACAATTAAATTGCTAGATTTCTAGTTTGGGACCAATCGGAGTTATTTTATCGGTAGGAGATATTTAGAGGTAAACCGGTAAATTAAAATATCGTCGTTTTGCAAACGGAGTCCGTTTTCAATGAAATTAATTTCGTTGGGACAGGAACATCAAGACGTAGTGGTATATTTATTTTCATTGAATTTGGAATTGGTATTTAGCAGTGTGGATTTAACAGTTAACAGTTAAATAGTGGTATCGAGTTAAACTAAAAACAAAACCTACCCTAAACATTTCCAAGGCTTTTTCTACCCATACTCTCATCGTGCAACCCATTTCTTCTCTAGTAAATGCCCCATGCCTCGACCGTTTCTCACAGTTTTATCTATCCTAAAAACATGCACCCACGTTGCTATTCATGGCTACCTCAATTGCTACTGAAGACTTCATTCCTATCCCTTACCTTTTAAGTATGGGGTGCCTTCCCCTACCCTTTCTTTTCACGTCAAGGATCGACTGCTACCTACCTTCATAGCAAGCCGTCCCCGCTACTTGCCTAGCCTATACATACAAACACAATCTGAAATATTTTTCTTATACATGTTTTCTTCTCATTTATAGTTTTGTTTTTAGTGCAACGTGGGTGGCACTTATATATATATATATATATATATATATATATATATATGGTCCTAAATTGACTTTCTAAAGCCAACATCTTGGTACGCGCGTATGCTCAAATATAACAAATAAAGAATACACCTCGGCATACATGCATGTATTACTTTTATGCTTCAAAAATTACTCAGACTAACCCATTAACGCTACGGTAAGCCTAAATGCACAGCCTATGCCTATATGATGAAACATAGCAGTGCCAAGTCCCATCCAAATTAAGGAAGCCCATGCTTGATCATTTTCGACCCCATGCTTCTGCATCCATACCCTGTAACGTCGAACAAGATTTCATCCTTATCTGCAGATACCTTCACCAATATATATATGGCATACTCCATTCATTCTCTCCCATTTTACTTTGGCAAGAGTGAAAACTGATGTTCATTTTTTAATACAAAATCAAATCACCTCCTCTCGTTTTCTTTCCAACAAAAACATTATAAAACCGAACCATCATTATATATATATATATATAAGAGAAACCGAGATGAGGGCATGTGTGAGTCGACATCAGTCCGAAGAGGAGTTTGCGTGGAGATATAGGCTGAAGGTGGTCGGGACAGGCTCGTCAGCCGAGGTGGCAGAACCACGATCTAGGAGTGGGCGGTTTCTGATGACCGATTGGAGGTGGCGCAGTCCACTCGGAGGCTGTGCGGGTTTCAGATGCGTAAGACATGGGAGGATTGACTGCATTGGAGTGGGAAGTTGACATATAAAATGGAAGGAATAGGATGTAGTAACATGAACTAGAAAGTCGATGCAGTGAGGGTAAGGGGCTGCAGTGCGTGTTAGAATGGGGATGGCGGTGAACTGAAACTGGTGAAAGCAGGAATGCGTGAAAAGCATGGATAGAAGAAAGAACAAAACGATGAAGGGAGTGCATGCGACAGACTGCATGCGAGAGGGATGCAGATGGAAGGAAAACGTGGTGCATGGCCTTGCAGAAGTAACAGTCAGTGCGAAGTGAAGAATCAGGAGATGTTGCGACTATTGGCATGACTGGGCGTTCTGCATATGTCGGAAGAAGATTGCAAATGGTGATGGAAGGGGGGTTAGTTGTGATGCATGGCATGAACATGAGGGGTTTGTGGACTGAAAAGAAGAAAGGCGCGTGTGAAGGGGATAATGGAGAAGCACTGACGCTGTACTAGGAAGAAAATGGACTGTGCGTGTATTGGAAATGAAGCACAAGTGGTGAGAATGAAAAAAAACAAGATAAATTGCCTAATTACTTCTAATATGCCTAAGTATTTATTTGCATACCCACGACCTCATCATTTATAATGTGAAAGCAGGAAGTACGTGCCCAATTCATTAAAAATACCTAAGCATAAAGTACTTGTCCATTTTGTTTTGCAGGTAGGAGGGAAACAGTTTATTAACGTGGCAACTTGTATACAACGATGAAACATGATACATCTAGATAGAAAATGGTTTATATGCCTAATTTGTTATTTTTGTATATAATGTAGCTAAGATAGACTACAAGCCAGACTTGTTCTTTGTACCAAATGAATCGTTTCACATTAACTATTATTTATTTAAATTTAATCAATGTAATTAAGATGTAAACCATAATTAAGACCTTTATTTATTTAATTTAAATACAATTAACTTATAATAATCATAACCTGTTTGTACGTTGTTGGAACTGGGCAAAACAGGGAAAACACTAGAACCATCATGACGAATGCTGCATTTAATTAGAAACAGATTTGAACGTGTTTTGTAGTCACTAGAATGTCTAGTTAAATTAAACACATGTTTAATTTAACTGAAAGCCGTTGTTATCTCGACAAATGGGAAATCAAGATGAGTTCAACTCACTCAGTTTACCCGTTTATATTTTATATAAACTGGATATTTATTTGTATGCAATGTTTGCTGATGGTTGCTGATTGAATTACTGTTTGCACATTTGTTGAATATTATATAATATTCATGGATTAAATTAAACATTTGTTTAATTTAATCGAATTAAATTATTATTTAAACAAGTGTGTGGCCCGTGCTACACATACATGCAGTGTTCATTATTAGATTGATGTTAAAATTTATTTAGAATACGGTCTTTGTAAAATAAACGAATTTTATATAGAGAGAATGTAGTTTTGCATAATAATATAAGGTGTCTATATGATGTAACGTATGCGTGTGTATTCATGCAGATAAATTTATTATATATGTGGCTTGCTTTATCAATATAGTAGATTTTTAGCGTAAGTTCACATCTTCAATCTATCTACAAAATCATTGTTTAAAGTATAGTTGTTGAGATAAATGACAGTGAGGTCCATATAGTTGTAGTTCATTTTCTATTTTGTACAAGGTTATTTTTGTAATTTCTGTGTGCCAACTGTAATTGGCTGTACTACTTAAAACATCGACGGTACATTTTCATTTCAGATCTGAGAAATAAATTTCTTCTTCTTCTTCTTGTTATTCTTGCTCTTATTATCATGGTATCAGAGCATTATGTTTTCTCAATAAATCGAATCGATGTCTCAAGACATTAACACTATGATTAATTACAATGATCCCTATTTTCTTTCTCATGGAGATAATTCTAACAGCCAACTTGGTCAGATCTTGTTCAATGGAGGAAATTATCTAAATTGGAGTCGTAGTGTTAAGCTGGCACTTGGAGCGAAGAACAAATCGTGTTTCATCGATGGATCTCTCTTGCGTCCAGCTGATGATTCAACTGATTTGCAGAAGTGGATACGCAATGATTATATGGTCACAGGATGGATATTAAACTCTATGGAAAGGTCGATTTCTGAAACTTTTATTTTTTCTACCTCTGCTAGAAATCTTTGGATTGAGATTCAAGAACGTTATGGTCAGTCAAATGCTCCTCTTCTTTATGAATGTTATAAAGAATTAATGTCTGTGCAACAAAATGATGATTCAATTGCTGAGTACTATGGAAAGTTGAAGAAGGTTTGGGATAAACTACAAGCTTATGAACCTTTTCCTGATTGTTCTTGCGGTACAATGTTAAATTGTTCATGTGGGATTTTTAAACAAATCTTAGAAGCAGATCAAATCAAGAAGCTTATTCAATTGATTGCTGGATTAAATAAATCTTATGATCAGGTTAAGACAAATATTTTGAGTATGGATCCCTTGCCAACAGTTAACAAAGCTTATCATATTCTCCAACAAATTGAAAAACAAAATTCTCTCAATAATAATACTATTCCTGAAATGAGTGCATTGTTTTCAGCAAAAAATTCTACTGCTTTTAAGTCTCAATTGCCTGTTAAAAGAGACTATAAAGAGTACAAGAAGATGAAATATGAGAAACTTTGTGATCATTGTAAACAGAAAGGGGACATTAAAGAACAGTGTTTCAAATTGGTTGGTTATCCAGAATGGTATGCTGAATTAAAGGCAAAGAAGTCTCAGAATTCATCTGTAAGAACTGCTGCTGCTGTACATGAAGCTTCTGGAATTTTAGGAAGCTCTCCTAATGACACTCCTTTGGATTTTGAATCAATTCCTACATCAAGTCATTCATCTGCTATGAACTCTCAAACTTTTTCTGCAGTTTGCAAGGAGGTTTATAAGATGATGCAGAATGCTAATCAAAATGCAGAACATCCTTCAATTAATTTTGCAGGTATTGTTTCTGCTTTTAATGCTGTATTATCAAATAGACATGTCAATGATGCTTGGATAATAGATACTGGTGCTAGTGATCATATGGCATATGATTTAAGAATGTTTGCTAATACACGCATGCTAAACAAAACCATTCGTATTGCCTTACCTGATGGTACCCTGAAAACTGTAAATACAGTTGGAAATGTCATTTTGTCTCCTGAAATTACTCTTCATAATGTGTTTTTCTGTCCTGAGTTTAAACACAATCTTCTATCCATTGGTAGATTACTTGATCAAAATAACTTATATGCAAAATTTGAAAAAAATTCATGTACTTTCCAGGACCTCACTACTGATAAGGTGAAAGGAACTGGAAGAAGACATGCTGGTCTTTACAAGTTTCAAAATAGTGATATCTCTTCTCCTCAAAATAATTTTTCTTTAAATCATTGTCTTGTTTCAGAACCTGTTGTATGTCATTCCTCTGTTCAAAATCCAAGTTTGTCTGTTTTGCATGCTAGGCTTGGTCATGCATCAATAAATAAATTGGAACATTTACCTTTTCATGTATACTCTGAAAAATTTGATTGTGAAGCATGTGTGTTAGCAAAACATCATAAATTGCCTTTTAATCTTTCTAATTCAATTGTTGGTTCCTGTTTCGAAGTGGTGCATATGGATCTATGGGGTCCCTACAAAATTCCTAGTTTGTCAGGAGCTAAATATTTCTACACCATATTGGATGATCATTCAAGATGTACTTGGACTTATTTACTTCATGATAAGACTCAAGTTCCTAAAATCATTGCAAACTTCCTGGCCTATGTAGAAAATCAGTTTAATACCAAGGTTAAGATTATCAGAAGTGATAATGGTACTGAAATTATTCAAGAATTCTGCACAAATATGTTTTTCTCAAAAGGAATAGTTCATCAAAGAAGTTTGCTAGGAGTGCCTCAACAAAATGGGAGAGTGGAGAGAAAGCATAGGCATTTATTGGAGAATGCAAGAGCTCTTAGAATTCATGCTAATCTACCTAAGAGATTTTGGGGTGATGCTCTTCTCACTGCAACATATCTTATAAATATAATGCCATCATCTGTTTTGTCTTGGAAAACACCTCATGAAGTCTTGATGAAAAAATCTCCTGATTATTCATTTTTGAAAGTTTTTGGCTGCCTTTGTTATCCTCTTATAAAAACTTCTGATAAAATGGAGCAAAGATCGAAGAGGTGTATCTTTATTGGTTATCCATATGCTTCAAAAGGATACAAGTTGTATGATTTAAAGGATCAAAAGGTTATTCTGAGTAGAGATGTGGAATTTAAAGAGCATATTTTTCCATATTCATTTGATGTAGAAAATAATTTTTCTACCTCTTTTCCACTGGTTAACCCTATTCATTCTTCAAATAATTTACCCCCACAAACACAGACCTCAATTTCTTTTGATATTCCTTCTTTTGATGCTCACCAAAATTCTAATTCGACATCTGAAAATTCTCCACAAAATTCTTCTTTTATTCCAGCTACTAATGATACAAATGTTTCATCTGATTTACCTCCTTCATCATCTTCTTCTATTCCACCTCAAAATACTTCAAATACTCAGTCTGAAATTTCTCTTAGAAGATCCTCAAGATCAATTCAAATTCCAAAGAAATTTGAGGATTTTATTCTTTCTAAAAAATACATTCCATCTACACATTTGTCATTTGCTTATAATATTTTTTCTGATCCAGAATTATCTTTTCTAGACTCTGAATTTTTAGCTAGTCTAGCAAATGTGTTCACTATGTATGAACCAAATTCTTATGAGCAAGCAAAGGATAAGAAGGAATGGTTGAAGGCTATGGATGAAGAATTGGAGGCTCTCGAGAAGAATGATACATGGGTTTTAACAGAATTACCTTATGGTAAAAAGGCAATTGGAAGTAAGTGGGTGTATAAGGAAAAGCTAAGACCTGATGGTAGTCTTGAAAGGTGCAAGGCCAGAGTTGTTGCTAGGGGAGATAAACAAATAAAAGAGAAGGATTTTAAGCATACATACAGTCCAGTTGCAAAGTTTAAAACAGTTAGAATTTTAATTGCTATAGCTGCTGCAAAAGGCTGGTTTTCCAACAACTGGATGTTAATAATGCATTTTTGCATGGTTATGTTGAAGAAGAGATTTACATGCATCCACCACTAGGCTATAAAAAGGCAAAACCTGGGCAAGTGTGTAAGCTCAAGAGATCTTTATATGGATTGAGACAAGCTGCGAGGCAATGGAATATTGAGTTATGTAAGTTTTTGTTGGATCTAGGTTATATTCAATCTAAGCAAGATTATTCACTTTTTTAAAAAATACTGGAAATGCTGGTTTCATTGCAGTGGTAGTGTATGTTGATGATCTATTGATAACTGGAAACTGTTTGGCTGAAATTGATGATTTAAAAAGAAAACTTCATTCTATTTTTACCATTAAAGACCTAGGAAAACTGAAATACTTCTTAGGCATTGAAGTTTTAAGAACAAAGGCTGGTGTACTTTTAAGCCAAAGAAAATATATTTTTGATTTGTTAGAAGAAGCTAATTTACTGGACTGCAAAGAGGTGTCTTTTCCTTTTCAAAAACACTTGAAGTTGAGTACTCAAGATGAAGATTTTCTACCTGATCCTGAAGTGTATAGAAGAATGATTGGAAAAATGTTGTATTTAAACATGACAAGACCAGATATATCATATGCTATTCAACAATTAAGTCAGTTCTTGCAAGCTCCAGCTAAGTCTCATTTCAATGCTGCTATTCATGTTTTGAAATACTTGAAAGGAAAAATTAATCTTGGTCTGTTTTATCCTGCACAATCTGAAAATAACTTGATTTTGAGAGGATATTGTGATGCAGATTGGGGATCATGTCCTTTTTCAGCAAAATCTTTATCTGGTTATGCTATGTTTTTGGGAGATTCATTAATTTCTTCGAAGACTAAAAAGCAGAAAACAACTTTGAAAAGTACTTATGAAGCTGAATATAGGAGTATGAGCTATTCTACAAGTGAATTGATTTGGACAGAAGGTCTTCTGGCTGATTTGCAAGTTAAGGTGCCAAAACCAATTGAATTGTTTTGTGATAATATGGCTGCTAAACACATAGCAGAAAATCCAGTTTTTCATGAACGTACTAAGCACTTGAGAATGGATTGCCATTTTGTTCGGGATTTTGTTAAAGAAGGATTCATAAATATTTTGCATGTGAGAACTTTTATGCAGCTTGCTGATATCTTCACAAAACCCTTATGTTCTGAGGCTCACAAATCTTTTTCTGTCAAGCTTGGCCTAGTGTCGAAGCCACCAGATCCAGCTTGAAGGGGGGGTGTTGAGATAAATGACAGTGAGGTCCATATAGTTGTAGTTCATTTTCTATTTTGTACAAGGTTATTTTTGTAATTTCTGTGTGCCAACTGTAATTGGCTGCACTACTTAAAACATCGACTGTACATTTTCATTTCAGATCTGAGAAATAAATTTCTTCTTCTTCTTGTTATTCTTGCTCTTATTATCAATAGTAAAATATAGATAAAATATACTATAGAATGAAAATATGCAAACAAAGATGGATGACACTCTACATCGTATGGCTTATGAGATCTATTTAATATATTGATTGAAATGTAACTAATGCTGAGTAACTTAGATAAAATAGCAATAAGTTGTGAGACCGTAGAGATAAATTATCCATGCTAGTAGCAAATTAAGTTTACAAAAATCTAGGTATAATTCAACATATATAAAATGAAAATAGTTTTCACAGCAACAATAGATGGTAGAAAAATGATTATGTTGAGCAATCAATTAATAGATGTGAAGATTTCCTTGATCTACATAAATAGCAGCGAGTAGCCCAATCCGACTTAATTTCAGTAATGTCATAGAAGATTAATTGGTCCAAATAAACATCATCTACCTCGATCATATTACTGTTGTTCTTGTTTAACAGAGCAACTGATTTGATTTGAATAGCCACATGGATTGTTTGAATATCATGTAAAAAAAAATTATATTGAAATTGTTTTTATTTATTTATTTTTTGTTTTTTTTTATGTCGAAAGAAAACTCAACGCCCATATGATCCCTCAAAGAAAGAGTATAAGAAAGTGTTATAATAAAAAGATGTTACGTTAAATAGTAAAATAACGCCTAGTCGATACTCGATGACACCACTGGTCAAGACAAACATCTTTAATCAAAATTTGCACAACTACCGTGTTTTTTTTTTTTAATAAACCGACATGTAGTCAAAGTGTTAGGTAAAAAGGTCATATGTTAGTAGTGGTAAATTAATTAAGAAAAAGAACGTCTGACTTAATTTGCACAACTACCCTTGCTTCTGTACAACATAGTAAAGAAAAAGAACGTCTGACTTAATTTGCAAAGAAAATTATCCTGATTCAACTTCCAGAACCACAACATGAAGATCAATCAAATACCATTTACTCCCAACATACTCTTTGCCAATGCTCCATTAATATAATCTTAAATACAACAATTTTGTAAGTCTACCAAGTTTTAAATTAAGTGATTGGAAACTATAAGCAGAAATATAGACATATCAAATAAAAAATATGACAATTAAAGCAACATACTAAGTCTTTTTCAAAAGAAAACCATCAGCCACTTCACAATTTAATAATTAAGGATTACATTCAGTTTATTCATGTAATAGATCTAAAGATACAAATAGATAGATATAAACGATACATGTCATTGGTTTCACGTAATATAAACGATACACTTGAAAGCATATAATAAATCTTCAAACAAATGATGGCTACAGTAAGTAATAAAGCAAAAGCGCACACAGAAATTATTATGGTGCTTTTTAATTTTCCAGTAACAATTACCATATGAAAGGCGCATGTTAACATAACTAAAGAATTGGCTGTGTCCCATGAACAATCAAATTTATTCAAATGACGGAAACATAAGCTTATCTGCATGAGCATCGCATGATATATAGGAATCGTCACTCCATTGTGGTTTTAATGTGCAAGACCTGTTAACAATCAAATATCTCAGATCACCCTTTTCTACTGCTCAGGTAGCTTGATCACTCTCTATATTTGTTTAAGTTCAAATGTCAAAGTCCTTGAGCAGCTCCTTTCAGAATCCCTACACACACCAACCAAAGCCTCAGCTTTATCATAGAAGCTATCTTTTAACGATATCACGATGCTCTGAAATCCACTGCCTTCACCATCTTGAAGTGCACTACGCTCACTACACGATTTTGCTCAAATGAAATTAGCAATTTTTGCAATATTCAGATTATCCAAAGCAGCATCAACTTCATCGAGTATAAAAAATGGAAATGGCCTATAGCTGTGTATAGAAAAGAGCAAGGGTAGTGCAGCAACAGTCTTTTCTCCACCCGACAACTGCTCCATATCCCTAAATCGCTTTGTGGGCGGTATATTTTGTTGGAAATGAATGAGAAAGAGAAAGAGGGATTTTGGAAGAAGAGAAAGGAAAACAACTTTTAGTCCCATATCATGAAATATGAGTACCAACTCTTCTACAATCTTATATAAATAAAGGAGAAGAGAGCTCATATCAGGTGTGGCTAAGCCAAGACACAATATTACATTGATGTCAACTTGGGCCTAATGCCTTGAGACTCTTGGAGTCCATGACACAATATTATATTGATGTCAAATCGGGCTTAGTGCCTTGGAACTCTTGGAGTCCATGACACAATATTATATTGATGTCAAATGTGGGCTTAGTGCTATGGGACTCTTGGAGTCCATGACACAATATTATATTGATGTCAAATGTGGGCTTAGTGATTTGAGGACTTTTGGAGTCCATGACACGATATTAGTGTCAATAATTGGGCGTTGGACCTTGGGACTCTTGAGGTCTCATGGTTAAATAGGCCGCTGATTTCAGTTTGGGCCTATTGTGCCGAAACGAGTTATTTTGATCATTTTATGATCTGGTATGTCCCTTCTATTGAAGGGATACAACCGTTTCATCATAAATGCGCACGCACATTTAAGCACCGCTTGGTTAAAGGGTCGCAACCTTTCCAAAGGTCATTAATGTTCGTATAGGCATTTCCTCCAGCCTATAAATACATAGCCCAAAAGGAGAGAATAAATATTAATTATTCTTCTCAATTGTTACTCCCTCTTCAAAGCATTCCTCTGTTCAAGTTTCTATAATCTACTTCAGTTTGTCGGAGCTCCGTTTGCTGGCACTGCACTACGGGGTTGGTCCGTTTTATCCTGGGAAACAAATTGCGATCACGTCAATCAGTGCATATGACGGCAATATTGTTTTAAGGAAACAGAATTATTTCTGGACTCGGACATTACGGTTGGTGACGGTTCTGTACCGCTCCAATACAGTGCACAATCGGTCTTGCTTACTGTCTTTTCTGCAATCACAGTTTGACTTGACAATTGTGGCATTATTGAGTAACATTGATATTGTTACTATTTATTTGCAATACAATTGTGTATTGACAAAAGGATCTAATTTTGTAATACAATTGTGTATTGACAAAAAGATCTTCTAACATATTTAATACCATTCAGAAAACGTTCATCGTCATTTTCCAGTGTTAGGTATGTTGTTCCTCCTATTGGATGCCTATGACTCTTGGTTAAATGCTTGTATGTTTTGTCTACGTTTTTAGCGATGTGCTCAAAAGCTTCCGTGAATAAATCGTATCTTCGTTGCCAGACAGCATTGTATTTATCTGATATCTCTCTCTTCTTTCCTAACAGCTTCAAAGTTTTCAATTACTTCCTTTTCCTTCAATTGTAAAGCTTCATACTGACCCAAGTGCACTGGGATTGGGAGCTGTTCTCTCTAGTTCAGCAACTATAGTATCCATATTTTTCTTGAACTCTGCCTCTACTTTTATACATTCGGAAGGGCTCATTTCTGACAAATAGGATACTAAGTTAACTGTAATCAATGCCTAATCTGTTGGATGTTGATTCAATCTCCATTGAATTAATTGTTGGTAAAGTTATTTGCTCGAGTTCACACTTCACTCGAACGTCTTGCTCACGTGATTTAAGTTGCTCAAGGATTTCTTTTGAATGATTCTGACGCTTCAATTTTGCTATGGCATCTTTGAGAGTGGCACTCTGCTTATGCAGCTCTTTGAGTTCTTCGTCACATGTGTTGACATTCCCCTCCACTTGTCAACTTCAGCTTTCCACTCCGTTTGGTTTTCAATTTTTTGAGCAACTTTAACCAACTTCGTTAAACTGATATAATTCTTGCAAATAATTTTAAACTGGATTTCATTATTAGTAGATATAAAAATTCCTGAAGAAGGATTTAATTGGATCACACATCAAAACAAATCAAACTTGTAAGCTTGAAACCATGTGAGCATGCCATGTGGATAGAGTAATATCCATATTTGTATCTGGAATCATTTTGAATATCAAATATCCACGTCTAAGGATATGGATGGATACCAAATAATTATCATATTGTCTAAAGATTGATAAATCAAAAAAACATAAACTGAAAATATCAATATAACATATCTGTTTTCAGTCCCATTGATTACTACTGTGTTAAAAATAAATAAATATGATGATAATATACAAATATGATGTTTAAATGGCATAAAAGATAAGCGGGCATAAAATTTAATTTTTGAAAATATTTACGGTTTTCAAATTGATTATTGCAGAATAATCGGTTAAAGGCCTTCACAAAGAGCTGTATCTACCTTCACACAGAGCTGTATCTAACAGTAGTGCCATTCTTTTTGCATAAAATTCTGATACAATCGGTATGTTTCGATGCAAATGTGAAGTTTAAAGGATGTTGCTTTTATGCCCTTTAAACTTCATACTTGCTGCATAATGCAAAGTATTCAATTACATGATGAGTATATATTTCCAAAATGAAATTGTCAGAATTGGTACATGTGATTACACTGTCCATAAAGTAAAACTACACTACTTTTGTACTCTATTTTAAAATGAAACTATAAAGCCAATATTATGTTTTATAGGAATAAATCATTTTTGCAATTCTAACCGTTACTTGGGAGCCACCATAGCTAGAGACAAAAGAACAAAAACTTGGAAATTATAAGGCTACATACCACATTTCTTTAACTTCGCCTTGTTGGCATCTGGAGTTTGTCAAGCAACTGTATAGAGAATCACAGCGTAATGTTAGCTTACAAATAAATGTTGCATCGTTGAATAAAGATTATAAGTTTTTGCTGAGTTTTAGAATTTTTTTACTAACTGGGACTCAGGTGGATTTTCCCATGTCGATTCCTTTTTTAGCAGAGAAGTCTAAAGGCCATTTTTACTCATCTTTGCTCAACTTCCAATGATGTTTCCGGAGTTTTCCTTGGAACTCAAAGCGATGTAGAACTGCAACACAAATCAGTAGATCATGTATTTGATTATCAGTCACTACCATTTACAAATACATTAATGCACACAAAAATGATATATTTCATGTACACAAAAAACTTAATGCATGCCCAGTCAAAACTTAAACATTCCACATCAACGCATAGAAAAGTTGAGACAATGGCAGCTTTAGACAATCAAGTTGATAATAAAGCTTTAGACAATGGCAACTTTTATTTAACTACCAGATTGTAAGTGTTAGGAATTCAGAACTCACGGTTGAAGGACAAAAACAAAGTCCAAGTTAACGAAGCCATGTTAAACATTTTGACCAAAACTAACAAAACGGACTTAGAAGCTTGGTATTTTTATGCAATCTGATTATCAATTGGACAACGACAACAAAGAGTTAATAGTTTGCTTGTTTGTTAGGAGTTAGCTAAGCAAAACTAAATATTAATTCATCATCATTGTCTCCAATTGTCTGAGGGCACAAAAGATAATAAAGTTTCTGTAAATTAATTTTCCAAAAACAAACGAATACGAATTTTAAAATGCATAAAAGATAACTGGACATAGAATTTCCTTATCAAGCTAATTTTCTATCACTTCAATTGGAATTTCACAGTTCCAGCTATATACAATTCAAGTTTTTGATAGGTAAAATTTTCAGTTAATTTAAAATTTGTAATCAAATCTATAATATTAATGTTCAAGTTATAGGGGAATAGTAGCTACATAGGTATGTGATATATTCTATAAAAAAATTACTATGCTATCCAAGTATAAGATAAGTAATTTGGTAGTTGCAGAATAATTAACAACATATTACTTGCATGCTCTCATGCTCTCTTGAACTTCCGTAGCTCCTTAATTTATACATTAGTCTAGACCAATTATCTTTCTTCATTGCCACACACAGTATTGCAATTCAATTGGACACAAACAAATTTCTTTAAGTCTATCTAGAATGCATTATAGCTTCAAATAATAAAATTGATGTAAAAATGTGCAATACCAAGTTTAGAAATTGTGATTTGGTATAGCTTCATATTGAAATTCCACTATGTGATATATTCACTAATTTATGCCTGTGCAATTTTAGAGTAACTAAATTCACCAAATATACGATCTGCTATGTTCTAACATGGTTAAATGAGATTGAAATGTAACTTCAGCTGAGAAAGGATGCAAAAAATTTGTCTATAAGAAGAACCATAACTTTTTTCTAGTGTAACTTTATATATATAATATATTTAACTACTATTGAAACTCGATCCATCTTTGTAATCTGGAGAAAAAAAATTCTAGAGAATAACTAAATTTCATCAAAAACGGTGATAAAATTATATATCTCATGTGTTCAAAGTTAAACATATTAACATGCAATGATCTGACACGGAGTAAAATAATATTCCCTACCTTTTAAAAAGCATAAGAAAATTTGAGTTTTTAATATACACCGAGCTTGGAAATTAAGGCTATCATAAAAGCCATCCATAGGTTCAGATTGTAAATGTTATGGCTATCATAAAATCCATCCAATTTGGATACAATTATGGCTTTTATGTATATTAAAAACATAAGATATAATTATATGGACATGAAAGCCATCCAAATGGAATATTATTACTCTGTGTCATCCATTTTCAAAAGCATAAGAAAATTTGGATGGCTTTTATGTATTTTCTTCTTCCATCTACAATTTGAGTAATTATTACTTAAGTACTATAATGCGCTATTTGCTAGGAAATTAAGGCAAACATCAATGTCTAAGGTACAAATTGGTAATGTAACATAATTTAGAATATACATAATTTTATGATGTACAATATTAAAGTAGTCACCAAGTCATGGCATATGAAAATTTAATTTAGCAAGTTCCATGGTAACTTTGTGTGCGTCAACAAAAAATCATTAACAGATTAATGGAGCCACGAACGGTTAACATACTTAACATCAATGGAATATAAAATAAAAATTCGCATTATCAAGTAGGCTTCCAGATTTAAAAGAGACTCTGTATCAGCAGCATATATAGAACTGAATATTATGAACATAATATTGAATTTATTTACATTAAATTTAAGTTCACGATCCCGAAACTTTACGTCAAATATGCACTGGGTAACCTTGAACTATGAAACCCTATAATCACACAATCTAGTATTTTTTTAATCATTTCATAAAATATTTGCACACTACAATGCTTGAATAACAAAACAATAAGTACTCACGCTAAAATTGCAAATGGAAGAAGAAAATACATTAAAGCAATACAAAGGCAAAAACATGGCTATAAGATAACATGTTGACGACATATTTAGAATAAAAAGAAACGACACTGGTTGCATACAAAAAGCTAAATATTTGGACATACTTGAAATAACATATGCATAAAGTTTGAATAATTTAGTAGCTATGCAAAGAGTACAATAGCAATTGAGTAAAAACATGTATGGGCAGGTCCAGATTTGGTTGCTGAAGAGAGATTGAGTAAGGTAAAATGTCCGAGCGATAAGGGAATGAGCTACTCCATCATGCCAGCGACTGAGTATGGTTTTGAAGTTTACATCTAATTTTAATATATACTGAGCAACGTCATTGAATAAAAACACCAAATTTTTTAACCAATCAATTTTTTAATTGGAATTCCATGATACAAAAAAAAAAAAAAAAAAAAAAAAAAAAAACACACATCTCTTTCAAACTATCAGACTTTCTACGGTAGGAAAAATGAACTATGAAACCCCATTAATCCCCAAAAAAATCGTTTCTTTCATAAAATAAAAGCACATTACAATGTGTGGATAACAACAATAAAATTGGGATTAAGACTAAAATGGAAAATTGAAGAACAAATATGTTAAAGCAAACCACAACCTACTAACAATAAATGTTTAGAATAAATAGGTATAATATCAAATGCATACGAAAAACAAAGTATGTGGATGGACTGCAGATTAAATATCCAGAAAATTAAAATGAGCAGGAAGCCATGCTAAGAAGAAAATACAACATACTATTCAAAAGAAGGATAAACGAATTATTTAGATAGGTGCAGTTTTGGTTGTTAGAAAGAGAAAGAGCATATTGAAATTTCACATGGATTAACGAAATAATGATCAACTTCATAATTTCTAGCAAATTAGCGTTTGCAATGTTCGTCCCCCCCCCCCTCCCCCCCCCCCCTTTACAGTAAAAAACGATAGAAATGGAATGAAACTGGAATAATATGAGGTCAAATTTATCGAATGGTCATCAATTAAAAATTCCAATTATAGAAGAGCTTGTGAAAAGTCAAATTATCCAAGAGTTTAATGCAAGAATGGAACTCAAAGTAAGGAAAAACTTGTATATGGTTTGAGATGCAAGAAGGTGAAGGAACACCAACAGTTGGTTATTCTACTGCATAAGAATAAATACCAAAGTAGCTACATGTTCATCGGCTGATCATCCCAGTGAAAAGGAAGATTAAATAGAGGAATAAACAGATGAGATAAAGCATTGCATGCTTATAAATATTTTTCTCTGATGTATAATGCAGAATCCCAAGCCTTGAGACATTCAAGCATGGTATGAAATCTCGTCCGGAACCACGAGATACCGTTCATCTCGTACCGGTTTCGGCTGACGACGAGATGAAAACGTCGTAAAATCTCGTTCCGGCTAGACAAGTGGAAAAAAAAAAAAAAAAAACCTACAATCGCGAAATCAGACAGAAAAAAGCACGCGCGAATTTGAAAAGCAAAAGAAAAAGCAACATCCGTGATCGAACAGTAAAAAGTTTGGCAATAAATTACCAGGCTTTCTTCACTCCTCAACAATCTTCAGTGGATCCAAGATTTTTCCCAAGTCGACTTTCAAACCGCGACCGACTTTCAAAATCGAGCTGCAATCCGTGTTAAGATTTACTTTCAGTTACAAAATCGAGCTGCAAATCGAGCTCCAAATCGACTTCAGATTTCAAATCGACTTCGAGGTGATTTATCCCTAATTTTTTTTGCCGCCTTCGTATTTCATTTTTTTTCCAATTTCCCCCTTTCGTGAATTGCGTGAATGTTTCTGGAAAGGGAAGTTCACGGGACTGTTTAAATGGGGGAAGAAGTATAGTGGAGACGCGTTTTTTTAATGTACACTGACGTGTTTAATTTTTTACGTTAAGTGTACACTGGACTGAATATAAGACACCTTTTTTTTTTTTTTTAATGTATACTCACTTGAACTGGCTGTAATGCATGGACAAAAACGATGACAGCATATTTTATACAAAGCATATGTTGTACTGGCTATAATGCATGGACAGTGCGTACTAATGGATACTGGATATACAAATGGACATTGCATATTCAAGAAGAGGTGCAAATGACATTCCCAACCGAAGAGATAGTAATTTAAATGTTGAACATGGACATCAACATAATTACGAACATTACAATCCATATATTTCGAATGATCCACCAAACTATAGGCATTCTACTTCTGACTATACAAGTGGCAACTCATATTATGGAACAAATGAAACGTATAATGACATCTCGAGTGATCGAAATAGTCAATTTACGTATGCAACAGAAAGTGCAGAACCATCGACGTTTGACAATATGATGGAGACATTTATGGGTTTAGGACAAATACAATATGGTTATCCATCATATTATGCAACACAAGATATTGAAGAAAACTAGTAGCATTGTGTTGTATGTTGCTCCATTATATTTTTGTAAACTAGTAGTATTGTAGCTTCAAGAATAGTTTCCATACGTAATACTAGTAGTATTGTATGTTACTTCATTATATCTTTGTAAACTACGTTTCTATGTGGATTTGCAACAATTATCATTAACTTTTTCATAAAAAATATAAATGTTTGATTTTTGGACCGAAACCGAAACAAAAGCCGAAACCGCCGAAACCGTCCGAAACTAGTAAATTTTCAAATGACCGAAACCGAAACCGAGTTTTCGAACCATGCATTCAAGTTTGGAGAAATATTTCATTTTATAGTAAACATAAATGAGTCAAATAAATTTTCAAAATAACTATTGTAAAAATTTAACATTTTGAATGAACGAAAATTTACCACATGATAAGATTATATGAACATAGGGCTAAAGTCAACAATATAACAATTTGAGTGGGATGCATATTGCTATTAAATGTTGATGAAAATATATGTGGTTGTAAAATAATAAACCTGCATGAAATCTTCAACTGGTAAAGAACCTTTTATATAATCATAGAATAGTAGTTTCAAACAAAATGTGAACTTATAATCAGGGTTTTGATTTTTAAAAAAAGATAGGCTGAACTTATGGTCTAATTATCTACATCAGATTTCAACCTTTACAGATTTAGTAAAATGGACATTCTCCGTACGGGTGAAAATTGAACAAAATATTTTCAAATCGCATGTTACTTATGAAAAAATAGATCACGAAAATAATAAAAATTGTAATTATCATGTTTTTTTCCCATACCATGTATACACTGCTCGAATTTTCTGTTTGCGCACAAAACCCTCTATTTTTTCGTTGGCTCTTGCAAGTCGAGAATCTGTAATCAGCACACCAGAATGTGTAAATCAATCTGTTTCATAAAAACAGAATAAAAACTGAAGTTTTCTACCATATATAACAGATATCTTCAAATAATAGACATGAAATCAAATTCACACATCAATTTGACCTATGAACCAAAAATGAAGATCCATCTTGAAAACTTTTACCTACTTGCTATTTCATGAAAACCGAGGTAGTATAAAAGGGAACCAAAAAATTATGAAGGATTAAGATAGAAATAAAAATAAAATATGAGGAACGAAAATGAGTTTAGGGAAGATGATTGAGACTAAAGGTGGAAGGACAGAAAAATGAAGCAGCGGTTGGAGTAACTAACGAAAGGAAAGGGAAAAATGAAAATTTATGGGGATTAACGTACAAAAATTTGGAAGAAGAATTAGAACACGTGTCATGATGACAATAATTTTATTTGTATTTTGGTATATAAACTATTATAAACACGTAAGTTTTCCTAGTATCTCTCATTCCGTTTTTATCGTTTGCGGAAATCAAACAACCTTGGTTCTTTTCAAAAAAATATACTTCAAGAAAGAAAGCGGTAATCAATGCCTAACAAATATTACTACTGTAAAATAAAGATCACTAATCTTCATATTCATAAACTGCACAATCTTGATAAAACTAAAAAGGCAACTGCCAGTTTAACAAAATCCTAAAGTTCCATCGTTAAAGTGTAAGGCAACTTATAAGGTTCGTTTTAGAGATAAGGTTAGAAAATAGTATGCTAATTCTTATGGAAAGACGAAAATAAAATATGACCATCACGTATTTCCCTTGAAAATTCAAGATTTTCTTATTCGAGATAACAGAAAGCACATAACAATTTAGTTTAAAATGCAAGGTATAACTATATGTATGTAAACGTATAGAATTTAGTGAAATCAATGTGATTAGGAACAGAGGAGGGATAATTAAAGAATTAATAAAGAAAGTAAATTTTATAGTGTTATAGTTATACCTGATAAAGAACCTTTTAAATAGTTTTATAGTGTTGTAACTGATTTTGAAATAAATTCCTTTACTAATTTATAGTGTTATAGTTTTATAGTGTTATAGTTTTCTTGCTTTTTGAAAAAAAAAAGTTGGAATATAAGAACATTAATTGAAGTTTCAATGATCAGAAACACATTTTTCAACTTAAAAAAAGGCATTGCAATTTATGAACTTCAAATATTTGTTGAATTCTTTACGAATAGCTGTTGAGTTGTAAAAAATATCCAAATATTTAATATTCAAGTTACTTTAAAGCTGTATCTGAGAAGCAATACGTGTGTATTTTGATCACGTGAAAGATGATGTTGAATTCTTTACGAATAGCTGTTGAGTTGTAAAAAATATCCAAATATTTAATATTCAAGTTACTTTAAAGCTGTATCTGAGAAGCAATACGTGTGTATTTTGATCAGGTGAAAGATGATGTTTCTACAAAAGTTTCCAGTTTTCCTTGTATTGTTGCTCATAGCTACTTCAAACAATAATTCACTTGAAAAATAAAATTACGCTAAAAATACCTTTCCATGTGACATTGGAGTGATCAGGAGCTAAAGTTTATGTTGACGTAAATTTTGATTGGTTTAATATGGCAAAACTCAGTTACCTAACCGTAGCTTCCATTTACGAGTAATTAGGAAATGACTTTTGTTATGATCTATACTAAATTATAAACTGTCTTTTTCCTATCCTACTGTACACAGTGAGAAGATATTACTATATTCCTATATTAGTGTCATGCTAATATAAGGGTGATGACCAAAGTTTGATATCTTTATAATAACACATGCTCATTTATTTTATCACATCAATACAATCTTCAAATGTTAACCAAAAAGTATGTGTATTACATTTATTTTGTCATGCTGATAATAATATAGACGTAAACATACATATATCTCGAAAGACTGAACGATGCTGACTGCAACTCAATAAAATTGCATGCATAAAGAAGTTGTATATCGTGGCTGTCTGTTAATATATGCATGACAGAAAGATAAAAGTCTATTCCGAAATTCATAGGTAAACAAAAATTTAGCCTGTATCCAATGGCTCACAATAAAAATACTACGAAAAAATATATACAGTGGAGTTTTTGCACCATTTTCCATTTTGAGACTATTTTATATAAGGACGCAGATATGCATGTTTTGCTATCGACGTTTTTTTTCTTAAATCCGTAGATTGGTTAAAGACTCATGGAATAACTATATTTGCTTTTTTCAGTTCTGAGTAAAGTGCACAGTGTATAGTTGGTTACGACTTGCTTCTGAACTCGTGTTAACCGAAATGTATAATACTTTTTTAACGTTTCTTTGCACATGAGAGCTTAATTTTGCTACAGTATGCACTTAAAATCAGTTAAAATTTAACAATTTAAGGTTTACAATAGAATGGGATAATGGCATAAAGTTTGACCATGAATTGTGAATGAAATTGGATGATTTAGCTCTTTCACTATTCCTAGTACCTTTAAAAACATATATTTCACACCGGAATACCATTGGCATGCATATGCCTTGTCATATAATAATCATTTAGAAAATGTACCCCATACCCCCATCAAGTGGTTGTTAAAGCTGATCATGCTTTCAAAGCATGAACAATGACAGTTTGTAAATAAACCTATCGAATTGTAGGAAAAAGCTTCTCTTTCCATATAGCAAACGTTAAAATAAAAGGTCGATAAATGATTTAAAGCGATGACGACATGTGTTTTTTTCCGTTGCAGCCAATGCTAATGTAATATGCACATTTCAATTTGAGACATATATATAGAATGTTCAAAAAAAATACAACTTACAAAACTGTCATGTAGCATTGTTACAGCTACAAAAGTAAACCAAAGATACAGGTAATAAATGCCACTAAAGCCAAGACAGATTAATTATTAAGGAGACCAAATAGTGTTATTATATTTTCACATCTTTTGGTATTTGCACAACAATATCATTATAGTTTTTCTGAACAACCGTACGTACGAAGCAACTTGGATTCGTAAATTGAAGATCTTATGCCTTTTTGAACAGAATAATAAAACTTGGTTTTAGCTAAGAATGTGCATACATATATTTTTTATATTTACCCAGTAGTGAGAGATTAAACATCATATGTTAAACATTAAATATCAATCGCAACCATTGTTAATGACCCATCTCCAGTCTACACTACTTGGTTTTTTTTTCAATGAAGAAACATTTTTAAGCATCAAATGTAACTATGAAAACAGTCAAGGCAGCTAATATTAAGAGCAAAATGAATTAAAATTTATAAGTAGAGTTTGGTTAAAAAAAAAAAAAAAAGTGGGACAAACTCAAGCAGTTTAAACTTCACGCAAAAATTAAGAGCAAAATGATTGAACCCCACATCTGAAAACCTGAAAGAAAGGAAACTATACCCAAATACATAAAAGTAGAACATTAGTAAATGTAGGAAAGCCATGTTGTAAAATAGAAAAAACACAATATTTCAATGGATACCAATTTCAAAACATGCACTTTATTGTAGAATATTCAAATTAAACCACATTGATAATGCAATCCTAAAGTAAACAAAGAGAACATATAACCCAAGAATCCAAAAATAAGTGGAAAGTAATCAAAACAGTATAAACGAAACATATATTGATTTTGTAATGTTATTACCTAATTTAGCATATACAGCATAAAGACATGAATGGAGTAGTAGAAACGTTAAAAGAGATTGCTTGTTGGATCATATATACAAACAGTTGTTGTGCATACAAATATAAATGAAGACTTGAAGCCACTGAAAACATTGACATCAACATATACGGAATACTTGTACCAAAAACTTCAAAACAGGAATGAAAACTTCAGATCGAATAAAACCGTCGATACAAACGCAGTCATAGCTGTTAGAACGGGAGGCGAGACCCTGCAATGTTCTCATAATTTTAAAACGAAAAAGGGAAAAAAATGACAAAATCAACTCATGTTGAGGATTAAAGGATTGAACGCCACGGGTGAAAGGGTGAATCGAAGAAAACTAAATCCAAATACGTTAGAGCAGAAGAATATACCCGAATCACAGCTTTCCATTGTGAAAATAAATCCATGAAATAGTGGAGCGATTGAAGATAGCCTCGATTTGGATCCGAAATGTAACTGAGTAGTGTGTTAAAAAGTGAAAAAAATAATATAATTTAGTCACAAAAAAGAGAGGGGAAAGAGATTAGTGAAGTGGCAGATGTGCCGTGAGGAGGGAAATGCATAATAAACTCCGTTTGATGACACGTCTATGTGGGTTTCGTGTTTGTTTCATAGCCACTTGATATATATTGGTAAATCAGATCTAACCCGCTCTTTATATTTAGTTTGAGACGAATTAAATAGAAAAAAGTCGAAGGCTATGAAAGTTAACTTGGTAAAACACATAATGTAACTATAAAACAATCCTAAAATAAGCGAAGAATGAGTCTAGACGTGGGTTTTTGTGAAAGATATGTTAGGAACAAAAAAAAAAATTAAGGTTGTTCTTTTCAGTCTTGACTAAACAACTTTCGTCTGATAATTTAAAAACAAAAAATAAAGGTAGTCTTCTTAAATGCGCGAATGTCATGAACAGTAGGAATAAGTTAAATTTCATACGATATACATTTTTTGTCAGAAAATATGAAGTTGAACTAAAGCAGATGTGTATGATCATGTTAAAGTAGAGATAAAATACGTGAGTTTTGGTTACACTTCTACTATTATTTGCATATGAAGACATTTAACTTTATTTAAGTATGTACTGTTTAAATATCGAGAGAAGCGAAGCAGTTGTAGCCAAAAAAAATTACAGCATGTACATAAGACAGTCCAAACCACGTTTTGTTAATGGCAAAGAATCTGAAATCAACGATTTGTTGAATCAAATAGTAATTGCAACATTTAGTAAGTTATAAAAAATAGGACAGTAAAGTTAGGTTCAATACCTCGTGTGACTGTAAATCAATGACTCTTTACCAGTAACGTCAGTAGATGGGACAGTAAACCCAAAGCAATGACGATGTACATGTATAAGAATAAAGTGTTTATTTCGCAGGTAAAAAGATAATCGGGTAACTTTTACAGGAATTTAGAAAAACAGTACCTTAATTCGATGAATCATGTATGTATTCACTGGAGATGGCAGAACGCGACAATCAGATTGTTGACGAACGTTTAAAGAGAGAAGAAGGTTTGTGGTGGAAATCTTCCATGGATAACAAATTGGGAGAAGGAAAGGCGGTATCGTAGAAGCGCGAGTTGGAAGGAGGCTGTTTGTTTAGTAGCCGATCGTCGGGTGTAAAGACATTGGTGTGGGTGGGTAGTTACCCGCTGATTAGGGCTTCGTAGGAGCGGATTTTGATTGACGGCGGGACATCGGTCGATTTAGGAAGGAGGGAGGGAAAGTAACTGTGTTGTAACCTAGTCGAATTGAACACAGAGAGGGAAACGCGTGAATTAGAAAAGGGACAAATGTCAACACCAAAATGCGGTGGTTTCTGCTTTCCAGTATAAGTAATAGATGATTAGATTCCAAATGAAGTAACTTACCTTGTTGGTTACGTTTATAATATAAACGTATTAAATGAATCATTTGATGCTTGAATGGATGTTATAAATTGTTTGTTGACTGTTATTAGCTAAACAGTTTATTTCTGGTTATCATAATATATTGTTGTATTAAAAATGAGATAACCCATTGTGATGCAGGGAAGGACTGTGATGACCCCAAACTTCCACGGAATGAAAGTAGGAGTAATCATTTTTGGAATACAACATATACACAATAAAACAGAACACAGATACAATATAGCATAGGAAATTCATAGAGTAACAACATCATAGCAGCGGAAAATATAATGTCATTAACCACAGAAAATCCACAGTCACAGGAAACTAAGATTAATACAACAAGTTTATAAAAAGAAATAAGTTTGATGTCTAAGAAGAAAAGAAAAGATGCCATAAAAACAAAAGGTAAATGTCTTCAAGCTCCAAGTCATCACCTCTCTACTTCAGCAAATCCAAGAGATAGAAAATAAGCAGCTCCAAAGAAAAGACTCCAAGCAAAGAATGAACCTGTCTACTTGGCTGCTCGTGTGGAAAAGAGGGCACCCAAGGTTGCAAAAAGGTGAAACAAACTATGGGTCAGTCGTGGGACTGGTGTGAGAATTCTTAACTAAAAATAACAACCAGAAATAAGGCAAATCCAAAAGACCACGCCGCTAACGCGGAACGGGTTTACTCTAATGGATTGTCGTGCATAGTTTAAAGTGTCATAACAAATAATTAAATACATCGTAAACAACGCAATGCTTTTGGAAAAATGGAATCACATAAGACCCAAGTCCCATCACACAATGCAATGCACACCAGAGGATAGGGTTTTTCCTTATGGTGATTAAACATGCTAAATACGGAAAATACGCATCTAATATTATTATTAGTGTATATGAAAGCATTTCAAAGTAAATGTATTAATCCTAGGAAGCATAGGTACCATATATTATGCCTCCGTACTAGTAATACAATCAAATTCGTCGGTTCGTATTTGGATTTTGGTTTCCATCATGAGTCTAGGCTAGAGCGGAGCTCCTTACCGATTCGAGACACTCTAGCTAATGTCTCAGGATTCCCCGCGGAGAACCCTTGGAAATGGCAGGGCCGGTCCGCAAATACAGCTTAGCGGATTGGCAATTCCTAAGCACACGTTTCCCGGTCCTATAGAACCTATCCGAGGCGCGCCACATTCCATCATCCACATAAGTAAAATGTCGGGCCGTGATAAAACCCAAACACCACTTCTAGCTAGAAAGAAACGAGCTGCTTTCCCTGCGTTCTCTTCGCCCGTTTTAGACTCAGCCGGTGTGTGAAGCTCGTGAAGTTACGTAATACACAAAGCCCTGCTTATTCAAGCGGTGCTTTGATCGTCACCACAAGGTTCTGCTTTTCAACAAGAAACCCTGATCATTGCATCTTAGTATGCCACACTGTCACTCCATACCATACCATTGCTTATCCATCAATACATAAATGAGTGTTAAGTAAAGAATAAATTCTTCACCACCAACATTTATATATTAACAGAAAATCAACAATATGATATATAACGAAGTACGATGTCAGACACACCATCCATTTAAACTTATGCTCTGGGTCTGAACGAAAGTCAAATCCGTGAAATTAACGCGAACGTCTGGGCAATGACCTTGACCCATGAATTGGTAGCAAGTCAATTCAGGATCTCGATCGCTGTCCATTCGAGGGAAGATTTACGGTCTTCATGCGACGCCTTCTTACTTCGATCTTTAACGCCGCTGGATTAATTCGGGATGAGAATATCTCGGACTTCCCAAACAATCCTCGTATATATATACATATATATATTTTGAAAATCCTTCTTATTTGTTAATAATTATTTTTATTAACAATTCATTCTATTTTAATTATTATATATAAATAAATAAATAAATCGTTAATTCTTATTCTTATGTACATTTTCATCCTCTTATCTCTTCAATTACATTTACATGAAAATGCAATTTATAATTAGTCAATGAATCATTCCTCTTAATTTATTTTTATTATATTATTATAATCTACATTAAAATGTAAATTATAATACATCGTTCAATTTATTTATTTTCATCTTTCCACAATATTATAATTCTATAAAATATTCATTTTCTCTTTAAGTGCATTCTTAATTGCAATCACGACAAAAATGTAATCTTATTTTACGATGTAATTTCCAATCCTAATTACATATAAAAATGTAATCTTTATTTACTTGCCACATTCCTATTTTTATTTATACAAAATAAATGTGAACTTTCATTCTTATCACCATTCTTATTCAATTTACAAAAATGTAAATTTCCACTCTAGACACATTCTTACTTGATTTACATTAAATAAAAATGTAAATTGCACCTACGACGTAAATTCTTATATATATCACATAAATAAAATGAAATCTTTTTCCTACGGTGTATATTCATTTTTAATCACATTATAAAATAATGTAAACTATCATACAGTGAAATTCCCTTTTTAATTACATTAAAAATGATGTAAATTTTCTACGGTATAAATCCTTTTTATAATACATTATAATATAATGTAAATTTACATACGGTGCAATTCTTCTAATGTAAATTTACATACAGTGGAATTCTTTTACATTTCATTATAAGGTAAGGTAAAATAACATACGGTGAATTTCTTTTCATTATTACATTAAGAATAATATACTTTAACCCTACGGTTAAATTCCTTTTTATTTACATTACAAAATAATGTAAATTAATCCTACAGTTAATTCTCTTTATATTAACATTATAAATAATGTTAACTTAACATGCGGTGTATTTCAATTATATTACATTATAAAATAATGTAAAATAGCATACGGTGGATTTTCTTTTTATTACATTAAAAAAATGAAATTTTTTTTTTCCTACGATGGAAATCCTCTTTTTATTACATTAATAAAAATGTTAATTTAATATACCATGAATTTTCTTTTATTTAACATTGAAAATAATGTTAATTTAACATACCGTGCATTTTCTTTTATATTACATTATAGAAAATGTATATTCTAACATACGATGCATTTCTATATATTTACATTAAAGAAAAGGTAAATTTTAAAATACGGTGAAATTCTAATCATTTACATTAAAGAAAAATGTAAATCTTGACATACGATGATATTTACCGTTTAATTACAAAGAAAAATGTAATTTTTCCTATACGGTGTAAATTCTTTAATATTAACACTAAAAATAAATGTTAATGTCGTCCTACGGTTAAACTTCTTCTATTATATTAACATTAAAAATGTTAATGTCATCATACGGTTGAATTTCTTTTGATATTAACATTAAAAATGTTAGTTACATCCTATGGTGAAATTTCTTTTATTATATTAACATTAAAAATGTTAATTTCATCATACGGTGAAAATACTATTTTTCAAATAAAAAGTAATTTTTATACATGTCACATTCCTACTTTACTTTTACAATTAAAAAGTAAATTTTGTCATACAGTGAATCTTCTCTTTTAAATACCATTGAAAATAATGTAACTTATCCTACGATGTAAATTTCTTTTTATTTAACATAAATAAAGTGTGCAATTCTCATACGGTGAAATCATTCTAATGTTAACATAAAAAAAATGTTAAATGTTCATATAGTAAATTTTCTTTTTATATCCACATAAATAAAATGTGAAATTCTCATACGGTGTATATTTCTCATCTTATGTACATTAAAGATAATATACATTTATCCTACAGTTGAAGTTTTTTTTATAATATTAATCATTAAAATGTTAATTACATCATACGGTTGAAATTTTGTAAAACTAACATAAAAACTATGTTAAGTTATACATGTGGTGAAATTACCTTTTTATTAACATTCAAAAACAATGTTAATTTTCATACGTTGCAAATACTTCTTATTTACATCAAAATAATGTTAATTCCTCTAACCATGTAAATCACTTATTGTTAACATCAGAATAAATGTTAATTTTTCATACAACGTAATTTACTTATTATTAACATTAAACAAAAAGGTTAATATCTCATACGATGTAAATTTTACATAATAAAATGTAAATTTCATGTCATCACAAAATTCTAGCTTTGATTTACATAATAAAATGTAAATTTTATATCATCGCCAAATTCTAACTTTGATTTACATAATAAAATGTAAATTTTATATCATCCAACCAACAACCACATTCAAATATCCAAACAAGTATACATCTAACAATTCACATCAAAATCATATACAGGGTGATGTATATGTTGGCATATGACAAATCAGCGAGGTGTTATTAAATAAAATTAACAAATAATCTATTTTAATTAGCCAATAATTTCAGATCTAATATTTAGATCCGTGGATCTAACATCATATGGTCATAAACAACTTAGATCCGTATTCAAAATATCACTACATAGCGAATTTATCAATCCATATTCTTTAATCACAAAAGAATTAATAATTAAATAATTTAAATTAAATTAAAATAAATTCTCACATACCTAATTACTTAAAATTTCAGATCTAGCATCATAACATCGCAAAGCAATTCAAATCTATAACCCATAAGAACATCCATCGTAGATTCATTTTTTTTTTTTTTTTTTTATTTTCAACTTCTCATAACGCAAGCATAACAATTAAACTAATTAAATTTAACTTAAAATGAATTCTCACCTTGATTGGACAAGAATTTAAAATGCCAAATAAATTCAGAATTCACTCTAATCAGTCTCAGCAAAGCCTACTCGTCGCCACGATCCTGTCGGATCTGAAATTTTCAGATTCGGGGTTCATACGCATTAGTTATCAATGTTTGAATAATTCTGACTTTTAACAACTGTTGCAGCAACGCTTAAAAGCGTCGCAAAATCTGAAGCATACCTTATTTTTAGAATTTATTCAAAACTTTGGATCAAGACATCTCAGGCTACGGTTGACGGTTTTAGGTGTCGTTTGTTGGAGAATGACCGCCTTGGAGAGAGCTATCGGCGCCAGGAATTGGAGGAGGTGCGCACGCACGTGGTGGGCCCGGTTTGCAGCAAACGGCGGCGGCTTCTCTGCCTTGGTGGCGGAGCTACGATGCACGAGAGGTGCTGGGACTTGTCGGAGATCGAAGAGCTCGGGAAGAGTTTCGAAATGAGTACTCACACGCTAAATTCCGTTAAGAAACGGAGGAGAAAACTGAGAATGAAGTTTTGAAGAGTGGTGGGTTCAAGTGGCGGCTGAAACGAGAAGAGGAAGGACGATGAACAGTGTTTTCGGAATATATAATATTATATTAGGTTATCCTAATCATTATTTAATAATTTAATTAGCCCGTTAAAGCCCGTTTTGGTCCGAACTCCGATTTAGGCCTGCTTACTGTCGTTCTTAAAGTTTTGAGGTCTTCTGAACGCAATGGAACATGTTATAGGACCCAATTCCGAAATTTATATATATTTTATTTAAAATTCCATTAAAAATTAATTAATTTACTATTTACCGTACATTTAAATACGCCGGAGCCACATACTATCTCAGAAAAATTATTTTTGGCTTTCTTTTGATGATACGATCACAACAAAAATTAATTTCGTTCGATTCTAAGACTTTTTGAAAAATGGATATTTTCAAGCGAATATATTTAATATTAAAAATACTTTTTGAAACAAATATTTTCTGAAACTCAAAACATATAAGTGTTTACTGTTTTTCAATGCAGAAACGTCATTCTGAACTCAATGGAAGTGGTTTCGAGTTCAAATTCCTTCGTATGCAAAAAGTGGCATTTCTGACCTTTATATATTATATATATACATTTCATAACGGCCTTTCTAAATTTTAATTTTGACATAACTTATAAATTTTAAAGTGAAATTTCAATTTTTCAGATTCATTAGAAAGATAATCTTAAATAGATTTAAATATTTTTGGTTTCACTAAAATTCGTTTTATTTTGGATCCTGTACATTCAGTTAAAGTTTAAAATCAAAATTTCAAACTGCAGCGCTTGTTTTAATTTCCTTTTATATTTAAATTAAATTTGTTCGTTTTAACTTCGATTAAAATAAATAAATCATTAAAAATACTTTAAATTCATTAAAATAAAAAATTTAATTTGGCCCTAAAATTTCGGGTCGTTACAGTCTCCCCTCCTTAAGAACTTTTCGTCCCCGAAAAGGAAAAAGAAAAATAGAAGAGGAAGAATAAACACAGAGAATGTTTTTTACAGAGATGGTACCGTCTATAACATCAGGCTTTCCACCGAAGAAGTTGGTCCTTTCGTTCCTTCGTACACATGTGCCAATTGAGCATCGCCACTTCACTTAGTCTTCTTCGAATGCACGATCAAGGGAAGAGTCAAAATACATCGGTAATGGTGATTCTAACAGATAGAAAAGATCGAAGGATGAATGAAAAGATGACGATAAAGTGACTGGCTATTATGTATCTCATGAACTGTTCGCCATAGAATATGGTGATTCTACGTAAACGAATTATTATAAATATGTTATATTCCGCTTTGTAAACCAAAGCTCTGATACCAACTTTGATGACCCCAAACTTCCACGGAATGAAAGTAGGAGTAATCATTTTTGGAATACAACATATATACAATAAAACAGAACACAGATACAATATAGCATAGGAAATTCATAGAGTAACAACATCATAGCAGCGGAAAATATAATGTCATTAACCACAAAAAATCCACAGTCACAGGAAACTAAGATTAATACAACAAGTTTATAAAAAGAAATAAGTTTGATGTCTAAGAAGAAAAGAAAAGATGCCATAAAAACAAAAGGTAAATGTCTTCAAGCTCCAAGTCATCACCTCTCTACTTCAGCAAATCCAAGAGATAGAAAATAAGCAGCTCCAAAGAAAAGACTCCAAGCAAAGAATGAACCTGTCTACTTGGCTGCCCGTGTGGAAAAGAGGGCACCCAAATTTGCAAAAAGGTGAAACAAACTATGGGTCAGTCGTGGGACTGGTGTGAGAATTCTTAACTAAAAATAACTACCAGAAATAAGGCAAATCCAAAAGACCACGCCGCTAACGCGGAACGGGTTTACTCTAATGGATTGTCGTGCATAGTTTAAAGTGTCATAACAAATAATTAAATACATCGTAAACAACGCAATGCTTTTGGAAAAATGGAATCACCATAAGACCCAAGTCCCATCACACAATGCAACGCACACCAGAGGATAGGGTTTTCCTTATGGTGATTAAACATGCTAAATACGGCAAATACGCATCTAATATTATTATTAGTGTATATGAAAGCATTTCAAAGTAAATGTATTAATCCTAGGAAGCATAGGTACCATATATTATGCCTCCGTACTAGTAATACAATCAAATTCGTCGGTTCGTATTTGGATTTTGGTTTCCATCATGAGTCTAGGCTAGAGCGGAGCTCCTTACCGATTCGAGACACTCTAGCTAATGTCTCAGGATTCCCCGCGGAGAACCCTTGGAAATGGCAGGGCCGGTCCGCAAATACAGCTTAGCGGATTGGCAATTCCTAAGAACACGTTTCCCGGTCCTATAGGACCTATCCGAGGCGCGCCACATTCCATCATCCACATAAGTAAAATGCCGGGCCGTGATAAAACCCAAACACCACTTCTAGCTAGAAAGAAACGAGCTGCTTTCCCTGCGTTCCCTTCGCCCGTTTTAGACTCAACCGGTGTGTGAGGCTCGTGAAGTTACGTAATACACGAAGCCCTGCTTATTCAAGCGGTGCTTTGATCGTCACCACAAGGTTCTGCTTTTCAACAAGAAACCCTGATCATTGCATCTTAGTATGCCACACTGTCACTCCATACCATACCATTGCTTATCCATCAATACATAAATGGGTGTTAAGTAAAGAATAAATTCTTCACCACCAACATTTATATATTAACAGAAAATCAACAATATGATATATAACGAAGTACGATGTCAGACACACCATCCATTTAAACTTATGCTCTGGGTCTGAACGAAAGTCAAATCCGTGAAATCAACGCGTACGTCTGGGCAATGACCTTGACCCATGAATTGGTAGCAAGTCAATTCAGGATCTCGATCGCTGTCCATTCGAGGGAAGATTTACGGTCTTCATGCGACGTCTTCTTACTTCGATCTTTAACGCCGCTGGATTAATTCGGGATGAGAATATCTCGGACTTCCCAAACAATCCTCGTATATATATACATATATATATTTTGAAAATCCTTCTTATTTGTTAATAATTATTTTTATTAACAATTCATTCTATTTTAATTATTATATATAAATAAATAAATAAATCGTTAATTCTTATTCTTATGTACATTTTCATCCTCTTATCTCTTCAATTACATTTACATGAAAATGCAATTTATAATTAGTCAATGAATCATTCCTCTTAATTTATTTTTATTATATTATTATAATCTACATTAAAATGTAAATTATAATACATCGTTCAATTTATTTATTTTCATCTTTCCACAATATTATAATTCTATAAAATATTCATTTTCTCTTTAAGTGCATTCTTAATTGCAATCACGACAAAAATGTAATCTTATTTTACGATGTAATTTCCAATCCTAATTACATATAAAAATGTAATCTTTATTTACTTGCCACATTCCTATTTTTATTTATACAAAATAAATGTGAACTTTCATTCTTATCACCATTCTTATTCAATTTACAAAAATGTAAATTTCCACTCTAGACACATTCTTACTTGATTTACATTAAATAAAAATGTAAATTGCACCTACGACGTAAATTCTTATATATATCACATAAATAAAATGAAATCTTTTTCCTACGGTGTATATTCATTTTTAATCACATTATAAAATAATGTAAACTATCATACAGTGAAATTCCCTTTTTAATTACATTAAAAATGATGTAAATTTTCTACGGTATAAATCCTTTTTATAATACATTATAATATAATGTAAATTTACATACGGTGCAATTCTTCTAATGTAAATTTACATACAGTGGAATTCTTTTACATTTCATTATAAGGTAAGGTAAAATAACATACGGTGAATTTCTTTTCATTATTACATTAAGAATAATATACTTTAACCCTACGGTTAAATTCCTTTTTATTTACATTACAAAATAATGTAAATTAATCCTACAGTTAATTCTCTTTATATTAACATTATAAATAATGTTAACTTAACATGCGGTGTATTTCAATTATATTACATTATAAAATAATGTAAAATAGCATACGGTGGATTTTCTTTTTATTACATTAACAAAATGATTTTTTTTTTCCTACGATGGAAATCCTCTTTTTATTACATTAATAAAAATGTTAATTTAATATACCATGAATTTTCTTTTATTTAACATTGAAAATAATGTTAATTTAACATACCGTGCATTTTCTTTTATATTACATTATAGAAAATGTATATTCTAACATACGATGCATTTCTATATATTTACATTAAAGAACAGGTAAATTTTAACATACGGTGAAATTCTAATCATTTACATTAAAGAAAAATGTAAATCTTGACATACGATGATATTTACCGTTTAATTACAAAGAAAAATGTAATTTTTCCTATACGGTGTAAATTCTTTAATATTAACACTAAAAATAAATGTTAATGTCATCCTACGGCTAAACTTCTTCTATTATATTAACATTAAAAATGTTAATGTCATCATACGGTTGAATTTCTTTTGATATTAACATTAAAAATGTTAGTTACATCCTATGGTGAAATTTCTTTTATTATATTAACATTAAAAATGTTAATTTCATCATACGGTGAAAATACTATTTTCAAATAAAAAGTAATTTTTATACATGTCACATTCCTACTTTACTTTTACAATTAAAAAGTAAATTTTGTCATACAGTGAATCTTCTCTTTTAAATACCATTGAAAATATTGTAACTTATCCTACGATGTAAATTTCCTTTTATTTAACATAAATAAAGTGTGCAATTCTCATACGGTGAAATCATTCTAATGTTAACATAAAAAAAATGTTAAATGTTCATACAGTAAATTTTCTTTTTATATCCACATAAATAAAATGTGAAATTCTCATACGGTGTATATTTTTCATCTTATGTACATTAAAGATAATGTACAATTATCCTACAGTTGAAGTTTTTTTTATAATATTAATCATTAAAATGTTAATTACATCATACGGTTGAAATTTTGTAAAACTAACATAAAAACTATGTTAAGTTATACATGTGGTGAAATTACCTTTTTATTAACATTCAAAAACAATGTTAATTTTCATACGTTGCAAATACTTCTTATTTACATCAAAATAATGTTAATTCCTCTAACCATGTAAATCACTTATTGTTAACATCAGAATAAATGTTAATTTTTCATACAACGTAATTTACTTATTATTAACATTAAACAAAAAGGTTAATATCTCATACGATGTAAATTTTACATAATAAAATGTAAATTTCATGTCATCACAAAATTCTAACTTTGATTTACATAATAAAATGTAAATTTTATATCATCGCCAAATTCTAACTTTGATTTACATAATAAAATGTAAATTTTATATCATCCAACCAACAACCACATTCAAATATCCAAACAAGTATACATCTAACAATTCACATCGAAATCATATACAGGGTGATGTATATGTTGGCATATGACAAATCAGCGAGGTGTGATTAAATAAAATTAACAAATAATCTATTTTAATTAGCCAATAATTTCAGATCTAATATTTAGATCCGCGGATCTAACATCATATGGTCATAAACAACTTAGATCCGTATTCAAAATATCACTACATAGCGAATTTATCAATCCATATTCTTTAATCACAAAAGAATTAATAATTAAATAATTTAAATTAAATTAAAATAAATTCTCACATACCTAATCACTTAAAATTTCAGATCTAGCATCATAACATCGCAAAGCAATTCAAATCTATAACCCATAATAACATCCATCGTAGATTCATTTTTTTTTTTTTTTTTTTGATTTTCAACTTCTCATAACGCAAGCATAACAATTAAACTAATTAAATTTAACTTAAAATGAATTCTCACCTTGATTGGACAAGAATTTAAAATGCCAAATAAATTCAGAATTCACTCTAATCAGTCTCAGAAAAGCCTACTCGTCGCCACGATCCTGTCGGATCTGAAATTTTCAGATTCGGGGTTCATACGCATTAGTTATCAATGTTTGAATAATTCTGACTTTTAACAACTGCTGCAGCAACGCTTAAAAGCGTCGCAAAATCTGAAGCATACCTTATTTTCAGAATTTGTTCAAAACTTTGGATCAAGATATCTCAGGCTACGGTTGACGGTTTTAGGTGCCGTTTGTTGGAGAATGACCGCCTTGGAGAGAGCTATCGGCGCCAGGAATTGGAGGAGGTGCGCACGCACGTGGTGGGCCCGGCTTGCAGCAAACGGCGGCGGCTTCTCTGCCTTGGTGGCGGAGCTACGATGCACGAGAGGTGCTGGGACTTGTCGGAGATCGAAGAACTCGGGAAGAGCTTCGAAATGAGTACTCACACGCTAAATTCCGTTAAGAAACGGAGGAGAAAACTGAGAATGAAGTTTTGAAGAGTGGTGGGTTCAAGTGGCGGCTGAAATGAGAAGAGGAAGGACGATGAACAGTGTTTTCGGAATATATAATATTATATTAGGTTATCCTAATCATTATTTAATAATTTAATTAGCCCGTTAAAGCCCGTTTTGGTCCGAACTCCGATTTAGGCCTGCTTACTGTCGTTCTTAAAGTTTTGAGGCCTTCTGAACGCAATGGAACATGTTACAGGACCCAATTCCGAAATTTATATATATTTTATTTAAAATTCCATTAAAAATTAATTAATTTACTATTTACCGTACATTTAAATACGCCGGAGCCACATACTATCTCAGAAAAATTATTTTTGGCTTTCTTATGATGATACGATCACAACAAAATTAATTTCGTTCGATTCTAAGACTTTTTGAAAAATGGCTATTTTCAAGGCGAATATATTTAATATTAAAAATACATTTTGAAACAAATATTTTCTGAAACTCAAAACATATAAGTGTTTACTGTTTTTCAATGCAGAAACGTCATTCTGAACTCAATGGAAGTGGTTTCGAGTTCAAATTCCTTCGTATGCAAAAAGTGGCATTTCTGACCTTTATATATTATATATATACATTTCATAACGGCCTTTCTAAATTTTAATTTTGACATAACTTATAAAATTTAAAGTGAAATTTCAATTTTTCAGATTCATTAGAAAGATAATCTTAAATAGATTTAAATATTTTTGGTTTCACTAAAATCCGTTTTATTTTGGATCATGTACATTCAGTTAAAGTTTAAAATCAAAATTTCAAACTGCAGCACTTGTTTTAATCTCCTTTTATATTTAAATTAAATTTGTTCATTTTAACTTCGATTAAAATAAATAAATCATTAAAAATACTTTAAATTCATTAAAATAAAAATTTTAATTTGGCCCTAAAATTTCGGGTCGTTACAGAAGGACAGGTTGGAGGGATCCAACCGGATTCCTCAGATATATTGTTTATATACATTGTTAATCAATTGTTGATTGTTGAACCAAAATTTATCACTTGTTTGATATTAACCAATGGGGTATATTGGTTGAGTAATTCTCGGTAGATGGCCTGTAAATGAATCATTTTATAGAAATTGATTTACCGTCAGGTAAATCAATAGAAAGAAAGTTATAAAATTTGTTTTATAAGTAAGGATAGATTTGAAATCTATTTTATATAGATATTATTTTTAAATAAAATTATTAAGGAAATAAATAATTATTTTTACCTTGTAATTATAAAGACGAGTATATAAAGAAAGATTTGTGGGATAATGAGTTTTCCAAACAAGTGGGCAAAAATTAACCAAATGGTTAAGGGTTGAATTTATTGTTTAACTGAAATGATTTAATTTAATTAGATTGTTGATTAAATTAAATAAAGTTATTTAAATTGATTAAAAGAAAGGGCGAATGGAATTGGTTAACGGATTAACCTTGTTTTGAGATGATCGAGTCAACTACTTGAACGAGAATTGATGATTAGAAACCATGATTAATTATTATTAAAGGTAATTATTTTAAAATAACCTTTTGAAGGAAAATTAACTATTTAACTAATAGTAAATGATAAAGTAAAATTTTCAAATGAAAAGGAATTAAGGTTAATTATTATTTAAGGAAATGACCAGGTAACCAAAACTCGATTAATAAAGTCAAAGGTGTTCTTAGAACCTTGTTTATAATTAAAAAGGGTTATTTATATGAGTTAGATTTTGGATTTATTTACGGAAAAGATTCTATAAAAGGAAAGTTTTTAAACAAGTTTAATAGGAGTTGAAATCAAACGGAAGCTTAAGTGGATTAAATCTGATTTTAAAATGAAGATATAATTAAATGATCTGGAGATAAATGTTTAGTTATGAAATGAAGTTTAATTGGACAAACGAAGATAAGTAGTCATGAAAAGAAACTCTATAGTTAATGGAACTTTGGGTTAATTACCGGAATTTAGGATTCGTTGATAAACTTCTATCTATTTCGAAGATAAGAATGTTGTTGGCTCAAGGTCTGAGAGGTAAATAAGATACCCCAACTTGAACGACTTCATGATTATCCGAGGATGAAATTAGTTTAGAAACAAGGGTGGTTGAGGGAATTAAAGGAGTATTTTTGTAAGGGATATTATAAACTATGATTCGAAGAATTATAAGTTGGGTAACATGGAAATGAGAATTTAAAAAAAGCGGTATTCCAAATGTTGAAAGATTTAGAAGTTAAATTGTATTCCAAAGTTCAGAATGTTTATTGAGTGAGGTTTATTCCAAAGTTTGGAAAATGATATTCTGAAGTTCGGAATGATTAATCAAAGATGAGGTTTTATTTCGAAGTTCAAAATGTTAAACGAAGAAGCTAAATAAGAAGTTAATGACATTAAAATTTATAATATTTCATTATAAATGATAAGTTGGTCTGCTATGCTAAGGAAATAAGATAGTTATAACGAACTGATGTACTTAATTTGAGACAACAAATTATATTGTCGCTAATGATTTTACAAATGGAATTGGTAAATAAAGTAAGAGTTTTGAAAATAGAAAATTGTAATTATTGTTACAGATGTCAAGTAAACTATTTTGATTAATAAAAATTAATACTAATTATTGCAATGATGTGAAAATATAACCATAAAGAGTAACAACTGTTTAACTAAAGAGGCCAAGTGACGCTGTATATTGAACCAATGAATCCACTTTATTTTTCTATGGATGATGGTTGTTTATTTTGATAGTTAAAACACCGACTATCAAAATCTGGTCAAATTGATTGTTGGTACGGAAAGACCCGGATCGAATTTATATTCGAAAACCATTCCGACCAGCAAACACGTAAATGTTGAAGATGTTCAGAAACTGATCGAGATGGAGCAATTGAAGACCATGGATCTTCATAAGTGGAAGGAATATTTGCCGAATATTCTATGGTCTGCAGTTAGAAGTATTCTGACGTGATTCGGCCGTGAGTGGGATTTTGCGGATTGCAAGGACTTCTCGCTACTGATCTTTTGGTGCGGTAGGAGGGTGCCTTCGGTTCATCTTGTTCCTGGATGACATGTATGGACGATGCGAATGATGGCCAGATGTTCCAAAAGTCGATTATAACCTCACGCCTCACAATCGGGAAATGACAAAAATCAGGCAGGCAGCATGGCTATATGGGTCGCTCCCATTAGGGTGTATAATCACTTATCTAGAGAAATTTCCTTTTGCTTCTTTAATCTATCGATGCTGTCCCTTTTCGGGAAACGTTGCTGATCCCAAACGTTGGTAATATACATTCGATACACTCAAGTGAAATGAGTGGTCGGTCATGTGTGGGCCCGGTTGCAAGACGTTCTTGTTTAACCCAGTGCATTCGCCTTTAGAGATACACTATCGGCAGGTGGTTCCATACCTTGTCATAGTCGGAATCCAATCCCCAATAAGCGCCCGCGATTTTGATTGTATACTATATATGTGGAGCGTGAGATGCAAGTGTTCCGCTAGATTGCTATTTATTTGTATTTAGACACTATTATAATATCAGATAATATATATGATTTCAAAATGTTTTGGGTTATAGTAAGGTAAAAACCATCCGTATTTATGTGTGGATTTGGTCTTACTATTATCCTTTTCTTTCAAAAAAAATTTAACTTTAAAATCAAGTTGGATAATTCCCCTTTAACTGTGCGAGTTTTTCTCACTTTGGTTCAACAGACTGATCAACTGGTACGAAGTTCAGAGACGTGTTGGAGGAGTTCAGACGTATGATTTTATCTAGTATATTCCGCTGTGTGCGGTATTCGAGAACAAGTCATTATAACTGTCTAGGTTTGTCTGTTGTACTCTGATGTATGTAAGTATATTACTTCAAGCTTTCAATAAAGTTATTTATGTATTATATTTTGTTCCGCTGCGATGTGAGACTCTGTGTTGTGTTGGTTCTTCTTCTTCTTCTATTCAAATATTTCTTTCTTTCTTACCTCACCCTCTAATTTCTTTCTATTGACATCTGGGTTTCTAGTACATTTGGGTTGGATTGGTATTGTTTGATCAGCTCAAAAGGTACCGGAAATTTGGGTCGTCACAGTTGGTATCAGAGCTATTGGTTGAGTGGTAACCCTTGCTCTGTGGCGTAACTCAGTAGAGATGGGGTTAGTAACACCCTAGTTTGAGTTTGGGTATATATATATATATGAGAGAACGTATTCGAATATTTTATATAAAAATGTTTTGTATTGTGTTGATTAATCGGTTCAAGCGTCGGGAAACCATATTGAACTGAAAATTTACACGATATTATTTTATAAAAAGGGTAAATGAAATAATTTGCCCAAATTATATTTTTATAGAAACAAAGAAAATAATTTTCTATAATATAGTAATATTAGTTGTTTTGACTGATTTGATTGGAATCCCAATTGAATAATTAAATAGAATTGAACTGGTTAGAAACCAGTCAGTTAATTGAATTAGATACGGAAATGAAAGTTAACCTGGTCAAGTAGGAATTAATTTAAGAAATGGAATTGAATAAACTTGGGATTTGATATTTCCAATGGATAATAATGGAAATTAATTGAATATTAATCGATAAATTTTAATATATGTTGAACCAAAGTAAATATAGACCAGTAAATAATAATGCTAAATATAATATAAATTGGGGTGGTTATGAACTGTTTGATGTATTGAATCTTAGTTGGTAAAATTTAATTCAATGAGTTAAAGAATTGAATAAATTGGATGTAAGGAAGTAAATCCCAGTCTAATGAATTAAAACGGTTATGAAGTGGAAACGGAATTATTTAACCCAGATTGTTATTTGCATTATAAGTGGAGTAAGTGCAGAATCCTGAAGGATGTGAAGATGATTTGGTTATACAAAACAGGAAGGACATACGAAGTGGCTGTTGGAGATTCAAATTCCGAAATGGTGGCTATTGACAATTCAAATTCTGAAATGGTGGCTATTGAACATTCAAATTCTGAAAAGGTGGTTGTTGGAAATTTAAATTCTGAATTGGTGTACATGGGTGTTGAGAATTGTAACGTCCCAAATTTTCGGTCATTTAAATTTGAATATTTAAATCTGTTTTATATATTATATTGGGAATATAATGGATTTTATATCGAATTTTATTTATTAAAATGGAGTTCGAATATATATATTTATAAATTAATTAAAACGAGCTCGAAACGCTGCGGTACTTCGTAATTTTCGATTTAAACTTTGATTGAATATACCGGATCTGATACAAGTCGGAATTCTGTGAAGCAGGAACCGTTCGGATAGATTTGAATGTATTTTTCTAATAAAAGAGAAAAATCGAGATTTTGACTTAAAGATTTCAAGATATGTCCAATTCAAATTTCCGAATAATCGCTATGGAATTCGTTAATAAACGATAACATTTATTTAATAAATATAAAAGAATATATGTATAATTTGAATATCTTTTAACCTGAAATTATACAATATTGGGTTTACAATTTATTCTAGAGCTATTAAATATTTCATTTGGAGATATATGAAAAGAATAACTTATTATTATTTTAAATAGAATTGTTTTAGGATTAATTATATTTTATAGACCATATAAAGGCCTCAGAAATGATTATTTTCCCAAACGATCTCTGTTTTCGACGAAATAAATTTTATTGGAATGCGTACAATTAAATTGCTAGATTTCTAGTTTGGGACCAATTGGAGATGTTTTATTAGTAGGCGATATTTAGAGGTAAACCAATAAATTAAAATATCGTCGTTTTGCAAACGGAGTCCGTTTTCAACAAAATTAATTTTGTTGGGACTGAAATGTCAAGACGTAGTGGTATATTTACTTTCATTGAATTTGTAATTGGTATTTAGCGGTGCGGATTTAACAGTTAACAGTTAAATAGTGGTACCTGGTTAAACTAAGAACAAAACCTAGCCTAAACATTCCAAGCCTTTTTCTACCCATACTCTCATCGTGCAACCCATTTCTTCTCTTTTAAATGCCCCATGCCTAGACCGTTTCTCACAGTTTTACCTATCCTAAAAACATGCACCCACGTAGCTATTCACGGCTACCTCAATAGCTACTGAAGACTTCATTCCTATCCCTTACCTTTTAAGTATGGGGTGCCTTCCCCTACCCTTTCTTTTCACGTCAAGGATCGACTGCTACCTATGTTTACAGCAAGCCATCCCCGCTACTTGCCTAGCCTATACATACAAACACAATCCGAAATCTTTTTCTTATACATGCCTTCTTCTCATTTATAGTTTTGTTTTTAGTGCAACGTGGGAGACACTTATGTACTATATATATTGTCCTAAATTGACTTTCTAAATCCAACATCATGGTACGCGTGCATGTTCAAATATAACAAATAAATAATACACCTCGGCATACATGAATGTATTACTTTTATGCTTCAAAAACCACTCAGACTAACCCATTAATGCTAAGGTAAGCCTAAATACACAGCCTATGCTTATATGATGAAACATAGCAGTGCCAAGTCCCATCCAAATTAAGGAAGCCCATGCTTGAACATTTTCAACCCCATGCTTCTGCATCCATACCCTGTAACGTCGAACAAGACTTCATCCTTATCTGCAGATACCTTCACCAATATATATACTCCATTCATTCTCGCCCATTTTACTTTGGCAAGAGTGAAAACTGATGCTTGGTTTTGAATACAAAATCAAACCACCTCCTCTCGTTTTCTTTCCAACAAAAAACATTATAAAACCAAACCATCGTTATATATATAATAGAGAAACTGAGATGAGGGCTCGTGTGAGTCGACACCAGTCCGGAGGGGAGGTTGTGGCGGAGATATGGGCTGACGGTGGTCGAGACAGGCTCGACAGCCGAGGTAGCAGAACCACGATCTAGGAGTGTGTAACGACCCGGAAAATCTGAACCAATTAATTTTTTTTTAAATTGGCCGAAATAATGGATTTTAAATATTAAAAATAAATATTTTAAATAATAGCGATGAAAAGTAAGAGTGAATCGACATTTGAAAACGAATATAATTAATTCTAATTATAAACAAGGCCTGAAATGGCGCTGTAGTTTCAAAAATTGAATTCAAAGTTTGTCGGACTGTACCGGGTGCAAAACAAAACGGATTTGAGTGAAACCAAAAATATTTAAATCTGTTAGTGAATACCTTTCTAACGAATCCGAAAAATCGAAGTTTCATAGCGGAAAGCAAAAGTTATGGCCAAATGAATTTTCAGAAAGGTCGCTATGGAATTTATATAGCCTGTGAAATTGGCTATTTTGCAAACGACCTCGGAATTCGACGAAACCACTTTTGTTGGATCCGGGATGTGAAGTTATTGCTAGGTCTCAAATTTCATAATTTTTGAAGCTAGTATGTGAGTGTGGGAAAGGAAAATGTGTTTTGGTCAATTACTGTTAAATTGGATCGACCAGAAATGGGCCATTTTTCAAATGGTCTCAGAATTCGACGAAACTAGTTTTGTTGGGACCGTATCGTCAAAACATAGCTAGATTTATTTTTCTGGAATTTTTCGATTCAGTTTGTGGCCCTAGCAAATTGAAATGTATGTTCAAATTTAATATTGAATGTTTTATATTTTAATTTGAAGGAAAACTGACTGAAACATTCGAATGGGCCTACGAAACATATCCCATTGTGTTCGGAATGGGGGTAAAACGCTAGGGACGACAGTCGTTGGGTTTAAAAAGGAGTTCGTTTGTGAAAACCCTAATTTTTTGAAATATATATATTCCGGCCAATCAGATTTTTTATAAAAAAAAAACTCTTTCTCTCTCCCCGACGTCAAAGGCGGAAACCGCTTCATCCCTTCCCATCCATTTTCCGGCCAATCCATGCAGAGATAGACCTCGACCCAATTGAAGCTTTTGTAGTACTCGTCGAGGGCTTCAAATCTATACCTGCCACGCCCTCCCTCATTGCATGGTTCTCGAGTTTCGCGCCGACGAATGTCGCGCCCTCAAACCGCCGCCCCGCATGATTCTGACCACCGAGTTCGCCGCCGTCAGAGGTGCAGGCGCGCCTCTCCTAGCCCTTCAAGGTGGCGCAGGCCGATCGTCATATAGTCGCACGGATTGAACGAAAAACGATAACCTAGTTTTGAAGCTTCAAGGAGGTATACGGCTGAAACTATTTAATAGCACTTCTAAGCGCTACCATTTTTGATTTCATTGTAAAAATCATATCTTTTTCGTTTCTTGACGAAATTCAGTGAAACAAGAGACACCGGGACCGTGAGGACGTCTTCTACATTCTAAAGAGACCGGATATTTTTCTGAGCCTTCTGTTATTTTTGGTGGAGTGGAACCCAATGTGAGATTTCTAATTTATAAACGATATGGAAAACGACGATGTATAAATTATATAGTCGATGTATGGGTTATATAAGCGTTGTACACCTCATGTATAAGCGTTGTATAAGTTGTACGTTCGATGTATAAGTTATATATGCATTGTAAAAATTATATATGTGTTGAAATAGAAGTGAATTGCTATATATATATATATATATATATATATATATATATATATATATATATATATATATACGCCCCTCGTCCACAAACCATGAACGATATTTATTGGTTGTGATTGGTGTGAAAATTGATTGATAGCGAATGGTTGATTGGAATTGTTTGTGGTTGATATTGATTGATTGTGGTTGAAAAATACCCGTTTGTGGTTGAGAAATATTTGGTTGAAACCACATAGGATTAGTTTGTGGAAATGAAATAAATATACATGCCGCCTGCGTGCGAACTAGATGCATGATTCCCCATTGTCAAAAACCGCGAGGTTTTAAGGTAGAGCGAGGAGCCGTACTAGGGACGGTCCCGGTTTTAACTACCCTGCCGTTATGCTGCCGAAATTTTGAATAATATTCATGTGTTTGAATTATTTCCATTTGTTGAAACTATATTTATCTGTTGAATAGAAAACCTTCATGTGTTGAATCGATATTCATTCGTTGGATAGAAATTCATGTGTTAAATGGTATTCGTGTTTTAAATATAAAAATCACCTTTTTATCGATATATATATAAACTATAGAAAACCTTCATGTGTTGAATCGATATTCATTCGTTGGATAGAAATTCATGTGTTGAATGGTATTCGTGTTTTAAATATAAAAATCACCTTTTTATCTATATATACAAACTATAGAAAACCTTCATGTGTTGAATCGAAATTCATTCGTTGAATTGAAATTCATGTGTAGAGTGGTATTCATATTTCGAAATAAATTGTTTTATAATAAAAATCATATTTTTATCATCTATATGAACTATATAAAATAGTCGTGTTTTGAAATAAATGGTTTTATAATAAAAATCCTATTTTATCACCTATATGAACTATAGAAAATAATCGTGTTTTGAAATGAATTGTTTTATAATAAAAATCACATTTTTATTATATACATGAATTGTTAAAATAAGGGAAGTGTTGAAATAGAAGACAGTTAGATAAAAACATCATTTTTATCAAATGTATGAAAAGAATATAGTTTTGAAATCGAAGAATCGATATATATATATATATATATATATATATATATATATATATATATATATATATATATATATATAAATAGAGTTGAAATATATCGAATAATGACGTTGCAGTTCGTATTTTGAAACCGTGATTTCAAACGATTATACCGGGAGATCCGACCATCGGATTTTCCTGAAATCGCAACCGTTGGGTTCGCTTTGGAAATATCTTTCCAACGACACCAACTTTGTAAAAATCCAACGGTTGGATTGTCTGGAATGTTTAATTCAAATCTGAAGAAAAACAGCGCTAGAATCGATTATATTTATATAAATATAATTATATATAATCGAATAACGACGCTGCAGTTCGTATTTTGAAATCGAAACTTCAAACGATTATACCGGGATATCCGACCGTCGGATTTTCCCGAAACTGGAACCGTTGGATTCGTTTTGAAAAGATCTTTCTATTGATGTAAATTTTGTGAAGATTCAACGGTTAGATTTTCAGATATGTGTAAATCAAATTTGAAGAAAAACAGCGCCACGGCCGCGTTATGGCCCGAAGCGTCGTTTTGAATAAATTGGCTATTTTGAAAATAAATAAAAATAGCGATAAATCGTTATAAAATATTATAAATGATATGGATGTGAAATTTAGAAATTAACTGAAGGTTGGCTAAGTCGAATGGTTTCCTGTGTGTTGATCTGATGTTGGTTTCGGCCTTCGGGGTTAATATTTGGGAAATCGTTCTCTTATTGACTGACGGTTAGTGACTAATGGATTGAAATGGTGCGTATGTATGTTAGTGTTGCACTTGTTTATTATATATGCGAGTTGCTCAGAAAGACCGGGTTTATCCATTCTGAATAACTGAATCGACGATAAGAAATCGAAGATGAAGACGGTGGTCGAAGACCGGAGATCTTCACCTCGTTTGGATGGTAACCGAGGTCCTGATTGGGAGGCATCCAAAAATATGGATAATGAGTGGTGATCGTCCAGACGTACGTGGTGATCGATGGGTTTGTGAGGTATATAGTGCCTCCGGTTTCGTTCAGACCCAGAACGGACTTGCAAATGGACAGTGTGTCTGACATTGGAATATATTCTGTGTGATTGATAGCCATCAGTTGCACGGTGTGAATTGCCTATGTGGCATGCTAAGATGCAGTGATCAGGGCTTCTGTTGAAAAGCAAAGTCTTGTGGTGATGATCAAAGCACCGCCTGTGTGGCGTAGCTTTGTGTATAACATGAAATCGCGAGCCTCACACCCCGGTATGAACCAGAAACAGGAGAGGACCTCAGGGGGGACATGCGTTTCTTCCTTGCTAGAAGTGGCGTCAGTGGTTTTACACGCCCTGACGAATTTGACTTATGTGGTTGTTGCTGTTGCGAGGTGCCTCGGTTAGATCGGACGATCTGGGTCCGATGGAGTCATTCGTTGGCTCACTTACACCCCAAAGGGCGGGGAAACGCATTGTTCAGGAATTTTAATCCACATCGGTGGACCGGACCTGACGATCAAGGGTCACTCGAGCTCTAATCCTGAGGCTCGGGCTAGGCAGTCTCGAATTCGGTAAGGACTATCTTTTGCCTTGGTTCATGATGGAAATCCAATTTCCAATTACGTGACTGTGCGGTTTTGATTGTATATATATATGGCGATATGATATATGGTACCCATGCCGTCTATGATTGATAGTTATGATTGAAATTGTTTTTGAAACAAATAAACACTAGTAATAATATCAAATGCTTTTGTTTTATTCGTATCAATCATATTTTGGCCATTATAAGGTAAAACTCTGTCCTCCGGTTTGCGTTGCATTGTGTGATGGGAACTGAGTCTTATAATGGCTTCATTTTTATAAAAAGCATTGCGATGTTTAAAAGAATTATTTGTTTTAAAGCATTGGCAATCAAATGGAGTAAACCCGTTCCACGAAAATGGCGTGGTCCTGTGATTAGCCATATTATAAATGTGTTGAGTAGATTTCTCATACCAGTCCCATGACTGACTCGTAGTTTGTTTCACTTTCAAACTCGGGTGCCCCTTTTTCTACACGGGCAGCCTTGTATTCAGGTTTAGCTGGCTTTCTCTGGATAGTTGCAGCTGAAGATGGATTCTATCATTTATCTCTTTTTATGATGCTCAGCTCCTATTGTACATTATGTTTGTTTTTCCACTGTAGACATTATGTATAGCTGAACTGTATTTGTACTAAGTATGATCCTGTATACTATGTAACTTCGATGATTACGTTTATCCAGTATATTCTATTGTGCATTATCTGATGTATTTATTTATTTCTATTCTGCTGTTATCTGTTTCTGTGTTATATTCCAAGGATTACCCTTGCCACCGTCAGTACGGGGTTTAGGGTCGTCTCAGAGTCGGCGGTTTCTGATGACCGATTGGAGGTGGCGCAGTCCACTCGAAGGCTGTGCGGGTTTCAGATGCGTAAGACATGGGAGGATTGATTGCATTGGAGTGGGGAGTTGACGTACAAACTAGAAGGAATAGGATGTAGCAACATGAACTGGAAAGTCGGTGCATCGAGGGTAAGGGATTAATGTGCGTGTTAAAATGGGGATGGCGGTGAATTGAAACTGGTGAAAGAAGGAATGCGTGAAAAGCATAGATAGAAGAAAGAACGAAACGGCGAAGGGAGTGCATGCGACAGACTGCATGCGAGAGGGATGTAGATGGAAGGAAAACGTGGTGCATGGCCTTCCAGAAGTAACAGCCGGTGCGAAGTGAAGAATCAGGAGATGTTGCGGCTATTGGCATGACTGGACGGTCTCCATATGTCGGAAGAAGAATGCAAATGGTGATGGAAGGGGGGTTAGTTGTGATGCATGGCAAGAACAAGAGGGGTTTGTGGACTAAAAAGAAGAAAGGCACGCGTGAAGGGGATAACGGAGAAGCACAGACGCTGTACTGGGAAGAAAATGGACTGTGCGTGTACTGGATATGAAGCATAACTGGTGAGAATGAACAGTAACAAGATAAATTGCCTAATTACTTCTAATATGCCTAAGTATTTATTAGCATACCTAATCTTAGATTATACTGCCTAATCTTTAAATCATATAAGTCTAATACTGTTACTTGTACCTAATCCATTTTACATATACATACGGCCTCATCATTTATAATGCGAAAGCAGGAAGTAGGTGTCCAATTCATTAAAAATGCCTAAGCATAAAGTACTTGTCCATTTTGTTTCGCAAGTAGGAGGGAAGCAGTTTATTAACATGGCAACTTATATATAACAATGAAACATGATACGTCTAGATAGAAAATGGTTTTTATATTCCTATTTTGTTATTTATATATATAACGTAGCTAAGATAGACTACAGGTCAGACTTGTTCTTTATGCCAAATGAAGCATTTCACATAAACTGTTTATTTATTTAAATTTAATCAATGCAATTAAGATGTAAACCATGATTAAGACCTTTATTTATTTAATTTAAATACTATAACTTATTATAATCATAACTTGTTTGTACGTTGTCAGAACTGGGCAAAACAGGTTAAACACTGGAACCGCCATGAGGAATGCTGCATTTAATTAGAAACAGATTTGAACGCGTTTGGTAGCCACTAGAATGTCCAGTAAAATTAAACACATGTTTAATTTAACTGAAAGCAGTTGTTATCTCGACAAATGGGAAATCAAGGCGAGTTCAACTCACTCAGTTTATCCCAATTATATTTTATATAAACCGGGTTTTTATTTTGTATGCAATATTTGCTGATGGTTGCTGGCTGAATGAATGTTTGCACATTTGTTGAATATTATTTAATATTCATGGATTAAATTAAACTTTTGTTTAATTTAATCAAATTAAATAGTTATTTTAATGATTAGATTCCAAACGAGGTAACTTACCTTATTGGTTACGTTTATAATATAAATGTATTAAATAAATCATTTGGTGCTTGAATGGATGTTATAAATTGTTTGTTGACTTTTAGTAGTTGAACCGTTTATTTCTGGTTATCATAATATATTGTTGTATTAAAAATGAGATAACCCATTGTGATGCAGGGAAGGACAGATTGGAGGGATCCAACCGGATTCCTCAGAATGTTGTTTATATACATTGTTAATCAATTGTTCATTGTTGAACCAAAATTTATCACTTGTTTGATGTTAACCAATGGGGTATATTGTTTGAGTAATTCTCACCAGATGGAGTGTAAATGAATCACTTTATAGAAATTGATTTACATTAGGTAAATCAACAGAAAGAAAGTTATAAAATTTGTTTTATAACTAAGGATAGATTTGAAATCTATTTTATATAGATATTATTTTTAAATAAAATTATTAAAGGAAATAAATAATTATTTTTACCTTGTAACTATAAAGACGAGTATATAAGGAAAGATTTATGGGATAATGAGTTTTCTGAACAAGTGGGCAGAAATTAACAAAATGTCTAAGGGTTGAATTTATTGTTTAGCTGAAATGAATTAATGTAATTAGATTGTTAATTAAATTAAATAGAGTTATTTAAATTGATTAAAAGAAAGGGCTAATAGATTTGGTTAACAGATTAACCATGTTTTGAGATGATCGAGTCAACTACTTGAACGAGAATTGATGATTAGAAACCATTATTGAGTTTTTAATTATTATTAATGGTAATTATTTTAAAATAACCTTTTGAAGGAAAATTAACTATTTAACTAATATTAAATGATAAAGTAAACTTTTCAAATGAAAAGGAATTATGGTTAATTATTATTTAAGGAAATGATCAGGTAACCTGAACTTGATTAATAAAGTCAAAGGTGATCTTAGGACCTTGTTTACAATCAAAAAGGGATATTTATATAAGTAAGATTTTGGATTTATTTATGGAAAAGATTCTATAAAAGGAAAGTTTTTAAACAATTTTAATAGGAGTTGAAATCGAATGGAAGCTTAAGTGGATTAAATCTGATTTTAAAAGTGAAGATATATTGAAATGATCTGGAGATAAAAGTTTAGTTATGAAATGAAGTTTAATTGGACAAAGATAAGTGGTCATGAAAAGAAACTCTATAGTTAGTGGAACTTTGGGTTAATTACTGGAATTTGGGATTCGTTGATAAACGTCTATTTATTTCGAAGATAAGAATGTTGTCGACTCAAAGTCTAAGAGATAAATAAAATACCCCAACTTGAACGACTTCATGATTATCCAAGGATGATATTAGTTTAGAAACGAGGGTAGTTGAGGGAATTAAAGGAGTGTTTTTGTAAGGGATATTATAAACTATGATTCGAAGAATTATAAGTTGGCTAACTTGGAAATGAGAATTAAAAAAACCGGTATTCCAAATGTTGAAAGATTTATAAGTTAAATTGTATTCCAAAGTTCAAAATGTTTATTGAGTGAGATTTATTCCAAAGTTCAGAATATGATATTCCGAAGTTCGAAATGATTAATCAAAGATGAGGTTTATTTCGAAGTTCGAAATGTTAAACGAAGAAGCTAAATAAGAAGTTAATGACATTAAATTTTATAATATTTCAATATAAATGATAAGTCAGCCTGATATGCTAAGGAAATAAGATAGTTATAACGAACCGATGTACTTAATTTGAGACAACAAATTATATTGTCGCTAATGATTTTACAAATGGAATTGGTAAATAAAGTAAGAGTTTTGAAAATAGGAATTTGTAATAATTGTTACAGATTTCAAGTAAATTATTTTGATTAATAAAAATTATTACTAATTATTGCAATAATGTGAAAATATAACCATAATGAGCAAGAACTGTTTAACTAAAGAGGCCAAGTGACGCTGTATACTGAACCAATGAATCCACTTTATTATTATATGGATGATGGTTGTTTATTTCGATAGTTAAAACACCGACTATCAAAGTCTGGTCAAATAGATTGTTGGCACGAAAAGACCAGGATCAAATTTGTATTCGAAAACCTTTCCGACAAACAAATACGTAAACGTTGAAGATGTTCAGAAACTGATCGAGATGGAGCAATCGAAGACCATGGATCTTCATAAGCGAAAGGATTATTTGTTGAATATTCTCTTATCTGCAGCTAGAGGTATTCTGATGTGATTTGGTCATGAGTGGATTTTGCAGATTGCAAGGACTTCTCGCTATTGATCTTTTGGATGTGGTAGGAAAGTGCCTTCGGTTCATCCTGTACCTGGATAATGCGTGTGGACGATGCGAATGGTGGCCAACTGTTCCAAAAGTCGATTATAACCTCAAGCCTCACAACCGGAAATGACAATAATCGGGCAGGCAGCATGGCTATGTGGGTCGCTCCCATTAGGGGTGTGTAATCACCTATTTAGAGAAATTTCCTTTTGCTTCTTTAATCTATCGATGCTGTCCCTTTTCAGGAAACGGTTGCTGATCCCAAACGTTGGTGATAAACATTCGATACACTCAAGTGAAATGAGTGGTCGGTCATGTCTGGGCCTGGTTGCAAGACGTTCATGTTTAACCCAGTGCATTCGCCTCTAGAGATACACTATCGACAGGTGGTTCCATACCTTGTCATAGTCGGAATCCAATCTCCAATAAGCGCCCACGATTTTGATTGTATACAATATATGTGGAGCGTGAGATGCAAGCGTTCCGCTAGATTGCTATTTATTTGTATTTAGACACTATTATAATATCAGATAATATATATGATTTCAAAATGTTTTGGGTTATAGTAAGGTAAAAACCATCCGTATTTATGTGTGGATTTGGTCTTACTATTATCGTTTTCTTTCAAAAAAAAATTGAACTTTAAAATCAAGTTGGATGATTCCCCATAAACTGTGCGAGTTTTTCTCACTTTGATTCAACAGACTGATCAACTGGTACGAAGTTCAGAGACGTGTTGGAGGAGTTCAGACGTATGATTTTATCTAGTATATTCCGCTGTGTGCGGTATTCGAGAACAGGTCATTATAACTGTCTAGGTTTGTCTGTTGTACTCTTATGTTTGTAAATATATTACTTCAAGCTTTCAATAAAGTTATTTATGTATTATATTTTGTTTCGCTGCGATGTGAGACTTTGTGTTGTGTTGGTTCTTCTTCTTCTTCTATTCAAATATTTCTTTCTTTCTTACCTCACCTTATAATTTCTTTCTATTGACATCTGGGTTTCCAGTACATTTGGGTTGGATTAGTATTGTTTGATCAGCTCAAAAGGTACCGGAAATTTGGGTCGTCACAGTTGGTATCAGAGCTATTGGTTGAGTGGTAACCCTTGCTCTGTGGCGTAACTCAGTAGAGATGGGGTTAGTAACACCCTAGTTTGAGTTTGGGTATATATATATATATGAGAGAACGTATTCGAATATTTTGTATAAAAATGTTTTGTATTGTGTTGATTAATCGGTTCAAGCATCGGGAAACCATATTGAACTGAAAATTTACACGATATTATTTTATAAAAAGGGTAAATGAAATAATTTGCCCAAATTATATTTTTATAGAAAAAAAGAAAATAATTTTCTATAATATAGTAATATTAGTCGTTTTGACTGATTTGATTGGAATCCCAATTAAATAATTAAATAGAATTGAACTGGTTAGAAACCAGTCAGTTAATTGAATTAGATACGGAAATGAAAGTTAACCTGGTCAAGTAGGAATTAATTTATGAAATGGAATTGAATAAACTTGGGATTTGAGATTTCCAATGGATAATAATGGAAATTAATTGAATATTAATCGATAAATTTTAATATATGTTGAACCAAAGTAAATATAGACCAGTAAATATTAATGCAGAATATAATATAAATCGGGGTGGTTATGAACTGTTTTATGTATTGAATCTTAGTTGGTAAAATTTAATTCAATGAGTTAAAGAATTGAATAAATTGGATGTAAGGAAGTAAATCCCAGTCTAATGAATTAAAACGGTTATGAAGTGGAAAAGGAATTATTTAACCCAGATTGTTATTTGCATTATAAGTGGAGTAAGTGCAGAATCCCAAAGGATGTGAAGATGATTTGGTTATACAAAACAGGAAGGACATACGAAGTGGCTGTTGGAGATTCAAATTTTGAAATGGTGGCTATTGACCATTCAAATTCTGAAATGGTGGCTATCGAACATTCAAATTCTAAAAAGGTGTTTGTTGGAAATTTAAATTCTGAATTGGTGTACATGGATGTTGAGAATTGTAACGTCCCAAATTTTCGGTCATTTAAATTTGAATATTTAAATTTGTTTTATATATTATATTAGGAATATAATTGATTTTATATCGATTTTTATTTATTAAAATGGAGTCCGGATATATATATTTATAAATTAATTAAAACGAGCTCGAAACGCTGCGGTACTTCGTAATTTTCGATTTAAACTTTAATTGAATATATCGGATCTGATATAAGTCGGAATTCTGTGAAATAGGAACCGTTCGGATAGATTTGGATGTATTTTTCTAATGAAAGAGAAAAATCGAGATTTCGACTTAAAGATTTCAAGATATGTCCAATTCAAATTTCCGAATAATCGCTATGGAATTCGTTAATAAACGATAACATTTATTTAATAAATATAAAAGAATATATGTATAATTTGAATATCTTTTAACCTAAAATTATACAATATTGGGTTTATAATTTATTCTAGAGCTATAAAATATTTCATTTGGAGATATATGAAAAGAATAACTTATTTATAGAAATGTTTTAGGTTTAATTATATTTTATAGACCGTATAAAGGCCTCAGAAATGATTATTTTCCCAAACGATCTCTGTTTTCGACGAAATAAATTTTATTGGAATGCGTACAATTAAATTGCTAGATTTCTAGTTTGGGATTGAGACGACCCGAAATCCCGTTCCGACGGAGACAAGGGTTATCTTTGTAATATAACACAGAAACAGATAGCAGCAGAACAAAATTAAATAAATACACCAGATAATGAACAATAGAATATACTGGATAAAAGTAATCATCAGAGTTACACAGTATACAGGATCTTACTTAGTACAAATACAGTTCTGCTATACATAAATGTCTACAGCGGAAAAACAAACAAATATGTACAAAAGGAGCTGAACAGCATAAAAAGAGATAAATGATAAAATCCATCTTCAGCTCCAGCTATCCAGAAAGTACCAGCTAAACCTGAATACAAGGCTGCCCGTGTAGAAAAAGGGGCACCCGAGTTTGAAAGTGAAACAAACTACGAGTCAGTCATGGGACTGGTATGAGAAATCTATTCAACACATATATAATATGGCTAATCACAGGACCACGCCACTTTCGTGGAACGGGTTTACTCCATTGGATTGCCAGTGCTTTAAAAACAAATCTTTCTTTTAAACATCGCTATGCTTTTCATAAAGATGAAGCCGTTATAAGACTCAATTCCCATCACACAATGCAACGCAAACCGGAGGATAGAGTTTTTACCTTATAACGGCCAAAATATGCTTGATACGAATAAAACAAAGGCATTTGATATTATTGCTAGTGTTTACATGTTTTGAAAACAATTTCAAATCATAACTATTAATCATAGATGGTATGGGTACCATATATCATGTCGCCATATATATATATACAATCAAAACCGCACAGTCACGTAATTGGAAATTGGATTTCCGTCATGAACCAAGGCAAAAGATAGTCCTTACCGAATTCGAGACGCTCTAGCCCGCCCCTCAGGATCAGAGCTCGAGTGACCCTTGGATCGTCAGGGCCGGTCCACCGATGTGGATTAAAATTCCTGAACACTGCGTTTTTCCGCCCTTTGGGGCGTAAACGAGCCAACGAATGACTCCATCGGACCCGAATTGTTCGATCAAACCGAGGCGCCTCGCAACAGCAACAACCACATAGGTGAAAAGTATATAAATGTCAGGGCTGGTAGGTCACTAACACCACCCTAGCTAGAAAGAAACGCAGGCCCTCCCTGATGTCCTCTCCCGTTTCTGGTTCATACCGGGGTGTGAGGCTCGCGATTTCACGTTATACACAAAGCTACGCCACACAGGCGGTGCTTTGATCATCACCACAAGACTTTGCTTTTCAACAGAAGCCCTGATCACTGCATCTTAGCATGCCACACAGGCAATTCATGCCATGCGACTGATGTCCATCGATATACAACCTCTGAGCTCGTGTGTTTCAGAGAAGGGCGTTAAGCAAAAGAATAAATTCTCCGCCGCCAAACAGATGTATATTTTAAGAGATCAATCAACACAGAATAAAATCCAATGTCAGACACACAGTCCATTTACAAGTCCGTTCCGGGTCTGAACGAAACCGGAGGCACTAAATACCTCGCAAACCCATCGATCACCACGTACGTCTGGACGATCACCACTCATTATCCATATTTCGGGATGCCTCCCAATCAGGACCTCGGTTACCATCCAAACGAGGTGAGGATCTCCGGTCTTCGACCACCGTCTTCATCTTCGATTTCTTATCGTCGGTCAATTATTTGAAATGAGAATTAACTCGGCCTTTTCAAATAATTCACGTATATTCAGAATTTCAAATCAATTTATTTCAATGGTTAAATTATTCGACAACACCAATTTTGTTCTTTAATGTAATTTTCACACCAAACACATTCAACCATCAAATACTACATAAATCGAGCAAATTCAGTTTATTTCCATTCCATATTGTTTATGGTATTTTATAACGATTTATCGCTATTTTTATTTATTTTAAAATAGCCAATTTATTCAAAACGACGCTTCGGGCCATAACGCGGCCGTGGCGCTGTTTTTCTTCAGATTTGATTTACACATATCTGGAAATCTAACCGTTGGATCTTCACAAAATTTACATCATTAGAAAGGTCTTTTCAAAGCGAATCCAACGGTTCCAGTTTCGGGAAAATCCGACGGTCGGATCTCCCGGTACAATCGTTTGAAGTTTCGATTTCAAAATACGAACTGCAGCGTCGTAATTCGATTAAATATAATTATATATATATATATAAATATAATCGTTTCTGGCGCTGTTTTTCTTCAGATTTGAATTAAACATTCCAGACAATCCAACCGTTGGATTTTTACAAAGTTGGTGCCGTTGGAAAGATTTCTCCAAAGCGGACCCAGCGGTTGCGGTTTCGGGAAAATCCGCTGGTCGGATTTCTCGTACTAATCGTTTCAAATTACGATTCCGAAACACGAACTGCACGGCTTTGATTCCTTTTAATTATATTTATATATATATATATAAATATAGTTCATTCTATAATTCCAACTATAGTTCATTCTATATTTTCAACTTCGTTTTCACTTCAAATATTTCACTAACGCCTTAATATTTCAAAAAATTTCGCCATAACCTCCTTTGTACGGGGAGGGGTTTGGAAATTTATTGGGCCGTGTTAGGTACCCAATAAATCCTAAAAAGCATTCACATATTTATAGTGATATATTCTGGTGTTTACGGGGGAGCATGTATAGATAATCACTCCAGAGAATAAATTCTCGTCACCCCGTTTCCGTGTGGAAATAAATAGTCCATGTGTCGTATCTAATAACTAGAGAGACGTTGTCAACTCCAGACCCGTGTGGGGTTTTTATTAATCTGGCAATTTATCGTTATATTTTATAGAGTCCATATCAGTCATCAGTTCAACCTGTAGTATATAATCATCGCCATACAAGCCTCTCGCTCGTATGGTAAATCTTCCACCTCGTCACACAAGCTCCAATTGCTTATGTGGAATATGATGAAGTATGCCTATCGTCAAGAAGTATGCCATGTAGCGTAGTTCAAATTTAATTGTTACTATCCTATGGCGATATTTATTATTTCACACAGAATAACCAGCACTCCGCATCCAATGGCATTCACAGGAGTTGATATAAAAATAAAATTGCGCAGCCAACTCATCAAGGCTTACCTATTTGTCGGGCACGCAAATAATTTCTTTACTCTACAGCTAATCCATTTTTCCTGTTCAACACATGTATATATATGCAGAACAAAGCCAATAATAATATTTCTAGCAAACTATTATTTATTTCAACACGTGTGTATTTTTATCAAAGCGTATACATGATAAAAGAAATATTTTTATCATCAAAAATATTTATTCAACACGTGAATGTTTTTAACCCTTCATATTCACAATAAAAATGTAGTTTTTATTGTCTATTCATTTTATTTTAAAATACGATAACATTCAACACATGAATTTCAACTCGAGGAACGAATTTCAATTCAACACATGAATATCCTCTATAGTTTGTGTATATATAAAAATGTGATTTTTATCGGTAAAACTATTTGTTTAAATTCAAATAATATTCAACACATGAATTTCAACTCAACGAATGAATTGCAACTCAACACATGAATATTCTCTATAGTTTGTATATATATAAAAATGTGATTTTTATCGCTAAAACTATTTGTTTAAATTCAAATGATATTCAACACATGAATTTCAACTCAACGGATGAATTGCAACTCAACACATGAATATTCTTTCAGCATATGTAATTCATTTCAACGAATGAAAATTATTCTAACACATGTATATTTCAGAAAATTTCGGCAGCATAACGGCAGGGTAGTTAAAACCGGGACCGTCCCTAGTACGGGTCCTCGCTCTACCTTAAAACCTCGCGGTTTTTGACAATGGGGATCATGCATCTAGTTCGCACGCAGGCGGCATGTATATATTTATTTCATTTCCACAAACTAATCCTATGTGGTTTCAACCAAATATTTCTCAACCACAAACGGGTATTTTTCAGTCACAATCAATCAATATCAACCACAAACAATCCCAAACAACCATTCGCTATTAATCAATTTGCACACCAATCACAACCAATAAATATCGTCCATGGTTTGTGGACGAGGGGCGTATATATATATATATATATATTTATATATAGCAATTCACTTTTATTTCAACACATATATAATTTTTACGACGCATATATAACTTATACATCGAACGTACAACTTATACAACGCTTATACAAGAGGTGTACAACGCTTATATAACTCATACATCGACTATATAATTTATACATCGTCGTTTTCCATATTGTTTATAAATTAGAAATATCACATTGGGTTCAACTCCACCAAAAATAGCAGAAGGCTCAGAAAAATATGCGGTCTCTTCTAAAATGTAGAAGGCGTCCACACGGTCACGATGTTTCCTGTTTCATCGAATTTCGTTAACGAACGAAAAAGATATGATTTTTATTTGATAACATGAATTTGCGACACTTAAAAGTGTTTAAATCAATTCAAAGAGAACAAAGGTCGTACCTCCCTTTGCTGTTCGAACTAGGGTTCGATGATTTCGCGAAACCTGTGCACCGTGGTGAAGATCGGAGGGTGCGACACGAAAGAGGGGAGCTAGGCGCACGTTTCGATGGCGGTGCGGTCGGGTCTGGTGGCCTCTGGTGATCGTGGCAGCGGCGTGAAGTAGGAGACTTCCCAAGCGTCGTTCTCGAGGTGGAAGCGACGAGGGGGGTCAGGGGTTGTCTCGATTTAAAGAGGAGGGAAGGCGCTGTCGAGGTGTGGTGGTGGCGTTGGCTGACGTGGACGGAGGCGGCGGAAAAAGAGGAGAGAAGGAAAGAAGGGGGGCGCCATTCGTATCGGGGAGAGAGAAACAATCGGGGGGGGGGGGGGGGCTGACGTGGGCTAATGAAATTTTTTTTTATAACTTTGAAAATTCCAAAAATACCCCCTTTAACACGCGAACCCCAATCCAAACCCAACGACTCTCGTCCCTAGCATTTTACCCCCATTCCGAACACAATGGGATATGTTTCGAAGGCCCATTCGAATGTTTCAGTCAGTTTTCCTTCAAATTAAAATATAAAGCATTCAATATTTGATTTGAACGTGCATTTCAATTTGCCAGGGCCACAAACTGATTCGAAAATTTCCAGAAAAATAAATCTAGCTATGTTTTGATGATACGGTCCCAACAAAACTAGTTTCGTCGAATTCTGAGGCCGTTTGCAAAAAGGCACATTTTTGGTCGATCCAATTTAGCTGTAATTGACCAAAACACATTTTCCTTTGCCACGCTCACATACTAGCTTCAAAAATTATGAAATTTGAAACCTAGCAATAACTTTACATCCCGGATCCAACAAAAGTGGTTTTGTCGAATTCCGAGGTCGTATGCAAAATGGCCAATTTCACGGGCTATATAAATTCCATAGCGACCTTTCTGAAAATTCATTCGGCCATAACTTTTTCTTTCCGTTATGAAAATTCGATTTTTCAGATTCGTTAGAAAGGTATTCACTAACAGATTTAAATATTTTTGGTTTCACTAAAATCCGTTTTGTTTTGCACCTGGTATAGTCCGACAAAGTTTGAATTCAATTTTTGAAACTGCAGCGCCTCTTCAGGCCTTGTTTATAATTATAATTAATTATATTCATTTTCAATTGTCGATTCAAACTCAGTTTTCATCTCTATTATTGAAAATATTTATTTTAAATACTTAAAATCCATTATTTTAGCCAATTTAAAAATTTTAAATTGGTTCAGATTTTTTGGGTCGTTACAGGGATCAATTGGAGTTATTTTATCGGTAGGCGATACTTAGAGGTAAACCGATAAATTAAAATATCGTCGTTTTGCAAACGGTGTCCGTTTTCAACTAAATTAATTTTGTTGGGACCGAAATGTCAAGACGTAGTGGTATATTTACTTTCATTGAATTTGGAATTGGTATTTAGCGGTGTGGATTTAACAGTTAACAGTTAAATAGTGGTACCAGGTTAAACTAAGAACAAAACCTAGCCTAAACATTTCCAAGCCTTTTTCTACCCATACTCTTATCGTGCAACCCATTTCTTCTCTTTTAAATGCCCCATGCCTAGACCGTTTCTCACAGTTTTACCTATCCTAAAAACATGCACCCACGTAGCTATTCACGGCTACCTCAATAGCTACTGAAGACTTCATTCCAATCCCTTACCTTTTAAGTATGGGGTGCCTTCCCCTACCCTTTCTTTTCACGTCAAGGATTGACTGCTACCTATGTTTACAGCAAGCCATCCCCGCTACTTGCCTAGCATATACATACAAACACAATCCGAAATCTTTTTCTTATACATGCCTTCTTCTCATTTATAGTTTTGTTTTTAGTGCAACGGGGGAGACACTTATATACTACATATATATGGTCCTAAATTGACTTTCTAAAAGCCAACATCATGGTACACGTGCATGTTCAAATATAACAAATAAATAATATGCCTCGGAATACATGAATGTATTACTTTTATGCTTCAAAAACCACTCAGACTTACCTATTAATGCTAAGGTAAGCCTAAATACACAGCCTATGCCTATATGACGAAACATAGCAGTGCCAAGTCCCATCCAAATTAAGGAAGCCCATGCTTGAACATTTTCAACCCCATGCTTCTGCATCCATACCCTGTAACGTCAAACAAGACTTCATCCTTATCTGCAGATACCTTCACCAATATATATATGACATACTCCATTCATTCTCGCCCATTTTACATTGGCAAGAGTGAAAACTGATGCTTGGTTTTGAATACAAAATCAAACCACCTCCTCTCGTTTTCTTTCCAACAAAAAACATTATAAAACCAAAACATCGTTATATATATAAAAGAGAAACTGAGATGAGGGCTCGTGTGAGTCGACACCAGTCCGGAGGGGAGTTTGTGGCGGAGATATGGGCTGACGGTGGTCGGGACGGGCTCGGCAGCCGAGGTGGCGAAACCACGATCTAGGAGTGGGCAGTTTCTGATGACCGATTGGAGGTGGCGCAGTCCACTCGAAGGCTGTGCGGGTTTCAGATGCGTAAGACATGGGAGGATTGATTGCATTGGAGTGGGAAGTTGACGTACAAACTGGAAGGAATAGGATGTAGCAACATGAACTGGAAAGTCGGTGCACTGAGGGTAAGGGATTACTGTGTGTGTTAGAATGGGGATGGCGGTGAACTGAAACAGGTGAAAGCAGGAGTGCGTGAAAAGCTTGGATAGAAGAAAGAACGGAACGGTGAAGGGAGTGCATGCAACAGACTGCATACGAGAGGGATGTAGATGGAAGGAAAACGTGGTGCATGGCCTTCCATAAGTAACAGCCGATGTGAAGTGAAGAATCAGGAGATGTTGCGCCTATTGGCTTGACTGGGCGGTCTGCATATGTCGGAAGAAGAATGCAAATGGTGATGGAAGGGGGGTTAGTTGTGAGGCATGGCAAGAAATGGAGGGGTTTGTGGACTGAAAAGAAGAAAGGCGCGCGTGAAGGGGATAACGGAGAAGCACGGACACTGTACTGGGAAGAAAATGGACTGTGCGTGCACTGGATATGAAGCATAACTGGTGAGAATGAACAGTAACAAGATAAATTGCCTAATTACTTATAATATGCCTAAGTATTTATTAGCATACCTAATCTTAGATTATACTGCCTAATCTTTAAATCATATAGGTATAATACTTTTACTTGTACCTAATCCATTTTACATATACATACGGCCTCATCATTTATAATGCGAAAGCAGGAAGTAGGTGTCCAATTCATTAAAAATGCCTAAGCATAAAGTACTTGTCCATTTTGTTTCGCAAGTAGGAGGGAAGCAGTTTATTAACATGGCAACTTATATATAACAATGAAACATGATACGTCTAGATAGAAAATGGTTTTTATATGCCTATTTTGTTATTTATATATATAACGTAGCTAAGATAGACTACAGGCCAGACTTGTTCTTTATGCCAAATGAAGCGTTTCACATAAACTATTTATTTATTCAAATTTAATCAATGTAATTAAGATGTAAACCATGATTAAGACCTTTATTTATTTAATTTAAATACTATAACTTATTATAATCGTAACCTGTTTGTACGTTGTCAGAACTGGACAAAACAGGTTAAACACTGGAACCGCCATGAGGAATGCTGCATTTAATTAGAAACAGATTTGAACGCGTTTGGTAGCCACTAGAATGTCCAGTTAAATTAAACACATGTTTAATTTAACTGAAAGCAGTTGTTATCTCGACAAATGGGAAATCAAGGCGAGTTCAACTCACTCATTTTACCCCAATTATATTTTATATAAACCAGGTTTTTATTTTGTATGCAATATTTGCTAATGGTTGCTGGCTGAATGAATGTTTGCACATTTGTTGAATATTATTTAATATTCATGGATTAAATAAAATGTTTGTTTAATTTAATCGAATTAAATTGTTATTTTAATGATTAGATTCCAACGAGGTAACTTACCTTATTGGTTACATTTATAATATAAATGTATTAAATAAATCATTTGGTGCTTGAATGGATGTTATGAATTGTTTGTTGACTATTATTAGTTGAACAGTTTATTTCTGGTTATCATAATATATTGTTGTATTAAAAATGAGATAACCCATTGTGATGCAGGGAAGGACAGATTGGAGGGATCCAACCGGATTCCTCAGATATATTGTTTATATACATTGTTAATCAATTGTTCAATTTTGAACCAAAATTTATCACTTGTTTGATGTTAACCAATGGGGTATATTGTTTGAGTAATTCTCAGCAGATGGAGTGTAAATGAATCGCTTTATAAAAATTGATTTACCTTCAGGTAAATCAACAGAAAGAAAGTTATAAAATTTGTTTTATAACTAAGGATAGATTTGAAATCTATTTTATATAGATATTATTTTTAAATAAAATTATTAAAGGAAATAAATAATTATTTTTACCTTGTAGCTATAAAGACGAGTATATAAAGAAAGATTTATGGGATAATGAGTTTTCTAAACAAGTGGGCAGAAATTAACCAAATGTCTAAGGGTTGAATTTATTGTTTAGCTGAAATGAATTAATTTAATTAGATTGTTAATTAAATTAAATAGAGTTATTTAAATTGATTAAAAGAAAGGGCTAATGGAATTGGTTAACAGATTAACCTTGTTTTGAGATGATCGAGTCAGCTACTTGAACGAGAATTGATGATTAGAAACCATTATTGAGTTTTTAATTATTATTAAAGGTAATTATTTTAAAATAACCTTTTAAAGGAAAATTAACTATTTAACTAATATTAAATGATAAAGTAAACTTTTCAAATGAAAAGGAATTAAGGTTAATTATTATTTAAGGAAATGATCAGGTAACCTGAACTTGATTAATAAAGTCAAAGGTGATCTTAGGACCTTGTTTACAATCAAAAAGGGATATTTATATAAGTTAGATTTTGGATTTATTTATGGAAAAGATTCTGTAAAAGGAAAGTTTTTAAACAATTTTAATAGGAGTTGAAATCGAATGGAAGCTTAAGTGGATTAAATCTGATTTTAAAAGTGAAGATATATTGAAATGATCTGGAGATAAAAGTTTAGTTATGAAATGAAGTTTAATTGGACAAAGATAAGTGGTCATGAAAAGAAACTCTATAGTTAGTGGAACTTTGGGTTAATTACTGGAATTTGGGATTCGTTGATAAACGTCTATTTATTTCGAAGATAAGAATGTGGTTGACTCAAGGTCTGAGAGATAAATAAAATACCCCAACTTGAACGACTTCATGATTATCCAAGGATGATATTAGTTTAGAAACGAGGGTAGTTGAGGGAATTAAAGGAGTGTTATTTAAGGGATATTATAAACAATGATTCGAAGAATTATAAGTTGGCTAACTTGGAAATGAGAATTAAAAAAAAACGGTAATCCAAATGTTGAAAGATTTAGAAGTTAAATGGTATTCCAAAGTTCAGAATATTTATTGAGTGAGGTTTATTCCGAAGTTCAGAATACGATATTCCGAAGTTCGAAATGATTAATCAAAGATGAGGTTTATTTCGAAGTTCGAAATGTTAAACGAAGAAGCTAAATAAGAAGTTAATGACATTAAATTTTATAATATTTCAATATAAATGATAAGTCAGTCTGATATGCTAAGGAAATAAGATAGTTATAACGAACTGATGTACTTAATTTGAGACAACAAATTATATTGTCGCTAATGATTTTACAAATGGAATTGGTAAATAAAGTAAGAGTTTTGAAAATAGAAATTTGTAATAATTGTTACAGATTTCAAGTAAACTATTTTGATTAATAAAAATTAATATTAATTATTACAATAATGTGAAAATATAACCATAAAGAGCAAGAACTGTTTAAATAAAGAGGCCAAGTGACGCTATATACTGAACCAATGAATCTACTTTATTATAATATGGATGATGGTTGTTTATTTCGATAGTTAAAACACCGACTATCAAAGTCTGGTCAAATCGATTGTTGGTACGAAAAGTCCAGGATTGAATTTTTATTCAAAAACCATTCCGACAAACAAATACGTAAACGTTGAAGATGTTCAGAAACTGATCGAGATGGAGCAATCAAAGACCGTGAATCTTCATAAGCGAAAGGATTATTTGTTGAATATTCTCTTGTCTGCAGCTAGAGGTATTCTGACGTGATTCGGTCATGAGTGGGATTTTGCGAATTGTAAGGACTTCTCGCTATTGATCTTTTGGATGTGGTAGGAAAGTGCCTTCGGTTCATCCTGTTCCTGGATGATGTGTATGGATGATGCGAATGGTGGCCAGCTATTCCAAAAGTCGATTATAACCTCAAGCCTCACACCGGAAATGACAAAAATCGGGCAGGCAGCATGGCTATGTGGGTCGCTCCCATTAGGGTGTGTAACCACCTATCTAGAGAAATTTCCTTTTGCTTCTTTAATCTATCGATGCTGTCCCTTTTCGGGAAACGGCTGTTGATCCCAAGCGTTGGTGATATACATTCGATACACTCAAGTGAAATGAGTGGTCGGTCATGTGTGGGCCCGGTTGCAAGACGTTCTTGTTTAACCCAGTGCACTCGCCTCTAGAGATACACTATCGGCAGGTGGTTCCATACCTTGTCATAGTAGGAATCCAATCTCCACTAAGCGCCCACGATTTTGATTGTATACTATATATGTGGAGCATGAGTTGCAAGCGTTCCGCTAGATTGCTATTTATTTGTATTTAAACACTATTATAATATCAGATAATATATATGATTTCAAAATGTTTTGGGTTATAGTAAGGTAAAAACCATCCGTATTTATGTGTGGATTTGGTCTTACTATTATCCTTTTCTTTCAAAAAAATTGAACTTTAAAATCAAGTTGGATGATTCCCCTTAAACTGTGCGAGTTTTTCTCACTCTGGCTCACCAGATGACCCGGTATTTTTAATGCTCGGGTTAGACCGGATTGTACAAGTTCAGTTCATTGGATAGTACGAAGTTCAGAGACGTGCTGGAGGAGTTCTAACATGTGATTTTATCTAGTATATTCCGTTGTGTTCTATATTCGAGGACAGGTCGTTATAACTGCCCAGATTTGTCTGTTGTACTCCGATGTATGTAAGTATATCACTTCAAGCTTTCAATAAAGTTATTTATGTATTATATTTTTTTCTGTTGCGATGTGAGACTCTGTGTTGTGTTGGTTCTTCTTCTTCTTCCATTCTAATATTTCTTTCTTTCTTACCTCACCCTCTAATTTCTTTTTATTGACATATGGGTTTCCAGTACATTTGGATTAGATTTGTGTTGTTTGATCAGCTCAAAAGGTACCGGAAATTTGGGTCATGACAAGAATTCAAATTCTGAAGGACAATTGAAGAAGAGTAATGACAGTTGGTGAAAAGACATCAAGAAGAAGAAATGGAAATACACATTGTAAATCAACAAAGAAATGGGTACCAGATAAATAGAAACTTTTGATTCTTATCTACAAGTAGATTGAATACTATACTTCTCTTCATTTTCTTCGGAATGCCGCTGGTTTAATGTAAATCCGTCAAGAATTGATCAAGTAATGATCAAATGATGTTTTGGCAAATAAAGAGAGAAGGAAACCAAAACTGTCGATGATTATTTTCAAATTGCATCCACAGGTTAGATTACTTTGTCTCAAATCCTATTCCATATTGTATCTATCGTTCTCGTGGTCGATTTGATGGGTAGATCGTCAAATTCCGATCGAAATGAAGTAAGATATGATTATTTGAAGTTGGCTATGCAAAACTGAAAAACTATTACGGGATTTCATACATATCTCTTACTGTTTCGACTTGATGCACCCCAATACCATCCAAATTCATCCCCAAACTGTCAATAATCATAGTCCTTGAATTCCTCTTCGATTTGCCGCTGATTTCATCCCATTCCGTCAAGAAATGAAGAAGTTATGCCTCTTGAAAGTTTGATTGAAAATGGAAAACGAGAAGAAGAAGAAGAGAATAGATTGTGAAGAGACATGACTTTTGGGCCTTTATATAGTAGGTTAATTGTCCATTCATTCAAATTCAAATTTTGGTGCCAAGTTGGTTGAACTACTAAATCTTCGATATCTTTCTCATACGGTGTTCAAAATGAATATACTATCCTGACCAGAAAACGAGCCCGTCGCAAAAGAACAGATTGCATCATCAAATTCTAGAAGAACTGAATGTGTGATTCATGACAATGGAAGAACAAAAAAAATAAGGATTGCAAAAGTAGGTACGCTTTAAGTAATTTTTAAATTTTTTGGTTGAGTGAATGCTTTGTTTGTCTTGCTTGTATGCCTTACTTTGAATTTGAAATTTAAAACTTTAAAACTCAAATTTGAAATTTGAAATTCATTTACATATTTTGAATTCTGAAATTCAAAATATTAATAAAATAACAAAATAATAAAATAAATTTTGGATATTTGTTAGGATTAATATTATTTCAGAAAATAGTTAAACCTGGAATATAAATCGATAATATAAAACCAAGAAGTCAAAACAATATGTTTTTTGATTTTCCACATGTATGTCGACATACATAAATAGTCATGTCGACATAATGAAATTCAAAATTTGAATTTCAAAAGTTTAAAATTTCAAACTTCCCTCCATTTTTTAGAAAATGCTAGTTCAAACTCTATTTATTAACTTTGTATGTCTGCTTGTTTTCTTAAATCTTGTTTCAAAATATATATATATATATATATATATTAGAAGTATATAATTTAATAAAATTACATAAACATGTTAATATGATATACAAAGTTAATATAACTTTTTGATATTGTTATAAAATATAAAGTTATTCATCTTTTATATAGTTTAAACATGCATAGTTTAGGTTACATGTTATTCATATGATTTTATAATAATTTTGGGTTACATTATCACAAATACTATTTCGATCTTAAACACTTATTTTGATCTCTTATTAACATTTATAAAAGCTTAAATATTTAACCTAATATTTTGGTACAGAAATAATTATATATATATATATATATATGATTTTATGTCTTAAATATAACTAAGAAATTATAGTTTTATAGTTTAATTTATATCAAGATTTCATAATTTTGTTATGACTGTAGATTTCTTTTTAAGTTTTAACATATAAATGGTTCCTTAACAAATTAATATATTTTGATTTCTAAAAGTTTAAATTTAAAATTGATTTGTATCAAAAGATTGATTTACATTTCATAATTTTATATCCTTTTTAAAAATTTAGTTTTTATATATGTAAGGAATTATGACTATATGTTTACTTTATATGATACAATTCTATACTCTCTTTAAAAAGATCTTCAATTTTTGTTGTATTAAAGAAGCACCCTACTAAGATTATTTAACTCCACATTTCTCATAGAATTATTTTAAATATTTTATTAGATATTATGAATACCATAAAACTTTTATCTTTACTATCCTTTCTATCTCTTTCATAAGTATCATTAACCTAAGTCTAGAAATTAATGTATATTATCCTTGTTTAATTCAATTAATTTGTATATGCATAATAGTTAGATAGTACTTTAAATATATTTTACCTAAATAAATATAATTACCAAATCATTTTGCGTACTATCATTACACATCTTATTTCATATCATACATCATTACAGTTCATCTCAAATTAAAATCATTTACATCACAAGTTGCATTTCATTTAATATATCACTTCATATAGATTTGCATATGACATACTGCATTATAAACAACGCACTGCATTACAAGTTAACTTTAACTCCACACATAACAAGTATATAGCAGAAAAGTTTTTATCTAATTAGAAATATAGGTTTAATAATCAAATACATAACATATTTACTTTGTATTGATTAACTTGATTGAATTGATTGACTTGTTTGGTTTGTTTGATTTGTTTGACTTGAAAACTTTGATTGACTTACTTGACACGGTTAAATTTCATTAGTGGTTGATAGGTTTGTTAGGAATATACTTATGCATTTGTAGTTGATAGGAGCTTTATAGGTTTTAGGATAAACAGAAGTTGCAAGAAATGTTTGGTTTTATGTTTGAATTGATGTTTTGTGATAACGAAACTTAAAATAATTGATTGATTGGATTGAACTGCTTTACTTATATCATAATTTTAAGGGTATCTTATCAGAGTTATTTCTAAGTTTAGATTAAGGTCTTATTATAGCTTTAAGGGAATTAGAGTTTAGGATATGTTTAGTCTTGTATTAGATTAAGGGGGAGTTTTAAAATTTCTAAGGATTAGTTGAAGGTTCAAAAATGCTTTGATTGATTTAATTGTTTAGATTGTTTGTTTGATTTGCTTGTTTGGATTGATTTTCTTGTTGAATTGATTATAAATATTGAGTTGTTTGCTCAGTTTATTATGCTTTTATTTAGTTTATTAGACTGGTACAGACATGATTTTAAGTTTAAAATCATAGATTTAGAGGGAAATATAAGGAGTATTATATTGTTATTAGGATCATTTATAGCATAGATTTAGGGGGAGTATAACTTAGTTTAGTCTAGTATAGGCTCCTACAGGTATAGTATAGTATGACAATAGGAAATGTATAGATAGATATAGGACTTAGGGGGAGTACTTTACTTTGATCAAGAAATCACTTAGTTACTTATAGGTTTTATTTAGAGTGTTATACGATTTAGGGGGAGTAGTTTTAGAATTTCTTTTTGATAATGCCAAAGGGGAGAAATTATAAGATATAGACATAGTTTATAGGATTCATATAGACAGGAGGGTATTTGAAGGATCATTATCAACAGGTATATATAGGTATGATATTTTACAAAATAAGGTTGTCATCATCAAAAAGAGGGAGATTGTTGGAGAATGGAGTTTTGATGACAACAACCTTATTTCAATGTTAATTGATTATAAAATATATATACTAACACTTTTTGTATAGAATATATATACACACATATGTAGGATTTATATATAGGAAATATTACTAAAGACTGTACAGTTTAAAGATATTAGAGATTCAGAATTTAGAGATATTTCGAAACTCATGAGTATTCAAGATTTCAAGAGTTAAAGACTAATATAGTTATAGAGTCTAGATCATGTAAGACTCTGAATAGCACTCTAGGTTCAAATTCAAAATAATTTCAAATTCTATTTTTCAAATTCTATTTTCAAAATTTTATCTTCAATCTCTTTCTTCTCTATTTTACTTTCTATTTTTATTTGATTTTAAACTAAAGTTTTATAAGTTTATACTTCATAAGTTTTATATATTTATATTTTATATACTTTATATTTATATAGTTTTAAATTTATAATTTTATAAATATGTTTATATAGTTTATATTTATGTGTCTATATGATTTTCTATTTTACAATATTTATTTATAACACTATATTTTAATTCAAGAATTTCCAGAATTATATATATATCAAAACACTTGAAAAATGCTCAAAAATCAATTTTGTACTAAGGGTATGTCAACATACAAATAGCCCCATGTCGACATATAACTGTCATTTTTTCAAAATTGAAAGGAAGTTTCTTTTCACTATTTTTGATGGTTTTGAAGCATTGCAACCTTTCACACACTATAAAATGGGGATGATTTCGAAGTTTTAATTACTTCTTCTCCACTTTCACTCTCTTTCATTACACCATTATATCTTATCATTTTTATGATTTCTACACCTATACTTTGCCGAATTCAATTATGTTTTCATTAGAAAAAAATTTCTACACCCTCTACTCATTACTCTCTGAATCAAGTGTTATTGAAGAGTTATAGGGTTGTTTGTAATTGTTTGGATTGTGTAAGTAATCGGTGGTATCCCTTGTAGCCATGAAATCAAGGACAGAATCGGCGGTATCTCTTATAGCCGTGAAATCAAGGACGGAATCGGTGGTATCCCTTGTAGCCGTGAAATCAAGGAGGTTGTAACTGACTGTTGATATAGTAATAAAACTCTGTGCAATCCAATGTTGCATGGGACCGGATGTAGGAGCAATCTAAACCAGTATAAAATCCAGTGTGTTCTTTCCTTTTCTGCATTTTTATTTCTGTTTATTTTGCATTTGTGTTTGATTCTGTGTCTTTGATTGTTTATGTGGTGTTCGATTCATATAGTTTATAACATAAGTTTTAGATTTTCATTAAATTCTCAAAAACACTATTCACCCCCTCTCTAGTGTTTGTATCGCCTTAACGATCCTTTACGCAATCCCTAATAATATGTACATAAATGATATCCTTATTTAACACTTAAACATGTATAAGGAAGCTGCTACTAATAATGTATAATGATGTATACAGTCTAATATATAGAATGATGCATAGGGTGTTAGATGTATAATTTAGGTTGTATTATATGCTGATAGTTTAAATAAAAGATACTCTGGATTATGCAAACTGAAGCTAGTAGAATGAAGCAAGTAAAATGTGTTTCAATAACATTGGTGTTGTGGATGAACCAGAATGAATTCGTGTATTAAGTGAGTTATTCATACCAGACCACAAGTCTGACCCTATTTTGCTTTCATGCACCTTATGGTGCCTCATTTTACAATGAGGCATCCTTAAAGTATTTTTGCAAAAAGAAAAAGGAAGCTAAATAAAGTAATGAAGTAATGCTGGGAAAAGCAATAGAAATATTTAGTTAACTCAATAGTTAGAATGTTACTGAAATGTTTGATTGAATCTTAATGTGCTCATATGTATTGGCTTTAGTATGTAATATATTATCAATCTTGATTATTTGTTGAATCGATCTATGGAACCAAGTTTGTGATGTTAAAGTAGGTAGTTATTCATTCTGAAATGAATTAGCATAGCCATGATTTGACATATAAGAAGAGCATTTTTATATATTACCCCTGATTTATAGATATGCACCCCTGATTTTGTATGACATGGCAACAAAGAGCTAAACTTATTTTTATAATGGAACAGGCATTCTAAATGGGGTAGATTATATAATCATATGCCAGTAACATTTATACTAAGCAACCTATTTTTTCAGTATTACTAAAAAGTCAAACGCTCTTGTATTATTAACCATATTTCTTAAAAGAATGGTTCTGCAATTGTATTAGAACATGTGTACTTTAAATGTTTGAATACTCAAAGGTAAAAAGGAAGAATATCAAATTTAACCATGTTTTATAAATCAGCATGGCCAGAAGCATGCTATTATTCCTAATATAAATAATACTGACGTGCTTGAAAGTTCATGCAGATTGAATAGTTGCACAAAGTAAAAAGTACCAACCATATTTTAATAGTAAAACTCTGCAATAATGCATCGAACATGGTTGAGTTTTCGTTGCAAATGGTTTAGTAAATTGAACTCTGTTTAGTTGGAGAATAAGCTAATGTATTTTGATTGACTGTTATGATATGTCTATTGGGAATAGAAATACTAGTACTAAGGAAAATTATATTTTAAACGTAAGGTATATAGATCACTCTAAATGTCTAATATAACTACCCAGTTTTGAGATAGCATTGTGATAAAAAAAATTGACTTTTTGCTGAAATATCAACATAAAGTATCCATGCGAAATACTTAATGGTTACTAGTTCATACTGGTCTAATATTATAACTAAGATTAGTATGATTGGGTGTATTGTTTTGTTTTGTATAGTGTATTCAAAACTTGCTTCTTTGTTGTATGAATTAAAATAGAAGTTGTGTAACAGTGAAGCACTTGCTTAAGAAAGACTTGAGATGGAATATGATTTAAATAAAGCTTTTAACAGTGGAAAATTATATATGTTTAACTGATATAATGTTTGATAGAAAAATGATGAAACCCATAAGGTTGTATGATAGGAACAATCTGAGTACAAATATCTAATACTCCGTAGATTTGAATGTGATAAAAGTTTGTAAGTAGGATTGATGAACATGTAATTTAAATGTGATCTGGAACATATCTGTATCAATGCATATTCATATGCAAACTATATTCATATTGCAATCTATATTTTCATGTGTACAACCATAGTAAAAGAATCTTAGTTTGATTCGGTATTTACCTATGAAAATGAAAACTGAGTTTATAAGTGACTTTTAATTATACAAGTATATGCTAGCTGGAGGCTTCTGAACCTTGAATTTCTAATATTATACACTTGTTAAACTGGGCATTTTATAAAAGAAGAATGTTGAAGCAAGTTTGAAAAATTGCATGCATTGATTTATAAAGGAGAACTAGACTGTTAGATCTCTGTAACTCTTTGCTATGATGGGATGATCGTATAATAGTTCTTCCGTTTAAAATCATGTACTTTGAATGATTTTATACTACGACAAGCTTTTGTTAAGTTGTGACACTATTCTTTTAGCACCATGGCTTATATGTATCATCGTCGCTTCTGGATAAGTATACCAGAGTGGGTGTGTTACAAAGTTGGTATCAGAGCCAAGGTTTAACGGGTGCTTTTGAAAATTTTATAGTATCACAATTTAATTTGTCGGAATAGGAATTTTATACAATTATTTACATCTTTATGACTATTTGCAGTTATAAGTTATGGCTAGCAACAGAAGTTGGTGTACAGGGTATACATGGGGTGGTGTTAAGTGCACCACCACACCAAACAAACGATTAGTTGCTACAAGTCGCACAATAGAAAAGCATGTGCTTAAAAGGATAGCAAGGACAATACTGCTCGATGAAATACATGAAGTTTATCATAGAGCCAACGATTATGAAGACGGTCTAAAAAGAGATCTTATACTTTACCGTCTGCACCAGAAGACGAAACCCTTCGCAATGGCAATTAAACCGGCAGAACGTACTGAATATGGAGATGCTTTAGAATTTCTAAAGAAAGAAGGAGAGTTACCTCCACAAGGAGGGAATATAAGACGTAAACGACTTCCAAATAAAATAGTGGTTCGATATGATGAAGAGGAGTTTGAGTCAATTGGCTCAAATGATTACTCTCAAGGAATCACTGGACCTTCTCGAGCAGTAAAGAACGAAACAAGCCCTTCTTCATCAAAGTAAATAATAGTTATAGATTAAAAATGAAAAAGGAAGCTAATTATTATATAACATATTAAGTAGTATGGACGACTATCAATATTTTAGGGAGATTGTGGATAAACACCCAAATTTTGTTTGTAAATAAGGGTTATAAGTAATATAATATGTTTGTGTGTTCATGACTTGAGCATGTTATTAGATATTCTTTATAACTAAAGGTGTATTTCATCCATGACCATAACAAGATATTTTTATTAAAGGTCATGGCAAATCAAAATTACTCAACAACTCAAAGTCAAGAGGCTTAGTCCTCCGCACAAACAAATGCTATGGAATTGTTTGCATCTTTTATCAAGCAGATGGAGCAAGTTTCTTCAACATCTTCAACAAACCACCTTTTAAGCCGTTTTAAAGGTTTGAAACCTGACAAATTTGTTGGAGATGCAGATCCAGTTAAGGCAGAGCAATGGATTCAACATCTAGAAGATATATTTTAAGTTTTGGAATGTAATGAGGTCGACAAGAGGAAGTTGGTTGTCTTTCAATTATCAGAGGAAGCTCAAAATTGGTGGGAGCTAGTTCGAACAACAACTATCCCAGATGAGATGGAACAAATGACATGGGAAGAATTCCAGGTGAAGTTTGTGGATAAGTATTTCCTTGAGAATGAGAGAGAGAAGATGGGGACAAAATTTCAAAATCTTACTCAAGAAGGTATGTCAGTAGCCCAATATCAAAATAAGTTTGAAGCACTATCCCGATTTGGGAATCACTTAATTGATACATGATTAACATAGAAATGTGTTTATTTTATGCTCTTATATTTTATCTTTTGTAAATAAATAAATATTACTTTTGGTATTTTTGGTGTACTTTCACAGGTTATCAATAAATGTCTCATTCATTTCAATTAAAGGTCAATTTCAAAGAAAAAGCTACTTCCCCATATTAACGTTATCTCAATTGCAAAAGAAGTTGTAGCTTGCTGGTAAAGGCATAGAAATATGTACAGAGTGGGCTGAGTTCAATCCTTAGCAAGTATTATTTTTATGAAGAAAGGAACACGAATGCTTCACACCCCGCCTCATGTGTTTTGAAGAATAAACGAACTAAGTGATATTATATATATTGTCATATTTATGCATCTGTATATATAATATGCACTTAATAAGGATATTTTGAAATTTGGCATAATCCTCTCCGGGAATTCAAATCCAGTCAACCACATTTAATTGCCATGCAAAAAGAAAGGGAAGGCTTTGATTACAAATCTCCAATTAAGCATATGTGTAATGACCCGCATTGTCAGAGGTATTATAATTAATTTATTTAATTATATAAATAGTGATTTAGGGAATTAAATCGTCGTTAATTAAATTATAGTGAATATTTAATTAAATTAAATAATAGAATAATATATTTAATTCAGAAATAATCAAAATATTGGAAATCACAATATTCTGTGAACTGGGTCATCCCTAGGATTTAGTTCAGCTTAGAGTTGAATTATATTGACGAATATATTCAATCGACGTCAGTTTGAAACGTAGAATTTTAATATAATTAAAATAGAGTGCGTAACAACGCAGCAGTTCGCTATTTGGCGATTCAAACTTCAATTGAATATACAGGGTTCATTTTAAATCGGATTTATGTGAAATAAGAAACGTGTGGAGTTGGTGGAGTACATCTTTCTATTAGAAGATAAAAATCAGGATTTCATCGTGTAAATTTTGAGTTATGTCCAAATCAAATTATTAGAAATGCAGCGCCCTGACCATAACGATTTAATTATAATTTATATAAGGATTTAAATAGAAATCGAACGTCGATATAACTCTGACGATGTAATATCGAGTTGTAAATCCATATAGGAATATTCTGAAGTTGTAAGGTATTCCTCTATGAATATAGATGTTAATATTTAATTTTAAATATTTAATGTAATTATATTTAAATATATTTATATATTTAAATATATTTATATATTTAAATAGGCTATTTAGAGCTTTAAAAATAGCCACTTTTGCAAACGAAGTCGGAATTCGACGAAACTAATTTTGTTGGATCCACAATGTCAAATAGTTGTTATATTTCCAGTTTTGTAATTTTTGAAGTTAGGCCGTACGGATTTTTAAGGTGAAAAACAGTCGATATTCTGACAGTTAAAAATACGCTATGTGAGCAAACGAAGTCGGAATTCGATGAAACCAGTTTCGTTGGGACCGTAATGTCGAACTGAAGGTGCACGTCCAGTTCGGTGATTTTTAGGTATCGTATGTAATCCTGGTGATTTTTATAAAGCAAATGGTCGAATAAAAATAAAATAAAATAAAATAAATATCCTACTAATTTTTCTAGTCAAAACAAATGCCACGCTTCATCGATTCTCAGCCTCCAACCTTACCAACCAAAACACAATATATATAAAAACCGTAAAACCCAAACGCAGGCAAGAAAGGAAAAAAATCCGAAAGAAAATCAAAACAATACTCAAACAAAATTCCAAAAACCCTATTACGAATGTGTTATGATTCCTGCTAGCTTACTCTTCGACCTCGTACCACTGTTATGTGTTGCGATGCATTTTCCGAAGGTTCGAAAAAGAACAGCAACATCTAGGGTTAGAGTTAACCACAAATCGAAGCATTTATTCTAGTTTTTGAGTTCATTTCTGGGATCAACGATGAATTCCTCACCTTGAGTGCTATTTCCGTGCGATTTGGTGTTAGGAGATGTCGATGTTGATGTTGATGCTGGAAGTCGTGAGGAGCTACTGGAAAACGCGTCGGGATAGGTGTGTTTGAGTTAAACATGGTGGAGATGTATTGAAAGAGTAGATGACAAGGATTATCGTGGTGTAATCTGATTTGAATTTCACGAAGAAGAAATGGGAGAACAGGGGGAGGATTGAGGACGGTTCGAACTGAAGAAAACTGGGAGCGACAGGATTCTCTATTTCTGGAGGAAGAAGCCTTTAAGCGGGTTCGGGTTTGGGCCGTATATCAAGAGTTAAGCCCAAGTATTTATTTAAGTTAATATTAAATTTCAAATTTTGTATTAAACTTGTAAAAATTATATCTCCTTCATATGATATCAGAATCACGAACCGTCAGTCACGTTGGGATCGTATGGACGAGAGCTCCACAATGGAACTGACTGGGAGTGAATCGGGACTCATTACAATTTATGGCGAAATAAATTGTCCGACCAAATCAAAGAATGCAAACCGATTATTTAACGGTTAACGTGCCAATGTGAGTAAAACTCACCAACTCAAAACAGTTCTATTTTTATAACGTATATTTAGATCTGATAAATGATGACTGAATGACTGTGTGTTGACTGTTTGATTGAACTGCTAGTCAGTTAGTTGAATATCTATATTGATTATGTTTATCAGAATATATCATATTGAAATGAAAGTGATGTTATATTATATTGTTTAACATCTGTGGATGCCGGGAAACAGGTTGGAGGAATCCAGCTGGATTTCTCAACATTTATTTTACTGTGATTATGATATATGATGTGTTATATAATCCGTTATGGATTATATGTGTTAGAATGATGTTGATCATTGTTATTCGATATTTTTAATATCATAAAAAGACCCTGGGATGTAAAAAGAATTATTTCAATGTATATTGAAATAAAGGGATTTTATAAAACCAACCGATTTTATAAAAAGGGAATAATTTGAAAATATTTATTTAGTAAATAAATAGAATTATAAAAGGAATATTTATTTAGTAAATAAATAGAATTATAAAAGGAATATTTAGTTGGAAAATAAATAGGATTTATAAAAAGGAAATTAACGAGATAGAAAAGAGTTAGTCGATAGAGTTATCAAATAGAAGTTAATCAAATATAGTTCATTCGAAGAAGTTAGTCAAACATAGTTATTCAGGATAAGTTGCCATTTTGCACGACTGCTAGCGTAATTCGCAGGGCTGCAGATAGCCTACAGCGGTCGGATGTTTCCTGAGGGAATCAGGCGTAACCATTGTGATCGCTGCGATCTGGAGTTAAGCGAATGGAGTTAAATCGAATATAGTTATTCAAGATAGAGTAAAACAGACATAGTTATTCGAATTAGAGTTAATCAAATAGAGTTAATCGAATAGAGGTAAAGAAATAGAGTTAAACAAGATTAGAAACTGGTAAGAGATTAGTTAAGTTGATTAGTTTTCTGAGTATCGATCTGATGTTGGTTTCGGCCTTCGGGGTTTGTACTTAGAGAATTGTTCTCCTACTAGTTCACAGTCAGGGACTGATAGTTGTGAAATGATAGTGATATGTAAATAAACAATGGAAATGTTTTCCAGTGTTAATAATATATATTTTCTAAACATAGAAAATAAGGAAATGTAAATATATATATATATGTTAAATGATGATTGATCGATGTAATTTCCATCTGGAAATAATATCGTGTTTGCACACGTGTTTTTCTTTGATAGTTAAATCACAGACTATCAAAGTTTTGACCATTTTAACGTTGTTAATATGGAGAGACCGGTTGGATTAATATCCGAAGAACCACTCTGTATTGGCATAAGCGTTGTGAATCATATATGCCAAAGATAATTGAAGACAGAGTTATGCAAGGGCTATCCTGTTTACAGAATAGTGCCTTCGGTTTGTCCAGTCCCAGGACGACCTGTATGGAAGAATGTCTGACAGAGTATATCTAATAGATCGCGAAAGTTGATCTCTTCAAACGTATTCACGTTTGGTGGTGGAGGAATTCGTTTCTCTTAGATTTATACCCGTGATATTTTTGGATAAGTCAACTTGTGATTTGGAAGGTATGACGATGTGACATTCAAAGTGAATGAAGATATGACATGTAAAAGATAAGCGTAGCTTCTAGCCTCACATCCTCTAAATGATAGAAGTCGGGCAGGCAGCATGGCTAAGTCGGTCGCTCTGAAGTAGGTGTATAATCACCTATCTAGAGAATATTCATTTGCTTCTTTAATCTATCAATGCTGTCCCATATATATATACGGGAAACGGTTGCTGATCCCAACCGTTGGTGATATACATTCGATACACCCAAGCGAAATGAGTGGTCGGTCATGTGTGGCTGAGTTGCAAGATGTTCATGTTGAACTCCAGTGTATCGTTCCTAGAGTACACTGATCGAAAGGTGGTTCCATACCTTGTCATAGTTGGAAAACCATTACCCAATATGTGCTTGCGATTTTGATTGTATACTATATATGTAGAACGTGAGATGAAAGCGTTTCTGCTAGATGATTAATATATTGTGGTTGATAGACATTATTATAATATCAAAAGGTTTTTGATATAAAGATATTTGGATTCTCATAAGGGAAAAACCCGTTCCGTTATACGGCGTGGTCTTATGAGATATCGTTTACTTGTTCAAACTGTTTTAAACTGTTTTACTCATACCAGTCCCATGACTGACCCGGAGTTTATTTTGTTATTTTCCCCAAACTCTTGGGTGCCTAATTTTGTACGGGCAGTCAAGTAGTCAGGAATTTACAGATATACTGGAAGAGCTTGGAGCAGGAGGCTTCAGGATTATATAGCTATAGTTATTTCCGTTGTGTTGTAAGTGTGTACTCTGATAATGTTATTGTAAACATATACTGATTTTATTTCAAGGATATATTATCTATTATATGTTGTTCGTTCCGCTGCTAGATTCGTGTTACTCTGATGTTGTGTTCTTCTTCATCTTCTTTTCTATTAGTTCTATCTTATCTATCCTCACCCTCTATCTTCTTTCTATTAATTTCTCGAATTTCCAGTGCAATTTGGGGTTGGACTTGTGTTTTTGGTCAGCTCAAATTGGACCAGATTTTTGGGTCATTACAGTTGGTATCAGAGCTTAGGTTAAGTATTACCTTGGCTCTGTGGCGTGACTCAGTAGAGGTAGGTTTAGTAATGCCCTAGATTGAGTTTGAGTGTATATATACGAGTGCGTATTTGTATTTGATATAAAATGGTTTTATATTGGGGAGAATCATTGGTTGAGTAGTTTATGAATTCTGGTCGATTAGTTTGATCCACTGTATCGGTAGGGGTTTATAAACACTTGAATACAATCGACAGGCGCGGTATGGATATGTGATATATTATCATATATAGGTTGTGATTATAATCGAGTAAGATTATAACATGTGAAATGGTTATATATAACCAATCAGAATTCATATAAGGGAAATACGTGAAATCAGATGGATTGAATCAGAATTTAAGTCAGAATTTAATTTAAAACCTTGGAGATTTGGAAAGGTGTTTGTTAACAGATTTGGATTAAGTGTAATAGAATTTTAAAATCCTGGGAGATTTTAAATTGGTTGAAAGCCTTGTGAATGGTATTTGAAATATATTTCAAAGTAGAAATGTTTAAGAAATGGTTTTGAAGTGGTATAGTATTGAACTCACTACGGTCGCTGAAAAGTAACTCCGATGTTGACCGCGCAACATCATCGGTGTGATTTTTGAGTTTTTAAGTGACGGATTACTACCAAAGATTTTGTTTTTGAATTGTTTTGAGAAAAACAAGTTGGTTTGAAATTCCAGGAAAGGATATTTGATTTTTGGGAAAAACCAAGCTATTTGAAACTCCCAGGTAAAGGCTGTTTAAGTTAAAAACAAATTAAAGTAAGATTTGTAAAATCCAATAAAATTGAGATGGAATTAAAAGCCAGTTAAGTGAAAATCGTATTGAAATAGATTGATGTCAAGTGGAATTAGACTTGATTAGAGATAATCTGGAAGTATATTGGGCTGGTGAGTTATGGATTGGAAATCAAGAATAGTGCTTGAGTTTGAAATGAAATTCGACTTAGGTATAAGCGAATGGTTGTGTTAAAGATAAATTGATTTGAGATCAAGTTGGAATGACATTGGTATATGTTGAATTGGTAACAGATGCAAAGGACATAATGATATGCCCGACAAAAAGGTACAAGTTTACATTTGATATAAGCATGAGATTTATGAGCCAAATTGGCAAGCCGCTTGGCTGTTTGATTTTCTTTTGGGTTGGAGAAGGCCTAGAGAGGCGAGTTGTGGTTTTATCGATAGGGTTGTACAAAGGAGGTTATGGCGAAATTTTCCGAAAATTTAAAGTGTTAGAAAATTTTCAGAATTTTTGAAATTTTTAGTTAGTCGAAAGGAATTAATATTTTAGTCGATATTAATTGATTCAGAGAAATAAGAGATAAGGGTAAACTGATAAGCTTTTACCAAATAGATAGGGTCGTCCTCTAACTTAGCAATTTCGAGGACGAAATTATTTTAAGTGGGGAAGAATGTAATGACCCGCATTGTTAGAGGTATTATAATTAATTTATTTAATTATATAAATAGTGATTTAGGGAATTAAATCGTCGTTAATTAAATTATAGTGAATATTAAATTAAATTAAATAATAGAATAATATATTTAATTCAGAAATAATCAAAATATTGGAAATCACAATATTCCGTGAACCGGGTCATCCCTAGGATTTAGTTCAGCTTAGAGTTGAATTATATTGACGAATATATTCAATCGACGTCAGTTTGAAACGTAGAATTTTAATATAATTAAAATAGAGCGCGTAACGACGCGGCAGTTCGCTATTTGGCGATTCGAACTTCAATTGAATATACAGGGTTCGTTTTAAATCGGATTTCTGTGAAACAAGAAACTTATGGAGCTGGTGTAGTATATATTTCTATTGGAAGAGAAAAATGGGTATTTCATCGTGTAGATTTTGAGTTATGTCCAAATCAAATTATCAGAAATGCAGCGCCCTGACCATAACGATTTAATTATATTTTATATAAGGATTTAAATAGAAATCGAACGTCGATATAACTCTGACGAGGTAATATCGAGTTGTAAATCCATATAGGAATATTCTGAAGCTATACGGTATTCCTCTGTGAATATAGACGTTAATATTTAATTTTAAATATTTAATGTAATTATATTTAAATATATTTATATATTTAAATAGGCTATTTAGAGCTTTAAAAATAGCCACTTTTGCAAACGAAGTCGGAATTCGACGAAACTAATTTTGTTGGATCCGCAATGTCAAATAGTTGTTAGATTTCCAGTTTCGTGATTTTTGAAGTCAGTATGTTGCCGTACGGATTTTTAAGATGAAAAAACAGTCGATATTCTAACAGTTAAAAATACATTGTATGAGCATACGAAGTCAGAATTTGACGAAACCAGTTTCGTTGGGACCGTAATGTCGAACTGAAGGTGCATGTCCAGTTCAGTGATTTTTAAGTATCGTATGTAATCCTAGTGATTTTTAGAAAGCAAATGGTCGAATAAAAATAAATAAAATAAAATAAAATAAATATCCTACTAATTTTTCTGGTCAAAACAAATGCCACGCTTCATCGATTCTCAGCCTCCAACCTTACCAACCAAAACACAATATATATAAAAACCGTAAAACCCAAACGCAGGCAAGAAAGGAAAAAACTCCAAAAGAAAATCAAAACTATACTCAAACAAAATTCCTAAAACCCTATTACGAATGTGTTATGATTCCTGCTAGCTTACTCTTCAACCTCGTACCATTGTTGTGTGTTGTGATGCATTTTCCGAAGGTTCGAAAAAGAACAACGACATCTAGGGTTAGAGGTAACCACAAATCGACGCATTTATTCAAGTTTTTGAGTTCATTTCTGGGATCAACGATGAATTCTGCACCTTGAGTGCTATTTCCGTGCGATTTGGTGTTAGGAGATGTCGATGTTGATGCTGGAAGCCGTGAGGAGCTACTGGAAAGCGCGTCGGGATAGGTGTGTTCGAGTTAAACGTGGTGGAGATGTATTGAAAGAGGAGATGACAAGGATTATTGTGGTGTAATCAGATTTGAATTTCACGAAGAAGAAATGGAAGAACAGGGGGAGGATTGAGGGCGATTCGAACTGAAGAAAACTGGGAGCGACAGGATTCTCTATTTCTGGAGGAAGAAGCCTTTAAGCGGGTTCGGGTTTGGGCCGTATATCAAGAGTTAAGCCCAAGTATTTATTTAAGTTAATATTAAATTTCAAATTTTGTATTAAACTTGTAAAAATTATATCTCCTTCATACGATATCAGAATCACGAACCGTCAGTCACGTTGGAATCGTATGGACGAGAGCTCTACAATGGAACTGACTGGGAGCGAATCGGGACTCGTTACAATTTATGGTGAAATAAATTGTCCAACCAAATCAAAGAACGCAAACCGATTATTTAACGGTTAACGCGCCAATGTGAGTAAAACTCACCAACTCTGAACAGTTCTATTTTTTAACGTATATTTAGAACTGATAAATGATGACTGATTGACTATGTGTTGACTGTTTGATTGAACTGCTAGTCAGTTAGTTGAATTTCTATATTGATTCTATTTATCAGAATATATCATATTGAAATGAAAGTGATGTTATATTATATTGTTTAACATCTGTGGATGCAGGGAAACAGGTTGGAGGAATCCAACTGGATTCCTCAACATTTATTTTACTATGATTCATATATTATGATATATGATGTGTTATATAATCCGTTATGGATTATATGTGTTAGAATGATGTTGATCATTGTTATTCGGTATTTTTGATATCATAAAAAGACCCTAGGATGTAAAAAGAATTATTTCAATGTATATTGAAATAAAGGGATTTTATAAAACCAACCGATTTTATAAAAAGGTAATAATTTGAAAATATTTATTTAGTAAATAAATAGAATTATAAAAGGAATATTTATTTAGTAAATAAATAGAATTATAAAAGGAATATTTAGTTGGAAAATAAATAGGATTTATAAAAGGGAAATTAACGAGATAGAAAAGAGTTAGTCGATAGAGTTATCAAATAGAAGTCAATCAAATACAATTCATTCGAAGAAGTTAGTCAAACATAGTTATTCAGGATAAGTTGCCATTTTGCACGACTGCTAGCGTAATTCGCAGGGCTGCAGATAGCCTACGGTGGTCGGATGTTTCCTGAGGGAATCAGGCGTAACCATTGTGATCGCTGCGATCTAGATTTAAGCGAATGGAGTTAAATCGAATATAGTTATTCAAGATAGAGTAAAACAGACATAGTTATTCGAATTAGAGTTAATCAAATAGAGTTAATCGAATAGAGGTAAAGAAATAGATTTAAACAAAATTAGAAACTGACTAGAGATTAGTTAGGTTGAATAGTTTTCTGTGTATCGATGTTGGTTTCGGCCTTCGGGGTTTATACTTAGAGAATTGTTGTCCTACTAGTTTACAGTTAGGGACTGATAGTTGTGAAATGATAGTGATATGTAAATAAACAATGGAAATGTTTTCCAGTGTTAATAATATATATTTTCTAAACATAGAAAATAAGGAAATGTGAATATATATATATATATATATATATATGTTAAATGATGATTGATCGATGTAATTTCCATCTGGAAATAATATCTTTGTTTGCACACGTGTTTTTCTTTGATAGTTAAATCACAGACTATCAAAGTTTTGACCATTTTAACGTTGTTAATATGGAGAGACCGGTTGGATTATTATCCGAAGAACCACTCTGTATTGGCATGAGCGTTGCGAATCATATATGCCAAAGATAATTGAAGACGGAGTTATGCAAGGGCTATCCTGTTTACATAATAGTGCCTTCGGTTTGTACAGTCCTAGGACGACCTGTATGGAAGAATGTCTAACAGAGTATATCTAATAGATCACGTAAGTTGATCTTTTCAAACGTATTCACGTTTGGTGGTGGAGGAATTCGTTTCTCTTAGCTTTATACCCGTGATATTTTTGGATTAGTCAACTTGTGATTTGGAAGGTATGACGATGTGACATTCAAAGTGAATGAAGATGTGACATGTAAAGATAAGCGTAGTTTCTAGCATCACATCCGGTAAATGATAGAAGTAGGGCAGGCAGCATGGCTAAGTCGGTCGCTCCGAAGTAGGGTGTATAATCACCTATCTAGAGAATATTCATTTGCTTCTTTAATCTATCAATGCTGTCCCATATATATATATATATTTATACAGGAAACGGTTGTTGATCCCAACCGTTGGTGAGATACATTCGATACACTCAAGCGAAATGAGTGGTCGGTCATGTGTGGCTGAGTTGCAAGATGTTCTTGTTGAACTCCAGTGTATCGTTCCTAGAGTACACTGATCGGAAGGTGGTTCCATACCTTGTCATAGTTGGAAAACCATTACCCAATACGTGCTTGCGGTTTTGATTGTATAATATATATGTAGAACGTGAGATGAAAGCGTTTCTGCTAGATGATTAATATATTGTGGTTGATAGACATTATTATAATATCAAAAGGTTTTTGATATAAAGATATTTGGATTCTCATAAGGGAAAAACCCGTTCCGTTATACGGCGTGGTCTTATGAGATATCGTTTACTTGTTCAAACTGTTTTAAACTGTTTTACTCATACCAGTCCCTTGACTGACCCGAAGTTTATTTTGTTGTTTTCCATAAACTCTTGGGTGCCCAATTTTGTACGGGAAGTCAAGTAGTCAGGAATTTACAGATATACTGGAAGAGCTTGGAGCAGGAGGCTTCAGGATTATATAGCTATAGTTATTTCCGCTGTGTTGTAAGTGTGTACTCTGATAATGTTATTGTAAACATATACTTATTTTATTTCAAGGATATATTATCTATTATATGTTGTTCGTTCCGCTGTGAGATTCGTGTTACTCTGATGTTGTGTTCTTCTTCTTCTTCTTCTTCTTCTTCTTTTCTATTAGTTCTATCTTATCTATCCTCACCCTCTATCTTCTCTATTAATTTCTTGAATTTCCAGTGCAATTTGGGGTTGAACTTGTGTTTTTGGACAGCTTAAATTGGACCGGATTTTTGGGTCATTACAATATGCTTATCTTCCCGCTGACCGTGCCATACATCAAAAGGAATGCATTGATTACTAATTTTCAAATCAAGCACCATGAAAGGAATATTCCTTTATCTTTGGCAAGAATTTATATCATTTTTGGCCACATTATTCTCATAGAAAAGGGACTACATTCCTATAAATACACCTTGTATCCATTGTAAATAGCTATTCATTTTTTGTTGTAACCTTTTCTCCATTAATAAAGCTCTCTTTTCTTTTAATTCTATAATTTTTATTTTCATGGCAATTTGTGTTGTCTAGTCAATTAGATTTGCTAGAACACAATTGCTATTGCAATTTTAATATTCATTAGTGATTGACCATCTGATTAGATTCAGCGGTAATCCTAATTTTATTTCCCTATTAATTTATTTCTATTCTGCAATTTTATTTCCAGCAATCTATTTTATTCTTAATCATTGAATTGATTATAGATTCGATTAGATTCAAATCTATAATTCATTCAATTGCAGTTTTACTTGTTTTTATTGACAATTACAATTTTAATTATTGGTTCAATTAGATTTGTTCTGAACTAAATTGTAATTTCAATTTTATCCCATCTCCAAGCTTTGTCTAACTCGCCCACGAAATTTATAAATAATTTATTTAATTTACCTCCCTATGTTCGACCTGCATACTACACGATCTGTGCGCTTGCATTTATTTTTGAATTTAGCGCTTTTCTAATTATTAGAAAGCGTCGAACAATACACCTGAAAAGCATGCTAGAAGAATTATAAAGGGATTAATTCACCCCATAAGAAGACACGTTATTGGTGATAGACGCAAAACTTGTGAGATGATAGTAGCTGAATCTTTAAATCTAGAAGAAGACTATCTTCAGTTCTAGCAAGAAAGGAAGGTTTCAAATAAAAGAAAACCAAACAATCTTTCTAACAATCAAAAGAAACCAGATGAGAAGAAGAAGAAATCAAATGGAGAAAGTAAAGGACCAACGTGACAACAAAAGGAGCTTGACAAGGTAAGGAGATGTTACCGGTGCAATGAGACTGGACACATTTCTCCGAATTGTACAAAGCCAATTGTGTGTCACAATTGAGATGAACCTGGGAATATTAGTCAGAATTGCAAGCCGAGGAAGGACAAAAAGGAACAACATGGACGAGTGTATGCATTTGTTTCTGAACAAGCTCAAGTAGATGGTACTGTGTTTCGTTTTGACTTTCAAGCAAGAATTTTATTCGATACTGGTGCAACACATTCTCTTATATCTGAATTTTTGCTGCTAAGATAGAATTACCTATTGAACAACTACCAAAACCTTTGATAGTATATAGTGTAGTAGGAGGGAGAACTAAACTTGAGAGTATGTGCAGGAACTGTATCCTTAACTTTAAAGGTAAGGATATAGTGGCTAATTTAATTATCTTTCCAATAGAACATTTTGATATCATCCTTGGGATGGATTGGCTTACAAAATATCAAGCTATCTTGAATTGTCACAATAAAACCATAAGTTTAACAATTCGAGAGCATGAAACCTTTGTTTACTCATGTGATAAAGTTGAAGACGCTTTTATATCTGGATATATTTGTAACAACCCGTATTTTCAATAACCTGTTATAACATAAATTGAGGCAGAATTTAATTCTAAAATCTGAATCAAGGGAAACGGGCTATGCCATTGCGTTCGTCTCGGAAAAATACGCGAAATAGAGTCCGAGTTTTCGAAAATCGGAGTCCGTATGAAGAAGATATGGACGAACGAAGTTAGGCAGAAAAACCGAAAACAAGCCAGAATGCACTGGCGCACTTGGGAAGTGCGCCAGCACAAAAATACACTGGCGCACTTGGGAAGTGCGCCCGTGTCGAGCCAGAAACCTGCACAGCCTTCTGGCTTGACCCTGGCTGGCCTGGTGCACCTGTTTTGGCCCTTGGTCTTGTTTTGGAGGCTTGTGACGATTTTTGAGGGCTGGGATCTATCCTAGGGTTAATCCTATGGCCTAAAACACTTGCCTAATCTATAAATAAGACCCTAACCTACCCTAAATCATCATTAATCTATCCTACAACTAAACTATGGCAAAATCAATCCTCTCATGGCCTCCACTCTCTTCATAAATTCCTAAATCAAATTTCTAAGAGATTTCCATGCATACAAGTGTATTTAGGCTTGTATGATCCTCTTTAGCTTGCATTAAAGTCTTGTTTCTCTATTGGCATCATAAAGGAGGAGTCTTGATCAAGTTTGCTTGCATTTTGGGGTTTTAATTTGTTGCATAAGGGGTTTCTTACATTTGCTATACTCATTTGAGTCCACATAAGCATTGTAAGCCTATTTCTACTCTTGTATTTTAACTATGAAGTTAATATGTTATGTTGCAAGTTGAGTTTGGGGTTAATCATGATATGTGCTTTGATCTTATGATTTTATGCATAAGCTTACTCTATGCATGTTAGTAAAGTCATTACCTTGGCTTTATGCATAGAAAGATGTGATCTTTGGTTGGAAATGTTGCATGATGCAACTTTGAAACTCTCATAAACCTTGTATTAACATGCATATAATGTTATATGCATGTTACTAGTCCTTATCTCATGCTATCTATGGCCATGTTCCGCCTATTTGCCAAGTTTGATGTTATGCATGCATATGAACCTTATGCAAGTTGAAACCATGTTATGCATGCATATGAACCTTATGCAAGTTGAAACCATGTTATGCATGCATATGAACACTATGCAAGTTAAAATGATGTTATGCATGCTTAGGAATATTTTGCAAGTTGATAACATTATATGCAAGTTTGTGATCACATCTTTATCTCATATGCCACCATGTTTAACTTGTGGCTCCAACACCTTTATGTCATGATTTTGCCAAGTTCCCTCTTTCTATCCTTTATGCGCTATTGCGATATGTAAGCGAGGGGATTGCGTTTGGGGTTGGGTAAACTTAAAAGACATAAAAACGTAAGCTTGGGAATTTACCTATTAAGTTAGGTCTACCCATTGGGAATTTACCTATTAAGTTAGGTCTACCCAATTGCTTGAAAATTTGTAATGTGTTTTGGAAACATGATGGACATGACACTTAGAAAACATGAGGATGGCCAACTCGAGGTTGGGTTGAGCTTGTAGCATAAACCTACCCGGAACCGACCGGCTTAACTAGTGGCTACAAGCAATAGGACCCAATGTGAGTAGTTGGTCATGTTGCACGTGAAACCCGAGGTTAGACTAAGTTGTGGTGTAGACCTACCCGGACCCGCCCGGCCTAACTAGTAACCACAACAAGGTCTAATGTGAGAGGTTGGGTGCATTAAATTAATTAATGCCACATGGTAGGGTTAAGTCATGGACCGCTTGAATACTTAACCAATTAAACACGATGGGTTGATAGGGTTAAGTCATGAACCTTGGGTACACTTAACCAACTTGGTACTTGGATGAGTTGGGTTAACCACGTTTAACCCATTAAGGAAACCCTAGTTACGTGGTCCTTTGCACCAGTAACCCTCTTAGTTGTATCATGATACCCTAGGGACTAGGCTAGGGTGGGGCACGATTACTGGGATGACATGTAAGCGACCAAGACGACGGCTGTGTAGGTGCGCCGGTGTAGGTTCAGGCGGGCCATGGTCGTACACATGGTCCGGAGTTGAAAAAGCAGGCACGGGCACCAGTAGGTTTAAACTGTGCGTGCTTGGTTTGTGTCAGTGGTTGACACCCTAGGACTTGATACACCCTAGGGTGGACCTAGCACAGTTTAGCTACACTTTGTAGTTGGGCCGTATGACACCGACACTTGACGAGTTAGGCTTTACGAGAGCCGATCGACTAGACCGTGCTAGTTGGACCTTGGTTTAGGCCATTCATGATGTTGGGCCAAACTTGGGCCTGGGGATCACTTCTTGTTTACACTTGACATGACTTGTGATACTAGTACACTTGGTGCAAACCTCAACCTTGTATATGCGGTGCCACACTTGATCTATCTTGTTGACTTTTTCCATGCCAGTTATCATCCTATGACTCATCCTTGTTTACATATACAGTTAACTTTATTAGTTGTTGTACAATAGTAGGTAGGACTTACCAGTCTTTTGACTGACCCATTTTCTTTCGCCTCTTTTCTTTCGTCCCCCCCCCCAGGTTTACAGGGCGGGAATACCGGTACTTAGCTTGGATCTTAGCTGCTTTTCCTGGATAGCTCATGTATGCTTTGGACTTGAGCTCGCTATGGTTTTCTACCTTGGGGATAGCTACTTTATGTTTTCCTTTCCAGTTTCCAGTTTTATGTTTCTAGACTTTGTTTATGGAAAATAATGATCAAGTACTGTGTTGTAACTTAACTTATGGTTTTGATATGCTAGTTTTTATCCGCTGCTATATTTACTCTGTTTTTTTTACTTATATGTTCTGTCTTGTGATATCTGCATGCATGTTTACCTTATTTAAACGCCCCTCCAAAGTCAGTGCCCTTGCAAGAGTGGCACTGGCGGAGGTGGGGTGTTACATTTGGTATCAGAGCATAAGGTTTACAAGATTGGAGCAAAAAGGGTTTTAAAGTTACTTTTAAAAGCTATTTTCAAAACCAATTAAGTATTTTCCAAAGAAAAGTCTAGTTTATTTTGAAAGGCTATCCCCCAAGAGCCATAAGCACTATCCTTCGTTTCCTCGTTCTAAATCTATCTTTTTCCTTTTTTTTCAGCATGGCCGATCTCAATCTTCCTGAGGGAGTCACCATTCCCGGATGGTTCCGGAGGTACTTGGAAGGTAGGGCCAACAATGCAGGTCCAGCAACCACTCCCACTATCACTGAGTTTCCACCCCCTCCTCCTCCTCCTCAGCAACCACAAGCCGATTTCACCAAGGTTTGCAAGGACTTCAAGGCAATGGGTGGCAAAAAATTTATTGGGACGGAGACTTTTGTGGAAGCAAGAAATTGGTTGAAGGAGACCGAAGATCTCTTTGCCATCTTTGATATAGAGGACCGTAGAAAGGTTCTGTTGGCGGTTTGGCTACTAAAGGAGGAAGCTTCTTATTGGTGGGAGGTCACCAGTGCTACTAGGCCCGTAGAAACCTGGGCCGACTTTAGGGCAAGGTTTGGGCTTAAGTTTTTATCGTCTGCGGAGGCAAATTTGCAACTAGAGAAGTTCATAGCCTTGAAGCAAGGAGACATGACGGTGAGAGAATATGTGAATAAGTTCAACCAGCTTGCCCGATTCGATTTGGACATGGTCAATACTCCCGAGAAGAAGGCTCTACGTTTTGCACGAGGGTTAAATGAGCCATTACAAGGTCTAGCCATGTCACACATACCCATGGGGGCCACTTTCGAGAGCCTAGTAGACATGGCATTGCTGCAGGGAAAGGATAAGAATGGGAAGAAGGAAGTCAAGCCCAATGAAACTCAGCCTAAGAAGACAGACTCCAAGTGGGGAGGGAATCAGAGTAATCAGAACAACAAGAACAACAAGAACAACAAGGGCAACAAGAACAAGGCAAAGGACACAAGAAAGTGCCACTTCTGTGGGATTATTGGGCACGTAGCCAAGGACTGTAGGAAGAAGAAAATGAAATTGGGTGGATGCTTTCATTGTGGAGAGACGGGACATTTTAGCAAGGATTGCCCTAAGAAGCAGGGGCATGGACAAACTCAGCGCGCAGGTTCATCTGGAGGGCAAGTGCATGCTCTCAACACCACTCCAGTTCAGGACCGAGGTACTATTTCTGTGGAAAGTCTTGTTTATATTTCTGGTTTTCCTATTCGCACTTTGTTTGATTCTGGCGCATCGCATACCTTTATTTCTTCTGATGTTGTTGGAAGTTTGCACCTAAGTACTAGTCTTGTTGAGGATCCCGTTAGTGTTTCAAATCCGATTGGGGGTTTAGCCCATTTATCTATGATCTGTATGGATTTGAGGATTTCTATCTTGACCGTAGAATTCTCGTGTGATGCTTATGTTCTCGGGTTCACGGGATACAGGTTGATCTTGGGCATGGATTGGTTGTCCCGCTATGGAGCCATTCTCGATTGTGAGCATAGGGTGGTGAGACTCATGACTCACCTGGGTAATACCCTAGAGATTTCTTGCAACCCGCTAGATCCCGTCATGCTATGTTATCTTGAATCTCTTGACTCGTCCATCGATGATCTGCAATCTGTAAGGGTGGTTCGAGAATACCCTGATATCTTTGAAGAAGTTAAGGGGTTACCCTCTAAGCAAGAGATAGATTTCCGCATTTATCTGGTTGATAATGCTAAGCCAGTCTCCTTACCAGTTAGGCACATGGCCCCGCGTGAAAGGAGAGAGCTCAGTAAGCAAATCAAGGAGCTACTTGAGAAGAATTTTATTAGGCGAAGCATTTCTGAATGGGGTGCTCCTGTAGTGTTCGCTACTAAGGCGGACGGCTCGCTTCGTCTATGTGTTGATTATCGAGAGTTGAACAAGCTGACCAAGAAGAATAGGCATCCATTACCGAGGATAGATGACCTCTTCGACCAGCTTGTTGGTGCTTCTGTTTTCTCTCAGCTTGATTTAGCCACCGGATTTCATCAGCTTAGAGTGGCCGAAGACAGCATTGATAAGACTGCATTTAGGACTCCAGACGGATTCTTTGAATGGCTTGTCATGCCATTCGGCTTGACTAATGCACCCGCCTACTTCGTAGATTTGATGAGTAGGGTGTTCAGGGAGTTCCTTAACAAGTTTGTTGTTGTCTTCGTGGATGATATTCTGATCTTTTCAAAAGACGAGGAAGAACATGCTAGACACCTCAAGGAAGTGATGGATACGCTTAGAGGCCTTCAGTTGAAAGCCAAGTTCTCCAAATGCCACTTTTGGAGAAAGGAAGTCCGATTTCTTGGGCATATAGTTTCTAAGCAGGGTATAGCTGTGGATCCCGCGAAAGTGGTTGCAGTTCAAGACTGGAAGACTCCTAGGAATGCAACCGAAGTGCGAAGCTTTCTCGGTCTGGCAGGCTACTATAGGAAGTTCATTAGAGACTTCACTAAGATTTCAGCCCCTCTCACTAGATTGACGAAGAAGAACTTAGTCTTTGCATGGGACTTAGAGTGTGAGCTTGCTTTTCAAAGGCTCAAAAGGGCCCTTACCACAGCTCCAGTTTTTGCATTACCCGATGGCGGTAAAATGTTTACCGTGTATACCGATGCATGTGGCACGGGGTTAGGCGCTGTTCTGATGCAGGAGAGAAGAGTGATATGTTATGGGGGTAGGCAACTTAAAGTTCATGAGAAGAACTACCCCACTCATGACTTGGAATTAGCGGCGATTGTCTTCGCACTCAAGTCCTGGCGACACTATCTTTTAGGCGAAAGGTTTGAGTTGTATACTGATCACAAATCACTCAAGTATCTCTTCTTGCAGAAAGATCTGAATCTTAGGCAGCAAAGGTGGATGGAATTCTTGGCATCATATGACTTCGAGATAGCTTATACCCCTGGCAAGGGTAATGTTGTGGCTGATGCACTAAGCAGAAAGAGGTTGACCCTAAGTCCTCTATTCGTTGAGATGAAGAATTTAGAGTATGTGGCAACCTTTGATTTCTCTTTGGCAATTGAGTCGATGACCGGTTCATTAGCATCCCTGGAACTCAGACCTACCCTTCTTGATCAAGTTGGGGCTTCGCAGAAAGAAGACCCTCAGATAGTTGAGATTATGGATAAGCTGATTTGAGGAGAGACGTCTAGTCATCTCGCTCGATATTCTATTGATGACAAGGGTTGGCTGAGGAGAGATGGAAGGTTATGTGTTCCAGTGGTAGGAGATCTAGTAAGAAAAATTCTTGAGGAAGCGCATCGCTCTAAGTTGACTATACATCCAGGTGGAGATAAGATGTATAAAGATATGAAGCGTATTTTCTTTTGGCCTGGGATGAAGAAGGATGTGGCAGAGTTTGTTTCTAGATGTATCATTTGCCAGCAAGTTAAGGCCGAGTCGAAGAAGCCCGGTGGGCTATTGCATCCTCTAGACGTTCCACTTTGGAAGTGGGAGAGTATTTCCATGGATTTTATTGATGGGCTACCAAGGTCAAGGAAAGGGAATACGAGCATTTGGGTTATTGTGGACAGACTTACGAAGAGTGCTCATTTCATTCCGGTAAAGAGCAAGAGGACCGCTTCTTGGCTAGCGTCTGTATATCTTCGTGAGATTGTGAGACTTCATGGAGTCCCTTCTAGTATAGTCAGTGACCGTGACCCAATCTTTACAAGTCAGTTCTGGAATAGCTTGCAAGAAGCCATGGGCACGAGGTTGAATCTAAGTACTGCTTATCACCCACAGACGGACGGTCAAACCGAAAGGGTGAATAGGGTACTCGAGGATCTGTTAAGGCTTTGTATTCTGGATTTTGGTGGTACTTGGGAAGACCATCTTCCTCTTGTTGAGTTTGCATATAATAACAGTTATCAAGCAAGCATAGGGATGGCACCATTTGAAGCTTTATATGGGAGGCCGTGCAAGTCGCCTACATGTTGGTGGGAGACTACAGATAAGCTTATACTTGGGCCTGATATGATTAGAGATGCATCCGAGAAGATCGAGTTGATTCGAAGACGGATGAAAGCGGCCCAAGACCGACAGAAATCCTATGCTGATAAGCGAAGATCTGATTTGGAGTTTGATGTTGGAGATATGGTTTTCGTGAAGGTTTCTCCTTTGCGGAATGTGGTCCGATTTGGAGCCGTTGGGAAGTTAGCACTGAGATTTGTTGGACCCTTCCCTATTATAGAGAGGATCGGGCAGATGGCTTATAGAGTGAAATTGCCCGAGAAGCTTGCCGGAGTACACGATGTTTTTCATGTCTCGCATCTCCGGAAGTGTTTACATGAGTCAGCAGAGGTTGTTGAGCCAAGTGTTCTGGAAGATGTGGAAGTGGAGAAAGAAGCTACTTTGAGGAGAGCTCCGATTCGTATCTTGGGGACGGAGACCAAGAAGCTAAGGAATCGAGAGGTTAGGCTGGTAAAGGTCCAATGGGGTGAAGCCGAAGAAGACGCATCTTGGGAAACCGAGGAAAAGATGCGTGGGCTTTATCCATTCCTTTTTGAGGGTACACTCTCAATCTCTTTTCTTTGTTAGCGTATCTTTCTCTTTGCTATCCATGTTTATCTAGTTATCGTGCTAATCTTGTCATGAGAACCTTAGGTAGAAACCCTTTGGATGAAACATGTATTTGAAACATGTTATGCTTGATGGTTGCAAGTGGTTGCAAGTGGTTGCAAGTGGATACTCGTGGATGCATGATACACATTAGGCACTAAGATCGGCTCACACACTCTTATATTGCATATGCATGAGTGTTTATGCTTATTCATGGATGAAAATTTTTGTGTTATCACATGGATGTTGCATATGGATGTATGTGATGTGCACACATATAGATGTTATACATTATGTTAGGAATTGCATACATATGGATTCATTTCACTAACATAATCTGCATTGATGATATTTGCATTAGATAAGTACATATACACACCTTTGCATATGTTCATACAGCATTTAGAATCTTGTAAGGACAATGATTGCTCGTGGATGATGTTTTGAGTAGATGGATGTTGGATGGTAGGATACGTTCTTCCTAACTTGAAGATTTCGGGGACGAAATCCCTTAAGGAGGGGAGAATGTAACAACCCGTATTTTCAATAACCTGTTATAACATAAATTGAGGCAGAATTTAATTCTAAAATCTGAATCAAGGGAAACGGGCTATGCCATTGCGTTCGTCTCGGAAAAATACGCGAAATAGAGTCCGAGTTTTCGAAAATCGGAGTCCGTATGAAGAAGATATGGACGAACGAAGTTAGGCAGAAAAACCGAAAACAAGCCAGAATGCACTGGCGCACTTGGGAAGTGCGCCAGCACAAAAATACACTGGCGCACTTGGGAAGTGCACCCGTGTCGAGCCAGAAACCTGCACAGCCTTCTGGCTTGACCCTGGCTGGCCTGGTGCACCTGTTTTGGCCCTTGGTCTTGTTTTGGAGGCTTGTGACGATTTTTGAGGGCTGGGATCTATCCTAGGGTTAATCCTATGGCCTAAAACACTTGCCTAATCTATAAATAAGACCCTAACCTACCCTAAATCATCATTAATCTATCCTACAACTAAACTATGGAAAAATCAATCCTCTCATGGCCTCCACTCTCTTCATAAATTCCTAAATCAAATTTCTAAGAGATTTCCATGCATACAAGTGTATTTAGGCTTGTATGATCCTCTTTAGCTTGCATTAAAGTCTTGTTTCTCTATTGGCATCATAAAGGAGGAGTCTTGATCAAGTTTGCTTGCATTTTGGGGTTTTAATTTGTTGCATAAGGGGTTTCTTACATTTGCTATACTCATTTGAGTCCACATAAGCATTGTAAGCCTATTTCTACTCTTGTATTTTAACTATGAAGTTAATATGTTATGTTGCAAGTTGAGTTTGGGGTTAATCATGATATGTGCTTTGATCTTATGATTTTATGCATAAGCTTACTCTATGCATGTTAGTAAAGTCATTACCTTGGCTTTATGCATAGAAAGATGTGATCTTTGGTTGGAAATGTTGCATGATGCAACTTTGAAACTCTCATAAACCTTGTATTAACATGCATATAATGTTATATGCATGTTACTAGTCCTTATCTCATGCTATCTATGGCCATGTTCCGCCTATTTGCCAAGTTTGATGTTATGCATGCATATGAACCTTATGCAAGTTGAAACCATGTTATGCATGCATATGAACCTTATGCAAGTTGAAACCATGTTATGCATGCATATGAACACTATGCAAGTTAAAATGATGTTATGCATGCTTAGGAATATTTTGCAAGTTGATAACATGATATGCAAGTTTGTGATCACATCTTTGTCTCATATGCCACCATGTTTAACTTGTGGCTCCAACACCTTTATGTCATGATTTTGCCAAGTTCCCTCTTTCTATCCTTTATGCGCTATTGCGATATGTAAGCGAGGGGATTGCGTTTGGGGTTGGGTAAACTTAAAAGACATAAAAACGTAAGCTTGGGAATTTACCTATTAAGTTAGGTCTACCCATTGGGAATTTACCTATTAAGTTAGGTCTACCCAATTGCTTGAAAATTTGTAATGTGTTTTGGAAACATGATGGACATGACACTTAGAAAACATGAGGATGGCCAACTCGAGGTTGGGTTGAGCTTGTAGCATAAACCTACCCGGAACCGACCGGCTTAACTAGTGGCTACAAGCAATAGGACCCAATGTGAGTAGTTGGTCATGTTGCACGTGAAACCCGAGGTTAGACTAAGTTGTGGTGTAAACCTACCCGGACCCGCCCGGCCTAACTAGTTACCACAACAAGGTCTAATGTGAGAGGTTGGGTGCATTAAATTAATTAATGCCACATGGTAGGGTTAAGTCATGGACCGCTTGAATACTTAACCAATTAAACACGATGGGTTGATAGGGTTAATTCATGAACCTTGGGTACACTTAACCAACTTGGTACTTGGATGAGTTGGGTTAACCACGTTTAACCCATTAAGGAAACCCTAGTTACGTGGTCCTTTGCACCAGTAACCCTCTTAGTTGTATCATGATACCCTAGGGACTAGGCTAGGGTGGGGCACGATTACTGGGATGACATGTAAGCGACCAAGACGACGGCTGTGTAGGTGCGCCGGTGTAGGTTCAGGCGGGCCATGGTCGTGCACATGGTCCGGAGTTGAAAAAGCAGGCACGGGCACCAGTAGGTTTAAACTGTGCGTGCTTGGTTTGTGTCAGTGGTTGACACCCTAGGACTTGATACACCCTAGGGTGGACCTAGCACAGTTTAGCTACACTTCGTAGTTGGGCCGTATGACACCGACACTTGACGAGTTAGGCTTTAGGAGAGCCGATCGACTAGACCGTGCTAGTTGGACCTTGGTTTAGGTCATTCATGATGTTGGGCCAAACTTGGGCCTGGGGATCACTTCTTGTTTACACTTGACATGACTTGTGATACTAGTACACTTGGTGCAAACCTCAACCTTGTATATGCGGTGCCACACTTGATCTATCTTGTTGACTTTTTCCATGCCAGTTATCATCCTATGACTCATCCTTGTTTACATATACAGTTAACTTTATTAGTTGTTGTACAATAGTAGGTAGGACTTACCAGTCTTTTGACTGACCCATTTTCTTTCGCCTCTTTTCTTTCGTTTCACCCCCCCCCCAGGTTTACAGGGCGGGAATACCAGTACTTAGCTTGGATCTTAGCTGCTTTTCCTGGATAGCTCATGTATGCTTTGGACTTGAGCTCGCTATGGTTTTCTACCTTGGGGATAGCTACTTTATGTTTTCCTTTCTAGTTTCCAGTTTTATGTTTCTAGACTTTGTTTATGGAAAATAATGATCAAGTACTGTGTTGTAACTTAACTTATGGTTTTGATATGCTAGTTTTTATCCGATGCTATATTTACTCGTTTTTTTTTACTTATATGTTCTGTCTTGTGATATCTGCATGCATGTTTACCTTGTTTAAACGCCCCTCCAAAGTCAGTGCCCTTGCAAGAGTGGCACTGGCGGAGGTGGGTTGTTACAATATTGCTCATATCAATATCGAGGATAAGGATCAAATGTTGGACCAAATCCGGATAATAAAGAAATTTAAAGAATTTTTTCAAGAAATACCAGGGTTAGCACCAAAAAGAGAAATTGATTTTTGTATCGACTTAATCCATGGTACAACTCCTATTTCTAAAGCAGATTATCGTATATCTGCTACGGAAAATCAAGAATTAAAGAGACAAATTAAGGAGATGGAGAATCAAGGATTTATTTGACCTAGTAAATCACCTTGGGAGCACTAGTGTTATTCGTAAAGAAGCACGATGGGACATTTCGTTTATGCGTAGATTATCGAGAGCTTAATAAGGTAATAGTTAAGAACAAATATCCATTACCTTGGATCAATGATTTATTTGATCAACTCCAAGGAGCTACTGTATTTTCAAAAATTGACTTAAGATCTGGGTATCATCAATTAAGAATAAAAGAAGAAGATATTCCAAAGACAGCTTTCCAAACATGATACGGACACTACGAATTCTTGGTGATGCCTTTTGGCCTTACCAACGCACTAGCAGTATTCATGGATATAATGAATCATGTGCTTTTTCCATGTCTTGATCATTTTTATATTGTGTTTATTGATGATATCCTAATCTATTCTAAGACAAAGGAGGAACACGAATGCCATTTGCATTTATGTCTCCAAACACAAAAAGAGCACCAACTATATGCAAAATTTAGTAAATGTGAATTCTGGTTGGAGGAAGTAAAGTTTCTTGTACATGTTGTCTCAAAGAATGGAATAGGAGTAGACCCATCAAAGGTTGAGGCGGTATTGAAATGGAACCCTCTGACACCACTAACAGAAGTTCGAAGTTTTATAGGATTAGCTGGTTACTACCGAATATTTATTCAAGATTTCTCAAAAATAGCATCTCCATTAAAAAAACTAACTCTTAAGGAAACTAAGTTTATTTGGGATGAAATATGTAAGATAACATTTGAAACCGTAAAGAAAATATTGACAGAGGCACCAATTCTGTCTTTACCAAGGAGTGGAGTCCCATATAAAGTATATTCGGATGTATGCGGACAAGCATTAGGATGCGTACTAATGCAGGATGACAAAGTTATTGCTTATGGATCTCATCAATTAAAGCCCCATGAAGCTAATTATCCAACTCATACTTAGAATTGGCTACAATTGTGTTTGCCTTAAAAATTTGGAAACCTTACCTTTATGGAGAACGATTCCATGTTTACTCTGACCACAGGAGTTTAAAATATTTGTTCTCTCAAAAGGAATTAAATATGAGATAAAGAAGGTGGACGGAATTCATAAAATATTATGAGTTTACATTACACTATCATCCAGGAAAGGAAAATATAGTTGTAGATGCATTAAGTCGAAAGAGCTATGGCGTAATTTAATGATAAGAGAATGGAGAGCTCTAGAGATTCTTGCTGAGATGAATGCTTGCATAAGGATGGTTGATGGATCGATGATTAACAAAGTAGCACTTCTGTGTAATCTTATTACTCAACCAACTCTGATAAGTAAAATATTGAAAGCCCAAGAAGACAATGAGGAATTAAAAGAGTTATTTATGAAAATGAAGGATAAGGAACCCATGGATTGGAACACTAATAAAGATGGCAGTTATAAATTCAAAAATTGACTTTGTGTTCCAAATCAAACTGAATTGAAAAATGAATTTCTTAGTGAAGCACATTGTTCAAGGCTAACGGTGCATCCAGGAAGCACGAAAATGTTTAAGGATCTTATGCGTCAGTTTTGATGGAACGGAATGAAGAAAGGTGTTGGTGAATTTGTGGCAAAATGTCTTACGTGCTAATAAAATAAAGCAAAGTAGCAACGACTGGCAGGACTTCTGCAACCACTTCCTATTGCTGAATGGAAATGGGAGCATATAACAATGGATTTTATCATTGGTTTACCAATGAAAAAACAAGGTCATGATGTAATATTGGCAGTAGTGGATCGCTTGACGAAGTCAACACATTTCATACCTTACAACATGACTTACTCAATGGAGAAATTGAGTAGACCTTATTTGAAGGAAATTGTTCGACTACATGGTATACCAGTTACCATAGTTTCAGATAGAGATTCATGATTCACTTCAAGGTTTTGGAGAAGTCTTCAAAAAGTACTAGGTACATCACTAAACCTGAATACAACCTTTCATCCTCAAATAGATGGACAAACTAAAAGGGTGAACCAGATCATAGAAGATATGATAAGTTCTTGTATAATGGAATTTGAAATTACATAGGAATCTCACATACCATTAATCTAGTTTGCATACAACAACAGTTATCATGCAAGTATTGGTATGGCCCCATATGAAGCTTTGTATGAAAGGCCTTGTCATTCGCCAGTATGTTGGGCAGAAGTTGGTGATTGTGAGCTTCTTGGTCTAGACCTAGTAAAAGAAACAACAGAGAAGATTTCCATTATAAGAGAAAGATTGCAAGAAACCCAAAGTAGGCAAAAGAGTTGTGCAAATCATAGAAGAAAGGATTTGGAATTCGAAGTAGGAGATCATGTCCTTCTTAAGGTTTCTCCGGTACTAGGGGTAATGCGATTTGGAAAGAAGAAAGCAAAACTATCACCAAGATTTATCAGACCATTTCGTATTACCAAGAAAATTAGAAAAGTTGCATACGAACTCGATTTACCGGAGAAATTATCAGATATACATAATGTGTTTCACATATCAATGCTACGAAAGTACATTTTTGACCAATCTCATGTGATTGGTTTAAGCGGCATTGAAGTTAAAAAAGGGACCAAGTACATTGAAAGACCTGTTCGAATTCTTGACAAAAAGTTAAGAAACTAAGAAAGAAAAAATTCCCTTAGTACAAGTTCAATGGAACAATCATATAGAAGACGAAGCATCATGGGAAGTGGAGTCATAAATTCGTAAAGATTATCCAAAATTATTTGAAGACTAGATTTCGAGGACGAAATCTTTTTGTAAGGGTGGCAGAGTGTAACGACCTAACTCAAAATCCGGGTATGCAAAATTTTCTAGAAATCTTAAAAATATTATATCCGATTTAAACATCTAAGTGTGATAAATACATACATATATATGTTTATATATATATATGTATAAATACATATATAACATAAAGTTTATAAATGAAATACAAATGGCATATGTGTACAAATTCTAGAATATGAAAAGTAGCTTAAAATGATAGGGACATGTGTCATCAAATGAGAGGAACACGTGTCTTATAAGTAAACAAGATTAAGGCACATACACACATTAGCTATCCATTTGTAGAAACATCTAAATAGACATTAGGTGTCCACGTGTAGAAACATCTAAATACACCTAAGTAGGCATGTGTCTTCATCCTAAACCTTGCTTGAAGATAAGGAGGAACATGACTAAAACTAAATTACCAAACTAGCCTTGAAAACTACTATATAAAGGGTGGAAAGGTTCACTTCATTTCATGCATTTTCAAAACAAAAATAAAATAAGATAAAGAGGAGAAGTTTAAGAGAAGGCAAGAGGATAATTACAAGATCAGATACAAGTTTAAGGTAAGAAAAACTATTTAAGTTCATGTATTCATTTCATATTTTGAACCAAAGTCGTGAAATTTGTGAATGAATGTTTGGACGTCAACACATGAAAATGACGTTCGGTATTTTAGGCATAACTTTTACAATTCTTAATGAAATTACGACTTCTCTATCAATTTGGAAACCTAATTCAAAGGGCTACAACTTTCACCTATGTACTTGTTTTCTAACTCGGCCATTTGCATACCCAAAATTGAATTCAAAGTAAGGTAAAAATCAGCCTGAAATGGACATATTAAAAATGCCTTGTATTGTTGAATTTTATTTATTGAATAGATAAATAATTTTAAGGGTTTCTTTTTATAATAATTAAGTAGACAAAGATAACTTCTTTCTGTAAAAAAATTGGAGTCAAAATTTTATTTTTACAATAGAGAAACAGCGTCAAACATTTCATCCAAAATCTAGAAAAAAGGCTGACTATCCGAAACTTGAAACACTTCGGAAATTTGAAACGTTTTTTGAATGTTTCTAACGTTGAAGTGTGTCAAAATAGAACTTTTTATAGCATTCTGAAGCGCTGTCTTTTCTGAATTATTCATGAAGAACAAGCTCAGAACTTTTTTCGTCGCATCTGAAATGCTGCAGTATCTGTTTTAAACTATTCAAAACTAACCAGAGCTTTCTATAACACTTCTGAAGCGCTGTCTTTTCACAGAATTGATTATAAAGCCATGAACACGAACAGAACTTTTTATAGCGGCCAGAAATGCTGTAGTAGCTGAATTTAGCCTAAAACCATTATAATCCACCCAGAACTTTTCACAGCATGCCTGAAACGCTGTAGATAACTGTTTTGAGCCTAAGATCATCTGAAACTTGTCGTAACGCTTTTAAATCGCTGCAATTTTTATTTTATGGATGCGGAAAATTTTTGTAGCACTTTTTCAAATGCTACCTTTTCTTTTTCTTTTAAATATTAAATCCTTATGAAGTAGTTTTGACGTTCTTTTTAACATAAAGTGGAATAATTTTGAGGTAGTTTTGGGTTTAGCTTAAACCATTAAAAATATGAACTTGAAAAGTAATTTAAGATTACTTGTGAGATACATTTTATATTTCTTCGATGGGGTGGTATAAGACAATTGATCTTGGGTAGTGCACTATTACTCTATGTTGGTACAGAGCCGAGTGGAGTACATCCCTACTTAGTGACGGGATGCCGACCGCAATAGGATAACATATCCTGATATCTAAACCAAGTCGAGGGTGTGGTTTAGATTCCTAACTATATATTTGATAAATTATGAGTTTTTAATGAAATGAAGTTACCATAAATTTGTTTGGTTCAAATACCTCGAAGTCTTCCTTGATTGTCGCTTTAAACTTTGGATGATGAAACCTTCGAAGAAAAGAGTCATGAAGAAACTATAAAATAACCCACTAAGGGATGATGTGAAAACTAATCTTAAATAGCTATCTCACTGGGTCTTTGTTGCTCATGATGCTACACTTAAAACTTTTCAGGTTTAGATGGTTTGTTGGATGCTTTAAAGCGAAGACCTATATTATGTACATCATCCCTTTATGTACTCCTATGTATAATTATTTAATGACTAGACTCTTAGATCTCTGTAACGCTTTGCTATGATGGGATGATTGTATAACAGACCTTCCGTTTAAAATCATGTACTATGAATGATTTTATATTCCGACAAGTTTTTGTTAAGTTGTGATACTGTTCTTTTAGCACCATGGCTTATATGTAGCATCACCGCATCTGGATAAGTATACCAAAGTGGGGGTGTTACATGCTCCCTCCTCTTCCTTTCCTTCCCTTGGTCGGGGTAGTTGACTAATGGGGCACTACCTTAAACATCTCCTCATCGTCATCACCACTCGAGATCTCAGTGACCTTCCCTTCAAAGGGGTGATCACTTGCAATGGTTTGGGTGTGACTTCCTGATGAGAGCTAATATTGCTGAGGTGTCCCTCTCCTTCCCGGCCTCCTTAGCTTTCTTCGTGTCCCCATCGGCTTTTCTTTCGGCCTCCCTGGCTACTTTCTGTTCGGCCGCGCGTCCAGCCTTAATCTTCTTAGCCTCTTCCTCTTGCGACTTCTTAAACTCATCGTCTGCTCTCTTCTTGGAGGCATCGCCATAGGCCATCTTTTTGGAGGCCTCATCATCGGCTTTCTTCAAGGTGGCTTCATCATCAGCTTTCTTCTTCGCTGCCTCCTACACTTTAGCCTGAGCCTCATCCTCAGCTTTCTCCTGGCCTCCTCCTAAGCCGACTATAGGGTCAACTCATCCGCCTTCCGCTTCCCCCTTTTTTCTTCTGACTTAGCAAGCAGCTCGGCTTTCTATTTTTCAACCAAATCGTGCATTGTTTGCTCGCCCACTCCCATTGCTACAGTCACTTGCACATGCTCATCATCCTTTCCTTTCTCTTCCAAGAGAAGTTTTTCTAGTCAAAAATCCCCAAGATCCAAGTCCGAGAATGTGTCTAAATGACTACCTCCTTCTCCGAGCTGCTCCCCTTGAATTCTCGTAGCAATTTCAGGCATTGAAGGTAGTTGTTGGAACGAAGCCCATTGTCATCTTTGCCCCAGAGGAACCTTCACGATGAAAAGGAAGACGAATTAGTCTAATTCGACTTCGTTTTACCACCCTCCTAAGCAGTCGTGAGAATGAGAATTTACCTTCCAACACTTATGGTGTTGTTTCGGCAGGCAAATTGCTCCCAACTATTAGACGAAGAGACCTTCCATGTCTCAATCTAAGATAATTGGGATCATACTCGTAGTGATGGAGGCTGGGACCAATGGGTCACTTGAAGAAGCGGGTGGAACGACCAGTTTCTGTTGAGAGCTGCCTCCTCTTAATTCGTGATCAACTATCACACTCTCAGTGTCCAATGATTTTCCTTTCACATTAGTAAGTTTCTTCATCCTTGCCTTCTCATCATCTCTCTTAACAACGCTCTTCCTTCAAACAACACCTTGTGCTCCTCCTCTGTCAAATGTTCAAACATTAAATTCATCAACCGAGTCCAACTGCTGCAGCCTTGCCTCAAACTTCACCAGCCTCTCCCATGCCTGAGCCTTAGTTCGGGGAGTCATGAGATTCCGCAGAATCGAAGTGCTTTGACATACATGCCCCAAATATATGGCTCTAGAGACTCCTCCACTCTTGCCTCGGTGTCTTCAACATTAGCTTTGAGCCTTTCCACCTCAGCCTGGTGCTTTGCTTTTACGCTGTCCACCTAGCTTAAAACCACCTTGTTCGAGGCCACAATGTCCTCCTTCTCCTTCACAACTTGAGAAAGCTTAGCATTCGTTAAGCAAAGAAGCTTTCTAAGCTCTGTGTTCTCATTGATGACCCTTTGCGCCTGCTCATTTTCTTCCTTCAGCTTCTTGTTCTCCTCAACTAGAGTCTTATTATTTTTACGGAGTCAGTGCACCTCCTCATTTTCATTCATCAGTCGGTTGTTCTCCTCCACCAAAGCCTCATTATCTTTCTTAAGAATTGTATTCTCAGATGTAACTGAGGCCACAATATCTTTGAACGACTCTCGTGCCCAATGCCTCACACTTGACATGCTCGAGTTCCTTCTGCGCCTCACCTGTTTCAACAACAAGAGAGTAAACACAAACGGGTTACTTGAATATGGGGAAATAGATGAGGTGAAGCTTTGCCTCACTCAGTTCAATCTCCTGATTCTTGAGGCTCACTCTTTCAGCCTTTACATCCAGTTCTAGATTCTGGAGTGCAACATTCTTCTTTGGAATCAACTCCAAGAGAATCCTCGCATACCTATGCATTTCCCTATACTGGAAGTAGACATCATACACTTTTTCATACACATCTTAGTCCACGTCCATTGGTATCTAATGAATGTTTGACAACCATGCCAGCTCACCAAAATAGAAGCCGGGGAATAACTGCTTAAGCATCTCTTTCTTTTGTTCATGACGGAGTTGTGGGATCCTCGACATATCAGGTTACTATGACCTCTATTTATCACTCCTTTCTTCCTGTGTATCCACACCCCAGATGCCAACTCCTTACTTGCAGATGTGGTCACAGGAGCTAAGGACGGAACATAAGGAGGAACCATCGATATCTATTGTCTTGTGCTCACAGTTTCTAGCCTTGAATCTATTCCCGATGGCCGAATAAGAGGAGGAGAAGATTCTGAGTGTCGGAGTAGATCTCTATGGCATCGTTCACTACTTCGATCATGAAAGAGAGGAGGTGTATGAACAAGTCTGTGCCTCCCCTGAAACTACTCACAAGCCCGATCCTCTATGGTCGTTAACTTCCAAACCTTCGACCTCGATCTCTATCACTATCTCAAGCCATTTCACCTGCAAGGAGCAGATTCAAAGTTAGATTCGAACATTCCATGCACACAAACAAATGCTGTGTTGTGCAATGTTTATGAATGTGTATCCTAAGTGTTCTGTCCATGGACCGGATTTGAGCCCGCTTGAAGGGGTAACCTCCCTAACGTTCCGCGTAAGGCTTCTAGAACTTATGCCACTGGGCCAAGACATTGAAAAATCAATCGGGAATTTGTCCAAGTCTTTAAACTATCCCTCCATTTCTAGTGATGCAGTGGTCCCAAAAGTAGTAACTAGAGAAACCAGCGTAGGCAACGCTCCCGACCTCATCTCTACTGTTGGAGACAGGACATGGGTGATTGACATAACCTCTTTGCCAGTATTCATCTCCTCATCACCGACGCCACGCTTACTAGGTTCTTCCTGAGTCCTTATAACCTTGCGTCATTTGGATACGATAGGTGGCACTTCCGCTTGCGAACCCAAAGGATTTTTTCCTCCCTCGGCTTCCATCTCTTCTTCTCTCTAGCACCAACTAGACGACTTATTGAATGATTTATGGGAAGTAAGCTTGTTTAAAGGAGTTGGTTAGTCAGAACATTCTTGGTGGTGCGAGACTTAGCTAGAATAGCCTTCAACGCTTCAAGACGCTCCCGATACACTTTGCCTTTAGGTATTCAAGGAATGCCTGCCACATAAACATAAAGTTAGTCTTGAGATTACGACCTGACTAACTACGAACCCAAGGAAAAAAGATACTTACTTCTGGTTAGTCATCGCCTCACGAATCTTTAAGAGCAACGGACATAAATCCAATCATATTTAAAACGCTAAGCCTACTCCATTCCCCCATGATAAATCAGGTATTATCTTGCGCCTTCAAATAGAGAAGCAAAGATGCAAAAGCAGATCTCCTCTTCATCTGGAAAAGAAACCAGATATCCTCTCCAATAGGTGTTGTACGCATGTATTCCATGAATAGAATGAAGGTACCAAGAAGGAAGATGTATGCGATAGGGTGAAACTGCGCCGACGCTAAGCGGAAGTAGAGAAGCATATCTCAGGTAAGCCCACAGGACGGGGGCACACACCTGGAAGCGCACTGTAACACCCCACCTCTGCTAGGATCACTCACAAAGGGAATGCACTAGTTTTGGAGGGGTATTATCTAGTAAACAGGCACAGAGATAACACAAGACAGAACATAAGTTAAACAGAGTATATAAAGCAGCGGATAAATTTAACCAAAACTCATTACGTGGAAAATAGAGTCAAAACCTCTTACATCAAAATACCAAGTCATTATTTCATTACATCAAGTTCTAAAGAAGCAAAGTACTTAAAACAACATAAGTCCAATATTATTTCCCAAAAAGAGCATGAGTGCAGCCATAGCATAGCTCAAGACCAAACCGTACATGAGCTGTCAAAAAGCAAGCAAAGTCCAAGCTAAGAGCTAGGGTTTCCTCCCTGAGAACCTTACCATGTGGCATTAATTCACTTAACGCACCCCAACCTCTCACATTAGACTTGGTTACGGTTACTGGATGTGCCGGGTGGTTCCGGGCAGAGTTACACCATAACCTATGCTAACCTCGGGTTTAAAGTGCTATATGACCAACTACTCACATTGGGTCCTATTATTTGCAACTACTGGATTTGCCGGGCGGTTCCGGGAAGATTTACGTTGCAAATTCAACCCAACCTTGAGTTGGCTATTTTCAAGTTATCTAATTGTCACGTCCCAAATTCATGTTTTCAAGCTTATTCTCATGTCAAATTTTCATGTCATATTTTCATGTCATATCATGTCAATTCCATAGCCAATTTTCAAGTTTGCCTAATCTACCCCAAAACGTATCCCCAACTTACGTGAATTCGCATTAATACAACATGTCAAAATAGGGAATAACACAACCAGGATAGTCATAGAATGGCAAAGGTGTTCACAAGTTAAGCATGATGATTATAACATTACAGGCATATGAAATAGGGTCTCAACATCAACTTGACAAGACATGGTGATAGACATGGTAAAGGACTGACATAAAATAGTACCCCAATAATAGTTTCAACATCACAGGCATGGCAAGATAAAGATCGTAAAGGGGTTTTAGATTAAACATGAATATATCCAAATCAAGTTCATACTGATATTCCACAAATCAACATTTTAGATGAATAGATATGGGGTGTACAAAACTAGATTCAAAATAACAGATTTAGAAGTGATAGTCATAGATCCAAGATATACAAGAGTAGATCCAACTTAGTTATCATGTTTAGGCATAATTTCAGTTTACATCATGTTCAGGTTAAATTTACAGTTTAAATCTAAGAGTGACAAAGGGCTTACAGATCGTAGTCTAGAGAATGAGAAAGCAAAAAGAGTAGAAGCAGAATCTCTAGCAAATCCCCAAACCAACGTAGCACTAACAAGGTCCTGAATAGCCTCCTTGTTCTCTATCTTCTAGTCAGAACTTCAGCAGCATATGGTCGGACAAGAATGTGATAGAAAGTCTAGGGTCAGGGGCTGTTTATATAGTGTTTAGAGAGTGAATCTGGACAAGCAACGAGACCAAATACATCTGGCTCAAAAACTGGCTAGGTGAACAGGTCGACACCCAAGTCGACTGCCCAGTCGACTTGGTTTGGGGGGGTCGACTGCCCAGTCGACTCCCCAGTCGACCTGGTGCTGGCGGGATTTCTCCCGCCCAGTCTGTCTGGGTTTTGAAATTCGAATTTTGAAATTGAATTTGAACTATTTTGAACTCTGGAGTTTTCTGAAACTTTGGAGAGCCATATCTTGGTCATACGTACTCCGATTTTCGTAAACTCGGACTCGTTTTCAAGCAGAATTTCGAGACGAACGTAATGGCTTAACCCGTTTCCCTTGATTCTTATTTTAAAATTTAATTCTGCCTTGATTTATATTTATAACACGATATTAAAATACGTGTTGTTACATTCTCCCCTCCTTAAAGGATTTCGTCCCCGAAATCTCTAAGTTAGGAAGAACGCATCCTACCATCCACATCCATCTACTCACAACATCATTCATGAGTAACCATTGTCCTTAAAAAGATTTCTAATGTTGTATGAACATATGCAGTATGTGTGTGTATATGTACTTATCTAATGCAAAATATCGGGCGGTTACTGATTCAGTAAACCTCCTTAATGCAAGATATGTTAGTGCAATGAGTCCAACATGTATGCAAATTCCTAACATAACTTAAAATTTCTACATGAGTGCACAAACATCATCCATGTGCAACATCCACGTGATAGCATAACAAGTTCGTCCATGTACAAGTATAAGCACCCATGCAAATGCAACATGAAAAGGTGTCTGAGCCGATCTAGTGCCTAATGTGTGTCATGCATCCACTAGAAATCACTTGCAAACACTTGTAACCATTTGCAAACATCAACCATAACATGTTTCAAATACATGTTTACATCCAAAGAGGGTTCTAAGGTTCTCAAGACAAACATAGGTAGCATGATACGAAGGGTTTACAAGCTCAAAGGAGAAAGAGATCGAGAAAGTACCCTCAAAAAGAAATGGTTAAAGCGCGCGTATCTTCTCCTCGGTTTCCCAAGTTGCATCTTCTTGGGCTTCACTCCACTGTACTTTGACTAGCTTGACTTCACGATTCCTTAGCTTCTTGATCTCCGTCCCTAAGATACGAATAGGAACTCGCCACAGCGAAGGTCTCAGTTCCAAGGAAGCTCTTGCCACCCATTCCTATAAAGTCTTTGCATATTTTGGCGAAGGAGGTGCCGGGAGGAGGAGGAACCGCGGCTACTGGAGGAGGAGGAGGAGGGATGTCTGCCGGGCCCGCATCGTTGGCCATAGCTTCCAAGTACCTTCGGAACCATCCGGGTATGGGTACTCCCTCGGGAAGGTTAAGATCGGCCATGCTGAAAAACGAAAGGAAAAAGATTCAAATGAGGAAACAAGGAAAGTGCTAATGGCTTTTGGGGAATAGCCTTTTCTTAAAAATAGAACTTTTCTTGGAAAATGCTTCTTTATAAATGGTTTTGAAAATAATTTTCAGAAAGTTTTTGAAACTTTTGCCCAGTCTGGTAACCTTCTGCTCTGATACCAAATGTAACACCCCACCTCTGCTAGGGTCACTCACAAAGGGAATGCACTAGTTTTGGAGGGTATTATCTAGTAAACAGGCACAGAGATAACACAAGACAGAACATAAATTAAACAGAGTATATAAAGCAGCGGATAAATTTAACCAAATCTCATTACGTGGAAAATAGAGTCAAAACCTCTTACATCAAAATGCCAAGTCATTATTTCATTACATCAAGTTCTAAAGAAGAAAAGTACTTAAAACAACATAAGTCCAATATTATTCCCCAAAAAGAGCATGAGTGCAGCCATAACATAGCTCAAGACCAAACCGTACATGAGTTGTCAGAAAGCAAGCAAAGTCCAAGCTAAGAGCTAGGGTTTCCTCCCTGAGAACCTTACCATGTGGCATTAATTCACTTAACGCACCCTAACCTCTCACATTAGACTTGGTTACGGTTACTGGATGTGCCGGGCGGTTCCGGGCAGATTTACACCATAACCTAGTCTAACCTCGGGTTTAAAGTGCTATATGACCAACTACTCACATTGGGTCCTATTATTTACAACTACTGGATTTGCCGGGCGGTTCCGGGCAGATTTACGTTGCAAATTCAACCCAACCTCGAGTTGGCCATTTTCAAGTTATCTAATTGTCATGTCCCAAATTCATGTTTTCAAGCTTATTCTCATGTCAAGTTTTCATGTCATATTTTCATGTCATATCATGTCAATTCCATAGCCAATTTTCAAGTTTGCCTAATCTACCCCAAAACGTATCCCCAACGTACGTGAATTCGCATTAATACAACATGTCAAAATAGGGAATAACACAACCAGGATAGTCATAGAATGGCAAAGGTGTTCACAAGTTAAGCATGATGATTATAACATTACAGGCATATGAAATAGGGTCTCAACATCAACTTGACAAGACATGGTGATAGACATGGTAAAGGATTAACATAAAATAGTACCCCAATAATAGTTTCAACATCACAGGCATGGAAGGATAAAGATCGTAAAGGGGTTTTAGATTAAACATGAATATATCCAAATCAAGTTCATACTGATATTCCACAAGTCAACATTTTAGATGAATTGATCTGGGGTGTACAAAACTAGATTCAAAATAACAGATTTCGAAGTGATAGTCATAGATCCAAGATATACAAGAGTAGATCCAACTTAGTTATCTTGTTTAGGCATAATTTCAGTTTACATCATGTTCAGGTTAAATTTACAGTTTAAATCTAAGAGTGACAAAGGGCTTACAGATCGTAGTCTAGAGAATGAGAAAGCAAAAAGAGTAGAAGCAGAATCTCTAGCAAATCCCCAAACCAACGTAGCACTAACAAAGTCCTGAATAGCCTCCTTTTTCTCTATCTTCCAGTCAGAACTTTAGCAGCATATGGTCGGACAAGAATGTGATAGAAAGTCTAGGGTCAGGGGCTGTTTATATAGTGTTTAGAGAGTGAATCTGGACAAGCAACGAGACCAGATACATCTGGCTCAAAAACAGGCTAGGTGACCAGGTCGACACCCAAGTCGACTGCCCAGTCGACTTGGTCTGGGGGGGGGGTCGACTGCCCAGTCGACTCCCCAGTCGACCTGGTGCTGGCGGGATTTTTCCCGCCCAGTCTGTCTGGGTTTTGAAATTCGAATTTTGAACTTGAATTTGAACTGTTTTGAACTCTGGAATTTTCTGAAACTTTGGAGAGCCATATCTTGGTCATACGGACTCCGATTTTCGTAAACTCGGACTCGTTTTCAAGCAGAATTTTGAGACGAACGTAATGGCGTAACCCGTTTCCCTTGATTCTTATTTTAAAATTTAATTCTGTCTTGATTTATAGTTATAACATGATATTAAAATACGGGTTGTTACACGCACATATGCCTGTTCCAGGCAGTTAATCCTTATGGAGGTGTGTGCACTTTATCCCCCTTGTTAGGGACGTGAACATCATCCTAGGGTATGTTATACTTCTTACGCACGTTCCTTAACGTGTCTTCATCCATCCGCAATGGCACCGAGTATGATGGATCGTCGACTATGGCGGCATCCGTTGTCACACCCGGTGCCTTGGGAATGTATTCCTTATGATGTCTACATCCTCTTCTCTTTTTGGGTTTCCTTCAGCAGCTCCATGATGGAGAAGGTGCGCTTAGCCAACTGTTGCAGTTTTTCTGACTACGCACACTAGTCGAGTGCGATAGGTGAGCTTATATGCTGGGAGGGGGAGGCTTCCGAGGTCTCAAGCTCACTTCCCTTTTAACTGGAGTTACTAGACGATCCAATCAGGGATAGTGAGAGTTCTAAAGCTTTAGCTTAAAAGCCCTTAAGTTGTTGAGAAGATCTTGATGCCACTACAAACTATACGTTTAACATAGTCGCATTATAAACCACACTGAAAAGCTTGTACCCACATGTTGGTATAAAATAATATAGGATGAGCAGTGTCGTTAGGTGCTAATACGAGTATTATAAAAGAACTCGGAATATGGCAACGATCACTAGTCCCTACGACTTTAACCATCATTGTTGTTAACCGATATCATCGGGTTCGCGTCGGGTCACATTTTCATCGTGATTGTGATCGGTAATTAGACCCATAGATAAGTAGTTCATTCACTTGTCCATGGTTTGATTTTATGCTAATCCTATGTGCAAATCTGAATTATCAATTCTTGTTTAAGCGTAAAGACTTTTTCGGTCAACACACTCGAATCCGAGTCCGATCCGATCACATAACGCCGCGAAAATGATACAAGCCCGACTATCAATCTCATAGGAGACGAATTTTCCTTAGGCATAATGACATGCTACTACCAAGTGAAATTTCACATTCGAAAACCTTGGTGGTCAAAATTTGTGAAGTGAGGGATTGCGAATTTTGCATCCCCGAAAACAAGCAACTTCGCATCCCTAGGTCAAATAGCATTTCGAATCCCATTTGCCTCGTGAAAATCCATATCCTATCAATCCTCTTCGCTTTGCATCCCCCGGGACTCGAAATCTCTAAGTCTCAAGGATACAAATTTTGTATCCCATAGACTTAGGAGACTTCGACTCCTCGACCGAACATGAAGCAGGGAATTGTATCCCCATTCTCGGGGATGTGAAATTGAGACTTCGCATCCCCATGCTACCGTGGGATAAGAAATCGAGTTTTGTATCCCCTCCGCAGCTCCAGGATGCGAAGCATTGATTTATTATCCTCTTTCTCCTCTCTTCCATCTCCCTTCGCCTCCTCTCTTCCTTCTCCCTCACTGAACTACCTCGGGCATACGATATAAATCATCATATCCTAAACACTGACTTTCGTCTCTTTTCATCTTCCTCGAGACATCATATCCACCCTTTTGCAACTCGAACATCATGAGCATCATTCTCAAATTCTAATCAAGCAATGTCACAATACAAAAGTCGAATCACAAGATGGATTCGAACCCACTAAGATTGATTTAAGATAGGTCGCATGATTTCTAGAGTATGCTACGGGTTTGTTTTTTGAGTTACTCGGAATAAACTATATCAAGTGAAAAAGAGGGGAAAATAATGTATCTCGATATTTATATGAAAGGGGGAGGCTCAACATATTGTGAAAGCTGTATCCCACTGGGGATACAAAATTTCACATCCTACTGGATACGAAACTCTGTATTCCCCTACGATGCGAAATTTGCATCTCCTTTTACAAAAAGGAAAATAAAAGTGAGAATTGAGTTTCCAACTCCAGGAAATTCTTAAGTCACGACTCCATCTACAACTACACGTACATGTTTTCGAAACTACGATCATCGAGACAAATTCAATTCGCTAACCAATCGTGCGCTCATAAGTCTAAACGACTCAAGAGCGTATGCCAAGTGATCGAGTTCACTATTTGATATCATTTTCGAAAACCAATCCATGCAATCGTAAGTCGAATACCTGCTTACTGATTATGTTCTATTTCAAACTCTAATCGCATCGTGCGAATTCACAAGAAAACATGTTAGCGAATACATGACACTATGTTGACAACGTCCTCTTTTTTCTCGACATAAGTAGGAGTTGATAACTTGCGTTTAATTTTTTGAATTGACAAGAATTGGATGTTCAATAAAGCTATTAGGGAATCAGAATTCTCAACACACTCAACGAAATGATCATGACTAAGTATTCGATATAGCTTGGAGATATTTCTAACTTCCAGAAATTATCGACTCAACTCAAAGCACATCATGCCAAAACAGGATGTACTTTAGGGGGCATGTCTTAACCAACCTTTTGTCCGGTTCCCAAAAGAATATCATGCCCACTCGACTCGGCCCATCGCGTGGAGATCCAGGCTCAGAAGGAGTCGTGTGAGCGTAGGCCTCACAACCCCTCAAAAACACCACTTCACATCCCATATATTTCACATCCCACAAATCAGTTCGCATCACATGCCAATTCACATCCCTCGACTTTCACATCCTCTTATCATTTCACACTGCCTTGCCAATTTTGCACCCCCCGAACATTTCGTATCCCATAATGATTTCGATTCCCTATGTACTTCGGGCCCAATTTTAGTATCCTCTGGGATAAGTATCTTGTATCCCTCAGGATATGAAATATCATATAACATGGATACGAAACTCAAATCCCACTGGATGCGAAATTTCATAACCCCATGAGAAACTCTTCGTATCCCCAAAGGGAATGCAAAATTTCCTATACCACTACATGATGCGAAATTCCCAATGTTGCTGCTCCAAGATGCCAAAAATGGCCTATTATACCTACTTTTCACCTATTCCCAACTAATCCACTACCTATAAATACCTCCTGCCTCATACTTCAAGAGGGTTGGCATTTGCTTGATTTGACACCTCAAGAAGGACCTTGGACACCCTTAATGGCTGCCTAAGCTACGAGGAAGAAGAAGGACTAACTTTTACTCAAGATTTCCTACATACAAATATTGACTCTCGAAAAATTAACCAAATATTGCAGATATTTGTAATGATGATGTCCAACTCTTGTAACCTTCAATTATGAATAAAATCGGCAGAAGCTTTAAAGTGGGCGTAGGTTCAACATGAACCGAACTACTATAATTTCTTGTGCTCTTGCTTTTTGCACTTACTTTTGCGTATGTAAAACTTTATTCTCGTATTATCGAGAATTGTTTGGTGTGATGCCAATTTTCCGCGTTAACAACGTGATTCTGCCGAACCAAGTAATAAGCCTTGATGGAGTTGGATTTATATCTCTTAGCCGATATGGAGTTGCATGCCTTTGCCAATCCCGGGTCGTGCCGAACCGAGGTGGGTGACCACTACAACAAAAATAACCTACTGCAAATATATTTTTACAACTGTCACAAAATTACAGTTGTAATAAAGGTCATTTACAACTTCTTTTTCTAGAGAGTTGTAATAAACTCATTTTCAAAAATTCCTTTATTTTAAAAGTTGTAATAGGTGTCTGTTACAACTTCTATTTTCTACCAGTTGTAGCAAAATGCTAATTTGCATCGTTAATCATTTATAATTTATTATAACTAATGATTATTGGTAAATTATTTATAATTAACAAATAATAATTAATAACTTCTGACGATTTTTCTTAGTTTCCTTTTTTAGTTTAACAATCAACTTTTCTACCACCGCGTCTTCCAAGAAATTAAATTCCATATACGCTTAATTTTTTAATTCCCGCTTCTACTTTTTGCTCCCCGCCTTTCACCGCCTATGGCCGAATTTTTTAGAAACCCTAAATAATTTATGACTCTCAGTTATAGATCCGCCTAATTCAATGAGGCAGTCTCCATTCCTCGCCTCAAATGCTAGATCACAATTAGCCAAAATCACAACATGCAAATGTTGCAAATCCTACAATGTGTTATTTGCTTCCATTAAGGTTGCTTCTCTTTCTTTAGTCTCCTCGATTGATGCTTGGTTTCCAATGCGGTTGTCGTTAAGACTTTACTTCTCAATCTTCTAAAGATTGAAACTTTGATTTTATTTTCCATTTACAGCCTTGTATAGCTCGATTGGTGGCATTAATGGTGGGAGAAAGTGGAATGGTGGCATGGTTGGATCATGGCATCCCATTCGTTTTTCATACGTTGTTGCACGAGCTAGACAAAAATGGGTATAGTAATTTTTTTGTATGATAAGCCTATTCTTTTGTTTTTTTTTGTTAAATTATAGGTTAGATTGGAGTCGTGGTAAGTTCTATTCTACTTGTGTTTTTGGAAAAATTAAGGCATTATCTATATGGATTCAGCATAACTATATCATATTTGATGGTTATTTACATTGGTATCAATGACGGGATTCAGATTTAAGTGTAATTGGCTTGTGTAATTTAGAATACAGGAATATAAAAGTATCATTTTGATAAAAGCATTCAAACGCCAAAAAAGCTGTTAAGAAATGCATTTGACCTTCTACTGGTTTCAATATCAAGATTTTACTGAATTTTCATTCATAAAAATATTGATTTTAAGCAAAACTAGATAACAAAAAGAAAATTTACCGGTTTTCTTTTCAGAATGATAATCGAAGTTGTGACGACCGCCCATAACTCATGCACTAAACAAGAGGAATTATGTGTTGAAAGATGTGCCAAGCAGCTATGGATGATCATCAGAGTAAGATAACACATGCAGAACCTGTCGTATAACTCACAACACAAGGATAAAATATAATAGAACATATATAACAGACAATAATAGTGAAGCAGATCTGAGCAGAATTTTAAACCCTTTCATAACACCATGAAATACCCACTACAACTTTTGATAACACTATAAGAGTCTACACAGTGAGCCTCACTACAACACTCAGAGAAAAATACCAAATAGCGGAAACAACAAGTACTAGATATAGCAAATAATACGCCAGCTTCCTACTTGTTATCGTTCAGTGGCAACATCCTCATCAAGAATTATCACCTGTTACCTGCTACACAGTCTGCCCATCCAAAACCGGGTGAACAGCCCAAGGTATTAAGAGGAAACATAAAACCTTGAGTCAGACAACAGTCTAAATGAGCGATAAAACAGCTATCTAACATCATCAACTAAGTATATGAGATAGGTAAATCAACCAACCAATCTACCAAAAACCAGAGAAGAACCCAAACCCGTCTTCCCCACATCTGACTGTGGTAGCCTTTGCAAACAAGCATTTGAAACAACTATACATTCACGGCAATATGAAGTAACAAGACAATAGTAACCAGACAATAGTAATCATGGCAATAAGAAGTAACCTTCTAGTGTTTTAGGTGCCCCTATTATACCCTTGCTTTGAGCCAGCTAGACCTTTGATAATAATAATTTCTCAGCCTTCAATATCTCTAGTCGTCCTTCCCGATGGCTATTCATAACTCAAGCAACCTCTCGAGCAACCATCATCCATCAACTCACCACTTTGATTCACCTACACATTCATTGCATTTCAATGATCAACGAACGCATCACAACGCTTCAAACATTCCTACTTGAGTTTACTTCAGAGTCACAATCATTGTCGATCCAAAATAACATAAATATTTGGTTACACTCCACGACCTGACTCACTAGATCATTCTGACAATCCCACGACCCAACTCCTTCAGGTCGTTCCGTGACCCAACCGCCCAATGGCCTAATGCTTCAAAGCTTCCCATGACCTGACGCCTCAAAGCTTCCAGCGACCTGATCCCTTCATCACATAGGACGACCCGCCATACACCATAGCAGACAGACCTGACCCATAAGTAACGAATTGAAACCAACGATCCAGACCAACCTGCCTTCCTTCACACTAGCATGCTTCGAACGACCTGAGCTATGCACGAACGACTTGCCTTGTATCCAGGAAGAACGACCTGCTTCCTCAAGAAGCCCAACGACCTAAGCATCAGTGGTCTGAGCACTCCGAAGCTCAGAGTCGACCCAACCTACCAGCGATGATCCAACTTTACCAAGCACCAAATCACCATCTATCCGTCCAATCTTCTTTTACCACGTCATCACCCACCTAAGCACCCATGACTTGGTCCTTCCCCAGTGACCCGCGATCTGGTAACAATGACCTGACTCATTTTGTGCTCTCCAAGCCATGCGACCTATAATTAAAATGACCCGACTCCAGATCCGACCAATCTGGCTTCAAACTTGATCAAATCATCACCAAATGAAAACATTGATGCAAACAACTCATCTAAATCATTCAATTCAACAATAAACACTTTATGAAATCATCAACAACATCAAAAATAACAATTATTCATCAGTAATCATATAAAATTCACCAAATCATGATAAATTAATGAATAAACTAAAACAATGTATCTAACTTGCATAAACATATGAGTTAACATAAGAACTTACCGATTTAAGTTGCTAGATTAGATCCTATGCTGATTTAAGTGAAATTATACTTACCATGATATAGATCTTGGTGAAAACAACTTAAAATGGTGAAAATAAGATCGAACAATCCATATACTTGATTGAATCCGTGCGAGAGATGCTTATCACTCACCAAATCTTCAAACAAGCTTAAAAACAATGAATCACAAATCCGAATAGCGAAGATCTATCTTCAAACCTTTTGATTTAATCTATTCTCTCTTCATTTGATGTAGATCTAGCTTTGCTTGATGTAGATCTTCAATCTTCACATGTAGATCTAGAATTTTAATGGTGGAAAGGTGTATATGATTGAGCAAGGAGGATCACGAGCTCAACCAAAGGAGAGAATGAAGAAAGTAAACTATTCTCCATGCCTCTAACTCCCTATTTATAGCCTCAAACCAGCCCACTAATGGACCACCCTAAATCAGCCCATCAATGGTTTACAAAACTTGGACGGAAAATCGTATAGCACTAAAACAACAATTCTTCCCAAACCGAACCAAATTTTCAATGTGACCACTCTACGAAATTGGCAACACCATTTCCTTTCCAATGAAATTGATCTTAGCACCTGATTCGATTCCAGTCAAAAGATTTCCCCTGTACAAAACTGATTGGGGCAAAATGGTCACAAATAAAATAGGTAAAAATTATGGACATGTCTCACATCCTCTTAAACAACATATCAAAATGTGAGAGTGGTCCAACCCTTAGGGAATTAAACAAAAATATTTCACGATCCTCCAATACATAAAATGCGGGCTATAACATTCTCCCCCTTAGGAATTTTTCCCCCTAAATCCCAAGAAAACACAAGCAACCACAACAATTCTGCATGCCTATCATACATCAGCAGCCAATTCTATCATCCAAACTAGCAGCCATCAAACCATGCATCTATAGCCTTATCCTAGCACGTGGAATTCTAACAATAACAATAACAACAACCACAATAGTACAAGTTACAACGAAGTATGAGCGACATGACATTTATGGGTCATAACGACGATTAGTTCTGGATGGGTCGTCTTCCTACTCTTATGTTTCCCATGTACAACCGTCATTATCCTCACTCCAATCCCCTTGACTAACTTAACTGTCTTCCTCCTAAGCTATTTCATGTCTTTCCCCACAACACAAAGCAGCTTACGTGATCTCGTAACTACAACTCGACTTCTAGGTCTTCGTACTACTCTGGAGATACCACCACATTTGAATCATGCACACACTTCCGTAGAAAGGACACATGGAAAACTTTATGTACACTTGACATCTTCTCGGGTAAATCCAATCTATATGTGAGCTTTCCAATCCACTTGACTATCGGAAACGGTCCAACGAATCTTGGAGATAAGCGGTGAAATATTCACGAAAACCATATTGCCAATGTCGAATTCCAAATCTTTTCGACGCTTATTGGCATAGCGCTTTTGATGATCTTGGGCTGCCTTCATTCGTTGTCGAACGATTTCGATACAATCCGAGGTCTCTCTAATTATCTCTAGCCCAAGTATCAACTTATCTCCAATTTCTAACCAACATGCTAGAGAATTACACGGTCTTCCGTAGAACACCTCATATGGTGTCATCCCAATGCTCGATTGGTAGTTATTATTATAAGCAAACCCAAGTAGATGTAGATGGTATTCCCATGATCCTCCGAAGTCCAATACTTAAGATCTTAGGAAATCTTCCAAAACTCGATTAACCTTTTCAGTTTGACCATCAGTTTGGGGATGATAAGCCGTACTTAAACACAACTCGGTTCCCAAAGTCTCTTGCAAACTATAACACCCCGTATTTTCTATGAATATTAAAATTGACATATTTAAGAACATTTAATTTTTAGAAGAATAATTAGATGAAACGGGTTACACTATTGTGTTCGTCTCATAATTCTGCTTGAGATAGAGTCCGTGTTTGAGTGAATCGGATTCCGTATGAAGAAGTTATGGCGGTTAGAAGATTGAAAGTATAAGCAGAAATTAAATTAAAATAATAATTAAATAATCAAAATAGATTTGAAATTCAAAATTCAGGAAAGCATCTAAGTGGGAAATCTCCCGCCCAGGGGTGTCGACCCCCCTAGGGGGTGCCGACATGGGGTCGACCCCCCTGTAGGGGTCAACCCCTGCTGTCTGTTCTGTACAGTGACGATTTTCTGAGTCGTAGGGCTACGTGGTGACTTCTGATTGGCCTGATGACGCATTTTCTTGGACTGGATGGCTCTGGTGACTCCCAGGTTGATCTAAAGGCTCATATTAATCCTATACTCTTATACAATCCCACCAAACCTTAACCCTAAACTTCATAATCATATTCTATCATGCCAGCTGTCCCTCTCTAAACTAGCCTAGCCTCCATCTTCTCCAAACTAGAAATCAAATTAGAAAGAGAACTTCAAATCAAAGTAGAGGCTTTCTTCTTCAATCAACAAACAAAGATTAGAATCGCTACAACGTCAACTAATTTACTTTTCTAACCCTTTCACTATAAGTTCAATTATTATTCAGATTTTAACAACTAATAGAAATCATGACTGTAATAATCGGATCTAGAACTATGCCTAATTGTGAGATAATCAATTCTGATTCATGCTTACCTATGCTTATGAGACCGTTGTGATTGAAACAATGGAACCTATCATGTTGTGCACCTCTATGCCTAATTGCGAGATAATCAATTCTGATTCATGCTTACCTATGCTTATTAGACTGTTGTGATTGTAATAATGGAACTTATCATGTTGTACACCACTATGCCTAATTGTGAGATAATCAATTCTGATTCATGTTTATCCTTTTGTCAAATCTGAATTACCTATGCTTATCAGACCGTTGTGATTGAAGCAATGGAACCTATCATGTTGTACACCAAATTGGGGATTCTCTTATATTCAATTCTATCGAATCTTTATGCCTATAATGTAACTTGCTTATTTTGGCCATACTTATTGTTAATGTACAACATGCCTATTGGAAACATGATCCTTGGATTTGGTTACATCTTTACATGCCTCTTTTGTTTCTTATGCCAATTTTTGTGTCCTTCTCTATTTTCCCTTTTTGTTTTATTTTATGAATACTAGGTTCATTCGGAACCTAGATTGAATTTTGTTATACGTACGATTGAAACGTGGAGAATTGGGTATAACCTAATTGAGTAATTTTGGGCATAATAAGTAAATGTGGCATAACTGGAATTGACTACAACTGTGGGTAATTGGCATATAAAAATCTAGATTTGGGCATGTATGGTAAATATGTAATTTGGCTAAAAGATGAACATGCGTAACACGAGGTCAGATTGAATTGCGGTGTAAGACTGCCCGGAACCGCCCTGTACATCCAGCAACCGCAACAATAGATCTAATGTCAGAGTTTAGCGCATTAAACCTAAAACCCGAAGTTAGAATGAGTTTGCGGTAGAAGTCTGCCCGGAACCGCCCGGCACATCCAACAACCGCAAACAACATTTCTAATATGAGTGGTTGAGGCATTAATGAATGAATTAATGCTAATGAACGGACATGCTAAGAATGGTAGGGTTAAGTTAACTCAGTCAACACTTAACCAATGCAACATGTTGATTAGAAAACCCTAGTAACGGGGATCCATTTCAGTAGTAACCCACACAGATGTATCATGGTAACCTGAATTAGGCAGGGTGAGGCACAATTACTGGGTTGATTATAAGCGGTCAAAATAGCGGCCGATGGTGCGTCAGTGTAGGTTCCGACGGAGTACGGGCATGCACGTACTCCAGAGTGGAAAAATCAGGCACTAGGCATCAGTAGTTATACACTGTGCATCTTGAACTGTGTCGGGTTGCCACCATAGGGATTGATATACCCCGTGGTGGGACCAACACAGGTATCTACAAATAAGCGGGGTCGAATGACACAAGAAATAAATGCATGTGAGTAGGAGCCGATTGATAAAGTGATCATTTTATTATGAACATATGATGCTAGTTGAAACATTAGTTAGTAGGTGCAGAGAAATGGAAATGAGTGCGATGGCATGTTCAGTTTATCTTGCCTTATCTTATCTTATGTTATCTTGTCACTATGGTATTGACCTATATTCAATTTATTCATGTCATGATCGTTTTTCTTGTTTACATGCTTAAAAATCGCTGGACTTACCAGACTTATGTCTGACCCGTTTTCCTTCGTCTTCTTTTCTTCCGTTCCCCCCGCCCTCCCCCTCGGGTCCGCAGGGAGGGAATACTTCAGCTTAGTTCAGACCTTTCCCAGCTTGAAGAGAGTAGATGTATTGCTTGGATTCTCTTTTCTTGGGCTATGGCTGTGGTTACACTTTTATTGGGGATTTATGCTGCTTTACTACAACTTTATGCTTCTTTATGTATTTTGAGTTTTTAATCAAGGAAGAAGTTTTATTTTAATAACTTGGAAGTTGGGTTTTGAGAAAATGGTTGTAATGTTTTGACTAGACCATGTTGCTTATGAAATAATTCCAGTTTTTCCGTTGTTTATATGTCTGTCTTGTAAATTATATGTATCTTTTACCTATATTGCTTCACAGAAATTAATGCATTCCCTTTGTGAGTGACTTTAATGGAGGTGGGTTGTTTCACTTGGTATCAAAGCTGATGGTTACCAGATCAGATTAAAATTCTTGAAAACTATTTTTCAAAAAGAAGTTTTAAAGAAGCATTTTCAAGAAAAGTGTTTTTATATTTTAAAGGCATATTCCCCAAAGCCAAATGCACTATCTTTCTTCCCTTTGTTTTGAACCTTTTCTTTTTGTTTCAGCATGTCTGGGGATCTTAATTGTAGTAACCCGGATTTTCGGCGGCTTTGGTTATCGACGTAAGCTCGACGTTGATAACCAAAACATCGAAAAATCCCGGTAATTAATGAAAGAAATTAGAAGGCGAGAATAGATAAGACAGAACTTATAGAATAGAAGAAGAAGAAGAACACAACATCAGAGTAACACGAACCTCACAGCAGAACGAATAACATATAATATATAACATAACTTTGAAATATAACAGTTATGTATACAATAGCACTTATCAGAGTACAACACTTACAACAACAGCGGAAATAATAATAGCTATAGAATCCTGAAGCCTCCTGCTCCAAGCTCTCCAAGTGTATCTGTAAAATCCCGACTACTTGACTGCCCGTACAAATTTAGGCACCCAAGAGTTTAGGGAAAACAACAAAATAAACTCCGGGTCAGTCATGGGACTGGTGTGAATAAACTCAAATCATTTAAACAGGTATATGATATCTCATAAGACCACGCCGTGAATACGGAACGGGTTTTTCCCTTATGAGAATCCAAATAACTTTTCAAAGCAATATCATTCTGATATTATAATAATGTCTAAGTACAAATAAATATCAATCTAGCAGAAACGCTTGCATCTCACGTTACTACATATATAGTATACAATCAAAATCGCAAGCACGTATTGGATGATCGGATTTCCAACTATGACAAGGTATGGAACCACCTTCCGATCAGTGTACTCTAGTAACGATACACTGGAGTTCAACAAGAACGTCTTGCAACTCAGCCACACATGACCGACCACTCATTTCGCTTGAGTGTATCGAATGTACATCACCAACGGTTGGGATCAGCAACCGTTCCCGTATATATATGGGACAACATTGATAGATTTAAGAAACAAATGAATATTCACTAGATAGGTGATTATACACCCTACTTCGGTGCGACCGACTTAGCCATGCTGCCTGCCCGATTTCTGTCATTTACCGGTTGATGAGGCTAGAAGCTACGCTTTATCATCACATCAGATTCACTTCGAATGCTACATTGTCAAATCCATCGAAATCACTAATTGACGTTTTACAACAGTACATTACGTGTTAGCTAAAAGAAGTTTCCTTCTTCGCTTCCACTCTTGGTACGGTTGGAGAAATCATTGTACGTAATCGTCTGGAAATACTCTGTCAGACATCCATCATCATTCACTTAGAATGTCACATCGTCATACCCGCCAAATCACAAATTGACTTATCCAAAAATAACACGGGTATACAGCTAAGAGAAACGAATTCCTCCGCCACCAAACGTGAATACGTTTGAACATATCAACTTACGCGATCCATTGGATATACTCTGTCAGACCTTCGTCCATACAAGTTGTCCTGGGACTGGACAAACCGAAGGCACTATTCTGTAAATAGGATAGCCCTTGCATTTTACTCCGTCTTCAATTATCTTTGGAATATATGATTCGCGACGCTTATGCCAATACAGAGTGGTTCTATGGATAATAATCCAACCGGTCTCTCCATATTAACAACGTTAAAATGGTCAAAAACTTCGATAGCCTGTGAGTTAACTATCAAAGAAAAACAAGTGTGCAAACAACGATATTATTTCCAGATGGAAATTATATCGAACAAACATCATTTAACATTAATCTCTTTAGTTCATTTATTTACTTATCTCCTGTTTCCCTATATTCTAAATTCTTATTTTCTTTTATCAGAAAACATTTCTGATTCTCGTTTGGAAAACATTTCCAAAACTCCTTTACGATCAAACCTTACCATTTCTTAGTTAAGAAGGAAGTCACTCAAGTTGGGGTATAATTACCTCTCAGACCTTAACTGAACAACGTTATAACTTCGAAATGGTCAAAGTTTATCTTTTAATCTTTAACAACTTCTTTACGCCTTTCTCGGATCCAATTTTACTAATCCACTTCTATATTTAAAACATTGGTTATAACGATAACGCTATAATCCCTACTTTCGAATTATCTAACTTTAATTATAAAATCTATTCTTATTAGTGGAAAATTAACCTACATTTATTTATTTATAAATAAATAAAACTCTATTTAAACACTGGAAAGTATAAGTACTTTTCCCGAATTCGATATAATCGAATTTGCCGATTAACTCTCTTCGAGAAATCTCTATTTGATTAACTCTTCTTCGAATAACCTATATTCGATTAACTCCTTCTCGAATAAACGATATTCGATAATCTCTCTTCGAATAACTAATATTCGATAACTCTTCCTTTCAAATATCCCATATTTGAAAATCTCACTTCGAATAAACTATAATCGATAACCCCCTTCGATGAAACTAACATCGATAACTCCTTTCGATGAAACTAACTTTGATAACTCCTTTCGATGAAACTAACATCGATAACTCTAACTCGACGAACTTAACTCGACTAACTTAACCTGACTCGACTAACTCGACTTACTTGGTTCGACCAATTCGATTCGATTAACTAGGCTCGACTAACTTGACCAACTTAACTCGACTAACTTAACTTGACTCGACTAACTTAACTTGACTCGACTAACTCGACTTACTTGGTTCGACCAATTCGATTCGATTAACTAGGCTCGACTAACTTGACCAACTTAACTCGACTAACTTAACTTGACTCGACTAACTCGACTTACTTGGTTCGACCAATTCGATTCGATTAACTAGGCTCGACTAACTTAACTCGACTAACTTAACTTGACTCGACTAACTCGACTTACTTGGTTCGACCAATTCGATTCGATTAACTAGGCTTGACTAACTTGACCCGACTTACTTGGTTCGACCGACCAGGTTTGGCTAACCTGACCCATTTGGTTTGACTGATCATGTTTGGCTAACCTGACCCATTTGGTTTGACTGACCAGGTTTGGCTAACCTGACCCATTTGGTTTGACCACTGGGCTTGACTACTTGGTTCGACCACTTGGTTTGATCATTTGGTTCGAATACCATATTCGACTAACTCCTCTCGATTCATTAAAACCGATTAACTCATCTCGATTGACTAAATCAATTAACTCCTATCGATTAACTAAATCGATAAACTCCTTTCGATTAACTAAGTTTGATTTACTCGACTCGACTGACCAGGTTCGACTAACTTGACCAGCTTGGTTGTACTGACCAGGTTCGACTAACTTGACTAGCTTGACTCGATTGGTTCGACTCGACCAGCTCGACTCGGTTGGTTTGACTCGACCATCTTGACTCGGTTGGTTTGACTCGACCATCTCGACTCGGTTGGTTTGACTCGACCATCTTGACTCGATTGGTTTGACTCGACCATCTTGACTCGATTGGTTCGACTAGCTTGACTAGTTTGGTTCGACTAGCTTGGTTTGACCACTTAACTAACTTGATTCGAATATTTATATCCGACTAACTAACTTTTCTTTTATTTCTATTTATTTTAACTTCTATTTATTTCCTAAATAGATTTCCTTTTGTATAATCTATTTATTTTCCTAAATAGATTTTCCTTTTGTATAATCTATTTATTTTCCTAAATAGATTTTCCTTTATAACTCTAATTATTTAATCCCTAATTAAATATCCTTTATTCTATTTATTTAATCTAAATAAATATTCCTTTATTTTATTTATTTATTTCTAAATAAATATCCTTTTATAAAATCCTTCGATTTTATAAATAATTCATTTTCAATATAAATATTGAAAATCCCCTTTTCTACATTTTCAGTGTTTTCTATTGTTTTTAAACAACCAACTGTCAATGATCAATATCATCCAAACATATACAATCAACAACAGATTATATATCACAATATATATCCCAATATACAAATGACAGTAAAATAAATGTTGAGGAATCCAGTCGGATTCCTCCAACCTATTTCCCTGCATCCACCGATGTTAAACAACGTATATAACATCACTTGCATTTCTAATGAAATACACTGATAACAAAATCACCGTTTAATAACGATATATATATATATGTAGATATATGTATATATATCCATACTGTTTTCAATCAATTATTTAACAGTCCAATCTACAATCCAATTTAACAATACAACTTAACAGTCCAAATTAATAGTACATAACTAGCAGTCACATACAGAAATAAAATACAATTTATATAAAAATATAAATTGGGGAGAGTTAGTGAGTTTTTACTCACATTTTGACGATCATCGTCAATGACGATAACCATCGCTTGATTCAGACAATTTATTTTTCCATAAATTGTGACGGACTCCAATCGACTCGCGGTCAGTTTCATTTTGAAGCTCTCGTCCATACGGTCCCAACGGATCTTGATTTTCTGAATTTCGTTAACGAATGGACAAGTTATAAAATTTCAAAGTTAACACTATTTAATAAAGTAAAACTTGAATTAAAATATACTTGGGCCTTAGCTCATGAAACCGGCCCACTCCATCAATTTAAAAGCCCGTCCGCACTTGGCTTTCCTCTCCCAAACTGATTCGATCTCCAGGAACCCAACCACGAACGAAAATGGCCACCGTTGACCGCCGATTGCTCCTCCATCCCTCAACCGAACAACTCGCTGTTGCCACCATCGTTCACCTCTTCTATTTCTCTTCACACTGATGCCATAAATGATCAGCTCGGTGGTCATCCCTGAATCCCGTCGTTCATGGTCCTCCACGGTGCCTCACACAGTATCGACATCAATGGTGTCGGAATCCCACCCAACCAAGCCGACATGTGCGCCTCAACTTCCAGAACCCGAATCTGATGTTCGATTTACACCTCGTTGCTTCAATGATGCCACAGATCGAACCCTAATTCTCGCTGTCAATTTCCAGCGAACCGAAAATGACGTCGAGCCATCTAATATTGGTACTAGGTCGAAGCCGAACATAGCAGGAATCAACCCATATGTATTTCATGATTTTAGAGAATTTTTCCAATTTGATATTGATTCTTGAAAGAGGATTTTTATTTTGTTTTACTGTAATGAAGAACGGCGGAAAAAATGTGGTTGACTTGAGAAATGAAAATTTTAGGTTTTAGGAATTTGTTAAGGTGTTAATATAGGAATTTTTATATGATTTTTATATTGAATTTTATATTCAATTTTAATCCAACGTTATTTATATCCATCTTTAAAAATCCCCATAGTCACATACAATACCCAAAAATCACGAAACTGGACTTGCAGCTACAGCTCGACATTACAGTCCCAACAAAACTGGTTTCGTCAAATTCCGACTTCGTATGCTCACACAGCGTATTTTTAACTGTTGAAATACTGACTGTTTTTCACTAAAAAAATCCGTACGGCCACACAGTGACTCTAAAAATCATGGAAACTGACATCTAGCAATAATTTGACATTGCGGATCTAACAAAACTGGTTTCGTCGAATTCTGACTTCGTTTGCAAAACTGGCTATTTTTAGACCCTTGAATAATCCATTTAAATATATAAATATATTTAAATAAAGAAAATTAAATATAAATAAATTTATATTATCGTATATATTCACAGTGGAATACCGTACAGTTCCAGAAAAATTATATGTTCTCTATTCCGAGTCCAGATGGAATCGATATTCAATTTACATTGAAAAATCCTTTTATAACGTATATAAAGCGTCGCAAATTATAAAGGAATTCCATAGCGACTTTTCTGAAATTTGATTTGGACATAACTCAAAATCTACACGACGAAATCCCGATTTTTCTCTTCCACTAGAAGGATATACTCCACCAGCTCCCAACGTTTCTTGTTTCACAGAAATCCGGCTTAAAACGAATCCTGTACATTCAGTTGAAGTTCAAATCGCCAAATCGCGAACTGCCGCGTCGTTTCGAGCTCGATTTTAATTATATTAAAATTCTACGTTCAAACTGACGTTAATTGAATATATTCGTCAGTATAATTCAACTCTAAGCTGAATTACATCTTAGGGATGACCCCGTTCACAGAATATTGTGATTTCCAATATTTTTGATTATTTCGACATTATAGAATAATTTATTATATTATAATTATTAATTAAATATTCAATATTATTTAATTCACGCTCTCGATATCGATAAATCAATATTTAATAATTAAATAAATAAATTATTCAACAGCTGAAAATGCGGGTTACTACAATCTTCCCCCCTTAATAAAATTTCGTCCTCGAAATTGCTAAGCTAGGGGATGACCCTATCTTCTGGGTAAAAATTTATCTGTTTACCTCTTGTCTACGGTTTCAACTGAACCAATTAATATCGACTAAAATATTAATTTATTTCGACTAACTAAATTTTCAAAAATTCTGAAAATTTTCTAACACCTTAACTTTTCTAAATTTTTTGCCAGCACCTCCTTTGTACTGGTCAATATCTCAAACTACAACTCGCCTCTCAGGGCCTTCTTTAACCCAAAAGAAAATCAAACAGCCAAGCGGCTTGCCAATTCGGCTCATAAATCTCATATCCATATATAATATAAACTGGTACCTTTTTGTCGGGAATATCAACTCTATCACTTCCATATGCTATCAACCCAGCATATACCAGTGTTATTTCCATCAAATTCCAATCAGTTCATATCCTCAAAACCAAATCGAATTTCATTCGAACCCGAATATCAAATTTCAAATTCTTAACTCATCAACCCAATTCCATAACAGATTATTCTCTAATCCAATTCAATTCTATTTAACTCAGTTCAAGTTAATATTTCAATTTATTTCTACTATCTTATTCTATTTAACTTCATAAGTTAAAATTAAATTCTGAAACTTAATTTCCTGGGTCTATTTCAAATCAATTTGAAATTACGATGCCAATTCAAAACCTTTGAATTTCTAAACAACTTGTTTTCTCGAAACAATTCAAAAACAAAACCTTTGGTAGTAGTCCATCACTTAGAACTCGAAAATGAACACTGATGATGTCGCGATTCATCATCAGAATCTATTTTCTAGCTATCGAAGTGAGTTCAATACTATATCACCTTCAGTTTGAAAAACGTTTTCAAAATCTCCCAGGAACTTAAAATTTCCTTATTTTAATTCCAATCTGATTTAAATTCAGATTTTTCTTCATTTTATTTCGTATACTTTACTTATATGAATTCTGATTAGTCATTTATAATCATTTTACCTTTTTATAATCTTACTCGATTATAATAACTACCAACACAACCAATATACTATGTCAAATATATTCGGGTAAAATTATTCCATTTACCCTCTTTCAAAACATACCATGATGGTTCATCGTGTTCAAGTGTTTATAAAACTCCTACCGATACAGTGGATCAAACTGATCGACCAGAATTTATAAGCCACTCAACCAATCAAACTCCACAATATAAAATCAATTTATATTAACTAACAAATACGTTCACTCGTATATATACACTCAAACTCAGTCTAGGATATTACTAATCCCACCTCTACTGAATCACGCCACAGAGCCAAGGTAATTCTTAACTTAAGCTCTGATACCAACTGTAGTAACCCGGATTTTCGGCGGCTTTGGTTATCGACGTAAGCTCGACGTCGATAACCAAAACATCGAAAAATCCCGGTAATTAATGAAAGAAATTAGAAGGTGAGAATAGATAAGATAGAACTTATAGAATAGAAGAAGAAGAAGAACACAACATCAGAGTAACACGAACCTTACAGCGGAACGAATAACAAATAATATATAACATAACTTTGAAATATAACAGTTATGTATACAATAGCACTTATCAGAGTACAACACTTACAACAACAGCAGAAATAATAATAGCTATAGAATCCTGAAGCCTCCTGCTCCAAGCTCTCCAAGTGTATCTGTAAAATCCCGACTACTTGACTGCCCGTACAAATTTAGGCACCCAAGAGTTTAGGGAAAACAACAAAATAAACTCCGGGTCAGTCATGGGACTGGTGTGAATAAACTCAAATCATTTAAACAGGTATATGATATCTCATAAGACCACGCCGTGAATACGGAACGTGTTTTTCCCTTATGAGAATCCAAATAACTTTTCAAAGCAATATCATTCTGATATTATAATAATGTCTAAGTACAAATAAATATCAATCTAGCAGAAACGCTTGCATCTCACGTTACTACATATATAGTATACAATCAAAATCGCAAGCACGTATTGGATGATTGGATTTCCAACTATGACAAGGTATGGAACCACCTTCCGATCAGTGTACTCTAGTAACGATACACTGGAGTTCAACAAGAACATCTTGCAACTCAGCCACACATGACCGACCACTCATTTAGCTTGAGTGTATCGAATGTACATCACCAACGGTTGGGATCAGCAACCGTTCCCGTATATATATGGGACAGCATTGATAGATTTAAGAAACAAATGAATATTCACTAGATAGGTGATTATACACCCTACTTCGGTGCGACCGACTTAGCCATGCTGCCTGCCCGATTTCTGTCATTTACCGGTTGATGAGGCTAGAAGCTACGCTTTATCATCACATCAGATTCACTTCGAATGCTACATTGTCAAATCCATCGAAATCACTAATTGACGTTTTACAACAGTACATTACGTGTTAGCTAAAAGAAGTTTCCTTCTTCGCTTCCACTCTTGGTACGGTTGGAGAAATCAATGTACGTAATCGTCTGGAAATACTCTGTCAGACATCCATCATCATTCACTTAGAATGTCACATCGTCATACCCGCCAAATCACAAATTGACTTATCCAAAAATAACACGGGTATACAGCTAAGAGAAACGAATTCCTCCGCCACCAAACGTGAATACGTTTGAACATATCAACTTACGCGATCCATTGGATATACTCTGTCAGACCTTCGTCCATACAAGTTGTCCTGGGACTGGACAAACCGAAGGCACTATTCTGTAAACAGGATAGCCCTTGCATTTTACTTCGTCTTCAATTATCTTTGGCATATATGATTCGCGACGCTTATGCCAATACAGAGTGGTTTTATGGATAATAATCCAACCGGTCTCTCCATATTAACAACGTTAAAATGGTCAAAAACTTCGATAGCCTGTGAGTTAACTATCAAAGAAAAACAAGTGTGCAAACAACGATATTATTTCCAGATGGAAATTATATCGAACAAACATCATTTAACATTAATCTCTTTAGTTCATTTATTTACTTATCTCCTGTTTCCCTATATTCTAAATTCTTATTTTCTTTTATCAGAAAACATTTCTGATTCTCGTTTGAAAACATTTCCAAAACTCCTTTACGATCAAACCTTACCATTTCTTAGTTAAGAAGGAAGTCACTCAAGTTGGGGTATAATTACCTCTCAGACCTTAACTGAACAACGTTATAACTTCGAAATGGTCAAAGTTTATCTTTTAATCTTTAACAACTTCTTTACGCCTTTCTCGGATCCAATTTTACTAATCCACTTCTATATTTAAAACATTGGTTATAACGATAACGCTATAATCCCTACTTTCGAATTATCTAACTTTAAATATAACATCTATTCTTATTAGTGGAAAATTAACCTACATTTATTTATTTATAAATAAATAAAACTCTATTTAAACACTGGAAAGTATAAGTACTTTTCCCGAATTCGATATAATCGAATTTGCCGATTAACTCTCTTCGAGAAATCTCTATTTGATTAACTCTTCTTCGAATAACCTATATTCGATTAACTCCTTCTCGAATAAACGATATTCGATAATCTCTCTTCAAATAACTAATATTCGATAACTCTTCCTTTCAAATATCCCATATTTGAAAATCTCACTTCGAATAAACTATAATCGATAACCCCCTTCGATGAAACTAACATCGATAACTCCTTTCGATGAAACTAACATTGATAACTCCTTTCGATGAAACTAACATCGATAACTCTAACTCGACGAACTTAACTCAACTAACTTAACTTGACTCGACTAACTCGACTTACTTGGTTCGACCAATTCGATTCGATTAACTAGGCTCGACTAACTTGACCAACTTAACTCGACTAACTTAACTTGACTCGACTAACTCGACTTACTTGGTTCGACCAATTCGATTCGATTAACTAGGCTCGACTAACTTGACCAACTTAACTCGACTAACTTAACTTGACTCGACTAACTCAACTTACTTGGTTCGACCAATTCGATTCGATTAACTAGGCTCGACTAACTTAACTCGACTAACTTAACTTGACTCGACTAAATCGACTTACTTGGTTCGACCAATTCGATTCGATTAACTAGGCTCGACTAACTTGACTAACTTAACCCGACTTACTTGGTTCGACCGACCAGGTTTGGCTAACCTGACCCATTTGGTTTGACTGACCATGTTTGGCTAACCTGACCCATTTGGTTTGACTGACCAGGTTTGGCTAACCTGACCCATTTGGTTTGACCACGGGGCTTGACTACTTGGTTCGACCACTTGGTTTGACCATTTGGTTCGAATACCATATTCGACTAACTCCTCTCGATTCATTAAAACCGATTAACTCATCTCGATTGACTAAATCAATTAACTCCTATCGATTAACTAAATCGATAAACTCATTTCGATTAACTAAGTTTGATTTACTCGACTCGACTGACCAGGTTCGACTAACTTGACCAGCTTGGTTGTACTGACCAGGTTCGACTAACTTGACTAGCTTGACTCGATTGGTTCGACTCGACCAGCTCGACTCGGTTGGTTTGACTCGACCATCTTGACTCGGTTGGTTTGACTAGACCATCTCGACTCGGTTGGTTTGACTCGACCATCTTGACTCGATTGGTTTGACTCGACCATCTTGACTCGATTGGTTCGACTAGCTTGACTAGTTTGGTTCGACTAGCTTGGTTTGACCACTTAACTAACTTGATTCGAATATTTATATCCGACTAACTAACTTTTCTTTTATTTCTATTTATTTTAACTTCTATTTATTTCCTAAATAGATTTCCTTTTGTATAATCTATTTATTTTCCTAAATAGATTTTCCTTTTGTATAATCTATTTATTTTCCTAAATAGATTTTCCTTTATAACTCTAATTATTTAATCCCTAATTAAATATCCTTTATTCTATTTATTTAATCTAAATAAATATTCCTTTATTTTATTTATTTATTTCTAACTAAATATCCTTTTATAAAATCCTTCGATTTTATAAATAATTCATTTTCAATATAAATATTGGAAATCCCCTTTTCTACATTTTTAGTGTTTTCTATTGTTTTTAAACAACCAACTGTCAATGATCAATATCATCCAAACATATACAATCAACAACAGATTATATATCACAGTATATATCACAATATACAAATGACAGTAAAATAAATGTTGAGGAATCCAGTCGGATTCCTCCAACCTGTTTCCCTGCATCCACCGATGTTAAACAACGTATATAACATCACTTGCATTTCTAATGAAATACACTGATAACAAAATCACCGTTTAATAACGATATATATATATATGTAGATATATGTATATATATCCATACTGTTTTCAATCAATTATTTAACAGTCCAATCTACAGTCCAATTTAACAATACAACTTAACAGTCCAAATTAATAGTACATAACTAGCAGTCACATACAGAAATAAAATACAATTTATATAAAAATATAAATTGGGGAGAGTTAGTGAGTTTTTACTCACATTTTGACGATCATCGTCAATGACGATAACCATCGCTTCATTCAGACAATTTATTTTTCCATAAATTGTGACGGACTCCAATCGACTCGCGGTCAGTTTCATTTTGAAGCTCTCGTCCATACGGTCCCAATGGATCTTGATTTTCTGAATTTCGTTAACGAATGGACAAGTTATAAAATTTCAAAGTTAACACTGTTTAATAAAGTAAAACTTGAATTAAAATATACTTGGGCCTTAACTCATGAAACCGGCCCACTCCATCAATTTAAAAGCCCGTCCGCACTTGGCTTTCCTCTCCCAAACTGATTCGATCTCCAGGAACCCAACCACGAACGAAAATGGCCACCGTTGACCGCCGATTGCTCCTCCATCCCTCAACCGAACAACTCGCTGTTGCCACCATCGTTCACCTCTTCTATTTCTCTTCACACTGATGCCATAAATGATCAGCTCGGTGGTCATCCCTGAATCCCGTCGTTCATGGTCCTCCACGGTGCCTCACACAGTATCGACATCAATGGTGTCGGAATCCCACCCAACCAAGCCGACATGTGCGCCTCAACTTCCAGAACCCGAATCTGATGTTCGATTTACACGTCGTTGCTTCAATGATGCCACAGATCGAACCATAATTCTCGCTGTCAATTTCCAGCGAACCGAAAATGACGTCGAGCCATCTAATATTGGTACTAGGTCGAAGCCGAACATAGCAGGAATCAACCCATATGTATTTCATGATTTTAGAGAATTTTTCCAATTTGATATTGATTCTTGAAAGAGGATTTTTATTTTGTTTTACTGTAATGAAGAACGGCGGAAAAAATGTGGTTGACTTGAGAAATGAAAATTTTAGGTTTTAGGAATTTGTTAAGGTGTTTATATAGGAATTTTTATATGATTTTTATATTGAATTTTATATTCAATTTTAATCCAACGTTATTTATATCCATCTTTAAAAATCCCCATAGTCACATACAATACCCAAAAATCACGAAACTGGACTTGCAGCTACAGCTCGACATTACAGTCCCAACAAAACTGGTTTCGTCAAATTCCGACTTCGTATGCTCACACAGCGTATTTTTAACTGTCGAAATACTGACTGTTTTTCACTAAAAAAATCCGTACGGCCACACAGTGACTCTAAAAATCATGGAAACTGACATCTAGCAATAATTTGACATTGCGGATCTAACAAAACTGGTTTCGTCGAATTCTGACTTCGTTTGCAAAATTGGCTATTTTTAGACCCTTGAATAATCCATTTAAATATATAAATATATTTAAATAATGAAAATTAAATATAAATAAATTTATATTATCGTATATATTCACAGTGGAATACCGTACAGTTCCAGAAAAATTATATGTTCTCTATTCCGAGTCCAGATGGAATCGATATTCAATTTACATTGAAAAATCCTTTTATAACGTATATAAAGCGTCGCAAATTATAAAGGAATTCCATAGCGACTTTTCTGAAATTTGATTTGGACATAACTCAAAATCTACACGACGAAATCCCGATTTTTCTCTTCCACTAGAAGGATATACTCCACCAGCTCCCAACGTTTCTTGTTTCACAGAAATCCGGCTTAAAACGAATCCTGTACATTCAGTTGAAGTTCAAATCGCCAAATCGCGAACTGCCGCGTCGTTTCGAGCTCGATTTTAATTATATTAAAATTCTACGTTCAAACTGACGTTAATTGAATATATTCGTCAGTATAATTCAACTCTAAGCTGAATTACATCTTAGGGATGACCCCGTTCACAGAATATTGTGATTTCCAATATTTTTGATTATTTTGACATTATAGAATAATTTATTATATTATAATTATTAATTAAATATTCAATATTATTTAATTCACGCTCTCGATATCGATAAATCAATATTTAATAATTAAATAAATAAATTATTCAACAGCTAAAAATGCGGGTTACTACAATCTTCCCCCCTTAATAAAATTTCGTCCTCGAAATTGCTAAGCTAGGGGATGACCCTATCTTTTGGGTAAAAATTTATCTGTTTACCTCTTGTCTACGGTTTCAACTGAACCAATTAATATCGACTAAAATATTAATTTATTTCGACTAACTAAATTTTCAAAAATTCTGAAAATTTTCTAACACCTTAACTTTTCGAAATTTTTTGCCAGCACCTCCTTTGTACTGGTCAATATCTCAAACTCCAACTCGCCTCTTTGGGCCTTCTTTAACCCAAAAGAAAATCAAACAGCCAAGCGGCTTGCCAATTCGGCTCATAAATCTCATATCCATATATAATATAAATTGGTACCTTTTTGTCGGGAATATCAACTCTATCACTTCCATATGCTATCAACCCAGCATATACCAGTGTTATTTCCATCAAATTCCAATCAGTTCATATCCTCAAAACCAAATCGAATTTCATTCGAACCCGAATATCAAATTTCAAATTCTTAACTCATCAACCCAATTCCATAACAGATTATTCTCTAATCCAATTCAATTCTATTTAACTCAGTTCAAGTTAATATTTCAATTTATTTCTACTATCTTATTCTATTTAACTTCATAAGTTAAAATTAAATTCTGAAACTTAATTTCCTGGGTTTATTTCAAATCAATTTGAAATTACGATGCCAATTCAAAACCTTTGAATTTCTAAACAACTTGTTTTCTCGAAACAATTCAAAAACAAAACCTTTGGTAGTAGTCCGTCACTTAGAACTCGAAAATGAACACTGATGATGTCGCGATTCATCATCAGAATCTATTTTCCAGCTATCGAAGTGAGTTCAATACTATATCACCTTCAGTTTGAAAAACGTTTTCAAAATCTCCCAGGAACTTAAAATTTCCTTATTTTAATTCCAATCTGATTTAAATTCAGATTTTTCTTCATTTTATTTCGTATACTTTACTTATATGAATTCTGATTAGTCATTTATAATCATTTTACCTTTTTATAATCTTACTCGATTATAATAACTACCAACACAACCAATATACTATGTCAAATATATTCGGGTAAAATTATTCCATTTACCCTCTTTCAAAACATACCATGATGGTTCATCGTGTTCAAGTGTTTATAAAACTCCTACCGATACAGTGGATCAAACTGATCGACCAGAATTTATAAGCCACTCAACCAATAAAACTCCACAATATAAAATCATTTTATATTAACTAACAAATACGTTCACTCGTATATATACACTCAAACTCAGTCTAGGATATTACTAATCCCACCTCTACTGAATCACGCCACAGAGCCAAGGTAATTCTTAACTTAAGCTCTGATACCAACTGTAGTAACCCGGATTTTCGGCGGCTTTGGTTATCGACGTAAGCTCGACGTCGATAACCAAAACATCGAAAAATCCCGGTAATTAATGAAAGAAATTAGAAGGTGAGAATAGATAAGATAGAACTTATAGAATAGAAGAAGAAGAAGAACACAACATCAGAGTAACACGAACCTCACAGCGGAACGAATAACATATAATATATAACATAACTTTGAAATATAACAGTTATGTATACAATAGCACTTATCAGAGTACAACATTTACAACAACAGCGGAAATAATAATAGCTATAGAATCCTGAAGCCTCCTGCTCCAAGCTCTCCAAGTGTATCTGTAAAATCCCGACTACTTGACTGCCCGTACAAATTTAGGCACCCAAGAGTTTAGGGAAAACAACAAAATAAACTCCGGGTCAGTCATGGGACTGGTGTGAATAAACTCAAATCATTTAAACAGGTATATGATATCTCATAAGACCACGCCGTGAATACGGAACGGGTTTTTCCCTTATGAGAATCCAAATAACTTTTCAAAGCAATATCATTCTGATATTATAATAATGTCTAAGTACAAATAAATATCAATCTAGCAGAAACGCTTGCATCTCACGTTACTACATATATAGTATACAATCAAAATCGCAAGCACGTATTGGATGATTGGATTTCCAACTATGACAAGGTATGGAACCACCTTCCGATCAGTGTACTCTAGTAACGATACACTGGAGTTCAACAAGAACATCTTGCAACTCAGCCACACATGACCGACCACTCATTTAGCTTGAGTGTATCGAATGTACATCACCAACGGTTGGGATCAGCAACCGTTCCCGTATATATATGGGACAGCATTGATAGATTTAAGAAACAAATGAATATTCACTAGATAGGTGATTATACACCCTACTTCGGTGCGACCGACTTAGCCATGCTGCCTGCCCGATTTCTGTCATTTACCGGTTGATGAGGCTAGAAGCTACGCTTTATCATCACATCAGATTCACTTCGAATGCTACATTGTCAAATCCATCGAAATCACTAATTGACGTTTTACAACAGTACATTACGTGTTAGCTAAAAGAAGTTTCCTTCTTCGCTTCCACTCTTGGTACGGTTGGAGAAATCAATGTACGTAATCGTCTGGAAATACTCTGTCAGACATCCATCATCATTCACTTAGAATGTCACATCGTCATACCCGCCAAATCACAAATTGACTTATCCAAAAATAACACGGGTATACAGCTAAGAGAAACGAATTCCTCCGCCACCAAACATGAATACGTTTGAACATATCAACTTACGCGATCCATTGGATATACTCTGTCAGACCTTCGTCCATACAAGTTGTCCTGGGACTGGACAAACCGAAGGCACTATTCTGTAAATAGGATAGCCCTTGCATTTTACTCCGTCTTCAATTATCTTTGGCATATATGATTCGCGACGCTTATGCCAATACAGAGTGGTTCTATGGATAATAATCCAACTGGTCTCTCCATATTAACAACGTTAAAATGGTCAAAAACTTCGATAGCCTGTGAGTTAACTATCAAAGAAAAACAAGTGTGCAAACAACGATATTATTTCCAGATGGAAATTATATCGAACAAACATCATTTAACATTAATCTCTTTAGTTCATTTATTTACTTATCTCCTGTTTCCTTATATTCTAAATTCTTATTTTCTTTTATCAGAAAACATTTCTGATTCTCGTTTGGAAAACATTTCCAAAACTCCTTTACGATCAAACCTTACCATTTCTTAGTTAAGAAGGAAGTCACTCAAGTTGGGGTATAATTACCTCTCAGACCTTAACTGAACAACGTTATAACTTCGAAATGGTCAAAGTTTATCTTTTAATCTTTAACAACTTCTTTACGCCTTTCTCGGATCCAATTTTACTAATCCACTTCTATATTTAAAACATTGGTTATAACGATAACGCTATAATCCCTACCTTCGAATTATCAAACTTTAATTATAACATCTATTCTTATTAGTGGAAAATTAACCTACATTTATTTATTTATAAATAAATAAAACTCTATTTAAACACTGGAAAGTATAAGTACTTTTCCCGAATTCGATATAATCGAATTTGCCGATTAACTCTCTTCGAGAAATCTCTATTTGATTAACTCTTCTTCGAATAACCTATATTCGATTAACTCCTTCTCGAATAAACGATATTCGATAATCTCTCTTCGAATAACTAATATTCGATAACTCTTCCTTTCAAATATCCCATATTTGAAAATCTCACTTCGAATAAACTATAATTGATAACCCCCTTCGATGAAACTAACATCGATAACTCCTTTCGATGAAACTAACATTGATAACTCCTTTCGATGAAACTAACATCGATAACTCTAACTCGACGAACTTAACTCGACTAACTTAACTTGACTCGACTAACTCGACTTACTTGGTTCGACCAATTCGATTCGATTAACTAGGCTCGACTAACTTGACCAACTTAACTCGACTAACTTAACTTGACTCGACTAACTCGACTTACTTGGTTCGACCAATTCGATTCGATTAACTAGGCTCGACTAACTTGACCAACTTAACTCGACTAACTTAACTTGACTCGACTAACTCGACTTACTTGGTTCGACCAATTCGATTCGATTAACTAGGCTCGACTAACTTAACTCGACTAACTTAACTTGACTCGACTAACTCGACTTACTTGGTTCGACCAATTCGATTCGATTAACTAGGCTCGACTAACTTGACTACTTAACCCGACTTACTTGGTTCGACCGACCAGGTTTGGCTAACCTGACCCATTTGGTTTGACTGACCATGTTTGGCTAACCTGACCCATTTGGTTTGACTGACCAGGTTTGGCTAACCTGACCCATTTGGTTTGACCACTGGGCTTGACTACTTGGTTCGACCACTTGGTTTGACCATTTGGTTCGAATACCATATTCGACTAACTCCTCTCGATTCATTAAAACCGATTAACTCATCTCGATTGACTAAATCAATTAACTCCTATCGATTAACTAAATCGATAAACTCCTTTCGATTAACTAACTTGACCAGGTTCGACTAACTTGACCTGCTTGGTTGTACTGACCAGGTTCGACTAACTTGACTAGCTTGACTCGATTGGTTCGACTCGACCAGCTCGACTCGGTTGGTTTGACTCGACCATCTTGACTCGGTTGGTTTGACTAGACCATCTCGACTCGGTTGGTTTGACTCGACCATCTTGACTCGATTGGTTTGACTCGACCATCTTGACTCGATTGGTTCGACTAGCTTGACTAGTTTGGTTCGACTAGCTTGGTTTGACCACTTAACTAACTTGATTCGAATATTTATATCCGACTAACTAACTTTTCTTTTATTTCTATTTATTTTAACTTCTATTTATTTCCTAAATAGATTTCCTTTTGTATAATCTATTTATTTTCCTAAATAGATTTTCCTTTTGTATAATCTATTTATTTTCCTAAATAGATTTTCCTTTATAACTCTAATTATTTAATCCCTAATTAAATATCCTTTATTCTATTTATTTAATCTAAATAAATATTCCTTTATTTTATTTATTTATTTCTAAATAAATATCCTTTTATAAAATCCTTCGATTTTATAAATAATTCATTTTCAATATAAATATTGAAAATCCCCTTTTCTACATTTTCAGTGTTTTCTATTGTTTTTAAACAACCAACTGTCAATGATCAATATCATCCAAACATATACAATCAACAACAGATTATATATCACAATATATATCCCAATATACAAATGACAGTAAAATAAATGTTGAGGAATCCAGTCGGATTCCTCCAACCTATTTCCCTGCATCCACCGATGTTAAACAACGTATATAACATCACTTGCATTTCTAATGAAATACACTGATAACAAAATCACCGTTTAATAACGATATATATATATATGTAGATATATGTATATATATCCATACTGTTTTCAATCAATTATTTAACAGTCCAATCTACAATCCAATTTAACAATACAACTTAACAGTCCAAATTAATAGTACATAACTAGCAGTCACATACAGAAATAAAATACAATTTATATAAAAATATAAATTGGGGAGAGTTAGTGAGTTTTTACTCACATTTCGACGATCATCGTCAATGACGATAACCATCGCTTGATTCAGACAATTTATTTTTCCATAAATTGTGACGGACTCCAATCGACTCACGGTCAGTTTCATTTTGAAGCTCTCGTCCATACGGTCCCAACGGATCTTGATTTTCTGAATTTCGTTAACGAATGGACAAGTTATAAAATTTCAAAGTTAACACTATTTAATATAGTAAAACTTGAATTAAAATATACTTGGGCCTTAACTCATGAAACCGGCCCACTCCATCAATTTAAAAGCCCGTCCGCACTTGGCTTTCCTCTCCCAAACTGATTCGATCTCCAGGAACCCAACCACGAACGAAAATGGCCACCGTTGACCGCCGATTGCTCCTCCATCCCTCAACCGAACAACTCGCTGTTGCCACCATCGTTCACCTCTTCTATTTCTCTTCACACTGATGCCATAAATGATCAGCTCGGTGGTCATCCCTGAATCCCGTCGTTCATGGTCCTCCACGGTGCCTCACACAGTATCGACATCAATGGTGTCGGAATCCCACCCAACCAAGCCGACATGTGCGCCTCAACTTCCAGAACCCGAATCTGATGTTCGATTTACACCTCGTTGCTTCAATGATGCCACAGATCGAACCCTAATTCTCGCTGTCAATTTCCAGCGAACCGAAAATGACGTCGAGCCATCTAATATTGGTACTAGGTCGAAGCCGAACATAGCAGGAATCAACCCATATGTATTTCATGATTTTAGAGAATTTTTCCAATTTGATATTGATTCTTGAAAGAGAATTTTTATTTTGTTTTACTGTAATGAAGAACGGCGGAAAAAATGTGGTTGACTTGAGAAATGAAAATTTTAGGTTTTAGGAATTTGTTAAGGTGTTTATATAGGAATTTTTATATGATTTTTATATTGAATTTTATATTCAATTTTAATCCAACGTTATTTATATCCATCTTTAAAAATCCCCATAGTCACATACAATACCCAAAAATCACGAAACTGGACTTGCAGCTACAGCTCGACATTACAGTCCCAACAAAATTGGTTTCGTCAAATTCCGAATTCGTATGCTCACACAGCGTATTTTTAACTGTCGAAATACTGACTGTTTTTCACTAAAAAAAATCCGTACGGCCACACAGTGACTCTAAAAATCATGGAAACTGACATCTAGCAATAATTTGACATTGCGGATCTAACAAAACTGGTTTCGTCGAATTCTGACTTCGTTTGCAAAACTGGCTATTTTTAGACCCTTGAATAATCCATTTAAATATATAAATATATTTAAATAAAGAAAATTAAATATAAATAAATTTATATTATCGTATATATTCATAGTGGAATACCGTACAGTTCCAGAAAAATTTTATGTTCTCTATTCCGAGTCCAGATGGAATCGATATTCAATTTACATTGAAAAATCCTTTTATAACGTATATAAAGCATAGCAAATTATAAAGGAATTCCATAGCGACTTTTCTAAAATTTGATTTGGACATAACTCAAAATCTACACGACGAAATCCCGATTTTTCTCTTCCACTAGAAGGATATACTCCACCAGCTCCCAACGTTTCTTGTTTCACAGAAATCCGGCTTAAAACGAATCCTGTACATTCAGTTGAAGTTCAAATCGCCAAATCGCGAACTGCCGCGTCGTTTCGAGCTCGATTTTAATTATATTAAAATTCTACGTTCAAATTGATGTTAATTGAATATATTCGTCAGTATAATTCAACTCTAAGCTGAATTACATCTTAGGGATGACCCCATTCACAGAATATTGTGATTTCCAATATTTTTGATTATTTCGACATTATAGAATAATTTATTATATTATAATTATTAATTAAATATTCAATATTATTTAATTCACGTTCTCGATATCGATAAATCAATATTTAATAATTAAATAAATAAATTATTCAACAGCTAAAAATGCGGGTTACTACATTAATCTTCCCAAGGGCGTACAGATACCCGGTTGGTTCAGAAGGTATCTCGAGGCTAGGGCTGATGCCGCTGGCCCAGCAGACGTTCCTCCTCCCCCAGTTGTAGTCGTTCCTCCTTCTCCTCCGCATGTGAATGCTTTCTCGAATATATGTAGAGATTTTCGAGCTATGGGCAGGAAGAACTTTAATGGGACTGAATCATTCGCTGAAGCAAGAAACTGGCTCAAGGAAGCAGAAGATTTATTTGATATCTTCGAAGTGGACGATAGGCAGAAGATACATTTGGCTGTATGGTTGCTTAAGGACGAAGCCTCTTTCTGGTGGGAAGTTACTAATGCTGAAAGACCAGTTGAGACTTGGGAGGATTTCAGAATGAGGTTTGAAATGAAGTTCCTCTCGCAAGATGAACGAAGCCTACAGATGGAGAAGTTCTTAGCACTCAAACAGGGAAACCTATCGGTTAAGGAATACGTCAACCAATTCAACCAGCTGGCTAGATTCGGACTGGAGTATGTAAACACTCCACATAAAAAGGCTCTCCGTTTTGTTAAAGGGTTGAATGAGCCACTGCACAGCCTAGCTATGTCCCATATACCTATGGGTGCGACTTATGAGAGACTGGTGGATATAGCACTGTTACAGGAGGAAGACAAGGATGGGAAGAAGGAGACAAAGATGGAAGGACCTCTAGACAAGAAAGTGGTGAGATCACAGAAGAAGAAGACGGATTCTAAGAAGGGCGGGAAGAATAAAAAAACCCGTGACAAGAGGAAGTGTAACTTTTGTGGCATACCTGGACATCTGATTAAGGGCTGCAGAAATAAGAAGAGGAAGATGGGTGGTTGTTTTCAATGCGGCGATGCAGTACATATGGCTAAGGTTTGCCCAAGAAGGCAAGGATAGAGGACTGGATCTACTTCTAGGGGGCAGATTCACGCTATCATAGCACCTCCGCAAGAAAGCGGTAGAAATATTTCTTTTGAGAGGTTAGTTTATCTTTCTGATCATCCAGTTCATACTTTTTTTGATTCTGGCACATCGCACTCTTTTATATCTACTGCTTTAGTTGAATCTCTGCACCTAGATACCAGTATAGTAGAGGATCCCATGGTTGTTTCAAATCCAATTGAGGGTTCAGCTTATTTGTCAATGATTTATTTGGATTTGGAAATTTCTATACTAAGCGTTGGGTTTAGATGTAATGCTTATGTTTTGGGTTTCACGGGCTATGGGTTGATTCTAGGCATGGATTGGTTATCCAGTAATGATGCCATCCTCGATTTTGAAAAGAGAGTGGTTAGGCATATGACTCGCCTTAGTAATACTCTCGAAATCTCTTGTAATCCCATGAGTTCTGTTATGCTTAGCTACCTAGAATCTCCTGATGCGTCTGTTGAAAACTTGCAATCTGTTAGAGTAGTCCATGAATACTCGGACGTCTTTGAAGAGGTGAAGGGTTTACCTCCAAAGTGAGAGATAGACTTCCGCATATACCTGGTTGATAATGCAAAAACAGTTGCTTTACTCGTTCGACACATGGCTCCAAGGGAAAGGAAGGAGCTCAGCAATCAAGTTAAAGAGCTGCTCGAAAAGGGGTTCATAAGGCGGAGTATTTCTGAATGGGGTGCTCCAGTAGTGTTCGCAACAAAAGCAGATGGTTCACTTCGCCTATGCGTGGATTATAGGGAGTTAAACAACCCGACCAAGAAGAATAGGCACCCACTTCCAAGAATAGAAGACTTGTTCGACCAGCTTATAGGTGCATCAGTTTTCTCCCAACTAGATCTGGCCATCGGATTCCGTCAGCTAAGAGTAGCTGAAGACAGCATAGATAAGACCGCGTTCAGGACCCCGGATGGTTTCTTCGAATGTCTTGTCATGCCTTTCGGCTTGACAAATGCACCCGCCTATTTGGACTTGATGAGTAGGGTGTTCAGTGAGTTCCTTAATAAATTTGTAGTGGTCTTCGTGGACGACGTTTTGATTTTCTCAAAAATTGAGGAAGAACATGCTTTGCATTTAGGGGAAGTTATGGATACTCTTCGAGCACATCAGCTGAAAGCAAAATTCTCCAAATGTCATTTTTGGAGAGGAGAAGTAAGGTTTCTTGGACATGTGGTGTCCAAAGAGGGGATAGCTGTGGATCCCGCAAAAGTAGTCGCGGTGCAAGATTGGAAGATTCCACGGAATGCAACCGAAGTACGAAGTTTTCTCGGACTAGCGGGCTATTACAGAATGTTCATTAAAGACTTTGCGAAGATCTCAGCCCCATTTACAAAATTGACGAAGAAGAACCAAACTTTTGCCTGCGATTTGGATTGCGATGTTGCTTTCCAACGATTGAAAAGAGCTCTGACAACAGCCCCGGTCCTGACATTGCCTGATGGGAGTAAGATGTTTACAGTATACACAGACACATGTGGTACAGGATTAGGTGTTGTCTTGATGCAAGAAGGCAAGGTAGTTTTTTATGGGGGAAGGCAATTAAAGGTACATGAGAAGAACTACCCAACTCATGATTTAGAGTTAGCTGCCATTGTTTTCGCTCTTAAGTTTTGGCGTCATTACCTACTAGGAGAAATGTTTGAATTGTTTACGGACCATAAATCATTAAAGTACATTTTCTCACAAAAAGATCTTAACTTAAGACAACAAAGGTGGATGGATTTTCTTGCCTCATACGATTTTGAGATTGCTTATACCCCTGGCAAGGGCAATGTGGTAGCAGACGCCTTAAGTAGGAAAAAGTTGGCCTTAAGTCCTCTCTTTGTGGAAAGGCAAAGCTTGGAGTACATAGCAACCTTTGACTTTAGACTCTCTTTCGAGTTTGTGCCTGGCTTGTTAGCAACACTAGAGGTGCGGCCTACGCTTTTGGACTCAATAGGAACCGCGCAACGTGAAGACCCTCAGATTGTTGATATGATGGATAAGTTAATTAGAGGTGAGACTTCTAGTCACCTCAATAGATACTCCATAGATGCCAAGGGTTGGTTGAGGCGGGATGGAAGACTATGTGTCCCACAAACAAGGGATTTGGTGAAGACGGTTCCTGAAGAAGCACACCATTCTAAGTTGACCATACACCCAGGTAGAGGCAAGATGTATAAGGACATAAAAAGGGTTTTCTTTTGGAATGGCATGAAGAAGGACGTAGCCGAATTTGTCTCTAAATGCTTGATATGTCAGCAAGTCAAGGCAGAGCAGAAGAAGCCTGGTGGTCTGCTTCATCCTCTAGAGGTCCCATAGTGGAAATGGAGCAACGATTCGATGGACTTTATAGATGGGTTGCCTAGGTCAAGAAGGGGCAATACCCGTGTTTGGGTAATAGTTGATAGGCTCACTAAAAGCGCTCACTTTATACCTGTTAAAAGTAGGAGGACTGCCTCATCATTAGCAACCATTTAACTTAAAGAGGTAGTTCGACTGCATGGGATACCCTCTAGCATAGTAAGTGATCGAGATCCTATCTTTACGAGTGAGTTTTAGAAGAGTTTGCAAGAGGCAATAGTCACACAGCTATGCTTAAGCACTGCCTATCACCCTCAAACCGATGGTCAGACGGAAAGGGTGAACAGAGTGTTAGAAGATCTCTTGAGATTGTGCATTCTTGATTTTGGAGGAACATGGGAGGATCATCTTCCTTTGGTGGAGTTCGCCTACAATAATAGCTACCAAGCCACCATAGGCATAGCACCCTTTGAGGCTTTATATAGAAGACCATGCCGATAACCAACTTGTTGGTGGGAGTCTATAGACAAGCTTATACTTGGGCCCGACATGATTAGAGAAACTTCAGAGAAGGTGGACTCGATACGAAGACGAATGAAGACCGCACAAGATAGACAGAAGTCCTATGCAGATAAAAGAAGGACAGGCCTTGAGTTTGAGGTTGGAGACAGGGTTTTCATTAAAGTATCTCCTTTGAGGAATGTCATTCGCTTTGGATCCGTAGGGAAATTGGCACCAAGTTTTGTAGGGCCATTTCCTATCATCGAGAGGATTAGGACTATTGCTTATAGAGTAGAGCTGCCCGAAAGACTGGCTGGAGTTCATAATGTTTTTCATGTTTCTCATCTACGAAAGTGCTTACATGAGTCTGCAGAAATTGTGGAGCCAAGCATACTAGAGGAAGTAGAAGTGGAACAAGAAGCGACAATGAGAAGAGTTCTAACTTGTATCTTGGGAACAAACGTTAAAAAGCTACGCAATCGTGAGGTCAAGCTAGTAAAAGTACAATGGAGTGATGCTGAAGAAGACGCGACTTAGGAGACTAAAGACAAGATACGCGCATCCTACCCTTATCTTTTTGAGGGTACATCCTTGATCTCTTTTTCCATAAGTTTATGCATGCTTGTGTCTATCTTTTAAGTACATCTCCTCGGTCATATTCTTAATCCTTAGGTAGAAACCAATGGATGTAAACATGTATTTGAAACATGTTATGATTGATGGTTGCAAGTGGTTGCTCGTGGATGCATACACACACACATTAGGTACTAGATCGGCTCAGTCACTTTCATATTGCATATGCACATATCTATTTGTATATGGATTGAAACTTAATGTGTTATCATATGGATGTTGCATTTGTATGAATGATTGTGCACTCATGCAGAAGTTATAAGGTACGATTAGGGATAATTGCATACATAATTGACTCATGGCACTGACATAATTCACGTTAAGGAGGTCAACTGAATCAGTAGACCGTCTGATTTTGCATTAGATAAGGACATATACACACACTATGCGTATGATCATGAAAGCATTAGAAACATTTTTAAGGACAATGGATGCCTGTGATTGAATGGTTGAGTAGATGGATGTTGGATGGTAGGTTATACATTCTTCTTGACGTAGAGATTTCGGGGACGAAATCCTTTAAGGAGGGGAGAATGTAACACCCCATATTTTCTATGAATATTAAAATTAACATATATAAGAACACTTAATTTTTACAAGAAGAATTAGGTGAAACATGTTAGGCCACTGCGTTCGTCTCAGAATTCTTCTTGGGATAGAGTCCGAGTTTGCGTGAATCGGATTCTATATGAAGAAGTTATGGAGGTTAGAAGATTTCAAGTATTAGCAGAAATTAGATTAAAATAATAATTAAATAATCAAAAAAGATTTGAAATTCAAAATTCAGGAAAGCAGCTGAGTGGGAAATCTCCCGCTCAGGGGTGTCGACCCCCCCAGGGGGTGTCGACATGGGAGTCAACCCCCCTATAGGGGTGTCGACATGGGTGTCGACCCCCCTGTAGGAGTCGACCCCTACTGACTGTTCTGGACAGTGACGATTTTCTGAGTCATAGGGCCACGTGGCGACTTCTAATTGGCCTGATGATGCATTTTCTTGGACTGGATGGCTCTGATGACTCCTAGGTTAATCTAAAGGCTCATATTAATACTATACTCCTATATAATCACATCAAACCTTAACCCTAAACCTCATAATCCTATTCTATCATGCCACCATGTTGTCCCTCTCTAAACTAGCCTAGCCTCCATCTTCTCCAAACTAGAAATCAAATTAGAAAGAGAACTTCAAATCAAAGTAGAGGTTGTCTTCTTCAATCAATGAACAAAGATTAGAATCACTACAACGTCAACTAATTCACTTTTCTAATCCTTCCACTGCAAGTTCAGTTATTATTCAGATTTGAACAATTAATAGAAATCATGACTGTAATAATCGGATCTAGAACTATGCCAAATTGTGAGATAATCAATTCTGATTCATGCTTACCTATGCTTATGAGACCATTGTGATTGGAACAATGGAACCTATCATGTTGTACACCTCCATGCCTAATTGTGAGTTAATCAATTCTGATTCATGCTTACCTTTGCTTATGAGACCGTTGTGATTGAAACAATGGAACATATTATGTTGTACATCTCTATGCCTAATTGTGAGATAATCAATTTTGATTCATTCTTACATATGCTTATGAGACTGTTGTGATTGGAATAATGGAACCTATCATGTTGTACACCACTATGCCTAATTGTGAGATATTCAGTTCTGATTCATGTTTATCCTTTTGTCAAATCTGAATTACCTATGCTTATGAGAACATTGTGATTGAAACAATGGAACCTATCATGTTGTACACCAAATTGGTGATTCTCTTATATTCAATTCTATCGAATCTTTATACCTATGATGTAACTTGCTCAGTTTGGCAATACTTATTGTTAATGTACAACATGCCTACTGGAAACATGATCCTTGGATTTGGGTACACGTTTACATGCCTATTTTGTTTCTAATGCCAATTCTTGTGTCCTTCTCTACTTTGCCTTTTTGTTTTATTTTGTGAATACTAGGTTCTTTCGGAACCTAGTTGAATTTTGTTATACATACGATTGAAACGCAGGGAATTGGGTATAACTTAATTGAGTAATTTTGGTCATAACAAGTAAATGTGGCATAACTGGAATTGACTACAATTGTGGGTAATTAGCATATAAAAATTTAGATTTGGGCATGTATGGTAAATATGTAATTTGGCTAAAAGATGAACATGCCTAACACGAGGTTAGATTGAGTTGTGGTGTAAGACTGCCCAGAACCGCCCGGCACATCCAGTGACCGCAACGACAGATCTAATGTGAGAGGTTAGCGCATTAAGCCTAAAATCCGAGGTTAGAATGAGTTTGCGGTAGAAGTCTATCCGGAATCGCCCGACACATTCAGAAACCGCAAACAACAGTTCTAATGTGAGAGGTTGAGGCATTAATGAATGAATTAATGCTAATGAACGGACATGCTAAGAATGGTAGGGTTAAGTTAACTCAGTCAACAATTAACCAATACAACATGTTGATTAAGAAACCCTAGTAATGGGGACCCATTTCAGCAGTAACCCACATAGATGTACCATTGTACCCTGAACTAGGCAGGGTGGGGCACGATTACTGGGCTGATTATAAGCGGTCAAAATAGTGGTCGGTGGTGCGTCAGTGTAGGTTCCAACGGAGTACGGGCATGCACGTACTCCGGAGTGGAAAAATCAGGCGGAAAAATCAGGCACTAGGCATCAGTAGTTATACACTGTGCATCTTGAATTGTGTCGGGTTGCCACCATAGGAATTGATACACCCCGTGGTGGGACCAGCACAGGTATCTACAAACAAGCGGGACCGAATGACACAAGAAATAAATGCATCAAGTAGGAGCCGATTGATAAAGTGATCATTTTATTATGAACACATGATGCTAGTTGAAACATTAGTTAGTAGGTGTAGAGAAATGGAAATGGGTGCAATAGCATATTCAGTTTATCTTTCCTTATCTTATCTTATGTTATCTTGTCACTATGGTATTGTCCTATATTCAGTTTATTCATGTCATGATCGTTTTTCTTGTTTACATGCTGAAAATTCACTGGACTTACCGGACTTATGCCTGACCCGTTTTCTTTCGTCTTCTTTTCTTCCGTTCACCCCCCCCCCACCCCAGGTCCGCAGGGAGGGAATGCTTCAGCTTAGTTCAGACCTTTCCCAGCTTGAAGAGAGTAGATGTATTGCTTGGATTCTCTTTTCTTGGGCTATGGCTGTGGTTACACTTTTATTGGGGATTTATGCCGCTTTACTACTGTTTTATGCTTATTTATGTATTTTGAGTTTTTAATCAAGACAGAAGTTTTATTGTAATAACTTGGAAGTTTGGTTTTGAGACAATGGTTGTAATGTTTTGACTATACCACGTTGCTTATGAAATAATTCTAGTTTTTCCACTGTTTATATGTCTGTCTTGTAAATTATCTGTATCTTTTACCTATAATGCTTTACCGAAGTTAATGCATTCCCTTTGTGAGTGATCTTAACGGAGGTGGGGTGTTTCACAAACTCTTCCAAAATCCATTCTTGAACAATGGATCTCGATCACTCTTTATGCTTTTCGGGATACCATGGAATCGAACTATACATTTAATATACAACTCAGCCAACTTTGATGCTGTCCTAGTCGATTTAATAGGAATAAACCTTGCACTTTTGGTTAAGCGATCCACGATAACCCAAATTCCTTCATTTCATGCTCTAGTTCTAGGTAATCCATTAATAATATCTATCGATATCTGCTAACACTTCCGCGTAGGAACTTCAAATGGCTGAAGCAATCCACTCGGCTTCTTCTGTTCAGCTTTCACCAACTGATAGTTCATACATTTGGAAATGAATTTCCAAACATCCATTTTCATACCTTCCCAGTTGTAGGTTCGCTTCACGTCCTGATACATCTTATTACCACAAGGATGAATCATTAACTTTGAGTGACGACATTACTTCAGAACTTCATCTCTCAATCCTTCGTTATCAGGAACAACCAGTCGTCGTTGTTTCCGAAGCCAACCTTCTTGATCGACCTCGAACTCTTTATACTCTGGTTCCAACTTCTGGATAATCTCGATAAGCTTGCATCCCGCTTTTGGCTCTTGCATATCCTTTCGATGAGAGTAGGTCTTATTGATAAGCTTGCCAACATTTCAGGTTCCAACTCACACCGTGGTCTGAAATCAAATCCTGTCATGTGCTCAAGGTGCTTCAATTCCAAAAACATCGCTCTTAAACTTATGTGTCTTCGACTCAAAGCATCTTCCACTGCGTTACCTTTACAGGAGTATAGGCTATACCAAAATCATACGATGCCAAAAAGTCTAACCACCGTTACTGCCAAAGATTCAAATCCTTTTAGGAGAAAAGATATTTCAACGACTTGTGATCTGTAAACAACTCGAATTGAGCTCCCAACAGGTATTGTATCCATATCTTCAGAGCAAACACAATCGCCACCAACTCCAAATCATGAGTTAGGTAATTCCTTTCTTGCGGCTTCAGTTGTCTACTTGCATAGGCCACAACTTTATCCTTCTGCATCAGCACTGCTCTAAGTCCAGTACCACATGAATCAGTGTATACCACCATATCTTCATTCCCACTTAGAATCATCAACACAGGAGCACTCGTCAGTCTCTCTTTCGAGATTCCAAAAGCTTGCTCATACTTTGTATCCCATGTGAACACTTTGTTCTTCTTCGTCAATCATGTTAATGCTGCAACTATCTTGGAGAAATCCTTTATAAAACGGCGATAATATGCCGCCAACCCAAGGAAACTCCGAACATCCGTCGCATTCCTAGGTCTATCCCAGTCCTAGATAGCTGCCAATTTAGCAGGGTCAACCGCTGTTCTATTTCCGGAAACAACATGGCCTTAGAACCTCACTTCACTCTTTCAGAAGTGACACTTCGAAAACATAGCTCTCGGCTGATGCTTTGGCAAGATTTCCAGAACAACTTCCAAGTGCGTCTTATGCTCTTCCTCATTCCAGGAAAAAACCAGAATATCATCCACGAACACAAGCACGAACTTGTTCAACTGATCTCTAAAAACTCTATTCATAAGATCCACGAAATATGTTGGCGTGTTAATCAACCCAAATGGCATCACCAACCATTCGAAGAAACCAGATGGTGTCCTAACTAAAAACAGTCTTCAGCACACTATCCTTTATTACTCTCAACTAGTGGAATCCCGTTGCCAAATCCATCTAAGAAAACACCTTGGCCTCCTGAAGCCGATCGAACAAGTCATTGATCCTTGACAACGAATACTTATTCTTCTTGGTCACCTTGTTCAACTCACAATAGTCCACACACAATCTTAACGAACCATCGACCACTAGTACAAAATAGGGTATTTGCGTCCAATATTTTGCATTATTTGCATCTAATCCACTGTAGACGCAAATGAGATGGACGCAAATGCTAATTTTTTTTTTTGCTTCTGTTATTGACCAGACGCAAATTCTACCTATCTGCGTCTGTTATAACATGTACTGGATGCAAATACCAATGTATTTGCACGTGAACTGGTATTATTTGCGTCCATTATTTTATATATTAGACGCAAATATGAAGGCTTTAGCGTCTATCTTACCAATGCATTGGACGCAAGTGGGTTCTACTCTTCAATGTATCTGCGTCTGGTCTAGAACTACATTGGACGCAAATACGGTTTTTTTTTTAAATAACCAGCTTGCTATAAATGACAGACAATATCTCTATATTTAATAAAATGCAGACAAGGAAAGCAGCTGCATATTGGCAACAATACAAAACAGACCGGACCAACAGCCCGATCACCGCTATTATAAGTGATTTTAAATGCAAAATAATTAATTAGCAAAACAAAGGCACATCGTGTATAGTTCATTGATTATCTTAAAATATAATCATACATAATTTGCACCATCTGCTAACTGGAAGTAACTGCATGCGGACTGAGACGCAGCAATTATGGCATCGGCTCCTGCAACAAGCAAAATGAGATCATTTAATGGTCCATTCCAATGGCGATCAAAAGCAAAAGCTGTAAACTGCCTCAATAATTAAAAAGTACAGATTTTTATAAACACAAAAACTGAAAACTGTTCATAACATACAACAACAGCTCATAATATAACAAATGTATATTTCTTAAGATTTTTATTTTCCAAAATTATTGCCAAAACCTGTAAACTTTAGAGGACTTTCACATACATGAGGGTACTTTCCTGTTTTCTACAAATGTAAAGTTATTGTCACAAAAAGTATTTCCGGATCCATATGATAGTTAATTCATAATATCAGAATAATTCAAGTGTCTACCTTGCTTACACAACTCGTCCAAATTTACTCCAAGTATCTGCATTCTCAGGAGAATCAAATTTTTGATTTTTGGACTAAAAAAATAGAATAATTCATCTGTTGTTCCAGATTTAGTGAAAGCATATTAGAACGCAAAGTTACAGTTGGTGCCAAAATGCTTCTCAATTGTTACATTATCCCATTATTCAGCTTCAAATTTGAATCAGTAAGATTAGAGCTTTAAGATTTGTTCTGTTGTGTGTGTGTGTCACGCACGCGTGCGTGCGAGAACAAGGTTAATTGTCATTATTCGATCCTAGAACGTTGAAATGGACATTCTGAAGAAGATATGTCCTTGATTCAAAATTTCAAACTAAATTTATAATAACGGAATATGCATGTAGAGCAAAAACTGAGACCAGAGATCACTAGCTTGATATTGGAATCGTCGGGTGGGATGAAGGCAGATGATGTTGCAAAAATAGCATTGGATGGCATAAAATCTGGAAAATTCATGGTGCCATGCAATTTTGAAGGAACAATGCTGGCTATAGCAACTGCTGGTCTCTCGCCGCAGCCATCGTGTTTAAGCTCCAATTGTTCATCTATTATATCCAGATGATCATCAGCACACAGTACTGGATGATGGTTGCATGAATTGATACAAGGGTAATACTTTGATAACAGGTTCAATTTAATCCGTGTCTGGACTTTTAGTTTTGTAGATCGGCGTAGAGATCGCTGGTTCCATTTTTCATCACAATATGGATCGGTGCATTAGCGCTCGACTCTTACCAAATAGCTCGACTGTAGTTCAAGATGTGTGTTTCATTTTCATAGTGGAAAGACTGCGAGCAAGACGTAAATTGTAATCGCTGTTGAGGAACTATATCAGCTAGATATCACTGACTACCGAGTACTTAACTTACATACGTTTATCATTTGATAGTGGAAACAGTATCATACACGTTATCAGGAAGCTAAGTAATATATAGTGGCAATATTGATGGTTGCACTTGAGACCTTCAGGACAAAAGTGTGACTACGAACTTTCAGTTGGCTGCATAAGGAGCCATAGGATTGTGCCTGCTATGGAGTGATTTGTGAAAATCATGTGTAGATACATGAATACGATAACGTAGTTCAGAGGCATACTGTATATCTCCGTCATTATTTTGTAAAGAAACAGTGATGATACATGTTGTGTCTTTAATAAATACAAGTGTGCACCGTTCTCACGCACACTGATTTCATGGTAGTTTTGACATCGCATAATTTTGAATTTTAAGATGTACGAAGGTGAAAATACATGTTTATGGATTGTAATTTTTATGATTAGCTTTTCTTGAATACTACCATAAATGTTATTTTATAGAAAAATTAAACTTATATCGAAGCATATAACTACAACAAACAAGAATAGATAAGGGAGGAAGGTAATGGAAGAACGATAGAGGAAATGGAGGAACGACTAAAAGATGAGTTGTCTTCATTCTTTCATTACTTCCAAAAACACGAAAAATAAATAAAAGTTGTTTTCTATTTTGTGTGTTAACTTTTTTTTTAAACGATCATTTTTCATAATACAATGCGTCATCCACATTTTAATATGTGTTAAACCCAAAACTAGTAGAAACATTAAACAGAACGCCGTCCAGTATTTTAAACGGCAATGATACATCAGCAATCCATTTTCTAACTAATAAAGACTACACTACTGTGTATATTCGCTGAAGTGCTTGGTGCTAGTTTCATGTGCTTTTTGGGATTATGCTTCCAGTGGAACTGGTTCAGCATTATAGAGAAGTATCATGCCAAACAAACTTTACAACAACACAGCTCAAAAACTGTTTTTAAACTGTCCCAAAAAAAAAACAAATGTTTGTATGAGTCAAAATTGGTTTTTTACCACTTCACTTTATTATTTAATTCTGAACTTATTGTTGAAAGTTAGAGGAAGTGTACCAATTAAATTGAAACCTATGTGAAATCAAGGAATTTAAGGTGTAGCAGGGATAAAAATTATTTAAGCCGTTGAGTTGCTCGGTTAACATTCAAATTTCAACTTACAAATTATCTATTTTGCCTCCAGCTATAAAAATAAATTCATGGTATGTTTCATACTTAATTTGAAAATTCTTAGTGAAGTAAGTAATCATGCCAAGCTCTAAAATAAATTCTCACTTGAGATTACACTGTTGCTATGGTATAGTGATTGCCATTGTAAAATAAAAGATGGTTGATTTGCACACATATCCATGTTTGGTTTTGGTTTTTTCTTGTAGATAAATGGTTATCTAAATCATACTGATATCAAAATTAGATCAATAAGCTTAACAGCCAGATCGACGCAATGAAACATGAAATAACTGTGTTGAACTTAAGATACACAGAACACATGGATGATCATGTTAAAATGTGTCCCAAACTGGCTACACATGCCCACATTCTGCGTATTCTCAATTGATTAGGGATTTATCTAACATAGAAAACACCAACGCGTCACAGACTTGCACCCTTCTTCTACAACTATGTTAATTGAGTAAAAATATTTTTATGCTAGTGGTTTTTAAGAAGATTTTACTGCGAAGGACAAACGTCGTAAAATTTTCAAGTCTAAGGACAACCCATTAAAAATTTATTTTTAAGAACAATACACACTGTAGAACTAATACCATACTAATATTTAAAAACTGATAGTTAGATTCTAATATCATACACATTGTAAAACTAATACTTAAAAATTGTTTACTGTAAAACTAATACTTAAATTTGATGTTTTGTGTGTTAGAACAAGATTTCAACTGACCGTCGTTACGGTTGAAAAAACTCCTATTTTGCTGAGGTTTTTAATTATGTCATGGTCCACCGTTGAAAAGGAAAGGTTACAGCAAAACCACTGCTGTATGAAAAGCGGTTGATGTGGTTGAAATGAAACGGACAGCAAGCCAACCACCACTGTGATTACAAGACACTTGCAACAAATTGCAATCACAAATTATAGTTTTCAACTTCTAATAATATCAAAATTTGATCAAATCTGAAATTGCATAATCTCCCAGTTTTTTACATGTTAAATTTTATTGGTTATTCAGAAGTCCTATCTGGTATTTATTTGGAATGAACGATGCAAATGTTAGATCATTCTTTATCCAAAATATTTAAACAAGGGTAATCTACGGTGACACCAACAGTAAGCAATTATTAGCCAATATCGAGCTAAATCCGTACACCAATGCTTTCAGCTCGATAAACAAAATTTATTTATGGTAAATTTAACAGCGGAGAAACACCGAAAGTAGCGGTAATAGTTATATTAATTGTTTGTTTTTCAACTGTTTAAACAAAGGATGGTTTGGTTAGGTTTTTATTAAATTTTAAAATATACAAAACGATTTGTCAAAAAACACATGTAAATAAAAGCCTGCAAACACATCAGAAGCCTCGCTATGATTCGGGTTACGATGCTCAGATCAGTTCATTAGGATTGTTCATTAGGCTATTCTCCATCAACCCATGCAGCTAAATCAATGATAAAAGGTCACAGGCACATCGTACGAGAAGCGCTGTCCAGTTTACAAAAAAGAAAAGAAAAGTTAACCGATTTGATTGTCCGATTCCAATGAATACAGTTTCTTTAAAACGGTATTGCTCGGATTAACAGTCTTGTTACTAAGTGTGTCTTATTATCTCATTCTAGGATTTTAGCTGTAATTTCAATTGAGTCTGTAGTTTATTTCATTTCTGTCCTTCATTTGTTTTTTGTTTTTTTGTAACTCAAAATTGTTTTGTGCACTTCTATTTGCATCTATGCGCATTTCTTTTACTCACTATTTTCACCTTTATTTCTCACTACTACTATTTTCATTTCTATTTATGTGATTTTTGGTTCATCTCCATTCCAGACTCTTTCAACCTGATAATTCACTATCACATTGAGGAGAGAGGTGCAGAATTCTCCTTTTTTGATTTCAAATGGACAAATTCAAAACTGAAAAGGATTGTTGTGATTCTCGACGAACGGGAGTAAAGGGATTGTTCTCATTAGATTAAAACACAAGATCATGAGTTGATCCTTATGTGCTCGACTCCGATTTAATTTCAATTATCATCTCTTTATTATCCAGCCAAAATTGCCTGATTCATCCAAAAATCTTTTGTTCATGAATTAGCCTGTTCAAATTTTGATTTGACAATTTGATAACTCGAAACTTTTACAACAGACTAGTCATCGGATTTTTTTTTAAATGTTAAGCTCTTTAGAAAGAAGTTGGCTTATTTGTTTTGGAGAAACACAAGAAGCTATATATTGCTGAACTTTGAAGCCGCGCTTGAGGACAATTTTTATTTGAAACAACGGTGAAAAACACCAATGTTGATTTAATTACAAAAATTATAGCAACAAAATTTGAGGATTTTGAAGGACATCTAATACCTATATTAGGCAATGATATGAGATATGAGATATCATATCCTTACATAGCTAAAGTTTCACATTAACCGGACACTGACATCCTTATATAAAAATTATGTTCGTTTGAGATTTATATATATCAGCGCATTTGAAATTGATACTTTTGTTTGGAAACAAACCAACACAAATGACTATAAACAAATATATTTGAATCTGGTACATAGTCAATGATATTAGACCATTTAATTTACAAAATTTCACATTTCCAGAATCCACTTGGATTCAGAAACAGTGCACCAAAGATTAACATATGTTTGGAAACCATGTATTTTTAAAATCTTTCAAGATCTAATGTGTGTACATTTAATACCTAATACATATGTTTGGAAACCATGTATTTTTTTCCTTTTTCTTTCAAACGCAAAAGGCTGACCTTATATCAGACTCATTCAAATATAAAATCATTATAGTATCCGTCTTAGACTCTGTAAGATGTAGTTATTTAGGTAACCCAATTAGGTGAAGTGGCTCAACCCACAAGGAGGGTGTGGATACTCTGCCATGCAAAAACACCACTGGCCAGACACCAATTTAGTGATCATTCATATTCATCCAAAGGGGAGAGTTTGACTAAAGCAAAAGGAGATGTGATTCTTCTACCATAGCAAATTAAATTGGGGCGGATATAACAAGCTAGAAATCCATAACTACAGCCAGTATGAGTGATTACATGACCTGCTAAAATCTGGGTTTTGCTTGCATTAAAGGCTAGAAAATAATGATACAGTTCCATGTAAGAATATAATTTATCTATCACTATTTCCTAAAAATAGAAATTAGGAACCTTGGTCTGTCTGCCTCACAATATTTGGCATAGTTATAATCATATCACAGCCGTACCCCATGCAACAGCAGCGACAAATCGAGGGTGGGGAAAGAAATAACTTATAAAATGACTGATATGAATACTGTGAAGCAACGTGTAGTTCGAGTAGGTTTTACATAAATTACCTTGTCCAATGCCACCACCAAATAAAAGGACAACTAAATCCAGTTTTGCACGATATAAGTAGATAACTGATCCAGAATTTCATCCATCTCTTCTTGGCTATAAGAACGATCTTGTACATAGTCCTGCAATTAAGAGATTGTTTTGAAAATTGAATCATATAAGTAACTAACATTAATATTGAAGGAGAAAGAAAAAAGAAAAAAGAAAAAAAACTAAAGTGGCACCTTTTGTAAGTCAATGCTGTGATGGTGATTTTTTATTATCTCATACATATACCTCATCACATAATATACACAATCTGATGATGTAGATTGTTTAGGACACTAACAATATTAAAAGAAAATTTAATTGTCAGTTCAAAATGAATTTATATATCAAATGAAATACAATTGTTTATAGTAGAAAATCAATCACCGTAACATCTTTCCAATTCAACGTGGGTCCTAGAGACTTGCAGCCACATACTCTGTAAAGTTTAAACGCCCTGCACATGCAAGAAAATGTTAAAACAATTTGTATAACCACAAAATCATAAATTGTCTTATTAGAACGAGTTATTTTATAAAACTAAGATTGATATTCTACAACTTACACGTTCACTTGCGCCTTAATTTTCGGATTACGCTTGCTTCCGGCCCGAGAATCAAAAACATAAACCTCGCTCTTTTGTAGATGGAAAACAAGCAGTAGACAATGTTTTCTATAGTATAAAATTTGTATAAGGTTAAAATTAGTAGCAAATTTAATAAAGTAATTAACAAAAGTTTATAGTGTATACTCCTCTTAGTGCGGGGCTAAGAGCAATCTTTTTGATTGCGACTCGCGCCAGGTTTTGAGTATATATGAATTAGTCGCGTCTGGAGATTTCCGTACTTGGGAAAGCTTGTGAGGACACATAAACCCGATGGTCTCCACTTCGAGGTCATTGAATGTATGATTTAACCACCTACATTGTCATCTCATACCAAGCCCGTAAATTTATAAGGGTACGTAAAGATTATTTTTTAAACAAAATAAATAAATAACAGAACAAAATTAGCTATAATACTATATGATATACTATATGTTCAAGTATACATATGATAGGAGTGAAATGCTTACATGATGTAAATTTGTAACCATGATGCATTCAGCCACACCATACTAAGAAATGGGACAATATCATTGTTTCTGATCTTGATTTCATAGTCCTCGTCGCACTTAAATAAATCTTTATTCACTTGAATTGTATTAATGATATTATCATCTGATGGCCCTTGAACTACCAGGTCATGAAAATACCGGCACTCTTTCATTAAAGTTTTGAGGATTCCTTCATCCACTAGTGTATTGCGCTTTGTAGACCCATTTGTTCTTGCATTAATGGCATTGTCATTATTACTTCTGATCATGCTCTTGTTTGGTTGAGATATAGATCCCTAGTTCAAAAGTGTTTAAGGTGCTTGATGTTAACAAAATATCGGTATCTCAATTATTTGAAGTCTACAATATTGATGTAATAAATTGGAAGACTCCGATGTGAAACTCAAATTAATTCAAGTAATAAAACAGTAACATAAAACATCATTTCACTATACTTCACTAAACAAAATTTTCATATTTACCGTATTATCTCTTAGAAGCACGAGACGTTTAGGCCATTGAACAAAACTACCAACCGCTTCACCTATCGTGCTAAAATATTTAGTTGGAACTGGTAGTGGGGTTCCTTCGTGAGTAGACTCCACTGCATCAATCCCAACTTTTACATGATCAGCTAAAATTTGCTGATTGTGACATTCGTCTCCAGTCTTTGAAGCAGGATGTACAATGCCACTGCCCACAACGATAATATTGGAGTCCAAATTCACAGCTAAATGACATTTTGTTGGTTTCTAAAATAAAAGCACAAAACCATCATTTTTCACTTACACTTGTAAAATGCATAAAATCATATACGTAAATTAAAATCAACTTTTTGAATTGTTTACCAGCAACTCTGCAAAGGGTTCCGTCGCTTGAACTTCGTTTGAAACTTGTACTTTCGTCGGGTGTATTGATTGATGGCTACTGCGATGATCATTCGATGTTATGTTGTTGACCCCCATTGCAATAGGCATCTCGATACCAACCTTGCTCAAAATGTGTGCAACCTGCTGCTCAACCATTGAATGCATCATACCCTCCATTTTGTTCACTTTAACCTCCATTTCTTGTCTCATTTTAGCCTCTAAATCTTGAGTAATAAGATATAGCTGATCTGCAAATATTACACCCCTTGGACCTTTTTTCTCTCCCTCTCCAAATACGTCTTTGATACCGACTGTCCCACCAACTCCCCTAACTCGGCCCGGATGTTCCTTTTTTCCAAGTGCACGACTTAAGACATCATCATGTCTATTCGGAGTCCATTCCCCTTCGATGGCTTTTTGTCTCAATTCATTCTGTAAACAAACAGCAAATGTATTAATATTCAAATTACCAAAAAGTAAATCATATTTGGAAGCACCAATTCTAGAGCCGGATAAGCCACCTGATTCTGAAATTCAACCTACAAGGCTGTTTTTAAAGGAGTAGGAGACAATGTGATTCAGGCTAGGCATTAATATAACCTTAAGCACAGTGCAGGCAACTCTTGTTTCAGATCATTAAAAAACAAATCAGAAAGTATCAAGGCACAATGCAATTATAGAAATGCAGCACTTAAACATGCACATTACTAGTTACAGGCAGAAGTGTAAATAAATATGCATATGCAGTACAAGGTGTAAGCAAACAGGAAGAATTATTCTTCATTTCCGTATCTTTTCACCATGTTTAACTTTATTTTATTACAAAATACAGCTATTTTTATCTTCTTTTCTGGCCGCAATGTACTAGTTCGTAAGCTTCTTGTATTTTAAGTGTAAAGAATCTACGCCCTTTTGTGCTTAGACTACAGAAATTTTGAAAATACTGAAAATATAAACTATATGCGAAGCACAGAAATGACTATATATAAAAGACTATATTTGTAACCTTTAATAAACCTTTAATTCAGAAAATATAAACCTTTAATTTAGAAACCATATTCAGAAAATATAAAATTAAATTAAATTAACTATATATAAAAGACCGCAATGACTATTTATAAAAGACTATATATAAAAGACTATATGCGAAGCACAGAAATGGCCGCAATGACTATATATAAAAGACTATATGCGAAGCATAGAAAATATAAACCTTTAATTCAGAAACCATATTTGTAACCTGCTTTTCGAAAATAACCCAAAGAAAAAAAGACTATATATAAAATTAAATTAACTAAAGCATTGGAAAACCAGAATAAAATGGAAAACCAACAAGAAAATGAAGCTCAATTAAAATTTAATGACCCTGGTGACTGTCAATAATATAAAGTAGTTTGCTTCGCCTTATGTTGGGCATAAAAACTAAAATTAGACATATCTCTAACAAAAGACATAAACAGATTTTGCATTGTATCAAATCGGTAAAAAACATAAACCAGTATTAGACATATCAAAAACTGTTGAGGCACTAAATAAATTTCAAAAGTTATTTAATTGAAAACTAGTCGACAGTAGCAAGAGTAGATGTTCACAAGATGCTCAAAAACAGAAGTACTCATAACTAATAAAGTGATACATTTAATTGAAAACAAGTCATACCGCTTTTTTCTGCAACTAACTTGGTTTTCTCATTAGGATTTCATAATTTCCATCAATTCTTTTCTTCGATCTTGCCATAATCCAATCAACGCTTCGATCCAAAACAAGTCCACTTGGTAACATGGCTGAGGAATGGTGGCCTTCGACTATCCAATTAGCCTTCTTCCCAGCATACCCAGCTTGCCCTAAATAATGAGGATGCACATTGCATGCCTGACACTTCCTAGCCTTCTCGCTTATTTCCTATTTCAGATTTTGAATAAATAAATATTTTAGTTCATTGTTCAATATTTATGCAAATAGACAATAAAAAAGAAATATACTTTAAAATCCTTGGTTTCATGAGTCTTTTTGAATGGTTCCCACTGTGCTTGTGTGATAGCATCATAATATTCGTAGGGCTCTCCACGGTCGGCTGGAAGCTTTCTCTTCTTCGTAATCCAACCACTAACTAATCTTGTTTTAAAATCCTTCTATCTTTCTCTAACAGTTCTTAACACAGTGCCTTTCACTTTGTTATCGATCTGAAACTCCTTCTGAGATAATAAAAAATAAAAAATAAACGTCAAACGGTTAAAATATGAAATTACAATGAAAAAAAACAATCTGCAAATAATTAATACCTGCACATCTTCCCAAATAATGTCCTTAAGCCCATCGCTAACGCCATCCCAGTTATTAATAGTGATATCAATTTTGGTTCTAACAATATCGCCTATATATGTCTTAAAACAATTAGCCCACTTTCTGATGGGCTTGCCATTATCAGACCACTCAAGGAATTTTGGCTCGCGTGTTTTATATTTCTTTCCAGTAGTTGGACCTCTTCGCTTCTTCTTAGATGGCTGCGAAGAAGAGTGTAACACCCCGCCTCCGCTAGGGTCACTCGCAAAGGAATGCACTAGCTTTAGAGGGGCATTATTGGTAAACATGCACAGAAATATCACAAGACAGAACATATAAAATAGCGGAAGTAAAATCGAACTTTCATAAATTCAATAATTAAGGTCTAAAGCCTTTTACATCAGAGTACATCAAAACCTGTCTTGCAATAGTAAAGAAGCATAAAGACTTTTTAATAAATTATTGCCCAAGTAAAAACAGTAAAGTAGCCATAGCCAAGAGAAGTCCAAGCCATCCATGATGACCTTCAAGCAGAAGAAGTCCGAACTAAACAGCATTGTTTCCTCCCTGAAACCTGGGGGGGTGGGGGGGAAACGGAAGAAAAGAGGCGAAACAAAACGGGTCAGTCAAAAAGACTGAGTAAGTCCTATCTACTTCCAGTATAAAAACAGGTAAAGGTAACATGACATGCATAAACTGAAAGTAAACATAAGGATAACTACAAGATAGATAAACCAGGGTAGCCGGTTGAACTACTGTGGCAAGGTAAACTAAGGTATCATGATAAACTACGGTGTTATGATAAGTCAAGGTATCACATCGTCAGATTTCTATCGAGTACATTATCCCAAGGTATCTACCCCGTCTAACATCCCACGGTATCTATTATGTATATTCTTCCTAGTTCTAACATGTATATTTGCTCTGCACCTCTCGTACTAGTATCCCTACCCGCGTCATGTGTTAACCATGAATGTCCCTTGCTCAAAGTCGTGTAATGGTCCATGTCAACCTAATATCGCATATATAGGTTACTCAAATCATATGTTTCTTTCCATAAGTTCAGTCCTTTGCCGTACCTCGTACGGGCTTCCTCATGTCATATTATCCTTGAAATTGTTTGGACTGTCACTCTTATTCTAGCTAGGCTCTTCCATATGAATCATCGTTTGGACTACTAGGACTTACGTCACCTAGCACCACTAGGGATTACGCTTACCTATTGCACGCTTTCGTATTTCGGTTTGGGTTAAACCACCTAGGCTACTAGGGATTACGCTAACCCTCAACCGCGCCCTTTTTCCCACGCATACGTCGTGAATCGTTTTTCTATAACTGTATGCACATGTATCACATCGTGCCATCCGAGTCCTGTCACAGGGCAAAACAAGAAATACAGGACTCGGTTGGGAGCTTTAGATTTATCTGCCGATGCAGATACTAAGGTCTGCTTTTCTACGCGTGGCTATGGTCCCACGAGACCCCTCCCTCAACTAGTGAAAGGCAACACAAGAGAAAATCTTGCATGAGAACTACACTCCGGCCAGCCCACATCCTACGGCCTACCTCACCCATAATTAGATAGCAATTATGGTCTGTTGGGTGTTCCCTGCCTTTCCGTACGTACACGCTTGACTCAAGATGGTAGATGATCGACGAACTTGCTATCTCGGGCACCTTATGTATTCGTCGACTCACTGCTATCCACCCCAGTCTTTAGGTCGCTCGCATAGCAACCAAGGCATATTCTTGGTTCTTCTACCGTAGACCTCAACCTCTTGTGAGCCTAGTATATTGACCTGGCAGCTCACAGAGGGATCCCAAGAATATCCTCACGTTCCCCGAAGCCGCTGCTTCGTTACCCAGTTCATTGGAGCCTTTATCTAAATCAGATAGCCTGCTCCTACACGCATACTTAAACGTTGACCTAACGTACCGGGTTACTAATCTATCTAAGAAATGGTCCAAATTTCCTTGACTAAGAATTATTACTTAGTTTCCCTTAACTAAGGTTTACCACTTAGCCTTATTTCCATAATCCTTGTTAACTATGGTTATTTACCTAATCCTCCGAATTAGGGTTTATCTAATGGGTTAAGTGTCACTTAAGTTCATAACTTAGCCCGTCTACAAACCATGTCAAAATTGGCTAAGTATCCAAGTCCAAGACTTAACCCTACAAACCATGTGTCAAGTTGGCTAAGTATATTAAGCAATCCATAACTTAACCTCGTCTAATTATCATTTTAGATTGGTTAATTATATAAATTAACTTGACCTTGTCAAATTACCGAGTCAAATCGGTCAAGCGTATTCAAGTGATTCGTGACTTAGCCATATCATGTTTTCACGTTATATTGGTTAAGTATGGGTTAACTTAACCTCCATAAATTCACGAGTTAGATTGGCTAAGTATAGGTCACTTAACCACATCCAATTAACGAGTTAGATTGGTTAAGTTTAGGTCACTTAACCACATCAAATTAACGAGTTAGATTGGTTAAGTTTAGGTCACTTAACCACATCAAATCATCATGTATAATTGGTTAAGTATAAGTTGCTTAACCCCATTAAATTATCACATTAAGTTGGTTAAGTATTGGTTACTTAACCTCATTGAATTACCAAGTTTAAATTGGATAAGTGTTTAACTTAACCCCATCGAATTACCGTGTTTAGATTAGTTAAGTGTGGATTACTTAACCCCATCTAATTACCGTAGTTAGGTTAGTTAAGTATCAATTACCTAACCCCGTCTAATTACCGTGTTTAGGTTAGTTAAGTCTTAATTACTTAACCTCATCTAATTACCAAGTCGGATTGGTTAAGTGTAAATTACTTAACCTCATCCCCTAATCATCTTGCATGGTTAAGTGTCATTAAGAAATCAAGTCCGGTCCCACTTAACCTACCCATTCGTGTCATATCGGTTAAGTGTCATTAGTCAAATTTACTTAACCTTATCATGTGGCATTAATTTAATTAATGCACTCTTAACCTCTCACATTAGACCTTGTTGTGGTTACTAGTTAAGCCGGGCGGGTCCGGGTAGATTTACACCACAACTTAGTCTAACCTCGGATCTTAAGCGCGACATGACCAACTTCTCACATTGGATCCTATTGTTTGTAGCTACTAGTTAAGCCGGGCGGGTCCGGGTAGATTTATGCTACGAACTCAACCCAACCTCGAGTTGGCCACTTTCATGTTTAGCCTAGTGTCATGTTCATGGTCAAGTTTTCAAGCAATTGGGTAGACCTAACTTAATAGGTAAATTCCCAATGGGTAGACCTAACTTAATAGGTAAATTCCCAAGCCCATGTTTTTATGCATATTTACATGTTAACTTCCATGTTTATATTTCAAGTCGTATTTTCAAGTATAAACACATGTCATATTCAAGTTAAGATTTCGCGACATGTTCATGTTTATCTAACTACCCCAAAGTCATGTTTTCCAACGCAAACAAAAGCGAGTCAACATAGTAAGGATACTACGTCACATATTGGCCTCAAAACATGCATGATGCCAAAAAGGGATTGGCTTCCACATGCACAACCTTGGCCAAAAACATGCATAGTGTCATAAGGTGATTTGGCCACAAACATGCATAGTATCTCAAGGGGATTTGGCCACAAACATGCATAGCATAAAAGGGGATTACTTGCATAAGTGTTCATGTCATAAACCTATCATGAAGGGATGAACATGCCCATGTTACTCATGTGATAAAAAGGTAAACTTGCATATTATCATAAGGGATTTCGGGTTCATATACTTGCATAGCCTCAAAGTCACATTCATGCACATGTTTCATGAGTCAAAGTGGTTTCAAGTGTGCATGCTAACATACCACAAGCAAAGGTCCAATCTTGCATGGCAAACTAGGTCCAATGTAACATGAATAGCATGGTTTAGTCGCTACAACATAACCCAAAGTCATATGTTCATGCTAAAGGGGCAAACTAGGTTCCCATAGGCTAACATACTCATGTTACTTTGCATTTTATCCCATGTCACATCAAGATCATCGTTTAAATCTACAAGTAGCTAGAACTTACATAGCGTGGCAAGAGGACTAGGAGCATGAATCGTTTTGACAAAGAAAGGTGGCTCCTTTGATGAAGATCCGTCATGAAACTCGCATAGCAACGTTGATTTGGCCTCTATTTGGTGTAGCAAGCTTGCACCTTTTGATTTGAACCCGATTTGAATGCATAGGCTCTAGGGATTGGAGATGGAGGCCATGATCAAAATTGAATTTGGCAGCACTTAGTTGCTAGGTTTGATTTTTAGGGATTTAGGTTAGGTTTAGGGTCTTTTTATAGAGATTAGGATAGTTTTAGGCCATAGGATTAGATCTAGGAAAGATTAGGACCATCAGATCTCGGAAGCTTCCAGAACCAGCCCAAGAACAAGACCAGGTGAGACAAACAGGTGCGCCAGGCAACTTGCCCCGGCCACCCCCTGTCGACAGGCAAGTCGACAGGGCTGTCGACTTGGTCTGGGCCCAAGTCGACAGGCCTGTCGACAGCCCTGTCGACGTGGCCTAGGCGGGAAACTTCCCGCCTAGCCCCAGATCTGATTTTCAAAGTTATTTCCGAAGTTCAAATTTCCAGAAATCTTCTTTGGGCCTTTAACGGGTCATACGGACTCCGATTCTCGAAAACTCGGACTCTATTTCGCGTATTTTTCCGAGACGAACGCAATGGCACAGACCGTTTCACTTGATTCAGAATTAATAATTTAATTCTGTCTTGATTCTTGATTTAACATGTTGTAAAAATTCGGGTTGTTACATTCTCCCCTTCTTAAAGGATTTCGTCCCCGAAATCTCAAAGTTAGGAAGAACATATCCTACCATCCATCATCCATCTACTCAAACCATCATCCACAAGCAACCATTGTCCTTAGACGACTCCTAATACTTTATGAATGTATGCAAAACGTGTGTGTACATGTTCCTTAGCTAATGCTAATGATCAGGCCTGAAAAATCTTTTGAATGCAAAAATATGTTTAGTGCTATGAATCCATCATGTATGCAAATAGTCCTAGTCATATACACTATATGCGTGCACAAACATTCAACCATATGCAACATCCGCATGATAATACATTCAATTTCATCCATAAACAAGTATAAATACTCGTGCATATGCAATATGAAATGTGACCGAGTCGAGCTAATATCTAATGTAAATTCGCGCATCCACAAGCAACCACTTGCAACCATTTGCAACCATATCAACCATAACATGTTTCAAATACATGTTTACAACCATAGGGTTCTACCTAAGATTCCCTGAAACAGGGTCGAGAAGATAAACAAAACAAACTCCGTACGGGATTTGTAACAGAGACAGGACCGAGAGGATATCCATAAAAGATAGCCTACAAGCAAGCTCAACAGAAAAACAGGGATCGAGGATATATTCCCAAAAGAGATATCATGCACGTATTTAGTCTTCAGTCTCCTGAGTCGCATTACCTTGAGATTATTTCCATCGTGCCTTGACCGCCCCTTTTACTTCACGATTTCGCAGCTTCTTATTTCCTGTTTCCATAACATGAGTTGGAACTCATTTCCTCGTCGCCTCTCGTTCCACTTGCACTTATTCTCCTTCTAGAATACTTGGCGCAAACAGGACTGCGTACACATTATTCCATGCGAGCTCTCAAAATTCACTAGTGAATCCTGGACCTTGTACCATAAGGTATTCCACGTAGAAAAACTTTCTCTTGAAAGTAAACAAGTTACCGTGCGCACTTACTAGGGTAATTCCCATAACCCATACATAATCGAAGTAAACCATCCGTCTTATTAGCGAACACCATTCGATCGGGTTTCTAATTTCCAACAAAGGCATCTAGGGATTCTAAGTAACTAATCATGACAGAACCCAAAAGGTTACGCGATACTTCAAGGGTATTACCAAAGCAAGCCAAGAGTCTAACTACCCTCCTTCTAAAACCGAGAGTGGCACCCCTTACTGGATAACCACTTCATCCCTAGAATCCATCCACAACTTATAAACATAAGCATTATTTCCAAGCTCAACACTTGATATAGACATTCTCAAATCCAAACAAGCCATGAGTAAATGGACCGATCTTCCAATAGGACTTGAGACAAAAACGGGATCCTCTACTACGCTAGTACTAAGGTGCAGAGACTCAACTATCGAAGCGGACTTAAAAGATGCGGTGATCAAAACAAAGTCCCGACAGGATGATAGAGAAGAAAAGCTAAACCTTTAACAAGATCGTTACCCTCCTTCTGAGGTACCCTAGAAATGAGAGCATACTATTGCCCTCCGAATGATCTTGTCCCTGTTCCATGATACTTAACTACCCATCCCGTTTCACCATGCCAAAGGTACTCTCTCGTCATGGGTTTCATTGTTCATCTTTTTCCCTCCTTTTAGGACTCAGCCATACCAACATGTTGCTTATCCCTGAGCTCGTATCCTTTATCCTTGTTCTTACTATCCTTTCATGCATAACTCTGCAACGGTCTCTCGAGAACCACCTCCATCGTACGGGAAACACTTACGCAGCTAGAAAGACTAGTCGCAGTCAAAACCACTGTGACTACAGATGGAGGAAAGAAAGGAAAAGAGATTCAATCAAGGAAACAAGGATAATGCTAATGGCCTTTGGGGAATAGCCTTTTTCTTTTTAAAAGAAAATTTTCTTGAAAAATGCTTCTTTGTAAACGGTTTTTCAAATAATTTTCAGAAGGTCTTTAAAAACTTTTGCCCAGTCTAGTAACCTTCTGCTCTGATACCAAATGTAACACCCCGCCTCCGCTAGGGTCAATCGCAAAGGAATGCACTAGCTTTAGAGGGGCATTATTGGTAAACATGCACAGAAATATCACAAGACAGAACATATAAAATAGCGGAAGTAAAATCGAACTTTCATAAATTCAATAATTAAGGTCTAAAGCCTTTTACATCAGAGTACATCAAAACCTGTCTTGCAATAGTAAAGAAGCATAAAGACTTTTTAATAAATTATTCCCCAAGTAAAAACAGTAAAGTAGCCATAGCCAAGAGAAGTCCAAGCCATCCATGATGACCTTCAAGCAGAAGAAGTCCGAACTAAACAGCATTGTTTCCTCCCTGAAACCTGGGGGGGGGGGAAACGGAAGAAAAGAGGCGAAACAAAACGGGTCAGTCAAAAAGACTGAGTAAGTCCTATCTACTTCCAGTATAAAAACAGGTAAAGGTAACATGACATGCATAAACTGAAAGTAAACATAAGGATAACTACAAGATAGATAAACCAGGGTAGCCGGTTGAACTACTGTGGCAAGGTAAACTAAGGTATCATGATAAACTACGGTGTTATGATAAGTCAAGGTATCACATCGTCAGATTTCTATCGAGTACATTATCCCAAGGTATCTACCCCGTCTAACATCCCACGGTATCTATTATGTATATTCTTCCTAGTTCTAACATGTATATTTGCTCTGCACCTCTCGTACTAGTATCCCTACCCGCGTCATGTGTTAACCATGAATGTCCCTTGCTCAAAGTCGTGTAATGGTCCATGTCAACCTAATATCGCATATATAGGTTACTCAAATCATATGTTTCTTTCCATGTATATAAGTTCAGTCCTTTGCCGTACCTCGTACGGGCTTCCTCATGTCGTATTATCCTTGAAATTGTTTGGACTGTCACCCTTGTTCTAGCTAGGCTCTTCCATATGAATCATCGTTTGGACTACTAGGACTTACGTCACCTAGCACCACTAGGGATTACGCTTACCTATTGCACGCTTTCGTATTTCGGTTTGGGTTAAACCACCTAGGCCACTAGGGATTACGCTAACCCTCAACCGCGCCCTTTTTCCCACGCATTCGTCGTGAATCGTTTTTCTATAACTGTATACACATGTATCACACCGTGCCATCCGAGTCCTGTCACAGGGCAAAACAAGAAATACAGGACTCGGTCGGGAGCTTTAGATTTATCTGCCGATGCAGATACTAAGGTCGGCTTTTCTACGCGTGGCTATGGTCCCACGAGACCCCTCCCTCAACTAGTGAAAGGCAACACAAGAGAAAATCTTGCATGAGAACTACACTCCAGCCAGCCCACATCCTACGGCCTACCTCACCCATAATTAGATAGCAATTATGGTCTGTTGGGTGTTCCCTGCCTTTCCATACGTACACGCTTGACTCAAGATGGTAGATGATCGACGAACTTGCTATCTCGGGCACCTTATGTATTCGTCGACTCACTGCTATCCACCCCAGTCTTTAGGTCGCTCGCATAGCAACCAAGGCATATTCTTGGTTCTTCTACCGTAGACCTCAACCTCTCGTGAGCCTAGTATATTGACCTGGCAGCTCATAGAGGGATCCCAAGAATATCCTCACGTTCCCCGAAGCCGCTGCTTCGTTACCCAGTTCGTTGGAGCCTTTATCTAAATCAGATAGCCTGCTCCTACACGCATACTTAAACGTTGACCTAACGTACCGGGTTACTAATCTATCTAAGAAATGGTCCAAATTTCCTTGACTAAGAATTATTACTTAGTTTCCCTTAACTAAGGTTTACCACTTAGCCTTATTTCCATAATCCTTGTTAACTATGGTTATTTACCTAATCCTCCGAATTAGGGTTTATCTAATGGGTTAAGTGTCACTTAAGTTCATAACTTAGCCCGTCTACAAACCATGTCAAAATTGGCTAAGTATCCAAGTCCAAGACTTAACCCTACAAACCATGTGTCAAGTTGGCTAAGTATATTAAGCAATCCATAACTTAACCTCGTCTAATTATCATTTTAGATTGGTTAATTATATAAATTAACTTGACCTTGTCAAATTACCGAGTCAAATCGGTCAAGCGTATTCAAGTGATTCGTGACTTAGCCTTATCATGTTTTCACGTTATATTGGTTAAGTATGGGTTAACTTAACCTCCATAAATTCACGAGTTAGATTGGCTAAGTATAGGTCACTTAACCACATCCAATTAACGAGTTAGATTGGTTAAGTTTAGGTCACTTAACCACATCAAATTAACGAGTTAGATTGGTTAAGTTTAGGTCACTTAACCACATCAAATCATCATGTATAATTGGTTAAGTATAAGTTGCTTAACCCATTTAAATTATCACATTAAGTTGGTTAAGTATTGGTTACTTAACCTCATTGAATTACCAAGTTTAAATTGGTTAAGTGTTTAACTTAACCCCATCGAATTACCGTGTTTAGATTAGTTAAGTGTGGATTACTTAACCCCATCTAATTACTGTGGTTAGGTTAGTTAAGTATCAATTACCTAACCCCGTCTAATTACCGTGTTTAGGTTAGTTAAGTCTTAATTACTTAACCTCATCTAATTACCAAGTCGGATTGGTTAAGTGTAAATTACTTAACCTCATCCCCTAATCATCTTGCATGGTTAAGTGTCATTAAGAAATCAAGTCCGGTCCCACTTAACCTACCCATTCGTGTCATATCGGTTAAGTGTCATTAGTCAAATTTACTTAACCTTATCATGTGGCATTAATTTAATTAATGCACTCTTAACCTCTCACATTAGACCTTGTTGTGGTTACTAGTTAAGCCGGGCGGGTCCGGGTAGATTTACACCACAACTTAGTCTAACCTCGGGTCTTAAGCGCGACATGACCAACTTCTCACATTGGATCCTATTGTTTGTAGCTACTAGTTAAGCCGGGCGGGTCCGGGTAGATTTATGCTACGAACTCAACCCAACCTCGAGTTGGCCACTTTCATGTTTAGCCTAGTGTCATGTTCATGGTCAAGTTTTCAAGCAATTGGGTAGACCTAACTTAATAGGTAAATTCCCAATGGGTAGACCTAACTTAATAGGTAAATTCCCAAGCCCATGTTTTTATGCATATTTACATGTTAACTTCCATGTTTATATTTCAAGTCATATTTTCAAGTATAAACACATGTCATATTCAAGTTAAGATTTCGCGACATGTTCATGTTTATCTAACTACCCCAAAGTCATGTTTTCCAACGCAAACAAAAGCGAGTCAACATAGTAAGGATACTACGTCACATATTGGCCTCAAAACATGCATGATGCCAAAAAGGGATTGGCTTCCACATGCACAACCTTGGCCAAAAACATGCATAGTGTCATAAGGTGATTTGGCCACAAACATGCATAGTATCTCAAGGGGATTTGGCCACAAACATGCATAGCATAAAAGGGGATTACTTGCATAAGTGTTCATGTCATAAACCTATCATGAAGGGATGAACATGCCCATGTTACTCATGTGATAAAAAGGTAAACTTGCATATTATCATAAGGGATTTCGGGTTCATATACTTGCATAGCCTCAAAGTCACATTCATGCACATGTTTCATGAGTCAAAGTGGTTTCAAGTGTGCATGCTAACATACCACAAGCAAAGGTCCAATCTTGCATGGCAAACTAGGTCCAATGTAACATGAATAGCATGGTTTAGTCGCTACAACATAACCCAAAGTCATATGTTCATGCTAAAGGGGCAAACTAGGTTCCCATAGGCTAACATACTCATGTTACTTTGCATTTTATCCCATGTCACATCAAGATCATCGTTTAAATCTACAAGTAGCTAGAACTTACATAGCGTGGCAAGAGGACTAGGAGCATGAATCGTTTTGACAAAGAAAGGTGGCTCCTTTGATGAAGATCCGTCATGAAACTCGCATAGCAACGTTGATTTGGCCTCTATTTGGTGTAGCAAGCTTGCACCTTTTGATTTGAACCCGATTTGAATGCATAGGCTCTAGGGATTGGAGATGGAGGCCATGATCAAAATTGAATTTGGCAGCACTTAGTTGCTAGGTTTGATTTTTAGGGATTTAGGTTAGGTTTAGGGTCTTTTTATAGAGATTAGGATAGTTTTAGGCCATAGGATTAGATCTAGGATAGATTAGGACCATCAGATCTCGGAAACTTCCAGAACCAGCCCAAGAACAAGACCAGGTGAGACAAACAGGTGCGCCAGGCAACTTGCCCCGGCCACCCCCTGTCGACAGGCAAGTCGACAGGGCTGTCGACTTGGTCTGGGCCCAAGTCGACAGGCCTGTCGACAGCCCTGTCGACGTGGCCTAGGCGGGAAACTTCCCGCCTAGCCCCAGATCTGATTTTCAAAGCTATTTCCGAAGTTCAAATTTCCAGAAATCTTCTTTGGGCCTTTAACGGGTCATACGGACTCCGATTCTCGAAAACTCGGACTCTATTTCGCGTATTTTTCCGAGACGAACGCAATGGCACTGACCGTTTCACTTGATTCAGAATTAATAATTTAATTCTGTCTTGATTCTTGATTTAACGTGTTGTAAAAATTCAGGTTGTTACATTCTCCCCTTCTTAAAGGATTTCGTCCCCGAAATCTCAAAGTTAGGAAGAACATATCCTACCATCCATCATCCATCTACTCAAACCATCATCCACAAGCAACCATTGTCCTTAGACGACTCCTAATACTTTATGAATGTATGCAAAACGTGTGTGTACATGTTCCTTAGCTAATGCTAATGATCAGGCCTGAAAAATCTTTTGAATGCAAAAATATGTTTAGTGCTATGAATCCATCATGTATGCAAATAGTCCTAGTCATATACACTATATGCGTGCACAAACATTCAACCATATGCAACATCCGCATGATAATACATTCAATTTCATCCATAAACAAGTATAAATACTCGTGCATATGCAATATGAAATGTGACCGAGTCGAGCTAATATCTAATGTAAATTCGCGCATCCACAAGCAACCACTTGCAACCATTTGCAACCATATCAACCATAACATGTTTCAAATACATGTTTACATCCATAGGGTTCTACCTAAGATTCCCTGAAACAGGGTTGAGAAGATAAACAAAACAAACTCCGTACGGGATTTGTAACAGAGACAGGACCGAGAGGATATCCATAAAAGATAGCCTACAAGCAAGCTCAACAGAAAAACAGGGATCGAGGATATATTCCCAAAAGAGATATCATGCACGTATTTAGTCTTCAGTCTCCTGAGTCGCATTACCTTGAGCTTAGTTCCATCGTGCCTTGACCGCCCCTTTTACTTCACGATTTCGCAGCTTCTTATTTCCTGTTTCCATAACATGAGTTGGAACTCATTTCCTCGTCGCCTCTCGTTCCACTTGCACTTATTCTCCTTCTAGAATACTTGGCGCAAACAGGACTGCGTACACATTATTCCATGCGAGCCCTCAAAATTCACTAGTGAATCCTGGACCTTGTACCATAAGGTATTCCACGTAGAAAAACTTTCTCTTGAAAGTAAACAAGTTACCGTGTGCACTTACTAGGGTAATTCCCATAACCCATACATAATCGAAGTAAACCATCCGTCTTATTACCGAACACCATTCGATCGGGTTTCTAATTTCCAACAAAGGCATCTAGGGATTCTAAGTAACTAATCATGACAGAACCCAAAAGGTTACGCGATACTTCAAGGGTATTACCAAAGCAAGCCAAGAGTCTAACTACCCTCCTTCTAAAACCGAGAGTGGCACCCCTTACTGGATAACCACTTCATCCCTAGAATCCATCCACAACTTATAAACATAAGCATTATTTCCAAGCTCAACACTTGATATAGACATTCTCAAATCCAAACAAGCCATGAGTAAATGGACCGATCTTCCAATAGGACTTGAGACAAAAACGGGATCCTCTACTACGCTAGTACTAAGGTGCAGAGACTCAACTATCGAAGCAGACTTAAAAGATGCGGTGATCAAAACAAAGTCCCGACAGGATGATAGAGAAGAAAAGCTAAACCTTTAACAAGATCGTTACCCTCCTTCTGAGGTACCCTAGAAATGAGAGCATACTATTGCCCTCCGAATGATCTTGTCCCTGTTCCATGATACTTAACTACCCGTCCCGTTTCACCATGCCAAAGGTACTCTCTCGTCATGGGTTTCATTGTTCATCTTTTTCCCTCCTTTTAGGACTCATCCATACCAACATGTTGCTTATCCCTGAGCTCGTATCCTTTATCCTTGTTCTTACTATCCTTTCATGCATAACTCTGCAACGGTCTCTCGAGAACCACCTCCATCGTACGGGAAACACTTACGCAGCTAGAAAGACTAGTCGCAGTCAAAACCACTGTGACTACAGATGGAGGAAAGAAAGGAAAAGAGATTCAATCAAGGAAACAAGGATAATGCTAATGGCCTTTGGGGAATAGCCTTTTTCTTTTTAAAAGAAAATTTTCTTGAAAAATGCTTCTTTGTAAACGGTTTTTCAAATAATTTTCAGAAGGTCTTTAAAAACTTTTGCCCAGTCTAGTAACCTTCTGCTCTGATACCAAATGTAACACCCCGCCTCCGCTAGGGTCACTCGCAAAGGAATGCACTAGCTTTAGAGGGGCATTATTGGTAAACATGCACAGAAATATCACAAGACAGAACATATAAAATAGCGGAAGTAAAATCGAACTTTCATAAATTCAATAATTAAGGTCTAAAGCCTTTTACATCAGAGTACATCAAAACCTGTCTTGCAATAGTAAAGAAGCATAAAGACTTTTTAATAAATTATTCCCCAAGTAAAAACAGTAAAGTAGCCATAGCCAAGAGAAGTCCAAGCCATCCATGATAACCTTCAAGCAGAAGAAGTCCGAACTAAACAGCATTGTTTCCTCCCTGAAACCTGGGGGGGGAAACGGAAGAAAAGAGGCGAAACAAAACGGGTCAGTCAAAAAGACTGAGTAAGTCCTATCTACTTCCAGTATAAAAACAGGTAAAGGTAACATGACATGCATAAACTGAAAGTAAACATAAGGATAACTACAAGATAGATAAACCAGGGTAGCCGGTAGAACTACTGTGGCAAGGTAAACTAAGGTATCATGATAAACTACGGTGTTATGATAAGTCAAGGTATCACATCGTCAGATTTCTATCGAGTACATTATCCCAAGGTATCTACCCCGTCTAACATCCCACGGTATCTATTATGTATATTCTTCCTAGTTCTAACATGTATATTTGCTCTACACCTCTCGTACTAGTATCCCTACCCGCGTCATGTGTTAACCATGAATGTCCCTTGCTCAAAGTCGTGTAATGGTCCATGTCAACCTAATATCGCATATATAGGTTACTCAAATCATATGTTTCTTTCCATGTATATAAGTTCAGTCCTTTGCCGTACCTCGTACGGGCTTCCTCATGTCGTATTATCCTTGAAATTGTTTTGACTGTCACCCTTGTTCTAGCTAGGCTCTTCCATATGAATCATCGTTTGGACTACTAGGACTTACGTCACCTAGCACCACTAGGGATTACGCTTACCTATTGCACGCTTTCGTATTTCGGTTTGGGTTAAACCACCTAGGCCACTAGGGATTACGCTAACCCTCAACCGCGCCCTTTTTCCCACGCATTCGTCGTGAATCGTTTTTCTATAACTGTATGCACATGTATCACATCGTGCCATCCGAGTCCTGTCACAGGGCAAAACAAGAAATACAGGACTCGTTCGGGAGCTTTAGATTTATCTGCCGATGCAGATACTAAGGTCTGCTTTTCTACGCGTGGCTATGGTCCCACGAGACCCCTCCCTCAACTAGTGAAAGGCAACACAAGAGAAAATCTTGCATGAGAACTACACTCCGGCCAGCCCACTTCCTACGGCCTACCTCACCCATAATTAGATAGCAATTATGGTCTGTTGGGTGTTCCCTGCCTTTCCATACGTACACGCTTGACTCAAGATGGTAGATGATCGACGAACTTGCTATCTCGGGCACCTTATGTATTCGTCGACTCACTGCTATCCACCCCAGTCTTTAGGTCGCTCGCATAGCAACCAAGGCATATTCTTGGTTCTTCTACCGCAGACCTCAACCTCTCGTGAGCCTAGTATATTGACCTGGCAGCTCACAGAGGGATCCCAAGAATATCCTCACGTTCCCCGAAGCCGCTGCTTCGTTACCCAGTTCGTTGGAGCCTTTATCTAAATCAGATAGCCTGCTCCTACACGCATACTTAAACGTTGACCTAACGTACCGGGTTACTAATCTATCTAAGAAATGGTCCAAATTTCCTTGACTAAGAATTATTACTTAGTTTCCCTTAACTAAGGTTTACCACTTAGCCTTATTTCCAAAATCCTTGTTAACTATGGTTATTTACCTAATCCTCCGAATTAGGGTTTATCTAATGGGTTAAGTGTCACTTAAGTTCATAACTTAGCCCGCCTACAAACCATGTCAAAATTGGCTAAGTATCCAAGTCCAAGACTTAACCCTACAAACCATGTGTCAAGTTGGCTAAGTATATTAAGCAATCCATAACTTAACCTCGTCTAATTATCATTTTAGATTGGTTAATTATATAAATTAACTTGACCTTGTCAAATTACCGAGTCAAATCGGTCAAGCGTATTCAAGTGATTCGTGACTTAGCCTTATCATGTTTTCACGTTATATTGGTTAAGTATGGGTTAACTTAACCTCCATAAATTCACGAGTTAGATTGGCTAAGTATAGGTCACTTAACCACATCCAATTAACGAGTTAGATTGGTTAAGTTTAGGTCACTTAACCACATCAAATTAACGAGTTAGATTGGTTAAGTTTAGGTCACTTAACCACATCAAATCATCATGTATAATTGGTTAAGTATAAGTTGCTTAACCCCATTAAATTATCACATTAAGTTGGTTAAGTATTGGTTACTTAACCTCATTGAATTACCAAGTTTAAATTGGATAAGTGTTTAACTTAACCCCATCGAATTACCGTGTTTAGATTAGTTAAGTGTGGATTACTTAACCCCATCTAATTACCGTGGTTAGGTTAGTTAAGTATCAATTACCTAACCCCGTCTAATTACCGTGTTTAGGTTAGTTAAGTCTTAATTACTTAACCTCATCTAATTACCAAGTCGGATTGGTTAAGTGTAAATTACTTAACCTCATCCCCTAATCATCTTGCATGGTTAAGTGTCATTAAGAAATCAAGTCCGGTCCCACTTAACCTACCCATTCGTGTCATATCGGTTAAGTGTCATTAGTCAAATTTACTTAACCTTATCATGTGGCATTAATTTAATTAATGCACTCTTAACCTCTCACATTAGACCTTGTTGTGGTTACTAGTTAAGCCGGGCGGGTCCGGGTAGATTTACACCACAACTTAGTCTAACCTCGGGTCTTAAGCGCGACATGACCAACTTCTCACATTGGATCCTATTGTTTGTAGCTACTAGTTAAGCCGGGCGGGTCCGGGTAGATTTATGCTACGAACTCAACCCAACCTCGAGTTGGCCACTTTCATGTTTAGCCTAGTGTCATGTTCATGGTCAAGTTTTCAAGCAATTGGGTAGACCTAACTTAATAGGTAAATTCCCAATGGGTAGACCTAACTTAATAGGTAAATTCCCAAGCCCATGTTTTTATGCATATTTACATGTTAACTTCCATGTTTATATTTCAAGTCATATTTTCAAGTATAAACACATGTCATATTCAAGTTAAGATTTCGCGACATGTTCATGTTTATCTAACTACCCCAAAGTCATGTTTTCCAACGCAAACAAAAGCGAGTCAACATAGTAAGGATACTACGTCACATATTGGCCTCAAAACATGCATGATGCCAAAAAGGGATTGGCTTCCACATGCACAACCTTGGCCAAAAACATGCATAGTGTCATAAGGTGATTTGGCCACAAACATGCATAGTATCTCAAGGGGATTTGGCCACAAACATGCATAGCATAAAAGGGGATTACTTGCATAAGTGTTCATGTCATAAACCTATCATGAAGGGATGAACATGCCCATGTTACTCATGTGATAAAAATGTAAACTTGCATATTATCATAAGGGATTTCGGGTTCATATACTTGCATAGCCTCAAAGTCACATTCATGCACATGTTTCATGAGTCAAAGTGGTTTCAAGTGTGCATGCTAACATACCACAAGCAAAGGTCCAATCTTGCATGGCAAACTAGGTCCAATGTAACATGAATAGCATGGTTTAGTCGCTACAACATAACCCAAAGTCATATGTTCATGCTAAAGGGGCAAACTAGGTTCCCATAGGCTAACATACTCATGTTACTTTGCATTTTATCCCATGTCACATCAAGATCATCGTTTAAATCTACAAGTAGCTAGAACTTACATAGCGTGGCAAGAGGACTAGGAGCATGAATCGTTTTGACAAAGAAAGGTGGCTCCTTTGATGAAGATCCGTCATGAAACTCGCATAGCAACGTTGATTTGGCCTCTATTTGGTGTAGCAAGCTTGCACCTTTTGATTTGAACCCGATTTGAATGCATAGGCTCTAGGGATTGGAGATGGAGGCCATGATCAAAATTGAATTTGGCAGCACTTAGTTGCTAGGTTTGATTTTTAGGGATTTAGGTTAGGTTTAGGGTCTTTTTATAGAGATTAGGATAGTTTTAGGCCATAGGATTAGATCTAGGATAGATTAGGACCATCAGATCTCGGAAGCTTCCAGAACCAGCCCAAGAACAAGACCAGGTGAGACAAACAGGTGCGCCAGGCAACTTGCCCCGGCCACCCCCTGTCGACAGGCAAGTCGACAGGGCGGTCGACTTGGTCTGGGCCCAAGTCGACAGGCCTGTCGACAGCCTTGTCGACGTGGCCTAGGCGGGAAACTTCCCGCCTAGCCCCAGATCTGATTTTCAAAGCTATTTCCGAAGTTCAAATTTCCAGAAATCTTCTTTGGGCCTTTAACGGGTCATACGGACTCCGATTCTCGAAAACTCGGACTCTATTTCGCGTATTTTTCCGAGACGAACGCAATGGCACAGACCGTTTCACTTGATTCAGAATTTATAATTTAATTCTTTCTTGATTCTTGATTTAACGTGTTGTAAAAATTCGGGTTGTTACAAAGAGCCCTGCTCCTCGTTATGTTCATGCTCTAATTCCATTATTCCTGTATCAATTAGTAAATGAATATCACTTAATTTGCATATAAAAATGTAAGTTTAAGTAATCTTATCCTACTGTCATTATCTTCATGAATCAAATACATGTGAATTCAACCCCCAGTGTGTGTAGTCATAATTTGTAACCCAAAAAAAACCCAGAATACATGAATATTGCATTCTGTCATTCAGGAAAAATATTTGCATTTTGTCATCTATAATCTTAACTAGTCAGCTTACATGAATATACTGCATTTTTTTTCATTTATAATCTTTAACACCTGTAATCTTGACTAGTAAGCATATATGAAAACTCGAAATTAACTTTCAACAACGTGACAAACAATGGTAAAATAATGAAGAAAAATGTACTCTATAATTACATAATTAAAAAAAAATGATATGCCCCATGATATACTATATAATTTTGAGAAATGCACAAAGACGCAGTAATCAAAAAACCATGCCATCAAAAAATTAGCATTAGAGGTTATATGACAAAAATCTCATTCTTTGATCACACCAATATACAAGGCTCAGTTCCATTAAAATATACATTTGGTATATTAATGAATTCAGCGGTTCAATTCCTTTGATCACACCAATATACAAGGTTCAATCCCATTAAAATTAGCTTAAACTTGTGCAAAGCAATAGCCATACCTGACCTTCTTGAAGTTGCAGCACCAATGCAAGAGAAAACCAATTTGTACAGATCATTTATATGTTAAAACATAAAAGCAGCTATAAACATGCAGATAGATAGGATTAATTTCATATTTGGTAAAGGTTTTTCAACATATGCTTAACCACTTTGATCTCTATTTTGAAATACTGCCTCAATGTATGTAGGTGTATGAGATGTAAAACTAAGGTAAATGAGGTAGTGGATTTTATTTAATGCAGGAACAACAAAAAAATTGGAAGAAAATAAAATACAATGTAGTGGTCATAACATAATATTTTAGTCTTACATTCAACTTAATTTCGACAAAATTAGTGGAATGGTCTTTGAAGAGAAACAAGATATAATGTAAAATAAAATAACATAGTCTGCTAATTACTCCACTATCCAAACCCCTTCATTATGATCAGAACGTGAATAATTTGCATTTAATTCGGCTTCTTCTTCTTGAAGTCTTACGCCATTGGAGAAAGGTGGATTCTCATCAAATTGATTATACTCTTCTTCATCTACCACATCACCAATCCCAACAATGCGTCTTTTACCGGGAAGAACAACAGACCACTTATGATCAGCTGGGTCGGTCACATAAAAAACTTGTTTTGCTTGATTCGCCAAGATGAGTGGATCATTATCACGACTCACTGCACCAAAGTTAACGAGTGTGAATCCATGTTCATCCACTTGTACAGCACAATGGTTGTCCGCCCATTTACATAGAAATAGAGGGATAGCGAATTCTCTATACTCAAGTTCCCAAATCTCCTCAATTATCCCATAATATGTCAATGTCGCATTTACAGGCCTATTATCTTTAGCACTAGCAAACTCTCTTGAAAATGCTACAACACTAACTCCGCTATTTTGCATTTTACTTTTCTCATCTTGGCGCATAGTATAAAAGACAAATCCATTAATATCATATCCTTCATAAGATTTGACTTGAACTCGAGGCCCATACGCCAACCATTTTATTGTATCGGATATATTATGATTTGTTTGAGGCCGCTGTTTCAATACCTTGGTTTTAAACCATTTGACGAAGGAACGGTTATGTTCAATTGTCAACCACCTTTCATTCTTTGAAGGGTTCTTAGACTTTAGAATTGCCATGTGCTCCTCCAAGTACGGATTGACCTCACTAAGATGTTGCAAAGCAAGTAGCTCTGCTTTATGCATCATTTCATCACCAATTGAAGTCGATTTTAACCCAATTGTGCCTTGACCATCAAGTCGTCCTTCATGCCGAGACTTGCAAAGTCCAATAGGTTCAATACCTAGTAAATATTGAGTAACAAATTCAATAACCTCCTCTGCTACAGTACCTTCTACGATACTAGCTTCGGGTCTATATTTATTCTTCGTTTTCCTTTTTAATGTTCCCATATGCATTTCAAACGGGTACATGTATCTCATAAACACAGGTCCACAAATCTTAATTTCTCTTACCAGATGAACAACCAAATGCACCATAATATCAAAAAATGAAGGGGGGAAATACATCTCCAATTGGCATAAGGTAACAATAATTTCAGCTTGCTGATCATCTAACGTATCAGGATCGATCACCTTGCTACAAAGTACATTAAAAAAGATGCAAAGCTTTGTAATAACATGTCTAACGTGTTTAGGCAATATACCTCGAATTGCAACAGGTAAGAAATGTTGCATCAACACATGACAATCATGAGACTTCATGCCATTCAATTTCAAATCCTTCATTGATACACGACTGCTAATGTTTGAAGAATAACCTGTCGGAACCTTGATACCACGAAGGCACTCACATAAACTAATTTTTTCATTTTTGGACAATGTGTAACACGCAGGAGGCAAATATGTACGCTTACCCTTCTCCACCGGTGCTAAATCTTTCCGAATACCCATTCTTAGCATATCTTGCCTAGCTTTCTCACTGTCCTTTGTCTTACCGGGTATATTCAAGAGTGTTCCAATGATACTGTCACAAACATTTTTTTCTATATGCATTACATCTAGACAATGCCTAATCTGTAAGTGTCTCCAATATGGAAGATCCCAAAATAAAGATTTCTTCTTCCACGAGCCTTCTATAAGAGGAAAAGTTTTACCAAATGTATTTTCAATATCCTTGACCCGTTCATAAACTGCATTTCCTGTTAATGGCAAACGAGCAACTCCACTCTCTGTCTCCCCATTGAAAGGCTTCTTCTTCTTACGATAATGATGATTGATAGGGAGAAATCTACGGTGATGCATATACACATTTTTCTTACAAAAATGCAAACGCTCAACAACCATATCGTCTTGACAAATTGGGCATGCTTTGGCACCTTTTGTACTATAGCCAGACAAGTTACCATACGCAGGAAAATCATTTATGGTACAAAAAATCATGGCGCGTAATGTGAAATCAGTTCTGGTATATGCATCAAACACACGTACGCCTTTATCCCATAAAAGTTTTAGATCATCGACAAGAGGAGCTAGGTAAACATCAATGTCATTTCCTGGTTGTCGTGGTCCTGAGATTAGAAGAGATAACATGATGTATTTGCGCTTCATAGTTAAGTGCGGTGGCAGATTGTAAATCACCAAAAGAACCGGCCAAGTACTATGTTGACTACTAAGATTTCTAAATGGGTTTATGCCATCTGTGCAAAGACCAAGTCCGAGATTCCTAATTTCTTCACCAAATCTAGGATACATTGTATCAATGTTTCTCCATTGTGGAGAATCAGCCGGATGCCTTAATAACCCATCATCTTTCCTCACATCTGCATGCCATCTCAAGTTTTTTGCGTTTTCTTTGTTGGCAAATAAACGTTTAAACCTTGGTATAATTGGCAGATACCATAATACCTTTGCCGGAGGCCCTTTTTTATTTGAGTTGTTATGAACATTCCCTCGCGGCTTGTAACGGGATAAGCCACATTTGGGACACTCATGCATGCTCTCATATTCATTTCGATACAATATACAGTCATTTGGACATGCGTGTATCTTTTTGTACCCTATACCAATTGGACATAAAATTTTCTTTGCTTCGTAGTTAGAACTAGGAAGCTCGTTATCTTCCGGAAGCATGTCTTTCAAAAGTTCCAACAGTGATGTAAAACTCTTATCACTCCACCCGTGTTTTGCTTTTAAATTGAAAAGCTTGAGCACAGCAGATAATACTGTGAACTTCACACAACCAGAAAATAATGGCTTTTCAGCATTGATTAATATTCTTTCAAAAATTTCTGGATCTTTCATCATATGTTCTTCAGCATCCCGAAACATCTCATGAACACAATCATTTTCATCGTTCACCTCATTATTCACGTTATCTCCTTGATCGCTCTCATCAATCGGGTGATCCCTAGAATGAGTTCTGCTAAGTAAGCTTTCACCATGCCATATCCACCGTGTATAATTATCTTTAAACCCATTACGAATTATGTGATCCTTAACATGCTCTATGTTACACAATCTCCTCCTATTGTTGCAACGTCTACACGGACAACAAATAATATCTTCCCTTGTTCTTAATTGATCATTCAATGCACAACTGATGAACTCTTCTATTTTGTGTAAAAACTCATTTTCGTTGCATTTCAAGTTGTACATCCAAGTATGATCCATGTGCAAATGCTAGAGAGACTGCACACAAAAAATAATAAAGAAAATTGAATCAGAACTGATGAACTCTTAAGTTATATACTTCCCCATATAACTCCAATTATACCATGCAATAACTTCCATCCATCATACTACTATATTTAACCTAATGCTGACTCAATATTTGAATTGAGTTATCGTAAACTAGGTAGGCATTACAATTAGAAGTTTCCTTCATGATAACGGATGAAATCTGAACCGTGAATTATATAATCTAATTTTGTGAATTGACTATACTAATATATCAACTTCTAGCGTAGTATGTACTTGGTTAAACTTTGAGTTCTTTAATAATTATCATTATCAAGGCTTAGTGTATAAAATAATAAGGAAATACATATTTATTACAATTTGTGGCATAAACAATGTATTTAGATCAAGAATGAATTTTGACAAGTGAATTAACTATACTAATATATCAACTTCTAGTGTAGTATGTACTTAATTAAACTTTGAGTTCTTTAATAATTATCATTATCAAGGCTTAGTGTATAAAATAATAAGGAAATACGTATTTATTACAACATATATTTCATTTAATTGACAAAAAAAACTCTATCAATTTCTTATTATTAATTTTTGCATATTTAATTTCTCATTTTAATGCTTTGGACTGGAATTTTCCAGGAGACCAAACATCTTTTGAAATATACATCTAGGTCTGCATATAAAAAAAACAATCTTTTTATAGGAAACATAATAGCTAATGAACTGTCCATTTCTCCTTCTTTATTATTTAAGAAAAAAAGGAAAAAGTAACATGATTTGCACTGATTTTTCACTTAGAAAATGCATGATGTTCTTATGCTTGTTGAATCTCCAAATATTTACTGATTAATCATATTATTATTTTCATTGCTATGAAACACTTAAAAACTAATTAGCATTGAAAAACAGAACTTGTTATTAAAAAAAAATGCATCCTCAGAGCATATAAATGTAATCATCAGAAAAAAGGGAAATAAAATCATTATAGCTTATGAACTGTCCTTTTCTTCTTATATTTTTGAAGAAAACTTAAAATAACATGATAATGCATGCTCTATACTGTTGTATGAAACTAAAGAGATATTGGTTTTTGTTTCTTATAAAACGGATAAGTAAACTTATTTTTTGAAGAAAAATAACATAAATAATAAATGATTTATCTCTTTCAAAGCATAGTCTGAAACATACATCTTTAACTTACTACTTCTGAGTGTAGATCCAGTTTTGTCCCTGTACATATGATAGTCTCCTTGATAGATAAAAGTGTATGACCGTTGAAAACAAACATCAAAACAGGTAGTCGAAGTAATTTAACCACCATATGTATGTTAACATAGATAAAATAAACCGACTGTGCAATTTTCTTATTCCGTTAAAAGGACGAAGATACATTTCAAGAATTTTAAAAGGCCTACTAATAATTAAATGTAAGCTATCAAGCGTAGTACATGATCAGAAACCATTTCACAAAGTTCAACACTTAACAGTTATCCCAGGTAAATAATGTAAAGGAATAAAAAAAATACCGAACAACACATAATTAATTAACTTAACATGCGATGGCCTTGGAGTGATAAGGGATAATCACCTAAATATAACGAGTAACAGCATAACAAACTAAAGCAATGAATTGCATATCTGATTCCAACCAATCAATCTGTTCACCAGACTCATCAACTTGTGATTTTAGGAGTAATTTCAGTGAGCATATCATTTACGAGATATTCATGGGATGTAAACCTGCATTGTGAGATGGAATGCAAGCAGTTTCATAATTTGGATAAGGGGCACTTCGTGGATTCAAGAGAATTATTTGAGTAGAAATCTTTTTACCTGATTCATTTTTATGTTGCGATGTTCAGGCTAACGCTTCAACATTTTGTGTTGATTTTGAGGCAATGCTTGGTTTTGCTTTACCAGTCAAAGCTTGTTTGGGGTTGTTATATATTTGGTTATAGCTTGTTTAGCCCTCGTTTCGACACGTACTTTGCATATATTGGTTTCGATTCATAAAGGAAAGGATAGCCTTGCACTTTAAAAACACTTTGGAGTTATACTGAAAGTGGCCTTAATGTAACGAGAGCCGTTATAAATTACGCCGGCTTAGTAGCTTTTGTATAATGTGTTCTGACTTTCGACTAGCGGAAAACTAGTAAGATAAAGGAACATTGGATTGTACTTATAGCAATAAGTAACGTAGAGTGCTAACGAGGTGCCTTAGAACGCTCCTCATATCAGTGAGCATATCATTTACGAGATAATTTCAGTGAGCATATCATTACAATTAATTAATCATAATTGCAAATGGTGTATCTGAATTTGAAATTCACAAAATTTGGCATCAAAACAAATAAATCAAGTGCGAAAATCGCAAATAACTGTAATGTTTTAAATGAAAGTGGATTTGTTTAACATATGTAAAATCCGTGTTTAAATATATAAACATATGTTTGTCTAAACCATAAATATCAAATTCATATTTCAAACAGAGCGATTAATTGATAAAACTTTGCATTTGATGATTTTTCAAATATTATGTTAAACAAATCATGACTCAATATAGTAATATTTTTTCAACTAATTTGAGGAGTATATAAGATATAATTGCTTACACTTATGATTGTGCGGTCTACTTGTTATATTAGATTATCCAAAAATTTAACTAGGGTAAAAACTAATTTAGTTAAAATAAATAATCATGGACCAATGTATAAGCCCTAAGCAGACAAGCAACCCTGAGATATTCATTACAATTTAGTCTACCATAAATTAAAAAAAAAAAAAACAGGTTGTATACTGTATGACGGATATCTAAAATGCTTTTAGAGAACATTACTAATATTTCTTTGATCGTGTTCGTACATGTAAATACCCACTCTCCGAAATGATTAAGGGAAATTTTATTTACATCCGCTAAATCTATTAGTTAATCCACCCAAGATTTTAGGAGTAATACCTATTTTAATGGTCTCTCTAGTTATTTAAAATCTATTAGTTAATCCACACAAATTATATCTTTCAATCTTTCATTACCAGGCACGTATACATCATCTACTTTTATCTTTCATTCTTTTTTTCTTCAACATGCATGGTGTGTTTCAGTAGAATTGATAATAGTTCGGATATAAGCCTACTGTTTCAATATTATTACAACCCAGCAAGAACAGATCATCTGATATTTACCGAAATATCACAACCCAACGAATGATATATAGCATGCAAAAGAAGATGATAACAATTCTAGAACAAGCTAAACTAAATTTTAATCTAGCTTTGATGATTGGTGCAAAACGAATATGATGATGCGTTGTTCACTGCATACAGCCACAAGTACAACATACAATACAACCATGCGTTTCCTATTGTATGAAGCAAATGGCTATATCTACTAAAAGGTCCAAGAATTCAGATGGGACGCTGAGGTTCAATCCGGAAAATCAGAAAACTCATCCGTATCCACATCCAAAAAGCTGGAAATGCAGATGTGATACGAAGACATCCGCATCCTAAAATTATCAATCCAATTTTTTAAAGATTACATCATAAGTTATGTCTATTTTAATACAATTAAATACGAGTTCGAAGTTTATATTAAGCGCAAGAAAGGCATATCAACTACTGAAAACTATTAATTATCATTTTATTTATTTATTTTAATACTTTAATAATCAATCCGTCTGAAAAAAAGTATGTTGAAGTAAAAAAAAAATCATTTACGTTTCATGATTGATTAGACGTTAGCGGATAAGATAATTATTCGATATATGTCTCTATTTGTGGATACGCATATCTACCATCCGAAAATTATTTCAGATTTTGATATAGGTTGACACTATCTGCATTCCGAAGTATTCACTGACAGACCTACACCCGTCAAGCGCTGTGCATTTAGATGCCAGTACACTACCCGATAAATAACGGTGAATCGTTATCCTAATTTAACAGTTCCATTGTGCAAAGCAGTAACATGAATAAAAAATAGTAGAATGGTTGGAATTATTGAATCTTTGTACAATAGGCTGGGTTTAAACATTCAAATTATATATGCAGCTCTCATCTAACCAAAATACAACCGTTGTTACAAAAACATCGGTATATTATCATAAAATGATACAGAAAATATGTATGGATTTGAACATTGAAAAATAAAGCATCATTTGAAATTCAAACCATGGATAGAATATACAAATCAGATAGGAAAAGAAGTGAATAAATGAAGCACGTGATAAAAGTTACCAGTATGACACAAGAATGCAAATACAAAGTGCAGCATATGAGTTTACAAAATACTGAACCCACACAAGGTACATCGAATATATGACACTACGTTGAAATATGAATCCCTTAAATATACACATTGTCCTATATGAATTTAGTTAAAATGACAAATAATTTACTTCTGCCTATCACACCATCCAAAGATCTGTATGTCCTTTAACCCGAAAAGTCTCGGTCTGTCACGGGAATCATAAAGTTGTTGAAACTTGAACGTATCTGATTATCCAGTATCGTTCAAAGCATGGCTTTTATAGTTATGCACAAATGCTATTATATCATAAAGAGTACCATAAAGAGGAGTTCAGTATTACCTTATTTGATAAGTAATCAGATTCAATTTAGAGCATGACGATAACACTAGGTCAATAAAATCATATTTTCTTTGTTAGACAATACTAATAAGGGAAGATAAAATTGTAAGGAGAAGCAGACAAATGGATATTCACTTTGAATTTATGGCTTCTCCCACAGATAGCGTAAATAGACAATCTCAAATGGAATAATTTGGTGCAACAAGTAAAGGTAAAGTTGCGTAAACATAAAAGGACAAAGATAACCAATGAGACTGCTCCTGCTCTAGATTCAGGAAGCAACTCTCTTAACTGATTTCATGTTATTGTTATTTTGGAATGTTAGGGGAATAAAATGCTATTTCTTACAATTCATGAAATGGCTAATCGAATTTAACCTGGATGGGCTTTTGAATGTGACAATGATCATCAAAAAAAGAAAGGTTTATAATCATGTGGGACTTGCTTCAATGGCAAAATTATGTCATCCATGAGAATGAGCAATTCATCATTTGCAACTTAAAGTAGACCGACTGTCTTGAATTCTTTTGTACAATTGTGTGCACACGTAGTGTTCGAGAACAAAGAAAATATCTTTGGAACTACATTAAGAATCAATCCTCATAGATTAATCTATCATGGATCCTAACTAGAGACTTCAATGTTGTTCTTTTAATGATGAAAGAACTAATAATGATTCTTATAATACATAGTTCGATAGTAAATACATCCTTCGATAGTAATTTTGTGGATTGTGTTCGCTACTGCCTATAATCTCAACTCGGCATTAAGGACATGGTATTGACTTAGGTTTGCACTCTTACGATACTGTAATTAAATAAAATTACACATCTCAATCCAAATCGAACCAAATCAATCCAAATCGTACCAAATCAATCAAAATCGAACCAAATAAAATTGTACATATAAATTGAAATACCCAAATCGAACCTTAAAAATTGACAGCGTTATACGTCTTCAACTTTGCAGTGACTAGAATCGGAAATTGGATTGGAATGAACGTAGGCAGAAGTAGATCGGCTGCTGCTGGAGAGATCAACGGCTGCTGCTGGAGAGATCAACGGCTAATGCTTGAGAGATAAATTGAAATACCCAAATCGAACCTTAAGAATTTTTAATTTTTTTTGTTTACCAATTTCATTGAAACTCGCGCAATTTTTTTAGTGTTCCCTCCACGATGGCGGCCTTTTTTTCATTGTTTCCCTCCATATCATATCTGCGTCTGTTTAAGCCCTGACCCAGACGCAAAGCCCATATAATTTGTGGACCCGCGGTAAAGCCATGTTCCCCTCAATATATTTGCATCTAACTACAAAGGAAAAGATGCAATTATTTAATGTGTATTTGCGTCCACCTATATAAAAAACAGACGCAAATAGCTCATTCCTACCTACCGCATCTGTTCACAAACATCAACAGATGCAAAAGTTGGGGGGCTAAATTTTGCTTTGGCTTATTTGCGTCTAATGTTGCTTAGAAGCAGATGCAAATTATACTATTTGCATCTGTTGCTTGTACATCAGATGCAAATGAGGAGACACAAATACCGTGTTTTGTACTAGTGGACCTTGGTTGCAAACAAAACTGGTGCACCCCATTCAAATACACTTCTCCAAATGAATCCTTTTCCCTAAAGATCACGAACTTGCACCTCTAACACTCGCTGTTACTTAGGTGCCATCCGCCTAAGTGGCATAACGATAGGTCTAGCATCCTTAACGAAATCGATTCTAAACCTAATCTTGTGATACGGCGGCAAACCTTTAACCTCCTCAAAGACATCTTCAAACTCATTTGCGATCAGCACAAATAACAGGTCTTCCTGTGGAATCACAAGCGAATATAAAAAGCTCACGAGGACACCATTTTCGGGCTTACATCAAAACAAAACCCTTCGCCCTTGCACATCCCCGACTCTCACCTCAAGCTTCTCGCAATTCACTCTTGGTGCATACCTCTTGAGCCAATCCATACCCAAGATAATCCCAAATCCAACGAAGTTCAAAACAAAGCAATCAGACACAAAAGAGAAACCACGACTCGATAACACAAGACCACAAGCATACAAAGGCTGGATGAACCCCCAACTAGATTAGTCACAACCAAGGGTCAATCACAAATCTCAGGTTCCAAACCATAGCGGCACACAAGCTCATTACAAATAAACGAATGTGATGCTTCAGTATCAAACAACACTCAAACTGAAACACCCCTAACTGAAAAAGTACCTTGGACGATGACACCCTTCCCTTTCTCCTCTGGAGTAGGAGCCCTTTAAGAAGATGACACAACCTCCAAAGCATACGCTTTCACAATCTGCTTTCCCTTAGCTGGTTTTGGACAATCCTTCTTATCATTCCCAAGATTTCAACACTTGAATCACTTCTTTCCATCTTTAGGATTTTTACATTCATTAGCAAAATGGCCCTTCTGTTGGCAGTTGTAGCAAACCACCTCACCTTTAGGTTTCTTCTTGCCATCCTTTCCTTTATGTTGTTTTTTCTTCCTTTTCTTATTGTTATTACCACCCTGTTGTGGTTTCAGGACTTCCTTGGCTGTAACAGAAACAACTTCTTTTTCTTTGGTAAACAAGCTTTCATGTCTCACAGTTTTCTCTACTATTTTCTCATACGGGTCACCCAGATGATCAACCAATGGTCTCCCAATATAGGTATCCAAACCCATAACAAACTTCTTGTTCTTTTGATAAGGAGAGCCAATATACGAACGAGCATACTTGGACAAGACATCAAAATCAGAAACATACTCTAGCACTGGTCGACCATTCTGCTTCAACTCCACAAACTTTTTGAATTGAACAGACTTCTGAGCGGTAAAGATGAACTTTGCCTCAAACTTAAATTGTTCCCATGTTATCTCTTCTTTCGGAGTTTCCAAAATGACAGATTTCAACCAATCCATGGCTCTGCCCTGCAATTGTCTCGATGCAAGCTTCCTCTTCATTGTTTCTTCGATACCCAAGTCTCCAAAAATCCGTACACAAGCATCTAACCACCTTTGAACCTCTTCAGTCGGCTCTATCCCCTTGAACGGTTTTCCTCCCAGAGATGTGAAGTCCTTGCTTAGCTTCGCGAAGTCCACAGTCCTGGGGACCTGCACGTGAACTCCTACCGCGACTGTATTTGGAGCGGGAGCCCTCCTCATGGTCACTGCCATCATGGCCATGAATATAGCTGGACAGTCTGGTATACAGCCATTTCACCCTCCATAAACAGTCTCCTCCCTAGCAGCGTGTCTCGATGGTCGACGACTCATTCTAAATCTGTAATATAAAATGATTAGCCACTTATGAGAAAAACTGCAAATGGAGTTCAAACACTATTATACTATACATTAATATATGGTATACATCCATTAGAAATCTACAAATATGTCTCTCATACGTAATTACGTCTTCAAACTTTGGCTATAATCGATAACCAGAGCTCTAATACCAAATGTGACGACCGCCCATAACTCCAGCACTTAATAAGAGGAATTATGCATTGAAAGACGTGTCATGTAGCTATGGACGATCAGAGTAACAAAACACATGCGGAACCTGTCGTATAACTCATGGCATAAGGATAAAATACAATAGAACATATGCAACAAGCAATAATAGTGAAGCAAATCTAAGCAGAATCTTAAACCCTTTCATAACACAATGAAATATCCATTACAACTTTTGATAACGCTATAAGAGTCTGCACAATGAGCCTCACTACAACACTCAGGGAAAAGAAGAAACAACAAGTACTAGATATAGCAAATAATACGCCAGCTTCCTACTTGTTATCGTTTAGCAGCAACATCCTCATCAAGAACTATCACCTGTTACCTGCTACTTAGTCTGCCCATCCAAAACCAGATGAACATCCCAAGGTATTAAGAGGAAACATAAAACCTTGAGTCGGACAACAGTATAAATGAGCAATAAAACAACTATCTAACATCATCAATGAAGTATATGAGATAGGTAAATCAACAAACCAATCTACCAAAAACTGGAGAAGAACTCAAACCATCTTCCCCGCATCTGATAGTGACAGCCTCTACAAACAAGCATTTGAAACAATTATACATTCATGGTAATCAAAAGTTACTAGACAATAGTAATCATAGCAACTAGTTATATCTCACGTAAACCATCCTAATCGAGATCAACATCACTCAAGCACAAGCCCCAATAGCCTAAACCAACATCAGACAAGCACCCAAGAAACATCTTCTTCGATGTTAGACAATTTACGTGAAACGGTACAAGCAAAACAACCAACATTCACGACTCTGGCAATCACCGCCTATCCAGCTTCGAAACCATTGTTAATTGTATGATGGCCAACCTTGTTATACGTTAAAGGCTAATGGTAACCCTGGTTCTAGCAAAAACTCCATACGTCTTTCACCTATACGTATCTAGGCCTTTCAACGATACCCAGGGTACTCGACCAGTAACCCTGCAGTCTTTTAGGTGCCCCTATTATACCCTTGCTTTGAGCCAGCTAGAGCCTACGACAACGATAATCTCTCAGCCTTCAATATCTCTAGTCGTCCTTCCTAACGGTTATTCATAGCTCAAGAAACCTCTCAAACAACCATCATCCATCAACTCACCACTTTGAGTCACCTTCACATTCATTGCATTTCAACGTTCAGCGAACGCGTCATAATGCTTCGAACATTACTACATGAATTTACTTGAAAGTCACAATCTTCGTCGATCCAAAATAACATCAATATTTGGTTACACTCCACGGCCTGACTCACCAGATCGTTCTGACCCCACGACCCAACTCCTTCAGGTCGTTCCACGACCCAAGTACCCAATCGCCTGATGCTTCAAAGCTTCCCACGAGCTGACGCCTCAAAGCTCTCAGCAACCTAATCCCTTCATCACATAGGACGACCTGCCTTACACCATAATAGACTGACCTAACCCATAAGTAACGACCCGAAACCAACGATCCAGACCGACCCGCATTCCTTCACACTAGCATGCTTTGTACGACCTGAGCTATGCACGAACGACATGCATTGCATCTAGGAAGAATAACTTGCTTCCTCTAAAAGCCCAATGACCTAAGCATCAGCGGTCTGAGCACTTCGAAGCTCCAAGTTGACCCGATCTAGCAACAATGATCCAACTTTACCAAGCACAAAAGGATCATCTATCCATTCAATCTCCTCTTGCCACGTCATCACCAACCTAAGCACCCATGACCTGGTCCTTCCCCAACGACCTACAATCCGGTAACAACGACCCGACTCCTTTCGTGTTCTTCAAGCCATGCGACCTATCATAAAAATGACCCGACTCCAGATCCGACTAATCTAGCTCCAAATTTGATCAAATCATCACCAAATGAAAACATCGATGCAAATAACTCATCCAAATCATCCAATTCAAAAATCAACACTTTATGAAATCGTCAACAACATCAAAATGGCGATTATTCATCAATAGTCATATAAAATTCACTAAATCATGATAAATCAATGAATAAACTAAAACAATGGATCTAACTTGCATAAACATATGAGTTAACATAAGAGTTTAGCGATTTAGTTTGCTAGATTAGATGCTATGGTGATTTAAGTGAAATTATACTTAACATGATATAAATCTTGATGAAAACAATTTAAAATGATGAAAATAAGATCGAACAACCCATATACTTGATTGAATCCATGCGAGAGATGCTTATCACTCACCAAATCTTTGAACAATCTTAAAAACAATGAATCACAAATCCGAACAACAAAGATCTATCTTCAAACCTCTTGATTTGATCTGATCTCTCTTCAGTTGATGTAAATCTAGTTTTACTGGATGTAGATCTTCAATCTTCACATGTAGACCCAGAATTTTAATGGTGGAAAGGTGTATGTAATTGAGCAAGGAACATTGCGAGCTCAACCAAATGAGAGAATGAAGAAAATAAACTATTCCCCATGCCTCTGTCCCCCTATTTATAGCCTCAAACCAGCCCACTAATGGGCCACCCCAAATTAGCCCATTAATGGTTTACAAAACTTGGATAGAAAATTGTGTAGCACTAAAACAACGATTTTCCCAAAACCTATGAACCAAAATTTTAATGTGGCCACTCTACGGAATTGGCAACACAAATTCCTTTTCAATGAAATCCATCTCAACACCTGATTCGATCCTAGTCAAAAGTTATGCCCTGTACAAAACCGATAGGGGCATGGTCACAAATAAAATTGGTGAAAATTATGGACATGTATCACATCCCCATAAACAATATATCAAAGTATGTGAATAATCTAACCCTCAGGAAATTAAATAAAATTATTTTACTGTCCTCCGATACGTAAAATGCAGGTTGTTACATAAGTTATATTCAAATGAGATTTGTTAAGAAATTCCAATGTCCAAAACCAAAGCAAACTCTGAGAAGAGTTCAAAGCATGGCCACATGGGTTAAGCTCTTGAAGGCAAACGGTCAGTGAATTTTTCATTGCGGTTGAAGATACTTTGGGAAAATGCTCGAAGCTAATCCGAGGTTGGTTTATACTGGCCTAGAAAAAATTTGGTTGTTCTTGTAATACGAAGTTAATTAAGGATGGAAATCAAGACGAACATACCTTTTACTTAACTATAAAAAGCGGACACAAGAACAGAAAATGATTCCAGTTTGTCTCATAACGCCGGCGATTATTCTTATGAACTTGTTTGTTTTAGCTTTCTTCGATTTATATACAAGGGAGATCAATTTTAGGTAGAATGGTAGAGTTGCGTTCTTTGTCCAAGGTATTGTTTAATTTTGTGTTTTGATCTTTTTTCTATCGTTGATTTTTGGGTAGAATGGCAAGATGGGATCCAAATCATTTATCATATTTCTCTTCAGTGTACGTTGGTTTTTTCAGGGTTTTTTGAGAATTTATTACATATTTTGTTTACTTTTTTTTTGCTTCCACTTCCTCTTAATTTGGATTTTCACTTCCCTGTCTTGTGTTGTTTAACATGCAGTAGCTTTGAGTTGTACATAATGTATATGAGAGTTGAAGAAAACACTGATTATCGGTTTTGATTAGACGACGTGGTAGCATTAAGGATGTATCTAAGGAGGATATGATGAGGGAGAAACCATGGTACAAGCATTTGAATGAGCCACTTCATATTCTGGTTGAGGCAGAGCTACCTGTCGATAATATATATTCCCGCTTAATGCAAGCTCGTGAGATACTCGAAGATCTACTCAAACCAGTGGATGAATCACAAGATTTCTTCAAGAAGCGGTAGTTTAGAGATATAACTCTCATCAGTGGAACTCTGAGAAGCATTGAAGTGGCAAGCATGTCTAGCTCAGTGTCGCCTTTCAACACCAACAAAAGCATTGGAACGAAGAGAGCCAAGACACTTGGTTAAGTTAACATCTCTCCACAATCGGGAGTGCATTTAAGATGCTCTCATGTTTCCCCTGAACAAAATTTTTACGAGGTTTGCTTGGGGGCATTCGAGCCAAGATGGGTCTTAACTAATATTATATGTCTTGTGCCAGTGAGTCGATCATTTGTAGTTTAACAAGTCAGATCCCAAGTTTATCTCATTGTGGTACTTAGTGTAAAATTGTGTTTATTATGATGTTGATTCTTATTGTATATATATGTTGTAGCTTGTGTATTGAATACTAGTTATATTTGATGCTATTAAGATTTGGTATTGTTTGCTTAAAAAAACACTTTTTGTTCTTTTTTCTAACAACATGCATATTCTTATGCAACAGGTTTTAGATCACTGCACTGAACTTGCACCAAAAAGATAAATGGCGTAAAGATTTTGTTGTCTTCGACTACTAGTGTACTCCTGTAGAATGTGCATTTTTTGTGTCGATAACTTGTGCATGTACTAAGTTGCTTTGTAAAGGTTAAGTATGTAATAATGCGTGAAATGTTTTCTAAAACTTATTATTTTTAATACCAAAAATTTGAGTATTTTAATAAATTAGTTTGCAAATAACTGTAATGTCTGATTTGCTTATGTAGTATTGTTTTTTAGTGTATTGTTTGTTTCCGTTGCAAAAGATGTCTAATTTTTTTTTTAAAAACAACGCAACTTTCAATTATAATTGTAATAAAGTGCATTGCAACTGTCAGAAATAGTTGTAAAAACTATGAAGTCACAATGATGCATAACAGTTGTAGTAGGTATTATTACAAGCATTTATAACAGTTGCAGTAGGTACTAGTACAAAGGTGCATAACAATTGTAAAAGATTTTAGTCTATTACAACTTCTTAATATACGACAGTTACATCACCGTTGTAAAAAGTAATTTACAATTGTTTTTCTTCGTTGTAATATGGTCAATTTTTTGTAGTGGACTTATCTTTAACCACATGGAACTTGAGTTCAGTTGCACTCGAGCCTTGAATGATCTGGCTATGAGGAATTAAGAACGTGATGGCCTTATCAAAAGGCAGATCAACATTAACATATAGGCAGATAGGTTTTAGTGATCATGGTTCTGTATCCAAAATTGGTATTGCACTGTTAGGATGACGTATCAACAAATATTTACTTGGACATGTAGTTGTTATTTAACTGAATGAATTTTTGGAACATAATCGTAGTCGTTATTAATCTTACAAATAACCAGTTAAAGGCATTGTTAGACTATTAATTGGAAAGGTTATTCAAGAAGTATTCTATTTGATGGAGAAAATCGAGCATCGTTGTAGCATCAAATCAACCGGTGTCCTTGCTAGTGATGGTTGCTTGGATTGAGTAATTTTTGTTATGGTCCATTATGACTATTTGAACATTGAGTGTTTAGCTTATGGTTTGGTTTAATCAATATATGATCAATACTAACTCAGAAGTACTATTTTGATGTTTATGTTGAATTTGTATTGTATTTAACGACCTAATATGACATTTCTTTGTCCATCTTGAAATTAAATTTCAAGTATAAATGATTTAACTTTCTATTTTTCTGCAATTTAGTACACCATCTCAAGAAGCATAATCCTTTTTCTACCATTTTGAGGTATGGTCCTTTTATATATTCTCATCCACCAATTTGAGATATGTATTTATAATATTTTGGTTGTTATTTCTCCAGAACTTTAATTACTTACAGGCTGTTCGACGCATCATTTTGCTCCGTTTACGTAATGGACGCGTCCGATGCGTCCGTTGTAAACAGGGTAAAATGCACCGTTTGCCCACCGGACCAACTTTGGTTTGTTATGCTTGCGTTAGATTAATTAGTTAATTAATCAAGTTTAATTAGTAAATTTAAGTGTTTTATGGCATGCTAACAGTGGTGCGGGTTCGAAACTCGGAATGACATGCTAAGAGCTTAACATGTGCATACGCTCAGATCAGCCACTTATGTGGTGCTCGCAGATCGGAATAGGTGCACTAGGAAGTGTTTTACGACTCTGGTTGGTTTCCCTCCTGAACAAATTCAAAAAAAAAAGTGTTTTATAAATTTTAAAACTTAATAACTTATGCAAATGAGATTTGTTTGACACACGATTTTTTGTGTTACGATCGTATCAAAGTGCTCTACGTAATGAAGTTGGTTTGAACTGAATTGGAGTAATTTATAATGTTTTTATTATACTAAACACCCCATTAACATATTCCGCTTAAATGATCTGCTAAACGCGCCAAACACATTCTCCGTTAATTCCTGTTCTCCGCTGAAATACTCCACTTCCGCTTGCGCCAAACGCACCCTTAGGTTAAGCAACTGAATCTATTACTTACACCTAATAACATGACTTACTACCTGTCTGACGTGGAATGTTCTGCTTATTCCTTTCGCTTAATACTGGAACGCAGTTCCTTCCCGTACTTTTTTTAATTCCCAAATACCTCACATGACCACAACGTGTGTACTCCTATTCCTCCACTTTCTCATTTCCACTTCCCTTTCTCCTCTCAATAACTGCTCCGCAGTAGATCAAAATAATCTCCCTTTGCTGTGTTCGTCGTATCTACTCCTCCTAAAATCCCAATGTTGTCCAACATTATCGCCATTTCTAAATTCATACCCACGATCCCTAATTTCATCAACCCTAACTTATCCCACGATGCCAACCACGCTGAAATCAGGTAACCCGTACATTATTATCCTCTTCAATCGATTTTGTGATTTCCTATCAGCGATCGATATCTTTACCGACTACAGGTAATTTACCGCTTAATTGGTGTCCCTTGATGATTAATTGTTCTGATTAGATATCAAAATTCAAGTTATTTGAAAGCTTTATTGTTACTTACGAAGAATTTGACTTCCGTGCAACTTACTTTTCACCATTTTCTCTTTCATGCAGTACGTCTCTGTATATCAGAGCTTTTTTCTAGCCATAACTGTTCCAAGCTTCAAAATTTTATCCCACAAATACTCAGTTACATGCTGGATTAGTGAAGGATTAGTGATGGACACTACATGAAGAATCTGGTCATCGGCTACACGTACAGTTACCTTTTTTCTACATATGTACCAATTTTCTGACTTCAACATACCATGCACTATATCTTTCATGTTATTTTTATCCCAGCCTACTTATTTGCTGGTTATAAGGCAGATTGCTGAGCAAGCAAACAAACCGTTTTCACCTATCATTACTGAGTTATAAAAATTTTATAATTCCAAGGTTGAGGACAATAAATTTAGTTTCAGGCCAACTATTGCATTGCATAATGTTAGACCCAAAAGTGGTTCTAACACCCAAATTGATTTGAAACAAGATAAAATAAGACATAAATAAAAATGAACACACAAGATTTATAGTGGTTCGGCGAACAAATGCCTACGTCCACTTATTCTTTACTATATTCAATAATTCAGTTGCAAATACAATGATAGATCCACTCGCAACTCACTTTTATTCACTCAATTGAAATAAACAAGAAATAGAAGATGATTTGGATTTTCCGGGAATAATGGAGTTCGGGTGTTGGAGGTGATTGAATTCTTTTTGTGCTGAAAAAAGATCCTTCTCTTTGTCTCCAGGTGGGGTATTTATAGGTGAGAATTTGCTTGAGACTTCATCCGGGTCGGGCCACGTGTCATCCATCGCATTCTCTTCGGGTTCGGATGAACTATCAGGTTGACAACACATCAAAGAGATGAACGTTAGGGGTAGGAATCAGTCATAGCCGGTCCGGTTCTCCAGGCTATTTTATAGGAGATTAACCTGGATCATGGGTGCGGGTCGGAGGAGTGCAGGTTGGGGGTCGGATCGGAATACCCGATCCGAACCGGAGTGGCTTGGACTTCTCTCCTTCTCTAACCTACTCCGCTTCGCTCCAGCGTCGTGGCAAGCAGATGGCTTTCCGATCCATTTGAGATTTATTCGCCTTCCGATCCGATTGGATATGCTTTGCTAATCTATCCAGTAAGAGATCACCGATCCGAACAGAGAGTTCTATCCGATCCGAATCGATATGCTGCTCTAACCCGATCCGAACAGAGGGCTCCATCCGATCCGAACAACTGCAGCTATCAATCTGAATTGTATGCATTCCTCCAATCCGAACCGAAATCTTATACTTAAACATGTCCTTCGATGGTTGATTTCTTGACTTTGTGTTGCCTAGTTCACAAAGTAGGCCAACATTTTGCCCCCTCAAAGGATGCTTCTGTTGTACGAAGCGTGCTTTGATGTCGTTTTAACTGCTAGTCCTTGAATCAGAACAGTCAGGAGGAATGCACAGATTTCTTATTCGGTTCAGGTGTTAGAAGAATGCACATTTTCTTCATTTCTGAGCAAACTTGGGAACTCTTCTCGCCATGTAATGCTTCTTGCAGGTATGCTCCTCCTTTACTCTCCTTCTCTTCAATTCGAGTCGGATGCTAAATTAACGTGTGAAATTTCCACTCGGTTCGGATTCCGATCCGAAGCGTTTTCGTGGATTTAGCTCTTAGACATTGGGCCTTCAGAGAGAGTTGTGCTTCTGGGCCTTCATTCCGGTCCGAGCGGGTGAGAAAGAACAGGAATACGAGGAGTCAACACCAATCCTTATATAAATTCACTACTGCCTTCATTCTTTTCTCCTTCTTTTCTGTTGCCGCTCCCAACCTTAGTACTGAAAACGTCAGAAACTCGAATATTCTGAAACTATTCCTCGTAGATTTCTTAAATCGAACACATAGGTAGCTCTTTAATCTCGAATAGCTTCATAGTAACTGCTCTTGATTTCAATTTGTGTTGGATTGGGATGGTTTAGTCACAGGCTTCGCTTGAACTCCATGTCGTTACTGGTGGATGCGCCATCACTTCGAGGCGTTGCGAGGCTGGAGAGGGCAAATATTTGCCCTCAACGGTAGCTTTGGTGATAAAACGGATGCGTTTGCGAGTAGGGGGGAAAGAGGAAGAAGATGAGGAGCGTGGTGACAAATTGGAGCTGGTTCGGGTAGAAGACGAAGGAGCGAAAAGGAAGGAGAAAAAAAAAGGGATCGGTCCGGGTTTCATACTTTAGAAAGAAGGGAAGGAAAGAAAACATCGGTTCGGGTCGGAGAAGTGAATGGGATGAGAGGTTAAAATAAACGGACCGGTTAAGTGGTGCTGGTTCGGTTCGGATCAGGTCATCCGATCCGATCAGATCAGTCCTGCTTCCGAACCCATTATTTTCCTCGTTTTGAACCGACCTTGCCTTGATGAAGCACCCGAACCGACTGCTATCTGTATTTGTATTGACCCAGCCATCATATGCATATCCGAACCGAACCGAACGTATCAAACTTGGCACATAAAGACTACCCAACTAATTCAACTAACACTTACTCTAGACGAATATGCCTCGCGGACAGTTAGGATAGTGCCTTGAGAACATAAACGAGAATCAAGAACAACTCGGACTATCACTTTCTCTTTAAAGCTTCGTCTTACATTGCTGTACTTTTATTTTGTATTTTCCACATTTGCTGCACACACTTTAGTTCACACACATACACAAAAAGGGGGACACGGGATAATTTACTCTAATCCGTGCTATTGCTTCTTCAATAGTTCCATGACAATGAGGCCCAGACGCTCTTCTCGTCTAGCTGAGAGAAAAGAAGCTCCAGAAACTTCCAACAAAACCACTCTCGAGGATATATCTTCTTCATCTGACCCAGAATGGGACAGCGAGGGTCCGGATTACGGAGTTGGTCATCGGGAAAGCGACGAAATGTCCTCAGAAAGCGAAGTTTCCCTAGGCTTTGAGGAGGAAGGAGGGATTGGTGATCATCGAGCACCCGATGAATTTGACTCAGCCATTATATTGGAGTCACCTCCAGATTCCGTAGAATCGACAATTGACAACGACCGACTTGTGAGAATTTGCTTGAAGTATGGAATAATGAAGAGAGACACTTTAGTGCCCTCACGTTCTGACCGTCCCCATAACCCTCCAGAAGGATATATGACGGTTACTCGACTGATGTGCATGGTTGGCGTCATTCCTCCATTCTCGCCTTTCATCGTTGACTTCTTAAGACAAATGCGGATTGCCCCCATGCAGTTGCATCCCAATTCATATGCCTATCTGCATACCTTATTCATAGCATATCGTGAAATTCTAGGCGTAGAACTCACGTTCGACGATGTTCATTTCTTCTATAATTTCAAACATCGGACTAGAGAAACTCCATCTTTCTGTTACTTTGAATCAGTCCCAAAGAGTAAGATAATCTCTACGCCGTTTAGCAGTAAAGCTGGAGATTCCAGACTAGAGTGGTTCTATATAAAGCAACAGTCTGGATGCGCCAGGAGATGGACAAAATCAAGTAAAGCATTGATTTTCTGAACCCGGACTCTATACACTTGAATCATCACTCTGACCTGTTTTCCTTTTTTGTTTGCAGTCGACAATCCCAAACAGATATCAAACCAAGTGTTCTTTGATCGGATGCACCGTCTTCTCAATGGCGACCAAAAATTCCTGACCATTGACGAGGTCCTTAAAGATGAGTACCTTCATTTTCACGGGCTGCTATCCGTTTTCCGTAGCATCGGTCATGGGACGGTCCCTTATGCATATATTCCTCCAGTGGAAACAGTTCCAGAGATAGGAGAAGGCTCGGGAATTCCTGCAGCTCCTCTTCAAACTTCACCTTCTCCCTCTTCCACTCAAGATGATGAACTGGCTAATCTGGCCAAGAAACATCGTGAAGGGTATATTGCCCCCGAGGAAACTACCTCGCTAGACAAATCAAAATCTTCCCAAGGGTCGCCACTTCACGCTCCCGAAGGGGATGTTCCTAGCACCGACGAGCACATATTTCAGGGTTTGGGGGATCTCCCCTTACCCGAGACTATATATACTTCAGAAGATTTCAGGAAGGACCCTTTAGTCTTCACTTCTTCTGAAGAAACTACTCCTGCTAAGGCCAAAGAGCCTGCCCGCACCAGTCTAGCTTCAGACTCGGGTTGGTTGGGGGGACACACACACACCACTTAGGATGCACTTTATACCACAGCATTAGCATTCATTGCACCTCTTTCTCCATGAATCCATTGATTCTAATCTTCGCTTATTTTATCGTGCAGGTGCAATGTCTCGGTCCTATTATGATATAAGAAAGCTTCGTCGCAGCATGTCCAATCCTCCTCAGGATGCCGAGTATGATCGCCGGGATGATCGTGGTAGGGAGGAAAGAAGACCCTATGATTCCTATCGATCTCGACTCTCACGCTCCCGCTCACCAGTTCGACCGGAACAAGAAAAATACAAGAGCTATCAAGGTCGTAGGGAGGAGGATAGACCACAATCCAGGGATTCCACTTCCTCCCATGAAAAGCGGAGTAGAGAGAAAACTCCTCCAAAGGAAACTGGGTCTAGAAGTAAGCAAAAGGTCCCTGCTACTAAACGACCCAGGACAGACAAGGGTTCTACAGAATCTTCTTCAGGAAGGGACACTGAACTAACAATCCTCGCTCCTCCTCCACCAGATGCGGGAACTGCAGTAAGGCTGGCATATTTAAAGGAGCAATTTCCCGAGCACTACTTCGAGACTTTGACCTTTCTACCTACCCTTGAACCTATTTCTTCTAATTGGGCAGAGGAGGCCAAGGCAAAAATCGATTTGGTGGAAAAACAATATACCGAGATGTTCAAGTATTCCCGCAATCTTTCTAGAATCATCCGCACTCTTATGACAAATGCTGACTCGATGCAAAAGACTGCAGAGGAGGATGCTAAGGCCCTAAAAACCTTAGGAAAAGATTTAGAAGATACTCAAGCTCAACTAGCTATCGCTCAGAAGAACGCTTCTAACTTCAAACAACAGTTTGAGGACATGCAAAAGCGCTATCATGATTTGCTTGAATCCCACACTCAGGAGCGTTCTGAGTTGAAGAAACAAGCTGACGAGGCCAAATCAGAGGCTGCTAAGACACGCCTTGCTTATGCTGAGCTTGAGCAGAAAAACGTCGAGTTAGCGAAAAGGAGTGCTGAGTTAGAAAAGAAAAACGCAGACTTGGCTTCAAAATTGTTGGAGGCGGAAAACAGGGCTGCTCTGGCTGAGGGCAATGTGGAATGCGCTATTAAATCTGCGGAGGAAACCCGCAAACAACTATCAGAGGCGGAGGCTGATATTCAGGGCTTCGGCGAGCTAATGATTGAATTCTTCGCGCACATTATTCGTCGTCGAAACATTTCCTGGATCGAGGACTATCCATCCACTCTGGTTCAAGTGTGGAATCAAATCGTCGAGTGGGAAAAAGAAGAACTTAAGGTCGATTCCCTCGATGAAGATAAGCTGATGGAGAAATACTTGAGAGACGACGAACCGGAGCGCCTAGCTGAAGGGCGCCGTCTAATTGCTGAGGCCATGGAAGAAGAGAGGCGGAAGTCTAAACAGAAAACCATTCCTGAAGCTGGTTCCTCTTCTTCTGCTCCTGTAACTCCCGAAGTAGAAGGGTATGATCCCGAAAACCCGGGAATTCCCCGAACAACTTTGCTATCTCCCATTCCTGAAATAACTCCAGAGGTAGTAGTCACCCCCGCTGAAAAGTCTTCAGAAGGTATCCCTATCTTTTCTCCTCAATTTGTCAAGGCTGCTACTACCTTTGGCTACATGACTGAACGTTCGATGAGAAATCCTTTGCTCTCGCCTGAGTTGATAACCGATGTTTCTCATTTTGTAGGCGTTGAATCATCCGCAAAGACAGATGTAGCTCAAGGAGCTACCGCTGGGACAAAGCCCGCTGATAGGGTCAAAGAAGGGGAAGACAAGGCTGCTTCAACAGACCTGGGGGAAAGAAGTGAGCCAACTAAGGTCACTACTCCCCATGATGAAGAAATTATTGCAGCTTTAAAAGACGACGGAGGAGACGAGGGGCATGATGAGGAACCGGAGGTTACAATAACCGGGGAGTCAAGAAGCGCCGATAACGTTACCTTGGCGGCCATGAAGGCCGATCAAGACAAGCGCTTGCAATTAAAGGCTGAAGAATTAGACCCTGAGGTCCTCAAGCCCCTCGCAGTTGTGGATGCAGGTTCAAGGTTAGTTGTTAAGCTCTCAACTAGATCTATTACCGAAGAACTTGCTAAAAAATCTTCTCTTGATTCCAGTGCCCCGCCCTCCGGGAAGAAGTCTGCTGGCTCCAGTACTACATCTTCAGGGAAAAAGAAATCAAAGCGAATCTTGACTGAAGCCGAGAAGGAAGCAAAGGATGCGGAAAAAGCTGCCAAGAAATCGAAGGCTCATCCCAAACCCAAATAGTGGGTTCCCCTGTATCTTTTTAGCATCTTTGTAAACCAATAAGTGCTGCTACACCAGCAGCTTCCGCTCTTTCTTTTTCAGTTATTTCCCTGTACAAATTCATTCATTTGTAAATAAAAATAATTCACTTTTTGCAATGTTTATTTGTTAGCAGTTCTGCACTTATGTAAAAATGCATATCTATAGTTATGAAACAAAGTTGTGGAGAGGGGAGATATGTGTATGTATATGTGTCCCCAGTCAATCTCCATAAGTTATTCAGTGCTTAACCATGCAATCTGAATGCTCCCGATTCTCTAACGGGATAGCATTTCCTGTGTCATCAATACCTGTTGTTTTTCCTGGCATTTCTTTTATACTCTCTCTCATTCTCTTGAGAGTTAGAGTTCGAGTTCAGTTATTTGTTTATTCCCCGGTCGTTCAACGGGAAAAGATTTCTTTCTCGGCGCTCGGTCGGAGACGCCTTTATACTCTCTTTCTCTCTGGAAAGTTAGAGTTCGGAGTTGAACCTCTTTCTCAGCGCTCAGTCGGAGACGCTTTTATACTCTCTCTCTTTCTCTGGAGAGTTAGAGTTCAGAATAGAATTTCTTTTTCAGCGCTCAGTCTGAGACGCTTTTATACTCTCTCTCTTTCTCTGGAGAGTTAGAGTTTAGAATAGAATTTGTTTTTCAGCGCTCAGTCTGAGACGCTTTTATACTCTCTCTCTTTCTCTGGAGAGTTAGAGTTAAGAATAGAATTCGTTTTTCAGCGCTCAGTCTGAGACGCTTTTATACTCTCTCTCTTTCTCCGGAGAGTTAGAGTTAGAATGTCGTTTTCTCATTCTTTTATGTCTTATTGCACAAATAATCATTGTGCCTCTTTTTATGTCCAAACTGTTTCAACCTTTTTTAGGCTCTGAGTTATCCTGTGTTTTATAATCACAACAGAACAACTAATGAATGTAAATGCATAAAAGTAAATAACACACAATATTTTTATAGTGGTTCGGCTAAATCGTAGCCTACGTCCACTTTATAGTCCTTTATTCATATCATCAGATTTTCCCAAGGCAAAGCATGTCTTGTTACAGAATCCACAGTAAAAATAACAAAAAATATAGCATTTCTAATCCAAATATCGCATTAAGTGTTGGGCATTCCATGCTCGAGGAACTTCTTCGCCATCCACGGTCGTTAACTTGAAGGTTCCTTTTTCAAGTTTCCGTTGGATGACAAAGGGTCATTCCCATTTTGGGCCGAGGTGAGGAAGGGATGGAAAAACTCTCTTTAGTACCAAATCTCCTGGTTCAAAAGTCCTGAGACGAACTTTTTTATCATAATAGCGTGCCATCTGACGCCGATGTCTTGCTGCACGCAAGTCTGCTTCGTCCCTTTTCTCTTCGATTTCATCAAGAGACTCAAGTAAAAGTGCCCGATTCGTCATCGGGTCATAATACGTCACCCTGTGGGAAGGAACTTCCAGTTCAACTGGAATTACTGTTTCTGAGCCAAAGGAGAGAGAGAAAGGGGTATGACCGGTAGCTGTTTTGAACGTTGTTCGGTATGCCCACAAGGCTAGGGGCAATTCATCAACCCATTTTGCCTTTGCACGCTCTAATCGCTTCTTGAGGATGGATTTTATTACCTTGTTTATCGCCTCTACTTGCCCATTAGATTGTGGATAGGCAACTGCAGTATATCGTTTGTCTATCTTATATTTCTGGCAAAAATTTCTGAATTCAGTGCTATCAAATTGGGTCCCGTTATCAGTAATAATCGTCCTTGGAATCCCGAATCGGCATATAATATTTCTGACCACAAAACTTATCACCTTTCTTGTGGTGATCTTAGTCAAGGGCTCAGCTTCCACCCACTTTGTGAAATAATCCACGGCTACTATGGCATACTTAGCCCCTCCTTTAGCAATCGGTAAAACTCCAATGATATCGATTCCCCATGTGGCAAATGGCCAAGGACTCACCATCGATTTAAGCTGGGTTGACGGTGTCCTGGGGATTTTGGCGAATCTTTGGCACTTATCGCAGCGTCGTGAATAATCAGCTGCATCTTTGTTGATCGTAGGCCAGAAGTATCCGTACCGCAATATTTTCTTTGCTAGAGTTTGACCTCCTGTATGATCCCCACACTCACCTTCGTGCACTTCTCTCAGTACACGTTTGATGTCGTCGTGTGCGATACATCGTAACAGGGGCATAGAAAATCCTTGTCTATAGAGAGTATCGTCTTGCATAACATATCTGGCAGCTTTGCGAACTACAGCTCTTTTCTCACTTTTCTTCGATGGGAGTGTCCCATTCTTAAGAAAACTCTTGATTGGAGTCATCCATGACTCCTTCTCTGGTTCCGCTTCATGAACGAATTCAATTTCCATTGACTCAAAGCTTGGCGACTCCAACGTTTCAATTGGAATTACCTCAGTCTCTTCTGGATTGTCGGAACTAGCCAATTTTGCTAGTCTATCCGCTTTCTGGTTTTCTACCCTGGGAATATGTGTTATGTTGTACCGCTCTAAGCTATTTAATAGCTCTTTCACTTTCTTGAGGTAAGCGACAAGTCGAGGTCCTCGAGCCGCGAATTCCTCTCGTACTTGACAAACAACAATCTTAGAGTCACAAAATATGTCCATCATTTTTACTCCGAGGTCTTTAGCGAGTTTCAGCCCGGCAATCAGGGCTTCATACTCAGAGTCATTGTTTGTTGCCGAAAATTCTAATCGCAGGGCGTAATATAACGACCGTCCCTCGGGAGTGACTAAGACAATTCCAGCTCCGGATCTTCGGTCATTTTTAGCTCCATCCGTATATAACTTCCACGGATTCATCTCTAGCTTATCCTCGGATTTGACCACTCGGTCATTGATTATTTCTTCCTCTGGAATGGTGAACTCCGCAATAAAGTCTGCTAGAGCTTGCCCCCTGATTGACTTTCGTGGTTGAAAATTCAAATCAAACTGGCTTAGTTCTATGTTCCATTTAATCAACCTTCCCGACGCTTCGGGTCTTTGCAACACCTGTCTTAACGGCTGATCGGTGTATATGGTTATTGGATGGGCTTGGAAGTAGTGACGAAGTTTTCGGGATGCAATCAGGAGGCTGTAAGCAAGCTTCTCGATCTTTGGGTAGTTGCGCTCTGCCGCTGCTAATTTCTTACTCACATAGTATACTGGCCTTTGTACTTTGTCTTCTTCTCGAACCAGAACTGTGCTGACAGCGTGAGCCGAGACTGCTAGATAAACAAATAGTTCTTCGTGATCTACGGGCTTTGATAAGATTGGCGGTTTCTCTAACAGCTCTAACAGATTTTGAAAGGCCTCGACACAATCGGGAGTCCACTGGAAGTTTTTCTTTCCCCTTTTTATCAAATCAAAAAACGGAACACATTTATCGGTGGCTTTGGAGATGAATCTACTTAGCGCCGCTACCTTCCCTGCCAGACTTTGGACGTCTTTAATTCTCCTTGGTTCTTTGATATTTCTAATCGCCGCTATCTGGCTAGGGTTGATCTCAATTCCTCGGGAACTCACAATGAAGCCAAGGAACTTTCCCGACGCCACTCCAAATGAACATTTTAAAGGATTCAATTTCATACGGTATTTTCGCAAGATACCAAACATTTCTGCTAAGTCTTGCGTATGACTGGAAGACTGCTTTGATTTAACAAGCATATCATCCACATAAACTTCCATAGTTTTTCCTATTTGATCATAAAACATTCTATTTACCAACCGCTGATAAGTAGCTCCAGCGTTTTTTAATCCGAATGGCATTACAACATAACAATATAGCCCCAAATTCGTAATGAAACTTGTATGCTCTTGGTCTGGTACATGCATAGGAATTTGATTGTATCCAGAGTATGCATCCATGAAAGAGAGAAGTTCATGACCTGCTGTCGAGTCTACAAGCTGGTCAATCCTGGGAAGTGGGAAACTATCCTTTGGGCAAGCCTTATTTAAATCTGAAAAGTCAATACAAGTCCGCCACTTTCCGTTTGGCTTTTTTACCAAGACGGGATTCGATATCCAGTCGGGATAAGTCGAATCTCGAATAAATCCATTTTGCTTCAATTTCTCTACTTCCTCTTTGAGAGCAGCCGACCTCTCTGGGCCCAGCATGCGTCTCTTTTGCTTCACAGGCGGATGCTTCGGATTTACATTCAATTTGTGACTGATAATGGAAGGCGATATCCCACACATGTCAGCATGGGTCCAGGCGAACACATCTAAGTTTGCCTTCAAGAAGTCCGTCAGTTCTTCAGCACGACGTGGATCCAATTGGGAACCAATCTTCAAAACTTTCGTCGGATCAGCTTTATCAACAGGAATTTCCACTGTCGCTTCATTAGGAGTTGCATTCCTGGCCTCTGGTTCCTCGTCTTTTCTAGGATCCAGGTCTTCAGGCGTTCCTTTTGGCAACTCCCTTGGGTTCAATCTCTCTAATTGCTATGCCGAGTCCCCCTTTGGGGGAGATGAGGCATCCTTACTCTCAGCATTAACTCCTTTCATCAACATCTTCAGTTCGGCCACATAGCAGGCCCGTCCGGAAACCTGATCCCCTCTTATTACTCCAGTCCCGGCTTCGGTTGGGAACTTTAGTAACAAGCACCAAGGGGCGATACAAACTCTAAATTCAGCGAGGGCAGGTCTCCCTAAAAATGCGTTATATGGCGAATCTACGTCCAATACTACGAACTGAAGCATTCGCACTCTTCTACGTTCTCCTTGCCCTAGGGTCACGGGCAACTCTATATATCCCATGGGAGCTGTCGTCGCTCCGTTGAAGCCTCTAATCCATCCTTCACAAGGTTTCAGATCTTCGGGCTCAAGCTTCATCTGATCAAATGACTTCTTGAACAAAATATTAACGGAACTTCCGTTGTCTACTAATACCTTATGGACCAAGGCCGGCCCAATAGTGGTAGTAATAACCAACGGATCATTGGTGGGAGATTGTATCCCCGTGTTGTCTCGGCTGCGAAATACCACGTCATCGAACATGGTTTTTTGTTGTTTTATAGGGGTGACATCTTCCAAATCGTCACCTTCATTCACATCTAGATGCTTGGCAGCATTCACATATTGGTCCATTGACCTAAAACTTCGGATTGCCGGGTGAGGTCCGCCTACTATGGAGTTGATGACGATCCCTTTACCTTTCTGCTGCGCGGTAGGCTTAGGAGCAGGTAGGATCGGTTTTGGAGCCTGCTCTCCTTGCCCCCTGTCCCTCGGGGCAACCTTGTACTCATCCAACTTTCCTTCACGCAGCAGCTTTTCAATTACATCCCTCAAATGCCGACATTCGTTGGTCGAATGTCCATGCGTTCCGTGAAACAAGCAAAATTTCCCTGTCGCCATTTCTTTCTCGGTCGAATCACGAGGTGGCGGTCTTTTGTACTGCAACACATTGTACGTATCCAGGTAAATATTTTTCAGGGTGTCATTCAATGGTGTATAGTTCTCGTAGTTCTGGAATCGGGGCCTTTTGTTAGGGTCGCTTCCCCTATTTCTGTTTCTCCTGTTACCGTTCGAATTACGGTTGTTGTTGTTTCCACCATTTCCAGTATTGCTGTTTCCACCCTTGTTTCCTACATTTACTTCAACCTTGCCAGAACTATCCCCAGACTGCTTCACGGCAATATTATTTTGCACATTCTCCTTTGAAGCTGTCTCAGACTTTCTCTTCCGGTTTGCCCTGGCCTCCTCTCGTCTTAAATAAATATCGGCTTTTTCGTAGAATATCGCCCTTGTGGGGGGTGTCTTCCCAGAAAGGTAGTCTCCAAACTCAGATTCAGGATCAACTCCTTCCTTCAATGCCATCAGAATAGTGGGCTCATGCGGGTCACTGACCTCAGTTACAGCTTGGTTAAAACGATCTAAATATGCCCTTAAAGACTCTCCTGGTGCCTGTTTGATTCTCGACAATTCAATAACACTCTTGGACTTTCGGGCATGTAGTCGGAATTGGTTCATGAAACGCTCGCTTAGTTCTTTGTAATTAGAAATTGAACGAGGAGGAAGTCGGGTAAACCAGAATAATGCCACATCTTCTAGGTAGATTGGGAATGCTTTGCACTTCACTTCATCAGGGGCAGCAGCGGCATTCATGAGCCACGAATACCGCATCAAATGCTGTCCTGGATCAGTCCTTCCGTTATATTTGTCCATCTGTGGCAAGTTAAAGCGTCGGGGAAACTGGAAGTCTAGGATATCGTCAGTGAACGGAGTATGGCTTCGCTCAATGCCATAGTCTTCATTTGTATAATTCCGGCTCTCGGACATAATTCGGCGAACCATTGCCTGCACATCGGCACTAGTTAGGGGCTGCTCAGGTTCCCTGGCCCTAGTGTCCGAGTTCCTTCGGGGCTCTTGCTCAGGAGATGCCCTTCTTCTTCGAGCTGCCTCTGCTCGATTCCTTTCCCTGTGTTCCCGGTCGATCTCGGGAAGAGGGGACTGGAGTCTTTGCCCCCGAGTGGGGCTATCGTTTCCTAATGCTCGTGCGATATCCTCGCGAGATCCCAAAGATCCAAACGTTAGCTGCTCCACGTTCTGAGGTCGTTCGAGTGGTCTTCGTTCACGGGGCCTCTCTTCCTCGGAAGATGAAGATTGATCTACGGGTGTGTGACGAACGGTGATGGAGTTCTCTGCCGGCGGAGCTCATTGATCTCCCGACTCATGAGCCTCATATTTTCCTGCATCATGAGATTAGTGCGCTCATGAACTCTCATAGCTTCCCTCGTGCTCTCAAGCATATCAAGCAAGCGCGAGAAATCTCCTTGAGTGATGGGAGCAGATGGATTGACCTGATCTCCAACCCTGGCAGCTGGAATTGGAGCATCCGTGGGGACTCGAGTAGATGTTCCAGCTTCACCAAGCATCGGGTCGGAACGGAGGTAGGAAGTCGGGTCGGATCGGAGCTGGGGTGCCTGGTCGGATCGGTGTGCAGCGAGCAACTCGGGTCGGTTCAGATTGGGGGAGTGCACTGCTTCAGAGTCTCCTACCCGGATCGGATCGGAGCTTTCCCCTTGCTGTCGGTTCGGATTTTCTGCATTGATTCTTCCTGCTGCTGAACTCTGCCCCCGCGACCTTGTTACAACAGCATGTTGCTGATCTTCGCCAGCTCCATTTCCTTGAACAGACTGAACTTCCTTGCCTTTTCCTTTGGCCATGAGTCTTTGACAATTACTTTAACGAATGCAAGAAAGCGGAGAAACTTAAGGATTCACTTCTTTGAACTCAACGGTCCAAAAAGTAGAAAGAGATCCCGGAAAATAAAGAATTTAGATGAGGTTTCTCAGTGAAAGCACCAAAATGTTAGACCCAAAAGTGGTTCTAACACCCAAATTGATTTGAAACAAGATAAAATAAGACAGAAATAAAAATGAACACACAAGATTTATAGTGGTTCGGCGAACAAATGCCTACGTCCACTTATTCTTTACTATATTCAATAATTCAGTTGCAAATACAATGATAGATCCACTCGCAACTCACTTTTATTCACTCAATTGAAATAAACAAGAAATAGAAGATGATTTGGATTTTCCGGGAATAATGGAGTTCGGGTGTTGGAGGTGATTGAATTCTTTTTGTGCTGAAAAAAGATCCTTCTCTTTGTCTCCAGGTGGGGTATTTATAGGTGAGAATTTGCTTGAGACTTCATCCGGGTCGGGCCACGTGTCATCCATCGCATTCTCTTCGGGTTCGGATGAACTATCAGGTTGACAACACATCAAAGAGATGAACGTTAGGGGTAGGAATCAGTCATAGCCGGTCCGGTTCTCCAGGCTATTTTATAGGAGATTAACCTGGATCATGGGTGCGGGTCGGAGGAGTGCAGGTTGGGGGTCGGATCGGAATACCCGATCCGAACCGGAGTGGCTTGGACTTCTCTCCTTCTCTAACCTACTCCGCTTCGCTCCAGCGTCGTGGCAAGCAGATGGCTTTCCGATCCATTTGAGATTTATTCGCCTTCCGATCCGATTGGATATGCTTTGCTAATCTATCCAGTAAGAGATCACCGATCCGAACAGAGAGTTCTATCCGATCCGAATCGATATGCTGCTCTAACCCGATCCGAACAGAGGGCTCCATCCGATCCGAACAACTGCAGCTATCAATCTGAATTGTATGCATTCCTCCAATCCGAACCGAAATCTTATACTTAAACATGTCCTTCGATGGTTGATTTCTTGACTTTGTGTTGCCTAGTTCACAAAGTAGGCCAACACATAATAATTTCACAGCTTCCGTAACTAAGAGTCTATTCCCCCTTTTTTTAACTATAAATTTAATTACCATTACTTCCAATTTTTGACCAACATTGTAATTCATGAAATTATTTACATTCATCTGCATAGCATTTTTTAAAAACACCGAATAGATTTACAAGAATTGCACTCTACCTATTTTGTATAGCATATTTAAGCATCAATGGTTATCTACATTGTTCATCAGACCACACAACATATACAATTGCAAATGAAATATCATTCTTTCCACAAGTGAAGAACATGCCTCACGCTATTTAATTTTTTCCTTCAGGTGCTTGTATCAATTTGTTTCAAAGTTTACCTATCTGCTGTTATATACTTGTATTGCCGCAACCTCTGGGCGTAAAAAAGAAAAATTACATTAAAAATTTATTATGTACACATTTATTACTTTTCAGTATCAAGATTGGTCTGGTCCTACAGTCTTCTTGCTGGCTGCTTAAGCTAAAATCTAGCTGTTAATTGTTTTAACCAATGTATCAAATATCAACCATTTACTCCCCGACTTAGCAAATCATGTTTATGAAGTGCCTCTTTGTAGGTTTTCTCGCTCCATGCATTATAGTTATCCCATTAATTTTTAACAAAGCAACTGAGTGCTTTATATATGTTTTGGCAATTGGTTTTGCTCAGTTGGTTGACAAATCATACATTTTTTCCATTTATGTGCCTTTAGTTGGATTTCGGTACATAAGTAAATCTCCTTATTATTTACTAACATGGCTGCATGAACCCGATCATTTGCTCTTACTAATTTTGTAATAGTTTTACCCGTCGTATTTATACTGCTTACTTTCATTGAATGGTTCCCACATACTGTAATTATTAAACTTCCATTACCTTACTTATGTTTTTTTTAACCTAATGACGCTAATGATTCAATTGCCTTAAATGCGCTGACCATCAAGACTAAAGGTAAATCCAGAAAAGAAAAAAATGGTATATGCTCTATTGCTTTATGGAAAATCATTAGGTATTCTTCTTTTTCATAAAGGATGGAATAGTTCAGAGACAAATTAACAGTACACATATTACCTCTCAATGACATATATACTTTATGTTGGTTAACCATTGTTTATAACTTTTTTCATGTACTCTTCTATTATTATTTTTTAATTCCATTACTTTGCGGCAATGAATGGATATAATTACTAAACTGTTTGATGGTTATCTCCTCTCTCGACATACGTGGTGAAACTTACTACTTTCTTAAAATATAACATTATTAACCAAATGTTTCTAATTTTTTTTTTTTAGAAATCATTTTTAAATTCTAAGCATCATTAGGTACATATAGTCATGTTTGATTTCTTATGTCCTATTTTGAGGACCATGGTTGGGTTTCAAAATAGCTCAATGTCGTTACACTAAAATGCACAATTCCTGTCTCTAAAAGTTGAATGCAATATGAATTTAGGCTCTGCTAATTCCACTGGCTCAGATACTTTGATAGAGATGTATTTGAACTTTTAATCTTTGTACAGTATGTGTTACGTATCAGTGATAATGCACATATCATAAGTGCTATCAATTGTTGTAGAATACATTGAGCTGATTAATATATACAACAAACAGAGCCTATATCATAAGACTAACCAGTCCCAAAAGGAAGAGGGGTATGCGCGCGCACCAATCATTTTTTACATACATATTCAAGAGAGAGAATTGAGGATGCTTGCTTGGATAGAACCAACAAAATGCAATTCCTAATATTTATGGTCACACCAATCATTTTCTACATACATATTCAAGAGAGAGAATTGAGGATGCTTGCTAGGATAGAACCAACAAAATGCAATTCCTAATATTTATGGTTACACCAATGATACAGAGTGGGACGACTTGATTTTTAACAAACTTTCGTGATATTATTATGTTCTTATCTTGCATAATCTAAATTGTAATAGCTTTAGTTCCTTCTATTTATCCATCACTTCTTCATTCATTGTTCACTTAATGGTTGCAGTGTTCATTTATCCAAATTTTATTTGATAGAAACCAAGTGAAATTATGTTGCACCAGGCCAAGGCAACAATTAGAAGTGGAAGCAAAGACAGATGGGAACAACCTGCAAAATAACAGAAGAATAGATATCAGTTTGGATGTATGAGTGGCCTCATCTGCATGCATGGTTTTGAAGGGATGTATGTATGGTTTGAAAAATATAGCATAAAACCAAAAGTTTAAGCGTGTGTGCAAGTTTCAATATTATAACAATTTTTCGAAATATATATATGCTTCTTTGAATATGAGAATGGTTTCAAGAACACAATGTTGGAAAGATGTATAGATCCTAAACTCATGTTGTTGATAAAGTTTTTTATGTCAACATAAGTAATTAGAAATAAAATAAGCATCAGATTATTTGCCTCCTTTTCTTCAATTCAAAGGCACACTTTTATGTATATTTTATCCAACATTTCAAAAATAACGTTTTGTTTACACAAAGAAAATAGCGAACTTGGCTCCTTTCAGTATATCACTTTTGACATGACGATTATTTTTGGCTTGACGTATATCATTTGTCACTGACTTCAGTGTACAACTACTGATTTTACTAGACTGTCGGGTATATTAGGTATGTTGGAATATATTTTTTTGCATAAGCATTTTTCTATACGTTGATTTTAAAGGCGTTATTATATTGAAAATTAAAATAAGGTTTACTGCTACCGGTTACTGAATTTTAGGTAATCATCCTATAGTCCGTCTACGGCCATTCACATATACATGTAATTGGTTAGCGGTTACATGGTCAAAAATCAAATCTTCCCTCCCTATGATAGCAATAACAGTTAAAGACTTAAATGTACCTTTCTTTCTTACCTCTCTTTCATCTACCATTAATTGGCTGTAAGTTAACATTTATCTATCTTGGTCGATTATTTTACCAAATAAATCACTGTTACTTACCGAGTTACCGGATATCTTCTACTTACTTTCCGCAATTGCACGATAACTTAGCTGGCATGGCTAAATTGTGCATCTAATTAACAAATGGGAAAGATATACTCACATGCTGGTGCATGTTACAATATACATTTTTTTTTTTCAAACATGCTGGATTATAAATCGTTTGAATGCATATATATTATTAAACCATTAAGGTTCATACACTATAGAGGCTCCTATGAATTCCGTACGCTATCATTCCTATCCATCCATGTCATACTTTACATTTCAGTGTCCTACCATCTACGGGTGTCAATCATAGGTGCAAAGAAACTAATTCCGACGTAGAAGTAAAAAAGAACGACTTTTAATGCCGACCTCGAAGCGATACGCGTGGCAGACAACTCCAGCGACTCTCCCCACCTTCCAGCCGCCAAATCCGGCCCCCGCGACTCCTTCTTCCACCATCCTTCCCACTCCTCAACCGCCAGACGTAGCTCCAGTACAAAACGACGCAGATCAGCGGCTAAATAAGAAAACCCTAAACCCCGACTCACGGGCACTAAAAATTCAATAGCAACCACTGATTTCTCGGGCCAATTCTGAGCGCGAAGACTCACCTCCCTTAAGACTTCTGCCCCCTCCACTGATTAACGAAAATGGTTTTCAGCTTGTTGCCTCCAGGCGCAAAAATCGGACGCCGCAGAATGAAGAAAAGCAACATAGGGCTGCTGCAATTTCCCCCCCCCCCCCCCCCCCCCCCAAAGGTGTCGGTCATCAATTCAAAAGAATTAGAATGGCCGTATCTTCCTCTTGTAGACGTTGACAGGGAACATTCGGATTTCATTTTTACACAGCAACAGGATAAGAAAAGTCTATCTCAAATTTCATTTTTGCACAGCGACAGGACAAAATTTTTGACCGAGGGCTAGCAGGGCTTGGAATGAAGTTATTGCAAGCAATCATGTTTCGATTTCTCTCGCTCTTCAGTTTTATCAACCTGACGACCATCAGAATATGAAATGCGCTAAAATGTATGCCGAATTTGTTCAAAATGATAGACATTAATGGGAGAATGCCATAGTAATATATGTCATAGACTCTAAAATTCACTATCCATTTTTCAAAGCCTACATCCATAAAGTATGGAATTCGATGGGTGATTTCATAATTTATTCTAAGGAAGATGAGTTTTATATAATCAAATTTGATTTAAAAAAAAAAAAAAAAAAAAAAAAAGAGGATTGTGATAGAATCCTGGAGGAGTACCTTATTTTTATGATAAGAAATTAATGATGATGAAACACTAGACAGTGGGTACAAAGCTTAATAAACATTTTTTGAGTTCAGTTCTAATTTGGGTTAGACTTCTTGGTTTACCTTTAGAGTATTGGACAGAAGAAGGTTTCAATAGAATAACGTTCGTTATTGGCAATCCAAAATCCAATTAAACTTGATAAGCTGACCGAAGAAATTCGGAAATTGCGTTAGCTAGAGTACTTGTTGACATTTCTAGCTTGTCTTCCTTCCTTAGTTAGATTCCAAATTTAACTGAAGATGACCAATTGATCATTCAAGATGTTGAGTATGAATGGAGACCTTTAATCCGTTCGAACTGTAAGAGTTTCGGCCACATAAATAGCGTCTGCCAGTTTCCAAAAGTTTGGCTTCCTAAGCAAGTAGCTCCTTATAATTTCAACAGGCAAAATATGAATACTGACTTGGGTTTGCGGTCGTCTACAAGTCAGGATCAAGATACTCCCACATTATAGACACAAGAACGAACTGAATGCAAGGAAATTCAGGCTTCTGACGAGCAGACAGTAGATGAGGAAGGTAATAAGGAATCACGTATGCAAATAACTGCTCCACATGGCTCTTTGTATGACCAGTCACCAGAAGATATTAATTCTATGCCTACTGCAGATGAGGTGACCACAGTAGACAGGATGAAGATTCATGATGGCATTAATTTGGACAATTCCACATCAAGACATCGTGATTCTAGAAAAAAGGCAGTACGAAAGGCCAGTTCCGATGAAGAACATATTGAGTTCCAGGCAGTTCCGGAGTCAAGGGTGAACTACAAAATTAAAGACAGGAAAAAGAACAAGGTGAAAAACTATAAGCAATTGGAATCCTTATCCTTCTCAAGTCAAGATGCCTCGTCTGCTGGTTAGTGTATGTCTTATAACAGTAGAGAGATTATTTGTCTTTGTGAGTCTTATAGCTAGCCTTTTAATTCCGTCTTATATTAGGCATATATGTTGTCTTTAGATTTTATATCTTTACTTGGTACAATGTCTCAGTATGAGTGAGATTTTCATAGTGAGTGGTCTGACACTTGTTTCGAGTTGTACTACTAAGAATGTAAAATTATACACACACACACACATATATATATGTGTATATATATATATAGGGATAGGATCATGAGCACCCCAAATAGTGCAGCATCCCTTTAGCCCCCTGATTTCCACCACACATTTCCCTTTCTTTCTCCTCCCACTAACTCTTTCTCTTCCCAGTAACTTAATTAATAATAAACATGTGGCTACAAATCGGGTGCAAAGGGGTGCTAGGAATTTGGGGTGTCATGGAGCGTGCCTCATATATATATATATATATATATATATATATATATATATATATATATATATATATATATATATATATAGAGAGAGAGAGAGAGAGAGGACCGTTCAATGACACCCCTTTAGCCCCCCCTTGATTTCCACCACACATTCCCGTTTCTCTCTCCTCCTACTAATTCTCTCTCCCTCCACTAACTTATTTAACTATAAATACTTGGTCACAGATGAGGTGCAAAAGGGAGGCCAAAAAAATGGGGTGCCATATAACCCCCCTTATATATATATATATATATATATATATATATATATATATATATATATATATATATATATATATGAGGCAACTTCGAGAGCACCCTAAACAGTGCAGCACCCCAAATGCCCCTCATTCTCCATCAAGTATTTCCCCTTCTCTCTCCTTCCACCCACTCTCTCACTTTACACTCACATTCTTTAATATAAACGGATGGTGGAAATCAGAGAGCATTTGGGGTGCTCCATTTTTGGGGTGCAACCGAACGTTTGTCTATATATATATATATATATATATATATATATATATATATATATATATATATATATAGTAAAGTACCAAGTTTCTAAAAAAAAAAAAAAAAATAAGAAGCTAATTCCAACAGACTTAAAAAAAATTGTTTTGTGCTTTTGTTCTTTAAACTTCGCACTGTCAGTATACAACATACACAATAGTTTGTTGTTTGCTAGTTTACAGTAGAAACGTGACATGGTTGTCAAATGTTTTAGCTGGCATTTTGCATACCGTGGACAAAATATGCCAAAGTAATTATTATATGGCTGTTAAAATACATTACTGCGTTGGTACTGGATTGTAATAGAAGTGCTACACATTAAGGTTTGTCAGACTTAATGCATAAACATGTTGGGCATTTTGATTCCTAATTTTTGTGTGTTCCTACTAGCTTCTAGCAAATTCAACAATCTAATTTGTCTTTACGCTAACAATATTATTATGATCGTATCAATTATTGGTTTGCCATGTTTTTCAAACAACGTACTCGAACTCATATACTTTTCTCTTTTATTTTTATCTTTGCTTTCTAAAGTTTAGATGTAAATTTGCTGAATGGTATTTCATGAACGTGCAATATTTGATTATAAACTTTGTGCTACCACAACTAACTAGATTAGCTAGATCTAAACCCCACATTTTTTCGTCCGATTTTATAGAGAGATATTTGATCTCCTTCCAAATCACGATTTTGTAGAGAGAAGTATGACAATTACAAATTATTTCTCTATACGAAACTGGATTTGTTTTCAAGCTTATACAGAACTCAAAACACAAAGGTTCGTGCCTGTTATATCAATTGAGGGTTTCACTGGAGAAGTGCGCTCTGGAACTGTGTGTTGCCGCGACCAGGAGAAAGGTGGTCTGAGACACTACTGAGGAGGTGTGAGGAGGCAAAGATTGTGGAATATATCAAAGGAGAACAAAATAGAAAAGGGGCGGATAAAAGTGAATGGGTTGGCGTTGGAGATCAAGCGAAGGAAGAAGAGATGATGGAGGAAATTGAGAGTGATGATGAAAATGAGGAGGGTGATGAAGAAAAAGTCATAGAGGTATGCACTTTAATTTTGAAATCTAGAAACCGTGATGTTTTTATTCTTTTGGACTGTCTTTCAATTTTGTAGTTGACATGCTTTTGTTCATTTCATGGTTTATAATTACGTTAACTTTCTTGCAAATTTTTGAGATGGCAGACACTAATAAAATCTTTGTTGAAAATAAACTTGGTTTTAATAAGAAACAAATAAATTTGGTTTTAATAGAAAACACTATGGAATAAAGTTAATTATTGTATTAAGGGAAAGTAAAAATATATGGTAAGAAATTTTAGATTTATCAAATAGAGAATTCTAGAATTGATTTGTTGAGGAAAGTAGAAATTAGAGAATAGAAGAAAACTCTACAATAAGAAGACTCTAGATACTTGGCTATGCTATAAAAGGGTTGTACTCTCTCATTAGTGTAATAGAAGAAAATTGAAGCAATAAAAATGTAGTCATTCAAATTTATTCTACGTTTAATCTCTCTCCTCCTCTCTATATCAACAATTCCAACAATCTTCTTGTCCGCTATTTGCATTCATACAAATCTAACAAATCCATGTGACTTTTTGTGCTTTGATTAAGTTACAGAGCTTTTGAATATATTTTTTGAGAAAAAGGTAAAAGATCACTAAATATTCTATTTTGCATCTTCAATTATGATGTAAATATGACCCTCACATACGCTTAAGAAGATATTAACGATTTCTAACCAATTTTGCTATTCTCATATACCCAACTCTTCTACATTTTTTTTCTGTATAATTTTTTCTCCTCTTCTTTTGACAAAGAATGATGCAGCCAAACATAATTCTGTTATAAATATGTGATTTCTTACGAAGTTTGATTCAAGTGAAAAGCATCGAATATAGATATTACTGGTTATGCAGTCTACTTTTCTATTGATGGTTAGTTCAAAGTTTATATTATTCTCAGTCTACAGTTAACATTATTGCTTTCCATCAATAGATAGTAGTACAATGATATGAGTCATTTTGTGTTCATTTTTATACATAGAAAAACAATCACAGTTTATGAAAACTTGATTCTTGTACTCAGGCTTGTGTTAGGAGGGACCTATTGAGTATTCTTTTCAGTGCTTATGCACACAATAAATTAGGTGTTGAAACGAGACATTGTCTGATTATACCGATGGTTGGAAAAAAAAATTACATCTGACTAAGAAGAAATTATTGATTAACTTAGAAATATACCTTACGCATGTTTTCCATTTGTTTGTAGAATGGTATTTGAGGAAGACAAAAACTTTCACATTGTTTTAAACTCAGTAATTGCTGGACGTTATCATGTTACTGAGTACCTTGGGTCTGCGGCATTTAGCAAAAGCCATTCAGGCACATGACCTGCAATTTGGCATGGATGTCTGTGTTAAGATAATTAAGAACATAAGGATTTTTTTGACCAAAATTTCGATGAAATTGAGCTTCTTAAATACATAAATAGACATGACCCTGGCGACAAATATCATCTATTGCGTTTGTATGATTATTTTTATTATCGGGTAAGAATTTTTTTTTTTTTTTTTTTTTTTGGTTTCCAGTTTCAATATAAAGCGCTTTCTTTCTTAGCTTGAAATGTTTACTGTATGGATGTTTGATATTAGTGGTGCATTTTAGTTTTGCCTCCAGTATATTTCTAAATATACCAATTTAAACATGAAGGTGGTAACAATGTGAAGGAAGTTCAAATGTATGTGCATTAATGCTTGGTAGCTTGTGTTTCTCTTTCTATCGTCTTCACTAGTTGAAATAATGTAACTTCTAAGGCTTTGCGGATTCTTCCTCCACCAAATCAGTGCGAGACAATTACTGTTTCTACAGATATCCCATCATTTTCAATTTTGTTCCAGTTATTTGAAAACTCATTGTGTTTGATTATTACTGTTGTTAGATTATTTTTAGGTACATTACAGATTAATTGGATCATCCTTTTAGCCTTTGGAAATTACTGATTAGCTAGAATTTTGATTGTTTCATTTTCCCGCTCTCTCCTAAGCTAAAATTATGTGATCAGTGCGCATTGAAAGATAAGCTACTACTTGTTTTGTCTCTCGAACCAAGGATTTAGTTTAGTGTGACGGAGACAAGATTTCAATTATTTAACTCTTTTTTATTGAAGTTAGAATTATTTAGTATGATTTTACTATGCATTATGATTGATTCCAAACGGGCTACAACTAAAATCATCTTTGATTGATCAAAAAAGGAGCATGAGTTTGTTCACACCGCAGTAAGTATACTGCGTTGTGTGAGCCATTGATTTCAGGGGGGTCCATGTGGACCCCACTGAAATCAATGGCTGAAACACTGCAGTATACTTACTGCAGTGTGAACAAACTTTCACACTCAAAAAAGAAGAAACCTACTATTACTTTCTTGTTGTGTCTTGTCTAACTGTATTTACCCAACATGTCCCTTCAGTTGACTCTAAGAATATAATGAAGAGTTCATTTTCCTTATTTTCCTATTAATATGTAGTGCTAATTTCTTGTTTGACTGAACACATTCATCATTCGTACCATGGAAACGCATATGCATGAGTCATCATCACAACATAAAAAATAAAACATTTAAGTTATATTATGCAAGTGATATTTTATTTCCTTTACATTAAAAAGAAAAAAAATGTCCTTATGTCACTGGCTCCATAATGCGCTGATATGGAGATATATTCAATGTTTAGTGTAGAATTCCAATAGAAAGATCATACATATAGGGGCTATATCCTCAAGCCGAATGTTACATTCCTTTCCAAACTAATACTTCTATGGAAGGTGGAATTGTAGAGACCTATTTGAGGCAGAGCGGTTATTTAAATTTCCTGAGAGGTAGTCGAAAGTCGATTTTAGTGACAGGAGCTAATGATGAAGGATCTATATGGTCATATCGGGTGAGGCAAGTCCGCGGGGATGATAAGTGTGGTTAACAGAGGCATGCGACGATGGCGCACGTGCATGAATGCTCGTTAGTGAATATGAGATGCTGGCTTCAGGCTTTTGTGACGCATATGGGAACTGTAAGGAGAAGATTTCTACTGTTTTTCAGTCTATACATCATAAAAGCGAATTCTACACTATTGGCATTCCAGTCCAAACTACATTTCCAACACAAATACAAGTGGATAGTAATGTTGATATTGGGATTGCGGACCCAGGTGTGAATAATGGGTTGATTTCAAGAGTTTCAAGATTGGGCGGAGAGACAATTTAAGGTTGTGGGGTTGCCTGATGGAACTGAAAGAGTAAAATTGGGGATTCTTCTTCTTTATAGCCTATGACTTGCCATGTTTTCGGGTCAGGTATGAAAGGTAGGAAATAGGAATGCAGCAGATCAGAGGAAAGGGTTGTGGAGATGAGGCATATAAAGATGATCAAGTATCAGGAGTCGATTGCTAGGTCCCGAGCATAGTGAGACGGTCAGTTCTGTTAATTTTACAGTTTTCAGTTTGATGTTTGTTTATGCCATATTTCATAGGAGGGATGCTTTTCTATAATGGTGAATAATCAAAGTGGGAAAACTTCAGTTGCTTAGAGCCAGCCATTTGGTCCAAGGTTCAACTGCTTTTGACTATGTTTTAAGGACTTTGCTAACAATCATCATGGGTTAAAGGTTGATTACTAGATCTGATGCTAGTGATTATTGCATGATCTTATATCAATCGTAGTAGGGAAGCCGTAATATGTGGTTGAGTTTTGACATATTATTTTTCAAATCATGGCGATGTTAAGCATTCCAACTTGTCTGAAATTTTAATAGTTCGAAAATTTTCTGAAATGTTTTTCAGATGTTTTACAATAATAAAAAATATTAGATAATGTCCAAAATATAGTAATTTGCGAATGTTAAACATAAATTTTTGTCCTCCTTTACCACTTTTTTATGTCTGTTTTGTGTAGTACATGTCTATTTAGTCTGTGCATTATCTTCTCTTAGATGTATGTTATAAAATAAATTATGTTTGCATTACCTTTTACATAGGAAAATGTTAATCCCAGGTCCATTATGCTAGCAGTGTGAATCAATAATCAATGGAAGTGTGGTAACAATGTAATTATTTTGTGTAGTAAAGCTGAAGGCTTATATAAACGGATAGGAACAAACGTTTTTCTCCTCTCAATTTGTGCAACTCTTATAGAGTGATAAGTGATAAGTCAAATAGTAAGGCATATTGTGAATGGTAAGGTGCAACAATTTATTAGGATATATTCCATCGAAACTTTTCGGATAAATGGTTGAAAGTATGTATGTTAATACTAATAGAAAGGTAATATTACTTCACCTCATTAAAATGCTTTAAAAAACATGGAGCATTGGTTGAAGGGTTTCCTTATTACTAAAGTAACAGATAGTATTAAATGATATCATAAATATATTTGCAAGTCTGTCTTGTAATAAAATTTCATTTTGCTTTGTCCTTATAGGTTTCGATCAATTATTTATTGTCGAAGATATTATTATAAATATGGGATTTGTATTTTTACTTGTATGATATCAAATAGCTTATGTTTGAGTTACTTTTTGATAGGATAGTACTGATCAGAGGCTTGATATGCTGATATAATGTGAACATAAAGATGCTTCCAACTACTTCAAACATTTTATGCAAGAGAAATGTTAAGCACACTCTCCTTAGGGAGAGTGAATGAGTTGACATTTATTATATCATACATAGCTAATGATTGGTGTCAACTCATTTTCACCAATCAGGTGGCAAGTACAAGCTCACGTGAGCTTAGCATTTCTCTTTTATGCAATGCAACAGAAGATTTCAACTTTCACTCTCTCAAGTACACACGTAGGTATAGGCAAACATGCAAACACATACATGAAATATATTTTGTTCTCTTATTTTGTTTCATCCCATGTTTATTTGTTTGTTGTTTTCGAATAGAAATATTTTGTTCTTCTTCTTTACTATTTTTGTTGGATTTGAGTAAACACTACACGAGCATATTTCAGCCTGAGATAAATATCAAAAAAATAATATTTCAACCTAAGATACTACATATAATTTGTAAATATAACAAATGCTAAGGAGGTTATTGAAAATATATCCATAAAAGGTAAAAAAAACATACAACTGAGTCACTGACTTGCATCTAAAATTAAAGCATCCCAGTGGTGGATTTTTAATGAGTAGCATTATTCCGTTTGCTACCTCATAAGTGTAGCATTATGGGTGTTTAAGCCATTTTCTATTACTGAGCAGGTGACAACAGCTACTTGGTGGCAAGCAATTATCCAGTGTTCATAACATCAAGCAAGTGCAAAATTGATTTTTAACCTGTTTCTCGGTACATATAATTGTAAATATGTATTAATAAACGTAATACGTTTTGGTGTCACATATTGCGGGTATAAACATGAACTCTGTTTTTCTTTGGGTCTATACAATTTACATTTTACAGTGTTGCTTTTCTTTGGGTTTAACTTCCCTGACCAACTCAGTCTTATAAGGATTCGTGCAAGGTGCGATATACTTGCTATCAGTCATGGAATTATTGCAACTGTTAGTCCGTACGTCTTCTATTAAATCATTTGACCACGAAGAGCAGGTTTACAGCATAGGGAATACGATTGGGCATTCTTCCAAAAGTTTGTGTCAGGGATAAGAGGATAAACAGTGAACCTAGAAACAACAATGTCTTAATCATGGTTTGAAATTTCATCTGAAACAGCGAGATCTCGTTCATCTCGACCCGGTCCCGACACTTACCAGGACGGAACACTGGCAAAATCTCGTTCCGGTTCTATAAGGTTTTCCTAAATCAAGTAGCAGTAAAAAAAATCGTGAATTCAGAAGAAGAAGAAGAGAAAACACAAAATTAGATTAATTGAAAAAGGAAAACCCTATTCGAGTGAAATCCCCCAATTCGACATAGTGTTCGATCTTAGCAACGTCAAGAATAGTAAATTCCAGCACAGGGAAAACCCTAATTCGAGCATAGCAGGCTGTTCGATCTTCGTATTCGGTCTCGCAGCAGCGGAAGTTTTTTTTTCCTACCCTTTCCTGCTTCGTATTTGGCTTTTTTATTTTTTTCCTGTATTATGGCTGCGTGATGCGGCTGCTGTTTGCTAATTAGGGTTGTTATTTGTATGGGCTTGACCTGGGGATGGGCTTTGGGTTACTTTTTAAGCTGCTAAGAATTGGTATGGGCCTGAATATTAATGCATATGCTAAATGTTTGATTTCTGTAACGAAACAAAAACCGAAACTGTCGAGATAGGCAAAACTGACCGAAACTCGTAAATTTTCAAATGATCGAAACCGAAATCGAGTTTTCAAACCTTGGTCTTAATCCATCATTGGTTATTCTGGCTGAATCAAAGTTTTTGTTAGAAGAAATATTGACATTGACAAAGTTTTTTTTTTCCAACAATATTAGTTTTTAATGACAATTGTACCCTTAGGCATTTTTTAAAATCATGCAGTTCAATATATGTATGAGCTTTTAAGTGATCCATATAAATATATTAATAGCATGTCCTTAGTGTCAAATTGATTTATAAGTGCACCCATTAGTGTAATTGGATTTACATTTTTGCAACTGCTCTTGCTCTTGTTCTTTATATAAACAATACAATTATTATTTTTATCAAATTCACAATTAAAAAAGTATATTAACATATGTTGTCTCTTTAATATCATAAACTCAACAAACGGTCGGTTTTTCCACCGTTGTACGGTAATACTAGTTTAAAAATGTTTAATGCCTATGCTTGTGAGCAACAACAACTGAGGTTTTTATATGCTTGAAAACCGTCCTTAAGCACGGTTTTGACGGATCTTTTAGATAGGAAGGGGTTATTATACTGAAATACCAAATTACGGAAAACATAGCTGACATTCATTTAACAATGGGAAATTCACTAATATAGGCCTATTTAGAAAGAGTATTACTTGTTTAGCCATGTTTCAGAAATAATAACAAATATAGGCCTGTTTTGTTATGGGAGGCATATTGGCTCATTTTGAAAACTCGGCTGTGTGAGAGTTTTCAAAACTCGTTTGTGTATTTTGGTCCTTTCCCAAACTTTATATGTACCCACTAATTCTTTCATAATTTTGATTCGTATTCAACCACATCTTCTCAACTCTATATATATTTTCAAATTGACTCCTCAAACAATGGTGGAGCAAGAGGTTAACTCGTACCCAGTTTGCTGTCACTGTGGGTATACGGCTGAAGTTGTTGTATCAGATGATGGCGAAAACATTGGTCGTCGAAATCTTCTTTGTTCCAATTATCCCCACGGATGCAATTTTTTAGAATGGATTGACGAACCGTTTTGTTCAAGGGGCATAGCATATGCGAAAGAGCTGGAGCAAGAAATTAGACGTCTCAAAAAACTCCTAGAGGACTTGCAATTTAACCGTAACCACTAGTGTTTCTATTATCCGTCGTCGTTGTAGGTTTCTGAAGTTTAGCTTGAATTATTGTATTCTCCATTATCGTTGTAGGTTTCTGAAGTTTAGTTTGAATTATTGTTTGTTTGTTTGTAGGACTTGGAAGATTAACATGAAGTATTGTATGTTTGCGTTTTGTAATAAATTATTTTATGTTTCTGAAGTTTGAATTAAAGCTTTGTATGTTTGCTGGTTCGTATAATACACATTATGACATAAAGATGAATTGACCACTAGCTGCCATAAATTAAAGCTTTGTCAATCTGTTTTTGTACAGTACGATCTGCCATAAATCAGGTGATTTGACTAGACACGGATAAAGTTGGTTCAATATTTTGAAATAGTTGAGTTGACAAGACTCTGCCAAATCTGACCCAACGTATGTCCATCATGATAAAGCCGTTGGACAAATGACAATGCTTTATTTCGAAATTGATGGCATGATTAAAGCTCTGCCAATTCTGATTCAAGACTTGTTTTTTGTGATCGGGACGAACATAGGACAATTTGATTATACTTTATTTTGAAATCGATGACATGATTAAAACACTGCCAATTCTGACTTGAAAACGACCTTACTGAGTTGATTAAAGTAGATTTGACAATGACGTTGCTTAGATGGTTTCCCTATTTCATAGATCTTCAACACATTATTTCTCATTGCAGAAACACTTCAATTCTATCTTCAAATAACTTCAAGGAAAATATACTCACTCAACAATGGCGCCTACTTTTATTCCTACACTTTGCTACTAGGACGGTGAATTGGTCGTGGATGAGCACCAAAATGGAAGTTATGTGGGAGGATTATGCAAACCAGAGAGAGTTCGAAAGAGTTACTCACTGGATGCTTTGAAAGAATCAGTCTTCAAAGCAACCAAAATTAACCCTCTCGAATATGATATCGAGTTGTCGATTAACTGGCCTACCAATTCGGGGTCGAGAGCCTTAGCACTTTCAAACGATGAAGGTGTATAAGTAATGTTTTCTGCTGTTAAGAAATCGATTGCGTTGTTTGTTGGAAAAACTGCAAAAGAAATCGTGGAAGAAATCATCACACCTCCTATCGTGAGTAACGGCTTAGGTTATTTACAGAAATGTTGCAAACTCATGATCCTTCACTCATCTTTAGTTCTCCTTTGTACACCAATCCGTACATTCATCCAAATGTGGACGAGCACCAGCAACAACAACAAAAACAACAAACTGGTCAGTTAGAAGACCGCGAACAACAAATGCAACAAGATGTGTTCGATATGAGCCAAAGGTATTTGTTGCACAATAATTTAGTTCTCTAACTACTCTTTGAAATGTAAGATGTAACTGAAATGCATTTATTAACAGATTGACTTAAGAATCCGAAGAAGACTGGGGTGCAGGTCCTTCACAGCAGGCTGAACATATTGATAGCATGGTCGTTGCCAAGACAATTGTTGATGATACTTGCTGGACGGAAGTCAACAATGAACCACTAAACTATGACTTTCCAAACAGAAAAGATCCCGAAGAAGATGGTGATGAGGTTCAAATAGAAGTACCAATGGATGATGATCTCTGCACGGCGCAAATGATGACCAGATCCGTAGTGGCAAATCTAGAGTTTTCTGGTGAAAAATTCTCGGCTGCTTGCGTGCAAAATGGTTTTGTTGTTGGGTTGGTATTCCAAAGCAAAGAATTAAATGGTCGAAAATCAGAAAGTTGCCTCATGAACATAAATGTGCCAACCCTACGATTAATTCCAACCACATGCAAGCAACTTCTGGGTTTCTTGTATCCAAAATCATGTCTGTGAAGGCCAATTTGGATATCTTAGCTGGGACGGTGCAAGTGCTTGTCGACGAGTAACTCTTCATCAAAATAAGTTGTATGAAAGCTTGGCGAACGTTGAATAAGCGTTGGAAAAAATATATGGTGACTGGGTCGAATCATATTCGTATTTGCCTCAGTATTTTTCAAAAATAAAAAGAAGTAATGTAGGTTCAGTAGGACATATATCACACGATAATGTTGAGGTATTTGAGCGTGCTTTTTGGGCATTTGGTCCTTCCATTGCAGGTTTTGTACACTGTCGTCTAGTGCTATGTATTGACGGGACACATTTGTACGGTATGTACAAAGGAACACTGCTAGTTGCTACCACTGTAGATGCCGACGACTGCCTTTTCCCATTAGCTTATGGGGTGGTCAATTCTGAATCATATGATAGTTGGTCCTGGTTCTTTTCATGCATGCGTGAGTTCATTTATAGTGTATGAAATCGACACATTACTTTTATATCTGACAGAATGAAAGGGATTCCAAGCGCTTTGCAGTATAGATGGAAAGAACCGCACATACATAGGTTCTGTGCAAGGCATTTGAAAGGAAATTTTCAGGATGCAGGTCATTGAGACAAGCGACTTGTAGGATTGTTTTACGCTGCTGCATGTGCTTCAGAAGTGGTTGAATACACTAAACTTAGAGAAGAAATCAAGGCAACTAAGCCGGAGGCGCATAACTGGATTGAGCGAAGCCTAAGGAATTCAGAAGAAAACTGGGCCCTTTGCAGAGATGACGGTGGCCGCTTCCATATTATGATAACCAATGCATCCGAATGTTTTAATGGTGTACTAAAAAGACGCCAGATCCTTGCCTATAAAGGAGTTGGTTGCAAGAACGTTCTTTCGATCAGTTGAGTATTTCTATAAGAGGCGGGGGAAAAGGGAGGGTCTGAATTCAAAACTTACTCCCATATGGGAAGCTAAAATTGAAGCTCGTGCTAGGCTTATTCGATTTGGTTGATATAAATGGCAAGTGATTCACTATTATGGAGATGAATATAATGTTGTGATCGAAGGTGCTAATTGCACTTGTAAATGCAACATCCCACTTGTGCAGAAGATACCGTGTGCTCATGTGATGGCAGCTTGTTCAGCACATGATTTCGGTAGTAATAGAGCACATCATGATTTTGCTTCTGAATGGTACTCCATCCAAAGTTATAAAGTTGCATACGAGCCAGAGTTTCATCCTATAAGCGATAAGAAATACTGGGACCCGTACAACGGTCCGCGTAAATTGGCTCCTCCTGTAAGAAGACAAGTCGAACAACCAAAATCTACGTGATTCAAAAACGTTATGGATGAGCATCAAACTCCCAAAAAAAATAGGTGTAGCAAATGTGGATCGCAAGGCCATAACAGAAAGCAGTGTACTTCAGTAGCCTAAAATGGAGCTGTATGTTTGTTGAGGGATGTTAGTGTGTTGCATTTCGTGTATTTGTATTTTTTATGTTTCAAACTTATCTGTTCTTAATTGAACTTTGTATCTCTTTCATATTCGAATATTAGAATTTGCTTTTTGTTTTATTTTGTTTGGTTAAGCTATATATAATATTTGGATGTATACTTTAAATATAACTAAAAACAAGTTTATAACGTCGAGGTAGTTCGTAGTTTAACGTTTTGAACTTCATTCGAATATATGGAAACCATTATATGTCGGATTTCATTGAAACAAGAAACGTTTGAATTTATAAAACAATATTTTATATTAAAATAGGAAAATGGAGATTTCATATGATAGATATTGAGTTATGTCCAAATAAAATTTCCAGAAAGTTGCTATGGAATTTAATACCCAAATGAATACAGGCGAACTTTGAAAACTCGCCTTCGTGCGAGTTTCGAAAACTCGCCTTCGTGCGAGTTTCGAAAACTCGCCTTCTTTAATTCAAAACAGGTATATTCCTGTAATTACTTCTCAAACAAGGTTGTTTGCGTTATAAACTTTAAAAAGAAGGCTAACTTAGTTAAATGCCCTTTAACAATTCATTGAGCTTTACTAGCCATTAGCATCAGAGAAGAAAAATAATTAATTATGCGCTTGATGCAAGCTAAACAGATGAATCACGAAATATGCAATGGCCTTATTACCCACCAAACTGAACTGATTATAAGAATAGTGTATGGTGCATATTGTTATATATCATGCTCAAAATATTTATTAAAATGTCTTACTCTTTGACTTTTTTAACTAGATGTGAATGTAACTTTAAGTCGAACTTGAGAATCAATACAGAGAATGTAACGACAGATTGAAGAAATTTACGAAAAAGTTTGGATTAAGTGGTTGAAACATTGAAAAAAAAGGAAGTTGTATTACGGAAAAATTTAGAAATGGTTTTGTATGCTCTTTGTGTTTTAGTAAATATGAAGTTTTTTACTAGCATGAAGTTGACGGCTTTGTCTCCTTTGCCAGCAACAAGCCCACCTTATTTTATGACCATGGGTGCTCCTTGTTCTTTTGTGGATTGCTTTGGCTCAGATTCATCTATTAAAATTACGTACTTCGCTGCTGGAATATTATATTTGTCACATAATTTCTTTATGAAATCCATTGATCCTTCCAAAGCTATTTCTTTTGCGACGGTCTAAAAGAAAGTATGTCAGCTTTGTGGATACCATTTGACAGGGCTAGCAACAAGAGGAGCTTCAAGACCAATCACGTCTAGCCCAACATTCCCATTTGTGGCAAAAATCAATGAAAGCAGACTTGAATCAGCTAAAGGAGTTACAAAGAAATATAAAGAGAATTACTTTTAGGATTCAATTGCACAAGATGATGAACTGAACAACTATCAATAAGAAAGCTGCTGCAAGAGAAACTAAAGATTTTTTTTTAAAAAAAAAATGCAACCGTAAAGTAAAATGGTTAAAGATAAAAACAGGAACGTTAATAGTTAATGCTTTGATATGTTGAAAATTATTATTGATAAATGAGGGTTTCAGATGATATAATATTTCCATGGTGCATCTTATGCTTTTAGTTATATCTTTTTGGAAAGAGCTAGAGTGATTTTAGGATCTGCAAAGAAGGGTGAATTTGTTGAGTGTTTATACGAGATATTTCAAATATTTGAACAAATCTTGAGTTGAAATATGGCTTAATTTTCAAATTATAAGCATTGTTGATGTTTCTATAGGATATTTTTTAAAAATAATAATAAATAAATTGGGTATTATCATTGATAATATGTTACTTATATAATTGCTCACAACACATTTGTGAATTCAGGTGTTCCACACAAGCTAAATCTAGGTTCTTAAACAAATAATTATTTTTTCCTTCATTTACTATCGCGAGGCACAGAGTATTTTCCCTTCTTTTGTAATATTTTGACCTTTTGCTAAAACAAAGTGTTTTTGAAGTTTAAAACTTCTAACACATACATGGTTTCAAATAAGTCTGATTTTTAAGTTTCAAGTATATTTGTTTTTATGTATAAGATCAGGTTTATATTTACGTGAATTTAAGAGTATAGGTATTTAAATGCATATGGAAAATCTTAGAAGTATTAGGGTTCGTTCGTTGGTTCAAAACGGACCGTTGGGCCAATTTGGACGTGTTCGTTGACCAACGTTTCATTTTGAATCGTTGTGCCAACGGCTGGAATTCCAGCCGTTGGCACTCTCCTATAAAACCCCTCTCCCTTTTCTCTTCTTCCTCACTTCTCCTTCCACTGCTTCCTTCTCCTCCAAGTTTTGGTAATTTTTTTTCAAACTTTCTTATATTTAGTTTATGTATGTTTTCCAATTTTTTGTATTTTTTTTCCAATCAAATGGCACATTCTTCTGCCTCTGGTTCAGGGTCTTCCAATGCCCCCATTGCTTCATGGCCTCAGGATAGAACTGAGGCTTTCATAGACATTTGTCTCAACATTATTCATCTTCGAGGAACCAATAGATTCTTGACCATTGTGTAAAATGAATTCAATGGGATGTTTGAAGACGATCCAACTCAGACCCAAATAAAAACAAGTGGGATAATCTGAAGAGGGTCTGGATTTGTTGGAATGTTCTGTTATAGATTTCTGGTGGTTTTTAGGATGCTTCGCAGGACCGCTTGGACGGATCAGACGATTGGTGGCATGAGCTTGCACACTTGTAGTATAGGTTTAGGAGACAACCGCCTCTGAGGTTTCAGAAGCAAGACCAGCTTTTTGGGGGCTGCATAGGCACCTGCAGTTATCAGATTCCCCATGCACCACAGCCCTTCACCGCGGCCGATACAACTATGTACCACGATATTCTGAGTGGAGGGAGTCCGACAATGGTTTAGTATGCACGGAGGCAGTTGACCCACGCCACATCTAGTAGGGCACCTCCTCCAAAACCTGCCTTCGTTCAGACAAATCATTTCACAGCCACAGTGGAATGATGGTATACCCTTCTCTCGACCATTATTAATGTCGACAAGAGGGAGATCATTGAGATTTTTTGCCTCAATCGGTCAACATTGGAGGTGGTGGAGACATTACCTGATTGAAAGTTGTTGGAGTACAAAGGATATCATCTTACACGATTCCGCAGACGTTATTAGTTTGTTGTATTTCTTCGTTTTATTGTTATGTAGTGAACTGTTATGTAATATTATTGCGTATTGAACTGTTATGTTTAGGTAACTGTGTTATTCTGCATTAATTATATTGTTATGTTCTAATCAGTAATTAATTAAATTACAGAATAAAAATAAAATACTCTACTCAGATTCTCCACTTAACACGCCATACGCATTCTCCGCAAACTACAATTCTCCGCTATAATACTCCGCTCAAATTCTTCGCTTCCGCTTGCGCCAAACACACCTTTAGATTCCAAGTAAACTTTAAGTACCAAGTTTAAATGCACGAGCTACAAACATATGACATGATTTCACATATGGCGATTTCAAAGTAATATGGTAGATCCGTGTGTATTTTAGATTAATGCAATGTACAGTCCCGTATATATTTGAAGTTTTAAGTATGTATTGGTTTCATGAATGACCATAATTTAATTTGGACCCAGATCTTCTTGTTTTACTTAAAAATAAACTTCTTCATGATCCATGTGTATTTTAGATTGCGTAGCGCGAGATCAAAGTGCACGATCGGACTGTGCCAAAAGTAAAGCTGCAGGTTACAAAGAATGGACTAATACAAGAAGCAAGAGACAGTTACAATGTGTGAATAGGAGTTGGGTATAGACAATTGGGGCTTTATGGAGATGCATGGTTAATCATAGATTTAGCTGGAGATTGGATGGAAATCGGAGTTGGGAGACAATTCCATGAGGAGGCGACACCGAAAGCTAATCGGTGAAATAGTTAGCCACGATTTCAGAGGCCAGAATTGAAAAACATTTGAATAACAAGGAACGGTTGAGTAACAACCCGGAATTTCTGAACCAATTTAAAAATTTTATTTTAGCTATTTTAATGGGTTTTGAATATTTTAAATGATTTATTTTGAGAATTAATTTTTTAAAATTTATTTAAGTCGAAGTTAGAACGTATAAATTTATTTTACTTATAAAACGAGCTTGAAATGGCATGGTAGTTTGAAAATTCGATTTTTAATTTCAAATGGATGTACAGAATTCAAAATAAATCGGATTTCCTTCACTGCTGAGGAAATTGAGGAATTCCGGGAAACCCAGTAAAACTAGAAATATTTGAATCTATTTAATAATATCTTTCTAACGAATGTGAAAAATTCAAATTTCATAATATAAATTGTAAATTATGTCCAGTTTAAAATTTAGAATAGTCGCTATGGAATTTATATATATTTTTATATAATATATAGCCCTTTAAAATAGCTATTTTGCAAATGACCTCTGTTTTCGACAAAACTATTTTTGTTGGATCCAGAATGTCAGTTTATTGCTAAGTTTAAAAAATCATAATTTTTGGAATTAATATGTGAGCGCAGGGAATTTAAATGTGTTTGGTAATTTAGTGTAAATTTAATCAACCAGAAAAATGTCATTGTTCAAACGGTCTCCAAATTCGATGAAATTAGTTTTGTTAGGACTGTATCGTCAAAACATAGCTAGATTTATTTTTCTGTTATTTTTGGAGTTAGTATGTGGCCCCGGTAAATTAAAATGTACGTTTAAATTTAATATATATTGATTTAAATCTAAATTTTGACGAAAAATGATTGAAACAGTCGAATTGCCTTACGAAGCAAATCCCATTGTGTTCGGAATGGGGGTAATTAGCTTGAAACGATAGCCGTAGGGTTTGATTTGGAGTTCGGAATGATAAGCGAGTTATATTTGAATTAAATTGAATTAAATAAAAAAGGGAATATATATATGCCAATTTGACCGGTCAAACCCTAGTTATTTCTTTGTGCGGTCAAAGGTTTTAGTCGCCGTTCATTTATCCTCCAAGAAACGAAAAAGTGAGTTTCATAGAAAATCAAAACAATGGAAATAAATTTCTACAATTCAAGAGATATATATATTTGGAATGCTGAGAAGAATCTCTTCACTCTTGCATGACTTTCGAGAGGCTCGATTTTTTTTTCCCACGGGTGTTCAAGACAACGGCGATTAGGGTTCAGGAAATTAGAAAGTAGAAGCTTTGATTCAACTTTTGGATATTCGTTTTGGATTTATGACATGATTTAGAGTTTGTATAATTTTTTTTGGATTTAAATTTAAAAAAACGCACAAAAGCTTCTGTGCGTGTGGGATAGCTCGATGACGCAACTGCCATGGAGGAACTGAGTTGAGAGATATTGGTATAGGGAGGAAGAGTTGATAATGAGGAAAATTGTGGTTATTTTTATTGAATTTATAATGGAATGATGAGGGAGAGACTTTGAAGAGAAACTGCGACCATTGTGTGTGAAGTTGGGTTCGTAGTCGCCTGGGGAAGAAGAATGGTTAGAGAAGTAAACGTGATTAATTAAAAGAGAAGGGTAATTAAGTTTAATCAAATTTATCGTTAATGACCGTAATGTGTTTAAAACGTATAGAATTTATTATCTTTACCAAATGAAATCAGAAATGGACAATTTCGGATTCGTTTGAACCGTCTCGACAACATCTACAACATGGAATTGACTAGGACTGATTTGGAGCTAGTTTATTTTTAGGCCTATATTAAACACCTGTTTAATTTAGTTTCAAAAATAAAATTCATCAATTAAAGAATGACGGAGTGGAAACCAAAGGTGAGAACGCTCTCACTCAAAACATTTTTGTTACGTCATTATATCCTAGGTTGCAGATGGGGCTTAGTAGCTCCTGACACTACGTTTTGTACAAACCTTGGATGATTTGTGTGATATGATTGTGTTGTGGAAAATTGATTGTATTGTGGTATTACTGGATTGATTGATTGTTGTGTATGGCTCGAGCTAGTATCAGGAGATGGATAATGCTAGACATTATTCCGGTTCTAATATCGCGCCGTTATAATGTCAAATTTTTCTAAAACTGAAATATATAAATTATTTATGTAAAATGTATATAAAATTTTAATAAAAAGAAATTGGAATAAATATTCATTTCCAAGTCGGATAGATTGCTTATGTACACCTATTTATCTTATATTGATTAGGACGATAATTTTTACACATCGCCCAAGTGCACAAATAATAATCAGTATTTGTTGTTTGAAAACCCCACACAGGTATTGGGATGATATTTGACATACATTAATCCCAATATTTAGTTGTGTGTCAATCGACGGGTTGACAGGCTGTGATGAGCATTACTTATTTATTTTAACGCTTATACAATTGTAAATTGCACTCTGGATGATGCTTGAATGGTTAATGATTATTTAACTTGTTGAATACATGCGATGTATGAAATCCATATATATGAAATTATATGGTAATTGATTGAGCCGCATTCCGATTCATTTTAAAATAACGAATATTTTAAAATAATATTCAACGAAGAATCAAAATGAGATTTTGATGTCCGATTTTAGATGGACACGAAAATATTGAAATGTGAAGCCGAGTTATGTAGTAAACGCCATTTTAACTCGAAATGGTTTATTAATCGATTTTATTCATTTTATACTGAATACAAAAGGGAAATGGATTTCAAAATTAGATATTTTGAAAATAATATCATATTTGTATTATAATGATATGGAATATTTAAAATTGAAAATGAAGTTGAAATCGTTTTAAAACGGATTTATAAACGATTTATAAAATACGTTTTAAATGGAAATCGGATATATATATATATATATATATATATATATATATATATAATGGCCTGAATAGAATGTGCCGCGCAGGGACCGTTCGCGAATTTCGACCATTAACTTCAAATTGACGTAACGAGAGATCCGACCGTCAGATTCACCTAAAACCGGAACCGTTGGGTTCGTATCAAAAATAGCTTTCCAATGATTATAAGAGATCTGAAATCTAACAATCAGATTTTAAGATATGTCCAAATCAATTTCAGAAAAGGTCGCTATGAATCTAGTTCAGTGGTCGATATTGAAAACTGACTGTAAGAGCCTTAATAAAATTACTAAAAATATGGAAAAATTGTGTAAAATCATAATTAATGATTTGGAAAGAGTTTAGGTAAAAAAAATTCGTATTTGAAAAGATAAAAGATATTTTTATCAAAATGAACTAGTTATTAACTAGAATAATAATCCAATTATTTTAAGAAATAATAAATTGCATTGAAAATGGGTTAAAATAACCAGAATTTTTCCGACTTATGAATTGGAATGGTTTTGAATGGAAATAATATTCGGAACATTTTGGTATTGGATTCCGTGATTATACGGATATTGTTGAGGAATTTGGATGATACATATATCATTATTCCCAATACGATATCCGTTAGTTTTAGAATTTGATATTGAATATAAGCAGACATAATTTCTATTTAGAGCCTTGTATATAATATCAAATTGGATTTTGGGTTTCGTTAATGGTGTCTTTAATAACACTGTTCTTAAACCCATTTGAGAAAAGAATAAATCTTTTAAATAAGATTTAGAGAAGTTTACCAATTAATTAATATTTAATTGGAGTTGAATTGAAATTGGATTTTTGGGTTGATTGTGAATGGTGTTTTAAATGACCCTTGTTCTTTAACCCAATTAACAGAGAAGAGATGATTTGTAATTTGTAAATCTCTGATATTTATTTCCCGCTGTGTAATACTATTTATTCAGACTTTGATATATTCTTGTACTGTGATCTAAATTGTTGTAATAACAATGAAATATTATGTTGTTTGTGTTCTAATGCGTCGTGTTCTTAAAGCAATCTGGGCTCCTCCGTCTCTTCGGCGATCGCGGAAGTCTGGGTCGTTTCAGTTTGGTATCGAAGCTTTTGTTTACAGAGCTCGAGAACAAGGCACGTTAGAACCAAACGAAAGAATTCATAAGAGATAGGATTAGTAAAATCCTATAAGAATGACTCGTTAGAGACATGGTTAGTAAAAACCTAGAATGAATTCAAAGAGTGCTATTTCTAAAAATGATTTTAAATCTTGAAAATTATTTCATAATATTCGTATTTGAGTATTTTATTTTATATTGAATTTAAACTATCGGGTATAAGGAGATTTTTAATATACATCTATCCATGTGTACTTGAAGTCTCAAATATACTGGGTAGATATAGAATCACACTCTAGTCGCCCGGGGATGATACTACTGATGACTGCGGAGCATCAATAGTTTATTTTCGAGTTTCGAAAGTGCGATATCTATATGATTCCAATTGACTGGCGTGAGAACAAAAATTTAGTTAGATTTTATTGTCCGTGATTTGACACTGAAATATGACTTTTTTAAGCATATACAGAAAATTATATATGTTTGAAAAGCTAATAAACTAATTGATTGCTGATTTAGATGTGTGATTGTTAGTTCAACTAATTAAAATATTGGAATGATAAAACCAACAAGAGAATGAAAGGTGAATAAAACCAAATTGAATCAAATATTGAACTGAATTGAAAATCGATTGAAATTGCATATATGTACATGTATATATAACGAACAGGTCATAGCATGGAAGCTAAGAAGAGGAATAAAATTGTATGCCCAACAAATAGGTACATATTTACTGTATTTATTAGGGTTTGATGATTATATGAGCCGCTTGGCTTTTTCTTTTTGATTGATGAGGGCCCTGTGAGGCAAGTTGTGGTTTTACCGATAGGGCCGTACAAAGGAGGTTATGGCGAAATTTTTCGAAAATTTAGGGTGTCTGCCAAATTTTTGAGAAATTAGAAAATTCTTAGAAGCTGAAAAGTTGAAGAATGAAATCCAAAATGAAAGTTGAGTTGGTTAGTTAGACAACTTTCAGCTCCATTCCTTTTCGAGGGCAAAAAGATTTTAAGTGGGGGAGACTGTGACAACCCGGAGTTTCTAAACCAATTTAAAATTTTATTTTAGCTATTTTAACGGGTTTTGAATACTTAAAATGATTTATTTTGAGAATTAACGATTTAAAATTTATTTAAGTCGAAGTTAGAACCTATAAATATATTAATTATAAAATGAGCTTGAAATAGCGCAGTAGTTTGAAAATTCGATTTTTAATTTCAAATGGGTGTACAGAATTCAAAATAAATCGGATTTCAGTAAAACCAGAAATATTTGAATCTGTTTAATAATATATTTCTAACGAATGTGAAAAATTCAGGTTTCATAATATAAATTGTAATTTATGTCCAGTTTAAATTTTAGAATAGTCGCTACGGAACTTATATATATTTCTATATAATATATAGCCCTTAAAAATAGCTATTTTGCAAACGACCTCCGTTTTTGATGAAACCACTTTTGTTGGATTCGGAATGTCAATTTATTGCTAAATATAAAAATTCATAATTTTTGGAATTAATATGCGAGCGCAGGGAATTTAAATGTGTTTGGTAATTTAGTTAAAATTTAATCAACCAAAAAAAGGCCATTTTTCAAACGGTCTCCAAATTCGATAAAATTGGTTTTGTTAGGATCGTATCGTCAAAACAGTGCTAGATTTATTCTTCTGTAATTTTTGGAGTTAGTATGTGGCCCTGGTAAATTAAAATGTACGTTTAAATTCAATATATATTGATTTATATTTTAATTTTGATGAAAACTAATCGAAAGAAGTCGAATTGGCTTACGAAACAAATCTCATTGTGTTCGAAATGGGGGTAATTAGCTTGGAACGACAGTCGTTGGGTTTGATTTGGAGTTCGGAACGATAAACGAGTTATATTTGAATTAAATTGAATTAAATAATAAAAAAGGGGTGTATATATATGCCAATTTGACCAGTCAAACCCTAGTTATTTCTTTGTGCGGTCAATGGCTTTAGCAGCCGTTCATTTTTCCTCCAAGAAACAAAAACGTGAGTTTCATAAAAAATCAAAAAATTGGAAATAAATTTCTACAATTCATGATATATATAGACTCCTAAGAAGAATCTCTTCACTCTTGTATGACTTTCGGGAGGCTCGATTCAGTTTTTTTCTCATGGGTGTTCAAGACAGCGGCGATTAGGGTTCAACGAATTAGGAAGTAGAAGCTTTGATTCAACTTTTTGATATTTGTTTTGAATTCATGGCATGATTTATAGTTTGTATGATATTTTTTGGATTTAAATAAAAAAAAGGAACGCACGAAAGCTATTGTGCGTGTAGGATAGTTGGACAACGCAACTGCCATAGAGGAATCGAGTTGAGAGATATTGGTATAGGGAGGAAGAGTTGATAATGAGGAAAATTAGGGTTATTTTTATTGAATTTATAATGGAATGATGAGGGAGAGACTTTGAAGAGAAAGCAGCGACCATTGTGTGTAAAGTTGGGTTCGTAGTCGCCCGGGGAAGAAGAATGGTTAGAGAAGTAAACGTGATTAATTAAAAGAGAAGGGTTATTAAGTTTAATCAAATTTATTGTTAATGACCATAATGTGTTTAAAATGTATAGATATTTATATCTTGATCAAATGAAATCGGAATTGGACAATTTTGGATTCGTTTGAACTATCTCGACAAGATCTACAACATGGAACTAACTAGGAATGATTTGGAGCTAGTTTATTTTTAGGGCTAAATTAAATGGCTGTTTAATTAAGTTTCAAAAATAAAAATCATCAATTAAAGAATTATGGAGTGGTAACCAAAGGTGAGAACTCTCTCACTCAAATCACTTTTGTTACGTCATTATATCCTAGGTTGCAGATGGGACTTAGTAGCTCCTGACACTACTTTTTGTACAAACCTTGGATGATTTGTGTGATATGATTATATTGTGGAAAAATTGATTGTATTGTGGTATTATTGGATTGATTGATTGTTGTGTATGGCGCGAGCCAGTATCAGGAGTGGGATAATGCTAGACATTATTCCGGTTCTAATATCGCGTCATTATAATGCCGATTTTTTCTAAAATTGAAATATATAAATTATTTATATAAAATGTATATAAAATTTTAATAAAAAGAAATTGGAATAAATATTCATTTCCAAGTCGGACAGCTAGCTTATGTACACCTATTTATCTTATATTGATTGGGACGATAATTTTTACACATCGCCCAAGTGCACAAATAATAATCAGTATTTGTTGTTTGAAAACCCCACACGGGTACTGGGATGATATTTGACATACACTAATCCCAATATTTATTTGTGTGTCAGTCGATGGGTTGACAAGCTATGATGAGCGTTATTTATTTATTTTAATGCTTATACAGTTGTAAATTGCACTCTGGATGATGTTTGAATGGTTAATGATTATTTATCATTATTGTTGAATACATGCGATGTATGAAATCCATATAACTGAAATTATATGGTAATTGATTGAGTCGCATACCGATTCAGAAACAAAGAATATTTTAAAATAACGAATATCTTAAAATAATATTCAGTGAAGAATCAAAATGAGATTTTGATGTTCGATTTTGGATGGACATGAAAATATTGAAATGTGAAGCCGAGTTATGTAGTAAACGCCATTTTAACTCAAACGGGTTTATTAATCGATTTTATTCATTTTATACTGAATACGAAAAGGAAATGCATTTCAAAATCAGATATTTTGAAAATAATATCATTTTTATATTATAATGATATGGAATATTCATTTTTGATTTAAAATTGAAAATGAAATTAAAATCATTTTAAAACGAATTCATAAACGATTTATAAAATACGTTTTATATTGAAATCGACAATATATATATATATATATATATATATATATATATATATATATATATATATATATATATATATATATATATATATGCATGGATAGAGCGTGCTGTGCAGCGACCGCTCGCGAATTTCGACCATTAACTTCAAATTGACATAACAAGAGATCTAACGGTCAGATTCTCCTAAAACCGGAACCGTTGGGTTCGTATCGAAAAGAGCTTTCCAATGATCATAAGAGATTTGAAATCTAACGGTAGATCTTAAGAGATGTCCAAATCAATTTCCGAAAAGGTCGCTATGAATGTAGTTCGGTGGTTGATATTGGAAACCGACTTTAAGGGCCTTAATAAAATTATTAAAAATATTAAAAAATTGTGTAAAATCATAATAAATGATTTGGAATGATTCTGGGTGAAAAAATTCATATTTGAAAAGATGAAAGATATTTTTATCAAAATGAACTAGTTATTAACTAAAATAATAATCCAATTATTTTTAGAAATAATACATTGGATTGAAAATGGGTTAAAATAACCAGAATTATGCCGATGTATGAATTAGAATGGTTTAGAATGGAAATAATATTCGAAACATTTCGGTATTGGATTCCGTGATCATACGGATATTGTTGAGGAATTCGGAATATACAGATATAATTATTCCCAGTACGATATCCGTTAGTTTCAGAATTTGATATTGAATATAAGACGATATAATTTCTATTTAGAGCCTTGTATTTAATATCAAATTGGATGTTGGGTTTGTCGTGAATGGTGTCTTTAATGAGATTGTTCTTAAACCCAGTTGAGAAAAGAATAAATCTTTTTAATAAGATTTAGAGAAGTTTACCAATTAATTAATATTTAATTGGAGTTGAATTGAAATTGGATTTTTGGTTTATCGTGAACAGTGTTTTGAATAACCCTTGTTCTTTAACCCAATTAACAGTGAAGAGATGATTTGGAATTTATAAATCTTTTATTAAGATTTAAAGGAAATTTTCCAAAGTAAAGTTTTCCAATTTAATATATTAAATTGGAATGGAATGGAACTCGATTTAGTAATAATCGAGATGAGCTTCTGTGAAGGAAGACCGTTACTATAAATGGAATTTAAAAGGCTTTGTCATTATTCCATTTATATTATTAGTCTGATACGGAAATTTATATCCATTATATACTGATCAGATTTTCGTGAAATTCCATGCTTAATGGAAGATGATTTGGGTTTATTGTGAATGGTGTTTTAAATGACATTGGTTCTTTAACCCAGTTAATGACAGGATTAATTTTCCTAAAAAGTTGAATAATCATAAAGTAATTATTTTTGATATTAGAACCAAGTTGGAGTTTTGATGAATCTTGAATTAGATTGGAATGGGAATGGATAATTAAATTTATCAAATTCATGAAATGATCGAGAATGGAGTACCACCAGTTTTACTCCAGGCAATAGTTAAATCTTTAATTAGATTTGAAACGAGAAATGGTAATTAATTTTACTAATAACATAGCGGGTGTTAAATATGGAGTACTACCAGTTTTGCTCCATCAGATGAATAGATTGGGATTGGAAAATAATAAAATAAATGATTACTTCGGTAAGACTCGATAATCGCGACTAGTTTGATAAACCTTAATTTGGTTTAAACTGTGAAAAGAATACTTGAATAAAATAATATTCTGAATTGGAATGAGGCGTGTGATGTGTTTTTATAACACTTGCTTTTTAAGATACGCGGGTTATTCGGAAAGACCGGATTTAACCCATTCTGTATAACTGACACGGCAACTAAATGTCAATGATATGAAGACGGTGGTTGAAGACCGGAGATCATCACATCGTTTGGATGATTACTGATGTCTTGATTGGGATGTACACCCAAGAAAAGGTAATAAGTGGTGACCGTGCAGACGTACTTGGAAATAGACTGGATATGCAAGGGTCTCTCTCCTGTATTGGACATATGGGACGAGGAATAAGGTGCCTTTGGTTTCGTTCAGACCCAGAATGAACTTGCAAATGGATGGTATGTCTGGAATTGTATCCCTTTGTACTGTATTCGTTGATCTCTGCTAAATATATATCTGTTTGGTGGCGGAGAATTTATTCTCTGGCTTAACACCCTTCTCTGAGACGTACGAGCTTAGTGGTTATATATTGGTGGAAATCAGTGGTACGGTATGGATTGACAGTGTGGCATGCAGAGATGCAAATGATCAAGGCTTTTGTTGAAAAGTAGAGTCTTGTGGTTGATGATCAAAGCACAACTTTAATTAGCATAGCTTTGTGTAGCGTTAATTCGCGAGCTTCACACCTCGGTATGTACAAAAAACGGGATAGTGACTGCACGGAAATAGACATATGTTAGTTCGAGCTACGAGTAATGTCATGGTATGGAGCCTAGACTGCTTACTTATGTGGATGTTGGAAAAACTTTATGGAGGAAAGCGAGGTACCTAGGAAGCGAGGTAAGTCCTTAAATGGCTCTCGATATGGTCGACTGGACTGACCATTTTTGAGGTTCGATAGAACCGGCTAACATATAGTTTATGGTATAACTAATCATTGACGGATGACCGGCCATGAAGATCTAAGGGTTGCCCATATGTGTGATCCTGAGGCATTTGCTAGAATGTCTTGAAATCGGTGAGGATGATCCCTTGCCCCGGTTCATAGATGGAGATCCAATTTGCAATACGCGGTTTTACAGTTTTAGTTGTAAACCTATATGGCGACGTAATATAATGGTACCTACACCGCCTATGATTGATACATTTATATTTGAAGTTGATTTCTTCAATTATAGTTATAATGAAAGATGAAATTTCGCGTATCAAGCATATTTGGCTATTATAAGGGAAAACTCTATCTTCGACTGCGTTCATTGTGTGGTGGGACCTGAGTCTTATAATAGCTTCATTTTTCTCTTTAGCATTGCATTGTTACTTTTATGCGCTGGTATTCATGGATGATAAACCCGTTTCGTGTTATACAGCGTGGTCCCGTGATTTATCTAACTTTAAAATAAAAACTAACAACTATTTTAGTTCTCACATCAGTCCCATGACTGACTCAGAGTTTATTGTTTTAATCTAAACTCCAGGTGCCCATATTTTCCACATGGGCAGCTAGTTGTTTTAGTTTTCGCAGATATTTCTTTTCCCGGGATCCTGGATTACAGCTGGAGCTTTGGAAGCTTTGTATCCATGTATTTCATTCAGTTGTGTTAGTTGATGTATTTTATGCTATTTTGTAATTTGTAAATCTCTGATATTTATTTCCCGCTGTGTAATATTGTTTATTCGAACTCTGATATATTCTTGTACTCTGATGTAAATTGTTGTAATAGCAATGAAATATTATGTTGTTTGTGTTCTGATGCGTCATGTTCTCAAAGCAATCAGGGCTCCACCATCTCTTCGGGGATCTGGGAAGTCTAGGTCATTTAAGGTTGATTGTAATTCCTTGGAGCAACGGCTTATTAAAACTGGGTATATGTTGTATATTCATAAGGAGTTCCAAAGTGGCATTTGCACAAGGGATGTGCGTGTTGGCATTAGTCAGAACATGAGGGGTAGAAATTCTGTAGAAGCGAATAGATCATGCTTATGGATAGTTGGAGAAACATTCAAACCATCGGTCATATGATTTGAATTAAATATATGATTTGGTTTGATTAATTGATGTGCTTGAATGATTTATTTACTATATTTATCTTTGGATTGTATTGGATTGAAATACTTATTCTCTTTTTATTTAAAGTCTTCATATGAAGTTTTTATATGCATATCTATCTTTAATTTCTTTATGTTAGACCAAAAAGTGGTTCTAACACCCAAATTGACTAAAAGCAGAATGAAATAAGATCAAAAGTAAAATAGAGACACAGAATTTATAGTGGTTCGACAAAGAAAAGCCTACGTCCACTTGTCAATCACTATTCTCAATGATATTGTTGCAGTTACAATGAGATATTCACTCAGTTTCTCTCACAACTCACATACATTCACTCAATTGTCTAAAAACAAATGTTGAAAGATGATTTGGATTATCCGGGAGTGCTGGAATTCGGGTTATGAAAGTGGTTGAACTCTCAAGTGCCAAAAAGAAGATCCTTTTCATTGTCTCCAGACAGGGTATTTATAGGTGAAAATTCGCTCAGAACCCGATCCGGATCGGAGCCACGTGTCATCCATCCCATCAGCTAACGACCCGCCATTTTGACCGTGCCGAATTGACAAAATATGCCAACTCGAAACGTCCAAAACAACAGATTGTTATTAGCTTCTGAGGTAAATAGAACAAATCACAGATCACAGACACAGATACAAAGCAATATAATATCTCACAGCGGAAAAATTAAAATACAATAGTAGTTCATGAAGCTTTACATCAGAGTTTACATAAATAATTCAGCGGAAGTCTAATACAATAAATAACTGATAACAATCTGAAACAGAATGACAAAGATAACTGAACAGGTAGATATAAATGAGAAAACCCAATAATCTTCAAACTCCAAGAGTGGATCTCGAAAGCTGTGATAATCGATATGACCCGAGCAATAATGCAAAACAAAACAACTCGGATCAGGACTAAAATTCTCGTGGAAGTAAATCAATTCAAATGAAATGTTCGATGAAATGCAAACAGTAACTTAGAGAATGTTTGGGATCACCATCCTCTAAGGATCCGTCAAACTAATACTATATAGTATAATACGCTATATACAATAGTGTCTATCAGTAAAGTAAAATATCAAAATAGCGTAAGCGGGATTACCATGATTACCCTTACACCGTTTATATATTCCCATAGTATATACAGTACCGTAATTCCTCCGTAAACTGGAGGTTGATCAGAGGGCACTCCATATAAAACAGTACAAAACAAAATCGTAGTGGGCTCGTATAAGGCATGTGACAAGGCACGCAAGGAATGCCAGGGTGGATTCACCGTTTGCAGAGCCGGAGTGGTGGTAACGCATAGTAGCAACTACCGCCCACCTCGATACACACTCCCATAATCAAAAGGGCCCAAATCGAATCTCAACAATAATAGAATAATATCGAAGAAGTGTGCTCGATAAGAGGTATGACCTCACTTGGTCCGTGCATAGCTCCAGTTTTAGCCACATCAAGCTGACTCAAGGTGGTCAGGGTCTCGTAATTAATATGAAATAAAATAAAATAAAATAAAATGGAGTCGTTCGCCAAATCACCCCCTTCATTCTAGAACTCCACCGCGTACACAGTTGTTATTTAACAATAGCCGATCCCGGTCTCTTTAACAACCCATCATTTACATTTTTCACACCGTGGTCATTATTTTATAAATCATTTTATAAAATAGTTTATACGAAATATCATATTCGATTTTGAAATCAAAATTAAATATCTAACTTCGAATATATAAAATTATGAAACCCATTCACTTAAATCGCTTAAATCGAATTGATTGAGAAATCATATCATAAAGGTCTTAATTTCCATTTAAATCAATACCAACATTTAACTTCGATAACATTTTTGATTCGGTTTATATTCGCAAAAATTCAAGTTCGAAACAATTCAAATGATTAAATTTCACCTTTCCAAGAATTCGCTTTAAGTTGATTCAGTTAAATCCAACCTTTTGGTTCAAATTCAAAGTATACGATTCAAGTCAAAACTTACATTTCAATTAAACAAATTTTATTCAAGTCATACGACTCGAAATCGTTATTCAAACAATTCATAAAAACAAGTTTTACTATTTAAGCATTCATTCAAGTTGATTCAAAATCCAACACTTAAGTTCAAATTTAGTTTATATAATTTACTTCGAAACCTTATGTTTCAAATTAAATCAAATCATATAATATATTAACTCAAATCGAACTATCAAATTCATTACTTAAAATTTGAGTTGAAGCCTTATATTCAATTCAACAATTCATAAGATTTAAAATTATTCCTATAAATCAATTTCACAAATTTCCCAATTCAAACCTAACGATTTACAAAACCAATTCTATATAAAATCTAAATATTTAAATTTACACTTCTATCACTAAAGAAATCAAATTCATTTCATTTTTACCTAATTCAAATTCATCTCCACTAAAAGTTCGAATCAATTTGAATTCATAACTTAATATGAGTTCACTCGTTATTCTAATATCGTTATAAAAATTTACATCTTTAAACTTCGAATTTAAATTGCGAAATCTAACCTATCCAACTCTTGGTTTATTATTAAAGTTTGTAAATATATATAAAGAAAAATATAATTTTGAAATATATATATATATAAGTTTATAAATTTCTAAAATAAATTAGAAATAGATTATAAACATATATAAGGTCAAAATAGTATAAAATAGATTTAAAAGAAATATTTACTATAATATAATATATAAAAGTTTTTAAAATATTTATATAATTAAATTATACGTTAAAATCAACTTCCAAATCATTTTACTTCGAATACATGACCAACGGTGTTCGTATATAGTTTCTACCCTATGGTCAAGTGATACGGATATTTATCATTTCAACCCGTAATTTATAAAATTCAACAGGTCTATCATTTCAACCCGCGATCCCAAATTCAGTAAAAATCGTTCAGGTCTATCATTTCAACCCATAACGATTTCTCCTATTCTACTGTCCGTTCGGGTATGTATCATTTCAACCCTTAGTGATTTTTCCTATACTAGGGGTATCAACAGTATAAACAAATCATTACATGGCCACAATCACAGCATATATCAAATCAAACAATTTCTATCAGCAATCCTATACATTTCATATAACAGTTCATTATTGATCTAACATCCATGAAGTAAATGTGAGTCAGGTGTGAGATAAACTCACCTTTCGAGGCGCGGAAATGAGGTGACAACGAACAAACATGAAATGAAAATGACGAAATCCAATGAAGACTAGGACGAACAAATATGGCTTCGAGCAAATATGGCTTCGAGATCGGTCAAACATGCCAAATAGCATGAATCAAATCAGGTACAACTCGGACCAAAATAGAAAAACAAATCTTTGTTTTTTTTTCTAATCAGCAAAATCAAGCAAGCTCAATGTAACTCTGACCAAAATATAGCACGACAACTTCAACTAGTATTCTCCAACCAACAAACTTAGGCTGCAGGAATCTGTATGCATGGACTCGACCTCAACAGAGACAACAGTCACTCCAAATTCCTTATCCACGTCGAACAAGGCAAAGCTACAGGACAACTCATATTATTCCCTTTTTCAATGAAGCAACCCAAACACATCAAAAGTAAAACCTATAGGCAAGCAACCCAAAGTTACATTCGGTAGTAAAAGAAGGAAGGAAAACCGGGCTATCGTCGAAGGATGGCGCGGATCTTGGCAGTGCCGATGGCGGAGGGAGTTCGGGGTAAAATGTTGCCTTTTTACTTCTTTTTGAATGTTGCATTGGTGAGAAAGGGAAAAGGAGAAGCAAAAATAAACGTAAACTTTAGCATGAAAGCTAACACATTTTTTTTCTCATTTTATATAATATAGTGCGTTGGTTTTGATTTGGAAAGAAGGCCTTAGATCATAAAAAGAAAGAGAAAGAGGTCTAATCGAGAATGAAGAAGAGGCAGAGGAGCAAAATGCCAGTTATGTAAAGAAAAACGTGGCAATCTATTCTTTGGCCTACCCGCAAAAACAAACGGAGACCCGGTACTAAGAACTGACCTTTTCAAAATATTCGGTGCAGTTTAAATTTAATTGAAGTGTTAACACGTTTATTGAATGTTTCCTTTAAGTTATTTAGGATCGTAGTCATCTGCATTTAGCTTGAAGTTTATCTGCCCTGGAGAAGCGTTCAACAACACAATCGTTATTCATCATTTTGTGTTGACAGCAACATATGTTTATAATGCAATCAGTTATTTAAGAAAAGAAAAGAAAACAAAAGAACGATATATTATTTTTCACAAATTGGAAAAACTGGTATATACAGCATTCACTAGTTTTCACGTATTTGCTTCTCCAATAAGCTTTTGCTGTTCACCACATCAATTATTAATTCACGGTAAGATCACATATATATCAAGCATTTCAGTTTAGATATGTATATTTTTTCGATGTAAAGGAAGTGGAAAGGCATGTCTAAATCGATAGCTGGGAAGGTGTGGACTAATATGTTGTTGCATGAGTAACGCATGTTATTTGAAACATGAAAGTATAAAATGTGTTTGCATGGGGAAATTGGAAATAAAGGGGGCAGGTTGCATGCAACTTAAAACATGCATGCATGGCTTTGGAACTTTGTACAATGCATTTAGTAAACCAAAATGAAGTGTAGAAAGTTGCCTCACGTTGGAAACAAGAATGGAGAATTTGGAAGCAAACTAACTGCATGCATGAATCAAAAAGTATCGTGCATGCACATGTATACAAAAGGCTTGAAAACAAAAGGTGAATGCATTCACTTCTAAGCTTTTGAAAAAAAAAACGGATGGTTTAAAAAAATAAAAGAACGGGTTTTGCAAACCCAAAATGACTAGAAAAGCATGTAAGATCAGAAAAGGGACACATCGAACTCAAATGACTTTGTTTTAAAAATGAATTGTGCAAGCATTTTCATAATTTCAGCGTGAACCGAACACCGAAACTGACAAATGGATATATTGTGGTAATCAGCGCGATGAGACGGACACAACGGTATGAAATTTGCAGTGTCAGGATGCTCCGTTCAAAAGCGCGTTACGGACCCCTTTGACGTAAAAATGCGGACGGAAAACGGAGGTCAAAACGTCCGATTTTCGCGAAACGAATTTCGCCGTCGTATTCGTGACAACGAATAGAATATTTTTTGTGTTAGTCCGAACTGGTTTTGAAGAAATTTTAAAATCATTAAATTTTGAACTGTTATGCGCAGCTTTGCACTGATAATTGCGCGATCGACAAACATTCAAAATTTTCGATGAAATTTTCACCACTGCCATATCTCACTGTACGTAATTTAAATTTCAAATTCCCATTATGAAAAATTATAGAATATTTTCAAAATTAAAATTTCAAAATTTTCAAAATTAAAATTTCAATTTAAATCGGAATATAAATCGTTGGAAATAACGGGTTGTTACAATCTCCCCCACTTAAACCTTTTCGTCCCCGAAAAGGAACGAGGCAGGGAAATAATAATTAAGTAATTAATATTTTTAAACTAAATGGTTCATATTTATTCTCATACATATATATAATTTGAAATATAAATAAATCAAAAGCTAAAATATTTTCAAACATTTTAAAACAATTTTAAGTATTCACTCGACGTCTCGATTGACTACATATAGTTATCCCACTTTCGAAAGCCGAAAATAGATATCGATGATGCCGCGGTCATCACCAGAATCATTTTCAAGCGACTGGAGTGTAACTCTATATCTATCTAATACATATAGGATTTAATATATACGTTGATCAGACGTATACACCAAATCACTAGGTATTCGATAGGCCAATTTTAACGTCAAATAAGTACTCAAAACATCTTTTTATATTTAAATAGAATATATACCACACTCTAAATCATATATTATAAATAATATATTTCAAATCATTAAAATTTCAAGTAGGGAAAAATGTATCTCTCCCCCACTCATTTATTTGTTAAAATTCAACTACAATTCTTAATAAATATACAACAATATTATTATTAAATCAAATATATAACAAAATCATTCTATACTATATCTAAATCTTTTCAAATTCATGTTATCAATATTTAAACTTATAACACTTAATTAATTCTATAAGTTAACATATGAATACATTACACATAAAATCTTTACAAACCATTGGTATTACCAAATTAATTACAAATATCAAATTAAATATTACATTAAGAAGATCTTATATAATAATATCTTTCAAAATATAAATTTCAAACCAATATTTAGTAAGGATGAATTCGTTAGAGATTTATACTCTCTTTTTACTTCTTACCTTGGGATGGACAAGGATAAGTAATAGAATTCGAGTTAAAAGCTGAACGGACGAAAGTATAATCAAAAGGATCTACGAAGGAAGATAGATTCAAATGGTAAGGAAACTCAGAAGAAGATTTAAATATTAAACAGAATTTTATATTCGAAATATTTATTTAAAAACATTTTAAAACCATTTTGTAAACTATTTTTACTTTAAAAATACGCTCTCTCAAGAAGGATTCTGCAACTGATTCCACTCATTCTAGGGTATCACTACCCTATCTCTAATGAGCTTTTTACCCCATAGGCTAAAGCTTTGAAAAACCAAAGCTCTGATACCACTTGTAACGACCCGCCATTTTTACCGTGCCGAATTGACAAAATATGCCAACTCGAAACGTCCAAAACAACAGATTGTTATTAGCTTCTGAGGTAAATAGAACAAATCACAGATCACAGACACAGATACAAAGCAATATAATATCTCACAGCGGAAAAATTAAAATACAATAGTAGTTCATGAAGCTTTACATCAGAGTTTACATAAATAATTCAGCGGAAGTCTAATACAATAAATAACTGATAACAATCTGAAACAGAATGACAAAGATAACTGAACAGGTAGATATAAATGAGAAAACCCAATAATCTTCAAACTCCAAGAGTGGATCTCGAAAGCTGTGATAATCGATCTGACCCGAGCAATAATGCAAAACAAAACAACTCGGATCAAGACTAAAATTCTCGTGGAAGTAAATCAATTCAAATGAAATGTTCGATGAAATGCAAACAGTAACTTAGAGGATGTTTGGGATCACCATCCTCTAAGGATCCGTCAAACTAATACTATATAGTATAATACGCTATATACAATAGTGTCTATCAGTAAAGTAAAATATCAAAATAGCGTAAGCGGGATTACCATGATTACCCTTACACCGTTTATATATTCCCATAGTATATACAGTACCGTAATTCCTCCGTAAACTGGAGGTTGATCAGAGGGCACTCCATATAAAACAGTACAAAACAAAATCGTAGTGGGCTCGTATAAGGCATGTGACAAGGCACGCAAGGAATGCCAGGGTGGATTCACCGTTTGCAGAGCCGGACTGGTGGTAACGCATAGTAGCAACTACCGCCCACCTCGATACACACTCCCATAATCAAAAGGGCCCAAATCGAATCTCAACAATAATAGAATAATATCGAAGAAGTGTGCTCGATAAGAGGTATGACCTCACTTGGTCCGTGCATAGCTCCAGTTTTAGCCACATCAAGCTGACTCAAGGTGGTCAGGGTCTCGTAATTAATATGAAATAAAATAAAATAAAATGGAGTCGTTCGCCAAATCACCCCCTTCATTCTAGAACTCCACCGCGTACACAATTGTTAAAGTGGTTTTCGGTATTGGTAGAGAGTATGACAATAGCCGATCCCGGTCTCTTTAACAACCCATCGTTTACATTTTTCACACCGTGGTCATTATTTTATAAATCATTTTATAAAATAGTTTATACGAAATTTCATATTCGATTTTGAAATCAAAATTAAATATCTAACTTCGAATATATAAAATTATGAAACCCATTCACTTAAATCGCTTAAATCGAATTGATTTAGAAATCATATCGTAAAGGTCTTAATTTCCATTTAAATCAATACCAACATTTAACTTCGATAACATTTTTGATTCTGTTTATATTCGCAAAAATTCAAGTTCGAAACAATTCAAATGATTAAATTTCACCTTTCCAAGAATTCGCTTTAAGTTGATTCAGTTAAATCCAACCTTTTGGTTCAAATTCAAAGTATACGATTCAAGTCAAAACTTACATTTCAATTAAACAAATTTTATTCAAGTCATACGATTCGAAATCGTTATTCAAACAATTCATAAAAACAAGTTTTACTATTTAAGCATTCATTCAAGTTGATTCAAAATCCAACACTTAAGTTCAAATTTAGTTTATATAATTTACTTCGAAACCTTATGTTTCAAATTAAATCAAATCATATAATATATTATCTCAAATCGAACTATCAAATTCATTACTTAAAATTTGAGTTGAAGCCTTATATTCAATTCAACAATTCATAAGATTTAAAATTATTCCTATAAATCAATTTCACAAATTTCCCAATTCAAACCTAACGATTTACAAAACCAATTCTATATAAAATCTAAATATTTAAATTTACACTTCTGTCACTAAAGAAATCAAATTCATTTCATTTTTACCTAATTCAAATTCATCTCCACTAAAAGTTCGAATCAATTTGAATTCATAACTTAATATGAGTTCACTCGTTATTCTAATATCGTTATAAAAAATTACATCTTTAAACTTCGAATTTAAATCGCGAAATCTAACCTATCCAACTCTTGGTTTATTATTAAAGTTTGTAAATATATATAAAGAAAAATATAATTTTGAAATATATATATATATAAGTTTATAAATTTCTAAAATAAATTAGAAATAGATTATAAACATATATAAGGTCAAAATAGTATAAAATAGATTTAAAAGAAATATTTACTATAATATAATAAATAAAAGTTTTTAAAATATTTATATAATTAAATTATACGTTAAAATCAACTTCCAAATCATTTTACTTCGAATACATGACCAACGGTGTTCGTATATAGTTTCTACCCTATGGTCAAGTGATACGGATATTTATCATTTCAACCCGTAATTTATAAAATTCAACAAGTCTATCATTTCAACCCGCGATCCCAAATTCAGTAAAAATCGTTCAGGTCTATCATTTCAACCCATAATGATTTCTCCTATTCTACTGTCCGTTCGGGTATGTATCATTTCAACCCTTAGTGGTTTTTCCTATAATAGGGGTATCAACAGTATAAACAAATCATTACATGGCAACAATCACAGCATATATCAAATCAAACAATTTCTATCAGCAATCCTATACATTTCATATAACAGTTCATTATTGATCTAACATCCATGAAGTAAATGTGAGTCAGGTGTGAGATAAACTCACCTTTCGAGGCGCGGAAATGAGGTGACAACGAACAAACATGAAATGAAAATGACGAAATCCAATGAAGACTAGGACGAACAAATATGGCTTCGAGCAAATATGGCTTCGAGATCGGTCAAACATGCCAAATAGCATGAATCAAATCAGGTACAACTCGGACCAAAATAGAAAAACAAATCTTTGTTTTTTTTTCTAATCAGCAAAATCAAGCAAGCTCAATGTAACTCTGACCAAAATATAGCACGACAACTTCAACTAGTATTCTCCAACCAACAAACTTAGGCTGCAGGAATCTGTATGCATGGACTCGACCTCAACAGAGACAACAGTCACTCCAAATTCCTTATCCACGTCGAACAAGGCAAAGCTACAGGACAACTCATATTATTCCCTTTTTCAATGAAGCAACCCAAACACATCAAAAGTAAAACCTATAGGCAAGCAACCCAAAGTTACATTCGGTAGTAAAAGAAGGAAGGAAAACCGGGCTATCGTCGAAGGATGGCGCGGATCTTGGCAGTGCCGATGGCGGAGGGAGTTCGGGGTAAAATGTTGCCTTTTTACTTCTTTTTGAATGTTGCATTGGTGAGAAAGGGAAAAGGAGAAGCAAAAATAAACGTAAACTTTAGCATGAAAGCTAACACATTTTTTTTCTCATTTTATATAATATAGTGCGTTGGTTTTGATTTGGAAAGAAGGCCTTAGATCATAAAAAGAAAGAGAAAGAGGTCTAATCGAGAATGAAGAAGAGGCAGAGGAGCAAAATGCCAGTTATGTAAAGAAAAACGTGGCAATCTATTCTTTGGCCTACCCGCAAAAACAAACGGAGACCCGGTACTAAGAACTGACCTTTTCAAAATATTCGGTGCAGTTTAAATTTAATTGAAGTGTTAACACGTTTATTGAATGTTTCCTTTAAGTTATTTAGGATCGTAGTCATCTGCATTTAGCTTGAAGTTTATCTGCCCTGGAGAAGCGTTCAACAACACAATCGTTATTCATCATTTTGTGTTGACAGCAACATATGTTTATAATGCAATCAGTTATTTAAGAAAAGAAAAGAAAACAAAAGAACGATATATTATTTTTCACAAATTGGAAAAACTGGTATATACAGCATTCACTAGTTTTCACGTATTTGCTTCTCCAATAAGCTTTTGCTGTTCACCACATCAATTATTAATTCACGGTAAGATCACATATATATCAAGCATTTCAGTTTAGATATGTATATTTTTTCGATGTAAAGGAAGTGGAAAGGCATGTCTAAATCGATAGCTGGGAAGGTGTGGACTAATATGTTGTTGCATGAGTAACGCATGTTATTTGAAACATGAAAGTATAAAATGTGTTTGCATGGGGAAATTGGAAATAAAGGGGGCAGGTTGCATGCAACTTAAAACATGCATGCATGGCTTTGGAACTTTGTACAATGCATTTAGTAAACCAAAATGAAGTGTAGAAAGTTGCCTCACGTTGGAAACAAGAATGGAGAATTTGGAAGCAAACTAACTGCATGCATGAATCAAAAAGTATCGTGCATGCACATGTATACAAAAGGCTTGAAAACAAAAGGTGAATGCATTCACTTCTAAGCTTTTGAAAAAAAAAACGGATGGTTTAAAAAAATAAAAGAACGGGTTTTGCAAACCCAAAATGACTAGAAAAGCATGTAAGATCAGAAAAGGGACACATCGAACTCAAATGACTTTGTTTTAAAAATGAATTGTGCAAGCATTTTCATAATTTCAGCGTGAACCGAACACCGAAACTGACAAATGGATATATTGTGGTAATCAGCGCGATGAGACGGACACAACGGTATGAAATTTGCAGTGTCAGGATGCTCCGTTCAAAAGCGCGTTACGGACCCCTTTGACGTAAAAATGCGGACGGAAAACGGAGGTCAAAACGTCCGATTTTCGCGAAACGAATTTCGCCGTCGTATTCGTGACAACGAATAGAATATTTTTTGTGTTAGTCCGAACTGGTTTTGAAGAAATTTTAAAATCATTAAATTTTGAACTGTTATGCGCAGCTTTGCACTGATAATTGCGCGATCGACAAACATTCAAAATTTTCGATGAAATTTTCACCACTGCCATATCTCACTGTACGTAATTTAAATTTCAAATTCCCATTATGAAAAATTATAGAATATTTTCAAAATTAAAATTTCAAAATTTTCAAAATTAAAATTTCAATTTAAATCGGAATATAAATCGTTGGAAATAACGGGTTGTTACAATCTCCCCCACTTAAACCTTTTCGTCCCCGAAAAGGAACGAGGCAGGGAAATAATAATTAAGTAATTAATATTTTTAAACTAAATGGTTCATATTTATTCTCATACATATATATAATTTGAAATATAAATAAATCAAAAGCTAAAATATTTTCAAACATTTTAAAACAATTTTAAGTATTCACTCGACGTCTCGATTGACTACATATAGTTATCCCACTTTCGAAAGCCGAAAATAGATATCGATGATGCCGCGGTCATCACCAGAATCATTTTCAAGCGACTGGAGTGTAACTCTATATCTATCTAATACATATAGGATTTAATATATACGTTGATCAGACGTATACACCAAATCACTAGGTATTCGATAGGCCAATTTTAACGTCAAATAAGTACTCAAAACATCTTTTTATATTTAAATAGAATATATACCACACTCTAAATCATATATTATAAATAATATATTTCAAATCATTAAAATTTCAAGTAGGGAAAAATGTATCTCTCCCCCACTCATTTATTTGTTAAAATTCAACTACAATTCTTAATAAATATACAACAATATTATTATTAAATCAAATATATAACAAAATCATTCTATACTATATCTAAATCTTTTCAAATTCATGTTATCAATATTTAAACTTATAACACTTAATTAATTCTATAAGTTAACATATGAATACATTACACATAAAATCTTTACAAACCATTGGTATTACCAAATTAATTACAAATATCAAATTAAATATTACATTAAGAAGATCTTATATAATAATATCTTTCAAAATATAAATTTCAAACCAATATTTAGTAAGGATGAATTCGTTAGAGATTTATACTCTCTTTTTACTTCTTACCTTGGGATGGACAAGGATAAGTAATAGAATTCGAGTTAAAAGCTGAACGGACGAAAGTATAATCAAAAGGATCTACGAAGGAAGATAGATTCAAATGGTAAGGAAACTCAGAAGAAGATTTAAATATTAAACAGAATTTTATATTCGAAATATTTATTTAAAAACATTTTAAAACCATTTTGTAAACTATTTTTACTTTAAAAATACGCTCTCTCAAGAAGGATTCTGCAACTGATTCCACTCATTCTAGGGTATCACTACCCTATCTCTAATGAGCTTTTTACCCCATAGGCTAAAGCTTTGAAAAACCAAAGCTCTGATACCACTTGTAACGACCCGCCATTTTTACCGTGCCGAATTGACAAAATATGCCAACTCGAAACGTCCAAAACAACAGATTGTTATTAGCTTCTGAGGTAAATAGAACAAATCACAGATCACAGACACAGATACAAAGCAATATAATATCTCACAGCGGAAAAATTAAAATACAATAGTAGTTCATGAAGCTTTACATCAGAGTTTACATAAATAATTCAGCGGAAGTCTAATACAATAAATAACTGATAACAATCTGAAACAGAATGACAAAGATAACTGAACAGGTAGATATAAATGAGAAAACCCAATAATCTTCAAACTCCAAGAGTGGATCTCGAAAGCTGTGATAATCGATCTGACCCGAGCAATAATGCAAAACAAAACAACTCGGATCAAGACTAAAATTCTCGTGGAAGTAAATCAATTCAAATGAAATGTTCGATGAAATGCAAACAGTAACTTAGAGGATGTTTGGGATCACCATCCTCTAAGGATCCGTCAAACTAATACTATATAGTATAATACGCTATATACAATAGTGTCTATCAGTAAAGTAAAATATCAAAATAGCGTAAGCGGGATTACCATGATTACCCTTACACCGTTTATATATTCCCATAGTATATACAGTACCGTAATTCCTCCGTAAACTGGAGGTTGATCAGAGGGCACTCCATATAAAACAGTACAAAACAAAATCGTAGTGGGCTCGTATAAGGCATGTGACAAGGCACGCAAGGAATGCCAGGGTGGATTCACCGTTTGCAGAGCCGGACTGGTGGTAACGCATAGTAGCAACTACCGCCCACCTCGATACACACTCCCATAATCAAAAGGGCCCAAATCGAATCTCAACAATAATAGAATAATATCGAAGAAGTGTGCTCGATAAGAGGTATGACCTCACTTGGTCCGTGCATAGCTCCAGTTTTAGCCACATCAAGCTGACTCAAGGTGGTCAGGGTCTCGTAATTAATATGAAATAAAATAAAATAAAATGGAGTCGTTCGCCAAATCACCCCCTTCATTCTAGAACTCCACCGCGTACACAATTGTTAAAGTGGTTTTCGGTATTGGTAGAGAGTATGACAATAGCCGATCCCGGTCTCTTTAACAACCCATCGTTTACATTTTTCACACCGTGGTCATTATTTTATAAATCATTTTATAAAATAGTTTATACGAAATTTCATATTCGATTTTGAAATCAAAATTAAAGATCTAACTTCGAATATATAAAATTATGAAACCCATTCACTTAAATCGCTTAAATCGAATTGATTTAGAAATCATATCGTAAAGGTCTTAATTTCCATTTAAATCAATACCAACATTTAACTTCGATAACATTTTTGATTCTGTTTATATTCGCAAAAATTCAAGTTCGAAACAATTCAAATGATTAAATTTCACCTTTCCAAGAATTCGCTTTAAGTTGATTCAGTTAAATCCAACCTTTTGGTTCAAATTCAAAGTATACGATTCAAGTCAAAACTTACATTTCAATTAAACAAATTTTATTCAAGTCATACGATTCGAAATCGTTATTCAAACAATTCATAAAAACAAGTTTTACTATTTAAGCATTCATTCAAGTTGATTCAAAATCCAACACTTAAGTTCAAATTTAGTTTATATAATTTACTTCGAAACCTTATGTTTCAAATTAAATCAAATCATATAATATATTATCTCAAATCGAACTATCAAATTCATTACTTAAAATTTGAGTTGAAGCCTTATATTCAATTCAACAATTCATAAGATTTAAAATTATTCCTATAAATCAATTTCACAAATTTCCCAATTCAAACCTAACGATTTACAAAACCAATTCTATATAAAATCTAAATATTTAAATTTACACTTCTGTCACTAAAGAAATCAAATTCATTTCATTTTTACCTAATTCAAATTCATCTCCACTAAAAGTTCGAATCAATTTGAATTCATAACTTAATATGAGTTCACTCGTTATTCTAATATCGTTATAAAAAATTACATCTTTAAACTTCGAATTTAAATCGCGAAATCTAACCTATCCAACCTTTGGTTTATTATTAAAGTTTGTAAATATATATAAAGAAAAATATAATTTTGAAATATATATATATATAAGTTTATAAATTTCTAAAATAAATTAGAAATAGATTATAAACATATATAAGGTCAAAATAGTATAAAATAGATTTAAAAGAAATATTTACTATAATATAATAAATAAAAGTTTTTAAAATATTTATATAATTAAATTATACGTTAAAATCAACTTCCAAATCATTTTACTTCGAATACATGACCAACGGTGTTCGTATATAGTTTCTACCCTATGGTCAAGTGATACGGATATTTATCATTTCAACCCGTAATTTATAAAATTCAACAAGTCTATCATTTCAACCCGCGATCCCAAATTCAGTAAAAATCGTTCAGGTCTATCATTTCAACCCATAATGATTTCTCCTATTCTACTGTCCGTTCGGGTATGTATCATTTCAACCCTTAGTGGTTTTTCCTATAATAGGGGTATCAACAGTATAAACAAATCATTACATGGCAACAATCACAGCATATATCAAATCAAACAATTTCTATCAGCAATCCTATACATTTCATATAACAGTTCATTATTGATCTAACATCCATGAAGTAAATGTGAGTCAGGTGTGAGATAAACTCACCTTTCGAGGCGCGAAAATGAGGTGACAACGAACAAACATGAAATGAAAATGAAGAAATCCAATGAAGACTAGGACGAACAAATATGGCTTCGAGCAAATATAGCTTCGAGATCGGTCAAACATGCCAAATAGCATGAATCAAATCAGGTACAACTCGGACCAAAATAGAAAAACAAATCTTTGTTTTTTTTTCTAATCAGCAAAATCAAGCAAGCTCAATGTAACTCTGACCAAAATATAGCACGACAACTTCAACTAGTATTCTCCAACCAACAAACTTAGGCTGCAGGAATCTGTATGCATGGACTCGACCTCAACAGAGACAACAGTCACTCCAAATTCCTTATCCACGTCGAACAAGGCAAAGCTACAGGACAACTCATATTATTCCCCTTTTCAATGAAGCAACCCAAACACATCAAAAGTAAAACCTATAGGCAAGCAACCCAAAGTTACAGTCGGTAGTAAAAGAAGGAAGGAAAACCGGGCTATCGTCGGAGGATGGCGCGGATCTTGGCAGTGCCGATGGAGGAGGGAGTTCGGGGCAAAATGTTGCCTTTATGCTTCTTTTTGAAGGTTGCATTGGTGAGAAAGGGAAAAGGAGCAGCAAAAATAAACGTAAACTTTAGCATGAAAGCGAACACATTTTTTTTCTCATTTTATATAATATAGTGCGTTGGTTTTGATTTGGAAAGAAGGCCTTAGATCATAAAAAGAAAGAGAAAGAGGTCTAATCGAGAATGAAGAAGAGGCAGAGGAGCAAAATGCCAGTTATGTAAAGAAAAACGTGGCAATCTATTCTTTGGCCTACCCGCAAAAACAAACGGAGACCCGGTACTAAGAACTGACCTTTTCAAAATATTCGGTGCAGTTTAAATTTAATTGAAGTGTTAACACGTTTATTGAATGTTTCCTTTAAGTTATTTAGGATCGTAGTCATCTGCATTTAGCTTGAAGTTTATCTGCCCTGGAGAAGCGTTCAACAACACAATCGTTATTCATCATTTTGTGTTGACAGCAACATATGTTTATAATGCAATCATTTATTTAAGAAAAGAAAACAAAACAAAAGAACGATATATTATTTTTCACAAATTGGAAAAACTGGTATATACAGCATTCACTAGTTTTCACGTATTTGCTTCTCCAATAAGCTTATGCTGTTCACCACATCAATTATTAATTCACGGTAAGATCACATATATATCAAGCATTTCAGTTTAGATATATATATATATATATATATATATATATATTTATATATATATATATATATTCAATGTAAAGGAAGTGGAAAGGCAGGTCTAAATCGATAGCTGGGAAGGTGTGGACTAATATGTTATTGCATGAGTAACGCATGTTATTTAAAACATGAAAGTATAAAATGTGTTTGCATGGGGAAATTGGAAATAAAGGGGGCAGGTTGCATGCAACTTAAAACATGCATGCATGGCTTTGGAACTTTGTACAATGCATTTAGTAAACCAAAATGAAGTGTAGAAAGTTGCCTCACGTTGGAAACAAGAATGCAGAATTTGGAAGCAAACTAACTGCATGCATGAATCAAAAAGTATCGTGCATGCACATGAATACAAAAGGCTTGAAAACAAAAGGTGAATGCATTCACTTCTAAGCTTTTGAAAAAAAAAACCGGATGGTTTAAAAAAAATAAAAGAACGGGTTTTGCAGACCCAAAATGACTAGAAAAGCATGTAAGATCAGAAAAGGGACACATCGAACTCAAATGACTTTGTTTTAAAAATGAACTGTGCAAGCATTTTCATAATTTTAGCGCGAACCGAACACCGAAACTGACAAATGGATATATTGTGGTAATCAGCGCGATGAGACGGACACAATGGTATGAAATTTGCAGTGTCAGGATGCTCCGTTCAAAAGCGCGTTACGGACCCCTTTGACGTAAAAATGCAGACGGAAAACGGAGGTCAAAACGTCCGATTTTCGCGAAACGAATTTCGCCGTCGTATTCGTGACAACGAATAGAATATTTTTCGTGTTTGTCCGAACTGGTTTTGAAGAAATTTTAAAATCATTAAATTTTGAACTGTTATGCGCAGCTTTGCACTGATAATTGTGCGATCGACAAACATTCAAAATTTTCGATGAAATTTTCACCACTTCCATATCTCACTGTACGTTATTTAAATTTCAAATTCCCATTATGAAAAATTATAGAATATTTTCAAAATAAAATTTCAATTTAAATCGGAATATAAATCGTTGGAAATAACGGGTTGTTACACTCGGGTTCAGATGGATTTCTATGTTGACAACGCATCAGAGCAGTGGACGTTGTGGGTAGGAACTGGTCATAGCCGCTCCGAATAACCAGGCGATCATGCAGGAGAGTGACGTGGAAGATGGGTTCGGATCGGAAGAGTGCACAGGAGGGGTTCGGATCGGGGTATCCGATCCGATCCGGTTTTGTCCCAAGGCTAAGTCTTCGTTTTCTTTCACTCCGTTCCGATCTGTCTCTGTAGCAGATAGGTGGCCCTCCGCTCCGATTAACAGTAAGCAACGCTCCGATCCGGATAGCAGTGTCTCCTTGAACCAAATAGTAGCAGCACTCCGATCCGTTCAGCAATGTATCTCCGATCCGAACCGCTACATTCCTCCGATCCGACCCGCTATAATGCTCTCTAAGTTCTTCAATGTTTCACATCTCGACTTTGTGTTGCCCAGTTCACAAAGTGGGCTAACATTTTGCCCCCTCAAAGGATGCTTCTGTTGGAGACGGAGCATGCTTTGATTGTCATTGCACAGCGTCTTCTAGGTAATTTTTCCTTTGATTTTCCTTGTGTTTCCATCTTCTTCTTCGAACTTCAATTTAATTCGCTGCTGAGCCACAGAATTCGGTTCGGTTCGGTTCCGATCCGAACAGACCCATTCTTCTTTCTATTTTTCATTGGACTATTGGGCCAAGTGTAACGGCAAATAATTTCGCTCGGTCCGAACCAGTCGCTAAACCGACCCAGACCGTTCGAAACGCCCTATCGTTTGAGAACATGACAAAATAGAACGCATACAGAAGAACATTTCATTGTACATTACAACAATGCATCAGATTACAAGAATATACAGAGTATAAATGAATATTACACAGAAATATCAGAGATTTAAATTACATTTAAATACATAGCAGCGGAAAATAATACAATACACAACTAGAAGAGATATACGGATACAAAGCTTTCCGGATATCGTTCCAGCTGTAAACCAGGATCCTGTGAATATAAATCTGCAAAACCAAAACTACTAGCTGCCCGTGTCGAAAATAGGGGCACCCAGAGTTTAGGTTAAAACAATAAACTCCAGGTCAGTCATGGGACTGGTGTGAGAACTAAAACAGTTAATCTTTATTTTAGAAGCTAGGTAAATCAAGGGACCACGCCGTATAACACGGAACGGGTTTCCTCCCAAGAATACCAGTGCATATAAGTAAACAGCGCAATGCTTTTCTAAAAATGAAGCTATTATAAGACCCAGGTCCCATCACACAATGCAACGCAGCCGAGGATAGGGTTTTCCCTTATAATAGCCAAACATGCTTAGTACGTTCAAAACAAATCATTTGATACTACTATAAGCGCATAGTGTATAAAACAACTTCAAATCATAAGTATCAATCATAGGCGGCATGGGTACCATATATCATGTCGCCATATATAGGTTTACAATTAAAACCGCAAATGTCACGTATTTGGAAATTGGATTTCCGTCTATGAACCGAGGCAAAAGATAGTCCTCAACCGATTCGAGACAATCTAGCCCATGTCTCAGGAACAGCCGCAACTGCCCCATGGAGCGACAGGGCCGGTCCACCGATGTGGATTATTATGCCTGAACACTACGTTTCCCCGCCCTTTGGGGCGTAAATGAGCCAACAAATGACTCCATCGGACCCGGATCGTCCGATCAAACCGAGGCGCCTCGCAACAGCAACAACCACATAAGTCAAACTCGTCAGGGCGTGTAAAACCACTGACGCCACTTTTTAGCTAGAAGGAAACGCATGCCCTCCCTGAGGTCCGTCTCCCGTTTCTGGTTCATACCGGGTGTGAAACTCGCGAATTCAAGTTACACAAAGCTGTGCCACACAGGCTGTGCTTTGATCATCACCACAAGACTTTGCCTTTCAACAGAAGCCTCGATCTATTGCCACTTAGGCATGCCACACAGGCAATTCACTCTATGTGTTTGATATCCATCAGTATATAACCCCTGAGCTCGTATGTCTCAGAGAAGGGCGTTAAGCAAGAGAATGAATTCTCCGCCTCCAAACAGATATATATTTAATAGAAATCAATCACACAGACTAAAATCCAATGTCAGACACACAGTCCATTTACAAGTCCGTTCTGGGTCTGAACGAGACCGGAGGCACCTAGTACCCCGCATATCCATCGATCTCCAAGCACGTCTGGACGATCACTAACTGTTTCCATCTTCTTGGGTGTACAGCCCAATCAAGATCATCAGTAACCACCCAAACGACGTGAAGACTTCCGGTCTTCGACCACCGTCTTCATCTTCGACACCACGTCGAATCAGTTATTCGGAATGGGATAAACCCGGTCTTTCTGAATAACTCGCGTATATATTATAAAAGTGTTACACAAACACAACATACGCCTCATTCCAATTCAGAATATTCTTTTATTCCAATATTCCTATACTTTGGGAAAAGTTCCCATTAATTTTATCCAAGATAAATTCTTTAAATTTATTCTTTAATCTCCTTTGAATATCAATTCAAACTAGTCGGGATTAGCGAACCACACCGAAGTAATCATTTATTTTATTTCCCAATCCCAACCTATTCATCACATGAAGTAAAACTGGTTATACTTCATATCTAACACCACGGTGTTACCGGTAAATTCAATTACCATTTCACGTTCAAATCTAATTAAAAATTTAACTATCGCTTGGAGTAAAACTGGTGATACTCCATTTTCGATCTTTTCAATCTAATTAAAGATTCATTAAAACTCCACTTAGTTTTAATATTTCTCTGGGTTAAAGAATCAGTGTCATTTAAAAACACAGTTCACGATAAACCCAAAATCAAATTCATTAATTATCGGGTTAAAGAACGAGTGTTATTTAAAAACACTGTTCACGATAAACCCAAAAATCAATATCAATTCAATTCCAATTAAATCTCATTTAATTGGTACACTTCATTAAATCCAAATAAAATGATTTAATCTTTTCTCAACTGGGTTCAAGAACAGTGTTAGTGAAGACACCACTCATGACAAACCCAAATCACATTCGATATTCAATACAAGGCTCTGAATAGAAAATATATCGGCTTATATTCAATATCGAATTCTACGACTAACAAACGTCGTATTGGAAATAACGATATAAATATATATCTTTCAAATTTCCATAACAACCCCTGTATAATCACGAATTCCAACATCGAAATATTCCGAAGACAATTTCGATTCAAATCCACTCCAATGCAATCATTGGATATTCTGGTTATTTTCAAAACCCTTTTTAAATTCAATTTATTTATTTAAAAATAAATAGAATTATATTTCTAGTTCAAAACTAGTTCATTTCGATAAAAATCTATTTTTATCTTTTCAAATATGGAGTTTTTCATCCCAAATCTTCACAAATCATTTCTTATGATTTTACACAAATTATTACTATTTTTAATAATTTTATCAAGGCCCGTACAGTCGATTTCCATCAATGGCCATCGAACTGCACTTATAGCGACCTTTTTCAAATTTGATTTGGACATAATTCCAAATCCAACCGTTAGATTTCTAATTTCTAATATCCGTTAGAAAGCTCTTTTCGATACGAACCCAACGGTTCCGGTTTTAGGAGAATCCGACGGTCGGATCTCCCGTAATGTTCGTTTGAAATGAATGGTCGAAATTCACGAACTACCGCGGCGCGGCGCGTTCTATTCAGGCCATTATATTATATATATAATATATATAATATATACTTCGTCGATTTCTATTTAAAACGAATTATATAAATAGTTTTGAATTCGTTTCAAAAACATTTTCAACTTCCTTTTCAATTCAAATCACAATTGAATTCTTCTTTATAGATTCGTTTTAAAATTCATTTCTATTCAATTCAAATTTCAATTCAATTTGAATTCGTTTTCAATTCAATTCATTTCGAAATCGTTTTCAATTCAATTCATTTCGAAATCGTTTTCAATTCACTTCATTTCGAAATCGTTTTCAATTCACTTCATTTCGAAATCGTTTTCAATTCACTTCATTTCGAAATCGTTTTCAATTCACTTTGAAATCGTTTTCAATTCAATTCATTTCGAAATCGTTTTCAATTCAATTCATTTCGAAATCGTTTTCAATTCACTTTGAAATCGTTTTCAATTCAATTCATTTCGACATCGTTTTCAATTCACTTTGAAATCGTTTTCAATTCAATTCATTTCGAAATCGTTTAAAATCGATATAAATATCGTTCACGTCAAAATGGCGTCAAACTAATCAACACGACTTCATAAATTTCTATTTTCAAATATTCTATTTCAAATATTTCTATTTCAAATATTTCCATTTCTAAACTGGAATGAGGCCCAATCAATTACCATATAAAATTAATTATATGGATTTTCACACTACACATGTATATAATAACATTGAAAAATGATCAACCATCAACCAAAGTGCACTACACTGTATAAGCATCAAATAAAGATATCTAACGCTTATAACAGCCTGTCAATCAATCGATCGACATATTTAATCAATCAGGATGAGTGAACTTCAAATTTCATCCCAACACCCGTGTGGGGTTTCAAACAATCAAACACAGATTTTATTTGTGCAGTTGGGCGATGTGTGAAATTTATCGACCCAATCAATATCAGTCAAATCAGTGTATATACAAACAAATCGGCCGATTTGTTTATAACTATTCATTTATTCACATTCACGTTAAAAATTATATTTTTAACGATAAAACATTTTATTTCAACCTATGAATTTCTATTCAATTCATTTACATAATAAAATGATATTTTTATTTTCTAACATATTTTAGAAAATTTCGGCGGCATAACGGCACGATACTAGAAACGGGACAAGGCCTAGCCTTATCCCCGGTCTAGTGAAGGCCCACGCCATTCACACATCAATCAAAATCACCAAACAACCAAATTCAAATCAAATCATATAACTAATCTATGCAACCAAACAAACAAGTCCATGGTCTGTGGACGATTGTGTCGGGTGCTACTAAGCACCGTCTGCATCCTAGTATATATATATAAATAGAAATGAAATTGAAAGGTGAGAAATTCTCACCAAAAGCTATCCTAACTCCACGGCACTTCATTGATAGAAATCTTCATCGCTATCGCATCATCGTCATCTTCGTTGCCCGTAGTCACTATATATATAAAAATCACACATTTTTATATTTCGATGTCTTTAAAATAAAAATCACATTTTTATTTATTCACTTTCTATTTAAAAGTCATATTTTTATAATCACTTTATATATTTAAAAATCGAATTTTTACTATGCTATTCAATATATAAAAATCGAATTTTTACTTTGGTGTCATATAGACAAAAATTCCATTTCAAAAATAAAGTTTTCGCCTTTATAAAAATAAAGTTTTCGCCTTTATAAAAATAAAGTTTTCGCCTTTATAAAAATCATCACTTTACTTCAACGTATATAAAATAAAAATCAGATTTTTATTTCGCTACATATACAAAGATGATATTTTTATATTCTCTATCCTATAAAGATTATATTTTTAATATTTCTATATAGTAAAGATTATATTTTTAACTTTCTTTATATATGAGAAAGATTATATCTTTATCACCCTACTTTAAATAAAAAGGTTATATTTTTACAACGCGATATACACTAAAAAGATTACATTTTTAACACATTAAAAATCTCGTCTTGCATATAAAATCTATTCTTTGTATTGGTAAAAATCTATTCTTTGTATTGGTAAAGATCGAGCCTTTATCGCTATAAAAACATCATAAAAATCGAATCTTTATAAATCATTATCTTATATAATAATCTAAGCTTTCTATAAAACAATTACATTTCTATATGCACTAATGAATATAAATAAAATAAAAACTGATTTGATAATTATGTTTTCAACATATAAAAATTCGGATTTTTTAAAAATAAAGAAAAATAAGAATAAAAACTTACTGATTTAATCGAGGGAGGGTGCTCAGCTGAAGGCGGGGGCGCTACAGGTGGTGCGGAGGTGGTGGAACCAGGTCACGGCGGCTCGTTCTTGGGCGTGGGGGTTTGGGCGCTGTTCGATCGGAGCTAGGCGGCAGGGGGAGAAGAGGGGGAGGTCGTGGATCGGTGGGGGTTGTCGCGGTGGGCTGAGCGACGGTGGAGGTGGCGGGTTAGATCGGCAGCGACGTTTTTTTTTTTTCTTTCTTGTTTTTTTTTCAACTGGTTCGATTTAAAGGGGGGGGCCTGGTTAAGGGAAGAGGGGTTTTTTTTTTCTTTTTTCTTTTTTTATTATTTTATTATTTTATTTTGCAAAAAGTTGACTTTCACATACGACCTCGAAACGAGGCCCACCGCCTGTCGTCCATAGCGTTTTACCCCCATTCCGAACATAATGGGATATGTATCGTAAGCTGATTTAATCGTTTGAATCAGTTTCCGTTAAATTTACATTTAAATCACTATATTGAAATTTAAACGTATATTTCAAATTACCGGGGTCCCATATCAACTCAAAAAAAATCGATAAAAATATTTTCTAGCTTCGTATTGACGATACGGTCCTAACAAAACTAGTTTCGTTGAATTCTGAGACCGTTTGAAAAATGACCAATTTCCAGTCGACTAAAATCAACGGAAACTGGTCAAACGCGTTTTCCTTTGCCACGCTCACATATTGATTCGAAAAATTATGAAACTTGAAACCTAGCAATAACTTGACACTGCGGATCCAACAAAAGTGGTTTCGTCGAAATCCGAGGTCATTTGCAAAATGTCCATTTTTTAAGGGCCTGAATACCATAGCGACTATTCAGAATTTTCAACTGGACATATCTTTTGATTCCTGCCATGAAATTTCGATTTTTCGGATTCGTTGGAAAGATATTCACTATTAGATTCCATTATTTTTGGTTTCACTATAATCCGGATTGTTTTGCACCCGGTACATTCAATTGAAGTTTGAAATCGAATTATCGAACTACCGCGCCATTTTCAATTCTATTTATAATTATATATAAATATTATATATTCTAACGACGACGTATATAATATATACGTTCGAATTATATTCAAAATAAATTTCTCATCGACACTATTTAAAATAATTCATTTTAAATAATCAAAATTCGCTAAAATTGCCCAAAATAAAAATTTCAAACTGGCTCGCATTTTACGGGTTGTTACAATCTCCCCCACTTAAAACTTTTCGTCCCCGAAAAGGAACAAAGTCGAAAGTGGTTTGATTAATCAACTCTACGTTCGATCTGGCTTCCATTCTCCAACTCTTTAGTTTCTGAGAATTTTCAAAATTTCAAAAATTTGGCTAACACCCTAAATTTTGGAAAAATTTCGCCATAACCTCCCCTGCACCGGGAGCATCGGGGAATTTCAAATAGCTTCCCCGGTCCTTCAGATCTCAAAAAGAAAAAGAAAAAGCCAAGCGGCTAGCCAATAGGCTCACAAAATCATCATCACCCAAACAAAACAGGAAATTATGTAGTAAACATGTACCTATTTGTCGGGCAAACAAATTTTATTCTCTGCTCTAGCCTCCTTGCTATGACCTGTTCAATGATATATATGTATATGCAAGCAAATGCAACCAATTTCAATACGATTCAATATTTGATCAAATTAGGCATAATGGTTCAAAATTTGCAAACAAATGAACAAACAACACAAACATCAATCAATTAGTGAATTAGAGTTTCAAATTCATAATTTTGATACATATACAAAAATCAGATTTTTGGTGCCAAATTACAACAATAGATCCTATATAGTTTTGGTTCTCACACCAGTCAATAGGAAGTATATAGAAATCTCCCTTTCGTCACTTGAACGTACTAAGCATGTTTGGCTATTATAAGGGAAAACCCTATCCTCGGCTGCGTTGCATTGTGTGATGGGACCTGGGTCTTATAATAGCTTCATTTTTAGAAAAGCATTGCGCTGTTTACTTATATGCACTGGTATTCTTGGGAGGAAACCCGTTCCGTGTTATACGGCGTGGTCCCTTGATTTACCTAGCTTCTAAAATAAAGATTAACTGTTTTAGTTCTCACACCAGTCCCATGACTGACCTGGAGTTTATTGTTTTAACCTAAACTCTGGGTGCCCCTATTTTCGACACGGGCAGCTAGTAGTTTTGGTTTTGCAGATTTATATTCACAGGATCCTGGTTTACAGCTGGAACGATATCCGGAAAGCTTTGTATCCGTATATCTCTTCTAGTTGTGTATTGTATTATTTTCCGCTGCTATGTATTTAAATGTAATTTAAATCTCTGATATTTCTGTGTAATATTCATTTATACTCTGTATATTCTTGTAATCTGATGCATTGTTGTAATGTACAATGAAATGTTCTTCTGTATGCGTTCTATTTTGTCATGTTCTCAAACGATAGGGCGTTTCGAACGGTCTGGGTCGGTTTAGCGACTGGTTCGGACCGAGCGAAATTCTTTGCCGTTACAGTTGGTATCAGAGATTTGGTTTACAAAGCTCAAAGAACAAGGCACATTAGAACCATACGAAAGAATTCATCAGATATTGGATTAGCAATATCCAACAGGAATGACTCGTTAGAGATAGGATCAGTAGTATCCTAGAACGAGTGTGAAGAGTATATTTTTAAAATGAAAACAAAATTTGTTTTGAAAATTTAAATCAACCATTCGTATTTGATTATTTATTTTAATGAATTTGGACAATCCAGTATATATAGATTTTGCGTATACGTCTGATCCGCGTGTATTCGAAGTTTTGATATACTGGGTAGATATAGAATCACCTTTTAAGTCACCCGGAGAGAACTCTGATGATTGATGCATCATCATTGTACATTACAACAATGCATCAGATTACAAGAATATACAGAGTATAAATGAATATTACACAGAATTATCAGAGATTTAAATTACATTTAAATACATAGCAGCGGAAAATAATACATTACACAACTAGAAGAGATATACGGATACAAAGCTTTCCGGATATCGTTCCAGCTGTAAACCAGGATCCTGTGAATATAAATCTGCAAAACCAAAACTACTAGCTGCCCGTGTCGAAAATAGGGGCACCCAGAGTTTAGGTTAAAACAATAAACTCCAGGTCAGTCATGGGACTGGTGTGAGAACTAAAACAGTTAATCTTTATTTTAGAAGCTAGGTAAATCAAGGGACCACGCCGTATAACACGGAACGGGTTTCCTCCCAAGAATACCAGTGCATATAAGTAAACAGCGCAATGCTTTTCTAAAAATGAAGCTATTATAAGACCCAGGTCCCATCACACAATGCAACGCAGCCGAGGATAGGGTTTTCCCTTATAATAGCCAAACATGCTTAGTACGTTCAAAACAAATCATTTGATACTACTATAAGCGCATAGTGTATAAAACAACTTCAAATCATAAGTATCAATCATAGGCGGCATGGGTACCATATATCATGTCGCCATATATAGGTTTACAATTAAAACCGCAAATGTCACGTATTTGGAAATTGGATTTCCGTCTATGAACCGAGGCAAAAGATAGTCCTCAACCGATTCGAGACAATCTAGCCCATGTCTCAGGAACAGCCGCAACTGCCCCATGGAGCGACAGGGTCGGTCCACCGATGTGGATTATTATGCCTGAACACTACGTTTCCCCGCCCTTTGGGGCGTAAATGAGCCAACAAATGACTCCATCGGACCCGGATCGTCCGATCAAACCGAGGCGCCTCGCAACAGCAACAACCACATAAGTCAAACTCGTCAGGGCGTGTAAAACCACTGACGCCACTTTTTAGCTAGAAGGAAACGCATGCCTTCCCTGAGGTCCGTCTCCCGTTTCTGGTTCATACCGGGTGTGAAACTCGCGAATTCACGTTACACAAAGCTGTGCCACACAGGCTGTGCTTTGATCATCACCACAAGACTTTGCCTTTCAACAGAAGCCTCGATCTATTGCCACTTAGGCATGCCACACAGGCAATTCACTCTATGTGTTTGATATCCATCAGTATATAACCCCTGAGCTCGTATGTCTCAGAGAAGGGCGTTAAGCAAGAGAATGAATTCTCCGCTGCCAAACAGATATATATTTAATAGAAATCAATCACACAGACTAAAATCCAATGTCAGACACACAGTCCATTTACAAGTCCGTTCTGGGTCTGAACGAGACCGGAGGCACCTAGTACCCCGCATATCCATCGATCTCCAAGCACGTCTGGACGATCACTAACTGTTTCCATCTTCTTGGGTGTACAGCCCAATCAAGATCATCAGTAACCACCCAAACGACGTGAAGACTTCCGGTCTTCGACCACCGTCTTCATCTTCGACACCACGTCGAATCAGTTATTCAGAATGGGATAAACCCGGTCTTTCTGAATAACTCGCGTATATATTATAAAAGTGTTACACAAACACAACATACGCCTCATTCCAATTCAGAATATTCTTTTATTCCAATATTCCTATACTTTGGGAAAAGTTCCCATTAATTTTATCCAAGATAAATTCTTTAAATTTATTCTTTAATCTCCTTTGAATATCAATTCAAACTAGTCGGGATTAGCGAACCACACCGAAGTAATCATTTATTTTATTTCCCAATCCCAACCTATTCATCCCATGAAGTAAAACTGGTTATACTTCATATCTAACACCACGGTGTTACCGGTAAATTCAATTACCATTTCACGTTCAAATCTAATTAAAAATTTAACTATCGCTTGGAGTAAAACTGGTGATACTCCATTTTCGATCTTTTCAATCTAATTAAAGATTCATTAAAACTCCACTTAGTTTTAATATTTCTCTGGGTTAAAGAATCAGTGTCATTTAAAAACACAGTTCACGATAAACCCAAAATCACATTCATTAATTATCGGGTTAAAGAACGAGTGTTATTTAAAAACACTGTTCACGATAAACCCAAAAATCAATGTCAATTCAATTCCAATTAAATCTCATTTAATTGGTACACTTCATTAAATCCAAATAAAAAGATTTAATCTTTTCTCAACTGGGTTCAAGAACAGTGTTAGTGAAGACACCACTCACGACAAACCCAAATCACATTCGATATTCAATACAAGGCTCTGAATAGAAAATATATCGGCTTATATTCAATATCGAATTCTACGACTAACAAACGTCGTATTGGAAATAACGATATAAATATATATCTTTCAAATTTCCATAACAACCCCTGTATAATCACGAATTCCAACATCGAAATATTCCGAAGACAATTTCGATTCAAATCCACTCCAATGCAATCATTGGATATTCTGGTTATTTTCAAAACCCTTTTTAAATTCAATTTATTTATTTAAAAATAAATAGAATTATATTTCTAGTTCAAAACTAGTTCATTTCGATAAAAATCTATTTTTATCTTTTCAAATATGGAGTTTTTCATCCCAAATCTTCACAAATCATTTCTTATGATTTTACACAAATTATTACTATTTTTAATAATTTTATCAAGGCCCGTACAGTCGATTTCCATCAATGGCCATCGAACTGCACTTATAGCGACCTTTTTCAAATTTGATTTGGACATAATTCCAAATCCAACCGTTAGATTTCTAATTTCTAATATCCGTTAGAAAGCTCTTTTCGATACGAACCCAACGGTTCCGGTTTTAGGAGAATCCGACGGTCGGATCTCCCGTAATGTTCGTTTGAAATGAATGGTCGAAATTCACGAACTACCGCGGCGCGGCGCGTTCTATTCAGGCCATTATATTATATATATAATATATATAATATATACTTCGTCGATTTCTATTTAAAACGAATTATATAAATAGTTTTGAATTCGTTTCAAAAACATTTTCAACTTCCTTTTCAATTCAAATCACAATTGAATTCTTCTTTATAGATTCGTTTTAAAATTCATTTCTATTCAATTCAAATTTCAATTCAATTTGAATTCGTTTTCAATTCAATTCATTTCGAAATCGTTTTCAATTCAATTCATTTCGAAATCGTTTTCAATTCACTTCATTTCGAAATCGTTTTCAATTCACTTCATTTCGAAATCGTTTTCAATTCACTTCATTTCGAAATCGTTTTCAATTCACTTTGAAATCGTTTTCAATTCAATTCATTTCGAAATCGTTTTCAATTCAATTCATTTCGAAATCGTTTTCAATTCACTTTGAAATCGTTTTCAATTCAATTCATTTCGACATCGTTTTCAATTCACTTTGAAATCGTTTTCAATTCAATTCATTTCGAAATCGTTTAAAATCGATATAAATATCGTTCACGTCAAAATGGCGTCAAACTAATCAACACGACTTCATAAATTTCTATTTTCAAATATTCTATTTCAAATATTTCTATTTCAAATATTTCCATTTCTAAACTGGAATGAGGCCCAATCAATTACCATATAAAATTAATTATATGGATTTTCACACTACACATGTATATAATAACATTGAAAAATGATCAACCATCAACCAAAGTGCACTACACTGTATAAGCATCAAATAAAGATATCTAACGCTTATAACAGCCTGTCAATCAATCGATCGACATATTTAATCAATCAGGATGAGTGAACTTCAAATTTCATCCCAACACCCGTGTGGGGTTTCAAACAATCAAACACAGATTTTATTTGTGCAGTTGGGCGATGTGTGAAATTTATCGACCCAATCAATATCAGTCAAATCAGTGTATATACAAACAAATCGGCCGATTTGTTTATAACTATTCATTTATTCACATTCACGTTAAAAATTATATTTTTAACGATAAAACATTTTATTTCAACCTATGAATTTCTATTCAATTCATTTACATAATAAAATGATATTTTTATTTTCTAACATATTTTAGAAAATTTCGGCGGCATAACGGCACGATACTAGAAACGGGACAAGGCCTAGCCTTATCCCCGGTCTAGTGAAGGCCCACGCCATTCACACATCAATCAAAATCACCAAACAACCAAATTCAAATCAAATCATATAACTAATCTATGCAACCAAACAAACAAGTCCATGGTCTGTGGACGATTGTGTCGGGTGCTACTAAGCACCGTCTGCATCCTAGTATATATATATAAATAGAAATGAAATTGAAAGGTGAGAAATTCTCACCAAAAGCTATCCTAACTCCACGGCACTTCATTGATAGAAATCTTCATCGCTATCGCATCATCGTCATCTTCGTTGCCCGTAGTCACTATATATATAAAAATCACACATTTTTATATTTCGATGTCTTTAAAATAAAAATCACATTTTTATTTATTCACTTTCTATTTAAAAGTCATATTTTTATAATCACTTTATATATTTAAAAATCGAATTTTTACTATGCTATTCAATATATAAAAATCGAATTTTTACTTTGGTGTCATATAGACAAAAATTCCATTTCAAAAATAAAGTTTTCGCCTTTATAAAAATAAAGTTTTCGCCTTTATAAAAATAAAGTTTTCGCCTTTATAAAAATCATCACTTTACTTCAACGTATATAAAATAAAAATCAGATTTTTATTTCGCTACATATACAAAGATGATATTTTTATATTCTCTATCCTATAAAGATTATATTTTTAATATTTCTATATAGTAAAGATTATATTTTTAACTTTCTTTATATATGAGAAAGATTATATCTTTATCACCCTACTTTAAATAAAAAGGTTATATTTTTACAACGCGATATACACTAAAAAGATTACATTTTTAACACATTAAAAATCTCGTCTTGCATATAAAATCTATTCTTTGTATTGGTAAAAATCTATTCTTTGTATTGGTAAAGATCGAGCCTTTATCGCTATAAAAACATCATAAAAATCGAATCTTTATAAATCATTATCTTATATAATAATCTAAGCTTTCTATAAAACAATTACATTTCTATATGCACTAATGAATATAAATAAAATAAAAACTGATTTGATAATTATGTTTTCAACATATAAAAATTCGGATTTTTTAAAAATAAAGAAAAATAAGAATAAAAACTTAATGATTTAATCGAGGGAGGGTGCTCAGCTGAAGGCGGGGGCGCTACAGGTGGTGCGGAGGTAGTGGAACCAGGTCACGGCGGCTCGTTCTTGGGCGTGGGGGTTTGGGCGCTGTTCGATCGGAGCTAGGCGGCAGGGGGAGAAGAGGGGGAGGTCGTGGATCGGTGGGGGTTGTCGCGGTGGGCTGAGCGACGGTGGAGGTGGCGGGTTAGATCGGCAGCGACGTTTTTTTTTTCTTTCTTTCTTGTTTTTTTTTCAACTGGTTCGATTTAAAGGGGGGGGGCTGGTTAAGGGAAGAGGGGTTTTTTTATTATTTTATTATTTTATTTTGCAAAAAGTTGACTTTCACATACGACCTCGAAACGAGGCCCACCGCCTGTCGTCCATAGCGTTTTACCCCCATTCCGAACATAATGGGATATGTATCGTAAGCTGATTTAATCGTTTGAATCAGTTTCCGTTAAATTTACATTTAAATCACTATATTGAAATTTAAACGTATATTTCAAATTGCCGGGGTCCCATATTAACTGAAAAAAATCGATAAAAATATTTTCTAGCTTCGTATTGACGATACGGTCCTAACAAAACTAGTTTCGTTGAATTCTGAGACCGTTTGAAAAATGACCAATTTCCAGTCGACTAAAATCAACGGAAACTGGTCAAACGCGTTTTCCTTTGCTACGCTCACATATTGATTCGAAAAATTATGAAACTTGAAACCTAGCAATAACTTGACACTGCGGATCCAACAAAAGTGGTTTCGTCGAAATCCGAGGTCATTTGCAAAATGTCCATTTTTTTAAGGGCCTGAATACCATAGCGACTATTCAGAATTTTCAACTGGACATATCTTTTGATTCCTGCCATGAAATTTCGATTTTTCGGATTCGTTGGAAAGATATTCACTATTAGATTCCATTATTTTTGGTTTCACTATAATCCGGATTGTTTTGCACCCGGTACATTCAATTGAAGTTTGAAATCGAATTATCGAACTACCGCGCCATTTTCAATTCTATTTATAATTATATATAAATATTATATATTCTAACGACGACGTATATAATATATACGTTCGAATTATATTCAAAATAAATTTCTCGTCGACACTATTTAAAATAATTCATTTTAAATAATCAAAATTCGCTAAAATTGCCCAAAATAAAATTTTCAAACTGGCTCGCATTTTACGGGTTGTTACACCAAGCTCTACTACTGGACTGTCGATCCGATCCGAACGGGGGCTCTGCTACTAGATTGTCGGTCCGATCCAAATGGGGAGACGAATAGTCTCTCTATTTCTCTATATAAACTGAGTCTTCTTCCTTCTCTCATTTCCTTTTATTGTTTTACCGCTCCCCAAGTTTTGCAAAACGAAAAACCCTAATTCCTGAAGCATTGAAATTCCTTTTAATTCCCGAAGTAATTACATCGGTAGGTTACAAAACTTTAGATAATTCCTTTTTTAATTGATCTCGATTCGAATTCGTAGATGATTAGGACGATTTGAGCATGAAACTTGGATGACCTCGACACCGTGACCCCCCTCGTCATCGTCGTTAGTGGCCTCGTCGCCATCTTGAGGTTGTAACGGAGGGGGTTAGAATCAGTTGTTGAATGTGCTAGCGCATAAATGCTTGGCTTTGATTTGGGTGGTTGGCACGAGACTGGCTTTGGTGTTGGCTAGGGAGGAAAGAGGATGGAGGAGAAGAAGAAGAGGATTGAGGGGATCGGTTCGGGCTGGAGTATCGAAGATGGATGAGAGGGAAAAGAAAAGAGTCGGATCGGGTCGGGGCAAGCAAAGAAAGGGAAAAAGAAAAGAAAAGAAGTTCAGAAGATCGGATCGGGTCGGAGCAAGTAGTTAAAAAAGGGGGGAAGGGAGCTTTCCTAACCTGATCGGGTCGGATTGTAAGATAAAAGGAGGATAAGTATGACTACGTGATCCGATCCGAACCGTCAGGAGACTCTACCTCCGAGCCGAGCCGATTTTGATTTCTGAGTTCCTCAATTTATCCGAGCCCAAGTCGAGGCCGCATCCCCGATCCGATCCCAATGAACGCGCCCGAACCGAACCGAAGAGCAGTCCACCTTAATGCATAAAAACTTATTTAACTGGACCAATCAACTTTTGGCATAATCTTCAACTTAATGGATAGTTAGGATAGTGCCTTGCGAACGTAACTGGACATCAAGGACTACTTCAATTCTTTATATTTTGCCAAACTTTTGCGTCGCACTTTTAAACATTTAATTTGCACTTTCCGCATACATTGTTTACACTTTAGTTTGCACACATGCACGGGGGGATACGGGCTAATTTACTCTAATTGGTGCTATTGCTTCTTCAATAGTTTTATGACAATGAGACTCAGACGCTCTTCCAGACTAGCCGATAAGAAAGAGGCCCCGGAAACCTCCAACAAAATCACTCTCGAGGACATATCTTCTCCGTCGGATCCAGAATGGAATAATGAGGGTTCAGACTACGAGGTTGGAAATCGTGAAAGTGACGAGGTGTCTTCGGAGAATGAAGTTTCTCTAGGTTTTCAAGAGGAAGGAGGGATAGGTGACGACCAGGCTCCTGATGAGTTTGAATCGGCTGTCATATTGGAATCACCCCAAGATTCTATTGAATCAACAATCGACAACGACCGGCTTATCCGAATTTGTTTAAAATACGGGATAATGAAAAGGGACACCCTGGTGCCTTCGAGAACTGACGTACCCACAACCCTCCAGAAGGATATATGACAATTACTCGGTTGATGTGCATGGTCGGTGCTATTCCTTCATTTTCTCCCTTCATCGTTGATTTTCTAAGACAAATGCGGATTGCCCACATGCAGCTGCATCCCAATTCTTATGCGTACTTACACACCTTATGTATAGCATACCGTGAGATCTTAGGCATAGAGCTCACTTTCGATAACGTTCCTTTCTTCTACAACTTCAAGCATCGGACTCGAGAGACTCCTTCTTTCTGCTATTTTGAGTCTGTTCCTAAGAGGAAGATAATTTCAACGCCATTCAGTAGTAAAGCTGGAGATTCCAAACTGGAATGATTTTATGTGAAGTGACAACCTGGGTGTGCCAGGAGATGGACGAAATCAAGTAAAGTACTGATTATCTACATCTTGGCTCTATACATTCAAGTCATCGCCTTAACTCGTTTTTCTTTTTCTTTGCAGTCGACAATCCAAAACAAATATCAGACCAGGTGTTCTTTGACCGGATGCACTAGCTCCTCAATGGCGACCAGAAGTTCCTGACTATTGATGAAGTACTTAAGGACGAATATCTTCATTTTCATGGGCTGCTATCCGTTTTTCGTAGTATCGGCCATGGGACGGCTCCATACGTATATATTCCTCCAGTGGATGTAGTCCCAGAAACAGGAGAAGGTTCGGGAGCTCCTACAGTGCATCTTCAAACTTCACCTTCTCCATCTTCTACTCAAGACGACGAATTGGCTAACTTGGCCGAAAAGCATCGTGAAGGGTATACTGCTCCTGAGGATGCCACTTCTTCGGAAAAGTCAACGTCCTCCAAAGAGTCGCCACTTGATGCTTCCGAGGGATATGTCCCTAGTACTGACGATCCATTATTTCAGGGTTTGGGGGATCTCCCCTTACCTGAAACTATATACACTTCAGAGGATTTTAGGAAGGATCCTTTAGTTTTCACCTCTTCTGAAGAGACCATTCCTGCTAAGGCCAAAGAGCCTGCCCGTACTAGTCTAGCTTCGGACTCGGGTTGGTTGGGGGGAAACACACCACTTAGGACACACTTTACACAATAGCATTACCACTCATTGCACCTCTCCCTCTGTGATACTATTGATTCTGAATTTCATTTGTCTTATTGTGCAGGCACGATGTCCCGATCTTACTATGATATCAGGAAGCTCCGCCGCAGCATGTCCAACCCACCTTATGACACTGAGTATGATCGCCGCGACGATCGCAGTAGGGAGGAGAGAAGGCCTTATGAACCCTATCACTCTCGAACCTCGCGTTCTCGCTCTCCCATTCGGTCGGACCAAGAGAAATATAGAGGTTATCAAAGTCGTAGGGAAGAGGACAGGCCACAATCAAAAGACTCCACCTCTTCCCAGGAAAAGCGCATCAGAGAGAGAAGTCCTCCAAAAGATACTGAATCGCGAAGTAAACGCAAGGTCCCTGCTAAACGGCCTAGAACAGATAAAGAAACTATTGAATCCTCTACACACAGGGACACTGAATTGACGATCCCCGCCCCTCCACCACTAGATGCTGAAACTGCAATCAAGCGAGCGTATTTGGAGGAGCAATTTGCCGAACATTACTTCGAGACTTTGAATTTTTTACCTGCTCTCGAACCTATTTCTTCCAGGTGGGCAGATGAGGCCAAAGCAAAGATAGATGCGGTCGAAAAGCAGTATACTGAAATGTTCAAATATTCGCGCAACCTTTCCAGAATTATCCGTACTCTAATCACGAATGCTGATTCAATGCAAAAAACCGCGGAAGAAGATGCAAAGGCCTTAAAGAATCTAGGAAAAGATTTAGAGGACACACAGGCCCAGCTCGTTGTTGCTCAAAGGGACGCTTCTAATTTCAAACAACAATTTGAAGATATGCAAAAACGTTATCATGATTTGCTTGAATCTCACACTCAAGAGCGTTCTGAGTTAAAAAAGCAAGCTGAAGATGCTAAGTCAGACGCCGCTAAAACGCGCCTTGCTTACACTGACCTTAAACGGAGAAATGCTGAGTTGGCAAGGAGGAATGCTGAGCTAGAGAAGAAAAATGCTGACTTGGCTTCTAAGCTACTGGAGGCGGAGAACAGAGCTGCCCTGGCGGAGGGCAACGTTGGGTGTGCTATCAAATCTGCGGAGGAGGCCCGCAAACAATTGTCAGAGGCGGAGGCAGAGATTTAGGGTTTCGGCGAATTAATGATTGAATTCTTTGCACATATCATCCGTCGCCGGAACATTTCTTGGATTGAGGATTATCCATCTACTCTAGTCCAAGTATGGAGTCAGATCGTTGAGTGGGAAAAAGAGGAGCTCAAGGTCGATTCCATCGATGAAGACAAGCTGATGGAGAAATACTTAAGGGATGATGAGCCAGAACGCCTAGCTGAGGGGCGCCGCCTCATTGATGATGCTATGGAAGAAGAGAGGCGGAGGACTAAACAGAAGAACATTCCCGAGGCTGGTTCCTCTTCTACTGCCCCCACAACTCCTGAAGTAGAGGGGTATGATCCTGAACACCCGGGAATCCCTCGAACAACTCTGCTATCCCCTATCCCCGAAATGGCATCAGAGACAGCAGTTACCCCTGCCGAGAAGTCTTCGGAAGGTATCCCTATATTTTCTCCTCAATTCGTCAAGGCTATTTCTACCTTTCGTCACGTGATTGAGCAATCGATGAAAAACCCATTATTTTCTCCTGAGTTGATAACTGTTGCTTCTCACTCTGTAGGTATTGAACCATCCGGAAAGACAGATGTGACTCAGGGAGTCGTGTCTGGGGCAGAGCCTACAGAGAAGGCAAAAGAGGGGAAGGACAAGGCTGCTCCTATAGATTTGGGAGAAGGAAGCGAACCGTCTAAGGCTGACACTCCCCATGATGAAGAAATGATAGCAGCCTTAAAGGATGATGGCGGCGATGGAGGACATGAGGAAGATCCAGAGGTGGAAATAGTCGGGGAGTCGAAAAGTGCAGATGATGTTACTTTGGCTGCAATGAAAGCTGACCAAGATAAACGCTTGCAGTTAAAAGCTGAAGATTTAGACCCTGAAGTCCTCAAGCCTCTCGCAGTTGTGGATGCGGGATCAAGGTTAGTTGTTAAACTTTCAACTAGATCTATTACAGAGGAACTCGCTAAAAAATCTTCTCTTGATTCCAGCGCTCCACCCTCCGGGAAAAAGTCAACCGATTCCAACGCCGCATCTTCGGGAAAGAAAAAATCAAAGCGCATCTTGACGGAGGCCGAGAAAGAGGCAAAGGATGCGGAGAAAGCCGCCAAGAAGTCCAAGCCTCACTCGAAATCTAAATAGTGGGTTGTCTTGCGTTGTTTTAGTATTTGGTAGATCAATAATTGCTGCTGTAAGGGTGGCTCTTGTACCTTCTTTTTGGCTGTTTTCCTGTACAAATTCATTCATTCGTAAATAAAAAATAATTCATTTTCCGCAATGTTTGTTAGTCACTAGTTCTGCACTTATGTAAGAATGCATGTTTCACTATAGTTGTGTAATGAAGCTACGGAGGGAGTAAATATGTGTATACATATATGCCCCCAGTCAATCTCAAAAAACTATTCAAGGCTTAATCAAGCAATCTGAATGCTCCCGATTTTCTGACAGGATTGCATTTTCTGTGTCGTCAATGCCTGTCGTTTTTTCTGGCATTTCTTTTATACTCTCCTGTCTTATACTCAGGTTAGAGTTCTTACTGAGGCGATCTCTTGTCTGGGTGCACCTTCACGCCTCAGAGGACGTCGTCTTCCCGTCCTTTTATACTCTCTCTCTCTCTCTCTCTGGAGAGTTAGAGTTCGAGCTCAGCAATTTATTCACTCCCCGATCCTTCAGCGGGGAAGGATCTCTTTCTCAGCGCTCAATCGGAGACGCTTTTATACTCTCTCTCTCTCTCTGGAGAGTTAGAGTTAAGAATGTCGTTTTCTCATTCTTTTATGTCTTGTCGCACAAATAGTCGTTGTGCTTTTTCTTACGTTTAAACTGTTTTCGACCTTTCAGGTTTTGAATCATCCTATATTCCGCAATCACAATAGAATAGTCGATGAATGTATCTATATAATGCATGAAAGTAAATGACACACGATATTTTTATAGTGGTTCGGCTAAGTCGTAGCCTACATCCACTTTAAAGTCCTTTATTCATATCATCAGATTTTCCTAAGGCAAGTCGTGCCTCATTACAGAGTTCATAAGAAAAATAACAAAGAGTACAACATTTCTAATCCAAATATCGCATCAAGTGTTGGGCATTCCATGCCCTAGGGACTTCTTCGCCATCCACGGTCGTTAACTTGAAGGTTCCTTTTTCAAGTTTCCGTTGGATGACAAAGGGTCCTTCCCACTTTGGACCGAGGTGAGGAAGGGATGGAAAGACTCTCTTTAGCACCAAATCTCCTGGTTCAAAAGTCCTAAGGCGAACTTTTTTGTCGTAATAGCGTGCCATCTGGCGTCGATGTCTTGCCGCATGCAAATCCGCTTCGTCCCTTTTTTCTTCGATTTCATCAAGAGACTCGAGTAAGAGTGCCCGATTCGTCATCGGGTCATAATATGTCACCCGATGGGAAGGAACTTCAAGCTCTACTGGAATTACTGCTTCTGAACTAAAAGAGAGAGAGAAAGGGGTATGACCGGTAGCCGTCTTAAATGTTGTTCGATATGCCCACAAAGCTAAAGGCAATTCGTCAACCCATTTTGCCTTTGCGCGCTCTAACCGTTTCTTGAGGATGGATTTTATTACTTTGTTTATTGCTTCAACTTGCCCGTTCGACTGCGGATAAGCAACCGCAGTGTATAGTTTGTCGATCTTATACTTCTGGCAGAAATTTCTGAATTCAGTGCCATCGAACTGGGTTCCGTTGTCAGTTATAATGGTCCTTGGGATCCCGAATCGGCATATAATATTTCTGACCATGAAACTTATCACCTTTCTCGCCGTGATTTTGGTTAGGGGCTCAGCTTCCACCCACTTCGTAAAATAGTCCACAGCGACTATTGCATATTTCGCTCCTCCTTTAGCAATCGGTAGAACTCCGATGATATCAATTCCCCACGTGGCAAATGGCCAAGGACTCACCATTGATTTGAGTTGTGTCGACGGTGCTCTGGGGATTTTTGCGAATCTCTGGCACTTATCACAGCGTCGTGAATAATCAACTGCATCTTTATTAATTGTGGGCCAAAAGTACCCATATCGCAATATCTTTTTTGCTAAGGTCTGACCTCCCGTATGATCTCCACACTCACCTTCGTGCACTTCTCTTAGTACACGTTTGATGTCGTCGTGTGCTATACATCGTAACAGGGGCATAGAAAATCCTTGCCTATAAAGAGTATCATCTTGTATGACATATCTGGTAGCCTTGCGAACTATAGCCCTTTTCTCACTCTTCTTTAATGGGAGTGTCCCATTCTTAAGGAAGTTCTTAATTGGGGTCATCCACGACTCCTTCTCCGGTTCCGCTTCAAAAGCGAACTCAATTTCCATTGACTCAAAGCTTGGCGATTCCAACGTTTCAATTGGAATTATTTCAGTTTCTTCTGGATTGTCGGAACTAGCTAGCTTTGCCAGCCTGTCTGCCTTCTGGTTTTCGGCTCTTGGGATATGTGTTATACTGTACCGCTCCAGGTTGCTCAATAGCTTTCTCACTTTCTCGAGGTAGGTGATAAGTCGAGGCCCCCGAGCCACAAATTCCTCTCGCACTTGGCAAACAACGATCTTGGAGTCACAGAATATGTCCAACATTTTTATTCCGAGATCTTTAGCAAGCTTCAGCCCGGCAATCAGGGCTTCGTATTCAGAGTCATTGTTAGTCGCCGAAAATTCCAATCGTAGAGCGTAATATAACGACCGTCCTTCAAGAGTGACTAAGACGATTCCAGCTCCAGACCTTCAGTCGTTCTTGGCTCCATCTGTGTATAGCTTCCATAAATCTATCTTTAACTCATCTTCGGACTTGACCACTTTGTCGTTGATCACTTCTTCCTCTGGGATAGTGAACTCTGCTATAAAGTCTGCCAGAGCTTGCCCCCTGATCGACCTTCGTGGTTGAAAATTTAAATCAAACTGACTTAATTCTATATTCCATTTGATCAACCTTCCTGATGCTTCGGGTCTCTACAACACCTGCCTCAGAGGCTGGTCAGTGTATATGGTTATCGGATGAGCTTGGAAATAGTGACGAAGTTTTCGGGATGCGATTAGGAGGCTGTAAGCGAGCTTCTCAATCTTTGGGTAGTTGCGTTCTGCCGCTGCCAATTTCTTGCTTACATAATATACTGGCCTTTGCACTTTGTCTTCTTCTCGAACCAAGGCTGTGCTAATGGCGTGAGCCGAAACTGCCAAGTAAACAAATAACTCTTCGTGATCCACCGGTTTTGACAAAATTGGTGGTTTTTCTAGCAATTCCAATAAATTTCGAAAGGCCTCATCACAGTCCGGAGTCCATTCGAAGTTTTTCTTTCCCCTTTTAATCAAATCAAAAAACGGGATGCACTTGTCCGTGGCTTTGGAGATAAATCTACTCAACGCGGCTACTTTCCCTGCAAGACTTTGGACATCTTTAATTCTCCTCGGCTCTTCAATGTTTCTAATCGCTGCTATTTGGCTAGGATTGATTTCAATTCCTCGGGAACTCACAATGAAACCTAGAAATTTTCCCGATGCCACTCCAAATGAACATTTCAAAGGATTCAACTTCATCCGATACTTTCGCAGGATACCAAACATTTCTGCCAAGTCTTGCGTATGGCTGGAGGACTGTTTCGATTTGACAAGCATATCATCCACATAAACTTCCATAGTCTTCCCTATTTGGTTATAAAACATTCTGTTCACCAAGCGCTGATAAGTGGCTCCAGCGTTTTTCAATCCGAATGGCATTACAACATAACAATATAACCCCAAATTTGTAATGAAGCTCGTATGTTCTTGATCTGGCACGTGCATAGGAATTTGGTTGTATCCGGAATATGCATCCATGAAAGAGAGAAGTTCATGACCCTCTGTCGAATCTACAAGTTGGTCTATCCTGGGAAGTGGGAAACTATCTTTTGGGCAAGCTTTGTTCAAATCTGAAAAATCAATGCAAGTCCGCCACTTTCCATTCGGCTTCTTTACTAAGACGGGATTCGATATCCAGTCGGGATATGTCGTATCTCGAATAAATCCATTCTGTTTCAGCTTCTCCACTTCTTCTTTGAGAGCAGCCGACCTCTCTGGGCCCAGAATACGTCTCTTTTGCTTCACAGACGGGTGTTTCGGGTTTACATTTAGGGAGTGACTTATGATGGATGGCGATATCCCACACATGTCAGTGTGAGTCCAGGCAAATACGTCCAAGTTCGCCTTCAAGAAGTCTGTTAGTTCTTCGGCCCGACGTGGATCCAACTGAGATCCAATCTTCAAAACTCTTGTTGGATCAGCTTCATCAATGGGAATGTCCACTGTCGCTTCATTAGGAGTTGCATTTCTAGTCTCTGGTTCCTCGTCTTTTCTGGGATCCAGGTCTTCAGGCGTTCCTTTGGGCAACTCCTTCGGGGCCGGTCCCTCTAATTGCTACGCCGAGCCCTCCTTTGGAGGAGGCGAAGCATCTTTACTCTCGATGTTAAGTCCTTTCATCAACATCTTCAATTCGGCAACATAGCAGGCCCGTCCGGAGACTTGATCCCCTCTCATTACCCCAGTTCCGGCTTCAGTTGGGAACTTAAGCAATAAACACCTAGGGGCGATGCAAGCCCTGAATTCAGCAAGGGCAGGCCTTCCCAAAAATGCATTATAAGGCGAATCTACGTCCAACACTACGAATTGAAGCATCCGTACTCTTCGGCGTTCTCCTTACCCCAAGGTTACGGGCAATTCTATGTACCGCATAGGAGCCGTTGACGCCCCGTTGAAGCCTCGGATCCAACTTTCACACGGCTTCAAATCTTCAGATTCAAGCTTCATCTGATCGAATGACTTTTTAAATAAAATATTAACAGAGCTTCCGTTGTCTACTAACACCTTATGAACCAAGGCCGGCCCAATGGTGGTAGTAATGACCAATGGATCATCGGTGGGTGACTGGATCCCGGTATTATCTCTGCTACGGAATACCACGTCGTCAAACATTGTCTTCTGTTGTTTTATGGGGGCGATATCTTCCAAATCATCACCCTCATTCACATCTACGTGCTTGGCAGCATTTACATATTGATCCATTGCTCTAAAACTACGGATTGTTGGGTGAGGTCCACCCACTATGGAGTTGATAACAATTCCCTTGCCTTTCTGTTGCGCTGTAGGCTTGGGAGCAGATTGAATCTGTTTTGGAGCCTGCTCTCCTTGCCCCCTGTCCCTCGGGGCAACCTTATATTCATCCAGTTTCCCTTCGCGCAGCTGCTTCTCAATCACATCTCTCAAATGCCGACATTCATTGGTTGAATGCCCATGAGTTCCATGAAACAAACAAAACTTCCCAGTTGTCATTTCTTTCTCTGTTGAGTCGCGATGCAAAACATTGTATGTGTCCAAGTAAATGTTCTCCAGAGTGTCGTTCAACGGTGTATAATTCTCATAAGTCTGGAATCGGGGTCTTTTGTTAGGATCACTTCCCTTATTTCTATTTCTTCTGTTACCATTCGCATTACGGTTATTGTGGTTGCCCCCGTTTCCAGAATTGTTGTTTCCACCCTTGTTTCCCACATTTACTTCAACTTTTCCGGAACTTTCCCCAGACTGCTTCACGGCGACGTTACTCTGAACATTTTCTTTTGAAGCCGCTTCAGACTTTCTCTTTCGGTTTGCCCTGGCCTCCTCTCGTCTTAAATAAATATCGGCCTTTTCATAGAATATCTCTCTCGTGGAGGGTGTCTTCCCAGAAAGGTAATCTCCAAACTCGGATTCAGGATCGACTCCTTCCTTTAATGCCATCAAGATGGTGGGCTCATGCGGGTCACTAACTTCAGGCACAGCTAAGTTAAAACGGTCATGATATGACCTCAAAGACTCTCCCAGCGCCTGCTTAATTCTTGATAATTCAATAACACTTTTGGACTTTCGGGTATGGAGTCGGAACTGATTCATAAAACGTTCGCTCAATTCCCTATAATTCGATACCGAACGAGGGGGAAGTCGGGTAAACCATAACAGCGCCACATCTTCTAAATAGATCGGGAATGCTTTACACTTCACTGCATCAGGAGCAGAAGCAGCATTCATGAGCCATGAGTATCGCATCAAATGCTGTCCCGGATCAGTTCTCCCATTGTACTTGTCCATCTGCGGCAGGTTAAAACGACGGGGAAATTGAAAATTGAGGATGTCGTCAGTGAAAGGAGTATGGCTTCGCTCAATGCCATAATCTTCATTGGTATTGTTCCGGCTCTCGGACATAATCCGGCGTACCATTGCCTGTACATCAGCATTAGTTAGGGGCCGTTCAAGTTCCCTGGCCCTGGTATCCGGGTTCCTTCTGGGCTCTTGTTCAGGAGATGCCCTTCTTCTTTGAGCTGCTTCTGCTCTACTGCGTTCCCTGCGCTCCCGGTCGATCTCGGGAGGAGGGGGCTGAAGCCTTTGCTCCTGAGTGGGATCATTGTTTCCTAGTGCTCATGCAATATCCTCGTGAGACCCCAAAGATCCGAACGCCAGCTGCTCCAAATTTTGAGGTCGTTCGAGCGGCCTTCTTTCACGGGGCCGCTCTTCCTCGGAAGAAGAAGACTGATCCATTGGTGTGTGACGAACCGGGGATGGGGTTCTCTGTGTACGAAGTTCGTTAATTTCCCTGCTCATGAGTCTCATATTTTCTTGCATCATGAGATTGGTGCGCTCGTGGATTTTCATAGCCTCCCTAGTACTCTCAAGCATGTCAAGTAGGCGCGAGAAATCTCCTTGAGTAATAGGCGCGGATGGATTGACCAGATCATTGACCCTGGTGGCTGGAATCGGAGCATTTGTAGGGGCTCGAGTAGAGGTTCCAACATCACCAAGTGTCGGATCGGTTTGGAGATGGATGATCGGGTCGGTTCGGAGCTGGGAAGCCTGTTCGGGTCGGAGCTGGGACGCCAGGTCGGGTCGGTGTATGGCAAGTTGCTCGGGTCGGTTCAGGTTGGGGGAATGCACTGCTTCAGATTCTCCTACCCGCATCGGATCGGAGCTCTCCCCCTGAAGGCGGTTCGGGTTTCCTGTATTGGTCCGTCCTGCTGCTGAGCTCTGCCCACGAGACCTTGTCACGACCGCATTTTGCTGATCTTCGCCAACTCCATTTCCTCGACTAGATAGAACTTCTTTGCCTTTTCCTTTGGCCATGGTTCTTCAATAATCAATTCAACAAATATCAAAGAGCGTCGAAACTTGAGGATTAACTTCTTTGAACTCAATGGTCCAAAAAGTAGAACGATAATCCCGAAAAACAAAGAGTTCAGATGACTCTCAATGAAAGCACCAAAATGTTAGACCAAAAAGTGGTTCTAACACCCAAATTGACTAAAAGCAGAATGAAATAAGATCAAAAGTAAAATAGAGACACAGAATTTATAGTGGTTCGGCAAAGAAAAGCCTACATCCACTTGTCAATCACTATTCTCAATGATATTGTTGCAGTTACAATGAGATATTCACTCAGTTTCTCTCACAACTCACATACATTCACTCAATTGTCTAAAAACAAATGTTGAAAGACGATTTGGATTATCCGGGAGTGCTGGAATTCGGGTTATGAAAGTGGTTGAACTCTCAAGTGCCAAAAAGAAGATCCCTTTCATTGTCTCCAGACAGGGTATTTATAGGTGAAAATTCGCTCAGAACCCGATCCGAATCAGAGCCACGTGTCATCCATCCCATCAGCCTCGGGTTCGGATGGATTTCTATGTTGACAACGCATTAGAGCAGTGGACGTTGTGGGTAGGAACTGGTCATAGCCCCTCCGAATAACCAGACGATCATGCAGGAGAGTGACGTGGAAGATGGGTTCGGATCGGAAGAGTGTACAGGAGGGGTTCGGATTGGGGTATCCGATCCGATCCGGTTTTTTCACAAGGCTAAGTCTTCGTTTTCTTTCACTCCGTTCCGATCTGTCTCTGTAGCAGGTAGGTGGCCCTCCGCTCCGATTAACAGTAAGCAACGCTCCGATCCGGATAGCAGTGTGTCCTTGAACCAAATAGTAGCAGCACTCCGATCCGATCAGCAACGTATCTCCGATCCGAACCGCTACATTCCTCCGATTCGACCCGCTATAATGCTCTCTAAGTTCTTCAATGTTTCACATCTCGACTTTGTGTTGCCCAGTTCACAAAGTGGGCTAACACTTTATGACTTATGTTTACCCTATAAAATATCAATATATTCATGTCATTATTAGAGTCAAACAATAAACAGATGTAATATTTCCTTATAAGTCTTAATATTTACTTTATGATTTTCTGCTGCGGAGAGTTTCTCCTTGTCTTTGAAGACGTTCTTGATTCAAGTGTTTGTCTTCCAATTGGAAAACGAAGGGATGTTTTTGCCTTTTGCGTATTTATATTTATATCACTATTGTTTGATTCATAACTGAAGATTGAAATATCTATTTTGTAAAAATAAAGAAAGGATGGATGTAGCATTTGCTGCTTTCTCAAATATGGTCGACTATGCTTATATATATCACACGTGGCGAAGTTAATATATGTGCATGTTTTTGTAATGTATAGCTATCCTGGTGAAAATTTTGAAAAATGGTTTCTAGAAAAAGTTTAGGTAGCGTTTGGTTTATTTTGAGAGTTTAGTTTTCAGCGTTAATTATGAAAGTTTCAAAGATTTGAAGCATAACAAAGGTGACAGATCAAAGACGTAGGAAGTGACGGAGGGAACGAAAAAACTTTGGATGGATAAAATTGTTATTGTCCTTTCGTTATTTCTTAAAATATGGAAAATGATAAAAAGTTGTTTTTGTTTTGTGTGTTAACTTCGTTTTGTAAAACGGTCGTTTTCACGCTATATGTGTGTTGTTCGTACTTTTGTATATGCGAAAACTCAAAAGTAAAAAATATAAAGCGAACGCACCCTTAGGCTGTTAAATAAGCATATTGGATTGAATACATGTTTGAAAAAAGTACATTGTGAAACTTACCTGAATTCTAATCATTGAAACTATTGAGTGTTGTTGTTTATGATTATGCAGTATAACCGAAAATTTTCCATGCTTGTTTCGTAAGGAATGAGCTAATATTTATATGAAATATGAATTTTTGACATCTCTTATACGTCCATGCATTATGTAAATTTCATGTACGGAAAACGAATGCTAATTAATTATGTTTATTCATTACGTTAATTCATAATCATGTATTGATTTACGTATTTGTTTACATATGCTTGATTCGGATTGCCTTTAAAGATTGATAGGAAAATTCTATTACTCAAATGGATTTGGTTAGAAATGTTATTCCTCTTATATTGCTTAATTTATACTGTTGAGGTGGGAAAGCAGTTATTGCGCATGTCAACCCCCAAGTGTAAATTTAGATGTAAACTTATGATTCGAACATCCAAAGACAGAGAAATGTAAAGGGAGAATACAACTTTTATTATGGTGTTGTACTAACGTCTACGTCCACTTCATAATAATCAGTCATCATAATATTGTAGATTATAAAGTTTCTACAAGTTCAGACAATTTATGTGTACAAAATTGTACAATAATACAACAAATAGCTTGTTAATTCTGAAATTTAACCAAAATGACCTTCTTCTTCTTCGTTAAGTGTGCTTTAATGTCCAAGAAATAGATCCAATTTCTAAAAGTGTGAAAATATGTCCAAAAGCATGCTTAAAGTTCAATTGAATGTCCAAAAGTTGTATGAAAATGTTTATGTGATGTTTAGAGGTCCAAGCTATGTCCAATAGTCATGTAGATGATGATGGCAGACAGTAAAGGTGCTTGAGAGCTCCAATAAGTCCAAAATAACAAATGAGAACCAACCCTTTTAAATGCCAAATATGGAGGATTTATTGGTGAGTTTTGGTGCATCAATCCGAATTTTCGTATCTTGAGGGGATATGAAATTCGCTTCTGAGAAACAATGCCGATAAATCATATCCTAGAAGTGTGGAAAATCGTATCCTGAATTTCCTTAATCAATACGTGCGGATCAGGCAAAAACATGAGATTCGCATGATAGAACCGCGATGCCAAAAATCCTTCCCATTTTCAAATCTTGGCCAAATTCGAGATTTCGCATCGCAAAATTCGCGATGAGCACCCATGAGATTTCGTGTTCGACCTGCTTCATTTAGGAGTTTTCGGATCACCAAAGATCAACTCTCCGATCTGCCACACTTTCATATTTCGAATCCCCGCATCGCACATGTGATTTTGAATCCCGGAGTCGGCTTGCTTACCAGTTTTCGAGATGCCAAGATTTCGAATCCCAGGCTTGCCAAGCCGCTTCCTGCCAAACCAATATTTCGCATCCCAAAACCCCGATGCGTGCTCATGTGATTTCGAATACCCACAAATGCGATCTGGGGTTTTCGCATCACCTTCCTGGGATGCGAATTTTTCCAAGCCAAGTTCTTGATCCTTGAGCCGAATTTTCCCCTGATCCTTCCGAGGTGCACACACGAAAATCACTGGTTTCCCCAATTCAATCAATGTGCCAAATCCAGTGATCTACCAATATCCGAAATTTTGCCAGATCCGACATGCACACATGATTTTCCATATTTCACCGTGTCGATCACTTGTTTTCAGACATGTTGAATTTGCCGATTTGCCAAATGCCAGTTTGAATGCCGTGAGTCGCGTAAGCCTTCTTTTCGTGATCGTACCACGCTGATTAGTTGCTTTTGAGTGCGCAAAACCAGAATTTACCAAAATCCATATATTTTTCGTGACAAGTTTTGCTACGTGATCGGACCGACACGCTTAAGGATTTTGAGCTGATCGGACCGAGTTGATCACGTATTTTACCATGCCAGCTTTGCCAAGTTTATTAACGACGATTTTACGAATCGACGCTATTTCCAACCTTTTCCGAACACATCGTGACTTTGAAAAAATCGCTTTGTGTTTTCTGATGACGTTCCCAAAACTTAAATACGTCGCTAAACAAACTATTGACGTGTTACTGCTTTGTCAAAAAGCTGGTCAACACTTTGCTCCTCAAAACATGTCTTTATTGATCGAAGGAATATGTGTTTTGCGATAATATCAGAAATCCAAAAATCAAGAAATCGTAGCCAGGAGAAGTCCGAAGCGAACTTCTATAACTCGAAAATCGAAAATCCATGATCGCGCCGGATCATATTAACCAGAAAACCAAAGCCAATGAACCAGAAATCCACTATCGCACCGGATCGTATTAACCAATGAAACCAAAAAACCGGAAGGCCTGAAATCCAAAGAAAGCCAACGATCACTCCGGATCATTACTTGAGAGAATTACTAGAAAACTGGAATAACCAGAATAACCGAAGGACTGCAGGAGTCTGAGAACCTAAATAACCAAAATAACCATAGCCAAGAAATCGGGAAAACCCGAAATCTGTAAATCCAGAGATCCAATAACCAAATAGTCAGATAGCCAGATGAATCCAAGGCTGCCTTGCCAAGAAAGACGACCAAGGATAAGCCAGAAAATTCGAAGATGGCCTTGCCAGAGCAAGACAATCAAGGAAAGCTAGAAAGTTCAAGACGACATTGCTAAGGCATTACAACAAAAGATAAGCCGGAAAGTTCCAAGATGGCTTTGCCAAGGCAAGACAACCAAGGAGAAGCCGGAAATTTCAAGACAGCCTTTCTGAGGCAAGAAGACCAAGGATAAGCCAGAAAGTTCCAAGATGGCCTTACCGAGGCAAGATGACCAAGGATAAGCCAGTAATCCATGGACCGAGTCCTTAGAGTTTGCAATCCAGTTTTAGATTTCCTTACCCCGCTACCGGCTTTTCGACAAACTAGGTAATTTTATTAAATTTGTAAAACATTGGAGTTTTTAGTAAGGACAAAAAGAAAACTTAATGGTTTATCATCTGTAAAGAGCATGCCTAGGGACTCGTCTGTTCCCGTGCATAATTATGCAGGCTTAGTCATTTTCGATTTCAAATTCATTTGTGAAGGAGACTGAATGGTTTATCATTTGCCAAGAGCATGACTAGGGATGCTTGTTGTCGTACATGGGTAAGCAAACTTATCCATTCCAAATCCAAAACAAAAGTTATCTTAAGGCAGCCCTGCCGAAGCAAGACGACTAAGAGCAGCCAGGAAAGTTCAATGCGACCTTACCAAAGTAAGACGACCAAGAAAAGCCAAAGTTTCCAAGGTAGCGTTACTAGAGTAGGAAGACCAAGGAAAGCTAGAATAATTCAAGGCGGCCTTACTGGAGTAAAACGACCAAGAATAGCCAGAAGGTTCAAGGCAATCTTACCATAGTAAGACGACCAAGAAAAGCAAGAACATATCCATTTTATTAATACCGGAGGGGGATGGTATGTTGTCGAGCAAAGAGCATGCATAGGGATGATAACAACTCAGGTAAATGGGTAGGTCGACTCAACCATCTACAATGCAGAAAGCCAAAAAGATACATCTAGAGGGCAAGAGCCCGAATATCCAAATCCAAAGGACGCCACAGCCAAACCATAAGCTCCAGAAACCAAGAAATCCAAAAATTGGAGAACCAAATGTAAGAAAGCCGTAAGTTAGACGATCGTCACCAAAAGTCATAAAATCCAAAGGCCAGATAACCAAAGGACGCCGCAGCCAAACCATAAGCTCCAAAAACCAAGAAATCCAAAAATTGGAGAACCAAATGTAAGAAAGCCTTAAGTGAGACGATCGTCACCAAAAGTCATAAAATCCAAAGGCCGGATAACCAAAGGAAGCCAGAGATACAAAACCAAAATACCGAAGGCTAGAAAATCAAAATCCAAGAAGCCAAAGAATCTGCAAGAGCCAACACCAAGATACCAAAAGGCCAAGACCAAAATTCAAAAAACCAAGCAAAACCAAGAGCCAAGTAACCAGGATATCCACAATGCAAGAAGACCTTAAACCACAAGCCAAAAGATACTGGTGCCCGGAAGGCCTTCATCCGAGACATCAGAGCCAGAAAGTGGTTTAGTTGATAACAATGCTGCAGGGGCGAGTGTTGGTCCAAGCCCTATCCCGAGTAGCATGCAGAGGATGTGTCTTTCCTGGCACCATAACCCGAGTCCGAACAAATCGTGCCAGCTCAACATGTCTGACATGCTCCTCGATCATATCTTTGAGATATCAACAATCGTTTGTATTATGATTGTTAAGATCATGGAAAAAGCAACGACGACCAGTATCCTTTTCACTTTGAGTTGACTTCCTTGTGGGAGGATTTTTGAAAGGAGCAGTGGGATAAACCTCCAAGTAAATCTCTTCAAATGTGCTAGTAAGTTCTGAGTAAGATGAGAACTTATGTTGCCTCTAAGTCGTGTTATCATCATTCCCCAAAGGAGGTTACTTGTACCAGAATCATTAGCTTTACCAGAGTCAGACGGTTTCCTGCCCTTAACCATATTAACTTCGAGAACCTTTTTATCATTCCTTGCATCCTTTTCCCAAAGAAACCTTTCTGCTTCAAAGTAGAACTCATCGAGATCCCTCGGAGGGTCCCGATGCAATGAAGTTTTGAAGTCAGACTTATCCAGAACACCATAATTGCGGCCATCAAAACCATGGATGGATCGGGTCTGTCGACCGATGCCACTTCCACATTATATCTTTTTAAGAACGCACGCGGAGTCTCGCCAAACCTCTGCTTAATAGCTATTAAAATCATGATGATTTTGTATAAGCGATGTGAACTCTGAACTGCTCCACAAACTTCCCAACCAAAGCACTCCAAGAATAAATAGAATCCGTTTCCAACTGCCTGAACCACATGGCATAAATATCTGTCAAGTAAAGTGGAAAACACTTTGCCATGACACCTTTTGATATAGAAAGAACTTTCATATGACGCACATTGCGCATCAAATGAGCAGTCGGATCCTTTCGACCATCATAAGCTTTCAATATCGGTAACCTAAAGTCTAGTGGGTTGCGAGAATTCCTGATATCGAAAGAAAACGGATGGCAAGTGACACAATCCAAATCCTAAGAAGAGGTAAATCGACGAATAACATTTGTAATCTGAGATCCATTACCCAAAGTGAACAATTGATTCAAGTTATCCAAAACGACACTGGTGCCCCCCAGTATTTAAGTCCAAATTAGGAATCGATTGATTAGCAAGGAGAATATCTGGTTGAATTCCAACCTGAGGAGCCGCATCGGGAACAATCCTTACTCCTGGAACCGTGGGAGAACTACCATCCAAAGTTGCGTTCACTGGCGCTTGAACTACATTATCAATAGAGGATTCCGCGACTTGGCTAACCAAAGCATTACGGGATGGAGTGATGTCGTGATTAGGGGTATCTGAATTAGCGGGTACATCACCGGTCTGAGGATCGGCGTTGCCCTACTATTTAGTTTGCACGGTTGCCCCCTAGTCCCGAGTCACAGCCTGTGGAACACTGGCACTTGTCCCAATAATATCTTCCTAGCCTTTCGACCTTCCAGTATTTCCAATCCTAGCCTAAATCCGAGTGAGAAAGGTAGTCATCACTTCTTCCAATCGCTCGAGTTGAGCATTCATATCCATAGCCAAATTCTTAATCATCCCATCGACATCCTCTCAAGTGACGTAATTCGATGGAATACCAATCGAAGAAAGTTCTTGAATTCCTTCGCCTCCAGTATCTTGAATTTCACAAATAGCGTTGAGCTTCTTGCGCTTAACCATGATGAAAAGCGAGTAATAAAGTCGAAGTCGAAAACTGAAACTAAAGTCGAAACTCGAAACCAAAACCGAAGACAGAATCCAAAATCAAATCTGAGAACCAAATCCAAAGCAAAGGTCGAAGCTATGCCCCTCCCCTTCTTGGCACGCCAAAGTGTTGACATGGTAAATTGGTTATTTACGCACACCAACCTCTGAGTGTAAGTTTAGGTGCAAACTTATGATCTAAATATTGAAAGATAGAGAAATGTAAATAGAGAACACAACTTTTATAGTGGTTCGGCACTAACGCCTACGTCCACTTCATAGTAATCATTTATCATAATATTGTCGATTATAAAGTTTATACAAATTCGGAAAATTTATGTGTACATAGTTGTACAATAGAACAACAAATGACTTGTTAATTCTAAATTTGACCAAAATGTCCTTCTTCATTGAGTCAAAATGTGCTTTAGTGTCCAAGAAATAGTTTCCAATTGTGACGACCGCACACAGCCCCCACACTAAATAAGAGAAATAATGCACTAAAAGGTGTGCACGGCAGTTATGGACGATCATCAGAGTGGGTAAACATAAGTATAACCTGTCGTAGAACTCACAGCGCAAGGATAAAGTATAATAGAAAATATACAACACATAATAATAGTGAAACATCACATAACATACTTTTGAAACTTTCACAACATCCTGAAAGGATATCCAAAACATCATAGGAAATACGAAAGTTTGTACATAAGGCCTCACTACAACACTCATAGAGCAACTCAAATAGCGGAAACAGAAATACTAGATAGTGATAAAATTGGTATGTAAGCCTCCATCTCGCCTTCGCACAGCAGCATCGTCCTCACTAATCACCTGTCACCTGCGACTTAGTCTGCCCATCCACAACCGGATGAACAACCCAAGGTAACAAGAGGAAACATAAAACCTTGAGCCAGACAACAGTCTTAGTTAGTGATAAAACAACTAACAAAATTCAACAATAAAGTATATGAGAATGGATAGATAAGCATACTAATCTACCTACAACACCAGAGACGAACTCCACCCTATCTTCCCCACATCGGACAGTGATAGCCTTTACGATAAATAATTCAACCATTCATCTATGGAAACCAGAACATCCATTCAATTATGGTAAGCACTCATAACATCCAGATTATATATATCTTGTGTAAACCATCCTAATCGAATTCAACATCCCACAAGCACAAGCCCCAGAGGCCTAAACCAATATCATACAAGCACTCATGGAACATCTCCTTCGACGTTGGACGACCTATATGAGACGGTACAAACAGAACAACCAATCATCCATGACTGGCTCTGGCTACCACCGCCGATCCTGCTTTGAAACCATCGTTAATCGTATGACGGCCAACCTTGCCATATGTCAAGGGATAATGGTAACTCCAGTTCTAGTATAAACTCCATACGCCTTTCAACGATACGTATGTATGTCCAACCTTGACAACTAGGCCTTTCAACGATACCCGGGGTACTTGACCTACAACCGGTCTTTTAGACATCTCTAGTGTACCCTTTCTTCGAGCCTGCCAGAATTACAATAATGATAATCTCTCGGCTTTCACATCTCTAGTCATCTATCCCGATGACTTTTCCTTGCTCAAGCAACCATTATTCACCAACTCACGACCTTTGAGTTGTTACCTCATTCGTTGTTCTACACCAATCAACGAACACATTTCAACAGTTTGAACCTTCCTCCTTGAATTCACTTCGAAGTCACAACACTACTACGTTGCGGCACACCCTTGGCTACGCTCGACCCCATTTTCCAAAATATGACTGACCGAGCCCAATATGCACGATCCCTTGTTGGTCGACCCAGGCCCAATGTGGCTCGACCCCCTTTAAGTCGTGCTCGACCCAATGTGGCTCGACCCCTCCTTGCATAACCTCATTGTGTGCTCGACCGACCCAAACTTGCTTCGACTAGTACTGCTCGACCCTGCCATGCTCAACCCTGACTAAGACTTGCTCGAGCCTAGGCTCGCTCGACCGACCCTCACTTCCCTCGGCTCACTCGACCGACCCAGCTGCTGTCTTGTAACCAAGAAAACCACACCATGGTGCGACCGACTCACCACGTGCGACCCAAAATCTGCAATCTCCAATTCAAGCCCAATCTCTACCAAAACTTCTCTAATCGACCAAATCGACAAAAGCATGCTCAACCAATTCACCAAATACAACCGTAAACATGTCATAAGATTGCTAACTACATGAATATGACGATTATCACTAAAATGACGTAAATCTCACCAGAACCGTTAAAATGAACATATAATCAAAACGATGGAGCTAATAGACATAAGCATATGAAATGTCATAGAACTAACCGGTTTTGTAACACCCCACACCCGCTAAGGTCACTCACTATGGGAATGCTTTAACTTCGGTGGAGTATTTTAAGTGAATATAGAACAGAAAAATTACAACAAGACAGATATAAATAATACTTGTTAACTAAAACATCATTTCATTGCAGCAGATGGTAAACATGTTTGGTTACAAAACCATAAGACAAGAGTCAAGTACTAAATATCCATCCTGATAAAAACATAAGTACATAATCCCACTACATAACTAATAGCCATAATAGAAAAGATAAGCTGGGCTTTACATCAACGGTCCAAGCTCCAAAAGATAGATAAAGAAATCTGATCAAAGCCCACTAGTGCTAGGCCCACTCTGAGAACCTGAGGATGGGGAAAAAAGATAAAACAACGGGGTCAGACATAAGTCTGAGTGAGTCCTATAACTTTAACAGTACAATCATTAAAGTAATTAGGGTATGATATAAACTTGGTACGGTAATGACTGGGGATAAATGACTACACTAAGCAGCCAACTAGACATAGGATGAACTAAGATATCGGATAAAGACGCATCTACCCACCCAAGGGTAATTACTACACTGCACCACACCAGTCATTCCTACTTAAGGGTTGATCCCACCCAAAGACTTAGAAAATTTAACTAGTAGTTTCGTGTACCCCTAGCTGACTACATAGGTGTCGTCTGCCCCTATCTCCACTAGGTGTACCCACTACTCCCCAAGCGATCGGCTCCCTACCGTAGATACCCGTGCTGGCCCCATAGTGGGGTGTATCACTCCCCAAAGTGGCAACCCGATACAATCAATGGTGCACGGCTTATACCTACACGATGCAACAACGTCTTACCTACCAGCCCGGGTCCACACACGCATATGAAAACCCGTTGGACTTGCGTTGCCACCGCTAACCCGTTTTGGCCTCTTATAGTCAAGTCCAGTACGCGTGTCCCGTCCTCGACATGGGTCGAGCCCAATAAGATACATATGGGTTACTGGTTGAAATGGGCCCCCACAAGCTACCCACCTAAGCTTGTCCCTTTTCTAGTGCATCCCACTTAACCCTTTAATCATGTTTAATTACATGTTTCCTCTTGGTTAAGTATTCTAATCGTATTTTCTATTGCCACCAAAGGCAACCCACTAGATTTCCACATGCCACCCAAGGCACTTACTTGATTTCCACATGCCACCCAAGGCACCCACTTAACCCCTCATGCCCCACTATATGCTTATCCGGTTAAGTGTTTCTTAATTGATTAAGAACGTAACCTTTGTAAAGACCTCTCATATTAGACTATCTTTTATGGCAGCCGGATTTGCCGGTCGGTTCCGGGCAGCCTTACGCCATAACAGAGTCTAACCTCGTGTCTTTACACTTGTCACGTATTTAGTTTATGCCTAAGACCTCTCACATTAGGCCAATCATTTGTAGCCGCTGGATTTGCTGGTCGGTTCCGGGCAGTCTTATGCTACAAAAGGGTCCAACCTCGTGTCTTAGTCGATTAATTACGCCTAATTAATCACCCCCATAATTTGTATTAATTATCCCTAATTAATTACAAATTTAACGATGTACATAATTGACTCAATTATGTCCATCCACTTTATGGTATGCATAATCATACCAACTTCACACCATTTTATTAACATGAATATTAACCCCATCGTTCCCCACGTAATACGTTGACATGACATACTTAAAAGGGGAGATTCATCACAAACACAATGGGTTCAACTTGCATAACATTAGCATCAACATGGGTTTTAAAGGTGTCAACATGCATATATGACCATAGCATCAAACCCAACTAGCATAAATAATCAACCCAAACTTGCATGAATCACATATGTCATAAAGTGGGTAACTTGCATAAGTTACTTATGTCATACAAAGGGGTAAACTTGCATATGTATGTATGACATATAAAGGGGTTAACTTGCATATGTATGCATATCATACAAAGGTGTAAACTTGCACATGTTACTTGCATATAATCAAACACCAAACTTTCATAACATGTCATGTATGAACTTGCATATAATCAAACACCAAACTTGCATAACATGTCATATATGAACTTGCATATAATCAAACACCAAACTTGCATAACATGTCATATATGAACTTGCATATAATCAGACACCAAACTTGCATAACATGGTGTCATAATGGATCAATGTTTATCATAGTGATTTGCATAACTAGCATCATGAACATATAGCATAAACTTGCATAACTAGCATCATGAACACATAGCATATGATAACATAACTTGCATTGATCCACATACATAACCATGACCTCATTATATCCTATCATAATTAGTTTAGCAATTGCTTGCTAAAGGCATAGAAACTCACAACTTGTTGATTAGCACTCCTATGAAGAAGATTAAGTTGCTAGAGTTGATTAGAAGTTGATTTGAGAAGCTATCTTCCTCTTTAATTTGATGGAGGCTCCTTCAAGTTGCATTTTGACGGCATGATGGCATTGTATCTATTTTTAGTATGGATTAGGGTAGTCTTAGGGTGTATTTATAGATTAGTTAAGTATTTTAGGCCATAGGATTAACCCTAGGATAGTTTAGAGCCATCAGATCTCGTCATAAGCCACCAAGCACAGCCCAAAAACCAAAATAGTGCACCCAGCCAAACTGGCCGAGCAAGCCAGGTTGCACCCTGTGTCGACAGGGGTGTCGACACTACTGTCGACACACCCCCCTGTGTGTCGACTCCCCAGTCGACACGGGGGTCGACCTGGTGCTGGCGGGAATTTTCCCGCCTAGCCCTCCTTCTGCATTTGAAATCTGTTTTTCAAATTTTGAATTTTCTGAAAACTTCTTCGGGCCTTAACTGGGTCATACGGACTCCGATTTTCGAAACTCGGACTCTATTTCGCGTATTTTTCCGAGACGAACTCAATGGCATAGCCCGTTTCCCCTGATTCAGATTTTAAAATTTAATTCTGCCCTGATTTATATTATAACAAGTTATTCAACATACAGGGTGTTACATTCTCCCCTACTTAAAGGATTTCGTCCTCGAAATTTCTAAGTCAAGAAGAACGTATCCTACCAACCAAACAACCATCTACTAAACCATCAAACACTGGCATCCATTGTCCTTAAAGTTTCTAATGCTATATGAACATATGCAAAGAGTGTGTGTATATGTTCCCTGTCTAATGCAAAATCAGGCGGTCTACTGATTCAGTTGACCTCCTTAATGCAAACCATGATAGTGCCATGCATCCAATATGTATGCGACAGAACCCTATCGACACATATTATCTCTACATGTGTGCACAACCATACACCAAAATGCATCATCCATGTGATAACACAACCATTATACATCCATTAATATAGCTACCTACACACAATTATATGCAATATGCAATATGAAGTGACTGAGCCGATCTAGTGTCTAAAGTGTGTGTATATGCATCCACGAGCAACCACTAGCAAACACTTGCATCCACACGCATCCATCAATCATAACATGTCTCAAACACATGTTTCAACCATAGGTTTACCCTATCTAAAGGTCAAAGGTACTAACGAGAGGACATACTAAAGATAAGATAAGTACTAGACAAATGATAAAGGAAAAGTTAAAAGACATACCCTCAAAAGGAATGGGTACAGTGAACGCGTCTTCGCTTCTGTCTCCCAAGTAGCATTGCTCTCATCCTCTCCCCATTGCACTTTGACTAGTCGAACCTCTCTGTTTCTCAACTTCCTAATCTCTGACCCAAGGATGCGGGTAGGAGCTCGTCGAATAGTCGCATCACGCTCTACCTCCACATCTCTAAGCAAGCTCGGCTCTACCATCTCTGCGGTCTCATGTAGGCACTTCCTCAAATGTGACACATGGAATATGTCATGTACACCACTAAGTCTCTCGGGTAAATCCACTCTATATGCCATCCGTTCAATCCTTTCCTTAATAGGAAACGGTCCTACAAACCTTGGTGCTAACTTCCCAACGGACCCAAAGCGAACAACATTCCGTAATGGAGATACTTTAATAAAGACCATGTCCCCAACATCAAACTCAAGATCCATCCTCCTCTTATCCGCATAAGATTTCTGTCTGTCTTGCGCCGCTTTTATCCTTCTTCGAATCAAATTAATATTTTCCGAAGTCTCTTTAACCATATCAGGCCCAAGCAAGATCTTATCCGTAGACTCCCACCAACATATAGGTGATCGACAAGGCCTTCCATAAAGATCTTCGAAAGGAGCCATGCCAATACTAGACTGAAAGCTGTTATTATATGCGAACTCCACCAATGGAAAATGGTCTTCCCATGTACCTCCAAAATCTAAGATACATAGCCTCAAAAGGTCTTACAGAACACGATTCATCCTCTTAGTCTGGCCGTCCGTCTGAGGATGATATGCGGTGCTCAAACACGACTGAGTCCCTACCGCCTCTTGCAAACTCTTCCAAAACTCGCTAGTGAAGATAGGATCTCGATCGCTCACTATGCTAGAAGGTACACCATGCAACCGAACTATCTCTCGAAGGTAAACTAAAGCTAGCCATGGAGCAGTCCTCTTACTCTTCACGGGTATAAAATGGACACTCTTAGTAAGCCTGTCTACCACAACCCAAGTTCCCGTATTACCCTTCCTCGATCTCGGTAACCCATCAATAAAATCCATCGAGATGCTATCCCACTTCCATTGCGGAACTTCCAATGGGTGAAGCGACCCACCGGGTTTCTTTTGCTCCGCTTTCACTTGTTGGCACACTAAGCATCCAGCGACATACTCGGCCACATCTTTCTTCATACCGGCTTAAAAGAAAACTCGCTTCATGTCTTGGTACATCTTGTCCCCACCGGGATGAATGGTCATCTTTGAACGATGCGCATCATCAAGAATAGCCTTCCTCAAACCCTCGTCTTGCGGTACACAAAGTCTACCGTCTCTACGCAAGCACCCCCTATCGTCTAGGGTGTACCTACTCAAATGGCTGGACGACTCCCCCCTTATGAGCTTCTCTACCAACTCAACCAACTGTGGGTCGTCCCGCTGTGCCTCGCCAATCCGTCCCAAAAGAGTAGGTCTGACCTCTAAGGATGCTAGCAAACCGGGTACAAAGTCAACGGAAGGTCTAAAATCAAACATCGAGATAAATTCCAAGCTTCGTCGTTCCACGAACAATGGACTCAAGGACAACCTTTTTCTGCTTAAGGCGTCCGCCACCACGTTACCCTTGCCAGGGGTATACGCTATCTCGAAATCATAGGATGCCAAGAACTCCATCTACCTTTCCTGTCTTAAGTTCAAATCCTTCTGAGAAAACAAGTACTTCAATGATTTGTGGTCAGTGAACAATTCGAACCTCTCACCAAGAAGGTAATGGCGCTAAGTCTTAAGCGCAAAAACAATAGCGGCCAACTCTAGATCATGTGTAGGGTAATTTTTCTCATGCGCTCTCAACTGCCTTCCACCGTAGGCTATTAACCTTCCCTCTTGCATTAAGACTGCTCCCAGTCCTGTCCCACAAGCATCGGTATAAACAACAAATGGCTTACTCCCATCTGGCAACACTAAGACTAGAGCTGTGGTTAAAGCTCTCTTTAACCGTTGGAACGCGTCATCACAATCTACGTCCCATGTGAAGACTAGATTCTTCTTCGTCAAGCGAGTTAATGGGGCTGATATCTTCGCGAAGTCCTTGATAAACTTCCTATAGTAGCCAGCCAACCCCAAGAAACTCCTCACCTCGGTAGCATTCTTCGGAACCTTCCAATTTTGGATGGACACTACCTTCACGGGATCCACAGCTATCCCTTCCTTGGAGACCACGTGCCCAAAGAACCGCACTTTCTTCCTCCAAAAGTGACATTTAGAGAATTTAGCCTTAAGGCTATGCGCTCGAAGAGTCTCCAACACTTCCCTAAGATGTAGGGCATGCTCTTCTTCACTCTTAGAAAAGACTAAGATATCATCCACAAAGACCACCACGAACTTATTAAGGTACTCCCTGAACACCCTACTCATCAAATCAATAAAGTATGCGGGGGCGTTCGTCAAACCAAATGGCATCACAAGCCACTCATAGAAACCATCCGGAGTCCTAAAGGCGGTCTTCTCTATACTATCCTCAGCCACTCTTAACTGATGAAACCCCGTGGCTAAGTCCAACTGCGAGAACACTGAGGCGCCAACCAACTGATCAAAGAGATCATCAATCCTCGGCAATGGGTGTCTATTCTTCTTTGTGAGCTTGTTGAGTTCCCTATAGTCTACACAAAGTCTGAGGGACCCATCCGCCTTCGTGGAAAAAACTACCGGAGCACCCCACTCCGATATACTTCGTCTTATGAACCCCTTCTCAAGCAACTCCCCTACTTGCTTATGGAGTTCCCTCCTCTCACGAGGAGCCATGTGGCGCACTGGCAAAGATACTGGTTTAGCATTGTCTACCAGATATATTCGGAAGTCTATCTCCCGCTTCGGAGGTAAGCCCTTCACCTCCTCAAACACATCCGAGTATTCCCGGACCACTATAACAGATCGCAAACTCTCGACCGAAGCGTCAAGCGATTCAAGATAACTTAGCATAACAGAATTCATGGGATTACAAGAGATCTCGAGAGTGTTCCCCAAGCGGGTCATGAGCCTAACAACTCTCCTTTCACAATCAAGAACGGCACCATTACTGGATAACCAGTCCATGCCCAAAATTAACCCATAGCCCATGAAGCCCAAAACAAAAGCATCACATCTAAACTCAACGCTAAGTATAGAAATCTTCAAACCCAAACATATCATGGACAAATAAGTGGAGCCCCCAATTGGGTTTGAAACAACCAAGGGATCATCTACTAGACTAGTGTCTAAGTGCAGTGACTCAACTAATGATGATGAGATAAACGAATGCGATGCGCCAGAGTCGAATAAAGTACGGACAGGATGATCAAACAGAAAAACCAGACTTTCAACAGAAATAGTTCTACCTCTTTCCTGAATCGGTGGAACCGCGAGAGCCTGAACTTGCCCCCTTGCTTGACCTGGTGCCATAAGAGCTTGCACCTGTCCTCCTGAGGTAGATCCCGTCCTTTGCCCCTTCTTAGGGCAGTCCTTCACTAGATGCCCTGCTTCGCCACAGTGGAAGCAGCCAGACTTCTTCTTCTTCCGACAATCTTTTCTTAGGTGGCCTGGTGTCCCGCAATTGAAGCACTTCTTCTTTCCCTTGCCACCGTTTCCTTTCCCACCCTTGTTTTGCTGCTGCTGTTGAGGTCTCTTCTGATCTCCTTTCTTCTCGGGTGCCTTATTAGCATTGGGCCCCTTCTCTTCTTCATGCATGAGTGCCATGTCTACTAGCTTCTCAAAGGTGGCCCCCATAGGGATGTGAGTCATAGCCAATCCATGCATCGGTTCATTCAAGCCTTTAACGAACCTCAAAGCCTTCTTCTCCGGTGTATTCACCATGTCTTTGCCAAACCTTGCCAATTGATTAAACTTGTTGACATATTCCTTCACTGATAGGTTTCCTTGCCTTAGAGTCAAGAACCTTTCCATATACAAGTTTTTCTCCGCCCTTGAGAGAAACTTTGCCACAAACCTTTGTCTGAAATCCGCCCAAGAGTCAACAGGGCGCTCTCCATTAGTGACCTCCCACCAGAACGAGGCCTCTCCCTTCATTAACCAAGCAGCTAACTTGACTTTCTTTCCTTCTTCCATCTCAAAGATATCTATCAACTCTTCCACCTCCTTAAGCCAATCCCTAGCTTCCACAAAAGTTTCTGATCCTTGAAAAGGTTTCCCTCCCATAGCCTTAAATTCCTTGCAAGTATTAGCAAAAGTATCCGTGCGAGGAGGAGGAGGGGGAGGAAGATCGGGTGCTACTGTTGGTGGAGGAACATTTGCTGGACCCGCAGTGGCAGCCCTAGCCTCCATCAACTTCCTATACCATACTGGTATCGCTACACCCTCCGGAAAGTTAAGATCTTCAGCCATGCTGAAACGAAAAAGGAAAGATTCAAAACGGAGAATTCGAAAGATAAAGATATGGCTATTGGGGATTATGTTTTTCTTTCAAAAACTTTTTCTCTCAAAAGACATGTTTTTGAAAATACTTCTTCCAAAATTGTTTTTAGAAAAATAGTTTTTCTAAAAGTTTTATCTGTTCTGGTAACCTTCTGCTCTGATACCACGTGTAACACCGCACACCCGCTAAGGTCACTCACTATGGGAATGCCTTAACTTCGGTGGAGTATTTTAAGTGAATATAGAACAGAAAAATTAAAACAAGACAGATATAAATAATACTTGTTAACTAAAACATCATTTCATTGCAGCAGAAGGTAAACATGTTTGGTTACAAAACCATAAGACAAGAGTCAAGTACTAAATATCCATCCTGGTAAAAACATAAGTACATAATCCCACTACATAACTAATAGCCATAATAGAAAAGATAAGCTGGGCTTTACATCAACGGTCCAAGCTCCAAAAGATAGATAAAGAAATCTGATCAAAGCCCACTAGTGCTAGGCCCACTCTGAGAACCTGAGGGTGGGGAAAAAGATAAAACAACGGGGTCAGACATAAGTCTGAGTGAGTCCTATAACTTTAACAGTACAATCATTAAAGTAATTAGGGTATGATATAAACTTGGTACGGTAATGACTGGGGATAAATGACTACACTAAGCAGCCAACTAGACATAGGATGAACTAAGATATCGGATAAAGACGCATCTACCCACCCAAGGTTAATTACTACACTGCACCACACCAGTCATTCCTACTTAAGGGTTGATCCCACCCAAGGACTTAGAAAATTTAACTAGTAGTTTCGTGTACCCCTAGCTGACTACATAGGTGTCGTCTACCCCTATCTCCACTAGGTGTACCCACTACTCCCCAAGCGATCGGCTCCCTACCGTAGATACCCGTGCTGGCCCCACAGTGGGGTGTATCACTCCCCAAAGTGGCAACCCGATACAATCAACGGTGCACGGCTTATACCTACACGATGCAACAACGTCTTACCTACCAGCCCGGGTCCACACACACATATGAAAACCCGTTGGACTTGCGTTGCCACCGCTAATCCGTTTTGGCCTCTTATAGTCAAGCCCAGTACGCGTGTCCCATCCTCGACATGGGTCGAGCCCAATAAGATACATATGGGTTACTAGTTGAAATGAGCCCCCACAAGCTACCCACCTAAGCTTGTCCCTTTTCAAGTGCATCCCACTTAACCCTTTAATCATGTTTAATTACATGTTTCCTCTTGGTTAAGTATTCTAATTGTATTTTCTATTGCCACCCAAGGCAACCCACTAGATTTCCACATGCCACCCAAGGCACTTACTTAATTTCCACATGCCACCCAAGGCACCCACTTAACCCCTCATGCCCCACTACATGCTTATCTGGTTAAGTGTTTCTTAATTGATTAAGAACGTAACCTTTGTAAAGACCTCTCACATTAGACTGTCTTTTATGGCAGCCGGATTTGCCGGTCGGTTCCGGGCTGCCTTACGCCATAACATAGTCTAACCTTGTGTCTTTACACTTGTCGCGTATTTAGTTTATGCCTAAGACCTCTCACATTGGGCCAATCATTTGTAGCCGCTGGATTTGCCGGTCGGTTCCGGGCAGTCTTATGCTACAAAAGGGTCCAACCTCGTGTCTTAGTCGATTAATTACGCCTAATTAATCACCCCCATAATTTGTATTAATTATCCCTAATTAATTACAAATTTAACGATGTACATAATTGACTCAATTATGTCCATCCACTTTATGGTATGCATAATCATACCAACTTCACACCATTTTATTAACATGAATATTAACCCCATCGTTCCCCACGTAATACGTTGACATGACATACTTAAAAGGGGAGATTCATCACAAACACAATGGGTTCAACTTGCATAACATTAGCATCAACATGGGTTTTAAAGGTGTCAACATGCATATATGACCATAGCATCAAACCCAACTAGCATAAATAATCAACCCAAACTTGCATGAATCACATATGTCATAAAGAGGGTAACTTGCATAAGTTACTTATGTCATACAAAGGGGTAAACTTGCATATGTATGTATGACATATAAAGGGGTTAACTTGCATATGTATGCATATCATACAAAGGTGTAAACTTGCACATGTTGCTTGCATATAATCAAACACCAAACTTGCATAACATGTCATATATGAACTTGCATATAATCAAACACCAAACTTGCATAACATGTCATATATGAACTTGCATATAATCAAACACCAAACTTGCATAACATGTCATATATGAACTTGCATATAATCAAACACCAAACATGCATAACATGGTGTCATAATGGATCAATGTTTATCATAGTGATTTGCATAACTAGCATCATGAACATATAGCATAAAACTTGCATAACTAGCATCATGAACACATAGCATATGATAACATAACTTGCATTGATCCACATACATAACCATAACCTCATTATATCCTATCATAATTAGTTTTGCAATTGCTTGCTAAAGGCATAGAAACTCACAACTTGTTGATTAGCACTCCTATGAAGAAGATTAAGTTGCTAGAGTTGATTAGAAGTTGATTTGAGAAGTTATCTTCCTCTTTAATTTGATGGAGGCTCCTTCAAGTTGCATTTTGACGGCATGATGGCATTGTATCTATTTTTAGTATGGATTAGGGTAGTCTTAGGGTGTATTTATAGATTAGTTAAGTGTTTTAGGCCATAGGATTAACCCTAGGATAGTTTAGAGCCATCAGATCTCGTCACAAGCCACCAAGCACAGCCCAAAAGCCAAAATAGAGCACCCAGCCAAACTGGCCGAGCAAGCCAGGTTGCACCCTGTGTTGACAGGGTTGTCGACACTACTGTCGACACACCCCCCTGTGTGTCGAATCCCCAGTCGACACGGGGGTCGACCTGGTGCTGGCGGGAATTTTCTCGCCTAGCCCTCCTTCTGCATTTGAAATCTGTTTTTCGAAATTTGAATTTTCTGAAAACTTCTTCGGGCCTTAACTGGGTCATACGGACTCCGATTTTCGAAAACTCGGACTCTATTTCGCGTATTTTTCCGAGGCAAACGCAATGGCATAGCCCGTTTCCCCTGATTCAGATTTTAAAATTTAATTCTGCCCTGATTTATATTATAACAAGTTATTCAACATACGGGGTGTTACAGGTTTAAACTTGCTAAATTGGATCATAAGGTGATTCATATAATGGACTTATAATGGTAAAGATCTATGGTAAAACACTTAAACTTGATGAAAAACATGATCGAACATTCATATACTTCATTGAACCCATGTGAGAGATGCAAATCACTCACCGATTCTCTCAAACAAACTAAAATCAATGCAATAAGATTCCGGACAGTAAGCAATTCGAACCAAACCCCTTGGACTCCTTCTTATATTGATGTAGATTTAGCCTCCATTGGTATTGATCTTCGATTTTATTCCTTTAGAGGTTGATTTTAATGGTGGAAAGGTGTTAGAGGAAGGAGGAACATAGGCCACCTAATGAGAGAATAGAGACACTAAAACATTTCTCATACCTCCCACCCTTATTTATACCCCTCCACTAGCCCACGAATGGGCCTTCCCAAATCAGCTCATTGTGGCTCTCCCAACCTGAACAGCCAACTGAAAAATCTTAAAACAGCGATTCCTTCCAAACCGCTGAGCCAAATCTTTAGTGTAACCAATCTACAAAAAGGAAATCATCATTTCCTTTCCAATGGAATAGGTCTCACCACCTGATTCGACCTGAGTCAAAAATTATTCCCTGTACAAGACTGACAGGTGCAAAACGGTCACAAACAAAATCGGTAAAAATTATGGAAATGTCTCGCATCCCCATAAGCAACATATTAAAATATGAGAATGATCCAACTCTCAGGGAATAAAATAAAAATATTTTACGATCTTCTGATATGTAAAATGCGGGTTGTTACACCAATGTCCAAAAGTGTGAAAATATGTCCAATAGCAAGCTAAAAGTTCAATTCAATGTCTAAAATTTGTAGGAAAATGTTTATGTAATGTTTAGAGCTCCAAGCTATGTCTGATAGTCATGGAGATGATGATGACAGATATTAAAGGTGCTTGAGAGCTCCAAGATGTTCAAAATACAAAACGAGAACCAATCCATTTGAATGCCAAGCATGGAGGTATTATAGGTGAGTTTTGGATGCATCAACTTGAATTTTGTATCCCGAGAGGATGCAAAATTCGCATCTCAAAAACATAGCCAAAAAACTGAGCCAAAGCCAAAAATTGTATCCTAAAAGTGTGGAAAATCATGTCTTAAATTTCCTTAATCAACATGTGCGAAACGGGCAAAAGCATGAGATCCACACAATAAAACCGTTGTGCCAAAAATCCAACCAATTTCCCATCTTTCGAATCCCATCCGAATCCAAGATTTTGCATCGCAAAATTCGTGATGCGCACCCATGAGATTTCGTGTTCGACCCGCTTCGTTCAGGAGTTTTTGCATCACCAAATATCGACTCCGGGATCTGCCACACTTTCATATCTCGAATCCCCGCATCACACATGGAATTTTGAATCCCGAAGTTAGCCACTCACCACTTTTCGAGATGCCAGGATTTCAAATCCCGGCTTTGCCAAGCCGCTCCATGACAAACCAATATTTCGCATCCTAAAACCCTGACGCATGTTCATGGGATTTCGCATCCCCGCCAATGCGATCAGGGTTTTTTGCATTGCCTCCCTAGGATGCGAAATTTGCCAAGCCAAGTTCTGATCCCTAAGCCAAATTTTCCATTGACCCTTTTGTTTCGCACTCACAAAAATCACTTATTTTCCTGAGTCGATCGGCGCTTTTTGGTGTGCCAAATCTAGTGATTCGCCAATATCCGATTTTTGCCAGATCCGACATGTGCACGTGGTTTTCCACGTTTTCACCATGTCAATCACTTGTTTTTGGACGTGTCGAATTTGCCAGTTTGCCAAATACCATATATGAGTGTCGTAAGTCACGCAAGCCTTTTTTCGTGATCATGAGTCGATCAGCTTTTTTGAGTGCGCAAAACTAGAATTTATCAAAATCCATATATTTTCCACGATGAATTTTACCACGTGATCGGGCCAACAGGCTCAAGGATTTTGAGTTGATCAGACCGAGTCGATCACTTATTATACCATGCTGGTTTTTCCAAGTTTACTAACAACGATTTTACAAATCGACACTATTTCCAACCTTTTTCAAACACATCGCGACTTCGACCAAATCGTTTTGTGTTTTCTGATGATGTTTCCGAAACTTGAGTGTGTCGCTAACCAAAATTTTGATGTGTGATTGCTTTGCCAAAAAACTAGTCCAACACATACCAACGTAATTGGATAATCAAAATGTGAGTGACAAATATAGGAAAATTTAGATCCTATAAAAATGTAAAGGGGAAGGCTGCATCTTTAGTATAATACTCATCGATGAATAAGATAGCTTTTAAATTTTAATGTTTTCAATGATATTTTCTACAGTTGTGCAGTCATTAAGTTATTATTAGAATACTTATTTTCTTCGAATTAACAGCGAATCCACATTCAAGGTACAATGTTTAACAAAGCTACAGATAAATATTATCCCGTATTTGAGTATAGAAAAATCAGTTATATCTCCGAAGGAACTGGTAGACCTGCAAAAACGAATTCAGTACCATAAAAAATGATTATGAGTTGAAAATAAATGAATTCTCATTGGTCAAAAGAGTGGATGATATGAGCCCTGAATATCTGAAATCGTATACAATTTTGTAAAGACTAACATGCTTTAGAAGTATATTGCAGAAAAGAAAGTTATGTTTAATGCGTTCCGATTATTAATTCTTAATAAATCATTGTATGATTAGTTAACAAAAATAAATTTTAGATGTGATTGGCCTTATTTAAAGTGTTTTGTCCATCTAAAATGTTCATAGAAAAATCTGCAACGAGAACATTTCAAAATGTGATATAACTATTGTAGATGACTCATAGTATGGTTAATCAAATTAATTTGTTTAATGTAAATATTTAGATATGGATTTAAATTAAAGAACCAAAACGGTTAATATTTCATTATGAGGAGAACTTGGGAAGGAAGTAGGATCGGAACGGATGGAAATGGTTGATAGAGCTCCTGAGTAGCTATTAAATATATTAAAATTGGAGATCTTCAGGGTTAAGAAAGTTTAATTTCTTTAACATTCTTATCGTATAACCATTTTTTAAGATTTCTCATTATTATTGCAGGTTTGTTTTTGTCAACACCAAGTAATATCAATTTAGCTATAAATCCAAACATACAAGAAGTTAAAAAGCTTAGAATTTGATATGATACCGAAGGAAAAAACGCAGACATAAAATTTACTAATTTTGATAGTGTTATGCCGTTTCATATAATAAACAATCCAAGTTTGAATTATGATAAGGTTAGCCCTAACCATTTAAATTTATATTGTACATACATTGATGATATATATCAATTCCTTATTTACTTTTTTCCCTGCATAGTATGTTTCCTTCAGTGTATTTGCTTGTATAACTCATATTAATACCTAATCAATGTGGTATTGAGTATGTAAGAGTTGCAATAAAAAGATAATTGAATCTTTAAGATTAGGCTATCGGTGTGGGCATGCCAAGAGAATGAAGATACATGTAATTTGAGGTGAAAAAAATCATAGCTAAGCATTTTCATATAATGCCACTGTTTGTAATTACATATTTCTATAATGTAGATATATTATGGTAATGAAAATTTCCAATCCAACCGCTGAAGCTTGGAATATTGTTTTCAATGAACTAACAAAGGAAATCATAGGTTGCAATGTCAATGGCCTCTATTAGTTTAATAACAATGAAGGTGAAAATATATACCAACAAAAACTAAAGAAATTGTTACGGATGCCTAGCCTTTTTAAGGTTGATGTTTCCCAGATTGAGTACTTGAACAAAAAAATATCAATGTTATATCTCAATCAACTATCAATTATTCAGCCAAATCAAGCTTTTTATTGGAAGAATTATCAATAATGATGAAGTCCAATATTTAGCTGATCTTAAGTATTTTTATTTTAGAAGCGAATATTCAATTTTTCAACTAAAAATGGTACTTTTAAGTGATTCATTTAAGTAAATTTGTTCAATAATTTATGATTTATTTATTACATCAACCCTTGAATATTTTGTTACTATTAAATATTCATTGATATACTTTGAACTTATATCTCTTTAAAAGTCGGTTTTCTCGTTGTTGTGCGTTTATACTAGTAAGATATAGGATTATTGAAATTCCGACATGTTTTCAGATCCGTAGTTCTCCATTTTCTCATACTGGAACATTGTGCCTTTTGCCTTTTTTTATTTCCTTGTCCCTCACTTGAACTAAAGATGTGTTCCACCTTCCTATATGCTCATGTCTTCTTCCCTTCTTTCAATTCAATCTATCCACAATAGCTGATTCCCCCATGGACCCTTTTCATACACTGCAGGCACATCGTCCCCTATCCCGACCTCGTCAAGGCCTATCCTTCACCACCTTCATTGATGGTGCTATTTTACTGCCTTCATTTCACTAATTTCTTCACTGACTTAATTCTCAATCGATGTCATACTTTCTGAATTCATGTAAGTGCATTCGTTTAACCTCTGCTTTCTCTTCACCGTCCATTGCTTCTGTGGTGTATAATTGTCAATTATTTGTGTTACTAGTTTATCTTATCCCTTCCATAATTCCATCTGTTAGATTGCTTACTCTAATCGTTTAATTACTTTGATCTCAAAATTCTTTTTCTCTGATTTTTTTAAAATATGACGTTTCAACTGTGGGAAAAGATCTAAGAATTTTTTTCAACATAATCTACTAACTAAGATAAAAGCTTTTTTAGTATACATCTCTATTTCAATGTTAGGCATTTCCAACTTGCGTTTTGTTTTACTTTTAACCCTAGTTGTTATTACCTAAGCTTTAGGTGTTTTAAATTTTGGATTAATTGATAAGAATAATTCAAAGTTAACGTGTCTTCCCATGATAATCCTAAGTTTCGATTATTTTTAAATAATCCTAAGTTTAGGAGTCTCTTCCCTTGTTGAATAATAAACTCATTGTCTGTTTGGAAATCGATTGATTTCATCGAAAGGTTCTTCCTTTCGGAGGTTCTCCCCCATTTTTTTTCTTCTCATACTAACAGTTGGCTCATTTGGTTTGCTTCTACGGTTTGTATCACCTCTAGGTAAAATTTGATAGTCAAACTATATGTATATATATCCGCTTAAGCATTTCACATCTCGTATTGCGCTCTTAACATGCCAACAGGGAAACAGTGTCCACTCTCCTTTTCCAAACTCATCCATTCAGGTTATCATGAATCAATATTTTTTCCAAATAACATATATCTATCTAATTAATCAACTCTACCTTGTGCTGCTACCTTCTCTTTCCTAACTTTTGTTGTACCAGCTAGCTTTCTACTGCCAAATACACAATGCTGCAAGCATTTATAATACTTACCCTTTATTTTCATACGCAACCAATTTCTTTTCTGTCTTCATTTTTAAGCAACTTGTCTAGAGCTATTTTCACTTAGTACGTGCTCTTACCTCCAAATTATTTAACCACGGTACCCTCCCATTTAACAACCATCCCGAAAAACATACTGAGTTGAATGTGGCATTCACCTGACTCGCATGCTAGTGCCATTCATCTGACTCACATCCCAAAAAACATCATCGTCTTCAGGTTGAGTGCAAGTTTCAAAAGAAAGTGATCCATCTTGAGAGAGTCCATCACCAATCATCGTATCATACTCCTCTAATAAGATTATCACAATGGCTTGAGCATGGTTTGATGCAGCTGCTGCTTTCAATAACTGAAGAGAACATTCCCCACTCAACTTAAAATTATCTTCAAAGTCGCAGTCACCAACAAGAAGTGGACGCAAGAGTAGTGTTTGTGATGCAGCTGCCTGAGTTCAACTCGCCAGTCACTGCGGTGTATGTGAACGAGCTTACTGGTTAGATTTTGACTGCTTAGGGAATTGTTTTCGAGGTGTAGAGCGTGAACGAGGACTACTTAGTGGTTGGTAGCATGATGTTTTCAGATTGGCAGGAGCGGTTAAGGTTTGGAGGGTTGCGTTTGATTGCAAGGTAGATGGAGAAGGAGAAAAGCAGCCGAGAAAGGGGAAAAAGGAGAAAGGAGAGGACAAAGGCGGACGAGAAAGAAAGATAACGCGGTGTAAACTGGTTAAACAAGTTAGGACATCGGGATCAATATGGGAAAGGACCGCCTAAACTTGGAATAATTTAAAATTAATCTAAACTTGAGATTAATATGGAAAGACACGTTAAACTTTGGATTATTCCTGTCAATTAACCCTTAAATTTATTATGATATATATTAGTTATCATTATTCGCGGCTAACATGCTCATATCTGCAATCCTTACAGTTATCAAGGATCATATCATACCATAATTAGTTGCAGCATTCTTCACGGATAACATGCGTTTGCTGGACCAACATCTCTACTCACTTGGTTGAATTTGAATGAAGTTATGGTGCATATCAGGGAAAGCTGCCTTCACGTCTGACGATGTAGACTTTTGGTAATGTTGTATTTTCTGCAAATACATAGACGGACGTAGAATACTTGTAATCTGTTTCCTAGTAACAGATTTATATTTTCTTCTTCTTTGGTATTCCTTCGAATACTAATGCGAACAATATATGTAATATTGTCAACCAAACTTGTGTACATCTTAGTTACCACACCATTTCCTACTGCTTGTTCGACTGATTCGCTCTACTGGTCTGATATGATATGCCTAGGGCCGATAAAGACAAATTTACCAATACCAGTCGATGGGTTACCATTTCTAAGTAAACTCATTCTACCAGTTTAATCGTTATGATAATGGTAAATTTACCATTTTATACGATAAAACGTCGATAACATTTGTCCTGTACTGGCGGTAATGGTAACTTTACCAGTTATAAAAATAACACACGTGCAATCGTTTAGCATGTCTTCTTTGAAAGTTTTAGAACAAAGCAATTATTAAATTCGATTCACCAACTAGATGAAATAATGTTAAATGCACTTTTATTTCTTTACCTTTATATCTTTATTAAGTAACACTGTAATAAATTGTTTAATGGAGGAGCGTTATGATTTGGATACAAGTCAAGTAGCTTACCTTTTTAAGACTAATAATAATTTACTATTACCAGTGTAACAATTTCCGATTATGGTTTATCATTCTTCAGTATATCAAAGTATATCAGTAATGGTAACAGTAACGGTAAGCAGTTTTGACTTACCAGTAAGGACAATATGGTAACGGTATTTGTTAAATGGTAACAGTAATCATTACCATAATAGCCCAAGATATGCCTACTTTTTTTAATTTTCTCCCTATTTGTCTTTTTTCTGCTCTATACTAATTGCTAAATTATTATTTCTATTTCAATTTGCTACATTAAATTATGATGTTCTTCTTCAGTGTTTTCTTGCGCTACTAGGATCGGTCGAAATGAAGACAGAAGAGGGCAACGGTTAGCGACGTTAAAAAATGCGCATGTTGCTAGCTGTTGCTCGACTTAATTATACATGTAGAAACCCACGAGCTAATATTCTTATTTCTCATTAAAAATTTCCACCCTATCAAAATCCTTCCTTCTTGTAACCAAACGCCGCCCTGTGCCACCAGCCGTCACCACCAAAATCCAAGTCTCTCAATCACTCTTAAGTCTCATTAGTATGGCTTCTATCTCTAATTTATGCTTAATTTAGTTTTACTTTAGGTTTAATCAAAAACCCTTATTTCGAAAGTTAGTTGTTTATGGATTTGAATTCAATGGTTAAGTGATATTAGTTAATGATAACAGGGGTTCTATGTAAATTTGAGAGTAAAATTATTATTATTTTGAATTTGTTCAGTGGGAAACCGACCGGAGCCGTAAAACCCCCCTAGTACACCTAGCTCGGTCCGCGGATATCTACCACATAAGTGGCAATTGTAGCGTATGCACATGGTAAACCCTTTTACCATGGCCATTCCGGGTTTCGAACTCACATCGTTGTTACCCCGACACAAGTCCTTAACCGCTGGGCCAATGCTGCGGACTTTGAAAATGATGATTATAGTAGTTATCACAATGTTGTGTTAGTTAATGTAGAGATATTGATTGATGGTTTGATTTTAAAATTCGTGTATAATATTGATTAACACACTTAGCGATAAGTTTGTGCGAGCATTTGTTTTAATTTAAAACAGTGTTCGTTATAGTTTAGGAGAAAATTTGTGTAGTATTGATTAATATAAATGTTGGTAGATTGGTACGTATAATCATAAGCAATAATTTTTAGTTAATTAGCGTGTGTTAATTATAAGTGTTAGCATAGTTTAAAAGAAATTGAGTTTAATTAATGTGCTAACTTCTAATTTTAGTTTAAAAAGTGGTAAATTAAAATTTTAAATAGTTAGCTAAATTTTACAGTATATTTTAAATTTTCAAATTACATTCATCTTAATTTTAAAGTATGTTTTAATGTCTGGTTCTATATTACATCTTGGATAATTAATTAATCTTAATTGTCAGTATTTCAATTTGCATTAAATAAAATATGAAATTGAGAGCAAGCTTCAAATAGTGATGTGGTAAACAACTATCATTATACTTCTATATTTATGTTATATTAGTATTAACATGTTATTCATATGATGGTTATAACAATATAACATGTAGACATTCAATAAATAGTGCAAAACAAGGTCAATGACACTTCTTTTTCTTAAAATGAAAACTTAAGCATAAGCAACAATAGAAATATTTTCATATTTTTCAAGCTTGGTTTGGAAATGGCGACAAGTATTTCTCTCCTCCACTTCCTTTCTTCATTTTCATCCTCCAGTCTCTACATTTCGGATCATTTCAACTCTTTTCTCCTCCTTCTTCATACTTCTTTTCGTCTTGCGTGGACCATAGTTGAAGCTCTCCACTCTTTCCCAATTCCATATTTCATAAATCCATCGTGGTTTCTTCCACCTTACCCCAGATTTCGTTTGATGATCTACGAGATAAGGTATCTATGTGGTGACTTAGTTTGCTTGGATACCATCTAGGTCAATCGAAAGCACATCTGACCCTCATTCAAGACTCTATACAGGTGCCGAGGGATTTGTTTGTATCTGGTGATGTTTCTTAGGCATTCTTTTGTGTTGTCTGTGATTTGTTTAGACTTGTGGTTTCGTTTTCGTCATTTTGGGGTTTGGTTTGAAGATTTCATTTGATCTGTTCCTTATCTGGTTCGAGTGGAGTAGTTGGATTTGGTTTGCCTTCTATTTCACTTCATCCACCATCGTCATGCTCATAAATATTGTGATGTTTGGCTTTGGTTTTGCTGGTATGATAGTGATGGTTCCCCCATTGTCTACTTTCCATCTACATCTAGTTATTTTGTTTGATGCAATGCTTTGATAGTGATGGTCATGGCTCTGTTGTGGCTAGTTTTTGTTAGTATTAAGCACTTCCTCTTGGTTCATCACTTTTGCTCAATGTCCACATTTCTTCCTTGTTGAAAAAGCTATTGTGTTTTGATTCTTAGGTTTGCCTACTAATAACGAGATGTTACTTTCAGTTCGAGTCATTTTTGCTATGCAATTTGGGGTGGTTCCTTATCCACTTTGTTGTGGTGTCGATACAAGGAACTATCTCCCTGTTTATTTGTTGGTGGATTTCTATTGGGCGGTTCGTTTTCAGATGATATTACCATCTTGGATGTTGTAACAACCCGGAAATTCTTAGCCAATTTAAAATTTTTATTTTGGAAATTTTAGCGAATTTTGAATATTTAAAATGAATTATTTAAATAATAATGACGAGAAATTTATTTTGAATAGAATTAGAACGTATATATTTATTTGAATCGTCGTTAGAATATAAATATTTATTTGAAATTATAAAAGGAATTGAAAATGGCGCGGTAGCTCGAAAATTCGATTTTAAATTTCAAATGAATGTGCAGGATTCAAAATAAACAGGATTTTAGTCAAACCAAAAATGTTAGAATCTAATTGAGAATATATTTCCAAAGAATCCGAAAAATTGAAATTTCATAGCGGGGATAAAAAGTTATGTCCAATTGAAAATTCAGAATAGTCGCTATGGAATCTCGGCCCTTAAAAATGGAAATTTTGCAAACGACCTCGGTTTCGACGAAACCACTTTTGTTGGATCTATGATGTCAAGTTATTGATAGATTCCAAAATTCATAATTTTCTGAATCAATATGTGAGCGTGGCAAAGGAAAACGCGTTTGACCAGTTTCAGTTGATTTTAATCGACCAGAAAATGGCCATTTTTCGAACGGTCTCAGAATTTGATGAAATTAGTTTTGTTAGGACCGTATCATCAATACGAAGCTAGAAAATATTTTTCGGGAATTTTTAGAGTTCATATGTGGGCCCAGTAAAGTGAAATGTGCGTTTAAATTCAATATATAGAGTTATATTTTGATTTTGACGAAAACCAATCGAAACGGCCGAACTGGCTTACGATACATATCCCATTGTGTTCGGAATAAGGGTAATTAGCTATGGACGGCGGGCGGTGGGTCTTGTTTTGAGGGCAAAATAAAAGGTTACCCTTTTTGAAACTAAAATGAAATAAATTAATTAAATAAAACCCTCTCTCTCTCTATACCTTCTCTCAGCCCCCCTTGACCGATTCAAAACAGAAAGAGAAAAAAAACTTAAATCGCGCCGACCCCCTTCCACCGTCGCGTCGGCCTCCACCTCGCCCACCGGAGCGGCGCCGCCCTCCTCCGCCTCAAGCCCCCCTCCATCGATCGAGAACCCCCCTTCCTCCGCGTGACAGCCCGCCGAGCCCCCCCTCCGCCACCCTGCGCCGCGACCCCTTCTCCTTCCACCGCGAGATGGAGCGCCACCCCCTGCATCGAATTCCAACGCCAATCCCCCCCCTTCGATTGAAAGCTTCCTGAGCAGCGCAGTCCCGACCATTGAGTCACTACCATCGACAGTAGGGCCCCCCACCGCCCTCCAATGCCAAGACCGACGCCCCTTCCGCTGAAGAAATCAAACACAGTAAGTTTTTATATTTTTATTTATATAAAATCCGATTTGATTTAGGTGAATCTTATATTTTATTGAAGTTAAAGTTATGATTTTTACTTACGCAAAGTCATGATTTTTAATATAATAAATTGGTGATTTTTATCTTAAGAAAGATATGATTTTTCTATTTTTTTATGTAAAAATTCGATTTTTAATTTAGCAAAGTTTAGATTTTTAATAATAAAAAGATTTGATTTTTTGAAGTGAAAAGATTATAATTTTAGAAGCATAAAGATTATATTTTTTTATGAAGCTAGTGAGGTAAAAATATAATTTTTAGGAGATAAAAAATCGATTATTATATATATGACGTGGCGATAAAAATTCGATCTTTATGTAAGAAGTAGAAATATAAAAATATAAATTTTATATAGAAAGAAGCGTCGTACAATATATGAAATTGAAATAAAAATATGATTTTTATTTATTGGGATAAAGCGATAAAAATATGATTTTTATATAATAGAGAATATAAAAATGTGATTTTTATATATGTAGTGAATACGGAAGACGAAAGTGACAAAAGGCAAGCACGATGAAGATTTTCTACATACGAAGAGTCGTGGCGTTTGGTTTAGCTCTTGGTGAGAACTCCTCACCTTTAATTATTTCTAGTTTGAAATATATACTAGAATGTAGACGGTGTTTAGTAGCACCCAACACCCGTCGTCCACAGACCATGGACGGCTTGTTTGTTTGAATGATGTGATGTGAAAAGTGATTGTGTGATGTGGAATGAAATAAAATATTTTATAGTGGAAAATATTTTATAGTTAAAAATATGATTTTTAACATGTATATAAAATAAATAGTAATAAACAAATCGGACGATTTGTTTATATACACTGATTTGACTGATATTGATTGGGACGATAAATTTTACACATCGCCTAACTGCACAAATAAAAATCTGTGTTTGTTGATTTGAAACCCCACACGGGTATTGGGATGAGATTTGACGTACATTAATCCCAATTTTTTAGTTGTATGTCAATCGATGGATTGACAGACTGTGTAAGCATTAGTTATTTATATTTAATGCTTATGCAGTTGTGTGGTGCACTCTGGATGATGGTTGATGATTTACCGTTGCTGTTATATACATGTATTGTAGAAAATCCATATAATTAACATTATATGGTAATTGATTAGGCCTCGTTCCAATTTGGAAAATAAGGAATATTATAAAAAATAAATTCATGTGTTGAATAGAAAATAAATTCATGTGTTTAATTGAAAAATAAATTCATGTGTTGAATTGAAAATAAATTCATGTGTTGAATAGAAAATAAATTCATGTGTTGAATAGAAAATAAATTCATGTGTTGAATTAAAATAAATTCATGTGTTGAATAGAAAATAAATTCATGTGTTGAATTGAAAATAAATTCATGTGTTGAATAGAAAGTAAATTCATGTGTTGAATAGAAATAAATTCAGGTGTTGAATAGAAATATATTCATGTGTTAAATAGAATAAATATTCATGTGTTGAATAGAACAAACATTCATGTGTTGAATAAAAGCCGTGTTGATTAGATTGACGTCATTTTGACGTGAACGATATTTATATCGATTTGATTCATTTTTATAATGAATATAGAAAAGAAAGTGATTTCAAAATTTAACGATTTGAAAATATTATCATTAGTATATCGATGATGTGGAATATTCAATTTTGATTCAAAATTGAATATGAAGTTGAAATCGTTTCGAAAATGAATTTAAAACGATTTACAAAAATACGTTTTGAAAGGTAATTGACGAAGTATATATTATATATATAATATAATGGCCTGAATAGAATGCGCCGTGCTGCGGTAGTTCGCGAATTTCGACCATTGACTTTGAATGGATATTGCGGGAGATCCGACCGTCAGATTCTCCTAAAACCGGAACCGTTGGATTTGTATCGAAAAGAGATTTCTAATGAATATTAGAGATTTGATATCTAACGGTTGGATTTGGAATTATGTCCAAATCAAATTTGGAAAATGTCGTTGTAAGTGTAGTTCGATGGCCGTTGATGGAAATAGACTGTACAGGCCTTGATAAAATTACTAAAAATAGTAATAATTTGTGTAAAATCATAAGAAATGATTTGTGAAGAATTGGGATGAAAAACTCCATATTTGAAAAGATAAAAATAGATTTTTATCGAAATGAACTAGTTTTGAACTAGAATTATAATTCTGTTTATTTTTAAAATAAATAAAGTGGATTTGAAATGGTTTTGAGAAATTGAATTGGAATGGATTTGAATCGAAATTGTCTTTGGAATGTTTTGATGTTGGATTTCGTGATTATACAGATATTGTTATAGAAATTTGAAAGATATATTTATATCGTTATTTCCAATACGATATTTGTTGGTCGTAGAATTTGATATTGAATATAAGCCGATATATTTTCTATTCAGAGCCTTGTATTTGATATCAAATGGGATTTGGGTTTGTCGTGAATGGTGTCTTCATTAACACTGTTCTTAAACCCAGTGGTGAAAGGATTAAATCTTTTTATTTAGATTTAATGAAGTGTACCAATTAAATGGTATTTAATTGGAATTGAATTAGATTTGATTTTTGGGTTTATCGTGAACGGTGTTTTAAATAACACTTGTTCTTTAACCCGATAATTAATGGAATGTGATTTTGGGTTTATCTTGAACCGTGTTTTAGATGACATTGGTTCTTTAACCTAGTTAAAGGCAGGATATTGATTTTTTGGTAAGATTAAAACTAAGTGGAGTTTTAATGAATATTTAATTAGATTGAAGTGATCGAGAATGGAGTATCACCAGTTTTGCTCTAGGCGATAGTTAAATCTTCAATTAGATTTGAACGTGGAATGGTAATTGAATTTACCGATAACACCGTGGTGTTAGATATAAAGTATGACCAGTTTTACTTCATGGGATGAATAGGTTGGGATTGGGAAATAAAATAAATGATTACTTCGGTGTGGTTCGCTAATCCCGACTAGTTTGAATTGATATTCAAAGGAAGATTAAAGAATAAATTTAAAGAATTTATCTTTGATAAAATTAATGGGAACCTTTCCCAAAGTATAAGAATATTTGAATGAAAGAATATTCTGAATTGGAATGAGGTGTATGTTGCGTTTGTGTAACACTGGTTTATTATATACGCGAGTTATTCCGAAAGATCGGGTTTATCCCATTCTGAATAACTGATTCGACATGGTGTCGAGGATGAAGACAGTGGTCGAAGACCGGAGGTCTTCACGTCATTTGGATAATTACTGATGATCTTGATTGGGCCGTACACCCAACAGGAGGGAATCAGTTGGTGATCGTCCAGACGTACTTGGAGATCGATGGAAATGCGAGGTACCAGGTGCCTCCGGTTTCGTTCAGACCCAGAACGGACTTGTAAATGGACTGTGTGTCTGACATTGGATTTTATTCTGTGTGATTGATTTCTATTAAATATATATCTGTTTGGCGGTGGAGAATTTATTCTCTTGCTTAACGCCCTTCTCTGAGACGTGCGAGCTCAGAGATTCTATATTGATGGATATCAAACGCAGGGAGTGAATTGCCTGTGTGGCATGCCTAAGTGGAAATATGACCAAGGCTTCTGTTGAAAAGCAGAGTTTTGTGGTTGATGATCAAAGCACGGCCTGTGTGGCATAGCTTTGTGTAGCGTTGATTAGCGAGCCTCACACCCCGATTGTGAACCAGAAAGGGGAGAGGACATCAGGGAGGACATGCATTTCTTTCTAGTTAGAAGTGGGTCAGTGGTTTGACATGCCCTGACGAGTTTGACTTATGTAGTTGTTGGTTTGCAAGGCGCCTCGGATATATCAGTGACTGTGTGGAGCCGGTGGAGTCATTGGACTCATTTACGCCCCCAAAGGGCGGGAAAACGCAGTGTTCAGGCATTTTAATCCACATCGGTGGACCGGCCTGACGATCCAAGAGCTTGGCTGAGTACTTGTCCTGAGGCTCGGGCTAGAGAGTCTCGAATCGGTGAGGACTATCTTTTGCCTCGGTTCACAGATGGAAATCCAACTTCCAATACGTGACTTTGCGGTTTTATTTGTAGAGCCTAGTATGGCGACATAATGGTATGGGGCACTTATGTCGTCTATGATTGATACTTATGATTGAAATTGTTTTATACACTATGCACTTATAATAGTATCAAATGATTTGTTTATAGCGTATCAAGCATTCTTTGGATATTATAAGGTAAAAATCCTATCCTCCGGCTTGCGTCGCATTGTGTGATGGGACCTGGGTCTTATAATAGCTTCATTGTTCTTTATTTAGCATTTCGCTGTTGTTTTATGCACTGGTGTTCTTGGGAGGAAACCCCTTCCGTGTTATACGGCGTGGTCCCTTGATTTACCTAACTTTAATATAAAGATTAATAACTGTTTTAGTTCTCAAACCAGTCCCATGACTGACCTGGAGTTTATTGTTTTAACCTAAACTCTGGGTGCCCTTATTATGATACGGGTAGCTAGTACTTTTGGTTTTGCAGATTTATATTCACAGGATCCTGATATACAGCTGGAACGGTACTCGGAAAGCTCTGTATCGGTGTATTACTTCTAGTTGTATTATTATTTTCCGCTGCTATGTAATGTATTGTAATCTCTGCTATTTTATGTTGTGTAATATTGATTCATACTCTGTATATTCTTATATTCTGATGAATTGTTGTAATTAACAATGAAATGTTCTTCTATTTGCGTTCCGATGTGGCTTGTGCTCAACTCAATCCGTGATTTCCCGTAAGGGGGATTTCGGGTCGTTTCACTTTGGTATCAGGGCTTTGGTTTACAAAGCTCGAGAACAAGACATGTTAGAACCATACGAAAGAATTCATCAGAGATTGGATTAGTAATATCCAATAAGAATGACTCGTTAGAGATGGGATCAATAGTATCCTAAAACGAGTGTGAAGAGTGATATTTTGAAAATAAAAATTGAAAATAAGTTTAGTTTTGAAAATTTAATTCAATTATTCGTATTTGAATATTTATTTGTATTGAATTTGGACAATCCAGTATATACAATTTTTGCATATACGTCTGATCGACGGGTATTCAAAGTTTTAATACACTGGATAGATATAGAATCGCACTCTAGTTGCCTGGAGATGATGCTGATAATGACTATGGCATCATCAGTGTTGTGTTCGAGTTTCGAAAGTGGGATTTCTATATATTTCCAATTGACTGGTGTGAGAACCAAAATTAGATAGGGCTTATTGTTGTGATTTGGCACCAAAAATGTGATTTTTGACTATGTATCAAAATTATGAGTTTGAAAAGATAATCAACTAATTGATTGCTAGTTGTGTTGTTTAATTATTGGTTGATTAATTAAATGTTGAATTCTTAGTCAAATTGAACCAAATAGTGTGTTGTATTGAAAATTATCGCATTTGCATACATATACATGTACTTACGTTGAACATGTCATAGCAAGGAGGCTAGAGCAGAAGAATAAAATTGTTTGCCCGACAAATAGGTACATGTTTACAAATTTATTGGGATTTGATGATTTTATGAGCCGATTGGCTAGCCGCTTGGCTGTTTCTTTTTCTTTTTGGATTGGTGAGGGCCAAGGGAGGCTATTTGAAATATCCCGAAGCTCCCAGTGTAGGGGAGGTTATGGCGAAATTTTTTGAAAACTTAGGGTGTTAGACAAATTTTTGAAAAATTTGAAAAGTTATTAGAAACTGAAAAGTTGAAGAACTTAAGCCGTAATGGAAATAATGAAAGTTGAGTTGATTAGTTAAACAACTTTCGGCTTCGTTCCTTTTCGGGGACGAAAAGTTTTAAGTGGGGGATATTGTAACAAACCGGAAATTCTGAGCCAATTTAAAATTTTTATTTTGGCAATTTTAGCGAATTATGAATATTTAAAATGAATTATTTTAAATAATAATGACGAGAAATTTATTTTGAATAGAATTAGAACATATATATTTATTTGAATCGTCATTAGAATATAAATATTTATTTTAAATTATAAAAGGAATTGAAAATAGCGCGGTAGTTCGAAAATTCGATTTCAAATTTCAAATGAATGTGCAGGATTCAAAATAAACCAGATTTTAGTGAAACCAAAAATATTAGAATCTAATTGAGAATATCTTTTCAACGAATCCAAAAAATTGAAATTTCATAGCGGGGATAAAAAGTTATGTCCAATTGAAAATTCAGAATAGTCGCTATGGAATTTCGGCCCTTAAAAATGGGAACTTTGCAAACGACCTCAGTTTTCGACGAAACCACTTTTGTTGGATCCGTGATGTCAAGTTATTGCTAGATTCCAAAATTCGTAATTTTCTGAATCAATATGTGAACGTGGCAAAGGAAAACGCGTTTGACCAGTTTCAGTTGATTTTAATCGACCGGAAAATGGCCATTTTTCGAACGGTCTCAGAATTCGATGAAATTAGTTTTGTTAGGACCGTATCGTCAATACGAAGGTAGAAAATATTTTTCGGGAATTTTTAGAGTTCATATGTGGCCCCGGTAAAGTGAAATATGCGTTTAAATTCAATATATAGAGTTATATTTTGATTTTGACGAAAAATGGTCGAAATGGCCGAACTAGCTTACGATACGTATCCCATTGTGTTCGTAATGAGGGTAATTAGCTATGGACAACATGCGCTGGGTCTCGTTTTGAGGACGAAATAAAAAGCTACCCATTTTGAAAATAAAATTAAATAAATTAATTAAATAAAACCGTCTCTCATCCCCCCCCCCCCCCGTTGACCCGATTCAAAACAGAAAGAGAGAAAAAAGAAGAAAACCTAAATCGCGCAGACCCCCCTTTCCACCATCCTGTCGGCCTCCACCTCGCCCACCGGAGCGGCGCCACCCTCCTCCACCTCAAGCCTCCCACCATCGATCGAGAACCCCACCTTCCTCCGTGCGACAGCCCACCGAGCCCCCCCCCCCCCCCCCCCCCCCCCGCACCGCGACCCCTTCTCCTTCCACCGCGAGATGGAGCGCCACACCCCCTCCCCCGCATCGAATTCCGACGCCAATCCCCCTTCCCCTCAATTTAAAGCCGCCTGAGCAGTGCAGTCCCGACCATTGAGTCACCACCATCGACTGTAGGGCCCACCACCACCCTCCAATGCCAAGACCGACACCCCTTCCGCTGAAGAAATCAAACACAGTAAGTTTTTATATTTTTATTTATATAAAATCCGATTTGATTTAGGTAAATCTTATATTTTATTGAAGTTAAAGTTATGATTTTTACTTATGCAAAGTCATGATTTTTAATATAATAAAGTGGTGATTTTTATCTTAAGAAAGATATGATTTTTCTATTTTTTTATGTAAAGATTCGATTTTCAATTTAGCAAAGTTTAGATTTTTAGTTAGAAGTGAAAAGATTATAATTTTAGAAGCATAAAGATTAGATTTTTATTATGAAGCTAGTGAGGTAAAAATATAATTTTTAGGAGATAAAAATTCGATTTTTATATGTATGAAGTAGCGATAAAAATTCGAAATTATATAAGAAGTAGAAATATAAAAATATAATTTTTATATAGAAAGAAGAGTTGTACAATATATGAAATTGAAATAAAAATATGATTTTTATTTATTGGGATAAAGTGATAAAAATATGATTTTTATATAATAAAGAATATAAAATTGTGGTTTTTATATATGTAATGAATACGGAAGACGAAAGTGACAAAAGGCGAGCACGACGAAGATTTTCTACATACGAAGAGTCGTGGCGTTAGGTTTACCTCTCGGTGAGAACCCCTCACCTTTAATTATTTCTAGTTTGAAATATATACTAGGATGTAGACGGTGTTTAGTAGCACCCGACACCCGTCGTCCACAAACCATGGACGGCTTGTTTGTTTGATTGATGTGATGTGAAAAGTGATTGTGTGGTGTGGAATGAAATAAAATATTTTATAGTGGAAAATATTTTATAGTTAAAAATATAATTTTTAACGTGTATATAAAATAAATAGTAATAAACAAATCGGACGATTTGTTTATATACACTGATTTGACTGATATTGATTGGGACGATAAATTTTACACATCGCTCAACTGCACAAATAAAAATCTGTGTTTGTTGATTTGAAATCCCACACGGGTATTGGGATGAGATTTGACGTACACTAATCCCAATTGTTTAGTTGTATGTCAATTGAAGGATTGACAGACTGTGTAAGCGTTAATTATTTATATTTAATGCTTATGCAGTTGTGTGGTGAACTCTGGATGATGGTTGATGATTTATTGTTGCTGTTATATACATGTGTTGTAGAAAATCCGTATAATTAACATTATATGGTAATTGATTGGGCCTTATTCCAATTTGGAAAATAAGGAATATTATAAAAAATAAATTCATGTGTTGAATAGAAAATAAATTCATGTGTTGAATTGAAAAATAAATTCATGTGTTGAATAGAAAATAAATTCATGTGTTGAATAGAAAATAAATTCATTTGTTGAATAGAAAATAAATCCATGTGTTGAATTGAAAATAAATTCATGTGTTGAGTAGAAAATAAATTCATGTTTTGAATTGAAAATAAATTCATGTGTTGAATAGGAAGTAAATTCATGTGTTGAATAGAAATAAATTTAGGTGTTGAATAGAAATATATTCATGTGTTAAAAGGAATAAATATTCATGTGTTGAATAGAACAAACATTCATGTGTTGAATAAAAGTCGTGTTGATTAGATTGACGCCATTTGGACGTGAACGATATTTATATCGATTTTATTCATTTTTATAATGAATATAGAAAAGAAAGTGATTTCAAAATTTAACGTTTTGAAAATATTATCATTTGTATATCGATGATGTGGAATATTCAACTTTGATTCGAAATTGAATATGAAGTTGAAATCGTTTCGAAAACGAATTTAAAACGATTTATAAAATATGTTTTGAAAGGAAATCGACGAGGTATATATTATATATATTATATATATAATATAATGACTTGAATAAAACGCGTCGCGCGGCGACAGTTCGCGAATTTCGACCATTGACTTCGAATGGTTATTGCGGGAGATCCGACAGTCGGATTCTTCTAAAACCGAAACCATTGGGTTCGTATTGAAAAGAGATTTCTAATCAATATTGGAGATTTTAAATCTAACGGTTGGATTTGGAATTATGTCCAAATCAAATTTGGAAAAGGTCGTTGTAAGTGCAGTTCGATGGCCGTTGATGGAAATTGACTGTACAGGCCTTGATAAAATTACTAAAAATAGTAAAAGTTTGTGTAGAATCATAAGAAATGATTTGTGAAGAATTGGGATGAAAAACTCCAGATTTGAAAAGATAAAAATAGATTTTTATTGAAATGAACTAGTTTTGAACTAGAATTATAATTCTATTTATTTTTAAAATAAATAAAGTGGATTTGAAATGGTTTTGCGAATAACCAGAATTTCCAATAATTGAATTGGAATGGATTTGAATCGAAATTGTCTTTGGAATATTTCGATGTTGAATTTCGTGATTATACAGATATTGTTATAGAAATTTGAAAGATATATTTATATCGTTATTTCCAATACAATATTTGTTGGTCGTAGAATTTGATATTGAATATATGCCGATATATTTTCTATTCATAGCCTTGTATTTGGTATCAAATGGGATTTGGGTTTGTCGTGAATGGTGTCTTCATTAATGTTGTTCTTAAACCCAGTGGAGAAAAGATTAAATCTTTTTATTTAGATTTAACGAAGTGTACCAATTAAATGGTATTTAATTGGAATTGAATTAGAATTGATTTTTGGGTTTATCGTGAACAGTGTTTTAAATAACACTTATTCTTTAACCCAATAATTAATGGAATGTGATTTTGGGTTTATCGTGAACCGTGTTTTAGATGGCATTGGTTCTTTAACCCAGTTAAAGGCAGGTTATTGATTTTTTGGGAAGATTAAAACTAAGTGGAGTTTTAATGAATCTTTAATTAGATTGAAGTGATCGAGAATGGAGAATCACCAGTTTTGCTCCAGGCGATAGTTAAATCTTTAATTAGATTTGAACGTGGAATGGTAATTGAATTTACCGATAACACCAAGGTGTTAGATACGAAGTATGACCAGTTTTACTTCATGGGATGAATAGGTTGGGAATGGGAAATAAAATAAATGATTACTTCGGTGTGGTTCGCTAATCCCGACTAATTTGAATTGATATTCAAAGGAAGATTAAAGAATAAATTTAAAGAATTTATCTTTGATAAAATTAATTGGAACCTTTCCCAAAGTATAAGAATATTTGAATGAAAGAATATTCTGAATTGGAATGAGGCGTATGTTGTATTTGCGTAACACTAGTTTATTATATACGCGAGTTATTCAGAAAGACCGGTTTATCCCATTCTGAATAACTGATTCGACGTGGTGTCAAGGATGAAGACGGTGATCGAAGACCAGAGGTCTTCGCGTCGTTTGGATAATTACTGATGATCTTGATTGGGCCGTACACCCAAGAGTAGGGAATCAGTTGGTGATCATCCAGACGTACTTGGAGATCGATGGATATGCGAGGTACCAGGTGCCTCCGGTTTCGTTCAGACCCAGAACGGACTTGTAAATGGACTGTGTGTCTAACATTGGATTTTATTCAGTGTGATTGATTTCTATTAAATATATATATATATATCTGTTTGGCGGTGGAGAATTTACTCTCTTGCTTAACGCCCTTCTCTGAGATGTACGAGCTCAGCGGTTATATAATGATGGATATCAAATGCAGGGAGTGAATTGCCTGTATGGCATGTCTAAGCGGCAAAATGATCTAGGCTTCTATTGAAAAGCAGAGTCTTGTGGTTGATGATCAAAGCACGACCTGTGTGGCATAGCTTTGTGTAGCATTGATTCGCGAGCCTCACACCCCGGTTGTGAACCAGAAACGCGAGAGGACATCAGGGAGGACATGCATTTCTTTCTAGTTAGAAGTGGTGTCAGTGGTTTGACACGCCCTGACGAGTTTGACTTATGTGGTTGTTGGTTTGCCAGGCGCCTCGGATATATCGGTGACTTTGTGGAGCCGGTGGAGTCATTGGACTCATTTACGCCCCAAAGGGCGGGGAAACGCAGTGTTCAGGCATTTTAGTCCACATCGGTGGACCGGCCCTAACGATCCGAGGGCTTGACTGAGTACTTGTCCTGAGGCTCGGGCTAGAGAGTCTCGAATCGGTGAGGACTATCTTTTGCCTCGGTTCACAGATGGAAATCCAACTTCCAATATGTGACTTTGCGGTTTTATTTGTAGAGCCTAGTATGGCGACATAGTGGTATGTGGCACTTATGCCATGTAACAACCCGTATTTTCAATAATCTGTTATAACATAAATTGAGGCAGAATTAAATTATAAAATGGGAATCAAGGGAAACGGGCTATGCCATTGCGTTCGTCTCGGAAAAATACGCGAAATAGAGTCCGAGTTTTCGAAAATCGGAGTCCGTATGACCCAGTAAAGGCCCATTGAAGTTTGCAGAAAATTCCTAAGTAAAAACAGATTTAAATTCGAAATTAAAAACTAGGGTTTGGGCAAACTGGGCAGGCGGGAAAAATTCCCGCCCAGGACCCCATGTCGACAGGCCTGTCGACAGGGGTCTTAGCATGTCGACTGCCCTGTCGACAGCCCTGTCGACAGGGGGTGCCTGGCTGTTTAGCCTGGTGCACCATTTCTGATTGGGGTTGGGTCTTGTGGCCTGTTTCTAGAGAGTTCCGAGATCTGATGGACCTAATTGAATCTAGGGTTAATCCTATGGTTCAAATCACTAACCTAATCTATAAATAAGACCCTAACCTACCCTAAATCATCCATTAATCATCCTAGTAACTAAACTATGCCAAAATCCAAACTCTCATAGCCTCCACCCTCTTCATACAATTCCTAATTTAATTCCTAAGTGATTTTCCATGCATACAAGCATATTTAGGCTTGTATGATCCTCCTTAGCTTGCATTAAAGGCTTTTTTTTCTATTGGCATCATAAAGGTGGAGTCTTGATCAAGTTTGCTTGCATTTGGGGGTTTTAATTAGTTGCATAAGGGGTTTCTTGCATTTTTTATACTCATTTGAGTCCGCACAAGCATTGTAAGCCCTCTTACCTTCATTTTGGAAACTCTAAAGTTAATGTGTGATGAAAGTTGGGGTTTATGTATGTTTATTGAGTTGTGCATGTTTTGGCAAGTTGTGCATGTTTTGACAAGTTGTGCATGTTTATGCAAGTTTAAAATGACAAGTTGTGCATATTTTGACAAGTTGTGCATGTTTTGACAAGTTGGGCATGATTTGACAAGTTGTGCATGTTTATGCAAGTTTAAAATGACAAGTTGTGCATGTTTTGGCAAGTTGTGCATGTTTTGACAAGTTGTGCATGTTTATGCAAGTTTAAAATGACAAGTTGTGCATATTTTGACAAGTTGTGCATGTTTTGACAAGTTGGGCATGATTTGACAAGTTGTGCATGTTTATGCAAGTTTAAAATGACAAGTTGTGCATGTTTTGGCAAGTTGTGCATGTTTTGACAAGTTGTGCATGTTTATGCAAGTTTAAAATGACAAGTTGTGCATGTTCGACAAGTTATGCATGATTATGGTAATATGCAAGTTCACTATGCTAAGTTATGCAAGTTTAACATGTTATGCATGTTTATGGTAATATGCAAGTTCACTAGGCTAAGTTGTGCAAGTCTAACATGTTATGCATGATCGTTGTGCAAGTTTGTCATGTATGTTGTGCCAAGTTCCCTCTTCCTATCCTTTATGCGTTATTACGAATATATAAGCGATAGAATGACGTTGGGGGTTTTGGGTAAACTTAAAATACATGAAAATATAAGATTGGGAATTTACCTATTAAGTTAGGTCTACCCCTTGGGAATTTACCTATTAAGTTAGGTCTACCCAAGTAATTGTTTGACTTGTGATTATGTTTTGAAATAAAGTGGACATGACACTTAGAAAACTAAAGTGTGGCCAACTCGAGGTTGGGTTGAGTTTGTAGCGTAATTCTACCCGGAACCGACCGGCTTAACTAGTGGCTACAAACAATAGGACCCAATGTGAGAAGTTGGTCATGTGGTGCCAAAACCCGAGGTTAGACTAAGTTGTGGTGTAAACCTACCCGGACCCACCCGGCCTAACTAGTAACCACGACAAGGTCTAATGTGAGAGGTTAAGGTGCATTAAATTAATTAATGCCTCATGATTAGGGTTAAGTCAGGGTCCACTAATACTTAACCAATTTGGGGATTCGAGGGATTAGAATGTGGTTAAGTTGTGAACCGTTGATTACACTTAACTAGTTTAATCCATTTGGGAGTTCAAGGGATTAGAATGGGGTTAAGCCACACTTAACCAGTTTAACCCAGGATTAGTGAAGGGTTAAATCACACTTAACCCTCTTAGGAAACCCTAGCAGCGGGTCTGTTCCGGCAGTAATCCCAGTTTGGTATCATCACAACCCTAGAGACTAGGCTAGGGCGGGGCACGATTACTGGACGGATGTAAACGACCAAAGGGCGATGGCCGAGTGGTACAGCGGTGCGGGTCCGGCGGGCTACGAACGTGCACGTAGTCCGATGTTGGACAAACTCGAAGCACGGGTACCAGTAGATTAGGGCTGTGCATTATTGCTTAAGTGTCTGGGGTTGACATCCGAGGGCTTGATACACCCAAAGGGGGACCCAGCACAGTCTAACTACAACCATACGTGGGCCATATGGACACCAACACTTGACGTGTTAGGTTTATTGGGAGCCGATCGACTAGACCGTTGGGCTGGACCTTGTATTAAGGTCACCTCATGTTATTGGGTCAAAGCTTGGGCCAAGGGATCAATATCTGTTATGTTGGGTTGCTAGTACACCGTGGTGCAAAAACTTAACCTTGTTTTATGCGATGACACCTCTATCTATCTTGTAGTTAATTTACCATGCCAGTATGTTGTTATCTATGATCATCTCAGTTCCCATCATAATGTTAACTTTATTAGTTTATAGACTTATCGTAGCAGGGCTTACTCAGTCTTTTTGACTGACCTGTTTTGTTTCGCCTCTTTTCTTCCGTTTCCCCCCCTCCCCCCCCCCCCCCCCCCCAGGTTCTCAGGGAGGGAATACAGGAGCCTAGCTTGGATCTTAGCTGCTTTCTTGGATAGCTCATGTATGCTTTGGACCTGGGCTTGCTATGGTTTCTTCCACTTTGGGGATAGCTACTATTATGTTTTCTTTTTCAGTTTCAGATGATGTTATTTCATGTACTAGACTTGGTTATTTGGGAAATTGACATTTTGATGTACCAGACTTGTTTTTGAAATGGTTTAAAAATCTTCCGCTGTTTTATTTACTTACTCTGTTGTTTTACATATATATATATGTCATGTCCTGCCTTGCTATATCATTATGCATGTTTACCAATAATGCCCCTCCAAAGCTAGTGCATTCCCTTGCGAGTGACCCTGGCGGAGGTGGGGTGTTACATTTGGCATCAGAGCGAGGTTTGCGAGAAGGGATAAAAAGGTTTTTAAAACTTTTGAAAAACTATTTTCAAAACCAAGTATAAAGTATTTTCCAAAGAAAAGTCTAGTTGTTTTTAAAAGGCTATTCCCCAAAAGCCATTAGCACTATCCTTTGACTCCTCGTTTGAACTCTTTTCTTTTCGTTTCCAGCATGTCTGATAATCTCATCTTGCCCGAAGGAGTGACAATACCCGATTGGTTTCGTCGGTACTTGGAAGTCACGGCACCGGTCCCGGGTGTCCCTAATGTTGTCTTCCCAGTCGAGGCCGTTGTTCCTCCTCCTCCTCCCGTAGCTGATGTTCCTCTTCCCCCTCAGCCTCCACAAACAGATTTTGCGGAAACTTGTAAGAACTTTAAGATGATGGGTGGCAAGAATTTTAATGGAACAGAGACTTTTGTAGAAGCAAGGAATTGGTTGAAAGAGACCGAAGATCTTTTAGCCACCTTTGATATAGGTGACCGCAGGAAGGTTTTGTTAGCAGTATGGTTGCTAAAGGAAGAAGCTGCACGTTGGTGGGTAGTCACCACCGCTACTAGGCCAATTGAGACTTGGGATGACTTTAGAGGAAGGTTTGGACTGAGGTTCTTATCACTAAAGCAAGGGGACATGACTATTAGGGAATACATAGATAAGTTTAATCAACTGGCTCGGGTCGATATAGACTTGGTTAATACAGCTCAGAAGAAGGCCCTACACTTTGCTCTAGGATTAAACGAGCCATTACATGGTTTGGCCATGTCTCATATACCCTTGGGGGCGACTTTCGAGAATTTGGTGAATTTGGCCCTACTTCAAGAAGAAGACAACAATGACAAGAAAGAGGTCAAGGCGAATGAGTCTCAAGGCAAAAGAGTAAATTCCGGGAAACGGGGCAAGGATAACAACAACTGCAAGGACAAGCCAAGAGGGAATATGAAATGCAACTTCTGTGGTAAAGTTGGACATATAGCCAGGGAATGTAGGAAAAAGGAGAAGAGAAAGCGGGGCGAATGCTTTGATTGTGGTGAGTTTGGACATTTCAGCAAGGATTGCCCAAGGAAGCAAGGGCAAGGTCAGACTCAGTGTGCAGGACTATTTGGAGGGCGAATTCATCCCCTCCATCCCGTTCTTCCAGCTCATGATAGAGGTAGTGTTTCTGTTGAAAATCTTGTTTACATTTTCTGATTTTCCCTGTTCAAACTTTGTTTGATTCTGGCACATCGCATAGTTTTATTTCATCTAATCCAGTTGAAAGTTTTGCACCTAAGTACTAGTGTAGTTGATGATCCCGTATGTGTTTCAAATCCAATTGGGGGTTCTGCCCGTTTGTCTGTGGTCTGAGGGGATTTGAAAATTTCTATCTGAAGTATAGAATTCTCGTGGGATGTTTATATTCTCGATTTCAGGGGATATGGGTTGGTTTTGGGCATGGAATGGTTGTCCTGTTTTGAAGCCATTCTGGTTTTTTTGTATATAGGGTTGTGAGGCTCATGATCCGCCTCGGTAATACCCTAGAAATTTCTAGCAACCCTAGGGGTCCCGTCATGTTATGTTATCTTGAATCCCTCAACTCATCTATCGATAGTTCGGAATCGGTGAGGGTGGTCCAAGAATATCCTGATATCTTGGGAAAGGAAAAAGGGGTTATCCCTAGACGTGGGATGGATTTCCGCATTATCTGGTTGGTAATACCAAGCCAGTTTCGTGGCCGGTTAGGCACATGACCTCACGAGGTGAGAGTTAAGAAAGCAAGTCAAGGAGTTGCTTGAGAAGAACTTCCTGAGACGAAGCATTTGCGAGTAAGGTGCTCCAGTAGTATTCGTTACTGATGTGGACAGTTTGTGAGAGGAATAGATAACCGTACCAAGGATCAATGATTTGTTTGATCAGCTTGTAGGAGCATCTGTTTTCTTTTGATCAAGCTACCGGATTCCATCAGCTTAGGATGGCTGGGGACTCTAGATGGGTTTTGGAATGGCTAGTCATGCTATTTGGCTTGACTAACGCACCCACATATTACGTGAACTTGATGGGTAGGGTGTTTAGGGAGTCCTTGAACAAGTTTGTCGTGGTCGTCATAGACGATATTTTGATCTCCTTAAAAGAACGAGGGAAAGCATGCTAGACATCTCAAAGAGGGGATGGATACGCTTAGAGCCACCGGTTGAAGGTCAAGTTCTCCAAATGCCACTTTGGAGGAAAGAAGTTGGATTTCTTGGGCACATAGTTCCTAAGTAAGGCTTAGCGGTGGATTCCGCTAAAGTGGTTGCGGGTTAAGACCGGAAAACTCTGAGGAGGGCAATTGAAGTAAGAAGCTTCCTCCGTTTGGCTAGTTAGTTAGCATTCCCGGAGCTTAGACTTACTCTTCTAGGTCAAGAAGGGGGTTTCACAGGAAGAAGACCCGCCGTTGGTCAGGAACATGGACCAGCCGATTCGAGGCGAGATGTTAAGTCACCTCGCTAGGTATATTATAGATGACAAGGGATGACTAAGGCGCGATGAGAGATTATGTGTTCCTCGAGTGAAAGACTTGGTAAAGAAGGACTTTGAAGATGCGTACCACTCGAGGAGGTGGCCGAGTTGGTCTCAGGATACATGTTGTGCCACCAGATTAAGGTCAAGCCATAGAAGCCCAGCGGGCCATTACCTCCATTGGAGGTTTCGCAAGGGAAGTGTGAAAACATCTCGATAGATTATGTGGATAGACTACCTAGATCAAAGAAAAGGAATACGGGTAGGTGGATCATAATAGGTAGACTCACGAAGGGTGCTCATCTCAGTCCGGTGAAGAGCGAGAGGATTGCATCATGGTTAGCAACGATTCATTCTCAAGAAGTTGGCCAGTTTTGAAATAGCCTACAGGAAGCCATGGGTAGGCAATTGAATCAGGGTATGGCCTATCACTCATAGGCGGATGGTTCATTTCGATTAAGCATGAGTTATAGAAAAATCACGTTTATAAGGGCAATTGGCAACGTGGATTGGTATTTTCAATAAAAGTTCTGTTGCATGGAATACTTTATAGTAAGTAGGCGAGATCCAGGATTCACTAGTGAATTTTGGAGAGCTTGCATGAAATCATGAGGTTATAGTATGTTTAAGCCAAGTATACAGAAAAGAAGAATAAGTGGAAAAGAAAGACGAGAGGCGATAATGAAATGAGTTCCAACTCGAATTTGGGAAATAGGAGTTAGGAAGCCAAGAAAGCATGAAGTAAAAGACAGTCAAAGCACAGTGGAGTTAAGCTCAAGGAAACGTGACTAAGAAGAGTAGATACACGCATCATATCTTTGTAGGAGTGCATCCTTGATCCTTGTTTTCCTGAGGAGCTTGCTTGCAAGTTATCTCTTGTATATATATATCCTCTCGGTCCCATTCTCGATCTTATTTCTGTTGTAAACTCCATAAGGGGGTTATGACTCATCGGTTAGTACTATATGTCAGAGTTTGAATAGATGCATATCTCTCTGTCCATGTTTATCTAGTTTATCGTGTTTATCTTGTCATGAGGACCTTAGGTAGAAACCCTTTGGATGAAACATGTATTTGAAACATGTTATGCTTGATGGTTGCAAGTGGTTGCAAGTGTTTGCAAGTGGTTGCTCGTGGATGCATTATACACAATTAGGCATTAGATCGGCTCGCACACTCCTCATATTGCATATGCATGAGTGTTTATGCTTATTCATGGATGGAAATTGTGTGTTATCACATGGATGTTGCATATGGGTGAAAGTTATGTGCACTCATATAGATATTATGAATTATGTTAGGAATTTGCATACATATGGATTCATTTCACTGACATACATATGCATTAAGGAGATTTACTGTATCAGTAACCGCCTGATCTTTGCATTAGATAAGACATACATGTGCATTAAGGAGGTTTACTGTATCAGTAACCGCCTGATCTTTGCATTAGGTAAGTACATATACACACACCTTTGCATATGTTCATACCACATTTAGAATTCTTTAAGGACAATGATTGCTCGTGGATGATGCTTTGAGTAGATGGATGATTGGATGGTAGGATACGTTCTTCCTAACTTGAAGATTTCGGGGACGAAATCCTTTAAGGAGGGGAGAATGTAACAACCCGTATTTTCAATAATCTGTTATAACATAAATTGAGGCAGAATTAAATTATAAAATGGGAATCAAGGGAAACGGGCTATGCCATTGCGTTCGTCTCGGAAAAATACGCGAAATAGAGTCCGAGTTTTCGAAAATCGGAGTCCGTATGACCCAGTAAAGGCCCATTGAAGTTTGCAGAAAATTCCTAAGTAAAAACAGATTTAAATTCGAAATTAAAAACTAGGGTTTGGGCAAACTGGGCAGGCTGGAAAAATTCCCGCCCAGGACCCCATGTCGACAGGCCTGTCGACAGGGGTCTTAGCATGTCGACAGCCCTGTCGACAGCCCTGTCGACAGGGGGTGCCCGGCTGTTTAGCCTGGTGCACCATTTCTGATTGGGGTTGGGTCTTGTGGCCTGTTTCTAGAGAGTTCCGAGATCTGATGGACCTAATTGAATCTAGGGTTAATCCTATGGTTCAAATCACTAACCTAATCTATAAATAAGACCCTAACCTACCCTAAATCATCCATTAATCATCCTAGTAACTAAACTATGCCAAAATCCAAACTCTCATAGCCTCCACCCTCTTCATACAATTCCTAATTTAATTCCTAAGTGATTTTCCATGCATACAAGCATATTTAGGCTTGTATGATCCTCCTTAGCTTGCATTAAAGGCTTGTTTTTCTATTGGCATCATAAAGGAGGAGTCTTGATCAAGTTTGCTTGCATTTGGGGGTTTTAATTAGTTGCATAAGGGGTTTCTTGCATTTGTTATACTCATTTGAGTCCGCACAAGCATTGTAAGCCCTCTTACCTTCATTTTGGAAACTCTAAAGTTAATGTGTGATGAAAGTTGGGGTTTATGTATGTTTATTGAGTTGTGCATGTTTTGGCAAGTTGTGCATGTTTTGACAAGTTGTGCATGTTTATGCAAGTTTAAAATGACAAGTTGTGCATATTTTGACAAGTTGTGCATGTTTTGACAAGTTGGGCATGATTTGACAAGTTGTGCATGTTTATGCAAGTTTAAAATGACAAGTTGTGCATGTTTTGGCAAGTTGTGCATGTTTTGACAAGTTGTGCATGTTTATGCAAGTTTAAAATGACAAGTTGTGCATATTTTGACAAGTTGTGCATGTTTTGACAAGTTGGGCATGATTTGACAAGTTGTGCATGTTTATGCAAGTTTAAAATGACAAGTTGTGCATGTTTTGGCAAGTTGTGCATGTTTTGACAAGTTGTGCATGTTTATGCAAGTTTAAAATGACAAGTTGTGCATGTTCGACAAGTTATGCATGATTATGGTAATATGCAAGTTCACTATGCTAAGTTATGCAAGTTTAACATGTTATGCATGTTTATGGTAATATGCAAGTTCACTAGGCTAAGTTGTGCAAGTCTAACATGTTATGCATGATCGTTGTGCAAGTTTGTCATGTATGTTGTGCCAAGTTCCCTCTTCCTATCCTTTATGCGTTATTACGAATATATAAGCGATAGAATGACGTTGGGGGTTTTGGGTAAACTTAAAATACATGAAAATATAAGATTGGGAATTTACCTATTAAGTTAGGTCTACCCCTTGGGAATTTACCTATTAAGTTAGGTCTACCCAAGTAATTGTTTGACTTGTGATTATGTTTTGAAATAAAGTGGACATGACACTTAGAAAACTAAAGTGTGGCCAACTCGAGGTTGGGTTGAGTTTGTAGCGTAATTCTACCCGGAACCGACCGGCTTAACTAGTGGCTACAAACAATAGGACCCAATGTGAGAAGTTGGTCATGTGGTGCCAAAACCCGAGGTTAGACTAAGTTGTGGTGTAAACCTACCCGGACCCGCCCGGCCTAACTAGTAAGCACGACAAGGTCTAATGTGAGAGGTTAAGGTGCATTAAATTAATTAATGCCTCATGATTAGGGTTAAGTCAGGGTCCACTAATACTTAACCAATTTGGGGATTCGAGGGATTAGAATGTGGTTAAGTTGTGAACCGTTGATTACACTTAACTAGTTTAATCCATTTGGGAGTTCAAGGGATTAGAATGGGGTTAAGCCACACTTAACCAGTTTAACCCAGGATTAGTGAAGGGTTAAATCACACTTAACCCTCTTAGGAAACCCTAGCAGCGGGTCTGTTCCGGCAGTAATCCCAGTTTGGTATCATCACAACCCTAGAGACTAGGCTAGGGCGGGGCACGATTACTGGACGGATGTAAACGACCAAAGGGCGATGGCCGAGTGGTACAGCGGTGCGGGTCCGGCGGGCTACGGACGTGCACGTAGTCCGATGTTGGACAAACTCGAGGCACGGGTACCAGTAGATTAGGGCTGTGCATTATTGCTTAAGTGTCTGGGGTTGACATCCGAGGGCTTGATACACCCAAAGGGGGACCCAGCACAGTCTAACTACAACCATACGTGGGCCATATGGACACCAACACTTGACGTGTTAGGTTTATTGGGAGCCGATCGACTAGACCGTTGGGCTGGACCTTGTATTAAGGTCACCTCATGTTATTGGGTCAAAGCTTGGGCCAAGGGATCAATATCTGTTATGTTGGGTTGCTAGTACACCGTGGTGCAAAAACTTAACCTTGTTTTATGCGATGACACCTCTATCTATCTTGTAGTTAATTTACCATGCCAGTATGTTGTTATCTATGATCATCTCAGTTCCCATCATAATGTTAACTTTATTAGTTTATAGACTGATCGTAGCAGGGCTTACTCAGTCTTTTTGACTGACCTGTTTTGTTTCGCCTCTTTTCTTCCGTTTCCCCCCCCCCCCCCCCCCCAGGTTCTCAGGGAGGGAATACAGGAGACTAGCTTGGATCTTAGCTGCTTTCTTGGATAGCTCATGTATGCTTTGGACCTGGGCTTGCTATGGTTTCTTCCACTTTGGGGATAGCTACTATTATGTTTTCTTTTTCAGTTTCAGATGATGTTATTTCATGTACTAGACTTGGTTATTTGGGAAATTGACATTTTGATGTACCAGACTTGTTTTTGAAATGGTTTAAAAATCTTCCGCTGTTTTATTTACTTACTCTGTTGTTTTACATATATATATATGTCATGTCCTGCCTTGCTATATCATTATGCATGTTTACCAATAATGCCCCTCCAAAGCTAGTGCATTCCCTTGCGAGTGACCCTGGCGGAGGTGGGGTGTTACATGCCATCTATGATTGATACTTATGATTGAAATTATTTTATACACTATGCACTTATGATAGTATCAAATGATTTGTTTGTAGCGTATCAAGCATTCTTTGGCTACTATAAGGTAAAAACCCTATCCCCCGGCTTGCGTCACATTGTGTGATGGGACCTGGGTCTTATAATAGCTTCATTGTTCTTTATTTAGCATTGCACTGTTGTTTTATGCACTGGTATTCTTGGGAGGAAACCCGTTCCTGTTATACGTCGTGGTCCCTTGATTTACCTAACTTTAAAATAAAGATTAATAACTGTTTTAGTTCTCACACCAGTCCCATGATTGACCTGGAGTTTATTGTTTTAACCTAAACTCTGGGTTCCCTTATTTTCACACGGGCAGCTAGTACTTTTGGTTTTGCAGATTTATATTCACAGGATCCTGATTTACAGCTGGAACGATACTCGGAAAGCTCTGTATTTGTGTATTACTTCTAGTTGTGTTTTGTATTATTTTCCGCTGCTATGTAATGTATTGTAATCTCTGCTATTTTATGTTGTGTAATATTGACTCATAGTCTGTATATTCTTGTATTTTGATGAATTGTTGTAATTAACAATGAAATGTTCTTCTGTTTGCGTTCCGATGTGGCTTGTCCTCAACTCAATCCGTGATTTCACGTAAGCGGGATTTCGGGTTGTTTCGGATGTGATGTACCTTTTAGGTATATTGTGCTTACCATGTTGTATGGTAGTTGTTGTTACTATAGGAGGGGTATTTTTTAGGTGATTGGTCCCTCTTATTGAAGGGATGTGCCATTGTGTACGCAGTGCTTTCTTATCATTGTGTGGCTATGTTGTTATGCAAATTTGCAGTTTGTCATGTGAAGCTATGTTATGTTGTTGTACTTGTTACAGCTAGTAATTTTTGTTTAGGCTTACCTTTAGTTTAGTGTAGATTATTCATTATGAGATATGTTTGCATTGGCAATGTTATTAGTCTCCCTGTGTAGAGTGTAATATGTTTGTAGTCTAGATAATTTTGCTTAGCTCCAGCTCTGTAAATTAGATTAGTTCCAGTGGACGGTCCACTATAAAAACCGTGTAGTGGACAGTCTACCTTAAAAACCGATTGTAGTGGATTGACAATTTGTCATTCTCTTATACTTTTTGTAAGTATTATTTTTTATAATAAGTGTTACGGATCACTATAAGAATCGGTCAACCTTGCCAAAACAATAAAAATATTTACGATGATTAGTGATGAAAAAATCTCTTGTAGTATTGAGAATTTTAACATATGCATTTGCTATAGTGTAAGCACATATTAGGTTTGTTCTCTAACAATAGTGTTATATGCAGTTGTTATGGAAGATCTTCCATAATTTTAAATGAAATAACTTTGTGTTTGCTTGCTTATGATAATCCGTAGTAATCTGAAGTTGTGGTAGCATTAACTAATCAAAATTTAGAGTTTAGAACACATTTACAAAATCATGGTACTGGACCCCCTTATAATAAAATATAATTATATTTAGCAAACTATTTAAAATATAAATTATAAAATGTGTTTTATTTATGTGAACCCCTTGAAGATTTTTTGGCCCTATCTGACAAGTGTTGCATATGATCGTTATATGGATTTTTTTTTTTCACAAAACAGATATCTATATTCATTTGATACTGCATTTGTTGATTTTTCCCATTATTGGACAAGCTACCAACACAACAAAGTAATCACATTTTATAAATCATTTCAGTTGAAATGGTTCACAAAATTTCAGTGACACTTCTTTTTTGTTCCTTGTGTGCACACATTTGTGTACGATACAATGAGTAAAGAGAAATGCAACTAAATTTTTTGTTGAATCGTTTAACTTGAAATGATTTATAAGATATAATCACGTTACTATATTTGTAATAGGAAGTAAGATGATCGACTATCAAAGTAAAACATAATAAACAAAAAAAATGAAGTGGTTATTTGAATTTTCTACAATGGTGAAGGGTTGTAAATGAATCCAACAAGACTTTATTAGAAATTATAAAATATTTTAGTTGTAAAAATAGAAACTATAAAATGTGTTTTATTTATGTGAACCCCTTAGAGATTTTTAGGCCTACTTGATAAGTGTTGTACATGATCGTTATATAAATATTCGTTTTCCACAAAACGGACATCTATATTCATCTTTTACAATATTTGTTGGATTTGTCTCAGTATTAAACAAGTTACAAAGACAATAAAGCAACAACGTTTTATAAATCATTTCAATTTAAACAGTTCACAAAATTTCTATGGCACTTCCTTTTTGTTCCTTGTGTACACGCATTTGTGACGATACAAGGAGTAAAGGGAAATGCCATGGAAATTTTATCAAATCGTTTAACCTGAAATGGTACATAAAATGTTGCTGCATTATTTGTAATGGAAAATAGGATGATCGGGCACTAAAGTAAAAAAAACAATAAATAAAACAAAAGTAGTTATTTGAAGTGAAGTATTTACTTGAATTTTCAAACATATTTTTCCAAATTAGAAAAAATGTTTGATTATTTTCTCCGTCGTAGTTGGATGCATGAAGTCCGAACTTGTAGGAATGATCGATAAAGGAACATTTCTGTAACAGTATACATGTATTTATTAGATTCGCTAAACCTAATAATTGAAATAACGAAGAAATTCATTGTCCGTGTGGTAAGTGAAAATATTTTAAGCATTGAAAACTAGATATAGTAGAAGTACATTTGTATAAATTTGCTTTTGCGTTGAATTATTATGTACGAGATCGTCATGGAGAAATTGTTGTACCTACACCTAATCCTGTATTGTCAGAGGACGATAATATTATGACGAATCCAAAAGAAAATATGGTGTAAGATGCAGCACAATCAATATTTCCTTCCATTGACCAAAGCGACGATGAAAACGAAAATGTAGTAGAATCGACTGTAGAAGCTAAAAAGTCTATGATTTATTGGATTCTACTAAGACGCCATTATGGGATGGTTATAAAAGAAGAACCGAATTACCTGTAACCGCCGAATACATTACTATGAAATCAAAATTCAATCTTACAAAAGCTAAACATTACCAGTTGTACAAGCTGCAAAACGATATATGCCACCTAATAATTCGATGAATGATAGTCGTTATAAATTAAAAAAGCTTATGTCTGCTTTTGGACTGTCGTACCAAAAGATATATACATGTATAAAAGGTTGCATGTTGTATTGGAAAGACGATGTTGACCTTATAAAATGCAGAATTTGTAACGAGGAAGAATACAAATCAAGAAAAAAGATGGGAAAAGAAATTCCATGTAACACCCCACATTTTTCTAAGCCCAAATTTCGAAAAAATTGAAACTCAAACCCATCCAAGCATGAAGCATGTAAATCTAGTACCTACAAATACAAAAGCATAAGCATAATCAAAGTTTGATAAAATAATTCACAGCGGAAACGAAAATAGGATAAACTAGAATCAACTCAGGTAACTACCTTATAAGAGTAAGTCACCCTGTGACGACCCGAGCTTCCCCGTGGAGGAAAGCCCGGATTGAGTTGAGAACACGACAGATCATAAGACAAACAGAAGAACATTTCATTTTTATTACAATAATTACATCAGCATACAAGAATATACAGAGTATGAATGAATATTATACATCATAAAATATCAGAAATTTAAATACTTTACTACAGCGGAAAAATAATACAAAACACAACTGAAGGAGATATACGGATATAGAGCTTTTCGAATATCATTCCAGCTGTAAACCAGGATCCTGTGAATATAAATCTGCAAAACCAAAACTGCTAGCTGCCCGTGTGGAAAATAAGGGCACCCAGAGTATAGGTTAAAACAATAAACTCCAGGTCAGTCATGTGACTGGTGTGAGAACTAAAATAGATATTAATCTTTATTTTAAAGTTAGGTAAATCTAGGGACTACACCGTATAACACGGAACGGGTTTCCTCCCAAGAATACCAATGCATAAAACAAACAGCGCAATGCTAAATAAAGAACAATGAAGCTAGGGTTTTACCTTATAATAGCCAAATAATGCTTGATACGTGAAATTTCATATTTTATTATTACTATAAGTGTATAGTGTCAAAACAATTTCAATCATAAGTAATAATCATAGACGGCATAAGTGCCCCATCCCACTATGTCGTGATATATAGGATTACAACTAGAACTGAAATGTCGTATTGGAAGTTAGATTCCATCTGTGAACTAAGGCAAGGGATCGTCCTTACCGCTTCGAGATGCTCTAGATCGTGTCTTAGGTCAGAGCTTGAGTGACCTTTGGATCGTCAGGGGCGGTCCACATGGAGTGGATTAAAATGCCTGAACACTGCGTTTTCCCGCCCTATGGGGCGTTTATTTGGTCTGCATAAAGGCCATCCATCGGCTCCACAAAGACCGAAATAACCGAGGCGCCTCGCATTCCAACAACCACATGAGTCAAACTTGTCAGGGCTTGTAAAATCACTGATACCACTCTTATCAAGAAGGAAACGCATGTCCTCCCTGAGGTCCTCTCCCATTTCAGGTTCACACCGGGGTGTGAGGCTCGTGAATTAATGCTACAAAAAGCTATGATATATTAAAGTTGTGCTTTGATCATCAACCACAAGAATTTGCTTTTCAACAGAAGCTTGATCATTTGCATCTCAACATGCCACATAGGCAATTCACGCCATGCGACTGATGTCTATCGATATATAACCTCTGAGCTCGTACGTCTCAGAGAAGGGTGTTGAACAAGAGAATAAATTCTCCACTGCCAAACAGATATATATTTAATAAAGATCGATCAACACTGAATAAAATCCAATGTTAGACACACAGTCCATTTACAAGTCTGTTCTGAGTCTGAACGAAACCGGTGGCACCTTATTCCTCATCCCGTATGTCCAATGCAGGAGAGAGGCCCTCGCATATCCGTCGATCTCCAAGTATGTCTGGACGATCACCACTTATTACCTCGTCTTGGGTGTACAGCCCAATCAAGACATCAGTAATCATCCAAACGATGTGAAGATCTCTGGTCTTCGACCACCGTCTTCATCCTCGACATATCGTCGAATCAGTTATTCAGAATGGGATAAACCCGGTCTTTCTGAATAAATCGCGTATATAATAAACAAGTGCTATAAAAACACAACATACGCCTCATTCCAATCCAGAATATTCCTTTATTCAAATATTCTTATACTTTGGGAAAGGTTCCCATTAATTTTATCAAGGATAAATTCTTTAAATTTATTCTTTAAATTTCTTTTGGATTCAATCCATACCAAATCATGGTTTATCCAAACTAGTCAGGATTAGCGAACCTTACCGGAGTAATCATTTTTTTTAATTTCCCAATCCCAGCCTATTCATCCCATGAAGTAAAACTGGTAATACTTAATATCTAACACCACGGTGTTATCAGTAAAATTAATTACCATTTTACGTTCATATCTAATTAAAGATTTACCCATCGCTTGGAGCAAAATTGGTGATACTCCATTCTCGACCATTTCTTGAATTTGATAATTTTAGTTATCAAATTCACCTTTCAATCTATTTAAAGATTCATTAAAACTCTAATTCAATTTTAATTTCCAAAAATCATTACTTAATGATTATTCAAATCCAGGAAATAAATCCTGTATTTAACTGGGTTGAAGAACTAATGTCATTTAAAACACAGTTCACGATAAACCCAAAATCACATTCCACTAATTATGGAATCTTCACGGAAAATAGATCAATATATATAATCGATATAAACTTCCATATCCGACTAATAATATAAATGGAATAACGGCAAAGCCTTTTAAATTCCATATATATTAGCAATCTTCCTCAACAGAAATTCACTTCGATTATTACCAAATCGAATTCCATTCCATTCCAATTTATTTTATTAAATTGGAAAACTTTACTTTGGAAAATCTCCTTTAAATCTTAACAAAAGATTTATAAATTCCAAATCACATTTCATTGTAAATCGGGTTAAAGAAGAATGTCGTTAAAAACACAGTTCGTGATAAACCCAATTCACATTCCATTTTATTCCAATTATTAAATATAATTGGAAACTCTAACAATCTTAATTAAAAGATTTATTCTCTTCACATAGGGTTCAAGAACAGTGTTACTAAAGATACCGTTTACGACAAACCCGAAATCTCATTTGATATTAAATACACGACTCTGAATAGAAAATATATCGGCTTATATTCAATATGAAATACTACAACTAACAAATATCGTATTGGAAATAACGATATAAATATATCTTTTAAATTTCCATAACAATATTTGTATAATCACGAAATCCAACATCGAAATATTCCAAAGACAATTTCAATTCAAATCCATTTCCAATTTATATATTGGAAATTCCGGTTATTTTTAAAACCATTTCAAATCCAATTTATTAATTTTGAAAATAATTGGATTATAATTCTAGTTCAAAACTAGTTCATTTCGATAAAAATCTATTTTTATCTTTTCAAATATGGAATTTTTCATCCCAATTCTTTCCAAATCATTTCTTATGATTTTACACAAGTTATTAATATTTTTAATAATTTTATCAAGCCCCGTACAGTCGATTTCCATAAACGGCCATCGAACTGCACTTACAACGACCTTTTAAAAATTTAATTTGAAAATAATTCCAAATCCAACTGCTAGATTTCTAATTTCTTGTATTCGTTAGAAAGCTCTTTTCGATACGAACCCAACGTTTCCGTTTTTAGGAGAATCCGACGGTCGGATCTCCCGTAATGTCTATTCAAAGTCAATGGTCGACATTCGCAAACTACCGCTGCGCGGCGCGTTCTATCCAGGCCATTATATATAGATAATATATATATTATGTATATTTCGTCGATTTCCATTTAAAACACATTTTATAAATCGTTTTTTAATTCGTTTTCAAAACGATTTCAACTTCATATTCAATTTCAAATCAAAATTGAATATTCCATATCATCGATATATAAATGATAGTATTTTCAAAACATTATATTTTGAAATCAATTCTTTTTCGATATTCATTATAAAAATGAATAAAATCGATATAAATATCATTCACGTCAAAATGGCGTTAATCTAATAAACACGGCTTTATATATTTAAATATATTCATGTCCATCCCAAATCGGACATCAAAATCATATTTTGATTCTTTTCTGAATATTATTTGAAAATATTAGTTATTTTAAAATAATCGTTATTTTAAAATATTCATTCTTTCTGAACTGGAATTAGACACAGTCAATTACCATATAATTTGATTATATGGATTTCATACCATTCATGTATATCACAATAATCAAACACAGTCAACCATCATCCAGAGTGCATTCTACACTGCATAAGCATTAAATATAAATATTTAACGCTTACAACAGCCTATCAATCAATCGATCGACATACAGCTAATTATTGGGGCTAGTGTATTTCATATATGACATACAGCTAATTATAATTTTAACAATAAAATATTTTACTCCATTCCACATCACACAATCAATTTTCACAACACAATCAAACAACCAAACAAGTCGTCCATGGTCTGTGGACGATGGGTGTCTGCTGCTGCTAAGCACCGTCTGCATCCTAATATATATTTTAACTAGAAAATAAAATAAAAGTGAGGAGTTCTCACATTTGGGTTCCACTCCGTCATTCTCTATTTCTGAACGGTTTGGATTTGCCTAAAATTCCAATGCGATCTTTTCCACGCTGTTTATAGTAAAAATCATATTTTTATTTCAATTCTAAAAATTATATTTTTACTTCGCTAAAAATTATATTTTTACTTCGCTAAAAATTATATTTTTAATACTTTACATATATAAAAATCATATTTTTAATGTCGCTACATGTACATAAAAAACATATTTTTATAATGCTACTACATAGGCAAAAATCATATTTTTAACACGATGTTTACATTATAAAAATCACATTTTTATATGGCTACTACATATATAAAAATCGGATTTTTAGTCAACTAATAATTATTTCTTTGTATGACCATTTTATAAATAACATATATAATCTAAAAATCATATTTTTATCTTTCTAAAAACAATTCCATGCCATACAGTAGTAGTTAATAATCATATTTTTAATCTTGCCAAAAATATTTCCTTCCTACGATAAAAATCATATTTTTAACTAACCAAAAATGATATTTATACATAACTAAAAATCATAACTTTATGTAATTAAAAATCATAACTTTATATAAATAAAAATCATAACTTTATATAAATAAAAATCATAACTTTACATACTTCATACGTCAAAACCCAGAGAAGCTTTAAAGCGGAGAAAATTCACATATTTTCTATCGTACAGATTTGCTGTTTTGGTTCCATAATTTGCGAACGAGCTCCAATCTTCACACCACCTTTTTCTCTAGCTAAAAATGGCCATTCCGGGCAACTTTCACCTACTGGTTTTCCTTCCGAAAATATGTCATTTTGCCGAAAATCGCGAAAAGACGGCATTTGGACAGTAGATTTTGGACGCGTTTTCCAGACAGCTCCACAATCCAAAAAAGGACTTCCATATACCAAATCGAAAAGAAAATCGTGCTCTTCAAGTTTGGTATGTTTTTTTGGCCAGAAATGCAAGATTTGGGAGTTATTGGCGAAATAGTGACAGGGTGTTTTATGCAAAACTGGATTTTTGGAGAAAAATGGGTTTTTGGACTTGGCGGGGCCCACGGCCGGAGCTGGGTGGCCAGAGGGCGATGTGGGGCTGATTGGGGTGGGGGATGGTGAAGGTGGTGGTGGGTGGCCGGCAGAGGAGAATGATGAACGTGGAAATTGATTTGGGGGTTTAGGGATTGCATAGAAATGAAGAGAGGAAGAAGAAGAGGAGGAGAGGGAGAAGGAGGAGGAGGAGCGGCGGCCAGCGGGGAGGAGGAGCAACGGTGGAAGAGGAGAACGTCGGTTTTTTTTTCTCTTTTTTGGTTTTGAACGATGGAAGAGAGAGTGTGAGGGATAGAGAAGATTTGACCGTATATAATTTATTATTTTTAATTCCAAAAAGTAACTTTTTAATTCGGACTCCAAATCGAACTCACCGACTGTCATCTCTAACCAAATACCCCCATTCCGGACACAATGGGATATATCCCGTAAGCCAATTCAACTGTTTCAATTAGTTTTCATCAAAATTAAATTATAAATTAATATAACGTTCAAAATTGATTTCAACGTACATTTTAATTTACCGGGGCCACATATTGACTCCAAAAATTCCAGAAAAATAAATTTAGCTATGTTTTGACGATATAGTCCTAACAAAACTAATTTCGTCGAATTTGGAGACTGTTTGAAAAAGGGTCATTTTCCAGTCGATTAAATTCAAACTGAATTGACCAAACACGTTTTAATTTACCACGCTCACATATTGATTCCAAAAATTGTGAAAGTTGGAATCTAGCAATAATTTGACATTCCAGATAAAAAAAAAGTGGTCTCGTCGAAAACGGAGGTCATTTGCAAAATCTTCATTTTTAAAGGCTATATTTCCATAGCGACTATCCCAAAGTTTCAACTGGACATAACGTTTTATTCCTGCTATAAAATTTGGATTTTTTAGATTCGTTGGAAATATATTTTAAAATAGATTCTAATATTTTTGGTTTCACTAAAATCCGGTTTATTTTGAATCATGTACATTCATTTAAAACTTAAAATCGAATTTTCAAACTACCGTGTCATTTCTAATTCCTTTTATAATTAAAATAAATATTTATATTCTAATTTCGATTTAAATATATATATATATATACGTTCTAATTCTATTCAAAATAAATTTCTAGTCCTTATTATTTAAAATAAATCATTTTAAATATTCAAAATTCATTAAAATCGCCAAAATAAAATTTTTAAATTGGTTCTAATTTTCCGGGTTGTTACACACCCCGCTAATACCGAGAATGAGAGAGAACGAGAACCGAAAACCAAACTTAAACACCAGTGGATATTATAAAACTCATACCCAATTAGCCTTTAATGCTTTCATTTATGGCAGGTGGGCTACACGATCACTTAGTACCCTTTTAAAAGTGGATTTAACTACTTAAGACCTTAATTCCCAAAGTAGACCATGCTATTGAGCTGTTTCCGTTTTGGTTTCTTCTTCCGGACGGAAGGAGAACCATACACCCACTTAAGACCTCACCCATGAAGAAAACCTTAAATTTGGAAACAATCCACGTACGCAAACTAACTATCATCACAGGTTCTTATGGTCAATGATGTCTCACATTGGTTGGGCATACATTCGACTGTGGAAAGTAAAGACTTATGTCGAATAAGGCAACTAATCTCACATCATTAACCTACTAAGTTCAATCCTAATTTCTAATTATATTAATTTTGGATTAACCAGAATAAGGAAAACCTATACCTTTCCTATCCTAGAATGTTTAATTAATTGTTTACTTATTGGACTTAGTATTTAAAACGACGATCAATACCCGTTAATCCCCTTTTAATACCATTTATTGCTATTAGTTAGGGTTACTGACACTTATGACCATAACAGTCATATCTTTCCTAAGGCACTAATTATACCAATGAATATCCCTATTGAATCAGTCACTTATTATTCCAATCTAATAATTATAACTACTTAAATCTTCCTATTTTATTTTCATTTGATTCATTCTTGTGTGTGTGTGTGTGTATATGTGTGTGTGTGTGTGTGTGTGTGTTATAAGAACTATTTATTTACTCAACTTGAGTTACAATTCATATTCCTAGTCATCGTTTTTGAATTGTAACTATTTAGGCCTAACTACCTAATTAAGTTTATTTTTACAATAGTTATTATTCCTTTATGACCTTATTTATAACAAATCAATTACATTTATTACTACAACAGCCATAACATATATTTCTATTTAATATGGATTACACTTCCGTATGTAATTCCAAAAAACGGAAACCATTAAAACACACATACATAACAAACATTAATTATAATATATTTTGCGTTATTTATGTAGATTTCGACGGATAATGTGTGTGTGTGTGTGTGTGTGTATATATATATATATATTCGCGTAGTTAACTTAGTATTATTCTTTTATTTTTATTATTGTTCAATCCAATATTTTGGTTTAAGCTAAAAACCAGATCAATTCTTTTTGCGTTCAATCTTGTAATAAGATTCCAAATCTTACAAAAATATCATTAACCGTAATTATTGCAAATTATTCTCAAAATATTTAAAAGAGGAATTAACATATTTCAAATCATAAGAAATAGATAATATGTATATTTTTGGAATGGTTAATATAAATTATGCACAAACATACATAAATCTATGTCTATCCATGAATTTACACAACCCTTTCCTTTTTGTTTTTGTACATATTTCTTATTGATTTCAAATAATATCTTTTTATTAAAAAAGAACAAAAAGACATATTTACAATAATCAAGTTAAAATCCAAAAAAATTGAACACAAAAAAGCTTATATCTTTTTAAAAAAACTTACGTGAACCACAAATCAACACCAAAACTTTAGATCTGAAATAAAACTGCACTTTAACAATGAATCTGATTTCTAGATCTATGGTGTTTACAATGACTGCAATATTTTTAAACACAATTGAAGGAATGAAGGAATAATATGAACAATCTAATAAGCCAACAAAATAATAAAATTCAAACCAGAGTTATGCTTTTTACATCTGACAAAACTATAACAGATTTGTTGAACAATTAGGCTTATATTTCTGATTTAATACAAATGAAGTAATCAAATTATTGTAGACTATGTATATAGACTTCTCACTCACCTGAAAGCATCCAAATCTGAATCCGAATAGTCTTTTAGGCCTGCAATTCTTAAATTCTTACAGATCTATAGTTATTCTGAAAAGGGGAAATTTTCAGATTTGTAAATTTCAAAGAAAATAAGAAAAGAGAGGAGAAATCTGATGAAGAAGGACCTAAACGCCAGTCCATACCATTTTCCACTTGAATCTGATTAATTTCCTCAAATCTATATTATTTATGTTTTATTATATTTGTATATAAATATATTTTGTTTTAGAAGTTGTTTGAGGAGAAAAGAAATGGTAGAGCTTCGTTGCTTCTCTCAGAAATATATGGAAAAGAATGGGGGCCTAACCCTTTATTTATAGGAGCTGAAATGGCCCTAAATCGTTAGATTTAAGTTAATAAACATTCGTCCATCCATATAATAATTTATATATTGAAAACCCTAGCTGTCACCAACTATGTCGACCCAAGTAGTCGACATAGCGGTCGACCGCTTCGGGTCGACCTGACAGGTGAGGGGGGGTAATAAATATTTACTATATATATTATTCTGTTTTAATTATTTTTCCATTCGTTTTCGTATTTCGTCCATAATTTTTTCATATGGACTCCGTTTGCAAAACTCCAAACATGAAAGTTGACTAGAATTCCATGACGAACGCAATGGTGCGAGTTTCGTGGTCAAATTCCATCATTTGCAGAAGATCATATTTTTGCAAATATAATTAAATAACTAATTTATTTATTGCCAAATTCCTGGTCGTTACATCCTTCCCCTCTTAAAAGGAATTTCATCCTGAAATTCTGACACCTATTTATCCTATCCTACAAAACCAATTAGTGTACATCCACTTTGCAACCAAGTGCGCATGTGAAAAATGTACATAATGCATTGCAACCATAAAACATGTAATATCAATGATTCTAAATCGAACCCTCCTATATGTATGCATTAAAATTTTAAAACACTTTCGAAAACATAATGCAAAATATCCTAAATATGCTAGGAGTTCTGTGACGACCGCCCACAACCCCTATACTAAACAAGAGGAATAATGCGTTGAAAGATGTGCTAGGCAGTTGTGAACGATCATCATAGGTAAATAACAACATCGGAACCTGTTGTATTACTCACAGCGCAAGAATAAAATAAAATATAACATATACAACGGGTAGAAATAGTGGAGCATCATATAACAAACTTTTGAAAACTTTCACAACATCCTGAAAGGTTATCCATACATCATAGGAATATCAAAGTCTGTACAAGAAGCCTCACTACAACACTCAAAGAGCAAATCAAACAGTAGAAATAGAAATACTAGATAGTAAGTAAGATAATACGCCAGCCTCCTACTCGCCTCCGAATTGCAACAACGTCCTCACTAAGCTATCGCCTGTCACTTGCCACCTAGTCTGTCTATCCACAAACGTATGAACAACCCAAGGTAATAAGAGGGAAACATAAAACCTTGAGTCATACAACAGTCTTAGTGAGCGATAAAACAAATAACAAACATCAATAATAAAGTATATCAGAAGGGATATATAAACATACAAATCTACCCACAATACCAGAGAAGAACTCAACCCCGTCTTCCCCACATTGGGCAGTGATAGCCTTTACAATCCATTCAACCAAAGGAATAACAATCCATTCATGGCAATAGAACAGTCAATGATAACACTTATAGCATCCAGATTATATATCTCACGTAAACCATTCTAATCGAATTCGACATTCCCAAGCACAAGCCCCAGAGGCCTAAACCAATATCTAACAAGCACCCAAGGAACATCTCCTTCGACGTTCAACAATCTAAGTGAGACGGTACAAAAAAAAACAACCAGCCAACCATGACAGACTCTGGCTATCACCGCCAATCCTGCTTTGAAACCATCATTAATCGTATGACGACCAAACTTGTCATATGTCAAGGGCTAATGGTAACCCTAGTTCTAGCATAAACTCCATACATGTAACGACCCGCATTCTACGCATCATTGGATCGTAGAATATTTATTTCTCTCACATACGAAGTCGTGTGGTCATGTAAGTTTGGGAGACGATTATTGGGGTCATTTCCCATGTTCATGATTCTTTCCGATTTTCAAATGACCATTTTACCCCTAGTTGGTACTGTTTTGGCCATAACTTTTGACTGGAAAGGAATTTTGACCTAAAACCACTTTCATTGGCTCTGGATGATGGTTTACAATTCCGTAGAGTGGTCACATTAGCCACACAGACTCACCGTTTGGGAGATATGGCTGAAACAAGTTTCAGATAGTGAAAAACAGCTTAATTGGGCTTAACCGGGTGATTAACAGCTAGGCCCAATGGGGGATTTCGGGATTAGGGTTATGAGGAGGCTGAAATCAGTTAGAGAACGATCTTATCCTCATTTTCCAGCCGCCACTTTCATTCTTGAACCCTAACAATGGCCGCCAACATCTAGAAACATCCCCAAATCACTTTCTAATCAAGTTTTGGCTTAATCTACATCAAATGAAGGAGAGGAAACACGAAAGCAAGGTGGGAGCTGCTGTTAGACATCAGTATTCACCCAAATCAGTGAGGTTTCAGTTCTGAGAATTTTATTTGTGGCCAAGGTGAGTGATTTGCATAGTTCTGCATTAATTACGGTTAATTAAGGGTAATTAGTGAAGATTAGCGAATTTATACATTAATAAATTCTAGAAAAAATCTATAAATTCGAAAATAATATTTTATGCCTTTGGTAGAAATTTGGTTTAATTTGGTTAAGTTTTGTTAACCCTATGATTAGTTTTGCTTAAACATGCTTAAGGGAAAATATGGGGTTTTGGCTATATTTGATCCGTTTTACATGTTATGGATGATGTTTTGGTGTTTATGGTCACTTCTATTTGTTGCTATGACTGTATGAACTGTTTTGTGATTAATTAGTATAGTTAGATTGGTCGAAAATGTCGTCGAATGGCGTAAACAAGTTGCTGGAAAAAGTTGTAGAAAGTTGTGCAGGGTTTCGGATCGGATCGAGTATGGGCTCGGATCGGATAGGAGAGCTGGGCAAGGAATCTGACCCGAACTGAAGCCTGGCACAAAAGAAGTTTGGCAGGAAGGAAGGCCATTGCTTAGAGTTGGAGTTGGACAGAGGATCGGATCGGAGCTAGGGAGCGGATCGGAGCAGGTAAGCGAGCGGGATCGGATCGGGCGAATAGAGAAGGACGGGATCAGATCGGGAAACCTAAAAGGGAGCAACCACCGAACCGAACAGAGGATGGGCACTATACTTTCGAACCGAACCGAGAAGGGATGGAGTACTGATCCAGGCATGGAATAGAACCACCGAAACGAACCGAGCTGGAAGATTACACCGAACCGAACCGAGCTAGACGAGGAACACCGAACCGAACCGTACGTGGGCTGTTACTACTACGCGACGACTTTTCTGAAGACCAACTCCAATTCGACCAAATCCCGAGATGCAAAGGAAGTCCAAGTGTGGAGCTTTGACTCAGGATCCAGTTGGGAACCAATGAGTGAGCTTCATGATTGGGCTTTGCTGCGGGACGTGTGCTAAGGGGTTGTCGATGTATGTAACTTTGAATCACTATGTGTAGGGAGTACGTGAACGGATTCAGGACCACAGTGGCCTAGGTACGACTAAAGGGCTATAGACCAATGGAATGGGTCATTTGTAATGATTGGTCATGAATCCATGTGGTAAGCTTGGTAGTAGCAGTAGTTGTACAAGTCGAACTCCGTCACTACTTCGATGGGTCTAGTGATTGACAGTGGTGGACATCGTATGATTTACGCACTGAGTGAGAGATGTGAGGATGGTTGTTATGCTCGATTTTCCTGCCATCATTATGACATACACAACCCACCCCCGTATTCTTTACACTATTTGTTATCGCACCTTAGAGTATTGTACGGTATGTAGTGCTAACTCTTTGGTTGTAGGTCCAGGTTCAGGTATGGTTTAGTATACCTGTTATTGTTCTGTTTAGATGCTTATCGCTCATACCAGGCTTTTTGTCCGACCCAGAGTTTTATGTCTCTTCTTATTACTCTGGGTGCTCACACGAGCAGACTAGAGACAGATTAGCTGGTGATGCACGGGTAGATGATCCGGAGATGAGCAGGAGGCTTCCACGTATGATATATAGTATTCTCCCTGTGTTGTTGAAGATCACTGCTTAGGCATTAGTAGTGCATCTTCTACTTTAGTTTTCTTTTGCTTTAGAGACAATAAATTTTGGGAAGTTGTAATAAGTTGTACTTGGATTTCCGCTTCTCTGATGTTGATGTTGGTTTTAGTTATCAGCTTATGCACTGTCTCACATGTTTTATGTCAAGTATATTATTATTATATTTTGCTCCATGCGCTGTTAGACATTCTACAGGTTCTTGATTAGTTCGTTCTCTTCTTTCCTTTCTTCTGATGATCCGTCCCGTGTTAGCTGGGCATGTGTACCGCGCACTTACGGAGAAATGCCGGTTGGTGCGGGCGGGCCGTCACATTTGGTATCAGAGCTCTAGGTTGCATAGTTAACCTAGGGAAAGACACTAGGGAGAGATAGTACGTATATGAGAGAGCGTATTTGTGATTACTTTGGTTTTCAAAAGCTATATATATGTATATACTATTAGTAGTATAAGAATGAAGTCGTACTGCACTAGCACCACTATGGGGTCATTAATCGTTTCCTTTTACAGATTGACGATGAGCCAATATGCTAGAGGTGCTGGTAGGGGAGCCAATAATGGGAATGCTGCTGACATGAGGGCGATGTTTACCGACCTCATGAGAGACATGCTTAGAGAGGTGCAAGGGGCAGCTCCCAATGGTGGTAATGGTGGTGGTCCAATAGTGCAGGCGCCTTGGGCCGATTTCGCCAAGCTGAATAAGGATTATACTAGTCTTTGTGGGAAGCCGTTCCACGGAACGGAGTCGGCCACGGATGTTCAGGATTGGTTGGATAGTTGCGAACGTATCTTTGAGGATTTGGGTATCGAGGATGCGATGAAGAGAAAGCTAGCGTCCCGTCAGCTGCAAGGGCAGGCAATGAATTGGTGGAATGCTATAAAGGAAGCTACTCTCGAGGATCAGATTACTTGGGAGCAGTTTAAGGTTCGCTTTAGCGAGAAGTTCATTCCAGCTGCTCAGAAGTCAGTGATGTTTAAGAAATTCTTGGAGCTCAAGCAGAATGGAAGAGCTGTCTCGGAGTATATTGTTGAATTCGACACTTTGTCGAAGTATGGGTTATCTCTTGTTGATACTGCCGAGAAGAAGAATGAGAAATTCATAACTGGTTTGGATCAGTACTTGGGGGAAAGACTTATTAACCACATCGATGAGACGTTTGAATCGATTGTGGGGAAAGCATTGAGGTCAGAAAGTCTCTACCCTAAGCTGAAGACTGAGGTTGCATCTGCAGAGGAGCCAAAGCCACAAGCAAGTGGTGGAGGCAAGGGTGGTTCCCAGAATAAGAGAAAACAGAACCAGACTAAGGATGGTCAGAAGAAAAAGAATAAGAAAGATGTTGAGTGCTTCAGCTATGGTAAGAAGGGCCATTATGCTAGTAATTGTCGGGCCAAGCAAGCGGATAGGAAGTGCTTCAACTGTGGCCAAATCGGACATCACAAGGACAAGTGTCCGCAACCCCCTAAATAAAAGCAAATGGTGAAAGCATATGCCCTTAATGCTATTCCTTCTTCGTCAAATGCCCCAACTGCGGCGGAGAAGGGAAAGAATGTTGTCATTCAAGGTAAGCTTTCTGTTTATGATGTTCCTGTTAGAGTTTTGTTTGATACCGGAGCTTCCAGTTCTTTCATATCTAGTGACCTGGTAGATAGGTTGGGATTGGAGCCCAAGATTGTCGATAGACCTTTAGTAGTGACGAACCCGATTGGTGGTTCGACTAGCCTTAGTATGATTTTTCGTAATGTGGTCTTATCGAGTCATGGATGCATGTTTGTTTGTGATTGCTTTGCTTTGGGCTTTACTGGGTTTGGCATTATTTTGGGAGTCAATTGGTTCCAAAGATACGGGGTGGTGGTAGACTGTGAGGGCTTTTTGGTGACAGCTAGAGCGGATGATGGGCGGAGGATAGTGTTTGGTGGTCTACCCAGTGAGGGGGTATTGGCTAGTTTTCTAAATTCCCTCGACATTCCGCATAGTGAGTTGTCAGGTTTGCCCGTGGTTGGCCAGTATCCGGACGTTTTCGAAGAGGTGACCGGGCTTCCACCACATCGAGAGATTGAATTCCGTATTGATTTGGTGAAAGATGACAGACCTATAGTGATGCCACTTCGTCGTATGGCACCAAGGGAGTAGCGAGAGCTCGGGGTGCAAGTCAGCGATCTTTTGAAGAAGGGATTTATCAGAAGGAGTGTTTCTGAATGGGGAGCACCAGTTGTGTTTGTTACCAAGGCGGATGGTTCCCTTCGTTTGTGTGTAGACTACCACGAGTTGAATAAAGTGACGAGGAAGAACAAGTATCCTCTACCGCAGATAGATGATTTGTTCGATCAGTTGAGTGGCGCGAGAGTATTTTCTCAATTGGATCTCGCGACAGGTTTTCATCAGCTTAGAGTAGAAGCTGAGAGTATAGCTAAAACGGCATTTCGGACGCCGTCTGGATTTCATGTGTGGTCGGTCATGCCATTCGGGCTGACCAATGCCCCAGCATATTTTGTGGATCTTATGAATAGGGTATTCAGAGATCAGTTGAATAAGTTTGTCCTTGTGTTCGTTGATGATATTTTGGTCTATTCCAGGACAGAGGAAGAACACAAGGAACATTTAAGAATAGTGATGGAGGTGTTGAGAAAACACTAATTGAAAGCAAAGTTTTCTAAGTGTCACTTCTGGAGGAGGGAAGTGAGGTTCTTGGGCCATGTTGTTTCAGAGAATGGTATCGCCGTGGATCCTGCGAAGGTGGCTACGGTACAAGATTGGTCTACGCCCAAGAATGCAACAGACATAAGAAGTTTCTTGGGATTAGCTGGGTATTATCGTAAGTTTATCCAAGACTTCTCCAAAATAGCAGCACCGTTGACCCAGTTGACCAAGAAGAATCAAGCTTTTGTCTAGGTTGAAAGGTGCGAGAATGCGTTCAAGAGTCTAAAGGACAAGTTGACGTGTGCACCAGTGTTAGTCATTCCTAAGGGGAATGAAGAGATGACGGTATATACGGATGCATGTGGTACTGGACTAGGTGTTGTATTGATACAAGGAGGTAGGGTTGTAGCTTATGCAAGTCGGCAATTGAAACCGCACGACAGAAGATACCCTACCCATGACTTGGAATTGGCAGCGATCGTGTTCGCGTTGAAGATGTGGAGACACTATCTCTTGGGAGAAAGATTTGAGTTGTTTACAGATCATAAGTCGTTGAAGTATCTTTTCTCTCAGAAGGATCTAAACCTCCGGCAGCAAAAGTGGTTAGAATTCTTAGCTTCCTATGATTTCGACATCGCATATACGCCGGGAAAGGGCAATGCGGTGGCTGATGCATTGAGTAGGAGACATGCCAGTTTAGGGGCTATGTTTCTAGAATGGAAGTAACTGGAATACATCGCTGGGTATGATTTCAGACCAAAGTGCGAATTGGATCCAGAAATGTTAGCAAGTTTGACGATCAGACCCACTTTGATTGAGCGGATCGGCTCTAGTCAGAGGGACGATGCTAACATATTGGAAATCATCTCCAAGTTAGAGATGAGTATCGATGAGGAGATGAACAAGTATGGGCTTACTCGAGATGGATGGCTTAGAAAGGATGGAAGACTAGTTGTACCCAATGTCAATGGATTGAGAGATGAAGTGCTTGGAGAGTGTCATCACTCAAAACTAACTATACATCTCGGTGGTAATAAGATGTATCGAGACATGAGACAGACTTACTACTGGGAAGGGATGAAAAGAGACGTTGGGAAGTTTATATCCAAATGCATGAATTTTCAACTAGTTAAAGCCGAGCAAAAGAAGCCTTGTGGGTTGTTGCAACCATTAGAAATTCCCGAATGGAAATGGGAGCAAGTCTCGATGGATTTCATCGATGTTTTACCAAGGACTAGATCGGGACATGATAGCATTTGGGTAATTGTGGATCGATTGACTAAGAGTGCAAGATTTATACCAGTCAAATCGACAAGAACGCAGCTAAGTTAGCAGAATTGTATATGAAGTGGGTCGTGAGATTACATGGAGTACCTAAAAGTATTGTGAGTGACCGAGACCCGTTGTTCACTAGTGGGTTTTGGAAGAGCTTACAAGAGGCTCTAGGGTCAGAATTACATCTCAGTACCGCATATCATCATCAGACCGACGGTCAGACGGAGAGGGTGAATCGTATTTTGGAAGATCTCTTGAGAGCATGTATATTGGATTTTGGTGGATCATGGGATGACCATTTGCATCTAGTAGAGTTTGCATATAATAATAGCTACCAATCCAGTATCAGTATGGCTCCATATGAAGCTTTGTACGGAAGACCGTGCAACTCACCATCATGTTGGATAGAGACTGGCGAGAAGTTTATGCTTGGACCAGATGTGGTGAGGGAAACTTCAGATAAAATTAAGATCATTCAACAACGAATGAAGGCTGCCCAAGATAGGCAGAAGAGTTATGCTGATAAGAGGAGAAGAGACTTAAAATCCTCCGTTGGCGACTTGGTGTTTGTCAAGATTTCTCCGTTGAAGAGTCTAATACGATTTGGTAGGAAAGGCAAGTTAGCACCAAGATTTGTTGGTCCATTCCTAGTTCTTGAGCAAATTGGGAATTTGGCATATAAAGTTGAATTACCAGAGAAGATGGCAGGAGTTCACAACGTATTTCATGTTTCCCAGTTAAGGAAATTCGTGCACAACCCAGATGTGACTATTTCACCTGATCAGTTGGATGACATCGAAGTTGAACCTGAGGCGGTTGGGAACCGCAAGCCTATGCGTACTGTTGGGAACGATACGAAGCAACTTCGGAGGAAAGTTGTGAATCTAGTCAAAGTTCAGTGGGGCGAGAACGAGAATGACTGTACTTGGGAGACAGAGGAGAGCATTAGGAAGACGTATCCAGAACTCTTCGCCTGGTAAGATTTTCCTTCGATTTAGTCTTTCCACATGCTAGGATAGGCTTGTTTTGCATGTTTGATTGTTGTATGTGGCTGGTAGGCATGCAGGATCCTTTGTATGTTTTGGGTTAAGGAATTTCGGGGATGAAATTTCTTAAGGGGGGGAGAGTGTAACGACCCGCTTTCTACGCATCATAGGATCGTAGAATATTTATTTCTCTCACATACGAAGTCGTATGGTCATGTAAGTTTGGAAGACGATTATTGGGGTCATTTCTCATGTTCATGATTTTTCCCGATTTTTAAATCACCATTTTACCCCTAGTTGGTACTGTTTTGGCCATAACTTTTGACTGGAAAGGAATTTCGACCTGAAACCACTTTCATTGGCTCCGGATGATGGTTTACAATTCCGTAGAGTGGTCACATTAGCCAAACAGACTCACCGTTTGGGAGATATGGCTGAAACAAGTTTCAGATAGTGAAAAACAGCTTAATTGGGCTTAACCGGGTGATTAACAGCTAGGTCCAATGGGGGATTTCAGGATTAGGGTTATGAGGAGGCTGAAATCAGTTAGAGAACGATCTTATCCTCATTTTCCAGCTGCCACTTTCATTCTTGAACCCTAACAATGGCCGCCAACATCTAAAAACATCTCCAAATCACTTTCTAATCAAGTTTTGGCTTAATCTACATCAAATTAAGGAGAGAAAACACGAAAGCAAGGTGGGAGCTACTGTTAGACATCAGTATTCACCCTAATCAGCGAGGTTTCAGTTCTGAGAATTTTATTTGTGGCCAAGGTGAGTGATTTGCATAGTTTTGCACTAATTACGGTTAATTAAGGGTAATTAGTGAAGATTAGCGAATTTATACACTAAAAAATTCTGGAAAAATATCTATAAATTCGAAAATAATATTTTATGCCTCTGGTAGAAATTTTGTTTAATTTGGATAAGTTTTGTTAACCCTATGATTAGTTTTGCTTAAACATGCTTAAGGGAAAATATGGGGTTTTGGCTATATTTGATCCGTTTTACATGTTATGATGATGTTTTGGTGTTTATGGTCACTTCTATTTGTTGCTATGACTGTATGAACTATTTTGTGATTGATTAGTATAGTTAGATTGGTCGAAAAGGTCGTCGAATGGCGTAAACAAGTTGCTGGAAAAAGTTGCAGAAAGTTGTGCAGGGTTTCGGATCGGATCGGGTATGGGCTCGGATAGGAGAGCTAGGCAAGGAATTCGACCCGAACTGAAGCCTGGCACAAAAGAAGTTTGGCAGGAAGGAAGGCCATTAATTAGAGTTGGAGTTGGACAGAGGATCGGATCGGAGCTAGGGAGCGGATCGGATCGGAGCAGGTAAGCGAGCGAGATCGGATCGGGCGAATGGAGAAGGACGGGATCAGATCGGGAAACCTAAAAGGGAGCAACCACCGAACCGAACAGAGGATGGGCACTATACTTCTGAACCGAACCGAGAAGGGATGGAGTACTGATCCAGGCATGGACTAGAACCATCGAACCGAACCGAGCTGGAAGATTACACCGAACCGAACCGAGCTAGACGAGGAACACCGAACCGAACCGTACGTGGGCTGTTACTACTACGCGACAACTTTTCTGAAGACCAACTCCAATTCGACCAAAACCCGAGATGCAAAGGAAGTCCAAGTGAGGAGCTTTGACTCGGGATCCAGTTGGGAACCAATGAGTGAGCTTCATGATTGGGCTTTGCTGCGGGACGTGTGCTAAGGGGTTGTCGATGTCTGTAACTTTGAATCACTATGTGTATGGAGTACGTGAACAGATTCAGGGCCACAGTGGCCTAGGTACGACTAAAGGGCTATAGACCAATGGAATGAGGTCATTTGTAAAGATTGGTCATGACTCCATGTGGTAAGCTTGGTAGTAGTAGTAGTTGTACAAGTCGAACTCCGTCACTATTTCGATGGGTCTAGTGATTGACAGTGGTGGACATCGTATGCTTTACGCACTGAGTGAGAGATGTGAGGATGGTTGTTATGCTTGATTTGCCTGCCATCATTATGACATACACACCCCAACCCCCGTATTCTTTACACTATCTGTTATGGCACCTTAGAGTATTGTACGGTATGTAGTGCTAACTCTTTGGTTGCAGGTCCAGGTTCAGGTATGGTTTAGTATACCTGTTATTGTTCTGTTTAGATGCTTATCGCTCATACCAGCCTTTTTGTCTGACCCAGATTTTTTTCTCTTCTTATTACTCTGGGTGCTCACATGAGCAGACTAGAGACAGGTTAGCTGGTGATGCACGGGTAGATGATCCGGAGACGAGCAGGAGGCTTCCACGTATGATATATAGTATTCTCCCTGTGTTGTTGAAGATCACTGCTTGGGCATTAGTAGTGCATCTTCTACTTTAGTTTTCTTTTGCTTTAGAGACAGTAAATTTTGGGAAGTTGTAATAAGTTGTACTTGGATTTCCGCTGCTCTGATGTTGATGTTGGTTTTAGTTATCAGCTTATGCACTGTCTCACCTGTTTTATGTCAAGTATATTATTATTATATTTTGCTCCATGCGCTGTGAGACATTCTACAGGTTCTTGATTAGTTCGTTCTCTTCTTTCCTTTCTTCTGACGATCCGTCCGGTGTTAGCTGGGCATGTGTACCGCGCACTTACGGAGAAATGTCGGTTGGTGCGGGCGGACCGTCACAATACACCTATCAACGATACGTATGTTTGTCCAACCTTGACAACTAGGCCTTTTAGCGATACCCAGGGTTCTCGACTGGCAACCTTCCATTCTTTTGGGTACCCATATTGTACCCCTGCTTTGAACCTACTAGAACTTACGACAACGATTACCTTTCGGCCTTCGCATCTCTAGTCGTCCAACCCGATGGCTTTTCATAGCTCAAGCAACCATTATCCACCAACTCATGACCTTTGAGTTGCAACCTCATTCGTTGTTCTGCACCGATCAATGTACATATTCAACACTTCGGATATTCCCACTTGAACTTACTTCAAAGTCACAACATCATTGATCCAAATTACATTACTGCGCTGCGGCTAAGGTTAGGGGGTTTGCCCAAGAATTTTTTTTTCCAGACCTTTTGTTCAAATCTAGGTCGTACCCAAAAAAATAAATTTTTCAGAATTGACCTTGTTGAAGCCGACCGACCCATTCATTACTTCGACCTGAAACTGCCCAACCGACCGATCCCTCCTTTTGGAACAGGAACGACCCAACCACTCCTTATGGAACCAAACCGACCCAACCACTTCTTCCAGAACATGGCCGACCACCTCCTTTCTGAGCAACCCGATCAGTAGTGACCGACTCGACCAGAAGAAGACCGACCGACCAGCCTGCTTCCTGACTTAGGACAAGTACTTCGAACCGGCTGACCTAATTGTGATCGACCGGCCAGGAGAGGACCGACCGACCAGGAGAGGACCAACCGACCATAATTTTATACCACATCCTGTACTTTTCCTTGTACTACACTTGTACTCTACTTGCACTATGGCTGACCAGATTTGCACCGACCGACCAGGAGAGGACCGACCCATTTCCTACACAGCTCTAACTCAAACCCAATTTTGACAAAAGCTTCAGCAAAGGACAAGATTGACGAATTCTACTCAACCAAATCATTCAACACAACCATAAGCATGTTATGAAATCACCAAAAACACGAATATGACTATTTTCACCAAAATTATGCAAACGACTCCAAAATCATGATAAATGATCATATGAACAAAATTATGGATCTAACTTTCATAAACACATGAAATCACATAGAAATTACCGGTATCAACTTGCTAAACTAGATCCTATGGTGATTCATATGAAAATGGACTTACCAAGGTATAGATCTATGAGAAAATGCTTGAATTTTACACATCTTAAACCCATGTGATGGCGACAACGACATCTCTTTCTTCATCCATTGCCTTTGATTCAACCTTCCTTCCTCTTTTCTCTCCTCCTTCTAAACCCCACGATCCACCTCCATCTTCTGTCTTTACCTCTTCCTCGACGGATGCTCTTCATGATATCGATTCTACGAGTCATTCGAAGGCTTCTTTTCCTTCTTTCGTGAAAACGGATTATGCATCACTTTTCAGATCTTTTCCGGGTAACGCAGGATCATACAAGCCAATTCAATTTGAAATTGCGAGAGATGGATAGAAGAAGACGATTCCATATCTAGTTAAGAATGCAGGACTCAACTATTGGAATAATTTTTTGATTGGCTTCTTTCTAGATGGTACGTTATCCTATCTTGCAGTTTCTAACTTCTTAAAAAGGCACTGGAAATTAATTGGGGAGGTTAATATTAAATCAGATGGATTTCTATTTTATTTTAATTTCTCAAATGATTCTGATAGAGAGAAGATCCTCTGATCTGCTCCGATTTTCATTCGCGGTAGGATGTTTATCATTTCAGTTTGGGATACTTCAATTGGATGTGCTCAATGACAAATTTAAAAAGTCCCTGTATGGATCCATCTTCATAGAATCCCGATGATTTTATGGAGTTTAATTGGCATTAACTGGCTAGTTAATCATGTAGGTAGGCTTATCTGTTATGATACTAGTACTTAAAGGTTGGATAGGTTTAGACATGTGAAAGCATTAGTTGAAGTGTCTTATGATTATGAATTATCTAATGTAATTGAGGTAGATGGTTTGGGGGATACTTGTCCTATTGTAAAAGTTGGTTATGACTGGAAGCCTAAGATCTGTAATAATTGTAAGTTTTTTGTCATGATTCCATGAACTGTGTGTTAAATGCCAAATTCAGTAATGATAACACTAATCAGGTCAAGGTGGATATCAGGGATTTTCAAGATAAGGAGTATGTAAATTTTCAAAAGCCAAATAGGAACATTCATGATAAAGTTGATCATGATAAATTAACAAATGCGCATACTAAGAAAAAGCAGTATTGGAAAAAGAAGGAGGTAGGTAATAATGTGGTAAATGCAGATAGTTCTGTTGAGGTAAGAAATGTAACTGTGAATCAATTTGATTATTTAGCTTATGTTAGTAAAGGAAATAATGGGGGTGATTTTGATGGAGTTAATGATTGTCTTGTTCAAGAAGAAGTACACATTGATCATAATGATTCAGATATTAATGTAAACTCTGGGGTCCAACATGAAGTAACCCAAAAGGATGCCACTGATCTTATGGATATTACTCAAAGGCATGATGTAACCCAGAAGGAAAAGTCAAGCAATGTAGATCATAAGGAAGTTGTTACAGTGGGAAATTTATTTGAGTCATATGAATTTTACTCAAAATGTATCAGAAACTCACTTTGGTTTACACTCAACTAGTTATAGTTCTATTTTTTCTACAAGTTTGGGTTCTTCTAGCAATTCATGTTTTGGTTCTATTACTTTTTCCTTTGTTAATCTTGCTACCAATTGTTCATCTGTAAGCAGTTCTAGTAGTTTTGGGTTTTCTACTAGCAGTTTTGGTAGTTCTGGTTTTTCTTCAAGTTTGGGTTCTTCTAGTAATTCAGTCTCCATGTCTTGTTCGTCAACTTTCAGTAAAAGCACTTTTGTATCATCCACTTTTTCTTTGAATGTTTCTTCTGCTTTGACTAGTGCAGCTAGGGCAACCTCTTCTCAGTCCAAACCTGAAAGACTAAAAGGAAAGTTTTGGGCTGATTGTGAAGAGGAACGTGATAGAATTATAGATGGTACTGATGTTAACGCGACATTAATTAAGAGAAATTCCTCACCTTATTCACATCTTACCCTTCCTTTCCACATTATATTACCTCCTTCTGCTATTTCTACTATGGTGTTAGTGATGATAATGCAGCTTCTGTTAATGATGTTTGTAACGACCCGCATTCTACGCATCGAAAGATCATAGAATATTTATTTCTTTCACATACGAAGTCGTATGGTCATGTAACTTTGGGAGACGACTATTGGGGTCATTTCCCATATTCATGATTTTTTGCCGATTTTTAAATGACCGTTTTGCCATTAGGTGATCTTGTTTCGACCGTAACTTTTGATTGGTAAGGAGTTTTGACCTGAAACCACTTCCATTGGATCCAGATGATGGTTTACCTTTCCGTAGAGTGGTCACTAGCCAAACGGACCCACCGTTTGGGAGATATGGCTAAAACAAGGTTTAGAAGGTGAAAAACAACTTAACCGAGCCTAATTAGGGTGATTAGCAAGAGGGCCCATAACCCATTTTGAGATTAGGGTTATGGGGAGGCTGAGAATAGTAGAAAAACGAATTTTATCTCATTTTTAAGTCGCCAAAAACATTCCTCTAACCCTAGCCATGGCCTCCACCTTCTAATTTCATCCCAAATCACTCCTAATCGCTTTCTAATTGAAGATTAAGCCAATCTACACCAAATCAAGGAAAATCAACATAAAATTTGGAACATAGCTGCTGGAACACACAGAGATTCAATCCATAACAGAGGATATATTAGATCTAAAGTTTATTTGAGGCTAAGGTGAGTGATTTGCATTGTTTTTCACTAATTACAGCTAATTAGGTAATTAGCGAAATTATAACTCAGAAAAATCTAGAAAAATTTGTAAAATTCCAGAATATTATTTTATGCCTCTGATATGAATTTGGGTTAATTTGGACTAATTTTGCTAATCCCGAAATTTAGGGGATTAAGGGGTGATTAGTGATAATTAGCGAAATTATGCGTCATAAAAATCTGGAAAAATATTCAAAAATTCTAAAATATTGTTTTAGACCTCTTTTAGAAAATTTGGCTAATTTAGTTAAGTTTTACTAATCCAATCATTAGTTGTTGTTGAACATGTTTAAGGGGAAAATATGGGTTTTGGGTATGTTTGATCCATTTTACATGCTATGATTGTTGTTTTGCTGTTTATGATTGATTGTACATGTTGTTATGACTGTATGGTATGGTTTGTAATTGTCTAGAAGTGTTAGATTGGTCGAAAACGCTGTCGAGTGACGTATAAACAGTCGCTGGAAGTTTTAGGAAAAGTGCAGAAAAGTACCCAAACCGGATCGGATCGGATGGGAGGCCGAACCGAACCATTGTGAAGCCCTTCCCCACGAACCGCTAGTGGAGCATCTTCTGCGACCCAACCCGTGTAGTCTTCTCCGAACCGATGGGAGCATTAATCTCCGGACCGATCTGCTTACCTAGAGAGCCCACGATCTGAACCATGTTACCCGACCCGAACCGATGTGCCATGGAAGAACTAGAGGAACTCGACCCGATCCGAGGTGATGAGGCATTCCGATCCGAACTGTGGAGCTTGGACATGAGGCGTGGACAACGAACTGAACTGGGGGAGCACGATCCGAACCTGATGGGAGTACGATCCGAAGCAAAGTAAAAGGAGGAACCGAACCGATCCAGTGACGACTAGAAACCCGAGATGCAAAGGTGGTCCAAATGGAAGTTTGTACTTAGGATCCAGTTGGGAACCAACGAGTTGACTTCATGAGTTGGGCTTTGCTGCGGGACGTGTGCTAAGGGGTTGTCGATGTCCATAACTTTGGATCACTATATGTAGGGTGTACGTGAACGGATTCAGGGCCACAATGGCTATGGTACGACTAAAGAGCTATAGACCAATGAAGTGGGGTCATTTGTAAAGGTTTGGTCATGACTCCATGTGGTAAGCTTGGTAGTAGCAGTAGTTGTACAAGTCGAACTCCGTCACTACTTCGATGGGTCTAGTGATTGACAGTGGTGGACATCGTATACTTTACGCACTGAGTGAGAGATGTGAGGATGATTGCTATGGTTGATTTGCTTGCCATCATTATGACATGCACACCACACCCCCGTTATCTTTACACGACACCTTAGAGTATTGTACGGTATGTAGTGCTAACTCTTTGGTTGCAGGTCCAGGTTCAGGTATAGTTTAGTATACCTGTTATTATTCTATTTAGCTGCTTATCGCTCATACCAGACTTTTTGTCTGACCCATAGTTTTATGTCTCTTCTTATTACTCTGGGTGCTCTCACAAGCAGACTAGAGACAGGTTAGTTGGGTATGCACGAGTAGATGATCCGGAGACGAGCAGGAGGCTTCCACGTATGATACATATAGTATTCTCCCTGTGTTGTTGAAGATCACTGCTTGGGCATTAGTAGTGCATCTTCTACTTTAGCTTTCTTCTGCTTTAGAGATAGTTTAAAGTTGTAATAATGATGTTGGATCATAAGCTGTATTTGGATTTCCGTTGCTATGTTGGTTTAGTTTTCAGCTTATGCACTATCTTGCCTGTTTAATGCCATGATTATATTATTATTATATTTTGTTCCATGCGCTGTGAGACATTCTACAGGTTTTTGATTAGTTCATTCTCTTCTTTCCTTTCTTTGGCGACTGTTCCGTGCTAGTTGGGCATGTGTACAGCGCACTTTCGGAGGAAATGTCGGCTGGTGCGGGGCGGGCCGTCACATTTGGTATCAGAGCTCTAGGTTCCGTAGTTAACCTAGGGAATTTATCAGGGGTAGATAGTATACGTATATGAGAGTGCGTATTTGTGATTATTTTGGTTTTCAAAAGCTATATATATATATACTATTAGTATAGCTAGGGATGAAGTCGCACTGCACTAGCACCACTATAGAGATGGTTAATCGTTTTCTCTTTACAAATTGAACGATGAGACGATACGCAAGAGGTGCTGGTAGAGGAGCCAATAATGGTAATGCTGCTGACATGAGGATGATTTTTACCGACCTCATGAGAGAGATGCTTAGGGATGTGCAGAGGGTAGCTCCCAATGGTGGTAATGGTGGTGGTCCAATAGTGCAGGCGCCTAGGGCCGATTTCGACAAGCTAAACAAGGATTATACTAGTCTTGGTGGGAAGCCGTTCCATGGAACGGAGTCGGCTACGGATATTCAGGATTGGTTGGATAGCTGCGAGCGTATCTTCGAAGACTTGGGTATCGAGGATGCGATAAAGAGAAGGCTAGCATCCCGTCAGCTGCAAGGACGGACAATAAATTGGTGGAATGCTATAAAGACGGCTATTCCCGAGGATCAGATTACTTGGGAGCAGTTTAAGGCTTGCTTTAGCGATAAGTTCATTCCAGCTGCTCAGAAGTCAGTGCTATTTAAGAAATTCTTGGAGCCCAAGCAGAATGGCAGAGCTGTCTCGGAGTATATTGCAGAATTTGATAATTTATCGAAGTATGGACTATCTCTTATTGATACTGCCGAGAAGAAGAATGAGAAGTTCATAATTGGCTTGGATGGATACTTGGGGGAAAGGCTTATTAACCACATCGATGAGATGTTTGAATCGATTGTAGGGAAAGCATTGAGGTCAGAGAGTCTTTACCCTAAGTCGAAGAATGAGGTTGCATCTGCAGAGGAGCCAAAGCCACAAGCAAGTGGTGGAGGCAAGAGTGGTTCTCAGAATAAGAGGAAGCAGAACCAGAATAAGGATGGCCAGAAAAAGAATAAGAAAGATGTTGAGTGCTTCAGCTGTGGTGAGAAGGGCCATTATGCTAGTAATTGTCGGGCCGAGCCAGCGGACAGGAAGTGCTTCAACTGTGGCCAAGTGGGACATCACAAGGACAAGTGCCTACAACCCCCTAAAGTAAAGCAGATGGTGAAAGCATACGCCCTTAATGCTATTCCTTCTTTGTCAAATGCTCCAACTGTGACGGAGAAGGGAAAGAATGACGTCATTCAAGGTATGATTTCTGTTTATGATGTTCCTGCTAGAGTTTTGTTTGATACCGGTGCTTCCAATTCTTCATATCTGGTGACCTGGTAGATAGGTTGGGATTGGAGCCCGAGATTGTCGATAGACCTTTAGTAGTGACGAACCCGATTGGTGGTTCGACTAACCTTAGCATGATTTGTCGTAATGTGGTCTTATCGTGTCATATATACATGTTTGTTTGTGATTGCTTTGTTTTGGGCTTTACTGGGTTTGGCATTATTTTGGGAGTCGATTGGATCTAAAGATACGGGGTGGTGGTAGACTGTGAGGGCTTTTTGGTGACAGCTAGAGCGGATGATGGGCGGAGGGTAGTGTTTGGTGGTCTACCCGGTGATGGGTAATGGCTAGTTTTCTGAATTCCCTCGACATTCCGCATAGTGAGTTGTCAGGTTTGCCCGTGGTTGGCCAGTATCCGGACGTCTTCGAAGAAGTAACCGGGCTTCCACCACACCGAGAGATTGAGTTCCATATTGATTTAGTGAAAGATGCCAGACCAATAGTGATGCCACTTCGTCGTATGGCACCAAGGGAGCAGGGAGAGCTCGGGGTGCAAATCAGCGATCTTTTGAAGAAGGGATTTATCAGAAGGAGTGTTTCTGAATGGGGAGCACCAGTTGTGTTTGCTACCATGGCGGATGGTTCCCTTCGTTTGTGTGTAGACTACCACGAATTGAATAAAGTGACGAGGAAGAATAAGTATCCTCTACCGAGGATAGATGATTTGTTTGATCAGTTGAGTGGCGTAAGAGAATTCTCCCAGTTGGATCTCACGACAGGGTTTCATCAGCTTAGAGTGGAAGCCGAGAGTATAGCTAAAACGGCCTTTCGGACGCCGTCTGGATTTTATGAATGGTTGGTCATGCCATTCAGGCTGACCAATGCACCAGCATATTTTGTGGATCTTATGAATAGAGTATTCAGAGATCAGTTGAATAAGTTTGTTCTTGTGTTCGTGGACGTTATACTTGTTTATTCGAGGACAGAGGAAGAACACAAGGAGCATTTGAGGATAGTAATGGAGGTGTTGAGAAAACACCAATTGAAAGCAAAATTTTCTAAGTGTCACTTCTGGAGGAGGGAAGTGAGATTCTTGGGCCATGTTGTTTCAGAGAATGGTATTGCCGTGGATCCTGCGAAGGTGGCTACGGTACAAGATTGGTCTACGCCCAAGAATGCAATGGACATAAGAAGTTTCTTGGGGTTAGCTGGATATTATCATAAGTTTATCCAAGACTTCTCCAAGATAGCAACACCGTTGACTCAGTTGACCAAGAAGAATCAAGCTTTCGTCTGGGACGAAAAGTGCGAGGATGCATTCAAGAGTCTAAAGGATAAGTTGACATGTGCACCAGTGTTTGTCATTCCTAAGGAGAATGAAGAGATGACGGTATATACGGATGCATATGGTACGGGACTAAGTGCTGTATTGATGCAAGGAGGTAGGGTTATAGCTTATGCAAGTCGGCAATTGAAACCGCATGGGAAAAGATACCCTTCCCATGATTTGGAATTGGCAGCGATCGTGTTCGCACTGAAGATGTGGAGACATTATCTCTTGGGAAAAAGATTCGAGTTGTTTACCTATCATAAATCGTTAAAGTATCTCTTCTCTCAAAAGGATCTAAATCTCCGACAGCAAAGATGGTTGGAATTCTTAGCTTCCTATGATTTTGTTATCGCATACACACCTGGAAAGGGTAATGCGGTAGCCGATGAATTGAGTAGAAGACATGCCAGTTTAGGGGCTATGTTTCTAGAATGGAAGCAACTGGAGTACATCGCTGGGTATGATTTCAGACCAAAGTGCGAATTGGATCCAAAAATGTTAGCAAGTTTGATGATCAGACCCACTTTGATTTAGATGATTGGTTCCAGTCAGAGGAGCGATCCTAACCTATTGGAAATCATCTCAAAGTTAGAGATGGGAATTGACGGAGAGATGAACAAGTATGGGCTTGATCGAGATGGATGGCTTAGGAAGAATGGAAGACTAGTTATACCCAATGTCAATGGATTGAGAGATGAAGTGCTTAGAGAATGTCATCACTCAAAACTGACTATACACACCGGTGGTAGTAAGATGTATCGAGACATGAAGCAGACCTACTACTAGGAAGGGATGAAAAGAGACATTGGGAAGTTTATATCCAAATGCATGAACTGCCAGCTAGTTAAAGCTGAGCAAAAGAAGCCTAGTGGTTTGCTACAACCATTAGAAATTCCAGAATGGAAATGGGAACAAGTTTCAATGGATTTCATTGATGGGTTACCAAGGACTAGATCGGGCTATGATAGCATTTGGGTGATTGTGGACCGATTAACTAAGAGTGCAAGATTTATACCCATCAAGTCAAACAGGACAGCAACTAAGTTAGCGGAACTGTATGTAAAGTGGGTAGTGAGATTTCATGGAATACCCAAAGGCATTGTGAGTGACCGAGATCCGTTGTTCACTAGTGGATTTTGGAAGAGCTTACAAGAGGCGTTAGGATTAGAACTACATCTCAGTACCGCGTATCATCCTCAAACCGATGGTCAAACAGAGAGGGTGAATCGTATATTAGAAGACCTCTAGAGAGCCTGTGTATTGGATTTTGGTGGAACATGGGATGACCATTTGCATCTAGTAGAGTTTGCATATAATAATAGTTATCAATCCAGTATTGGTATGACTCCGTTTGAAGCTTTGTACGGAAGACCGTGCAACTCACTGTCATGTTGGGTAGAAACTGGTGAGAAGTTTGTGCTTGGACCCGATGTGATAAGAGAAACTTCAACTAAGATTAAGATTATCCAACAACGAATGAAGGCTGCCCAAGATAGGTAGAAGAGTTATGCCGATAAGAGGAGAAGAGAATTAAAGTTCTCCATTGGCGACTTGGTGTTTATCAAGATTTCTCCGTTGAAGAGCGTGATACGATTTGGCAGGAGAGGCAAGTTAGCACCAAGATTTGTTGGTCCATTCCCAGTTCTTGAGCAAATTGGGAATTTGGCATACAAAGTTGAATTACCAGAGAAGATGGCAAGAGTTCACAACGTATTTCATGTTTCCCAGTTAAGAAAGTTCGTACACGACCCAAATGTGACTATTTCACCTGATCAGCTGGATGATATCGAAGTTGAACCCGAGGCAGTTGGGAACCGCAAGCCTACGCGTATTGTTGGGAATGATACGAAGAAACTTCGAAGGAAAGCGGTGAAGTTAGCCAAAGTTCAGTGGGGCGAGAATGAGAATGATTGTACTTAGGAGACAGAGGAGAGCATTAGGAAGACGTATCCAGAACTCTTCGCCTGGTAAGATTTTAACTTCGATTTAGTCTTTCCACATGCTAGGATAGGCTTGTTTTGTTTGTTTTGCATGATTGATTGTTGTATATGGTTAGTAGGCATGTGGGATCCATTGTATGTTTCGGGTTAAGGAATTTCGGGGACGAAATTTCTTAAGGGGGGAGAGTGTAACGACCCGCATTCTGCGCATCGAAGGATCGTAGAATATTTATTTCTTTCACATACGAAGTCGTATGGTCATGTAACTTTGGGAGACGACTATTGGGGTTATTTCCCATATTCATGATTTTTTGCCGATTTTTAAATGACTGTTTTGCCCTTGGCTGATCTTGTTTCGACCGTAACTTTTGATTGATAATGAGTTTTAACCTGAAACCACTTCCATTCGATCCGGATGATGGTTTACCTTTCCGTAGAGTGGTCACGTTAGCCAAACGGACTCAACATTTGGGAGATATGGCTGAAACAAGGTTTAGAAGGTGAAAAACAGCTTAACCGGGCCTAATTAGGGTGGTTAGCAAGAGGGCCCATAACCCATTTCGAGATTAGAGTTATGGGGAGGCTGAGAACAGTAGGAAAACGAATTTTATCTTATTTTTAAGCCGCCAAAAACATTCCTCTAACCCTAGCCATGGCCTCCACCTTGTAATTTCATCCCAAATCACTCCTAATCGCTTTCTAATTGAATATTAAGCCAATCTACACCAAATCAAGGCAAATCAACATCAAATTTGGAACATAGCTGCTGGAACACACAGAGATTCAATCCATAAAAGAGGATATTTCAGATCTAAAGTTTATTTGAGGCTAAGGTGAGTGATTTGCATTGTTTTTCACTAATTACGGCTAATTAGGGTAATTAGCGAAGATTAGCGAAATTATAACTCAGAAAAATCTAGAAAATTTTGTAAAATTCCGGAATATTATTTTATGCCTCTGATATGAATTTGGGTTAATTTGGACTAATTTTGCTAATCCTGGAATTTAGGGATTAATGGGTGATTAGTGATAATTAGCGAAATTATGCGTCATAAAAATCTGGAAAAATATTCAAAAATTCTAAAATATTGTTTTAGACCTCTTTTAGAAAATTTGGCTAGTTTGGTTAAGTTTTACTAATCCTATCATTTGTTGTTGTTGAACATGTTTAAGGGGAAAATATGGATTTTGGGTATGTTTGATCCATTTTACATGCTATGATTGTTGTTTTGTTGTTTATGATTGATTGTACATGTTGTTATAACTATATGGTATGATTTGTAATTGTCTAGAAGTGTTAGATTGGTCGAAAACACTGTCGAGTGGCGTATAAACAGTCGTTGGAAATTTCAGGAAAAGTGCAGAAAAGTACCCAAACCGGATCGGATCGGATGGGAGGCCGAACCAAACCGTTGTGAAGCCCTTCCCCACGAACCGCTAGTGGAGCATCTTCTCCGACCCGACCCGTGTAGTCTTCTCCGAACCGAACCGATGGGAGCATTAATCTCCGGACCGATCCGCTTACCTGGAGAGCCCACGATCCACACCACGTTACCCGACCCGAACCGATGTGCCATGGAAGAACTAGAGGAACTCGACCCGATCCGAGGTGATGAGGCATTCCGATACGAACTGTGGAGCTTGGACATGAGGCGTGGACCACGAATTGAACTGGGGGAGCACGATCCGAACCTGATGGGAGTACGTTCTGAAGCAAAGTAAAGGGAGGAACCGAACCGATCCGGTGACGACTAGAAACCCGAGATGCAAAGGTGGTCCAAATGGAAGTTTGTACTTAGGATCCAGCTGGGAACCAACAAGTTGACTTCATGAGTTGGGCTTTGCTACGGGACGTGTGCTAAGGGGTTGTCGATGTCTGTAACTTTGGATCACTATGTGTAGGGAGTACATGAACGGATTCAAGGCCACAGTGGCCTAGGTACGACTAAAGAGGTATAGACCAATGAAGTGGGGTCATTTGTAAAGGTTTGGTCATGACTCCATGTGGTAAGCTTGGTAGTAGCAGTAGTTGTACAAGTCGAACTCCGTCACTACTTCGATGGGTCTAGTGATTAACAGTGGTGGACATCGTATGCTTTACGCACTGAGTGAGAGATGTGAGGATGATTGCTATGGTTGATTTGTTTGCCATCATTATGACATGCACACCCCCACCCCCGTTATCTTTACACCATCTGTTCAATGGCAACTTAGAGTATTGTACAGTATGTAGTGCTAACTCTTTGGTTGCAGGTTCAGGTATGGTTTAGTATACCTGTTATTATTCTGTTTAGCTGCTTATCGCTCATACCAGACTTTTTGTCTGACCCAGATTTTTATGTCTCTTCTTATTACTCTGGGTGCTCTCATGAGCAGACTAGAGACAGGTTAGCTGGGTATGCACGGGTAGCTGATCCGGAGACGAGCAGGAGACTTCCACGTATGATACATATAGTATTCTCCCTGTGTTGTTGAAGATCACTGCTCGGGCATTAGTAGTGCATCTTCTACTTTAGCTTTCTTCTGCTTTAGAGACAGTTTAAAGTTGTAATAACGATGTTGGATCATAAGCTGTATTTGGATTTCCGCTGCTATGTTGGTTTAGTTTTCAGCTTATGCACTGTCTCGCCTGTTTTATGTCAAGATTATATTATTATATTTTATTCCATGCGCTGTGAGACATTCTATAGGTTTTCGATTAGTTTATTCTCTTCTTTCCTTTCTTTGGCAACCGTTCGGTGCTAGTCGGGCATGTGTACAGCGCACTTTCGGAGGAAATGCCGACTGGTGCGGGGCGGGCCGTCACAATGTTAATGTTGTAATAGGTGCTAATTCTTCGATACCGATTTCTGGTCCTTCAAAAACTGCTATGAAAAATGCAAAAAGTTGGGCTAGGAAGAAAAAAGATGCCGAAAGTATGGATGACTTGGACGATGGAGTTGATCATGGGCTTGATGATTTTTTGCCATCCAATTATCTTAAGAAATCTTCAACTAGACATGCTAGAAGTAATCCGGTCTAATTATATAGTGACATTATGTTTCTATTGTTGGTAGCATTGGGGTTCTTGCTACTATGATATGTTCATTTGTTCAAGCTCTTCTATTTCTGTGGAGGTTGTACAGTATCTTTTTAGCATTTCAATTTTGGTGAATGCAATAGTCTTCTTAGATTATTTGTGAAGAAGTTGTGAAATGAGTTGTACATAGTCTGCTGGTCTGTTGGTAGGAGTTCGAGTGGTTCTGTATGGTGATTTAGAGCAGTGGGGAAATGGTTGTGTTGATAGTTGAGGCAGAGTGATGAGTCAGAGTATCTTGCTGATTGAAGGATATTAGTTTCATTAATTGTACATTCTGTTTATAAGATGCAGTTTTGAATTATTTTTCCAAGCTTCATCTTGTAATTCTGTATTTACTTTTTTTCTCAAAACTGCATATATGAGTGACTGAGTGATTTGTATAGATTGTATCGCGTGTAATTGTCTCTATTGTGAATAAATAAAACTTGCCTTTCAAAAATACATTCATATACTTGATTGAATCCGTGTGAGAGATGCATATCACTCACCAAGTCAGCAAATCAAAGCAAAAACGGTGAAATTAGATTCCGGATTGCGAAGAACTTGATCCAAATCCTTTGATTCGATGATCTCTCCCTTCAAACGATGTATATCTAGCTTCAAATGGTGTAGATCTTGGATTCCCTTCCTTAGATCTCGATTTTCTGGTGGAAAGGTGCTAGAGGAAGGAGGAACACAAGGCCACCAAATGAGAGAATGGAGAAAGTAAACTATTCTTCATACCTCTCACCCCCTATTTATAGCTTCCACTAGCCCACTAATTGGTCTCCCCAAATCAGCCCGTTATGGCTTACAAAACCTGAACAACCAACTAAAAAATCTTAAAACAGCGATTCCTCGAAACCGCTGAGCCAAATCTTTAATGTGACCACTCTATGGAAAGGGAATCATCATTTCCTTTCCAATAGCACAGATTTCAGCACCTGATTCGACCGAATTCGAAAGTTATGCCCTATACAAGACTGATAGGGGCAAAATGGTCACAAACAAAATTGGTAAAAATTATGGACATGTCTCACATCCCCATAAGCAACATGTTAAAATATGAGAATGATCCAACCCTCAGATAATTAAATAAAAATATTTTATGATCCTCCGACACGTAAAATGCGGGCTGTTACAAGTTATATATGGATGCAAATTTGGAAACATTTTTTCATCCATAACCTTCACACAACTACGAATAAAAGTGTAAAGCAACCAATTTTGGATCCAAATCCTACCATCCAAAACATCAACGCATCTAATCTTTCCCTATTCAATTTCTCCTAAGCCGGAAAAAGGATATCAAAGTGAAGAATTTTAACGTTCCTTTCTCTTATAAATATTCCAATTCCCGGCCTATAGTGAAATTTTACCTCAGTTTCCCAAAATACTCTAAAATAATCCCATTTGTAGACTGCAAAGGAGGCTTAAAATAAGCTCTATAACGTAAAAAGGGTTAATTAAGAACTTGCGCACACCGTCAACAAGGTATGGAAATAACATTTCCAAGGCTAAAACAACCTTTTCCTTATTGTCAATAACGTTTCTATAGCATCGTTGGCCCTATTGCACCACCAAAATGCACACACAAGCCATTAAAAAATCTTTCTCACGCCGTTCATGTGACCAAAAATATTTTTTTTCATAAAAATAAATTTCTACTTTAAAACTTCTTTTTTAAATTTTGAAAATTTTCTTTCAATGTTGTTTCACTTTCCAAATATGCACAAACTCCTGTATCCAAATCCATGTTTTCGCGCAAACCGAAATAAAAGAAAGTAAAACAGAAAAAATATGAAATTAAAAAGGATAAATCTGTTTTTCAAACAACGTTTGCAAAAAGTTTCAAAAATGTATTTTGTGGAAACTTAAATGATTCAAGTCACATATTGGCGAAAAAGAAGTCGGTCACGTGAAAAATGCGAAAACCGAAATCACACACAAACAAAAATAAATTTTAGCTTAACTAAGAATAGGTGAAAAATATACCTGAGATGAAGACAACGCAAAACCTGTCCTTCACTAAAATATATTCAACACATAATTTTTTTTCTTTCTAGCTCTAAAACAACTATTAGATAAGAAAATGAGATTTCATTCAAATAGACATGCGCGAATGACACAAATATTTCTAAACGTAGAAATCTCATCAAAAAGTCATGCAATTTCAAAGACTACAAACACTAATAGTTACAAGTACGAAGTACCAAAAAGCTAAGAACCAAATGTTGAAAAGAGGAAACAACAAAGATGACAACAAAACAACAACACCAAAACTGCCTATAAACTACGAGATGTCTTGCTTCGCCACTGGAGCTCAACCTATTTTTATTATCTTTGATTAATCATATCATGATACTAAAATGCTCAATCTCGTGTTACAAACGCTGCTGGTGTTGTTGGAGGTTTCCACATCGCCACCCCTTACAAAAGAGAATAAGAGATGACAAAAGAAACCTACCACACAAAGTTGCTCTTCACGGCGATTCACCTAACATTATCTAACGATAACATGCATAGGTGAAGATAACAAAAACAACTCCATGAATCAACACACAAGGACAAAAGGTTGAATCAAATATGATGCGGCACTAAATGATAGTTACGTCATCGATTAAGCAAAACATTAATTTCTGCATCATGAGGCAAATCTAGTCATAGCTTCCCATCTACAGAATAATGTGCTGAATTGGTCACACATCTACATGAGCAGTTTAAACATAGATTCCCAAACTCAAAAAGCGACATTAAGGAAAAGGAGATCTACTGCAAAATCTCTAAAACCAGTCAAACAAAAGACCATTCAAGTCCGTGTACAACATGCATGCCTCTAAAATCTTATCGATATTCTCCTCAGAAAAACCATCCAAAGATAACTTAATCTTCATCTCCAAAGCGACGATCGTCTTTAACAAAATCTATTCCAAAAAGATATAGAAAAGGCAGATGCAACACAACCAACAATCCTATACAAAGATCTTGAAGCAAGGGATCGATGCAAGTCCAACTGCTACAGCTAATTTTTCTCAGCCCTAAGGCAGTGAGACCTTATGCTTATTATGATCCGACCAAATGATCTTTCTCCCTAAGGATGAGACTAAAATGGTGCGAGTAAGGTCAGATAGTGTAAATAGGTATTATGAACTAAAAATGGTCGGGGAGAAGAAATTGAATTAGATCTTGAAGTAATAATGGGAGAGATCTAAAGCACAAACTAGCGCGAAAAAAGAGGAGATGAGGCAACAACAAAGAAAGGAAAGAAGGACAAGAATATGGTTCGACTAGATAAGGAAGGAAGGACGAAAGAAAGAAGTTAAGGGTGATTTGGACGCAACTTTTACGGTTGAGTCCTAGGTTCAAGTTGTACCAAAACTTATCAACTAGTTGACCACTATAGATATAACGCTAAATGGTCAAATGTCAAATGTGCTTTGGGAAAAGGTTGAAACTTGACCATATTAGGCCAGATTAAAATATTAATCATCCCGTGTCATCTTTTAGGATTTGACATGATCCTAAAAATACAGTTATCCTCATCATGGCGATATCAAAGACCGTAGTCAAACTTCGAACCGTCTCCAAAGATTCAAAGTAGTCTCAACAAAAAGGCTATGATCACACAACGAACAAATTTTCGAATAGAAAATCAGCTAGAAATCTGAAATAAAAATTAAAATGGATTTTCCCCTTACATAGCTGACAAATATATAAAAGATTTGCAAATCAAATACCCCAAAATCAAAAACAAAGATTTTGCTTAGTCTTTTCGAAGGAAAATTTAAAACTTTTCGAAATTGATTTATATATTGTAAACTAATTGTAGTAACCCGGATTTTGAGCGGCTTTGGTTATCGACGTAAGCTCGACGTCGATAACCAAAACATCGAAAAATCCCGGTAATTATTGAAAGAAATTAGAAGGTGAGAATATATAAGATAGAAACTTAGAATAGAAGAAGAAGAAGAACATACAACATCATCAGAGTAACACGAATCTCACAGCGGAACGAATAAAATATAACATAACTTTTGAAATACAAAGTTATAACTGTATATACATACCATTTCAGAGTACAACACATAACATCACAGTGGAATAAATAATAGCTATCGACTGCTGAAGCCTCCTGCTCCAAGCTCTTCAAGTATACCTGTAAATCCTGACTACTTGACTGCCCGTACAAATTTAGGCACCCAAGAGTTTAGGGAAAACAAAATAAACTCCGGGTCAGTCATGTGACTGGTGTGAATAAACTCAAATCATTTAAAACAGGTATATGATATCTCATAAGACCACGCCGTGAATACGGAATGGGTTTTTCCCTTATGAGATTCCAAATAACTTTGCAAAGCAATATCATTCTGATATTATAATAATGTCTAAATACAAATAAATATCAGTCTAGCAGAAACGCTTGCATCTCACGTTACTACCTATATAGTATACAATCAAAATCGCAAGCACGTATTGGATGATTGGATTTCCAACTATGACAAGGTATGGAACCACCTTCCGATCAGTGTACTCTAGGAACGATACACTGGAGTTCAACAAGAACATCTTGCAACTCAGCCACACATGGCCGACCACTCATTTCGCTTGAGTGTATCGAATGTACATCACCAACGGTTGGGATCAGCAACCGTTCCCGTATATATATATGGGACAGCATTGATAGAATTTAGAAACAAATGAATATTCTCTTAGATAGGTGATTATACACCCTACTTCGGTGCGACCGACTTAGCCATGTTGCCTGCCCGATTTCTGTCATTTACTGGTTGATGAGGCTAGAAGCTACGCTTTATCATTACATCAGATTTACTTCGAATGCTACATTGTCAAATCCATCAGAATCACTAATTGACGTCTACAACCATACATTACGTGTCAACTAAAAGAAGTTTCCTTCTCCGCTTCCACTCTTGGTATAGTTGAAGAAATCAATGTACGTGACCGTCTGGAAATACTATGTCAGACATCCATCTTCATTCACTTAGAATGTCACATCGTCATACCCGCCAAATCACAAATTGACTTATCCAAAAATAACACGGGTATACAGCTAAGAGAAACGAATTCCTCCGCCACCAAACGTGAATACGTTTGAACAGATCAACTTACGCGATCCATTGGATATACTCTGTCAGACCTTCGTCCATACAAGTTGTCCTGGGACTGGACAGACCGAAGGCACTATTCTGTAAACAGGATAGCCCTTGCATTTTAGTCCGTCTTCAATTATCTTTGGCATATATGATTCGCGACGCTTATGCCAATACAGAGTGGTTCTTTGGATAAAAATCAAACCGGTCTCTCCATATTAACAACGTTAAAATGGTCAAAACTTCGATAGTCTGTGATTTAACCATCAAAGAAAAACAAGTGTACAAACAACGGTATTATTCCCAGATGGAAATTATATCGAACAAACATCATTTAACATTAATCTCTTTAGTTCATTTATTTACTTATCTCCTGTTTCCCTATATTCTAAATTCTTATTTTCTTTTATCAGAAAACATTTCTGATTCTCGTTTTGAAAACATTTCCAAAACTCCTTTACGATCAAACCTTACCATTTCTTAGTTAAGAAGGAAGTCACTCAAGTTGGGGTATAATTACCTCTCAGACCTTAACTGAACAACGTTATAACTTCGAAATGGTCAAAGTTTATCTTTTAATCTTTAACAACTTCTTTACACATTTCTCGGATCCAATTTTACTAATCCACTTTTATATTGAAAACATTGGTTATAACGATAACGTTATAATCCCTACTTTCGAATTATCTAACTTTAATTATAACTTCTATTCTTATTAGTGAGTAATTAACCTAACACTTATTTATTTATAAATAAATAAATCTCTATTTAAAACACTGGAAAGTATAAGTACTTTCCCGAATTCGATATAATCGAATTTGCCGATTAACTCTCTTCGAGAAATTTCTATTTGATTAACTCTTCTTCGAATAACCTATATTCGATTAACTCCTTCTCGAATAAACGATATTCGATAATCTCTCTTCGAATAACTAGTATTCGATAACTCTTCCTTTCAAATATCCCATATTTGAAAATCTCACTTCGATTAAACTATAATCGATAACCCCCTTCGATGAAACTAACATCGATAACTCCTTTCGATGAAACTAACATCGATAACTTTAACTCGACTAACTTTAACTCGACTAACTTAACTTGACTCGACTAACTCGACTTACTTGGTTTGACCAATTCGATTCGATTAACTAGGCTCGACTAACTTGACTAACTTAACTCGACTTACTTGGTTCGACCGACCAGGTTTGACTAACCTGACCCATTTGGTTTGACTGACCAGGTTTGGCTAACCTGACCCATTTAGTTTGACCACTGGGCTTGACTACTTGGTTCGACCACTTGGTTTGACCATTTGGTTCGAATACCATATTCGACTAACTCCCCTCGATTCATTAAAACCGATTAACTCATCTCGATTGACTAAATCAATTAACTCCTATCGATTAACTAAATCGATAAACTCCTTTCAATTAACTAAGTTTGATTTACTCGACTCGACTGACCAGGTTCGACTAACTTGACCAGCTTGACTCGATTGGTTCGACTCGACCAGCTCGACTCGATTGGTTTGACTCGACCATCTTGACTCGATTGGTTCGACTAGCTTGACTAGTTTGGTTCGACTAGACCATCTTGACTCGATTGGTTCGACTAGCTTGACTAGTTTGGTTCGACTAGCTTGGTTTGACCACTTAACTAACTTGATTCGAATATTTATATCCGACTAACTAACTTTTCTTTTATTTCTATTTATTTTAACTTCGATTTATTTCCTAAATAGATTTCCTTTTGTATAATCTATTTATTTTCCTAAATAGATTTTCCTTTTGTATAATCTATTTATTTTCCTAAATAGATTTTCCTTTATAACTCTAATTATTTAATCCCTAATTAAATATTCTTTATTCTATTTATTTAATCTAAATAAACATTCCTTTATTTTATTTATTTATTTCTAAATAAATATCCTTTTATAAAATCCTTCGATTTTATAAATAGATTCATTTTCAATATAAATATTGAAAATCCCCTTTTCTACATTTTCAGTGTTTTCTATTGTTTTTAAACAACCAACTGTCAATGATCAATATCATCCAAACGTATACAATCAACAATAGATTATATATCACAGTATATATCACAATATACAAATAACAGTAAAATAAATGTTGAGGAATCCAGTCGGATTCCTCCAACCTGTTTCCCTGCATCCACCGATGTTAAACAACGTATATAACATCACTTGCATTTCTAATGAAATACACTGATAACAAAATCACCGTTTAATAACGATATATATATATATATGTAGATATATATATATATATATATATATATATATATATATATATATATATATATATATCCATACTGTTTTCAATCAATTATTTAACAGTCCAATCTACAGTCCAATTTAACAATACAACTTAACAGTCCAAATTAACAGTACATAACTAGCAGTCAAATACAGAAATAAAATACAATTTATATTAAAATATAAATTGAGGAGAGTTAGTGAGTTTTTACTCACTTTTGCGCGTTAACCGATAAATATCGGTTTGCGTTCCTTGATTCAGTCGAACAATTTATTTCTCCATAAATTGTAACGAGCTCGGATTGACTCGCGGTCAGTCCCATTGTGTAGTGCTTATCCATGCGATCCCAACGGATCTTGTTTTGTCCAATTCTGATATCGTATGGAAAAGTTGTACATTTCAGAAGTTTGAATAAAAGAATTCGATCATTAACATATAAAATAATAAATATTTAACCCTAAATTATGACTTCCAATCCATGTTTTAAACCGTTAATAAGGCTGCTTATTACCTCATTTCTTCTTCCAGTATTTTAAAAGCCATAGCCGATCATTTTAAAATACTTTCTATCTCCATCTGTATATTTAACTTTAAACTAAACTTAAATTAAATATTGATAGCTGGGCCATTACCATTTCCTTTTATTGGGCTTCAACAAACAAACCCGGCCCACTGCCATATTAACTCACGTACACCCTCTTCCCCAAATCATCAAACACAGGGACCCGATCCTTCACGAAATCCCACTTTCGAACCTCAGCAACTCCAATTTGCCTACCGCCACGCCCTAACCTCGTCGGAGCTCCTCCAACTGCTTCCCCGCGAAGAGCCCTCTCAATTGATATAGCCCCCTGCCTCGCGCGACATTCGATGCAACATCGAGCACCAGACCCTACCAAGTCGCGACAGGGAAAACTCCGGAATTTCCACAGATTCGAGCACCTGATGCGAGTAAATCCCTTGGTCCTTCTACTGATATCGGTTTCGTGAATCACAGCTTCACTTCTCCCCTAAATCTCCATCCAACTACAGACCGTCCTTGCTTCGACCCTGCCTCCGCTAGTTCAGACGACCCACCCAAGAACCAGACAACCGCTCCTGTAACTCGCTGCTAACCACGACTTCCAGGTGGCCACGAGTTCGATCGAAGCTGAGAACGACGGAAAACAGTAGGAACAGAATTCCTATTTTGATTTTCAGAAGAGATAATTTTTTTCTTTTTGTTCTTCGAACGATTTTGTGTTTTGAGCATTTACTGGCGGCTTGGAATTAGGTTTTAGAGTGTTTAGTCGAGGTGTATTTATATAGAAAGGAAATCAGATATTTTGGTATGGTATTCACGGTTGTTTGAAGTCCACGTACCCTTTTAGGGAGTTGTATAGTTGTTGGACCATACATCTGTATGAATAGAAGTGCTTGTACGATTCCTTAGTGATGAAGCTAGCTAGTAAGATATTTCCTTTCTTATTTTCTTTTCTTCGGTTAGCTGTAGCGTCGTAGACTATAGGTTGCAAGATACTCTGCATTTATACTTTACATAGCTACCTGTATGTAAAGATGTATCACATTTTCATGTTCCTTGGCGAGGACAGAAATAAAAATACCATCGTGACGAGCGAGGTGTCCCGACTCCAGAAATATAATAATATCGGTAGGTGGACTCATATTTTGAAACTTCAAAATGTTGATTTTAGGGTGCGAAATACTTCAAACAAAAAGTCGCTTATTAAATAAATTAAAAATTACAGTAAAATTCTAAAAATTAAATTATCACTATATCCCAAAAGGACCTTGTCTAAATTCAAACCCGATCTCTAGTTATATCGAATAAACCATTACGGTCGATAAACGATTCTATAGCGACTATTTTAAAATTTGATTTGGACATATCTCAAAATCTACACGACGAAATCCCGATTTTTCTCTTCCACTAGAAAGATATACTCCACCAGCTCCACACGTTTCTTGCTTCACAGAAATCCGGCTTAAAACGAATCTTGTACATTCAGTTGAAGTTCAAATCGCCAAATAGCGAACTACCGCGTCGTTACGCGCTCGAATTTAATTGTATTATAATTCTACGTTTCAAACTGACGTCGATTGAATATATTCGTCAGTATAATTCAACTCTAAGCTGAATTACATCTTAGGGATGACCCCGTTCACAGAATATTGTGATTTTCAATATTTTTGATTATTTCGACATTATAATATATTTTATTATATTATAAATTATTAATTAAATATTCAATATTATTTAATTCACGTTCTCGATATCGATAAATCGATATTTAATAATTAAATAAATAAATTATTCAACAGCTAAAATGCGGGTTACTACACTAATGGTTTCATATTATAATCCATTTTATTATTTATATTCCATTTTATATTACTAACATGAAATCCTTTTCCTGTTACAAAGCGCCGGAATTTTAAAATCTCGAAAGGTCAGTTGTGATAATTTCGATGAATCATCCAAAATATATAAAAAGAGGAACACTAAAAATCACAAGGAATGGGTGTTAATTATTTTTAAGTTTTGAGGCATATTCCTCGTTATTTCCTATTCCCTTCTTTTTACCAACTGGATTATTTATTAAAATTACGCAAAACTTAAACAATTCTGAAACGCAAATTGATTTTCAAAACCATGTTTTTATAAAAGTTTTTTTTGACTTTCGAAATCCATTTTATTTTTCCAAATAGATTTTAAAATGGGAATTCCTTCGAATATAAGACCAGGGACTCAAATGAATATATCTAACAAAAGAATATCCAATATTTTAACGAAATATCGAATGGATATACATCGTACTTATATTTCCTGACAGATTGACATATTCACTTGAATTTCCCATGTCAAACCAAGAAAAGTCATTGAATGGAACACCAACGAAACCAAAAACCAGAAATCGCGACTATCTTAGTTATAACAAGATTTCCGTCCAGTCTCCCAAATCCATGGGATTCACCATATGTCATCATCATGCTCTTCACAATGAAATCGCCAACGTACTGTGGGGTAAGACAGAATTGTTTGGAAACTCAAACTCAAAATATTTCAAACTCTTAGTCGCTTACGGCCCATATTACATAAATAGGCCCAAGACTATTTCATCATCGAAATAACTTAAAGTTGAGTAATAAAGATGAAGAAAATAGAAGAGAAAGTTGAATACATTCTCTTGCGAGTTCTAATTTAACTAATTCTTTTGATCATCTAACCTAAGCTCTGATACCAAATGTAACACCCAAAAAATCAGAACTCAAACCCATCCAAGCATAGGGCATGTAAATTTGGTTCCTACAAATAGAAGAGCATGAGAATAGTATGATAAAGTAACTCACAATGGAAACAAAAATAGGATAAACTAGTATCAACTCGGGTAACTACCTTATAAGAGTAAGTCACCCACCAATACCGAGCATGAGAGAGAACAAGAACCGAAAACTAAACTTAAACACATGTGAAAACCTGAACTTCTCGAGATAACCTGGAAGTCGTAATGAGGAGAGGGGTCAGAACAATAAGTTCTGGTGAGCAGAAATAGTATAATACGATCTGCAATACACATATGTATCTCGTTTGGTTCAACCAGAGACATATGTCTATCAAGGCTAGTAATTCTAACCTAAACTTGTAAACACATAACACTAACTACCCTACCTAAGGTAGCATTCCCAAATGATAACGATACTGAGATAGAACTTTTATGCATAATTATGGAGCCTTTAAACCATCATTCAAGCAGCTTCCAAAAACTAAGAAGTGGGCTCTCAACTACTCGCTTTTCATACGGAGGTTAATTATTTCTATATAGCCACTTGAAGCCTCACTATCAGTGATAGGTAAGGGTGAATCCTTTTGATCACTTAAGATCCAAGGCGCACCTGTCGGTCACTTAATACCTTTTCGACAATTTGTCCTACACTAATATAAACTAGAGGACACTAGCTACAAGTTCTACTAATTTAGGGCTTCCGTCATTCACGCAAGTAAACTCATGCCCCGCATAAGGCGAGAGATAGTAAGCAGTCACTTTATACTAATCAAATATGTAGACGTAGTACGCCATTTAAGACCCCCTATGGTGGACCCCTCGTTACCATCTAGCTGACCTTATTAGGATAATCCCCTAGTCACTTAATACTCCCCTCTTAGGATAGTCTAACCTATGGTACCTCCATAGTGGTCATTAAAACCCTATTCTCGGGTGGACCCTTGACCCTAGTCAATTAATACCCAAGTGAAGTGAACTAATTGTGGAGATTATCAAGCTCGTACCCAATTAGCCTTTAATGCTTTCATTTAGGGAAGGTGGGCTACACGATCACTTAATACCGTTTTAAAGGTGGATCTAACCACTTAAGACCTTAATTCCCAAAGCAGGCCACGCTATTGAGTTATTTCCGTTTTGGTTTCTTCTTCCGAACGGGAGGAGGGCCTTACAACCACTTAAGACCTCACTAATGAAGCAAACCTTAAATTTGGAAAAAATCAATGTATGCAAACTAACTATCGTCAAGGGTTCCTATTGTCAATGATGTCTCACATTGGATGGGCATATATTCAACTGCTGGAAAGTGAAGACTTCTGTCGAATAAGGCAATTGACCTCGCATCATTTACCTCTTAAGTCCAATTCTAATTGTTAATTATATCAATTCTAGATTAACTAGAATAGAATAAGTAAAACCTATACCTTTCCTATCCTAGGATGTTTAATTAATTGTTTATGTTACTACCATATTCAACACTAAAATCTGCTGTCGGTGCAGGGTTATCGGACCACAACTAGCTCAAAAGAATGATTCGGAAGCAAGAAACCGACAACAAGCTAGTAAGACAATTAAGACTGAAAGCATCAAAGTGATAAATTGGTCAATAGGCTATCGGCACCAACATAAGGGAGGAAAGTTTGGTACCGATACAAAAGGTGACAACGGCAATGCAGTGCCGACACTAAAGGCCATCAACATGGGTTCAATTTTGAAAGCATAACGTGTGAAGTTGGAGAAAAGCAAAGAAGGGTAAGAGCCGGAAGCCTATGACCTGAGACCCAAAACCAGAAGAGAATCCTATATTGTTCAAATCACGACAAGAAGCTTAAAGCCAGGCAGAGTAAAACAAAGTGTTGTTAGCACTAATTAACTTAGTGTCGATACAGAAGGAGATAAAGGTGTCAAGATCAAAGATAACACTCTGAAGGCTATCTGTCAGAGTCAAAGATTGTCGAACACCGAGACACAACATCTAAAACCATCAGTATATGTACCAAGAGCATGCTTCTGCAAGATTGAAACCAATTTTATGGACTCATCGAAGTAAACCAAAGATTATGAGAAGAAGAACTATCTACACTAACTAGCTTAGTGTCGGCACCGAAAGAGATAACAGTTCCGAAGTCACAAGAAATGAAAGCCCAATGACAAGACTTTAAAGGCTCGAAGCTAAAACCAGAGCTTGTTGTCGGAGACCGAAAGTTGTTTCAGAAGCTATCTATACCAAAGAACTTGGCATCGATACACATGAAAAGCAGCATCAAGATTGAGCTCCTAATGCCGAAACCAAAGATCTGAAAGCCAGATGGGACACGGTGACATTACCAAATGGAAAGAAAGGCAGCCAAAACCACTACTATCGGAGCCGAGAGTGTATAGCGGCCGAAAGCCATTACCGCATCCGAAAGGGGCTTCTGCAGAGCCGATGGAAATAGAGGGCCCAATTTGCCTATAAATCAGACCCTAAGGGTCACATTTTAGGGGGCTTCTCTCATTCTTAATTCTTGTAATCATTTTCTTAGAGAGTAAACCTTAATTTCTAAATTGATTTGGGGATTTACTTAGAAATTTCTATGTATTCAACAAAGTGATCAATAAAGAGAGAATCAACACTCAAGATTAATTTCAAGAATTTTCTTAATGCTCATGCTAATGATTTCTTCAATGCTTCCCTATGAAAGTTCTTCCTACATAAATCAAACTACCCAACATACCTTCTACAAGCTGTTTAGCCTTCTAAATTGCATTGTGCTTAGGGATCCCTCGTCCCAAGGTAACTGTTGTTTTTTTAGTCTCGTAAGCATGATACTCACCCCTTGAGGGAAGAGTAACTAATCTCGGGCTCTAAACCTTGATATTTAGGAAGTATGAACTAACTCAAGCTTTTAGAAGCTAAATCACCCCTTTAATTCCCCTAGGTCCACTTCCATAGACCAAATTCCGGTGTTGATGAAAAATATCGTTAACATTTTGGTGCTAGAAGGAAGGCCTGAACCTCTGATCTTGTGGTTAACAGCCACATTTTTAATTGTATTGTTCCGTCCTAGTTTGGGCTAAGTTTTGAAGAAGCAAAACTATTGGCATAGGGTCCCAAGAAGAATCTTCCGGGCCTCAAATGGCTATATCAGATATTACTGACCCGAGAGTGAATGAAGAGCAATGGTTAAGGATGAAGGTTATGAGAATCATCAATTGGAAAAAGAAAATGGAGCAATATGATCCTGATTGTTCGAGCGACAAACCTTTTACATAGAACAAATATCAACCTATGTTCTAAGTGGTTCTAAATCAAAGGAGCATAACTTAATCCCTCATATAAGGAAAACCATCCATAAACAAACCGAAGGAACAAAATTCGAATAAGGAACAATGAGAGACTCCAACCGCCTAACATCTAAATGGACTAAAAGGATAGCACTTTAGTCTTGAGACACTTTGAAAAGAGGGATCGAAGATATGAATGAGGCAATAAGGCCAAGTAATAAAAGGGCTAAGTTCCAATGAAAAAGAGAAAACTTTAAGTCAAGGCTACCAAAAGAATGTCGCCTTACCGCCTCAATGGAAAATATCTACTTTCTAACCATACATGAGCTTAATTTCTGGCCATCTGCAAAGAAGAAGCCCAAGTACGAAAGGAAATTGGGAGGGCTTTATTGCCACTATCAAATGATTTATGGACATGAAACAACCTATTGTAGGGTGCTTGAAGAGATGATTACCAAATTCTACAATTGTTAACCGACCTTTTGGCCCGGTTCCTAAAAGTACACAAGACATGCTCGACTCAACATATCGCATGATATTAAAGCCCGAAGTGTCGCCAAGGAGTTAAGGAAACAAGCCAGGAAGGGGTTGCGCAGACAGGAACCTCATCGCTCCTTAAAACATTGCCAAACCAATGCCTCAACCTCCAAAAATCCTCAGGTCCTACTGACCTCGACTCCTCTAGACTCGTTCTAGAATCCCCCATACCCTTCGGATTACGAAATTCGTACCCCTTAGGTTACGAAATTCATACCCCACCGGGTACGAAATTCGTACGCCACCGAGTATGAATTTCGTACCCCTTGGGTTACAAAATTCATACCCCACCGAGGGGTATGAGTTTTCTAGAAGTGACGAGGGGGTCCGAGCTTTTGGTGGCCTGCATTATGGGATTTGAGGTTTACTGTTGTGGTCCCTTACTCCTACCTAACCACTCTACTATAAATACCCCCAAGCTCACGCTTTAAGGGGGTTGGAATTTAATTGATTTGGGAAATCTTGAGAGCTCCAAGTGACCTCTTTAATGGCATCCATGCTTTGAGGAAGAAGAAGGGAAAAAGTGTCTTTTTCCAAATATTCATATATGACAAGTATGACCTCAAATTACATAGAAATGAAGTAAAGGGATGTCATGTAATGGTTTAAAGCTTGTAACACTTTATTGTCAATAAAATATCGATAACTCTTCCAAAGTGGACGTAGTCCCCTCACGAGACTGAACCACTATAAATCTCTTGTGTCATGTACTGCTTTCTGCACCTATATTTTCATGCGAAACTATAATTCTTAAGTAATTAGAATCTTGGGATTCTACGACATATTTTGCCATCAACATTTTGGTGCTTTCACTGAGAACTCAGATTTATATCTTTGTCACACATCTCGACTCCGACGTGCTTTAGGTTTCTTCTCTAACCTACCGCCAAATCTGCTTACGATGGCAAAGCGACTAAAGAATGCAGTGATCAGCTCTTCTATTGCAGCCGAAGCTAGAACATCTCAGCATCCTCAGCTAGAGGATATCCCGGCTGAAATCGATACCCTTCCTCATGTGGACCCCTAAGCTCCTGCAATACAAGCATAGATCCATGCACTTGATGAAAGATATGAGAGTATGGCTCTCGAGCTAAATCAGGTGTTGAGAAATCATATCGACCTTATGCGCCAACTCCAAGAAAGTGAACGCAACGTAGCTCGACTTCAGCTTGCTTAGAACAAAGTCCGACCACAGCGTACTACCTCGAAGAGGTTTAGCCTCATCAACATTGTTGTCGTCCGTTCCAACACTCATACCAACGACAATGGAAATGGTGACCGAACTACCGTCACTTATAGAGAGGGATCACCGTATCGTGAACGTTCTTGACTGATTATCAATGACGAGCCAGGTTCGAGTAACATACCTGCTCCTTGACAGAACTCAATTGTCGCCGCTCAGAATCAGGGGCCTACTCTCCTAGCAGACTCAAGTTCTTCCGGATCAAGAGGCACACCAACCTGTTTAGCCTCACCACCCATATCAAAACCAGACTATCGACATTGATGACATGGAAGAGGACGATCCCGATGTGCATCACAGAAGGCATCGACGAAACCTAAAATCCCGGAGTTCAAAAAAACCAATGGATTCTGCCGGAAGACCCCCATCCAACATATCTCCCCGACATGGTTCAAAGGATCGAAAGGAATGTACGCGGGAATGCCAACGGCTCGTGGGAAACCCACTTAAGGTGTAATCCCTTCACTAGGATCGCGCATGAAGCCAAGTGGCCCCGACATTTTAGCATGCCACAAGTGGCCCTCTATGATGACACAACCGTTCCTTATGCCTTCCTAAACCGTTATGAATGGCAAATGGACTCCAGTCAGGCCACTGACCTAGTTAAATTCAAGTGCTTCCTAGTCTTCTTATCAGGCACATCTTTGCTTTGGTTTTCTCGCCTTCCACTCCATTCTGTCAATAACTTTGGTCAACTGGCCATGGAGTTGGTTAAGCAATTGAGAATGCACGTCCCAACTCCGAAGAGCGCCCTGACTCTGTCTAAACTTTACCAAGGACCCGCAGAGTCATTTAAGAGATACCTCTCGCAATTTAATACCGCCCTTGCTAAGGTTGACGACCCAAAGCCTCGTACCATACTTTTCCATCTTGCAAATGGTGTCCTTCCTACTTCTGAATTCGGGGCCTGGACCGATAGGAAACAACCAAAGAGTCTTGATGCTTTCTACGAAAAGGCCGGACAATTCTTGTGCCAAGAAGAAGCAAGACATAATCGAACTTCTCAGACCTACCATCCTAATGATCCACATGCCAACACCATCGACGAGAGCTTCAAAGAGAAATAGATCGGGGATCCCTCCGACAAAGGTAAAGGAGCAGTTCCCTACAAACCAAGGTCGAACGGTAGCAGACAATGAGGCCGCAACAACAACCAGGTTCTAGTAGATCCCAAGAAGCCCGGTCGCCACCAAGCATACGGGACCTACACTCCACTGAATGAAGACTTGGAGATGATCTACTTAGAAATGTGTAATACGCTCCACTATAAGAAACCAAATTCTAGGGAGTCCACTGACCGTGAGAAGAACTTCAGCAGGTACTGTCGATACCACGACATGTATGGGCACAATACCAATGATTGTCATCAACTCAAGGACGCAGTCGACAAGCTCATCTGCGAGAAGCGACTTGAGCAGTACATTCAAGACCCTCTTCCTCCCAAAGCAATGAAGCTTGCTCTACCCTGGATGAATCCATCCCGCCAAACTTCAGAAAACGATGCGAGACGACATCATCTTCCATGAAATATAATCAATGATAATTGAGATCCAAACCACAGACCATCTCGTGATCACAACTCAGATCGGCTCTTCTTCTGTCCAAAGAGCATTGATCGATTTGGGAAACTCAGTCAACATCATCTTCAAAGCGGCCTACGATCAAATGTGGTTGGAGACCCAGGACATGAAACGATGCAATGTCACGATCCACTGCTTCAACCGATCTTCCAATCACCCAGTGGGCATGGTCGACCTGCCTGTCGAACTAGGAGACGGGGATCAGAGCCGGGTCTGAATCCTTACTTTCATGGTTATCAATACCACCTCTCCCTATAATGTCTTCTTTTGACGTACCTTCATTATAGAATTATGAGTCTACATTTCACCATAGTCTCTCCTAATGAAGTTCCCGAAAGAGAATGGGATCGACACGGTTAAAGGTGACCAAGCAGCTGCTCGAAATTGTTACGCAACAGAATGGAAGAACGCACGCAATAAGGAAAAAGGCAAGATCGTGACTTTGCCTTCTTGCGTCAACACCATCTCCGCATGGTAATCAAAGTCGTTTGAGTCATGGCTCAGGTGCCACTGCCATCTTTCCGGCAATCTCGATCCAAGGGAGGACGAAGAGCCTGACTACGAGAGGGCTAACCCAGTTGAACCTGCTGTGGATGTTCCGATCAGCCCAGATGACCCGTCAAAGGTCTTGAAAATCGGATTGTAACTTCGCCCCACAATAAAAGAAGATCTTGTGGATTTCTTAAGGATCAATCTAGATGTGTTCACTTGGACCCACTCGGACATGCGGGGAATCAATCGTTTGCCATCATTTAACTCTCGACCCCTCACTACCTCCGGTCAAATAGAAATGCTGATTCATGGGAACCGAAAGATCCAACACACTCAAGGAAGAGGTGGACAGGCTACTCAACAACAACTTCATCTGCAAAGCCGATTACCCGAATAGATCTCCAAACCGGTTCTGGTCAAAAAAGAAAACGGCAAGTTGAGAATGTGCGTCAACTTCTCGGACTTGAACAAGGCAAGCCCTAAAGACATCGTCCCATTTCCGAAGATCAACCGTCTTGTTGAATTGACTATCGGATACCAACTCTTATACTTCATGGCTACTTACTCAGGCAACAACTAAATTCTGATGTATCTTCCTGACCAAGATCACACCTCTTTCATAACCGACCTTGGGCTCTATTTCAATCTGTCATGCCTTTTGGTCTCTAGAACATGGGAGCCACTTATCAACGAATGGTTAACCGCCTCTTTGAGATCCAGATTGGAAAATCCCTGGAGGTATACGTGGATGATACGCTGGTAAATTCTGTTGTATGGTAGTTGTTGTTACTATAGGAGGGGTATTTTTTAGGTGATTGGTCCCTCTTATTGAAGGGATGTGCCATTGTGTACGCAGTGCTTTCTTATCATTGTGTGGCTATGTTGTTATGCAAATTTGCAGTTTGTCATGTGAAGCTATGTTATGTTGTTGTACTTGTTACAGCTAGTAATTTTTGTTTAGGCTTACCTTTAGTTTAGTGTAGATTATTCATTATGAGATCTGTTTGCATTGGCAATGTTATTAGTCTCCCTGTGTAGAGTGTAATATGTTTGTAGTCTAGATAATTTTGCTTAGCTCCAGCTCTGTAAATTAGATTAGTTCCAGTGGACGGTCCACTATAAAAACCGTGTAGTGGACAGTCTACCTTAAAAACCGATTGTAGTGGATTGACAATTTGTCATTCTCTTATACTTTTTGTAAGTATTATTTTTTATAATAAGTGTTACGGATCACTATAAGAATCGGTCAACCTTGCCAAAACAATAAAAATATTTACGATGATTAGTGATGAAAAAATCTCTTGTAGTATTGAGAATTTTAACATATGCATTTGCTATAGTGTAAGCACATATTAGGTTTGTTCTCTAACAATAGTGTTATATGCAGTTGTTATGGAAGATCTTCCATAATTTTAAATGAAATAACTTTGTGTTTGCTTGCTTATGATAATCCGTAGTAATCTGAAGTTGTGGTAGCATTAACTAATCAAAATTTAGAGTTTAGAACACATTTACAAAATCATGGTACTGGATCCCCTTATAATAAAACATAATTATATTTAGCAAACTATTTAAAATATAAATTATAAAATGTGTTTTATTTATGTGAACCCCTTGAAGATTTTTTGGCCCTATCTGACAAGTGTTGCATATGATCGTTATATGGATTTTTTTTTTCACAAAACAGATATCTATATTCATTTGATACTGCATTTGTTGATTTTTCCCATTATTGGACAAGCTACCAACACAACAAAGTAATCACATTTTATAAATCATTTCAGTTGAAATGGTTCACAAAATTTCAGTGACACTTCTTTTTTGTTCCTTGTGTGCACACATTTGTGTACGATACAATGAGTAAAGAGAAATGCAACTAAATTTTTTGTTGAATCGTTTAACTTGAAATGATTTATAAGATATAATCACGTTACTATATTTGTAATAGGAAGTAAGATGATCGACTATCAAAGTAAAACATAATAAACAAAAAAAATGAAGTGGTTATTTGAATTTTCTACAATGGTGAAGGGTTGTAAATGAATCCAACAAGACTTTATTAGAAATTATAAAATATTTTAGTTGTAAAAATAGAAACTATAAAATGTGTTTTATTTATGTGAACCCCTTAGAGATTTTTAGGCCTACTTGATAAGTGTTGTACATGATCGTTATATAAATATTCGTTTTCCACAAAACGGACATCTATATTCATCTTTTACAATATTTGTTGGATTTGTCTCAGTATTAAACAAGTTACAAAGACAATAAAGCAACAACGTTTTATAAATCATTTCAATTTAAACAGTTCACAAAATTTCTATGGCACTTCCTTTTTGTTCCTTGTGTACACGCATTTGTGACGATACAAGGAGTAAAGGGAAATGCCATGGAAATTTTATCAAATCGTTTAACCTGAAATGGTACATAAAATGTAGCTGCATTATTTGTAATGGAAAATAGGATGATCGGGCACTAAAGTAAAAAAAACAATAAATAAAACAAAAGTAGTTATTTGAAGTGAAGTATTTACTTGAATTTTCAAACATAATTTTCCAAATTAGAAAAAATGTTTGATTATTTTCTCCGTCGTAGTTGGATGCATGAAGTCCGAACTTGTAGGAATGATCGATAAAGGAACATTTCTGTAACAGTATACATGTATTTATTAGATTCGCTAAACCTAATAATTGAAATAACGAAGAAATTCATTGTCCGTGTGGTAAGTGAAAATATTTTAAGCATTGAAAACTAGATATAGTAGAAGTACATTTGTATAAATTTGCTTTTGCGTTGAATTATTATGTACGAGATCGTCATGGAGAAATTGTTGTACCTACACCTAATCCTGTATTGTCAGAGGACGATAATATTATGACGAATCCAAAAGAAAATATGGTGTAAGATGCAGCACAATCAATATTTCCTTCCATTGACCAAAGCGACGATGAAAACGAAAATGTAGTAGAATCGACTGTAGAAGCTAAAAAGTCTATGATTTATTGGATTCTACTAAGACGCCATTATGGGATGGTTATAAAAGAAGAACCGAATTACCTGTAACCGCCGAATACATTACTATGAAATCAAAATTCAATCTTACAAAAGCTAAACATTACCAGTTGTACAAGCTGCAAAACGATATATGCCACCTAATAATTCGATGAATGATAGTCGTTATAAATTAAAAAAGCTTATGTCTGCTTTTGGACTGTCGTACCAAAAGATATATACATGTATAAAAGGTTGCATGTTGTATTGGAAAGACGATGTTGACCTTATAAAATGCAGAATTTGTAACGAGGAAGAATACAAATCAAGAAAAAAGATGGGAAAAGAAATTCCATGTAACACCCCACATTTTTCTAAGCCCAAATTTCGAAAAAATTGAAACTCAAACCCATCCAAGCATGAAGCATGTAAATCTAGTACCTACAAATACAAAAGCATAAGCATAATCAAAGTTTGATAAAATAATTCACAGCGGAAACGAAAATAGGATAAACTAGAATCAACTCAGGTAACTACCTTATAAGAGTAAGTCACCCTGTGACGACCCGAGCTTCCCCGTGGAGGAAAGCCCGGATTGAGTTGAGAACACGACAGATCATAAGACAAACAGAAGAACATTTCATTTTTATTACAATAATTACATCAGCATACAAGAATATACAGAGTATGAATGAATATTATACATCATAAAATATCAGAAATTTAAATACTTTACTACAGCGGAAAAATAATACAAAACACAACTGAAGGAGATATACGGATATAGAGCTTTTCGAATATCATTCCAGCTGTAAACCAGGATCCTGTGAATATAAATCTGCAAAACCAAAACTGCTAGCTGCCCGTGTGGAAAATAAGGGCACCCAGAGTATAGGTTAAAACAATAAACTCCAGGTCAGTCATGTGACTGGTGTGAGAACTAAAATAGATATTAATCTTTATTTTAAAGTTAGGTAAATCTAGGGACTACACCGTATAACACGGAACGGGTTTCCTCCCAAGAATACCAATGCATAAAACAAACAGCGCAATGCTAAATAAAGAACAATGAAGCTAGGGTTTTACCTTATAATAGCCAAATAATGCTTGATACGTGAAATTTCATATTTTATTATTACTATAAGTGTATAGTATCAAAACAATTTCAATCATAAGTAATAATCATAGACGGCATAAGTGCCCCATCCCACTATGTCGTGATATATAGGATTACAACTAGAACTGAAATGTCGTATTGGAAGTTAGATTCCATCTGTGAACTAAGGCAAGGGATCGTCCTTACCGCTTCGAGATGCTCTAGATCGTGTCTTAGGTCAGAGCTTGAGTGACCTTTGGATCGTCAGGGGCGGTCCACATGGAGTGGATTAAAATGCCTGAACACTGCGTTTTCCCGCCCTATGGGGCGTTTATTTGGTCTGCATAAAGGCCATCCATCGGCTCCACAAAGACCGAAATAACCGAGGCGCCTCGCATTCCAACAACCACATGAGTCAAACTTGTCAGGGCTTGTAAAATCACTGATACCACTCTTATCTAGAAGGAAACGCATGTCCTCCCTGAGGTCCTCTCCCATTTCAGGTTCACACCGGGGTGTGAGGCTCGTGAATTAATGCTACAAAAAGCTATGATATATTAAAGTTGTGCTTTGATCATCAACCACAAGAATTTGCTTTTCAACAGAAGCTTGATCATTTGCATCTCAACATGCCACATAGGCAATTCACGCAATGCGACTGATGTCTATCGATATATAACCTCTGAGCTCGTAAGTCTCAGAGAAGGGTGTTGAACAAGAGAATAAATTCTCCACTGCCAAACAGATATATATTTAATAAAGATCGATCAACACTGAATAAAATCCAATGTTAGACACACAGTCCATTTACAAGTCTGTTCTGAGTCTGAACGAAACCGGTGGCACCTTATTCCTCATCCCGTATGTCCAATGCAGGAGAGAGGCCCTCGCATATCCGTCGATCTCCAAGTATGTCTGGACGATCACCACTTATTACCTCGTCTTGGGTGTACAGCCCAATCAAGACATCAGTAATCATCCAAACGATGTGAAGATCTCTGGTCTTCGACCACCGTCTTCATCCTCGACATATCGTCGAATCAGTTATTCAGAATGGGATAAACCCGGTCTTTCTGAATAAATCGCGTATATAATAAACAAGTGCTATAAAAACACAACATACGCCTCATTCCAATCCAGAATATTCCTTTATTCAAATATTCTTATACTTTGGGAAAGGTTCCCATTAATTTTATCAAGGATAAATTCTTTAAATTTATTCTTTAAATTTCTTTTGGATTCAATCCATACCAAATCATGGTTTATCCAAACTAGTCAGGATTAGCGAACCTTACCGGAGTAATCATTTTTTTTAATTTCCCAATCCCAGCCTATTCATCCCATGAAGTAAAACTGGTAATACTTAATATCTAACACCACGGTGTTATCAGTAAAATTAATTACCATTTTACGTTCAAATCTAATTAAAGATTTACCCATCGCTTGGAGCAAAATTGGTGATACTCCATTCTCGACCATTTCTTGAATTTGATAATTTTAGTTATCAAATTCACCTTTCAATCTATTTAAAGATTCATTAAAACTCTAATTCAATTTTAATTTCCAAAAATCATTACTTAATGATTATTCAAATCCAGGAAATAAATCCTGTATTTAACTGGGTTGAAGAACTAATGTCATTTAAAACACAGTTCACGATAAACCCAAAATCACATTCCACTAATTATGGAATCTTCACGGAAAATAGATCAATATATATAATCGATATAAACTTCCATATCCGACTAATAATATAAATGGAATAACGGCAAAGCCTTTTAAATTCCATATATATTAGCAATCTTCCTCAACAGAAATTCACTTCGATTATTACCAAATCGAATTCTATTCCATTCCAATTTATTTTATTAAATTGGAAAACTTTACTTTGGAAAATCTCCTTTAAATCTTAACAAAAGATTTATAAATTCCAAATCACATTTCATTGTAAATCGGGTTAAAGAAGAATGTCGTTAAAAACACAGTTCGTGATAAACCCAATTCACATTCCATTTTATTCCAATTATTAAATATTATTGGAAACTCTAACAATCTTAATTAAAAGATTTATTCTCTTCACATAGGGTTCAAGAACAGTGTTACTAAAGATACCGTTTACGACAAACCCGAAATCTCATTTGATATTAAATACACGACTCTGAATAGAAAATATATCGGCTTATATTCAATATGAAATACTACAACTAACAAATATCGTATTGGAAATAACGATATAAATATATCTTTTAAATTTCCATAACAATATCTGTATAATCACGAAATCCAACATCGAAATAATCCAAAGACAATTTCAATTCAAATCCATTTCCAATTTATATATTGGAAATTCCGGTTATTTTTAAAACCATTTCAAATCCAATTTATTAATTTTGAAAATAATTGGATTATAATTCTAGTTCAAAACTAGTTCATTTCGATAAAAATCTATTTTTATCTTTTCAAATATGGAATTTTTCATCCCAATTCTTTCCAAATCATTTCTTATGATTTTACACAAGTTATTAATATTTTTAATAATTTTATCAAGCCCCGTACAGTCGATTTCCATAAACGGCCATCGAACTGCACTTACAACGACCTTTTACAAATTTAATTTGAAAATAATTCCAAATCCAACTGCTAGATTTCTAATTTCTTGTATTCGTTAGAAAGCTCTTTTCGATACGAACCCAACGTTTCCGGTTTTAGGAGAATCCGACGGTCGGATCTCCCGTAATGTCTATTCAAAGTCAATGGTCGACATTCGCAAACTACCGCTGCGCGGCGCGTTCTATCCAGGCCATTATATATAGATAATATATATATTATGTATATTTCGTCGATTTCCATTTAAAACACATTTTATAAATCGTTTTTTAATTCGTTTTCAAAACGATTTCAACTTCATATTCAATTTCAAATCAAAATTGAATATTCCATATCATCGATATATAAATGATAGTATTTTCAAAACATTATATTTTGAAATCAATTCTTTTTCGATATTCATTATAAAAATGAATAAAATCGATATAAATATCATTCACGTCAAAATGGCGTTAATCTAATAAACACGGCTTTATATATTTAAATATATTCATGTCCATCCCAAATCGGACATCAAAATCATATTTTGATTCTTTTCTGAATATTATTTGAAAATATTAGTTATTTTAAAATAATCGTTATTTTAAAATATTCATTCTTTCTGAACTGGAATTAGACACAGTCAATTACCATATAATTTGATTATATGGATTTCATACCATTCATGTATATCACAATAATCAAACACAGTCAACCATCATCCAGAGTGCATTCTACACTGCATAAGCATTAAATATAAATATTTAACGCTTACAACAGCCTATCAATCAATCGATCGACATACAGCTAATTATTGGGGCTAGTGTATTTCATATATGACATACAGCTAATTATAATTTTAACAATAAAATATTTTACTCCATTCCACATCACACAATCAATTTTCACAACACAATCAAACAACCAAACAAGTCGTCCATGGTCTGTGGACGATGGGTGTCTGCTGCTGCTAAGCACCGTCTGCATCCTAATATATATTTTAACTAGAAAATAAAATAAAAGTGAGGAGTTCTCACATTTGGGTTCCACTCCGTCATTCTCTATTTCTGAACGGTTTGGATTTGCCTAAAATTCCAATGCGATCTTTTCCACGCTGTTTATAGTAAAAATCATATTTTTATTTCAATTCTAAAAATTATATTTTTACTTCGCTAAAAATTATATTTTTAATACTTTACATATATAAAAATCATATTTTTAATGTCGCTACATGTACATAAAAAACATATTTTTATAATGCTACTACATAGGCAAAAATCATATTTTTAACACGATGTTTACATTATAAAAATCACATTTTTATATGGCTACTACATATATAAAAATCGGATTTTTAGTCAACTAATAATTATTTCTTTGTATGACCATTTTATAAATAACATATATAATCTAAAAATCATATTTTTATCTTTCTAAAAACAATTCCATGCCATACAGTAGTAGTTAATAATCATATTTTTAATCTTGCCAAAAATATTTCCTTCCTACGATAAAAATCATATTTTTAACTAACCAAAAATGATATTTATACATAACTAAAAATCATAACTTTATGTAATTAAAAATCATAACTTTATATAAATAAAAATCATAACTTTATATAAATAAAAATCATAACTTTACATACTTCATACGTCAAAACCCAGAGAAGCTTTAAAGCGGAGAAAATTCACATATTTTCTATCGTACAGATTTGCTGTTTTGGTTCCATAATTTGCGAACGAGCTCCAATCTTCACACCACCTTTTTCTCTAGCTAAAAATGGCCATTCCGGGCAACTTTCACCTACTGGTTTTCCTTCCGAAAATATGTCATTTTGCCGAAAATCGCGAAAAGACGGCATTTGGACAGTAGATTTTGGACGTGTTTTCCAGACAGCTCCACAATCCAAAATAGGACTTCCATATACCAAATCGAAAAGAAAATCGTGCTCTTCAAGTTTGGTATGTTTTTTTGGCCAGAAATGCAAGATTTGGGAGTTATTGGCGAAATAGTGACAGGGTGTTTTATGCAAAACTGGATTTTTGGAGAAAAATGGGGTTTTGGACTTGGCGGGGCCCACGGCCGGAGCTGGGTGGCCAGAGGGCGATGTGGGGCTGATTGGGGTGGGGGATGGTGAAGGTGGTGGTGGGTGGCCGGCAGAGGAGAATGATGAACGTGGAAATTGATTTGGGGGTTTAGGGATTGCATAGAAATGAAGAGAGGAAGAAGAAGAGGAGGAGAGGGAGAAGGAGGAGGAGGAGCGGCGGCCAGCGGGGAGGAGGAGCAACGGTGGAAGAGGAGAACGTCGGTTTTTTTTTCTCTTTTTTGGTTTTGAACGATGGAAGAGAGAGTGTGAGGGATAGAGAAGATTTGACCGTATATAATTTATTATTTTTAATTCCAAAAAGTAACTTTTTAATTCGGACTCCAAATCGAACTCACCGACTGTCATCTCTAACCAAATACCCCCATTCCGGACACAATGGGATATATCCCGTAAGCCAATTCAACTGTTTCAATTAGTTTTCATCAAAATTAAATTATAAATTAATATAACGTTCAAAATTGATTTCAACGTACATTTTAATTTACCGGGGCCACATATTGACTCCAAAAATTCCAGAAAAATAAATTTAGCTATGTTTTGACGATATAGTCCTAACAAAACTAATCTCGTCGAATTTGGAGACTGTTTGAAAAAGGGTCATTTTCCAGTCGATTAAATTCAAACTGAATTGACCAAACACGTTTTAATTTACCACGCTCACATATTGATTCCAAAAATTGTGAAAGTTGGAATCTAGCAATAATTTGACATTCCAGATAAAAAAAAAGTGGTCTCGTCGAAAACGGAGGTCATTTGCAAAATCTTCATTTTTAAAGGCTATATTTCCATAGCGGCTATCCCAAAGTTTCAACTGGACATAACGTTTTATTCCTGCTATAAAATTTGGATTTTTTAGATTCGTTGGAAATATATTTTAAAATAGATTCTAATATTTTTGGTTTCACTAAAATCCGGTTTATTTTGAATCATGTACATTCATTTAAAACTTAAAATCGAATTTTCAAACTACCGTGTCATTTCTAATTCCTTTTATAATTAAAATAAATATTTATATTCTAATTTCGATTTAAATATATATATATATATATATACGTTCTAATTCTATTCAAAATAAATTTCTAGTCCTTATTATTTAAAATAAATCATTTTAAATATTCAAAATTCATTAAAATCGCCAAAATAAAAAATTTAAATTGGTTCTAATTTTCCGGATTGTTACACACCCCGCTAATACCGAGAATGAGAGAGAACGAGAACCGAAAACCAAACTTAAACACCAGTGGATATTATAAAACTCATACCCAATTAGCCTTTAATGCTTTCATTTATGGCAGGTGGGCTACACGATCACTTAGTACCCTTTTAAAAGTGGATTTAACTACTTAAGACCTTAATTCCCAAAGTAGACCATGCTTTTGAGCTGTTTCCGTTTTGGTTTCTTCTTTCGGACGGAAGGAGAACCATACACCCACTTAAGACCTCACCCATGAAGAAAACCTTAAATTTGGAAACAATCCACGTACGCAAACTAACTATCATCACAGGTTCTTATGGTCAATGATGTCTCACATTGGTTGGGCATACATTCGACTGTGGAAAGTAAAGACTTATGTCGAATAAGGCAACTAATCTCACATCATTAACCTACTAAGTTCAATCCTAATTTCTAATTATATTAATTTTGGATTAACCAGAATAAGGAAAACCTATACCTTTCCTATCCTAGAATGTTTAATTAATTGTTTACTTATTGGACTTAGTATTTAAAACGACGATCAATACCCGTTAATCCCCTTTTAATACCATTTATTGCTATTAGTTAGGGTTACTGACACTTATGACCATAACAGTCATATCTTTCCTAAGGCACTAATTATACCAATGAATATCCCTATTGAATCAGTCACTTATTATTCCAATCTAATAATTATAACTACTTAAATCTTCCTATTTTATTTTCATTTGATTCATTCTTGTGTGTGTGTGTGTATATGTGTGTGTGTGTGTGTGTGTTATAAGAACTATTTATTTACTCAACTTGAGTTACAATTCATATTCCTAGTCATCGTTTTTGAATTGTAACTATTTAGGCCTAACTACCTAATTAAGTTTATTTTTACAATAGTTATTATTCCTTTATGACCTTATTTATAACAAATCAATTACATTTATTACTACAACAGCCATAACATATATTTCTATTTAATATGGATTACACTTCCGTATGTAATTCCAAAAAACGGAAACCATTAAAACACACATACATAACAAACATTAATTATAATATATTTTGCGTTATTTATGTAGATTTCGACGGATAATGTGTGTGTGTGTGTGTGTGTGTGTGTATATATATATATATATATATTCGCGTAGTTAACTTAGTATTATTCTTTTATTTTTATTATTGTTCAATCCAATATTTTGGTTTAAGCTAAAAACCAGATCAATTCTTTTTGCGTTCAATCTTGTAATAAGATTCCAAATCTTACAAAAATATCATTAACCGTAATTATTGCAAATTATTCTCAAAATATTTAAAAGAGGAATTAACATATTTCAAATCATAAGAAATAGATAATATGTATATTTTTGGAATGGTTAATATAAATTATGCACAAACATACATAAATCTATGTCTATCCATGAATTTACACAACCCTTTCCTTTTTGTTTTTGTACATATTTCTTATTGATTTCAAATAATATCTTTTTATTAAAAAAGAACAAAAAGACATATTTACAATAATCAAGTTAAAATCCAAAAAAATTGAACACAAAAAAGCTTATATCTTTTTAAAAAAACTTACGTGAACCACAAATCAACACCAAAACTTTAGATCTGAAATAAAACTGCACTTTAACAATGAATCTGATTTCTAGATCTATGGTGTTTACAATGACTGCAATATTTTTAAACACAATTGAAGGAATGAAGGAATAATATGAACAATCTAATAAGCCAACAAAATAATAAAATTCAAACCAGAGTTATGCTTTTTACATCTGACAAAACTATAACAGATTTGTTGAACAATTAGGCTTATATTTCTGATTTAATACAAATGAAGTAATCAAATTATTGTAGACTATGTATATAGACTTCTCACTCACCTGAAAGCATCCAAATCTGAATCCGAATAGTCTTTTAGGCCTGCAATTCTTAAATTCTTACAGATCTATAGTTATTCTGAAAAGGGGAAATTTTCAGATTTGTAAATTTCAAAGAAAATAAGAAAAGAGAGGAGAAATCTGATGAAGAAGGACCTAAACGCCAGTCCATACCATTTTCCACTTGAATCTGATTAATTTCCTCAAATCTATATTATTTATGTTTTATTATATTTGTATATAAATATATTTTGTTTTAGAAGTTGTTTGAGGAGAAAAGAAATGGTAGAGCTTCGTTGCTTCTCTCAGAAATATATGGAAAAGAATGGGGGCCTAACCCTTTATTTATAGGAGCTGAAATGGCCCTAAATCGTTAGATTTAAGTTAATAAACATTCGTCCATCCATATAATAATTTATATATTGAAAACCCTAGCTGTCACCAACTATGTCGACCCAAGTAGTCGACATAGCGGTCGACCGCTTCGGGTCGACCTGACAGGTGAGGGGGGGTAATAAATATTTACTATATATATTATTCTGTTTTAATTATTTTTCCATTCGTTTTCGTATTTCGTCCATAATTTTTTCATATGGACTCCGTTTGCAAAACTCCAAACATGAAAGTTGACTAGAATTCCATGACGAACGCAATGGTGTGAGTTTCGTGGTCAAATTCCATCATTTGCAGAAGATAATATTTTTGCAAATATAATTAAATAACTAATTTATTTATTGCCAAATTCCTGGTCGTTACATCCTTCCCCTCTTAAAAGGAATTTCATCCTGAAATTATGACACCTATTTATCCTATCCTACACAACCAATTAGTGTACATCCACTTTGCAACCAAGTGCGCATGTGAAAAATGTACATAATGCATTGCAACCATAAAACATGTAATATCAATGATTCTAAATCGAACCCTCCTATATGTATGCATTAAAATTTTAAAACACTTTCGAAAACATAATGCAAAATATCCTAAATATGCTAGGAGTTCTGTGACGACCGCCCACAACCCCTATACTAAACAAGAGGAATAATGCGTTGAAAGATGTGCTAGGCAGTTGTGAACGATCATCATAGGTAAATAACAACATCGGAACCTGTCGTATTACTCACAGCGCAAGAATAAAATATAATATAACATATACAACGGGTAGAAATAGTGGAGCATCATATAACAAACTTTTGAAAACTTTCACAACATCCTGAAAGGTTATCCATACATCATAGGAATATCAAAGTCTGTACAAGAAGCCTCACTACAACACTCAAAGAGCAAATCAAACAGTAGAAATAGAAATACTAGATAGTAAGTAAGATAATACGCCAGCCTCCTACTCGCCTCCGAATTGCAACAACGTCCTCACTAAGCTATCGCCTGTCACTTGCCACCTAGTCTGTCTATCCACAAACGTATGAACAACCCAAGGTAATAAGAGGGAAACATAAAACCTTGAGTCATACAACAGTCTTAGTGAGCGATAAAACAAATAACAAACATCAATAATAAAGTATATCAGAAGGGATATATAAACATACAAATCTACCCACAATACCAGAGAAGAACTCAACCCCGTCTTCCCCACATTGGGCAGTGATAGCCTTTACAATCCATTCAACCAAAGGAATAACAATCCATTCATGGCAATAGAACAGTCAATGATAACACTTATAGCATCCAGATTATATATCTCACGTAAACCATTCTAATCGAATTCGACATTCCCAAGCACAAGCCCCAGAGGCCTAAACCAATATCTAACAAGCACCCAAGGAACATCTCCTTCGACGTTCAACAATCTAAGTGAGACGGTACAAAAAAAAACAACCAGCCAACCATGACAGACTCTGGCTATCACCGCCAATCCTGCTTTGAAACCATCATTAATCGTATGACGACCAAACTTGTCATATGTCAAGGGCTAATGGTAACCCTAGTTCTAGCATAAACTCCATACATGTAACGACCCGCATTCTACGCATCATTGGATCGTAGAATATTTATTTCTCTCACATACGAAGTCGTGTGGTCATGTAAGTTTGGGAGACGATTATTGGGGTCATTTCCCATGTTCATGATTCTTTCCGATTTTCAAATGACCATTTTACCCCTAGTTGGTACTGTTTTGGCCATAACTTTTGACTGGAAAGGAATTTTGACCTAAAACCACTTTCATTGGCTCTGGATGATGGTTTACAATTCCGTAGAGTGGTCACATTAGCCACACAGACTCACCGTTTGGGAGATATGGCTGAAACAAGTTTCAGATAGTGAAAAACAGCTTAATTGGGCTTAACCGGGTGATTAACAGCTAGGCCCAATGGGGGATTTCGGGATTAGGGTTATGAGGAGGCTGAAATCAGTTAGAGAACGATCTTATCCTCATTTTCCAGCCGCCACTTTCATTCTTGAACCCTAACAATGGCCGCCAACATCTAGAAACATCCCCAAATCACTTTCTAATCAAGTTTTGGCTTAATCTACATCAAATGAAGGAGAGGAAACACGAAAGCAAGGTGGGAGCTGCTGTTAGACATCAGTATTCACCCAAATCAGTGAGGTTTCAGTTCTGAGAATTTTATTTGTGGCCAAGGTGAGTGATTTGCATAGTTCTGCATTAATTACGGTTAATTAAGGGTAATTAGTGAAGATTAGCGAATTTATACATTAATAAATTCTAGAAAAAATCTATAAATTCGAAAATAATATTTTATGCCTTTGGTAGAAATTTGGTTTAATTTGGTTAAGTTTTGTTAACCCTATGATTAGTTTTGCTTAAACATGCTTAAGGGAAAATATGGGGTTTTGGCTATATTTGATCCGTTTTACATGTTATGGATGATGTTTTGGTGTTTATGGTCACTTCTATTTGTTGCTATGACTGTATGAACTGTTTTGTGATTAATTAGTATAGTTAGATTGGTCGAAAATGTCGTCGAATGGCGTAAACAAGTTGCTGGAAAAAGTTGTAGAAAGTTGTGCAGGGTTTCGGATCGGATCGAGTATGGGCTCGGATCGGATAGGAGAGCTGGGCAAGGAATCTGACCCGAACTGAAGCCTGGCACAAAAGAAGTTTGGCAGGAAGGAAGGCCATTGCTTAGAGTTGGAGTTGGACAGAGGATCGGATCGGAGCTAGGGAGCGGATCGGAGCAGGTAAGCGAGCGGGATCGGATCGGGCGAATAGAGAAGGACGGGATCAGATCGGGAAAAGTAAAAGGGAGCAACCACCGAACCGAACAGAGGATGGGCACTATACTTTCGAACCGAACCGAGAAGGGATGGAGTACTGATCCAGGCATGGAATAGAACCACCGAAACGAACCGAGCTGGAAGATTACACCGAACCGAACCGAACCGAGCTAGACGAGGAACACCGAACCGAACCGAACCGTACGTGGGCTGTTACTACTACGCGACGACTTTTCTGAAGACCAACTCCAATTCGACCAAATCCCGAGATGCAAAGGAAGTCCAAGTGTGGAGCTTTGACTCAGGATCCAGTTGGGAACCAATGAGTGAGCTTCATGATTGGGCTTTGCTGCGGGACGTGTGCTAAGGGGTTGTCGATGTATGTAACTTTGAATCACTATGTGTAGGGAGTACGTGAACGGATTCAGGACCACAGTGGCCTAGGTACGACTAAAGGGCTATAGACCAATGGAATGGGTCATTTGTAATGATTGGTCATGAATCCATGTGGTAAGCTTGGTAGTAGCAGTAGTTGTACAAGTCGAACTCCGTCACTACTTCGATGGGTCTAGTGATTGACAGTGGTGGACATCGTATGATTTACGCACTGAGTGAGAGATGTGAGGATGGTTGTTATGCTCGATTTGCCTGCCATCATTATGACATACACAACCCACCCCCGTATTCTTTACACTATTTGTTATGGCACCTTAGAGTATTGTACGGTATGTAGTGCTAACTCTTTGGTTGTAGGTCCAGGTTCAGGTATGGTTTAGTATACCTGTTATTGTTCTGTTTAGATGCTTATCGCTCATACCAGGCTTTTTGTCCGACCCAGAGTTTTATGTCTCTTCTTATTACTCTGGGTGCTCACACGAGCAGACTAGAGACAGATTAGCTGGTGATGCACGGGTAGATGATCCGGAGATGAGCAGGAGGCTTCCACGTATGATATATAGTATTCTCCCTGTGTTGTTGAAGATCACTGCTTAGGCATTAGTAGTGCATCTTCTACTTTAGTTTTCTTTTGCTTTAGAGACAATAAATTTTGGGAAGTTGTAATAAGTTGTACTTGGATTTCCGCTTCTCTGATGTTGATGTTGGTTTTAGTTATCAGCTTATGCACTGTCTCACATGTTTTATGTCAAGTATATTATTATTATATTTTGCTCCATGCGCTGTTAGACATTCTACAGGTTCTTGATTAGTTCGTTCTCTTCTTTCCTTTCTTCTGATGATCCGTCCCGTGTTAGCTGGGCATGTGTACCGCGCACTTACGGAGAAATGCCGGTTGGTGCGGGCGGGCCGTCACATTTGGTATCAGAGCTCTAGGTTGCATAGTTAACCTAGGGAAAGACACTAGGGAGAGATAGTACGTATATGAGAGAGCGTATTTGTGATTACTTTGGTTTTCAAAAGCTATATATATGTATATACTATTAGTAGTATAAGAATGAAGTCGTACTGCACTAGCACCACTATGGGGTCATTAATCGTTTCCTTTTACAGATTGACGATGAGCCAATATGCTAGAGGTGCTGGTAGGGGAGCCAATAATGGGAATGCTGCTGACATGAGGGCGATGTTTACCGACCTCATGAGAGACATGCTTAGAGAGGTGCAAGGGGCAGCTCCCAATGGTGGTAATGGTGGTGGTCCAATAGTGCAGGCGCCTTGGGCCGATTTCGCCAAGCTGAATAAGGATTATACTAGTCTTTGTGGGAAGCCGTTCCACGGAACGGAGTCGGCCACGGATGTTCAGGATTGGTTGGATAGTTGCAAACGTATCTTTGAGGATTTGGGTATCGAGGATGCGATGAAGAGAAAGCTAGCGTCCCGTCAGCTGCAAGGGCAGGCAATGAATTGGTGGAATGCTATAAAGGAAGCTACTCTCGAGGATCAGATTACTTGGGAGCAGTTTAAGGTTCGCTTTAGCGAGAAGTTCATTCCAGCTGCTCAGAAGTCAGTGATGTTTAAGAAATTCTTGGAGCTCAAGCAGAATGGAAGAGCTGTCTCGGAGTATATTGTTGAATTCGACACTTTGTCGAAGTATGGGTTATCTCTTGTTGATACTGCCGAGAAGAAGAATGAGAAATTCATAACTGGTTTGGATCAGTACTTGGGGGAAAGACTTATTAACCACATCAATGAGACGTTTGAATCGATTGTGGGGAAAGCATTGAGGTCAGAAAGTCTCTACCCTAAGCTGAAGACTGAGGTTGCATCTGCAGAGGAGCCAAAGCCACAAGCAAGTGGTGGAGGCAAGGGTGGTTCCCAGAATAAGAGAAAACAGAACCAGACTAAGGATGGTCAGAAGAAAAAGAATAAGAAAGATGTTGAGTGCTTCAGCTATGGTAAGAAGGGCCATTATGCTAGTAATTGTCGGGCCAAGCAAGCGGATAGGAAGTGCTTCAACTGTGGCCAAATCGGACATCACAAGGACAAGTGTCCGCAACCCCCTAAATAAAAGCAAATGGTGAAAGCATATGCCCTTAATGCTATTCCTTCTTCGTCAAATGCCCCAACTGCGGCGGAGAAGGGAAAGAATGTTGTCATTCAAGGTAAGCTTTCTGTTTATGATGTTCCTGTTAGAGTTTTGTTTGATACCGGAGCTTCCAGTTCTTTCATATCTAGTGACCTGGTAGATAGGTTGGGATTGGAGCCCAAGATTGTCGATAGACCTTTAGTAGTGACGAACCCGATTGGTGGTTCGACTAGCCTTAGTATGATTTTTCGTAATGTGGTCTTATCGAGTCATGGATGCATGTTTGTTTGTGATTGCTTTGCTTTGGGCTTTACTGGGTTTGGCATTATTTTGGGAGTCAATTGGTTCCAAAGATACGGGGTGGTGGTAGACTGTGAGGGCTTTTTGGTGACAGCTAGAGCGGATGATGGGCGGAGGATAGTGTTTGGTGGTCTACCCAGTGAGGGGGTATTGGCTAGTTTTCTAAATTCCCTCGACATTCCGCATAGTGAGTTGTCAGGTTTGCCCGTGGTTGGCCAGTATCCGGACGTTTTCGAAGAGGTGACCGGGCTTCCACCACATCGAGAGATTGAATTCCGTATTGATTTGGTGAAAGATGACAGACCTATAGTGATGCCACTTCGTCGTATGGCACCAAGGGAGTAGCGAGAGCTCGGGGTGCAAGTCAGCGATCTTTTGAAGAAGGGATTTATCAGAAGGAGTGTTTCTGAATGGGGAGCACCAGTTGTGTTTGTTACCAAGGCGGATGGTTCCCTTCGTTTGTGTGTAGACTACCACGAGTTGAATAAAGTGACGAGGAAGAACAAGTATCCTCTACCGCAGATAGATGATTTGTTCGATCAGTTGAGTGGCGCGAGAGTATTTTCTCAATTGGATCTCGCGACAGGTTTTCATCAGCTTAGAGTAGAAGCTGAGAGTATAGCTAAAACGGCATTTCGGACGCCGTCTGGATTTCATGTGTGGTCGGTCATGCCATTCGGGCTGACCAATGCCCCAGCATATTTTGTGGATCTTATGAATAGGGTATTCAGAGATCAGTTGAATAAGTTTGTCCTTGTGTTCGTTGATGATATTTTGGTCTATTCCAGGACAGAGGAAGAACACAAGGAACATTTAAGAATAGTGATGGAGGTGTTGAGAAAACACTAATTGAAAGCAAAGTTTTCTAAGTGTCACTTCTGGAGGAGGGAAGTGAGGTTCTTGGGCCATGTTGTTTCAGAGAATGGTATCGCCGTGGATCCTGCGAAGGTGGCTACGGTACAAGATTGGTCTACGCCCAAGAATGCAACAGACATAAGAAGTTTCTTGGGATTAGCTGGGTATTATCGTAAGTTTATCCAAGACTTCTCCAAAATAGCAGCACCGTTGACCCAGTTGACCAAGAAGAATCAAGCTTTTGTCTAGGTTGAAAGGTGCGAGAATGCGTTCAAGAGTCTAAAGGACAAGTTGACGTGTGCACCAGTGTTAGTCATTCCTAAGGGGAATGAAGAGATGACGGTATATACGGATGCATGTGGTACTGGACTAGGTGTTGTATTGATACAAGGAGGTAGGGTTGTAGCTTATGCAAGTCGGCAATTGAAACCGCACGACAGAAGATACCCTACCCATGACTTGGAATTGGCAGCGATCGTGTTCGCGTTGAAGATGTGGAGACACTATCTCTTGGGAGAAAGATTTGAGTTGTTTACAGATCATAAGTCGTTGAAGTATCTTTTCTCTCAGAAGGATCTAAACCTCCGGCAGCAAAAGTGGTTAGAATTCTTAGCTTCCTATGATTTCGACATCGCATATACGCCGGGAAAGGGCAATGCGGTGGCTGATGCATTGAGTAGGAGACATGCCAGTTTAGGGGCTATGTTTCTAGAATGGAAGTAACTGGAATACATCGCTGGGTATGATTTCAGACCAAAGTGCGAATTGGATCCAGAAATGTTAGCAAGTTTGACGATCAGACCCACTTTGATTGAGCGGATCGGCTCTAGTCAGAGGGACGATGCTAACATATTGGAAATCATCTCCAAGTTAGAGATGAGTATCGATGAGGAGATGAACAAGTATGGGCTTACTCGAGATGGATGGCTTAGAAAGGATGGAAGACTAGTTGTACCCAATGTCAATGGATTGAGAGATGAAGTGCTTGGAGAGTGTCATCACTCAAAACTAACTATACATCTCGGTGGTAATAAGATGTATCGAGACATGAGACAGACTTACTACTGGGAAGGGATGAAAAGAGACGTTGGGAAGTTTATATCCAAATGCATGAATTTCCAACTAGTTAAAGCCGAGCAAAAGAAGCCTTGTGGGTTGTTGCAACCATTAGAAATTCCCGAATGGAAATGGGAGCAAGTCTCGATGGATTTCATCGATGTTTTACCAAGGACTAGATCGGGACATGATAGCATTTGGGTAATTGTGGATCGATTGACTAAGAGTGCAAGATTTATACCAGTCAAATCGACAAGAACGCAGCTAAGTTAGCAGAATTGTATATGAAGTGGGTCGTGAGATTACATGGAGTACCTAAAAGTATTGTGAGTGACCGAGACCCGTTGTTCACTAGTGGGTTTTGGAAGAGCTTACAAGAGGCTCTAGGGTCAGAATTACATCTCAGTACCGCATATCATCATCAGACCGACGGTCAGACGGAGAGGGTGAATCGTATTTTGGAAGATCTCTTGAGAGCATGTATATTGGATTTTGGTGGATCATGGGATGACCATTTGCATCTAGTAGAGTTTGCATATAATAATAGCTACCAATCCAGTATCAGTATGGCTCCATATGAAGCTTTGTACGGAAGACCGTGCAACTCACCATCATGTTGGATAGAGACTGGCGAGAAGTTTATGCTTGGACCAGATGTGGTGAGGGAAACTTCAGATAAAATTAAGATCATTCAACAACGAATGAAGGCTGCCCAAGATAGGCAGAAGAGTTATGCTGATAAGAGGAGAAGAGACTTAAAATCCTCCGTTGGCGACTTGGTGTTTGTCAAGATTTCTCCGTTGAAGAGTCTAATACGATTTGGTAGGAAAGGCAAGTTAGCACCAAGATTTGTTGGTCCATTCCTAGTTCTTGAGCAAATTGGGAATTTGGCATATAAAGTTGAATTACCAGAGAAGATGGCAGGAGTTCACAACGTATTTCATGTTTCCCAGTTAAGGAAATTCGTGCACAACCCAGATGTGACTATTTCACCTGATCAGTTGGATGACATCGAAGTTGAACCTGAGGCGGTTGGGAACCGCAAGCCTATGCGTACTGTTGGGAACGATACGAAGCAACTTCGGAGGAAAGTTGTGAATCTAGTCAAAGTTCAGTGGGGCGAGAACGAGAATGACTGTACTTGGGAGACAGAGGAGAGCATTAGGAAGACGTATCCAGAACTCTTCGCCTGGTAAGATTTTCCTTCGATTTAGTCTTTCCACATGCTAGGATAGGCTTGTTTTGCATGTTTGATTGTTGTATGTGGCTGGTAGGCATGCGGGATCCTTTGTATGTTTTGGGTTAAGGAATTTCGGGGATGAAATTTCTTAAGGGGGGGAGAGTGTAACGACCCGCTTTCTACGCATCATAGGATCGTAGAATATTTATTTCTCTCACATACGAAGTCGTATGGTCATGTAAGTTTGGAAGACGATTATTGGGGTCATTTCTCATGTTCATGATTTTTCCCGATTTTTAAATCACCATTTTACCCCTAGTTGGTACTGTTTTGGCCATAACTTTTGACTGGAAAGGAATTTCGACCTGAAACCACTTTCATTGGCTCCGGATGATGGTTTACAATTCCGTAGAGTGGTCACATTAGCCAAACAGACTCACCGTTTGGGAGATATGGCTGAAACAAGTTTCAGATAGTGAAAAACAGCTTAATTGGGCTTAACCGGGTGATTAACAGCTAGGTCCAATGGGGGATTTCAGGATTAGGGTTATGAGGAGGCTGAAATCAGTTAGAGAACGATCTTATCCTCATTTTCCAGCCGCCACTTTCATTCTTGAACCCTAACAATGGCCGCCAACATCTAAAAACATCTCCAAATCACTTTCTAATCAAGTTTTGGCTTAATCTACATCAAATTAAGGAGAGGAAACACGAAAGCAAGGTGGGAGCTACTGTTAGACATCAGTATTCACCCAAATCAGCGAGGTTTCAGTTCTGAGAATTTTATTTGTGGCCAAGGTGAGTGATTTGCATAGTTTTGCACTAATTACGGTTAATTAAGGGTAATTAGTGAAGATTAGCGAGTTTATACACTAAAAAATTCTGGAAAAATATCTATAAATTCGAAAATAATATTTTATGCCTCTGGTAGAAATTTGGTTTAATTTGGATAAGTTTTGTTAACCCTATGATTAGTTTTTCTTAAACATGCTTAAGGGAAAATATGGGGTTTTGGCTATATTTGATCCGTTTTACATGTTATGATGATGTTTTTGTGTTTATGGTCACTTCTATTTGTTGCTATGACTGTATGAACTATTTTGTGATTGATTAGTATAGTTAGATTGGTCGAAAAGGTCGTCGAATGGCGTAAACAAGTTGCTGGAAAAAGTTGCAGAAAGTTGTGCAGGGTTTCGGATCGGATCGGGTATGGGCTCGGATAGGAGAGCTAGGCAAGGAATTCGACCAGAACTGAAGCCTGGCACAAAAGAAGTTTGGCAGGAAGGAAGGCCATTAATTAGAGTTGGAGTTGGACAGAGGATCGGATCGGAGCTAGGGAGCGGATCGGATCGGAGCAGGTAAGCGAGCGAGATCGGATCGGGCGAATGGAGAAGGACGGGATCAGATCGGGAAACCTAAAAGGGAGCAACCACCGAACCGAACAGAGGATGGGCACTATACTTCTGAACCGAACCGAGAAGGGATGGAGTACTGATCCAGGCATGGACTAGAACCATCGAACCGAACCGAGCTGGAAGATTACACCGAACCGAACCGAGCTAGACGAGGAACACCGAACCGAACCGTACGTGGGCTGTTACTACTACGCGACAACTTTTCTGAAGACCAACTCCAATTCGACCAAAACCCGAGATGCAAAGGAAGTCCAAGTGAGGAGCTTTGACTCGGGATCCAGTTGGGAACCAATGAGTGAGCTTCATGATTGGGCTTTGCTGCGGGACGTGTGCTAAGGGGTTGTCGATGTCTGTAACTTTGAATCACTATGTGTATGGAGTACGTGAACAGATTCAGGGCCACAGTGGCCTAGGTACGACTAAAGGGCTATAGACCAATGGAATGAGGTCATTTGTAAAGATTGGTCATGACTCCATGTGGTAAGCTTGGTAGTAGTAGTAGTTGTACAAGTCGAACTCCGTCACTATTTCGATGGGTCTAGTGATTGACAGTGGTGGACATCGTATGCTTTACGCACTGAGTGAGAGATGTGAGGATGGTTTTTATGCTTGATTTGCCTGCCATCATTATGACATACACACCCCAACCCCCGTATTCTTTACACTATCTGTTATGGCACCTTAGAGTATTGTACGGTATGTAGTGCTAACTCTTTGGTTGCAGGTCCAGGTTCAGGTATGGTTTAGTATACCTGTTATTGTTCTGTTTAGATGCTTATCGCTCATACCAGCCTTTTTGTCTGACCCAGATTTTTTTCTCTTCTTATTACTCTGGGTGCTCACATGAGCAGACTAGAGACAGGTTAGCTGGTGATGCACGGGTAGATGATCCGGAGACGAGCAGGAGGCTTCCACGTATGATATATAGTATTCTCCCTGTGTTGTTGAAGATCACTGCTTGGGCATTAGTAGTGCATCTTCTACTTTAGTTTTCTTTTGCTTTAGAGACAGTAAATTTTGGGAAGTTGTAATAAGTTGTACTTGGATTTCCGCTGCTCTGATGTTGATGTTGGTTTTAGTTATCAGCTTATGCACTGTCTCACCTGTTTTATGTCAAGTATATTATTATTATATTTTGCTCCATGCGCTGTGAGACATTCTACAGGTTCTTGATTAGTTCGTTCTCTTCTTTCCTTTCTTCTGACGATCCGTCCGGTGTTAGCTGGGCATGTGTACCGCGCACTTATGGAGAAATGCCGGTTGGTGCGGGCGGACCGTCACAATACACCTATCAACGATACGTATGTTTGTCCAACCTTGACAACTAGGCCTTTTAGCGATACCCAGGGTTCTCGACTGGCAACCTTCCATTCTTTTGGGTACCCATATTGTACCCCTGCTTTGAACCTACTAGAACTTACGACAACGATTACCTTTCGGCCTTCGCATCTCTAGTCGTCCAACCCGATGGCTTTTCATAGCTCAAGCAACCATTATCCACCAACTCATGACCTTTGAGTTGCAACCTCATTCGTTGTTCTGCACCGATCAATGTACATATTCAACACTTCGGATATTCCCACTTGAACTTACTTCAAAGTCACAACATCATTGATCCAAATTACATTACTGCGCTGCGGCTAAGGTTAGGGGGTTTGCCCAAGAATTTTTTTTTCCAGACCTTTTGTTCAAATCTAGGTCGTACCCAAAAAAATAAATTTTTCAGAATTGACCTTGTTGAAGCCGACCGACCCATTCATTACTTCGACCTGAAACTGCCCAACCGACCGATCCCTCCTTTTGGAACAGGAACGACCCAACCACTCCTTATGGAGCCAAACCGACCCAACCACTTCTTCCAGAACATGGCCGACCACCTCCTTTCTGAGCAACCCGATCAGTAGTGACCGACTCGACCAGAAGAAGACCGACCGACCAGCCTGCTTCCTGACTTAGGACAAGTACTTCGAACCGGCTGACCTAATTGTGATCGACCGGCCAGGAGAGGACCGACCGACCAGGAGAGGACCAACCGACCATAATTTTATACCACATCCTGTACTTTTCCTTGTACTACACTTGTACTCTACTTGCACTATGGCTGACCAGATTTGCACCGACCGACCAGGAGAGGACCGACCCATTTCCTACACAGCTCTAACTCAAACCCAATTTTGACAAAAGCTTCAGCAAAGGACAAGATTGACGAATTCTACTCAACCAAATCATTCAACACAACCATAAGCATGTTATGAAATCACCAAAAACACGAATATGACTATTTTCACCAAAATTATGCAAACGACTCCAAAATCATGATAAATGATCATATGAACAAAATTATGGATCTAACTTTCATAAACACATGAAATCACATAGAAATTACCGGTATCAACTTGCTAAACTAGATCCTATGGTGATTCATATGAAAATGGACTTACCAAGGTATAGATCTATGAGAAAATGCTTGAATTTTACACATCTTAAACCCATGTGATGGCGACAACGACATCTCTTTCTTCATCCATTGCCTTTGATTCAACCTTCCTTCCTCTTTTCTCTCCTCCTTCTAAACCCCACGATCCACCTCCATCTTCTGTCTTTACCTCTTCCTCGACGGATGCTCTTCATGATATCGATTCTACGAGTCATTCGAAGGCTTCTTTTCCTTCTTTCGTGAAAACGGATTATGCATCACTTTTCAGATCTTTTCCGGGTAACGCAGGATCATACAAGCCAATTCAATTTGAAATTGCGAGAGATGGATAGAAGAAGACGATTCCATATCTAGTTAAGAATGCAGGACTCAACTATTGGAATAATTTTTTGATTGGCTTCTTTCTAGATGGTACGTTATCCTATCTTGCAGTTTCTAACTTCTTAAAAAGGCACTGGAAATTAATTGGGGAGGTTAATATTAAATCAGATGGATTTCTATTTTATTTTAATTTCTCAAATGATTCTGATAGAGAGAAGATCCTCTGATCTGCTCCGATTTTCATTCGCGGTAGGATGTTTATCATTTCAGTTTGGGATACTTCAATTGGATGTGCTCAATGACAAATTTAAAAAGTCCCTGTATGGATCCATCTTCATAGAATCCCGATGATTTTATGGAGTTTAATTGGCATTAACTGGCTAGTTAATCATGTAGGTAGGCTTATCTGTTATGATACTAGTACTTAAAGGTTGGATAGGTTTAGACATGTGAAAGCATTAGTTGAAGTGTCTTATGATTATGAATTATCTAATGTAATTGAGGTAGATGGTTTGGGGGATACTTGTCCTATTGTAAAAGTTGGTTATGACTGGAAGCCTAAGATCTGTAATAATTGTAAGTTTTTTGTCATGATTCCATGAACTGTGTGTTAAATGCCAAATTCAGTAATGATAACACTAATCAGGTCAAGGTGGATATCAGGGATTTTCAAGATGAGGAGTATGTAAATTTTCAAAAGCCAAATAGGAACATTCATGATAAAGTTGATCATGATAAATTAACAAATGCGCATACTAAGAAAAAGCAGTATTGGAAAAAGAAGGAGGTAGGTAATAATGTGGTAAATGCAGATAGTTCTGTTGAGGTAAGAAATGTAACTGTGAATCAATTTGATTATTTAGCTTATGTTAGTAAAGGAAATAATGGGGGTGATTTTGATGGAGTTAATGATTGTCTTGTTCAAGAAGAAGTACACATTGATCATAATGATTCAGATATTAATGTAAACTCTGGGGTCCAACATGAAGTAACCCAAAAGGATGCCACTGATCTTATGGATATTACTCAAAGGCATGATGTAACCCAGAAGGAAAAGTCAAGCAATGTAGATCATAAGGAAGTTGTTACAGTGGGAAATTTATTTGAGTCATATGAATTTTACTCAAAATGTATCAGAAACTCACTTTGGTTTACACTCAACTAGTTATAGTTCTATTTTTTCTACAAGTTTGGGTTCTTCTAGCAATTCATGTTTTGGTTCTATTACTTTTTCCTTTGTTAATCTTGCTACCAATTGTTCATCTGTAAGCAGTTCTAGTAGTTTTGGGTTTTCTACTAGCAGTTTTGGTAGTTCTGGTTTTTCTTCAAGTTTGGGTTCTTCTAGTAATTCAGTCTCCATGTCTTGTTCGTCAACTTTCAGTAAAAGCACTTTTGTATCATCCACTTTTTCTTTGAATGTTTCTTCTGCTTTGACTAGTGCAGCTAGGGCAACCTCTTCTCAGTCCAAACCTGAAAGACTAAAAGGAAAGTTTTGGGCTGATTGTGAAGAGGAACGTGATAGAATTATAGATGGTACTGATGTTAACGCGACATTAATTAAGAGAAATTCCTCACCTTATTCACATCTTACCCTTCCTTTCCACATTATATTACCTCCTTCTGCTATTTCTACTATGGTGTTAGTGATGATAATGCAGCTTCTGTTAATGATGTTTGTAACGACCCGCATTCTACGCATCGAAAGATCATAGAATATTTATTTCTTTCACATACGAAGTCGTATGGTCATGTAACTTTGGGAGACGACTATTGGGGTCATTTCCCATATTCATGATTTTTTGCCGATTTTTAAATGACCGTTTTGCCCTTAGGTGATCTTGTTTCGACCGTAACTTTTGATTGGTAAGGAGTTTTGACCTGAAACCACTTCCATTGGATCCAGATGATGGTTTACCTTTCCGTAGAGTGGTCACTAGCCAAACGGACCCACCGTTTGGGAGATATGGCTAAAACAAGGTTTAGAAGGTGAAAAACAACTTAACCGGGCCTAATTAGGGTGATTAGCAAGAGGGCCCATAACCCATTTTGAGATTAGGGTTATGGGGAGGCTGAGAATAGTAGAAAAACGAATTTTATCTCATTTTTAAGTCGCCAAAAACATTCCTCTAACCCTAGCCATGGCCTCCACCTTCTAATTTCATCCCAAATCACTCCTAATCGCTTTCTAATTGAAGATTAAGCCAATCTACACCAAATCAAGGAAAATCAACATAAAATTTGGAACATAGCTGCTGGAACACACAGAGATTCAATCCATAACAGAGGATATATTAGATCTAAAGTTTATTTGAGGCTAAGGTGAGTGATTTGCATTGTTTTTCACTAATTACAGCTAATTAGGTAATTAGCGAAATTATAACTCAGAAAAATCTAGAAAAAATTGTAAAATTCCAGAATATTATTTTATGCCTCTGATATGAATTTGGGTTAATTTGGACTAATTTTGCTAATCCCGAAATTTAGGGGATTAAGGGGTGATTAGTGATAATTAGCGAAATTATGCGTCATAAAAATCTGGAAAAATATTCAAAAATTCTAAAATATTGTTTTAGACCTCTTTTAGAAAATTTGGCTAATTTAGTTAAGTTTTACTAATCCAATCATTAGTTGTTGTTGAACATGTTTAAGGGGAAAATATGGGTTTTGGGTATGTTTGATCCATTTTACATGCTATGATTGTTGTTTTGCTGTTTATGATTGATTGTACATGTTGTTATGACTGTATGGTATGGTTTGTAATTGTCTAGAAGTGTTAGATTGGTCGAAAACGCTGTCGAGTGACGTATAAACAGTCGCTGGAAGTTTTAGGAAAAGTGCAGAAAAGTACCCAAACCGGATCGGATCGGATGGGAGGCCGAACCGAACCATTGTGAAGCCCTTCCCCACGAACCGCTAGTGGAGCATCTTCTGCGACCCAACCCGTGTAGTCTTCTCCGAACCGAACCGATGGGAGCATTAATCTCCGGACCGATCTGCTTACCTAGAGAGCCCACGATCTGAACCATGTTACCCGACCCGAACCGATGTGCCATGGAAGAACTAGAGGAACTCGACCCGATCCGAGGTGATGAGGCATTCCGATCCGAACTGTGGAGCTTGGACATGAGGCGTGGACAACGAACTGAACTGGGGGAGCACGATCCGAACCTGATGGGAGTACGATCCGAAGCAAAGTAAAAGGAGGAACCGAACCGATCCAGTGACGACTAGAAACCCGAGATGCAAAGGTGGTCCAAATGGAAGTTTGTACTTAGGATCCAGTTGGGAACCAACGAGTTGACTTCATGAGTTGGGCTTTGCTGCGGGACGTGTGCTAAGGGGTTGTCGATGTCCATAACTTTGGATCACTATATGTAGGGTGTACGTGAACGGATTCAGGGCCACAATGGCTATGGTACGACTAAAGAGCTATAGACCAATGAAGTGGGGTCATTTGTAAAGGTTTGGTCATGACTCCATGTGGTAAGCTTGGTAGTAGCAGTAGTTGTACAAGTCGAACTCCATCACTACTTCGATGGGTCTAGTGATTGACAGTGGTGGACATCGTATACTTTACGCACTGAGTGAGAGATGTGAGGATGATTGCTATGGTTGATTTGCTTGCCATCATTATGACATGCACACCACACCCCCGTTATCTTTACACGACACCTTAGAGTATTGTACGGTATGTAGTGCTAACTCTTTGGTTGCAGGTCCAGGTTCAGGTATAGTTTAGTATACCTGTTATTATTCTATTTAGCTGCTTATCGCTCATACCAGACTTTTTGTCTGACCCATAGTTTTATGTCTCTTCTTATTACTCTGGGTGCTCTCACAAGCAGACTAGAGACAGGTTAGTTGGATATGCACGAGTAGATGATCCGGAGACGAGCAGGAGGCTTCCACGTATGATACATATAGTATTCTCCCTGTGTTGTTGAAGATCACTGCTTGGGCATTAGTAGTGCATCTTCTACTTTAGCTTTCTTCTGCTTTAGAGATAGTTTAAAGTTGTAATAATGATGTTGGATCATAAGCTGTATTTGGATTTCCGTTGCTATGTTGGTTTAGTTTTCAGCTTATGCACTATCTTGCCTGTTTAATGTCATGATTATATTATTATTATATTTTGTTCCATGCGCTGTGAGACATTCTACAGGTTTTTGATTAGTTCATTCTCTTCTTTCCTTTCTTTGGCGACTGTTCCGTGCTAGTTGGGCATGTGTACAGCGCACTTTCGGAGGAAATGTCGGCTGGTGCGGGGCGGGCCGTCACACTTGGTATCAGAGCTCTAGGTTCCGTAGTTAACCTAGGGAATTTATCAGGGGTAGATAGTATACGTATATGAGAGTGCGTATTTGTGATTATTTTGGTTTTCAAAAGCTATATATATATATATACTATTAGTATAGCTAGGGATGAAGTCGCACTGCACTAGCACCACTATAGAGATGGTTATTCGTTTTCTCTTTACAAATTGAACGATGAGACGATACGCAAGAGGTGCTGGTAGAGGAGCCAATAATGGTAATGCTGCTGACATGAGGATGATGTTTACCGACCTCATGAGAGAGATGCTTAGGGATGTGCAGAGGGTAGCTCCCAATGGTGGTAATGGTGGTGGTCCAATAGTGCAGGCGCCTAGGGCCGATTTCGACAAGCTAAACAAGGATTATACTAGTCTTGGTGGGAAGCCGTTCCATGGAACGGAGTCGGCTACGGATATTCAGGATTGGTTGGATAGCTGCGAGCGTATCTTCGAAGACTTGGGTATCGAGGATGCGATAAAGAGAAGGCTAGCATCCCGTCAGCTGCAAGGACGGACAATAAATTGGTGGAATGCTATAAAGACGGCTATTCCCGAGGATCAGATTACTTGGGAGCAGTTTAAGGCTTGCTTTAGCGATAAGTTCATTCTAGCTGCTCAGAAGTCAGTGCTATTTAAGAAATTCTTGGAGCCCAAGCAGAATGGCAGAGCTGTCTCGGAGTATATTGCAGAATTCGATAATTTATCGAAGTATGGACTATCTCTTATTGATACTGCCGAGAAGAAGAATGAGAAGTTCATAATTGGCTTGGATGGATACTTGGGGGAAAGGCTTGTTAACCACATCGATGAGATGTTTGAATCGATTGTAGGGAAAGCATTGAGGTCAGAGAGTCTTTACCCTAAGTCGAAGAATGAGGTTGCATCTGCAGAGGAGCCAAAGCCACAAGCAAGTGGTGGAGGCAAGAGTGGTTCTCAGAATAAGAGGAAGCAGAACCAGAATAAGGATGGCCAGAAAAAGAATAAGAAAGATGTTGAGTGCTTCAGCTGTGGTGAGAAGGGCCATTATGCTAGTAATTGTCGGGCCGAGCCAGCGGACAGGAAGTGCTTCAACTGTGGCCAAGTGGGACATCACAAGGACAAGTGCCTACAACCCCCTAAAGTAAAGCAGATGGTGAAAGCATACGCCCTTAATGCTATTCCTTCTTTGTCAAATGCTCCAACTGTGACGGAGAAGGGAAAGAATGACGTCATTCAAGGTATGATTTCTGTTTATGATGTTCCTGTTAGAGTTTTGTTTGATACCGGTGCTTCCAATTCTTCATATCTGGTGACCTGGTAGATAGGTTGGGATTGGAGCCCGAGATTGTCGATAGACCTTTAGTAGTGACGAACCCGATTGGTGGTTCGACTAACCTTAGCATGATTTGTCGTAATGTGGTCTTATCGTGTCATATATACATGTTTGTTTGTGATTGCTTTGTTTTGGGCTTTACTGGGTTTGGCATTATTTTGGGAGTCGATTGGATCTAAAGATACGGGGTGGTGGTAGACTGTGAGGGCTTTTTGGTGACAGCTAGAGCGGATGATGGGCGGAGGGTAGTGTTTGGTGGTCTACCCGGTGATGGGTAATGGCTAGTTTTCTGAATTCCCTCGACATTCCGCATAGTGAGTTGTCAGGTTTGCCCGTGGTTGGCCAGTATCCGGACGTCTTCGAAGAAGTAACCGGGCTTCCACCACACCGAGAGATTGAGTTCCATATTGATTTAGTGAAAGATGCCAGACCAATAGTGATGCCACTTCGTCGTATGGCACCAAGGGAGCAGGGAGAGCTCGGGGTGCAAATCAGCGATCTTTTGAAGAAGGGATTTATCAGAAGGAGTGTTTCTGAATGGGGAGCACCAGTTGTGTTTGCTACCATGGCGGATGGTTCCCTTCGTTTGTGTGTAGACTACCACGAATTGAATAAAGTGACGAGGAAGAATAAGTATCCTCTACCGAGGATAGATGATTTGTTTGATCAGTTGAGTGGCGTAAGAGAATTCTCCCAGTTGGATCTCACGACAGGGTTTCATCAGCTTAGAGTGGAAGCCGAGAGTATAGCTAAAACGGCCTTTCGGACGCCGTCTGGATTTTATGAATGGTTGGTCATGCCATTCAGGCTGACCAATGCACCAGCATATTTTGTGGATCTTATGAATAGAGTATTCAGAGATCAGTTGAATAAGTTTGTTCTTGTGTTCGTGGACGTTATACTTGTTTATTCGAGGACAGAGGAAGAACACAAGGAGCATTTGAGGATAGTAATGGAGGTGTTGAGAAAACACCAATTGAAAGCAAAATTTTCTAAGTGTCACTTCTGGAGGAGGGAAGTGAGATTCTTGGGCCATGTTGTTTCAGAGAATGGTATTGCCATGGATCCTGCGAAGGTGGCTACGGTACAAGATTGGTCTACGCCCAAGAATGCAATGGACATAAGAAGTTTCTTGGGGTTAGCTGGATATTATCATAAGTTTATCCAAGACTTCTCCAAGATAGCAACACCGTTGACTCAGTTGACCAAGAAGAATCAAGCTTTCGTCTGGGACGAAAAGTGCGAGGATGCATTCAAGAGTCTAAAGGATAAGTTGACATGTGCACCAGTGTTTGTCATTCCTAAGGAGAATGAAGAGATGACGGTATATACGGATGCATATGGTACGGGACTAAGTGCTGTATTGATGCAAGGAGGTAGGGTTATAGCTTATGCAAGTCGGCAATTGAAACCGCATGGGAAAAGATACCCTTCCCATGATTTGGAATTGGCAGCGATCGTGTTCGCACTGAAGATGTGGAGACATTATCTCTTGGGAAAAAGATTCGAGTTGTTTACCTATCATAAATCGTTAAAGTATCTCTTCTCTCAAAAGGATCTAAATCTCCGACAGCAAAGATGGTTGGAATTCTTAGCTTCCTATGATTTTGTTATCGCATACACACCTGGAAAGGGTAATGCGGTAGCCGATGAATTGAGTAGAAGACATGCCAGTTTAGGGGCTATGTTTCTAGAATGGAAGCAACTGGAGTACATCGCTGGGTATGATTTCAGACCAAAGTGCGAATTGGATCCAAAAATGTTAGCAAGTTTGATGATCAGACCCACTTTGATTTAGATGATTGGTTCCAGTCAGAGGAGCGATCCTAACCTATTGGAAATCATCTCAAAGTTAGAGATGGGAATTGACGGAGAGATGAACAAGTATGGGCTTGATCGAGATGGATGGCTTAGGAAGAATGGAAGACTAGTTATACCCAATGTCAATGGATTGAGAGATGAAGTGCTTAGAGAATGTCATCACTCAAAACTGACTATACACACCGGTGGTAGTAAGATGTATCGAGACATGAAGCAGACCTACTACTAGGAAGGGATGAAAAGAGACATTGGGAAGTTTATATCCAAATGCATGAACTGCCAGCTAGTTAAAGCTGAGCAAAAGAAGCCTAGTGGTTTGCTACAACCATTAGAAATTCCAGAATGGAAATGGGAACAAGTTTCAATGGATTTCATTGATGGGTTACCAAGGACTAGATCGGGCTATGATAGCATTTGGGTGATTGTGGACCGATTAACTAAGAGTGCAAGATTTATACCCATCAAGTCAAACAGGACAGCAACTAAGTTAGCGGAACTGTATGTAAAGTGGGTAGTGAGATTTCATGGAATACCCAAAGGCATTGTGAGTGACCGAGATCCGTTGTTCACTAGTGGATTTTGGAAGAGCTTACAAGAGGCGTTAGGATTAGAACTACATCTCAGTACCGCGTATCATCCTCAAACCGATGGTCAAACAGAGAGGGTGAATCGTATATTAGAAGACCTCTAGAGAGCCTGTGTATTGGATTTTGGTGGAACATGGGATGACCATTTGCATCTAGTAGAGTTTGCATATAATAATAGTTATCAATCCAGTATTGGTATGACTCCGTTTGAAGCTTTGTACGGAAGACCGTGCAACTCACTGTCATGTTGGGTAGAAACTGGTGAGAAGTTTGTGCTTGGACCCGATGTGATAAGAGAAACTTCAACTAAGATTAAGATTATCCAACAACGAATGAAGGCTGCCCAAGATAGGTAGAAGAGTTATGCCGATAAGAGGAGAAGAGAATTAAAATTCTCCATTGGCGACTTGGTGTTTATCAAGATTTCTCCGTTGAAGAGCGTGATACGATTTGGCAGGAGAGGCAAGTTAGCACCAAGATTTGTTGGTCCATTCCCAGTTCTTGAGCAAATTGGGAATTTGGCATACAAAGTTGAATTACCAGAGAAGATGGCAAGAGTTCACAACGTATTTCATGTTTCCCAGTTAAGAAAGTTCGTACACGACCCAAATGTGACTATTTCACCTGATCAGCTGGATGATATCGAAGTTGAACCCGAGGCAGTTGGGAACCGCAAGCCTACGCGTATTGTTGGGAATGATACGAAGAAACTTCGAAGGAAAGCGGTGAAGTTAGCCAAAGTTCAGTGGGGCGAGAATGAGAATGATTGTACTTAGGAGACAGAGGAGAGCATTAGGAAGACGTATCCAGAACTCTTCGCCTGGTAAGATTTTAACTTCGATTTAGTCTTTCCACATGCTAGGATAGGCTTGTTTTGTTTGTTTTGCATGATTGATTGTTGTATATGGTTAGTAGGCATGTGGGATCCATTGTATGTTTCGGGTTAAGGAATTTCGGGGACGAAATTTCTTAAGGGGGGAGAGTGTAACGACCCGCATTCTGCGCATCGAAGGATCGTAGAATATTTATTTCTTTCACATACGAAGTCGTATGGTCATGTAACTTTGGGAGACGACTATTGGGGTTATTTCCCATATTCATGATTTTTTGCCGATTTTTAAATGACTGTTTTGCCCTTGGCTGATCTTGTTTCGACCGTAACTTTTGATTGATAATGAGTTTTAACCTGAAACCACTTCCATTCGATCCGGATGATGGTTTACCTTTCCGTAGAGTGGTCACGTTAGCCAAACGGACTCAACATTTGGGAGATATGGCTGAAACAAGGTTTAGAAGGTGAAAAACAGCTTAACCGGGCCTAATTAGGGTGGTTAGCAAGAGGGCCCATAACCCATTTCGAGATTAGAGTTATGGGGAGGCTGAGAACAGTAGGAAAACGAATTTTATCTTATTTTTAAGCCGCCAAAAACATTCATCTAACCCTAGCCATGGCCTCCACCTTGTAATTTCATCCCAAATCACTCCTAATCGCTTTCTAATTGAATATTAAGCCAATCTACACCAAATCAAGGCAAATCAACATCAAATTTGGAACATAGCTGCTGGAACACACAGAGATTCAATCCATAAAAGAGGATATTTCAGATCTAAAGTTTATTTGAGGCTAAGGTGAGTGATTTGCATTGTTTTTCACTAATTACGGCTAATTAGGGTAATTAGCGAAGATTAGCGAAATTATAACTCAGAAAAATCTAGAAAATTTTGTAAAATTCCGGAATATTATTTTATGCCTCTGATATGAATTTGGGTTAATTTGGACTAATTTTGCTAATCCTGGAATTTAGGGATTAATGGGTGATTAGTGATAATTAGCGAAATTATGCGTCATAAAAATCTGGAAAAATATTCAAAAATTCTAAAATATTGTTTTAGACCTCTTTTAGAAAATTTGGCTAGTTTGGTTAAGTTTTACTAATCCTATCATTTGTTGTTGTTGAACATGTTTAAGGGGAAAATATGGATTTTGGGTATGTTTGATCCATTTTACATGCTATGATTGTTGTTTTGTTGTTTATGATTGATTGTACATGTTGTTATAACTATATGGTATGATTTGTAATTGTCTAGAAGTGTTAGATTGGTCGAAAACACTGTCGAGTGGCGTATAAACAGTCGTTGGAAATTTCAGGAAAAGTGCAGAAAAGTACCCAAACCGGATCGGATCGGATGGGAGGCCGAACCAAACCGTTGTGAAGCCCTTCCCCACGAACCGCTAGTGGAGCATCTTCTCCGACCCGACCCGTGTAGTCTTCTCCGAACCGAACCGATGGGAGCATTAATCTCCGGACCGATCCGCTTACCTGGAGAGCCCACGATCCACACCACGTTACCCGACCCGAACCGATGTGCCATGGAAGAACTAGAGGAACTCGACCCGATCCGAGGTGATGAGGCATTCCGATACGAACTGTGGAGCTTGGACATGAGGCGTGGACCACGAATTGAACTGGGGGAGCACGATCCGAACCTGATGGGAGTACGTTCTGAAGCAAAGTAAAGGGAGGAACCGAACCGATCCGGTGACGACTAGAAACCCGAGATGCAAAGGTGGTCCAAATGGAAGTTTGTACTTAGGATCCAGCTGGGAACCAACAAGTTGACTTCATGAGTTGGGCTTTGCTACGGGACGTGTGCTAAGGGGTTGTCGATGTCCATAACTTTGGATCACTATGTGTAGGGAGTACGTGAACGGATTCAAGGCCACAGTGGCCTAGGTACGACTAAAGAGCTATATACCAATGAAGTGGGGTCATTTGTAAAGGTTTGGTCATGACTCCATGTGGTAAGCTTGGTAGTAGCAGTAGTTGTACAAGTCGAACTCCGTCACTACTTCGATGGGTCTAGTGATTAACAGTGGTGGACATCGTATGCTTTACGCACTGAGTGAGAGATGTGAGGATGATTGCTATGGTTGATTTGTTTGCCATCATTATGACATGCACACCCCCACCCCCGTTATCTTTACAACATCTGTTCAATGGCAACTTAGAGTATTGTACAGTATGTAGTGCTAACTCTTTGGTTGCAGGTTCAGGTATGGTTTAGTATACCTGTTATTATTCTGTTTAGCTGCTTATCGCTCATACCAGACTTTTTGTCTGACCCAGATTTTTATGTCTCTTCTTATTACTCTGGGTGCTCTCATGAGCAGACTAGAGACAGGTTAGCTGGGTATGCACGGGTAGCTGATCCGGAGACGAGCAGGAGACTTCCACGTATGATACATATAGTATTCTCCCTGTGTTGTTGAAGATCACTGCTCGGGCATTAGTAGTGCATCTTCTACTTTAGCTTTCTTCTGCTTTAGAGACAGTTTAAAGTTGTAATAACGATGTTGGATCATAAGCTGTATTTGGATTTCCGCTGCTATGTTGGTTTAGTTTTCAGCTTATGCACTGTCTCGCCTGTTTTATGTCAAGATTATATTATTATTATATTTTATTCCATGCGCTGTGAGACATTCTATAGGTTTTCGATTAGTTTATTCTCTTCTTTCCTTTCTTTGGCAACCGTTCGGTGCTAGTCGGGCATGTGTACAGCGCACTTTCGGAGGAAATGCCGACTGGTGCGGGGCGGGCCGTCACAATGTTAATGTTGTAATAGGTGCTAATTCTTCGATACCGATTTCTGGTCCTTCAAAAACTGCTATGAAAAATGCAAAAAGTTGGGCTAGGAAGAAAAAAGATGCCGAAAGTATGGATGACTTGGACGATGGAGTTGATCATGGGCTTGATGATTTTTTGCCATCCAATTATCTTAAGAAATCTTCAACTAGACATGCTAGAAGTAATCCGGTCTAATTATATAGTGACATTATGTTTCTATTGTTGGTAGCATTGGGGTTCTTGCTACTATGATATGTTCATTTGTTCAAGCTCTTCTATTTCTGTGGAGGTTGTACAGTATCTTTTTAGCATTTCAATTTTGGTGAATGCAATAGTCTTCTTAGATTATTTGTGAAGAAGTTGTGAAATGAGTTGTACATAGTCTGCTGGTCTGTTGGTAGGAGTTCGAGTGGTTCTGTATGGTGATTTAGAGCAGTGGGGAAATGGTTGTGTTGATAGTTGAGGCAGAGTGATGAGTCAGAGTATCTTGCTGATTGAAGGATATTAGTTTCATTAATTGTACATTCTGTTTATAAGATGCAGTTTTGAATTATTTTTCCAAGCTTCATCTTGTAATTCTGTATTTACTTTTTTTCTCAAAACTGCATATATGAGTGACTGAGTGATTTGTATAGATTGTATCGCGTGTAATTGTCTCTATTGTGAATAAATAAAACTTGCCTTTCAAAAATACATTCATATACTTGATTGAATCCGTGTGAGAGATGCATATCACTCACCAAGTCAGCAAATCAAAGCAAAAACGGTGAAATTAGATTCCGGATTGCGAAGAACTTGATCCAAATCCTTTGATTCGATGATCTCTCCCTTCAAACGATGTATATCTAGCTTCAAATGGTGTAGATCTTGGATTCCCTTCCTTAGATCTCGATTTTCTGGTGGAAAGGTGCTAGAGGAAGGAGGAACACAAGGCCACCAAATGAGAGAATGGAGAAAGTAAACTATTCTTCATACCTCTCACCCCCTATTTATAGCTTCCACTAGCCCACTAATTGGTCTCCCCAAATCAGCCCGTTATGGCTTACAAAACCTGAACAACCAACTAAAAAATCTTAAAACAGCGATTCCTCGAAACCGCTGAGCCAAATCTTTAATGTGACCACTCTATGGAAAGGGAATCATCATTTCCTTTCCAATAGCACAGATTTCAGCACCTGATTCGACCGAATTCAAAAGTTATGCCCTATACAAGACTGATAGGGGCAAAATGGTCACAAACAAAATTGGTAAAAATTATGGACATGTCTCACATCCCCATAAGCAACATGTTAAAATATGAGAATGATCCAACCCTCAGATAATTAAATAAAAATATTTTATGATCCTCCGACACGTAAAATGCGGGCTGTTACAAGTTATATATGGATGCAAATTTGGAAACATTTTTTCATCCATAACCTCCACACAACTACGAATAAAAGTGTAAAGCAACCAATTTTGGATCCAAATCCTACCATCCAAAACATCAACGCATCTAATCTTTCCCTATTCAATTTCTCCTAAGCCGGAAAAAGGATATCAAAGTGAAGAATTTTAACGTTCCTTTCTCTTATAAATATTCCAATTCCCGGCCTATAGTGAAATTTTACCTCAGTTTCCCAAAATACTCTAAAATAATCCCATTTGTAGACTGCAAAGGAGGCTTAAAATAAGCTCTATAACGTAAAAAGGGTTAATTAAGAACTTGCGCACACCGTCAACAAGGTATGGAAATAACATTTCCAAGGCTAAAACAACCTTTTCCTTATTGTCAATAACGTTTCTATAGCATCGTTGGCCCTATTGCACCACCAAAATGCACACACAAGCCATTAAAAAATCTTTCTCACGCCGTTCATGTGACCAAAAATATTTTTTTTCATAAAAATAAATTTCTACTTTAAAACTTCTTTTTTAAATTTTGAAAATTTTCTTTCAATGTTGTTTCACTTTCCAAATATGCACAAACTCCCGTATCCAAATCCATGTTTTCGCGCAAACTGAAATAAAAGAAAGTAAAACAGAAAAAATATGAAATTAAAAAGGATAAATCTGTTTTTCAAACAACGTTTGCAAAAAGTTTCAAAAATGTATTTTGTGGAAACTTAAATGATTCAAGTCACATATAGGCGAAAAAGAAGTCGGTCACGTGAAAAATGCGAAAACCGAAATCACACACAAACAAAAATAAATTTTAGCTTAACTAAGAATAGGTGAAAAATATACCTGAGATGAAGACAACGCAAAACCTGTCCTTCACTAAAATATATTCAACACATAATTTTTTTTCTTTCTAGCTCTAAAACAACTATTAGATAAGAAAATGAGATTTCATTCAAATAGACATGCGCGAATGACACAAATATTTCTAAACGTAGAAATCTCATCAAAAAGTCATGCAATTTCAAAGACTACAAACACTAATAGTTACAAGTACGAAGTACCAAAAAGCTAAGAACCAAATGTTGAAAAGAGGAAACAACAAAGATGACAACAAAACAACAACACCAAAACTGCCTATAAACTACGAGATGTCTTGCTTCGCCACTGGAGCTCAACCTATTTTTATTATCTTTGATTAATCATATCATGATACTAAAATGCTCAATCTCGTGTTACAAACGCTGCTGGTGTTGTTGGAGGTTTCCACATCGCCACCCCTTACAAAAGAGAATAAGAGATGACAAAAGAAACCTACCACACAAAGTTGCTCTTCACGGCGATTCACCTAACATTATCTAACGATAACATGCATAGGTGAAGATAACAAAAACAACTCCATGAATCAACACACAAGGACAAAAGGTTGAATCAAATATGATGCGGCACTAAATGATAGTTACGTCATCGATTAAGCAAAACATTAATTTCTGCATCATGAGGCAAATCTAGTCATAGCTTCCCATCTACAGAATAATGTGCTGAATTGGTCACACATCTACATGAGCAGTTTAAACATAGATTCCCAAACTCAAAAAGCGACATTAAGGAAAAGGAGATCTACTGCAAAATCTCTAAAACCAGTCAAACAAAAGACCATTCAAGTCCGTGTACAACATGCATGCCTCTAAAATCTTATCGATATTCTCCTCAGAAAAACCATCCAAAGATAACTTAATCTTCATCTCCAAAGCGACGATCGTCTTTAACAAAATCTATTCCAAAAAGATATAGAAAAGGCAGATGCAACACAACCAACAATCCTATACAAAGATCTTGAAGCAAGGGATCGATGCAAGTCCAACTGCTACAGCTAATTTTTCTCAGCCCTAAGGCAGTGAGACCTTATGCTTATTATGATCCGACCAAATGATCTTTCTCCCTAAGGATGAGACTAAAATGGTGCGAGTAAGGTCAGATAGTGTAAATAGGTATTATGAACTAAAAATGGTCGGGGAGAAGAAATTGAATTAGATCTTGAAGTAATAATGGGAGAGATCTAAAGCACAAACTAGCGCGAAAAAAGAGGAGATGAGGCAACAACAAAGAAAGGAAAGAAGGACAAGAATATGGTTCGACTAGATAAGGAAGGAAGGACGAAAGAAAGAAGTTAAGGGTGATTTGGACGCAACTTTTACGGTTGAGTCCTAGGTTCAAGTTGTACCAAAACTTATCAACTAGTTGACCACTATAGATATAACGCTAAATGGTCAAATGTCAAATGTGCTTTGGGAAAAGGTTGAAACTTGACCATATTAGGCCAGATTAAAATATTAATCATCCCGTGTCATCTTTTAGGATTTGACATGATCCTAAAAATACAGTTATCCTCATCATGGCGATATCAAAGACCGTAGTCAAACTTCGAACCGTCTCCAAAGATTCAAAGTAGTCTCAACAAAAAGGCTATGATCACACAACGAACAAATTTTCGAATAGAAAATCAGCTAGAAATCTGAAATAAAAATTAAAATGGATTTTCCCCTTACATAGCTGACAAATATATAAAAGATTTGCAAATCAAATACCCCAAAATCAAAAACAAAGATTTTGCTTAGTCTTTTCGAAGGAAAATTTAAAACTTTTCGAAATTGATTTATATATTGTAAACTAATTGTAGTAACCCGGATTTTGAGCGGCTTTGGTTATCGACGTAAGCTCGACGTCGATAACCAAAACATCGAAAAATCCCGGTAATTATTGAAAGAAATTAGAAGGTGAGAATATATAAGATAGAAACTTAGAATAGAAGAAGAAGAAGAACATACAACATCATCAGAGTAACACGAATCTCACAGCGGAACGAATAAAATATAACATAACTTTTGAAATACAAAGTTATAACTGTATATACATACCATTTCAGAGTACAACACATAACATCACAGTGGAATAAATAATAGCTATCGACTGCTGAAGCCTCCTGCTCCAAGCTCTTCAAGTATACCTGTAAATCCTGACTACTTGACTGCCCGTACAAATTTAGGCACCCAAGAGTTTAGGGAAAACAAAATAAACTCCGGGTCAGTCATGTGACTGGTGTGAATAAACTCAAATCATTTAAAACAGGTATATGATATCTCATAAGACCACGCCGTGAATACGGAATGGGTTTTTCCCTTATGAGATTCCAAATAACTTTGCAAAGCAATATCATTCTGATATTATAATAATGTCTAAATACAAATAAATATCAGTCTAGCAGAAACGCTTGCATCTCACGTTACTACCTATATAGTATACAATCAAAATCGCAAGCACGTATTGGATGATTGGATTTCCAACTATGACAAGGTATGGAACTACCTTCCGATCAGTGTACTCTAGGAACGATACACTGGAGTTCAACAAGAACATCTTGCAACTCAGCCACACATGGCCGACCACTCATTTCGCTTGAGTGTATCGAATGTACATCACCAACGGTTGGGATCAGCAACCGTTCCCGTATATATATATGGGACAACATTGATAGAATTTAGAAACAAATGAATATTCTCTTAGATAGGTGATTATACACCCTACTTCGGTGCGACCGACTTAGCCATGTTGCCTGCCCGATTTCTGTCATTTACTGGTTGATGAGGCTAGAAGCTACGCTTTATCATTACATCAGATTTACTTCGAATGCTACATTGTCAAATCCATCAGAATCACTAATTGACGTCTACAACCATACATTACGTGTCAACTAAAAGAAGTTTCCTTCTCCGCTTCCACTCTTGGTATAGTTGAAGAAATCAATGTACGTGACCGTCTGGAAATACTATGTCAGACATCCATCTTCATTCACTTAGAATGTCACATCGTCATACCCGCCAAATCACAAATTGACTTATCCAAAAATAACACGGGTATACAGCTAAGAGAAACGAATTCCTCCGCCACCAAACGTGAATACGTTTGAACAGATCAACTTACGCGATCCATTGGATATACTCTGTCAGACCTTCATCCATACAAGTTGTCCTGGGACTGGACAGACCGAAGGCACTATTCTGTAAACAGGATAGCCCTTGCATTTTAGTCCGTCTTCAATTATCTTTGGCATATATGATTCGCGACGCTTATGCCAATACAGAGTGGTTCTTTGGATAAAAATCAAACCGGTCTCTCCATATTAACAACGTTAAAATGGTCAAAACTTCGATAGTCTGTGATTTAACCATCAAAGAAAAACAAGTGTACAAACAACGGTATTATTCCCAGATGGAAATTATATCGAACAAACATCATTTAACATTAATCTCTTTAGTTCATTTATTTACTTATCTCCTGTTTCCCTATATTCTAAATTCTTATTTTCTTTTATCAGAAAACATTTCTGATTCTCGTTTTGAAAACATTTCCAAAACTCCTTTACGATCAAACCTTACCATTTCTTAGTTAAGAAGGAAGTCACTCAAGTTGGGGTATAATTACCTCTCAGACCTTAACTGAACAACGTTATAACTTCGAAATGGTCAAAGTTTATCTTTTAATCTTTAACAACTTCTTTACACATTTCTCGGATCCAATTTTACTAATCCACTTTTATATTGAAAACATTGGTTATAACGATAACGTTATAATCCCTACTTTCGAATTATCTAACTTTAATTATAACTTCTATTCTTATTAGTGAGTAATTAACCTAACACTTATTTATTTATAAATAAATAAATCTCTATTTAAAACACTGGAAAGTATAAGTACTTTCCCGAATTCGATATAATCGAATTTGCCGATTAACTCTCTTCGAGAAATTTCTATTTGATTAACTCTTCTTCGAATAACCTATATTCGATTAACTCCTTCTCGAATAAACGATATTCGATAATCTCTCTTCGAATAACTAGTATTCGATAACTCTTCCTTTCAAATATCCCATATTTGAAAATCTCACTTCGATTAAACTATAATCGATAACCCCCTTCGATGAAACTAACATCGATAACTCCTTTCGATGAAACTAACATCGATAACTTTAACTCGACTAACTTTAACTCGACTAACTTAACTTGACTCGACTAACTCGACTTACTTGGTTTGACCAATTCGATTCGATTAACTAGGCTCGACTAACTTGACTAACTTAACTCGACTTACTTGGTTCGACCGACCAGGTTTGACTAACCTGACCCATTTGGTTTGACTGACCAGGTTTGGCTAACCTGACCCATTTAGTTTGACCACTGGGCTTGACTACTTGGTTCGACCACTTGGTTTGACCATTTGGTTCGAATACCATATTCGACTAACTCCCCTCGATTCATTAAAACCGATTAACTCATCTCGATTGACTAAATCAATTAACTCCTATCGATTAACTAAATCGATAAACTCCTTTCAATTAACTAAGTTTGATTTACTCGACTCGACTGACCAGGTTCGACTAACTTGACCAGCTTGACTCGATTGGTTCGACTCGACCAGCTCGACTCGATTGATTTGACTCGACCATCTTGACTCGATTGGTTCGACTAGCTTGACTAGTTTGGTTCGACTAGACCATCTTGACTCGATTGGTTCGACTAGCTTGACTAGTTTGGTTCGACTAGCTTGGTTTGACCACTTAACTAACTTGATTCGAATATTTATATCCGACTAACTAACTTTTCTTTTATTTCTATTTATTTTAACTTCGATTTATTTCCTAAATAGATTTCCTTTTGTATAATCTATTTATTTTCCTAAATAGATTTTCCTTTTGTATAATCTATTTATTTTCCTAAATAGATTTTCCTTTATAACTCTAATTATTTAATCCCTAATTAAATATTCTTTATTCTATTTATTTAATCTAAATAAACATTCCTTTATTTTATTTATTTATTTCTAAATAAATATCCTTTTATAAAATCCTTCGATTTTATAAATAGATTCATTTTCAATATAAATATTGAAAATCCCCTTTTCTACATTTTCAGTGTTTTCTATTGTTTTTAAACAACCAACTGTCAATGATCAATATCATCCAAACGTATACAATCAACAACAGATTATATATCACAGTATATATCACAATATACAAATAACAGTAAAATAAATGTTGAGGAATCCAGTCGGATTCCTCCAACCTGTTTCCCTGCATCCACCGATGTTAAACAACGTATATAACATCACTTGCATTTCTAATGAAATACACTGATAACAAAATCACCGTTTAATAACGATATATATATATATATGTAGATATATATATATATATATATATATATATATATATCCATACTGTTTTCAATCAATTATTTAACAGTCCAATCTACAGTCCAATTTAACAATACAACTTAACAGTCCAAATTAACAGTACATAACTAGCAGTCAAATACAGAAATAAAATACAATTTATATTAAAATATAAATTGAGGAGAGTTAGTGAGTTTTTACTCACTTTTGCGCGTTAACCGATAAATATCGGTTTGCGTTCCTTGATTCAGTCGAACAATTTATTTCTCCATAAATTGTAACGAGCTCGGATTGACTCGCGGTCAGTCCCATTGTGTAGTGCTTATCCATGCGATCCCAACGGATCTTGTTTTGTCCAATTCTGATATCGTATGGAAAAGTTGTACATTTCAGAAGTTTGAATAAAAGAATTCGATCATTAACATATAAAATAATAAATATTTAACCCTAAATTATGACTTCCAATCCATGTTTTAAACCGTTAATAAGGCTGCTTATTACCTCATTTCTTCTTCCAGTATTTTAAAAGCCATAGCCGATCATTTTAAAACACTTTCTATCTCCATCTGTATATTTAACTTTAAACTAAACTTAAATTAAATATTGATAGCTGGGCCATTACCATTTCCTTTTATTGGGCTTCAACAAACAAACCCGGCCCACTGCCATATTAACTCACGTACACCCTCTTCCCCAAATCATCAAACACAGGGACCCGATCCTTCACGAAATCCCACTTTCGAACCTCAGCAACTCCAATTTGCCTACCGCCACGCCCTAACCTCGTCGGAGCTCCTCCAACTGCTTCCCCGCGAAGAGCCCTCTCAATCGATATAGCCCCCTGCCTCGCGCGACATTCGATGCAACATCGAGCACCAGACCCTACCAAGTCGCGACAGGGAAAACTCCGGAATTTCCACAGATTCGAGCACCTGATGCGAGTAAATCCCTTGGTCCTTCTACTGATATCGGTTTCGTGAATCACAGCTTCACTTCTCCCCTAAATCTCCATCCAACTACAGACCGTCCTTGCTTCGACCCTGCCTCCGCTAGTTCAGACGACCCACCCAAGAACCAGACAACCGCTCCTGTAACTCGCTGCTAACCACGACTTCCAGGTGGCCACGAGTTCGATCGAAGCTGAGAACGACGGAAAACAGTAGGAACAGAATTCCTATTTTGATTTTCAGAAGAGATAATTTTTTTCTTTTTGTTCTTCGAACGATTTTGTGTTTTGAGCATTTACTGGCGGCTTGGAATTAGGTTTTAGAGTGTTTAGTCGAGGTGTATTTATATAGAAAGGAAATCAGATATTTTGGTATGGTATTCACGGTTGTTTGAAGTCCACGTACCCTTTTAGGGAGTTGTATAGTTGTTGGACCATACATCTGTATGAATAGAAGTGCTTGTACGATTCCTTAGTGATGAAGCTAGCTAGTAAGATATTTCCTTTCTTATTTTCTTTTCTTCGGTTAGCTGTAGCGTCGTAGACTATAGGTTGCAAGATACTCTGCATTTATACTTTACATAGCTACCTGTATGTAAAGATGTATCACATTTTCATGTTCCTTGGCGAGGACAGAAATAAAAATACCATCGTGACGAGCGAGGTGTCCCGACTCCAGAAATATAATAATATCGGTAGGTGGACTCATATTTTGAAACTTCAAAATGTTGATTTCAGGGTGCGAAATACTTCAAACAAAAAGTCGCTTATTAAATAAATTAAAAATTACAGTAAAATTCTAAAAATTAAATTATCACTATATCCCAAAAGGACCTTGTCTAAATTCAAACCCGATCTCTAGTTATATCGAATAAACCATTACGGTCGATAAACGATTCTATAGCGACTATTTTAAAATTTGATTTGGACATATCTCAAAATCTACACGACGAAATCCCGATTTTTCTCTTCCACTAGAAAGATATACTCCACCAGCTCCACACGTTTCTTGCTTCACAGAAATCCGGCTTAAAACGAATCTTGTACATTCAGTTGAAGTTCAAATCGCCAAATAGCGAACTACCGCGTCGTTACGCGCTCGAATTTAATTGTATTATAATTCTACGTTTCAAACTGACGTCGATTGAATATATTCGTCAGTATAATTCAACTCTAAGCTGAATTACATCTTAGGGATGACCCCGTTCACAGAATATTGTGATTTTCAATATTTTTGATTATTTCGACATTATAATATATTTTATTATATTATAAATTATTAATTAAATATTCAATATTATTTAATTCACGTTCTCGATATCGATAAATCGATATTTAATAATTAAATAAATAAATTATTCAACGGCTAAAATGCGGGTTACTACACTAATGGTTTCATATTATAATCCATTTTATTATTTATATTCCATTTTATATTACTAACATGAAATCCTTTTCCTGTTACAAAGCGCCGGAATTTTAAAATCTCGAAAGGTCAGTTGTGATAATTTCGATGAATCATCCAAAATATATAAAAAGAGGAACACTAAAAATCACATGGAATGGGTGTTAATTATTTTTAAGTTTTGAGGCATATTCCTCGTTATTTCCTATTCCCTTCTTTTTACCAACTGGATTATTTATTAAAATTACGCAAAACTTAAACAATTCTGAAACGCAAATTGATTTTCAAAACCATGTTTTTATAAAAGTTTTTTTTGACTTTCGAAATCCATTTTATTTTTCCAAATAGATTTTAAAATGGGAATTCCTTCGAATATAAGACCAGGGACTCAAATGAATATATCTAACAAAAGAATATCCAATATTTTAACGAAATATCGAATGGATATACATCGTACTTATATTTCCTGACAGATTGACATATTCACTTGAATTTCCCATGTCAAACCAAGAAAAGTCATTGAATGGAACACCAACGAAACCAAAAACCAGAAATCGCGACTATCTTAGTTATAACAAGATTTCCGTCCAGTCTCCCAAATCCATGGGATTCACCATATGTCATCATCATGCTCTTCACAATGAAATCGCCAACGTACTGTGGGGTAAGACAGAATTGTTTGGAAACTCAAACTCAAAATATTTCAAACTCTTAGTCGCTTACGGCCCATATTACATAAATAGGCCCAAGACTATTTCATCATCGAAATAACTTAAAGTTGAGTAATAAAGATGAAGAAAATAGAAGAGAAAGTTGAATACATTCTCTTGCGAGTTCTAATTTAACTAATTCTTTTGATCATCTAACCTAAGCTCTGATACCAAATGTAACACCCAAAAAATCAGAACTCAAACCCATCCAAGCATAGGGCATGTAAATTTGGTTCCTACAAATAGAAGAGCATGAGAATAGTATGATAAAGTAACTCACAATGGAAACAAAAATAGGATAAACTAGTATCAACTCGGGTAACTACCTTATAAGAGTAAGTCACCCACCAATACCGAGCATGAGAGAGAACAAGAACCGAAAACTAAACTTAAACACATGTGAAAACCTGAACTTCTCGAGATAACCTGGAAGTCGTAATGAGGAGAGGGGTCAGAACAATAAGTTCTGGTGAGCAGAAATAGTATAATACGATCTGCAATACACATATGTATCTCGTTTGGTTCAACCAGAGACATATGTCTATCAAGGCTAGTAATTCTAACCTAAACTTGTAAACACATAACACTAACTACCCTACCTAAGGTAGCATTCCCAAACGATAACGATACTGAGATAGAACTTTTATGCATAATTATGGAGCCTTTAAACCATCATTCAAGCAGCTTCCAAAAACTAAGAAGTGGGCTCTCAACTACTCGCTTTTCATACGGAGGTTAATTATTTCTATATAGCCACTTGAAGCCTCACTATCAGTGATAGGTAAGGGTGAATCCTTTTGATCACTTAAGATCCAAGGCGCACCTGTCGGTCACTTAATACCTTTTCGACAATTTGTCCTACACTAATATAAACTAGAGGACACTAGCTACAAGTTCTACTAATTTAGGGCTTCCGTCATTCACGCAAGTAAACTCATGCCCCGCATAAGGCGAGAGATAGTAAGCAGTCACTTTATACTAATCAAATATGTAGACGTAGTACGCCATTTAAGACCCCCTATGGTGGACCCCTCGTTACCATCTAGCTGACCTTATTAGGATAATCCCCTAGTCACTTAATACTCCCCTCTTAGGATAGTCTAACCTATGGTACCTCCATAGTGGTCATTAAAACCCTATTCTCGGGTGGACCCTTGACCCTAGTCAATTAATACCCAAGTGAAGTGAACTAATTGTGGAGATTATCAAGCTCGTACCCAATTAGCCTTTAATGCTTTCATTTAGGGAAGGTGGGCTACACGATCACTTAATACCGTTTTAAAGGTGGATCTAACCACTTAAGACCTTAATTCCCAAAGCAGGCCACGCTATTGAGTTATTTCCGTTTTGGTTTCTTCTTCCGAACGGGAGGAGGGCCTTACAACCACTTAAGACCTCACTAATGAAGCAAACCTTAAATTTGGAAAAAATCAATGTATGCAAACTAACTATCGTCAAGGGTTCCTATTGTCAATGATGTCTCACATTGGATGGGCATATATTCAACTGCTGGAAAGTGAAGACTTCTGTCGAATAAGGCAATTGACCTCGCATCATTTACCTCTTAAGTCCAATTCTAATTGTTAATTATATCAATTCTAGATTAACTAGAATAGAATAAGTAAAACCTATACCTTTCCTATCCTAGGATGTTTAATTAATTGTTTATGTTACTACCATATTCAACACTAAAATCTGCTGTCGGTGCAGGGTTATCGGACCACAACTAGCTCAAAAGAATGATTCGGAAGCAAGAAACCGACAACAAGCTAGTAAGACAATTAAGACTGAAAGCATCAAAGTGATAAATTGGTCAATAGGCTATCGGCACCAACATAAGGGAGGAAAGTTTGGTACCGATACAAAAGGTGACAACGGCAAAGCAGTGCCGACACTAAAGGCCATCAACATGGGTTCAATTTTGAAAGCATAACGTGTGAAGTTGGAGAAAAGCAAAGAAGGGTAAGAGCCGGAAGCCTATGACCTGAGACCCAAAACCAGAAGAGAATCCTATATTGTTCAAATCACGACAAGAAGCTTAAAGCCAGGCAGAGTAAAACAAAGTGTTGTTAGCACTAATTAACTTAGTGTCGATACAGAAGGAGATAAAGGTGTCAAGATCAAAGATAACACTCTGAAGGCTATCTGTCAGAGTCAAAGATTGTCGAACACCGAGACACAACATCTAAAACCATCAGTATATGTACCAAGAGCATGCTTCTGCAAGATTGAAACCAATTTTATGGACTCATCGAAGTAAACCAAAGATTATGAGAAGAAGAACTATCTACACTAACTAGCTTAGTGTCGGCACCGAAAGAGATAACAGTTCCGAAGTCACAAGAAATGAAAGCCCAATGACAAGACTTTAAAGGCTCGAAGCTAAAACCAGAGCTTGTTGTCGGAGACCGAAAGTTGTTTCAGAAGCTATCTATACCAAAGAACTTGGCATCGATACACATGAAAAGCAGCATCAAGATTGAGCTCCTAATGCCGAAACCAAAGATCTGAAAGCCAGATGGGACACGGTGACATTACCAAATGGAAAGAAAGGCAGCCAAAACCACTACTATCGGAGCCGAGAGTGTATAGCGGCCGAAAGCCATTACCGCATCCGAAAGGGGCTTCTGCAGAGCCGATGGAAATAGAGGGCCCAATTTGCCTATAAATCAGACCCTAAGGGTCACATTTTAGGGGGCTTCTCTCATTCTTAATTCTTGTAATCATTTTCTTAGAGAGTAAACCTTAATTTCTAAATTGATTTGGGGATTTACTTAGAAATTTCTATGTATTCAACAAAGTGATCAATAAAGAGAGAATCAACACTCAAGATTAATTTCAAGAATTTTCTTAATGCTCATGCTAATGATTTCTTCAATGCTTCCCTATGAAAGTTCTTCCTACATAAATCAAACTACCCAACATACCTTCTACAAGCTGTTTAGCCTTCTAAATTGCATTGTGCTTAGGGATCCCTCGTCCCAAGGTAACTGTTGTTTTTTTAGTCTCGTAAGCATGATACTCACCCCTTGAGGGAAGAGTAACTAATCTCGGGCTCTAAACCTTGATATTTAGGAAGTATGAACTAACTCAAGCTTTTAGAAGCTAAATCACCCCTTTAATTCCCCTAGGTCCACTTCCATAGACCAAATTCCGGTGTTGATGAAAAATATCGTTAACATTTTGGTGCTAGAAGGAAGGCCTGAACCTCTGATCTTGTGGTTAACAGCCACATTTTTAATTGTATTGTTCCGTCCTAGTTTGGGCTAAGTTTTGAAGAAGCAAAACTATTGGCATAGGGTCCCAAGAAGAATCTTCCGGGCCTCAAATGGCTATATCAGATATTACTGACCCGAGAGTGAATGAAGAGCAATGGTTAAGGATGAAGGTTATGAGAATCATCAATTGGAAAAAGAAAATGGAGCAATATGATCCTGATTGTTCGAGCGACAAACCTTTTACATAGAACAAATATCAACCTATGTTCTAAGTGGTTCTAAATCAAAGGAGCATAACTTAATCCCTCATATAAGGAAAACCATCCATAAACAAACCGAAGGAACAAAATTCGAATAAGGAACAATGAGAGACTCCAACCGCCTAACATCTAAATGGACTAAAAGGATAGCACTTTAGTCTTGAGACACTTTGAAAAGAGGGATCGAAGATATGAATGAGGCAATAAGGCCAAGCAATAAAAGGGCTAAGTTCCAATGAAAAAGAGAAAACTTTAAGTCAAGGCTACCAAAAGAATGTCGCCTTACCGCCTCAATGGAAAATATCTACTTTCTAACCATACATGAGCTTAATTTCTGGCCATCTGCAAAGAAGAAGCCCAAGTACGAAAGGAAATTGGGAGGGCTTTATTGCCACTATCAAATGATTTATGGACATGAAACAACCTATTGTAGGGTGCTTGAAGAGATGATTACCAAATTCTACAATTGTTAACCGACCTTTTGGCCCGGTTCCTAAAAGTACACAAGACATGCTCGACTCAACATATCGCATGATATTAAAGCCCGAAGTGTCGCCAAGGAGTTAAGGAAACAAGCCAGGAAGGGGTTGCGCAGACAGGAACCTCATCGCTCCTTAAAACATTGCCAAACCAATGCCTCAACCTCCAAAAATCCTCAGGTCCTACTGACCTCGACTCCTCTAGACTCGTTCTAGAATCCCCCATACCCTTCGGATTACGAAATTCGTACCCCTTAGGTTACGAAATTCATACCCCACCGGGTACGAAATTCGTACGCCACCGAGTATGAATTTCGTACCCCTTGGGTTACAAAATTCATACCCCACCGAGGGGTATGAGTTTTCTAGAAGTGACGAGGGGGTCCGAGCTTTTGGTGGCCTGCATTATGGGATTTGAGGTTTACTGTTGTGGTCCCTTACTCCTACCTAACCACTCTACTATAAATACCCCCAAGCTCACGCTTTAAGGGGGTTGGAATTTAATTGATTTGGGAAATCTTGAGAGCTCCAAGTGACCTCTTTAATGGCATCCATGCTTTGAGGAAGAAGAAGGGAAAAAGTGTCTTTTTCCAAATATTCATATATGACAAGTATGACCTCAAATTACATAGAAATGAAGTAAAGGGATGTCATGTAATGGTTTAAAGCTTGTAACACTTTATTGTCAATAAAATATCAATAACTCTTCCAAAGTGGACGTAGTCCCCTCACGAGACTGAACCACTATAAATCTCTTGTGTCATGTACTGCTTTCTGCACCTATATTTTCATGCGAAACTATAATTCTTAAGTAATTAGAATCTTGGGATTCTACGACATATTTTGCCATCAACATTTTGGTGCTTTCACTGAGAACTCAGATTTATATCTTTGTCACACATCTCCATCTCGACTCCGACGTGCTTTAGGTTTCTTCTCTAACCTACCGCCAAATCTGCTTACGATGGCAAAGCGACTAAAGAATGCAGTGATCAGCTCTTCTATTGCAGCCGAAGCTAGAACATCTCAGCATCCTCAGCTAGAGGATATCCCGGCTGAAATCGATACCCTTCCTCATGTGGACCCCTAAGCTCCTGCAATACAAGCATAGATCCATGCACTTGATGAAAGATATGAGAGTATGGCTCTCGAGCTAAATCAGGTGTTGAGAAATCATATCGACCTTATGCGCCAACTCCAAGAAAGTGAACGCAACGTAGCTCGACTTCAGCTTGCTTAGAACAAAGTCCGACCACAGCGTACTACCTCGAAGAGGTTTAGCCTCATCAACATTGTTGTCGTCCGTTCCAACACTCATACCAACGACAATGGAAATGGTGACCGAACTACCGTCACTTATAGAGAGGGATCACCGTATCGTGAACGTTCTTGACTGATTATCAATGACGAGCCAGGTTCGAGTAACATACCTGCTCCTTGACAGAACTCAATTGTCGCCGCTCAGAATCAGGGGCCTACTCTCCTAGCAGACTCAAGTTCTTCCGGATCAAGAGGCACACCAACCTGTTTAGCCTCACCACCCATATCAAAACCAGACTATCGACATTGATGACATGGAAGAGGACGATCCCGATGTGCATCACAGAAGGCATCGACGAAACCTAAAATCCCGGAGTTCAAAAAAACCAATGGATTCTGCCGGAAGACCCCCATCCAACATATCTCCCCGACATGGTTCAAAGGATCGAAAGGAATGTACGCGGGAATGCCAACGGCTCGTGGGAAACCCACTTAAGGTGTAATCCCTTCACTAGGATCGCGCATGAAGCCAAGTGGCCCCGACATTTTAGCATGCCACAAGTGGCCCTCTATGATGACACAACCGTTCCTTATGCCTTCCTAAACCGTTATGAATGGCAAATGGACTCCAGTCAGGCCACTGACCTAGTTAAATGCAAGTGCTTCCTAGTCTTCTTATCAGGCACATCTTTGCTTTGGTTTTCTCGCCTTCCACTCCATTCTGTCAATAACTTTGGTCAACTGGCCATGGAGTTGGTTAAGCAATTGAGAATGCACGTCCCAACTCCGAAGAGCGCCCTGACTCTGTCTAAACTTTACCAAGGACCCGCAGAGTCATTTAAGAGATACCTCTCGCAATTTAATACCGCCCTTGCTAAGGTTGACGACCCAAAGCCTCGTACCATACTTTTCCATCTTGCAAATGGTGTCCTTCCTACTTTTGAATTCGGGGCCTGGACCGATAGGAAACAACCAAAGAGTCTTGATGCTTTCTACGAAAAGGCCGGACAATTCTTGTGCCAAGAAGAAGCAAGACATAATCGAACTTCTCAGACCTACCATCCTAATGATCCACATGCCAACACCATCGACGAGAGCTTCAAAGAGAAATAGATCGGGGATCCCTCCGACAAAGGTAAAGGAGCAGTTCCCTACAAACCAAGGTCGAACGGTAGCAGACAATGAGGCCGCAACAACAACCAGGTTCTAGTAGATCCCAAGAAGCCCGGTCGCCACCAAGCATACGGGACCTACACTCCACTGAATGAAGACTTGGAGATGATCTACTTAGAAATGTGTAATACGCTCCACTATAAGAAACCAAATTCTAGGGAGTCCACTGACCGTGAGAAGAACTTCAGCAGGTACTGTCGATACCACGACATGTATGGGCACAATACCAATGATTGTCATCAACTCAAGGACGCAGTCGACAAGCTCATCTGCGAGAAGCGACTTGAGCAGTACATTCAAGACCCTCTTCCTCCCAAAGCAATGAAGCTTGCTCTACCCTGGATGAATCCATCCCGCCAAACTTCAGAAAACGATGCGAGACGACATCATCTTCCATGAAATATAATCAATGATAATTGAGATCCAAACCACAGACCATCTCGTGATCACAACTCAGATCGGCTCTGCTTCTGTCCAAAGAGCATTGATCGATTTGGGAAACTCAGTCAACATCATCTTCAAAGCGGCCTACGATCAAATGTGGTTGGAGACCCAGGACATGAAACGATGCAATGTCACGATCCACTGCTTCAACCGATCTTCCAATCACCCAGTGGGCATGGTCGACCTGCCTGTCGAACTAGGAGACGGGGATCAGAGCCGGGTCTGAATCCTTACTTTCATGGTTATCAATACCACCTCTCCCTATAATGTCTTCTTTTGACGTACCTTCATTATAGAATTATGAGTCTACATTTCACCATAGTCTCTCCTAATGAAGTTCCCGAAAGAGAATGGGATCGACACGGTTAAAGGTGACCAAGCAGCTGCTCGAAATTGTTACGCAACAGAATGGAAGAACGCACGCAATAAGGAAAAAGGCAAGATCGTGACTTTGCCTTCTTGCGTCAACACCATCTCCGCATGGTAATCAAAGTCGTTTGAGTCATGGCTCAGGTGCCACTGCCATCTTTCCGGCAATCTCGATCCAAGGGAGGACGAAGAGCCTGACTACGAGAGGGCTAACCCAGTTGAACCTGCTGTGGATGTTCCGATCAGCCCAGATGACCCGTCAAAGGTCTTGAAAATCGGATTGTAACTTCGCCCCACAATAAAAGAAGATCTTGTGGATTTCTTAAGGATCAATCTAGATGTGTTCACTTGGACCCACTCGGACATGCGGGGAATCAATCGTTTGCCATCATTTAACTCTCGACCCCTCACTACCTCCGGTCAAATAGAAATGTTGATTCATGGGAACCGAAAGATCCAACACACTCAAGGAAGAGGTGGACAGGCTACTCAACAACAACTTCATCTGCAAAGCCGATTACCCGAATAGATCTCCAAACCGGTTCTGGTCAAAAAAGCAAACGGCAAGTTGAGAACGTGCGTCAACTTCTCGGACTTGAACAAGGCAAGCCCTAAAGACATCGTCCCATTTCCGAAGATCAACCGTCTTGTTGAATTGACTATCGGATACCAACTCTTATACTTCATGGCTACTTACTCAGGCAACAACTAAATTCTGATGTATCTTCCTGACCAAGATCACACCTCTTTCATAACCGACCTTGGGCTCTATTTCAATCTGTCATGCCTTTTGGTCTCTAGAACATGGGAGCCACTTATCAACGAATGGTTAACCGCCTCTTTGAGATCCAGATTGGAAAATCCCTGGAGGTATACGTGGATGATACGCTGGTAAAGTCTAAGATATTGAGCGACCATGTTCACGACCACTCCGAAATGTTCGATGTCCTCTGCCAATACGACATGAAACTCAATCCCCCGAAATGCTCCTTTGGAGTTGCCTCAGGAAAATTCTTGGGTTTCATTGTCAATTCCCGAGGCATCAAAGTCAATCCAGACAAGATCAAAGCTATCCGAGATATTCAAGCCCCTCAGAACATCAAGAATGTTCAAAGTTTAAATGGAAAGGTCGCCGCTTTAAGTCGATTCATCTCCAAAACCACTGGCAAATGCATTCGCTTTTTCGATTTGCTATGAAAAGGGAAGCGCAACTTCGAATGGACCCCAAAATGTGTCGTCGCAATCAAGGACCTTTTGAATCATTTAGAGCGACCACTATCTTGTCCAAACCATTGGACCACGAGGACTTATATGTTTACTTGGCTATTTCCACGTAGGCTGTCAGCTTGGCACTTGTACACATTGAAGATTGTGTCCAACGCCTGTTTACTACATCAGCAAAAGAATGACAGAGGGAAGAAAAGAACTACCCAAAGCTCGAGAAACTAGCCTACTACTTGTTGATCTCTTCCCGGATGCTACGACCATACTTTTAGTCCTACCCCATAAAGGTCTATACTGATCAGCCGCTACGACAGGTCATGCAATGACCTGAGGCATCCAGACGACTACTAAAGTGGAATATAAAGCTGAATTAGTTCGAGATAACATTCATCCCACATCGAGCCATCCTCGGACAAGCTCTTGCTAATTTCATAGTGGAATTCACTGTTCCCGAGGTGTCTCCTCCAAAAAGCATGAAGCTCCAGACATTCAATGGAAACTGTTTGTAGGTGGATCTTCCAATAATAAATGCTCTGGCACCGGAATCGTGCTCATCACTCCATAGGAGCTCCCAATATGCTAAGATTTAAAGCTCAACTTCCCTGCTACTAACAACGAAGCATAATATGAGGCCTTGATAGCCGGACTTAGAATCGCAATCGAACATAACATCAAGGCAATCCAACTCTTCTCTGACTCGCAACGCATTGTGCATCAGGTACAGGGGGAATACCAATCCAAGGAGGCAAGAATCGCTCCCTATCTTGCCCAGGTTCGGGAATTGCTCACCAACTTTGACCACTTTGTCATCGCGCATTTCCCCCGAGAACATAATGGAAAAGTAGACTGGTTAGCCAAGTTGGCAAGCTCCGAGGATTCCCAGCTCATGGGTCTCGCCCCAGTCGAAGTACTCGATTCACTAAGCATTGACCGGATGCAGATTGATTCGGTAGTGGATACCAAAGCCGAACCTGAGTCTTGGATGATACCGATCAAGAACTACTTGCAACATAGAACACTTCGGGGGTGTTACATGGAAAGATGAGCGCTCACTCGCCAATCATCTCACTACATCATTCTGGATAGAGTGTTATACCACACTGAAGGGCAAACCTTAGCAAGAAAAATCATCAGGCACGGCTACTTCTGGCCCACACTTGATCAAGACGTCGCGAACTATGCCCATAAGTGCAACAAATGTCAGCGTATTTCAAAGATCCCAAGAGCCCTGCCTACCGAGTGGACGCAAATGGTCAGTCCTTGGTCATTTTCCATGTGGGGAGTAGGCATCATTGGGACTCTTCCAATGGCTAGAGGCGGGGCACGTTATGTAATCGTCGCAGTTGACTATTTCACTAAAGGGGCGAAAGTCGAAGCTCTCGCTACAATCACCATCAAGAAGGTAATCAATTTCATCGTCCGCGATATCATTACCCGCTACAAAGTCCACCAGGCCATTGTCTCAGACAATGGGACCCAATTTGAGAGCACATAGGTCAAGACTTTCTGTCAACGACACAATATCGAAAAGAGATTCTCGACGGTTGCTCACCCTCAAGCCAATGGGCAGGTCGAAGATGCCAATAAAGTAGTTAAATCTATCATAAACAAGATTTTGGAAAAAGCCGGAGGCTTATGGGCAGACTAACTCCCTCTGGGCCTATGGGCCTACCGGACCACTCATAAGTCAGCAACCGACCACACTTCATTCGTCCTTGCCTATGGATCCAAAGTTGTCATCCCAACTGAGCTAAATCTTCATTCTCATCGAGTTTCCTACTATGATCCGAAAAACAACTAAGGTTTAATTCTGGAATTTCTCGATTTTCTCGAGGAGAAAAGGAACGAGGCTGAGCTCAGGGTCGCCGCCCAACATCAACAAGTAGCCCGATACTTCAACTCCAGAGTCCGCCACAAGGATCTCAATATCGGCAATCTCATCCTAAAATGGGTCTTTCCACCAACGAACGGTCTCAATCCTCGCTGGGAAGTCTCGTACGTCATACAACAGAAGCTCGGAGATGGAACTTTAATGCTAGCAACCATAGACAGAGCCGAGCTCCTAAGGGCATGGAACAACGAACATGTCCGCCGCTACTTCACATAACTTAGTGTACAGTTTTCCTGCTTTCCAAAGATGTTTTGTTTTTTTAAATTCAAGGCATCGTAAAGGTTGTTACTACCAAAGTTATTAGTAAAGATGATGTTCATTTCCCTATGACTTTGCTATGTTTACTTCCTACATGATATGATTGATTGACCATCGCAACTGGCTTGCGCCCACAAACACTCGAACACCGGATCGGCACCCCGAGCATGGGAGCCGGTGTCGCCGTTCAACCCTCGAACCAACATCGAGGAAAAACACAAATGGCCTTGATTCGGCACCCCGAGCATGGGAGCCGGCACCGCTACTTGAGTCCCAAGCCCGCGATGAGACTGAGTATAAACAACTCTACTCGAATCTCGGCCCAACACCGAAACCAAATATAAATCGTTCTGGTTCCAAGTCCCTGGACTTGGGGGCAACCCACCAGCCAACCTATTGTGATACAACTACTTGCATGGCTTCATCTGACCCATCGGATTAGGAACCGGGTACCTCTTGAATCTCGGCCCAGCACCGGGACCGAGCTTAAATCATTTCTGCTCCTAAGCCTCAGGGCTTGGAGGAAGCCCCTCGGCCATAATCCGACCCCGGGTCCGGGAACTCTTTGGCTAATAAATGACGCCCTCACGCTCTAAACCCGAAAGAATGATAGGACAGCCAAAAGTCGGACGAATCGCGACATCCGCGCCTTCACTCTACTTAGGACTAACGAACTTCGGGCAGTACAAGGCAGAAGGAACCTGGCCTAGATTCCACGCCCCTTGGGATTCCTGAACACAGGGAACCCTTCGAATGGAACCAGCGCACGGTCTCTGCACGATTGGGGGCACCCCCAAAGCAGAGACTCCCAATCACATTTCGGTTAGTATAACAATAAGTACGCTTGTGCAAGTACAGGATGCTGGAACACATAAGATGAACATTTAACATGAAATGAAATTTAAATAATTAATATTTCCGTTCACACAGACCCAAAACATACTGCATATCCAATATCTTTCCATTCTAATGATAGGGTGTGCATGAAAACCACACCGTGCCTTTAAACACCAAAAGCGAGGGTCGTACTAGCGTATACTATCGGCCTACATAACCAAAATACCGGTAATATCTAGGAATATTACTAACGCTACTAATCTTTCTTCTTCCTTTTCTTTTTATGTACAGATTCGGCACTAGACGGGTCACTACCCATGATGGACCTCTTCCTTCCCGAACCACTTCCACCTTTTACTTCTTTGTCCTTCGTAGGAGTAGTTGACACGTGAGTAACCGAGGTGCGCTTTCCACTGTCATCCTCGCCACTCTTTGTCTCCAAAACATCCTCAGTGGTTATGCATTGCAAGGTTTGGGAGCGATATGCGAAGAAAGAGCCAGCACGGTGTGTGACACCCCACGTCCGTTAATGTCACTCTTTATCAAAATGCATTAAGTTTCGTGAAGTGTTATAGATAAAAAGAAACAAAAACATCACAAGATAGATATAAAATAACAGTGGAATTTAAAACTTTGTTAAACAGAAATCACCGTGGTCTAAAACCCAGTTACAACATAAGCCTAAAATACATAAAACCCATTACATCAATTTAAAACTTCTGTCTTGTACTAAAATCGTCAGAGTATAATAATATATAAGAATCATAGTCCCCAAAATATAGCCATACCATAGAAAACATGATATCAAAGCGGTACATCTAGGCAACTCCAAGCAGAACAAAAGAGAGAATCCAAATCAAGCCTGAGTATTCCCACCCTAAGAACCTGGGGGGAACGGAAGAGAGAGAAGAGGAAACAAAATGGGTCAGACATAAAGTCTGGCGATTCCAGTTACTTTTAGCATATAAATAAGTAAAAGCATCATGACAGGCATATAAATTGGATGAGAGAGATAACAGTATCATAAGACAGATATAACAGAATGAGCAAGATAGGCAGAATAAACAGAATAGAATATATTGCACTTCTTTAATACTTTTCTCTGCACTAATACTAGTATAACATAAACAAGATGATCCCTACTGAAACAGATTGTAGACTTAGGTGTACTTCTAGTGATGATTTTTACCCCCAACAATAATAGCAGACAACCCAACAGAAATGACAGGTGCTACCCCTAACGATAATAATGGGCTTCTAACAAGTAAGACTAGATGTACCCTAATTACTACCCCAATCGATCGGCTCCCTGCCCTGTAGGTTCTTGTGCTGGCCCCACAGTAAGATGTATCACTTCCTAAAGTGGCAAACCATTTATTTTCGAGAGGCACAACCCTTTACTGGTGCCACAACATCTTAATTTTCCAGAGCAAGCCGGACCCATGCACGCACATGACTTTGTTGGATCTCGCATTGTCAACACCTCCACTTAGATGAACCTCTTACAATCAAATCAGTAAGCATGCCTTGACCCCGACCTAGTTCGGGGTTCCCAGCTTGATACCAAGATAGGTTACTGATTAATACGGGTCCCACACAACAGATAATACAAGCTAACCTTTGGGCTTGCATCCCCGTTACTGGGATTTTCGTAGGTTATTCCTAACCGTTTATCAAGGTTGCATAACCCTAACATGTAATACAGGTTAAGTTTGTCGGGATTATATAACCCCCCACAGATTTAACAAGATTAACTTAACCCCTACTGATTCAAGTAAGTTTACTTAACCCCAACTCAATTCGACAGGTTCAGGTTAACAAGTTATTATCAAATTTCCATTTATGGTTGTTAATGGATTAGACCTCCCACATTAAGTCTAACACTTGTGGATGCTGGATATGCCGAACGGTTCCGGGCATATTTCTAGCACAAGTTGGACTAAACCTCATGTCTTTGCATCGTTACGTGTACATTTATGCACTCGACCCCTCACATTAGATTAACCACTTGTGTTTGCTGGATTTTCCGGGCGATTCCAGGCAGACTTCTACCACAAGTGTAATCTAACCTCGGGTCTAGGTGCAGTTACAATCTCTGTTTACTGTCAATCTAGACATGTTTATTTTTAAATAATTCATTATGTTTATCCAAGGTTATACCCCAAATCCCAGTCTGATTCACGATACAAGTTAGGCCCCAAATTAAAGTTTTAAATCAAGGTAAATTATGCCCTAAATCCCAATCATGTTTTACAATATAAGTTGTGCCCCAATTTTAACATTCTCAACTGTACCCAATTTTGTGCGTTTGCATATTTCAACGATAGGCCTAGGCTCGAAAGGTAGTCTGGCTATAAAAATAAAAAGGGAAGGAGGGAGAGAAGAGAACATAAATAGGCATAAAATCAAAACAGACATATGGTGACAGAAATAAGCATGTTAACAGGATAGGCATAAGGCATACTAACAGAACAGACATGAAAAAGATAGGCATGCAAGAATTAAACAAAGGATCAGGTGTACATGTAAAGGCAGATCTGTTTATTTACGATTCAGGTTATTAACAGGCATAGGCTTAGATCCAAACTTATAAATATGTAAAGATTACTTATTAAATGTTTATATCTAAAAATAACATGAACTCACAAGTACTGGATCTAAAGAACAGAGAAGTGATTGTTGATGTTGTAGCAGAGATTCTTAAATACGGTATAACTTGTTGTTACAGAAGAATAGGCTACTTCAATCTGAGTTGGGGCAACACCTCGTTGTCTCCAATGTTTTTGGTGAATAAAACAATGGAAATGGGGTCTTATTTATAGCCTACGGTCAACGAATCTCGCCCAGAAATGCGTCCAAGTATAGGGAAAGAATCTGCCCCAGATTTGCCTGGGATCAACCCCGAGGTTGACCCAGGGGTCGGCACCCCCGTGTAGGGGTCGACCATGGGTCAACACCCATAGGGCATGGGGTCGACCCTTAACAGGCCGATTTCCCCCTGTTCCCGCTCTTTGATTTTGATTTTTGGACTGTTTACATACATATATATATATATATATGTATTGCTTATATGTAGACAAACTTCAAACCTTAATATCTTCTTTATACGATGTCCGTTTTACACAAACTTGGGGTCTATCTTAAGCAGAATTCCGAGACGAATGCAATGGTGCAGTTCGTTTCCCTTAATTCCCAATATTTAATTAATTATTTTTTAGTTTACCATTATTGTGTTCTTAAAAATTACGGGGTCTCCTCTACTTAAAGGATTTCGTCCCCGAAATCTCTAAGTTAAGAAGAATGTATATCCTAACATTCATCATCCATCTACTCATCCACCAATCACAGGCATCCATTGTCATTAAAAGATTTCTAACGCTTATATGAACATATGCAATGGTGTGTGTATATGTCCCTACACTAATGCGAAAGATCAGGCGGTCTACTGATTCAGTTGACCTTCTTAATGCAATGTATGCTAGTGCCATGAATCCAACATGTATGCCAATAATCCAAATACATCATATAAATGCTATATGCGTGCACAATAATTCATCCAAATGCAACATTTATATGATGATACACCTATTTCCATCCCGAAAAGAAGAAAAATGCACATGCATCCATATGCAGTATGAGAGTGATTGAGCCGATCCAGTGTCGTGTGTGTGTGTATGCATCCACGAGCAACCACTAGCAAACAATTGTACCCACTTGCATCCATCAAACATAACATGTCTCAAACACATGTTTAAATCCATGGGTTCCCTACCTAAAGGTCTAAGATTCGATCTATAGGATATACATAAATGACAAAAGCAAGTATGAATAAAAAGCTTCGGAAAAGAAGTTAAGAACATACCCTTGAAAAGAAAAGGGTACAAAGCGCGAATCTTGTCTTTAGTCTCCCAAGTTGCATTCTCGGGGTCTTCTCCCCATTGAACTTTCATCAACTTGACCTCTCGGTTGCATAGCTTCTTAACCGCTGATCCAAGAATACGGGTAGGAACTCGTCTACCTATCGCTTCCCGTTCCACCTCTACTTCCTCAAGCGTGCTTGGCTCCACTACTTCTGCGGTATCATGCAAGCACTTCCGTAAATGAGAAATGTGGAAAACATCATGAACACTGGCCAATCTCTCTAGTAACTTCACTCTATAAGCCATTTGACCAATCCTTTCTGTTATGGGAAATGACCCTAGAAATCTTGGCATCAATTTCCCTAAAAATCCAAAACGAACCACAATACTCAAAGATGATACCTTGATGAAAACCATGTCTCCCACCTCAAAATCAATATCAGTTCTTCTCTTATCTACGTTGGACTTCAACCTGTCCTGAGCTATCTTCATGCGCCTGCGAAAAAGATCAATCTTCTTTGAAGTTTCGCTAATCATCTCAGGTCCAAGTATATGCCTTTCTGTAGATTCCCACCAATAAGTCGGTGATCTATAGGGTCGTCCCTATAATGCCTTGAAGGGTGCCATGCCAATACTAGCCTGATAACTGTTGCTATAGGCGAACCCTAAAAAAGGAAGATGCTCTTCCCATGCCCCTCCGAAGTCTAGGATACACAAACTTAAAAGACCCTTAATAACTTTATTCACCCTTTCTGTTTGTCCATCGTTCTGAGGGTGATAAGCGGTGCTCAAACATAACTGTGTACCTACTGCCTCTTGCAAGGTCCTCCAAAACTCATTGGTGAATATGCGGTCACGATCACTCACAATACTGGAAGGTACTCCATATTGACAGACTATCTCACGAAGATAAACTGCTGCCAACCATATTGTCGTCCTTTTACTCTTAACAGGAATGAAATGATCGCTCTTAGTAAGCCTGTCAACTATAACCTAATTACTAGTGTTGCCTTTCCTCGATCTAGGCAAACCATCAATGAAATCCATAGAGACGCTCTTCCACTTCCACTGTGGGACATCCAAAGGATGAAGTAAACCACTAGGATTCCTTTGCTCAGCTTTGACTTGCTGAAAAATCAAACATCAAGAAACAAACCCCATTACATCTTTCTTCATCCCAGCCTAAAAGAAAACCCTCTTCATACCTCTATACATCCTATCACCACTGGGATGAATAGTTATCCTAGAATGATGGGCTTCCTCAAGGACTGTATTCAACAGACTCCCAGCTTGGGGAACACAAAGCCTTCCATCTCGTCGCAACCACCCTTTATCATCCGTGGAATCTCTACTGAGGTGACTGGAAGTCTCCCCTCTACTGAGCTTACTAAGATGTCTGCTATCTGTGGGTCCTCTCACTGCGAAGTTTCTATTTGATCCAAAAGAGTAGGTTGCACCTCTAATGTGCCAATAAGCCAGGTGTGAACTCCGTAAAGGGTCTAAAATCAAAAGTCGATATATACTCCAAGCTTTGCCTTTCTATAAATAGAGGACTCAAGGTCATCCTCTGCCTACTCAGTGCATCCACCACCACATTACCCTTGCCAGGGGTATAAGAAATCTCAAATTCATAGGATGCTAGGAACTCCATCCATCTCTGTTGCCTCAAATTGAATCCTTCTACAAGAACAAGTACATGAGAGATTTATGATCGGTGTATAACTCGAACTTCTCTCCAAGTAGATAATGGCGCCAAGACTTAAGTGAAAATATGATAGCAGCTAACTACAAATCATGGGTAGGATAGTTCTTCTCATGAACTCTCATCTGTTTACCTCCATAACATACCACCCTTTCCTCTTGCATTAAAACCGCACCAAGCCATGTACCATATGTACCAATGTATATTGTGAGCACTTTGTTCCCATCAGGCAATGTCAAGGGATATTGTCAGAGCCCTCTTCAATCGCTGAAAAGCATCCACACAGTCTATACCCCAAGAAAATGTCAGATTCTTCTTTGTCAGCCTGGTGAGTGGGGCTTGTATCTTTGCGAAGTCCTTAATGAACTTTCTATAATAGCCCGCTAATCCAAGAAAACTCCTCACCTCCGTTGCATTCTTTTGAATCTGCCAATCTTGAAATGCAACTACTTTTGTGGGATCTACTTCTATCCCATCCTTAGAGACCACATGTCCTAGAAATCTCACTTCCTTTCTCCAAAAATGCATTAGGAGAATTTTTCTTTAGCTGATGCGCTCAGAGAGTTTTCAATACCTCCCTTAAATGTAGGGCATGCTCTTCCTCGCTCTTCGAGAAAAGCAAGATGTCATCGACAAAGACCACAACGAACTTATTTAGAAACACCCTACTAATCAGATGCACAAAATAGGCGGATACATTCATCAACCCAAAAGGCATGACGAGCCATTCGAAGAAACCATCTGGAGTTCTAAAAGCGGTCCTGTCTATACTGTCCTCGGCCACCCTCAATTGATGGAACCCCGTGGCCAAGTCTAACTAGGAGAAAATAGATGCACCAACAAGCTGGTCAAACATATCATCTATCCTTGGAAGTGGGTAACTATTTTTCTTAGTGAGCTTATTCGACTCCCTGTAATCCACATATAAGCGAAACGAACCATCCGCCTTAGTTGCGAATACCACCAGAGCACCCCATTCAGATATGCTTCACCTAATAAACCTTTCTCAAATGGCTCCCCTACTTGCTTGCTAAGCTCCCTCATTTCTCTCGGAGCCATATGACGCAAAGGCAATGCAACTGGCTTTACATCGTCCACTAAGTATATACGGAAATCAATCTCACGCCTCGGAGGTAAGCCCCGAACCTCCTCAAAAACATCTAGATACTCACAAACTAATAGTACAGATCATAAATCATCGATAGATGCATCAAGTGACTCTAGGAAACCAAGCATGATAGACCCCTTAGGGTCACAGGAAATCTCGAGGGTCCTCTCATGGAAAGTCAAAAGTCTAACAAAATGGCACCATACATGGCTAGCTAATCCATCCCTAGAATCAAACCATACCCACGAACTCAAGTATACATGCGTCACACTCAAACTCCATGCCCAACACAGATATTCTCAAAACTTGACAAATCATAGACAAATGAGACGTACCTCCAATGGGGGTTGAGACAACAACGGGATCCAAAACCGTACTAGTACTAAGGTAAAGAGACTCAACCACAGAATCAGATATAGAAGAATGCGAAGCGCCAGAATAAAAAAGAGTCCTAACAGGATGATCGAAAAGAGAAATCAAACCTTCAACAGAAACTTTCCAACCTTCTCTGGTCCACTGCCTTCTAGAGCATGCACCGGCTCTCCAGATGGCCATGTCTTTTTCCCCCGTCCTTGCTTCTTCGGGCATTCCCTAATATAGTGACCAACTTTACCACAGTTGTAGCAAGCTTCTTCCTTCTTCGGCAAACTTTGGCCAAATGACCCATGCGCTTACAACAATGACATTTCTTCTTGCCTTTATTTGGAACTTTATTTAAGCTTTCCTTCTTTCATCTATGTTCCTTTCTTAGGCCACCATTTTTCTCATCCCTAGGCTGTGCTCCTTAGCCCTAACTCACTTATTCTCCTTTTTTACCATCCTTGTGTAACATGCTAACAAGTCTCTCGAAAGCTGTCTCCATCGCACAGAAATCCTTACTAAGCTTAAGATAAAATTAGCCGTAGGTGAAACTACTGCAGCTACAGATGAAGGTTAGGCACTTCCTTGCCCTTCGACATGTGTCGTGGTTTTAACATGCCTACGGAACCATGCCGCAATGGGGACACCTTTCGGGAAGAATCGGTTCCTTAGACATGCTGAAAAGAAAAGGAAAAGGATTCAAGCAGAGAATTGAAAGATATTTCATATGGACTTGGGGAATATGTTTTTCAAAAACAGACTTTTCTTTTGAAAATGCTTTCTTTTAAAACCTTTTTGAAAGCAATTTTCAAATTTTTTTATCCGATCAGGTAACCTTTAGCTCTGATACCAAATGTGACACCCCGCGTCCATTAATGTCACTCTTTATCAGAATGCATTAAGTTTCATGAAGTTTTATAGGTAAATAGAAACGGAAACATCACAAGACAAATATAAAATAACAACGGAATTTAAAACTTTATTAAACAAAAATCATCGTGGTCCAAAACCCAGTTACATCATAAGTTTGAAATACAGAAAACCCATTACATCAATTTAAAACTTCTGACTTGTACTAAAATCATCAGAGTACAATAATATATAAGAAGTATAGTCCCCAAAATATAGCCATATCAGAGATGACAGGAAATCAAATCGGTACATCTAAGAAGCTCTAAGCATAACGAAAGAGAGAATCCAAATCAAGCCTGAGTATTCCCACCCTGAGAACTTGGGGAAGGGGGGAACGGAAGAGAGATAAGAGGAAACAAAATGGGTCAGACATAAATTCTACCAAGTCTGGCTACTTTTAGCAAATAAATAAGTAAAACCATCAAGACAGGCATACAAACTGGATGAAAGAGATAACAATATCATAAGACAGGTATAACAAAATGAACAGGATAGGCAGAATAAATAGAACATAATATATTGCGCTTCTCTAATACTTTTCTCTGCACCAATACTAGTATGAAATAAACAAGATGATCCCTACTGAGATAGATGGTAGACTTAGGTGTACTTCTAGTGACGGGTTTTACCCCTAATAATAATAATAGACAACCCAACAGAAATGACTGGTGTTACCCCCAACGATAATATTGGGCTTCTAAACAAGCAAGACTAGATGTATCCTAATTACTACCCTAATTGTTCGGCTCCCTACCTTGTAGATATCCTGTGCTGGCCCCACAGTAGGATGTATCACTTCATAAAGTGGCAACTTGTATATTTTCGAGAGGCACAACCATCTACTGATGTCATAACGTCTTAATTTTCCAGAGCAAGCCAGACCCATGCACGCACATGACTCCGTTTGATCCCGCGCTGTCAACACCTCCACCTATATGAACCTCTTACAATCATCAAAAAGTGAGCCCTGACCTCGACCTAGTTCAGGGTTCCCCGTTTGATACCAAGATGGGTTACTGACTGATACAGGTCCCATACAACAGATGATACAAGCTACTCCTTGGGCTTGCATTACTAGGATTTTGACAGGTTATGCCTAATAGTTTAACAAGGTTGCATAAGCCCAACATCTAATACAGGTTAAGTTTGTCGGGCTTATATAACCCCCCACAGATTTAACAAGATTAACTTAACCCCCACCTCCACTGATTCAAGCAAGTTTACTTAACCCCTACTCAATTCGGTAGGTTCATGTGATCGCCACAGATTTAAACAGGGTAAGTATTTCAGGTTAACAAGTTATTATCATATTTCCATTTATGCTTGCTAAATGGATTAGACCTCCCACATTAAGTCTACCACTTGTGGATGATGGATATGCCGGACGGTTCAGGGCAGAATTCTACTACAAGTCAGACTTAACCTCGTATCTTAGCACCATTACATGTACATTTACGCACTCGACCCCTCACATTAGATTAACCACTTGTGGTTGCTGGATTTGCCGGGCGATTCCGGGCAGACTTCTACCACAAGTGTAATCTAACTTCGTGTCTAAATGTAATTACAGTCTCTATTTACTGTAAATCCAGGCATGTTCATTATTAAACAATTCTTTATATTTATCCAAGGTTATGCCCCAAATCCCAGTCTAATTCACGATACAAGTTAGGCCCCAAATTAAAGTTTTAGATCAAGGTAAATTATGCCCCAAATCCCAATCATGTTTTACAATATAAGTTATTCCCCAATTTTAACATTCTCAATTGTCCCCAATTTCTTGCATTCACATATTTCAGCGATAGGCCTTGGCTCGAAGGTAGCCTGGCTATAAAAATAAAAAGGGAAGGAAGGAGAGAAGAGAACAGAAATAGGCATAAAATCAAAACTGGCATATGATGATAGAAATAAGCATGTTAATAGGATAGGCATATGCTGACATGATTAGGCATACTAACAGAATAGGCATAATAAAGATAGGCATGTAAGAATTAAACAGAGGATCAGGTATACAAGTAATGACATATCTGTTTAGTTACGATTTAGGTTATTAACAGGCATAGGATTAGATCCAAACTTATAAACATGTCAAGATTACTTATTAAATGTTTATATCTAAAAATAACATGAATTTACAGGGACTAGATCTAAAGAACAGAGAAGTGATTGTTGATGTCGTAGTAGAGATTCTTGAATATGTATAACTTGTTGTTGTAAAAGAATAGGCTAGTTCAATCCGAGTTGAGGCAGCATCTCGTTGTCTCCATTGTTTTTGGTGAATAAAACAATGGAAATGAGGTCCTATTTATAGCCTACAGTCAATGAATCTCGCTCAGAAACGCGTCCAAGTGCAGCGGAAGAATATGCCGTAAATCTGGCTGGGGTCGACCTAGGGGTCGACACCCCCGTGTAGGTTCGACCCCAAACAGGTCGATTTCCCCCTGTTGTCGCTCTTTGATTTTGATTTCTGGACTGTTTATTTATATACATATTACTTATATGTATATAAACTTCAAACCTTAATATCTTCTTCATATGATGTCCGTTTTACGCAAACTTAGACTCTATCTTAAGCAGAATTTCGAGACGAACACAATAGCGCAGTTCATTTCCCTTAATTCAAAATATTTAATTAAGTATTCTTTAGTTTATCAATATTGTATTCTTAAAAATTATAGGGTGTTACACGGTACCACCTCCTCCTGGAGCTTTCTTGGCCTCCAACTCGGCCCTCTTCTTGGCATCCTTGGCGGCCTTCCGAGCAGCCAGTTTCTTGGACTTGAGTTTGACCGTGTCGTTCACCTTAAAATTATTGAAGGCTTCATCAGCCCGCTTATTGGCATCATCATCGGCCCTCTTCTTCCTCGCTTCCTCATCAGCCATCTCCTTTTCAGCTTCGGTGTCAGCTTTCTTCTTCGCCACCACAGCGACAGCCTTCTCTTCGGCATCCTGCCTAGCCTTCGCCTAAGCCTCCTTCCTATTAGCTTTGTCCTGCCTCCTCTTTTCTTCCTGCTCTTCAGACTTAGCCACCATATGGGCCTTTTGGGCCTTCACCATGGCTTGTATCGATGGTACGTCTGCTTCCACCGGACCTGTCACATGAGCACTCTGGCCGTCCATAACCACTCCTTCCTCTAAAAGGCCCTTGTAAATATTGGACTCTAGCTCGACATCCGCGAACGTGTCCGCATGACCGCTTCCCTCTCTAAACTGTATCCCTTACAGTCCTAACCCAGGTTCTGTTGTTTGGGGAAGCATGGGTGAAAAGCCTGGTGTCATAGCGGCTCCAGGAGGGGCTGCATAGTAAAAATAAAACCTTTTAGTCCATAAATTCATTGATCGCATCATCTTCAGGTATTCGTGGTAACAAAAATTTACCTCCGGAAAGAAATAGGGTAGGTATGATGGGGAATGCGCTCATTGTAATAGTTAAGGAAGATCCAGTCACCCCCAATTCTGGGTGCTCAAGATCATATTCAGTTGAGGCCTGGACTGGGACAAGGGGACCACTTGTGGTGGCGGATTCAAGAGCTGGTGGCTGATAGAAGCGGCAACCATGCTCTAAGCAGGGACAAACTTTCCCATCTTGGCAGCGCACTTCGACAGTCTCTCCCTCTCAGCATCCTCCTCTAACAGTCTTCTCCCTTCCTCCAATTTAGCATGCTCCTCGTCAGTCAGGAGCTCTATCATCAACTGATGCTCATTTGAAGTTCCCATATCTATGTGACACAGCCAAGCCTCATAGGGTACCAGCCTTTCCCAAGTTTGAGCCACCACCTGAGGATAATCTCCGACTCATAAGATTCTGCGGAACTTTAGGCCTTGACGTACATATTTCGAATATGCTCCTCTAGGGATGCCTCCACCCGAACCTCTGCATCCTTAATCTCCTCTATAAAATTATCCACTTCACTTAGATGCTCAGCCTTCAACCTATCCACCGAGCTCAGTACATCCTTACGACTGGCCTCGATTTCATCCTTCTCCTTCTTTGACACCTGTAGTTGCCTCCTCGGCTCGGTGACTTCCTCCTGGAATTTCTGAAACCCCTCATTCTCAGTCTTTAACCTCTTATTCTCCGCCCTCAAGGCCTCGGTATCCTTCTGAAGCTGGAATACCTGTTCATTGTCCTTCTCCAGTTCGGCGTTTACTTTCTCCAGCTCAGATTTATCCCCTTTTAGGGCCATATTCTCGGTTGTCAGCGAGGTCGTGGTATCCCTGAAAGTTGAACTTCCATGCTCTGCCTCCTTCTTTAACTTCTCATGTGTCTCCTTTAGCTTCGCTTCAACAACAATGACAAAAGATTAGCATCCGGGGATACAATGGCAAACAAAGAAGCAATTACACCAGTAGAAGTAGATTTACCTATCTCATTCTCCAAATTATGGACGGTGGTCCATTTGGCGTCAGTGGTCAACCCCTGATTCTGTATTTCCACGTTCTTCTTTCTGATCAGTTATAGGTGAAAGGAATACTTAGTGAGCTCTTTAGCTTGGAAACACACAGCCTTCGCCTACATCCATACCTCCTTGGTGTCAATTGGGCTGATTTCAGGAAGGAATACTAGTTCGTCAAAGTAATGTTAGGGGAACTTCTGCTTTAACAACGATTTTCTCTCCTCAACGGAAAGCTTTTAGGCCTTAGCCACCACCACATCCTGCTTCTTCTTCACCAACTCCTTCTTTTGGTGATTGGACTCCTGCTCCATCCCTATGGACGTGTAGGTGGGAGCCAAAGCTGCGGTATGAGCAGAAGCTGTCAACGAGGATTGTCGGGAGCCCGTCACATTGAATCTGGAATCTATACTAGATGATTGAGCAAGAGGTGGAGGAGTTGGAGACCGTCGAGATCGATCCCTGTAACGATGCTCACTGCTGCGATCGTGCGGAGGTGAAGAGTTACCAAACAAACTAGTTTCCCTTCTGAAGTGGTCAAGAAAAGTGTTTCTCAGGAACAACAACCTCCATACCCGTAGTCTCCGCCTCCTCGTCCTCTTTCCATTTCACCTGCCAAAGAAACAAATTAAAATCAAATACTCTACACATAGAAGCAAACGTTGTGTCATGTGGTGCTCATGATTGTATGTCATAAGTATTCTCTCAACAGACTAGATAGTGGTCTGCCCTAAAGAGTGAACTCCCCTGGAGCCAAAGCCGGTTCTTCTATACTTGTTACACCCAGCCAAGGAGACAAGTAACACAGGAGTTTATTAAGATCATCAAACTGACCCTCTCTATTGAGTGAGACGGCGGTCTATGATGGAGTCACTAGAGACTGCGACCTTGTCAACACTCCTGCCCCAGCCTCGTAATTCAAAGACAGAGCAGGGGTGTTCGATGGGCCTTCATCCCCAGCAACAACCTCCTCACCGCCAGTCTCACCCCTTCCCGTTTCCTCCTGAATCTCAGCAGCTTTTCACTATGCCCGACGGAGGGCATCTTTCGACTCGAGGAAGCCACCTTCTTCTCGGTCTCCATTTCCTTTCCACCACCAGCGATGACTGGTCTAATTACCGCTCGATCGTCAGGAAGTGACCCTACGCGATGAAGTTGGTCCTGTTTTAGAATATTCGCAGTGGAATGTGACTCAGCCATGATGGCTAACAAGGATTCGAGATGCTATTGATACACGTTGTCTGTGGGCACCTCAGGATTTCCTGTCATGTAAGAACAGTGTTGAAAAAACCCAAGCTACTAAAATCCACAAATCTCGAAACTGGAAATAAAATTGAATGCTTACTTCCTTCCAACCATCTCCTGGCAAACCCAAGAGGGAAACGCACGAAGAACCAATCATGCTTGTATATAATTAGCTTAGACCATGTTCCATTAAAAAACTTAGTGTTTGGCGAAGCCTCCAAGAAATACTGAGACGGCGAGATATTAGCACTCCTCTTCAACTGAAACAAATACCGGATGTCCTATCCAGTGGGTTCTCGCTGAAGATACTCCCTGTAGAGAATATAGGTACCTAAGAGGGAAGCGTACGCATTCGGATGGAGCCGTGGTGGTGTAAGTAGAAAGTAGTAAAGCATATCCCGAATGAAGTTGTTCGCTGGGGGCACGAACCCAGTGATACTGACCTGCCTATTCCAGGCAGTATACCCCTCCGGTGTTGTGTGAGCCCTACCATCCTTTCAAGACGCAACAATATCTCCTTTGGGAATGTGGAACCATAAGGCCATGCGCCTTACCATTGTTGCATCTACAAGAGAGGGCACAAATCAGGCGTATTTTCAAGTATAATCGCATCCGCCAACATATCCTGTGCCACCGGCGCATTTCCCTCAACGATATCTACATTCTCTACCTCCTCATGCACGACCAGGGAATGTTATCCTTCTGGTTGCTCCCCATGATCAGACGCTTCTGGCAAACTTGTCACCTAAGAAGGGGTGGACCTCCCTGAAGTCTCAAGCTCGTTGCCCGTCGAGCTAGCATTGCTAGTAGAATCGGATGTGTGCGACGAAGTAGGGAAGTCTCGGCTTCCGAAGTCTTCTCTGTCATAGATCTTGTCTTTATTGCTAGCTATACTTTTAACATACTAGCGTTAGACATCGCAGTTGTATAACCTGTACCCCTCGTGTCGGTGCGAACTAACAGGTGTGTGAAGTGTTGTGCAATGTCAAAACAATACAATTTATAAGTTAAAAACTTGGGACACGACGACAACCACAAGTCCCTGAGACTGTAATCATCAACGTGAAATGTGGCCGATGGTTCTATAAGTTCGGTTACAGTCCAAGTATATATTCTATAACCCTATGTGCAAGACATAATTGCCTACTGTGGGACAATCAACGTAGGCGCCGCCCCAATCGTATAATGTGGCGAGAATAGTGCGGATCCCGGAAAGGAGAATCCGAAAACCAAAATTCTGAGTGAGAGATACAATGAAGCGCGGAGACGTACATGAAGCACTCGGGCCTAGCACAAAACTCGTACTCCCTTTCGGATGCGAAATTTCGAACCATACCGGGGTTTAAAGTTTCGTAACCCAAGAGTACGAAATTTCATACCCCTTGCGGGGTTCGAAATTTCGTACTTGTGAGGGGTATGTGATCCCATACCCGAAAGCGGTACGACCTCTATCAATGCAAGGCCCGACTTCTCGAACCCTCTCCTGCTCTCCTCGTCTCTGATCTATCTCCCACGCATCCATGCATCGAGCCTGAGCTCGTAAGAGCCGTCAAATGCCTCACTCTCACGTCCCTTCCTTCGATTCGAATGGGGATTCATGCTCGGCCAACTTGAACTCATTATTGAGGTCAAGAGGTTTGACCGGTCATGAACCCTTTTGAACGTCGGTCGTGGGCATTGAAGTGAGACCTATCGCCATGCTCGAACTCGAGCCCCCGCGTGGGTAGCCGACCCATCTCTCTCCTCCCTACCTGCTTTCGAATCGAACCTCTGGAGTAACCTGGTTTCTAAGCTTTTGAACCCCTAATCCAATGGTGGTGGAAGTAAAAGAAGAAAGGAGAAAGTAGGGGAGAGGGCTTGAATTTATAGGGGGATGCCGGTCTTAGCCCAATGACTGTTCGTGTTCCTCAGTGGGACATGAAGTCTCGTGCCCCAGCGGGGTATGAGATTTCGTACCCTACCTAGGCACGAGATTTCGTACCCTCGTATAGAGTACAAATTCATACCCCAAGCAAGGGATACGACAAAAAATAATATAATAATGGATGTGTAAATGTGTGTGTTTCCGCATGTGTACGTATACATGTATAACTACATATGCATGAATTCAATACAACATATGTACGTAGAAACATAAACACAATGTCATACTGACGACGACTCGTTTACGATTAATAAGTAAAAAGGCTCAACCACTAACATTCATTTTCGTGCGTTTGTAGGAAGATTGATGATACAATAAACTCTTCCACTAAGTCAAAGCACATAATGTCAAGACAAGACGTACTTTGGTAGGAAAATGTTAAACGACCTTTCGTTACAGTTTCCAAAAGTACACAAGACACGGTCGACCCAACATATTGCGTGATGTTGAACCCGGAGTGTCGCCAACGAGTTAAGGAAACAAGCCGGGAAGGGGACGCATACACAGGAACCTCACCGCTCCTCAAAACATTTCCAAACCAATGCCTCAAACTCCAAAAGGCCTCGAGTCCCACTGACCTCGACTCTTCTAGACTCATTCCAAAATCCCTCGCACCCTTCGGAGTACTAATTTCGTAGCCCCTGGATTACGAAATTCGTACCACATGGGGTACGAAATTCGTACTCCATTGAGGGGTACTAGTTTCCGAGAAAGGACGAGAGGGTCCGAGCTTTTGGTGGCCTGCACTATTGGATTCGAAGTTTATTGTTGTGGTCCCCTACTCCTACCTACTTCAACCTAACCACTCCACTATAAATACCACCAAGCTCACACTTCAAGGGGGCTAGAATTTAGTTGATTTGACATCTCTTGAGAGCTCCAAGTGACCTCTTTAATGGCATCCATGCTTTGAGGAAGAAGAAGGGAAAAAGTGTCTTTTTCCTAATTTTCATATATGACAACTATGACCTCAAATTACTTAGAAATGTAAGTAATGGTATGACATGTAATAGTCTCAAGCTTTAACTCTTTATTGTCAATAAAATATCAGTGACTCTTCCAAAGTGGACGTAGGCCCCTCACGAGACCGAACCACTATAAATCTCTTGTGTCATTTACTGCTTTCTGCACTTATATTTCCATGTGAAACTATAATTCTTAAAAAATTAGGAATCTTGGGGTTTACAACATATTTTACTGTCAACAACAATCAAGGTCAACTGCAAGACTTCGTAAATGGATTAGACTTAGCCAAAGAAAGGCCTTCTCAACAAAATGTTTACATAGCTAAGGGTATGGAAACCCTCTCAAATTTGGGATAACCTGAAATGGGTCAAATGAATAAATGGATAAAAACCCTTATCACCCCCAAGATGGCCAGGGCAAGGCACCCCTCGGAGAGGTGTGGTGTGTAAGCCTTTCTCCGCATTCAAAACAGAAAGGGCATGTTAAAGCATCGAAAGCGTAAGCCTCCGATCCACGCGAGAAATGGTCGAGATGGAGCATCTAATTTAGCACGCCCTACCTCTGCTCATAGAAGAGTATGCCCGCCTCTGCTATGAACTAAGAACGTCTACCTCTGCTCGCAGAAGAGCACTTCTTACCTCTGCTATCTTCCTCGTATCCCGCAAAAGGGAACGAAAAACATCTTATCACCGCCTATGATGGCCAGGGTAAGGCACCCTTGGAGGGGGTGGAGAGTAAGCCTCTATCACCGCTTACGATGGAAATGGTAGAGCATCAAAAGAGTAAGCCTTAAAACCGCGTCTGGCCCTGTTCAAGCATCTAAGCCCTTATCACCGCCTATAATGGTCAGGGTAAGGCGCCTGCTAATAGGAGGTTGGGTAAGTCCTTAGGCCCTGCTTGAGAATAAGCTAGCCAAGTGCACCGGACGCACAAGCCCAGAGAGTGGCTAACAAACGATGGAAGAAGGAAGGTTACACTCGTTGACTGTTGAGATGAGGGTTGACATTGGATTGGCCAGAGATGGAAGCGTGGGGTTAAGCGGTGCAGGAGGAGGGTTGATGGGAGGAGGTTTGTTAGGTGGAACGTTAGGCTAGTGGCTCAAGGCAAGAAGCGAAATTTGTGGAGAAGGGATCGGGGATTTGATTTGAGTTTCCATTAAACGACTATTTTACTATACATAAAAATACAAGAGATAAGCATATTTCTTACCTGCTACATGCAATTCCTGATCTAAGATACAATAGAAACTATATAGTAAAACCAGTCATTCACCACGCAAGGTGCAGCTTAGAAAAGAAATAGAAACAAATAGACTAAGATTACAAACAAGCAACCTAAGCAGTCACATACACAAGCTAGTGTAAACAAACAAATACTAATTTCCAAGCGCCGCTAGTAAGAAACGAATAGCAAACACTCACTAGAAACAATTGCATTCAGTCACCATAACTTTATGAGAACAGTAAAAAAGATTGCAAACCAAGGGATGGTCAACTTGCTACTGCCAAAGCAGAGTAATGTCACGCAAGAGCTACCATCAGATCAATGACAAACTGATAACACAACTCCTCCTACCAAGCTAATACTTCCATACCTAAACCATTAAATGAACTTCCAATAGATCTAAGAAGACAGCACTAACGCTAACGAGCAAGCCAGCAAACCACCGCCTAACAAAAATCACAACACATGTCGAATCACTCGAAAACACATAGCTCCATCAAAACCCAAAACAAGGTAAAGAGCCAAACCAACCAGTCCGGATCTACAAATCACAACACTATGATAGAAGACTCACCAGCACATCGCCTCGGCGATCCAAATCCTATAGTCCGACTTTCGGTAGTCCAGATCTAGAACAACGAGGTGTAAAAGAGCAAGGCGTCGCGATTTGACTATACCCTTTTGCCAGATATCGTCAAAGCTAGCTTGAGAGACCACCGTGCATTGGATTGTGGATGGGGAAAGATGACAAGTAGACAAACAACGAAGCGAAAGGCGGAAAAAGTTGAAACAAATTCGAAGGAAATTATGGTTAGGTTAAAACGGGCCAAAATACCACAATTACGAAAGCTGACTAAAAGAGGAGAGATGGAAAGGAGATGACGCTATGTGGAAGAAATTAGGAGGAAATGACGCTGTGAATAATTATATTAGTTTAAAATTTAGATTTATGTATCAAGATTGAAATTAAATAAGTTTTGTTTAGGTACTTGAATCTGTTGAAGAAAAAATTACACAAAAAACACGAGTAGATAGTTCGATTTGCAAATCGTATTTTGAAGAAGAAGCTTCATTTTTTTCTCATTACTTTAGTAACGATGTAAGCTTATTGTTTGTAAGTGTTCCTCGTAATGGTGAATCTTTTGAACATGATTCTTCTCAAACAGTTTTTTCGATTTTTAGACAATATGGCCGACCTGTTGGAAAATGTGTGGAAATATTATTAGATTATAGAGACTACCATGTAGCACGCACATATGTTCTTTTAAATTGTGTTAAAGTAGCACCATTTGTCAAATAATACTAAATTCATGTACAGTTCAATTACACGTGTATATAATAATTATAAAAGAAAATAATACATATCTGTAGTATATACAAATCACAAAATCCATTTGACGATCTTAGTAAAGAATTTTCTGAATTGTTTTCAAACTACATTCATGATCCAAAAAACAGTATTGTTGATGAAGGATTACGACTTGCTATCAGACTAAAAAGAAATGTCAAGACTTATCCAATAGTCTTCGTCAATAGATTTAAATTCAATATTAAAGATTACGAGGCTGAAAAAATAACATATAATAGCGGTGTATTTGTCAAAGACAATGATAATCCAGAGGAGCATATTTTTATTTTTTACAATGCCTTAAACAAATTTTATAGTTGACTTATTATGTACAACCTATAGAGATTTTTTTTATTCAAACGCAATTGGTTTAGCAATATTCCTGGTTTTGGAACTAACGTGCACAAAGATTACAAAATTATTGAAATAAAGCCTATCCCATATTACTATAAATATAATCCTTTCATACTAGCTAAGCAAGCATTACAAGTTTGTTTTATTCTGTATCCATCCTTAAAAAAGATATAGCAAATTTATGGGTTGTTTTTAAATCAAATACAAGATTTACGTTTGATTGAAAATAATAATCTAGACGAAGCAGCATATCAAGCAGATCTTGAGTCAAATACTGAAATAATAATAATAATCGACGACATTGATGTAGAGTCATTGCATGGTGAAGTGAATGTTTTAATAGATGCATGTAAAAGTACCGAAGAAAACAATATGGAGAACGAGACTGAGTCTGAATCAGAATATGAGGAAGACTGATCGTAGATGGCATCGCTAATTGTATAATATATCAGTTTGAGCTATGTATTAGGAATGATGAACATGTTCTGTATTATTTTAAGCTATGTAATAATAATGATGACTATGTTTTGTATTATTCTGAGCTATACATTATTCTTTTAATGTATGATTATGTGCAAGCAATGATTATTCTATAATACATTGTACGATCATCACTTGATCAATGATTATATGATGCTTATGTGATGGTGATTATGTGATGATTAATGAAACATGTATTGTAATAATAAATTTAGGATGCTACTATTTATACCCTAGTTTACACTTCCGGCCACCTTCCTAAATTTAATACAAATGATTACCTTTTATATTCTTCTTGCCACCATATATTATTCTTTCACTCAGTTATTCACCACCGTATTTCTCTTAAGAAAAACACATACTTCTCTACAATTTCAAACCCTAAAGCCTAACAAAAGCAGATATTCTTTTATGCCTAATGAGATGGAAGATGAAGATAAAACAGAGGTTAGAATTGCTTGATTTTTATTATTTTCTAAACATGTTATTAGGGGTTTTTAAAGGTTGGGGTTTTCCATTGTGTTTTAGGATATTTTTGTGCTCCGTTGGAAATTTCAAGCTTGGAGGACATTAAATTTGATGACATTGTAATAAAGAATAACAATGTAAGTTTTGACTTATAGGTTTTTGCCCGTATAACTTACGTATCTTCTTTTACAAATTGATACATTTACTTTTTTTGTCATTTGATAGATGGAGTATTTGAATGATGATAAATTGGACGATAAACAAGATGGTTGTGATAATATGATGCAAGATGTTCGATCAAATGACTCAAAAGACATAAATGCATGATGTAAGTGAGGAAGGAAGCGTTCGTGCAAAGGAAGGTGCTGGTGAGCTCTCCATTTTTAGGTTATTAATTTAGATGGTGGCTAGCAGGGGAAATTTGAAATATTTGGGGTGTTTTTAGTTTTGATGGTCAGAAGTGTAAATCGGGATGTGAATAGTAGCACCTAATTTATTTCTATGCATTATATGATATGTTTGTGACAGATATGTCTGACATAAGAGGTAGCAGTAGATCTCAGCCTTCTCTTTCTCATTCTCCTGCTTCTGGAGCATGTCCAGGCGGCACGGAGCTAGATGTATGCTGAGTTGCAGAGATAGCTCCAAAGAGTATAGGGTAAGTACCAAATTTATTTTAGTTATATTATTTAAAATATATTGAATATCTACATCAACATTTATACAGGGGGTTAAAGGTAGAGCCTTCGAACTTTATTCTACAGGTATCGAAGCAAGCATATAAGGGCCAGATGTTAGGTTGTTGGCCTCATTGGGACTGTATCCCACCCTACGTGAAAATCGTTATATTGGTCGATTTGATGGTAAGTACAATTTCATATTCCAATCGAAAATTAATATGTTGTATATAATTTAAATTACAATATGCTGATTTTTGTACGTGTGGAGCCACATGATCTTGATATCTTTAGGAATCACTAAAACCGGGAGATGCAGAAAATTATAGGGAGACTTTATGAAGGACCAAAAATGCTGGAAAAATACTCAGTTGGATGGACGATTATGCTTGGACTGTATTTCTCAGACATTGGGAAACCGAAGCAGTGAAAGTATATGATACCATTCATGTTTGGCTTATTGTTTTATTTTCTTTTTTCCCATAACTGTATATATTTTTAACATAGATATAACCAAAATTAAAGAAAATGGAACAATAACAACAAAATTATTACATGAATGTTTGGTTAGAATGATCAAAACTTTTAAGTAAGAATAGGAATGTTTATTTTTATTTTTTGAATGTACTAAACATGATTATATAGTATAAATGTTCATTTTCATTAGTTCAAAATTTTTGAGTAAGAATAATTTTTTTTCAAAAGATAACTAATTTGTACTCCATAAAAATATTGAAAATAATAAAAAATGTTCATTTTATCTAAAACAACTTTTCATTGACTTTTTTATTTAAAGCTTCATTTCACGCAAATTCTTATCAATGAACTTTTTGTATTAATGTAAGTATAGTAATTTTTTTTCTTGTGGTTGTAATTCATTTACAATTAATCCTTTTCTTGATATTCCAACCATTTACATTTATATTGGTTGCATTACTTTAATTAATCATGTATCTAAATTAATAAGAAATATTAGCATGGAACAGTGTGAATATGAATAAGAACCCTGCTTTATATCGTAGTGGCTCGAAATCCTTCCAATGACATAGGAGAGAATTGGTAAATTTGCAATTTTTATTTATAAAAATTTATACATTTTCATTTATGCGTAGTTTAAGTATATTTTATTCATGTATATTTTCAGCTTTCGAAATACGGACGCGAGCCTACAATGGCTCAGGTGTTCAGAATCACTCATACTATTGAGTAGACAGAGGAGGATGGGAACATTTCTTATGATTGGACGGACCAGAAAGCCGCATCAGTAATGGTAAATATGCTTATCTGTAATGACAATGTTTCATATTCCTTTATTTCACAAGTTATAAGCAAATTGTATAGTAATTGAGTCAAATTTATGTTCGTAATTGCATACGATATAAAACGGAGCAAATAAAAGTGACACAAACAACTGAACGAGAGAAGATGAAGCTTGAGAAGTCGAATTGCATATGGGATATCATCATTGCACCTCTTAGTCGAAATAGGCGTTATGATTTCGTCAATCAGGAGGTAAATCGTTTTAGTAACTTATACTTAAATTTAGTATAATAATATTCTACATGTATGTGAACCTACACAATCAAACTATAGTTTAATTAAAAACAATACACGACAATTCTAATATTTAATCAAAAGGTATACAATAATTTCAAATATATTGTACATGATCTCTTATTGGGTTTTGTTACAATACACATTTTTTTTTTATGATTGAAAACAAAATAAGCATATTTGGAAGCATGTTTATTTAAAGACCTTAAACGTTGGATTTTTCCTTTGCGTTAAACTGTGAAAGGTCAGACATATTAACAATGGTAGCATATAATAAAGTCTGACATATTTACATTGCATTTTTTAGCTTAATTTGTTAGTTATGGTATCATCTTGGTTTTCACCAAGTACATAATAAACCAGTATCGAACTTTCTATTGCATTTTCATACTAGCCAACTTTACAAAAAAGTCGCCTACTAATAAATTATTCTTTAAACTTTAAAGTTTTTCCAAATTTATATACAATCTTGAGTGAAAAAATTTATTTGAATTTATACATTACAAAAACTTTTTGAAAAACTATCATATTTTCTCAGAAGGTTATTCCTCAATAAAAAAAACTACTTATTAAAAGAGTTTTATAGGTAAATTATCCAAAATGATGCAATTTTACTTGTAACTGCAAATATCTGTGAAGTTACAAATAAATAAAATTGCAAACATGTGCATTTAAAAAAAAAGCATGAAAATCATGCACATACGTTTTTATATTGAATCATATAACCAACTAATATTGATGGTTTTTTTTTTTTTTTTGACGATGGCATGAAATTCAATCTATTGATTGTTGTATGTTTGTTATTGAATATTAATCCAATTTATTTTATAGGGTCTTAATTTCTAAAGGGATTACAGGAGATCCCTGACTGAGGAGGAGATTACTTATATGTAGAGATAGCTGGATGAGATCAATGATTGATGAAAAACTTCTTGGCGCAGTAGACATATGATCGTATTGCTGCCTACTTTCAAGAGCATGGGACAACGCCTGGGGAAGGTGATGCATATGCGTCTGATGATGATGATGATGCATGGGTCTGGCTGACTTGTTGATGGATTTGATGGATATTTTCTATGGGCATGATCTATGTACATATTTGGTTTGATGCATTGGGTGGTTGTTTGATTGTTTCGATACTTAGTAGTTGTTTGATGGATTTGGTAATTTTTTGATGGTTTTGATATTTAGTAATTGTTTCATGGATATTATGACGTATGTACTTATTTGGTTTGGTGGATATTATGGTTGAAGTATTGGTATTTTGTTTGATGGATAATGGAATATGTGTTAGTTGATGATATTGTTGTGTGAATACTGATTATTTGCGATACATTTGACTAAATGGTGGAATGATAGAATGATAATGTTTGTGATGGATGAATGTGTATGTGGTTGGAAAGGTATAAGGTGCCGGTAGGGAAAGAAAAAATTACTCAGATTCGCAATTGCTTCCAACAACTTATTGCTCCAGTATTACAACGGCTAACAACGACTTTTCATTCCAGTTTTACAACGGTTCGTGACACTTATTGACATCCACTTGGGAACCAACTAATTGTAATGCAGATGTTTTGCTGTTGTTAGTCGTTACTAATTTGATGATAGATTCTTCGCTTTTCCCATTGCTTTTATTGTTGGCAAGGGGCCAAATAACAATGACTTTTTGCAACGGCCACTGATGCCTTAAAGCCATTGTTATACATTTTGTATTTTGTAGTGCCACTTTATATGTACTGCAATTAACAATTTTTTATCCCTTACTATCTATGTTGCTGCACTGAATCATAGTTTAAAGCGTCTAGCTATAACTCCTAAACCCGAATAAGGTCAACGAAAAGGGATTCAATATCTAATTCTTGTCCTATATTGCTTCCCCTGTTGTATTTGTACTAAGTCATGATGTTGCTTTTGTACTATTCCTTTTACCTGTGCAACCATGGAAACTAATTTTGTTCAACTCCTACGTCTATTGATTTAAAATTGTTTTCGCAATAATGTTTTCTTATGCTAAAAATTAATTACTGAAGTTCACTACTCATTCAATGTAAGCTCATGAACTGAAAATTGTCTGCTTTGTCCACTAAAAATGCATGTAGTTAGCTATAAATTGCAATCATTGCTACTATTATTTATATTTGAACCCGCAAAAAGTGGCAACTATAAAAAAATGTACCATTAAAAATGTATAAGTAGGGAAAAAGGAAGTTTGAATGCCATGAAATTACTCTTTAATTATAGTAAAATTGTATACATTTATCTCTTCTTTTACTATCTTCATCTCTAAAAGATCTTAAACCTGAACTATTGATTCCCTAATTCTATGAGTTCAACAACGCCATTGATAACTCAAAATAACCATCAAAAACTAATTAATGGAAATTTTCAACATAATCAAATTCGAAGCCTTGTCCAAGTATGGTATTGAGCGTATCAATATGTCGTACAAGAACTTAAGGTTTGTTTGTGGTTTGAAGAAATTTTTGAGGAAGGCATTGATGCTTAATCTTAAGATTTCTTTTGAGGAGTTAGTTGACTCAGGCATCACCTCGAAGCATTCGAGACTCAAAACGAACTGAACTTTCTTGATTCTAATATTATCTAGTTCTGAAAGCATTTTATAAATATTCTCTCGTGCTCTAATTTTCAATACTCTGTGATTATAAATAATCACTTTCCTTCTTAATTCTACATATACCAAAAACTATGTATATAATCAAAGGAGAAGATTATAGAAAGGGTGCACCATAAAGTGACATATCTGAGTTATTAAGAACACAAATAGTCAATTAAACTTTTGTATTAGTAAAAGTCCTGTTCTGCTGCTTAGGCATGTCAAAGTCCTCTTCGGCTGCTGAGTCGAAATCATGTTATGATGCTTAGGTGTTGTAATACCTATTCCACCAGGAGGGTTGTTGATTAGTTGAAATTCTAGAAAGAGTCTGGGACTAGACGTAGGAAGGTGCTCCGGGCCAGTGTAAAATCTCTGGTGTCATTTATTTTTATTTACTACTTACATATTATTTGCTATATCTTCCGCATTTAGTTTATTACACGTAATTCCATATTACTTGATCCTACTCGACTTTTCAACCAGATCCTTAAATCCAATGATCACTCCAGATCGTACTATAAGAGAAAGACAAGCCAGAAAACTAGAGCTTCAATATCCACAAAGCCATAGAAATCTGAAATCCAGAATATTCAATGATGGCACAGTCTGTATGTGCAAAAAGCCAAGTGAATCATTTTTCCAAGTCCTGACAAAACAATCCACAACCAATCGAGTATAGTCCATACCCGAGCTTTGACCGAGCGATCTTGCCAAGTCCTGACAAGATGACCTGACTCTTCCTAAGAAAAGTCCTTACCTAGGGACCTGTTGTATACTTGATGAGCATAGTCCATACCCACAAAGTCCTTAATGTTTGAAATTCCAATTTTGGATTTCATACTTCACAAGTACAGTCCATACAAGCGAATTACTTTTGTTAAAGTTTTGGAGAACTTCTAAGTATTTTATAAAGCTGAAAGCAAACCTAACGGTTTATTGCCGGGAAGAGAGCACACCTAGGGGTTAAGTCCTAACCCCGTACGTGGGTGAGCCGACTTAGCTGTTTTCAATTATAAGTTCATTAAGTGAAAGAGATTGAGCGGTTTCTTGCTTACAAAGAGCACGCATAAGGATCTCGCCGGTTCTCGTACATGGGTAGACTGACTTAGCCATTCAAACTCCAAATCCAAGTTAACTGATTACACATTTATTAACAATGAGGCGAATGGTTTATCATCTTTAAAGAGCCTGCTAGGGAATTCGCCAATTCCCATACACGGGTAGATGGATCTAGCCATCCGAAGCCGGATAACTAGAAAAACAGAGAAATAACATTCAAAACGCCAAAATCCTAGTGACCAAGTAACCAAAATCAAAAGCCAAAAATCTAGAGAGCCATATTTAAAAGCCAAAAGGCCAACATGCAAGAATCCAAAATCTAGAATGTCAAAACCTAAGTGTTAGAAAGCCAGAAATCAAAAAATCAAAATCCTACATCCTAAAGCCATGAATTCAGAGAGTTCCAAAGGGTTCCAAATCAATCAATATCAATCCACATGGGCCATGTCGTGGCTCATTCCTACCCCAAACTGGAGCTGGCAGCTATGTCTGTTCCACCACAACATTCTGATTCCTAACATACTACGCTAGCTCACCTCATTTGACACATTCTTAAATCATATCCCAAAGATGTCTGTAGTCGTTTGTATTATGCCCATCAAGCGCATGAAACAAAAAATGTCTACTAGAATCCCTTTCCTTCTTAGTTGGCTCCCCCCTAGGAGGCTTTCTGAAGGGAGCAGTTGGGTGAATATCCAAGTAAATTTCGTTCGAAGAAGAAGTAAGTTCCGTGTATGAAGGGAATTTAGGTTCCCTCCATTGCTAAGTACCTCGATTATTTCCAAACGAAACCTTTCCTTTGTCTTTATCCATGCAAGATTCGGATGATCCTTCGCTCTTAACCATATTAACCTTGATAATTTCCTTATCAGTCCTAACAGCCTTTTCCTGCATAAACCTATCTACTTCAAAGTAAAATTCACCAAGGTCCTTTGGTGGGTACCGCTAAAGAGAGATCTTGAAATCTGTCTTATCCAAATTATAGAAATAGCAACTATCAATACCATAGATGGACCTAGTCGATCAACCGACGCCACTGCTGCATTGAACCTTTCCAAGAATTTCCGCAAAGTCTCTCTGGATCATTGCTTAATTTCCATAAGAGCCATAACGTTCTTGGGTCGAGAGATGTTGACCCTGAACCGTTCAATGAACTTTTCAACCAAGACATTCCAATTTGCAATGCTTTCTAATTCCAATTGTCGAAACCACATGTAAGCAATATATATAAGGTAAAGTGGGAAGTATTTTACCATGATGTTATCCAACGCCGCTAGCACTTCCGTGCGGTGCCTATAACGCATCAAGTGAACATTAGGATCCTTACTACCATCTTAAGCATCCAAGATCAATAACTTAAAATCTAGTGGGTTCTGAGAATTCCTAATAGCCTGAGTGAATGAGCTACGATTAGCATAGTCCAAATCCAAGTGAGACGCTCTGCCTCGAGTAAACTATCGAATCACTTCTACAATCGATTTCTATTTCCAAGAAACTACTTCCAATCTTCCAAACCAACATTGGTGCCACAGGTGTCTAATCCAACTTGAGCTATCTATTGATTTTCAACCTGAAAATCCTATTCATCCCTGACTTGAGGAGTTGTCGCAGATGCAAACCTTACTTCCGAAGCCGTAGGAGTTCTTCCAGCATTTGTACCTTCGCGCACTGACACTTGAGACATAATTTCAACTTCGTATCTCATAGCCTGACCAAATAAAACATCCTAAACCACACTTCCATTAGGATTGGGGGAAATGCCCCTAGCCGAGACGGATTGGCTTAGGGTTGGTTTGGAGAAGCTACCCTTAAGTTATGAAAACCTTGAGCGCCTTGCACGCTCATTCCAGTCTGAGTTCCTTCGCCTGTTGGCCTTCCAAATCCTCCTATCCTAATAAAAACCGTGTTTATCATTTCTTGTTGCCTTGTAATAAGTTCTTATTGTCGTTGCATATGTGCATGCAAATTCTTAACCAATCCATCCATCTCTTCTCTAGTTAGATAGTTTGATGGATTTCCAGTAGAAGAAACATAATGGCTTCCTTCCGTTCCTTCTCCTTCAGAACGAGCTAAAGTAGCATTCTTATTTTTTTCACCATTGTTAAAATACTAAGTAATCCAAATCCTTAGCAATCCAAAGTTGTTTTCGCCCTTATCTGGCATGCCAAAATGTTGATGTGAGAAAGTTGTCCACCACTCATGCCAACTCCCGAGAACCAAATAATCCAGACGTAGTGTGCGGAGAAAGTAAATAACACCAAAAATTTATAGTAGTTCAGAAAGTTGTGCATATGTCTACTCCAATGTAACTTCGTATATTTATGATGTATGATTACAAGTACAATCCTTGTGCTTACAATGCAAAGTGTTAGCAATAGTAAAGTCCTTGCTTAAAGCCAACAAGTCCTTTTAAATGTCCAAAAATACAAGAAGAAGCTTTAATGGTGCTTCTATGTCCAAAAGTCAAAGAGAGAAGCTTTAATGTCCAAAAGTCCAAGAAGATGCTTCCATGTCCAAAAGAGTGCAAGTAGAAAGCCAAGAGTCAAAAAGATCCAAGCCAAATCTAAGAAGAATTTTACAAAACCGAAGGTAATTCCAAGGAAGAAGAAGCCAAGGGAGAAGCCATTAAAAAGCTCCAACTTCGAGAATCCCGAAACCATCCGAATAGTGGGGTATTTATAGATGTAGTGGGGTATGTGCTTGAAGCACAAGAAATTCGTATCCCGGGATCGGTGCTGACCCTGGAGGACTTTGCCACCTTCTTACTTTGCTCTGAAGCATATGGATTTCTTTACCAAGCCACTTCGTACTTGGGAATACCAAAAGGCCAACACCGATCTAAAGATCGGTGAAGAGAAAATACTGACCCGCAAGAGAGCAGCAAATACCGACCCATGTGAATACCGATTCGGCCACATGAATTAGACAAATTACACTGATTCCAGACCCATCCAGGGATACGAAATCCTACTTCCAAACCTGGGATATGAAATCCCATGCCATTCAATATTACCGACCTTGGGATATGAAAAATTGATACCGATCCCGTGATACTTTAGTGAATTTTGCCAACTCCAGGGATAAGAAAAGATAATTACTATCCCCGAAGACTTAACCAAAATTTCAAGTTTTCAACCATTCCGCGACTTCGACTAAATCGCTCCAAGCTTTCCCAAGTCCGTACTCAAGTCCCTAGCATTCCGATAACCATAAATGCAAAGCGTGTCTTCCTTATAAAAAGGCGGGTAGAAAAATCCCAATTCTCTTTTGGAATAAACAATCTAGTTCTACACTAACAAATGCAGGAAATAGTTAAACTTCAAGTAATCCCCACTCACAGAATAACAAGAAAAAGGAGGAGAAAATTGTGTATAACTAAGCTTTGGATTGCAGCCACGAAATTACGTACTCCAAATCTTTCTCCTAAATTATTATATGTATACAAGAATCAAATCGGAATATTATACATATATAAAACTAATTTTAGAAATCTATATAGAAATCAGAATAGAGAAGATAAAGATAGGTTAGATTTGAGAATAAGAAACTAACCTGACCAAATATCGAACTTAGACAAAATGGAGGAGAGACAGAATGAAGGCGGAGTTTAGAGAAGAATGTGAGGTTTAGAGAGGAGACTAGGGTCTTAGTTGAAGTGTATGTGAATCACCAGATTCTAATTGTAAAATCTCAATCGTTCGTATCAACAATTTATATATAAAAACAAATCTAAACCTAGCCATCGCCCCCACAACTCCCTATAGGGCTGTCCATACCCTCCTACGAAGGATATTGACCCCAGGTCGACCCTTCTTAAGGGGAGGTGGTCAACCCCCCATAAGGATCCGGCGTGGTGAATTTAATTCACCTGAACGTTCGTATTTATATCAATTCTTTCCATTCCTTTCATTTATTATTGCCTCTTTACACACACACAAGTTTGAAATTTTAAAAGGAATATTCCTTTGTTCCATTTGTATTTATTTTTATTCCAAATTTGCATATACGATTCCAAATTCAAATCATGTGAGTATATTATTCTTGTACAATTTTTTTTATTCATAACTTTTTCATAAACTCCGTTTTAGATAAATAAAATATGAAAATGGGCTTGAATCTCGCCACGAATACAATGTGATATTTTCATGACTAAATTATCAATTATTAAATATTCATATTTAAGCATATTAATATTTTATTAATTATTATAACTTATTCTTAATTAAATTACCTATATTTATTTAGGGTGTGTTTTACGGGGTGTTACAAAGAGTCGGGAGCTTCTTATTTTAGTCCAGGGAGTCTCAAACTTAGATCGATTCCCCTTATACTATCCGAGTCAGCACGAGTGCTACGACCTAGATCAGTACTATCTCAATCGGTGTGCATGGCTTTGGGTTCGACCCAGATTTGGTGAGGTATAGTTTGAAGCATGCCCTCTTCTGCTCTTCTATGTTAGCTCCTATAGCTCTGGTTTGACGATGAGGATCTCTTTGACTCATGATATTATGAGTTGGAGAGCGCCTTTTCCATTCGTTTCGCTCTACATTCATCCGATTGACTAGATTCCTCACATCAATAATATGGCTGGTTTGTTGGTTTAACGCCTCATGCGTTTTCTCCTGCTTTCTCATTAATATCATCAAGTTTATATGAATAGCTAATTCAGTAAGTGCGATAACAACATTGTTGGTAGGAGGATTAGTGGTATCAATAATGGCATTCTGACCTCCCCGCTAAGTACTTGTCTCTTCCTCAGCTTGGGTATTTACACTGGACGTAGAGGCTTTCTTACTAGCAACCATATTCGTTTCTTCAAAGTAACAACAACTTAACTCGAAAGAAAACCGAAAATCAGATCTTCTCTTAATGGAATCGCTATCCATAAGTAGATGAGAAGATCAAAAGACTGAGAATCATGAAGTTCTTAGTGGAAGGACCAAATTGTTAGCATAGAAAATGACATTAACACTCACAAGAGAATATAAGAAGAGATTAATGGAGATAATTAGATGAAAAATGAGAAATCAATTGTAGAAATTACATATGAGGATTTATAACATTTCAACAACAAAAGTTTTGCGTCCACTATTCAGAATATCCCTTCATTTTTCTTGATCTTTATAAGTACAACAATTAGGATCGACATAGATCTCAATCGATATAAAAGAACTGCAAATTTCTCGAAGTTTCAAAAGTCAATTTTTCATCCTAGGCGCCTCCTATTTATTGATAAAGACGTCCTTGATTTATAGGATGTGAAATGCAGTTAGCGGAGGTAGTTGGAGTAGTGGCGGTAGTAGGAGATCCATGCTTTACATCTTGGATCAGGACAGTCATAACCGATGTTCGAATCGGTATCGATCCCGATCCTCCCCGTTATGAACCGATCTAAACCCTTATTCGTCTCCATTTCGATGTTTTCTTTGCTCTTTTCAACTTGGAATCCTTAAGTTCACGTTGAATTAATCTGAGTTGGACCAATTTGATGATGCTCAAATGCAGAGGTGAGCCGATTTGAGCTCTTCCAGAGTCATGCCAACCCGAGTTGTTGAAAGGATATTGATCCTGATAGAAGCCCTACAACTTAGGTTTTAAAAAACCCATCTCACCATTTATCCAGGCTTGTCTGACCATCATCTTATATTATCTAAGTTCGTGAACTATCATTATGGGTCGCTCAACCTATATTCATTGGGTTATACTTATATGAATGGTCGTAAGTAGTCGGATCGAAGGCGGGTAACAAAAGGTATGAAGTAAGACATGACGAGAAGGGAGTACAAAGAATGCGGGAAGAGGATGGGAATGGGTCTAGGAGCTCAACCCTAATGTATGATTATTTTTCCTTAGTAGCTTCAACGGGCATGGAGGAACGGGCCGTCCGTGGCCCATAATTGGCCAAAATAAACATGCGTCTATAACCTATAATTTAGTACTCCTTTTTTCGTGTTATATCCCAAAAGAAATGCTAGTTTAACCGAAATCTATTAGTAATTTTATGTAGCATAATTTTGTGCCGTCAGATTGCACGAGACCCTCTGTATTCCACATATGTTTCACCGTTCAAAACAAGATCCACAATCTTGTACTAAAAAAATTCGGCATTTTTGTAAATCCCTTCCCCAAAAATTCTAGTTTGACTAAAATTCTATTTGCAAATTTATGCTGTAGAATTTTATGCCATCATATTACACGAAACGCCTTACGTTTTACCTGTGTTTCACTGTTCAAAATAAGATCCGCAATTTTGTACTAAAAAATCGAGCGTTATATCGAATATCTTCCCTAAAAATGCTAGTTTGACCGAAATTCTAATAGTAGCTTTATGCGTTAGAATTTTGCATCGTCAAACTACACGGACCTTGCATTTCATTTGTGTTTCACCGTTTAAAACATGATCCACAATTTTAGGGGAAATGATGTTTTATCCGAAGAATTTCATGTCAATATACTCGAATGTGAAAAAAGAATACCTAGACATTTTCGAACTTTCCATCTAAGTAATTGTCTGTACAGGAATGCTGGTTTACCCGAAAATAGCATTAGTCATTTTATGTAGCTTTAATATTAGCTGCAGGATTTCCTTGATCTCCCTGATTTCGACGATTGAAATCACACCCACGCTACTTTACACAAACTTTCTGGGTATTGTAGTACAGGAAAATAGTGTGTAGAGCAAAATTCATCAATTCTTTAATCTTAAGGACATGCTTTTAATTTTTTAGTAAAAAGACAATCTTTTCAACTAAATATACCATAAAGACAAAGAATTCATGAGAAGGACAATGTGAATGATATTAATGTTGCATAACATTTTCATATAATGATACTGTATAATTTTATTTTATAGATGTTGTCCACTTGCCCTTATGACTAAGGTTTGAAGAGTCTATGCTTAAGAAAATTCAGAAGTTTGTGCTTTGAAAAAGTTAGGTAGTATTGTTGTTGTGTGTATTCGTAGTATTTTATTCGGCCCATTTCGGGTACCCTAGCAGCGTCCTTCCCCAGAAGCGTTCTTAAAATTGAAACCAATCTAGCCCATATATCCCTTTCCCGCAAAACCCTAAAAAATCAGTTGATCTCCACTCTGAAATGCTGCAACACGTAACAAGGAAATTTGTAGTCGGATCTTGTAGCCGCTCAGTCATTTCTTCGGGGGTGACGATAGCGCAGTCGAGATGGTTTCATCAGCCAATCGTGGACCACAATAACCGTAAAAACATCGATTCTTGCGAGGGGGGTAAGGTGTCTGTTTTGTTGGTTGTTTTTTATGTCTATATATTAAATTTTAGCCCTCTGGTACTTTTGAGCTTCTGAAACTTCATATGATAACCCAGTATTGATTGTTTTGGGCAAACACTGAGTGTTAGATCTATACTATTTTAATTTATTCTGACAATGTGTTTATTTTTGTTAATTAGACATCACTGGAATTAATCGGGATATGAAAAATAAACGTCAGTGGCCACATAATTGTTGTTGTTGTTTTTTGAATTAGGAGTTGTTTTGGGGTTTCAAGTGGAAATGACATATTCTAACGCTATTTTTGATTTTTTTTTCTGGGTAATAAAAAAATGATGTGCTGATTGGACATCATAGCAAAGTAATGGTGATATCATTGTATTCTTTTTTAAGTTCATGTATTGAGGAAAAGGTGTGTGGTCGGTCTTACATTACTTTATGCACGTAATTCCGTACTCCTAATTCTGCACTGTTCCTCTTGTCCTGATAAATTTCAAAAATATTCAAGTGTTAAAGCGTTGTCTCGATCTTTGAGAAAGTTCCATTATTATGACCTGAGATATTTTTCTTTGGTTCTTGAGAGTGATGGGCATTTCCTTCAGAACTGTCTTGAGTTTTTAATCAGAACTAGGGCGAACCTGTGCTACACACACGGGTTATATTAAACAATCATTGGTATAGTCGAACTACTTCCTTTGTTTTACCATATCGATTAACTGTTTCTGTTGTTGCAATTTGTAAGTGTTAATGTGATGCATAAGTCAAAAGTGGTGTCCTGGGTGTACGCCAATGGTCTGTCTTAGATATGGAAATGTGTAGCCATGTATAATATCTGTTGGGTACAACGTATAGCTTGTTAGGTGTTGCGTATAATGGATGTAACATTCATAGCCATGTTATGCGTCATTAGTTACGACATCTAGTGCAACAGAAAAAATAAATGTTTGACAATTACATGTTGTCATTGCACAATAGTATGATTGTGTAAACTACATGTTCTTGTAGTGTGTAGTAGTTAAAAATGTGCAGAATTTTAATTGGATGAAAATAATACTGATAGAACATTCGTAGAATTCCTGAATTCACATGCCACATACCAAATTAATGATCAATGTGAAGAAAAGGACATATTAATTGCTATATTCAAAACTGCAGGTTGAAACTGTAGTCCTTCAGCAGTGCATGATTTATCATCTTATTTGGGAAATTTGTAGTTTTTTAAGACATGTTTGCAACATCTGATCCTTTTGCAAGCACAATGGTCCTGCTTCCTCCCTGTCGTGGAGCAGATGTTAAACGCAGATGTTTAAAAAGTGTAAGGTGCATTATAAATTTATAACAAGTGAGAAATCAATGAAAATTGAATTATGGTTCATGAAACCGTAGACTTATCTAGAAATTATCCAAACAGTTCTATCTGAAATAAATTTAACCCTATTAGCATTAATAATTTTCCATTTTATGTAGTCCGCTTGATGGGTTAAGGAAGAAAATGCCATTTAGGAAAAGCTAAACTCCTAAATCCATCCTAAAGAGGCCACAAAATGTGTATTATATATTTATGAAACTATACATATGTATATTTCGTGCGCATGATTAATGTAAATTTATTCTCCCACCCACGTAAAAATTAAAGCAGTACAAATCTAAATTACAGAGGAGAAGCGTAACTATTATCGTTAGTATTGTATTTAAATATATTTCTGTGTAAGAAATTAGCGATTAACAAAAAAAAGATCATCATGTCAATCGATCACGTATGATCAATGTCGGTCTATGCCTTTTGGATTAAGTAATACTTATGTTGCACAAAAGAACCTATGATTTTATTTTAAGTAGGTGTAAATATGATCATGACCTACATGTATTAAAATCTTTAGAAGTATGAATGCATCGAAATATGATAGGTAATAGACATGATTATACTACTTTGTGACTTTGTTATGCAAATTAAAATACTGTTTTAGGAAAGCTATAACATTTTGAGTAACTAAGGTAAAGCCTATTTTTAGAAAATTTCAAAATTCATACAAATTAATGCTTAGGAAACAATGATAACACTTTGTTCACAAAATAATTGACCTTCAACCGCATGGAATATATGCCACAAAATCACCAAAGGAAATTCTTTATATTTTCTACATGTATATCTAAATTATCTAATAGCGTAGATTTTATGGTACATGTTTTAAAAATCACTGGTGCTCTTAATGATATTTATTCAAGAAAGGAAACAATCGTTTTGGTAAGTAAAGTTTGTATTTATTGACAATTAAATTCCTTCTGATCTTATATTTTGATGTTGTGTTTATTTACACTAACCAAATAAGTCAATACAAATCCTTGAGAATCGAAATTCGTAGGCAGAAATAAATAACATCGCCCTGTAGTTAATAACCAAAATTGATCTTTCTAACTTGATCACTTATATATGATATTTTCCACTATGTCCAAACTCATATCTTCATAAACAGAATAGAAACACTGAAACTGTATTAAAATCATATATGTTTTCAGTTTCTGTGTCATTAAATAGTAAAACATTGCAGACTTGTTGTCTAGTTTAGATAGTTCAATAGTTAAAGTAGGAAGAATAACTGAAAAAAAAAAAAAAAAAAGAATAAACTCAAATCCAACACAAATTCCATAGAGAACAAATCAAATAATTTACTTCTAAATTGAGGGGATAAGTTGGGAGAACGACATTCACAACTGCCTCTCCTTCTAAAATTCATATGTGCACATTTTGCTTTTGTCCTGAGCATCTTATTATTTTAACTGCTTGCAGGTTGAAAGAAGAAATAACTTGGGAAAAGTGATGTATTACTGTGTAATCATGTCATGTTTGTACATAAACGTTAAAAGCGCCACAAATTCATATTTAGAGACAAAAAGCCAAAACCGTCAGCTTATTTTTGCTTTACTATATATTTTGGCAAATTTCCTAAATACAAAAGCATTCATCATTTATTGACTTACTATTATTTGTGCCTATTATATTTCCTTCTTTTATTCAATAATTAACATGCATAGACGGTTAATAGAAAGACATACAACTGCAGGTCTATAAACAGCAAGGGATTGATATTCATGTTATTGTACATGCATTTTCTACCACTTTATTACCTCCTTTTTTAAGCATTCAACATGCATAAGTTGTCAATAGAAAGGCATTAAACTGGCAGGTCCATAGACAGCTAAGTATAGATGTTAACGGTATTATTCAAAATTTACTGTTAATGATACAACTGCATGCCTCTTCAACCAATTTATAGTAACGATACAATAGTTAGGACCCGATGTTAATGATCAACAGCATGCATCTTAAAACAATTTATGTCACATGTTAGTTAAGTTTTCTAAAATGTTTAGTAATATTTAATAGGTTCCTCAACATATATTCTTCATCGTTGAGTCATATCTAATACGTAAACGGAACTATTCAAAATTATTTACTTAATTGTTAATTATAATATCCATTAACCAAGGCAGCATAAACTTATTTCCATGTTTCATTTGTCCACGTAGTACTCTTTTTCATAATTTAAAACTACTCGCAGGTCCAAGAAACATTCAAATTATTCCAGCTAGAAAAGTTGCAATTAAGAGTTCTGAAAATTAAGTTTTATAATTAATAACATCAATTATTTGAATGTCTGCTTTGATTGTTTCAGCTGATTTAATCCATATTGATAGTTTTCTTGGTTACGACATGTTATTTGTAAATAGAACTTTGGTTAAGTTTCTTGAGCATTGTGCACTACAACCCACAATATGGCACTAATGGTAAACATGTTAGGCATCTATACTTCTCGTAGTGAGTTTTGTAAGTCTCTGTTGGTAGTTATGATTTGTTATGAATTACGTGTCTTTGCAGATCTTCCAACCGAGGTACCCTAAAAGAAGCATTTGTTATTCTACCAAATATACAGAATATCATTAGTGCTTGACATGTTGTATATTGTTTTATGTTTGTTATAGTTTTCCTTCTCTTTAGTGTGAAAATCTACTTTGGTATTTGTAAAATCTAAGTGGTTTTATCCCCTAATTCATTCAACCTTTTTAGCCCTTTCATTCAAACTTTCTCCATTGCTACATCAGTTGTTTCTTCACCTTGGACCATTTGTCATGAAAACAACTTGCTTTCTATTCATTTGTGCTTCTTGCTTGCAGTCTTCTTCTTCCCTCTTCCATTCTCATCCAAATTTTCTCACCCACAAGCCCTAAATCAATCCTAAATTTTTTACAAAAAAAAATTCTAATTTTCATATGAGAGAGAAAGGCTTATGACTTTAATCCTTGTTGAATGAGAGAAATGAAAAAATACTATCATTATTGTATTATTTATGGCTTTAATATTTGATTTAAAAATAAAGTAAACTTTTTAATATTCAGATCTTATAGTACGTTACTTCATTATCATTGTTCATCCTGGGACATTAACAATATAAGTATTTGCATATTCATCAATTGAGATATTGAACTGGGAATTTACAGATAACTGTTAATGAAAAGTGCTTTGGTTTTGTTTCTTTAGGTCATGTAGTACCAGTTTACTGAATATATACACACACACACAGAGAGGGGGTTATATGGCACCCTTTTGCACCCCAATAATAGCTCATTATATATATATATATATATATATATATATATATATATATATATATATGAGAGAGAGAAAGTCTATTTGGTGTAGTGAAAGTATAGATACTTTATGATTTCACCAACAAACGTTCTTGCTTTTTAAGTTATACTGGCAATATTAGCATGTAGATTAGGTTTTTTCACATTCTAGCGATATGCACAAACATGGAAAATCCAGTTAAACTCTTAATGCCCAAAAAATTATTTTAGATCGTAAGTTGTAACCCTTTAAAACATTATAAGGCCATATTAAAAGACACTTGCAACATCAATGCTCATCTGTAACAGCTTTTGGCGTTACGAGAATTAAATATTACGAAAGCATGAAACAAAGAAACTGCATAATAAGCAAGTACGGACAAATATAATTTCTCAATCTAAGCTTTAACCATATAAAACGGGTACCATATAAATCACATCAACGGAACTCCCGACTTCCAGTAAAATGCCCAGCATTGTTCAAATCCAAAAGAAATCGCTGATAAACATGCAAAGTGTTAAATTTGTGTTTTGAACTCATTGATATGAAGACGAATAAGTTAAAGCAATAGAAAATTTTGAAATGATAGTTACCAATGTTGATTACTTCAATATGAATGGGTATAGTTACATGGAAGATTATTATTTAATTGTACAACGAATCAAACATAATAACTTTAATCTTTATTTCAAATTACGATTTAAGCACATATAAGCAATAAGAGGCATGAATACCATATCACATAGAATAGCTTAGATGTGTTGGCTCATAGTTTTTGGCATAAGTAAAATATTAGAGCTGAAATTGATTATTACAATCATTTCGCTCATTAAAACATTCCTCAGATTGACTTACCCTCATCGTTAATTTGATTTAACCAATGTTAACTATGTTCCAAGCATGCTTGATAGAAGGGAAGTGATGTATATTGTTGCTAATGAAATTAAACAAACTAATCTAATTAAATGTACAATTAGAAAATAAATAATTCATACCATACATGATAACAAAAGAAAATTGAACAACACTTAGAAAGAAATTATGGGTTAACTAACTTAACTTAGACATAAAAAGTTAAGCATGAACACTTGTTATCAAACAACACTACACTAATGAGTACATTTGAAAACATGAAATATATGGTCAGTTGAAAACATAATTTTACTTTTAATACGTGATGTGCGAAAAAATTAGCTGACTCAATGGAGTATAAAAAGATAAATATATCAACTTACATAATAACAACCTTCCCAAGTAGTTATAGTGTAGATAGTCAAATCAAAATAAATGTTAACAACCTTTCCAAGGAGTTATAGTGTAGATAGTCAAATCAAAATAAATATTAACAAACTCTGATCGAGTCACCACATGTTCATATTATAGAAACTACTTACATAGTTAAAACCATCATATTATGCCACCTTTAATGAAATATAATTTAAAAGAAAGGAATAATGATTAAAAAATAGTAAGTACTGAAACAGAAAAACGAAATTAGTGGTAAAAGCCTAGAGTGGAGCAAGAACAACGACATGATAAATACAAACCATAATCCACAAAAAACAGAAAATATCAAGCATTTCAGCCAATTCAACATCTAGGATTTTAATGGATTTAGGAATTGAGGACTGAAAATAAAATAAAATGAGATCCAAATATATCTAACCTTTGCAACATTGACGAGAGAATAACAAATACATCCTAGAAGAATATTCAAGGAGCATTAGAGCTTAATGTGCGAATAACGCAAGTGATTAATAGTTTCCTAACATTGAAACCTCATCAATAGTTTGAAAAAATTACAACCTCTTACGTTACGTAAAATAAACTTCAAGCAAATCTAGAATGGAGCTTTAAACAAAACAAAAATATCTTAAGATAACTTTCTTTAGTGTTGTTCCAAGTAAATAAAAAGTTGTATAAATTAACCCTAGATCTTATCAGCCTGACATTAATCACGTAGAATAAAGTAGTAGAAAAGTCATATCATCATTATCAAAAGTTGTACTAAAATTTCCGTATCCACGACTGATGGAATAGCTAATTTCATATCTAAACTTCAACGACGTTGAACATTTGATTAACCTGCTGGTTTGACGGTCGATGGTTAACCGCAAATGTGTGAAGTCCGAATGGTCGTCAGTGGGTTACTGCAGGCATAGAAGTCCATTTAGCGTTCAACTGAAGTGGAAGGAGAATAGAAGGCAGATGAGGCAGGAGAAACTTGCAGCTAAATATGTTGTTTTTTCCGTAGGGTTGAACAACATAACCACAGGACGGTAGATATTGGAAGTAAAGGGCATAAATTTTGCCTATAAGGGAAGACGATGGCGGCTGCGAAGCAAAAGATTTTGGTACGTCGCACTAGAGAAAAAAGTCCAATTTTTGGATAGAGAATGGGTCTAAAACAACGGATGGCCTAATGCATGCCATGGAGAAACGGAGGAGATGCTAGCCGGTAGATTTGAGAATTGTACAGTTAGCACGGTACTTTTTAGATAAATGGCTGAAAAGTTTTTTGAGCAACATTGAGCTTTCATATAATATAATAGATCTATTTGGTTGACCTGGAGTTAATAAGACATTATGTTTGCAAATTCTTTTGATTTAATGTGATCTTTGCTAACTATTTTAGTCTACATTGGCAAGGCTTTTAGACAATAAAAAAGATCAGTTCTAAAAAATGAGCAAAATTGGTTAAAGTTAATTCTTAAGGACTGAATTCATAGTTTCTTTAAGGTGTGTCACCTTCGCAAGGATTTTTTTTCCACCTTTTGAGTATTTATCTTGTATTTCAAACTTTAAAAATTTATTGGGCTGATCCTTTTTTGCTTCTTCGATTATCCCTCTTTGATTGAAAATTTTCAAATAACTTATACTTGAATTCATTGAGATCAACATGGATGTGTAGGGACATTCGTCTCATGATTGTATAAACATGGTCAGGCATCTACTTTGTAACGTGGTGTTTTATATGCTTGAAGATGGAAGTGAAATTCAGTGTTAACTGTTTCTTTATTGTTCACCCGAAAAAAAAAAAAAAAAAAAAAAAAAAAAAAGAAGATTTCGTCTTATGAAATAGCAATATGGATTAGGGTGTGAGTTTAGTTCATATATGAATTATGCCAGAGACTGTTGTTGCAAAACAGACATCTTATCTGATTTGTTATAGGCCTTGAGTTCAAGTCCCCTATACAAGTATACTGTAACTGTGTTCTGGAAAACCGTAGGGAAAGAAAAACGTAGTACAATAGAAAGTGGAATCAAACAATCTTTTGTTATTTTTTAGCTTGTTAGTTGCTAAATGCTGAGTGTTATTTTCTTACATTACTATATGTGGCTACATAATATGTATGAGTTTTCTAACTTTCGATAATGCTGTAGTGTCTTTATGCCTCTTTCATTTTTTAACTCTTTTTTACTCCATTTTATTGTAGCTACTGAGTGGGCCAAGAGGGGAAATTTTGAGGGGATCTTGACCATAAGAAATACGTAAGTCTTCTTACTTTCCACTCACATTTATTTAGGTTGGTTAGTATTTCTGTTAAAGCTTATTTGAATTAAAGACTTGCTGCAAAAAAATTCCCCCGTGTGTGTCCTGTTTGCTTATAGTTGTGCAGTGTCGCTGTCATGTACATGGATCTGAACTCTAGAGTTTCGGTTTCCACACTAGTAGGAAGCCTTTTTTACTTGCAAAATTGTGTGGCAGATGTAAATCTATAGAATACTCAAATAGGAGTATTTGTATAGAAGCTCAAATTTGAAAGTTGTTATGTGCATTAGAAAGGCTTATTATTTAGGTTTTATTTATTTATTTATTTATACAAATGGTTAAAAATTTCAGTATAGAAAAAAAATATGTTTATGTCTCTCAACGGCTTGTCATTACATGTGCAGTTATTGATGCAAACTGTCGTAATTATCTGTTGTTACATTGGCCCATGAATTTACTGCTAAGTTTATTGACAGAAAAGCTCACCTAGATACATACCAACAACACTTGTATTAAAATGTTGATTTTTTTAATCTCTTTTTTTGTACATATTCAAGTACTACTAGGCATACATGTTTAGTATTTACACTGGTGACGCTAATACCTCACAGTGGGACAGTATTACGTGTCCAAGCACATTATATTGGAAGGCTTATGGTTTAGGGCATTGTTAAAGGGACTCCACCTTTGGTTAAGGGAGGGATAATTTTAAGGGGACTCCAGCTTAATTTTTTCTTGTTAAGGGGGGTCTAGATTATTTTAAAAGAAAAGGAAAAAGAGACTTAAATGCCCATGACACGTCACTTATGTTAATACCTACCGTACTAAATTCAACGCAAAATACAAAAGCGCGCTTCCATAAATAAAAAAACAATTGCAAAAAAAAAAGAAAAAAGAAAAAGAAAAAAAGACAAACTAAACAACAATATAAAATAAACAGCACGTTAGATCAAAAATTTTGTTTCTGCATTTGATTTAAATTGAACATATCAATTTCGATATGAAATTACAATTAATTACCTGATTTTATGTCTTTCAATCTCCCATGAAACTTTCTTGTGTCTCCATTACATTAATTATATTCATTTTTTAATTTTACTTGCAGTGTTAAATTGTAAGTATTAATTAAGATTTAGGTTTTATGATTTTTATTAATAAGGATTATAGGGGTTAATTGCGGAATTTTAATTAATATGTTTAAGGGGAGGCTTATTTATTTGTAACCCCCATAACAATTATACACTAAATTAATATTGATCTCCCCCTTAACCAAATGTGGAGTCCCTTTAACAATCCTCATGGTTTAATCGGCAAAATTTAACTTCAAAACAACTGAACCTTCAGCTTTAATATCAAGTGTTACTTGCAAAATGTTTTTTTGTCAACATACATCAAAGCGTAATGCCTGGTCACAGGATTATATCCTACTGAATGTCATTGTTAGAAATACAATTACAGTAATAATCTCCCAGCTCTTTAAAATGCTTGATAGTTAACATTTACTGAATTCAGTTGCAGAACATACTCACATAGAATTGATATTCCGTTTCAGAGACCAGTATAGTTGTACTCTCCCACAAGCAAGACAGACAATAAGCCATCAAAAGGTTTGTGTGAGTATTGGAAATAGGAATTCTACCTGCTTTTATTCTACTGCTCAAGATGACAAGCCAGATGATGATAAACCTCAAGATGATAAATCCCAAGCGGAAAGAAAATCTTTAGTCGACGTCTATGGTGAAGGAATAAGGAGAAGATTCTATGTTAACTTATTACTGGAGAAAATCATAAGCAAGTCCTTACCACAAAGAATGTGGAAAAGAACCAAAGCTGAATGGTACCGCTTACTCAGAACCCGAAGAGGAAGCCGCCTGCTACTCCAATCCCGATTTTTACGTGACTTGCATACCACTATGCAGGAGGAAGACATGGAAAGAACCAAGAAGCTGGGTTCTGAAAAAGTATGCTTGGGCAGCTCATTTGCTGAACATATCAAAATAAAGAGGAATCTGTATCATTTTAAACACTACTTTCTTTCAAAAAGAAGCAAAGATCAAAGCTTCAATCTGCCTCCTAGGTCAAAAAATCCTTTCGTTTCCAAGGCTTCTATATATAATAACTCAACTCTTGCCTCCAGGTATCCGTTTACTAGAAAGCCAAGAATCAGAAAGATCGAACTGCCTACTCATTATTTGGAGATAAATTATAAAACACTGAAAGCTGTGGTGACTTATGGGCCTAATGCAAGTCACCTCCCATCTAAAATAAGGAATTTACTATGATGCTTCAAATAATGGTACCGACAAGGTGGTGTTGCTGATGCTTGATGGTTCTGTTTTTGCTCAAAACGTTATGCATTGCTTAGCTTTAAATAATGTGTTGTTTGTGACACATAAACATGTAGAGTATAGCTTTTGTTGTTTCAGTATGTTGCCTTATTGTGGCCTTGTTCTTCATATGCTGCTTTTTCGACTTGTTTAAATCAGATTAAAGGCTGAGTTGATGATTGCGGTTGTCAGCATTTTATGTTCATTAGTTTGTTGAATTTTGTTGATACTTGATGGTGTTATCCAGTTGGGTTATGTTGAATTATTCAGATACTGGAGCAGCAGTTTAAATGTGAAAAGCCGATTTGGTGATGTTGAGTGAAACTTTATCCAAGTCACAGATGTTTCTGCCTCTGACTGAAAGATTATAAGCATCGACATGTTTATTCTTATGGTCCGGTTTGGTTAGGTCAAGTTTAAATTTGAAAATACAAAAAAAACTCTTTGTTTTAAAACTTTATAAAATAGTTTTTTGTTTTTCGGTAATCATCAAAAAAACAAAGTAAAAATTTACTAAACTTCGAACTTTAATTTAACACATAATCATCTTCTCTTCGTGCAAGGAAAAAAAAAAAAAATTCAAACAATCTCAAGCTTTAGCAAATTAATTTTTTTACGAAATTACATACATTAGAACAATTATACCAAAATACTCTAAATATTCATGCAATTTTTGCTGATTTGCTTCGAACTTTCAAAATCAAAGCTTGCACTTATTCAAACATCAAAATATTGTAGAAAAATCATAAAAAAGAATGATTTAAATTGCATTTTTTCATTTCATTTTCAGCAAAACAACAGAAAAGAAAGGCATTGTTCGCAAAAATTGCAAACATGACTGTAATTTTTTTACATACTAATACATATATCACAACAGCAGCCCACAACAGGAAAATAATATAAAGAAAAAAAAATTAAGGAAAAATTTAGGTATAAGTACAAAAGGCTAAAAATTTAGCCATGATAACATTTTTAAGTGTGAAATAAAAAATGATAGTGGGTCCTAGATTCTTTGATTTACACTAAAAAGTGTCTTTGTAGCTAAATTTTATTACTTTTTTAAGCTCAAGTACAACCCATCAAAAATTTATTTCAAGGACAATATACTGTAAAACTGATACCATACACTGTAAAACTGATACTTAAAAACTGATATCATACACATGGTAAAACTGATACTTAAAGACTGCTAGTCAAATTTTGATACCATGCCATGCACACTCTAAAACTGATACCTAAAATCTAATACTTTATTCTTTACAATAAAATTTCAGCAGGTCGTCCTTATGGTTGAAAAAACCGTAATTTTGTCCTTTACGCTATTTTCTTGATATTTCTTATCAAATTATATTGATGTAGAGGTTATTTAATCGTCTAAAATGAGATAGTTTTGCCAGCAAAGGAATCTCTGGAAGATTTTATATATTTCTGCATGGGCAAATTCTATTTCAACCCATAAAATTAGTTAGTAACCTCCCATTTTATCAAAAAAATACGATGACCAAACTGCCCTTTTTCTGTTATATTTTTTTTCTTCAGTTTTTTGAACACCTCGTAGTTGCACTACGTGGTTTTTTGGTGTACCACGTAGTATGTCTACGTGGTCCATGAATGAATCACGTAGATCATCTACGTGGTACTTTGATGAACCATGTAGGGCAACTACGAGGTACAGTGAAAATCCACGTAGTCACCCTACGCGGAAGGGTATTTTTTTTTTTTAAAAAAAAAAACGGGGGGATACTAACTAAATTTATGGGTTTACCGATTATTTCATGATTTGGAGGGCTACTAACTAAAATGGTGGGTTGAAATAGAATTTGCCTTCTTCATGATGTTCCAAGCTGGTTCTCTCTCTCTCTTATACAATCAACTCTAACTGATCTAAAAAGTGGAGCAGCGATAATGAACAAGTGATCGTACTGTATGGCCGTCTAAATTATGTATCACTCCAGCCTTTCTGCTGTTGAATTATCTACTGGACACTCAAAAAAGAAACGCTATAGGCAGAGAAGAAAGCAAAGTCCCAACAGATCATCAATTAACAAGAAAATAATGCCAAAAAATTAAATGAACTTTGTCCAGCATTGTCAAAACTCATAGGGATGCATCCAAAAAATTTAATTCTCTCTCACGCTTTATTGTTTGAGCAAGGACTGTTTTTACTTTTCTTCTTCATCTTCCTTTTTGCATGCTTAAATTCTCGTTGCCTCATATAGTCATATGTTTGGTCCAAATAAACATGAGAGCAACCAATTTGCTACTTGGTGTTCATACTTCCTCTGTATGAGGAAGGGTTCTTTCCAGTATTATCGTGTTTTTGATATGAAAAGCTCAGGACTTCTATGTCTGGAACCACATCAAAGACTTTGCCACTTAAAACACTACCATCACAGGCTAATAGCCAACGAACCATCACAGGCTAATAGCCAACGAATCATCAATTTTTATCATATTTTTTCTCAGTCCTCTCAACACAAGCTCAATCTCCACACCACACAAATCACTAAACCCAGAATAAAAGACATCAGTGTTATCGTTCACTTCAATCCAGCTGCATCCTGGATTTTTCACCACCCCTAACCTTCTCATCTCAGACTTCACCTTCGCCGCCTTCTCAAACAACCCTATCTCCCTGTAAAAATTCAAAATCTGAGTATAGCTTCCACTATCTTCCAATTTCAACTTCATCAATTGCTCAGCTGCTATTTCTCCGAAACTCGAGCATCTATAAGCTCTGCACGAACTAAGCAGGCTTAGCCATATGCCTTCGCTTGCCTCCATCTCCATGCTTCTAATTAACCTTAACGCTTCCTTCAACATTCCAGCTCTTGAATATAAGTCTACCACATTGGCGTAATGCTCCATTCTAGGCATAATATGGTAATCCTTTTGCATTGTTTCGAATATTACACGGCCTTGTTCTACTAGACCAGAATGGCTACAAGCTGACAGTAAAGATAGAAAAGTTGCGTCGTCGGGCAATGTATTGGTTTCATTCATCTCATTGAACAATTCAATTGCTTCATTACAATGTCCATGAGAGCCATACCCAGAAATCATCGTGTTCCATGAAATGGTGTTTTTAATTTGCATTCTTTCGAATATACGTTGTGCATGGTTCATGCATCCACATTTCATGTACATGTCAAGAAGGGCATTTTCTACAAGTGTGTCGGTAACGATTTCATTTCTTATTTGGTAGCAGTGAATCATCTTTCCTTTCCTTAACGATGCAGATGAAGATATTGAAGCAAGGACGTTTGTTAAACTTATCGAATCGGGAAGAAAACCGAGATTTATTATTTCCAAGAACACTTCAATCGATTCTTTAAGAAGGCTATTATGGCCATACCCGGATATCATAGAATTAAAAACAACAAGATTTTTATAAAGTAGAGAATTGAAGATGTTACTTGCCAATTTCGGGAACCCTAATTTTGAATACATGTCTATCAATGCATTGCTAACAAATAGGTCCACGTTTGCACCAATTTTGATGGAGTAGCCATGAACTTGATAGCCAAGTTCTATGTGTTGTAAGCCAATGCACAATGATACAACGTTTGAAATGATTGGTGCATCTATTGATAGTCTTTCAAACCTCAACCGATTGAAGAAAGTCAATGCATCTAAATAAGCTTGATTTTGGACAAATCCATTAATCATAGAACCCCAAATAACTATGTCTTTGTTCATAACTGGACTGAAAAGTGCAATTGCATCATAAGTGCTTCCACTATTCATGTACATTGTAATAAGTGAACTTTGCACTTTGATATTATCTATTTGTAGTCTTTTTACCAATTCAGCATGTATTGATCTTCCATACTCCCAATACCCACATGTACTACAAACGGATAAAATATTGCATATAGTGAACGAATCAGATACTAAACCATTTAGTCTCATTTCATTGTACGCATCCAAAGCTTCGTCAAAATAGCCATTGCTCACATATACCGAGATAATTGAATTCCAAGTTTCGATCTTTTTGTCAAAAACGGTTGAGAATACTCGTCTAGCATCATGAACAAGTCTAAACTTACCATACATCGATACTAAAGAGGTAGAAACATAAGGGTCAAACTCAAAACCCATCTTTATAATCCAACAGTGAAGCCCTACACCTAAACTTAATATTTCACCGGTTGAACAAGCAACTAAAACACTTGAAACAAACGAAGAATCTACTGCAAAATTTTCAGCTTTCATTTGGAGGAACAGTTCCAAACTTTTTTCCCACATTCCATTTTTACTAAATCCAACAATTAATGCATGCCACATTGTAACACTTTTATGTATCGACCCATTAAACACTTTGAATCCCGTTACAATATCACCCCATTTTGAGTACATATCAATTAATGCAGTTACCAAAATCAAATCAAACTCCAATTTTTTCTTTAGAATAAAAGCATGAACTACCTTCCCGTCCAGTAAATTCAAATGCCAGTCACTGCAAGCTTTAAGAAGTGTACTAAGAGTATGCCCATCAAGGTTCGAATTTGAGCATTGCATTTGATGAAGTAAAGCTCGAGCTTCGTTGGGTAAGTTGCAGTGAAAATAACCCTTAAGCATGGTGTTATATATAGTAGCATCTCTTTGCGGCAATTGTGCGAACAGATTATACGCATCAGATGGGAAGTGGCATGTGAAATACAGATTAATAAGGGAGCTAGCAACAAATAGGTCGTATTGAAGTCCCATTTGGAGAATGATAGCATGTGTTGATTTTCCATCAAATAACTTTTGATGGTTTGCCAATTTTTTTAACAGAGGAGGAATTGAGAATTTTGTTAACGATGTGTTTGAAGTGTCAGAAACTTGAGTCGTAGGTTGGGACCGAACGATAACTTTGCTCTTACTCTTCAGATGTTTGGAGGCCCTATGCATTTGAGAGTAGTTATCCCGAAATATAGCAGGTTAGTGTAATGATGAAAGCAATCTGTACAAACGGAAATCTTCATATATTAGAAGATTTTTTTTTTTTTTTTTTTTTTTTTTTTTTTTTTTTCAATTTGCCCTGTTTTTACGAGTACGCAAATGGCTCAGTACTAAAATTAATGTAAGTTTTTACCAACGCAATGTTGAATTTAATCAAAATCCACAGAGGTCACTTGAAATAGTATTACGTGTCTTTTTTTTTTTTTTTTTTTAAATTATTGTTAAACTTACATTGGTTCCAATTCAAATTGGGTCAACGCGTTTATTTTTACTGACGTCAGCATAAATTTTTTAACTTTTATTTTTACATTGATGTTTGAAATTGCATCAGCTTCATCCGAAAATGCTACGGTCATGTGGTTCGATTAATGAAAATGTACCATGTGACCTTTATTTTACAAAAAAAAGACCTTTGTTTGCAGTGGTAAAAAACCGAAAAGTGATTTACAAGTGTATATTTATTAGATGAAAACAGAGGGCAAGAGAATTTCGAGATTATCAGTTTGAGAATACTGTTGTCATATCAATATTATCGCGAGGCCAAAAATGATTTCCATTTTATCATTACACTTGTTGATTTTATGTAGATCGGCTATTCCATAAACAATTTGAGTTATTTCGATTTTGAAACAATAACATGGCTAATATTAGATATTGAGGTTAGAAAACTAAAACAAAGTATTATTGTCATGAATAATAATATTAGAAATATCATGTTAAAGATTATTCAAAATTAAGATTAATTAAAATAGCAAAAAGAATTTAGTATGACTAATAAACGGACCGTTAACCCCATTTTTAGTATATTTTTTATTGTTAAGTTTATCGAGGAAATGGTAAATTTGTCATTATAATACCGATAACATTGATATATGTAACGACCTAACTTTTTCGACAGTTTCAAGTTGGTAATTAAACTAACTCGAACAATCCAAAACGACAATTGTTATTGCTTATAGTGTTTAAACAGAATCACAGAGTATAATTTCTTGCAGCGGAATAAATTTTATACAAAATATCAGAGTTTATACAAAAAATTTACATAGCGGAAATACATGGTTTTTTTTAAAATACATAAACTTTACAGTAAACTGTCAAACCTGGGCATCGCGCGTCTTCACGAATCTCTAACTTCGATAGATGAAATCTTTAAGTTGCAACACTCGGTCTAACCCGAACGTTTCATGCAAAACACAAAACACTCGAGTCAGTATTAACTTCATTCAAGTAAACAACTTTATTAAAACACTAAAATATAATAGTTGATCTTATCTTAGTGAGAAGAAACCAAATTTCGAGTATTCCAATGATCCAAGTGAACTGCCTAACATATTTTGGCAAAACTGAAGCAATCAAGACAAATTAAGGTGGCTTGTTTGTTTAGTACAAGATGACAGAGTATAATGACAATTTGACTAATAACATAAAAGAGGGGGCATAAGCATAGTGCGAATAGATGTCCTAACAAAATGGTGAACTAAAAAGAATTCAAGGTGGAAAATTGTCACCAAATAGAATCATACCCAAGGGAGCAAGTAGCTAAAATTTCCATTTATGCAAATTAAAGAAGGGTACAGTGTGCGTGCTATAGGCCCTGACCCAAAATGTGGCAAGTCATTTATCAATTATATGTAGCAAGGTGATAAATGGAAAGAAATCCATGCACTCGTGTATATACACATATACACATGTACGTATATACATATATGGCGCATGTAACAAGGTAGTTCCAACAAAAAATAAGCAAATGGCAAGCTGAAAGTAAGTCCATATGTATATCTATTTTTCAACATGCAAGGCAACACATACACTTAGGGATACATGATATGAGATATCAATTTTCAGCGGGTAGCAGGGTATATTTTTACCTGAAATGTGTTTCAGTTTTGAGATAACATAATGATAGCCGCTTTAATGATGTGACAAGACACAATATAAATGTGCTAATAATGTGTGTGTGTGTGTGTGTGTGTGTGTATTATAACAAGGAAGTAATTTTCAAAAAAAATATAACAAGGAAATTTTCTGATGGCTTTCTACTTTAGTGGTAAACACTGCCCATGTAACTAACTCCACTTTCTCTCTCCCACGTTTGCAACCTTCTTCCTCATCGATGAATCCTCCTCCATCATCAACATCCTCTAATCCTCAGCCTAATACAACATCGAATCCTATTACTAGTCCGAATCAGGTATCATCTGAATCAAATAAAAGGAGATTGGAATATGTAAAACCGGCTTTGGAATATGTTTTCATTCCAGAGAAAATTTACAACCAATCTGAAGATACTTGGGTTAATACAGTAGCTCTTATTCCGATTCATTTCATACTCTCAACGACTAAGTTGAAGGAATATATTGCTAGAGTTTGGAAACCATTGGGTACTTTTAATGTCCATATTTCACCTAGCTACAACTTTGTAGTTCAGTTTGAAAATGCAGATGATTACTCTCGTATTGTAGAAAGTTCAACATATTCTTACTTTGGTAGGCTTCTTTTGTTGAAGCTTGGAATCTTGGATTTGATTTTAGCAAAAAAACAAAGTGATGTGGTTCAGATCTGGATCAGACTCCTAGATGTACCCATGGAACTTTGGACTAGAGAAGCAAGTCAAATGTTGGCTAGTTTTATTTCTAAACCTCTTTTGATAGATGAAAACACTGTCGAAAAGAGATTTACAAAATATGTGAGGGTTTTGCTTTCAATTGACACTCAAACTGAACTAAAAACAGAAATACCTATCCTATTACATAATGGACAGAGGAGAATCATTTCAGTTGAGTATGAATTTGTGCCTATGAAATGCATTCAGTGTAGTTTATTTGGACATGAAGATGATTATCATGAAGTTACTACTGATCCTCGATGGATCCCTCTAGATTCTCAGAATGTATCTAATGGTGATCATACTGAAGAGCAAGTAACTGATAATAATATTTCTTCTACTCCATATCCTGAAGTACAAGCATCAGATAATATTTCTTTAAAAGAACCAGCTTCATCTTCTTCAGAAAATGTGGATGATCTTGATTCTTTAAACTCCAAGCTTCCTGAAAAAGTGATACCAGATGATTTAAGTCTTGTTGCTGATGTTATTGAAGAAAGTGATAAAGTGAAAGAAATTGCAAAGAGTAAACAGGTGGATGTTTCCTCTTTTATTGATAAGAATACAAGTTACTTGCAAGGTTCTAAATCAAAGGTTGCAAATGTTTCTACCCCTGCTCCTTCTAAAAGGAATTTGAGGAGCTCTCCTACAATTAAATGACACTTTTATCTTGGAATGTCAGGGGTATGAGCACAACCTATCGTATGAAGGATGTGATCACTCTCCTGAATAAAACTAAATCAACTATTGTTGGTTCAGTTGAAACAAAGCTTTCTCAATCTAATTTAGTTTTATTTGCTTCATTTCTTCCCAATTCTTGGAAACATATAACAAAAAACTCTTTAGATTCTAGTGGACGAATTTGGCTTATTTGGGACTCTAATATATGGGATGTGGTTGTTGAATCATTTTATTTCCAACATATTACAATGAGTGCTACAAATAAGGGTGGCTTTGGTATGACTTTTACTGTGATCTATGGCAGTAACACATTTGCGGATAGGCAACATTTATGGCAACTTTTGGTGAATGAATCAAATTTACTTAATAATGCATGGATTTTTATAGGAGATTTCAATAATGCATTATCAACTAATGATAAAAGAGATGATTCCTTATCAACATTTGAGGAAATTTCAAAAGTTTATTATTCAAACAGATTTAACTGAAATAAAACCATTGGGTTTTCAATTTACTTGGCGAAGAAGGGGAATTGCAACTCATATAAATAAAATTTTGGTGAATAATGTGTGCCTGCAGGAATTTCTAAATATGAAAGTATTGTCTTTCTCTCAGAATTCAAGTGATTATAATCCTATTTTGCTAGATCTTATTCCTATCAAGAAACAAAGGGATTTCCATTTCGGTATAGAAATGATTGGATAAGCCTTCCTGGATACAGTGAAGCAGTTCATAAAGGGTTGAATTCAGCAGTTTGGGGCTTTTATAGTTATCAGTTCTTACAAAAACTTCAGAATTGTAAGAAGGAACTTAAAAGCTAGAATAAACCAAGAGATAAAAATTCAACAAACCTTAAACAAGCTGAACAATGTGTTACGCAGTTGGAGCATGCTGCAGACCAAAATCCAGAAGACATTCAAATCTATGAAGAGTACCTACAAGCAAAGAGAGAATTTCAGAATATTCAAAAAAAAATCAGTGGATTTAAACAACAAGCAAAGGTTTCGTGGTTACAACAAGGTGATACAAATTCTAAATTCATTTATTCTCGCATGTCAAACCGTAGATTCTTTAATCATATTAGAGCCTTGATTGATCATAATGGTAACCTACTATTTAAATCAAATGAGATAGAAATTGAAGCCATAAACTATTTTTCTGCAATGTTTAATGGTTCAAGTTCAAATGGTTTTCCTAATTTCCACCCTATTTCAACCGTTAATGAGCAAGGACATCATTTTGTACTGAAGAAAGTAGAATAAACTGAAATCAGAGAAGCTCTCTTTTCAATTCATGATGATTCTAGTCCTGGACCAGATGGAATGAATGCTAAATTTCTTAAAGTTCATTGGGATTCTCTCAAGAATGAGCTACTGGATGCAATTTCTGATATATTTAAATCTGGTAAATTGCCTAAATCTTTAAACCATACATTTATCTTTGATTCCAAAAAATGAGAGACCATCAGATTTTGCTCATTATAAACCAATCTCACGCTATAATGTCTATTACAAAAAAGTTTCTAAAGATTTGTGTAATACAGTAAAGCCATTTCTTCCTTTCCTTATATCAGAAAATCAAAGTGCTTTTATATAGGATAGATATATTGGAGATAATATCCTTTTGGCTCATGAATTGTCGCGTGATTTCAAGAAAAAAGGAATGCCAGAGTTATATATTAAAGTGGATTTACAAAAGGCCTATGATAGAGTCAATGAGGAATTTATTCGATTCATTATGGCTAAAATGAATTTCCTTACACATTTTGTAAATTTGATATACGAATGCATGTTAACTGCAACTTTTTGTATTATCATTCAAGGCATTCCAGAGGGATTTATAACATCTACAGGAGGAACTAGGCAGGGGGATCCTTTGTCCCCTTATCTCTTTGCAATTGCTATGCAATTTTTTTTCCTTTTTAATGGATGAAGCAACACAGTTGAAAGCATTTCGGCCCAACAGTCAAGTACAACCTATTATTTCTCATCTTTTGTATGCATATGACTTGATGATTTTTGGCAAGTCATCTGTTCATAATACGTACTCCTTGAAGACGATATTTCAAAGCTAAGCATGTATGCTGGTCTATATGTAAATGCATCAAAAACCAAGGTTTTTTCAGTGCATCAGCTAACAACTCTATAGAAATTCTGAATATTTTGGGGTTTGATCAAGGAGTATTGCCAATCAAGTATCTTGGAGTGCCATTATCTTCTAACTATCTACACTATTCAGAATGTAATTCATTGATTCAAAGGGCTCAGAGTAAAATACAAGGATGGTAAATAAAGCTTCTCAGCTTTACTGCAAGCGCAGAATTAATCAGTTCTGTTTTAACCCCTATAATACTTCATATATGAAATCCCAGAATTTACTTTAGATAAATTAAATTCACTTTATGCTGATTTTTTCTCTGGAGGTACTTCTCATAAAGTAGCATGGAATACTTTGTGTAAACAAAAAGCTGAAGGGGGCATTGGGCTTAAGAGTTTTTCTGATCTCAAGAAAGTTGCTTGCATTAAATTGCTTTGGAATTTCCTATCTAATTCCTCTTTATGGAGCAAACGAGTTCACAGTAGATACTTTAAGAAAAATCATTTCTGGTCTGTGGCAGTAAATAATAATGCCTCTAGTACTTGGAAATCTATGCTTAGACTCGGAACTAATTCAAGGCAATTATTTAATAAAATCATTTCTAGTTGAGAAGACACTTACTTGTGGTTCGAACCCTAGATAAATTGTCAATGTATGGTTGACTTGCTAGGCTATGATAGATTACATCTTATTAGCAATGCTGAACAAATTGTGAGCTCAATCATAAGAAATGAAGCACTACAGTCAAATATTCATCTTGCTACACGAGAATTAATTGATGAAATTAGCCCAATATCAACTCATTCTAATATAAATCATGATGTATATAAATGGTGTGATGGGGGTTGTTTTTCTTTTCATAATTCTTGGGAATACATCAGACATCATGAAGTGTTTGATTTAATTTTCTCTATTATCTAGCACAAAAAAGCAGTAGAAGAATGGCTTTCATATCGTACCTTGCAATTTTGGGAAGGTTGAATACCAAAGATAGGATTCATCATTTTGGCAATGTAACAAATACAATGTGTCCCTTATATAGTCTAATTCAATCCAAGCTGAGGCAGCATCTCCTTGTCCATTGTTTTAGGTGTATAAAACAATAGAAATGTCAGCCCTTATATATATTTTTTCCAACGAATCTCCTTCAGAAACAAGTCCAGGTTCAGGAAATGAACCTAGATGGATCTGCGATGGGTTGACCCCAGGGTCGACCCCAGGGATGACACCCCCTTGAGTGGGTCGACCCATGGGTCGATCCACTTGGGGCATGGGTCGACCCCCAACAGGTACAAATCCCGCGTTGCTTTCCCGCTTTGATTTGAACTACTTTGAATTTCTGGACTGATTTGTTTATATATATATATTTATCTTATATGTATACAAACTTCTAAGCTTCATAACTTTCTCATATGATGTCTGTTTATCCCTTGAAAATCATACACGCATTAGATGATTAAGTCTGCACCATAAGACGAGCACTCACAAGGCTCGCGCATTCATGTTCCAACCAAACATACCAAGGTCGTTCGCACACACACACACAACAAGGTCAAGCACAAGTCATGGGTCGAGCATGGGGGCAAGGGTCGATCATCTATATCAAGCAAAGTCGCTCAAACACCAGGGAACTCGGGCGCATCGCGACTTATACACTTTGGGAGACCGCTCGTGTATGAACATAACTTGCTCTGCTTATCAGACCAGCTGGGTCGTTCCTTCATCATAACGTGGTCAAGTATAAGTTAACCATACAATAAGAGGTCGCCCGCTCTTTCCCTTCCTAGTCACACGTTTCTATATCAAAAGAGGTCGGTTGTGCAAGACAAGGAGGAGAATTGGCATCGGTCACGCATTCCATTCTACAGTCGTTCGTTCATACTATTTTGATCGGTCGTACATAGCGAGAAACCCAAAAATGCCAGAGGATGCGCACGCATCCTGTATACGCTCATAAATTGCAACCCCAGTCACTCGCTCATTCCTCAATCAGTTACTACTGCTTCAGTCAGATGCTACCTACCGGTCGACCATATATTAACTCCTGAATGGTCGCACTTATATCTGCTCTACAAGCCTTGGTCGATCGCTCGTATATCCAGCACTCGTTCACCCAACCAGCCCGCTCGCGCACATGGAACTTGATCGTACAAGACAATTGGATACATCTGTCACCAGTTGGCTGTAGTTAGGCGGTGGAATTTTAGTAATTAATAGGACGAGCGACCCATAACCTACATATATGAATTTCAGCTCATTTCTTCAGGGGAGCTCACCTATAAATAGGCTATGGCTTCCATCATAAAGGGGAGGGACTCCTTGCCACCATTAAGTGCTATCGGATTCTTCCTTCCACCATTCCTTAGCATTCCAACCATCATCATCATCTCCATTTGAAGATCTTTCATCCATCCATGGCATCCATTGAGATCACCTAAGTGGTAAAGAGATTGAAGATTCTCCTTCATCCTCCTCTCGAACAAGGACATTCTCCTTCTCCTCCGCTGACTTACCCTTCTCCTCCGTTGATCTTACCATTTCTCCATTGAATTCCATGAATCTAATTGAGATCAATATGTGAGAGAGAGAATATGTTGTAAAAGAGAGAGGATGCATGTACTAAGAGAGTTTATATGCCTTGTAATCATTGTCATGATAATGCAAGCTACCTTCATAGTGGACGTAGGCCTAGATTAGGGCCAAACCACTCTAAAACCTTGTCATTTTTACTTTCCTCACATTTTTTACTTTTAACCTTTGTTGATTGCGGCTCCATTTATTTTCTAACCACGGTGAAGTACGGTTCACGTACCTTTAGTGTTTGAGCCATTTTTTGTGAAAACATTTGGCGCCCACCGTGGGGCTCGAACCCACGACCACAAGGTTAAGAGCCTTGCCTTGTGATCCGAAGCCGTTAAAATTCTACGAGATTTCTAAACCTTGCTTGAAATCATGAGTAGACCAAAGGAAATTACTTGTAAAATCAACGACCTCACCAGCAATGTTAATGATGTTACATCACCCACCAACCATTTCGAGGAAGGAGAGTCTTCTAAAGTTGAGGTAGCTATAACCAAGAGAGAGTTGGATGAAGTTGTGGAGGGACTAACAAGTCAAATAAATATCGTGAACAATGCTATGATGAAGAAACTCGAGTCAATGTTTGCTATTCAAGCCACTACTGCAAAAGCCACACCAAGTGCTACCCGCCTTCAACCGCTCGAACTACTCGCACGCATGATGCAAGTTCCTCCACTTCAAGTCCAAGCCGAGGAAATTCTATTTGGGAAGTTGCAAATCTTGCTAATCTCAACCATAGAGAAGTAAAAGCACCAGCGCACGACTATTCCGATAACACAACCTCTCAACAGATGCTTGGTTCCACCAAAGGGGCACTTCTCCAAAAGGGAAGTCCAGGATCCCTGCCTCCAAATCATGACTATCCGCTTAGGCAAATGTCCGGTAAGGAAGAAGACGTCCGCCTTGTGGACCAATAGAAAGAGGAGGAACATATATTAGGAATGGCACGCGAGATCATGGAGGAAAGCTTGAAAAAGGAAGACAACGAAAAAGAGTGGGAATTTTCTCCTACTAAGACCCCACTCATTGAAAGAGTCAAGACGGCTATATATCCACAAAAGTTTAAGCCTCCAACGGTGCAATCTTATAATGGACAAGTGATCCCAACATGTTCATGTGCAAATATGATCAGTCTATGGATGGGGCACGTGCCACAAACGAAATCAAATGTCTGTACTTCCCAACTTATCTAGAAGGGGTGGCCTATCTCTGGTTCATAAAGCTACCACCAAAGTCTGTGGACGACTTCGCTACCTTGGCTAGACTATTCAGGGAGTAATTCAGGTTCCAAGTAACCAAGGTTCAGGATGTTATGGAGCTAGATGAGCTAGAACAAAGACCAGGAGATTCCATCAAAGCTTTTCTCACTCACTTCAATATGGCAGTGGCTGAAGTTAAAAATTATGAGCCCCGCTTGTTTATGATGGCTTTGAAAGGGGCCATATGCAAAAAGACCAAGTTAGGACGATGGATTAGGAAGAAGAAACCAAGTACTCTCGAACAACTACTCAATAAAGCTAAAGAATATATGAGTGTTGAAGAGAATTCGATGTGTGCCTTGGATGTTCTAGGAAGCAATGTACAGCTAAAAAGGAGATGTAATATACAAAGCAGCCTTGGTAGTCAGAAGAGGAGCAACGAGGGAAAGGATAACCGGGCTAAGAAGAAGCTCCGCTTTTTTAAGAATTCTGAGCTCACTCCCCTTAATGACACCATAGGAAATATCTTCATGGCAACTAAGGATATCGAGAAATATCCAATACCAAAACAAATGCAGGTCAAAGATGTTATTGTAAGATCGGGAAGGTTCTGCCAGTTCCATAACCAGCCAGGTCACGATACCATTGATTGTAGGCATCTAAAATCGCTAATTAAGGAACTGATTTGGAAGAATTGTCTGCAACAATATGTACAAGTCCACGAACACTGCTCTAACTCGCTGCGAGCAAGGGGCAACAAGTAATGGATAGTTCGCTCAAACCAATCCAAGGCCGGCACTCACTTAAGGATCTGTGGTCAGTGTTCTAGTTACAATGGCTCCGAATAAGCGATCTCCATCGCCTTTACTTTACTTTTCTTTACTTCTTGCTATGTTCTTGTAAACAATCAGTGATGATTTACTTACGTTGTACCGAACAAAAACCTTATAAACCAAAAGCTATTTGCTTACATACATTTTTCTAGCTCATGCTAAAATCGATTTCTTAAATGTAGGCAAAGTAGAGGCAACCGCTCATTTACAACTCAACCATAGCTAAAAGATTCCTAAGCATATCCCGGTTGAAACAACTCAAGCGTCAAGTGCCAAAAGCATCATGCAAACTAATCAATGTGATTAAGCACACCGCTTCAAAAGAATAAGCAATTCTGGGGAAAATGGTGAAAAGCACAGTAAATGGACACCAAGTCGGAAAGCTGCACCTTTCATTGCAAAATCACCAAACCCTTAGCAAGCATCCAGCAAAGGGAACGGTACCAAACTTTGAGAATGATGAAAAGATGGAAGCAACCCAATTTGTCCCATGGTTGAAAGATTGCCAGTTCCACCAAAGAGGCACCTTCTTAGGTCCATGACACGAGTTCTTTAAATCGAGATTAAACTTGATTAGAGGAACTAGTGTCCACCTCCCAGGATGAAGCATCAAGTCGGAAGGACCGACAAACCTAGGATGGAAGTACCAATCCTAGTGCCGGAAGGACCGGCAACAAGCTGGAAGGACAAGCAGTCGGAAGGACCAAAAAACCTAGGCTAGAAGCACCAGTCCTAGTGCCGGAAGGACCGACAACATGCTGGAAGGACCAGCGCAAACAGAAATCCTAGCCGAAAGAGGGTAACGGAAATCCTAGCCAAAAGCGGGTAACATAAATCCTAGCTGAAAGGAGGTGTCCAATAAGGTCTTTTTTTTATTCTGAAGTAGCCAGAACAAACAGGACCAAAATTGGATCGAAAGAAATCCTAACCGAAAGGTGGTGTCCAATAAGGTCTTTTTTTGATTCTGAAGTAGCCAGAACAAACAGGACCAAAATTGGATCGAAAACTTAAAATCCACGACCTCCCTTGGGGGCACGTATTCAAAATCAATCTTCGAGATTTGAAAACTTCGATAATTTATGTCCTCATCATTTTCGTTCTCATTTAAACATACCCAAGGGGGCACGTATAGGGTTGAACGTCTGTAGAGATTATTTGACTAGCGAAATTGAATTCCCTTGAAATAACTGGGACAAACTCGAGAATTTTGGTGAAGTGAAAACCAATGAGGTCATTATAACGCCAGACATTACAAAAACAAATGGCTTATAAAAAATCTGTGTTGTAAGCACGAAAAGGAAACAGGTGTGAAATGCGAAGCAAGGACATACGAAAAAACAAAAGTAAAAGCTTATGTATAGCACAGTTTCGTTGCAACAACATGAAGCCATGTAAAGGGTATCATACATGAACGTACGTAAAATAACAAGCATAGAGTACTAGGCGAGGACCGACGCTCGCATATACAACCGACCTAAATGCATGACGAACAGTAAAATAGACTGGAATCAAAGTATGGGAGTCAAAAATGCTACTTCTTAACGGAGAAAGGAGGAGATGAATCAACTGCTTGACTTCCACCCTTTGTTTCTTTGTTTACACAAGGTCTCTTAGGAGAGGACAGGTTAATGATTCCCAGATTATTCACAATGGGCCTCTTTCTGCGTATTAGAGTAGACACAGCCTTAGTATTCCAAGTTTCGTCCTCATCATTACTATAATCATAATCAAAAACTTCCAGATTAGACATGTTAAGTAATGATGGATCACCCGGTAAAGGAGTGGTACGTGGACTAATACTAGTTGATACTAAAACAGAATCAATAGTAGCAGCCTGAACAGTGGTAGCACCAGTAGGAAAAAGAGGTGACGAAGGCGGACCTGACACAAATGAATAGTAAGCACTAAATTCGGCAAACCTAGGTGAAGAAGTAAGATAATCCAAATCCGGTGCGGACTGATGGATATCAATTTTACCTGGGGTTGCTGGGTTTATAAGATTGATTTCGTAATCATTCACATTTAAAGAAGTGCCGTCATTCTCTTCGCTATGTCCTGCGCATTGCTTGGATGCATCCTCCTGAACCATGTGTTCTTTAATGGTTTGAGCTTCTGTAGCTTCCTTGACAGGGAGATCCATAGGGGGAGTTTGAGAGCTTAAAGCTTCAGCATTGATAAGGCTAGATGGGCCACGAATAGCAATAACATCCAGGGTTTTCTCCCTATAAGATTGGGCTTGCTCATCCATCAGTATGTTCCTGCCTTCAACCAAAGCCTTACGGTCTTCTTCTTTTAGGAGACTCTCCTGGAGAAATTCATCATCTGCACCACCAGAGTATGAAAGCACTTGCTCCCAAGCAAGAGCCAGAGTCCGTGGAAAGTCTTTGTTCAGATAGCTTAAGCATCCACGATTCATAAAACTGTAGACGTAAAACTAAAACAGAGTATTGTCATCCTTGACTCTGGCCTCATCAAGAGCTTTACGCAATTTGATTTTGTCTTCTTTTAGAATCCTTAAAGTCTTTCTTAGAGAATTAATCTTGTCCTCGAAAAATGCCTTTTCTTGTTGATAAGAAGTCGAAGCTCGTCTTTCTAAAGCCAATTGACATTCAACAAGTTCTTTAGCAGATTGAGCTTCTCAAAATTGTTCTCTTGCAGCCTCAAGCTCTCTTTTGAGTTCCTCATTTTCAGCCTCCAAGTTGTTCACTCTAATGTTTCCACTCTTTAAAGAAGCAATTTCGGATTCTTGGAACCTGATCAAGTGAACCAATCTGACTTTATCATTCTCCAAGATGTCAATATGATCAAGATGCCGAGCATTCAACCTTTGAAACTCGTAACCAAATTTGGCCCAATGCTCTAATTGCTTATCGACATTGCTCATGGCCATGTTTAACCATGTTTCGAGTTGACTCCTAGCGGTATTAAACTGAGTAATCATACAACTCTTTATAGTACTTAACCCCTCGACAACATCTCGCCTATCATTTAGATGTAGATTTAAATCAAAGTACATTCCTCTTAAGTCCCAACCTTTAAAGTGATCCCTATGCATCAAATTTTCAGGTGGAACTTTATAAGGGGGTCTGTCAAGAATCATTTGGATCTGAGTAGAGGTTGGAACAATGGATTGTTCAGGAGGAATGGGAGCATCAGGATCTAGAAAATCAGTTAATGCATGACGTTTCTGAATCTCACTCTTGCCTCGTTCGTTTTTGCTCCTCTTCTTCTTCTCTCCTTCTTTTTGGTGCTCACCTTCATCACCCTTATCCGATATCTCTACACAATCGGGTTTTCCCCTCCTTAGAGAATCTGTCAGTGGAAGCTCGGGGATGTGTTGAGGTTAAGAACTCGAGGACGACTGGGAGCGCTTCAAGTGACGTGAAAGGCGAGACTGTAAAAGGCTTTGTGGATCAGTAGAACCAGTTTGACGGAAGAAACTATCTGATAATGAGTCTTTCATTCCTATACCTGGAAAAGAAAACAAAGAAAAATTTCAGCACTTAACATAAAGAAGCATGCAAAGAAATTATAAGATTCACGGGAAAGCATAAAGTTCTTATGATAGTCATTTTTTTAATGCACATCCAATAAAAAACCAGTTTCAAGAGGAGTTCCTAAGTCAAATGTTTTCCCAGGCCATTGGGCAGGTTCTCATGTTCTCCCCATATCAGACTTTTTTACCAAGAGTACAGGAGCGGAAGTCATGGTATCACCCTGGCTAAGATATTTAGCGGTGTCTAAGTCACTCAAGCCTCCGAAAGTCCCTGTAGAACCCTCTTCCTGGTTAATGGGAGCAGGGGAATTCTCGACAACTTCCTCAGAAATTATTTTATCGCTCGTATCAGCTCTACTTACATCTACCTCTTTACCTTCACGGTGAAGGACACTCCCTTCGGTAATCGAAGGCAAGGGAGATCCCGACAAAATTTGGTTACTATCGCCGAGATCTAAGCATTTCTTTTTAGTAAGAGATTTGTTAATAATACTTTGCTTATAAGCTGAAATTTTCTTAATGGACCGTGAAGGATGGAGTAGTTGATATTGACGAAGGGTTCCTTCTGAAAGCAATACCGGTCTACTTGTTTTAGTCATATTAACGACAATCAAAGAATTAAGGAGAGCTTGGTCAAGAACAATGCCTTCATCAGAAGGAATTACTGTAAAAAAAGAGAGAAAAAGGGGGGAAGGGAATTGAGAACGAATGTTTAAAAGGGAAATAGGAAATTCCAAACAAGGGGCAATTACCCTCTTCCATCCATTGGCCATAGAAGTTACCAGGACATCGAACATAAAAGTATTGAACTAGGAACCCCTTAACACTGTCCGTTAAGAAGGTAATAATTCTGCAATGTCTGTCTCCCATAAAAATAAAGGAGGGACCAACTGTCTTCATTCTTTTGAAAGCATATAGGGAACAAATATCTGGAAATGTAGGTTCCCGTTTCTTGACTCTCATGAAAAGTACATAAAGTCCCATTAAAAAATGATATCCACTGGGATGCAACTGATACGGGCAATAGCCAAACACCGTAAAATGGACTCTAAATAGGAATTAAAAGGGGGAATTGCTCCACTTGTCAACATATGGTAATTGATTGTTACATACCCAAAGGGTGGGAGATCAGGCAAATCATCCTTCCCCGGAAATTTAGTTTCATCTTCTGAAAATACGAATCGAGCACACATTTGCTGGTATAAGCCAAAGGGAGCGTTGATTTATGACTGTCTGAAGGCACTCTTTCAAGAAACCATGGCTGGGGATAAATTTGGCTAATATTCACTTCAGGACCAACAGCCGGGGCAGCTTCAGTTACCTGACCAGAACTCTCGGTTTCTCCAGACGTGGTACCCTCCTTAGGAGGATTTTGGATGAATTAGTTTCTGATTTACACTTCTACATAAAAGGGGATGTTTAAGAAACAAATCGTAGGTGCTTACTTCCAAATTTACAAGCTAAATAACAATATGAGGATTGGAGTTCACGATCAGCACATACTGATTAAACTAATTCCAAATCTCGGTAACACCTAGTACTTGAATGGTGATATTTATACAAAGAATGCTTAGCTATGTTGCAAATAACTAAATGAAAGCAACTCTGAATAAATACACCATTCAAACTAAAAGCTATCCGGTATACCTAGTCTTCAAACTAATCTACTGTTGGTGTGAGCGAACGATGGTAAATTTGTAAGCTCGAAAGTGTGTGTTAGTATTTGTCATAACAGATCAAGCACTACAAGGAAAATTTAGCTAACAATACAAACCAGATTTGGTCGGTCACACATGACCCTTACCTAGTCATGTATGAAGGATTCTAGCTCGATCGGGCATACTCAATTAACTCCTGGTCACACATGATCGACCTAAATGGGTCGTGCATACTTTACCCGAAAAAATGATCATGCGAATCCTGATCATAGGTGTACGGTCGTGCACATTCAACTCAGAAAAGTTGGTTGCTCATGTTCGACCCGGCCATGCCCGTTCATAACCAACTCCATATAAGAGTTGAGCAAGAACGACTCCTGCAAAATTGAACATGAGCGACCAGAGTGCACGAGCAAGGATATCAAGGGATTGCAGAACTGGATATGAAAACGGGTGCCACCAACATCAAACAGAGCATGAAGCAATAGTAACGATATCAAGGCTCTATGGTACGGGCATTTCATCAAGCATCATATGTATAGTAAAAATTTGTGTTCAGTCAAGTGCAAAAGAGCTCAGTTCGAACTGCTCACATAAGATTACAAGATTAATACCTATATTGACGGAGGTATAGTGAATTAAAGTGTTTAATTAAAACATTTTAACAAACAACTCGCAGACATGCCACTAAAATCAGAAATCCGAAGGGTTTCAGGCGATTCAGGTCCGTTAAGTGATTATTCACACAACCCTAGAGTATTTCGATTCAAACCAAAAGATTTCAAGTTATTGCAATCACCAAAAACTTCAATACATGTTCGAACCATTCAGACTTTACCCCAGATTCTTGTTCGCTAAATGGATATTCTATTAAATTAGAAAACCGTTAACACGAAATATCGTGATAATACCGCAAGCGCACAGCGTACAATCGTAGTACGTGGCGAATACGGGTCGATCCACAGGGAAAGAATTAATTCTAAAATTACTCAATCAAATTAAACCGAAAGCGAGTGAGAATGTTAACTAACTAGCTAAAAATTAGCAAAATCTAACAAACTATTAACTACAAACGTTGGTTGAAAAATAAGAGATGACGACTTAGGAGCAAATTCACTCTCAAGATCACATGAATCAATATAAAATGAAACCATGATCTCTCTTTTTGGTCAATAGTTAATTTAATTGATGTGACTATTCTAAGCATGACCTATTTGTGCTAGTGATTAGCCCAACATAAGCCATCAAATTTTGTCACACCTCTTAAACAACTTCACTAATTTTATGAAAAATGATAACAAGTTGAAATTGAATCGTACTTTAACCATGGCCTATCCCCTATTAGTTAGGAGTATAAACCATCAAATTTAAATTTCAGTCTCCACTTAATTACCATAATCATATGTAGATGAAGAGGTAATTAGTGAGCATATGAACAAGCATAGCTTATGTGGTGTCAACACTATAGGCTATCAAACTCAATAATGAACACAAAATTCATAACCATCAACATGAATTAAAGAACAAAAAGAGATCATGAATAACCAAGTATATTGAAACTACATGAATAAAGAGAGCTTCATTATCCCTAAGTTGTAGGGATTTAGCCTCTCATGTTTGTTATTTTAACAACAAATCTATTTTGCAACATGAAAGAAATAAAAGAAAATGCAAATTAAATAACTAAAACTACAACTAATCTACTTGCATAAAAGAAAATAAAATGTAAATAAAAGACGACAAATTAAGATTGCATTAAAACTAGAGATTACAAAAACAATGGCTAAGAAGCCATGGAAGAAAAATAGAGGTTTTTATTTCAGCCTCCACTCTAAACTAAAAATCCAAGATCCCTTTTACATTAACATACATGGGTTATTTATACATGACTAAACCCTAATTCACTTTTTGCGTGCTACCAAGAATGCCCCCTCCTTAAGCTTCATTTTGTCTTTAACAATAATGATTCATGAAGCCATAATTTTTGTCCCCACTAAAGAAGGAGGGAGAGTGAGTGGGGTCCTCCATTAATCCTCTATTTGAATTGGTTCCCTCTCCATTGATTGATTTCCACTTTTCTATTGATTGATTTCCCTTTCATTTTTTGGGCAAGGCATTGATTTTCTCCTTTTTCCTTTGTATGCATATATATCTTTATGAAGTCCTCTTCTACATGCATCCAATTTCTGCAAAAATACGAAAAATGTCCAAGTAAACATTCTCAAAATAATACAAGCACAAAAATGACAAATTTCCCCCTATATGATGATAAGTGCATGATGTTTTGAAATCAATTCAATTATTGTTTAAACATGATAAAATACCCATATATGACATTTATTAGCACTAAACAAGAATAAATATATGAATATAAATGTGCATTTTTACGTGCACATCAAATACCCCCACACTTATCTTTTTATTCGTCCTCGAATAAAGTAAAAACTAAGCTAAATCCATTTTCGTAGGGAGCACGATTGCATTGAGCGTGTGCAAAAAGCCGTTAAACCTCTGGGTGTCCCTAATAGGACGACTGTTGTCTCGTGAGGGTTTTCAGCGAATACTACCCACAAAATCCTAAAGTTGAACGCAAAAAATATGTACAAAATGCAAAATTAGAAAATATTTACAAGACTAATGCAAGCTTTTAATGGAATATTTACACATGGATAATTTACTTTTAAATATTACATGAATGAGTTAACACAAATTTGGGTCGTCACTATGAAGTTTGAGTCCGTTACTAATCAAAACTTCAAACAAAAGTCATGTTATCATCACAAACTCCTCCAGCTTGGCCAGTTGTTTTAGAGAAATATAGTGCAAATATGAAATGAATTCTACAATTGATATCAACAATCATAAAACGGCATCTCAACTTCCTTTTTGTTAACAAGTTAGGTCGAATAAGTGAAGAGTGTGCTTGGATTTCAGGTGCTTACTCTCCCTTTATTACAAATATTTACATTATTACTATTTACAAACACCTAACCGGAAAGACCAAGGTATACCACCCGTGAGAGTTTAGGACAGAGCTTGGCGGATTGTGCAGACCGACGCTGACTTTGTCAACAAGATGTCGGTAATCCTTATGTGTCCAACTCATAAAATGAGACCAAGATATACCGATGCTGACATTGTCAGCAAGGTGTCGGAAAGAGCTTAACGGGTTTGCACACCAACGCGAGATGTACTAGCAATGTTGGATACCCTTGGATTATTATTATATATACACATTCTTTTTTTTTTACATAAGAGAGAGAGTTAAGCAAGGATATCTTAGCACAACTTCACTAAAAAAATCTAAAATGTTACTGCAAGTAATCTATATCAACCATTCATTTAATCGGATTACAATTCAGAAAACATTTCATACTCATCACCTACGAATTTCCTAATATACCAGTTACACCAAATTTGCTCATAATTCAAACTTTCCTTTCATTATCCGCTAAGAGAAGTAAATCTCCACATATTAATTAAACGACCAAAATTGTATGCTAACTCCATCATGTCTTATTTAAAAGTAAATAGAAATGCGAAATTCTTTTTTTTTTTTTTTTGATTTTTTTTTCAAAAAAGAAGGACAAAAAAGAAAGGAAAATTCTATGCAAAACTAAAATAAATATGAAACTCCCCCCACACTTGATTTTGACTGTGTCCCCACAGTCAAATGAAAGGATAAAAATTTAAAAATATGCCCTATATTTACAAAAAGGAAAAACAAATATTTACAAAATATCAAAAAATATATTGACAAGAAGTAAATGAAACGGTCTTCTAAAGACCGATTCACTTATCTCTTCAAGTATAAGAGACATGGCTTAAGCACAGAAAACCAAATCATTAAAAAAGTTTAGATCACGTTTCAGATTTGGAAAAACAAAATTTGTTTTTTCAAAAGTTTGAGTTGCTAACTTTAAAATTTTGAGCTTACAATTGATCCTAAAATCAAACTGAATTTCTATAGCAACTAAAGAGAGGTCAGTGGATCGGGGTTCGGTAAAAATTTCAAAAACAAAGTTTGATTTATTCAGATGATGTATAAATTGAAAGACATGTGCATCATTCTCACCCCCACACTTGTTTTGAGAAATATTGTTCGGTTTTGCTTTGATATTTGAAAATTTGGTAATTAAAGGTTCATTCATAAACCTAAAGTCAAAACCAAACAAATGAAATTTCAGTAAATTTCGAAATCGTGTTTTCTCAAAAATAGTGTTATTCCAAAAAGAGTTCATATAGTGCATAAATTTATCATTGAAAAACAAGTGATCATAGTGAGGTTCAGTTGAAACAATCAAGTCGCAAGGAGTTTCAACTGTTTTTGAAAAATCGTCATTGTGTTCAACATCACATTCAACAGTTTCATTATTTTCAACCTCAAGAATTTCAAAATTTTCATTTTCAATTTCAGACCCAACAACATTATCGTCAATTAGTTCAAGAAATTTTCGCTCATCAAAATCGTCCTCACCAAAACAGTTGTTAACAACTTCATCATTTTTGTCATGTTGACAATCTAAAGTTGTTAAATTTTCAAAATTTTCAGAATCTGAGAGAGGAAGATCAAATTGAAGATTGACGTCTTTGTTTTCATGAGAATTTGAATTCAAAACAATTACAGAGCTTTCAACAACTTCATTAAAATTTTCATCGATTTCAAAAGTTGTTAGTTGAAGATCGTCGATTGTGGGCAAAGGTGGATTATCGTTTAAATCGCCACACATTCGATTTTGATTATTTTGTTTTTCATGAAAATTCAAGTAGTCTTGCAACAACAAATTCGTGTGATTATCGTGAATTTCATTCGTTTGCTCAAAAAAATCAAACTTATAATTATTTACATGAGAATTTTCAACTTGAAATTGCTGAGAATAGAAATTTTCAGTTGCACCACAATTGAAATTATTCCCATTGCCCAAATCATTTGAAAACTAATTTACATTTCCATTTTGAATTTGAAATTCATTTTGGAGTTCGAAATTTAATTGGCAAGGGTTAAAATCAAAATCATTTGAATTTGGAAGTGAATTCAAATTTTGATTATTTCGAAAACATTGACTTGAATTGTTGCACATTAATTCAATTAATCTTTGACTTGATTCATTAAATCTTTGACTTTCTTCACGTAGAGCTTGAAAATTTGGTGGTGTAAAATCAGGATTATTTTGAAAACTTTGAAAAGTTGGTGGTGTAAAATCCAAATTGTTTGTTCAATAGTTGTTATTGAAATATCCATATGAATTTGTTGTAAAATTATATGGATTATATTGATTTTCACAACTATCATAAAATCCGTAGGAATAGGGAAATTGGAACATTTTCAAGAAAGTTTTTTTTTATAAAGATTTTGGATTTTTTGTATTTTTTATATGTGCATGAACCTAATGCAACTATATGAATGCAAACTAATTATTTATAGATTTTCTAAAATTATATAATGAAGGTTTGATTAATTTCAACAAAAGATTTCTCAGTCAGTTAACGGACAGGAGTTATCGGTGCACCAGGAATCACCTTAGCAATGCAGCCGAAGGTTTAAGTACCTTCAGAGAAACAACCGATATAATATTTTCACCGTAATATTTATAAGGGGTTATTACTCTGCCGTATCTAGACACTGAGAAATAAATCGTTATAAAGAAATCAAGTTGTCAAAATATAACAATGTCCTAAGAAAATAAAAATAAAATGAGATGAATGCAAAACAGAAATTAAACATGATATTAACAATGCAACTACGAATGATTATTTTTTTCCTTTTTTTTTATTTTAGTTTTTTTTAATGCAAATGCAAGCAAGCAACAATGCAATTAAATAAAAACAAGGGAGAAGAGAACAATACCAGAGGGTCAGAATTTATTAGCAATTTTTATTTAAAGCAACGATTTTTTTTAGCGAGCGAAGCAAAGAAAAGCGGCGTAATTTTTTGCAAGCAATTCCAATCCTTTTTCTCAAGCAACAAAGTTCAAACCGACTCAAGCATTCAGCAAAAAGGAGCAAACCTGTAAAATAAGTAACAAATCACGCACAAAAGGAGCTCGTCGTTTTTAAACCAACAGACGTTTACCTAGTCAAACTATAGAACCAAAGCCATGCAATAAATCATGCCCCTTATTTCCTTTATTTTCTCAAACACAGTCAAAAATAATCCAAGCAAAGTTCCCTTTTCCCTTGTTCCCGGAACCAAAGCACAATTATAAAAAAAAACACAGCCTTTTTTCTAAAGACTAAATAAGGTAACAAACCAAGGATGTGGGTTTATGCAAGTGAATCTGAATTTGTGAATTGGTCTAAGAGGAGAGAGTGTCACACTTGGGAATTTCGGGTATGGAGAGGGGCTTGTCAACGTGGTGGTTTGGATATATTTTTTTTGTGCGAGGAAGAGGATGACGGGTTGGATGTAGTTACAGCAATGAGAGTTGAGAGGGAGATTGGCAATGCAGGGTGTAGGTGGACGTGAGTGAAGCAAATCAGAGATGAGATGCTTGTTTGAAATTTTGGATTCTAGTGGATGGACGTGAACGTGGTATGGCAGTTGTAGAATTGTGGTATGTAGTTTGTGATGGAGTGGGTGATGTATGGATTATGTATGGAGGAGGATGCTATTGTGAATGGTTTGGACAATGGATTGATGGACGAGATTTGATAATGTTTAGAAAATGGTGTAAGAAATGGTAGAGAGAATAAAATGTTAAGTGGAGGTTGGTTTATAAAGGATTGTGAATTGTGAATAGAATAAGGCAGAGAAGGGAAGAAAATTATAGAGGGAGGACAAGAAAAAGGAAAGAAATAAGTGAGAGAAGAAGAAAGGGAAAGAACTAAAAAAAAATAAAAATGGAAAGATATAATTTTAATTAATTACTGGAAAGAAAAAGAAGGAAGGCAGTCAAGAAATAAATGAAAGAAGGGAATGGAAATTAAAAAGGGAGTAAAAGGAAATCACTAATTATTATTTTTTAAAATGGATATGCACGAATTGTAAAAAGGAGAGGAATAAATGAGAGAGAGAGATAAAGGAAAATAAATAAAGGAAATTGAAAACACAAAAATGGGAAAGAGAATGAACAAAAGGCAAGTGTTTTTTTTAAGAAAGAGAAAATAGAAGAACTAACACAATATGAAATCTATCAACAAACATACGCACAAAATAAAACAAAACACAAACAATGGAACAAAACAACAACTCCCTTTTTTTTAATGAACACAAAAACAAGCACACACAAAATGAAATAACAAAAGATCAAAATAAAACAGAAAAACTACGAACAACACACATTTTTTTTAACAAAAACAAACAAGAAAATTAATTCGAGGAATAAAACTAAAATTAAATTCTTTCCCCGACAATGGTGCCAAAAACTTGTTCGCTAAACGGATATTCTATTAAATTAGAAAACCGTTAACACGAAATATCGTGATAATACCGCAAGCGCACGGCGTACAATCGTAGTACGTGGCGAATACGGGTTGATCCACAGGGAAAGAATTAATTCTAAAATTACTCAATCAAATTAAACCGAAAGCGAGTGAGAATGTTAACTAACTAGCTAAAAATTAGCAAAATCTAACAAACTATTAACTACAAACGTTGGTTGAAAAATAAGAGATGACAACTTAGGAGCAAATTCACTCTCAAGATCACATGAATCAATATAAAATGAAACCATGATCTCTCTTTTTGGTCAATAGTTAATTTAATTGATGTGACTATTCTAAGCATGACCTATTTGTGCTAGTGGTTAGCCCAACATAAGCCATCAAATTTTGTTACACCTCTTAAACAACTTTACTAATTTTATGAAAAATGATAACAAGTTGAAATTGAATCGTAATTTAAGCATGGCCTATCCCCTATTAATTAGGAGTATAAACCATCAAATTTAGATTTCAATCTTCACTTAATTACCATAATCATATGTAGATGAAGAGGTAATTAGTGAGCGTATGAACAAGCATAGCCTATGTGGTGTCAACACTATAGGCTGTCAAACTCAATAATGAACACAAAAATCATAACCATCAACATGAATTAAAGCACAAAAAGAGATCATGAATAAACAAGTATATTAAACTACATGAATAAAGAGAGCTTCATTGTCCCTAAGTTGTAGGGATTTAGCCTCTCATGTTTGTTATTTTAACAACAAACGTAGTTTGCAACATGAAAGAAATTAAAGGAAATGCAAACTAAATAACTAAAACTACAACTAATCTACTTGCATAAAGGAAAATAAAATGTAAATAAAAGACGACAAATTAAGATTGCATTAAAACTAGAGATTACAAAAACAATGGCTAAGAAGCCATGGAAAAAAAATAGAGGTTTTTATTTCAGCCTCCACTCTAAACTAAAAATCCAAGATCCCTTTTACATTAACATACATGGGTTATTTATGCATGACTAAACCCTAATTCACTTTTTGCGTGCGACCAAGAATGCCCCTCCTTAAGCTTCATTTCGTCTTTAAAAATAATGATTCATGAAGCCATAATTTTTGTCCCCACTAATGAAGGAGGGAGAGTGAGTGGGGTCCTCCATTAATCCTCTATTTGAATTGATTCCCTCTCCATTGATTGATTTCCCCTTTTCCATTGATTGATTTCCCTTTCATTTTTTGGGCAAGGCATTGATTTCCTCCTTTTTCCTTTGTATGCATATATATCTTTATGAAGTCCTCTTCTACATGCATCCAATTTCTGCAAAAATATGAAAAATATCCAAGTAAACATTTTCAAAATAATACAAGCACAAAAATGACCATTTCCCCCCTATATGATGATAAATGCATGATGTTTGAAATCAATTCAATTATTGTTTAAACATGATAAAATACCCATATATGACATTTATTAGCACTAAACAAGAATAAATATGTGAATATAAATGTGCATTTTTACGTGCACATCAATTCTCAAAACCAAATCTTGAAATTTTCATAAAGCTAAATCGGATCAACCCAAAGGCAAAATTCAAGGAAATTTACCTATGAACAAACAAGCAGCCTCGGATTTAAAGAAGAATTGCTTCAATTGATTGTGTAATTGGTGGAGCTTAGCTAAAAGGGGTCGAGCACAATGACGGATCAAGGATTCAAGAAGATAATACGGTCGAAGTCTGAGAAGGATCGGGAGTAGTATGAAATCCTCTGAAGCAGTGTCGCCATTAATGTAAATTTTTCGAAAAGAAGGAATTAAGGAAAAGCAAGAAAACAAATATATTATATATAAAGAAGACTGAAAGACCCGTTCAGACTAAAGTGACACGTCAGCTCGTTCAGATCTGGGCGACCTGCTCAGTTGCACTAAAAAGATAGTTCACCAGCAGCCTGCCCAAGCCCAAGTAATTCGCACGAACACATTGACATGTTGGCCCAATCAATCAATTAGATCTGACCGATCAAGTTGTGAACAAACAATTATGTCTGTGTACGAGCGACCATGAGTTCGTCTAGTCTTGTATAAGCACGAACCATTGGCAAGCGTGATCGTCCTATAGGAAACTAGACTTAATCCATCAGATGGTGTTACATTTCATTATTTCGAAGCATGTAATATTTACAAATTACAAACTTCGAGGGGCAAATGTTTATCCCTTAAAAATCATACACGCATTGGATGATTAAGTCTACACCGTAAGACGAGCATTCACAAGGCTCGCGCACTCATGTTCCAACCAAACATACCAAGGTCGTTCGCGCACACACACACAACAAGTTCAAGCACAAGCCATGGGTATAGCACGGGGGCAAGGGTTGGTCATCTATATCAAGCAAAGTTGCTCAAACACCAGAGAACTTGGGAGCAACGCGACTTATACACTTTGGGAGACCATTCGCGTATGAATGTAGCTTGCTATGCTCATCATACCAGCTGGGTCGTTCCTTCATCATAACGTGGTCAGGTATAAGTTAACCATACAACAAAAGGTCTCCCGCTCTTTCCCTTCCTAGTCACACATTCCTATATCAAAAGAGGTCGGTTGTGCAAGACAAGGAGGAGAATTGGCATCGGTCACACAATCCATTCTACGGTCGTTCGTTCATACTATTCTGATCGGTCGTACATAGCGAGAAACCCAAAGATACCAGAGGACGCGCACGCATCCTGTGTATGCTCAGAAATTGCAACCCCAGTCACTCGCTCATTCCTCAATCAGTTACTACTGCTTCAGTCAGATGCTACCTACCTGTCGACCAGATATCAACTCCTGAATGGTCGCACTTATATCTGCTCTACAAGCCTTGGTCGAACGCTCGTATATCCAGCACTCGTTTACCCAAACAGCCTGCTCGTGCACATGGAACTCGATCGTACGAGACAACTGGATGTAGTTGTCACCAGTTGGCTATAGTTAGGCGGTGGCATTTTAGTAATTAATGGGACGAGCGACCCATAGCCTGCATATATGAATTTCAGCTTATTTCTTCAGGGGAGCTCACCTATAAATAGGCCATGGCTTCCACCATAAAGGGGAGGGACTCCTTGCCAACCACGAAATGCTATCGGATTCATCCTTCCACCATTCCTTAACATTCCAACCATCATCATCATCTCTATTTGAAGATCTTTCATCCATTTGGCCATGGCATCTATTGAGATCAACTAAGTGGTAAAGAGATTGAAGAATCTCCTTCATCCTCCTCTCGAACAAGGACATTCTCCTTCTCCTCCACTGACTTACCCTTCTCCTTCGTTGATCTTATCATTTCTCCATTGAATTCCACGAATATAAATGAGATCTGTATGTGGGAGAGAGAATATGTTGTAAAAGAGAGAGGATGCATGTACAAAGAGAGTTTATATGCCTTGTAATCATTGTCATGATAATGCAAGCTACCTTCATAGTGGACGTAGGCCTAGCGTATGGCTGAACCACTTTAAAACCTTGTCTCCATTTTTACTTTCCTCACATTTTTTACTTTTTACCTTTGTTGATTGCGGTTCCATTTATTTTCTAACCACATTGGTGAAGTACGGTTCACGTACCTTTGGTGTTTGGGCCATTTTTGGTGAAAACAATGTCCGTTTTACGCAAACTCAGAGTCTATCCTAAGCAGAATTCCGATATGAACACAATGGTACAGTTCGTTTTACTTATTTATAAATATTTAATGAAGAATTATTTAGTTTATCATTATAATGTCCTTTAAAATTACGAGGTGTTACATTCTCCCCTACTTAAAGGATTTCGTCCCTGAAATCTCTAAGTTAAGAAGAATGTTTATCCTAACATCCATTAGACATCTACTCATCCATCAATCACATGCATCCATTGTCCTTAAAAGAATTCTAATGCTTGTATGAACATATGAAAAGGTGTGTATATGTTCCTATGCAATGTGAAAAATCAGGCGGTGTACTGATTTAGTTGACCTCCTTAATGCAATGTATGTTAGTGCCAAGAATCCGGTATGTATGCAAATATTCCTAGTATATCATGTAAACGCTATATGTGTGCACAATCATCCAGCCAAATGCAGCACCTATATAATGATACAACCATTCCCATCCACAAAATTTTAAAATGCACACACACATCCATATGCAATATGTAAGTGATTGAGCTGATCTAGTGCCTAGTGTGTGTGTATATGCATCCACGGGCAATCACTAGAAAACACATCCATTCACTTGCATCCATCAAACATAACTTGTTTCAAACACATATTTACACCCATTGGTTTTCTACTTAGAGGTTGAAGATTCGGTCGATAGGATATACTTAAATGACAGAAGCAAGTATGAATAAAAGCTTGGAAAAAGAAGTAAAGAACATACCCTTGAAAAGAAAAGGGCACGAAGCACGAATCTTATCTTCAGTCTCCCAAGTTGCATCTTCGCGGTCTTCTCCTCGTTGAACTTTCATCAATTTGAATTCTCGGTTGCGGAGCTTCTTAACCTCTGTTCCAAGTATACGGGAAGGAACTCGTCTAACTATCGCCTCCCGTTCTAGCTCTACTTCCTCAAGCATGCTCGGCTCGACTACCTCTATTGTATCATGCAGACACTTCGGCAATTGAGAAACGTGGAAAACATCATAAATACCCGCCAATCTCTCTGGTAGCTTTACTCTATAGGTCATTTGACCTATCCTTTCCATCATGGGAAATTGCCTTATGAACCTTGGCGCCAACTTCCCTACAGATCCAAAGCGAACCACATTTCTTAAGGTGATACTTTGATGAAAACCATGTCTCCCACCTCAAGCTCAATATCAATTCTTCTCCTATCTGCGTAGGACTTCTGCCTATCCTGAGATGTCTTCATGCGTCTGCGGATAAGATTGATCTTTTCTGAAGTTTCTCTAATCATCTCAGGTCCAAGTACACTACACCAAAACAGGGGATTCCCAACAAGTATAGGTGTTACAAATGATTTCTATAACACTTTTAAGTGTCACCAACGGCCTGTGAGGAATTTCCTGTAACACATATAAGTGTTACAAACAGAGTAACAGCTAACACTTATAAGTGTTACAAACATATTCATTGCTAACACTTACAAATGTTGGAACTATAAGATATGGTAACACTTATAAGTGTTACAGACATATTCCTTGCTAACACTTATAAATGTTGGAACCATAAGATATGGTAACACTTATAAGAGTTACAAACATATTCATTGCTAACACTTATAAATGTTGGAACCGTAAGATATGGTAACACTTATAAATGTCGATATCATAATCCTACTAACACTTATAAATGTTGGCATACATAAATTGCTAAAACTTATAAATGAGTACGACATGTCTTTATGATTTCCAATCACATATATAATTCAACATACCAATTCAATATAAGATTTGGTACACTTCCATATTTCAAATTCAATAATGTCACATTCACATAATGCTCAAAAAATTGTTACATGTTTCCAATTTCAAAATACCATAATATCAAGTTCAAATTATAAAAAGCAATACAAAGTTTTACTAAATATACATAGAATTTTAGATACTACGAAAGCGAAACGTGGACCATACCACAAAGCCTCCATCCAAAAATTCAGAAAGCTTGTAATGTCTGTTTTGAGGACCATCGTAAATTGGTGCTTCCGGATCATCTTTACTTGATTTACGGAAGAAGTCGAGATCACACATATTTGCTTTCTCGTTGCCATTACATTCCAAATTCTTTTTTTCCCTCCTCCACAAGTGCCTAAAAAATATAAATGCACTCATTTTTACAGAAATAACAAATTGCAAAACCGATACGTAACAAATGTAATTGCAAAACTGACAAATAACAAGTGTAATTGCAAATCTGACAAATTTAACATGAGATTTGAGCCTCGGCTCAGTTTTAGCACGTCTCAGTTTGCGCAAACTGGGTCGTAATGTTTGACATGCACATAACCAAAATGATTTCGGTTGAAAAATGAAAAAGAAGCCAAAATAATATGGAGCATTGACATAGTGAAAGAAATAGCGATGTAATTACTAACCTGCTCTCTAACAAGTGGATTTGGTGTATTTTCATGATGTAGAGGCTCTCTTTAAAGGATCTGGAAGTAATGCGTGCATAACCTACATTGATAATAAAATAAAATAATATTAAAAAACACTAGGAAAAATTATGTTCTCGTATTTTTTTACTAGTTGAACCTTTAACATAATAATACCTGTGCATAATTCAAATCGTTTGAATCCATCAAATTATTAACTTTCCTCTGATTGAAGGGTAATGGATCTTTGCGAACGTCTATTCTACCTATTTGGAAATCGTTAGCTCGGGAAACATGCACCTAATCAAGAAAAGATATCGAAAACAAAAATAATCTGAAATCTTTACCAATACATCTCAAAATAGTAAACAAGATGATTGCAATCCGAATATGATAAATGTTACCAACTGGGACACTGTTAAGCTATGAGCATATACATAGCCGGACAAAAGAAGAGTGCATGTTCCAGGGATGTTTACATTTGGTTCAAAGCAAATCCAGAAATGAGGAATGCAATTATAATAGAACAATTCAAATATATTTTAAATCATATGCTTTTACACTACGACACATAGCTAGACAGAATAACTCTGCTCCCAATGCTTATGATTAACTGAAGAACCAGTTTACAATTTATTATTACACGTTGCATAATTGGTAGTAAATTAAAAAGCAATTTGTGTTTTGCTTCATAGTAGGTGAATTTACTGATTTGTTCAACCAAAGTAACGTAGCACTTGATGAAAAAACTTAAAATGAACATAAAATTTTGTCTTATAATTAAAACTGAGTTGCTTGCGAGCAATTCAGTTTTAACACTGAGTTGCAAGAAAATCACTTTTGAAAACTGAGTTGCAAGCAACTCACTAGTTCAAAATTGAGTTTCTTGCAACTCAATGTTAAAACTGAGTTGCTTACAAGCAACTCATGGTTAACAGTGAGTTGCAAGTAACTCAGTTTTGAAAACTTAGCTGTCACGTGCATGGGTAATGCAATGAAAATATCACTATATGTTTGCTAAAATCATGTCCTACAACTGACACATATGTAACTGGATGTCTTATGTCAAATCCACAAGTAGCATACCCACATATCCGACGTAAATCACAGTACAACAGTATGCAACAAATGAAAAATAGAAAATGCCTACTAACTAAAAAGATGTACAAGAGTAATGGAAGGACAAAAACACAAGAAATATTTAAGAAAAAAGCAAGGAGATTTCTTCTTCTTTTCTTTCAGTGTTTAAAAGGAATTAACCAATTTGTACATGTATAGGAAAATCAATTCATATTTGTATGTACTAATGGCATGGCAGATGATTACGCAGTGGTAGATAGAAAACTTCTACGAACAAACTAAACAGATAGCATGTTAAGATTTTTCACTTTAGGTTCATTTACGAAGTCAACAAAAACATATTTAACACATTGCTTACTCAGTTAAAATAACTAAAAAAATATGTTTTCCAGCTAAGTGCATTGAACAAGTGATCGCTTAATAAAATGACATGGTAATTGGTAAATTATTGGTTTTAAAATGATAGAATTCAGAAGTACCTATTAATGGGAGGTGATATTTTATCAAGACCCACCAAAGAATGAAAAGTTGGTGAACGTGCATGGGATATGCTAACCAAGGAGTGCTTTCAGCGCCTCTTCCCTGAAAAATGTGAATGGTAATAATAGATTTTAAAACATAAGACTGGAAAATGAATTATTCGTACAAGATAACATGATCATCAAACAATATCATCTCAGATAATCTAAAACTTTTCTTAAGACCCAATCTTTCACGAAGGGTCCACAATAACATCTAATTTTGAACAAAGCTGTGTTTTATAAAATAGAATGTCTTTGAATATAAAGGATACTCACATATATAAAGGAAAGTTAAATGATGGTTGTTACTAATAAAACACAACCAATATAACATTCTAGAATTTTTTTAAATAAAGACCCACAACACAACATAAAAAATGAAGCTTCAATTAAAATACTACCTATATCTTCTTTGAATTTTGCACTTATCTGAGTGGAGCCTTCATTCTTTGAATTCATCGTTAACAGCTCTGATTTGCATAGAACTATTAAGCATCACACAATCCATTTATGATATAACCAATTTACTAAATAAGCAAATGGCTCTTTGAATGTGTTTAGCAACCAATCCAAGTGGAGTTGTATAAACTATGAAACAAATAATAAATTAAAGTTCTAAAAGGATATTGAACATATATCTTCATTTGTATCCTAGAGACGATGATAGCAAATGAAGGAAATAGGAGATAAGTTAGACCAAAACTAGTGCAAAGAATGTATAAAAGTACAAAGCCTGAGATATGAAAATGGTAAATCAACTGAGAAACAACATTTGGGTTTGTGCAGAACAGGAAAAGAAGTTATGTGTATAAGAGTAATGAGATTGAAAACATGAATATGGAAACGTGAATTACCTTCACAAATTTAGACAAATGCAGAAAACTTATGAGAGTAATGGCATACCTAAATACAGTTTTACTAGTACAGTCAACCTCCTATTTAGAAAATGATTTTATTAAAAGATTAAGAAGATCATTAACATATATACCAATAAATAACTCTCTTTGTATATTCAGTTATTTAGGCGTAAATGTGAAATTATAGCAAGTAATATAATATGTTCTATATAGATAAGGAACAAGATGAAGATAGAAATATACATAAATGTGTGTGTGTGTGCGCGCGTGTGTGTGAGAGAGAGATTCAAATACAATAAGATTGACATAATTAATGACTTCTTTTAATGTCATTTACAAATAATGCTCCCAACCTTCGATATGGACGGGCAAGGAAAAACCAAAGCTGAGAGAGTACTTGAGGACATGCGTGGACAGAGAATGAAGCAATATATCCAAGAATTGTCTGACCAGACCACCAATGATAAAATCATTTGAACTGAGTTGCAAAGTTGAGCCATGCATGCTCAGTTTGGAAAAATCGAGTTTGCATGCTCAGCTTTGCAAAACCGAGCATGCATGACTCAGATTTGCAAAACCTAACTAGCATGCTCAATCTGACAAAATTTAGAATGCATGGAATGCATTCTCAATTTTGTCAAATTGAGCATGTATGCTCGGTTTTGCAAAGCTGAGTCATGCATGCTCAGTTTTGCCAAACTGAGCACGTAAGCTCAGTTTTGCAAAGCTGGGTGTATAATAAAACAATGTAATCATTGTTACAAAATCAAAGAAATTTCAAATTTCATCGAAAAACAAATCATGCATTCCAATTTTAAGATATACTTAAAACATAGTATATTGAATACTGTTGATTTTACTATCAGATTATGATATTAAACATGTAATTACTCTATGGTTTTTAGCATTTGATGAAGAGAGTCAAGAGACCCAAACAAATTGAAAACTACATTATGAACTTAATTAAAATGGACATGTTTTATTTTTTGTATTTGCGGGTTTAGGGGTGGAGAAGGGGGAGGGCGAAGGGGGAAAGGGGGTCAGGGTGTTAGTATAAGAAGCTGATAACCAGCTCCAGCCAAACATCATGTTCTCATCCGTATATATAAACTAAGAATGATAATGGCAATAAACATGACCATGCTTGCTAATCATAACTATACAAATTTCCTATAAAAACAGAGGAAAAAAACCTAACAAAACCCATAAAGACAACAGTAATTAAAAAGCACTCAACTCCTATTCTCAAGCTAAAATCTCAATATGGCATTAAAGCTATAAAGCCGAACCATCAATTGGGTTTAATCACGATACAGCTTAAAACCTAAATAAATTCTTAGGTAAGGATGAAAAATGAACCTTAAACCGATTCCAATGATTCAAAACTAACTAAGAGACAAAACCAATTCGCAAAGATCCAAATCAAACAGCAAACAGATAGAACAAAACAGTAAAATTAAATCTAAACAGTTAACAAAATAAAGCAAGTAGGGTGTCGATAGTTTATAGGCTAACGATTTCAGAGAATTATACCTAAGAAAAAATGGCCCGCTTGATAGAAAAACCCTGACTCTTCTTTTCTACCTTTTGTATCACTCTCAAATCAAACCTCCAGTTCCATTCAATTCGACTAAATTCAAGTTTGACGCCCGTAAATTTGAAACCTAATAGGGAGAAGAGAGTGGAAAGGTGAATAATTGGGGGAGGTGGGGAAGAGAGAATGAGAATAGGAGTAAGTACGAAGGGGTAGTCAACAATAGAAGGAATAATCGAGCCATCAATGAAGTTGAGCCGTGAGTAGTGGAAGTTGCTGAACTCACCATCCACGTTGAAGTGGACGAAATCAGCATCATTTTGTTGGGCAAGGGAGGAAACCCAAAATATGAAGTTATGCGGTCGAAAATAGATAAGCGTAAGGCAAGAGGGCATATGCATATTTTGCAGAGGACCACACCTATAAATGCATTATTTACGTATCTAGAAATTGGTCCTAACGCTTTTATATGTTGTAGGCTATTATCATAATGGGATAGGATCAGGGAGCCCCCCTGAATTTTAGGCCCTCCATTTGCATTCCAATTTCAGCCACTCATTTATATTAAAAGAAGTGAATGGAAAGTTAGTGGGAGGTGAGAGAATGAGTGGAATGAGAGAGGGAGGAAATGTGTGGTGAAAAAGTGGTAGTCTAAAGGGGTGCTCACTATTTGGGGTGTCATTGAACCTGCCCCTATCATAATAGTGCAAAATACATACAAAACACTATTTTATTTATACCAACAATTTTTTAGTATTATAACACTTCCTGGTGTTAGCAGCCTATAACATTTAAAAGTGTTAGAAATTAGCAAATATAAAATGTTGCGAAAACACTGATTTGGTGTAGTGGTAGATGCCTATCTATGGACTCCCACCAACAAGTCAGTGATCCACAAGGTCGTCCATACAATGCCTCGAAGGGTGCCATGCCTATACTAGCCTGATAACTGTTGTTGTAGGCGAACTCAACCAACGGAAGATGCTACTCCCAAGTCCCTCCGAAGTCTAGGATACACAACCTCAAAAGATCCTCAAAAATTCTATTCACCCTCTCAGTCTTCTCATCGGTCTGAGGGTGATATGCGGTGCTCAAACACAACTGTGTACCTAATGCCTCCTGCAGGCTCTTCCAGAACTCACTAGTGAAAATGGGGTCACGATCACTCACATTGCTAGAAGGTACTCCATGTAGACGGACTATCTCACGAAGATAAACTGATGCCAACCATGTTGCCGTTCTCTTACTCTTAACAAGAATGAAATCAGAGCTCTTAGTAAGCCTGTATACTATAACTCAAATACTGGTGTTGCCTTTCGTCGATGTAGGACAACCATCAATGAAATCCATAGAGACGCTCTCTCACTTCCACTGTGGGACCTCCAAAGGATGAAGCAAACCGCCAGGTTTCCTCTGCTCGGCTTTAACTTGCTGGCAAACCAAACATCGAGAGACAAACTTCGCTACATCTTTCTTCTTCCCAGCCCAAAAGAAAACCCTCTTTATATCTCTATACATCTTATCGCCGCCCGGATGGATAGTCATTCTAGAACGATAGACTTGCTCAAGGACTATCTTCAACAGACTCCCAACTCAGGGAACACAAAGCCTCCCATCCCGTCGTAGCCATCCTCTATCATATACAGAATATTTGCTACGATGACTAGAAGTCTCTCCTCTACCGAGCCTATCCAAGATGTCTGCTATTTGTGGGTGCTCTCGCTGCGAAGATCATATCTGATCCATAAGAGTAGGTCGCACCTCTAAAGATGCTAATAAACCAGCTGTACGATCCGTAGAAGGCCTAAAATCGAAGGGCGATATGTACTCCAAGCTCTGTCTCTCTATGAACAGAGGACTCAAGGTCATCCTCTGCCTACTCAATGCGTCCGCCACTACATTACCCTTGACAGGGGTATAAGAAATCTCAAAGTCATAGGGCGCTAAGAACTCCATCCATCTCTGTTGTCTCAAATTGAGATCCTTCTGCGAGAATATACTTGAGAGATATATGGTCCGTGTATAATTTAAATCTCTCTCCAAGTAGATAATGTCGCCAAGACTTAAGTGTGAACACTATAGCAGCCAATTCCAAATCATGAGTGGGGTAGTTATTCTGATGAACCTTCAACTGTCTACTTCCATAGCATACCGCCCTTCCCTTTTACATCAAATTGGTACCAAGCCCTGTACCACATGTATCACTGTACACTATGGACATCTAGCTCCCATCAGGCAATTGCAAAACTGGGGCTATTGTCAGAGCCATTTTTAATCGCTGAAAAGCATCCTCACAATCAATACTCCAAGAAAAGGTCAGATTCTACTTCGTCAGTCTGGTGAGTGGGGCTGATATCCATGCGAAGTCCTTAATAAATTTCCTATAGTAGCTCGTTAAACCAAGAAAACTTCTCACCTCCGTCGCATTCTTTGGAACCTTCCAATCTTGAACTGCAACTACGTTTGCGGGGTCCACTGCTATCCCTTCCTTGGAGACCACATGACCTAAAAATCTCACCTTCTTTCTCCAAAAGAGGCACTTGGAGAATTTCTCCTTAAGCTGGTGTGCATTGAGAGTCCTTAAGACCTCTCCTAAATGTAGGGCATGTTCTTCTTCATTTTTCGAGAAAATCAGAATGTCATCCACAAAGACCACAACGAATTTATTCAGAAACTCCCTGAACAACCTACTCATCAGATCCACAAAATATGCGGGTGCATTTGTCGAACCAAAAGGCATGACTAACCACTCAAAGAAACCGTCTGGAGTTATGAAAGTGGTTTATCTATACTGTCTTCGGCCACCCTTAACTAATGAAATCCCGTAGCCAAATCTAACTACGAGAAAACAGATGCGCCAAAAAGCTGGTCAAACAGATCATGAATCCTCGGGAGTGGGTTCCTATTCTTCTTAGTGAGCTTATTCAACTCCCTGTAATCCACACATAGGTAAAGCGAGTCATCCACCTTAGTTGCAAATACGACTAGAGCACCCCATTCTGATATACTCCGCCTAATAAACCCCTTCTCAAGTACCTCCCCCACTTGCTTGCTAAGCTCCTCCTTTCCTTAGGAGCCATGTGGCGCACATGCAACGCGACCGGCTTTGCATTATCCACCAAATATATCCAGAAGTCGATCTAGTGCCTTGAAGATAATCCCCTAACCTCATTAAAAACATTTGGATACTCATAGACTACAGGTAAAAATTGCAAATCATCGAAAGAAGCATCAAGTGACACTTGGAAACTAAGCATGAAAGACCCCCTTGGGTCACAAGAAATCTCTGGAGTCCACCCATGGCAAGTCAAAAGTCTAACAACCCTCCTCTCACAGTCTAGAATGGCACCATACATGGCTAGCCAGTCCATCCCTAGAATCAAACCGTAGCCCATGAAACCAAGCACATATGCATCACACTCAAACTCAACGCCTAATACGGATATCCTCAAACCCCGACAAATCATAGAAAGATGAGTCGTGCCCCCAATGGGGTTTGAGACAATAACTGGATCATAAACAATACTAGTACTAAGGTGCAGAGACTCAACCACATAATCAGATATAAAAGAATGAGAAGCACCATAATAAAAAAGATTCCTAACTGGATGATTAGAAAGAGAAATCGAACCTTCAATGGAAACTTTCCTACCTCTGTTCGGTCTATTAGCCTCGAGAGCATGCACCTGCCCTCTAGAAGGTCCTCCTGCCCTTTGCCCCTGTCCTTGCTTCTTCGGGCATTTCCTACTATAGTGTCCAGTTTCACCACAATTAAAACAAGAATTCTTCCTTTTTCTGCAATCCTTGATCACATGACCCAAGCCTCCACAACCATGACATTTCTTCTTAGCCTTGTCGTTCTTTCGATCTTTCTTTTGTTGTTCTTTCTTGGGCCACACTTTCTTGTTTTGCATCTCCTCAGTCTTAGCCTCTTTTTCTCATCTTCACCATCTTCGTGCATCAGCGCCATATCAACCAGCTTCTCAAAAGTTGCTCCCATAGGTATGTGAGACAATGCCAATGCTTGAAGTGGTTGATTCAATCCTCTTGCAAATCTCAAAGCTTTCTTGTGCGGGGTATTCACCATCTCCAAACCAAACCTTGCTAACTGATTGAATTTATTGACATACTCTTTAATGGACAAGCTCCCTTGCTTAAGTGCCAGAAAATTTTCCATCTGCATACTCTCTTCTGCCTGAGAAAGGAACTTCATCTCGAATCTCTATCGGAAATCAACCCAAGTATCTACTGGACGCCATGCTTGCATCACTTCCCACCAGAATGAAGCCTCATCCTTAGCTGCTATGCGGCCAACTAAATCTTCCTACGGTCGTCAACCTCAAAAGACCCAAACAAATCCTCCATCTCTTTAAGCCAAATCCGTGCTTCCACAAAGCTTTCAGTTCCATGGAATGGTTTTCCTTCCATAGCACAGAAGTCCTTGCATATCTTAGAGAAATTATCTGCTCACGGAGGAGGAGGAACAGCGCCTGCAGCTGGGGGAGAGGCGTTTACTTGGCCTCCGCAGGTGCCGTAACCTCAAGATATCTATGGAACTAAGCCGATATCTGAACGCCCTCGGCAATATTCAGTTCCTCAGACATGTTGAAAAGAAAACGAAAAGGGATTCAAACAGAGAATCGAAAGATATTTTATATGGCATTGGGGAATCTGTTTTTCAAAAATAAACTTTTCTTTTGAAAATACTTTCTTTTTGAAACCTTTTGAAAACAATTTTCAAAACCTTTTATCCGACCTTGTAACCTTCAACTTTGATACCAAATGTGATACTCTACATCCGTTAATGTCACTCCTTATCAGAATGCATTAAGTTTCGTGAAGCGTTATAGGTAAATAGGTACAAAATTTCACAAGACATATATAAAATAGCAGCGAAAATTTAAAACTTTATTTTACAACAGAAAACATCGTGGTCTCATAATCCAGTTGCAACATCAAACTGAAATACTGGAATAAAATACATCATATAAAAACATCTGTCTCGCGCTAAAAACCATCAGAGTACAGAAGTAAAAAGCCATAGTCCCCATAAGTAGCCATAAACAAGTAGACAAGGAGTCAAAGCGGTACATCTAATTAAATCTAAATCCAAGCAGAAAACAAAAGAGAGTCCTAATCCAGCCTGAGCGTTCCCACCCTGAGAACCTAGGGGGGAGGGGGAAGGAAGAGAGAGAAAAGGAAACAAAATGGGTCAGACATAAAGTCCGGTGAGTCCAGTGACTTTGAGCATATAAATTAGTAAAAGTATCATGACAGACATATAAACTGGATGAGAGATAACAGTATCATATAACAAGTATGAACAGGCTGAACAAAATAAGCAGGATAAACAGTGTAGATTATGCTTCTCAAATACTTTTCTCTGCACTAATACTATTATATCGAATTAAGTGTTTTCCAATTACTTAAAAGAAATAGAATAATCCCAACAGAACATAAATGGTTGACTTAGGTGTACTTCTAGCAACGGGTTTTTACCCCCAAACAGAAATAACAGGTACCTAAACAGAAATAAGGTGTGTTACCCCCAAACAGAAATAATAGGTACCTAAATAGAACTAGGTGTACCCTAATTACTACCCCCAAAAGATCGACTCCCTACCACATAAATACATGTGTCAGCTACACAGTAAGGTGTATTACTTCCAAAAGTGGCAACCACCAAAAGGACATAGGCCTATTTATAGGTATTATGGCGTCTTATTTTCCCAGACAGACTAAAACTATGCACGCACATAACCCCGTTGGAACGCGCCATCGGAACACCCCATCCCAAATGAACCTCTTATAATTAGCTCAGTAAGCGTGCGTTGACCCCTACCTAGTGCGGGGTCCCCTTTTAATACCAGAATGGGTTACTGACTAATATGGGTCCCACACAACAGAAGACATAAGTCAAACACCTAAACTGGTGTCCCCAATCAACTAGGATTTCCACAGAAGTTTTACATGGGTTAATAGTGTCCCTACAACCTCAATAGATTAACAAGTTTACTTAACCCCTAACAGATTAAATATACATAAGTGACATACAGTTCCATTTAATCTTTAAATTAAGCCTACAGGTTTACATGTTCATACACCCCAAATTTCAGTCATAATTCATAGTATAGGTTATGCCCCCAAATCCAAGTCATATACACAGTAAATTATGCCCACAAATTATCATTCCCAATCATCCCCAATTATTCCCAATTTCGTTCGTACGCATATTTCAATGGTACTGGCCTAGGCTCGAAGGTAGCCTAGGCTATAAAGATAAAAAGGGAATGAGAGAGGAAGAATAACAGAAATAGGCATATATAGCAGAAATAAGCATATAAATAGGCATATAGTCATAATAAATATAAGAATAGGGGTATCGAAAATGTAACATCCCGTATTTTCTGTGAACGTCAAAGTAAGAAATTAAAGTATACTTAATTTTTAAAAGAAGAATTAAGGGAAGGGGGTTAAGCCATTGCGTTCGTCTCGGAATTCTGCTTGAGATAGAGTCCGAGTTTGAGTAAATCGGACTCCGTATAAAGAAGTTATGGCCTTCAGAAGTTTGAGGAATTTAAAATAAAAACCAGCCCAAATACAAAATTTAAAAGTTCGAAATTCAAGACACACACCCGGGTTGGGCGGGAAATTTCCCGCCCAGGACCCAGGTCGACCTGGGGATCGACCTGGGGGTCGACCTGGGTCGACATAGGTTGACTAGGGGGGCGACCTGGGGGACGACCTCCCCCTATTTCCAAATCCGAGGACTGGTTCATTTTTCTGCATTTGGACGCCCGTTCTGACCAGATTCGTTGATCCCTATGCTATACAAACACCCCTAAGGCTACAGTTTTCTCTACACAACTTTATTACGCCTATACTCTGCCCTAATTCATATCAAAATAAATCAAAGACGGGGTTATGCTGCTCAAGTTCTTCGTAGAATCAAGTTAGAATTCAAGTAGAGAATCAAATGCGAATTCAATGACTTCAACAACTATTTTCTAAGAATCAAATCTAAATTAGAGAATCGATAATCTATGCAAAGGGATAGCTTTTCAGTTTCAGAAAATAAATTCCAGAATACAAGAATCATTATCTTTTTGTAAGTTCAAGTTATTTTCAGATGTGAATTCTTAATTGAAATTCTTGGCATGTAATAATCTGGATCTAAGCTATACTTGATTATGGGATAATCCTATCAGATTTATCAAATCTAATCTATTAGATTTATGCCTGCGATGTTATTCAAATCTAATCCATTAGATTTATGCCTGTCATTTCATTTGAATCCATACTTGTATATGACTTTGGGAATCATTATTGACTATGGAATTGGTCCAATCATATCTATCCTTGTTGTATATCGGAATCGTAATTTTGTTTAAGTTCATAATATTACTCTTATCAAACCTATATGTCTGTGATGGTTCACGATGATATTCATATCATGTCTATATGCCTGCAACGTATTCTATGCAAAGCTTGTCAATTTGGTATATCAAATTTTGGACCAATAGTTCTTATCGTCATATGCCTATTCTTATGCCTCTTATGTTCCATATTGTTTCTCCGCTTATTTTATGAATCTTGAGTTGAATCTCAAAATACGTACATTGTGAATGCGGGGGTAATTGGGTATAACATGAAATTGACATTTATTTGGCCTAATTTGGAACATGTATTATGGCATGACTGTTAAGATGCAATTTAGGGGTAATTTGACATGAATTATGGAATATGTAATTTGACATATTGAACCTAGAACTGGCGTGAACGACAAAGTATGAAATTGGCATATAAATCAATTTTTGGGCATAATTGTTATTGTTGCGAACTTGGGGTAACTTGAGCATTAAATCTAGATTGGGCGTAAAATGTAAATAGAATATTAAATCTAGATTGGGCATAACTGTTAGTTGGAACGCCAAGCAAAGTGTATATTGGGATTTTGGAGCATGACTATTATTGTAAATTTAGGGAAGATTGGGTATAGCCAATTTTGATTAATAACTTGAAATTGGAATTTGTTGGGCATAACTTGGGAATTGGAACATGAATAGTTTTGGTGAATTTGGTAATTAGCATGTAAAATCTAGATTTGGGTATATATGGTAAATGTGTAAATTAAAGATGAACATGCATAACCCGAGGTTAGATTGAGTTGTGGTGTAAAACTGCCCGGAACCGCCCGACACATCCAGTAACCACAACAACACCTATCTAATGTGAGAGGTTAGTGCATCATTCCCAAGAAAAAACCCGAGGTTAGATTGAGTTGTGGTGTAAAACTGCCCGGAACCGCCCGGCACATCCAGTAACCGCAACAACACATATCTAATGTGAAAGGTTGGTGCATTAATAAATCAATTAATGCTAATGAACATGACATGCTAAGAAATGACTAGGGTTAAGTTCATAGAAACACTTAACCAATATAACATGAATAACTAGGGTTAAGTTCATAGAAACACTTAACCAATATGACAAGATGAATGACTAAGGTTAAGTTAATAGGAAACACTTAACCGGTATAGCATGATGAATGGGTAGGGTTAAGTAATAAGAAACACTTAACCAATATAACTTGATTTTTTGTAAGGTGAAGCTAAAACAAGAGGGCAACACTTAACTAATATAACTTGATTTGTAGTAAGGTCAAGTTAAAACAAGAAGGAAACACTTAACCAAAGTAACATGACAAGTAGTTGGGTTAAGTTAACTTGAATTGATTGACGACACTTAACCAATACAACATGATGAACACGTGGTGTTAAGTTAACAAGAAACACTTGACCAATATAACTTAATGAACGAACGGGGTTAAGTTAATAGGAAACACTTAACCAATCCAACATGATAAGTGAGGAGGGTTAAGTTAATAAGAAACACTTAACCAACATGCCATGGTGAATGGGTGGGTTAAGTTAACATGAATGGCCAACACTTAACCAATATGACATAATGTGCGGGAGGGTTAAGTACAAATCAAGTTGGGTGGGTAATATTAGTAAATATAGGCCCACAAACTTAACCATTAAATAAACGTGCTTGAATCAGTGGGAGAGTTAAGTACATATCAAGTTGGGTGGGTAATATTAGTAAATATAGGCCCACGAACTTAACCATTAAATAAACATGCTTGAATCGGTGGGAGGGTTAAGTACATATCGGGTTGGTGGGTAATATTAGTAAATACAGGCCCACAAACTTAACCAGTAAGATACCCTAGTAATAGGGACCCATTTCAGCAGTAACCCACATAGATGTATCATGGTACCCTGAACTAGGTAGGGTGGGGCACGATTACTGGGCTGATTATAAGCGATCAAAATAGCGGCAGGGGAAACGTCAGTGTAGGTTCCGACGGTTTACGGGTGTGCATGTACTCCAGAGTGGGAAAAAGCAGGCACTGGGTACCAGTAGTTATACACTGTGTATCTTGAATCGTGTCGGGTTGTTATCATAAGGATTGATACACCTTATGGTGGGACCACCATTGGATATCTACACGCAAGAGAGGGCCGATTTACACAGACACAAGAGAAATTAATACAAGTAGGGAGCTGATCGATAGGGTAGTAAGGGTACATCTAACACATTCATGGCAATTAGGCAGATTGAGGTGGAATCCTCATAATAGATGTACACCTGAAGGCTACCACAATTGTGGGGATTGGGATCACGTTATCTTATTACTATTTTATGCAGATTACTAGTTGGGACACTAATTAGGTGGTACAGAGATATAGAAATCAGAATAACGAAGTAGTAGTGAAGCAGAGAAAGAGTAGAAGCGCATCCATTTTATCTTGCCTTATCATATCTTGTGCTAATCTTATGTTATCTTGTTATCCCTGTCATCATGGTGTTGCCTTGTATTTAGTTAACTCATGTCATGTTGCTTTTACCTGTTCACATGCTGAAAGTCACTGGACTTACCAGGCTTTATGTCTGACTCTGTTTTCTTTCGTCTTCTTTTCTTCCATTTCCCCCTAGGTTTAGCTCAGCTTAGTTTGGACCGTTACTCTTTCCAAGCTTGAAGACTCCTTAACTTATTGCTTTGGACTCTCTTTTCCACTGCTATGACTGGCTCATGCTTTATTAGGGAATATCATTGTCATTTATGCTTCTTTATTTTGTTAAACAAGATAGATATTTTGGTATTGGAAAACAATCTTTGTACAAGCTGTTTTATCAATGAAGTAAAGTTTTATTTATTTACCGCTGCTTTAATTGTCTGTCTTGTACTGCATCTTTTACTATAATGCTCCACCAAAGTTAAGGCATTCCCTTTGTGAGTGACCTTAACGGAGGTGGGGTGTTTCACTTGGTATTAGAACTAAAGGTTACCTGATCAGATAAAGGATTTGAAAAATTATTTTCAAAACGGTTTTAAAAGAAGCATTTTCAAAAGTAAAAGTTTTTTTTAAAGGCATGTTCCCCAAATCCATATGCACTATCTTTTGATCTTTTGTTTAAATCCTTGTTTCCTTCTTTCCTAAGTCTCCGGGGTTCCTGGCTTTCTAGGAGGTAACCTCATCGCGGCATGGTTCCGTAGGCTTGATGAGACTACGACACCTGTCAAACGGCAAAGAAGTGCCCGACTTCCATCTATAGCTGCGGTAGTTTCACCAACGGTTAATTTTCTTTCAAGCTTTGTAGGGTTTTCCGTGCGATGGAAGCAGCTTTCGAGAGACCTGTCAACATGTTACACAAGGATGGTAAAGATAAGAATGAGGGAGTTTGGCTATGGAGCACAACCCAAGGATGAGAAACTCATGGATATGGACTTGGTTCACAAAGGAGCTAAAAAGAAGGAGGTGAAAGAATCACAGGACAAGAAGGGAGTAAAGAATAGTAAAACCTATGACAAGAGAAAGTGACTTTATTATGGTATAACGGGTCATGTAATTAAGGACAAGGGCAAGAACAAAGGACATGATTTTCAGGAGGGCAAGTGCATGATCTCACCGCCAGCGTACCTGAGAGAGAGGTAGAGTTTAGTTTATCTTTTTGATCCTCCTGTTAGTATTCTTTTTGACTTTAGTGCTTCACATTCGTTTATATCTGCTTCCGCAGTTGAGTCTCTGCACCTTAGTACTTGTATAGTTGAAGATCCCATTTTTGTCTCAAATCCAATTGGTGGTTCGTCTCATTTATCTTTGGTTTGTAAGGATTTGAGAATAACTATATTAAGTATTGAGTTTAAGTGTAATACTTATGTTTTTGGTTTCATGGGCTATGGGTTGATTCTAGGCATGGGTTTGTTAGCTAGTAATCTTGAAAGGAGGGTAGTTAGACTTTTGACTTACCTCGGGAATACCCTCGAGATTTCGTGTGATCCTAAGGGATCAGTTAGGCTTAGCTACCTAGAATCACTTGATGCATCTATCGATGGTTTGCGATTCGTTAGAGTAATCCATGAGCACACAAATGTTTTTGATTAGGTTAGGGGTTTGTCCCCGAAAATGCGAGATAGATTTCTGCATATATCTAGTTGACAATGCAAAGCCAGTTATGTGGTCAATGATAGTTTTGGAGCAAGATTGGCGAGGATAGCCAGAGTCGGTTAAGTGCTCAATTGTTTGGTTGTTTTGATAGTATCATCTCACGTAGATCGTCCAAATTCGGAGGAGGTATTCCTTGGGTGCTTGTCCGATGTTGGTTTAGGCCTTTAGGGCTTGTACTTGAGGGATGTCGAGTTCGAATGGGATGGTTTGTGTGAGAGATAAATAGTTGTGGCAGGCGCCCTAAATAGAAAAAGACTGACCTAAAGAAAGATAAAAAAAAAGTACATAGCAACCTTTAGCTTTAGATCCTCAGATTTGTAACATGATGGATAAGCTAAGTGGAGGAGAGACCTCTAATCATCTTAGTATATACTTGGTACCGTGGTTAACATCTGTTTATCTTGGGAAGATAGTTCGACTACATTGGGTACCCTCTAGCATAGTAAGCGATCGAGATCCTATCCCTACTAGTGAGTTTTGGAAATGGAGAACAAGAAGCTTCGCAATCGTGAAGTTAAATTAGTTAAGATACAGTTGAGTAAAGCTCAAGAAGACACGACGTAGGAGACTGAAGATAAGACACGCGCATTATACCCTTTTTCTTGAGGGTATATTCTTGATCTCTTTTTCTAAGAATTTTATGCATACCTGTTTCTATCTTTTTAGGTATATCCTCTAGGTCATGCCTTCGATCCTTAGGTAGAAACAAATGTATGTAAACATGTGTTTGAAACATGTTATGATTAATGGTTGCAAGTGGTTGCTAGTGGATGCTCGTGGATGCATATACACACACATTAGGCACTAGATCGGCTCAGTCACTTTCATATTGCATATGCATATGAATGTATTTGTATATAGATTGAAACTTGATGTGTTATCATATGGATGTTGCATATGGATGAGCGAATATGAACACATATAGTATTTACATTATTAGGGATACTTGCATACATATTGAACGCATGACACTCTCATGATTCGCATTAAGGAAGTCAACTGAATCAGTGGACCGCCTGATTTTTCATTAGATAAGAAACATATACACACACTGTACATATGTTCATACGACATTAGAAACCTTTTAAGGACAATGGATGCTTTTGTTTGATGGTTGAGTAGATGGACATTTGATGGTAGGATATACATTCTTCTTGACTTGAAGATTTCGGGAATGAAATCCTTTAAGGAGGAGAGAATGTAACACCCCGTATTTTCTGTGAACGTCAAAGTAATAAATTAAAGTATACTTAATTTTTAAAAGAATAATTAAGGGAAACGGATTGCTCCATTGCGTTCGTCTCTGAATTCTACTTGAGATAGAGTCCGAGTTTGCGTAAATCGGACTCCGTATGAAGAAGTTATGGCCTTTAGAATTTTCAGGAATTTAAAATAAAAACCAGCCCGAATTCAAAATTTAAAAGTTCGAAATTCAAATAACACACCCGGGCTGGGCGAGAAATTTCCCGCCCAGGACCCAGGTTGACCAGGGGGTCGACCTCCCCCCTATTTCCAGATCCGAGGACTGGTTCGTTTTTCTGCATTTGGACGCCCGTTCTGACCACATTCGTTGATCCCCATGCTATATAAACACCCCTAAGGCTACAGTTTTCTCTACACAACTTCGTTACGCCTATACTCTGCCCTAATTCATATCAAAATAAATTAAAGACGGGGTTATGCTGCTCAAGTTCTTCGTAGAATCAAGTTATAATTCAAGTACAGAATTATAGGCTAATTCAACGACTTCAACAACTATTTTCTAAGAATCAAATCTAAATTAGAGAATCGATAATCTACGTCAAGGGATAGCTTTTTAGTTTCAGAAAACAGATTCCAGAATACAAGAATCATTCTCTTTTTGTAAGTTCAAGTCATTTTCAGATGTGAATTCTTAATTGAAATTCTTAGCATGTAATAATCTGGATCTAAGCTGTACTTGATTACGGGAAAATCCTTTCAGATTTATCAAATCTAATCTATTAGATTTAGGCCTGCGATGTTATTCAAATCTAATCCATTAGATTTATGCCTGATGTAAGTAATCCTTTCATTTGAATCCGTGCTTGTATATGCTTTTGGGAATCATTATTGACTATGGAATTGGTCCAATCATATCTATCCTTGTTGTATATCGGAATCGTAATCCTGTTTAAGTTCATGATATAACTCTTGTCAAACCTATATGTCTGTGATGGTTCACGATGATATTCATATCATGTCTAAATGCCTACAATGTATTCTATGCAAAGCTTGTCAATTTGGTATATCAAATTTTGGACCAATAGTTCTTATCGTCATATGCCTATTATTATGCCTCTTATGTTCCATATTGTTTCTCCGCTTATTTTATGAATCTTGAGTTGAATCTCAAAATACGTACGTTGTGAATGCGGGGGTAATTGGGTATAACATGAAATTGACATTTATTTGGCATAATTTGGAACATGTATTATGGCATGACTGTTAAGATGCAATTTGGGGTATTTTGACATGAATTATGGAATATGTAATTTGACATATTGAACCTAGAACTGACACGAACGACAAAGTATGAAATTGGCATATAAATCAAGTTTTGGGCATAATTATTATTATTGCGAACTTGGGGTAACTTGAGCATTAAATCTAGGTTGGGTGTAAAATGTAAATAGAATATTAAATCTAGACTGGGCATAACTGTTAGTTGGAACGCCAAGCATAATGTATATTGTGATTTGGGGAAGATTGGGTAAAGCCAATTTTGATTAATAACTTGAAATTGGAATTTGTTAGTCATAACTTGGGAATTGGAACATGACTAGTTTTGGTGAATTTGGCAATTAGCATGTAAAATCTAGATTTGGGTATATATGGTAAATGTGTAAATTAAAGATGAACATGCCTAACCCGAGGTTAGATTGAGTTGTGGTGTAAAACTGCCTAGAATCGCCCGGCACATCTAGTAACCACAACAACACCTATATAACGTGAGAGGTTAGTGCATCACGCCCAAGAAAAAACCCAAGGTTAGATTGAGTTGTGGTGTAAAACTGCCTGGAACCGCCCGACACATCTAGTAACCGGAACAACACATATCTAATGTGAGAGGTTGGTGCATTAATAAATCAGTTAATGCTAATGAACATGACATGCTAAGAAATGACTAGGTTTAAGTTCATAGAAACACTTAACCAATATAACATTAATAACTAGGGTAAAGTTCATAGAAACACTTAACCAATATAACAAGACGAATGTATAATGTTAAGTTAATAGGAAACACTTAACCGGTATAGCATGATGAATGGGTAGGGTTAAGTAATAAGAAACACTTAACCAGTATAACTTGATTTGTGGTAAGGTTAAGTTAAAATAAGAGGGCAACACTTAGCCAATATAACTTGATTTGTGGTAAGGTCAAGTTAAAACAAGAAGGCAACACTTAAGCAAAGTAACATGACAAGTAGATGGGTTAAGTTAACTTGAATTGATCAATGATACTTAATCAATACAACATGATGAACACTGGGGTTAAGTTGACAAGAAACACTTGATCAATATAACTTGATGAACGAACGGGGTCAAGTTAATAGGAAACACTTAACCAATCCAACATGATAAGTGAGGAGGGTTAAGTTAATAAGAAACACTTAACCAACATGACATGATGAATGGGTGGGTTAAGTTAACATGAATGGACAACACCTAACCAATATGACATAATGTGCGGGAGGTTTAAGTACATATCAAGTTGGGGGGTAATATTAGTAAATATAGGCCCACAAACTTAACCATTAAATAAACATGCTTGAATCAGTGAGAGGGTTAAGTACATATCAAGTTGGGTGGGTAATATTAGTAAATATAGGCCCAAAAACTTAACCATTAAATGAACATGCTTGAATCGGTGGGAGGGTTAAGTACATATCGGGTTGGTGGGTAATATTAGTAAATATAGGCCCACAAACTTAACCAGTCAGAAACCCTAGTAACGGGGAACCATTTTAGCAGTAACCCACATAGATGTATCATGGTACCCTGAACTAGGCAAGGTGGGGCACGATTACTGGGCTGATTATAAGCGAGGTTCAAACGGTTTACGGGCGTGCACGTACTTCGGAGTGGGAAAAAGCAGGCACTAGTACCAGTAGTTATACACTATACATCTTGAATCGTGTCGGGTTGCTATCATAAGGATTGATACACCTTATGGTGGGACCGGCACAGGGTATCTACACGCAAGAGAGGGTCGATTGACACAGACACAAGAGAAATTAATACAAGTAGGGAGCCGATCGATATGGTGTAAGGGTACATCTTACACATTCATGGCAATTAGGCAGATTGAGGTGGAATCCTCATAATAGATGTACACCTGAAGGCTACCACAATTGCGGGGATTGGGATCACGTTATCTTATTACCATTTTATATAGATTACTAGTTGGGACACTAATTAGGTGGTGCAGAGATATAGAAATCAGAATAACGGGGTAGTAGCGAAGCAGAGAAAGAGTAGAAGAGCATCCAGTTTATCTTGCCTTATCATATCTTGTGCTAATCTTATGTTATCTTGTTATCCCTGTCATCATGGTGTTGCCTTGTATTCAGTTAATTCATGTCATGTTGCTTTTACCTGTTCACATGCTGAAAGTCACTGGACTTACCAGGCTTTATGTCTGACTCTGTTTTCTTTCGTCTTCTTTTCTTTCGTCCCCCCTCCCCCGGATGGTCAGGGAGGGAATAGCTCAGCTTAGTTTGAACCATTACTCTTTCCAGGCTTGAAGACTCCTTGACGTATTGCTTTGGACTTTCTTTTCCACTGCTGTGACTGGCTCATGCTTTATTGGGGAATATCATTGTCATTTTTGCTTCTTTATTTTGTTAAACAAGATAGATATTTTGGTATTGGAAAACAATCTTTGTACAAGCTATCTTATCACTAAAGTAAAGTTTTATTTATTTACCGCTGCTTTAATTGTCTGTCTTGTACTGCATCTTTTACCTATAATGCTCCACCGAAGTTAAGGCATTCCCTATGTGAGTGACCTTAACGGAGGTGAGGTGTTTCAGAAAATCTCATGCTATTATAGCAGATCTGTTAAATATTAATCAATTTCTTAACAGGCATAGGTTTAGATCCGACTTATTAACATGTCAAGATTACTGTTAAATATTTATATCTAAAAGTAACATGAACTCACTGAGATTGGATCCAAAGAACAATGAATATTATGCTGATATTGCAGAAGAGATACTTGTATACGTATAGGCTGTCATTGTAGAAAATAGTCTAATTCAATCCAAGTTGAGGCATCATCTCCTTGTCTCCATTGTTTTAGGTGTATAAAACAATAGAAATGCCAGCACTTATATAGACTTTTACCAACGAATCTCGTTCAGAAACAAGTCCAGGTTCAGGAAATGAACCTGGACAGATCTGGGGTAGGTCGACCCCGGGGTCGACCCTAGAGTCGACACACCCTTGAGTGGGTCGACCAATGGGTTGACCCCCCCAGGGGCGTGGATCGAACCCTAACAGGTCCAAATCCCGTGTCGCTTTCCTGATTTGATTTTGAACTATTTTGAATTTCTAGACTGATTTGTTTAAATATATTTCTCTTATATGTATATAAACTTCTAAGCTTCATAACTTTCTCATACGCTGTCCGTTTTACGCAAACTCGGAGTCTATCTTAAGTAGAATTCCAAGACGAACACAATGATATAGTCCATTTTACTTTATTCCCAATATTTAATTAAGAATTCTTTAGGTTTTCATTATAATGTGCTTTAAAATTACGGGGTGTTACAATTATTTATTAAGTAACCGATTTAGCAGTATTATTAGATTAATTACGTTAATCTTATAATAAAGAAGCAATGAAAATCAGTTAATGAATTAACTAATGTTTTATAGTTGACTAAGTAAACTATTGATCAAAATAGTTATTATTGAATATTTGATAAGATTTCTAAAATGTAAATTACCATTTAACTATGATGTTTAAATATTATTATTATAATTGGTTATTGTTTGATAATTCCAAAATGATCGGAATAGACCAAGATTTTTGAAAGTAACGATATGGTTCATAAAACCATATTTAATTAATAAGATTTAATTGAAATTATGACTAAGATGAGTTATTGAATCACAATCTTCTATCTGTTCTGAGATAAGAACGTTGTCGATCAAGGTCTGAGAGGTAAATAAAATACCCCAACTTGAACGACTTCACTATTATCAAGGAATGATATTAGTTTGTAATGAGTAAAAGATGTTGAAATTGGTATATTATTCCATACGAAGAATATTGCAACGTTAATGTGAGATTTTTGAATATGAATAATAATGTAACATTAGTTGCGAGATTGTGAAGTAAAAATAATATTGTTTGGTTTTAAAGTAAATAAGTTGACGTTATTGGCCTGTATATGAACCAGTAATTGGTTTTATACCATTAAGTTAGAATATATATCAAGATGTTGAAATTTAAGGAATACTAAGACAATATTAAGAAAGTAAAGCAATATTTCTGGATAAAGGAAATGGAAAGAGTATTTATGAAATATGGCAATGTTTTTGGAATGAAGAGAAATTAAGAGGAGTTGTGGCAAATACGTTTTTCTTAAAGGTTAAGAATATAGTTTTATCGAGATAAGTGAAATTGATTTTAAATCAATCAAATAATTTCAAAGATCGATAGAGAGTTAATGAATGATTTTGGGATAATAAAGACCTGAGCAGCCAATATACTTGATCGTACTATTTTGAGATTGATAGTTAAAACGCCGAACTATCAATGGAATAATTTATTGGACCTTTTGACGCGTTGTTTCGAAGAGATCGGGATGGGAACTAGACCCAAATTCACTTCGAACCAACGTAGCGCTCGAAACTAATCTGCATGTATAAAGATGGAGCATTTAAGACCATAGAACCTCATAAAATGGAGAAATTACTTAAAATCTCTAGCTGATCGCTAGAGATATATTGTGGTTCTATCGTGATTGAAATCAATGGATTGATTTGCAAGGACTACTCGCTACTGATCTGTAGTGTGATACCTAGGAAACAATAGAAGGGTGCCTTCGGTTCATCCTGTTCCTGGATGACTTGTATGGACGAATGTCTGATAGAGTATTTCCTGAAACTCACGTACGTTAATTTTTACAAATATACCAAGTTTGGTAGCGGAGAAATTCTCTTGCTTAACTCCCAGAGTATATTTTTGGATGTCAATTAGTGATTTGACGAATTTGACAATGTGGCATTCAAAGTGAATGATGGCCAGATGTTCTAAAATGTAAACGTAGCCTCAAGCCTCATAACCGTGAAATGACAAAAATCGGGAAGCCAGCATGGCTAGGTGGGTCATTCCCAAGTAGGGTATATTGTCACCAATCTAGAGAAAATCCTTTTTTTTCATTCCCAAGCCAGGTATATTTTGTCCATTCCGCTGTGAGACTCTGATCTTCTTATTCTTCTATTATAATATTTCTTTCTTCCTTCTCTCACCCTCTAACTTCTTTCTATTAGCTTTTCTGGGTTTTCGATTCTTGAGCTTGGACACGGGATGTGTTAGCGTTTGAATTTGAGTGTCGAATTTCTCAGGATGTTACAGTTGGTATCAGAGCATAAGGTTTAATGATAACCTTGACTCTGTGGTGTAACTCAATAGGGATGGGGTTAGTAATACCCTAGATTGAGTTTGAATATATATATATACGAGAGAGCATATTTGTATGTTTTATACAGATGATTTTATATTGTGGAGATTTATTGGTTGAGTGGCATATAGATTCTGGTCGGCGTTGGGGCACCAAAACGTCGATAAGGGTTTCTAAAAACTCGAATACGATGAATCGTCACAGTATGTTTTGGAAAGAGGGTAAATGAAATAATTTTGCCCTGATTATATTTTTTATATATAAACATTTTTTTTCTTTTCTCAAATAATAAGTATTGGTTTGCTTGTTGATTTGAATAGAAATTCAAATTTGTGAATGAAGTTGGAATTGTTTAAGTTAATGAAATTCCAAATGGAATGTATGAAAACAAGTTGAATTAAATGATTGACATATGGATTTAAAATTGGATGAGCTTGATTAAAACCAATCTTGAATAAATAAATTGAATGAATTCAGGATAATGAAATTGAATGGTATGTACAATTTTTTTGGAATGGATAATATGGATGTTTGAACCTATTGACCTGATTTTGAGATAATGAAAGTTCATTGAGCAAAGAATAGGTGCAGAAAGGCTAGTTAGTGTAAGATTAAATTCTTGAGCTGATTGAATCCAATTGATTAGAGCTGCATAATAATTGAGCAAGCTCAAGTATAGTTTATCTTTTATCGCGTAATAACGCCCGCAAAAAGGTATGCCTACGAAAATATAAATTTTTGGATTTTTGATTTGGGTTTTAAATTGGATTTTTCTGACCGTGTGGGTCGATGGATTTATTTTTGCTCCTACAATATTGCAGAAGTCCCTCCGTACAGGGGAGACTCTGCAAAAAAACTTCCAAAATTCGAAATGTTAGAAAAATTTCAAATCTTTTTGGAAATTTTTGGAATATGTTTTCTATAGAGATTAATTGGTTTTTCGATTAAAACTGATTGGTTTGGTTTAAAAAGTGGAACTGAAGTTTTTAGTTAATTGGATTTTGGAAAAAAAATTACTGAGTTTGTAGCATTCTACCTTTCTTTGTAATTTCGGGGACGAAATTGTTTTAAGGGGAAGGAATGTAACGGTCCAAAATTTAACCGTCTTATTTAATATTTAAAAATGGTTTTAAATATTGTTTTGGAGTTTAATTAACTTGATTTAAATAATTTTGAATAATTTATTAATATAAATAACATGATAATAATTTAATTCTAACATAGTCGGGATTTGTTAAATTTGCTGTACAACGTAATTTGACAACATAGAAATATTTATTTTAGTTTGTTTTGAATTATACTACCGTATTCATTTAATAAACGACGTCTTAACGTTTAATTTATAATTTAATTATAAAACGAGTTGCAGCGGCGCGGTAGTTCGTAATTTTACGTTTCGAACTTTAAATGGTTATAAGATCCAATATAAGTCAGGATTTCATTGAAAAAAGAAACGTCTGAATCTATTGGATAATATTTTTCTAATGGAAGTGAAAAATCAAGTTTTCATATTGTAGATTTTGTTTTATGCCCAAATCAAAATTTCAAATTGTGGCTATGGAATCCGTTTATTAATTATAACATTTATTTATATAAAATTAAAGGGTTTTTAATTTATAGGATATCGATTTAGCTTGGAATCCAGTATGAGGATCTGGACAAGAAAGGTATGTTGCGTTAGGAAGAGGAAGTCAGATCTAGTAATAAAGGTGAGTCTGAAATCCCAAAGTTCTCTGTCCCTCTATATCCAACCAATAAGAATACCTGATTTTTATCTTTCTGCAATTAAGTCCAAAATTAAAAGAGGGTTTAATTAAAAAAAGGTGGAATTCAGGAGTGCTGATTGATTGGGTACAGGAGAACAAAGAATTTTAGGGACATGTTATAATGCAAATAAATCGATTGTTCGGACTCGAACGAGCGTCGTTTTTGCGAACGGACTCGGAATTCGACGAAACAAGTTTTATTAGGATCGTAACATTAAATTTACCATGGCGTCCATTTTTCATCGCGAACATAGTTTGCGTGTGGTCATAGAAGTGAATAAATGTCGTTCACAAATGGCGATAGGAACAAATAAATATCCTTAGGCACCTCAAATAAAAATCTTTAGTCACCTCAACAATTTAATCAGCCGACCTACTTTCTCTAATCGCTGAAACCTAGCACATGCCGCCACCCTACTTTCTGAAATCACGCACATGCCTCATGAATATATGAAAATGACTCTCTTCCTCTTCTGTTTAAACTTCTTTCTCCTTCTTCAACAAACAAGCCTGTCTCGTTTCTTTCCCCGAAACAATGAACAATGAATTCTTCCCCACTCCAGAATAATAAAATAAAGAAGAAAAAAAGAAAACCCCTTAGCTTCTTATCTCGAGCGAAGTAAGAAAATAAAACTACAAGCTCCAATCGTTCTGTACATGCGAACTGGGTATCAACGAGAACCCACTCACGCAAAGCCTCTCCACATCAGTTTTGCACGGTTTAACAGGTTTTTGAGCAACAGGGGTATCGTTGAATTCCAACGCGAGTTGGAAAACATGAGTAGAAGATGGTAGAGCTTGCGAAGATGAGGAGAAGGACGGTGGCTTGGGTGTTGATGGGTGAAGGGGGATGATTGTCATGGCCACACAAATACTGTAGCAGGCTTAAAAAAGCCATCAACATAGTTCCTTCAAAGAACGTGCGTGCTAGGGGTAGCTATAAAAGGGTGGAGTCGGCACATGGTGTCAGTATACAGAGGTCAGGAGCTCTGGTGAAGCACGGTGGTGGTCAGCGCATCAGTGGTGGGATGGAGCTGAACGTGTGTGCGGGTTTCCATGGAGAGGGGCAGCGTTTTCTTTGAACAAAAAAAAAAGAAGGGTTGTGAGAGTGATGTAAGATAGTGAGAGAAGTAAGCTTTCGAGAGGAGATAAGAAATTGTGATGTTGGTCGGAGAGCTTTGGGAATGGGGAGTTTTGGCGCATCATTGGAAAACCTGGAGGAGACGTTGGCGTTCAGGAGTGGTGGTGCACTGATTAGCAAAGTTTGGGAATGGTTGATTTCTGGGCACATGGACGTGGAGGGTGAGTCACTGGGAAGCAGAAGTGAAAATGTTCATTTTGGTGGGAAGGTCACATTGCATGGAGAGCTTTAAAACGTGGAAGCAGAAGAAAATAAGAGACGGGAAGAATGCATTGCAGGCGTTGGTGAAGAAGATTAAACAAGGGTAGGCGTGGGCTTTGAATTTTAATTAGAGATAGGCTCGTGCTGATGGGTTTTATTGAAAAAAAATATTATAGCAGATGGGCGGCTTTGATGGAATGGGAGAAGCTAGCATGAGTACGTTTTTAAATTGCCTGGAGAGGTTTGGTTATTTCAAAATGAAGAAGTGAGGGAGAATGGTGATCGGGTTTCTAGAAATCGTGATTAAAGGAAGTAAACGCGCAACTAATGGGTGTAATTAGGACGTTAATCATGACAATTAAGGTATTATTAATTTATTATTTAATAATTAATCATAATATGGTTTATAATATACGTAATAACTTGAAATGGGTGTAACTAGTTCGTTCATTATCAAAATTGCGTGAAATTGGATTCAACGGGTTCGTGGTGGAGAATGCCATATTGCTGTGCAAGTTTGAAAGGGATCGGAAGCTATCGGGTTTTTGTTTAATTTTATATGCTATTTAAAATTAAACAAGACAACGCTGAAATTGATCATCAAAATAAATGTGAGTCAACTCTCACACATTTTTGGAATTCTATGACATGATTAAATTCATAAAGTTAAATTTAATTGTTGATAATATATATTGGTTGATTGGATGCCTATTGTTGATTGAATAGTTGACGTGAATTATATTATCGTCGTTTAATATATTGAATTAAAATTATATGCTGTTACGAAATATTTTAATGGTTTATGATGCAGGAAAGAACAGGTTGGAGGGATCCGACCGGATTCCTCAAATATTATGTGTGTTGTTTATTTTTTATATTATTTATATATGAACTGATTAAACACCATTGACGTTGAAAACCTATTTGGATGTTGACGTTGAATTGCAATTCAACGTTGTTGTGATTTGAATCAATATTCAATATTGATTGAGGGATTGACAACAAATGGTTTAAAATCCTCCTTTTTGTTTAAATATTGATTTAAAGTTAAGCGAATTAACGAAGTGAGTTATAAAATTTATTTTATAACTGAACCGAGATTTTAATTATTTTTTATATTTTATAATGAAGTTTTAAAATTAAAGCGATGTTTATAAATTAGTTTTTATAAAAATATTATAAAAAGATTCACTAATAGAATTTGGCGTTTAAATCAGTTTTAGGAGTGTATATACTTGATCGTACTATTTTGAGAGTTAATGAATGATTTTTGGATAATAAAGACCTAAGCTGCCAATATAATTGATCGTACTATTTTGAGATTGATAGTTAAAACACCAAACTATCAATGGAATAAATTATTGGACCTTTTGAAATGTTGTTTCGAAGAGACGGGGATGGGAACTAGACCCAAAACCACTTTGAACCAACGTAGCGCTCGAAACTAATCTGCAGGCATTAAGATGAAGCATTGAAGACCATAGATCCTGATAAAACGGAGGAATTACTTATAATCTCTGGCTGATCCCTAGAGATATACTGTGGTTCTGTCATGATTGAAATCTATGGATTCGCAAGGACTACTCGCTACTGATCTATAGGGTGATTCCTAGGATGCAGTAGGAGGGTTTCTTCGGTTCATCATGTTTCTGTATGACTTGTATGGACGAATGTCTAACAGAGTATTTCCCGAAACTCACATACGTTGATATTTACAAACATACCAAGTTTGGTAGCGGAGAAATTCTGTAACAACCCGGAAAATTAGAACCAATTTAAAAATTTTATTTTGAATAATTTGGTTAGAAATTGAGTCAGAATTTAAAATTTTCATTTTTAAATATAAATAAAGCCCTTGAAAATAGTGATTTTGCAAACTACCTCTGTTTTCGATGAAACCACTTTTGTTGCATCCGGGATGCCAATTTATTGCTAAGTTTAAAATCCCATAATTTTTGGGATTAGTATGTGAGCGTGGCAATGGAAAACGTGTTTGGTTGATTTCAGTCAAATCGGGTCGACCAGAAAATGACCATTTTTCAAACGGTCTCAGAATTCGACAAAATTAGTTTTGTTGGGACCGTATCATCCCAACATAGCTAGATAATTTTTTCGGGAATTTTTAGAATCAGTATGTGCCCTGGCAAATTATAATGTATGTTCAAATCTAAAATTAAATCTTTTATACATTAATTTGAAGAATAACTGAATGTAACAGTCGAATTGGCTTACGAAACATATCCCATTGTGTCTGGTATAGGGGTATTTAGCTAGGGGCGACAGTCGTAGGGTTTGAATTGGTGTTCGTTTGGACAGAAGGATATTTTTGAATTTAAAATAAATTAAATATTTAAATACAAATCATGGCCAATCAAATCTCTCCGTTCAGTACATCGTTCCCAAAAGAAAACCCAATACTCCTATCTCTCGACGACGGCTGTGTACTCCAGCGTTCTCGGCCATTTTCTGGTGAATCCACGAATCAAAACACCTCGTCCCAGTTGAACTTTTCATAGACCTCTCCTTCCTCTTCAAATCCGTCCTAGCCTCGCCCTCCCTCATCTCGTCTTCACCGAGGATCGATGCTCCAAAGTCCAGAAGTTTGAGCCGCTGCCGCCACTTAGTCTTGCCGTCGAACTGAGGGGGAGTACCAGCGTCAGAGAGCTCTTTCCAAGCTCGACAGCGTGCAACAACCCGATCAACACCTCGTTGTACGGTTTGGACAGAAAATCGAAACCCGTATTTGAACCCTTCGCGAAAGGTAATGGCTTTAGTTAACTGTTTATAACACATTTAAGCGCTACGAAATATGATTAACTTCTAAAAATCATATCTTTTTGCTATGTGATCGAAATCCAGTGAAACAAGAGACACCGGGACCGTGAGGACGTCTTCTAAATTTTAGAAGAGACCGGGGAATTTTTAGAGCTTGCTACAATTTTTGGCAACGCGAAAAGCAAGGTGAGATTTCTAAATTCAATTTAATATAGAAATAAAATATTAGTTTGTAGACGGAGTTTAGAAACTCCGACACCCGTCGTCCACAAACCATGGACGACTTGTTTGAGTTGTGATGTGAAATTTGGTTGATTGTTGCGAATGGTTGAGAATGATGGATTGTGGTTGAAAAATATTCGTTTGTGGTTGAAACAAAATTAGAATAGGTTGCAGAAAAATATATTCGTCTGCGTACGAACTAGATTATTTAAATCCCCATTGTCAAAAGCCGCAAGGCTTTAAGGTAAAGCGAGGAGCCGTACATCGATACGGTGCCGGTTTATCTACCCTGCCGTTATGCTGCCAAAATTTTCTGAAATATTTATGTGTTTGAATTTTATTCATGTGTTTAAATATATTCATGTGTTGATAAAATATTCTTATGTTGGATAAATATTTCGAGCGATAAAAATAACATTTTTATCACTAGAATGAAGTATATAAAATATTCATATATTGAGAAAAATATTAGAACATTAAAAATCACATTTTTATCGAATGAATGAAGTTAGAAAAATATTCATATGTTGAGAAAAATATTAGAACGATAAAAATCACATTTTTTATCGAATGAATGAAGCTAGAAAAATATTCGTATGTTGAATAAAATACCAGAACGATAAAAATCACATTTTTATCATGTATATGAAGTGTATAAAATAATCATATGTTGAATAAATTATTTAAATAATAAAAATCACATTTTTATCCTATATATAAAGTATATAAAATATTCGTGTTTTAAATAAACTGTTTGAACAATAAAAAAAAATCACCTTTTTATCAAATATATGAAGTAGTGAAAAATATTCATGTGTTGAAATAAATTTGGGTGAGTTAAAAATATTATTTTTAACATGTATATGAAGTGAAAATGGTTTAGAAATCGAAGAATGAATTATATATATATATATATAAATTAAAATAAAACGAATAACGATGCTGTAGTTCGCATTTTGAAATCGTAACTTTGAACGATTATACTGGGAGATCCGACCATCGGATTTTCCCAAAACTGAAACTGTTGGGTTCGCTTTGAAAATATCTTTCCAACGATACCAAATTTGTAAAGATCCAGCGGTTAGATTTTCAGAAATGTTTAATTAAAATCCGAGGAAAGACAACGCCTGAATGAATTATATTTATATATATATATATATATATATATATATATATAAATATAATTAAAATAAAACGAATAACAACGCTGAAGTTCGTGTTTTGAAATCGTAACCTTAAACGATGATACCGGAAGATCCGACCGTTGGATTTTCCCAAAAACGAGACCGTTGGGTCCGCCTTGAAAAGATATTTCAACGATATAAAATTTATAAAGATCCAACGGTTAGATTTTCAAATATTTGTAAATCAAACCTGAAGAAAAACAGCGCTATGCCTGTGTTATGGCCTGAAGCGTCGTTCAAATAAAATTGGCTATTTTTAAATAAATAAAAATAGCGATAAATCGTTATAAAATATTATAAGTGATTTGAAATGGAAATAAACCGAATTCACTTGGTTTATCGGATATCTTGTGTAACGTCCTAGAATTTTCGGTCATTTAAATTAGAATATTTAAATCTGTTCTATATATTATATTGGAAATATAATAGAAACCAAACAAGTTACAACATTAGTTCTACTATTACTTGAGTTTTAAAAGTTGACACCAACCTACTATCACCCAGTTAGACAAGGCAGACGAGCGGTCCTAAACAAATCATCAAGCAACTAATTTTAAAACAAGCTTCTATCTAGAATTGAAACTACCCCCAGGAAATCCTCATCCTCGTATTTCCTAAAATACGCCTTGTTCCATCAAATGAAAATCAAATATAGCAGTCCCTACCCTATTGCACACAGTTGTGCCAAAGTTCCATCATGATGGAAGCAATGCAGAAGAGAAATAACGCTACAGACTTGTATAGCATATTTATAAAAACATAACAAGTATTGTATTGATAGAAAATATTTTAAAATGGTTTACATTACGAACGCAAGTTTTGCTAAGAACAGGACGAGGAAGAATGGAAACTGCCTAAATGAGAACTAGCCTACCCATCATTTCATTTCAAAACTACATCTAACCTATTCTATGTGTACAGATTACCCTATGTCTTCTTTGCCAAGTAAGTTCAGTCTACCCTAAATTACATTCGCAGGCCTATTTACATTTCAAATAATCTAATCTAAATACTATAGGCTACATACCCAAAGTATATGACAACACATGCCTTCCACATCAAACCACTGCAGCCGATTGAAATGAAATACCCTGCTATACCCACATGATAATTCTGGAAAGCTATCTCCATGCATATGCTATACTAGCATATAATCTACACAGCCTGTACGTATGAAAACACAGTCTTACCTTCCATTAAGTTCCATTGAGAAATTCCATCAAACAGCTACCCTATCAAGCTACACACACGCACAGCTATTCTATTTTGGCACATGGAAGAGCACAACATTTGTCAATGTCACACTGTGAAGACCTATCACCCTAAAATGTGTACTGTAGCTACCCTAATGCCGTGAGTACCAAGGTGTTGGCCACTATATATATGAGGCAAACTGTTCATTTCCTGAAGAAAACCAAAAACCTCCATATACTTAACAAACCAAACCCGAACTACAAGACTAAAATATATAATATGCACGTGAGCAAGATAGCGGCGGTTCCTTTTTCTGATGAGGGTAGACGGATGTGCGGACCTAGTTGTCGGATCTGGGCTGGAAGAAATAAGAAGCAGGAGGTGCCAGTTTTGATGTAGAAGAAGATATGAAACAAGGTGGAGACGCATTGCTGTTGCTCACGGTTTTGTTTTAAGCTAGGACATTATCGTTTGAGTGAGTCGTTTATATGAAAAATACTGGGATAGCCTGTTTTAGTTTGAGCAGAAACAGGTTGGGCCAAGTAAGCTTCAAACGGAAGAAAAATAATGAGAACTAAAAGCTGAAATTGGGAAGGGTGGAAACGCAAGGGGACTGGAAAGTTCATGTGTGGAGTTTTGGCTTGGATAATGTCAGACAAGAGTGAAATCGCATGTAACAAGTTCAACGTTTGTTTGTTACTAACCAATGGGTGATATTGGTTGGGGAATTTATAGCAGATGGCCAAAATACGAACTATTTTATAAAGATTGATTTACTGTTAGGGAAACCGATAGAAATGAAGTTATGAAATTTATTTATAACTGAATATAGATTTTTAAATATATTATTTTAATTGGGTTTATTAAAAAAGGAAATAAAACAACCTTGTATTCATTAATTACTTTAATTACCGATTACCATTTTTGATACCAAAATCTACCCGTGTGCGAAGTACATGCCTCATATCAATTAACGAGTGATCTTATAAAAATGATTCTTATATTTACCAAACTAGTAAGCAAGTAAGCGGACATTAATGTGATGTTTAATAACTGAGGTTAATTGTTTTAAGAAACAATTTAAAATGTGAATATATTGATTTGATTATTATAATAATCAAATGGGATTATTTAAATTAATTTAATTTGTAATTAATTTAAATGGAAGGATGAATTAAGATCTGATTAACGAGTTAATCATGCTTAAAGTTGACTAAGTCAACTGTAGTAACTGAAGTGGATTTATTAAATTAATTAATGGATAAGTAAGACATTTTTATAAATGTTGATATTTATTAAATAATAATCAAAGGGGTAAATCATGGGATTTAAAAGGGTATTAATTTAGGTTTATGAAACGAGAAGGCTTATTTATAATAAAGTTATATTTTTAAGAAAATCATATTAATGATAATATAAGTTAAGTTTAAATTGCGATTTAAAGCGAATTCTTATTTGAGATTCTATTTAATTGGATTTATGAAATCCAAGATTTTGACGAAGTTACAAACCCGAGTTTAGTGAATATTATTGTAAAGGATTATTAGAAATGGTTTTTTTGAAATGGAAATAAAAGCAGGAATATGAAATTAAAGAATCATAATTTAACCAGAGATCGGTTGAGATAAATGGTTTTTCTGAATATGGATCTGATGTTGGTTTCGGCCTTCGAGGTTGATATTTAGGGGATTGTTTTCTTACTGATTTACGGTTAAGAACTGATGGAGACATGAAATGGAAATCAAACGAAAACCCAAGTTTGAATTAGAGTATTTAAACGAGTGGAGTTATAAAGATGAAATATAGATCCGTGATTTTAAATAAAAGATGATGTTTCATCAAGATAGCATTAAAATGGGATTTGTTTGATATTGGGAACAAATATCGGTTTTGGGTATTGCAACTGACATCTATCTTAAGATAAGAATGTTGTTAATCAAGGTCTGAGAGGTAATTAAAATACCCCAACTTGAACAACTACAGGATTGTCGGAGGATGATATCAGTTGTAGTGGTGAAGGTGTTAAAAGCGATTATTATGAGAAATGATAGGGTAATGTTATTGGAAGAATTTGGAAATATATTTTTAATGGGATTCGGAAATAAAAGGGAATAAAGGAGGCTTGAGAATATGAAGTGATATTTCTATATTAAGTGAAATAAAAGGAGATTTGTGAAAATATAACGATATTCTCAAAAAGTAAGAAGATGGGATTTGGAATGAGTTTATTCTAAAAAGAGAAGTGACGATTATGGCGTTCAAATAACGAAACAAAGGAGATATCGTAACAATTATTTAAATGGATAAGTTGAATCCGATTTCCAATTATAGAAAAAAAATATTGTTGTAACAAATGTTTTGGAAGGATAGTTAACAAGAAAATTTGATAGGATTTTAAGATATTTTTCTAAATATATAAATAAATGGTTTGAGAATATTGATATATTAAAGCTGATACATTACTTTGGTATTACAACTGATATACTATTTTTAGTGGCCAAGTGACGTTGTATAGTGGACCAATGGATTTATTTTATTGATTGTTTATTTTGATAGTTAAATAACCGACTATCAAAAATCTTACCCAATGTGTTGGTATGGAAAGACCGGGATCGAATTTATATTCGAAAACCATTCCGAACCAATGAATACGTAAACGCAGAAGATATCTGATGTTGGTTGAGATGGAGCTATTGAAGACCGTATATCTTCATGAATGAAAGGACTATTGTTGGATTTCTCTAGCTGATCCCTAGAGGGATTTGACAGTGATTCTGTCATGATTGAAATCTATGGATTGCAAGAACTACTCACTATTGATCCTAGGGCAATTCAAGGATGCAGTAGGAGGGTGCCTTGGGTTTGTCCAGTCCCAGGACAACTTGTATGGATGAGTGTTTGACAGGGTATTTCCAAAGAAATCACCTATGTTGATTTCCTCAAACGTATTTATGTTGTGGCAGAGAAGACACCTTCTCTTAGCTTAACGACTAGTGTACTTTTGTGGATGTCAATTAGTGGTATCTGGCGGATCTAACGATGTGACATTCAAAGTGAATGGCGGCCAGTGTTCCAAAAGTCGATTATAACCTCAAGCCTCATCAACCGGAAAATGACAAAAATCGGGCAGGCGGCATGGCTATGTGAGTCGCACCCATTAGGGTGTATAATCACCTATCTAGAGAAAATCCATTTCATTCTTTAATCTATTTCGATGTTGTCCCTTTCGGGAAACGGTGGTTTGAGCCCAACCGTTGGTGATATACATTCGACACACTCAAGCGAAATGAGTGGTCGGTCATGTGTGGGCCGGGTTGCAAGATGTTCTTGTTGAACCCAGTGTATTCCCCTTTAGAGATACACTATCAGCAGGTGGTTCCATACCTTGTCATAGTCGGAATCCAATCACCAATAAGCGCCCGCGGTTTTGTTTGTATACTATATATATGGAGCATGAGATGCAAGCGTTCTACTAGATTATATTTATTTGTATTTAGACACTATTATAATACCAGAAGATATATTTGATTTCAAGGTTATAGTAAGGTAAAACAGTCTGTGTTTATGTGTGGGCTGGTCTTACTATTATCCTTTTCTTTTGAAAGGATTATTGACTTTAAAATCAATATGGATGATATTATAAACTTAGCGAGTTTTTCTCACTCTGGTTCACCAGACTGACCCGGTGTTTTGTAAATGCTCGGGTTAGACCGGGGTGTACAGGTTCTGGTTACCGGATGATGTGAAGTCCAAAGACGAGCTAAAGGAGTTCAGACGTATGGTGTTATACTGTTATTGTTCCGCTATGTGTTATATGAGGACAGGTCATTATAACTGTCCCGATGTATTGGTGTACTCTGATGTTGTAAGTATTATTTTCAAAGCTCTTTATAAAGTTTATTTATATATTATATTTTGTTCCGCTGCGATGTGAGACTCTGTGTTGTGTTGGTTCTTCTTCTTATTATTCTATTCTAATATTCTTTCTTTCTTATCTCACCCTCTAAAATCTTTCTTCTAGCCTTCTGGGGTTTTGGCACTTGAGTTTTGGACAAGAGATGGGTTAACGTCTGGATTCGAGTGTCGAAATTCCCGGGATGCTACATCTTGATGGTTGGATGTATTTGACATAAAAATTAAATTAATGAACTGAATTATTGATGTCGAATAATTTAACCATGGACAGAATTGATTTGAATTCTAAATATACGTGAATTATTTGAAAAGGCCGAGTTAATTCTCATTTCAAATAATTGATCGACGATAAGAAGTCGAAGATATGAAGACGGTGCAAGACCGATGATCTTCACATCGAATGGTTGGCTACTGATGTCTTTGATGTGAGTTGCTGCCCTGAAGGGGTTACAGTGGTGGTTGTTCGAACGTACTTGTTGATCGTTCGGATGTGCGAGGGCCTCTCCCCTGTATTGGATATACGGGGGAGGAATAAGGTGCCTCCGGTTTCGTTCAGACCCATGGACTTGTAAATGGATGTGTGTCTGACGTTGTAGATTGACAACATGGCATGCAGAGATGCAGTGTTCAAGGATTTTGTTGAAAAGCAGAGCCTTGTGGTTAATGATTAAAGCATAGCTTTAATATAGCTAGCTTTTTGTATAGCGTTAATTCGCGAGCCTCACACCCCGGTATGAACTAGAAACGGGAGAGGACTTTAGGGAGGACCTGCGTTTCTTTCTAGATAGGAGTGGTGTCAGTGGTTTTACAAGCCCTGACAAGTTTGACTCATGTGGTTGTTGGAATGCGAGGTGGCTCGGTTATATCGGTCACTACGTTGCTGATGGTCGGGTCGGGATATGAACAGTTTACGCCCCATCGGGCGGGGAAATGCCTGTTCCACTCCATGTGGACCGGCCCTGACGATTCAAAGGCTTGACTGAGTACTTGCCTGAGGGGCGGGCTAGAGCGTCTCGAATTCGGTAAGAATTATCTTTTGCCTTGGTTCATGACGGAAATCCAATTTCCAAATACGACATCGTGCGGTTTTGATTGTAAACCTATATATGGCGACATAGTGGTATGGGGCACTTATGCCGTCTATGATTGATACTTATGATTGAATTTGTTTTGAAACATATAAACACTAGTAATAATATCAAATGATCTTGTTTATACGTATCAAGCATATTTTGGCCAATATAAGGTAAAACTCTATCCTCCGGTTTGCGTTGCATTGTGTGATGGGACTTGAGTCATATATTGGCTTCATTCTTTCTAAAAAGCATTGCGGTTTAAATAATTTACTTCATTTCATGCACTGACAATCACTGGAGTAAACCCGTTCCGCGAAAGTGGCGTGGTCCTATGATTTGTCTTATTATTATTATTATTTAACCAGTTAATTAGATTTCTCATACCGGTTCCATGACTGACTCGTAGTTTGTTTCACTTGCAAACTCGAGTGCCCCTATTTTCTACACGAACAGCCTTGTATCCAGGTTTTATCACACTCACTCTGGATAGCTATGGAGCTGGAGATGGATTTTATCATTTATGTTTGTTGTTTCAGACTCTATTATGTATATTATGTTTGATTCCGCTGCAGACATTTTATATTACTCTGAAACTGTGTTCTGTACTAAGTATGATCCTGTTATACTGTGTAACTCTGATATTGATTATATTATTTCCGCTGTAATATGATGTGCATTATCTGGTGTATTTTTATATTTCTGTTCTGCTGTTATTTGTTTATGTGTTATATTCTAAAGATTATCCTTGACAACGTCGTACGGGGGTTTGGGGTCATCACAAATTCTATTGCTTAACACCCAGAGTATATTTGTGGACGTCAATAAGTGATTTGACGATGTGGCATTCAAAGTAAATGATGGCTAGATGTTCTAAAATGTAAACGTAGCCTCAAGCCTCACAACTGGGAAATGACAAAAATTGGGCAAGCAACATGGCTAGGTGGGTCATTCCCAAGCAGGGCATATTGTCACCAATCTAGATAAAATCCTTATTTGTTCTTCTTTCGCTTCTGTATCTCGTAGGAATTATGGTGGTTGTGACAAAAAGCCATAAGGATGACAATACGTTCGATACACTCAAGTTGAATGAGTGGTCGGAAGGTGGTCCCGTATCTTGTCATGGTTGGAATCCATTCTCCAATAAGCGCCCTACGGTTTTTGATTTTATAATGAATACGTAGAGTTTGAGATACAAGCGTTCTGCAAGATAGTTATTTATTTGTGATTTGATAGACACTATTATAATATCATTGGATTTTTATATATCAATTTTTTTTGGGTTATAGTAAGTTAAAAACCGTCCGTGTTTATGTGTGGGATGCTCTTACGATTATCCTTTTCTTTCATAAAAGAGTTCTAAAGTTAAGCAAGTTGTTTGTCATATGAATTTATCACAGAAAGTATTTCAGACTGATCCGGGTGAATTTTGTTTTGATTCAAATGTGCTCGGGTCACTGAGTATATCTCAAGGTTAGGTTTCGCTTGGAGTTTTCACAAGAGGAGCTGAAGTCGAGACGTATTTACCGGTACTAGTTTATTCTACTGTGTGTATTGATTGATGTGAATGTATACTCTGATGTTGTAATTATATATATACTGTTCTTTTTGTATAAAGTATTGTTGATTATTATATTTTATCCATTCTGCTATGAGACTCTGATCTTCTTATTCTTCTGTTATAATAGTTCTTTCTTCCTTCTCTCACCCTCTAACTTCTTTCTATTAGCTTTTCTAAGTTTTCGATACTTGAGTTTGGACACGGGATGTATTAGTGTTCTAATTCATGTGTCGAATTTCCCGGGACGTTACAAAAATTATTTATATAACTCCCCTGAATAAATCTCTCCCCATTTGTCATTATCAAAATGACATATATTAAGTAAATAGGTGTTTTAGATATCACGTACCATAATCATAAATGTGTAACCGATCATACTATGTTATATTTTTCTGTCTAGCGTATTAGATAACATGTACACATCAACGATCAAAGAGATAATCAAGCATCGCATGCTTAACAAAATATCACCATCACAAGGTTTCACAACAAGTTCACATAACTTAACAAATTTTACACAAATACACATCGTCATCATAGTCATAATCTTCGAGTTTCAAATATTATTTACGTAGTCACAAAAATATAATTTTTAAACCGTTCTTACGCAATGTCGTCGTGAGTCTTGTCCTTCACCTCCTTATCTTTATCACCAGTCCTTAACGATTCCCCTTGGTGTATCTCTTTTTCTGGTGAGGAGAAGGGGGAAGGTGGAGATAAAGTAGGTGGTCGCGTATGTCGTAAGATTTCTTTAAGCGGAAGTATCACCATACTTTAACTCTTTTCAACCGTTACGAGTCGTGATGCAAAGTTTAGTTCCATATTTGCGATTCAATTTCCTAAGATCACTTGATTTTGATAGAGAACATGTTGATTTTGAATTATTATTTCATGTATAGATTCATTTGGAAAATTTTGAGTTTTAGGTGGAACTAAATCTTCATTGGCATGATACTCGCAGGAACAAGGAGGAGGAGGTTCATGTTGATGCTCTTGATGATGTTCTTGTTGTCCTTGATATTTTTCATTCCATTCTTCAAGAGTGATTAATGTAGGAGGTTCATTTGGTAAGTCCATAAGTTGGAAAAACATTTTCGAAGCTTCTTTAATTAGAACCTCTTCAAATGTTGATAGATAAGAAGGAACTTTATCGGATTGTAACAACTGCATGATATATGGAGCATAAATGATAAATCTACGTGATCGGTTCCATAAATTCTTAATTTCATCAAACATAAATTGTGCCTGATTGATTCTGGTCCCACTTAAAATAGCATGTAATGCTTTGCGCTCAAGATCATGTATTTGTTTGTTACTTCGTAGACCGGGAATAAACGTATTTATAAGCATTCAATTAAGAAGTCTATCCTTTGGTCGTAAGAACGTCGAAGTAAAGTGTGGCATTAGATCTTCCCAAATTTGATGTGTGATATTATCCGTTGGTTTGAATTGCTTGTCAGGAATATCATAAAGATTTTGTCCGGTGTTAGAGCGTTGTAAAATACATCCTATACGCTTAAGGGTGTATCTTACGGTATTTCCATAAACGCTTAACAAAAGCCTCATATTTTCATTTTTGGTATTCCAAACAGTAGAACTATCCAAGTTAGCATAGAATAAGAGTATCGAAAGTTGATCAATTTGAACATTATTATGTGAAAATGAAATGAGTATGTCAAGGCCAGAACTTGACATAAACCATGTAATTCATATAAAGTAAAATCCTGTAAAGAATAGAAAGGACCCATATTAAGCTTTTTCTTATGAATCTCCTTGTATCTATCAATGGAAAAAGGAGAATTATTCATCCATTTGTCTATTTAGGTTTGAGAACATACGTAAGGATTTTTTATGAATTTTCTTGTGGACTTGATGTTATCCCTTCCTCTCTTTTCCTTTTTGATGCACTTTTACCCTTAGGCGCCATCGATTTGATGATTTGACGAAATTAGGGTTAGAGATTTAAAGGCCTGAACGATAAGAAAATGAAAGAAGAAGAAGAAATGATCGATTGAGACATATATAAAAACTAACATTTCGAATTTGAGACATCTGAAATTGTTTTCAAATGTCTGTAATAAGTTTAGAATGAAAACCAAAGCTTTTGTCAGACGTCTGTGGATTATTTTCAGACATCTGTAAGGGTGCTTTGAACCTGAATTGATGTCCAAAAGTTATTTCAAACATTTGAAAATTTTGGGCAGACGTTTGAAATTTGTGTTGTCTGGTAATTTTTTTTCTTGAGACTTATTTAAGACGTTTGAATATTATGGACAGACGTCTAATATATGTAATGTTTGGTAATTTTAAGCTGAGACTATCTTTAGATGTCTACTTATTTATTTTAAACATATGTTCTAGCAAAATGCTTATATCTGAAATTATTTCGGACGTCAGAAAATTTTAGTTTTTGTGTATATTTGAATGGTTGAGCAAAATTTATGGTTTTTACTTTTATTTATAGGAAAATATACTTTATTATTACTTGGTAGAGTGTAAATACAAAGTTGTTATGCTTTTATTTTACTTGATTATTACAATATACTTATATTGATTATTTTAATTGATTCGCGACCATGGTGGTCGTTTTGGAGAAGGTGATGATAGTTCTTCATCTTGATTTTCTTAAATGTAAGCTCTTTTTTTAGAATTTCACAGAACCAAAGGGATTTTTTATGTAGGCATCTTTTTGTTGAAGAATGTCTACACATTGCATAAAGTGCTTTTTCATGAAAATTCATATGTTAAATGGTGCCTTCTTGTTTGTAGTATATCTCTCTCTGCACATCCATCATCTCATGTTGGTAATGAGATATTTCATCTAATTTCCCATCGATTGTTTGCTTCTCGTTCCTTTTGAGTCGTTTGAGTAGTGGAGATAATCCTCATTTTTGTTTTGGAAAATCCGGTAATGGAAGAAATTGTGGGGGTGAAGGAGTTTGATTGGACTTGAATCGGGCGAGGTGAAATTTTTAGAATTCATGTTGTGTATGGAATTTTTTTCAAAGTTTCTGTTTTGATTTGTATTGCTATTTATAAAAAAGGAAGTTGTTGAAATCTTGTGAAGAAGGAATTTTTAAATACATTATATGTTTATTAAATATAGATTATATTTACTTGTGGATAGAAAATACGACTTATTTTTAGATAGAAAAATTGTTATGTTAATTCAGAGAAAGAACATATCCTTAGATCATGTCGTAGTTCAACAAACGTTTGTTCGTTTAATGGTTTGGTAAAGATGTCTACGATTTTATTTACAGTACTTACAAAATCTAAAGTAATATTACCTTTTTCTACTTTTTTAATTAATATATCTATAAATAGCAAAAAGGAGATAGTAGTCAATCTTCGGTGGCTAACAAAAATGGTATAGTAGCAAACTAGAATCGCAAAAACAAAAAACTACCGAAAATAAATACAATCCCAACACAAAACACGAACACAGCCTAGCCCCATTCATACGAAGAACAATAAAAAAAGAAGAGGATGAACCAAGCTAAACACTCAAGGATCCAGAAAACAGACAGCCAAAGCTAGAGAAGATCCCTCATCTCCATCCGAAAGAAAACTCCTGCTACTTTGATAAGCAGCAACAAAGAAAGCTCAATCTAAACGATGGAAGAAGCTCCAACAAAGTAAAGCATCCAACCCCAAAGACCACTTCTAAGAATTCCAAGCTAGCTCCTGCACCACTAAGTAGCAAAGAATCTACAAAACAAGAGAAAACCTCCTCCGAAAGCAAGATGAGCCAAAGCTCGCCACACAACCACAAAACAAGATTAGGGAAGAGAGAGGAAAACACCAACACACACCAACAACCACACACAACCTACCAAGCAATAAACCAATAACGACACAGGGAAAAGGACCCATGGAAACATCGAAAAACGGGCAAGGCCCTGCAAGCAAGAGCGAATGACGCCCAATAAAGGCCTACCCCGAAAAGCAAGGAAAACGCCATCCTTAACTTTGTGAATGATGGAAGACGAGTCTATAGGGACCTCATCAAACACTTCGTTGTTCTGAGAGCACCAAAGATGCCGACAAACCAGAAAAGGGATAAGGCAGAAAAAGATAGACCTTAAAGACTTCCCAGCAATACCATCCTACCCCATGTGAAGTAATCATAGAAGATATGGAGTTACCTCAGAGATCGACTAAATCCCCAAAGAAAGACTAGACAGTCCAAGCACAAGATCCCTCTAAGAACAAATGAACAAAATATTCCACATCTCCTGCTCTGCAGTACCTACAGCGAGACACAATAGGGATACCGATCCTCCTAAGATTCATATCTAGTGGTAAACCGTCATGGAAGGTTTTCCACACAAGGATAAAAACCTTTGGAGGGGAGCGAGAATCCCAAATGAAAGAGAATACAAGAATTCTAGGAATCAGGGTTCGAGCAGAATTCCACGTTACCCGCAAGGAGAAAGAAACTCTGTTCCATCCGATTCCACCACCGTGAGAATCGAAGAAGGACTTCACAGATTGCATCCGTTTCCACGTCTCGCTGGTGTAAGATGGAGTACCCGCAGTCTCCGTGGTCAAAAGGCGACAGTACTTAGCATGAAGAAACGACGCACAACGGGAGTCGTTCGAACAAAATCTAACCCAAAGTTTGTAAGCGTAAGCCATGTAAATATCTTGAGGGTTACAAAGCCCCATACCACCTTCTCGCTTAGGACGACAGATGACATCCCAAGAAACCCAGAGATGGCTATTATCATTGTCCTCTTCCAAAAAAAAGACGAGGCCAACGAACGATAAGACGGGAAAAAGGAGGCAGTTGGAGTCATGGCCGCGAAGACATCAGATCCAATGGAATCAAGAACCGATTTGATGAGAACGAGGCTACATGCCTGGGAAAGAAGAGAAGCATTACAAAGAATGATCTTACCCCTAGCTTTGTCAGTCAGAGGATCAAAAATTGAGTTGAATTTGCGTCCTCTGTACAGGACAATACTGAGGTAAGGCAAGGGAAGGTAAGCCACCTTGAAACCAGAGAAGGATCCAATCCACGAAATCCTCTCCGGTGCCATAGACTTGGCAGGAACGAAGCAACTTTTCGACGAATTGAAAAGTTGGAAAAATACCTCTCATACTGGTGAATGAAATAGATGAGGTAACGAATTGAATGATGATTCCTGTTTGAGAAATAATGATGTCGTCCGCAAAGGATAAGGAACATGTAATCGAACAACCACTAGGGATCCCAAAATGGTGATTCTGACTCGCTATAGTGAGAGAATGCACTCTACATACAAAATCCTCAGTGGCGATGACAAACGACGTCGGCGATAGGGGATCTCCTTGACGAAGATCCCTGATAGAATGGAAAAAGTCATTGGCAGACCCGTTGATGAGAACAGAAAACCAACAGTTCGAAATAAGCCTCCAAACTAAATCGATTAGAGGCTCAGGGAAGCCGAAGGCCCAAAGGATCCTAATGATTAAAAACCAAAACATGCGATCGTAGGCCTTAGCCATGTCAAATTTGACAACCACATTGGATCCCCATACCTTCCGATTGATATGAGAAACAAGTTCTTAGGCTAAGAGGGCATTGTCCATAATGAAAAACCCTTTGACGAACCCAGCTTGGGAAGGAGAAATAACATGATCAAGATAAGGTGCTAGCCGAGAAGTTAACACCTTAGATATGACCTTGTTAGAGAAGTTACACAAGCTAATAGGATGAAAATCCAAGAGAGAGTGGGGATTATCACATTTTGGGATAAGAACTAGAGTGGTGAAGTCCACCCCGTAGGGAGCTCACCACCCGAGAAGAGATATTGGATAGCCAGGCAAAAGTTCAATCGAATGATCAGCCAGGAACTCCAATAAAAAATTCCAATGAATCCGTTCATACCACTCGCACTATCCTTGCTCAGCGAGAACACACAAAATCGAATCTTCTCACAAGAAGGAGAGAAGAAAAGATCATCACACTCGGCCAGAAGAACCAACGTAGTGATAAAAGCCAATAATGCAGAATCCGAAACAGAGACTGAAGGGAAACCTAGGAAGGAATGAAAGTGAGAAAGAATGGTGTCTTTGACTTCCACAAGAGTTGAAACCAAAGAAAGATCCGGGCCAAGAGTTTGGCGAATGGATAGGAGATCATTCTTCTTCCTAATAGAAGAATGAAGGAATTTGGAATTCGTATCACCATTGACAATCCACCTGATCCAAAGTCATTTTCAAACCGGAGTTCGGACGAAAAGGCAAGTTGGGCTTGAGCCCACACTGCCTTGTTAGAAGCGGAAGGATCTTCATCAAAATAAGATTCCGCTAGTATAAGAGATTCCTCTGATGCACGAACACGATCAAATATATTCTTGAAAACCTGCACATTCCAAGCCTTCAGACAAGCCTTGAGATTTTTAAATTTGACAGAAAACACAACAAATGGGTCGCCAGAAGCAGGAGTGGACCAAGAATCTTCCACTACCTGATGGAACGGATGATGGGACCGCCAAATAGATTGAAATCGAAAAGAAGACGGACCTGATAAGGCGAAGGGCACACACCGAAGAATCATTGGTGTGTGGTCCGAGTTGGTGCGATGAAGATGTGAAACGGTGTACCAACCCGATTTTTAGGGGTATTTAATTGTGAATCGACTAATAAATTAGGAAAATTAATATTAAACATTTTGGAAAAATGTAAGATGCTAAATAAGTGGAAATAGAATATAAATATGGATGAGATAAAAAATGATGATTAATGAATCATTTATGGATAATCGATGTAATGAATTGCATCTTTTAGTTTAAAAATAGATTTTTTTTCCAATGATTGAACTAGTTTTGAAAAAAAAAAACGTATATGTATGTTCCTGGGAAAAAGAAGAACATATTCCAATGTAATGAAAAAAATGCAATGTTAATGGAAAGAAATGTTTGATTCCATCATGTGTATATGTTTTTATGTTAAGTTTCAATCTATGGAAAAAGTATTTCAGTAAATTTAAAATTTTGAGTAAGGGAAGATAAAAATAAGAACTAGTGTTAATTTTTTTGTAAAAAACAAGAAAAAAAAACAATTTTTTGATGCATGTAGAGAAATCTAGAAACAACTTAAAGAAAGATGTAAACAAAATATCTTAACATAAAATGACATGTAATCACTTTGTCCTTAAAAAAAGAAAATGGAAGATAATTGTTAAGAAGAATCTCGAGAGGGGTGTAAGAATAAATATCCTTCTCACTCTTATTCCAAAGGGGGAGGTGAACGTACGGTTTCAGTTTTAAGGAGAAACCGGAAAACTTAATCCTCTACTATTCCTAATCAAATTCTCATCCAAAATCAAAGATCAAGAGAAAAAAGATTCCCAATTCTTTTTCAATTGAAAAAAGGGATGCAATCAAAGAGCATGCTGTTATAGAGCTTGAAGATTGTATTTTTGGAATTTGAGGTGATTGAAGCTTTATTTTTCCATTCTTTTTCAGGGAACGAGATTTGCATGTCGATCTAAGGTACAAATTTTGCAAATAATTACTTATTGAATTTTTTTTGGTGAAGATTGCTGTAGCAGCGATCACTTGTAGAAAAATTAACAAAAATAGATCAATCTTTTTACAATATAAAGATCTTTCAATTAACTACAAGTTAGATAACCATCTTTTGAGATTTTTCTGCTTATGGAGTCGAAATTTGGTTCCAATCTAATAGTATAATTCTAGCCTGTGTATTTTCTAAATTGAAATCAATACCAAATGGTAAGGAAATTGGTTTTGAAATTTTATACAAAGGAAATATACTAGTAGATGAAGTTATTGTAAAAAGTTTGACTGTAAATGATTTATTTTTGAATTTTTATGAATTTTCCAAACTTGGTATATGCAACTGAGATTTATAAATCTGAATTGAAAATATTAGCTAAAGAATATGAAATCTGTACCAAATGGTAAGGAATTTGACTTTGAAATTTCAAACATAGAAAATAGACTAGTAGATGGAGCTATTATAAATTTTTTGAACGTAAATAATTTATTTTCAATTTTTTATGAATTTTCTAAACTTGGTATGTAACGACCTGCATTCTACGCATCGGAGGATCGTAGAATATTTATTTTATTTTTCATATGAAGTCATATGGTCTTGTAAATTTGGGAGACAACTATTGGAGTCATTTCCCATGTTCATAATTTTTTCCAATTTTTAAATGACCGTTTTACCCTTGGCGAATCTTGTTTCGCCTATAACTTTTGATTGATAAGGAGTTTTGACTTGAAACCACTTCCATTCGATCCGGATGATGGTTTACCTTTCCATAGAGTGGTTACATTAATCAAACGAACATACCGTTTGGGAGAATGACTGAAATAAGGTTTGATGATGGAAAAACAACTTAACCGGGCTTAATTAGATGATTTGTGGTTAGGCCCATAACCCATTTCGAGATTAGGGTTATAGAAGGACTGAAAGGGTTTGGGAAAACATTTCATTTCAGTTCTCCGACCGCCACTAACCTCTCTTGAACCCTAGTAATGGCCTCCATCCTCTAAATCTATCCAAATCACTCACCATAGCCACAAATAAAATTTTGATCTGAAACTCTAACTGATTTGGCACAGATCCCAATGTATTCCAACGGCTCTGTCTCGATTTCTATGCTAATCCGCCTTAATTTGATGTAGATTTGGCTAATACGTGATTAGAAAGTGATTTGGGATAGATGTAGAGGATGAAGGCCATTACTAGGGTTCAAGAGAGGTTAGTGGCGGCTGGAAAACTGAAATGAAATGTTTTCCCAAACCCTTTCAGTCATCCTATAACCCTAATCTCGAAATGGGTTATGGGTCTAGCCACTAATCACCTAATTAAGCCCGGTTAAGCTGTTTTTCCATCTTCAAACCTCATTTCAGTCATATCTCCCAAACGGTAAGTTCATTTGATTAATGTGACCACTCTACGGAAAGGTAAACCATCATCATAATTCAATGGAAGTGGTTTCAGATCAAAACTCCTTACCAATCAAAAGTTATAGGCGAAACAAGATTCGCCAGGTAGGGTTATAGGAGGACTGAAAGGGTTTGGGAAAACATTTCATTTTAGTTTTCCAGCCGCCAGTAACCTCTCTTGAACCCTAGTAATGGCCTTCATCCTCTTAAACTATCCCAAATCACTTTCTAATCACGTATTAGCCAAATCTACATCAAATTAAGGTGGATTAGCATAGAAATCGAGACAGAGCCGCTGGAATACATTGGGATCCATGTCAAATTAGTTAGAGTTTCAGATCTGAAATTTATTTGTTGCAAAGGTGAGTGATTAGCATGTTTTTACACTAACTACGGCTAATTAGGGGGTGATTATTGATAATTAGCGAAATTATGCATGATAAAAATTTGGAAAAATATATAGAAATTCTAAAATATTATTTTATGCCTCTGTTAGAAATTTGGGTTAAGTTGCCAATCCTATTGCTAGATATAGATAAACATGATTAAGGGGAAAACATGGGGTTTTGGGTATGTTTGATCCATAATAACTTGTTAAATTGTTGTTTTGGTATTTATGGTTGATTCTATATGTTGCTATTACTGTTTGGTTTTCTTCGTGATTGTATAGTAAAGTTAGAATGGTCGAAAATGTCGTCGTATGGCGTAAATAGCTCGCTGGAAAAGTTGCAGGAAATTGGTCAGACCCGATCGTGAAACACCCCACGAACCGACTGTTCGTGACCAAGGTACCACGACCCGACCCACTCGTAAGCATGCACCACGAACCAAAGAAGCATCTCGACCCGTACCAAGAAGCCTGGCACGAACCACCTTCTACGAACCTGAGTTCCACGAGGCTTGACCACGAACCGGAGCACCATGAACCGGATTAGGATGAGGACCACGAACCGGGTCCATATGAGGACCACGAGCCATGCCGGGGGCGAACCGCGAACCGGACTGGAGCCTTCACGAACTGAGGAAGGAGCCAGAGCCGAAGGGTGAGCATGAATGGAAGCTTGGGGTCACGAATTGAGTAGAGGACTTGAACACTAATTCGACCAAAAACCCGAGATGCAAAGGTAGTCCAAATGAGAGGTTGGAATTTAGGATCCAGATGGGAACCAACGTGTTAACTTCATGAGTTGGACTTTGTTGCGGGACGTGTGCAAAGGGGTTATCGATATCTACAGCTTTGGTTCACCATTGAGAGATGGACTAGTGGTTATGGATCAGCGCAATGGTATCATTAAGACTCCCAAGGGCAAAGTGATCGTAGCATGGCTATGGATCAGTGCAATGGGATCATTGACTCCCAAGGGCAAAGTGATCGTAGCAAAGGATTTGGTGATCAAAGTGGTGGATATCGTATGCTTTACGCACTGAGTGAGAGATGTGAGGATGATTGCTATGTTTGATGTTTGCTATCACCATGACATGCACACTCCTGTTTTACACTTTATGTTTGTGTTACCTTAGTGTACTGTACATCTTGTTGTGCTAACTCTTTGGATGTAGGTCCAGGTTTAGGTATGATTATTTATACATGTTATTGTTTTACTTTGCTGCTATTGCTCATACCAGACTTTTGTCTGACCTAGAGTTTTATGTCTCTTCTTATTACCCTGGGTGCTCCTAAACGAGCAGACTAGAGACAGGTTAGGTGGTATGCATGAGTACCTGTCTAGAGACGAGCAGGAGGCTTCCACATACTATTTACATATATTCTCTCTGTGTTGTTGCTGGTCAATTCTTTGGGCATTAGTAGTGTACCTTTTCTACTTTGCTTTAGAGACAGTATTTTGAAGTTGTAATAATGATGGTTTGGATCATAAGCTGTATTTTGGATTCTACTGCTATGATGATTTAGTTTTTAGCTTATGCACTATCTTGCATGTTTTATGTCAAGTTATGTTGTTGTTACATTTTATTCCATGCGCTGTGAGATATACTACAGGTTCTTTGGTGATTCATAGTTTCGAAACCCTTTCCTTTTGACGACCGTCCCGTGCTAGTCGGGCATTGGCACAACGCATTTCTAGGGAAATGTCGCCTGGTGCGGAGTGGGCCGTCACATGGTATATGCAACTGAGATTTATAAATCTGAGCTGAAAATGTTAGCTAAAGAATATATAATCTATACTAAATGGAATTTAAACAAAGAAACTATACTAGTAGATGGAGATATTGTAAAAAGTTTGAATGTAAATGATTTATTTTCGAATTTTTATGAATTTTACCCTTGGTATATGCAACTGAGATTTATGAATCTGAGCTGAATGCATTAGTTGAAGAATATGAAATATGTACCAAATGGTAAGGAATATGACTTTGAAGTTTTAAAATAGAAAATATATTGGTATATGGAGCTATTTGTTAAAACCAAAAATTTGATTTCAACACCAAAGGTGCTTTTAAAGCACTTCACCAAAGGGTTAGATTAGAATATGGAGCCACACAATCACAAAATAAAGAGGATAAAATGAAGAACAAGGATTTTTATAGTGGTTCGATCTAAAATAGATCTATGTCCACTTTTGAATCACTTCTAATTATGATATTTTGTTTTACAACATACATGAATTCTCTCGTATTATTCATTTCTCGCTTTTCTCTCTTACTAGGATCTAAATTACACTTGAATTGACAAAGGAATTGGAGAGATCTCTTGCTTTGCGGTGGTGGATGTATGAAAATTCAATCACTTTAGCAATTGAATGATCTTCATGGATTCCATAGCGATTTAGTGTTAGATCTAGGCTTTAGAGTGGTTTAGCGGAAATTAGAGATCACTTGAAGTATGTTGGAGAGATTTCTCATGTAGTTTAAAGGAGATTTGATCCATTTATTGTTTAAGGAAGGTAGATTGAGTTGGAGAAGCCATTAATGGAGTTTGGAGTGTTTGAGAGTAGTGGAGAAATGATTTGGGCAGCCCTTCGGAGTGGAAAAATCGGTCGTTTGAATGGTGGAGAAGTGGTCTATTTTTAGATGTAGTTTAGAGGTGTGCAGGGTTTGGGTCGATCATAAACTTATTTACGAAACTACCACTGGTCTACTTTACAACTGGCCACTGCTGACATGCATTTTGAGCCGGACCCAAAATATTTACGAAAATGCCACTAGGTTGATTTTGATGTGGACTCAAACTTGAGGCCAACCCAAAGTTGATGCCGACCCAAACTATATTTTGGAGCTGTTCTACGTTCAGTAGTTTTGGTACCGACCAGGATTGGCTACAGACCCACTTTTTTCAATTCTCTTTAGGACCGACCAACATACATTTCACAAACATGCCACGGCTCTTTCACTACAGACCGACCTAAGCTATTTTATTAAGGCCGACCACGTAATGAAGTATGGACCAACCCAAGTATTTTTGTCACTGCCTGTTCCTTTTATTTTATTAAGACCGACCCGTTCACGTGTATTATAAATTGCTTCCAGGTGCTCTGTTTTGCTTCATATTACTGTCCAACCCATACAAAGTTTATATAGGCCGACCGAAATGGATATTTTAGTGTCGACCACGTTATTATCAGAAATGTCATCGTTACTTTATTGCTGATCCAAACATAAACGTGCTGATGCATTATATTGTACATGCAAGTCCCATGTTTGTCACATATACATATGTATTACACTAAGCGTGCGTTTGATTTTGAACAGGAAGGGTTATTTGGAAAGGGCATGGAGAAGGGTTGGGGAAGGGGAAAATTAGGGAAAGGGGTATGTGTTTGATTTTGAACAGGAAGGGGTACACAAAAGGGATAAAAGAGTATAAAATAGGGTAAAGACTGAACGGTTGAGCTGAAAGGTTCACAAGCAAGCTTTGGTTTCGGAAAGGACAAATTGATGCTCGCGTCGGACGCGTCAGACACTTCCGACGCGGACGCCAACTTAACTTGCCCCTTCCGAAAATCAAACGCTACCTTTACTACTTCAAATACCGACCAGAATTAAGTTATCTGAAGCCGTTATATTTCCATTATGTGATAGTGACCATGTCTTCCAATATCATATTCATTTTTATATCAAAGTCAGTGGCATTTTCACGTGTGTACACTTTATACGTTTGCATGATCCAACTTACTACGATTGCATGATCCATTTCTGTTCTGGCGTGTAACTTTGTATGCATCATTATGCCATAGTGTAGCAATATTGTATACTCTGGAACGTAATAACCTCATACATACGAAAGGAAGTGCCAAACCATGAAGAAATGTCTTCACACATTTCATAATTTCCATGCAATTTGCCTTTAGTTATATGCTGTGATCCATGCCGTTGTATTTTTACGTAACCATTCTTCATATTGTACGGATCCAAATTTGGCACCGACCCATGCAATGAATATAATACAAGATGTCGGACCGTTCCACTTGGTCCTTGCAACCGACCTGTATCTCACATGTCGTATTGAGCTGACTGGTCCAATTACTGAATCTGACCGACCCGTTGCATTCCAGTGACCGACCGGCCATGGAGCTAAGATCGACCCATTATTATAGACCGATCCAATGTTTACAACGCGGCCGACCGATCCGTTGTTTACAACGCGACCGACCGACCGGTGTTGAAATGAAGTGACCGATCCATGCACACTAAGATTAACCGACCCATACACATTGAGTATATTGTTCGATCCGTTAATCCTAGCTTTGAATTAAATCCAATAGTATATGTATAATTTTTAGTGGATAACACTATTGTAAAAAGTTCGAATGTAAATGATTAAATTTTTATGATTTTTACTAGTTGAGAATATGCAATTGGGATTTATAAATCTAAGCTAAAAGCTGTTGATGAAGAATGATAAATCTGTACTAATTGGTGACGAAATTGGCTATGAAATTTTGGTTGAAGAATTTATACAAATGTGTTAAGCTACTGAAGAAATTTTGAACAAAAATGTTAAATTTTCGAATTTATATGATTTTTCAAATAGAATATATGCAAACTAAGATTTATAAATCCGAGCAAAAAGTGGCTAATAAAGAATAATATATCTGCAACAAGTAGTAAGGAATTTGGCTATGAAATTTTGCATAAGGAATATAAACAGGTAAATAAATCTACCATAAAAAATTTGAGTGAAAATATTTAATTTTTGAATTTATATGATTTTCCAAAGTGTGTTTAGAATTTTGGAATTGTATGTTTTTTTTGTGAAACTTGCTCACTTTTGAGATGCCTTACTTTGAGATTTTTGGAGCAAGAATGCTTTGAGTTTATTCAAAAAAAATAAAAAAAATAACCGTATTATTATTGAAATTAATAAAAGTTTTAACTTATATTTGGATAAATCTTTTAAATGAAGTTAGAACAATTATACATATAAGCATTTTCATATAGAAATTGGAATTATTGTATATGTATATAGTTGAATATAAACAAATTATGTTTTTTTAGTATTTGAATTATGTGTATAAACTATTTTGGAAAATTATTTATGAAATAGATATAATTTTTCTATTTAAATATTGTTTCGAAAAAGAATTAAACATCAGAAACTAAGTCATGGACTTTGTAAGGTTTGCTGAAAGCTTTAAAGATATTTTAAAAGCCTATATAATTAATGTTTCCATTTATCTAATACTTACATTTTAATGGCTATTTGAAAATAGAATGGATAGTAGGACTTTTAAAAAACAAAATCATTTTATTTTGATTACTTAAATTTTATAAATACTTTAAGATATCTTTCCATATATATATATATATATATATATATATATATATATAGTTTGAATTGAATACAATTTCTGTAGAGATTTATATGAAATTCTGTATGATAAGGATTTTGAGTAAACAGTTTAGTAATACCAAACAGTATTGGACATTTGGTAATACTTTTCTGATTACTCTCTTAACTGATCATATAGAATATTCGTTTTTTTTTTGTATTTTTAGTAAGTGCGATCTACTTCCCTGTTGTAATATTCAAGTAACACGAGGTAGTATATGATGCATGGGTGTTACCCGACTAATTTATATTTGAAAGTATATGACACTTTTTGAACTAACGTGCCTTTGGGTCACCATTGAGATGACATGCTTTTATGTCATTCTTATGATGGTACTTTTTTAATTCTATATCGCAACTATTGTGGCCTGATTTTAGGGGAAAAGCACCATATTTTCCAAATAGGCACGTGAAAGGCTTGTTCTTGTTTATGGCTTGATGATTAGATTGGTGGTTATACATCAATTTTGATTTTTTTTAGTTGCAATTGCCAATTTTGTTTACCATATGTTGGTATATTATTCAAGCGATGATTATATCTTAGTCCATATACGATTGGACTTCATGATATTATTTATATGAAACAAATCCATTTATTTTGGGTTGGGATAGATTGGACTCTGTTGTACTAATGAGCCAAAACTCTGTCTTGATTCACCTGATTCAGGATCGCTACCTGAATCAGTGGTACTTCATTTCCCCTTTTTCCATCAAAGGTCAACGGTCTGCTACATTGGGTTAATTTTATATTTTTCGATCAATATTTCGGATCGACGGGTCATAGACTATAATAGATGGAGGCGTGGGGGTCCTACGTGTAGTGTCGTGAATGGGTAGCATATAGCCTTCGCCTTAGACGTCATGGTTATCCCGGGTTAATCACCGGGTGTGTTATGGCGGTATGAGTAGATTACAGTGCTTATGTCTCGATGCGTGCTCGAGCTCTACCACTGTAATTTTACAACATTAGCGTCTGTTTAGTTGGTATCTTATGAGTCGGTTTATATTTATCCTGTAATCCCCTAATACTTTATTACATTTTTATAGTTGATCAATTTTTATTATCACATTGATTTATATATAATAATTATGAGTATCTATTGATTTATATATGATACTCTGACTTGATTCATTTTATCAAATTGTTATATAAATGATAAATGTTACGAGTATCTTATTGGTTTAAACATGATGCTCTGACTTGATTTGTTATCACACTGTATTATGTTCGTTATGGGTATCATATTGGTTTATATGTGAAACACTGAGATGGTTTACTCGTAACGTCTTGTTTTATATATTGTATTTGTTACAGGTATTGTATTGACTTGTATATGATACTCCACCTACATTTATTCCTATCATATTGTTTTAAATATAATAATTATTATCAATATCATATTGATTTATATACAATACCTTGCTTTAGTTTATTTTCAACATATTAACAATCACTGATGGTATCATATTTATTTATATATGATACTGTGAGTGGATTTATATGTTGACATATTCTTTTTTATGATTTTATTGGAAAATGAATGAGCAAAGAAAGAGAAAAGTAGGAAGAAGAAGAGATAGGGGTAGCAACATTTAAAGTCCCACATCATAGAAATATTAGAACAATCTCTCCTTATATATTAGAAGTTAAATAGGCTTATGTAAAATAAAAAAGAGAGGGATGGTAAAAGGATGTGGACTTGGCCATATTAAATACATTAAAAAGTCAAAGATAATGGCCTTGGGCCTTGGGGTCTCCTGATTGGATATGGCCGACGTTGCTGATTGGGCTAGTGCACTGACATGAATAGTAGAAAAATTTTTGGTTTTAACAAATAGCAGAAAAAGTGAATTCTGTCTTTGTTTTGGGCAGTGTATATATAGGCAAGGAGGAGTGCCTGTTCGCATGCATTAGTAACCGTCAGAATAGGAAAGGTTGCGACCCTTTAACCGCTCTGTTATTAATATGCATATGCTGAGAATTCAAATGGTTGTACTCGTTCAGTTAACAGACATTCCTTTCGAATTCTGGACTGAACAGACACACCTTTTAAAATTCTGAGAAAAAATATTCTCATGTCAGTGCACTAGCCCAATCAGCAACGTCGGCCATATCCAATCAGGAGACCCCAAGGCCCAAGGCCCTTATCTTTGACTTTTTAATGTATTTAATATGGCCAAGTCCACATCCTTTTACCATCCCTCTCTTTTTTATTTTACATAAGCCTATTTAGCTTCTAATATATAAGGAGAGATTGTGCTAATATTTCTATGATGTGGGACTTTAAATGTTGCTACCCCTATCTCTTCTTCTTCCCACTTTTCTCTTTCTTTGCTCATTCATTTTCCAACAATCCCCCACATGAATGAGCAATCGATCTTAGTTTCACGAACCATTTATCGCATCGGTTAAAGTAGCACAAGGGCTTTGAACTTTCCTAGTGATTACCTATTTGAATCACAGGCGAATCAGTAGACATAGACTGTCCTTGAACTGTAAGCCTTTTGTGTAATTCCAAAGTAGATAACACATGATAAATGTTTCTTATAACCCTTCGTTCTCTGTATGTGTTCGTTTTTGCCTTGAACACCTGCCTGGTCTCATAAGTGCATAGAGAATTTGGCCTCATAATTCTCTTTGAAGCGGCGCCTTCGCACTTACGTAGGTGATTCTGTAAAGGGTATTCTTTAATTCCTCAAATACAGACATCATTAAAAGTACTAATACTTATCCTTATTCAACATATAATGCACTGACTTATCATAGGAATGGTTTGTGTATAACAGTGCCATCAAGTTTCTCTAAAACTTCGTTGTCCCTTTGAACCTAGATCTTGGGATCTCCAGTCAACTAGGTGGGGTTTCCATTTCAGAAAAACCTTTAGTCTATAGGCCTTAGCCCCATTCCCTTCGATAAGGTTTGAACTTTCTCTCTTGGCAAGCCTTTTGTAAGTGGATCCGCTAAGTTATCTTTAGATCGAATGTAATCTATTGTGATAACCCCATTAGAGAGAAGTTGTCTTATCGTTTTATGTCTACGACGAATATGCCTAGATTTACCATTGTATAGTGTACTATTAGCTCTTCCAATAGCTGATTGACTATCACAATGTATACATATTGGAGGCATAGGTTTGCTCCAATTAGGAATGTCTTCCAAGAAGCTTCGAATCCATTCTGCTTCTTCTGCAGTGTTATCTAGTGCAATAAACTTTGATTCCATCGTAGATCTAGCGATACAAGTCTGTTTGGATGATTTCCATGAAATTGCTCCATTTCCTAATGTGAACACGTATCCACTTGTAGACTTTGTATCATTTGATCCAGTGATCCAATTTGCATCACTGTATCCTTCCACTATTGAAGGATAGTTTGTATAGTATAGACCATAACTCTGTGTATACTTTAGATATCCTAGAACTCTGATTATCGCTTTCCAATGATGTTTACCAGGATTGCTGGTAAATCTACTTAGTTTGCTTACAGCATATGCGATATCAGGCCTAGTACAGTTCATAACATACATGATACTTCCTAGTATACGAGAGTATTCCAATTGGTAAATACCGTCACCAGTGTTCTTTACCCAATTTTGGTTCATATCTACTGGTGATTTTGCAATAGTTACATTATATTGCTTGAATTTCTCAAGTATTTTGGTGATGTAATGCGATTGGGATAATGCATATCCCTGTGGTGTTCTCAGAATTTTTACACCCAATATTACATCAGCCAGCCCTAGGTCTTTCATATCGAATCTAGAGGATAACATATCCTTTGTAGATGTTATTATGGCCTTGTTGTTGCCTAGGATCAATAGGTCATCAACATAAAGACAAACAATGACATATCCAATGTGTGTATGTTTTATGTACACACATTTATCTGATTCATTTATCGTGAATCCATTTGATAACATAGTATTGTCAAACTTCTCATGCCACTGTTTTGGAGCTTGCTTAAGGCCATAAAGTGATTTTACCAGTTTGCAAACTTTATGCTCATTTTCTGAGCTTAGAAATCCTTCAGGTTGTTTCATATAGATTTCCTCATCTAGTTCACCATTCAAGAATGCAGTTTTAACATCCATTTGATGTATTTCCAAGTCATGTACGGATGCAATTGCAATGAGCATTCTAATTGACGTTATCCTCGTTACAGGTGAATATGTATCGAAATAGTCCATGTCTTACTTTTGTCTCAATCCTTGGACTACCAGACGAGCTTTGTACTTGTCTATTGAACCATCAGGTTTCAATTTCTTTTTAAATATCCATTTATTACCTAAGGCCTTACATCCTTGAGGTAAATCAACCAATTCCCATGTATGATTTGACATAATGGATTCAATTTCATTGTTAATTGCCTCCTTCCAATAAGGAGCATCGTTGGAAGACATAGCTTGTTTGTATGTCAATGGATCATCTTCTAACATAAATGTATAGAAGTCCGGTCCAAAGGTTTTTAAAGTCCTTGACCTTTTACTTTTTCTTGGTTCGTCCACTTGCTGCTCAACACTACTTTGCTGAGTGTTATTTTGTTCAGCGTCCTCAATAGAGTAAGGAACTTCAATTTCCCTTGGTCTCTTAGGTGCATGATTTTCAGTACCATGTTTCAAGGGAAATACATGTTCGAAAAATTTAGCATTTCTCGACTCAATGATGGTATTTTCATGAATATCATCAATTTCATATTTGTGTACCAAAAATCGATATGCAGCACTGTTTTGTGCATATCCAATGAATACACAGTCAATTGTTTTTGGTCCAATTTTGACCTTCTTTGGTTTTGGTACCTCTACCTTGGCAAGACACCCCCACACTTTTAGGTATTTGTAGGATGGTGGTCTGTTTTTCCAAAGTTCATGAGGAGATTTAGATATTTTCTTTCGGGGTATTTTATTTAAAATATGATTTGCCGAAAGAATAGCTTCTCCCCAGTAGTTATCTGGCAAGCCAGAGCTAATTAGTAAGGCATTCATCATTTCTTTAAGTGTTCTATTTTTCCGTTCGGCTATACCGTTTGATTGATGTGAATACGGGGCTGTAGTTTGATGTATAATTCCATGTTCAGCACAAAATTCCTCAAATGGAGACTCGTATTCTCCTCCTCTATCACTTCTTAAAGATTTTATTTTCTTGTTGAGTTGATTCTCAACTTCTGCCTTATACTGTTTAAACATTTCGAATGCTTCGTCCTTACTTCTAAGGAGATACACATGACAGTATCTGGTACAATCATCAATGAATGTAATAAAGTACCTTTTTCCACCTCTAGTTTGACACATTTTCAAATCGCATACATCAGTATGTATTAAGTCTAGAGGTTCTGTCACTCGTTCAACATGACGAAACGAGGTTCTTGTCAATTTTGCTTCTGCACAAACTTGACATTTATAGTTGGAATCTATATTGCATTTTGGTATAAATTCTAGATTAATCAATTTTCGCAATGTATCAAAGTTTACATGCCCTAATCTAGAATGCCATATGTTAGAAGATTCAACAATATAAGCAGAAGATTCACTTTCATTCATTTCAGTGCGTGGTACAATAGTGGTTACATTTGCTTTAAATAAACCATCACACACATAACCTCTTCCAACATACACCCCATTCTTGGAAAGAACAAATTTGTCAGCTTCAAAGATTAATTTGAAGCCATGCTTGCTCAGCAACGATCCTGAAATCAGGTTCTTGCGAATTTCTGGAACATGGAGAACATTATTTAAAGTCAGTTCCTTTCCAGAAGTCAGTTTCAGCACAACTTTTCCTTTGCCTTCGACCTTGGAAGTGGAAGAATTGCCCATAAAAAGTTGTTCAGCATCAGTTGCAGTTTTATAGGTTGTAAACATCCACTTGTTAGCACATATGTGTCGAGTGGCTCCAGTGTCTACAAACCATTCCTTTGAGTTGCCAATAAGGTTGCATTCTGATATTACTGCACATAAATCAAGATCAGAAATGCCTTTCGAAACATCAGCCGTATTTGCTTCCAACTTCTTCTTTTTAGGCGCACGACATTCGGCTGCTTTGTGCCCCTTCTTTCCACAGTTGTGGCAAGAACCCAGAAATTTCTTTGACTTCTTAGGAGCATTCTCCCTTTTTCTTTTGTTAGTTTTGTCTGACTCAACAACATTTGCTTTGGCAGCAATATTCTGAGAAATCTTTTTCTCAGAATTTCTGTTATCTTCCTCAATGCGAAGCCGAACTATGAGATCTTCCATTGTCATTTCCTTACGCTTGTGCTTAAGGTAATTTTTAAAGTCCTTCCAAGAAGGAGGCAATTTCTCAATAGTTGCAGCAACTTGAAAAGTCTCGCTAAGAGTCATCTTTTCATCTTCTAATTGACGGATGATAAGTTGCAGTTCTTGAGCTTGACTTATCACCGTTTTTGAGTCAACCATTTTGAAGTCTAGAAATTTTCCAGCAATGAATTTCTTCATGCCTGCATCTTCAGTTTTGTACTTCTTTTCCAGAGCCAACCAGAGTTGTTTGGACGTTGCAAAAGTACAATAGACATTGTAGAGGCTATCATCCAGACCATTCAGAATATAGTTTTTGCACATGAAGTCTGAATTTGTCCAGATATTAAGTGCCTCTACTTTAGTAGCGTCAGGTTCGAGTTCGTCTACCACAGGAGCCTCTTCAGTCAGAAACTTTGCAAGGCTTAGTGTTGTTAAATAAAACAACATTTTCTGTTGCCAGCGCTTGAAATTGATTCCATTGAACTTCTGTGGCCTTTCGCCATGAGACAGAGCCATTGTCGGAAGCACAGGCGCTGGCTGAGCAGTTTTCACCGTCTGAATCGGCGCAGAATCAGTGCTACTGTTTTTCGTCATCTGCAACAAAATATTGTTTCAAGATTGTTAGAACTTTTGTAATTACACAATTGTATTACAAACAGACAGCAACAACAATCACTGTTAATCAATTATGTCACAACTGTCACGTCAAACTATGTTTACAATAATCATAGAAAGCGTAACCGATTTGTGCATATAATCAAAGATAATCAGAAAGTATTCTGTTTCCTTAAAACGGACCAACTCCGTAGCTTGGTGCCAGCAAACGGAGCTCCGACGAACTGAAGTTGGTTATAGAAACTAGATCAGAGAATTACGTTGAAGAAGAAGGAATAATGCAGCAGAAAAAGTGAATTCTGTCTTTGTTTTGAGCAGTGTATATATAGGCAAGGAGGAGTGCCTGTTCGCATGCATTAGTAACCGTCAGAATAGGAAAGGTTGCGACCCTTTAACCGCTCTGTTATTAATATGCATATGCTGAGAATTCAAATGGTTGTACTCGTTCAGTTAACAGACATTCCTTTCGAATTCTGGACTGAACAAACACACCTTTTAAAATTCTGAGAAAAAATATTCTCATGTCAGTGCACTAGCTCAATCAGCAACGTCGGCCATATCCAATCAGGAGACCCCAAGAGCCCCAAGGCCCAAGGCCCTTATCTTTGACTTTTTAATGTATTTAATATGGCCAAGTCCACATCCTTTTACCATCCCTCTCTTTTTTATTTTACATAAGCCTATTTAGCTTCTAATATATAAGGAGAGATTGTGCTAATATTTCTATGATGTGGGACTTTAAATGTTGCTACCCCTATCTCTTCTTCTTCCCACTTTTCTCTTTCTTTGCTCATTCATTTTCCAACAGATTTGTGCCATAATGATACTACAAAACTGGCATGTTGCTTCTGTTGTTTACCCCATGTTGCTTCTGTTCTACAACAGAAGCAACTGCAGGCGATGCAATAAAGCCAACATATGTTGCTTCAGCTGGAGAACAGAAGCAAAAAACACTTTTTTGCTTCTGTTTCTTAGTCCCTGTAGCTTCCGTTCTACATTCGAAGAAAATAAAGAAGGCGCTAACAAATCCAAATTTATTGCTTCTGGTATACAACGGAAGCAACAGAGCCGTTTTTTGCTTCCATTCCTAACTGTTGAAGCAAACAGAGGTAATGAGTTTAAAAGGACCCTACTTGTTGCTTCTGCTGTGCTTACATCGGAAGCAAAAAACTATATTTGGCCAAAAATACCCCCTTGCAAATCAATATAATTCTCAAACAAGCAACGAATATATATCACAAATAATTATCTCTTGCAATTATATAATCGGACTATATAACAATATAAATTGGACAACTAAATGTAATAATTTCATTGACAGTGTTATAATCAATACATTTAAGAGTAAGAACATAACAAAATAATTCAGTAAATCTGCTAATATTTTGGTCCTAACACAAGAAAGTATCAAAAATAAGAACCAGAACATAACTGTATTTGCACTACAACTTGCTACATCAATCAATCTTCCTGCCACATCAGCATTTTCATATTCAAATTACATTTCTATTCTTCTATTTAACCATTTTCAACTTCCTGCATCAACAATCAATCTTTATGTAACACCCCTCTCGAAAAGCTAACACAAAGATCTTTTAACACAGTGGTTAGTGCGTGGTGTTGCTTTCCGGGAGGTCGGGGGTTTGAATCCCATGGGTGTCAGATTTGGTATCAGAGCCTATACCCAGTCAGAATTGTGTGTGTAATGCTATGGATGTCGGTCGGTGTGGTCCTGATGCGGGTTACATGCACAACGCCTGGGTGGTGAGTGATATGAGCCAACGAGGACATTGGGATCTTTAAGGAGGGTAGTCCGTAACACCCTCTCGAAAAGTTAACACAAAAGGATCTTTTAGCACAGTGGTTAGTGCATGGTGTTGCTTTTGCGGGAGGTCGGGAGTTCAAATCCTGCGGTTGTCACACTTTACTACCTTGCTTGCCAAATTCACCTTCAACAGACCACTGCGCATTAAAGGGTAGGGGGTTATCAGATGTCGAATCTTCCATAATTCAAGCATGTAATCAGTGGTTACAAAATTCAATGAAGACGGAGACATTTTAAACACAACTAACTAGCATATACTGTGTACAAGAAACCCAAACTAACTAGCATATACAGTGGTTAATTACAAAATCAGATGCTTGCCAGTAGCATTGTTACTTTAATACACATATAGTTTTCCATGCTGAAAGTCCACATGATTTTGTAATGATATGTTCTTTATAAGATACAACATTAATGCACATGCTTGCCAGTAGTATCGTTGCTTTAATGCACGCCCCTTTATAAGATACATCATTATGGGCATATACATGCTTTAACTTGGTACCATTTGGAAGGGAATGGGGGTTTCAGTTGGCGAAAAATCTCCCTGTCAACCATACACTAAATATAGACACTGAGCACTTCACACTACTTAAACTGCTTATTAAACACTTTACAATACATATAAGATGATAGTAGTTTAAGTTAAATTTTTATAAATTTTTAGTAATAATTATGTATTATTTTAAACCACTATAAACAATTCATAAACTGTTTAAAATATAATTACGTGTAAGGGGTGATCAATCACTTTCAACGGAAAAACCTCAATAGGATCTTGTAATGATGTGATAGAACAAACAAATTGAAATGATTATCAATCACATATCACAGAAAAAAATAAAGGCAACAGAGAACACATAATATTTATAGTGGTTCCACTATCGTGAGATAGTGTAGGTCCACTTCAATGGGGGAAGAGATTTTATTAATATTCAAGAGATTACAGCTTTTAAAAGTAGAGCAAAGAAATGAAGAAATACAGATGATCATATAAAAGTGACATCCTTTATGCCTCTCTTTATATAGAGAAAAAATTACTTGGGGATAAAGTAATTGATTTATGTAAATAAATCAATTCATGGAAGACTAATATTCTCATTAATTTTATTGTCACATGATTATTTGATAACTTTCTCTTTTCACTATCAATCAATTCTTTTTCCAATTTGATTTCTTCATGTTCCTTCTTCCATGAAATATGGCAACAAAATATATGGCGAATATCTCCAATATCCCTATCTTCTTAATATTCCTTTCCATTTCTTTCTTGCACAAAACGGGTAACCAAATTACCCTGAATATCTCCAAAATCTAATTAATTTTGGAAATATTGTATCACCAAAAATTCCAATAATCTCCACCTTGATACAATATCTCTTGCAATCAAGAGACTCACTACTATAAAAATGGGCATATTCGACACTAATTTGTGTGCATTTCATGAAAAATGTGGCGAAAACTATGCTTTCTTTGATCTTCTGCAACAATATTCACATGTTGTTGCATTATACGTAAATGCACTGTTTCGGTGGGAATTCTAGTGTTTTGACGTACAACACCAGTTAAAAGCATAACATTATATATATACAATCCAGCTCAGCGATCTGCATTATTAGCATAAAAAACCCCAACCGTAGATGCATGATTAATCCAACGGTTCAAACCATTTATGGTTCTGATGATCCTAAACATTAGCCACCATCCAATCAATGACAGCCACCTCATTGCATTCTTTAGACGAAATTTTGGCGCGATCTCCCCCCTTCACGAAATAGTGTAAAAATATTCTGGACACAAATCGTTCTTCTTCTCTATCATCTAATTGTTCTTCCCCCTTTTTACTATTGACAAAAATTTAAACCTAAATTCACGTCAGTATCGCTTCTCTCCTCGATAGCAAATTTTATCCTGAAAAGGTTGGAGCTTTGAAACACTTTCTAACTTTGATTGCTCAGGGCGCTGACATCACCGGTTATTTCCCTCAGGTTCAGTTTGGATATAACTGGGAATTAGTTGTGATTTATAAAGATTAGATTATGAGTAATTAGTAATTAGTTCATTTGTTACACTTTGGAAAACCCATTCGCTTACGAGTGATTAGTCGTTGAATGATTAGAATATGAGTAATTAGTTTCGCTTTGACCATTGATTTGGGATTTGGGATCAACATTGAGTTGGATATTATTCCTGAAGTTGATTTCATAAATGTGAACCATGTTTTCGGTAGTTTGGGTGAGTGTGTGGTTATCAACAACATGTTTTCGGTTTTTTATACGTTGATTATGAAATAAGAAGAGTCTTGACAAGCACACTAACGTACCACACAAAGACCTTTGAAGTAAGGGTATTTTTACTGTCAAAATTGATTTGCAACTTGGGTTCATTTACATTAACATATAATTGTATGCTTGAGGTTTTGTGATACAGATACATGTGTAGCAAACAGTTCTATTTATGAACAAAGGTTTCATAGTTTATTATTCAAACACAAACATTTGTATATGAGTAAACTTATATGTTATATATGGTATATGAGTAAACTTATGTGTTATACATGGGTTAGCATATACTGATGTTTATAACTTACTACAATATGTTTGCACTGCTGTGTATTTGTGTAGAGGCTTTGGAAACTTCCAATTTCCCAATCCGGATGAGTCGTTCACCCGTATCTAATCAGCTACACAGGTATTTTCCATTTGATTTTGAAAACTACCAATTTCAATGTTTCGATTTTGGTAGTGTATGTTCAGTTTTGCTTCGTATCATAAAGCAATCATACATATTATGCCTTGCTATGTATCATAAAGCAATTGTACATATTTTGCTCATAAAGCAATCATACATATTTTGCTCAGTTTTGCTACCAATTTCAGGTATACATCCAGATCAGTTCATACATAAAGCAATCATACATAATACTATGTATCAGTTCATACCAAATCAGGACAGAAAAAGTATCATAAAGCAGTCATACACAATACTACGTATCAGTTCATATCAGATCAGGGAGAAAAAGTATCATAAGATAGAAAAAGTTAACTTAATACGAATATATATAGACACCCAAAAAATGACATTATAGTAGCATCAGTTCATACCAGATCAGGGCTTTGTGGGGCTGTGGAACTTCCGACAGATTCGTTAGGATTTTGCGGCTGTGGGAGAGCCAGTCCGAAGTGAGCAGCCGCATGTGATGGACCCGCAGCATCAGGACAAGGGGTGAGGTAGTTTGGCCAATCATATTTCTAATCAACTTCCAAATCTACCCGCTGGTCATTCCTCTGATTCATTGGGACTTGGTTATCAACATGTATGTTAAGGGAGGCTTCAGGAAATAAGCTTGGCAAAGTGGGTAGCAAGGCAGTTTCATGTATCATTGCGTCAAATCTTTCATCTTCATCCATTTCCACTTTGTCATCACACAAGCATTGAACCACCTGTTCCTCCTTATTGCTCACAAAAAGAAGTTCAGGCCTTGTTCCTGTATGAGCATGGGTACAACGTTGAACCTTAATGAGGTGAATCTTGTTATTGAATTGAGCACCAAAAGTATTCATATTTCCAATACCTTCATAAAATTGCATTTTCAGGTAAAAAGATCTATGGTCATAATGAGACCAGTTACAATCGTCAATTGCAAGCACATGTCTCATTGGCTTCATTATTTCTTCAACAGCAGGAACATTCTTCTTTAGGAACTCGGGAAGCCATCAACTTTTTCCCATGATTCCACTTCTAACGCTGGTTCAGGCTCAAATTCTTCATCAGACCATGCTTGCAGGTAAATAGCACCTCCGGATTTTGTTAAAACTTTCAACATTAGCATATGATCACGCTTACTATAAGATGGACATGATATTAGAAAAGAGTTATTGGGTATTACCCGCATAGGCCACGAATTATGATTCAGAGTCACCTAAAACGTGTGATGCACAGCTTCAACATTCCAATGTCCTTTAAGAACAGTGGCAGTGATGTATAGAGATGAGTGCTCCATTGATTTTTTTTGGAAATTTTTGAAAATTGGGGGTTAGGGGATATGAAGATGATGATTTTCTAAAGCTTGAAAGGGTATGAGAGCGACCCACTGTAGTGTGTCACAAAATATGCGGACTGGAAATGTTTGCACAGAAGACGAAGCATACTCAGTTCTGAGGTGGTACGAGTGACCAATGGTGAATTGTCAATTGTTATAATTGTATGCATAAGATTTATAAGTTAAGATGGCCAGATGGTTAATTGCAAGGATATATTTATATGATATACATGCACAGATGCACTTATTAAATAACTTGTGACAATCAAATTGCAGGATCTGAAATGACGAGGAGAGATACCGCCTGCAAGTGGAGAACCTGAAATGACGTAGAGAGATACAGTTTCTGGTTCATGGCATTGTTACTTTGTAGAATGCATTCGATCGTATGTGTTGGTACTTGTATTGAAGGTGGTACGTGTTGGCACTTATGATATGTAGAATATTTGAATTATACTTTTAAATTATGTATTTGATCGTGTGTGTTATATTTGAAGAATTGATATGGTATATAGAATATATTGGGTGTGTTTCTTCTATGTACGAAACTGGTATTGCAAAATTTAAAATTAAAGCATTGTATTTGCCTTCTTTTACTGCTGCATTTGCTTTTTTCCTGATGTTGTATTTCAAAATAATGGTGTTGCATTTCATAATACAGTGGTGTTGTATTACATAAAATAGTAGTAATTCAACATGGCACGTAGACCCCACAGCTGATGTGGCGTGTGACACGTGGGCAGCTGACGTGTCGTGTGACATGCAGTTAGCTGACGTGGCCCCGCTATCGTGACCTGGTAGCCAGGCTTTAACTAATGCTCAAGCAACACTGAATATTGTTGCATTACATGCAAATAGTGTTGCATTATATCTATAATGCAACACTTTCTTTCCGTGGCAGTAGATGTGCAAAAGCGTTGCCTTAGAGGACTAATGCAGCGGTCGTGGATGCCACGCCCTTCCGGTGCTGCCTATTTGAAAAAAAGGGAAAATGCAACGCTTTTTCGATCTAAGGCCACATAAAACTTGTGTCGAATTTTCCCACTTTTATAGTAGTGACTCCAACGTGAATGCTTCCCAATGAGTTTCTGCAAAAGCCACCCCTCTTTGCACTTTATTAGTGAACTCTGACAAGGTCACCGCCCACCAACAAAGTGTTGGAAGCATTCAAATAATAAGGTAGACATCATGCAACCAACTCGTATCTCTTCATATTAAAAGAATACCACATCATCTCTTGACTTTAACCAAGTCACTCTCTTCCCCATAGTGCCGCCATGTGGAACCTATCACTTCATCAAGTGAATCAAGTTCGAGCAATGCTCGAACTTAGTAGCTGGTAATGCCTTCGTAAACATGTCCATTGCATTGTCACTTGTGTGAATCTTCTGAAGACGAACTAACTTATCCTCATTCATAGAGATAAGGAAAGACTCTCTTACCTCTATTTGCTTTGATCTAGAACTGAATGCCAGATTTTCAGCTAAATGAATTGCACTCTGACTGTAACACCCCACCTCCGCTAGGGTCACTCACAAGGGAATGCACTAGGTTTGGTGAAGCATTATCGAGGTAAACATGCATAGAAATATTACAAGACAGAACATATATATATATATATATATATATATATATATATATATAACAGCGGAAGTAAAACAATTTTCATTACCTTATAAAATAAGGTCTAAAGCCTTTTACATCAGAATACATCAAAACCTGTCTTGCAATAGTAAAGAAGCATAACCATTTCATAAATTATTCCCCAAGTAAAACAGTAAAGTAGCCATAGCCAAGAAAAGTCCAAGCCATGCGTGATGCCCTTCAATTAGAAGAAGTCTGAACTAGATAACAGTGTTTCCTCCCTGAAAACCTGGGGAGGGGGGGGGGAACGGAAGACAAGAGGCGAAAGAAAACGGGGTCAGTCATAAAGACTGGTAAGTCCTATCTACTTCCAGTATAAAAACAGGTAAGGGTAACATGACATGCATAAACTGAAAGTAAACATAAGGATGACTGCAAGATAGATAAACTAAAACAGGCTGAACTACTGTAGCGAGGTAAACTAGGATATCATGATAAACTACGGTGTCATGATAAGTCAAGGTATCACATCGTCCGGTTTCTATCAAGTATAATATCCCAAGGTATCTATCCTGTATAACATCCCACGGTATCTATCATGTATATTTCTCATGGTCCTAACATGTATAATTGCTCTGCACCTCTCGTACTAGTATCCCAACCCGCGTCATGTGTTAACCATGAATGTCCCTTACCCAATGTCATGTAATGGTCCATGTCAACCTAATATATATATATGTAGGTTTTCCCCAACTCGTATGTTTCTTTCCATGTATAAGTTCAGTCCTTTGCCGTAGGCCATACGGGCTTTCCCATGTAAACGTTTTATCCTTGATGTTATTTTGGACTGCTACCCTTGATCTAGTTATGTTTCTTTACCATGAACTATCGTGCGTTCACTTAGGATTTATGCCGCCTAGGACCACTAGGGATTATGCTACCTAATGAACGTTTCCGTGTCTCGGTTTGGGTTCAGCCACCTAGGACCACTAGGGATTATGCCACCCGTCAACCGCGCCCTTTATTCCACGTATGTATCGTGAATCGTTTTCCATGTCTAGACGCACATGTTCCTCAATGTGCCATCCGAGTTCCGTGCCAGGGCAAATCAAGAAATACGGAACTCGGTCGGGAGCTTTAAGTCGTCTGCAGATGCAGATATCAAGGTCTGTTTTTATACCCGTGGCTATGGTCCCACGTGACCCCTCCCTTAACTACTGAAAGGAAACCCAAGAAAAATCATGTATGAGAACTACACTACGGCCCATCGATGCCCATTTCCAGATAGCCAACCTCACCCATAACTCGATAGCTAGTATATGGTCTTTTGGGAGTTCCCTGCCTTTCCGTACGTACACGATTGACTAAAGATGGTAGGTAGTCGGCGACATGCTATCCCGGGGCAAAATCAAGTATCGTCGACTCCACGCTAATCCATCCCAGTCTTTAGGTCGCTCGCATAGCAACCAAGGCATACTCTTGGCTGTTCTACCGCAGAACTTAACCCCTGTGAGGCCGGGTTTCATGGACCACTCGCCACCTCACAGAGGGATACCAAGAGTACCCTCACGTTCCCCGAAGCTTTCGCTTCGTCACCCAGTTCGCTGGAGCTTTTATCCAAGTCAGATAACTTGCTCCTCCTCGTATACTAAGCGATGACCTACCGTACCAGGTTACTCATCTCTTTATGACCTAGTCCATGTCCTTAGCTAAGAATTATTACTTAGTTACCGTTAACTAAGGTTTACCACTTAGCCCCTCTTTCCACTATCCTTGTTAACTACGATTTCCAACCTAGTCCCCTGAGCTAGGGTTTTGTCAAATGGGTTAAGTGTTGTTATCCAAGTTCATGACTTAACCCGCCTACGAATCATGTCAAGATTGGCTAAGTACTCAAGTTCAAGGCTTAGCCCTACAGGTTGGTTAAGTGTACCAAGAAGTTCATGACTTAACCTTATCAAGTCAAATTGGTTAAGTATTTATTTGTCTTAACCCTATCAGATTATCATGTTAGATTGATTAAGCATAGATTATCTTAATCCCATCAGATTATCGAGTCGGATTGGTTAAGTATGGGTTAGCTTAACCCCATCCACTAATCCTATTTCCATGGTTAAGCCTACTTTTAAAAGGTCTTGTGACTTAACCCTATCAGGTCCACCTATTAGATTGGTTAAGTGTAGGTTACTTAACCTCATCAAATCATCACGTATAATTGGTTAAGTATAAGTTACCTAACCGCATTAAATTATCATACTAAATTAGTTAAGTATTGGTTACTTAACCCCATTGAATTACCAAGTTTAGATTGGTTAAGTGTTTAACTTAACCCCCTCGAATTCCCGTGTTTAGATTAGTTAAGTATAGGTTACTTAACCCCATCTAATTACCGTGTTTAGATTAGTTAAGCCTTAATTACTTAACCTCATCTAATTTCCGTGTTTAGATTAGTTAAGCCTTAATTACTTAACCCCATCTAATTTCCGTGTTTAGATTAGTTAAGCCTTAATTACTTAACCCCATCTAATTACCAAGTCGGATAGTTAAGTGTAAATTACTTAACCCCATCCCCTAATCATCTTGTATGGTTAAGTGTCATTAAGAAATCAAACCCGGTCCCACTTAACCTACTCATTCGTGTCATATCGGTTAAGTGTCATTAATCAAATTTACTTAACCTTATCATGTGGCATTAATTTAATTAATGCCCTCTCAACCTCTCACATTAGACCTTGTTGTGGTTACTAGTTAAGCCGGGCGGGTCCGGGTAGTTTTACACCACAACCTAGTCTAACCTCGGGTCTTAAGCGCGACATGACCAACTTCTCACATTGGATCCTATTGTTTGTAGCCACTAGTTAAGCCGGGCGGGTCCGGGTAGATTTATGCTACAAACTCAACCCAACCTCGAGTTGGCCACTTTCATGTTTGGTCTAGTGTCTTTTTTTTACACTTACAACCCACCCATGTCTAGTTCAAGTTCCATGTTTTCCCACGTGTCATGACTACCTTTAAATGTATCATGAATGCCATGTTCTCATGTAAGCCCCATGTCAAGTTTTTCGTGTCATACCCACGTTTTTCCTAAGCTACCCAAACGTATTTCCAACCCAAGTGGAAGCGAGTCACATAGTAGGGTATTATGCCAACATATTTGCCACAAACATGCATAGTATCATAAGGAAATTTGGCCACAAACATGCATAGTATCATAAGGGAATTTGGCCACAAGCATGCATAGTTTAATAAGAGGATTTGGCCACAAACATGCATAGTGTCATAAGGGAATTTGGCCACAAACATGCATAGTGTCATAAGGAATTTTGCCACAAACATGCATGATACATAAGGGGTTTGGGTTCATTTACATGCATAAGCCCCAAAGCCAAGTCTTTGCCAATGTTTTCACAAGTCAAGTGGTTCCCAAAGGTTCATGCTAACATCCCATGGATAAAGATTCAAACTTGCAAGTTATACTCGGTTAAACATAACATAAGTGGCATGATTAAGTCGCTAAAACATAACCCAAAGTCATATGTTCATGATAAAGGGGCAAACTAGGTTTACATGGGTTAACATACTCATGTTACATCTCATTTTATCCCATGTCACATTAGAAACACCGTTAGAATCTACAAGTAGCTAGAACTTACATAGCGAGGCTTAGGAAAGGATCATGCATCATTTTGACGAAGAAAGGTGGCTCCTTTGTCAAAGAACCGTCATGAAACTCGCATAGCAACGTTGATTTGGCCTCTATTTGGTGTAGCAAGCTTGCACCTTTTGATTTGAACTCAATTTGAATGCATAGTCTCTAGGAATTGGAGATGGAGGCCATGATCAATGAAGATTTGGGCAGCACTTCGTGGCATGAGTGAATTATGAGGGGTTTAGGGTAGGCTTAGGGTCTTTTTATAGAGATTAGGAGTAGTTTAGGCCGTTAGATTAACCCTAGGATAGATCCAAGCCCTCAAAAATCGTCACAAGCCTCCAAAACCGAGCCAAACAGCAAAACAGGTGCACCAGGCTGCCTGGGTCCGACCAGGCAGGTCGACCCCCAGGTCGACTTCCCAATCGACCTGGGGCAGGGGGGGGGTCGACTCCCCAGTCGACCTCCCCTGGTCTTCTGGAAATTTTCCCGCCTCTTCTGAATTCTGAAATTTGAATCTGTTTTCGTTTTCGAATTTTTCGTGAAACTTCCGAAGGCCATATCTCGGCCATACGGACTCCGATTTACGAAATTTCGGACTCTATTTCGCGTATTTTTCCGAGACGAACGCAATGGCGCAACCCGTTTTATCTGATTCAGATTTTGTAATTTAATTCTGCCTTGATTCTTGATTTAACATGTTGTTAAATTTCGGGTTGTTACATTCTCCCCTCCTTTAAGGATTTCGTCCCCGAAATCTCCAAGTTTGGAAGAACATATCATACCATCCATCATTCATCTACTCAAAACATCATCCACATGCAACCATTGTCCTTAGACGATTTCTAATGCCATATGAACATATGCAGAACGTGTGTGTATATGCTCCTTAGCTAATGCTAATGATCAGGCCTGAATGATCTTTCTAATGCAAAATATGTTTAGTGCCATGAGTCCAACATGTATGCAAATAGTCCTAGTCATATAAGTACTATATGCGTGCACAAACATTCATCCATATGCAACATCCGCATGATAACACATTCAAATTTCATCCATAAACAAGTATAAATACTCGTGCATATGCAACATGAAACGTGACCGCGTCAATCTAGTATCTAATGTGTATTCGCGCATCCACAAGCAACAACTTGCAACCATTTGCAACCATATCAATCATAACATGTTTCAAATACATGTTTACATCCATATAGTTCTATCTAAGGTTCCCAAGATAAGATCGAGGAGATAAACAAGACAAACTCCTTACGGGGTTTGTAACAGAAACAGGACCGAGAGGATATCCACCAAAAGATAACATGCGAGCAAGCTCTACAGGAAAAACCAGGGATCATGGATACACCCCTTAAACAGAGGTACGATGCACGTGTCTAGCCTTACGTCTTCTAAGTCGCGTTCCCTTGAGCTTGATTCCTCGGTGCCTTGACCGCCTCTTTAACTCCATGATTTCGTAGCTCCTTGATTCCTATTTCCAAGATATGAGTTAGAACTCATTTCATTGTCGCCTCTTATTCCACTTTCACTTATCCTTTCCCTAGTATACTTTGCTCAAACGTGTCCACTTACTCATGCAAGCTCTCCAAAATTCACTAGGGAATTCTGGATCTCGTTTTCCGATGCCAATCCATGTTGCCAAGAGTACTTACTAGGGTGATTCCCATAACTCATGCATAAGCGAAACGAACCATCCGCCTTAGCGGCGAATTCTATTCGAACGGATTACCAACAACTGCATCCCGAGATTCTAGGTAACTAACCATGACAGATCCCAAAAGGTTACACGAGACTTCGAGGGTATCACCAAGGTGAGTCGAGAGTCTAACTACCCTCTTTCCTAAAACCGAGAATGGCACCCCTTATTGGGTGACCATTTTATCCCTAGAATCCATCCGTAGCTGAGACATGTCATTCTCAAATCCAAACAAGTCATGAAGAAATGGACCAACTCTCCAACCAGATTTTTGGGACAAAAACTGGGATCCTCTACCATGCTAGTACTAAGGTGCAGAGACTCAACTATCCAAGCAGACTTAAATGATACGATGATCAAGCCAAAGTCTGGATGGGATGATAGAAAAGAACGACTAAATCTTTACCAGAAACGGTACCATTTCTTTTAGGTACCCTAGAAATGGGAGCGTACGATTGCCCTCTCCGATGATCTTGTCCTTGTCCTCCTTGATGGACTAAGCCATACCAACAGTTGCTTATCCTTAAGCTCGCGTCCTTTATCCTTGCTCTTATTATCTTTCTTTGTACCACGACAACAGGTCTCTCGAGAACCACCTCCATCGTACGGGAAACACCTACGTGGCCAGACAAAGATTGGTCACAGTTAGAACTACTGTGACCACAGATGGAGGGAAGAAAGGGAAGGAGATTCAATCAAGGAGTCAAAGGATAGTGCTAATGGATTTTCGGGAATAGCCTTTTAAAAAAAACTTTTCTTGAAAAAATGCTTCTTTGTAAAACGGTTTTTCAAATAGTTTTCAGAAGGTTTTAAAAACTTTTGCCCAATCTGGTAACCTTCTGCTCTGATACCAAATGTAACACCCCACCTCCGCTAGGGTCACTCACAAGGGAATGCACTAGGTTTGGTGAAGCATTATCGAGGTAAACATGCACAGAAATATTACAAGACATAACATATATATATAAAACAGCGGAAGTAAAACAATTTTCATTACCTTATAAAATAAGGTCTAAAGCCTTTTACATCAGAATACATCAAAACCTGTCTTGCAATAGTAAAGAAGCATAAACCATTTCATAAATTATTCCCCAAGTAAAACAGTAAAGTAGCCATAGCCAAGAAAAGTCCAAGCCATGTGTGATGCCCTTCAAGTAGAAGAAGTCCGAACTAGATAACAGTGTTTCCTCCCTGAAAACCTGGGGGGGGGGGGGGGAACGGAAGACAAGAGGCGAAAGAAAACGGGGTCTGTCATAAAGACTGGTAAGTCCTATCTACTTCCAGTATAAAAACAGGTAAGGGTAACATGACATGCATAAACTGAAAGTAAACATAAGGATGACTGCAAGATAAATAAACTAAAACAGGCTGAACTACTGTAGCGAGGTAAACTAGGATATCATGATAAACTACGGTGTCATGATAAGTCAAGGTATCACATCGTCCGGTTTCTATCAAGTATAATATCCCAAGGTATCTATCCTGTATAACATCCCACGGCATCTATCATGTATATTTCTCATGGTCCTAACATGTATAATTGCTCTGCACCTCTCGTACTAGTATCCCAACCCGCGTCATGTGTTAACCATGAATGTCCCTTACCTAATGTCATGTAATGGTCCATGTCAACCTAATATATATATATATATATATGTAGGTTTTCCCCAACTCGTATGTTTCTTTCCATGTATAAGTTCAGTCCTTTGCCGTAGGCCATGCGGGCTTTCCCATGTAAACGTTTTATCCTTGTGGTTATTTTGGACTGCTACCCTTGATCTAGTTATGTCTCCTTACCATGAACTATCGCGCGTTCACTTAGGATTTATGCCGCCTAGGACCACTAGGGATTATGCTACCTAATGAACGTTTCCGTGTCTCGGTTTGGGTTCAGCCACCTAGGACCACTAGGGATTATGCCACCCGTCAACCGCGCCCTTTATTCCACGTATGTATCGTGAATCGTTTTCCATGTCTAGACGCACATGTTCCTCAATGTGCCATCCGAGTTCCGTGCCAGGGCAAATCAAGAAATACGGAACTCGGTCGAGAGCTTTAAGTCGTCTGCAGTTGCAGATATCAAGATCTGTTTTTATACCCGTGGCTATGGTCCCACGTGACCCCTCCCTCAACTACTGAAAGGCAACCCAAGAAAAATCATGTATGAGAACTACACTACGGCCCATCGATGCCCATTTCCAGATAGCCAACCTCACCCATAACTCGATAGCTAGTATATGGTCTTTTGGGAGTTCCCTGCCTTTCCGTGCGTACACGATTGACTAAAGATGGTAGGTAGTCGGCGACATGCTATCCCGGGGAAAAATCAAGTATCGTCGACTCCACGCCAATCCATCCCAGTCTTTAGGTCGCTCGCATAGCAACCAAGGCATACTCTTGGCTCTTCTACCACAGACCTTAACCCCTGTGAGGCCGGGTTTCATGGACCACTCGCCACCTCACAGAGGGATACCAAGAGTACCCTCACGTTCCCCGAAGCTTTCGCTTCGTCACCCAGTTCGCTGGAGCTTTTATCCAAGTCAGATAACTTGCTCCTCCTCGTATACTAAGCGATGACCTACCGTACCAGGTTACTCATCTCTTTATGAATTAGTCCATGTCCTTAGCTAAGAATTATTACTTAGTTACCGTTAACTAAGGTTTACCACTTAGCCCCTCTTTCCACTATCCTTGTTAACTACGATTTCCAACCTAGTCCCCTGAGCTAGGGTTTTGTCAAATGGGTTAAGTGTTGTTATCCAAGTTCATGACTTAACCCGCCTACGAATCATGTCAAGATTGGTTAAGTACTCAAGTTCAAGGCTTAGCCCTACAGGTTGGTTAAGTGTACCAAGAAGTTCATGACTTAACCTTATCAAGTCAAATTGGTTAAGTATTTATTTGTCTTAACCCTATCAGATTATCATGTTAGATTTATTAAGCATAGATTATCTTAATCCCATCAGATTATCGAGTCGGATTGGTTAAGTATGGGTTAGCTTAACCCCATCCACTAATCCTATTTCCATGGTTAAGCCTACTTTTAAAAGGTCTTGTGACTTAACCCTATCAGGTCCACCTATTAGATTGGTTAAGTGTAGGTTACTTAACCTCATCAAATCATCACGTATAATTGGTTAAGTATAAGTTACTTAACCCCATTAAATTATCATACTAAATCAGTTAAGTATTGGTTAATTAACCCTATTGAATTACCAAGTTTAGATTGGTTAAGTGTTTAACTTAACCCCCTCGAATTCCCGTGTTTAGATTAGTTAAGTATAGGTTACTTAACCCCATCTAATTACCGTGTTTAGATTAGTTAAGCCTTAATTACTTAACCCCATCTAATTTCCGTGTTTAGATTAGTTAAGCCTTAATTACTTAACCCCATCTAATTTCCGTGTTTAGATTAGTTAAGCCTTAATTACTTAACCCCATCTAAGTACGAAGTCGGATTAGTTAAGTGTAAATTACTTAACCCCATCCCCTAATCATCTTGTATGGTTAAGTGTCATTAAGAAATCAAACCCGACCCACTTAACCTACTCATTCGTGTCATATCGGTTAAGTGTCATTAATCAAATTTAATTAACCTTATCATGTGGCATTAATTTAATTAATGCACTCTCAACCTCTCACATTAGACCTTGTTGTGGTTACTAGTTAAGCCGGGCGGGTCCGGGTAGTTTTACACCACAACCTAGTCTAACCTCGGGTCTTAAGCGCGACATGACCAACTTCTCACATTGGATCCTATTGTTTGTAGCCACTAGTTAAGCCGGGCGGGTCCGGGTAGATTTATGCTACAAACTCAACCCAACCTCGAGTTGACCACTTTCATGTTTGGTCTAGTGTCTTTTTTTTACACTTACAACCCACCCATGTCTAGTTCAAGTTCCATGTTTTCCCACGTGTCATGACCACCTTTAAATGTATCATGAATGCCATGTTCTCATGTAAGCCCCATGTCAAGTTTTTCGTGTCATACCCACGTTTTTCCTAAGCTACCCAAACGTATTTCAAACCCAAGTGGAAGCGAGTCACATAGTAGGGTATTATGCCAACATATTTGCCACAAACATGCATAGTATCATAAGGAAATTTGGCCATAAACATGCATAGTATCATAAGGGAATTTGGCCACAAGCATGCATAGTTTAATAAGAGGATTTGGCCACAAACATGCATAGTGTCATAAGGGAATTTGGCCACGAACATGCATAGTGTCATAAGGAAATTTGGCCACAAACATGCATGATACATAAGGGGTTTGGGTTCATTTACATGCATAAGCCCCAAAGCCAAGTCTTTGCCAATGTTTTCACAAGTCAAGTGGTTCCCAAAGGTTCATGCTAACATCCCATGGATAAAGATTCAAACTTGCAAGTTATACTAGGTTAAACATAACATAAGTGGCATGATTAAGTCGCTAAAACATAACCCAAAGTCATATGTTCATGATAAAGGGGCAAACTAGGTTTACATGGGTTAACATACTCATGTTACATCTCATTTTATCCCATGTCACATTAGAACCACCGTTAGAATCTACAAGTAGCTAGAACTTACATAGCGAGGCTTAGGAAAGGATCATGCATCATTTTGACGAAGAAAGGTGGCTCCTTTGTCGAAGAACCGTCATGAAACTCGCATAGCAACGTTGATTTGGCCTCTATTTGGTGTAGCAAGCTTGCACCTTTTGATTTGAACTCAATTTGAATGCATAGTCTCTAGGAATTGGAGATGGAGGCCATGATCAATGAAGATTTGGGCAGCACTTCGTGGCATAAGTGAATTATGAGGGGTTTAGGGTAGGGTTAGGGTCTTTTTATAGAGATTAGGAGTAGCTTAGGCCGTTAGATTAACCCTAGGATAGATCCAAGTCCTCAAAAATCGTCACAAGCCTCCAAAACCGAGCCAAACAGCAAAACAGGTGCACCAGGCTGCCTGGGTCCGACCAGGCAGGTCGACCCTGGGGTCGACTCCCCAGTCGACCTGGGGCAGGGGGGGTCGACCTCCCCTGGTCTGGCAGGAAATTTTCCCGCCTCTTCTGAATTCTGAAATTTGAATCTGTTTTCGTTTTCGAATTTTTCGTGAAACTTCCGAAGGCCATATCTCGGCCATACGGACTCCGATTTATGAAATTTCGGACTCTATTTCGCGTATTTTTCCGAGATGAACGCAATGGCGCAACCCGTTTTATCTGATTCAGATTTTATAATTTAATTCTTCCTTGATTCTTGATTTAACATGTTGTTAAATTTCGGGTTGTTACACTGACTGTCACAATTAACCAAACAAGCATCTTGTGTGAAGCGCAAATCACACAATAACTTCTTCAAATAAAGTGCCTCCTAAGCTGCCTCAACTGCAGCTATCAACTCTGCCTTTGTAGTAGACAAAGCAACAATTGTCTGCAACCTCGCTCTCCAATTAATAGTTGTTCCTCCAGGAGTGAACACATAGCTGAGGTTGACTTCCTTCTATCTCTATCTCCAGCATAGTCTGAGTCACAAAATCCGACCAAGTTGAAATCCTTATTTCTGCCGCAAAAAACAATCCATTATCTGATGTTTCTCTAAGATATCTAAAAATGTACTTCACTGCCTCCCACTGCGATTTTCCCGGATTTGCCGTATATCTACTAACTAATCCAACAGCTTGAGCAATATCTGGTCTAGTGCACACCATAGCATACATCAAGCTAGCTACTGCACTTGGATAAGGAACCTTTTTCATATAGGCCTTGTCCTTTTCTGAGATCGGAGAGCCCTGGTTAGAAAGCTGTATATGCAAATGCATGGGTGTACTGATAGTCGTTGCTTCATCCATGCTAAACCGAGCAAGCACCTTTTGAATATATTCCTTCTGAGTAAACGTCAAATGTCCAACCTTTCTATCTCATTGGATTTCCATCACCAAAATTTTCTTTGCTTCTCCAAGATTTTTCATATCGAATTCCGCTTTTAATTTCAACATCAACTCATCAATTTCAGCTTTATCCTTGGAAGCAATCAACATATCATCTACATACAAAAGCAAATACACCCAATTATTATTCTTTAAATGCTTGAAATAAACACATGCATCTTTAGTATTACGGTTAAAAACAAATACACCCAATTTTATTGCAGTTATTACATTTGAACTTGTAAAGTCCCTTTACTGGATCACCTTGTAATAGTACATCATTAGTTAGTATATTTTTAACTAAACAGTATTTAGGAAAGAATTCGAAATAAATGTTGTTGTCTCTAGCAAATTAAGAGACATATATCAAATTCTTCTTGATTTTTGGTACCCTCAATAAATTATGTAAAAATAGTTGTTGTTTGCCATTAATACTAACCTTACCAATGTGAGAGATATTTATACACATACCATTTCTCATTGAAATTGTCTGATTACCTTTATATTCTATGTTGCGGAGGTTGAGATTTTCCAGGTTGTTGGTTATATGATTGGTAGCACCAGTCCGGATACAACTTTTCATCGCTGATGTGCTCGGCTCTAGCACATTCAGTCTCATTTCTTGTAGATTTTGACTTAGTTGTTTCATTCTGAGCTTGAGCCATATTGGCAGATGGGTTTGATCCTTTTTTATTATTTGGATTTTGATTGACGGCATAGTTGGCATTAAATGTGAAGAAACATCTTGGAGCTGTGTGACCGACTTTTTCGTAGATCTGACACTTTGGCCTGTTATTATTATTGGTCCATCTGCCCCTGCCTCTGCCTCCGGTAGGCGGACCCCCTCTTTGGAAGGTTTGATCTATCTTATTACTTTGATTTTTGTTTTTAACACTGCTGTTAGCATAATTCACGCTATAATCATTTTCTTGAACCTTTTTGCTTTCAATTCTGGCGTCGTGAGAGAGTTAGATTGCATGCACATCATCTATAGATGAAAATTGTTTTTGAGATGCTATTAGGGCTTCTACAGCCTCATATTCCTCGCTAAGTCCATTTAATATGATAAGAATTTGTTCTGAATCTGGAACTTTATTTCTTGCAGCATCTAACATGTCACACATTGATTTGATCTTGGCAACATATTCCCTCATAGTTACTCCTTTTCTAATTTTTTGGAGTTGTCTTTTGTAGAACATTACCTTAGCGTAAGATTTATTATTGAATGACTTTTCAACAGTCTGCCAAATATCATTAGCAAATTTACGTCCAATAACATGTGGCAGGAGATTCTGACCAATTGATGATAGTAACCATGAGCTAATCAATCTGTCTTGTCTGAAGCACTTGTTGTAATCTTCATTGGTTACAATATTGTTTCCCTGGTTAGTAACAAACTTTTGAGCAATGGAAATTGTTCCTTTCAGATATCCTTCATGGCCGTAGCCTTCTATTGTTGTTTCTATCTGTAGTTTCCATAACAGATAGCTGTTTTCTTCTAATTGCACGGTGATTAATTGTGACTTTGGACTAATTGCTGACATTATCAGGTTATCTGTGGTAGCGTCAGGATTAGTTGAGCCAACTGAGGGTTGAGATGATGTAGAAGTTATAACGTTGTTGGCCATGGTACAAAGATGGGAAAAGAAATGCAAGAGATCCAGAAATACTGGCATGAGGATAAAAGAAATCGAAAGAGCTGCAACTGCTGCAATCAGGAATCTCTGAAATGATGAAGAAGACTCAGATCTGAGTTCCTAGGTATGGTACAGTTGAGTTTTGAGACTTCTTGAAATCTTTGAACGGTTTTCTTGAATATTTATTTCAAAATGTTCAAGTTTCTATCAAGTTGCAGCCACAGTCAATGTACAGGCGAGGCACAATTGATTGATGCAGTCGTGTGTTTATTGTTCTGGCACGACACTGTTAGAATTCTTGAACAATCTTCTCTAGTGATGAAAACAAACTGACGAGAAGATACTCAACTCAAATGATGATGAGAAGACTGATGTTGATCAGATACTCTCACAAATGGGATCAAGAATGCCGCTAGGCTTGAAGAGCTCTGATACCAAGATAGAGATTGAAGAAATTGCACGATGAAGCTTTCAGTTGAAATGTAAAATGAATGAAGTGTTGTATTAAACTGAACTGAATGTACAGGTGATAGCCACTATATTTATATCCTAGTGCTTTACAGTTACAAGGTAAGCGTGTAAATAAGACATTGGGCTAGGCCCATTACAGGCTGAATAATATAATACAATTGATATATTGAGTTGTGCATATGTGTTGAGCCAAGCAGACCACCGCTTCATTTGATAATTTCCCCGCTGGTTCGTTTCTTACTTGTTTTCGGTTGCTCATGAGATCCTCTTATGCTTATTTGTCTGCTGGTCTCTTCTTCTCTGGCTGGTTAGTTGAAAAGATTCAAATCTGGTAATTCTTCCAATTTTGGGTTCATTTTGGCTAATGATTTTCTGTATTATCAATAGATACTTTAAGTATTTCCAGTGAACCCTAATTACTAGTTGTCTCAAATGCTTTAACAATTTGGTTTTAATCTGGATCTCCAGTGATCTTGGTAATTGAATGTATAGTATGATACATCAATTTTTATGTCATGTGCATGGTTATTAATGAGACACGACCAAAAAAATAATATGTATAGCCAGATGTGCTCCATCGTTTAACAAGTTCATCCGTAGGTTCCTACAGTTTATGAAACTGGCCAAGACGTAGTTGCGCAGAAATATTTATGCATTCTTGAAAAGGTTATATATCTTTTTTTATCGATATCTAAACTGCAAGCCTAACAATCAGTAGACCCACAACCTTTACGGCTTCAAACATAGAAAATGACCACTTCTCTTATATACCTAGATCATACTGAAGGGTTGCAAATTCATGACTGATACTTGGAAAAAACCGAGCTACTTCAAAGATGACCTTTCGTCATGCGTCGATCGCTTGGTTTTGCGCAGGGCTAATTATCTAGACATAAGTTTGATCTCTATTTACCCTTTAACGGGAAAATTTCACAATCTTAGCCGATCAAACCAGTCTTTGGTCATATAAAAGATCCCATCTTAGTGTATCATGCAAACCAGACAAATAAATTATGTATCTGAAATAAAGACTGGGCCATATGCTGTAGCTGTATTTGAATATTCACAGAATAAATATCATTGGTATAATAGTTGGGCATTACTTAATTATATACGAAGTGTAACAACTTAGTGCAACAGCCGGCGAGGAAACCAGAAATTTTGTTTGCGTCAGGTAGAGTTGTATGCATAGTCAAATACATAGCTATAAAATATTGAACCGTGGTGCTTTAGTCTAGTACATTAAGCTTGACAAGTTGAATAATATCAATAATTTTTTAAAATTACACATAAAATATATAACTCAAGTATATAGAAACTAGAAAATAATCTATTTAAGTGGTGCTTTACGAACTTCATGGAAATTAGGTTGATCTAAATGAGGATTTGATGACGATGTTCCAATATTATCAGGCGTTTTTGTGTAAAATGGAAATGAATTTTTTAGTCTCTTCGACATAGCTTCAAAATTGAACAATTCTTTTCGTTAAACATTTTCTTAATCTGTAATCAAACGAAAAACACATAAAATGCAATGTGAAATAAATGAACTCAATTGCATCAATCAATTTTTACAAGCAGGGGGATCATTGTCTAACTTACCAATAATTTAGGAAAAGTAACTTAATAATAAAAGAGACAGTCCTTCTACAGTTTAATTCAACAAATCAATTAGACCAAAATAACTCATCAAAATGTAAGTAGGGAATAGTTGATAAGATTTACAAGATAAGTAACTGCAACAGCTCATAAAAAATAAGAAATTTATATTCAATTGGTTATGATAGTGGAATAATTGACCATCTTATTGAGACATTGAATTTTAGATACACTCATCATTTCTTTGCATTTTTCTTTCCGTATTTGGTTTTTTTTTTTTGGGAGGGGGGAGTCCAACTGAAAGACATTTTGTTTGTGTTTTTTAATGCTTTTTCTTTTGGATTTCTGTTGAAATCTTGGGTGGGACAACTTCCCACCCCACCCTACATATGGACTCGTCACCGGAGACAGCAGCAAGAAGTTGCAAGGAAAAACAAATGCGATCACATGGAAGTTCCGAATCTATCTGTTTGTCTTCAATAATTGCTCATTCCTACGACTCAGAATGAGCAATTTCAATAAGGATGCATACATGTATACTACTTTGTTCACAACTATAACGTAAGTCGTTGTTCACTAAGCGGATTCTAATATGATGGAGCTATTGTAATATGATGCAACTAAAAGAGACAAGAATAAACTCACAATATTGAAGCATATACAGTGACTACATCAAATTTTGCATGATATAACTAGCTATATTATCTTAAACCTCGTCCATCTCTTGCTGGCTATAAGAATCAACTTCTATAAAATCCTGCAATTAAAAGATATTTTTTTTATAAAAAATAATAATCATACAATTACTTAATATAAAATATGAAGGGAAAGGATAAAACTAAGAAAATGATACCTCATGTAACTCGATAATTTGACGGTGGTTTTTTATTATATCATGCATATACCACATCACATAATATCCAGAATTCGTTGATCCTATTCCTAGTTGTTGATGATAAAGAGTTGAAGAGAAGGATTACTTTTCCATTCATAAATCACAAATATATAAAGTTAAAGAAAGTCATACACACTGCAACAACTATGGAATAATATCATTAATGATCTTTATTCTATTATGGCATACCATTTATACATAATGCTCTAGTTATGGAATAATATCACTAACGATATTTAATCATATCATTAATGATATTTATTTTATTACAGCATACCATATATGCAGAGATTGACATAGATTATGTCAATCCTTATCACGCCCCCTCAAAACGGACGACCAAGATGAAAGACCGATTTTGCTAACCAATGTTGTGACGGAGGTACGTGGTAGTGGCTTGGTGAGGGCATCCGCAAGCTGGTCATTAGTGGAGATGTAAGAGACCCTCAAATTTTCACTTTGCATATTTTCTCTGACAAAATGCTAATCCAATCCCATATGCTTCATTTTAGAATGAAAAATCGAATTAGTACTCACATATATAGTTCCAGCATTATCACAATAGTTGACTGGCACGAGAGTGAGGTTATGACCAAGCTCCTTGAATAAATTTCCTACCCAAAGAATTTTGGCAGTAGCATTTGCCACTGCCCTGTACTCAGCCTTAGTAGATGATCTAGCTCTTGTACGCTGCTTCTTTGACATCCAGGAGATAGGATTCTTACCCAAATAAACTATATATGTTGTTGTAGAAATGTAGTCGTCTTTGTCACGAGCCCGATCTGCATCAGAATAAGCATGGAGAGTGAGAGGTGAATCTTTGTGTATAATTAAACCCATATTAGATGTATCACTTAGATATCGAAGAAGACGATGTATATATTGCATGTGTTCCTCAATTGGACGCTGCATATATTGAGTTAACTTGTTCACTGCGAATGCCACATCAGACCTTGTAAGACTTAAATATTGTAAACTTCCTATTAAAGTACGATACTCAGTAGGATCGTTGAGAAGATTTCCATGTACAATTAACGGAGGATGAGTTGCTAATGGTGTTGCAACTGGTTTTGCATCGTCCATATTAGCTTTGCATAAAATATCAGCAATATACCTCTTTTGATTCAAGAAAATACCTTTTGGATGAGGCATTACTTCCACTCCCAGGAAGTAAGACAATTCTTCAAGGTCTTTGAGTGAGAAACGTGTCGCCAAATTTTTTTTTAATCTTCCGGTGCATGAGTTGCATTACTTGTAACAATAATATCATCCACATAAACCAACAGATAAATGATGTCACCGTTTTTGTGCAATGTGAACAAGGATGAATCAGAGACCGTATTCCTGAAGTCCAACTCAATTAAATATTGTCGTAATTCTTTATACCAAGCTCCTGGAGCTTGTTTTAACCCATACAGTGTCTTGTTTAATTTACGTACATGTGTTGGATTTATATGATCTGTGTAGCCAGGAGGTTGTATGATGTATACATCTTCAGTGAGTGTACCCTATAGAAAAGCATTGTTTATGTCAAGTTGGCGTAATGACCAACCTTGACTAACCACAAGTGAGAGCACAAACTGAACCGTGACAGGTTTAACTACGGGACTAAAGGTCTCATAGTAGTCAATGCCAGCTCTTTGATTAAAACCTCTTGCAACATAGCGAGCCTTGTACTGGATAATGTTGCCATCCTTATTCTTTTTAATTCAAAAAATCCATTTGCATCCCACTACATATTGTGACATAGATGAAGGTACAAGATCCCAAGTTCCATTTTCCACCAATGCATTAATCACTTCATTCATAGCTTTATGCCAAATGGGGCTTTTTAATGCTTGGGTGATATTTTTTGGGATCTCCATTTCATGGACCTTTGCATTTAAATTCAGTTTACTAATTGGTTTCCTAATGCCATGTTGAAGTCTTGTGGTCATTTGAGGAGAATGTACATGATTGTTGGGTGTTGAGTTTGTAGATGTGGATATATCGAGGTTTGACTGAGATGAAGTAGAGGAAAGCTCAACAGTGGTATTAGAAGGTTGAGATGAGTTTGTTGCGGACATAGGAGATGAAAGGGGTGAAGTGGGGAATGAGGTAGGAGGTGTGCTGGAAGGTGAGTTCATTTGCAATGAATGCGAGGAGGAAGATTGAGTATTTGATAATATAGATAAATGTTCTCTTTGAAGTGAACATGACGAGAAACATAAACACGATTAGTGTTTAATTTGAGACAATAATATGCACTTTGAGTAGGTGAATAACCAACAAAAATACATGGTTGAGATTTGAGTTCAAGTTTGTGAGAATTGTAGCGTTTAATCCATGGGTAGCAAAGACAACCAAAACTTCGAAGCTTGGAACAATTAGGATGTTGGTCAAATAATTTAAAGTATGGTGACACATTGTTTAAAGTTGGCGTGGGAAGTCGATTAGTCAAGTAAACAGCTGTTGAGCAAGCATTTGTCCAATCGCTCCGAATAGCATTGTGTTGAGGGGTGTGGGGTGGAGTTGTGAGATGTGAAATTTCATCGATAGGCAGGTAGTTACGTAGGCTTTCATACTCACCACCATTGTCCGAGTAGAGAGTTTGAGAGGCAGTTGAAAGTATTTTTCAACTAGAGCTTTATAACAAATGAATGTATGTTTTGCATCTGATTTTCGTTTCAAATTATACAACCAAATGTATTTAGAAAAATGATCAACGAAAATAAGATAACATTTAAAATCATCATGAGAGTAAATTGGTGATGTCCAAAGATCAGAATAAACATACTCAAGTGGGTCAGTAGACACAATAGAGAAAGTAGAAAAAGGAAGTTTATGACTTTTATTGCAAGCACATGAATTACAATCTAAAGTGGAGATATTCGGAATAGGAAGTTTATTTTTGGAAACAATTTGCCTAAAAACATTATGAGACGGATGCCCTAAGCGATGATGTCAATCAAGTGAACTAGTTGTGCTTGCGTGGACTGTAGGGGTTGTGGATTTGAGCTGATAAATGCCCCCTGGAATAGAGATTCCCCCATTTTGAGATCCTTCATATGAAAAGTGGTGGAAGAAAAGACAATTAAGATATTGTTACCATGACAAAGTTAAGAAACAAAAATTATATTTTTAGACATGGCAGGAACAACCAAGACATTATTTATTTGAGTGATGATAAAGAACAAGAACCGACGTGAGTGATTTTAAGGCCTTTGTCATCACCGACGATCAATTCTTCGATTCCATCATAAGGAGCATGGAAGGATAGATTGTTCAAATCTATCGTGACGTGGTGGGAAGCACCACTATCGAGAAGCCATGTTGAAGAGGATGAAGAGGCAGAGGGATTTACGATGTTTTCTTGAGGTTTTGGTGTGAATAGGTTTGACTGAGGTTGAGAATTTGAAGGTGGAATGACATTAGGAAACTTTTGCTTAAATAAAGGACAATGAGCAACCACATGTCCTTGTTCTTGGCACCATTGACATTTGCTTAGAAAAATATAGGGCTTTGTGGGTTCACTGTCATTAAGAATCTGATAGGATGAAGTTTGGTTAATGAGAGCCATTGAAGAAGAGGAAGTTAAACTGTTTTGGATCAAGGCTATGATACCATGATAAAGAGTTGAAGAGAAGGATTACTTTTCCATTCATAAATCACAAATATATAAAGTTACAAGAAGTCATACACACTGCAACAATTATGGAATAATATCATTAATGATATTTATGGAATAATATCATTAACGATATTTATTCTATTATGGCATACCATTTATACATAATGCTCTAGTTATAGAATAATATCATTAATGATATTTAATCATATCATTAATGATATTTAATCATATCGTTAATGATATTTATTTTATTATGGCATACCATATATGCAGAGATTGACATAGATTATGTCAATCCTTATCAGTTGAGGACACTATAGCAATATTTCAAGGAAAATAAATAGTAGGTTGAAAATGAATTTGTATCTCAAACAACATACAAGTTTATCATTAACGTTGTTGTTACAAAATGGATCACCTTAACAATCTTCCGTTTCAACTTGCTGACGTATGCTTTGTAATTTTGAAGGCCCTGAATATGCAACAAATGTTAAATAATAATTATTACAATGAAATAAAAATATACTGTTCGTCAACTCTTCATGTAGATTAGACACACTGCTATTTAACTAGTTTGATATTATTACCTATCCATAGAGCCAAAAGGATATTAAAAAGCAAACAAATAAAACATACATACTTGTGACTTGATTTCCAATTTGTGTTTTTGTTCGCCCTGGGGATCAAAAACATAAACCTCATTCCTTTCTAAACGGAAAACAAGTAGTAGACAAAGTTTTCTTCCATATAAGATTATAGAAATTAAAATCAACCTCAAATTTGTAAAAGTTACTAAAAGTTTGATATTCATACCCTTCGTAGTATCGGGCTAAGAGTAGATTTTTAGATTGTGATACACGCCATGTGTTCGAGATATATGTATTTGTCGCATCTGGATTCTTCTGCACTTGGGAGAGCTTCTGGGGACACATAAACCCAATGACGTTCACTCCGAGATTATTGCAAATATGATTTAACCAACTACACGTTTTTTAAAGAATACATAAGAGCACTTAGTGCTGATTTACATATTGCAAATCATAATATTATTGCACATATGATTTAACTAGCTACACATGATTTTCAAATGTCAAGCATGATAAAAATGAATGTTATCTGAAAAGGATATGGATTTCAAATACTCATATGATGTAAATCTGTAACCATGATGCATTCAGCCATTTCATGCTAAGGATTTGGATAATCTCATCCATCATTACATGAATTTCAAAATCCTCCTCACATGTAAATATGTCTTTATTCACGTGAACTGCATTAATAACATCATCACCGGTTGGCACTTGAACTACCAGATCATGAAAATATTTGCACTCATCACTCAAAGTTTTGAAGATATCTTCATCAATGATTGCCTTACATTTTACTACCTCATTGGAGGTGTATTCACGACCTTTTCAATATTATTCAAGACACTAGCAACACATTCTTCCCCTTTATCTTTGCTCACAATAGGTGTAGCCTACACACAAAAAACTTGTAGGTTAATGCATGATCTTGTGAGTTGTTATACGCGACAAGCTAGAAATGCCAAAACTCAACCCAAAGAAATAATACTAAAGTGCACTTTTTACCGTATTATTGTCCCCTAAAAGCACAAGACTTTTAGGCCATTGAGAAAAACTACCAACCGCTTCTTCTATTATGGTGAGATATTGAGTTGGAACTGGAAGGGGGATTCCTACATAAATAGGCTCCACAACGTCAATCCCAACCTTTACATGATTGACCAAAAGTTATTTATTATGACAGTTATCTCCGGAGCTTGAAGCAGGATGTACCATACCACGACCCACTACGATAATTTCGGAATTGATATTTGCAGCTAAACGGCATTTGGTTGGTTTCTAGATTGGAAATAACAAAATAAACATTTTTCACACATATATCAAATGCATAAAAGGATATTGATTCACAAAAATAAATGTTTGAATTGCTTGCCTACAAGTCTGCAAAAGGATCCATCTCTTGAGCTTTGCATGTAGATTGTACGTTTTCAAAGTATGCTGATTGACAACTACTACGAATACCAACTGAAGGTGTGTTGTCGACCGCCATATCATCGGGCATCTTCTTACCCATCTTGTTCAAAATACTTGTCACTTTTTGTTCAACAATCGTATCTACCATGGACTCGAACCTTTGGCTCACTTTAGCCTCTATTTCTTTGGTGATAAGATGTAGCTCATCTGTCGATATTACGCCACTTGGACATTTATCTTTATTTATTTCTACCTCTCCAAATACGTCTTTGATACCATCCAACCCACCAATTCCACTAACTCGCCCTGGATGTTCTTTTTTTTCAAGAGCATGGATTAAGACGTCATCTTGTCTATTTGGAACCCATGATCCTTCGACTGCTTTTTCTCTCCAATCATTCTGTCAACAAAACATAGTTTTTATAATAATATATTGTTATGTACTGCAGGAGATTAACCAAAGGAGATAAAATAGATGAAAACTTATCATACCACTTTTTCTGCAACGATCTTAATTTTCTCATTCGAGATTATATAATCTCCATCAGCTCATTTTTTTGGATCTTGCCAAGACCCAATCAATACTTCGATCCAAAAAAGATCCGCTAGGTAATGTCATCGAGGAATTATAGCCTTCGGCTATCCATTTAGCTTTTTTCCCTATGCATCCAGCTTGTCCTAAATAATGAGGATGCTTGTTGTACATCTGATTCTTTGTAGCTTTCTCACTTAATTGCTGTTAGCAAAATGAATAGATATAGGATCATGGTTTTGCATTTATAATTTGATTTAGCTAATCATGTCTACTTGTTTGTTATGAACAAATAAGAGAATCAACAATAAGTTCAAAAACATGAAAAAAGTGTGCATAATTAAAAGGAATACCTGGAAAAAGTAGTTTGTTTACAACTTCCAAACAAGTGGAGTATAGATGATCTTATTGGCAAAAATTCCAGTTAACACTTAGTTAGAACATTTAATTAAAATATAACTATGATAGTTAAACGAGAAACGGTAATAATTAAAACAAGAGTTGCATGAATTAACCACCGTTATAACATGATTTTTTTTTTCATCACAAATAAATATTAATGGAACCAATTATGAACCTAGGAATGCCTTATAGTTGCTTCTTAATTTTCACCGGTTTCACAATTAGTTTCAAAAAATATATCCTTTATTACAAGCTTCAAATAAAATAAAATAATAAATGATAAATGATAAAAGATGCATACCTTAAATTCATCAATTTCACAATTCTTCTTAAATGCTTCCCATTGTGCTTTTGTAATACCATCATAGAACTCGTACGACTCTTTATGTTCCTCCGGAAGCTTTTTTTTCTTCGTAATCCAACCACTAACCAATTTTGTTTTGAAATCCTTCCACTGTTCCCAAATGTTTCTCAACACAAGCTTTCATTTTGTCATGAATATGAAACTCAGTCTGTAATAATTAGAAAAATGATATGAACAAAACAAAAAGAAAACATTGAATTGAAACAAAATGAAAAGGTTGGAAAATATATTCTGTTATGAGCTAACATCACATGATAAAATCATAATTGGCTAGCATTCATAAAACTTTGGTATTCATAAAATATATCTTGAGTATTGCACTGCACATATTAGAAAATATACACACATATATCTCAATATCTCCCTTAAATATCTATCATCATTTCCTGCATTTGCTATGTCTATGAGTAGTTGTAACTTATAAATTGCACTGTATTGATGTAGAATACATTTATAAATGATGAAAGAAAAATCAAAGACTGGTTCCTGTTTTATCTCAATCCTCTTTAATAATGTTAATCTAGCAGACTGCACATATTTGTTTTACAAGTTATTATTATAACTTAATTAAAAATTATAACGCAACATCAGAGAGTTCAGTTGATCTAGTAGAAACCCATTGATTTCTAAGTGGTTTCCATTGTGTTTTATAACTCAACTAGTGTGTTTTATAATTCATCACAGAGCAGCGAATTTCAACCATTTGAAAACAAGCAAATAAAAATGAATTTAATACCTTGACATCTTCCCAAATAATGTCCTTAAGCATTTGACTTACATCATCCCAACTCTTAATAGTGATATCAAATTTGGATCTAGCTACATCTCCAATATACGCCTTGTAAGACTTCGCCCACTTTCCAATAGGTTTGTCATTCTCACCCCCACTCAATATATTTTGGCTCTCATGTTTTGTATTCCTTTCCGGTTGTCGGACCTCTTCGCTTCTTCTTCGAGGACGACTGCGTAGGAGAAGTGTTCTGCTCTTCATTCTGTCTATATGATTCTATTTCCATTATTCCTACTTGAAATTAAGACATGATGATAAATTATATAGAAAAGTTCACCCAGCTCATATTTTGAAAATTGAAAAAAATGAAAATTGTGCAGTGATGTGTATATCTATAGGTTTTTCAATAGACAGTCATTAAACATGATTCATATTTTTCTAAGAATTTCAAACTGTGTAGGGTGAAATGATAATATTTAAATTGTGGGGTTTGAATGAAAATTTGGTTAATGAAGTATAACCTAAGTTAGAAATTGAAACAATATTTTCAGGCATAATGACATATTTGGGTATATATGTGATTTGGAATGAAGTGATATTTTTGAAATAAATATGATGATATCAAAATGGATTGATTTTTGGAACAAATATGATTCTCTGATAACAAATGTTTCGTTTTGAAATGTAAAAGAACTAACCAGTGTGTAAAATGATGATTGGCTGATAAAGGGACGTAGGCCTCTTATTGACATACTCTCTATTGATATTGGAACCACTTTGATAACCGTGTATGCAGTGGATGATGTCCAGAATGTAGTGGTTGAATTGGCGAAGTTTACTAGAATGAAGTAAGACAACGATGATGGATAGCCTTTACATTCGTATCATAATTAAAATGACTAAAATAGGAGTCTATGTCTGGCCAATGAGGTTTGCTACCTCTAATGACGTTGATCGCTCATATTGCTATCATGATTTTGCACTCAATGGGTGCACCCTTATTCGTTGGATTGATAGTCGCTGTCATCCACAAATGGGTTACGACCAACTAAAAAGTGTAAACTGGTAGAATCCTACCTTATGTAGGCATTTCCTCAAATGCCTTGTCGTATTTTCCTTATAGGAGCCCATTACGACTTTGGTTACTAAATTAAATGTGCTAAGGTGGATCAATGTAAAGCCTTAACGCGATTTTAATATTTATTTTATTGATAGACATTACCTACTATAGCGCACGGTTCTGGACACATACACTTATTTTTAAACACGATTCCAAAAATTATAATGATCAAATAAGATATTTATATCTGTTCTATGAACTTACCAATACAAATAATTTATCATATATTTTCGTAAATTAGAATTTAACGTATTTGGTCACCGTAGAAATTGGAATTTATATTATACAATTTTTAAATATGAATAAACATGTTTTATTTTATATAAGGAAGTAGGAAATTTATTTTGTAGATTTGTTTACATAAACGGATATTATAAATAAAATGTCAAAATATGACTGTTTGCCGTTTTTATCAAAAATCAACGGTTTAACCAGAATAAGTTATCCGAATGTTTTGCGACTTGAATAGTAACACAAAATATGTTAACAAAGCCTGTTTTAAATTAATGGAAAGAAATTTATTAAGTAAATGGAGAGATTTACCTTAAACTATTCCATTATTTGACATTTAACAAAATCATTATTACAACTTTCACTCTTTTCAATGCAACTTGACATTTTTACATGGAAACCATGCAAAATAAAGTCATCATTACCATAATGCTTATCATAATTAATGTTGTACTTAAGCCATCAAATCCATTACATGGAAAAAGAGTATTTCCAATGCCATTATTACCAAATCCCCATATCCATTAATGCTACATCAATTCTTAAAAGCAAATGTCATTTCTAATTGTACTTTAGTGCAAGGTTAAAGTGGTAATTAACCACTTTGATTTGCAATTATAAATACCTTAGTACTCCCATGATTTTCACCACTTCATTCACAAACCAAAACCACCTTATTCGTCACATCTTCTTTATTTTAACGTCTTCTAAAATTCCTAACCTGCTTCTATTACTCACGGCCACTACTTCTACCACTCACAACCAAAACTCCACCACCTATATCAAGCTCAAATTCCACTGCATTTCATCCAATTTCAAACAGCTATAATTTTTTCTTTCGGATAAAAATCACAAAATTCTTTTTGTACACCATGTATAATTCTAGTGGCTACAACTTTCATGTTGAGTGCTTCATGCAGTTTTGAGTCTAGATAGTCCAAAATTATAGATCTTTGAACATCATTTCTAGGTTTGTATTTTCTGTTCAATCTGAAAACGCCCACTCTTATTTCAACCATAACTCACTTAAAATTGATCCAAATTAAGAAATTCTTTTTTTAAAACCGTTTAGAAAAGAAATATCAACAATTTTTGCAGTTTACGGTTTTCCCCAATTCTGAGTTTAGGATGTCCGAAAACCCAATTGAAGTTGACCTACTTTTCCGGTAAAATTATATGTTCAAAACTCAACTCAAATCCATATTCTTTTATAGCTAAACTGAGCCATATTCTCTGTAACATCCCATATTTTCGACCGCCTTAACCCGGTAATTAAACTAAATCAAACCGCTCGAAATGACAGATTGTTATTAGCTTATGTGGTACATAGAATAAATCACATATCACAGACATAGTTACAGAGCAATATAATATCTCATAGTGGAAAATAAATAGTACACTAGTAGTTCATGAAGCTACTAAATAAAAATCAAAATTTATACATAATATCAGAGTTACAAAATTAAATACAACAAAAGTCTAAATACAAGAATGTCTAATACAAAGAAAAAATAACCAGATCCAATAGATAGATATGATGTCTTCAACAAGTCTCCAACTTCGAAGGGTGAAATCTCAATACTGCAATATTCAGTCTGACACGAACAATTATGCAAAAGCAAAACATTCAGATCAGGACTAACATTCTCATGGAAGTAAATTAATGCAAATGAAATGTTCACTGAAATGCATCAGTAACTTAAAGAATGTTTGAGATTCATTCTTTAAGGATCCGTTAAACTAGATATCATATAGTAGAATACACTATTATAATAGTGTCTAGGGTAAATATACTATTGAAAATAGCGTAAGCGGGATTACTTTTTTCCCTTACACAATTTATAAACATTGCATATAAAACACCAGTAAATGGTCGGTGGATAGGGGTGCGCCGCTATACGACAACATGAAATCAAAATTGTAGGGGCTCGATCAGGATAATATGACAAGGCAGACATGAATACCCATGGTATGATTCTACCAGTTGCACGTGTAACACCCCGTATTTTAACGACACTAAGGAGGAAAAATTAAAGAATAAATAATTTAATATTGAGAATTAAGGGAAACGGACTGTGCCATTGCATAAGTCATGAAATTCTGATCAAGATAGACACTTGGTTTGCGTAAACACTACAAGAAAACACTGATTTAGCATCATATATTTAGAAGCGGAAATTTCCGTCGCTAATTTGCAACGGATTTCCACGTGTTCTGCAAGAGATAGTTTTTTGTTTTTTTAACTTTTTTTTTTCTTTTATTTATTACCATCGTCTTCTTTTATCCCTCACTAAGCCGTTGCAGATTGCATCAAATTACAGACAGAAAATTTTTGCCGCTATTTTCCGCTGCAAATACAGACATAATACCGACAAATATTTATCGAAGCTATTTTACAGCAGAATTCCAAAAGATTTGCGAAAGATGATTATATTATTTTTCTAAGATTTAATTTAGTGTTATTTTTTTTAATAATTATTAACAAATTCTCAAACCCTCATCTCTAATTCCTCTTTTTCTGTTCAGATAAACCGTAACGAATTCCAATTAAAAATCAGTAATTAAAACTAATAACTAATATATTTAATAATTAATATTTTATAATTATTTTCAATAATTATTAATATAATATAACTAATTAAATAACTACTAATTTCTAGTAATAATGTATGAATAAAAGTGTATACTAACTATATTATCTAATAATTTATTATACTGGATAATTCATAAATAACGATTAATAATTTAAAGTTACTTTTATGTTAAATTATGATTAATATCTAATATTTTTTGTAATTTATAATTAATATTTTAATAGTTCATAATTATAACTAATTGATAATTTCAAATGATAAAACATAAAAACATATACTTTTAGAAAAATTAATATTCACAAATAATATAAAAATATTTAATTTTTTAAAATAAGCTTAGAAACATTCATAAAATTTAAAAACAAAATTTTGAAATTTTTTAAAAAATTAAAAAATAAAAGACTAAAATATTACATATTTCAAAATACTTTAATGTTAAAGTAATTTAGAACACCAAAAATATAAATATTACTTTGTAGAATTATTAATTTCAAAAACATTAGGGTTTCACATTCAGTAAGCTTTTTATTGGTTCAATAACAAAATTTTGGCTCCATTTCTATGTTCTCCCTGACCAAAATATTTCGCTTCCCGCTTTTTCATTTCCAAACCATCAATTCCTTGAAACCCCCGATTAGCAGTATAAATTTTATCATCAATTTTCGCTTACCGCCTTAATTTCGTGCTTAATTTTCAATCTTCGCTCAGATTATAAAACTCTCTTTTGGTTAAACCATATTTTTCATTCCGCTTCCAATCAAATCCCAAAAAAACCTAATTTTTAATGTCGCCCAGATTCTAAAAAACTCTTCTGGCCAAACCCTATTATTCTTCACTTCGCTCCTCTTCAAATCCAAAAAACATGAGCTCAAAATTCTCAAATTGAACCATCGGATCCCTGATGCCGTACGGGTGAAACACTTTTTCTCAGATCTAAGATTCGTGAAACTTACAGTGAGGTTCGTTTTTTCGCTCGAAGGCTGTAAGTGGTAATTCGTAAGTCGATGGGGAACACAATGACGATTGAGGAGGCTAAGGGTTGCAGTTTAAGATCTGTGAAACTTACGGTGAGGTTCGGTTTTGCGCTCGAAGGCTGTGTACATGTATGTATCCTTTTTTGTTTACTACCAAATACATTCTGTTATGCTAATTGATTGTTTAATTGTAGAATGTATATACAGAACAATGAAATTCATGTTTTGGGTTACAAATCCCCACTAGTTTACAGTTTTCTATTTTAACATGTTAACAGTCTAACACTAGCATAGACTACTAGTATGCATGCTTCGTAATGTTCTTCTGCTTTAATTTTTGATTTAATTATGTGCCATGGACGATTGAATTCACCTAGTGGAATGTCTTGAAAGCACTAAGGTAAGTCTTCGTCTAGTAACTAATTGCATTATGAACATTGAATGTGAAGTATTATACTTGTATTCATCAGAAACTCTAAGGAAAACTCAAACTATAATTCAACAATTGAGGCATCAAATAGACAAGAGAGTTCCCATTATAGGTGCTGGCGCTGGAACTGGCATATCTGCCAAATTTGAAGAATCGGTAGTGTGAATTTAATAATTGTATACAATTCTGGAAATTTTCGTATGGCAGGAAGAGGTTCTCTAGCTGGACTGCTTCCTTTTGCAGATGCAAATGTCGTCGTCCTTGAAATGGCTAACGATGTTTTGCCTGTAGGTCACATCTAGTTTCTATCTGAAGGTTTTGGAAGAAGTAACTTTGCTACCCAGTAAAACAAGAAAGTGTTTAAAACAGTTCAGTTGAGAATAAAGCGATGACCTTTAGAATCTGTAGCGTTTTGTTTTTACCATCTAACCCCTTTCACTGTAATGACAGGTATAACAGTTCAGTACTCTTCCTCTGTTAATTAGGTGAGTTCATTGTTTATTCAACTGCTCATATGTCTGTCTAAAATTTTCTAAGTCCATTAGGACAAGATCGAGCAAAGTTGGAAGCACCTTGAGATCTAAGATCAACAAATGGAAGCATCTCCAGGTTTGCAGCTTATCAGGTACTTCTCTTTTTTTTTTACACATGTAATTATACATATTGCTTTATACATTCAGCAGAACAATCAAAATATTTAGCATACATACAATCAAGTATGTTTTCTGGGATCTATTTCAACACTCAGTTCTGGGATTCCTGCATAACAGATAAAAGTTCTTCATATAGTCAATCTAACAGATTGTCTTCTAGGACCTCCTTCCCTGCTTCTGTGGGTTGAATGCTTTTATGATACATTTTTAGTGCATCCTTTGTCGATATATTCAGAGCACACAGATTCAGATTCTGAATCCTCATCCTAGTTTCGACCTTTGACGCCAACTTTTCTTTTAGGTTGGCTAGTAAATTGGAGAATGCGCCAGTAATGCCTCTGACAAGGCCCCAATTGTAACCATTAGTCACAGATTGCTTGAATCCAATGTTAAAACGATCTTGTGCAGAAGCTTCCTTGCCTACCGTAATGCCTTCTTGGTATCCCATAGTGTGAAACTGATCTTGTCTAAGTTTCCATTCTCTGTTCAGTATGGATGCATCACCCATACTATCATTAGTATCATGTGTTTCTTCATCTTCACCCCAAATGTTTCCTCATTCTGGTCGCTTCTTACATTAATAGGCTGCCCCGTTGATCCTTCCATTTGTTCTATTAAATCGAACACTTGAATTTCAGATTGCAGAAGGGCGCCGAATGAAGAAGAACTAGATAGCCGGCACTAGACTGGAGGATGAGTGTGATGCTAACTTCGGTGGAGGAGAACTGGAGGAGGTTGATTGTTGCAACGCCAGTCAAACCCTTTTTTCCTGATCAATAGAATGCAATACAAAGTCGGGACATACTCAGGTCAGTGAGGAATCGAAGCAGTTAGCCTGATCAAAACAAAGTAATACAAAGGCGGCACATAATCAATGCAGTGTATCAGGTACTTCTCTAAATCAATGTCTCCATCTTTTAATTCCCAAGCTTCAGTTAAATATTTATGATCCGTAGAAGGATGAGCCTTTTATATGCTATAACATGAGACTTAAAAGTGACCATCATACACCATTTCATCGTAGCCTTCAAATTTTGTACACAGTGGTCCAGACTACTTTTTACTAATTTGATGGGGGCTTAAGGATGCTAAATTTTAGCAAGTTCTGCTTTAAATTAATATATAAATGTCAGATTGCTAACTTTTTCTACAAAACATTTTGAAGGTTTAGATTCATGCTAAAGCTTAATGGACCTTACAGTTTAATACGAGAATTTTGTATAAGTTGGCATTAGTTGAAGCATACTCTCATTTAGTTATTTTTTTTAATTTCTTACATGAATATATCTTCAGTTGGGAGATTTTGTAACTGGGATTGTATAATTAAAGGTTTCTTCTAGGTAAAATTACGTAAATTGGGAATTACTGTAATGTGTATTGGACTATTAGTTGTGTTTTTCTTTCTCTGGAATTGATTAGTTAGGTGGTAGTAAGATATCGGTTGTAACTTTTGGTTTGTAATGTAACATAGTATATATAAACAATTAAATTTCAAAAATATTTAGTCTCTGAAAATGCTTTGTCTAGACTACTGCCTGACATTTCGAATATACAGATAAAAGGAACTAAATTCAATCTTGAACCCTGGAATGTCGCCGAAAACTGACAAATTATTTATTCTTATTGATGCAAATCAAAGACTAAAGCAGTTACGTCTTGAACCGGAGAAGCTTCAAGAATCAAACAAAGCACTATATGACACCATAAAGAACATCAAGGTAAAATTTTATCTCAATCTTTAGGATGATATTCCTTTCGTATTCCTTTAGCACATGATTTATGATTAACCATGATGAACAAAGAATGTTTAATTACTAATTACATAAAACATACCAACATAATTTAGACTTGTATCATGATAACTTCAACTGTTTTTGTATTGCAAAATGTGCTAAATAAGAAGCTTTTTTGTATTTGGTACATACGACCATGGGATTCCCTGTTTATAGGTTTGTAGATCTTACTCATGTATTTTAATTACTACATATCATCAAAACATGCTTCTATCCTCATAGCGTATATTCTAATTACATTTATACTTATGCTCAGTAGTGCTTTTTAGGATTTTAACTGGAAATTTGATCAATCTTTCACATATTTATTGAACAGATTGACGTAAACACAGATGGAGAGGTTGACTTTTCGGAATTTGTTGCTGCAGCGTTGCATGTATATCAGCTTGAATGTTACAGTTTCGCATTTGCCTTCGGTTTTGCGGTTTCTTGCGAATTCGTCGTCATCTTCGTAAGCTAGTTGGGTATGTATGTTAGACTTATTTTGATGTAAATATGGTGTTATGTGGTTTTAGTATGGTTATGAATGATATGTGTTTGTATTTGGTATAATGTTAGCACCAACTACATAGTTTTGTTGTTCACAATTTAGCTTGGTGTATGAATTGATGAAAGATCATGGATATTGTGGTTTTTTTGTATGTGATTATGAATCTTCTTTTTAGTTCTAAATTAATATTGTTGGCTAATTTATCTTTGTTTTTTAATATTTTATTTATTTCAGTGTTCACAGTTGAATGATGTTTGTTGCTTATTGTGACGGCCCGCCCCGCACCAACCGACACTTCCTCCAAGTGTGTGCTGTACACATGTCCAACTGGCACGGAATGGTCGTCATAAGAAAAGAAAGAAGAGAATGAACTAATCAAGGAACCTGTAGAATGTCTCACAGCGCATGGAATAAAATATAATAATAACATACTTGACATAAACAGGTGAGACAGTGCATAAGCTGATAACTAAAATCAACATCCATCATCAGAGCAGCGGAAATCCAAATACAGCTTATTACAACTTTTCAGAATCTACTGTCTCTAAACAAAAGAAAGCCAAAGTAGAAGATACACCACCAATGCCCAAGCAGTGATCTTCAACAACACAGGGAAAATACTATATATATGTATTACGTGGGAGCCTCCTGCTCGTCTCCGGATCATCTACCCGTGCATCACCAGCTAACCTGTCTCTAGTCTGCTCGTGTGAGCACCCAGAGTAATAAGAGGAGACATAAAACTCTGGGTCAGACATAAAGCCTGGTATGAGCGATAAGCATCTAAACAGAATAATAACAGGTATACTAAACCATACCTGAACCTGGACCTGCAACCAAAGAGTTAGTACCACATACCGTACAATGCTCTAAGGTGCCATAATAAATAGTGTAAGAATACGGGGGTGGGGTGTGTATGTCAAACAATCAAGCATAGCAAACAAATTATCCATAGCAACCATCCTCACATCTCTCACTCAGTGCACAAAGCATACGATGTCCACCACTGTAAATCACTAGACCCATCGAAGTAGTGACGGAATTCAACTTGTACAACTACTGCTACTACCAAGCTTACCACATGGAGTCATGACCAAATCTTTACAAATGACCCCCACTTCATTGGTTTATAGCCCTTTAGTCGTACCTAGGCCCTTTCAGCCCTGAATCCGCTCACGTACTTCCCATACATAGTGATCCAAAGTCATAAACATCGACAACCCCTTAGCACACGTCCCGCAGCAAAGCCCAACTCATGAAGTGAACTCATTGGTTCCCATCTGGATCCTGAGCTCTAACTTCTCCTTTGGACTACCTTTGCGTCTCGGGTATTGGCCATCATCTTCATCCGGATCGGTCTTCATCTTGCTCCACTCGCTTCGGATCGGTCAAGAATCATCAGTTCGGCTCGGTCAACCTTCAGCTTCCGGTTCGGTTCGTGGCCTTTGTCTCGTGGTGGTTCGGATCGGTCACGGTCACTCCTGGCGGATCGGGTCGGCCTTCGAGTCCAATCGTCACCCATCGGTTCAGGTCGGAGTAGCTCATGCTCACGAGAGGCGGATCGGGTCGGGTGGTGTGAACGGGTCGGTTCGGATAGTGTGTTCCAACTTGTGATCCTCCATGGCCATCAATTCGCAAGCTTCCAGGTGGTCCGGATCGGTCTCCATCACCTCAAGCGGTTCGTAGGGACGGCTTCACAACGGTTCGGTTCGGGCCTCCCATCCGATCCGATCCGGTTCAGGTACTTTCCTGCACTGACTTTCCAGCGACTGTTTTGCGCCATATGACGGCGTCTTCGACCAATCTAACTATTCTAATCAATCACAATTCATGTCAAACTGTCATAGCAACATATAACATCAATTGCAAACACCATAACAACAATTTGATAGATTAAAATGGATCAAACATAGCTAGAACCCCTCATTTTCCCTTAATCCCTCTTAATCATGTTTAAGCATATAATTAGCAAAACACGTCAAAATTAACCCAAATTTCTAACAGAGCCTTAAAACATTATTTTAGAATTTTAGGAATTTTTCCAGAATTTATTTACGTATAAATTCGCTAATCTTCACTAATTACCCCTAATTAACCGTAATTAGTGTAAAAGCAAGCTAATCACTCACCTTGGCCACAAAATAAAACACCAAATCTGAAATATTCTCTGCTTGGGTCGAATTCCTATGTATAGCAGCAGCTCCAACCTTGCTTTGTTGCTATTTGGCCTTGTTTTGATGTTTGCTAAGCCTAATCTTCAATTAGAAAGTGATTAAGAGGTGTTTTGAAGAGATTTAGAGGGTGGAGGCCATGGCTAGGTTAAGAGGAATGAATAGTGACGGCTGAAAAACGAGAAAAAGGTATTCTCCAAACCCTAACAGCCCTTTTAAACTCCTAATCCCGAAATTCCCCTTTGGGCCTAGCTGTTAATCACCCGGTTAAGCCCAATTAAGCTGTTTTTCACCATCTGAAACTTGTTTCAGCCATATCTCCCAAACGGTGAGTCCGTTTGGCTAATATGACCACTCTACGGAATTGTAAACCATCATCCGGATCCAATGGAAGTGGTTTCAGGTCAAAATTCCTTTTCAATCAAAAGTTATGGTCAAAACAAGTTCAACTAGGGGCAAAACGGTCATTTAAAAATCGACAAAAATCATGAACATGGGAAATGACCCTACTAATCGTTTCCCAAAAGTACACAACCATACGACTTACTAAGAAAAAGAAATAAATATTCTACGATCTTCCGATGCGTAGAATGCAGGTCGTTACGCTTATATATATATATATATATATATATATATATATATATATATATATATATATATATATGTGTGTGTGTGTGTGTGTGTGTGTGTGTGTGTGTGTGTGTGTGTGTATATATATATATATATATATATATATAGTAGCAGATTAGAAGGTGAATAGCAGCGAATTACCAACAAAAAAAGTGAGGTTAAGTTTACCTCAATTTATTTTCCGTCGCTAATCCGTTGGAAATTAGTAAAGGTTTACCAACGCCTTTTATAAATAATAATTTATTATAAATTACTTATTCGTCGGTAAATAAATTAAAATTAAATTAATAGATAAAATTATATTTTTATTATATAATTAGTAAAACGACGGAAAACTGTCGGAAAACTCAAGCAAAATTTCGTTGCAAAAATCTGACACAATTACCATCATGGTTTTTACCGACTACAGTATTATATAGGAAATCCGTCGCTAAGGCCAATATAGCGACGGATTAGAAGCGGATATTGTCGCTGCTATATGCAGTTTTTCTTGTAGTAAAAACGGACACCGTATGAAGAAGTTATGAAGGTTTGAATATACATATATATATGTATGTATGTATATAAGGTCCAGAAATTCAAAATTTGGTTCAGAAAATTCAAAATCGCGCAGATTGGGGTAAGCGGAAAATATCCCACCCAAGGGTGTCGACCGATGGGTCGACATCCTAAGGGGGTCGACCCCCCCAGGGCAGATGTGGCAGATTAGGGTTTCAGGTGTTTTGGCTATAAATATGGCCTCATTTATCTAGTTTTCTCACACTGAAAATAATGGAGGACTAGATGTTGTCGCTGCCCGGACCGAATTAAACCTTTTTCTTTTTCTGCAATTGAGTTAATCAAGTTTAGAGTTATTCAAGTGTAGATCTGTGATTCAACATCTGCTATTCTCCTTCTGTTTATCTGGATCCAAACACTGTGAGTTTAAGTTACTTTTAGATCTGAATAATTAAAAGTAAAACTTGATATGAAATTAAATTGGATATATGCCTATGATCATTTAAATCAAATTAGATCTGCTATAATCTGTGTATCTATGATGTTATGACATGATTATGACTTAGATCTAAACTTTCACCTATTTATCATGTCAGATCTGGCATAGTTTCACTGTTTAGATCACCTTATACTTGTCTCTATCATGTTTGTGGTTAAATTGGATCTGTTATTAGTTGGATATCTAAACCATTGTTTAGATCTTATCATGCCTATTATGTCATCCCTATTATGTTAGAATCAATTCTATTATCATATGTTCATCAGATTTGTTCCTATGTGTCTATCTTGTCATTATGCACTATATGTTTATGCCATTATATGTCAATCTAGTTAGTATGATCATTTCTATCATCTTCCCTTTATCTTTCCCTTTTTATTTTATATATCCTAGCTCCATTTGAGCCTAGGCATGCCGCTGAAATATGCGAACGTGTTAAATGGGGAATGAGGGATAAAACTTTGAAATTGGGCATAACTTGTAATTGGGGATTTGGGCATAACCTGAATAAAAGATAGGAATATGAATTTGGGCATATAGTTTATTATGAACATAACTTGGGTAAGGGCCATGAAAACCTCTAATGACATAGGTAAAAATTGGCTAATAATGAAATGCCTAGGATTATAGTAATTAGAAATTGTAACTGCGCCTAGACACAAGATTAGATTACACTTGTGGTGGAAGTCTGCTCGGAACCGCCCAGCATATCCAGCGACCACAAGTGGTGAATCTAATGTGAGGGGTCTAGGTGCACAAATACGAGACGTGCTAAGACACGAGGTTAAGCCCGACTTGTGGAAGAAGTCTGCCCGGAACCGACCGACATATCCAGCATCCACATGTGGTAGACTTAATGTGGGAGGTCTAGCATGTTATAACCGTAAATGGACATGGTAATGAATTGGAATACTTAACCTAGTTGAATCCATAGGGATTGTATGAACATGAATCTGATTGGGGGTTAAGTAAACTTGTTTGAAACTGTGGGTGGGTTAAGTAAATCTAGGTTGGGTGGGTAACATTTATATATATATATATATATATATATATATATATATATATAGGCCCACAAACTTAACCTATTGGGGTTATGTAATTAAAGACACCGTTAGGTAAGCATAATCTGTGGAAATGTTGGGGTTACGTAATTAAAAACAACGTTTGGTAAGCATAACCCATGGAAATCCTAGTGGGGATACAAGACAAAGGGGGGATCTTGTATCATCTTGTGTGGGGGACTCGTTTCAGTTAGTAACAAATAGAATGATATCAAAAGAGTACTCCGCCCTAGGTTGGAGTCGGGACACACTTACTGGGATGACTATAAGAGATCCAAACATGGAAGACGGTGTGGGCGGCGCAAACCGACGGGCCCATGTGCGTGCATGGTCCAGGCATATGGGGATAAGACGACCGTGAGACCTATAGATATGGTTGTTCACATCAACGAAGGGTTTCCACTTTAGGAAGTGATACCTCCTACTGTGGGGTTGACACATGGTATCTACGGCGTAGGGAGCCGATCGATTAGTGTAGTACTTAGGGCACATCTAGACTCTGGTAAAGTTTAGGAGCCTGTTAGGTTGGGCTGCCTGTGGATTGTATGGAGTTAAAACCTATCACCAGAAGTACGCCTAAGTCTACCATCTTATAGTTGTTGGGATCATCTCATTCTGGTTATACTAGTATTGGTGCAGAGTAATCATTAGAGAAGCGTACACACTCTACAAGTTTACCTTATCATACCTGCCTTTAGTGATATTATCTTTCTTATCCACTTTTTATGCTTGTCATGATACTTTTACTTATTTGTTTGCTAAAAGTAAATGGATTCACCAGACTTTATGTCTGGCCCTTTTTGTTTGCTCTTCTTTCTTCCATTTCCCCCCTTAGGTTCTCAGGGTAGGAATACTCAAGCTTGATCAGGATTCTGCTATCATATTGCTGGAGCTGCTTAGACGTATTGCTCAAGCTCCTATCTTTGCTACTATGGCTATGTTTTCATTTGGTGATTATGCTTCTTTTATATTGCATTCTGATGTTTTAAGTACAGGACATAAATTTTTATGATGTACTAGTTTTTATGTAATTCAGACATATGATGTTTTGAACCACAATTCTTTATGATTAATAAAAGTTTTTAATTCTGCTGCTATTTTATATCTGTCTTGTAATGTTTCTGTTTCTATTTACCTATAACGCTTCACGAAACTTAATGCATTATCTTAATGAGTGACATTAACGGATGTGCGGTGTCACACTTGGTATCAGAGCAGATGGTTACCAGATTAGATAAAAGTTTTTGAAAATTATTTTCGGAAAGGTTATAAAAGAAAGCATTTTCAAAAAGAAAAGTCTATTTTGAAAAACATATTCCCCAAAGCCATATATAATATCTTTCGATCCTTCGTCTGAATCTCTTTCCTTTTCATTTCAACATGTCTGGGGAACCTAATATTCCAGAGGGCGTTACGATTCCAGGCTGGTTCCGTATGTATCTAGAGGCCATGGCGCCTACCGGTGGTCAAGCTGACGTTCCTCCCCAGCTGCACCCATCGTTCCTCCTCCTCGGCATGCAGACAACTTCTCTAAGATATGCAAATATTTTCATGCTATGGAACGAAGGCCATTCCATGGAACCGAGACGTTCGTAGAGGAAAGGAATTGGCTCAAGGAGACAGAGGACTTGTTTGGAATTTTCGATGTGGACGATCGTAGGAAGATTCAGCTAACCGCCTAGCTACTGAAAAACGAAGCTTCGTTCTAGTGGGAAGTAATCCAAGCGGGGCGTCCGGTGGAGACATGGGATGATTTTAGATAGAGGATTGAAATGAAGTTTCTTTCTCAAGCTGAGAAAAGCATGCAAATGGAGAGGTTCTTGGCGCTCAAGCAAGGAAACATGTCTGTTAAAGAGTATGTGAACAAATTCAATCAACTGGCGAGATTTGGTTTGGAATTGGTAGATACTCCGCATAAGAAAGCTTTGCGGTTTGCTAAAGAGATGAATGAACCCCTCATGGGTTAGCAATGCCCCATATTCCAATGGGAGCAACTTTTGAAAGGCTTGTTGATATGGCCTTGATGCATGAGGAAGACAAAGGAGAAAAGAAGGAAGTTAAGGTTGAGGAAACAACGTAAAACAAGAAAGTATGACCCAAGAAAGGACAACAACGACAACAACATAAGAAGGACGAAAAGAATGACAAGGCTAAGGATAAGAGGAAGTTCCATAGTTGTGGACGAGAGAGTCACTTGGTGAAGGACTGCAAAAGAAGAAAGAATTCTTGCTTCAATTATGGATAGGTCGGACACTTTGCTAAGGAGTGCCCAAAGAAACAGGGACAAGGTCAAAGGGAAGGAGCTTCTGGAGGGCAGGTGCATGCTCTCGCGACCAGTGCTCCAGATAAAGGTAGAAAAATTTCCGTGGAAGGTTTGATTTTTCTTTCCAGTCATCCTATTAGAACTCTTTTAGATTCTGGCGCTTCACATTCATTTATATCTTGTTCTGTGGTTGAGCCTCTGCACCTAAATACTAGTATGGTCGTGGATCCCGTAGTTGTCTCAAACCCCATTGGTGGTTCGTCTCATTTGTCTATGATTTGTCGGGGTTTGAGCATATTTGTCTTAGGCGTCAAATTTGAGTGCGACTCATACATGCTCGGTTTTATGAGCTTTGGTTTGATTCTAGGGATGGATTGGCTAACCGTGTATGGTGCCATTCAGGATTGTGAGAAGAGGGTCGTTAGATTTTAACTTGCCATACGAGGACCCTCGAGATTTCTTGTGGCCCGTTAGGGTTTGTCGTGCTTAGTTTCCTAGAATCTCTTGATGCAATTATCGATGATCTGCGATATGTTCCAGTAGTCCGAGATTATTCTGATGTTTTTGATGAGGTACAGGGCTTACCTCCGAGACACGAGATTGATTTTCGTATATATTTGGTGGACAATGCAAAGCTAGTTGCATTACCTGTGCGCCATATGGATCCAAGGGAAAGTAGGGAGCTTAGCAAGCAAGTAGGGGAGCTACTTGAGACAGGGTTTATTAGGCGAACCATATCTTAATGGGGCTGCTCCAGTAGTATTCGCGACTAAGGTGGATGTTTTCCTTGGCTTATGTATGGACTATAGAGAGTTGAACAAACTCACTAAGAAGAACAGGCACCCACTTTCGAGGACAGATGACTTGTTTGACCAGCTTGTTGGTGCATCAGTATTCTCTTAATTAGACTTGGCCACGGGGTTTCATCAGTTGAGGGTGGCCGAGGACAGTATAGATAAGACCTCTTTTAGGACTCCATGTGGTTTCTTTGAGTGGCTAGTTATGCCTTTTGGGTCAACGAATGCACCCTCATATTTTGTTGATCTGATCAGTATGGTGTTTCAGAAGTTTCTAAATAAATTTTTCGTGGTCTTTGTTGATGATATCTTCATCTTCTCAAAGAATGTATAAGAGCATGCCCAGCATTTGAGGGAAGTTTTGAAAACTCTCCGTGCACATCAGCTTAAGGCAAAGTTCTCCAAATGCCATTTTTGGAGAAAAGAGGTGAGATTTCTAGGGCATGTGGTTTCTAAAGATGGGATAGCAGTAGATCCCGCAAAGGTAGTTGCAGTTCAAGATTGGCAAATTCCAAAAAATGCAACGGAGGTGAGAAGATTTCTTGGATTGACAGGTTATTATAGGAAGTTCATTAAGGACTTTGTAAAGATATCAGCCCCACTCACCAGGCTGACGAAGAAGAATTTGGCGTTTTCATGGGATACAGATTGTGATGTTGCTTTCCAATGATTGAAGAAGGCTCTGACAACAGCCATATTCTTGACCTTGCCTGATGGGAATAAAGTATTTACAGTATACACTAATGCATGTGGTACATGGCTTGGTGCAGTTCTGATGCAAGAGGGAAAGGTAGTGTGTTATGGGGGTAGACAGCTAAGAGTTCATGAGAAGAATTACCCTATCCATGACTTAGATCTAGCTGCCATAACATTCGCGCTGAAGATGTGGCGTCATTATTTGCTTGGAGAGAAGTTCAAGTTGTACACCGATCATAAATCTCTCAAGTACTTCTTCTCGCAGAAGAATCTTAATTTAAGGCAACAAAGGTGGATGGAGTTCCTAGCTTCTTATGATTTTGAGATTGCTTATACCACTGGCAAGGGTAATGTGGTGGAAGATGCACTGAGTAGGCAAAGGATGGCCTTAAGCCCTCTGTTTGTGAAGAGGAAAAGCTTGGAGTTCATATCGACTTTCGACTTTAGACCCTCCATCAAGTTTTTGCCTGGTTTGTTTGTATTGCTAGAGATACGACCTACTCTTATGGATCAGATAGGAGCTTTGCAGCGAGATGATCCATAGATTTCAGACATCTTGGATAGGCTCAGTAAAGGAGAGACTTCTAGTCATATCAATAGATATTCCGTTGACGATAAAGGGTGGTTGCGACGAGATGGAAGGCTTTGTGTTCCCCAAACTGGAAGTTTGTTAAAGATAGTCCTAGAGGAAGCTCATCATTCTAAGATGACTATTCATTCAGGCGGTGATAAGATGTATAGGGACATGAGGAGAGTTCTTTTGGGAGGGGATGAAGAAAGATGTGGCAGAGATTGTTTCTCAATGTTTAGTTTGTCAGCAAGTCAAAGCTGAGCAAAAGAAGCCCAATGGTTTACTTCATCCTTTGGAGGTTCCATAGTGGAAGTGGGAGAGCGTCTCTATGGATTTCATAAACGGTTTCCTAGATCAAAGAAAGGAAACACCACTATTTGGGTTGTGGTGGATAGACTTACTAAGAGCGCTCATTTCATTCAATTAAGACTAAGAGGACGGCATCATGGTTGGCAGCAGTTTATGTTCATGAGATAGTCCGTATTTATGGAGTACCTTCCAGCATCGTAAGTGATCATGACCCCATTTTTACCAATGAATTTTGGAGGATCTTGCAGGAAGCATTAGGTACACAGTTGTGTTTAAGCACCGCTTATCACCCACAAATTGATGGACAGACATAAAGGGTGAACAGAGTTCTTGATGATCTTTTAAGGCTGTGTATCCTAGACTTCGGAGGGACTTGGGAAGAGCATCTTCCTTTAGTAAAGTTTTCCTAAAACAACAGTTATCAAGCTAGCATTGGCATGGCACCCTTCGAAGCATTATACAGACGACCTTGTAGGTCACTAACTTGGTGGGAATCTACAGAAAGACTATTACTTGGATCATATATTGTAACAGAAATTTCCGAGAAGATTAATTTTATAAGACGACGAATGAAGACTGCTCAAGATAGGCAGAAATCCTATGCAGAAAAAAGAAGGACTAACATTGAATTTGAAGTGGGAGACTTTGTCTTTATTAAAGTATCACTTTTAAGGAATGTGGTTTGCTTTGGATCTGTAGGGAAATTGGCACCAAGATTTGTAGGGCCATTTCCCATAACAGAAAGGATCGACCAAATGGACTATAGATTAAAGCTACCCAAGAGACTATCCGATGTTCATGATGTTTTCCACGTTTCTCATTTGTGGAAGTGCTTGCATGATACTGCAGAAGTAGTTGAGCTGATTATATTGGAGGAAGTAGAAGTGGAACGGGAGACGAAAGTCAGACGAGTTCCTACCCGTATTCTTGGATCATAAGTTAAGGAGCTACGCAATAGAGAAGTCAAGTTGATGAAAGTTTAGTGGGGAGATAACCCAAAGGACGCGACTTGGGAGACCGAAGACAAGATTCGTGCTTCGTACCCTTTTCTTTTCGAGGGTATGTTCTTAACTTCTTTTCCAAACTTTTATTCATGCTTGTTTCTATCATTTAAGTATGTCCGATTGATCACATCTTCGATCTTTAGGTAGGAATCCCATGGATGTAAACATGTGTTTGAGACATGTTATGTTTGATGGATGCAAGTGTTTGCTAGTGGTTGCTCGTGAATGCATATACACACTAGATCGGCTCAATCACTCTCATACTACATATGGATGTGTGTGCATTTTTCTTCTTTTAATGGACGGAAATGTATGTATCATCATATGGATGTTGCATTTGGACGGATGATTGTGCACCCGTGTAGAGCTTACATGTTATAATAGGATTGTTGCGTACATGTTGGATTCATGGCACTAACATACATTGCATTAAGGAGGTCGACTGAATCAGTAGACCGTCTGATCTTTGCATTAGTATTGGGATGTATACACACACCTTTGCATATGTTCATATAAGCATTAGAAGTCTTAAAGGACAATGGATGCCTGTGATTGGTGTATGAGTAGATGGGTGATGGATGGTAGGATATATATTCTTCTTAACTTGGAGATTTCGGGGACGAAATCCTTTGAGTAGGGGAGAATGTAACACCTCGTAATTTTAACAACACTAAGGAGGACAAATTAAATAATAATTAATTTAGTATTCATAATTAAAGGAAACGGGCTGCGCCATTGCGTTCGTCTCGAAATTCTAGTCAAGATAGACACTTGCTTTGCGTACAACGGACATCGTATGAAGAAGTTATGAATTGAAGTTTGTATACACGCAAGAAGAATATATATATATAGGGTCCAGAAATTCAAAATTTGGTTTAGAAAATTCAAAATCACGCAGATTGGGTGAGCGGGAAAAATCCCGCCCAGGGGTGTTGACCCCTAGGTCGACCCCCTGAGGGGGGGTGTCGACCCATGGTTCGACCGATTAGGGTTTCGGGGTTTTGGCTATAAATATGGCCTCATTTCTCTAGTTTTCTCACACTGAAAATAATGCAGGACTAGATGTCGCAGCCCGGACTGAATCAAACCTTTATCTTCTTCTGCAATCGAGTTAATCAATTTTAGAGTTATTCAAGTGTAGATCTGTGATTCAACATCTGCTATTCTCCTTCTGTTTTTCTAGATCCAAACACTGTGAGTTTAAGTTACTTTTAGATCTGAATAATTAAAAGTAAAACCTGATATGACATTAAATTGGATCTATACCTATGACCATTTGAATCAAATCAGATCTGCTATAACCTATGTAACTATGATGTTATGACATGATTATGACTTAGATCTAAACTTTCACTTGTTTATCATGTCAGATCTGCCATTGTTTCACTGTTTAGATCACCTTATACGTGTCCCTATCATGTTTGTGGTTAAATTGGATCTGTTACTAGTTGGATATCTAAACCATTGTTTAGATCTTTTCATGCCTGTTATGACATCCCTATTATGTTAGAATCAGTTCTATTATCATATGTTCATCAAATCTGTTCCTATATGCCTATCTTGTCATTATGCCACTATATGTTTATGCCATTATATGTCAATCTAGTTAGTATGATCATTTCTATCATCTTCCCTTCATCTTTCCCTTTTTATTTTATATAGCCTAGCTGTTTTCAAGCTTAGGCATGCCGCTGAAATATGCGAACGTGTTAAACGGGGAACGAGGGGTAAAACATTGAAATTGGGCATAACTTGTAATTGGGGATTTGGGCATAACCTGAATAAAAGATAGGAATATGAATTTGGGCATATAGTTTATTATGAACATAACTTGGGGAAGGGGCATAAAAACCTATAACGAGATAGGTAAAAATTGGCTAATAATGAAATGCCTAGGATTACAGTAATTAGAAATTGTAACTGCACCTAGACACGTGGTTAGAATACACTTGTGGTGGAAGTCTGCCCGGAACTGTCCGACATATCTAGCGACCACAAGTAGTGAATCTAATGTGAGGGGTCTAGGTGCACAAATACGAGACATGCTAAGACACGAGGTTAAGCCCGACTTATGGAAGAAGTCTGCCTCGAACCCACCGGCATATCCAACATCCACAAGTGGTAGGCTTAATGTGGGAGGTCTAGCACATTATAACCATAAATGGACATGGTAATGAATTGGAATACTTAACCAAGTTGAATCCATATAGATTTTATGAACATGGATCTAATTAGGGGTTAAGTAAACTTGTTTGAAAATGAGGGTAGGTTAAGTAAATCTGGGTTGGGTGGGTAATATTTATATATATAGGCCCACAAACTTAACTTATTGGGGTTATGTAATTAATGACACCGTTTGGTAAGCATAACCTGTGGAATTGTTGGGGTTATGTAATTAAAGACACCGTTAGGTAAGCATAACCTATGGTAATCCTAGTAGGGATACAAGACAAAGGGGAGAGCTTGTATCATCTTGTGTGGGGGACCCGTTTCAGTTAGTGACCCATAGAACGGTATCAAACGAGTACTCCGACCTAGGTCGGAGTCGGGACACGCTTACTAGGCTAATTGTAAGAGATCCAAACGTGGATGATAGTGTGGGCGGCGCTTGCCGACCGAGGCCATATGCGTGCATGGTCTGGGTAGAGGGGGATAAGACGACCGTGACACCTGTAGATATGGTTGTGCACATCAACGAAAGGTTTCCACTTTAGGAAGTGATACCTCCTACTGTAGGGCCAACAAAGGATATCTACGGAGTAGGGAGCCGATCGATTAGGGTAGTAGTTAGGGTACATCTAGACTCTGGTAAAGTTTAGGAGCCTGTTAGGTTGGGCTGGCTGTGGATTATATGGGGTTAAAACCTCTCACCAGAAGTACGCCTAAGTCTGCATCTTATAATTGTTGGGATCATCTCATTTTAGTTATATTAGTATGGGTGCAGAGTAATCACTAGAGAAGTGTATACACTCTATCATGTTTACCTTGTCATACCTGCCTTTTGTGATATTATCTTTCTTTTCCACTTTATATGCCTGTCGTGATACTTTTACTTATTTATTTGCTAAAAATAACTGGACTCGCCAGACTTTATGTCTGACCATTTTTGTTTCCTCTTCTTTCTTCTGTTCCCCCCAGGTTCTCAGGGTGGGAATACTCAAGCTTGATCAGGATTCTGCTGTCATTTTGCTAGAGCTGCTTAGACGTATTGCTCAAGCTCCTATCTTTGCTACTATGGCTATGTTTTTATTTGGTGATTATGCTTCTTTTATATTGTATTCTGATATTTTAAGTACAAGACAGAAATTTTTATGATGTACTGGTTTTTATGTAATTCAGACATATGATGTTTTGAACCATGATGCTTTATGATTAATAAACGTTTTTAATTCCGCTGTTATTTTATATATGTCTTGTAATGTTTCTGCTTCTGTTTACCTATATCGCTTCACTAAACTTAATGCATTCTCTTAATGAGTTACATTAACGGATGTGGGGTGTCACAACATGCTTGGATCGGTGGTAACACATAGCCGCGACTATCACCCACCTCGGAACACACTCCAAAATCAAAGGTGTGCACCAATCAAATCACAAAGTAATAGATATGGTTTCGAAGAAATGTGTCTGATAGGAAGTGCGACCTCACTTAATCATGGTATAACATCTGTTTTAGTCATTTTAATTATGACCCGAAGGTCAAGGACCTCCATCATCGTTCTCTTTCTTCAAATCCAGTAATCTCCTTCAAATCATCCTACTTCATTCTGGATCTCCACCGCATACACATTTGTTAAAGTGGTTTTTTGTCAGAGAGTATGACAATAGCTGATTCCGGTCTCTTTAACAACCAATCTTTTACATTTTTCACACCGTGGTCATTATTTTATAAATCACTTTGTAAAATTGTTCATACCAATTCTTAGATTCGAATTTGAAATCAAAACTAAATATCTAACTTCAATAATATTTAATTTTGAAAAAAACTCACTTAAATCGCTTTAATCAAATCGATTTAGAAAAATCATATACTAAATTACATACATCGATAATACTTAACTTGATATATATTCGTCAAAAATCCAAGTTCAAACCAATCATAAAATCTAGTTTTCACCTTTAAAAGAATTTCGTTTTAGTCGATTCAAAATTCCAACATTTCGATTCGAATTCAATATATAATATTCAAATCATAACCTTCTATTTTGATTTATATAATTCAACAAATCATATATTTCAATTTCAATAATCATATCGTAAACTTTAAATCGTACAATTCAAACTTTTAATCTTGAATCAGAACCTTATATTTCAATTCAGACATTTATACAATTCAAAACCATTCTTATAAACACGATTTAACGAATTTCTTATTTCAAACCAAATGATTTATAAAATCAAAGTGATATATAAAATTTATATATTCAAATTCACATTCGGTCACTTAAAATCGAATTCCTTTCATATTAATTATAAATTCAAATTAAACATCAATTTACGCAATTCAAGCTCATTTCTCTCAATATTTAAACCAATTCAAATTCGCATTTAGATGATTTGAAATCAAATTCATTTCATATCCATTATAGGTTCAAATTCATTCCTTAAATTTTGGAATTCAATTTCAAAAACAATTACACAATTCAAGTTCATCTCTTACAAGTTCAAGTCAATTCGAATTCAAAATCATATCTTATACGAGTCCGTTCGTTAAGTCAAGTATCGTTATATAAATTTAAATCGTTAAACCTCGAATTCAAATCACAAAAACCTTAACTTATACACCTTTTAGTTTACTATTAAAGTTTATGAAATATACAAAATTAACTATGAAATTATATATATATATATATATATATAAGTTTATAAAATTCTATAATAAATTAGAAAATAGATTGTAAACATATATAAGATTAAAATAATGTAGAAATAGGTTTAAAAGAATTATTTATTATAATATAAAAAGTTTAAAATACTTATATAATTAAATTATATGGTTAAATAAATAAAGTTATAAGTAAAATCTTAAATAATATTTAAATCTATATTTGCTCATAAAATCATTTTAAAACATATAATTTAAAATTTATAAAACTTAAGTTAAAATCTTTAAAATATAAATATAAAATCTTAAACTATTATTTAAAAAATAAAATTTCCAAATCATTTTACTATGAAAACATGACCAATGGTGTTCGTATATAATTTTTTGTCCTATGGTCAAGTGATACAGATATTTATCATTTCAATCCGCAATTTAATAATTACAGGTATATATCATTTCAACCTGCATTCTCAAATTTAGTAAACTCGTTCAGGTCTATCATTTCAATCCATAACGATTTTTCTCTAATCTAATGTTCGTTTGGGTATGTATCATTTCAACCAATAGTGATTTTTCCTAAAACTATGGAATTCAACAACATAAATCAATAATCACATAGCATCAATCACATCATAATTCATATATCATCGGTGCACCTATGTATCATATATATCGTCGTGTCATATATGAAAGTGTACATATTAAATAAACAATTTCTACTAGCAATCCTATACATTTCACAATAGTTCATTAGTGCTGAATTTAACAACCATGAAACAATGTAGGTCAAGTGTGAGATAAACTCACCTTTCGTGACATAGAAATAGAGACGACAGACGAATTGACACAAAATAAAATGGTGACTTCTAGGCACGATTTAGAATGGATTCAATTTGGTAACCACTCAATATATATTTATTTTTATAAGAGGAGGTTAGGGAATGTCTCAATGGATCAGTCCAGCAATTGAGTTTTGGACGGTACAGTATTGGGTTTGGAACGGTTTCGGAACTCAGCCCCAAATTTAATTCGACAAAAATAAAAATAAACACAAAAATCTTTTATAAAATATTATATAAATATTTCTATATACGTAAACACACAATAAAATTTTAAAATACATATATTTGATATTCAACGCACACCGCAAACTCACATCGCAAATTATAACATATATATTATAAATTATGTAAACACCATAACAGTAAATATATATATTATAAATTAAATATGTATACACAACACATCAATATATACCCACAAAAATTACAATACACTCACGCACTAGCACCAAACACACACCATGCATACCCACACAACATGTACATAATATATATCTCACCCACGCCTTGTATATAAATACACACATACATAAATACGCACACAAACAATACACACACGACCACATAGACACAAATGAACACACCACACTACACAAAACACAAACTCACGCTAAACTAATACACAACAAAAATAAGAATTCATGCAAGAGTAAAAACCCACACTACACACGCGCATGAACAACCAAAACATTAACTCACACAAAATACAATACCCACACAGCAAACAATAATTCCCAACACACACGGAAGCAATGCACGATCGCACCCACAACACTCACACACCATCACACTCACGCACGCAGGCATCGGGTGGTCTCGTGTGGTCAGTCGGATCAAGGTGGAGGGAGAAGGCGGGCTCAAAGGGAAGGCACGACAGCGGGTTAGTGACGACGTGGCAACAGGTCGGAGGAGTGGATCTCGGCTTCAGGGGCGGCTGACGTGACTAGGATGGTCGGAGTGGGTTCAGCTCGGCAGCGGGCGTGGGGAGGCTCAGGGGTCACGGTTGGGATGGAGAGAGGAAAACAACATGCAGAGCTTGGCTTTGTGGGTGTGGGGTTCAAGATAGGAGGGTAGGTCGGCAATAAGAGGAGAAGTGAGGCGATGGGAGGAAAATGGATACAGGACTGTGTGGGTTTGTGATGGGGATGGGAATGCTTGTGCATGAGTACTAAAGGAAGAGACGGATGATGAAAAAATGGCGATGGCGTAAAATAAGCAGATCTATATGAAAATGGAAAGGAACTATTTTGGGAAATATAAAGGACGGAGACAAATAAATTTCAAATAAAGGAGCAGTTATTGGCGAAATAAAAGGTGCAACGTAAATATATAATATGGAACTTTCCTACGACTCTTGAGCAAACAAAATTTTGATTTCAAAGATAACAAACAGACGCATTTACTAATGGATATAAAATGATGTTTTTAGGCAACGAAATAAAATTTATTTTTCACAAATCTAGGGAACCAAAAAGGAAATAAATAAAAGAAAATGAATGAAAGGAACAGAACGGTTTAACTTTTGAAAATAACAACCGTGTAAGGAAATGAATAATATCAAGGAATGGATGTCAACTTTAAAAAGGTAAACAATATTTGCAAATAAAAGGGAACACTATAAATTTTTAATTCAAAGAAACCAACGGTTTTGGCAATAAATAAAATATGAGCGGATGTTTTAGGCAACGAAATAAATAAAATTAGTATAAACTAAAAATACAAGTGAATGAACAATTTTTGAAATATATATATATTTAACGAACAATAAATCAAATAGTAGATGATATTTAATGAGACTTGACTTTGATATGGGAACGATGAATGCATAAATTTCCAATATTGCTTTCTATTACTAAATTCTATTCATGTCAAAATAATATTCATTTGTTTTATAAAATCGAAAATAAAATTTAGTTTTAAATCAAAAATAAATATTATTTCAATAAAATCCAAACAAGTAAAGTGAAAATAACAATTTAAATTAAATCATTAAATAAAATACACTTAAAAATTGAGGTTGTTACATTCTCCTTTAAATAATAAGAAGAAATAAAAGAGAGAAAGAGAGAGGATAAAGAGAAGGAAAGGTTCGAGAATAAATTGAGACATTAGTCGCGATGTGGAGAAAGAGAGCGCATTCCAGCCATAAAGAACGGAGGAGTGGAAATCAAAGGTGAGAAAGCTATCTCACAATTTTTGGTTATATCAAAATATATGAACATATGTTATGCTAAGTAAAAATGATATCCCCTTTAATTCCATGTTTATATGATACTAAGTTATGATGCGTAAATTATTTGGTTATATGGATGGTATATGTTATGTTGTGATTGGATGAATAGTGATAAAAATCACTATATGTTATGTTTGGATGAGTAGATGTATGTTACATATGATATGGATATTGATCATGTTGAAATTGAATAATGGCCATTTGCTTGAATAAACAAATCATACCCCAGTTAGATATGCTCACATATCATATAAGTTGTTACGACTGTTGTGAATACCGATGTTGTCATGATCATAAACAATTTTAAGTAACTACCCAAGTTACATCATAGAATATATATTCAGATTTGGTTCAACTCGCCTATTTGAAAAGTTAGTTAAAACCAAGAAAAAATGGAAAAAAAATTGGTTTTGGAATTTGAATGTAAAAGTTAGTAAATTTGAAATTAAAGAAATTTATATTTCAACAGGGAAAATGGAATTAAAATCGGAGTTTAAGTAGATAGTAATTCAAAGATCAAATTCTGAATGAATAGTGAAATCGATTTGAAATCTAAGCTGAGTTTGAGGTATCCATATAAATGAAATATAAAATGTGTTTTAAAAATATTAATAGCCTTACTTTACTTTTAATTTCACCATAAAGGAAATTGGGATTTAAAAATTTAATATTTGAAAAGTATTAATATAATAATAAAGTATTATTATTATAATATGAAAATAGTGAAAAAAAACTATTTTTAAATGTTTGAAAAGTGAAACTTTTGTTTTAAAGTGATTTGTAATGTTATTAAAAGTATTTATTATCAATTCTAAAAACTTACTTCAATATTGAAAATCAAGTTAAAACTAGTCACATCACGTAGTGGTAGTTTCGCATTTGCCACCGAAAAGTTCAAATGAATATATAGGTCAGATTTCTTCGAGACCAGAAATGTCCAGACCATTGTGACCATAGTTTCTAAATGAAGAAAGAAAATTAAGAATTTACCTTAAAAATTTTAAGTTATGTCCAAATCAATTTTCTATAAAAATCGCGCTTAAATAGTAAAATGACTACAAAAGAAATCCTTTATAAATGGATATTTTAAATATGGAAAAATATGAAATAAATTCTATTAATCATTTAAAGTAATTTAAAATAGTTTTGAATTGGAAATATGAACTTTCTATTATTAAAAAATTGTCTTATTTGAATAAGTCATATTTGCACTTTTCGTAGCACTTTTAAAACGCTCTGAATGCTATAGTTTTGAAATAAGAGTTTAAACTTTACGATTCTTTCTTGAATCAACTGTGAATGTTTTAACTATTAATCTAAGTATTTTAAAGACAATTTAGAAGTTTTATCACTTATTTCAAAGATGGATTTATCATTAATTGAGTATACGGAAATAACTAGTACATCGAATGCCATCTGTGATAGTCAATTTATTAACTGAGGAATGGAATCGATCGAAGGGAAATCCCGGCCGCTCTATAAACTAAAGTATATGAAAAAGGATTTAGTATAGATCAAATAACTTGACCACCTTAGGGTGACAGCAAGATAATGTCTAGGCTTGGGTTTGGAAAACAAATTTCCTGCTCTACCTTGCTATCCAGACTGGCCCAACAGAGGGAATGGTGACTTTGATTTGTTAGGATTCAAACAAATATATAATTTAGGAATTTATATTTTGTAGATATGATATGTTTGTACTAGATATTGAAGTTCGTAGAGGGAACTCGTCCTATTCATGGAATTTAAAAGGTGTTCACACCGTTATTCCGTTGATAGCACTTGTTGAATACAAAGATTGATATTTTGTAGAAACTGACGAATCTATATGATCTATATCTCTTCAACAAGATATCCAATATAATGAATTAGAATTATTTTCCAAATAAAAAAATGAATTTCTTAAATGGAAAATTTATCAATACGGATTAAATTAAGATTTACAAGAAATGTAAAGAGAAATTTCTTTTAATTAACAATAGAAGAGTTATTCAAAATCTGGTTATGATCTGTATTCCTTTATTTTAATCGATAATTGGATTTAAAGGGACCGGTGTCAAATTTTGGTGCTTCCTATCTGAAATCCATTTCGAACCAATTTGTGTACAAAGTAACCATATTTCAAGTTCAAAAGGAAGATTTAGGATGATTACAGTTGGGAATTACTTATTGATTGGTTGGGATTTTAAAATCCTGGTTTGATTTCAAGTAGCAGTAATTATCTATTACATCCAATCAAGGTTCGATTACCTACTGATTCTTATTGGATGCGGTAGGAATGTGGCTTCAGTTTTGTTAAATCCGACAACGAACTTGTATGGAAGATTGTCTAACGATTGCATTTCTAGACCTCGTGCTTTAACATTTAAAATTTTACATCATGTGGTGGAGAACACGCCTTCTCTTAGCTTAACACTATTCTCTAAGACATATGAGATTGAGGGGTTGTATACTTTGTGACAAAGTGGGCAGTAGTCTAATAGAAGATGGAAATGTAAACAATCAAAGATAATGAAGATGATATGTAAAAGGTAAATCGTTATGTCTATTGAGCCTCACACATCGAAAACGACAAAAACAGGATTGATGCATCAAGGCTATCCAGGCTGTGCCTAGTAAAAGGGTATTATTATTTCCTTCTAGATAAATTACTATTGTATGAAGCCCTTGTATATATTGAATGTGGTGTATGGATAAGCGACGTTTTGATTGAAGGTCGGTTACGATCATAAAATGAGGTATTCGGTACCATCTAAGTGCAGGTCACAGAGGTGGGCCGGTCTTATATTGGTAGAGAATTAGTTGGTTGTATCGAGTCATTCCTCTAGAGGTGTACCCAATCGTGGATATGGAAGATCCTTAGCCGGGTCCTTTGTATGGAAACCCATTCTCCAATAAGAACCAACATTTCAGATTATATGACATAGTAGCCCCTGAATTCATCAGATAAATAGACGTACTCTATTATCCACTGTGCATACATGTTGTATAAATTTCTATGATGGTTGTCAGCAATTGTAAGGGAAGGTGTTATAATTGTCCAAGCGGAACCTAGATTAGACTCTGATATGTATATTTTAAAGTTTTTCTGCTGTAAAAATAGTATTTAATATTACATCTTATCTCACCATTGTAAAATTCTATTCTGTTCTATTTTCTTGTACTACCCCTGATAATACAAGTATTCATACAATTTAAATTGGATAGGTTGTTATTATAGATTTAAAGGGTGCGAGTTTTTGGGTTATCACATGTGGTATCAGAGCTTTGGTTAGCGAGTACCAAAGCCTGTTATCAGAGATAAAGTTGAGTAAGAACTTTGGCTTTGTTCGGGTAAAGAGTCATCAGAGATAGGATTAGTAACATCCTAGGATAAAGTAGATCATTAGAGATAGGGTTAGTAATTCCTTAGCATGAGTATTGAGAGCGTTATATATGAGCGTGTATTTGTTAATTTTATATATAAAGGATTTTGTTATGAAAAATATGGTAAATGGAATAATTTTACCAATGATTATATTCTGAATACAAAATATATATTTTAAGAAATCATTTAGTTAGAAATCAAGATTAGTGGAAATTTAAATGTGAACATCTTGTGATTAGAATATCACAGTTGATTATAAGATGTTTCATAAAGATAATAAATAAGTTTAGGAATTTTTTGACGGTTGATAATTTGGTTGAATTTGGATGAAAACATTTGATACAACAAATACGAAGTGAATTAAGGTTCAGAATTTGACTATAAGGTATTTGTCTAAGTTAAGATTAGCAAATTAGATTAACTTAGAGTCAAGGAATTTGATAGATAAGTGATTAATGAGATTTGTAAAAGAAGAAGGTTATACAAGTTATCTTAGAATGAGATTCAAAAAGATAGAATTAGACTTTGGAACCTAATTAGGAAAAATAATCTAAAATATCAATTCCTTATGAATTCAGTTTCACGATTTGATTATAAAGTATTTGATTGAATTGACTATTTAAGAAATTTGAAAAGAAATAGGTAAGTCGGATGTTAAATAATCATGCAATCAGAAAGGAGAAAAGTTAAACACTTTGCAAAGTTTCCATATAAGAGAAGTAAGTAAAGATAAGTAATCCAAGTGGTTAATACCTTAGGAAAAATTAAGGCAAATTGAAATATTGAATTTGGTACCTTTAGGAAGAAAAGGTAGGTATAATTTATTTTCACACACCTAAGTGATAAAGATAAATACGAAGGTTATTAATGGGAATTTAGAATTAGTTCAAACACTACACTTTAGTGACGAGGATGAGAATTCCTAAGTAGGGGAGACTTTAGGAGTAAAACCAGATTCAGAGGACCACTCGATTTTAATATCCAATGAGAAGATAGTTCCAGTCCAAGGAGATATCGATAAGCTAATTGTATGGAATAAAATAAATAACTCAATAAGTTTAGTATAAGCCAAATTAAGTAAGGATAAGATGGAATATAACTTTTCTAATAATAGGAAAGAAATATAAATATAAATAAATTGGTATAGTTAAGGAGAAAAGAAAACCAATAGGAATAAATATGTAAGCTATACATAGATCATCTCCTCAAAAAAGACAAAAGTTGATTTATATTCAAGTACAGAATTTTAGGGTGTTTACACCAAATTGAGAAAGGATTTATCACTAGATTTTGAAGAAGCAGACATTGATGATGATTTATGGTTGATTACTCGAGTTTTCTATTGTTAACCGGCCTTTTGGCCCAGTTCGCAAAAGAAATTCAATCCCACAGAGTCGACCCATCGCTTGGCTAATGGCCGAAGTGTCGCCAATATACTCAGGAACAAAGCTGGCATGAAGTCGTGTAAGTGTGGTCGTTACAGCTTGTCGGAGCTACTCAAATATAGCTCAATGTTCAGGATCAGTGCTAAGCCTCATCACCAATTTCTTATCCTAACCTCCACAACTCCTTGAAATCCCACCACTCCATTTTTGTTTCTCGCTTCAATCCAAGAAATTCGGATCCTGCTTACTTGCCCAATTTTGTATCCCATGGCCACTTACACTTTTCATGTCCTAATGCTCGCAACTTCAGAAAGCGCCTAAGTCCCAAACTCGGTATATGGGGATACGAAAAGGAAGATACGAAAGTGATATGAAGTAAGGAGGATGTAGAATGATTCAAAGGAGTTAGCAAGGGAAATGGATACCCCGGGATCGACACCGATATCGCAATTGGTTCCGATCCCAAGGTATGAAAATTTCTATGTGTACCCCAGTTCTCAGCTGCTCCTACCTACTTCACTACCTATAAACACCCCTTGGCTGGCAATGTGAGAAGGGCTGGCTACTTGCTAATTTGACACTTTTAAGAGGAATTCTTGCTCCTTGGACACCATTAAAGACCATGGAAATTTGGGAAGAAGAAATGCACTTCTTTCTTAAGTATTTTAACTCTCAGACAGCGAAGGGATTTCGGGAAGAAGGACTTAACTCCATTTTTTTGGACACAATAGGACTTAGTTTCCACTATTGTCTTTGTTTTAACATGTAATTATTATGCCTACCATGGTATTTGGACGTGAGTAAATGAAATTAGCAAGGCCTTCAAAGTGAACGTAGTTTCATGTTGAACCAAACTACTATAAATATTATTTTCACTATTTCCTGCATATTTTTCCTTACGTGAAATGTTATTTTTGTTAATTCGTAAATCTTTTGGTGTTGTGCCAAATTTGCACATCAACATTCTGGTGCTTTCATTGAGAGCTTTGAAGATTCAAGACTTTACATTTTTCCTACTGTCTTCCATTTTGAACTAGGAGTGCTACTTAGGTTCCTTAGACCTACCTTCTAAGTTCTCTTATAAAGATTAAGAAAGGAAAGAACATTGTGGTCGCAACTTCCATTGCCGCTGAGATGGATATCTCCCCTCAGCCTCAACTTTCAAAAATTCCAACCGATTTGGAAATCGCTACCTCCTCCAACTCGGAAGATCCCATTACTCAATCCCAAATCTTCGAGCTAAATAGGAAAAGGGAGGAAAGAATGAGATAACTTAATGATCAAATTAAGTAGAACATTTAATTGTTGCATAGACTCCAAGAAAACACTCAACGAGATGTTGCTCGCCTTGGAGTCAACAAAAATCCTTATCGTCTACAGAATGTCTTAGAAATCTCGTTTTCCGACACCTACCACGGAAACCGTATCCAAAAGAGGAGAATTAATGCCAACGGAAATGGTAATGGTACTACCATTACCATTAGTGAAGAAATGCATAAGTCCTAACAATGATCATGGAAACTAGAACCCAACACCCTACACGACAGAATCCTATCTCTATCCATAACTTGGTGCCTACATGTCCAGCAGCTAACTTGGCTCAAGTTCCTATCAACCAACCTCAATAGAACTAAACAATCGAAGATGATGTAACACCCTATAATTTTAAAGAACAATATAATGATAAACTAAGGAATACTTAATTAAATATTGGGAATTAAGTTAAATGGATTGCACCATTGCATTCGTCTCATAATTCTGCTTAAGATAGACCCCAAGTTTGCGTAAAACGAACATTGTATAAAGAAGATATTAAGGTTTAAAGTTTATATACATATAAGCTGTAACGACCCGTAGTCTACGCATCATAGGATCGTGGAATATTTATTTCTTTCACATACGAAGTCGTATGGTCATGTAACTTTGGGGGACGACTATTGGGGTCATTTCCCATGTTCATGATTTTTCCCGATTTTTAAATGACCATTTTACCCCTAGTTATCACTGTTTTGGCCATAACTTTTGACCGGATAGGAATTTTGACCTGAAACCACTTCCATTGGCTCCGGATGATGGTTTCTCTTTCCGTAGAGTGGTCACATTAGCCAAACGGACTTACCGTTTGGGAGATATGGCTGAAACAAGTTTCAAATGGTGAAAAACAGCTTAGTTGGGCTTAAACGGGTGATTAGCAGCTAGGCCCAAGGGGAATTTCGGGTTTAGAGGTTTAGGAGGTCTGATTAGGGTTAGGTTATCACTTTCATTTCAGTTTTGAGCCGCCACAAACCTCCTTGAAGACCTTAGTAATGGCTTCCTACATCTAAAACACCCCAAATCACTCTCTAATTGAAGATTAGGCTTAGCAACACCAAATTAAGGAGAAAAAGCACCAAAGCAAGGTTGGAGCCGCTGTTAGACATCAGTATTCGCCCCAAATCAGAGGAGTTTCAGTTCTGAGAATTTCATTTGTGGCCAAGGTGAGTGATTTGCATAGTTTTTGCACTAATTACGGTGATTAAGGGTAATTAGTGAAGATTAGCGAATTTATACGTAAATAAATTCTGGAAAAATTCTTAAAATTCTAAAATAATGTTTTAAGGCTCTGTTAAAAATTTGGGTTAATTTCGATGTGTTTTGTTAATCATATGCTTAAACATGATTAAGAGGGATTATAGGCCAATGTGAGGTTTTAGCTACTTTTGATTCATTTTGATTCATTTAAATTGTTGTTTGCTGTTTGTGGTTGCTATTACATGTTGCTATGACTCTATGGTATGTTTCATGATTGATTAGAATAGTTAAATTGCTCGAAAACGTCGTCGAATGGCGTAAAAAGCTCGCTGGAAAGTTGCAGAAGTGTGCAGGTTCCGAACCGGTTCGGATCGGAGAAAAGGGGTCGGATCGGACTAGGGAACCGACCAAGGGAATTCGAACTGGATGAGGACTTGCCACTGGAAGAAGTTTGGCAGGAAGGAAGGCCATTGCTTAGAGTTGGAGTGGACAAGGGGGATCGGATCGGAACTAGGGAGCGGATCGGATCGAAACTAGAGAGTGGATCGGATTGGAGAGGATTGGATCGGAGTACGCTAAGGGGGCGGAGCGGATCGGCAATTGGAGAAGGACAGGATCGGGCATGAGAACTCAGAAGGGAGCAACCACCGAACTCAAACAGAGACAACCGACCCGAAGTGGAGTACCGACCCGAACCGATGAAGGAGATGACTACCGACCCGAACCGATGAAGAAGATGACTACCGACCCGAACCGATGAAGAAGATGACTACCGACCCGAACCGATGAAGAAGATGACTACCGACCCGAACCGATGAAGAAGATGACTACCGACCCGAACCGATGATGGTGATGACTACCGAACCGAACAGAATTCTAGGACTGTTAATGTACGACAACTCTTCTGAAGACCCACTCCAATTCAACCAAACCCGAGATGCAAAGGAAGTCCAAATGAGAAGTTCGAGCTTAAGATTCAGATGGGAATCAACGAGTTCACTTCATGGTTGGGCTTTGCTGCGGGACGCGTGCTAAGGAGTTGTCGACACCTATAGCTTTGGACCACTATGGTAGGAGGTACGAAGGCGGATTCAGGGCCATTATGGCATTGGTAGAACCAAGGGCTACGACCAATGAAGTGGGTCATTGAAATGTTTGGTCATGACTCCAAGTGTTTGGCTTGGTCATAGCAGGGTTTCTACAAGTCGGGATTCGTCGTTGCCTCAGTTTGTCTAGTGTTTCAAAGTGGTAGATGCCGTACGCTTTACGCACTGAGTGAGAGATGCGAGAATGGTTGCTATGGATGATTTGTTTGCTATCATTGTGACATGCACACCCCACCCCCGTATTCTTACACTATTTATTATGGCACCTTGGAGTATTGTACGGTATGTGGTACTAACTCTTTGGTTGCAGGTCCAGGTTCAGGTATGGTTTAGTATACCTGTTATTTCCCTGTTTAGATGCTTATCGCTCATACCAGGCTTTATGTCTGACCCAGAGTTTTATGTCTCTTCTTATTACTCTGGGTGCTCACACGAGCAGACTAGAGACAGGTTAGCTGGTGATGCACGGGTAGATGGTCCGGAGACGAGCAGGAGGCTTCCACGTACTATATACATAATATTCTCCCTGTGTTGTTGAAGATCACTGCTTGGGCATTGTTGGTGTATCTTCTATTTTAGCTTTCTTTTGGTTAGAGACAGTAAATTTGGAAAGTTGTAATAAGCTGTATATGGATTTCCGCTGCTTTGATGTTGACATTGATTATTAGTTATCAGCTTATGCACTGTCTCGCCTGTTTTATGTCAAGTATGTTATTATTATATTTTATCCCATGCGCTGTGAGACATTCTACAGGTTCTTTGATTAGTTCATTCTCTTCTTTCCTTTTTTCTGACGACCGTCTTGTGCTAGTCGGGTATGTGTACAGCGCACTCTTGGAGGAAATGCAGGCTGGTGCGAGGCGGGCCGTCACACTTGGTATCAGAGCGAGGTTGCGTAGTTAATCTAGGGAAGTTATCAGGGAGAGATAATATACGTATACGAGAGAGCGTATTTGTGATTACTTTGGTTTTTAAAAGCTATATATATATATACTATTAGTAGTATAAGGATGAAGTCGTACTGCACTAGCACCACTATGGAATCGTTAATCGTTTCCTTTTTTCAGATTGACGATGAGCCGAGATACTAGAGGTGCTGGTTGGGGAGCCAATAATGGGAATGCTGCTGACATGAGGGCGATGTTTACAGACCTCATGAGAGAGATGCTTAAGGATGTTCAGAGGGCAGCTCCCAATGGCGGAAATGGTGGTGGTCCAATAGTGCAGGCGCCGAGGGTCGACTTCGCCAAGCTGAATAAGGATTATACTAGCCTTGGTGGGAAGCCGTTCCACGGAACGGAGTCGGCCACAGATGTTCAAGATTGGTTGGATAGCTGCGAACGTATCTTCGAGGATTTGGGCATCGAGGATGCGATGAAGAGAAAGCTAGCGTCCCGTCAGCTGCAAGGGCGGGCAATGAATTGGTGGAATGCTATAAAGGCAGCTACTCCCGAAGATCAGATTACTTGGGAGCAGTTTAAAGCTCGCTTTAGTGAGAAGTTCATTCCAGCTGCTCAGAAGTCAATGTTGTTTAAGAAATTCTTAGAGCTCAAGCAGAATGGCAGAGCTGTCTCGGAGTATATTGCTGAATTTGACACTTTGTCAAAATATGGTTTATCTCTTATTGATACTGCCGAGAAAAAGAATGAGAAATTCATAACTGGTTTGGATCAGTACTTGGGGGAAAAACTTATTAACCACATCGATGAGACGTTTGAATCGATTGTGGGGAAAGCGTTAAGATCAGAAAGTCTCTACCCTAAGTCGAAGACTGAGGTTGCATCCGTAGATGAGCCAAAGCCACAAGCTAGTGGTGGAGGTAAAGGTGGTTCCCAGAATAAGAGAAAGCAGAATCAGGTTAAGGATGGCCAGAAGAAAAAGAATAAGCAAGATGTGGAGTGCTTCAGCTGTGGTAAGAAGGGTCATTATGCTAGTAATTGTCGGGCCAAGCCAGCGGATAGGAAGTGCTTCAATTGTGGCCAATTGGGGCATCACAAGGACAAGTGTCCACAGCCCCCTAAAGAAAGGCAAATGGTGAAAGCATATGCTCTTAATGCTATTCCTTCTTCGTCGAATGCCCCAACTGCGGCGGAGAAGGGAAAGAGTGTCGTCATTCAAGGTATGCTTTCTATTTATGATGTTCCCGTTAGAGTTTTGTTTGATACCGGAGCTTCCAGTTCTTTCATATCTAGTGACCTGGTAGATAGGTTGGGATTGGAGCCCGAGATTGTCGATAGGCCTTTAGTAGTGACGAACCCGATTGGTGGTTCGACTAGTCTTAGCATGATTTGTCGTAATGTGGTTCTATCGAGTCATGGATGCATGTTTGTTTGTGATTGCTTTGTTTTGGGCTTTACTGGGTTTGGCATTATTTTGGGAGTAGATTGGCTCCGAAGGTACGGGGTGGTGGTAGACTGTGAGGGCTTGTTGGTGACAGCTAGAGCGGATGATGGGCGGAGGATAGTGTTTGGTGGTCTACCCAGTAAGGGGGTATTGGCTAGTTTTCTAAACTCCCTCGACATTCCGCATAGTGAGTTGTCAGGTTTGCCCGTGGTTGGCCAGTATCCGGATGTTTTCGAAGAAGTGACCGGACTTCCACCACACCGAGAGATTGAGTTCCGTATTGATTTGGTAAAAGATGCCAGGCCTATAGTGATGCCACTTCGTCGTATGGCACCAAGGGAGCAGCGAGAGCTCGAGGTGCAAGTCAGCGATCTTTTGAAGAAGGGATTTATCAGAAGGAGTGTTTCTGAATGGGGAGCACCAGTTGTGTTTGCTACCAAGGCGGATGGTTCCCTTCGTTTGTGTGTAGACTACCGCGAGTTGAATAAAGTGACGAGGAAGAACAAGTATCCTCTACCGCGGATAGATGATTTGTTTGATCAGTTGGGTGGCGCGAGAGTATTTTCCCAGTTGGATCTCGCGACAGGTTTTCATCAGCTTAGAGTGGAAGCTGAGAGTATAGCTAAAACGGCATTTCGAACGCCGTCTGGGTTTTATGAATGGTTGGTTATGCCATTTGGACTGACTAATGCCCCGGCATATTTTGTGGACCTTATGAATAGGGTATTCAGAGATCAGCTGAATAAGTCTGTCCTTGTGTTCGTTGATGATATTTTGGTCTATTCGAGGACAGAGGAGGAACACAAGGAACATTTAAGAGTAGCGATGGAGGTGTTGAGAAAACACCAATTGAAAGCAAAGTTTTCTAAGTGTCACTTCTGGAAGAGGGAAGTGAGGTTCTTGGGCCATGTTGTATCAGAGAATGGTATTGCCGTGGACCCAGCGAAGGTGGCTACGATACAAGATTGGCCTACGCCCAAGAATGCAACTGATGTAAGAAGTTTCTTGGGGTTAGCGGGATATTATCGTAAGTTTATCCAAGGTTTCTCCAAGATAGCAGCACCATTGACCCAGTTGACCAAGAAGAATCAAGCTTTTGTCTGGGATGAAAGGTGCGAGAATGCATTCAAAAGCCTAAAGGACAAGTTGACAAGCGCACCAGTGTTAGTCATTCCTAAGGGGGATGAAGAGATGACGGTATACATGGATGCCTGTGGTACCGGACTGGGTGCTGTATTGATGCAAGGCGGTAGGGTTGTAGCTTATGCAAGTCGGCAATTGAAACCGCACGAGAGAAGATACCCTACCCATGATTTAGAATTGGCAGCGATCGTGTTCGCGTTAAAGATGTGGAGACACTATCTCTTGGGAGAAAGGTTTGAGCTATTTACGGATCATAAGTCGTTAAAGTATCTATTCTCCCAGAAGGATTTAAATCTCCGACAGCAGAGATGGTTAGAGTTCTTAGCTTCCTATGATTTTGACATCGCATACACACCAGGAAAGGGCAATGCGGTGGCTGATGCATTGAGTAGAAGACATGCCAGCTTGGGGGCTATGTTCCTTGAATGGAAGCAACTGGAGTTTATCGCGGGGTTTGATTTCAGACCAAAGTGCGAATTGGATCCAGAAATGTTAGCGAGTTTGACGATCAGACCCACTTTGATTGAGCAGATCGGCTCTAGTCAGAGGGACGATCCTAACCTATTGGAAATCATCTCCAAGTTAGAGATGGGTGTCGATGAGGAGGTGAGCAAGTATGGGCTTGATCAAGATAGATGGCTTAGAAGGAATGGAAAGCTCGTTGTACCCAATGTCAATGGATTGAGAGACGAAGTGCTTAGAGAATGTCATCACTCAAGACTGACTATACACCCCGGTGGTAACAAGATGTATCGAGATATGAAGCAGACTTACTACTGGGAAGGAATGAAAAGAGACGTTGGGAAGTTTATATCCAAGTGCATGAATTGCCAGCTAGTTAAAGCCGAGCAAAAGAAGCCTAGTGGTCTGTTACAGCCATTAGAAATTCCCGAATGGAAATGGGAGCAAGTCTCGATGGATTTCGTCGATGGTTTACCAAGGACTAGATCGGGATATGATAGCATTTGGGTGATTGTAGACCGACTGACTAAAAGTGCAAGGTTTATACCAGTCAAATCGACAAGAACGACAGCTAAGTTAGCAGAATTGTATATGAAGTGGGTAGTGAGATTTCATGGAGTACCTAAAAGCATTGTGAGCGACCGAGACCCGTTGTTCACTAGTGGGTTTTGGAAGAGCTTGCAAGAGGCGCTAGGGTCAGAGTTGCATCTCAGTACCGCATATCATCCTCAGACCGACGGTCAGACGGAAAGGGTGAATCGTATTTTGGAAGATCTCTTGAGAGCATGTATGTTGGACTTTGGTGGATCATGGGATGACCATTTGCATCTAGTAGAGTTTGCATATAATAATAGTTACCAATCCAGTATCGGTATGGCTCCGTTTGAAGCTTTGTACGGAAGACCGTGTAACTCACCATCATGTTGGATAGAGACTGGCGAGAAGTTCATGCTTGGACCAGAGGTGGTGAGAGAAACGTCGGATAAGATCAAGGTCATTCAACAACGAATGAAGGCTGCCCAGGATAGGCAGAAGAGTTATGCCGATAAGAGGAGAAGAGACTTAAAATTCTCCGTTGGCGACTTGGTGTTTGTCAAGATTTCTCCGTTGAAGAGCGTAATACGATTTGGCAGGAGAGGCAAGTTGGCACCAAGGTTTGTTGGCCCATTCCATGTTCTTGAATTAGTCGGGAATTTGGCATATAGAATTGACTTACCGAAGAAGATGGCGGGAGTTCATAACGTATTTCATGTTTCCCAACTAAGGAAGTTCGTTCACGACTCAGATATGACTATCTCACCTGATCAGTTGGAGGACTTCGAAGTAGAACCCGAGGCGGTTGGGAACCGCAAGCCGGCCCGTATTGTCGAGCACGACATGAAGCAACTTCGAAGGAAGGCGGTGAAACTAGTCAAGGTTCAGTGGGGCGAGGACGAGAATGATTGTACTTGGGAGACAGAGGAGAACATTAGGAGGACTTATCCTGAACTCTTTGCCTGGTAAGATTTTGACTTCGATTTAGTTTTTCCGCATGCTAGGATAGGCTTGTTTGCTTGTTTTGCATGTTTGATTTTTGTTATATGTGGTTGTTAGGCATGCGGGATCCTTTGTATGTTTTGGGTTAAGGAATTTCGGGGACGAAATTTCTTAAGGGGGGAAGAGTGTAACGACCCGTAGTCTACGCATCATAGGATCGTGGAATATTTATTTCTTTCACATACGAAGTCGTATGGTCATGTAACTTTGGGGGACGACTATTGGGGTCATTTCCCATGTTCATGATTTTTCCCGATTTTTAAATGACCATTTTACCCCTAGTTATCACTGTTTTGGCCATAACTTTTGACCGGATAGGAATTTTGACCTGAAACCACTTCCATTGGCTCCGGATGATGGTTTCTCTTTCCGTAGAGTGGTCACATTAGCCAAACGGACTTACCGTTTGGGAGATATGGCTGAAACAAGTTTCAAATGGTGAAAAACAGCTTAGTTGGGCTTAAACGGGTGATTAGCAGCTAGGCCCAAGGGGAATTTCGGGTTTAGAGGTTTAGGAGGTCTGATTAGGGTTAGGTTATCACTTTCATTTCAGTTTTGAGCCGCCACAAACCTCCTTGAAGACCTTAGTAATGGCTTCCTACATCTAAAACACCCCAAATCACTCTCTAATTGAAGATTAGGCTTAGCAACACCAAATTAAGGAGAAAAAGCACCAAAGCAAGGTTGGAGCCGCTGTTAGACATCAGTATTCGCCCCAAATCAGAGGAGTTTCAGTTCTGAGAATTTCATTTGTGGCCAAGGTGAGTGATTTGCATAGTTTTTGCACTAATTACGGTGATTAAGGGTAATTAGTGAAGATTAGCGAATTTATACGTAAATAAATTCTGGAAAAATTCTTAAAATTCTAAAATAATGTTTTAAGGCTCTGTTAAAAATTTGGGTTAATTTCGATGTGTTTTGTTAATCATATGCTTAAACATGATTAAGAGGGATTATAGGCCAATGTGAGGTTTTAGCTACTTTTGATTCATTTTGATTCATTTAAATTGTTGTTTGCTGTTTGTGGTTGCTATTACATGTTGCTATGACTCTATGGTATGTTTCATGATTGATTAGAATAGTTAAATTGCTCGAAAACGTCGTCGAATGGCGTAAAAAGCTCGCTGGAAAGTTGCAGAAGTGTGCAGGTTCCGAACCGGTTCGGATCGGAGAAAAGGGGTCGGATCGGACTAGGGAACTGACCAAGGGAATTCGAACTGGATGAGGACTTGCCACTGGAAGAAGTTTGGCAGGAAGGAAGGCCATTGCTTAGAGTTGGAGTGGACAAGGGGGATCGGATCGGAACTAGGGAGCGGATCGGATCGAAACTAGAGAGTGGATCGGATTGGAGAGGATTGGATCGGAGTACGCTAAGGGGGCGGAGCGGATCGGCAATTGGAGAAGGACAGGATCGGGCATGAGAACTCAGAAGGGAGCAACCACCGAACTCAAACAGAGACAACCGACCCGAAGTGGAGTACCGACCCGAACCGATGAAGGAGATGACTACCGACCCGAACCGATGAAGAAGATGACTACCGACCCGAACCGATGAAGAAGATGACTACCGACCCGAACCGATGAAGAAGATGACTACCGACCCGAACCGATGAAGAAGATGACTACCGACCCGAACCGATGATGGTGATGACTACCGAACCGAACAGAATTCTAGGACTGTTAATGTACGACAACTCTTCTGAAGACCCACTCCAATTCAACCAAACCCGAGATGCAAAGGAAGTCCAAATGAGAAGTTCGAGCTTAAGATTCAGATGGGAATCAACGAGTTCACTTCATGGTTGGGCTTTGCTGCGGGACGCGTGCTAAGGAGTTGTCGACACCTATAGCTTTGGACCACTATGGTAGGAGGTACGAAGGCGGATTCAGGGCCATTATGGCATTGGTAGAACCAAGGGCTACGACCAATGAAGTGGGTCATTGAAATGTTTGGTCATGACTCCAAGTGTTTGGCTTGGTCATAGCAGGGTTTCTACAAGTCGGGATTCGTCGTTGCCTCAGTTTGTCTAGTGTTTCAAAGTGGTAGATGCCGTACGCTTTACGCACTGAGTGAGAGATGCGAGAATGGTTGCTATGGATGATTTGTTTGCTATCATTGTGACATGCACACCCCACCCCCGTATTCTTACACTATTTATTATGGCACCTTGGAGTATTGTACGGTATGTGGTACTAACTCTTTGGTTGCAGGTCCAGGTTCAGGTATGGTTTAGTATACCTGTTATTTCCCTGTTTAGATGCTTATCGGTCATACCAGGCTTTATGTCTGACCCAGAGTTTTATGTCTCTTCTTATTACTCTGGGTGCTCACACGAGCAGACTAGAGACAGGTTAGCTGGTGATGCACGGGTAGATGGTCCGGAGACGAGCAGGAGGCTTCCACGTACTATATACATAATATTCTCCCTGTGTTGTTGAAGATCACTGCTTGGGCATTGTTGGTGTATCTTCTATTTTAGCTTTCTTTTGGTTATAGACAGTAAATTTGGAAAGTTGTAATAAGCTGTATATGGATTTCCGCTGCTTTGATGTTGACATTGATTATTAGTTATCAGCTTATGCACTGTCTCGCCTGTTTTATGTCAAGTATGTTATTATTATATTTTATCCCATGCGCTGTGAGACATTCTACAGGTTCTTTGATTAGTTCATTCTCTTCTTTCCTTTTTTCTGACGACCGTCTTGTGCTAGTCGGGTATGTGTACAGCGCACTCTTGGAGGAAATGCAGGCTGGTGCGAGGCGGGCCGTCACATAAGCCATTTAATTATAAATAATTAATATCTAGAATTTAAAATCAAACGACACGGGGGAAGGGGGAAATCGGTTCATTAGGGGTCGACCCCATTCCCCATGGGTGTCGACCCATGGGTCAACCCCATAACCAGGGTGTCGATCCCGGGGTCGGCCCCACCGAGATCTGGGCAGATTCCTATCCTGCACCCGGACACAGTTCTGGGCGAGATTCATTGACCTTAGGCTATAAATAGGACCTCATTCTCATTGTTTTTATTCACGAAAAACAATGGAGACAACGAGGTGCTGCCCCAACTCAGTTTGAACTAGCTTATTCTTCTTCAACAACAAGTTATACGTATTCAAGGATCTATGCTACATCATTTACAATCAATCCTCTATTATTTAGATCCAATCACAGTGAGTTTATGTTGCTTTTAGATATAAACACCTAAAATGTAATCTTGACATGTTTATAAGTTTGGATCTAAGCCTATGCCTGTTAGTAATTTGAATCACAACAGATCTGCCATTACTTGTATACCTAATTTGCTGCTTAGATCTCATATGCCTATTCATGATATCCATATTCTGTTAGTTTGCCTAATCATGTCACTATATGCCTATTCTGTTAGTTTGCCTAATCATGTCACTGTATGCCTATTCTGTTAGTATGAATAATTCTATCATTATATGCCATTTTTATTTACTATGCCTATTCTTGTTCTTTTCTCTCCCTCTTTCCCTTTTTGTTTTTATAGCCACGTTACCTTCGAGCCTAGGCCTATCGCTGAAATACGCGAGCGCATGAAATTGGGAACAATTGGGAATGATAATTTGGAGAATAATTCACATTGTAAAACATGATTGGGAATTTTGGGCATAATTTATACCTTGAGCCAAAACTTGGGATTTGGGGGCATAATCTATATCTTAATCTAAACCTTAATCTGCGGCATAACTTGTATCTCAGATCCGACGGGGTCATGTGCGTGCATGGGTCCGGATTTCAGGGGAGGATAAAATACGCCGTGACACCTATAGACATGGTTGTGCACATCTTGTAAACCACGGGTTGCCACTGTAGGAAGTGACACATCCTACTGTAGGGCCAGTACATAGTATCTACGAGTTAGGGAGCCAATCGATTGGGGGTAGTAATTAGAATACATCTAGTCTTGCTTGTTTAGGAGCCCTTTATTATCGTTGGGGGTAACACCTTTCATTTCTGTTGGGCTACATGTTATTGTATGGGGTAAAACCTCTCACTAGAAGTACACCTAAGTCTACCATCTTGCACTTATTGGGATCATCTTGTTCTTGTGATACTAGTAATGGTGCAGAGAAAAGTATCAGAGAAGCACAATATATTCTATTCTGTTTACCTTGTTATACCTGCCTTATGACAATATTATCTCACTCTCCAGTTTATATGTCTGTCATGATGCTTTTACTTATTTATATGCTAAAACAAACTGGACTCACCAAACTTTATGTTTGACCCATTTTGTTTCCTCTTCTCTCTCTTCTGTTCCCTCCCCAACGTTCTCAGGGTGGGAATACTCAAGCTTGATCAAGATTGTTCTTTCATTATGCTTGGAGCTGCTTAGATGTACTACTTGATTTCATATCTTCTCTTTTATGGCTAAATTTCGGGGATTATGCTCTTTTTATGTATTACTGTACTTTGATGATGATTTTCGTACAATATAGAAGGTTTATGTTGATGTAGCGAGTTGTTCGTATTTCAGACTTATTATGAAATTGGGTTTGGACCACGAAGCTTTTCAATTTAATAAAGTTTTTAATTCCGATGTTATTTTATATCTATCTTGTGATGTTCCTTTTTTGGTTTACCTATAACGCTTCACGAAACTTAATGCATTTTGATAAAGAGTGACATTAATGGACGTGGGGTTTCATAGATGATGAATTACCTGAAAAGATGTCGATGTTCATCATAGAAGGCGCCCACGACCACAAACTCACGAGGCGGACCATGACCACTAGAACCCAGTGAAGGTCTAGCCTGTTGTTCTCAAAGACATGATTTGTAGGACCGTGAAAGAAATGCGAGGGCAATCCACTGATGTACGGGAAAGCAATGCGAGGCGTAACCGCTTTAATTTAGCCGTCCACAACGCCAGTGGCCACGACGCTTTAATATGCCTCAATCAATGGCTTGGGGAAAATTGATCCTCGTAATTTCTTGAACCGCTATAAGTGGCATATGGACTCAAGTCGCACCATCGAGGCCGTGAAATGCAAAGGCTTCCCAGTATTTCTTGAAAGTTTCGCTTTACTCTGGTTCTCTCGACTCCCGCTGAGAACCATTTTTACTCTTAACCAGCTTGCTAACGAGATGATGAAGCAATTCAGGATGCAAGTCATAAGACTAAAATGCACCCTGACTCTCTCCAATATATAACAGGTCAAGGGGAAACTCTTAAGAGTTACCTCGAACGCTTTAACAATGCCGTGAAGGAAGTCGAAGACCCCCAACCTCGCACCATCTTTGTTCAACTAGCTAAGGGAATTATGCCCGACTCGGCGTTCAGGTCTTAGATCGATATGAAGCAGCCGAAGACTTTGGAAGCTTTCTATGAAAAGGCTAATCAGTTTTTATGTCAAGAAAAAGCGCGTAGAAACATAGTAACTCAGACTGGCCATCCCAACAACCCACACTAGAGCACTGTTCAAGACAGTGCAAGGGTAAACAGGTCGGAGAAGCCTCTGACAAGGGTAAAGGGATAGCCCAATTCAATCCCATATCAAACAACAACAAGCCAGGTAGCCGTAACAACCAGCAGGCAGAAGATCCGAAGAAGCGCAACCACTACCCGACTTACAAGATCTACACTCCGCTCAATTATAAGCTAGAAACAATCTACCTAGAGACATAGATGTGTGGTACGATGAGTAGGTGTAGGAGAGGTTAGGTTCTTCTAGACACTGGTTTGGTGGTGTAGAGGCTTGGTAATATGGTCCGGTTGCTAGGAAGGGGGAAAACAAGGAGTTTACAGGAGAAAAGGAATATAGGTTTTAAGATTTCTGATGTTTTTATGAGATTTAATAATTGAGAGAGAGAAAGGACTAGAAATTTACAAATATGTTTTAATTTGTGAATTAAATAAGGGAGAGGCCATGGAAATTTTAAGAAAGAATTTATAGAGAAGAAGATTTGTAGAGGACGAAGAAGTGAGAGGGGTGGTAATATTTATGAAATATGATAAAAATAGAGATTTGATTATTATTATTTTAGTTTTGGGATTTGAATTTTCTACGAAAAAAAGATAGAGTTGACTGACTTTTTTTTTTGGAGAAATGAATTGGAGAAGAAGAGAGGAAGAAGAAGGAGAAAATCTTCCGGTGAATGGAATGAGAAGTCATGAGAAAGAGAACACATGTTATAACTTTCTGGAGTCTCTAAAAATTCAAATGTGAAAATTAATGAGGGAAGAGGTGGCAAAGATTTCTCAAGATTCTAAAGAAAGACTATACTAAAAAAATCCAGAAAAAGAGTAATAGTAATAAATCACATAAACACCATTTGTTTTGTGCACTTTTGACAGAAAATCTCATATCTGGAACAAACAAAAGCGGATTTTGACGAAACAAAAAGTGCTAGACAACTTTGAGTTCTGTGTAGAATCATAAGAAAAGGAAAATTTTGAATTTTCAAAATTTTGAAATTTAAACTCAAATTCAAAATTTGATAGTTTTTACCAAAATTGACTTTTTCAAAAAATGTTTTGTTTCAATAAATTAAGCAACTATGTTACTGAGTATTACAAGTTTGTTATTCAAATTTAAATTTAAGAATGAACTTATAAAATATAAATCTATGTGACTCAACAATTAAGGTCTACATTAACCACCATTTAATTCTCATTGTCAAATTTCTCATACTCATGTTTGGTACATGAATCCAATTCATTTGTTTCATATAAATAAACAATAAATTAAATCTTAATTTTTTTTTGAAAACTTAAATTTCAGTTAATTCATCATTTTTTTAATAAAACGTTAGGTTGTTAGAGAAAATATCCTATAATAATAGTTAATGTAATGGGAATTAAACTCTACTCGTTTATCATATTAAGCAATGAACAAACAAATTCACCCATAATTCAATTATTATCTATGTTGTGCTTTAAAATCAGATGATTTTATTTATTTTAAACAACTAACATTGTCCCCACCATGTTCGTTGCCTTAAGCAGCCTCCGCAGTAGCTTACCCCTCCGACCGCTTGTGATGGTAAATGTGATAAGGTGAGTTTTTTGTTTGAATATTCGAGGATCCTTGTTTTTTAAGCCAATCATGAAGACATTGAAAAAAGGTTTTGTTTTTGTTTGGCTTTTTATTTGTGCCACTTTTACAAATTTATTACGCAAATATATCAATTTAAATTAATGATGTATATTTGTCATTTTTGATCAACTGAGTGCCACACATACCAACATGTATAGGGGCATTGCAAATATTGTATGTATACTTTATTTTTGTAAGTATAGCCGATAGTTGTTGAAAAGTCATCAACTATAATGTACCGCACTAATCTATGGATGACTTCTCTGAAGTCACTCATACATTCGTCCGGAGAATCATAGTTTACAACTTCTAAAAGGTCTCTCATACATTGGTGGATGTATTATATTGGCGAATTTTCAAAAGTAGCAACTATTTTTTTAAATATATACGCATGTGGTTTTTGAAATGTTGTTTGTATACTTCAGACCAACAAGGCTCTAAGCTAACCGAAAGTGACATATCTTTAATTAGTTTTCAAAATGAGTTGGTAGTGTACTAAATTTTCAAAATTAGGTCAAATAAAAAAAATCAAATGAAAAATGATGTTAAAGACTTAAGCTCAACAACGGCAAGTACCTTCCACTACATATATGTGTTGTCAAGTGATTTGAAAGACTGTTTTGTGATAACCATGTATAACTTGTACATAATAACATTGTAAGATTGTCTTCCCAGCTCCCCACCATAGGGACAGTGTAACAATCCGAAATTTTGACAACAAATAAATTAGTTATTTAATTAGAATTTCAAAAATAAGAACTTCTGCACATAATGGAATTTGACCACAAAACTTTCACCATTGCGTTAGTTATGGAATTCTGGTCAACTTTCTTGTTTGGAGTTTCGTTAACAGAGTCCGTATGAAAAAGTTACGAACGAAATACGAAAAACGGACAAAAATAAATAAATCGTAATTTATAAATATTATATACCATATATAAACCGCCTTCACTGGGTAATAAACAACCCAGGCGGTCGACCTCCTGGGCGTTGGATCGCCTAGTGACAGCTAGGTCAAGTGGTATAGTTTTTTTATATATTTCATTAAAAATGGACGGATGTTAAGTAAACTAAATCTAATGATTCACGGCCATTTCAACACCTATAAATAAAGGGTTAGTCCCCCATTCTTTTCCACATATTTCTGTGAGCAGCGAAGCTCTGTCATTTCCCTTTCTCTTCAAACAAATTGTAAAACCAAAATAGGTTCATATACAATCAAAATCAAACAGAAACAATATAATTTGAAAGGGATAATCATATTCGAATGGAAAAGAATATGGATTGGTGCTTAGGTTCTTCTTCATCAGATTAATCCCCTCTTTTCTTATTTTCTTGCAAATGTACAAATCTAAAAGTATCCCCTTTTGCTGAGTAACTGTAGATTTGTAAGAATTTAGGAATTGTAGGCCTAAAAGATTATTCGGATTTAGATTTGGATGCTTTCAGGTGAGTGGGAAATTTATATACAAAGTATACAATAACATGATTATTTCGTTTTTATTAGATCTGAAATGTATACCTAAATAGTTATCAAATCTATTTATAATTTTGTTAAATATTAAAGAATGCCTATCAGAACTGTTTGTGAATATTGTTAAATCGGAAAGAATAAAATTGTAGTTTGAATAATATTATTATTTTGAAGGTTTACGTGATTGTTTTTATTATTTCCTACAATTTGTGTTTAAAATATTATAGTTATTGCAATCACCGTAGATCTGGAAATCGGTCCCATAAATCACTGTTAAGATGTAGTTTTATTCCAGATCTGTAGTTTCGGTGTTGAATTGTAATTTATGTAAATTTTGTTAAAAATATATAAACCTGTTTGTGTTCAGTTTTGTTTGGGTTTTAACTTAGTTATTGTAAATATGCATTTTCTCTCTCTTTCAATAAAAAGTTGTTATTTAAAATCAATAAGAAATATGTTCAAAAAAAAGGGAAAAGGTTGTGTAAATTCACGTACAAATATAGGTTTATGTGTGTGTGTGTGTGTATATATATATATTTGTGTGTATTTTACATCAACCGTTACCCAAACATACATATTATATATTTCTTGTGATTTGAAATTTGTTTATCCCTCTTTTAAATATTCAGGCATAATTTACAATAATTATAGTTTACAGCCTTTTTGTAAGATTTAGAATCTTATTACAAAATTGAAACCAAAAAGGAAAGTTTGGTTATTAGCTTAAACCAAAACAATAAATTTAATAATAAAAGAAAAATAACTACATTAACTACGCGAAAGTATATATATATAATTACATAATCCATCCAAATCAACGTAAGCAAAGAAATATATATTATAATTAATGTTTGTGTGTTTGAATGGTTTCAATTTAATGGAATTATACATGAAAATGTTATCCATATTAAATGGAAATATATATTATGACCTTTTTAGCAATTAATGTAGTTGATTTTCTATAAATATATTATAACTACTGTAACCATCGTTGATTGGGGAAAACAAATTAAATTAGGTAATTTAGTTCTAAATGGTTAAAATTTGGAAGCAATGACTAGGGTAAGAATTGTAGCTCCAATCAAATAAGTAAATATTTTTTATAACATACAATATATATATATATGTACAAAATAAACTAAATCGAAGTAAATTAGAAATGGTTAAGAAGTTACAATAATTAGATTAGAAATAAAAAGGGACTGATACAACAAGGATATTTGATTGTTAATTAATGTCTTAGGAAATTATGACTGTTTGGTTCATAAGTGACATTAATTATAATCAATGGAAATAAATGGCATTAAGGGATTAATTAGTGTCTTAGCAAATTTCGACCTTTATGTTCATAAATGGCAATAACTCTATTAAATAGAAATAAAAAGGGGATTAATGGGTGTTGTTTTCCGTTTTAAATACTAAGTACAATAAGGAAAAAAGTAAATAAATATCCTAGGATAGGAAGGATATAACTTTCATTATTTTATATTAGTAGTCTAGAACTTATAATTAACAGTTAGAGTTGACTTAGTATGTTAATGATGCGAGGTAAGTTGACTTATTCGACAAATGTCTGCACTTTCTATCACTCGAATATATGTCCAACTGATGTGAGATATCATTAACCATAGGAACCAGTGATGATAGCTAGTTTGCATACATGATGTATTTCCGTAAAGAGAAACTAAAAGGGAATAACTCAAGAACGTGGCCTACTTTGGGATTAAGGTATTAAGTGGTTAGATCCATCTATAAAAAGGTATTAAGCGACAATGTAGCCCACCTCCCATGAATTAAAGCATTAAAGGCTAATTGGGTACAAGTTCGATAATCTTCACGAATAGCTCGCTTCCTTGAATCTTAAGTGGGTTAGGTATGGGATAGGTGTTAAAAGGTCTGGTATGGTATTTCCATAAGGCTACCTATACCATGGGAAGTATTAAGAGACTAGGAGATTATACAATAAGGCCAACTAAATAGTAATGAGGGGCCCCACCACAGGAGGGTCTTAAATGGTATGCTATGTCTACATCACAGAGTGGTCATAAGCGGCTTCTTACTATCTCTCGCCTTATGTGTGGCATGGGTTTATAGCATGAATGACGGAGGCCTTAAGATAGTAGGATCTATAGCTAGTGCCCTCTAATTTATATTAGCGTTGAGTAAACCATCGAGAGGCATTAAGTGACCAATAGGTCCGCCTAGGATCTTAAGTGATCAAGAGGATCCACCTTTAGCTATTATTTGATAATGACGTTTTAAGTAGCTAAATATATATATGCACAAATAACTAACCTCCGTACGATTAACGAGTAGTTGAGAGTCACCCTCTTAGTTTTGGTAATTGGTTAAATGATGGTTTAAAGGCTTCATAAATATACACGTAAACATTCTATCTCAGCACCGTTATCGTTGGGAATGCTACCTTGGGTATGGTAGTTAGAGTCATGCGTCAATGTTTCCAAGGATAAGCCAGAATTACTAACCTTGGTAGGCATGTCTTTGGTTTAACCAAACGGGATACATCTGTGTATTGTAAACTGTGTTATACTCTTCCTGTTCACCGGAACTTATTGTTCTGACCCATCTCCTCATTACAATCTCCCAAGTTTTTCTAGAGGGTCTGGTTCTCACAAGTTTTTAAGTTTGGTTATCGGATCTTGTTATCTCTCATGCTCGGTATTGACATGATGACTCACTCTTATAAAGTAGTTACCCGAGTTGATACTAGTATATCCTATTTTGTTTACGTTGTGAGGTATTTTATCATACTCTAATTAGGCTTATGCTCATTTATTTTCAGGTACCAGATATACACGCTCCATGCTTGGATGGGTTTGAGTTTCGATTTTTGTCAAAATTTGGGTTTGGAAATGTGGGCGGTGTGACAGATAAGATTCAAGTCTTGATAATCATACTTCATTGGCTAGTTATTAATAGAGGCATTTGATAATTCCTTGAATGAGAAGAAATCTTTGTATTAAAAAGTGTTTCAACAAGAGGTCGACTTCAACGGGGGTCTGCAAGGGCAAACTTATCAAATTCCTTAGCCCTACACTTCAGAGTAGGGTTTTAAGCCAAAAAGTAAGATATGACATTTATACCTAGTAGTGTTAAAAAAAAAAATTGTTGAGCAATGTGTAATAAATCTAGTGAAAATAAATGAACTATAAATTAAAATTAGTGTTATTGATTATGCATAATCTATGTTATGTTAATATAAATAAACCGGCTGTGTAGCACCATGCTACACATCAGTTAGTTAAAAAAAAAAATCTATATTATGTAACTTAAATATCTTTATACTGGTTAACTGAATAATTTGTCACTTTTGCTAATATGAAAATTATACATTGAATCTAAAATATTCTTAACGACTTATTGGATTAGTTCACAAATGTTATTTAACTAATTATTCAAAATATGTTAAATTTAGAATTACGTAATAAGTTCGAATATCTGGACTTAAAGGTAAATAGGAAAGAATCAAGAAAATATTTGTTGAAAATCTAATGTAGGGTTATTTGAAGTTACAAAAGAAATTTTGTATCCTATCACACATCAAAATTTTGAGATAAGTGATAATTATTATTTTAAAAATTAATCTTGTCGTTATTGTTTACATACACCATGTATTTGATATATTTATGTATATCATCATAATTTAATGAACAAGCACCATTATCCAAGTAGTTAGATGCTTCGACTTTGATGAAGGAGGTCATAGTTTTGAAACTTGCGCAGCGTGGATCAAACAAACATTAACAAGTAGTATGTTGTTTACAACTAAAGAATATTTTCATTGGTAAACCATACTTTTGCCAAACAATAGGTTTCTCTACTCCTTTATTACTGATTTTAATATCTCGCAACATTATGTTTCTCAACTCCTTTATTACCGACTTTAATAGCATGCCTCCTTATGAATACTTTTTATATGATAATTTTTTATATCTTTATTGTGGATATCACAGCTTTTGTCTTTTCTTTCCCAAGATTGCCAATTTTTCTTGGTTTCTGCTGGTTCACTTGGATCATCGTAGGAATGATTCTTCTATCAAGCCTTAAGTTGGCTATACTTCACTTGTTGTCTATCTTATGTTTTTCGCTCCTTCTGATATGTTTTTTCTATTCTAAGCCAAGATGTAGGCACTTTCCCATTGCTTTTGGTTTTACATAGCGCCACCCAAACCCCAATGTGTTGATCATTTTTTATGGGTAGCTTTTATTTTAAAGAAAAAGTACCAATTTATATATATATATATATGTATATATATATATATATGTGTATATATATATATATATATGTATATATATAACCAAAAAAAGAAATATATAACAAAACCGGAGAAAATAGCCTTTCTCTAATGGCTCACTAAAACAAAGCAACAAAGCACAACGCAACTGAGCATGTAACTTGACTCAAAACGAATCCCCTCTAAATCAACCAAAACGGCTGACGTAAGAGAAAAAAAGTAAAACAAAACAAAACAAACACCACAATCCACTAACAAATCCCAAAGCAGCACAATAGGAAGCAAAACACAACCCCACAGACCAACAATACAAAATCCACCTAGCAAACCAGTAACCAAGATCCAAAAGGCTCCACCTCCTAAGACTAACCAAAACCATCCAAGAACCGATCAACAAAACCATCTAGAAAGCTCAATCCAACCCATGAACCTGAAATATATATATATATATATATATATGAATATATATATATATATGTATATATATATATATATGAATATATATATGTATATATGTATGTATGTATGTATGTTTTTTGAAAATTGGTATGCTTTATTAACTTCAAAGAAAATTACATAGTAAGGTTAGCATTCTAACCTGAATTACAAATGAAACATACATATTGTAAGTACAACACATAAGCTATAAGAAACATAGAGAATCCCGCTATAAGTGCCTCCTGCACTTCAAAATACATTATCATCGTTCTTTGCATAGATACAACCCTGTTCGTCATACCTAGACTTGTTCATGTAGAAATCATATGTACTTCAGTCATCAAAATAAGTAATAATTTTGAGGGCATCAATTGGCTTGTGAAAATGGTATGAAACAACGCTGAAGTCACCACATTTAATCTTTGAATCAACCAGTTGTAGTTATTGGACTTAAGTCGCAATCGAACTCAGTGGTACGCGTGTAGTAAATAGTTACAGACCTAGCTATATATATATACATATAAAGATATATATATATATTGAAAATGGGTACAGTCTTTTCATTTCAACAAAACAAATACAAAGTCTTAGTACATAATCAAATATTACAAAGCCCACATGAGGCCCATAGGCCCAAACATATTAAACTGACTTTAACTTCATTTATATCTTCATCCACAGTCATGGAATTCAATCCCTCACTGTTGAAGCAAAGCCAAATTTCCTAGAGAGCACTTTGAGGTCGAACCACTGTTACGAGCAAGGTAAGTTATTTCCATTTCAATCCGTTTTGCTTTGACCGAACAATGTGTCTTGCGGTATAGAAAATTCTCTGATTTCTTTCCTACCAAATGAAATAAATAGATGCAGTCAAAGCTACAAACGCTAAATCTTTAATCTGATCCTGTTTTTTAAATCTAGATAGTAGTAAATTAGCTTCATCCTCCAACGTTTGTAACATGTTCGATGTTATGTTTAGCTTAAATTTCATCGAGCACCAAATGAATGCCGAGTATTCACAGTTGAAAATTAAATGTTGTATTGACTCCACTTCTTTTTCGCATAAAGGACATAGCATATTTGTGATGAATCCAAATCGAGCTAACCTCTCCCTTGTGTTCATACAATTAGATGTCGCTAAATAAGATATATGTGTGTATATATATATATATATGAGTATACATATTTATATATTGAAATTAGGTAAAAAAAAATTGACAGCCTAAAAGCCTGCTCGGCCCATAAATTACAAAGCCCGTTTGTAACATATGGGTTACAAATTACAATACATCCAACGATTCTCTTTCCTTGTCCTCTTACATTCTCTGCAAAAGAAAAAAAGGAAACACGAAAAGTAAATTAGGGCACAGAGACAAATCATGGCGGACGTAAATTCTCTCATCGAACTCCTCCAGTTGCTTCCTTCCAGTTCCACTTCTCCAATAACAATAGTCCTTGTTCCGTCGCGCTGGTGAGTAATTTCGGGTTAATTCTTCCTACAGTTATCGAAAATTTCTCTGTTGATCGTTCTGGGGTTGACTAATACGTCTTTCATTTTCTTCTTAAAAGTACGGGCATTTCTTTCTCTCCATGTTTTCCACACTGCGGCTGCGAAGCAAACCTTGCCAATCTCTACCATCAATTGAGGCACATGTCGTCTATCGTTCAGTTAGTTAATTTCTTCCTCTAAGTTTCCTATTTTCTCAATATTGAAGCATTTAAGTTTTTGGATTGCCTATAGTCTTCTGCTGAATTGGCATTCGAAAATAGATAGTTTATGGTTTTAGAAGCACTGTTACATAAAACACATCTGTCTTCTTTAATAATTCCCCAGCTATGCAGTCTGTTCTTGGTGGGTAGTCTGTCTAAAATGGCCTTATAAAGCACATGCGCCATTTTAGGTGGACATGATCGGGACCATATCACTTTACTCCAAGTAACACTAGGATGCACATGCCTGATGCTCTCCCATACATTACTTAGCTTAAGTTTACCATCATCCCATGTCCACGTGTCTTCGTCTATGTCTAGATAAATAAGCTTTTCATTTAATTCCTATGTTAAGTTTCGAGCCACTAAATTGCTATTGTAGTCCCATGAGACGTTTGAAATTAAAGTGTTCACCGCTATGCTTGGTGCACCATAGACAGAGAAATTGTCCCGCCCATATCTGTCAATTAAACTCATGACATTGATCCATGGATCTCTCCACAAGTCTGTTGTGTTTCCATTAACAATCTCTCTTTGAATTCGTGTTTTAAGTTTACTTCTAAGTTTCATGCAATTCTTCCACACAACCGAAGCGTTGTTGTCAATACTTGATGTCCAGAAATTAAATTTCACATATCTGGCTCTCATCCACACGGCCCAAAGATTTTCAGAGGAGGTTAATTTCCATGTCAATTTAATCCCATAGGCATTCTTAAGCTCAGACAAAATTTTCAGTCCAACACCCTCTTCTTTCTTGGGCCTGCATAGTAATTTATAACTAATCTTATGTAGCACACCTTTCTGTATAAAATTAGCACAGACAGTAGTGATCTTTGCAATAAAACAATCTGGAATTTAAAACATTTGAAGCCAAAACCTGACTTTCTATGTAGTAACAGTGTGCACTAATTCAACCATTACACCAGAAAAGTCCTTTGGTAGTGTTTAAAAAACGCTACCAAAGCTTTTGGTAGCGTTTTAAGGAATGCACTACAGGTCACGCAACTAAAAGTTTTTTTTTGTTGCATTTTAAAAAACGCTACCAAATATTTCATATAACCGCGTTTTTCAAACGCTACCAAAGATATTCTGCAGTATTTGTGCTTGGACCTTCCTTTAATTTCCTGTAGCGTTTATTTTGTGCAACTACACAACTTTTCGTTGCATTTATTTCACGCCACTCTAAATTCAAGTAGTCTTTTTACATATGTTTCTATAGCATTTCTAAACTGCTACTAAAAAGTATTGATTGTTTTGTAACATATTTTAAATGCTACTATATACTGCTAATGGCTTATATTACTTCCAGCAACCAGTTATAAAATAGTCACTTTAAAATCAACAACAATCGTATAATTGTTATATTCAAGTCAATAGTCATATAATCATCATATTCAAATAATTGAGAATACATTGGTCACATAAATATTATCAATAAACATTTAGATAGTAGTTGTTTGACAAAATGAGCAAATTCACATGCCACAAGCATTCACAAAAAGACTTGCACAACAAGTACTAACTAATATCATAATACATATAACAATTGAAGTCATCCATTGTTGTTGTAGTCTTCACTTCGGAAAAGCTAATTACCTGTAAACAAGTTCGATGATAAACAATATGAATTTAACTTGAATAATAAAGTAACATTCAAACAATATTAATTGATTGTTATTAAAACAAGTACATAAACAATCAAGCCATCTAAGTATACTAAGAAAATTTACAGGATGACCAAGCTATAGCACTTGTTATTGCAGTTGGCATATATAGAAAACTGAAATGTAAATATGTTACTAGATAAGATTTAAAGATTGGATCACATGATCTTAAGTTGGTTTTATTTCGTTGTTCTATGCAGTTCAATATAGTGTTCTGGCTATTTCCACTGTGACACCCCACGTCCGTTAATGTCACTCACAAAGGGAATGCATTAAGTTTCGTGAAGCATTATCGGAAAACAAAAACAGAAACATTACAAAACCGACATAAAATAACAGCAGAATTGAAACTTTATTCATAATAAAGCATCGTGGTTCAAAAACAACACATGTCTGAAATACACAAAAACTATTACAACATAAAAACTATTGTCTTATACTTTAAAACATCAGAGTACATGAAAGAAACAAAATTCCACAAACAAAATATAGCCATAGCAACATGGATAGAAGCTTGAGCCATATGTCTAAGAAGCACTAGTAAAATATAAGCAGAATCTCGGTCAAGCCTGAGTGTTCCCGCCCTGAGAACCTGGAGGGGGGGAAAGGAAGAAAGAAGAGGAAACAAAAAGGGTCAAACATAAAGTCTGGTGAGTGCGGTTACGTTCAGCAAGTAAATAAATAAAAGTAACATGACATGCATATAAAGTGGATAAGAGGGATAACTACATAAAGGTAGGTATGACTAGGTAAACAAGATAGGGTGTATATGCTTCTAATGATTACTCTGCACTGCTACTAGTATATCCAGAATGAGATGATCCCTTCCACTATAAGGTGGTAGACTTAGGCATACGTCCAAAAGTACCCTAACTACTACCCTAATCAATTGGCTCCCTAATCCGCGCAGATACACTGTGTCGGCCCCACCGTAGGATGTATCACGTCCTAAAGTGGCAACCCTTCGCTGATATGCACAACCCCATATCTACAGGTGTCATAGTCGTCTTATCCCCCTTTGCCCGGCTCATGCACGCACATGGCCCGGTCGATTTGCGCTGCCCACACCGTCCTCCACGTTTGGATCTCTTACAATGTCCAGTAAGCATGCCCCTTCTTCGACCTAGTTCGGAGTACATGTTTGATACCTGCTCCGGGTTACTTGCTGAAACGGCTCCCACACAATATGATACAAGCTCTCCCCCTTGTCTTGTATCCCCCACTGGGTTTTCATTGGCTAATGTATACCACTAGGTGTCTTTAATTACATAACCCTATCATTTCTACAAGTTATGCTTACCTTAAAAGGTGTCTTTAATTACATAACTTTATTATTTCTACTGGTTATGTATACCACTAGGTGTCTTTAATTACATAACCTAATCGGGCTAAGTTTGTGGGCCTATATGTAAATATTATCCACCCCTCAGATTTATTTAACACACCCACTGTTCAACAAATTTTACTTAACCCTAACTTTAGTTCATATTCATACAATCCCTATGGATTTAATTAGGTTAAATATTCCAATTCGTTACCATGTCCATTTATGGTTTATAATGGGCTAGACCTTCCACATTATGCCTACAACTTGTGGATGTTGGATAAGCCAGTTAGGTCCAAGCAGACTTCTTCCACAAGTTGGGCCTAACCTCATGTCTTAGCTCGTCTCGTATTTTGCGTTTAGACCCCTCACATTAGATTCAACATTTGTGGTTGCCGGATATGCCGGTCGGGTCTGGGCAGACTTCCACCACAAATGCAGTCTAACCTCGTGTCATAAGTGCCGTTATAGTTTCTAATTACTGTAATCCTTGGCATTTCACTATTATCCAACTTTACCTATGTCTTTATAGGTGTTCAATCCCCTATTCCCCATATTGAGTTATATGTCCAATTTATGTTTATAAACATTATCCAAAATATGCCAATTGTAATGTTTTCCCTCATTCCCTAACTAGCGCATTCACATAATTCACAGCATGCCTAGGCTAGATAATAGCCTAGTTATAAACGATAAAAGGGAAAGGTGATGGAAATATGACAAAAGTGATTGTTCTAACATAACTGGCATAAACATATACTAACATGGTGATAAGGTAGACATATAAGTATATATCTGATGAACTTGTGGCAGTTAACTAGTTCTAACATAGTTAAGATAAACATGACAAGATCTAAATTTAGATGTTCAACAAGTTCATATCTAATATGATAAGCAAAAGGAGACAATAAGCTAGACCTGTTTAATAATTTAGATGTCCACATAATTCAGATCTGATGGTTAAAAGTTGATCTAACACAATTAAGGTTTAAGATCTGCATCATAGAATGTCATAGAAGTTGCAATAGATTCGATAAGATAAAGATTGAGATCCAAGTTATAACCAATTCAGAATGTCATATGTTCATAATTTACAATGGATCCGGTATAATTTAGTCACAGGAAAAAATCCAAGCTATAGTCATATCAGGTTTACTTTTAAATATTTAAATCTAAAAGCAACTAAGAACTCACAGTGTTTGGATTAGAAAGTAGAACTAAAAGAGAAGCTTGTTGAGATGTAGATCTACACTTGAATCTCTAATTGATTTGATTGTTGTAGAAGATAAAGAATTCAGTTCAGTTCAGACACCGGCAGCGTTTGGCTTCCATTGATTTCCAGTGAAGAAAACAAGAAAAATAGACCTCTATATATAGCTGTCAGTCTCCAAAAACTGTCTGCCACCTCAGCCCTAGGGGGTCGACCCCTTTATGGGGTCGACCCCCTTAAGGGGTCGACACCCTTACTATGGGTTCGACCCCTCTACTAAGGGGTCGACACCCTTAGGGCAGGAATTTTGGCTCCTACGGGATTTTCAATATTTGAACTAAAATTTGAATTCCTGGTCCCTATATATATACAATTCTTCTGCGCGTATACAAACTTCAAACCTACATAACTTCTTTATATGGTGTCCGTTTTACGCAAACCAAATATCTATTTTGATCAGAATTTGGAGACGGATGCAATGGCGCAGTCCGTTTCCCTTAATTTTAAATACTGAATTAATTATTAATTTATCCTCTTTTAGTGTCGTTAAAATTTCGGGGTGTTACATTTACAGTCCAAATATTTTCTTTGATTCACAACAAAAAAACCATAAATACAAACAAGAAACATGTTACTTTTAGTTTTGTTTTCATTTGTGCATTGGGTGTATTGTTTTCACTACTTGTTTGTTGCCATTATGCATTTGCTAATTGTACTGTTTGCACTTTGTATGTAAAATACCAAATTTCGAAAGAAGACAACAATCGTCTTTTAACGTAAATAGAGCACTAACAACATAGTGAAATAAATTAAAAAAACAAAACAGAAAGATAAATATTGTCAAGTACCTTTTATCAGCCAGTCCCAACATCCAAACAAACTCCTCTAGTAAATACTACACCAACTTCACCGTTGACATTAACCATCCTCGACAATAACTTTTGCAACAAGTTTCCGCTATACAGCAAGCTGCAAAATATTTATTCCAACAAAATTACTATTAAAAGTTTGTTACTATTACATGTCTGCATTAAATATAAGATAGATGTAATGCACTGGTTGCATTGTAGACACATGGTTAAATTTAGGATTAGTAACATACCCAATAAGTCTTTCTCCATCAATTTCCTTGTTATCAAATTTCAATACAAATTACAGGCATACAAAACGTGAACTTAAGCAATGGAATAAATCATACCTGGCAACAAGTTCAAATCCCACAGCCCTCGCTTTTTTTGTTTTTTTTACCCTTTGTATTATTTAAGTATCCAAAACTTTAACGTCCAACCATTGATATGCAAGCACATAGCATGCCAGGTATTTCGCATAGGGTAATCCAACAATTCCAAACAACTATTATCCTTCATAATACATGGCAACTATATAGACAATACCTTGAGTTTTTTCATTTTACATATAGTTCAAAGCATTATCCATGCGTACAGGTGCAGCTGCCATTTAGAATAACAATTCAAAATCAAGACCAAACTTCACTCTTGTTACCACATCTACTGCCACAGCATAATTATCTAGAGAACCACTAACAAAATATCCATTCTATAGGAAAGAAAACATGTTAGTTTTAGCAAATGTGCACATTGTTATATGCAAGTCCATAGAAACAACTATGAAAACTAAAAGAGTATTCTAAAAGAGTGCAACATTCCTAGTGTTCTGGCCTGCATAAGGTACAGTATTGCTCAGTTTTGAGAATGTTTGAATGAATACCAGAAGTTATTTTATCACTAGTAATTTGCTTATCTAATATAACTACAAAATTTTTAAATAATAATCTAGTCCAAAATTTCATTTTCGCACTTAAACAAATTAAACATCAAATCTTGTTCATTTTGTCATTTCTTTCTTTATTTACATTCAACAAGCCAGTGCTTCTCATACCTAAACTGAAAATTTATGCATAATATTGCACCAAACAACTACTAAGAACATAAAGAAGAAACTACTAGTGGCCCATTTTTGCTTTAACCATTATAAGTTAACCACATACAGTTATAAGTATATGTAAATGACAACTTAGCAGTATTAGAGCAAGCAATAGATTAGGACCTGGAAAACTTGCAATTACATGAGGATATGTTAACTGCACAAAATAAATATCAGGTGTTGCAACAAAGAAAGTTTTGGAGCTTATGACAAAAAGCTAAGGTACAAAGGATGAACAAGGGAATACTAGCTCAAATTTTTTTCCACTTAAAGATGTCGTTTAGAAGGCTTATGAATAATATCCAATCATTCATAGATTCTGACGGGAATTTTCTATATAAGCCAGAACAGATAGATTATGAGGCTATTACATATTACACTAACTTGTTTAGCGATAACTTGGGTGTTACTTCTCAGGATTTCCAATCTGTTTCAGTTACTAACGAGGCAGGCCAGAAAAACGATTCGACGATGTGAAATTAGTGGAGCCAATATGTAAATATATATTTCTTCATAGCTTTAAAGAGCCATTTATTGAACGTAACAAATGAAAGTATGAGTCCAATAGGAAAACAAATTGAATAATATAAAGAATGCAGAAGATACAACATACCCTTTTAGCTTGCACTGAATCTAGAATTTGAATATGTGTCGGATTCTTTCATTGAAGGTACTTGTCAGCTTGTTCAATCTTTGCTTTTTTTGGATCATCATATGGTCGAACTATTGTAAGGAAAAATGTGCAAGTTTTCTTTAGTGAAGGCCAACCTACCCCAGCATCCTAGTGCAAATCGAGAATTGCTAAATCATTTGCTTATGTCATGAAATACAACCATATTAACTTGAGCTCTCTAAATTCAAAATAAAAAAATCATCTGCCATTCTAATTATGAAATTTAATCAAAACAGATTTCTCTTCAGCTCAAAAGCAGTACTCACTGAGATGATTCAAATAAAAAATAAAAAAACAATACTCATTGGATCTTAATCAATTGCATATTAAGGAAGTTGGAATTAGATTATGAACAATAACATGGTCATTATTCAATTTGGATTAAAGTATCAAATCATACGATAAAACTCAGATCTAGAACTATAACCTTTTGATTTTCGATTAGGAGAAATCGACTCTGAGTTAATCAGCCCTTGTTGTTGTGAAAGCCTGTATGGAGCTAAATCCATGGATACAAGGTATGTAGTTTGCCTCCCTATATTATAAAGAATCGTTCATCTTTAGATCTCGGAGTTTACCCTAGGAATCGATAAAATTTAGATTCAGGATTTCAAGACTTGAATCGGAAAAGTTTGGAGAGTTCTTTATTTTTTAGCTATTTCTTTAAATGAAAAACTGTGTGAAGGAAAAGGAATTCCACCACTTGCTCTGCTTGAAGTTTACCGCATGCCACTCGCCCACTTGCTCCGTCAGCAAAATCCAAGCGGCCTCTGTAACCATAAAAAACATATGTTATTGTTACCTACTTACAAAACCATACATATAGTACAGACAGTAAATATATCATGCATGTATAGAAGTTACCATTTTATGAATCTCACTAGTCAAACAAAATTAACAATCAAAAGATTCTGTTTTTGCACTAAATCAGAATGAAATAAAACCAAATAACTAACATCCTGTTTAATCAAGCCACAGATACCATGACTACACAATGCACCAACCATGCAAATGTTTTACTTAGCCTACTACTTTTAGCAGCAATGCATGCATTTTCTTTACATGTTTGTAAATTATAATTGGGTCAACAAAAACACAAACAAAAGATCTTTTGAAAAACACCGATTTGACAACATAAACACCAACAAATACACTAACAGAAGATATGTATGTATAACATGTCAAGTGGTTATCTTTGACAACATGATCATGGATCCAGAGCTGGATATTCTTCAGACATCAATTACTAAATTTTAAAAGAAGAAAAACATTGATTTGAAATAAAAGAAATTACTACTACCCTACCAGACAATTAAATGAACTACTAACATTAGGGGTTCAATTTTAAGACCTCTTAAATCTACAGTCAAAACCTAAACTCAGTTCATCATAGGCATTAAACAAGGAAACGTTGAGCAATTTAAATAGAAAATTTAACCCATATTCAAAACTAAAATGATTGATAAGCTATCTGCTATTAACTAGATCTAAGTTTAGCCTTCAACTATGTTAATTAAGAAATATTTAATTAATTAAACAATTTATTAGATCTATAGGATGAAAAAGATAATAGATTCGAAAGGGAAAAACGCTAATTTAAGCTAGTCTGATTACATATGTCATTGATTCCCAAAGTTGTGTGTCTTTGATCAGATTCATGCATGCCACTGGAAAAAAGCTACAATGAAAATAATAATTTATCTTCATAAAAGTAATGAGCAAATAAGAATTGTGAATTCATTTGTAGTACTTTACGGAAAAATGTACTTTATTCAGCTAATATTGCAAAACTAATGTATGTTGACTTTACTCTCAAAACTGAAGAGCAATTCATACTCCAAAAATCATTTTGTAGTTCATCACCTGGTATGATTAGATGGACATTCATCAAACAAGAAATGTCAACATTATGCCTCGAAATGAAACTAAAGAACTGAAATCTAGTAAGACCAACAACAAGTGCATACTAAAGTTCTACTTTATCATGTGTAATCAAAAGCAGATGACATTAACAGTAAAAAATCACCTAAGGAAAATAATATTGATGACAAAGGAAAAAGCTTAAAAAAGATTACATGATAACCTGATGGAATATTGCAATGATCTCCTTTACAAATAAAATTATAACTAAGGTTTATATATGGTTTTGGTAACAAACCACGACCACCGCCGCACCCTCCAACTACAAAACATGGTCTGTGACTTGTACATGCACTTCGACATTCTGGTAACCCATCAAAGAGAGTACATGCGGTTCCTCAACAGCTGGCTCAAGCTAAACCTCATCCCAATCAAATGCAAAGGATAAAGTATCATCCCCTCCGAGAATCCGTCACCCTTCGATCCAGTCTCTCCTCGCCTTATGGCACAAACACATGGAAAAGCTGCCCAATGAACTGGCTAAAAATGCGATATAGAGCTTCACTGCAGTCATAAATACTATTAAGATCATAGTAGTTAAGGCGCTAAGGCGCAAAAAGGCGCATGGCTTGAGCCTTGGGCTTTTTTGAGCCTTGGGCTTTTTTGTGGGACTTTTAAAAAAAGACGCACTGTATATATTAAAAAAATAAAATCCTGCAGCATATATATTTTTAAAACATAAAAAACTGCTGCAAAATAAAAAAAACTGCTGCACGCGCACACACACACACGCGCGCGCACACACACACACACACACACACACACATATATATATATATATAACTGCTGTATATATTTTAAAAATAAAAAAATGCTGCAAAACCAAAAAAACCTGCTGCATATATTTAAAAAAAAAACTCTGCTGCATATTAAAAAAAAAACTGCTGAAAACCAAAAACTGCAGAAAAATGATCAATCGAACAAAATGGTTGAAACCCTAAGTCGAATTGGATGTCGACCTTGCTCAAATTCAATGTCGAGTTCGAATTTGCAAACCCTAAAGCGAAACCCTAAAGCAGCGACACTTTTTTTTTCCTTTTTTCGATGTCGAGTTCGATGTCGACCTGGTTGAAAACCCTAAATCAATTTGAGGCGCGCCTTTCTGCGCCCTGGAGCCTTAGAAAAACGCTCCAAAGGTGCGCCTTTCGTGCGCCTCCGTTAGAGGAGGCGCCTCAGCCACTAGGAAGGCGCAGGACCTGCGCCTGCGCCTTAGGCGCGCCTAGGCGCGCGCCTTAACTACTATGATTAAGATCCAGCAGGACAAGGAAATCAAACAAAAGGCAAAATGTCAGGAGACGCACAGGGAGCACTTGAAGAAGTCGAGGGCGTTTCAGGACTGGTACAGTAAGAACGGGATGAGGATCGCAGAGAACAGCGTGGAAGTGGTGAAAGCGCTAAGGATTTGGTGGTGGAGAGGAAGTTTGTGGTTGATTATTTGAAAACGAGGCTACATGACGAGGTCGAAAAGCATCAAAAGTTGTGCAGGCAGGTTAGGGAGAAGTTGCTTGGCAATTTGAAGGTGCATTTGCCTGAGATTTTTAGGGCAATATCGGATTTTGCACGGTTTCTCCTGATATGTACAAGAATTTGGGTTCCGTTCCGACATCAGCGGAAGAATCAAAGAGCAGTTAGAGAAATAGGAAAGTATTTGTAGTAGTGATGTCTAAATGTAAGTTATGTGTTCGTTATTCAGTTATGTTTTATCGTAGTTCTTTGTTCGCATGCAAAAGAAAATAGACTTACATGAAGTTAGTTTATGATTGTTACTTATAAAAGAAAAGGCAGAACAATATAAGTATGTCAAAACCTACAGGGGCCCTAAGACTAAAACATTCTCGTAGCTTAAATCATGCAAAGTTAAGTTTCAATGATAACCAACCATACCTGCTGGAGACTCGATCATTGCTATAGCTTCTACATCAAGGTTTTGTTTGATATGCTACGCATCCACGACATCAGGTTGGTATAAATTCACTGTGTTTTCTGAATTAGACATAAAATTCAGTAGTTTTCTCCTTTTTAATACACTCTCTCCTCCTCTCAGTATGTCTCGCCCAATCTGCCAAACTATCGCACCCCGCGTCCTCCTTATTCTCATTCACGCTTGCTACAATCTCAGTCTTTAAAATCCGATTTAAAAAATTGCTCGAATTGAACACAAATTCAAAAAATATTTTGCTATTGCTGGTGTGTCATTGCTGTTGTCAAAACATAATTCATCAACAATACGCTCAAAATCGATCTCAAATGATGGAAGGAAACCCAATACATCACAGGCATTATACAGAAAAAAGTTAATCCATTTAAATAGAAAGTACGAAATTTCATACCACTTTAAATCAATAACGGAACTCGATAATTGGAGCAATGCAACCATGATAAAGCAGTGTGGATCAATCATGAAGTAGAAAATCGAAATTCAACATTATTCGATCGAACACTTCAAGGAGTGAAGGATTCAATATTTTGATAAACCCTGGTTTTTCCGAAAATAGCAGGGAAAGCAACAAAGTCATATTTTTGCAAAAGAGCGGAGTGAACGAAAGTATGCAAGGAAAGGAGGGGACACGAAAAATAATTCACCGCCCTTTGAAAGTTGGGTGGGACGAGATAAATAACGTTGAATTATATTGTTTTATTTCTAATTTACCTCCTGGCAGTCACATTTATTAATGAACACAACCATCTACTTTAACCGAAGTTAGATTTTCTTGTAGTGAACTCTTCCAGCAAATGACAACAGTTTAGATCTCCACTCTTGGAGTTTGTCTCGAATGTTGTCAAATAACTTGCCACATTCTGCATCGGTTATGGTATTGTTCAAGAGAGGTACCCCCAAGTACTTAATAGGGAGAGTACCCTCTTGAACCCCAATAGACTCAACAAAAACTTGTTTGTGACTACAAAACTTATTAAAGTAACATTTAATTTTAAGCTCATTTACTTTAAGCCCGAACCATTTTTCCATATTATGGAATATGTTCTTCAGATGTCTTATTGTTGTGGTAAAGGATTTGAACACCACTAATAAGTCATCAGAATAAATCAGATGAGTGACTTTAGGCTGGTGATTGTAAATGGGAAATATAAGTTTATGTTCAGTGGCCAATTCCATTTGCAGAGTGAATCATTCCATCGCTACCATAAATAAATAAGGGAAGAGAGGGTCCCCTTTCCTGATTAAGTAGGGGAATATAAGATTATGTAACCCTTAGGAACACCGTTGATCAGGACAGAGTAAGTAGGGGAGTTCAGGCAGAAGTCAATCAAATTAATAAGATTGACTGGTAACACCATCGAACGAAGCATGTGAGTGATGAAGTTTCTATTGACTCTATCATATGCTTTATGTAAGTTAATCTTCAGGCTTAGCTTGCTTGCACTTTTCTTGTCAAAATCTCTAACAAGTTCATGTGCCATGAGTGAGTTTTTGGAGATGAATTTACCCTTGATGAAAGAACATTGACATTGAGAGATTAATGCAAACAAAACACTGTTCAATCAATTACAAATGATTTTACTCAAAAATTTATAAACCACATTGCAACAGGAAATAGACCTATAATCTTCGATTCTAGTTGGATTCTGTACTTTGGGTATGAGTGAAATGAAAGTATGGCTAATCTCTCTTATGAACTCCACTGAACCCAGTGCTTCTTGATATGCTGCTAACATGTTGCTTTTCAGGTGTTCCTAGTGCAATTTGAAGAAGGCTTCCCCCAATGTCGTCAGGGCCGAGCCTGAAGTCATTGTGGATGGAGAACACATTGGCCTTCAATTCCCTCATGCTAATGTCACCACCCAACATCAGTCTACCCTTACTAGTGAGTTGCTATCGGCACTCAATGTTGGGTAAGTATTCTTCATAATTCCCATTAAATAGCTCTGCGTAATAGAAAATAGTTGCGTCTTCTAACTGTTTTAGCTGTTGCATCGAGTCAACCTGTTCATTTATATAGTTAAAAAGATTATTATAGTGCTTTATTTGCGACATTTTAGTGTAGAAAAACTTAGTGCATTCGTCTACCTGCGTTAGCCATTTCTCTTATACTTTCTCCTTGATGTCCAGTGATTTTTTCCAATGCTGCCTTAATTTGTCTCTGCAAGTCGTACACTATTAAGACCTTCATTATATATATATATATATATATATATATATATATATATATCAGGACACTGCGCACAGAAAGCAAACATAACTCAGTCCATGACAACACGGGGATGCAGCCATGGCGAAATAGAGAAGCTAGAAGCCAATGACAAGGATCTAGGACCAAGGTTACCCAAAAAAGACCTACCTCAGAAAGCAAAAAAGATATCGTCCTTGACCCTACAGATGATGGAAGCTGACATCATCAAGGAATCATCGAATATAGCATTGTTCCAAGAGTACCAAAGTTTCCAGCAAATGAGACAGGGAATAATCCAAAGAAGGACTGATCTAAGATCCTTCCTTACTACCCAATTCCACCAAGAAAGGAGGAGAGCTAGCAGAGATGGTCCACTGCCGTGAATTCCAATCATTCCATGGAAGAAATACCATACTGTCGTGGCACATTCACCATCCAAGAATAAGTGTATCAACAACTCGTCAACCCCAGCATGGCAACACCGACAGCATGACACTAGCGGTATGCCAATCTTCCTAAGGTTATCATCCAGCGGAAGCCCCTCATGAAGGTTCTTCCACACAATGATGGAAAACTTAGGAGGGATTTTCTTGTCCCAAATTAATGAGAAGGCCCTAATACCGACATCAGAGTTCTAGCAGAACTCCAAGCCACCATCATAGTGAAAGGACCTCTACCCCCAACCCACCCCACCACCGTGAGTGTTGAAGAAAGCCTTAACCAACTGCATCCATTTCCAAGTCTCACTATCATAAAACGGAGGCCCGGTGTAGTCCGCATCCAGAAGACGACGATATTTGGCATGAAGGAACGATGCCTATAAGGAATCGTTTGATCGAAATCGAATCTAGAGCTTACAGGCATAATCCATGCAGACATCCTGCGGGTTTCGAAGACTAATGTGACGACTGCCCATAACCCCTGCACTAAACAAGAGGAAAAGTGCACTGAAAGGTGTGTTAGGCAATTATGGACGACATCAGAGTAGTAAAAACAAGCGAGAGCTATCGTGAAACTCATAGCGCAATGATAATATATAATATAACATATATAACAGGTAAGAAATGTGAAGCATATTTGAACAGAAAGTTCAAACTTTCAAAGCAACTAGAAAGTATACCCATACACCAGGATAAAAACACATATCTGTACAAATTTGCCTCACCACAACACTCAGCGTACAATAAAAAACAACGAAAATCCAAATACTATGTTGTAAGAAAGATAATATGCCAGCATCCTGCTCGCCTCCGAACTGCAACATCGTCCTCACTAAGCTATCACCTACCACCTAGTTTTCCCATCCAAAAATCGGATGAACAACACAAGGTAATAAGAGGGAAACATAAAATCTTGAGTCAGACAATAGTCTTAGTGAGCTATAGAAAAATTATCTAACATCATCAATAAAGTACATGAGAATGGGTAAATAAACAAACTAGTCTAACCACAACTTGACAGAAGAACTCAACTCTCGTCTTCCTCACACTGGACAGTGATAGCCTTCACAATCCATACAACCAAAGGAACAACAATTCATCCATGGTCATCAGAACGACCATTCAATCATGGAAAACAAAAACAACCAACAATAACACTCATAGCATCCTGATTATATATCTCATGTAAACCATCCTAATCAAATTCAACATCCCTCAAGCACTAGCCCATAGGCCTAAACCAATATCAGACAAGCACTGAAGAAACATCTCCTTCGACGTTGGACAATCTACGTGAGATGGTACAAACAAAATCACTCATGACAGACTCTGGCTATCACTACTAATCTTGCTTCAAAATCATCGTAAATCTTATGATGATCGACCTTTCCATATGTCAAGGGCTAATGGTAACCCCGGTTCTAGCAAAAACTCCATACGCCTTTCAATGATACGTACCTAGGCCTTTCAATGAAACCCAGGGTACTCGACCATACAACCAGTCTTTAATTGTACCCCTGCTTTGAGCCCGCTAGATTCTACGACAATGATAATTCCTCGGCCTTTAGTATTTCTAGTCGTCCTTCCTTACGGCTATTTTTAGTTCAAGAAACCTTCTCAAGTAACCATTGTCCATCAACTCACAACCTTTGAGTTATCTTCTCATTCATTGCTTTTCAACTATTAATGAACATCTCACAACACTTCGAACATTCCACCTTGAACTCATGTCAAAGCTAGAACCATCGTCGACTCAAAAACAAGCTTCGCTTGGTCGATACTGCATTTCAAAGCATTTCCTGCTTTTTCGCTATGAAAAACTGGCCAAAATGTCAAAACAACCTTTTGCAGCGCTTCTGAAATGCTATCATATCTCCTAGTTTAATTCTGCATCAATCCGTCACCGATCCATTACTGATCCATCCGTCACTGACCTAAGCCAATCCATTCTGTCACAGATCCATCACAGATCTGAGTCGATCCATTCATGAGTGACCCATCCATCACCGGTCCATCACGGATCCGTCACTAATAAATCTGTCACTGATCCATCACTAATCCCCCCATGCGTGAGCCATCTATGCACGATCCATCCATGCGCGATCCATCACAGATCCATGACCGATCCATTCTGTCACTGATCCATCACAGATCTGGACCATGTGTGAACCATCTATGTACGATACATCCATGTGCAATCCATTACAAATCCACGACCGATCCATTCCGTCACTTATCCATCGCAGATCTGGACCATGCACGAGCCATCTATGCATGATCAATCCATGCGCGATCCGTCATAAATCCATCACCAATCCATGACTGATCCATTCTATCACTGATCCATCGCAAATCTGGACCAATCCATTCCATCATAGATCCATCGCAAATTTGGATTGATCCATTTCGTCACTGATCCATCACAGATCTGTACCGATCCATTTCGTCACTGATCCATCACAGACCTGATTTCCCACCCAATTCAACTTCAGTTTGATTCAAAATTTATGCAAACTACTCGATCTAACTTATTCATCTAAATCAATCATCAAAAATCATTTAAACAACAGATTTTCATCAACAACCATATGAAATTCACCAAAATCATGAATAATGAATCAATGACTAAAATAATGGATCTAACTTGCATAAACATATGAAACTATATGGAAATTACCGGTTTTAAGTTGCTAGATTAGATCCTATAGCGATTCATATGAAAATAGACTTACCATGATGTAGATCTAGGAGAAATTGACTTAAAATGATGAAAACATGTTCATACAACCCATATACTTGACTGAATCCGCGTGAGAGATGCATATCACTCACCAATTCTCCAAAACAACTCAAAAGCAATGAATTCTAATTCCAAACAGCGAAGAATTTGCTTTAAACTCTTCGATTCGATGAATTCTCTCTTGGAATGGCGTAGATCTAGCTTCAAACGATGTAGATCTTCGATTCTCTAAGCTCTAATAGTGGAAAGGTGTAGAAGATAGAGTAACGGAGGACCTCTAGCTCTTCCAATTGAGAGAATGGAGAAAGCAAACTATTCTCTATGCCTCTTAACCCCTATTTATAGCCTTCCACCAGCCCACTGAGGGGCCTCTCCAAATCAGCCCATTATGCCGTAAAAACCTGAACAACCAACTGTGAAACCTTAAAACAGCGATTCCTCCCAAACCGCTTAGCCAAATCCTTAATGTGACCACTCTATGGAATGAGAATCATCATTTTCTTTCCAATGAGACCAATCTTAGCACCTGAATCGATCCGAGTCAAAAGTTATTCCCTGTACAATACTGATAGGGGAAAACGTTCACAAACAAAATTGGTAAAAAATTATGGACATGTCTCACATCCCTATAAACAACATATTAAAATATGAGAATGATCCACCTCAGGGAATAAAATAAAATTATTTTACGGCCCTTCGATACTTAAAATGCGGGCTGTTACAACCAAACCCACTATAACAAAATGAATTTCGACAGACCCAATTTTTTTTTCAAAAATCCAATTCTATCGAAGTTCGAGTTGGTTTGGCTGATATCCTACAGAAAGTCAAATATAAATATATCAAAGCTTATAATAGAAATCTCACAGCGGAAGGTAATAAAATATTATAGTAGGTAAATACTTACCAACATAATGACACTATCTAACAAGTGTCTCTAAGCTGCAGAATCTTAACCAACTGTCTAACCTTGGGATTTTTTATGAGTAAGGGATCACAACAAAAGTTCAGATGAATGGAGAAATTATTCTTTCTACAAATAACATTACATATACCGTTCTATCACCAATTTATATTTATTAAGTTATTCGGGTTTATCTTACAATATGCTTTCGATTTTTCCGCATAAATCATACCCGTCAACTCCCGGTAGAGTAACCTAATAAATATTATATATGTAGCCATTTTCCCAATACAACGATGTAGTCTCCGTAGTACCCCTTCGAGTGGTCCCCATCGTCGTACTACGAAAAGTACTAGATCTCCAATGCTACACCACGAAATCATACTAAGCTACGATGCGAAAGCGAATAAACCTTTACTGTTGCGCCATAAGGGCGCCCTAATCCTCGAGTTCCTCCTCGGAACTTAATCGGGGGATTTCTACGTATCTTCAAGGGACAACCTCGTTAAGCCTACAATATAGATATCCAAAGATAGGTCTGTCTCTTTCGGTGACTCTTCAAGGCCCCACCCAACCTACCCGCTACTAATGAAAATCTATTCAAAAAGCTAAATGACCGCACTACTATCCAATCTAAAAAAACATGTGGTTCCTCATCCAATGACCCGATAATAAAATATCATCAGCCTCTTGGCTTAGATCTAATCTTTCCCGCATACGTTCCGATTGACGATGATAGGTATCTAACGACCTACTATCCTTTATTGGATCTCGACCATGAAGCCTCCCCCTTGAGGCAGCCGCCAAATCATCCTAAGATCATCCCAATCAGTCTTTAGGCTGCCTACCATTAAATATGCAGCTAAGGCATATTCGTCTGATGGAACCGTACAGACCATGCCTCTGTGGGTACAACTTCATTAGGCCTACCAAAAAGGGCCATCTCGGGGTATCCTCACATTCCGTACAAGTCATGCACTTCCTTCCAGTCCCGTCGAATAATAATGATGTAGCTCATCATGGAAGATGTTTATATGTGAGTCACAGCTCGTTCAACGACCTAAGGGAACCATCCAGTGGGCTAAAGCATAGTGGAGAAAAGTGTAGCGGCCTAAAGAAGACTTTATATGACCTAGAGCTTGAAGGAAGGGAGAGCAGGTCGTCCAGCGGTCTAAAGAAGATGTTTTGCGAGCTAAAGATTGAAGAAGTGGAGTATAGGTCGTCCCACGACCTAGCTGAATCATTCCGCAAGTCAATGAATCAGGGGAAGAAGCTCCACGATCCAACAAGGTCATTCTCCGACCTAAAGAGAAGAAGCGGGTTTAAGGAGATGTCGTTAGACCGTGAAGAGGATAGGTCATTGTTGTTGGATCGTTGCTGTCAGTTTCAAGTGCTAAGCTACTGAAGTTGGACCATGCTGCTTTGGGTTGGGTCGTGTTTGCTTGTTTGAGTCGTGTTAGTTGTATTGTGTTGTTTGGGTTAGACCGCCTGAGTTTGGGCAGTTGCTTCCTGTTTGAGTCGTGTTGTATGTTTGGGTCACCGGTTTATAGTTGGGTCGTGTATTTGGGGACGTGTTTGAAAACCCTATAAATAGGGATGTAGAGTGAGTTGTAAAGGTTGTTGACATTTGAATAAATCCCTTGTGTGAGCTGTGTACCACCATTAAAATTGGAAGTTGAGTGTAATCTCCTTTCTCCATCTTCAGATATTCGATTGCGCTCGAATCAACGAACTTGAAGCCGATTCACGGTATCGCTTGCGAGTGATCAACATTCGAAGAATCGTAGATCTACAAAACGGTATCTTGTGAGATCAATGTGTTGGAGATAGCGAGATTCCAGCATCGGAAGATCAACGAAGTTAAGCATTTATCCAATCCTTGATCCTATTTCCACGAATTCATCAATTCGTGTGGAATTTAGATCCTGGACGCTGCGCCAGTTTGGTATCAGAGCAAGATTTCCATCTTTTGGTTAGATCGCTGGAGCCTTGATCGTCATTTTTGGTTGGATCGCCGACGCTAGATTGCCATCACTTGGTTGGATCGCCAGAAACCATTTCGGTTATCACCATCACTAGATCGCCATCTCCATCCTTTGAACCACCATCAACACCGTTGGACTGCCACCCTCATTTGGGACGACATCCGCGGATCGCCACAGTTGAACCACCACCGCCATTTAGATTCCCCATCTCCATTAATCCTCTACTGCCATTCAAGCCACCAAATTATTTTTCGATCGTCCTAACCAAGTCGACGCCATACATTTTTGGATCTCCCGAGCTGTTTAGGTCGCTCCACTGAATTTTAGGCTGAGAGAATTAATTTGAAGTTTTGTTCATTTTTGGTAAAATATTGATCATGCCTCCTAGACGTGCTAATCGTCATCAAAATTTGGAAGAGATGTACCGGGGAGAAGAAGCCGAACAAATGGAGAAGAGAATTAATGATAAATTTGATGAAGTAATTGGAAGATTAGAGAGGCTTATGTTCGACATGAATCAAGCTAGAAGAAGAGCATCGCCCGATTCAAATTATGGTGGACATCGAACTTCGCTATCAAATTTGGTGAGGAGAAGAATATCACCACCATTGGATCGTGATAGAAGGGATATAAATGACTGAAGACATGAAGATTGTCATGATCGACATCGACATCGTCATCATTCAAATTTTGAAGAAGAAGAAAGTAGTAGTCATTCTCATTATCAAGGCCGAGACCAAGATCCATATCGCCAACCGGAGAATAATCACAATTGGGAGTCCGGGATGAAGACAGAAATTCCAGAACTCAAAGGTGGAATGTCAGCAGAAGAATTCCTAGATTAGTTGTAAAATGTAGAGGAAATTCTGGAGTTCAAAAATGTGTTAGAAGAGTTCAGTTAGTTGCTACTTGTTTGAGAGGAAGAGCTATTGCTTGGTGGCAACAAACTAAGCTAACTCGTGAAAGAATGGGAAAGAAAAAGTTGTCACATGGGAGAAGATAAGAAAGATGATGAGAGATACATTCTTACCTTACAATTATCAATCTCTTATGTATCAACATATGCAGAATTTGAGACAAGGGACGAAGTCCATGAGTGATTATACTTATGAATTCTATCAATTGATTGCAAGGAATGATATCATGGAAACGGAGGAACAGTTGACTGCTAGATATATTAGAGGATTGAGAATATAGATTCAGGACATGGTGAATATGTTCCATCCAATGTCTATTGCCGAAGGTCACCAGAAAGCTCTATCTTGGGAGAAGCAAGGGAGACGAGGAGGAGGAGTGTTCACGAAATCCAATAATCAGAACAAGAGTGTTAGGAGCAGTGCTAATGTGTCCAAACCAGTGTCTAAACTTGTTGCCAATGAAGCTGTTAAGACGAAAGTCAATTCAAATGTCAGGCACTTTAATTGTCAAGAGGTGGGCCATAAGAGCAATGAATGTCCCAAGCAAAAGAAGAGAACAATGATAGTTGAGGATGTAGAACCTGAAGCAGACTATTCTCCACCACCTAAATTTGACGATGATGTTGAAAATGATGTAGAAGAAATAGAGTTAAGGGACGAAGGGAGTAGTTTAATGATGAAAAGATCATGCTTAACTCCAAAGCATGTCGAAGAGACAAGTTGGTTGTGAAGCAATATTTGCCGATCTACTTGTACTATTCTCGAAAAGGTTGGTCGTTTTGTGATTGATGCTGGAAGTTGTGACAACATGATCTCTGAAGAAGCTGGGATTGAAGACTGAGAAACATCCTAAACCATACAAGCTTGCTTGATTGAAGATAGGAGGAGAAGTCACAGTGGGAAAATGAGCTTACATGTCATTTTCCATTGGGCTGAAGTACAAGGATGATACTTGGTGTGATGTGGTTAGCATGGACGTATGTCATTTTTTCTTGGGTAGACCATGGCAGTATGATCGATCAGTTCAACATGATGGTCGAACCAACAATTATAGTTTCGTGTTTGAAGGTACTAAAATCACTTTGGTTCCTAAGAAGCGTGAGCAGAGTGAAGTCAAATCCGAGAAGAAAGTGAATTCAACTAGTCTTTTAACTTTGAAGGAATTTGTTGAAGAAGTAGAAGAGAGTCATGAAGTGTTTTTATTGATTGGATCTGAATCAAATGGAGAGCTTGGTATACCTTCCGAAGCTAAGCCTGTGCTAAAAGAGTTTGAAGATGCGTTTCCTGAAGAGTTGCCAAAGGACTTACCGCCCCTCAGGGACATGCAGCATCAAATTGATTTGGTGCCTAGTGTAGTGTTACCACATAGGCCACATTACCGAATGAGTCCAAAGGAGCATGAAGAGCTGAGAAGACAAGTTGAAGAGCTGCTTGAGAAAGGGAGAATACGAGAAAGTCTCAGTCCTTGTGCCTTACCTGCCTTGTTAGTTCCGAAGAAGGATGGGTCATGGAGAATGTGTACGGATAGTAGAGCTCTCAACAAGATCACTGTCAGATACAGATTTCCTATGCCAAGACTTGATGATCTATTAAATCAAATCAGTGGATCTGTTATCTTTTAGAAGATTGATTTTAAGAGTGGTTATCATCAGATTCGAATTAGACCAGGGGATGAATGGAAGACCGCATTCAAGACTCGTGAGGGGTTGTATGAATGGTTGGTTATGCCATTTGGTCTATCAAATGCACCAAGTACTTTTGTGAGAGTAATGAATCAGATATTTAGACCATACATTGGGAAGTTTGTTGTGGTTTATTTTGATGATATCTTGATCTATAGTGCTAGCATGGAGGAGCAAATACAACACTTGAAAGCAGTATTGATGATTCTTTGTCAAGAACAATTTTATGCTGCAACGAAGAAGTGTTTGTTCATGACGCAAAGTTTTCTGTTCTTGGGGTACATTGTGTCCAAAGAAGGAATACAAGTGGATTAGAATAAATCGCTGCAATCAGAGATTGGCCTTGACCTAAGACTATAACAGAAGTCAGAAGCTTTCATGGATTGACATCATTCTATCGAAGGTTTATTCCACACTTTAGTAGTGTGTTGGCTCCTATTATTGATTGCATGAAAGGAAAGCAGTTTATGTGGACGAAGGAAGCTCGATTTTCTTTTGGGAAGATCAAGGAACTTTTGACGACAACACTAGTCCTTGTGTTGCTAGATTTTTAGTTGCTATTTGAATTGCATACAGATGCATCGAAGGTTGGAATCGGAGGGGTGTTGAGTCAGAAGGGTCGTCCTATTGCCTGTTTTAGTGAGAAGCTATCGGGAGCAAAAATGAGATACAATACATATGACGTAGAGTTTTATGCTATTGTACAAGCCGTAAGGCATTAGAGACATTACTTGTTTCACAAGGATTTTGTTCTATATACTGACCATGAAGCATTGAAGCATTTAGAAGGACAAGATAAGATTGCTGCTAGACATGCATCGCGGATTGCTTATTTGCAATAATTTACATTTGTTGTGAAGCATAAATCATGAGTGACTAATCGCGTAACTGATTATTTGAGTCGAAGAAATCATTTGCTTATGACTATGCAAGTCGAAGTAGTTGGTTTTGATGTACTTCCAGAGTTGCTAACAACCGATTAATATTTCTCACAGGTCATAGACAAAGCCAAGGAAGGGAATATGGAAGGTTATGTGCTAATCAATGATTTTCTATTCAAGGGAACTCAATTGTGTATTCCAAATTGCAGTTTGAGGATGAAGATCGTTAAGGAATTGTATGAACAAGGATACATGGGTCGTGATCGTACTTTGAAGCTGATTTCTAACTCTCTTTTTTTGCCCATCTATGAGGAAAGAGGTCGAGAAGTTTGTGCAAAGTTGCCATGTTTTCCAAGTATCGAATGGAACTGCCACAAATGTTGGATTATACATGCCATTGCCTATTCCTACTAAGCCATGGCTGGACGTTGGTATGGATTTTGTCTTGGGATTGCCGAGTACACAACGAGGCAATGATTCCATATATGTGGCAGTGGATCGTTTTTCAAAGATGATTCATTTTATTGCTTGCAAGAAGACAGCAGATGCTGTGAATGTTGCTCATTTATTCTTCAAAGAAGTCTATCATCTTCATGGGTTACCTGAATCCATTGTTTCAAATAGAGATACTCGTTTTCTAAGTCATTTCTGGATCAGTTTGTGGAAGACGATTGGGACAAAGCTGAAATTTAGTAATGCTTATCATCCGCAAACAGATGGACAAACAGAAGTGGTGAACAGATCTTGGGGAATTTTGTTAAGATGTCTTGTGAAGGATAATTTGAAGAGTTAGGATGCAAAGTTGTGTGAAGCTGAGTTTGCACACAATCATGCCATTAATCGAAGTACAGGGTTTAGTTCATTTCAGATTGTCTATTCAATCGTGTCGAGAGGACCTTTAGATTTGTCAACAGTTCCGCAGTAAAAAGGGATTGTTAAGAGAGCTAGTGATTTTGTAAATGAGTTGCAAGAGTTCCACAATGTTGTGCAGGAACAATTGCTTAAGATGAATGAGAAGTACAAGCAATTTGCAAATTTGAAGCGATGAAATGTTAACTTCAAAGAAGGAGATTTTGTTTATGTAGTGTTGACAAAAGATCATTTTCCTATTGGAACTTATAATAAGTTGAAAGCTAGAAAGATTGGTCCCGTAGAGATCGTGAAGATGATCAATGAAAATGCTTATCAGTTGTGATTACCGGATGATGTCCATACTTCTGATATTTTCAACGTCAAGCATTTAATTCCCTATTATGAAGATGAGCATAACGAAGACGAAGTAAGTGTGAATTCGGGGTCGAATTCTTGTCAACCTGGGGAGGATGATGCAGCACATCATGGAAGATGTTTGTATGTGAGTCGCAGGTCGTTCAGCGACCAAAGGGAACCATCCAGCGGGCTAAATCATAGTGGAGAGAAGTGCAGTGGCCTAATGAAGACTTTCTGCGACTTAGAGCTTGAAGGAAGGGAGAGCAGGTCGTCCAGCTGCCTAAAGAAGATGTTTTGCGAGCTAAAGATTGAAGAAGTGGAGTATAGGTCGTCCCACGACCTAGCTGAATCGTTCTGCGAGTCAATGAATCAAGGGAAGAAGCTCCACGATCCAACAAGGTCGTTCTCTGACCTAAAGAGAAGAAGAGGGTTTACGGAGATGTCGTTAGACTGTGAATAGGATACGTCTTTTTTGTTGGATCGTTGTTGTCAGATTCAAGTGCCGAGCCACTGAAGTTGGACTGTGCCACCTAGGGTTGGGTCATGTTTGCTTGTTTGAGTCGTGTTAGTTGTATTGTGTTATTTGGGTCGTGCCACCTGAGTTTGGGTCGTTGCTTCCTGTTTGAGTCATGTTGTATGTTTGGGTCGCCAGTTTGTAGTTGGGTCGTGTATTTGGGAACGTCCTATAAATAGGGGTGTGGTGTGAGTTGTAAAGGTTGTTGACATTTGAATAAATCCCTTGTGTGAGCTTTGTGCCACCATTAAAATTCGAAGTTGAGTGTAATCTCCTTTCTACATCTTCGGATATTCAAGTGCGCTCGAATCAACGAACTTGAAGCCGATTCACGGTATCTCTTGCGAGTGATCAACATTCGAAGAATCGTAGATCTACAACACGGTATCTTGTGAGATCAACGTGTTGAAGATAGCGAGATTCCGGCATCAAAAGATTAGCAGAGTTGAGCATTTATCCTATCCTTGATCCTATTTCCATGAATTCATCAATTCGTATGGAATTTAGATCCTGGACGCTGCGCCAAATAAGCTGGACGTGCTCCACTCGTGTTCCCAGACATCTGTGATGATATGCCCCCATTGAGCTCTTTATCCAAATATGTATGGACCGGTCCAAGTGCATCTCATCAATAAGTTATTAGACCCTATGTCTAATCTCAAACTACACACTTGTTTTACTTACCACATTGCTAGTTAACTTAAACATTCACTTGTTTATTCTACATTCAGGTTATTTGTAACAACCCGAAAATCTGGGCCAGTTTAAAAAATTTATTTTGGCAATTTTAGTGAATTTTGAACATTTAAAATGAATTATTTTAAATAATATCGACGAGAAATTTATTTTGAATAGAATTAGAACGTATATATTATATACGTCGTCGTTAGAATATAAATAATTATATATAATTATAAATAGAATTGAAAATGGCGCGGTAGTTCGATAATTCGATTTCAAACTTCAATTGAATATACCGGGTGCAAAATAAACCGGATTTTAGTGAAACCAAAAATAATGGGATCTAATTGAGAGTATCTTTCCAATGAATCCGAAAAATCGAAATTTCATAACGGGAATCAAAAGATATGTACAGTTGAAAATTCTGAATAGTCGCTATGGAATTCAGGCCCTTAAAAATGGGAATTTTGCAAACGACCTCGGATTTCGACGAAACCACATTTGTTGGATCCGTGATGTAAAATTATTGCTAGATTTCAAATTTCATAATTTTTCGAATCAATATGTGAGCGTGGCAAAGGAAAACGCGTTTGACCAGTTTCAGTTGATTTTAATCGACTGGAAACTGGCCATTTTTCCAACGGTCTCAGAATTCAACGAAACTAGTTTTGTTAGGACCATATCGTCAATACGAAACTAGAAAATATTTTTCTAGAATTTTTCTAGTTAGTATGTGACCCCGGTAATATGAAATGTACATTTAAAATCCAATATAGTGATTTGAATGTAAATTTGACGAAAACTGATCGAAACGATCGAATCAGCTTGCGATACATATCCCATTGTGTTCGGAATGAGGGTAATTAGCTATGGACGACAAGCGGTAGGCCTCGTTTCGAGGTCGAAATAAAAAGTCAACTTTTTGAAATTAAAATAAATAAATAAACTTCCCTCCCCCTCTTACCTCCTTATCCACGTCAGAACCCCCCCCCCCCCCCGATTCATTTCTGAACGAAAGAAAAGAAGAAGAAAAAAAAAACAAATCGCGTCGCCCCATCTGCTGCCGCCGCTCGCCATCGACCCCCCCTCCGATCTGCTCCCCCTCCCTGATGTCTCTCCTCCCTCCTTCTCTCTCCACGCCACCATCCAAAAACCCGAACACCCCCAACCCTCAGAAAATCCGCCGCGCCCACCCAAACACCCGCCGCCACCTGCTGCTCCTGACCACCCTCCGCCACGCCCTCACCACAGGCGAACTCCTCCGACCAAACCCCCCTCTCCTTCAACAGTAAAAGGTATGATCTATTTTAATGATTTTATTAATTTAATTTAATTATATCTAGCTGCTTATAAATCTAATTTGTGTGTAGATAATATAGGAAAGGTTATACCTTTAATGATGAGAAAGAGGGATTTTTAATGATCAAAGATTAGATTTTTAAAATAGAAAAGATTAGATTTTTAAAATAGAAAAGATTAGATTTTTAAAATTGAAAACGCGAAATCTTTAAATTTGAAAGGGCAAAATCTTTAAATTTGAAAAGGCGAAATCTTTAAATTTGAAAAGGCGAAATCTTTAAATTTGAAAAGGTGGGATTTTTATATATTGAATAGCAAAGTAAAAATTCGATTTTTATATATTGAATAGCGAAGTAAAAATTCGATTTTTATATATTGAATAGCGAAGTAAAAATTCGATTTTTATATATTGAATAGCGAAGTAAAAATTCGATTTTTATATATTTAATAACGAAGTAAAAATTCGATTTTTATATATTGAATGACAAAGTAAAAATACGATTTTTATATATGTAGTGACTACGGGCGACGAAAGTGACAAATGGCGAGAATGGCAGTGATTCCCTACATCGGAAGAGTCGTGGAGTTGGAATAACTATTGGTGAGAACTTCTCACTCTAAATTTCTTTTTCTAGTTATATATGTATACTAGGATACAGACGGTGCTTAGTAGCACCCGACACCCGTCGTCCACAGACCATGGATGGCTTGTTTGTTTGATTGATGTGTTGTGAAATTTGTTTGTGTTGTTGATGTGAAATCGATAATATAAATTAATGTGTTGAAATAAATATTTTATCGTTAAAAATATAATTTTTAACGTGAATGTGAATAAATAAATATTTATAAAAAAATCGGCCGATTTGTTTATATACACTGATTTGACTGATATTGATTGGGATGATAAATTTTACACATCGCCCAACTGCACAAATAAAAACATGTGTTTGTTGATTTGAAACCCCACACGGGTGTTGGGATGAAATTTAGCGTACACTAATCCCGATTATTTAATTATATGTCGATTGATTGGTCGACAGACTGTGTAAGCGTTAATTATTTATATTTGATGCTTATGCAGTTGTGTGGTGCACTTTGGATGATGGTTGATTGTTTGTCATTGCTATTATATACATGTATTGTGTGGAATCCATATAATTAACATTATATGGTGATTGATTGGGCCTCATTCCAATCGGGAAAATAATAAATATTATAAAAGAAAATTCATGTGTTGAATATAAAATAGTCATGTATTGACGATGTTCCTGAGTTGAAACTATTGATGTGTTGAGTGAAATATTTTATACAATAAAATTTACATCTTTATCATATTTAAAATTAGAACTACTTTACGGTTGAAGTCTAATCAAAAATCAAACGATAGATACCATAATTTTATAAAATATTTTACATAACAAAAATAGTCGTGTGTTGAAAGAAATATAGATTCATGTGTTGAATAGAATAAATATTCATTTGTTGAATAGAATAAAGAAGTTTTTTGAAAAATATAAAGCCGTGTTGATTAGAGATGCGTTATTTTGACGCGAACGATATTTATATCGATTTTATTCGTTTTATAATGAATATTGAAAGGTGATTTCAAAATTTAATATTTTGAAATGAAATTCAAATTAAATTAGATTAAAATTCAAACAGAAATTGAATTGAATCAATTTGAAATGAATTCGAATCGAATAGAAAATGAATTCGATTCGAATTGAATAGAAAGTGAATTTGAATTCAAATTGAATAGAAATGAATTCAAATTGAATTAAATTGAAATTGAATTATAAACGAATTGAAATCGTTTTGAATGAAATTTAAAACGAACCAAAAATTGAATTGAAATCAATTTGAAATGAATTCGAATTGAATTAAATAGAAGGTAAATTCAAATTGAATTGAATTGAAACGAATTAGAATTTGAATTGAAACGAATTTGAATTCAAGTTAAATAAAATTGAAATGAATTCGAATTGAATTGAAATCAAATTGATAGAAAGGTTGGGACTGGAACCCGAGATAGTGGATAGACCATTAGTTGTGACGAACCCGATTGGTGGTTCGACTAGCCTTAGTATGATTTGCAGGAATTTGGTCTTATCGAGTCATGGATGTATATTTGTATGTGATTGCTTTGTTTTGGGCTTTACTGGGTATGGCATTATATTGGGAGTCGATTGGCTCCAAAGATATGGGGTGGTGGTAGACTGTGAGGGCTTTTTGGTGACAGTGAGGGCGGATGATGGGTGGAGGGTAGTGTTTGGTAGTCTACCTAGTGATGGGGTTATGGCTAGTTTTGTAAATTCCCTCGACATCCCGCAGGATGAGTTGTCAGATGTGCCCGTGGTTGGCCAGTATCCGGACGTCTTCGAGGAGGTGACCGAGCTTCCACCACACCGAGAGATTGAGTTCCGTATTGATTTAGTGGAAGATGCCAGACCTATTGTGATGCCACTTCGTCGTATGGCACCAAGGGAGCAGCGAGAGCTCGGGGTGCAAGTCAGCAATCTTTTGAAGAAGGGATTTATTAGAAGGAGTGTCTCCGAGTGGGGAGCTCCAGTTGTGTTTGCCACTAAGGCAGATGGTTCCCTTCGTTTGTGTGTGGACTATCGCGAGTTGAATAAGGTGACGAGGAAGAATAAGTATCCTCTACCACGGATAGATGATTTGTTTGATCAACTGGAAGGGGCAAGAGTGTTCTCCCAGTTGGACCTCGCGACAGGATTTCATCAGCTACGAGTAGCGGATGAGAGTGTTCCGAAAACGGCATTTAGGACGCGGTTTGGATTTTATGAGTGGTTGGTCATGCCATTTGGGTTGACCAATGCACCAGCCTATTTTGTGGATCTTATGAATCGAGTATTCAGAGATTAGTTGAATAAGTTTGTTCTTGTGTTCGTGGACGATATCCTTGCTTACTCAAGGACAGAGGAGGAACACAAGGGACACTTGAGGATAGTGATGGAGGTGTTGAGGAAACACCAATTGAAAGCGAAATTCTCTAAGTGTCATTTTTGGAGAAGGGAAGTGAGATTCTTGGGTCATGTTGTTTCCGAAAGTGGTATTGCCGTGGACCCTGCGAAGGTGGCTACGGTACAGGACTGGCCTACACCCAAGAATGCGACAGATGTAAGAAGTTTCTTGCGATTAGCTGGATATTATCGTAAGTTTATCCAGGACTTCTCCAAGATAGCGGCACCGTTGACTCAATTGACTAGGAAGAATCAGTCCTTCGTCTGGGACGGAGTGTGTGAGGATGCCTTCAAGAGTCTAAAGGAGAAGTTGACGTGTGCGCCAGTGTTAGTCATTCCTAAAGGGAATGAAGAGATGACGGTATACACGGATGCTTGTGGTACCGGACTGGGTGCTGTATTGATGCAAGGAGGTAGGGTTGTAGCTTATGCTAGTCGACAGCTAAAGCCGCATGAGAAGAAGTATCCTACCCATGATTTGGAATTAGCAGCGATCATGTTTGTGCTGAAGATGTGGAGACACTATCTCTTGGGAGAAAGATTTGGGTTGTTTACCGATCATAAATCGTTAAAGTATCTTTTCTCTCAGAAAGATCTGAATCTCCGTCAACAAAGATGGTTAGAGTTCTTGGCTTCGTATGATTTTGATATCGCATATACAACTGGGAAAGGTAATGCGGTAGCCGATGCCTTGAGTAGGAGACATGCCAGTTTAGGGGCTATGTTTCTTGAATGGAAGCAACTGGAGTATATCGCGGGTTTGATTTCAGACAAAAGTGCGAATTGGATCCAGTCATGCTAGCTAGTTTGACGATCAGACCCACTTTGATAGAGCGGATTGGTTCCTGTCAGAGGGACGATCCTAATCTATTGGAAATCATCTCCAAGTTAGAGATGAACATCGACGGCGAGGAGATGAATGTGTATGGGCTTGATCGGGATGGATGGCTTCGGAAGAATGGAAGACTAGTTGTGCCCAACGTGAATGGTTTGAGGGATGAAGTGCTTAGAGAATGTCATCACTCAAAACTGACTATACATCCCGGTGGTAATAAGATGTATCGAGACATGAAGCAGACTTACTACTGGGAAGGGATGAAAAGAGACGTTGGGAAGTTTATATCCAAATGCATGAATTGCCAGCTAGTTAAAGCCGAGCAAAAGAAGCCTAGTGGGTTATTGCAACCATTAGAAATTCCCGAATGGAATTGGGAGCAAGTCTCGATGGATTTCATCGATGGTTTGCCAAGGACTAAATCGGGATATGATAGCATTTGGGTAATTGTGGATCGATTGACTAAAAGTGCAAGATTTATACCAGTCAAATCGACCAGAATGGCAGCCAAGTTGGCAGAATTGTATATGAAGTGGGTAGTGAGATTTCATGGAGTACCCAAAAGCATTGTGAGTGACCGAGACCCGTTGTTCACTAGTGGGTTTTGGAAGAGCTTACAAGAGGCTTTAGGGTCGGGATTACATCTCAGTACCGCATATCATCCTCAGACCGACGGTCAGACGGAGAGGGTGAATCGTATATTGGAAGATCTCTTGAGAGCTTGTATATTGGATTTTGGTGGATCATGGGATGACCATTTGCATCTAGTAGAGTTTGCATATAATAATAGCTACCAATCCAGTATCGGTATGGCTCCATATGAAGCTTTGTACGGAAGACCGTGCAACTCACCATCATGTTGGATAGAGACTGGCGAGAAGTTTGTGCTTGGACCAGATGTGGTGAGGGAAACTTCCGATAAGATTAAGATCATTCAACAACGAATGAAAGCTGCCCAAGATAGGCAGAAGAGTTATGCTGATAAGAGGAGAAGAGATTTAAAATTCTCCGTTGGTGACTTGGTGTTTGTCAAGATTTCTCCGTTGAAGAGCGTGATACGATTTGGCAGGAGAGGCAAGTTGGCACCAAGATTTGTTGGCCCATTCCCTGTTCTTGAATTAGTCGGGAATTTGGCATATAGAGTTGGCTTACCAGAGAAGATAGCGGGAGTTCACAATGTATTTCATGTTTCCCAACTAAGGAAGTTCGTTCACGACTCAGATATGACTATTTCACCTGATCAGTTAGAGGACTTCGAAGTAGAACCCGAGGCGGTTGGGAACGGCAAGCCGATTCGTATTGTGGGGCACGATACGAAGCAGCTTCGAAGGAAGGCGGTGAAGCTAGTCAAGGTTCAGTGGGGCGAGAACGAGAATGATTGTACTTAGGAGACAGAGGAGAGCATTAGGAAGGCATATCCAGAACTCTTTGCCTGGTAAGATTTACTTTGCGATTTAATTATTCCGCATGCTAGGATAGACTTATTTTACTTGTTTTGCATGTTTGATGGTTGTTTTATGATTGATAGGCATGCGGGAACCTTTGTGTGTGTTTTGATTAGGGAATTTCGGGGGCGAAATTTCTTAAGGGGGGGAGAGTGTAACGACCCGTATTCTACACATCATAGGATCGTAGAATATTTATTTCTTTCCCATGTGAAGTTGTATGGTCATGTAATTTTGGGAAACATATATTAGAGTCATTTCCCATGTTCACGATTTTTGTTGATTTTTAAATGACCATTCTGCCCCTATTTGGTACTGTTTTGGCCATAACTTTTGATTGGAAAGGAATTTTGACCTGAAACCACTTCCATTGGATTCGTTTGATGGTTTACCTTTCCGTAGAGTGGTCATAATAGCCAAACGGACTTACCGTTTGGGAGATATGGCTGAAATAAGGTTTGGAGGGTGAAAAACTGCTTAACTGGGCCAAATAGGGTGATTAGTTAGTAGGCCCATAACCCATTTCGGGATTAGGGTTATGGGGAGGCTGAAATGAAGTAGAGAATCGTTCCATTTCAGTTTTCTAGCCTCCACTTATCACCAAGAAACCCTAAAAATGGCCTCCAACCTCTAAATCACCTCCAAATCACCTTTTGGGCAAGGATATGGCTTAGCAACCTCTAATCAAGGAAGATCTACACCAAATCAACATTGAAGCTGCTGTTTGGTATTGCGATTCACTACAAATCAGAGATTTATTTCAGATCTTAGTTTATTTGTGGCTAAGGTGAGTGATTTGCATAGTTTTGCACTAATTATGGCTAATTAGGGGTGATTAGTGTTAATTAGCGAATTTAAACATGATAAAAATTCTGGAAAAATGTTTATAAAATTCGGAATGATGTTTTAGACCTCTGATATGAATTTGGGTTAATTTGGTTAAGTTTTGCTAATCATATCATAAGTTTCACCTAAACATGTTTAAGGGAAAATATGGGGTTTTGGGGTATGTTTGATCCATTTTAACCTATCATATTGTTGTTTTGATGTCTGTGGTTGATTATATATGTTTCTATGACTGTATGGTATGCTTTGTGATTGATTAGAATAGTTGGAATGGTCGAAAACGCCGTCGAGGGGCGTAAACAACTCGCTGGACAAGGTGCAGGAATTCGGATCGGATGGGGATTGAGGGTCGATCGGATCGCCCTATGGGATCGTGGGACATCACCACGAGTCAAGTCATCTCCTCCGAGCCGAACCATATGCGCAAGGTCCACGAACCTCAACCGTGAACTGCCTCTCGTACCCGATCCGCTCATGTTTCGCACCCCGATCCGACTAGAGGGAGGCAGCATCCACGATCCAATTGTACTCGAACGCTCCGACCTGAATGCCCGCCCACGAGTTGAAGGCGCCATGAACCGATCTGAAGAGAGCACCCGATCCGAACCGTAGCAAGCTGGAGACCTCGACCCGATCCGCCAGGGGTGATGACGGCCCGACCCGATCCAGTGAAGGAGGAGCATTCTGATCTGAATTGAACTGATGATGAGGGGGAGATCCGAACCGACCCAGTATTGACCAATAACCCGAGATGCAAAGGCAGTCCAATATGGGAAGTTAGAGCTCAGGATCCAGTTGAGAACCAATGAGTTCAATTCATGATTGGGCTTTGCTGCGGGACGTGTGCTAAGGAGTTGTCGACGTTCATAACTTCGATCCACCACTAAAAATGAATGATGGGCTACCTATCAGTGTAGTAGAGTCATTATGACTCGAGGGGCAAGGTTATGGTAGCAAGACTACGTTATCAGTGCAGTAGAGTCATTACGACTCGAGGGGCAAGGTGATGCGTAGTAAGACTTTGAGCCAGCGCAGATGGGGTGAATAACTCCATGGGGCAAGTGGACATAGTAAGGATTGGTAAGGCTATGAGCCAGCGCAGATGAGGTGAATAACTCCATGGGGCAAGTGGACATAGCGAAGGATTAGTGGCTACGTTATCAGTGCAGTGAAGCCATTTATGACTTCATGGGGCAAAGTGATCGTAGCAAGGGTGGGTGATCGAAGTGGTGAATATCGTATGCTTTACGCATTGAGTGAGAGATGTGAGGATGGATGCTATGATTGATTGTTTGCCATCACTATGACATGTACACCTCCCCCACCTCCGTATCTTTGTACTGTTTGATATGGCACCTTAGAGTGTTGTACAGTATGTAGTGCTAACTCTTTGGTTGCAGGTCCAGGTTCAGGTATGTTTTAGTCTACCTGTTATTGTTCACTATAGATGCTTATCGCTCATACCAGGCTTTATGTCTGACCCAGAGTTTTATGTCTCCTCTTATTACTCTGGGTGCTCACACGAGCAGACTAGAGATAGGTTAGCTGGTGATGCGCGAGTGGCTGATACGGAGGCGGGCAGGAGGCTTCCACGTATGATATATATATATATATATATATATATATATATATACACACACACACACACATTCTCCCTGTGTCGTTGGTGGTTGCTACTTGGGCATTAGTAGTGTACCTCCTTTATCTTACTTTTGCTTTGAGACAGTTTAAAAAGTTGTAATAAGCTATATTTTGGATTTCCGCTGCTATGATGCTTAGTTCTGGTTTTTAGCTTATGCACTGTCTCTCCTGTTTTATGTCAAGTATGTTATTATTATATTTTGTTCTATGCACTGTGAGACATTCTACAGGTTCTTTATATGTTCATTTCCTTCTTCCTTTTCCTTCTGACGACCCGTTCCGTGCTAACTGGACATGTGTACAGCGCACTTTTGGAGTAAATGTCAGTTGGTGCGGGGCGGGCCGTCACACTTGGTATCAGAGCTCTAGGTTGTGTAGTTAACCTAGGGAAAGACACTAGGGAGAGATAGTACGTATATGAGAGCGCGTATTTGTGATTACTTTGGTTTTTAAAAGCTATATACATATATACTATTGATAGTATAAGATTGAAGTGGCACTGCACTAGCACCACTATGGGGTCGTTAATCGTTTCCCTTTTTCAGATTGACGATGAGCCGAGACACGAGGGGTGCTGGTAGAGGAACCAACTATGGGAATGCTGCTGACATGAGGGCGATGTTTACTGACCTCATGAGAGACATGCTTAGAGAAGTGCAAGGGGCAGCTCCCAATCCCGGAGTTGGTGCTGGCCCAGTAGTGCAGGCGCCTAGGGTCCATTTTGCCAAGTTGTGCAAGGATTACACTAACCTTGGTGGGAAGCCGTTCCATGGGACGGAGTCGGCCACAGATGTTCAAGACTGGATGGATAGCTGTGATCGTTTCTTTGATGACTTGGGTCTTGAGGATGCGATGAAGAGAAGACTAGCGTCTCGTCAGCTGCAAGGGCGAGCGATGAATTGGTGGAATGCCATTAGAACAGCTACTCCAGAGGATCAGGTTACTTGGCTTCAGTTCAAGGCTCGCTTTAGCGAGAAGTTCATTCCAGCTGCCCAGAAGTCAGTGTTGTTCAAGAGGTTCTTGAAACTCAAGCAGAATGAGAGGGTAGTTTCTGATTATATTGCTGAGTTCGACACTTTGTCAAAGTATGGACTGTCTCTCATTGACACTCCTGAGAAGAAGAATGAGAAATTCATTACTGGTTTGGATGGTTACTTGGGGGAAAGGCTTATCAATCACATCGATGAGACTTTTGAATCGATCGTGGGGAAAGCTTTGAGATCAGAGAGTTTTTACCCTAAGTCAAAGACTGAGGCCGCATCTGCAGAAGGGCCAAAGCCGCAAGCAGGCGGTGGAGGCAAGAATAACTCTCAGAATAAGAGGAAGCATGACCAATCTAAAGATGGCCAGAAAAAGAACAAGAAGGAGGTTGAGTGCTTCAGCTGTGGTAAGAAGGGCCATTATGCTAAAGAATGTCGGGCCAAGCCAGCGGAAAGGAAGTGCTACAACTGTGGTCAAGTGGGACATCATAAGGATAAGTATCCGCAACCTCTTAAGGAGAAGCAGATTGTGAAAGCATATGCTATTGATGTTGTTCCTTCTTCGTCGAATGCCCCAACTGCGGCGGAGAAAGGAAAGAATGTTGTTATTCAAGGTATGCTTTCTATTTATGATGTACCAGTTCGAGTTTTGTTTGATACTGGGGCTTCCCGTTCCTTCATATCTAGTGACTTGGTAGAAAGGTTGGGACTGGAACCCGAGATAGTCGATAGACCATTGGTTGTGACGAACCCGATTGGTGGTTCGACTAGCCTTAGTATGATTTGCAGGAATTTGATCTTATCGAGTCATGGATGCATATTTGTATGTGATTGCTTTGTTTTGGGCTTGACTGGGTATGGAATTATATTGGGAGTCGATTGGTTCCAAAGATACGGGGTGGTGGTAGACTATGAGGGCTTGTTGGTGACAGTGAGGGCGGATGATGGGCGGAGGGTAGTGTTTGGTAGTCTACCTAGTGATGGGGTTATGTCTAGTTTTGTAAATTCCCTCGACATCCCGCAGGATGAGTTGTCAGATGTGCCCGTGGTTGGCCAGTATCCGGACGTCTTCGAGGAGGTGACCGGGCTTCCACCACACCGAGAGATTGAGTTCCGTATTGATTTAGTGAAAGATGCCAGACCTATAGTGATGCCACTTCGTCGCATGGCACCAAGGGAGCAGCGAGAGCTCGGGGTGCAAGTCAGCAATCTTTTGAAGAAGGGATTTATTAGAAGGAGTGTCTCCGATTGGGGAGCACCAGTTGTGTTTGCCACTAAGGCAGATGGTTCCCTTCGTTTGTGTGTGGACTATCGCGAGTTGAATAAGGTGACGAGGAAGAATAAGTATCCTCTACCACGGATAGATGATTTGTTTGATCAACTGGAAGGGGCAAGAGTGTTCTCCCAGTTGGACCTCGCGACAGGATTTCATCAGCTACGAGTAGCGGATGAGAGTGTTTCGAAAACGACATTTAGGACGCCGTCTGGATTTTATGAGTGGTTGGTCATGCCATTTGGGTTGACCAATGCACCAGCCTATTTTGTGGATCTTATGAATCGAGTATTCAGAGATCAGTTGAATAAGTTTGTTCTTGTGTTCGTGGACGATATCCTTGTTTACTCAAGGGCAGAGGAGGAACACAAGGGACACTTGAGGATAGTGATGGAGGTGTTGAGGAAACACCAATTGAAAGCGAAATTCTCTAAGTGTCATTTTTGGAGAAGGGAAGTGAGATTCTTGGGGCATGTTGTTTCCGAGAGTGGTATTGCCGTGGAACCTGCGAAGGTGGCTACGGTACAGGATTGGCCTACACCCAAGAATGCGACAGATGTAAGAAGTTTCTTGGGATTAGCTGGATATTATCGTAAGTTTATCCAGGACTTCTCCAAGATAGCGGCACCGTTGACTCAATTGACTAAGAAGAATCAGTCCTTCGTCTGGGACGGAGTGTGTGAGGATGCCTTCAAGAGTCTAAAGGATAAGTTGACATGTGCGCCAGTGTTAGTCATTCCTAAAGGGAATGAAGAGATGACGGTATACACGGATGCTTGTGGTACCGGACTGGGTGCTGTATTGATGCAAGGAGGTAGGGTTGTAGCTTATGCTAGTCGACAGCTAAAGCCGCATGAGAAGAAGTATCCTACCCATGATTTGGAATTAGCAGCGATCGTGTTTGCGCTGAAGATGTGGAGACACTATCTCTTGGGAGAAAGATTTGAGTTGTTTACCGATCATAAATCGTTAAAGTATCTTTTCTCTAAGAAAGATCTGAATATCCGTCAACAAAGATGGTTAGAGTTCTTGGCTTCGTATGATTTTGATATCGCATATACACCTGGGAATGGTAATGCGGTAGCCGATTCCTTGAGTAGGAGACATGCCAGTTTAGGGGCTATGTTTCTTGAATGGAAGCAACTGGAGTATATCGCGGGGTTTGATTTCAGACCAAAGTGCGAATTGGATCCAGTCATGCTAGCTAGTTTGACGATCAGACCCACTTTGATAGAGCGGATTGGTTCCTGTCAGAGGGACGATCCTAATCTATTGGAAATCATCTCCAAGTTAGAGATGAACATCGACGGCGAGGAGATGAATGTGTATGGGCTTGATCGGGATGGATGGCTTCAGAAGAACGGAAGACTAGTTGTGCCCAACGCGAATGGTTTAAGGGATGAAGTGCTTAGAGAATGTCATCACTCAAAACTGACTATACATCCTGGTGGTAATAAGATGTATCGAGACATGAAGCAGACTTACTACTGGGAAGGGATGAAAAGAGACGTTGGGAAGTTTATATCCAAATGCATGAATTGCCAGCTAGTTAAAGCCGAGCAAAAGAAGCCTAGTGGGTTATTGCAACCATTAGAAATTCCCGAATGGAAATGGGAGCAAGTCTCGATGGATTTCAACGATGGTTTGCCAAGGACTAAATCGGGATATGATAGCATTTGGGTAATTGTGGATCGATTGACTAAAAGTGCAAGATTTATACCAGTCAAATCGACCAGAACGGCAGCCAAGTTGGCAGAATTGTATATGAAGTGGGTAGTGAGATTTCATGGAGTACACAAAAGCATTGTGAGTGACCGAGACCCGTTGTTCACTAGTGGGTTTTGGAAGAGCTTACAAGAGGCTTTAGGGTCGGGATTACATCTCAGTACCGCATATCATCCTCAGACCGACGGTCAGACGGAGAGGGTGAATCATATATTGGAAGATCTCTTGAGAGCTTGTATATTGGATTTTGGTGGATCATGGGATGACCATTTGCATCTAGTAGAGTTTGCATATAATAATAGCTACCAATCCAGTATCGGTATGGCTCCATATGAAGCTTTGTACGGAAGACCGTGCAACTCACCATCATGTTGGATAGAGACTGGCGAGAAGTTTGTGCTTGGACCAGATGTGGTGAGGGAAACTTCCGATAAGATTAAGATCATTCAACAACGAATGAAAGCTGCCCAAGATAGGCAGAAGAGTTATGCTGATAATAGGAGAAGAGATTTAAAATTCTCCATTGGTGACTTGGTGTTTGTCAAGATTTCTCCATTGAAGAGCGTGATACGATTTGGCAGGAGAGGCAAGTTGGCACCAAGATTTGTTGGCCCATTCCCTTTTCTTGAATTAGTCGGGAATTTGGCATATAGAGTTGGCTTACCAGAGAAGATAGCGGGAGTTCACAATGTATTTCATGTTTCCCAACTAAGGAATTTCGTTCACGACTCAGATATGACTATTTCACCTGATCAGTTAGAGGACTTCGAAGTAGAACCCGAGGCGGTTGGGAACCGCAAGCCGATTCGTATTGTGGGGCACGATACGAAGCAACTTCGAAGGAAGGCGGTGAAGCTAGTCAAGGTTCAGTGGGGCGAGAACGAGAATGATTGTACTTGGGAGACAGAGGAGAGCATTAGGAAGGCATATCCAGAACTCTTTGCCTGGTAAGACTTACTTTGCGATTTAGTTATTCCGCATGCTAGGATAGACTTATTTTACTTATTTTGCATGTTTGATGGTTGTTTTATGATTGATAGGCATGCGGGAACTTTTGTGTGTATTTTGATTAGGGAATTTCGGGGGCGAAATTTCTTAAGGGGGGGGGGGGGGGGGGGAGAGTGTAACGACCCGTATTCTACACATCATAGGATCGTATAATATTTGTTTCTTTCCCATGTGAAATCGTATGGTCATGTAATTTTGAGAAACATCTATTAGAGTCATTTCTCATGTTCATGATTTTTGTCGATTTTTAAATGACCATTCTGCCCCTAGTTGGTACTGTTTTGGCCATAACTTTTGATTCGAAAGGAATTTTGACCTGAAACCACTTCCATTGGATTCGTTTGATGGTTTACCTTTCCGTAGAGTGGTCATAATAGCCAAACGGACTAACCGTTTGGGAGATATGGCTGAAATAAGGTTTGGAGGGTGAAAAAGTGCTTAACCGGCCAAATAGGGTGATTAGTGAGTAAGCCCATAACCCATTTCGGGATTAGGGTTATGGGGAGGCTGAAATGAAGTAGAGAATCATTCCATTTCAGTTTTCTGGCCTCCACTTATCACCAAGAAACCCTAAAAATGGCCTCCAACCTCTAAATCACCTCCAAATCACCTTTTGGGCAAGGATTTGGCTTAGCAACCTCTAATCAAGGAAGATCTACACCAAATCAACTTTGAAGCTACTGTTTGGTATTGGGATTCACATCAAATCAGAGATTTATTTCAGATCTTAGTTTATTTGTGGCTAAGGTGAGTGATTTGCATAGTTTTGCATTAATTATGGCTTATTAGGGGTGATTAGTGTTAATTAGCGAATTTAAACATGATAAAAGTTCTGGAAAAATGTTTATAAAATTCGGAATGATGTTTTAGACCTTTGATATGAATTTGGGTTAATTTGGTTAAGTTTTGTTAATCATATCATAAGTTTCACCTAAACATGTTTAAGGGAAAATATGGGGTTTTGGGGTATGTTTGATCCATTTTAACCTATCATATTGTTGTTTTGATGTTTGTGGTTGATTATATATGTTTCTATGACTGTATGGTATGCTTTGTGATTGATTAGAATAGTTGGAATGGTCGAAAACGCCGTCGAGGGGCGTAAACAACTCGCTAGACAAGGTGCAGGAATTCGGATCGGATGGGGATTGTGGGTCGATCGGATCGCCCTATGGGATCGTGGGACATCACCATGAGTCAAGTCATCTTCTCCGAGCCGAACCATCTGCGCAAGGTCCACAAACCTCAACCGTGAACTGCCTCTCGTACCCGATCCGCTCATGTTTCGCACCCCGATCTGACCAGAGGGAGGCAGCATCCACGATCCAATTGTACTCGAACGCTCCGACCCGAATGCCCGCCCACGAGTTGAAGGCGCCATGAACCGATCTGAAGAGAGCACCCGATCCGAACCGTAGCAAGCTGGAGACCTCGACCCGATCCGCCAGGGGTGATGACGACCCGACCCGATCCAGTGAAGGAGGAGCATTCTGATCCGAATCGAACTGATGATGAGGGGGAGATCCGAACCGACCCAGTATTGACCAATAACTCGAGATGCAAAGGCAATCCAATATGGGAAGTTAGAGCTCATGATCCAGTTGGGAACCAATGAGTTCACTTCATGATTGGGCTTTGCTGCGGGATGTGTGCTAAGGAGTTGTCGAAGTTCATAACTCCGATCCACCACTAAAAATGAATGATGGGCTACCTATCAATGCAGTAGAGTCATTATGACTCGAGGGGCAAGGTGATGGTAGCAAGACTACGTTATCAGTGCAGTAGAGTCGTTTCGACTCGAGGGGCAAGGTGATGCGTAGTAAGACTATGAGCCAGCGCAGATGGGGTGAATAACTCCATGGGGCAAGTGGACATAGTAAGGATTGGTAAGGCTATGAGCCAGCGCAGATGGGGTGAATAACTCCATGGGGCAAGTGGACATAGCGAAGGATTAGTGGCTACGTTATCAGTGTAGTGAAGCCATTTATGACTTCATGGGGCAAAGTGATCGTAGCAAGGGTGGGTGATCGAAGTGGTGAATATCGTATGCTTTACGCATTGAGTGCGAGATGTGAGGATGGATGCTATGATTGATTGTTTGCCATCACTATGACATGTACACCTCCCCCACCTCCGTATCTTTGTACCGTTTGATATGGCACCTTAGAGTGTTGTACATTATGTAGTGCTAACTCTTTGGTTGCAGGTCCAGGTTCAGGTATGTTTTAGTCTACCTGTTATTGTTCACTATAGATGCTTATCGCTCATACCAGGCTTTATGTCTGACCCATAGTTTTATGTCTCCTCTTATTACTCTGGATGCTCACACGAGCAGACTAGAGACAGGTTAGCTGGTGATGCGCGAGTGGCTGATTCAGAGGCGGGCAGGAGGCTTCCACGTATGATATATATATATATATATATATATATATATATATATATATATATATATACACACACACACACACACATTCTCCCTGTGTCGTTGGTGGTCGCTACTTGGGCATTAGTAGTGTACCTCCTTTATCTTACTTTTGCTTTGAGACAGTTTAAAAAGTTGTAATAAGCTATATTTTGGATTTCCGCTGCTATGATGCTTAGTTCTGGTTTTTAGCTTATGCACTGTCTCTCCTGTTTTATGTCAAGTATGTTATTATTATATTTTGTTCTATGCGCTGTGAGACATTCTACAGGTTCTTTGTATGTTCATTTCCTTCTTCCTTTTCCTTCTGACGACCCGTTCCGTGCTAACTGGACATGTGTACAACGCACTTTTGGAGTAAATGTCGGTTGGTGCGGGGCGGGCCATCACTGATATGGAGTATTACCAGTTTTGCTCCATGGGATGAATAGGTTGGGATTGGGAAACAAAATAAATAATTACTTCGGTGTGGTTCGCTAATCCCGACTAGTTAGAAATGATATCCAAAGGAAGATTATAGAATAAATTTAGAAGAATTTATCTTGGATAAAATTAATGGGAACCTTTCCCTAAGAATGTGATTTTGTGAATAAAAGAATATTCTGAATTGGAATGAGGCGTTTGTTGAGTTTTTGTAACATTTGTCTATCATATACGTGGGTTTTTCAGAAAGGCCGGGTTATACCCATTCTGAATAACCGATTCGACGAGATGTCAAAGATGAAGACGGTGGTTGAAGACCGGAAGTCTTCACATCGTTTGGGTGATTACTGATGATCTCGATTGGGCTGTACACCCAAGATGAGGGAAACAGTTGGTGATCATCCAGACGTACTTGGAGATGGATGGATATGCGAGGAAAGTGCCTCCGGTTTCGTCCAGATCCAGAACGAACTTGTAAATGGATTGTGTGCCTGACATTGGATTTTATTCTGTGTTGATTGATCTCTATTAAATATACATCTGTTTGGCGGCGGAGAATTTATTCTCTTGCTTAACGCCCTTCTCTGAGACGTACGAGCTCAGAGGTTGTATATCGATGGACATCAGTCGCATGGAGTGAATTGTCAGTGTGGCACGCGTAAGTGGCAATTGATCAGGGCTTCTGTTGAAAAGCAAAGTCTTGTGGTTGATGATCAAAGCACGGCCTGTGTGGCATAGCTTTGTGTATAACGTGAATTCGCGAGCCTCACACCTCGGTATGAGTCAAAACGGGATAGTGACTGCAAGGAGAGCACGACGTTTCTTTCTAGCTAGGGTGGTGTCAGTGACCTACCAGCCCTGACATTTATATACTTTTCACCTGTGTGGTTATTGGATACGAGGCGCCTCGGATATAGGTCTGTAAGGACCGGGAAACGTATGTTCAGGAATAACTAATCCTCAAAAGTAAGAGAGGACCGGCCCTGAAGATCCAGGGATCATAGTGGGGTCTTGGGACATTTGCTAGAGTGTCTCAAACGCGGAGAGGAGCTTGCCCCTTGCCTCGACTCATGACGGAAATCCAATTTTCAATACGTGATATTGCGGTTTTAATTGTAGAACTAGTATGGCGACATGATATATGGTACCCATGCTGTCTATGATTGATATTTATGATTTGAATTGTTTTGACACTATACACCTATAATAGTATCAAATGATTTTTTTAACCGTACCAAGCATGTTTCTCTATTATAAGGGAAAACCCTATCCTCCGGATTGCGTTGCATTGTGTGATGGGACCTGGGTCTTATAATAGCTTCATTTTTTCAAAGAGCATTGCGTTGTTTTGTTATATGCACTAGTATTCTTGGCAGGAAACCCGTTCCGTGTTATACGGCGTGGTCCCTTGAATTACTCTCTTTTAAAGTAAAGTTTTAAATAACTGTTTTGGTTCTCACACCAGTCACATGACTGACCTGGAGTTTATTGTTTTAACCTAAACTCTGGGTGCCCCTATTTTCCACACGGGCAGCTAGTAGTTTTGGTTTTGCAGATTTATATTCACAGGGTCCTGATTTACAGCTGGAACGATATCCGGAAAGCTCTGTATCCGTGTATCTCTTCTAGTTGTGTTTTGTATATTTTTCCGCAGCTATGTAATTTATTGTAATCTCTGATATTTATCGAATGTAATTTATTCATTTATACTCTGTATATTCTTGTATCTGATGGAATTGTTGTAATAACAATGAAATGTTCTTCCGTCTGCGTTCATTTGTGTGTTGTTCTCAAAGTATCCGCGCTTTCCTTCACGGGGAAGTTACGGGTCCTTACATTATTTGTCTATTAGCTTTAGTTGACCGCTTATTTTCTATAATCAGCTCTCATTGCTGGTACGGATTACTGCTTGTTATTATCTTCATTATACTTAATTCCTCAATTATAAGTTTATTAATAATAATCCTACTCTGCTCTTTTCCATTTAAGTACAACCTTATTTCATAATATTACCACAAATATAATTATGAGTTTGCTTATCAAACTTTTTTCCCGTGATTTAAGTTCATTTATAATAAGCATCTTGCATTCCATTTCATCTTTTAATTATAACCTGTATATTATAATCCTACTTGCCCCTAAGACAAGCCTACCTATTATATTACATTCCGTCTTATAGGATTTATTGTAATAGGTTACATTCCCCGTTCATTACATACTTCAAAGATTTCTTATTCCTTTTTCTCTACATAACACCTTTCACTAATGTTACCTCTTTTTATTTCCGTCTTTACAATTTATTCTTTAGGAAATCAGACTTGTTTCTAATTGATTGGTTATTAAAACTATATAAAATCTGTTTCCATAGCTTATGGTAATTATCGCAATGGAAACCCATAATTGCAAGACATTTCATTTAATTATTTTTATGTTATTGAACAGTGCACAATACAACTAAATTCTTATTTCGCACTTATACACATCTTTATTTATCTTTAAACTTGCAATTATGTTTTCCACTTCTTTTAAAAACCAAACTACGAAAATATATCCTCTTTTTCCTAACTAATCAATATAGGCTACTACTAACTTCTTAATTTAACTGATATACATTAATTCCTGTCTCTAACTTATTTTCCTCTTTTGTTTTGTGTAACTACAATATAATTGGACACGTTGGGTTTATACCCCTTTTTCTTTCAATTCCTACAATTTCTGCGTTATTTCCATTTTAAATCTGAAAAGTGATTTTTTACAAATAACATGAAAATTCACAGAGTTATCCTTTTTGCTACAAATTTACTGTACATAACATTGTTTATGCCATATCAATCTTTGTGACCTTAATTTAATAAGCCTTACCAAGTTTGCCTACTTTCATATTTCCCTTTTTATTACATTTTTGCAAAATACATTCATTTAGGCCTAAGTCAACAAGTTTTCCCTTTTTATAACAATTCACTGTTAATTTGCACAAAACCACAAATAACTTAATTTGCGCTTTATACAATTCAGTTACGTGCACATAACCATAATTCAAATAAATTTGTGTCTACTCACAATTTAATTATTTTGCGCATAACCACAATTTTATTCATTTTGCACATAACTAATTTATTTATTTATTTTGCGCATAACCACAATTTTACATAAACTGTATATTCTGACGTAGAAGAGGGGAAAAGAAAAAAAAGAAGAACATATTGTAAACTCCAATAGGAATCAAACAATACAATATATTGCTATTGAAAAACATAACTTAAGTCCACTCACTTGAGATTTATTCCCTAATATTTTGGATCTTATCTAGATCTACGCTACTTTCTTTTCAATTCGGATTTATAGATCTGTTTTGACTGAGGATCTGGGCACCTATAGCTTAGATCTACGATCTTCTTCTCCAAATATTGAATTAGAAATTCTAAAACTAATATATATTTATTTCTGAAGAATTTGGAGGAGAAAGGAAATGGTAAAGCTCTTGCGCTCTTTCGGAAAATATGAGTTAGAGGTCAGGCTGAGCTGATTTATTTATAGGTGCTGAGAAGAACCTCGTCCGTACGATTTAAAATGAATAAATGTGAACCCTTCAGAATAAAACAAACCATGCTGCCTGACCCGAAGTGGGTCGGCTCACGACCCAGGTTGGTCGGCCCCTGGGTTGACCCACCGCCCAAGTGGGTCGACCCCTGGTTCGACGCAGTGTCGACACATATACGATTGGAACAATCGTATACAGGGTCGTCCATTTGTGATTGTCGCTCCAATTAAAACATTTTCCTATAACGTTATTTTCTTGCCTAATTTCTTTCCAATCTACTTTATTATTTTCCGTTTCTAGTTTGCGCTTTAAATTTTAATTTAAAATCTATGCGTATATATTTATGCATAACTCCATAAAATTTCAGCCATTAATAGCTGCGTAAACATTATTATTAACGTTATTATTCCCTAACCGTTTCATTGATTCTTTCGCTTTTTATATGTTCAAATTTTTAATTTAAATCTACCGTATATATTTACGAACAACCCAGTTTATTTCAAAATTCAAACATCGTTATCGAGAAAGTTAATACTTACTAGTTTTAATCAATTGCGTGTTACTTTTGAATTTCGTATCTACATATACACACATACATATATATATACACACACACACACACACATATATATACAATCTTCCCTTATATGTACATACACATATACTTATCTCTTAGAACATGCATCATTTTGGTTGTCCTTCTTAAAATTTAAAAATATGATGTTGGTAGGATTCGAACTCACGCACTTCAACTTAGGAGGTAAGTGCTCAACTATTGAACCACACCACTTTTTTGCTCACATAATTAGAACATTGAAAACTATTGGTTTTATGTGTATTCTCTTATTTCTTCTTTTTCGTGTTTATTTTGAAATTTCATTTGAAATTTCATTTAATGATATCTTCTTCGTTTTAAGTCTGTTTTCATCAAACCATAGGTCTAAATTGATTAGAAAATCGCCATAGATGCAACGATACTTGTTCCTATGACCAAATCCAGAAAATTTTACAAATTAAATTTTATTATGTAATTTAAAATGTGGGTGTTACACCCAATCTCACATCTAGGATGACATATAATATCCCAGGAAACCTAGTGATGCCTGTTTAAGTCGTCTTTCTTCCCCCCAAAAGAATGACAATACCAACGAATGACAGGTACAAAAGAACGAAGAAGTAGGCATCATGGCAGTGAAGACATGAGAACCAAGAGAATCCAAGACCTACTTGATGAGAACTAGCCTCCTAGCTTAAGTAACAAGAGTCGAGTTCCATCTAAAGATCTTACCCCTAGCTTTATCGACTAGAGGATCAAAAATCAAGTTTAATTTCCTACTCCATAAAAGACGATGCCAAGATATGGAAGGGGAGAGATGTAACACCCGGTATTTTAACAACACTAAAGAGGAAAAATTAAAGAACAATTAATTTAATATTCAAAATTAAGGGAAACAGACTTCGCCATTGCGTCCGTCTTGAAATTCTGGTCAAGATAGATATTTGGTTTACGTAAAATGGACACTGTATGAAGAAGTTATGAAGGTTTGAAGTTTGTATACGCGCAAGAGAATTATATATATAATCAATCCAGAAATCAAATTTCAGTTCAAAAATCGAATTTCCGTGTGCGAGAAATCTCTCGCCTTGGGGATTCGAACCCATAGAAGGGGTGTCGACCCCTGGTTCGACCCCTCAAGGGGGAGTCGACCCCTCTAGGGGGGTCGACCCCCTTACGTCAGATCTAGGCTGAGTTCGAATTTCTGTATCAGGACTCCTTTGTTGACTTGGTTAGTTGGCTCTAGGCTATAAATAAGACCCCATTTCTCTAGTTTTTCCATACCTAAAATTAATGGAGAACTAGATGTTGCCGCTGCCCAGACTGAAACAAATATTTCTCTTCTTCTGTAACCAAGTTAATTAAGTTTGGAGTTATTCAAGTTTAATCTGTGATTCAACACCAGCAATTCTTTCTTCTCTATTTTTCTAGATCCAAACGCTGTGAGTTTATGTTACTTTTAAATTTAAATAATTAAAAGTAAAACATGATATGATTGTAATTTGGATCTATGGTTGTGATTGTTTGAATCATATCATATCTATAATAACTTGTGAACTTATGATGTTATGACATGATTATGACTTAGATCTAAACCTTCACCTATTTACCATGTCAGATCTGTCGTTGTTTCACTGTTTAGATTACCTTATACCAATCATGCTTATGGTTAAATTGGATTTATTATTAGTTGGACATCTAAATCATTATTCAGATCATGTCATGCATGTCCCTATCATGTTAGAACCAGTTCTATCATCATATGCTTATTAGATCTGTTCTTATATGTCTATCTTGACATTATGCCACTATATGTTTATGTCGTTATATGTCACTTTTGTTATCATGTTCATTTCTGTCCACTTTCCTCCATCTTTTCCCTTTTTATTTTACAGCCAGGCAACTTTCGAGCCTAGGCACGCCGCTAAAATAAGCGAATGCGTTAAACGGGGAAAAATATTAATATTAAGCATAACTTGTAAATGGGAATTTGGCAAAACTTGAAATGTATACGAATATGAATTTGGACATATAATTCATTATGAACATAATTGGGAAAAAAGGGCCTGAAAACCTATAACGATATAGGTAAAATTGGCTAATAATGAAATGCCTAGGATTACAGTAACTAAAAACTATAACTGCGCCTAGACACGAGGTTAGATTACACTTATGGTGGAAGTCTGCCCGGATCCGCCCGGCATATCCAGCGACCACAAGTGGTGAATCTAATGTGAGGGGTCTAGGTGCACAAATACTAGATGTGCTAAGACACAAGGTTAAGCCCGACTTGTGGAATAAGACTGCTCGGAACCGACCGGCGTATCTAGCATCCACAAGTAGAAGGCTTAATGTGGGAGGTCTAGCACATTATAACCATAAATGGATATGGTAATGAATTGGAATACTTAACCTAGTTAAATCCATAGGGATTGTATGAACATGAACTTGAATAGGGGTTAAGTAAAATTGTTTGGACAGTGGGTGCGTTAAGTAAATCTAAGGGGGTGGGTAATATTTATATATAGGCCCACGAACTTAACCTAAGGAGTTTATGTAATTAAAGACAACAATAGGTATACATAGCCTTTGGAAATCCTAGTGGGGATACAAGACAAGGGGGAGAGCTTGTATCATCTTGTGTGTGGGGACACATTTCAGTCAGTAACCCATATAACGGTATCGAATGAGCACTCCGTCCTAGGTCGGAGTAGGGATACGCATACTGGGCTGATTGTAAGAGATCTAAATGAGGAGGACGATGTGGGCGGTGCAAACCGACCGGGACATGTGCGTGCATGTCCGGGCAGAGGGGGATAAGACGACCATGACACCAGTAGATATGGTTATGCACATCAACGAAGGGTTGCCACTTTAGGAAGTGATACCTCCTACTGTGGGGCCGACACAGGGTATCTACGAAGTAGGGAGCCGGTCAATTAGGGTAGTAGTTAAGGTACATTTAGACTTTGGTAAAGTTTAGGAGCCTGTTAGGTTGGACTGCCTGTGGATTGTATAGGGTTAAAACCTCTCACCAGAAGTACGCCTAAGTCTACCATCTTATAGTTGTTGGGATCATCTCATTCTGGTAATACTAGTATTGGTGCAGAGTAATCATTAGAGAGTCATATACACTCTATCATGTTTACCTTGTCATACATGTCTTATATGTTGTTATCTCTCTTATCCAATTTGTATGCCTGTCATGATACTTTCACTTATTTACTTACCAACAGTAACTGGGCTCGCCAGACTTTATGTCTGAACCTTTTTGTTTCCTCTTCTTTCTTCCGTTCCCCCCTAGGTTCTCAGGGTGGGAATACTCAAGCTTTATCAGGATTCTGCTGTCATTTTGCTGGAGCTGCTTAGATGTATTGCTCAAGCTCCTATTTTTGCTACTATGGCTATGTTTTATATGGGGATTTTGCTTCTTTTATTATGTACTCTGATGTTCTAAGTACAAGACAGAAGTTTTTATGATGTACTAGTTTTTATGTAATTCAGACATATGATGTTTTGAACCACGATGCTTTATGATTAATAAAGTTTGTTTTTGTTCTGCTGCTATTTTATATCTGTCTTGTAATGTTTCTGTTTCTGTTTACCTACAACGTTTCACGAAACTTAATGCATTCTCTTAATGAGTGACATTAACGGACATGGTGTGTCACACTTGGTATTAGAGCTGAAGATTACCAGATTAGATTAAAGTTTTTGAAAATTATTTTTCAAAAAGGTTTTAAAAGAAAGCATTTTCAAAAAGAAAAGTCTGTTTTGAAAAACATTCCCCAAAAGCTATATGTAATATCTTTCGATCCTTTGTCTGAATCTCTTTCCTCTTCTTTTCAGCATGTATGGGGAACCTAATATTCTAGAGGGCGTTATGATACCAGGCTGGTTCCGTAGGTATCTAGATGCCATGGCACCTGCCGGTGTCAAGCTGACGTTCCTCCCCCACCTGCACTTGTCGTTCCTCTTCCTGCTCCTCCATGTGTTGGCAACTTCTCTAAGATCTGCAAAGGTTTCCGTGCTATGGGAGGAAAGTCATTCCATGGAACCGTGACATTCGTAGAGGCAAGGAATTGGCTCAAGGAGACAGAGGACTTATTTGTAATTTTCGATGTTGATGATCGTAGGAAGGTCCAGCTAGTCACCTGGCTATTGAAAGATGAAGCTTCGTTCTGGTGGGAAGTAACCCAAGAAGGTCGTCCGGTGGAAACTTGGGATGATTTTAGATAGAGATTTGAAATGAAGTTTTTTTCCCAAGCTGAGAAAATCATGCAAATGGAGAGGTTCCTGGCGCTCAAGCAAGGAAACGTGACTGTTAAAGAGTATGTGAACAAATTCAACCAACTGGCAAGATTTGGTTTGGAACTGGTAGATACTCCGTACAAGAAAGCTTTGTGGTTTGTTAAAGGGCTGAATGAGACTCTTAATGGGTTAGCTATGTCCCATATTCCAATGGAGGCAACTTTTGAAAGGCTTGTTGACATAGCCTTGATGCATGAGGAAGACAATAGAGAAAAGAAGGAAGTTAAGGCTGAGGAAACAATGCAAAACAATAAGGTATGGCCCAAGAAAGGACATCGGCAACAACAGAAAAAGGGCGGAAAGAATGACAAGGCCAAGGACAAGAGAAAGCATCACAGTTATGGACATGAGGGTCATTTGGTTAAAGACTGTAAAAGAAGGAAGAATGCTCGCTTCAGTTGTGGAGATGTCGGACATTATTCTAGGGAGTTCCTGAAGAAACAGGGACAAGGTCAAAGGGTAGGAGCTTCTGGGGGCAGGTGCATGCTCTCGCAATCAGTGCTCCTGATAGAGGTACAAAAATTTCGGTGGAAGGTTTGATTTCTCTTTCCAATCATCCTATTAGAACTCTTTTTTATTCTGCCATTCACATTCATTTATATCTAGTTCTGTTGTTGAATCTCTGCACCTTAATACTAGTATGGTAATGGATCCCGTTGTTGTTTCAAACCCTATTGGTGGTTCGACTCACTTGTCTATGATTTGTTGTGGTTTGGGAATATTTGTGTTAGGCATCGAGTTTGAGTGCGACGCATATGTGCTTGGTTCTATGGGCTATGGTTTGATTCTAGGGATGGATTGGCTAACCATGTATGGTGCCATTCTGGATTGTGAAAGGAGGGTCGTTAGACTTTAGACTTGCCATGGGAAGACCTTCGAGATTTCTTGTGACCCCCAAGGGTTTGTTATGCTTAGTTTCTTAGAGTCTCTTGATATATCTATTGATGATCTACGATCTGTGCCAGTAGTTCGAGACTAATTCTGATGTTTTTGAGGAGGTTCGGGGCTTACCTCCGAGGCGCGAGATCGATTTTCGTATATATTTGGTGGACAATGCAAAGCCAATTACATAGCCTGTGCGCCATATGGCTCCAGGAGAAAGGAGGGAGCTTAGCAAGCAAGTAGGGGAGCTACTTGAGAAAGGTTTTATTAGGCGAAGCATATCTGAATGGGGTGCTCCAGTGGTATTCACAACTAAGGCGGATGGTTCGCTTCGCTTATGTGTAGACTATAGAGAGTTGAACAAGCTTGCTAAGAAGAACAGGCACCCACGAACGAGGATATATGATCTGTTTGACCAGCTCGTTGGTGCCTCGGTATTTTCTCAGTTAGACTTGGCTATGGGGTTTCATCAGTTGAGGGTGGCTGAGGATAGTATAGACAAGGCCTCTTTTAGGACTCCAAATGGTGAGTAGGGTGTTTCGGGACTTTCTAAATAAATTTGTCGTGGTCTTTGTTGATGATATCTTGATCTTCTCAATAAGCGAAGAAGAGCATGCCAAACATTTGAGAGAAGTTTTGAAAATTCTCTGTGTGCATCAGCTTAAGGCAAAGTTCCCCAAATGCCATTTTTGGAGAAAAGGGGCGAGATTTCTAGGGCATGTGGTTTCCAAAGATGGGATAGCCGTAGATCCCGCAAAGGTAGTTACAGTTCAAGATTGGAAAATTCCAAAAAATGCAACAGGGGTGAGAAGCTTTCTTGGATCGGCAGGCTATTATAGGAAGTTCATTAAGGACTTCGCGAAGATATCAGCCCCACTCACCAGGCCAACGAAGAAGAATTTGGCGTTTTCATGGGATATGGATTGTGAGGTTGCTTTCCAACGATTGACAAGGGCTCTGACAACAACCCCAGTCTTGACCTTGCCCGATGGGAATAAAGTATTTACAGTTTACACTGATGCATGTGGTACAAGGCTTGGTGCAGTTCTGATGCAAGAGGGAAAGGTAGTGTGTTATGGGAGTAGACAGCTAAGAGTTCATGAGAAAAACTACCCTACCCATGACTTAGAGCTAGCTGCCATAGTATTCGCGCTTAAGACGTGGCGTCATTATTTACTTAGAGAGAAGTTCGAATTTTACACCGATCATAAATCTCTCAAGTACTTGTTCTCGCAGAAGGATCTTAATTTAAGGCAACAAAGGTGGATGGAGTTCCTAGCTTCTTATTATTTCGAGATTGCTTATACCCCTGGGAAGGGTAATGTGGTGGCAGATGCACTGAGTAGGCACAGGATGGCCTTAAGTCCTCTGTTTGTGCAGAGGAAAAGCTTGGAGTTCATATCGACTTTAGACCCTCCATCGAAATTTTACCTGATTTATTTGCATCGCTAGAGATATGACCTAATGGATCATATAGGAGCTTCACAGCAAGATGATCCGTAGATTTCAGGCACCTTGGATAAGCTCAGTATAGGGGAGACTTTTAGTCACCTCAGCAGATATTCCATAGATGAAAAAGGGTGGTTGCGACAAGAAGGAAGGCTTTATATTCCCCAAACTGGAAGCTTGTTAAAGACAATCCTAGAAGAATCCCATCATTCTAAGATGACTATTCATTCAGGCGGTGATAAGATGTATAGAGACATGAAGAGGGTTTCCTTTTGGGCTGGGATGAAGAAAGATGTGGCAGAATTTGTTTCTCAATGTTTAGTTTGTCAGCAAGACATAGTTGAGCAAAAGAAGCCCAGTGGTTTACTTCATCCTTTGGAGGTTCCACAATGGAAGTGGGAGAGCATCTCTATGGATTTCATAGACGGTGTGCCTAGATCAAAGTAAGGCAACACTAGTATTTGGGTTGTGGTGGATATACTTACTAAGAGCGCTCATTTCATTCTAGTTAAGACTAAGAGGACAACATCATGGTTAGCAGCAGTTTATGTTCATGAGATAGTCCGTCTTTATAGAGTATCTTCCAGCATCATAAGTGATCGTGACCCCATTTTCACCAGTGAATTTTGGAGGAGCTTGCAAGAAGCATTAGGTACACAGTTATGTTTGAGCACCGCTTATCACCACAGACTAATGGACAAACAGAGAGGGTGAACAGAGTTCTTGAGGATCTTTTAAGGCTGTATATCCTAGACTTCAGAGGGACTTGGGAAGAGCATCTTCCTTTAGTAGAGTTCGCCTACAACAACAGTTATCAAGCTAGCATTGGCATGGCACCCTTCGAAGCATTATACTGACGACCCTATAGGTCACCAACTTGTTGATGGGAATCTACAGAAAGACTATTACTTGGACCAGATATGGTAAGAAAAATATCAGAGAAGATTGATTTTCTTAGACGGCGAATGAAGATTGCTCAAGATAGGCAGAAATCCAGTGCAGACAAAAGAAGGACTGACATTGAATTTGAAATGGGAGACCTGGTCTTTATTAAACCTTTAAGGAATGTTGTTCGCTTTGGATCTGTAGGGAAATTGGCACTAAGATTTGTAGGGCCATTTCCCATAACAGAAAGGATCGGCCAAATGGACTATAGAGTAAAGCTACCCGAGAGACTATCCGGCATTCATGATGTTTTCCACGTTTCTCATCTGCGGAAGTGCTTGCATGATACCTTAGAAGTAGTTGAGCCGAGTATATTGGAAGAAGTGGAAGTGGAACGGGTGACGACAGTCAGATGAGTTCCTACCCGTATTCTTGGATCATAAGTTAAGAGGCTACGAAATAGAGAAATCAAGTTGATGAAAGTTCAGTGGGGAGATAACCCAGAGGATGAAACTTGGGAGACCGAAGACAAGATTCGTGCTTCGTACCCTTTTCTTTTCGAGGGTATGTTCTTAACTCTTTCTCTAAAGTTTTATGCTTGTTTCTGTTATTTGAGTACATCCAATCTATTGAATTTTCGACCTTTAGATAGGAATCCTATAGATGTAAACATGTGTTTGAGACATGTTACGTTTGATGGATGCAAGTGTTTGCTAGTGGTTTCCCGTGGATGCATATACACACATATTAGGCACTAGACCGGCTCAATCACTCTCATACTGCATATGGATGTGTGTGCATTTTTCTTCTTTTATGGATGGAAATATATGTATCATCATACGGATGTTGCATTTGGATGGATTGTTGTGCACACGTATAGAACTTACATGTTATAATAGGATTATTTGCATACATGTTGCATTCATGGCACTAACATACATTGCATTGTGGAGGTCAACTGAATCAGTAGACTGCCTAATCTTCGCATTAGTATTGGGACATATACACACACTTTTGCATATGTTCATATAAGCATTAGAAGTCTTTTAAGGACAATGGATGCCTGTGAGTGGTGGATGAGTAGATGAATGATGGATGGTAGGATATGCATTCTTCTCAATTTAGAGATTTCAGGGACGAAATCCTTTGAGTAGGGAAGACCTCGTATTTTAACAACACTAAAGAGGAAAAATTAAAGAATTATTAATTTAATATTCAAAATTAAGGGAAAAGGACTCCACCATGCGCCTGTCTCAAAATTTTGGTCAAGATAGACATTTGGCTTACGTAAAACGGACACAGTATGAAGAAGTTATGAAGGTTTGAAGTTTGTATACGTGCAAGAGAATTACATATATAATCAATCTAGAAATCAAATTTCAGTTCAAAAATCGAATTTCCATGAGTGGGATATCTCCTGCCCTGGGGAGTCGACCCCATAGGAGGGGTGTCGACCCCTCAAGGGGGGTTGACCCCCGCGTCAGATCTGGGCTGAGATCAAATTTTTGTATCTGGACTCCTTTGTTGACTTGGTTCGTTGGCTCTAGGCTATAAATAAGACCCCATTTCTCTAGTTTTTCCATACCAAAAATTAATGGAGAATTAGATGTTGTCGCTGCCCAGACTGAATCAAATCTTTCTCTTCTTCTACAACCAAGTTAATCAAGTTTGGAGTTATTCAAGTTTAGATCTGTGATTCAACACCAGCAATTCTTTCATCTCTATTTTTCTAGATCCAAACACTGTGAGTTTATGTTACTTTTAAATTTAAATAATTAAAAAGTAAAACTTGATATGACTTTAATTTGGATCTATGCTTGTGACTGTTTGAATCATATCAGTGGTAACTTGTGAACCTATGATGTTATGACATGATTATGACTTAGATCTAAACCTTCACCTATTTATCATGTCAGATCGGGCATTGATTCACTATTTAGATCACCTTATACCTATCATGCTTGTGGTTAAATTGGATTTACTATTAGTTGGACATCTAAATCATTATTTAGATCATGTCATGTCTGTCCCTATCATGTTAGAACCAGTTCTATCATCATATGCTTATTAGATCTGTTCCTATATGCCTAACTTGACATTAGGCCACTATATGTTTATATCGTTATATGTCAATTTTGTTATCGTGTTCATTTCTGTCCACTTTCCTCCTTCTTTTCCCTTTTTATTTTATAGCCAGGCTACTTTCGAGCCTAGGCACGCCGCTGAAATAAGTGAATGCGTTAAACGGGAAACGATGGGGAAAAATGTTAATATTGGGCATAACTTGTAAATGGGAATTTGGCATAACTTGAATAATGTATACGAATATGAATTTGGACATATAATTCATTATGAACATAATTGGGAAAATGGGCATGAAAACCTATAACGCATAGGTAAAATTGGCTAATAATGAAATGCCTAGGATTACAGTAAATAGAAACTGTAACTGCGCCTAGACACGAGGTTAAATTACTCTTGTGGTCAAAGTCTGCCCGAAACCGCCTGGCATATCCAGCGACCACAAGTGGTGAATCTAATGTGAGGGGTCTAGGTGCACAAATACTAGACGTGCTAAGACACGAGGTTAATCCTGACTTGTGGAATAAGTCTGTCCGGAACCGACCGGCGTATCCAGTATCCACAAGTGGAAGGCTTAATGTGGGAGGTCTAGCACATTATAACCATAAATGGATATGGTAATGAATTGGAATACTTAACATAGTTAAATCCATAGGGATTGTATGGACATGAACTTGAATAGGGGTTAAGTAAAATTGTTTGAGCAGTGCGTGGGTTAAGTAATTCTGAGGGGGTGGGTAATATTTATATATAGGCCCACGAGCTTAACTTGAGGGGGTTATGTAATTAAAGACACCAATAGGTATACATAGCATGTGGAAATCCTAGTGGGGATACAAGACAAGGGGGAGAGCTTATATCATCTTGTATGTGGGACCCATTTCTGTCAGTGACCCATATAACGGTATCGAACGAGCACTCCGTCCTAGGTCGGAGTAGGGACACGCTTACTGGGCTGATTGTAAGAGATCCAAACAAGGAGGACAATGTGGGCGGCGCAAACCGACCGGGACATGTGTGTGTATGTCCGGGCAGAGGGGATAAGACGACCGTGACACTAGTAGATATGGTTGTGCACATCAATGAAGGATTTCCACTTTAGGAAGTGACACCTCCTACTGTACGGACGACACAGGGTATCTACGGAGTAGGGAGCCGATCAATTAGGGTAGTAGTTAGGGTACATTTAGAATCTGGTAAAGTTTAGGAGCCTATTAGGTTGGGGTGCCTGTGGATTGTATGGGGTTAAAACCTCTCACCGGAAGTACACCTAAGTCTACCATCTTATAATTGTTAGGATCATCTCATTCTGGTTATACTAGTATTGTTGCAGAGTAATCATTAGAGAGTCATATACACTCTACCATGTTTACCTTGTCATACATGTCTTATATGTTGTTATCTCTCTTATCCACTTTATATGCCTGTCATGATACTTTCACTTATTTACTTGCTAACAGTAACTGGACTCGCCAGACTTTATGTCTGACCCTTTTTGTTTCCTCTTCTCTCTTCCGTTTCCCCACAAGTTCTCAGGGTGGGAATACTGAAGCTTGATCAGGATTCTGCTATCATTTTGCTGGAGCTGCTTAGATGTATTGCTCAAGCTCCTATCTTTGGTACTATGGCTATGTTTTATTTGATGATTTTGCTTCTTTTATTATGTACTCTGGTGTTTTAAGTACAAGAAAGAAGTTTTTATGATGTACTGGTTTTTATGTAATTCAGACATATGATGTTTTGAACCACGATGCTTTATGACTAATAAAGTTTGTTTTTGTTCCGCTGCTATTTTATATTTTTCTTGTAATGTTTCTGTCTTTGTTTACCTACAACGCTTCACGATACTTAATGGATTCTCTTAATGAGTGACATTAACGGACATAGGGTGTCACAAGAGACGCAACCTGAAATCCAAAGATGGATTCTAAACACATGATCCTCCTAGGATCCATTGACTTGGCAGGAATGAAACAGCTCTTTGACGCATTAACCATTTTCCCCGAACACCGCTTGTAGAGACGGAGGAGAGAGAGAAGCTGATGGAAGGATCGCCATTTCCCATTTGAGAAGATAATGACGTTATCCACAAATGACAAGGACGAGATGACCGGGTAACCACTCGGGGTGACAAATCCTTGAATTTGCCCCGCTATAGTGAGAGAATGTAACCCTTTGACAAAAGTCTCAGTAGCGATGACAAAGAGAGATGGAGAGAGGGGACCGCCTTGACAAAGGCCTTTCCTTGATGGATAAAAACACTTGGTAATTCCATTAATAAGGACAGAGAATCAACAGTTTGAGATGATGCTCCAAATCATATCTATGAGAGGCTCAGGAAAATCAAAAGCGCAGAGCACTCGAATGATGAAGAACCAAGATATGCAGTCATAATCTTGCACCATATCAATCTTAACCACCACATTAAAACCATGGACCTTACGATCGATCTGAGAAATTAGCTCCTGAGCAAGAAGGACATTGTCCATAATCAATCATCTGTTAACAAAACCAGCTTGAGAAGGAGAAATAATCTGATTGTTAACTGGCCTTTTGGTCTGGCTCTAAACAGGATATCACGCCCACTCGACTCGGCCCATCACGTGGTACGAAAGCCTGAAGTGTCGCTAAAATAATCAGGATTTAGGCCCGGATGAAGTCGCAGGGGTATAGGTCTCATAACCCCTCAAAAATACCATTGCTACACAAATTCGTATCCCATGCCAATTCACATCCCACACTAATTCGCATCCCATTCCAATTTGCATTCGATGGCAATTCGTGTCCCCATGCATCTTGTATCCCATAGGATATGAAATTTGTATTCCCTTGAGATAAGAAATTTGTATCCCCGCGAGATTCGAGATTTCGTATCCTGAGAGGATATGAGATTTCGTATCCCCACGGGATACGAATTATCGTATCCCAATGAGGATGCGATAATTCATATCCCCATGGGATATCCCTACGACATACGGAACTTTGTATCCCCCCGGATATGAAATTCGCATACAACTACTTTGAGATGCGAAATTCGGCCTGTGGTCCCCAATTTTTACCTACTCCCACCTAATCCACTACCTATAAATACCCTCTTACCTCATACTTCAAGAGGGTTAGCATTTGCTTGATTTGACAATTTGAAAGGACCTTTAGGCACCATTAATGGCTTCTTGAGCTTTGGGGAAGAAGAAGAAGTAACTTTTTCTCAAGGCCTCCTACATACAAATAGTGACTCCATTAAACCAAATATTGTAAACCATTGTAGTGATGATGTTCATCATTGTAAACCTTCAATTGTGGATAAAATCAACAAAAGCTTCAAAGTGGACGTAGGTTCAGTACGAACCGAACCAATATAAATTCTTGCATTCTTACTTTCTGCATTTATTTTCCATACGTGAAACTTTATTCTCGTATTCTTGAGAATCATTGGTTGTAACGTCAATTTTCCTCATCAACACTTTGGTGCTTTTATTGTGAAATACTCGAAGCCTCGAGACTCTTTTCGATCGACTTCTGTCACAACTTGGAAGCGCTACTTACGTTTTCTCGACCCCTATTCTGAGTTTGTTTACGATGGGTCGAAAAGGAAAGAACCTAATGATCAGAACTTCCATTATGGGTAACACTTAAACTTCTCCTTCGCCCCAACCTTTGGAAAACCCGGTCGACATATAAATCACTCCCTCTTATAATCCTGACGCTCCGACAACCCAAGGGCAACTCCTCGAGCTCAAGAAAAAATTGGAAGAAAGGATGAGAGAACCTAACGACCAGTTTAGAACAAACATCGGGATGATGCAGCAACTTCAAGAAGGTCAACACGACGTCGATCGCCTTGAACTCTAAAACAACACTAGTTTTTTACCTAATGTTTCAGAAAGCTCTTCTTCCGACGCCTACCATGGGAACCAAAGGAAAAGGAGAAGGACTAACGCCAATGCCAACGACAACGGTAATGGAACTATCATGACCTTTGATGAGCGAACGCGTCAATGCAACTGTTCCCAGTTGGGTATCAATGACGAAGCAGGACCTAGTGCCCAACCCTTTCCTCGACAAATCCTACCGATCATCACTCAAAACTTGACATCTACGTGACCAGCAGCCCAACATGCCCAAGTTTAACCTAATCAAACTTAGTAGAATCAAGCAATCGAGGTTGATGACATCGATGAAAATGATGTTGATGTACATCCAAGAAGGAGCCCACGTCCCCGAACTCCCGAGCTGAACCACGAGTGTTGGAATGTAGCGGAGGTTCAGCGTGCGATTCTCACCGACATGGTCTGAAGGATCATGAGAGAAATGGTGGGGCACGCTACCGACGTTTGGAAAACCAATACGTCACTCGAACCGTCCACGATACCGAATGCCCTCAACTTTTCTATATGCCCCAGTTAACGGCTTACTCGGGGAAGACCGTTCCCTACAACTTCTTAAACCGTTATGAATGACATATGGACTCAAGTCAAGCAACCGATGCTATCAAATGAAAATGCTTTCCAGTTTTATTAAAATGCATCGCTCCCCTCTGATTTTCCCGACTTCTAGCACGATCCATCTCTACCTTGGACCAACTTGCTTCCGAACTGGTGAAGTAATTCAAGATGCATGTTTCAAGACCGAAGGACACCCTGACCCTTTCTAACCTCTACCGGGGTATGAGGGAAACTCTCAGGAGTTACCTTGAACACTTCAACAACGCCCTAGCGAAGGTGAACAATCAAGAGCCACACATCGTTTTGGTTCAGCTAGCCAAGAGCATTTTGCCTAACTCCGAGTTTGGAGCTTGGATCGACAGGAAGTAGCCAAAGACTATGGAGGCTTTCTATGACAAGGAGAATTAGTTTCTGTGCCAAGAAGAAGTGTGCAAAAACATGGCAACTTAGATAGCCATCCTTAGAACCCACACCCGAGCACTCTTCTGGACAACATCAAGGGAAAGCAAGTCGGGGGATCTTACGACAAGGGTAATGGGGTGGCACCATTCAAGCCCAAGCTTAACAACGGCAAACCAAACGGACAAAACAACTAGTCATCTGGAGATCGGAAGAAACGCGACTGCTACCTAACATTTAAGGTACACACTCCACTCAACCGCGAGTTGGAGGCATTATACCTCGAGTTCTGTAATACTATATAGTACAAAAAGCTGAACACAAGGGAGTCTATCGACCTGGAAAAGAACTCTGGCAAATACCATTGATTCCACGACATATTCGGCCATAATCCGAATGACTGTCGTCACCTCAAGGGTCCAATTGGGAAGCTCAAACGAGAAAAGCACCTAGAGTATTATGTTCAAGACCCTTCTCCACAAGAAGTAGCTGCGTGCCCTTCAACTCCCGCGTTTCCTCCAGCTTAGACGGCCTCAGGGTCGCCCAATCCGAGACCTCCTCACGGTGTTATCGTGATTAACACCTTTAGCGGCGGACCTTACCCCACAAACGAGATCTTCCAACATATGGAGGTATATGCCAACTCTATTAAGCATGTTGACTTGGAAGCATGCTCTGCCTTGGACGAATCTGTCCCAACCAAACTTCAAAAGACTATGCGGGATGACATAGTTCTCTGCGAGAGGGATTCTACTGAAATAGATATTCAAACCATTGATCCTCTCATCATTTTTTCTTTCATAGGTCGTGCCTATGTTTGAAGAGTTCTCATCGACTCAGGGAGCTCTGTTAACATCATCTTTAAGTCGACCTATGACCAAATAAAACTTGAGGTCAAAGACTTGAAGCTTTCCATGTCACAGTTCATGGCTTCAGCAACTCTTTCAACCAGCCAGTAGGAATGATAGACCTATCGGTCGAGCTCGGGGAATGGTTCGCAGTAGAGTCTGTATCCTCACTTTTGTAGTCATCGATGTCATTTCTCCCTACAACGTCTTTCTAGGACACCCTTTTCTTATAGAATTTCGAGTTTGCATGGCACCATGGTCTCTTCTCATGAAGTTTCCAACTTAGAATGTGATCGGAATTGTCAAGGGCGACCAAACCACAGCAAGAGCCTGCTACCTCGCCGAATGGAAAGACGCCATCAATAAAGAGAGGGGAGAGTATGCAGAACTAACACACTGCGCAAAAACTGCCAGTGCATAGCAACCACTGGAGTTTAGGTACTGCCTCATACACCACTATCATCTTTCTAATGACCTCAATCCAAGGGAAGACGAAGAGCCTGATTCGGAAAGGGCTACCCCAGTGGAGCCAACTGTCGACATTCCAATCAATCCTACCGACCCAGCTAGGGTCTTGAAGATTGGATCACAACTCCATCTAGTAATAAAGGAAGAGCTTGTGGATTTCTTAAGGGCCAACCGTGATGCATTTGCCTAGACCCATTCAGATATGTGTGACATCGACCCAGGAATCGCTTGCCACATACTTAGTACCAACCCGAAGCATCTTCTAATCAAAAAAAGTACCGAATCTTAGGAACAGAAAGATTGGTGGCACTCAAAGAGGAGGTGAATAGGCTGCTTGACAACATCTTTATTAGCGACGTCCTTTCCCTAGAATGCATCTCCAGTCCGGTCTTCATTAACAAATCAAATGGGAAGTGGCGAATGTGTGTTGACTACTCAGACTTGAACAAAGCTTTCCCAAAAGACAACTTCTCGCTTCCAAAGATCAATCAACCTGTTGATTTAACTACAGGCTACCAACTTCTCTCCTTCATGGATGCATACTCAGGCTATAATCAAATTCCAATGTACCTTCCAGACTAGGAGCACACTTCATTCATCATCGACCTTGGGCTCTATTGCTATGTTGTCATTCCCTTCGGTCTCAAGAATGCTGAAGCCACCTATCATGACTAGTTAACTGCATGTTTAAGGACCAGATCAGGATATCCATGGAGGTCTACATGGACGATATTCTTGTGAAAATGAGGGTGTCGAACGACCATGTCAACAACCTTGTGGAAATATTTGGCATTCACCATAAATATGGCGTGAAACTCAATCTCTTGAAATGCTCTTTTGGCGTTGCATCGGGAAAATTCCTGGGTTTCATTATTAATTCACGGGAAATTGAGGCAAATCCATAAAAAATCCAAGCTATCTAGGATATTCAGGCCCCAAAGGGCATCAAAGATGTTCAAAGCTTAACGGGAAAGTGGCCGCCTAAGTCGGTTCATATCAAAAACTACTGATAAATGCATTCCCTTATTCAACTTGCTCAGGAAAGGGAAGCGCAATTTCTCATGGACACCGGAGTGCATTTTTGCATTCCAGGACCTCTTGAATCACTTAGAGCGACCACCTATCTTGTTAAAACCCGTGGACCATAAGGACTTATTTATCTACTTGGTTGTCTCTATGTAGGCAATTAGCTCGACGCTAGTGAGCGAAGAAGTTCATGTCCAACATACTGATTACTACATCAACAAAAGATTGACAGGTGCAGAAAAGAATTATCCTAAGATGGAGAAGCTTTCATACTGACTATTGATTTCCGGAAGCAACAGCCATACTTTCAGTCTCATTCAATCAAAGTCTACGCTGACCAACTGCTACGACAAGTCCTATAATGACTTGAGGCGTCTAAGAGACTTTTGAAATGGAATATAGAGCTTAGTCAGTTTGAGATCACATTCATTCCGCGTTGAGCCATCCTCGGGCAAGCCCTGGCAAATTTCATTGTGGAGTTCACTATTCCCGAAGAGCCTCTTCCGAAAGACAGTGAACCTCCCAACATTTAGTGGAAACTATTCGTGGATGGTTTATTTAACAATCAGTGTTCTGGCGTCGAGGTCATACTAATTACTCCTAAAGAACGCTCGATTTGTTACATTCTGAAGCTCGACTTTCTTGCTACCAACAACGATGCAGAATATGAAGCCTTGATTGGACTCATAATTGTTGTTGAACTCAACATCAAGGCTATCCATATTTACTCCAACTCATAGCTCATTGTAAGCCAGGTGCAAGACGAATATCAAGCGAATGAGCCACGGCTTTCTCCCTACCTCGTCAGGGTCCGCGAACTTCTTACCAACTTCGACCACTACATCATCACAAACATCTCTCGAGAACATAACGAGAAGGACGATTCACTGGCCAAGCTAGCAAGTTCTGGGCATGCACAATTCTTGGGAGTCGTCCTAGTCGAAGTACTTGACTCTCCGAGTATCAATCAGATGTAAGATGATTCGCCATCAACGACGGAGACCGAACCTGAACCCGGGTCTTGGACAACATCAATTAAGAATCACCTACTTCATGGGGTCCTCCCCAATAACTCAAAGGAGAAACGAGCACTCATTTGCAAGTCTTCACGCTACATCATTCAAGATGGAGTGCTCTACCGAAAAGGATTCTTTGTTCCATTAATCTGGTGTGTAGCATACAACGACATCGATTATGTACTACTGGATATGCACGAAGGCGAGTGTGGTGACAACACCGTGGGGGCAAACTCTAGCAAAGAAGATATTACGATATAGCTATTTTTGTTCAACTCTCGAACGGGATGTAGCAGACTATTCCCGCAAGTGTGATAAATGCCAGAAGTTTTTCAAAATTCCAAGAGCCACTCCTACTGAACTTACGTAGATGGTCAGTCCTTGAACGTTTTCTATGTGGGGAATTGATATAATTGGAACTCTTCTGATAGCCAGAGGTGGTGCATGATACACTATCATTGTAGTTTATTACTAAACCTAGTAGGCCAAAGCCGAGCCCCATACTACAATTACTACCAAGAAAGTGATCAACTTCGTCGTCCGCAACATCATCTGTTGTTTTGGAGTTTCCAAGACTATCATTTCTGATAATGGGACCCAATTCAAGAGTGTTGAGGTCAAGACCTTCTGTAAATGACACAACATTAAGAAGAAATCCTCGGAAGTAGCTCAACTCTAAGCCAATGGGTAAGTCGAGGATGTCAATAAAATGATTAAGTACATCATCAAGAAGCATCTAGAAAAGGCCGGAGGCATATGGGTAGATGAACTCCCTCTAGCCCTTTAGGCTTACCGGACTACTTATAAGTCAGTGACCGATCACACTCCATTCACTCTCTTATATGGATCCAAAGACGTCATTCCCATTGAGCTCAAGCTCCAATCTCATCGAATCACATACTATGATCCAAAGACCAATCAAGGTCTTTTCTTGGAATTACTTGACTTACTCGAAGAGAAAAGAGACGAAGATGAGCTCATAGCAGCTACCCAACAACAATGAGTCACCCGGTACTTCAACTCCAAAGTCTGCCCAAAGCACTTTGACATCGGCGACCTCGTCCTAAAGCCGATCTTTCTTACATGGACCGGTTTTGGTCCTCGCTGGGAAGGTCCGTACGCCATACAACGAAGGCTTGGAGATGGAACCTTCAGGCTAACTATCGCTGATGGCGCCGAACTACCAAGAGCATGGAACAACGAACACCTCCGCCACTACTTTACTTAGTCTACTGTAACTATTTACTGCTTTCCACCAATGTTTTTTTTTCAAAGTTCAAGGTATTGTAAAGTAAAGGCCATTATTTCCAAGGTTATAAGTAAAGAAACTTCATATGTCCATGTTCTTGGTGTTTTTACTTTCTGCATAGTATGTTTGAGCTATGATAACTACTGATTTGTATACACGAGCGCACAACACTGGATCGACACCTCAAAGCTTGGCATCGATCCACCCACTCGAGTCTTTACAAAGGCTCAAACCTTGTGATGTGGTCCTCCCTTCATAAGTCAACTCGAGTCACGAACCAACGAAGAGACTGAGTATAAACAACTCTTGATGCTCATTAACTTGAGTTTCCAACCCCATTCCTAGGTCTCCAAACTTAGGGGCAACCAACCAGCCGAGTGAGTGTGATATCGACCTCTCGCTCGGCTCCATCCCACCCGTAGGGTCTGGATATAGGTACAAAACTGGCAAACTAATGACGCCCTCGAACTCTAACCTGAACGAAATGACAGGAGAGTCTAAAGGACGAAACACGGATGTCCTCCTTGCCTCCTTACGACTCGAGATCAATGACCACAAGGAGACCCCGAGAGGGGAGTCACCAAACTCAAGTTCCGCACGACTCAAGGCCCCAACTGAAGGAGAATCCCGAGAGAAGATCAGCACATACAAGTTTCGCACAACTTGAGCATCTCAAGAGTGAACCTACAGACAAATGTTTTATAAAGCATGACGACGAGTACATTTATGCAAGTATAAAGATTTGAAAGCATAGACGAAAGTTCAAACACTTAATACAACATGTGATATAAGCAAAGTCGACTAAACATTCATTCACAAAAGCAGACCACAACTATCTATTTCTTTCCAATGATGTGATGTACATGAAAACCACATCACGCCTCCAAAATAGAGGGTTGTACTTGCGTATCCTATAGACCTACATAACTAAAAAAATTCCTACAACCATCACTTAGAAGAGCCGCTATTCTTCTTCTTCTTATCAGACTCGGCACTGAACGACTCATCACCAACCTTCGTCTTCCTCTTTTTGGAGCCACTCCCTCCTTTTTCCTTCCTCCCTTTGGGTGGGTAGGCCATTTTTTCAAATAGGTGACGCCAAGGGGTCGTGGCATCCGCGGCCGTTGCATTAGCCTTCTAAGGCAATGCTTTTGCACATCTACGGCCACGGACAGAAAGTGTTGCATTATAACCCTATTGCAACAGTATATGCATGTAATGCAACAACATACAGCGTTGCCTTAAGTAGAAGCCAGAGCCTGGCTTCCAGGTCATGGTAGTGGGGGCCACATGCACTTTCCATGTCATTTGTCAACGTGCCGCATGCCACGTCATCACTCCACGTCAGCTGCACATGTGTCACATGCCACGCCAGCTATCCACGTGGCACCACGTAAGGTGTCGGCCCCCCTTGCCGTACCATTGTGAAATTAATAATAGTACACTTAATGCAACACCACATCACAGTCTAATGCAACACCACAACAATCTAATGCAACACCACAGTGCCATATAATACGACGCCACACTATTGTACTGCAACACCAGAAAACATCAACTGCAATGGTAAAAAAAATCAAATGCAACACCAGAAAAAAATCAAATGCAGCTGTAATACAACCCTGTAATTACAATCTGCAGTACATATATTCAATCCAAAACATTGTACCACTTTCATACATATATAGCAAAATGTTCATGCTATAAATCCTCCCAAAACATTCATAACCACAGTTAGACTAACCAATTATATATACCAACTCACAAGTGTCATCACCAACACATACCACAACCACAAGTGCCATCATCCAAACATACCAACAGTGCCATCACGAAAACATACCACAGGTGCCATAATTTAAAAGAACAGAACATATCACAAGTGCTAACACATACCATCCAAATACTTAAGTCAGTTGTCGGGGTTACAGAGGTAACAAGGTCATCTTCATCACTTGTTGTGGTGACACAAAAGTCTCTGACGTCTAAATTAAGATTTGGATTGGCTTCATTAAGTTTTTTTAACACCAATGATACATTCTCTTTCACTTTTCTGTTCACCTTTTCTTCCAAATCCGCCTCCAGCTCTTGCCTTATTTTTTGGGCCAGCTCTTGCACATAACTGTCCGAAGAACCAAGAGTTGTTGGAGACTTTTCGGGCATTTTTCCTCGCCTTCCTACAAGCCAGTTCCGCGTGTGGCTCTTCCCACCAAAAACAAGTGCATCTGCCTCAGCAATGTTCCCTGCATCCACCATTGCTTGAACCTTCGCCTACAAAATGAAAACTAGGCAAGCATATATATAAATAGGCAGCTGGCAGGAATGAATTTATTAACAGAACTTGTTTTCTTTCAAACTAACTATGTGTTCGATTTAATAAGAAGCTCCAACAAACTACAATCTCCCAATTATACTGACACAAAGTATTGCTATTTCAGTATCTAATTATATATGTACTCACGTATTTGGCCTTTAGATCATCCATGTTAGTCTTGTAACTTCTACCCGATTCTTGTTTATATGTTTCCAAATAAACCAAGGCAACGGATGGGGAGGCTTTTTCTGGGTCCTTCTTTCTCTGTCAAGTATTAGGATTACCAAAAATTAAATACAATTTTTAATATTCAATGTTTAGAATTTACAGATCTAGCCGCTGCCTATGAACATTGTGACAATGATATATAAAATATAATTCAATGTATAACAAAATAGAATTATCATGTGGCCAATTCAACTCAATCACAAAAAAAATAACTTAAGTTCAAAAAAACACATACTATCTATTCTTTGGCTACTGCATGAGTTTTGGGACCCATGGTATGTGTCTCATTTAGTGAATTATGATGCGCGGAATTAGTATCAGCTAGGATCTAGAAATCCAAAAAAAATTATTACCACTAAACAAGGATAATGCGAACTACTAAAGAAAAGATTAGCACTAAACAAGATAATGTGAACTACTAAACATTATACAAATGTGAATATCATTAAAGCCGTACCTGAACTGCTTCATCCTCCCAGTATTCCAAGAGCATTTTAAAATCCTCCAACGGAATTATACTCAGCCTATTTGCAAGCCTTTCCTCATCAGTTGAATATTTTCTAAAATACCTTGCTTTGATGCGAGACTTGTACTGCCTCTAAGAGTCATTAAGCATGTTCAAGACCCACTTGTGTCCTTCATCCAGAATGACATACCTAACCTACAATATATCAATCACAAAATTCAGGAAACAAACTAATTAATTAAAACCAAACATTTAGGAAGTCAGTTGATATGGTTAAGGAAATTAGTTTGTACCAGAGCCTAATCCAACATTTGTTGCTTTAATTGATCTGGAACAACATGCCAATTGATGTAAGTTAGAGACACATTATTCTTTGCTAATGTCCCAAGAAAACTGCTCAACTCTGTAATACTATCAGATACTGGCTGACCATCATCATTCAACTCAATGAATACTTTATCATCAGGGGTTCTAGCATGCACCTTGGTCATTTTTGACTTCCCTCTAGGTTTTTTTGGACCTTGTAGTACTTTATCTATATAGCGTTCAAATAAATTAATAGAACATAGACACAGTCAACAGTGCAGTGCACAGATAAAGGAACATTATATTGTACCTATACCTGCTTCAGCTTCCTGTGCAATCATTCCTGCTCTAATCGATCGGTAAGATTTCCCATTATTTCAGGCGCTTCAACATTCTGCTTTTGACGTTTCCGCATCGCTAAATAAGCAGCAACTGAACCAGCAACTTCACATGAAGTGGTTGATTGTTTGAATAATTTGCTACATGTAGGTTTTAAAACGGATGGACGAGACGTTGTAGGTTTTAAAACTCCTAAAAAGACGGTGTAGGTTTTATCAAGTTCGTTAATGTTTCTGCGAATTTCTCCCGGTTACTCATTTTCTTTGGAGTGGGAGTGCGTGTCTTGATCAACTCCCTGTTGGAGCCAGATTTCTTTGGCGGGGGGTGCAGGTCATCGCTTCCTTCTCAATTTCAATGGCTGCATTGGTTCGCGAACGAGTTCTTGGTCCAGGTAAAGGCTCGTTTGACTTAACAATTCTGATTCTCTACTATTAAGTCGAAGGTCAAGATTTTTTACGTTCATAAAGGCAAAGACAATAAGTAATAAACAAATAACTTCTTTATACCTCCGAATTCGATGAATCGTCAATAACATCTTCGCCAACATTTTCTGGGATGTATTCATCACGTCCAGCAACATCTTTACCTTTATCTTTCTTATTTCGTGCAGCAGCCTCTTGCATACAACTAACCAATGAAGGCACCCCAAGTGATCTACTAACTGCATCGTTTTCTTGCATTCGCGCAATTCACTCTTGTTCATACTTCGTCAAAACTGATGGTTGTGAGAACTACAAGCAGATTAGCATTATTACGCACCATCGATGATAAATTTAAGCTAGTTAACCAAATAGAGTCGACGTATAAACAATTCTGGCTATTTTGACAGAATGTATGCACAAAGAACAAATAGTTACTTGAATTAGCTGCAGCCTTCATGGTCGGAATAGGACATCGACACAGTAATAGAAAACAACTAAAATCCAGTTCTTGCTTTTACATGTAGAATTTTAATAAAAAGTACTTTGAAATAAAAGATTTCATTCGGATTAATAAAACTGAAATGAAAACTGAAAAATACCTGAACATCAACTTCATTCTCTCGGATATCATCATCATTATCTGTTTCATTTTCTACATTTAATTTCCTCCTGGTTCCTTTGTCCGTCACAGTAACAATATCTTCTACATCCTTATTTGTATCAGGCTCCGGCGATGGTTTCTTCTCACCAACTTGAGTTGGGTTGTTTTTCATCATTTTGTGTTGATGCTGAAGTCTATGTGCAGTAGTATACCTGCGCTTTGCAATCGGCTTCTTAGCAGAACCTGGAACAAAAAAAAACGAAACGATGGCCTCCTTCGTAGTTCTTTACACACACAGAGATATATATATAAGAATGGATCTATATTACATATACTATATACCTTGAATTATGTTTTTCCTTGGTCGTACGATTACATGTGGCTGCAGCTCAGTCACCGATTCAATGTCTTTGTCAATGGTGTTGTCGATGTAAAAAACCACTTCTTCTTGCTTATTAATGCAGCCCTGTACGTACTCGTTTACGTCCTTGTCATTCAATATTAGTCGCCAGCCACCCCTCATTCCTTTGCTGATGATATAGACTCCTCCTATTTCAGTGTAATGGAGAGCATCTTTAATAAAGTCCATAAGCACACTGTAAGAAAAGTGGTCTACATCATAATTTGTTACTACGAAGGGTTCTCGACCAACGTAACATGTCTTTCGAAACTGCCCGCCATGTTGCAATCGGATATTAATAAATTCATCCATCCTGTACAAAATAAATACATTAGAAAAAGGTACATGCATATTTAAGTGGACAAAAAAAACAACTATAACATTTTGGTCTATAACCACAGTTAGATGACAGTAAAGAAAGACATTTAGTCATAAAACATGTGAACAGTGTAGATTGCATTATGAGAAAAGAGTGACAAATACATTCATCAAAGATAATAGTTCCCAGCTAAAACAATAAGTGCCAAATACATCATAAATTAGATCAAATTAAAGCAATAAGAAAGAGGAATTTTTTATCCTAATGAGAAGGAACAGGATCAGGAACTTCTGCTTCTACTTCTGTTTCTAGCTGTATTACAGGGACATCATCCCTAATCCAACCCACATCAACAACTTCTGGTTCTAGTTCACCACCTATGCCCATATCATGTGATTGCGTATTTCTCATGTCTTCTTCCATTGCATTCTGATTTTCGGTATCACACCAATCTCGTGGCAATTTTTTAATAACGTAATGACTGTTCTTTTCAACTGCATCTTCCACATAAAATACTTGATGCACTTGCGAAGACAGGACATAAGGCTCAGTTTTATGGCACTTGCTAAAATTTACTCGAGTAAGACCATATGAATCTTTTTCCTCTTGGTACCAGCAACACTTAAAAAGGACCACCGTGAAAGCTCCCCAATAATCAAGCTCAAAAATTTCTTCGATTGATCCGTAGTAATTGACATCACCCATTATTGGGTTTTGGTCTTTCGAACTTGCAAAGCTGATGGTTTTAGCAGTCAAAAATACACCACTATTTTGTGTAGTACATCGAGAATCTCTAAATTTTGTGTGGAATCTGTATCCATTTACTATATAATTGGTAAATTTCCAAGCTACTCGATTAGGACCTAATGCAAACAGCTCTAAATCTGTTGAAATATTGCCCTTTTTCAGAACCTCTTATTTAAGCCAATTCCAAAACTCTTCGAAATGTTCTCGTTCCCTCTTGTATCTTCTTGGATTTGCAAGACCATCCACAATAGCTCGATGAACCCTGAATAATAATTAAGGTCAAAAAACTACGAAATGCAGATGTTAATTTATAGTTAAGGAAAATGATATAGGAACTTAAGAACTTACTCGATCAAACTCTCAATTTCTTTATTACCGGAATTGAACAGAATATAGCGATGCATTGCCTTCCACTCTGCATCTTTCAAATTGAACATCTTCCCATCTTTATTCTTCTTTGTTCCAATATGATATTCTAAATATGTTGGACATCTTCCAAAATCAATCGACGTGTTTTCTGTTCCTCCATCAATGCTTAAAAATCTTGAACAGAAGGTCACACACTCTTCTGCCAAGTAACCTTCTACAATCGAACCTTCCGGTCTGTTTCTATTTCGCACATAAGATTTCAACTTTCCTAGATATCGATCAATTAGATACATGCATCTAAGATGTTCAGACCCACCATATTCGATTTCTCTGCATAAATGAACAGGAAAGTGTACCATTATATCGAAAAAAGCCTGTGGAAAAATCATTTATAAATGACAAAGTATCTCGATAATTTCTTTTTGCAGCCTCTTGATATCATCCACTTCGATAACCTTGCTCCATAGTCCTTTATGGAATGCATTAAATCTGATCATTGATAACGCAACCTCGGTTTTGACGCTTTCTTCACAACAAATTGTAACAAAAAGTGGAGTATGAAATGAGCATCATGGCTCTTATATCCCACAACCGTTCTCTCTTTTATGTGCACGTACCGACTATCATTCGAGGCATAACCATAGGGCAGTTTGTCGTTCTTCAATACAGAGCAAAATATTTCTTTTTCCTTGTTTGTCATATCAAATATTGCAGCTCTAATTTCAACATGCTTTCCGTCACCACATTCAATAGGATGAAGTTCCTTCCTTATGCCAAATTCTTGTAAATCCGAACGAGCGTTTAGGTGATCCTTCGACATGCGACCTATATTAAGTAAAGTACCTAATATTTTGTCGCATATGTTATTCTCTATGTGCATGGCATCCAGGTTATGTCGAAGGAGATTATGACACCAATATGATAAGTCAAACAGTATTGACCTTTTTTAAAAGGGCCATCACTTTTACCAGGTTTCTTCGTCTTATCCCCAATCCGATTTTTGAACCCCCGCAGTAACTCTTCAATATCAGTTCCTGATAATATTTCTGGAATGCTCCTCATTTCAGTTTCGCCATTAAATCTCCTCTTATCCAGCCTCCACTTATGTGTCGGATCAAGAAACTTTCTATGGTGCATATAACACATTTTTTTGCTATGCTCCAAATAATTTGAAGAAGTTTCATAATGGCATACTGGACATGCTAGTTTCCCCTTCGTGCTCCAATCTGACAACATGGCATATCCCGGAAAATCACTAATGGTCCATAAGATGCTTGCACGTAAATTAAAATTCCCATCAGTCAAGGAATCATATGTTTCGACGCCAACATTCCATAACGCTTTCAATTCCGCAACTAAAGGCTGCATATATACGTCAATACTGTTCTTTGGAGAATCTGGACTAGATATTAATGTTGAAAGAATCAAATTCTCTTGTTTCATACATAACCAAAGCGGAAGATTGTAGTTTACCAACAGAATTGGCCATGTACTATAACTTGAATTCATTGAATGATATGAATTAAATCCATCAGATGCTAGACCCAATCTAACATTACGATTTTCTGATGAAAAATCAGGATAACGAGCATCCATCATCTTCCATGCCACACCATCAGCCGGATGTCTTAGTTTTCCATCTTCTTTTCGTTCCACTTGGTAGGTTTAGAATTTTTTTTGCACATAAACATCCTTTGTAACCTTGGTCTTAGAGGAAAGTACCTCATAACATTTGCCGGCACTTTGGGAATCGACTTTGGTGGATCTTTATTATCAACGATGTCTTCTTTTTCTTTTACAGCCCACCTCGAAAAACCACAAATGTCACAAGCCTCTTTATCTTTATTCTCTGCCCAATATAACATGCAATGGTTTGGGCAGGCATGTATTTTATGGCAATCAAGACCTAAATCCTTAATGACATTCTTTGCAGCGTAGGAAGACAAAGGCAACTCGGCATCAGGAAAGGCTTCTTTTATAAGCTTTAGTAATTCCCCAAATGCAGACTCATTAATTCCATAAGCACACTTTAAATGATAAAGCCTGGTCAAGAAACTTAGTCGAGATAATTTAGTGCAGCCAGGATATAACGGTTTTTTTCCTTCTTTAACATGCCGATAAAATTTATCGGCCTCTGGATTTGGTTCTACTACAAAGTCCCTGGGATTTTGACCAAATTTGTAACCCGCACATTTGAACATCACATCCAAATTATCCTCAAAATCCATCTCCGTTACACAATCCATATGGTCATCAACACCTAATAATTTTGTCTGTGAAACTTCACAAATCCACCTGGTATGTAATGGAGAAGGGCCATTAAAAATAAGATGATCGTATATGACATTTTCACAATACCAATTACGTTCTGTACATTTTTTGCAGGGGCACTTCATCTCATCACCTACTTTATAAATGGGAAATGCATTTCTTAGAAAAGTTGTTACCCCTCTTACATATTCTACATTCGATCTCGGAAGTCCTATCCATATGTAATACTCACTATCCATTGCCACAATCTAACCACGGCCTAGCAAGACCAAATTTGATACCACTAATAGTTTCAAGACACGAACAATTAGGGCTACCCAGTAAGGTTTGACTAAATTAGGAATAAAAACAAAACAAGTTAATAATTTACAAATATACATAATCAGTGTGATGATACAAAAACAATTGTTTTGATATGAATTATCACTAACTTTTGGAACTGAGTTATCAGGATAATACATAAAACAAGCAACTAAGGATACTGAACACAAATTCATAACATTACATGACTGCACCAAAACAAAACAGTACAGATACAAAGACCATACAGGTGACACAAAGACGATGCAGTTGTACCTAATACAAAGAACAATGCAATAATTTAATTTTGTCTTCTAATGTTTAGCCCATGAAGCTGGTCGTTAAGTCTACTAACGTCAGTTCGAAAACCAATTACTCGATTTTGCAGTGTTGTAAGTTGATGTTGTAATTCATTTGCGTACTCAGCGAATCGACTTGGAAACTATTGGTCAATCCACTGCCAAAAGGTACACCCTGTGGGATAAACACGACATCTAAAATAATGACGACCAATGTTGAATCCAATCGAAATAACATCTTCTACAGCGGCATACCCACAATCACACTTTATGATTGGTAAGTCAGTTTGCTGTTCGTTAACCACTTGGTTGTTTTGATGCGGACGACGCAAGGCAGCACGACTATGCCGTCACATCGCCCTTTCTTCACGTCGTTCTTCTTCTAGTCGTTGTCTTCGGAGTTCTTCTTGCTCTAGTTCATACTCAAGCAAATAATCGTAGTGCCTTTCTTGCATCTCTATATAAAAATCAATATGATTTTCTGGTGATGATGGGTTTGACAATCCTAGATCACCCATGCCCAGGGTATCTTCGTAGTCATATGATGTAGGAAGAGAAATAGGCATTATTTAACTACAAACAGAAATAGACATTTAAACATTTAAATTGGATTTCTTTTGTCCTCTAAATTTTGTTTTCTCTGTCGAAATAAGCAATATTTACCAATACATCAATGGTTTGGCAAACATAAAAATACAAAACTTGCATAATTTCAGCACATGTAAACATATAAATACAACACTTCAAGTATAAAAAACCCTAATTTAAGGCAATCGGTATACCCAAATCACCCAGAGACTTTGAACGTAGATCAAAATAAGTTAGCGATGAAATCAACAAAATAAAACCGAAATGATGAAGCCCTAACTACCTGTAATTGTCCTAAATGATCCAAATTGGAGGTGTAAAGTTTGTAAAATAGGAGCAATCGAAGGTTTATAGTTTATAACTGGAGGTACAGACTTACAGTAGCAATCAGATCGAGGTGTTCTTGGACAGATTTCGTGGAGAGATAAATGGACCGAAGGAGAAATTTGTTTTGGGGGGAAGTATTTCGTGAATGGGGAAACTATCACGCCAAATTTTCACTAAGCTGTAGCAAGGATCGGCTTGAACCGTTGGATTAATCTACATCTATGGTTCTTTATTTTTTTAAACTGATAACGTGGATCGCTGACTTGGTATGTATTTATCTAATGCAACACTTTGAATTGGTGTACCAAGGATCGGCTTGAACCGTTGGATTAATCTACATCTACGGTTATATATTTGTTTAAACTGATAACGCCAATTGCTGACTTGGCATGTATTTATGTAATGTAACACGTTGACCTGGCGTTGCACGTCACAGCACAAGAATTCCAACCGCAACACTGCGTTCACATCTAATGCAACAGCAAATGAATGTTGTTGCAGAAGATCAAAGAATGCATAGCTTTCGCAACATTTTTCATGCAACGCACACAAATTAGTGTCGAATATGCCAACTTTTGTAGTAGTGTTTCAAAGGTTTGGGTGTGACTTCGCTGACGTACGCTGGTATTGCCGAGGTGTCCTCCTCCTTCCTGGCCTCCTTAGCCTTCTCTACATCCCTGTCGGGCTTTATTTTTGCCTTCCTATCGGTTTTCTGTTGGGCCACGCATCCATCCTTGAGATTCTTAAATTCTTCCTCCTGCAACTTCTAGAACACCTCTTCACCCCTATTCTTGGCGGCCTCATCATCAGCCCTCTTCTTAGTGGCCTCTTCATCAGCTTTCTTCTTGGTCAGCTCCTGCACCTTGGCCTGAGCTTTATCCTTAGTTTTCTTTCTGGCCTCCTCCTGAGCCGTCTGTAGGGCCTCCTCATCCGCTTTCCTCTTTTCCTACTTTTATTCCAACTTAATGAGCAACTTAGCTTTCTGCTTTTCGACCAACTCATGCTTGGTCTATCCACCATCTTCCATCGGTCCAGTCACTGGTACATCCTCTCCATCCTTCCCTTTCTCTTCCAAAAGAAGGTCCTTCACTCTAAAATCCCCAAAATCCAAGTCTGAGAATGTGTCTGAGAAAATGCCTCCTTCTCCGAGCTGCTCCACTTAAATTCTTGCACCAAACCCAGGAACTGTAGGCAGTGTTAGAGCGAACCCCATTGTTACCTATGCTCTATACGAACCTACACGATGAAAAGGAAGGCGAATTAGTCTACTTCGACTTCGTGTTACCATCCTTCTAAGAACTCGTGAGAATGAGAATTTACTTTCCAACACTTACGATATGGCTTCGACGGGCATAGTGCTCCCAACTGTTGGCTGAAGAGAGCTCCCGTGTCCCAATCCCGAATAATCAGGATCATACTCGATAGCGATGGGGGCTGGGACCACATACCACTTGTAGAAGCGGACGAAACAACCTATTGCTGTTGAGAGTTGCCTTCTTCAAACTCATGAGCAACTATCACGCTCTCAATATCCAAGGATTTTTCTTTCGTAATAGCAAGTTTCGCCATCTTCGCCTTCTCAGCACCCTCTCTCAATAGTGCCCTTCCTTTAACTAGCACCTTGCGCCCTTTCGGTCAAGCATTCAAACATCATATCAAGTTCACCGACCAAGTCCACCTACTGCAACGTAGCTTCAAACTGCACCAACCTATCCTAGGTCTGGGCCATGCTTCAGGGATAATCGTCGACCAATGAGATTCCACGGAATTGAAGTGCTTTGACGTACATGCCCCCAAATATATGGCTCCAGAGACTCCTCCACTCTAGCCTCAGTGTCTGCATCTCAACTTTGAGCCTTTCCACATCAACCTGGTGCTCGGCTTTTACGTTGTCCATTTGGTTCAACACCTCCTTGTTCGAGGCCTCACCATCCTTCTCCTTCAGAGCTTGAGCGAACCCATCATTCCTCAAGTCAAAAAAAATTCTAAGCTCGATATTTTTATTGATGAGCTGTTGCTCCCGCTCATTCTCTTCTTTTAGCTTCCTATTCTCCTCAACCAATGTTTCATTACTTTTACGGAATTGGTGCACCTCCTCACTCTCATTCATCAGTCAGGAGTTCTCCTCCGCCAAAGCCTTATTATCTTTTTTGAGCATCGTATTCTCAGATGAAACCGAGGCCACAATATATTTGAACGACCATCAGACAATATTCGCCTCATCCTTGACCCTATTGAGCCTTTCTTGTGCCTCACCTATTTCAACAATGAGAGAGTTATCACGTAAGTGTGTTACTTGAATACAGGGAAATAGATGGGAATAAGCATTTTCTTACTCAATTCAGCCTCCCGATCCTTGAGGCTCTCTTTGTCATCTGTAATGTCCAGTTCCAGATTTTGGAGTGCTACATTCTTTTTTAGAATCAACTTTAAGAGATGCCTTGCATACCTATATATTTCCCTATACTGAAAGTAGACGTCGTACACTTTGTCGTACACGTCTTTGTTTACGTCCACGGGGATCTGATGAATGTTCGACAGCCACACTAGCTTGTAAAAATAGAAGCCAAGGAATGACTTCTTAAGTATCTCTTTCTTCTCTTCGAGACCGAGCCATGTGACCACTGATATATCAAGCAATGGTGGGCCCTTCTTTGCCACTACCTTATTCCCGTGTCTCTGCTCCTAAGCGCCAACTCCTTACTTGCAGATATGGTCGTGGGCGCCATGGATGGAACATAAGGAGGAATTATTGATGTCTGCCGCCTTGTGCTCACAGTTTATTGCGTTGAATCTATTCCCAGAGACCGGATGAGAGGTGAAGAGATTACGAGTGCCACAATTGATCTCTATAACGACAGTCACTACTATGGTCATAAGAACAAGGGGGTGTGTAAACAAGTTTGGGCATATTCTTAAACTACTCAAAACCCCGCTCTTCTGAGGTCGGTGACCTCCTGAACCATGACCTCGATTTTTGTTTCTATCTCGATCTATTTCACCTGCATGGAGCAGATTCAAAGTTAGAATCGAACATTCCACAGACACAAAAAATGCAGTGTTTATGAGTGTGTGTCCTAAGTGTTCTCTCCACGAACCAGATTTGAGCTCGCTTGAAGGGGTGACCTACTCAACGTTCAGCCTATGGCTTCCAGTACTTATGCCACTGGTCCAGGACATTGTAAAATCAATTGGGAATTTGTCCAAGATTTTAAACTATCCCGCCATTTCCAGCGACGCGGTGGTCCCAGAGGTAGAAACTAGAGAAACCGGCCTGGGAGGCGCTCCCAACCTCGTCTTAGCTGTTGGATACGGGATAAGGGTGATCGACAGACCCTCGTCTCAGGTAGTTACCTCCTTATCACCAGCGCCGCGCTCACTAGGTTCTCCATGAGTTCTCACGACCTTGTGTCATTTGTTTGCGTCGGGGGCACTTTCACTTACGAACCTAGAGGACTTTTTCATCCCTCATCTTTTGCCTCTTCTTCTTCTCCAGCACCAATCAGATGTCCTATTGAACAATTTGCAGGAAGTAAGCCCGTTCGATGAAGGAGTTGGTCAGTAAAAACATTTTTGGTGGTGCGAGACTCGAATGAAATACCCTTTAGCGCTTCAAGACGCTCTTGGAACACTTTGCTTTTGGGAACCGGGGGGATACCTGCCACCCAAACCTCAAGCTAGTCTCGAGCTTACGATCGATTAACTACTAACCTCAAAACGAGTGAAAGATACTTACTTCCGACTAGCCATTGCCTCTCAAATCCTAGGGTGCAACGGACATAAAACCAATCATGCTTAAAAACACTAAGCCTGCTCCATGCCCCAAGAACAAATCGGGTATTGTCTTACGCCTTTCAAGTAGACAAGAGAGGGTGCGACGACGGTTCACCTCTTCATCTAGAAAAGAAACCGGATGACCTCCCCAGTTGGTACTTGTGTAGATATTCCATAAATATAATGCAGGTACCAAGAGCGAAGGAGTACGCATTTGGGTGAAACTGTGTTGGCGCTAAGCGGAAGCAGTGCAACATATATCGATGAACCCGCAAGACGGGGGCACACACTTGGAAGCACACATATGCAAGTTTCAAGCATTGTACCCTTATGAAGGTGCATGCACCCTATCCCCCTCGTCGAGGACGCAAACATAAGCACAGGGTATGTTGTACTTCTTACACACGCGCCTTAACACGGCTTCATCCATCCGCGATGACACCGAAACCAACGGATCATCGACTATGGCGCCATTTTCCATTATGTATGGCGCCTTAGGAACATCTTCCCCAGTTATATCTATATCCTCTTCTCTCTGGGTTTCCTCATACGTGTAACAACCCGCCCGCATTCTACGCAGTGAAGGATCGTAGAATATTTATTTCTTTCCCATATGAAGTCGTATGGTCATGTAACTTTAGGAAACAACCATTAGAGTCATTTCCCATGATTCATGATTTTTGTCGATTTTTAAATGACCGTTTTGCCCCAAGTTGATCTTGTTTTGGCCATAACTTTTGATTGGACAGGAATTTTGACCTGAAACCACTTCCATTAGATTCGTTTGATGGTTTACCTTTCCGTAGGGTGGTTATATGTGAAAAACAGACTTACCGTTTGGGAGATATGGCTGAAATAAGGTTTGGAAGGTGAAAAACTGCTTAACCGGGCCAAATAGGGTGATTAGTGAATGGGCCCATAACCCATTTCGGGATTAGGGTTATGGGGAGGCTGAAAAGGGGTAGAGAATCATTCCATTTCAGTTTTCTAGCCTCCACTTATCTCCAAGAAACCCTAAAAATGGCCTCCAACCTCTAAATCACCTCCAAATCATCTCCAAATCAAGGATTAAGCTTAGCAACATCGAATCAAGGGAGATCTACACCAACTTTACATAGGAGCTGCTGTTTAGCATTGGGATTTGCACCAAATCAGAAATTTACTTCAGATCTAGAGTTTATTTGTGGCTAAGGTGAGTGATTAGCTTGCTTTTTCACTAATTATGGCTAGTTATAGTAATTAGCGAAAATTAGCGAAATTATGGCTCAGAAAAATCTAGAAAAATAACTAAAATTCTAAAACACCATTTTGTGCCTTTGATAAGAAATTTGGATAATTTGGATAAGTTTTGCTAATTATATGCCTAGACATGATTAAGAGGGATTAAGGGAAAATATGGGGTTTTGGCTATGTTTGATCCATATTGTTATGATTAAATTGTTGTTTTGGTGTTTGTGGTAGATTCTCTATGTTTCTATGACTGTATGGTATGCTTTGTGATTGATTAAAAGTGTTAGATTGGTCGAAAACGCCGTCGAGAGGCAAAAATAGCTTGCGAAATGGTGCAGGTTTGGGGTCGAGATAACCGACCAAGGGGGGGTTTGACCGACCCAAGTTCCTGGACCGACTAGAAATGGTGAAGGAGGAACGACCGACCCTGACATCGAACGACCGACTAGGAATGGTGGAGGAGGACCGACCGACCCTGACATCGACCGACTAGGAATGGTGGAGGAGGACCGACCGACCCTGGCAACGACCGACCAGGATTGATAAAGTGTTCGACCGACCGGGGGGGCAATACCGACCGACCAGGGATGATGAAAACCGACCAGGGATGATGAAAACCAACCAGGATGAAAGGTGCTTGACCGACCGACCCGAACAGGAGAGAAGACCAATAACCCGAAATGCAAAGGTAGTCCAAGTTGGAAGTTATGACTCAGGATCCAGATGGGGACCAACGAGTTGACTTCATGAGTTGGACTTTGCTGTGGGACGTGTGCTAAGGAGTTGTCGACGTTCATAACTTCGATTCACCATTGAAAATGAATGAGGGGCTACTTATCAGTGCAATAGAGTCACTATGACTCGAGGGGCAAGGTGATGGTAGCAAGACTACGTTATCAGTGCAGTAGAGTCATTACGACTCGAGGGGCAAAGTGATGCGTAGTAAGACTATGAGCCAGCGCAGATGGGGTGAATAACTCCATGGGGCAAGTGGACATAGTAAAGGATTGATAAAGCTATGAGCCAGCGCAGATGGGGTGAATAACTCCATGGGGCAAGTGGACATAGCGAAGGATTAGTGGCTACGTTATCAGTGTAGTGAAGCCATTTATGGCTTCATGGGGCAAAGTGATCGTAGCAAGGTGTGTTGGGTGGTCGAAGTGGTGAATATCGTATGCTTTACGCACTGAGTGAGAGATGTGAGGATGGTTGCTATGTTTGATTGTTTTCCATCACTATGACATGCACACCCCCACCCCCGTTATCCTTACACCATTTGAATTGGCACCTTAGAGTGTTGTACAGTATGTAGTGCTAACTCTTTGGTTACATGTCCAGGTTCAGGTATGTTTTAGTCTACCTGTTATTGTTCTGTTTAGATGCTTATCGCTCATACTAGGATTTATGTCTGACCCATAGTTTAATGTATCTTCTTATTATTCTGGGTTCTCACACGAGCAGACTAGAGACAGGTTAGCTGGTGATGCGCGAGTAGCTGATTCGGAGGCGGGCAGGAGGTTTCCACGTATGATATATAGATATTCTCCCTGTGTCGTTGGTGGTCGCTACTTGGGCATTAGTAGTGTACCTCCTTTATCTTTCTTTTGCTTTTGAGACAGTTTTAAAAAGTTGTAATAATGTTTAACTTTGGATCATAAGCTGTACTTGAATTTTCCGCTGCTATGTTAGTTGTTTCAGCTTACGCACTGTCTCACCTGTTTTATGTCAAGTATGTTATTATTATATTTTGTTCTATGCGCTGTGAGACATTCTACAGGTTCCTTGTTAGTTCATTTTCTTCTTTCCTTTCCTTCTGATGACCCGTTCCGTGCTACTGGACATGTGTACAGCGCACCTTTGGAGAAAATGTCGGTTGGTGCAGGGCGGGCCGTCACATTTGGTATCAGAGCTCTAGGTTGCGTAGTTAACCTAGGGAAAGACACTAGGGAGAGATAATACGTATATGAGAGTGCGTATTTGTGATTACTTTGGTTTTCAAAAGCTATATATATGTATATACTATTAGTAGTATAAGAATGAAGTCGTACTGCACTAGCACCACTATGGGCTCGTTAATCGTTTCCCTTTTACAGATTGACAATGAGCCGATATGCTAGAGGTGCTGGTAAAGGAACCAATAATGGGAATGCTGCTGACATGAGGGCGATGTTTACTGACCTCATGAGAGACATGCTTAGGGAGGTATAAGGGGCAGTTCCCAATGCCGGAATTGGTGTTGGCCCAGTAGTGCAGGCGCCTTGGGTCGATTTCGCCAAGTTGTGCAAGGATTACACTAACCTCGGTGGGAAGCCGTTCCACGGAACAGAGTCGGCCACAGATGTTCAGGATTGGATGGATAGCTGTGATCGTATCTTCGACGACTTGGGTCTTGAGGATGCGATGAAGAGAAGGCTAGCGTCTCGTCAGCTGCAAGGGCGAGCGATGAATTGGTGGAATCCCATTAAAATAGCTACCCCAGAAGATCAGGTTACTTGGGATCAGTTCAAGGCTCGCTTTAGCGAGAAGTTCATTCCAGCTGCCCAGAAGTCAGTGTTGTTTAAGAGATTCTTGGAACTCAAGCAGAGTGGTAGAGCAGTCTCTGACTATATTGCTGAGTTCGACACCTTGTCGAAGTATGGACTATCTCTTATCGATACTCCTGAGAAGAAGAATGAGAAGTTTATTACTGGTTTGGATGGATACTTGGGGGAAAGGCTTATTAACCACATCGATGAGACTTTTGAATCGATTGTGGGGAAAGCTTTGAGATCAGAGAGTCTTTACCCTAAGTCAAAGACTGAGGCTGCATCTGCAGAAGGGCCGAAGCCGCAAGCAGGCGGTGGAGGCAAGAATAACTCTCAGAATAAGAGGAAGCAGAGCCAATCTAAGGATGGCCAGAAAAAGAACAAGAAAGAAGTTGAGTGCTTCAGCTGTGGTAAGAAGGGCCATTATGCTAAAGAATGTCGGGCCAAGCCAGCGGAAAGGAAGTGCTACAACTGTGGCCAAGTGGGACATCATAAGGATAAGTGTCCACAACCTCCTAAAGAAAAGCAGATTGTGAAAGCATATGCTATTGATGTTGTTCCTTCTTCGTCAAACGCCCCAACTGCGGCGGAGAAAGGAAAGAATGTCGTTATTCAAGGTATGCTTTCTATTTATGGTGTACCAGTTCGAGTTTTGTTTGATACTGGGGCTTCCCGTTCCTTCATATCTAGTGACCTAGTAGATAGGTTGGGACTGGAACCCGAGATAGTCGATAGACCATTGGTTGTGACAAACCCGATTGGTGGTTCGACTAGCCTTAGTATGATTTGCAGAAATTTGGCTTTATCGAGTCATGTATGTTTGTTTGTTATTGCTTTGTTTTGGGCTTTACTGGGTATGGCATTATATTGGGAGTCGATTGGCTCCAAAGATACGGGGTGGTGGTAGACTGTGAGGGCTTTTTGGTGACAGTTAGGACGGATGATGGGCGGAGGGTAGTGTTTGGTAGTCTACCTAGTGATGGGGTTATGGCTAGTTTTGTAAATTCCCTCGACATCCTGCAGGATGAGTTGCCAGATGTGCCCGTGGTTGGCGAGTATTCGGACGTCTTCGAGGAGGTGACCGGGCTTCCACCACACTGAGAGATTGAGTTCCGTATTGATTTAGTGAAAGATGCCAGGCCTATAGTGATGCCACTTCGTCGTATGGCACCAAGGGAGCAGCGAGACCTCGGGGTGCAAGTCAGCAATCTTTTGAAGAAGGGATTTATTAGAAGGAGTGTCTCCGAGTGGGGAGCACCAGTTGTGTTTGCCACTAAGGAAGATGGTTCCCTTCGTTTGTGCGTGGACTATCGCGAGTTGAATAAGGTGACGAGGAAGAATAAGTATCCTCTACCACGGATAGATGATTTGTTTGATCAACTGGAAGGAGCAAGGGTGTTCTCCCAGTTGGACCTCGCGACAGGATTTCATCAGCTTCGAGTAGCGGATGAGAGTGTTCCAAAAAGGGCATTTAGGACGCCGTCTGGATTCTATGAGTGGTTGGTCATGCCATTTGGGTTGACCAATTCACCAGCATATTCACCAGCATATTTTGTGGATCTTATGAATCGAGTATTCAGAGATCAGTTGAATAAGTTTGTTCTTGTGTTCGTAGACGATATCCTTGTTTACTCAAGGACAGAGGAGGAACACCGATGGATACAAGTATTTCATCCCCCCAATGGATACAAGTATTTCATATCCCTCTTCAAAAAAAGAGAAGAGGAATCAAGAAAGAAATTTCGTAACACCGAAAAATTCTTGACTCATGGCTCTAACTACGATCACGTGTATGGGTTTTTGGAACTTCTACCATCGAGCCCAATTCAATTTGCTAACCAATCATACGCTCACGAGTTCAAGCGTCTCAAAATCGTATGCCAAGCAATCTAGTTCACGATTCGATATCGTTCTCGAAAACCAACTCGTGCAATCATAAGCCGAAGACATACTTACTAATTATGTTCTATTTCAAGCACTGATCGCATCACACGAAATCACGTGAAAGTGTTTGAGAGCATACACGATACTATGTCGACAACGACCTGTTTACATTCCGACGTAAGTGGGAGTCGACGACTAACATTTGATTTCTTGACTCGACAGGAATTAAATGTTCACTGAAACTATGAAGGAATCAAAATTTTCAACATGCTCAATGGGATGGTCGCGACCAAGCGTTCGACATAACTTGGAGATCTTTCCAACTTTTAGAGATGATCGACTATACTCAAAGTACATCATGTCAAGACAATACGTACTTTTGGGGGCATGTGTCAACCAACCTTTTGGTCTAATTCTCAAAAGCATATCAAACCCACTTGACTCGACCCATCACGTGGCACAAAAGCATAAAGTGTTGCCAAAACACTCAGAATTTAGGCCTGGATGAAGTCGCACAAGAATAGCCCTCGTAACCCCTCAAAAGTACCATCGCCACACCAATTCACATCCCATACCAATTCGCATCCCATGCTAATTCATACCACACCAATTCGTATCACATGGAAATTCACGTCCCCATGCATCTCATATCCCATGGGATATAGAATTTGTATCCCCACGAGATACAAAATTTCATATCCCTACGAAGATACGATATTTCGTATCCCCACGGGATATGAATTAACATTTCCCCATGAGGTACGATTCATCGTATCCCCTCGCGATACAAAGCTTCGTATCCCCACAGGATACTAAGCTTTTTATCCCCTGGGATATGGAGTACGTATCACCTAGGGGGATGCGAAAATCTACAAAATAGTTCCTTCGGGATGCAAAATTCGGCTTGTGGTCCCCAATTCTCACCTACTCACACCTAATCCACTACCTAATGCCCCCTACTTCATACTTCAATGGGGTTGGCATTTTCTTGATTTGACCCTTTTAAATGACATTTGGGCACCGTTAATGGCTTCTTGAGCTTTGGAGAGGAAGAAGAACTAACTTTTTCTCAAGGCCTCCTATATACAAATAGTGACTACTGAAAACTTAACCAAATATTGCAAACCATTTTGATGATGATGTCCATCACTGCAAACCCTCAATTGTGAATAAAATCAGTAAAAGCTTCAAAGTGGACGTAGTTTCATTACGAACCAAACCGCTATAAAGTCTTATGTTCTTGCTTTCTGCAATTATTTTTCATATACAAAACTTTATTTTTCGTATTCTCGAGAATCATTGGTTGTGACGCCAATTTTCCGCGTCAACACCGATCAAGAAAAGGCATGAGACGAGCGGATAAGATCTTAGAGATGACCTTGTTGGAAAAGTTACAGGGACTAATAGGTCTGAAATCAGAGCAAGTTCGAGGGTTTTGACATTTGGGAATAAGCACAATATTAGTGGACGTCCACCCTCGGGGAAGCGTACCACCAGAGAAGAAAGATTGAATCGCCAAAGTGATGTCATGAAGAATGATCTCTTGGGCATAACGATAAAAGACAAAATTAAAGCAATACAATCAGCTCGCGCTATTCTAACTAAGTGAAAAGATACCCGCACGAATCTCCTCCATAGAGGGAGGGCAGCTATTAACCCAGTTGTGAAAACGCGATTTAAAATTATGAAGTATTCACAAACACTAGCACGCGGCTTCATTTAGCCCATGTTTTCTTTTGGCTCGCGCTCCAGTTAGGTCGAACAAGATTGCAGCTAACAAGCTAATGGACTGCATGGATTGCAGTCTAAGAGCTTGCGCGACCTACAGACTAATTTTGAGTCGTTCACCACCTCCTTGGGTCGGTACCACCTCAACACCCAGTTCAACTAGCTCGCGCCCCATTAGGTCGTTATGACCACGTCCAGTTAGGTTGTTGCGCCATCGGCCCGCAGAAGCTCTTAGGTCGCTCCCCTGTTTTGGCTTGTCAAGCACACTGATCAGGTCGTCAGGACCAACTACTTTAGGCCACCAACATCATCAACTCGTGAATCACAGTCTGATGCACAAAGCGCCATGCCGTAAAGGAGTTTATGTATTGTATTACGTGCAACGTGCCATGAAGGAACAAATGCACAGCGTCATGATCAACCATCCAGCTTTGAGTCGTATACGCCATGCATGCAACGGTTCAAATAGGGGTGTGAAGCACAAAATAGCCAGCAGATTGCAAAGCTCACATTAGCACAAGAAGGATTTTAGACCGTAGGCCGCTGCCACCTTTTTAGGTCGTGGCCGCATCTTCATTCAGCTCATTCAGGTCGTTAACAACTAAATACTTGATGCACGAACAAAAAAGGTGACGTGGCATTACACAAATAAATTAGGTCGTTGGACCCTGGCAATCAGAACGTGGCTCTATCATGACATGTTTCAAGTCGTGCTCTTGTGAAGGAGTCTCACTCAAGTCATTGGGAGCATTTTTAGGTCGTGGGTATGTTTCTGGAGCGTGAAGAGATTTCGGGGCATGTTTTAAACTGCAAAAGTACTTTAGACCGTGAGCAAGCAACTTTTAGTCTGCAAACTTCCTTTAGGACGTTCGATACCTGATGGCCACGTGTGCATGCTCCATTTGCCAACCGTTCGCCAACCTAGTGCCAACTATACACCCCGAAATTACAATCATGCCACTCCACATCATACTCCAACTATAAATACCCCTCTTCTTCATCATTAAAGGAGAATCTAATTTCATTCCTACCATGAAGTGCCGCCAAATTGGAAGCTCTCTTCCAACTTTATTAATGGCCTCCATGGATGTAACAACTTATCTCCATCATCATATGGATCAAATCTCATTCAAGCAACATTAGAAATCTCTCCCACTCAATTCAAGCGATCTCTCATTTTCTCTAATCCTCTCTAAATCTGGATCTAACACAAAACTCCTATTAAATCATGAAAAAGGATCAAAGCTCCTAAGCGATTAAAGATTCATGCATCCACCATAATAAAGCTAGAGATCCTATCAATTCCTCGCCGAATTCAAGTGAAATTAGATCATAAAGAGAGTGAAAAGAGAGAAAAAGGAGAGAGATGAATGTAAAGAGAGAGTTCATGCATGTTGTAAATGAGATATCATAATGAAAAATGATTGAAAAATGGACGTAGATCCATTTTGGATTGAACCAGTATAAAAATTCCTCCGTGGTTGTACTTTTATGTTCTTTATTTTGTGATTACGCGGTTCCATATTCTAATCTTACCGAATTGATGAAGTGCAAATTTTGCACCTTTGGTGTTGAAATCAAATTTCGGTTTCAACATTTGGCGCCCACCATGGGGCCGCATTCGCATCTCCTTCCTACACAATGAAGTTATAAGCCTACTTCTACCATAGATTCCACAAATCTAAGATCTAAGCCAATCGATGAGCTATCTTCCAAATTCAAAGCCTTATCTGAAATTATGGTGAAATCTAAGAAGACTACTAGCAAAATCGCTGAAGAAAATGATAATGTAATCAATAACGAAGCTACTCCATTCAATAACTGTTTCGAAGTTGGAGAAAATTCGATGTCCGGGGCTAAAGTAACTAAAGCAGAATTAGATGCAGTCGTCGCTAACTTGAGCCAACGAATGGAAACTTCCAATAAAGCCTTAATCGATGCTAATAAATCTCTTGTGGATGCTAATCAAGCTTTGATGGATAAAGTGAGCACTCACTTAAATGCTCAAGCAAATCCTGCTCCTCCTCAGAAAATCCATGTCAACCTTGAAGAGAATGCAAATTCATCAACCTTCGATCCTCATAATGACAATTTGGAAGATTTGCTGGCAAATACGATGCTAATGTTGAATACCCAAAGATGAAAGCTATAAAACATTCCGATCAAAATAACTGACTAGTTGAAAGTCCCTCATGGTGGCACCTTCCCATAGTGGAAGTAAAAGACCTAGATCTTCTAAACGCGATCGCTCGCCACGACGAGCGTCCGGAAAAGAGATCGAAGTCCGCTTTCCGGAACAACACAACTTGTAGGAATATATCATGGATATGGTAAAGCAAATCATGAAAGACAACATGCCTCACAAGGATAGTGAAAGGTGATGGGACTTCTCTATCAGCCAAAATCCATTCACAAAGAGGATCCGCAAAGTTGAATTCCTCAAAAAAGTTCACTCATCCTATTCTGCCTCCATATAACAGGACTTCTGGTCCAAATCACTTCCTATACAAATACGAGTGGCACATGAATGCAGCCAAGGCAATGGACGAGATCAAATGCTTGTGCTTCACGCTCTATCTAGAAAGTGTCGCATCGTTACAGTTTACAAGGCTACCACCCAAATCCATCGATCGGTTTGATGATTTGACCCTAAAATTCAAGAAGCAATTCAAATTGCAGACTACCAAGGCTAAGGACATTATTTCTCTTACATCCATGAAGCAAAATCCAGGAGAATCTATCAAAGCTTTCCTCAAAAGTTTTAATGATGTTGTATCCGAAGTAGGAAATCCCGAGCCCCGCATGATCTTAATGTCTCTAACCGGTGCCATAGACGAGAATAGCAAATTTGGTAAATGGATTAAAATGAAAGAATCAAGTACGCTTGAGAAATTCTACAAAAAGGCTGAGGAATACATGAGATTGGATAAAAATCCTGTGCCTCTTCGGATTGTTGATACAAACCAACCTCTCGAAACTCCCAGAAATGATCCAACCTAGTACAATCAGAAAAATTTAGGAGGTTAGAAAAGGGGAACCGAAGGGAAAGACAATCGAGACGGCAAAAAGCCTTGCTTTCTCAATCCATCAGAGCTAACACCTTTGAATGACACTCTAGAAAACATCTTCGCTGCGACTAACCACACCGAAGATTATCCAATACCAAAACCTCAGAAGATAAGTGACTATCAAGCGAACTTTGGGAAGTTCTGCCGGTTCCATAATCAGCCAGGCCACAACACCAACGAGTGCAGGCATTTGAAATCACTGGTCAAACAGCTGATTAGGAAAAATCGTCTGCAACAATATGTGAAAAATCCACAATCCCCAAACATTGTTCTGAATGCCCAGGGCCAGGGGGCAGCAAGCAACAAAGCTCTTGTTCAAACCATGCCAAGGCCGATCATCAACTAAAAACTGTTAATTGTGCATAAATTTCAATGGCTCAGAATAAGCGATCAACATCACCACCGCATTACTTCATGCTCTATTTCCTGCTTTAGTTCATTCTTTAGTTCGGTTTTACTTTCTGTTGCATTCAAAACTTCCTGTAAATAGTTTGTAATAATCTATGAGAGATGCACTGAACATTAACTCTACGACTAAGAGCATATCTGAATGAATTTCTTGCTTGCAAAATTATGTGTCAACTCAAAACTTATTTAGAAAGTTGATTTCATATTGCAGGTCATCAGTCGAGCGCTTGTCCCTGTAACATCGCGACCCTAACGATGCTTGTTCAAGAGAAAAATGCTGTAAATATCGACATGCACGAATGTAGAGATAGAAAAGCACCACCTTGAAAAGTGGATGGGAAAAGTCGCAAAGATTCAAACAATGGACAAGCGCCACGACAAATAAACATGAATGTTTAAACTTTCATCAAAGGGGCACTCCCCTAAGTGAAAGTTTCAAAGCTTCGGTTCCCAATTCGAAATAGCCCGCTAAGTCAAGCAACCAACAAGGGAATTGGAGCCAACCCGGAGCTAGAATAACCAACATCAGGCCAGAAGGACCGACAAACACGTTGGATGGACCAATATCGGGTCAGAAGGATGGACAAACCTGATGTTGGATGTACCAACATCAGGTCAGAACGACTGACAAACACGCTAGAAGGACCAGCACCAAGTCGGAAGGACCGACAAACCTGATGTTGGAAATACCAACATCAGGCCGGAAGGACCGGCAAACACGTTGGAAGGACCAGCACCACGTCGGAAGGACCGACAAAACTGATGTTGGAAGTACCAACATTAGGCCGAAAGGACCGGCAAACATGCTGGAAGGACCAGCACCAAGTCGGAAGGACCGACAAACCTGATGTTGGAAGTACCAACATCAGGCCGGAAGGACCGGCAAACACGTTGGAAGGACCAGCACCAAGTCGTAAGGACTGACAAACCTGATGTTGGAAGTACCAACATCAGGCCGGAAGCACCGGCAAACACGCTGGAAGGACCAGCACCAACCAAAGTCCTCTCCTAGGGCACCCAATTGATCATCAGAATCAGGAAGTACCTGATGTGATAACGACAAACATTGGGAATCTAACAAAAGTCCTCTCCGGGGGCATCCAATTGATCGCCAGAATCAGGAAGTACATGATGTGCTAACGACAAACATTGGGGTTCTAACCATAGTCCTCTCCGGGGGCACCCAATTGATCGTGCACCTGATCTGATCACGACAAACATTGGGTCTTAACCAAAGCCCTTTCTTGGGGAACTCCTCTTTTACCTACCAACGTTCGGATTAGTCAGCATAACTGAGTAATGAAATTTTCCAATGTTTGAATTAACCGAGCTAGATGGAGGACAAAGTTCGGATTTGACCAATCAACTTGCATGGTGTCTGAAATTCTCAGATACAACAAGTGTCAAATTTTAGCCCAATAAGAGGCACGAAATCCAAAATACTTCCCGTGGAGAAAACTAATAACGACTTCCTAAAACAGGGGCACAAATATCAAAGTCTTCTTCAAAAGGAAGCCAAAAAATCTCTCAGATGCATATTTCCCAAATATGAAATATCGTAAACTACCATATAAGTCATTTAAACGAAAACGTTTGAAATCTACATTCGGCTTTAGTCGATTAGTTGATCTCAAGCATTAACGCGAATTTGAATTAGAACATTGTATTTGTGCAGATAATAGTTTAATGAGTTATAAACCGTCAAATAAAATAATCTTGCGCTATTCAGTTCAAAATAAAATTCGCTATAATTCATTTTTCTAATGATTTTAACTAATTCGCTATTGATATGGACAGTCGATGGAGAAGTATAAGCCCAAAATCGTGCAATCGCTTGTTTTGATTACGGAACAGGTGGCGTAAAGTATACAAATTCAATGTATGATTTATCACAGGGAGCAAAAGGCTATAACTGAATCTCAGCGCAAATTATATTAACAATGCTCATTTCGAAACCCGCATTTTTCGCAAGCAAAATATACAAGCTTCGAGGGGTAAATGTTAACCCCGTTGTGAAAACACGATTTAAAATTATGTAGTATTCACAAACACTGGCACGTGGCTTCATTTAGCCCGTGTTTTCTTTTAGCTCGCACTCCAGTTAGGTCGCACAAGATTGCAGCTAACGAGCTAATGGACTGCATGGCTTACAGTTTAAGAGCTTGCGCGGCCTACGGGCTAATTTTGAGTCATTCACCACCTCTTTGGGTCGGTACCACCTCAAAACCCAGTTCAATTAGCTCGTGCCCTATTTAGGTCGTTATGACCATGTCCAGTTAGGCCGTTGCGCCATCGGCACGCAGAAGCTCTTAGGTCGCTCCCCTATTTTGGCTTGTCAAACACATTGATCGGGTCGTCGGGACAATCTGCTTTAGGCTGCAAACATCATCAATTCATGAATCACAGTCTGATGCACAAAGCGCCACGCCATAAAGTAGTTTATGTACTATATTACATGCAACGTGCCATGACAGAACAAATGCACAGCGTCATGATCAACCATCCAACTTTGAGCCATATACGCCATGCATGCAGCGGTACAAATATAGCTGTGAAGCATAAAATAGCCAGCAGGTCGCGAAGCTCACATTAGCACATGAAGGATTTTAGATCGTAGGTCTACCACCTTCTTAGATCGTGGTTGCATCTTTATCTAGCTCATTCAGGTCGTTAACAGTGTAACAACCCGGAAAATCTAAACCAGTTTGAAAATTTTAAATTGGCTAAAATAGTGGATTTTAAATATTTAAAATAAATATTTTGAATAATAACAACGAAAAGTAAGTTTGAATCGACGTACGAAAATAAATATAATCATTTCTAATTATAAACAAGGCCTGAAATGGCGCAGTAGTTTCAAAATTTGAATTCAAACTCTGACTGACTGTACCGGGTGCAAAACAAAACGGATTTTAGTGAAACCAAAAATATTTAAATCTGTTAGTGAATATATTTCTAACGAATCTGAAAAATCGAAGTTTCGTAGCGGGAAGCAAAAGTTATGGCCAAACGAATTTTCAGAAAGGTCGCTATAGAGTTTATATAGCCCGTGAAAATGACCATTTTGCAAACGACCTCGGAATTCGACGAAACCACTTTTGTTGGATCCGGGATGTCAAATGATTGCTAGGTTTCAATTCATAATTTTTGAAGTTAATATGTGAGCGTGGCAAAGGAAAACGTGTTTTGGTCAATTACAGTTAAATTGGATCGACCAGAAATGGGCCATTTTTCAAACAGTCTCAAAATTTGATGAAACTAGTTTTGTTGGGACCGTATCGTCAAAACATAGCTAGATTTATTTTTTGGGAATTTTTAGAATCAGTATGTGGCCCCGGCAAATTGAAATGTACGTTCAAATCGAATATTGAATGTTTTATATTTTAATTTGAAGGAAAACTGACTGAAACAGTCGAATGGGCCTACAAAACATATCCCATTGTGTTCTGAATGGGGGTATTTGGCTAGGGACGACAGTCGTTGGGTCTGGATTGGGGTTCGTGAGAGAAAGAGGGTATTTTTGGATTTTTAAATTTTATAAATATAAAAAAAATCTGATTGGCCATTCACTTTTCTCTCTCCCCGAAAACCCCCCATATCGACGACGATAAAACCTTCAAAACTTCCTAGGCCGATTTCTTCCAAACCGCTTCATTTCAGACCTAGACACAGTTAAAATTTTGAAGAGCTCGGCGAGAGCTTCAAATCCATACGTGGTTCATCCATCCTCGTGGCCCCAGTCTCAAGATTCAAGCCCAGGAACGTCGATCGTTCATCGCGCCGCCACGAACACCACAGGCGATCGAGCCTGACCGCACCGCCACCCCTAGGCGCGCCTCTCTCCCCTCTTTCACGTGGCGAAGGCCGATCGACGTATCGTTGCGCGGATTCGAAGAAAAATCAAAATCTAGTTTCGATCCTTTCAGTGAGATAACGACCTATTTTAAATAAACTATATTATAGCCTTTTAAAGAGCTACGGTTTTTGATTTTACTGTAAAAATCATATATTTTTCGTCTGTTGACGAAATTCAGTGAAACAAGAGATAGTGGACTCGTGTGGACGTCTTCTACATTCTAGGAGAGACCACATATTTTTCTGAGCCTCCTGCTATTTTTGGTGGAGTGGAACCCAATGTGAGATTTCTAAATTATAAACCTATGGAAAACGACGATGTATAAATTATATAGTCGATGTATGAGTTATATAAGCGTTGTATACCTTATGTATAAGCGTTGTATAAGTTGTACGTTCGATGTATAAGTTATATATGCGTTGTAAAAATTATATATGTGCTGAAATAGAAGTGAAATATATATATATATATATATACACGGCCCTTGTCCCCAAACCATGGACGATATTTATTGGTTGTGATTGGTGTGAAAATTGGTTGATTACGAATGGTTGATTAGAATTGTTTGTGATTGAAATTGATTGATTGTGATTGAAAAATACCCGTTTGTGGTTGAGAATTATTTGGTTGAAACCACATTGGATTAGTTTGTGGAAAAGAAAAAATATATATACATGCCGCCTACGTGCGAACTAGATGCATGAAATCCCCATTGTCAAAAGCTGCGAGGCTTTAAGGTAGAGCGAGGAGCCGTACTAGGGACGGCCCCGGTTTTAACTACCCTGTCGTTATGCTGCCGAAATTTTGAATTATTTTCATGTGTTGGAACTATATTCGTGTGTTGAATAGAAATTCATGTGTTGAACGACATTCGTATTTTGAAATAAATTGTTTCATAATAAAAATCATATTTTTATCATCTATATGAACTATATAAAATAGTCGTGTTTTGAAATGAATTGTTTTGCAATAAAAATCACATTTTTATGGTATATGTATATAAACTACACAAAACATTCATGTGTTGAATAGAAATTCATTCGTTGAATAGAAATTCATGTGTTGAATGGTATTCGTGTTTTAAATAAATTGTTTTAAATATAAAAATCACCTTTTTATTGTGTATATACGAACTATAGAAAACATTCATGTGTTGAATAGAAATTCATTCGTTGAATAGAAATTCATGTGTTGAATGGTATTCGTGTTTTGAAATAAATTGTTTTATAATAAAAATCATACTTTTATCATCTATATGAACTATATAAAATAGTCGTGTTTTGAAATAAATTGTTTTACAATAAAAATCATATTTTTATCATATACATGAATTGTGAAAAATAGTGAAGTGTTGAAATAAATGTCGGTTGGATAAAAATATCATTTTTATCAAAGGTATGAAAAGAATATGGTTTTGAAATCGAAGAATAGATTATATTTATATATGTATAAACATAATTAAAATAAATTGAATAACGAAGCTGCAGTTCGTGTTTTGAAACCGTGATTTCAAACGATTAGTGCGGGAGATCCAACCATCGGATTTTCCCGAAACCGAAACCGTCGGGTTCGCTTTGGAAATATCTTTCCAACGACATCAACTTTGTAAAGATCCAACGGTTGGATTGTCTGAAATGTTTAATTAAAATTTGAAGAAAAACAGCGTCAGAATCGATTATATATATATATATATATATATATATATATATATATATAATTAAAATAAATTGAATAATGACGTTGCAGTTCGTATTTTGTAATCGAAACTTCAAACGATTGTACCGGGAGATCCGACCATCGGATCTTCCCAAAACTGGAACCCTTGGATTCGTTTTGAAAATATCTTTCTAATGATATAAATTTTGTGAAGATCCAACGGTTAGATTTTCAGATATGTGTAAATCAAATCTAAAGAAAAATAGTGCAACGACCGCGTTATGGCCTGAAGCATCGTTTGAATAAATTGGCCATTTTTAAATAAATAAAAATAGCGATAAATCGTTATAAAATATTATAAATGATATGGAATGTGAAATTTAGAAACTAACTGAAGGTTAGCTAAGTCGAATGGTTTCCTGGGTTTTGATTTGATGTTGGTTTGGGCCTTCAGGGTTAATATTTGGGAAATCGTTCTCTTACTGATTTACAGTTAGTGACTAATGAATTGAAATGAGGCATACGTGTGTTTGTGTAGGACTTGTTTATTATATTCGCGAGTTGCTCAGAAAGACCGGGTTTATCCCATTCTGAATAACTGAAACGACGATAAGAAATCGATGATGAAGACGGTGGTTGAAGACCAGAGATCTTCACCTCGTTTGGATGGTAACTGATGTCCTGATTGGGAGGCATCCCGAAATATGGATAATGAGTGGTGATCGTCCAGACGTATGTGGAGATCGATGGGTATGCGAGGTATATAGTGCCTCCGGTTTCGTTCAGACCCAGAACAGACTTGCAAATGGGTTGTGTGTCTGACATTGGAATTCATTCTGTGTGATTGATAGCCATCAGTTGCATTGTGTGAATTGCCTGTGTGGCATGCTAAGATGCAATGATCAAGGCTTCTGTTGAAAAGCAAAGTCTTGCGGTTGATGATCAAAGCACCGTCTGTGTGGCGTAGCTTTGTGTATAATGTGAATTCGCGAGCCTCACACCCCGGTATGAACCAGAAACGGGAGAGGACATCAAGGAGGGCATGCGTTTCCTTCTAGCTAGAGGTGGTGTCAGTGCTTGAACTGGCTGACATTTATATTATTTTCACCTATGTGGTTGTTGCTGTTGCGAGGCGCCTCGGTTATATCGGTCGATCTGGGACCGATGGAGTCATTCGTTGGCTCATTTATGCCGCATAGGGCGGGGAAACGCATTGTTCAGGCATTTTAATCCACATCGGTGGACCGACCCTGACGATCCAAGGGTTTGACTGAGTACTTGCCCTGAGGCTCGGGCTAGAGAGTCTCGAAGTCGGTAAGGACTATTTTTTGCCTTGGTTCATGACGGAAATCCAATTTTCAAATACGACATCGTGCGGTTTTGATTGTATACCTATATATGGCGACATAGTGGTATGGGGCATTAATGCCGTCTATGATTAATACTTATGATTCGAAGTTTTTTTTGAAACATATAAACACTAGTAATAATATCAAATTCTTTTGTTTTATTCGTATCAAGCATATTTTGGCCATTATAAGGTAAAAACTCTATCCTCCGGTTTGCGTTGCATTGTGTGATGGGAACTGAGTCTTATAATGGATTCATTTTTATAAAAAGCATTGCGATGTTTAAAAGAATTATTTGTTTTAAAGCACTGGAAATCCAATGGAGTAAACCCGTTCCGCGAAAGTGGCGTGGTCCTGTGATTAGCCATATTATAAAATGTGTTAAGTAGATTTCTCATACCAGTCCCATGACTGACTCGTAGTTTGTTTCACTTGCAAACTCGGGTGCCCCTTTTTCTACACGGGAAGCCTTGTGTTCAGGTTTTTAGCAGGCTCTTTCTGGATAGATGGAGCTGAAGATGGATTCTATCATTTATCTCTTTTTATGCTGTTCAGCTCCTATTGTATATATTATGTTTGTTTCCATTGTAGACATTTATGTTTAGCTGAACTATATTTGTACTAAGTATCATCTTGTATACTGTGTAACTCTGATGATTACGTTTATCCAGTATATTTTATTGTGCATTATCTGGTGTATTTATTTATTTATTTCTGTTCTGCTATTATCTGTTTATGTGCTGTATTCCAAAGATTACCCTTGACACCGTCAGTATGGGGTTTTGGGGTCGTCGCAAACAGTTAAACACGTGATGTACAAACAAAAAAGGTGATGTGGCATTACACCAATAAATTAGGTTGTTAGACCCTGGCAATCCGAATGTGGCTCTATCATGACATGTTTCAGGTCATGCTCGTGTGGAGGCATCTCACTCAAGTCATCGGGAGCATTTTTAGGTCGTGGGTATGTTTCTGGAGCGTGAAGAGATTTCGGGGCATGTTTTAACCCGCAAAAGTATTTTAGACCGTGAGCAAGCAACTTTTAGTCCGCAACCTTCCTTCAGGACGTTCGAGACCTGATGGCCACGTGTGCATGCTTCATTTGCCAGCCGTTCACCAACCTAGCGCCAACTATACACCATGAAATTACAATCATGCCACTCCATATCGAACTCCAACTATAAATACCCCGCTTCTCCATTATTAAAGGGGAATCTAATTTCATTCCTACCATGAAGTGCCGCCAAATTGGAAGTTCTCTTCCAACTTAATTAATGGCCTCCATGGATGTAACAACTTATCTCCAACATCATGTGGATCAAATCTCATTCAAGAAACATTAGAAATCTCCCCCACTCAATTCAAGCGATCTCTCATTTTCTCCAATCCTCTCTAAATCTGGATCTAACACAAAACTCCTTTTAAATCATGAAAAAGGATCAAAGCTCCTAAGTGATTGAACATTCATGCATCCACCATCACAAAACTAGAGATCCTATCAACTCCTCGCCAAACAAGTGAAATAAGATCTCAAACCATCATCAATTAACATTCCAGATCTGTTGTCCCTCGTCGTCTATCTCCATCTCTGCATGTCTTCTTAGGGCAACTTATTGCAAAGTTAATACCAGTTACAACTTACTGCAAATTTTGATGGATTTTCGCTTGATTTTGGCTTCTCTATACAAATCAACATTAATGTCTCTGTCATCGATATATCAAAAATCAAAAGTTAATTGTAGATATTTTTTGGGGTTTGTTATTGACACTTCAATTTATGTTAAGGGGAGGGTAGGCAAATTTTAATGATACTCCATTTTTTTAAAATTGTTAAGGGGGGTTAATGTAAGTAGCTAAATTTTTTAACTTCTTACACTTTTACCCTTACTTTTAAAAACTTACGCACCGTAAAATCATTAAACCCCTAAATTAAAAACCCTAAATCATTTAACTGCACATGGAATAGTTGATATCATATGCATCGATTCAATAAATTGAAATTAATAAACTAAAATTAGATCTTAACCCTAACAACATGTGCATACGATTTAATAAATTGAAATTAGATCTTACCATCTCATCACTCTGATCAACTTCAACATAACGCTCACTCTTCTCTGTCAATATCATATTGTTTTCTTTTTCGATCATGTATTTTGGTTAGGGTTTGATTTCTCCACAACTAATGGTGTTGATTAACCATTATAAATTAGATTAATGAAGAGAAGATTGAAATTAAACCTAAATGGGTAATAAGGTAAAAATTCCTTTATTTGTTAAGGGGATACTTCCCTCATTGGTACTCCCCTTAACATTATTTTTTAAAGTTTGGCATCCATTTAACAATATTTGGAGTGTCAATAACAACACCCTATTTTTTCCTTCTCATTTAACTTAATTCCATTATTTTACCCAACCTATTCTTTCGTCATTGCTGGATTATTACAGTTATACAATCAATCTCTAGTTGATTTTTCATCTTTTCCAATAGCTTAGCCTTGACAATAACTAATTCAACATCGATTTGGTTGAAAATATGTTTATTTGTTGCTTGTTTTTGTTAATAAGAAAATTTGTTATAATTATAGCATGTACATATAATACGATGTGTATGTTAAATGAATATGAATATTAAACAAATACATATTCATCAAAATTATAAGTCCAGCATTGATTTCATTCTTGCTTAAGAAATATATGCCAATCATAGAAAACCAGAGTATGACATGTAAGATTTGGTTGCATTAATTTTTCTATAAAATAAATGCATATTGTAAGTAATAGTATATTTTTACTATGCTAACAAATATTATACTCACTTTCCTAGTATAGTAGTATTGGACTGAATATGCAGAGAAGAGAGTGCAAGTGAAGGTTGGAACGTGATCGAATATGGTACGAATAGTGTGGGCAACAAATAGCTGATGCAGGGATGAAGTAAGAGCAAGGGAAAACCGACTAAATATATATGTACACTGTTGCATGTAGTGCCCAAATATTATTGTTGCATAAGGATTCTTACAATGTGAAAGAAAAGTAAAAACTAACTCAAAGAACATGCATGAGGCATGAGTCAGAACGAGATGTGAGAGTATAATGCTTTACATGTATATTTTTTGGACATGCAGGCATATGGTAAAGAGTTCTCGGAGAAGGCAGCAATGGAGACATGCAATCATAAGGCTGTGAAAGATAAGGAGGTTCAAAACACATGTGGTGGTGCATGAAATGAAGTAATTAATATAGGGGGGGTGCAAAGCACATGTGAAGATGTAGGCAGTGAAGGAGAAGTGTTGGGTTTTTCCATAATTAAGCTGTAACAAGGAGCATTAGAGCCTCAACTAAGCAGGAGTGAGGATAGTTGGAAGTTGAAGTGATCTGGACAGAAGTGGCAATGAAGCTGAGCATGCAGGGCAGCTGCATGAAGCACAATACTAAGTCGTGCACATGAAGATTGCCATATGAAACAACTGAGATGTACAACATGGATGCACTTTAGGCTATCTTAAGCTAAGGCAAAAAGGACTGTTGAACTTAAGATAATGTGGAATTGTGAGTTGCGCCATTAAAGAGTGATCCAGGATTTTAGTGACTATATCTTTAAAATGTTGGATAAACCAAAATTTAATGATAAGTTGAAAAGTCGTATCTGTTGAAAGATGAAGAGTCGTGTCTATTCAAGTGAAGAATCGTGTCTGTTTAATGAAGATTCATGTATGTTTGATGAAGTGTCATGTCCATTCAGTGAAGAGTCGTGTCCATTGAAGCGAATGGTCATGTCCATTGAAATGAAAAGGCGTCTATTAGTGTTTGTGAGGTCATGTAGTTCACTATATATAAGTGTGGTCATTTTGTAGTAAGAAGGAAAGAAGGAAAAAAAAAAAGTAAGAGCGTTGTAAGAAGAAGTGGAGAAAAAGTGACAAAAGAAATTCTAGGAGTTCTTCCTCTATAAAAGTTCATCTTCTTTACTTCTACAAATTGGTATCGGAGCCTGGTTGAAACTATGACATTTCTATTTTCTATGCCATTCGTTCTCACGAAAGAAAAATATGAAAGATGGAGTAATAGAAAGAAATAAGAGTTAATCTCCAAAGGATTATGGGAGATCGTTGAAAGTGGCTACGAATGGCCAAAAGATATTAAAAATATGACGGAGGAAGAGAGCGAGGCATTTACAAGTATGAGAAGGAAAGATCTTCAAGCTTTTGTTGTTATGAGTGAGAACGTCGATAAAGAAGCATGGAGTCATACTGATGGAGAAAAATCCGCAAAAGATTTGTGGAATTTATTAAAAGTGGTTTATGGTAAAAGTGTGATGGAGAACATGGTGGAAGCTAGGAAGAGGAGCGATGATGACGACAATTCTGAGGTCAAAGCTGAAGAAGAAGAAGAAGAAGAAGAGAAGGTTGAAGAAGTGTAGGAAAAAATGGTTAAAGAAAAAGTGGAAGAAGTGGAAGAAAATCCTGAAAGTGAAGAAGATGAAAATGAAGAAGATGAGAATAAAGGAAGTGATAGAGACGTAAATGATGAAGAAGTTGAGAGTGAAGGAATCCAAAATGAAGAAGACCTGAATGGAGATGAAAATAAAAAAAACCTGCAGATAAAGCAGAAGAAGGTGCTGGAAGAATGGGGAAAGTGGAGGCCAATGAAGATGGTGGAAATGGAAGAACAGTTGCAAATGATATTTCAACAATAAATGACATTGGTAGAGAAAAACAAGTAAAAGACAACATGTGGAAAAAGAAGAAAGGGGAAAAGACAAGAAAGGAAAAGAAGTATAAAGAAGAAGAAGAGGCCGAGGAAGAGAAGCGTAGAGAGGAAGAAGAGGATAAGAAAGAAGGGTTGAGAAAAGAGGAAGAGGCAGCTGGACTAAAGAAAAAATAGATAGATGAAGAGATTTAGAAAATGAGAATGGACGAGGAAAGAAAGAAAGCAAAAAAGGCGCAGAAAAGAGCTGAATACAAAGCCCAAAAGAAAGCTGAGGAAAAAGAAAAGAAGAAAGTTGTCTTGAATGTTTTTCTTCAAAATGAAATATACATTAAGCAACCTCCCGGATTCAAAGATAAAAGTGAAGATCTAATGGGTGACGTATACAAACACCCCTAGAAGACTAAAGCATTGAGGGTTCGAAGAAATTTTGGTTTAAGGGAGACATTTGTTGGGATAAACCAAAATTTAATGATTATTTGAAAAGTCATATCTATTGAAAGATGAAGAGACGTGTCTATTCAAGTGAAGAGTCGAGTCTGTTTAATGAAGAGTCATGTCTGTTTGATGAAGTGACATGTCCGTTCAGTGAAGAGTCGTGTCCGTTGAAGTGAATGGTCATGTCCATTGAAATGAAAAGGTGTCTATTAGTGTTCATAAGGTCATGTAGTCCACTATATATAAGTGTGGTCATTTTGTTGTAAGAAGGCAAGAAGGAAAGGAAAAAAGTAAGAGCGTTGTAAGAAGAAGTGGAAAAAAATGACAAAAAAATTCAAGGAGTTCTTCCTCTATAAAAGTTCATCTTCTATAATTCTACATAGAATAATGTCTTATTGAAACAAAGGTAAAATTGATCATTTACATAAACTATTTGTTTATTGCTATATCATTAGGCTGGTTATTCTTTTTCTTATTGTTATTTTTATTATTTTCTCAGAGACAAAGTTTGTCGCCATATTACCACGTACTAAATGCATCTTTGAACATTCGGCCTTTTCCTCTTACCAGGTTTCAAGTTAAAGAGAAACAAATCTTATGAAATTTCATGATTATTGTACTCTTTAGAGAAATTGGACCTGGAACTCTTATCTCCTTCTTTGTTATCTCTTTTCGTATAATTCATTCAATCCTGCAATAAATTAATTATTATGAAAGTATGATGTTATATAGTCTGTTCTCTTATATTCTGCTCTCTTATCTTTTCCAAATATGTTCGTCAAGATACTCTTATCTATAGTTTTGCTTTGTTTCTTTTTCCTTCGGAAAAGAGATTCATATTCATATCACTGTGCAATTCCTTGCGGCCTAATAGCCCGAGCTAGCATACTACTATATGATTTATATAGTTATTACTATCTTGTCCGTTTCGTATCTGTGGTTTCTATTATATTTTATCTGGTGTGCTGTAAGATATACGGTAGGTTATGTATTTGTGTTTGATGTTTCTTCCCCTTTCTTCTCTTCTATCCTCTTCCCTTCTTCTCTATTTCCCTCATTTTCCAATTTCTTGCTTTGGCCATTCATACTACATCGACCAAGTACCTGTATAACGCATTATTGGGTTATTTGAGCACCAGTAATGTATGATTTTTGGCATAGCTATAGAAACAAACTAATATACAACAGTTATAATTACAATTTAGTATTGGTTTCAATTGTCATTTTACTCCAAATGGCCATACATGTATACCTGCTCATGTGCATATGAGCACTCGTACATTCAATTGAGCGAATCAACCATTACTAAATTAAATCTTGCTTTTGTTTATAAAATGTGTCATAAGCTTATCTATCGGCTTTAAGCCTTTATATACTTAATTATCAAACTTAAGATTAAGTATATTTAACATTACTATTTTATAAAATTCATATCCACTTTATAAAATACAATCTTCTTCCATGAAGTCTTCAAGCCACTTTACAAATTGTTTCAAATGGACTAATTAGTTGTTCTTAATGACAGCTAGATAGTAATGCATGGGTCCGCCAGAAGGGTCATAAATGGCGATCAGTGTCTACCTAACTCTGGTATTAAATGACAAATTGCTATCTCTCGATTTACATTGAAAGTATATTTAATAGTGTTGACGATTAAAAGACAAGGTCTTAAGTGGCTAGGGTTTGCTATAAGGTATTAAGTGATAGTGGGAGTCCACCCATAATTAAATATAGATAATGGCCTTGAGTGACCAAAGGGTAGTCCACCTCGTAGGATATTAAGTGATAATAGATATCTGTCCTAATATAAGCATGTGGGCATTAAGTGTCCTTAGAGTTGTACGCCCAAATAATGCATATATTTGTGTGTTGAATTTGCATAGACATAATTTGTTGAATTTATACTGCTAAATATAGGAAAAAACATTCCTTAAACTTATATGATTTTCATTCTAGAACTTATTGTTCTAACCTCTCTCCTCATAACAATTAAACAAGTTAGTAAGTGGGAACGCTTGAGTGATGGAGTCATGGAGATTGGAGTCTGGCGAAGGAGATTCTATAGTTATTATAATTATTATCATGTTTGACAGTATATTGTAATCATGGGATATTATTGATGTACCTTGTATGACAGTGGAAACTTGATGTTCCCAACATTATTGTGGTTTTATTTAATGGTACATCTATTTTATGTTAATATATTTTATCCCTTCTGCTATAAGATTCTGATGTCATTTTTAATTGGCTCTGTTTATGTAATCCTTACAGGAACAAATGATCCATTTAGAATGACTCTAAGTTCCGATGGGCCTTTTCTAGGTCCTAATTTAGGCCTATTTCGGGCGGGTTGTTACACTTGCTCTGATTTAGCAAACTTCTTTAGCAAAGTTGACTTCGTTACTTCTAACATAAACCTTTCTTTGATTCTCTAACTAAATTTATCCCATGGCATCTCATCCTCCTCTACTCCTACGGTAACACTATTCCACCAGTAAAGAGAAGCTCATTGCAGCTATTAAGAGGTAATCATTTCTTCTGCTTATTGTTAAGCCCAAAATCTGATAAAATTCTTTCGCAATGAAGCAACTAGTTCTCAGCTTGATTTAATCCTCATTTCCTATGAATGTTTTTCCTTCTAGCCTTGCATAGTCTCGATCTAATATAGCATAATTTGTAGCAGGAACTTCTGGATGCACAACTCCAACATTGCCTCCTCCTATGCAAGCATTATTTCCATCTTACATCAGATTGACGAAGAAATTATATATAGCTTCCATGTCCCCTATTAGTGCCCCAGAATCAGCACTAGTAATCACAACAGATGGTTGATCTGGGTCTTCGATTAGTTGGTTGAACATTTCTGTTGTTAGATATGCTTGTACTTCCTCCTCTAATGCAAAGTCTTCCTTTCATGGCCTCCATATCTTATGTCGTTCATCTACATCCAAATATCAGTAAGATAAGGGAGAATAATCATGAGAGACAAAGAAAAAGAAGAATAGTGATAGGATCTACATACTTATGTAATACAAAAACAAGTAATTTATTATAACGCTATCTCATACCGCTTTTTCTTCTTTAATTCATTAGGATTATACTTTAAATCATTTTTAAAGTTCAATTTCATTTTTGTGTTTCGCATACTTGTTCTATAATACCAAATTGTAATATTCCTCATTTTGATGCTTAAAACTAAATGTTGTAAGTGTTACATTCATCTATAATATTAATTTCTGACGACCAAATATGATGTGTTAATGATATCAATACTAAAAAACATGAACACGAAGCAAAATAAAATACGATTTCCAAAAATAGCTTTCCATTTTACATTTATTGCATTACATAAACCAGGTTTCAGATAAATATAATTACAAAAATACTTCTACAGTGACATATGAAGATGACCCCTAAATTGATCAGGACACTCATAATAACAATTATTACAACATCAACATAAGTTTAATAACAATTATGAATGACCAAGTTTAATTTTTATTTTATTTAGAGAGCTTGTCTACTTTCGGCCATGGGGACTAGGACCATTGTCCACCTTTCTTCCGATTCATTTTCATGTTGTCTTCATCTGCTTTCGTTTCTTTACCTTTTCATCAACAATCATCCTCCCTCCCTAGATTTCTTCTGCATCCATAGTAGCAAGCTCTATGCCAACCGTTTCTCCGTGTTTTCATTTTCCATTCAGATCTGGTTTTCACTTCGGCTCCCACTTCAATCCGGTTGCTCCTGAGCCCCGATTACTCGGGTATGCTGGTTCAGCAAGACTGGGTTTTTAAGTTAATGCTATTTGCATCTGTCATATCATGTTTTTCTTCTGAAGTTTCGGTTGGGCGCTCACCAGATCCACTTTTCTCCTGCCACGTGCCTCCTACTCCAGTGCCTGTTTCCACAAGCTTTCTCTATGGTGATGCTCCTGAGCCCATTCAAGCCTTTCTGGTTGGAGTTTGCAGCAACCTTGTTCGTACTTCCGAAGGCAGTTCCTTTCCTCGATTTGGTCTGGAATAGATCGATTTTACTTGCTGGTAAGTATGAAGGTGGTTGTCTTCTTCTGCTTTTGGGTTTTATCTGGAACAACTGGTTAGTTGTTGCGTTGTATATGGAGTCTTTGGGTCTGGTGTTGTTTCATTTTGGCAGTTCATTTTTTTTCATGGTTGTGCTTTAGTCGTTCTTTTATGCATTTTCTTTAGCCTGGTGTGTCTCTTTATAATCTTCCTTGATCCTTCATGTCCCTTGGACAATTTTTGGCTTTAGTTGTGGGATTTTGCTATGTCTTTTCCTATCTCCCTGTGCAGTCATGTGTTCCTTTCTTGGGTGATCTTTAAGAGATAGATGGAAATGGATTCTCGGTTTTAGTAGCAGTGCCTTACTAGCGTTCTATTGCAGCAGTTCTTATGCTATAGTTCTTGGTTTCATGTTTTTCGAACTAACATGGCTAGGCCTTTTCAATGCCTTCTTCTGCTGTCCTACTTTTGGGTCGGTTCCGCTTTCATCTGCTCGAGCTACAAATGCTTGATCTTTCTGGTTGATGTAATATGGTCATCTTCGTCAAGAGTTTGCCGAAGTGTCTGGACGGTTCTTGCAACAACCGACATTTTAGTATATTTTTATTTAAATATTTAATTTTTATCTTTTGATTCGATTTTATTTATTTAAAACTCAAATTTTGTTTGAATTTGTTGAAGTAACTATTTTGATTTGTTATATGGAACTAAAATTTATTTTGGTTTTATATAGCGAATGAATTTGTTTTGATATGAATATAATGTAATGATACAAATCAGTATTTGCTATTTAAGATCTTATTTATTTAGTTTATCGAGTTTATTCATTTGAATTCGTATTCACTCATAAGATTTTATTTTAAACATTTACCTCTTATTTTATTTACTAATATTATATAATTCATTTTCGATATTTATAAAATTATACCTTTGATTTTATTTCAAATATATTTCTCTTGTAGATCAGTCGTTTGTATCGATCGCTGTTATTGCAACATCGTTTGATTTATATTTTGTTGAATCCATTTTTCCATCTGTTTAAAATAAAACGTTCGTCCCATTGAATTAAAACTGTTGGTTCCATCTGGTATTTCATTCGTTCCCCTTTAACGGTTAATCCATTCATTACCGTTCCATCCCTATACGTTCACTTGTTTTTTTATTTTTATTTTATTTTATTTGAAACCGCATGTTTCCAGCTCAAAAGTAGTGTGTGTTGTGCGTTTCCCATGCTTCGTGAATTTCAAATAGTCTGTGAATATTTAATACTGTTGCTGGCCACATTTTTATATCATCGTTTTAATCCTCTTCTCATGGCCATACTTTTTTCCCAGATCTCCATTTATTCTCCATTAACGTCCAACAATAGCAGCTCGCCCGACCTCCCTCCGTCCCCCACTAGCCCACCCAAGCTCTGCCACTTGACAACCCTCCCCAACTGCCGTGAAGACCAGCAAGACGCCCAGTCAGCCCTCAGCCACCCCACCTGAAACATCCGCCCATGCCCGTAGCCACCCTTTCCAAACCCCTGAACTGCAGATGTCGAGCCCGCTTGAATCCGAGACCATCCATACTGCTACGTCTATGTCGCTACCCACCTGAAGCCTACGTCAGTTCGCTCTCCAACCTATGACCCCACTCTCCGACCAACAGCTTGCCATCCGAACCCTTAGAACCACCCGTTGTTCCACTCGAAACCGCCGCCTGAATCTTGCTATCGAGCCTCGAATCTTTTGCAAAACCCACTTGCTATGTCTCCACCCTGAATTACCTAGTAATTTCCCTTCTCCCCCCTTGCATGCGTGAGTCAATATCATCTATGTAGTGAGTTATTTATTTTATATACTTATATTATCTTTTTCTTTGTTTTGGCATACATCATGTTAGCTGTGTATGTTTGGGGTGCGTGAGTTTGTGTATTGTAAATCGTTTATGCGTAGCGTGTGTTTTGTGTTCCTGGGTATACTTTGTAGTATATATGTATATGTTTTATATGTTTTGTGTATAAATATTTTTTGTTGGTGTGCATATGTATGTGTTATCTATATGGAGTGTGCGCGTGTTTAGCGTTGTCGTTTTTTTATAAAATATATATACAATTTAAAATGTGAATTTATAATTAATAATATATATATATATATATTTGGTGTACGTCGAATTTTAAATATATGTTACAATTTTTTCGAGTGTACAAGTATATAGAATATCTATATCTATATATATTTTATCGTGTTTATTTTGAATTAAGTTGGGTGTTGAGTTCGAAATCGTCCCTTAAAACCCAATAGGCATATCGAAAACTCCATAACCTCTTCGTATAAAATAAAATATTGAGTGATCATCGAGTTGAATCTATTCTATATCGTGCTTGGAAATCGTCACTTCATTCAGTGCCAAGTCGTCTTCTGTCTCCAATTCTATGCCACAAAATGTGAGTTTATCTCACACCTGACTTACATTTTTCATGGATGTTAGATCAACAATGAAATGTTATATGAAATGTACAGGATTACTAATAGAAATTGTTTGATTTGATATATATATATATATGCACATTTCATATGCGACACGATATATTCATATGACACGTAGTTGCACTGATGATATATATGCTGTGATTGTTGATACCCCTAGTTTAGGAAAAATCACTAATGGTTGAAATGATACATAACCGAACAGACATTAGAATAGGGAAAAATCATTATGGGTTGAAATGATAGACCTGAACGATTTTTACTGAATTTGAGATCGCGGGTTGAAATGATAGACCCGTAGAAATTTTATAAATCGCGGGTTGAAATGATAAATATCTGTATCACTTGACCATAGGGTAAAAAACTATATACGGACACCGTTGATCGTATTTTCGAAGTATTTTGATTTTAAATTAATAAATTAAGATTTTATATTTTTATATATTTATATCTTAAATATTTTAAACTTAAATTTTTATAATTTTGAATTATATGTTTAAAATGATTTTATAAGTAAATATAGATTTAATGCTTATTTAAGTTTTACTTATAATTTATTTATTTTAAACTATATAATTTAATTATGTAAGTATTTTTAACCTTTATATTATTATTAATAATTATTTTAAACTTATTTTGTATATTATTTTAATCTTATATATCTTTATAAATCTATATACTAATTAATTTTAGAATTCTTTTATGAACTTATATATATATCTATTTCCAAATTTTATATATATATATTTTTAAACTTTAATAATAAGCTCTAGATGGATAAGTTAGATTTTGCGTTTTTAAATTCGAAGTTTAAAGATGTAAATAAATATAACAATATTTGAATAACAAATGAACTCATATTAAGTTATGGATTCGAATTGATACGAACTTTTGAAGAGATGAATTTGAGTTAAGTAAAAATGAAATGAATTTGAACTCGAATTGGGTTGAACTTATAAGAGTTGAACTTGAATTGTGAATTTGTTTTGAAATTGAATTTCCAAATTTAAGGAATGAATTTGATTATAAATCAACTGAATACGAATTTGAATTTGGTTTTGAACTTTTATAAGAAACGATATTAAATTGCGGTTAGTTTTGAATACAAAATTGACACAGAATGAATACGATAATTTTTGTGGAATTAATTTTATGAATTGTTTGGTTTGAATTTAACAAATAGTTAAATCGAATTTATAAGTAATGATTTTGAATTGTACGACTTAAATTATAAGATGTGATACAATTTGGTTTATGAGATTCGTTTTGAATTACTTAAAATAAATTTGAACTTAAGTATTGGAATTTCGAATCTACTCAATCAAATCTTATAAAGGAAAACTAAATTATATGAGTTATTTGAATTTATATGATATGATTTGTTCAGTTGAAATTGTTAGTTTTGAAATGGAAGGTATATTTGAATTTGTACCGAAATAGTGAAAATTTTGAATTGACTTAAGCGAATTCTTATCAAGGTAAAAAAAATTGAATCAATGGACTTGTTTGAATTCGATTTTTTTAACGAATATAAATCAAACTGAAATATTCTCGAAGTTAGATATTTTTGTTTTGATTTAAATGATAACTTCGACCTTTAAGATATGTTTTTAATGTAAGTTGTTTGAATAGAAAGTCGTTATGTGAATATTTTCAAAATCGATGTGATTAAGCGATATGAGTTGTTTTCAAAATTGAATATATTTGAAGTTAGATATTAAATTTTGAATTCAAATTCGAATATGAGCTTTCGTGTAAATGATTTTATAAAGTGATTTACAAAATAATGGCTACGGCGTGAAAAATGTAAACGTTTGGTTTTTAAAGAGACCGGGATCAGCTATTGTCATACTCCCTGTCAGTACCAAAAACCACTTTAACAACTGTGTACGCGGTGGAGTTCCAGAATAAAGAGGATGATTTTTCAAATGACTACATTTTATTTTATTTCATATTAATTACGAGACCCTGACTACCTTAAGTCAGCTTGATGTGGCTAAAACAGGAGCTATGCACGGACCAAGTGAGGTCATACCTCTTATCGAGCGCACTTCTTCGATATTATTCTATTACTGTTGAGATTCGATTTGGGTCCTTTTGATTACAGGAGTGTGTATCTACTATGCGTTACCTCCAGTCCGACTCTACAAACGGTGAATCCACCCTAGTATTCCTTGCATGCCTTGTCACATGCCTTATACGATCCCACTACGACTTTGTTTTGTACCGTTTTATATGGAGTGCCCTCTGATAAACCTCCAGTTTACGGAGGAATTACGGTACTGTATATACTATGCGAATATATAAACGGTGTAAGGGTAATCATGGTAATCTCGCTTACGCTATTTTGATATTTTACTTTACTAATAGACACTATTGTATATAGTGTATTATACTATATAGTATTAGTTTGACAGATCTTTAGAGGATGGTGATCCCAAACATCCTCTAAGTTACTGATTGCATTTCATCGAACATTTCATTTGAGTTGATATACTTCCATGAGAATGCTAGTTCTGATCCGAGTTGTTTTGTTTTGCATTATTGCTCGGGTCAGATCAAGTATTCCAATTTCGAGATTTATCCTTGGAGTTGGAGCTTATATTGGATTTTCTCACCTGTATCTACTCTTTGATCAGTTGTTCCAGTGTCATCTATTATCACTATTTTGTTTCATACTGTTATCATTTACTTATGTATTAATATTTATTATATTTGACTTCCGCTGTATTGATTTATGTAAACTCTGATGTAAAATTTTATCTAGTAGCTTCATGAACTACTATTGTATTTTGTATTTTCCGCTGTGAGATGTTATATTACTCTGTATATGTGTCTGTGATCTATGATCTGTGATTCTGTGATTTATTCTATTTACCTCAGAAGCTAATAACAATCTGTTGTTTTGAACGGTTCTAGTTGACATGTTTTGTCGATTCGGCACGGTCAAAATGGCGGGTCGTTACATGTGGTATCAGTGCTTTGGTTTATCAAAGCTTTTGCCAATGGGGTAAAAACTCATTAGAGATAGATTGTGATACTCTAGAATGAGTGGAATCAGTTGCAGAATCCTTCTTGAGAGAGAGCGTATTTTTAAAGTATAAATAGTTTTAAAGTGATTTCAAATTGATTTTATACAAATATTTTTTGATATAAATTTTGTTTAATATTTAAATCTCATTCTGTAATTTCCTTTCCATTTAAATCCATCTTCCTTCGTATATCCTCTTTGACTAGGTTCTTTCGTTCGTTCAGCCTTTAACTCGAATTATATTACTTATCTTTGTCTGTAACAAGGTAAGAAGTAGAACGAGAGTATAAATCTTCTAGCGATCCATCCTTATTAAATATTGGCTTGAAATTATTATTTTGAAAGGTACCATAATGTAAGATTTCTTAATGTATTATTATAATTTTGATATACATATATTCGTATATAATATTATGTTTTGGTAATACCAATATTTTGAGAAGATTCAATGTTATGCTTTAAGAGGTTATATAAAGCATATATTTTGAATATGATTTAAAGATTTAGATTTTTATAAGAAATTGATTTATCTTGGTCAAAATCTGAAATAGTGTAGTTTATAAATGTATATGTATATAAATACGAATTTATAAATTTAAATTGGTTTATAAAGATTTTTATTTGTGATATATTTATATGTTAAACTTATGGAATTTGACACGATTTATAAGTTTAAATATTGATAACTTGGGTTTGAAAATATTTATATATAGTATGGAATAATTTTGTTATGCATTAGATTTAATAAGAATATTGTTTGTATATTTATTATTATGGATTTAGGTTAAATTTTAATAAATAAATGAATGGGGAAGAGATATAAATTTTCCCTACTTGAACTTTTAACGATTTGATATATATTATTTGGAAATTTGATATATTCTATTTAAATATAAAGATGTTTTGAGTATTTACCTGACGTCAAAGTTGGCCTATCGAATACTTAGTGATTTGGGTATACGTCTGATCAACGTATATCCTAAATCCTATATGTATTAGATAGATATAGAGTCACACTCTAGGCGCTTGAAAATGATTCTAGTGATGACTGCGGCATCATCGATATCTATTTTCAGGTTTTGAAAGTGGGAATGATATATATCGCCATTCGAGACGTCGGGTGAATGCTTAAAACTATTTTGAAAAGTTTGAAAATATTTTTACTTTTTGATTTATATATATTTCAAATTATATGTAGGTATGATTATAGATATAAACCATTGGGTTAAATATATATTAATTATTTAATTACTACTTCCCTACCTTTTCCTTTTTGGGGACGAAAAGGTTTGAGTAGGGGAGAATGTAACGACTAGCATTTTAGTATATTTTTATTTAAATATTTAATTTTTGACTTATGATTCCATTTTATTTATTTAAAACTCAAATTTTATTTGAATTTGTTGAAGTAACTATTTTGATTTGTTATATGGAACTAAAATTTATTTTGGTTTTATATAGCGAATGAATTCGTTTTGATATGATTATAATTTAATGATACAAATAAGTATTTGCTATTTAAGATCTTATTTATTTAGTTTATCGAGTTTATTCATTTGAATTCGTATTCACTCATAAGATTTTATTTCAAACATTTACCTCTTATTTTATTTACTAATATTATATAATCCATTTTCAATATTTATAAAATTATACCTCTGATTTTATTTCAAATATATTTCTCTTGTAGATCAGTCGTTTATATCGATCGCTGTTGTTGCAACATCGTTTGATTTATATTTTGTTAAATCCGTTTTTCTGTCTGTTTAAAATAAAACATTCGTCCCATTGAATTGAAACTGTTGGTTCCGTCTGGTATTTCATTCATTCCCTTTTAACGGTTAATCAATTCGTTATCGTTCCAACCCTATACATTCATTTGTTTTTTGTTTTTTTAAAACCGCATGTTTCCAGCTCAAAAGTCGTGTGCGTTGTGCGTTTCCCATGCTTCGTGAATTTCAAACAACCTGTGAATATTTAATACTGTTGCTGGCCACATTTTTATATCATCGTTTTAATCCTCTTCCCATGACCATACTTTTTTTCCCATATCTCGATTTATTCTCCATTAGCCTCCAACAATAGCAGCTTGCCCGACCTACCTCCGTCCTCCACTAGCCCACCCAAGCTCCGCCACCTAACAACCCTCACCAACTGCCGTGAAGACTAGCAAGACGCCCAGTCAGCCCTCAGCCACCCCACCTGAAACATCCTCCCATGCCCGTAGCAACCCTCTCCAAACCCCTAAACCACAGCTGTCGAGCCCGCCTGAATCCGAGACCACCCCTACTGCTGCGTCCATATCGCTACCCCCCTGAAGCCCACGTCAGTTCGCTCTCCATCCTGTGAGCTCACTCTCGGACCAATAGCTTGCCACCCGAACCCCTATAACGACCCGTTGTTCCACTCGAAACCGCCGCCTGAATCTTGCTATCGAGCCTCGAATCTTTTGCAAAACCCACTTGCCGTGTCTCTACCCTGAATTACCTAGTAATTTCCCTTCTCCCCCCTTGTGTGTGTGAGTCGATATCATCTGTGGAGTGAGTTATTTATTTTATATACTTATAATTTCTTTATCTTTGTTTTGGCATACATTATGTTAGCTGTGTACGTTTAGAGTGTGTGAGTTTGTGTATTGTAAAGCATTTGTGTGTGGCGCGTGTTTTGTGTTCCTGCGTATACTTTGCAGTATATATGTATATGTTTTATATGTTTTGTGTATAAAGATTTTGTGTTGGTGTGCATATATATATATATGTGTGTTATATATATGGAGTGTGTGCGTGTTTAGCGTTGTCGTTTTATTTATAAAATATATATACAATTTTGAATGTGTATTTATAATTAATAATATATATATATTTGATGTACGTCGAAATTTAAAAAGATGTTACAATTTTTTCGAATGTACAAGTATATAGAATATTTATATATATAATTTGTTTTTTTATCGTGTTTATTTTGAATTAAGTTGGGTGTTGAGTTCGAAATCGTCCCTTAAAACCCAATAGGCATATCGAAAACTCCATAACCTCTTCGTATAAAATAAAATATTGAGTGATCATCGAGTTGAATCTATTCAAAACCGTGCTTGGAAATCGTCGCTTCATTCAGTGTCAAGTCGTCTTATGTATCTAATTCTGTGCCACAAAATGTGAGTTTATCTCACACCTGACTTACTTTTTTCATGGATGTTAGATCAATAATGAATTGTTACATGAAATGTATAGGGTTGTTGTTAGAAATTGTTTGATTTGAGATATATATATATGCACATTTCATATGCGACATGATATATTCATATGACATGTAGTTGCATTGATGATATATATGTTGTGATTGTTGTTTGTGATTGTTGATACCCCTAGTTTAGGAAAAATCACTAAAGGTTGAAATGATACATACCCGAACGGACATTAGAATAGGGAAAAATCGTTATGCGTTGAAATGATAGACCTGAACGATTTTTACTGAATTTGGGATCGCGGGTGGAAATGATAGACCCATAGAAATTTTATAAACCGCAGGTTGAAATGACAAATATCCGTATCACTTGACCATAGGGTAGAAAACTATATACGGACACCGTTGGTCGTATTTTCGAAGTATTTTGATTTTTGGAATTTGATTTTAAAATAATAACTTAAGATTTTATATTTTTATATATTTATATCGTAAATATTTTAAACTTAAATTTTTATAATTTCGAACTATATGTTTAAAATGATTTTATAAGTAAATATAGATTTAATGCTTATTTACGTTTTACTTATAATTTATTTATTTTAAACTATATAATTTAATTATGTAAGTATTTTTAACTTTTATATTATTATTATTAATTATTTTAAACTTATTTTCTACATTATTTTAATCTTATATATGTTTATAAATCTATATTCTAATTAATTTTAGAATTTATTTTATGAACTTATATATACATATATATATCAAAATTTATTTATTTATATATATTTTTAAACTTTAATAATAAACTCTAGATGGATAAGTTTGATTTTGCGTTTTTAAATTCGAAGTTTAAAGATGTAAATAAATATAACAATATTTGAATAACAAATGAACTCATATTAAGTTATCGATTCGAATTGATACGAACTTTTGTAGAGATGAATTTGAATTAAGTAAAAATGAAATGAATTTGAACTCGAATTGGGTTGAACTTATAAGAGTTGAACTTGAATTGTGAATTTGTTTTGAAATTGAATTTCCAAATTTAAGGAATGAATTAGATTATAAATCAACTGAATACGAATTTGAATTTGGTTTTGAACTTTTATAAGAAACGATCTTGATTTGAGGTTAGTTTTGAATATAAAATTGACATAGAATGAATACGATAATTATTATGGAATTAGTTTTATGAATCATTTGGTTTGAATTTAACAAATGAGTAAAATCGAATTTATAAGTAACGATTTTGAATTGTACGACTTAAATTATAAGATGTGATACGATTTGGTTTATGAGTTTTGTTTTGAATTTTATAAACTAAATTTGAACTTAAGTATTGGAATTTCGAATCTACTCAATCAAATCTTATAAAGGAAAACCAAATTATATGAGCTATTTGAATTTATACAATATGATTTGTTCAGATGAAATCGTTAGTTTTGAAATGGATGGTATATACTGAATTTGTACCGAAATAGTGAAAATTTTGAATTGACTTAAGCGAATTCTTATCAAGGTAAAAAAAATTGAATCAATGGACTTGTTTGAACTCGGTTTTTTTTGACGAATATAAATCAAACCGAAATATTCTCGAAGTTAGATATTTTTTGTTTTGATTTAAATGATAACTTCGACCTTTAAGATATGTTTTTAATGTAAGTCGTTTGAATTGAAAGTCGTTATGTGAATATTTTCGAAATCAATGTGATTAAGCGATATAAATGAGTTATTTTCAAAATTGAATATATTCGAAGTTAGATATTTAATTTTGAATTCAAATTCGAATATGAGCTTTTGTGTAAATGATTTTATAAAGTGATTTACAAAATAATGGCCACGGTGTGAAAATTTTAACGTTTGGTTGTTAAAGACACCGGGATCAGCTATTGTCATACTCTCTGCCAATACCGAAAACCACTTTAACAACAGTGTACTCGGTGGAGTTCCAGAATGAAGGGGATGATTTGGTGAACGACTCCATTTATTTTATTTCATATTAATTATGAGACCCTGACTACCTTGAGTCAGCTTGATGTGGCTAAAACAGGAGCTATGCACGGACCAAGTGAGGTCATACCTCTTATCGAGCACACTTCTTCGATATTATTCTATTACTATTGAGATTCGATTTGGGCCATTTTGATTACGAGAGTGTGTGTCGAGGTGGGCAGTAGTAGCTACTATGCTTTACCACCAGTCTGGCTCTACAAATGGTGAATCCACCCTGGCATTCCTTGCGTGCCTTGTCACATGCCTTATACAATCCTACTACAACTTTGTTTTGTACCGTTTTATATGGAGTGCCCTCTGATCAACCTCCAGTTTGCGGAGGAATTGCGGTACCGTATATACTATGGGAATATATAAATGGTGTAAGGGTAATCATGGCAATCTCGCTTACGCTATTTTGATATTTTACTTTACTGATAGACACTATTGTATATAGCGTATTATACTATATAGTATTAGTTTGACGGATCCTTAGAGGATGGTGATCCCAAACATCCTCTAAGTTACTGATTGCGTTTCACCAAACGTTTCATTTGAGTTGATTTACTTCCATGAGAATGTTAGTACTGATCTGAGTTGTTATGTTTTGCTGTATTGATCCGGTTAGATCGAGTATTCCAGTTTCGAGATTTATCCTTGGAGTTGGAGCTTATATTGGATTTGCTCACCTGTATCTACTCTTTGATCAGTTGTTCCAGCGTCAGCTATTATTATTGTTTTGTTTCATACTATTATCATTTACTTGTGTATCAAAATTTATTATATTGGACTTCCGCTGTATTGATTTATGTAAACTCTGATGTATAATTTTATCTAGTAGCTTCATGAACTACTGTGATCTATGATTCTGTGATTTATTCTATTTATCTCAGAAACTAATAACAATCTGTTGTTTTAAACCGTCCGAGTTGACATGTTTTTTCAATTCGGCGCGGTTAAAATAGCGGGTCGTTACATGTTCTTTGAAGTTGTGCTTCTCCAGTTATGTTGCCTGCTTCTTCTCAACTCCACCTATCGTGTTGATTGTTGTTCTTCTTTGGAGCTTGGCTTGATGTATCCTGATGGCGCTCCTTTTTGTCTTTGTTATCCGCTTTGGTATGCACTGGGCTTGGACTGCTTTGTTATATCTCTGGTGCTGATCTTGGTTCTTCGGCTTGCGATTTTGAGACTCTATGGATATGTATTTGTTGCTAGCTTTATTGGTGGTTCAAAGTTATCATTGTTTGTAGTTGGAAGCGCTTCTTCTTTGTGTTTGTTTTCACTCGTGCTTCCTTTTGTTTTGGTGTGATGGTTTTCGTTTTGATTTGTTTTTTATTGGGTGTTTCGCATTGTGTGTGCGGGCACCCTCTTTGGCTAGCGGTCAAGCCTTGTTGGTCGTTACTTTGGTTATTATGTTATCTTTAATTTGAAAAAAAAAAATCAACATAAGTTTAAAGATAAGTTCAAAGCATGGCAGATTCAGAATGAATCTCCTAGAATAGCTTAGTTGCCTCCAGCATATCTCCATCATCCTTATATGCAAAAAGAGCTAAAACTTGAAACTTACTCATGAACTACTCAATAGGGCATCCAAGAGTTAAAAAAGGAAAAAAAAATTCAACAATGTGGCATGAATAACATGTGTTAACTCAAATAAACAGAAAACTAGTGAGACCATGCATCTTAACGAATTGGGTTTTCCCCTTACAACTATCTTTAATCAGATCGATTAATCAATCATCCATGTATGCATGCATGTCCTAACTATCTATCTCAAGAGTAACTCTGACTAACTATCTCAAGTTAATCCTGACTGGTCGTCTCATGAGTTATCCTGACTATCCATCTCACCCTAACTGTCTATCTCCCATAAGTAATATCTAATTAGCTGTCTACTCTTAATTATCTGTCTCGCTTTGAATGGTTGACACGAGCCTACAATATTTACCAAAATTTCTAAGTGGTTGTTAGAACAAAACTGGATGGTCTGTCCAAATCTAACACATTCCTTATGACCTGTCTCTCTTAGTTTTTCTAAGTTGACTAATAATCTAATAACACGATCCTATACCGGTCCCATCTGGTTATTTAATCTTCCGAGTCATTATTATTTTCTTCTCATCTATTCGATGTGAAATGATTATCATTTTAGTAGGATACTAGATTAAATGCTTTCTAAAATATTTTCTTGAAGACAGAGGCCTTTATAATTCAATCCCTTTGATTATTATCTTTTAAAACAAGGAAATTCGATATCCCTTTATTAAACAAAACATTTATACCAAATAAATGTATTTAAAACAATGTTGATGGTATTCCTAATCTTTGAAGTATACGTATTTCAAAATATATGGCATTGAAGCCAAATTCCATTCAAAACATGTATTTTCTCGAAGTCCTTCGAACCCTTTCAAAACTATTCAAAATGAAGGAAAATAAGTAACTAAATTGCTTTGGTTTGAAGCAATTTAAAACAGTTCAAAATAGAGGATTATAAGGATTTATAAGCATTATATGAAACCATTGGTTTTGAGTTTCTATAGCTTTGAAAATAAATATTAGGAATACTAGGCTTTAAGCTTATGGGGATTTAAAGCGATTTAAAATACTAAAGGGTGCTTCAGATAGAAAACAAGAGCTTCAAGCCAGAAAATACTGAGCTTTCAAAACAATTGACACAGTTCACTTAAATACTTTGAAACCAAATTAAAACATTTCGAAGCAATTGCTTCGAAGAAAATATAATGAGGAAGTTGGATATCTTCAAAAATGTAAGAAAAGTGGGTTCTCTTACAAAGCAACGAATCCAAGGACTTTAAAGCACTTTGTCACATCTTTCCAACTTCGAAGCACTACATGCTAAGTTACTTAGCATCATGCACTTCGTCGCAGGTTAAACAACGAAGCAACACTGTTTAAATTCATTAAATCATAGAAAATCTCTCTTTCAAATGGTGGAACCATAAATAGCTTGAAAACTATAAATTTTATGTTTTGTCAAATACTTTTCTCTGATGCCTTAATATTTGGAATATCCTCATTGATTTAAAAAAATCAGAATTATGTTATATATTTGAAAACTTGAGAAAATAAAATATTGCTAACCCTATAATTTCAAAACAATTATTTATTTATTCTTTAATTTAAATCCTTAAGCTTTTCTTGCTTTATAAATTCATATTAAATCATAATTCCATGGGAAAACCCCCAGAAATCATAATAAATTTCTTCTCGAGTATATTTCAACTTACATAATCTCCATAAGCAAAACATATTACTTAATTCCTTTAAATGATTAAAACCAAATTAAATGAATTTCTTAACTTAAAAAATTCATAAAATATTCATACTTGTTTAGAAAATTCTAGAAATTAAAATTCATCTCTATAATATTATTACTCGCCTTATCCTAGAACCTCAAGACATTTGGGTGTCAAATGATATGGTTTCAATGCAAATCCTACATGAAAATGCAACTTACCGTCAACAAACATATAAGTATAAACATGTAATCGTGGCACAATGAAACATACGGACACGAAGAATTTGAATATAGAATTGGATTTTAAAAACATAAGCAAATAAGAGAGTGAATATTATTATTCACTTTGAATGGACTACGAAGAACTTAAGATTTGGTTGCCTCTGATTTCCTAAATTTGATTCCCTCTTTAGCTTATATTTTACCTTCACATTCCTAAGTAATGGCTGGCCTTAGAGTCTTCCAATTTTGCAAATGAAAGTATGCGAAAAGAGGTGTGAAAGCTTAAGGTACAGGAAATGTCTTTTTTCCTATTAGCCCCTCTCATATTTCTCCTTCTTACTTAACAAATCTGATTGAGCTAATTAATTTTTTAACTATGGCTCAGCTTATTAGTTAACCAAATCTCATAGTTACATTATTTTATTTTATTTATTTATCTAAATATTATAGTATTGTTAGGTAACATTAGGTATGTTACATATTTATTAATATCTCACATATCTATATTTCAGGGTTTGAGGATGTTTTCTATATATGTGATATTCACTCATTATTGTTGTTTCTATGACTTCTATTTTGATATATTTTTATATGGGTATGACATCTTGTTATCTCATATGGATCTGAGTTATTTGTGTGATGTGATGTTTCGATAACTATTTATGGCACTATATATAATCAAGATACACACATGGATTGACATGCCGTTTGATAGCTTAATGATATGATTATCTATGGTAGAGTTATAGTCTTACTACAACATGTTATATTGTGCTATCCTGTAGCAAAATCTTGATTAGGCGTAGTCTAAACAGTGTGTTACTTGTGTCACACTCAACATCTGTTTGAGACACTATAGATACATGGACAATATGAATAACATTCTTTATATTGGGCCTAAAGGAGTTATGAACATGGATAGTTAAACTATAAATGACATTGATTCCCTACATTAATTTGAGACAAATCTGTGTATTAATTTTACATCACATTATATTGAGATATTTCACATCTAAAATATGTTGAAGTCTGTCAAAGGATGCTTTAAGATACGGATAATGTCATATCTGTATCCAAAATTATTTTTGGATATCGGATATCTGTATCCATTTAATTTTCGGATATCGGATATCTGTATCCGCTTAATTTTCTGATACGGATGGGTATCAGATATTTATCCGCTTCGCCAGTAATTAATAAATTTAAGAGTATAAATAAAAAAAATTGGATCAACGTAAAATAATATTTACACTAATGTTTATAAAAAAACTAGGAAATAAATAAATGTGATGATGAAACATTGTTTTATACTAATATCCATAAGCATATCCAAAAATATTCCAAAATTAAACACTAAAACTACCATTTCACTAAAAATAAACAAAAATTTGTATCACAATAACATCCAATAGTTACAAAATAATTATTAATTCTATTTTTCTGTTTTGAGTTATATATATACATATTACATCAATTAGTCGGACGGATATTTTTCGGATACGTACGGATACCACTACAAACATATCCGTATCTGCTTTTCCGATAATGCCGGATAATAGATATTTTCATATTTTCGGATATGGATTCGGACAGATATCGGATTTTTTGGGTACGCCAATGACACTATTGTATTATGTATTACATGTAATCGCGATGATTTTAACTCTGTGTTCTCTGTTATTCACTTTATATTATGTATTGTTCTACCCTAGAGGCATACTTGTTTATTGCTTTTTACTGATATTGTGTAATGTGAGTTATATATTTGATATTTTAATACATACCAATGTTATTCCAAGTGAATATTCACATGTGCCTAACTTATTGCTTCGTTCTCCATACTATCTAACAATATTAATCTATACTACTCTTGTATGGTATGAGTATAGAAGTGAAGTATTACATGTTTACTTGGAAAGCAATTTAAAATGATCTTTCTAAAGCAATCACATACAAATGTTGAAATTTCATTGGAACTCGTATCACAGATGTGTGTGCTTCGATTAAGCCAAGATATCTTTGTAAAAATATCTATTTTTTTCTCTTAATTGATGAGTGTATTTTCTAAAGGAGAAATCATAGGTTACTCAAAACATCAGTAACTTCGAGGAAAGTTCCCTTATTATTGAAGCCATGAGATTTGATCATAGAGGAGAGTTCACATCAAAAAAATCCATAATTATTATGACGCTAATGGAATTTGATGACGGTTAGTAGCGAAATAGGATAGTAGATTATCTTTGCAAGGAGCATACTAATAAGTAAGATGCTATCAAAGGATATCTAGGTGGAACAGTTGCACGAGTGGTTTGCTTGTCAAACCAATCTTAAGCAAGAAGTGTGTGACAAAAACACCACAGGAAGATTAAGTGGAAATAAGCTATCCATTTCACATCTAAGAATCGTTGGAAGCATAGCTTACGTACACGTGTCGGATGAGAAGCAAAGGAAATTAGGTGATAAAAGTTAGAACTACTTATTCATTTGTTATGACACCAGCTCTTAAAGCCACAAGCTCTATAATCGCAATAATGGTAAGAAAATCATTAGTCAAGATGTCGTGTAAGATGAAGAAGGAAAATCGGATTGGAAATCACGTAACAAAGACTACAACTTCTTTTCATAATTTTAAGAAGATGACATGTGACAACCAAGGATGGAGAAACTTAAGAGAGCAGTCTACTTCCCTATCAACTTCACCATTGAAAATTGTTAAGGGACAAATTTCAAGTGAAAGGGGCTAGCACTTTATAAGCCTTTATGAAAGTTATGATGTATTGAAAAATCAAGATAATCTTACTTTATTTTGTTTAGTTGCGGATTGTGAGCCCATGAACTTCCAAAAATCTTAGCAAAAGAAGGGTTGGAGAAATACCTTGGATGAAGAGATAATAGCAATCAAGAAGAATGACACATGGGGGATAACTTCACTTCCATAAAGGCACAAGGAAATCTATGTGAAGTAGGTATATGACAGAAAGAACAACGCCAAAGAAGAAATTGAAAGGCATCAGATGAGATAGATGGCAAATGGCTACCGTCAAAGAGCCAACGCTAACTATGATAAGGTATTCGCTCCAATCACTCGACCATGAATAGATGGACTAATGATTTCACTGGCAGCTCATATGAAATGGAAGGTACATTAATAATATGTGAAATCTACCATTTTAAATGGAGCTCTTGAGAGCAAAGCATCTACAAGGATATGAAATTATAGTAGTAAAAGACATGGTCAAAGCTAAGGAAGGCACTTTATTGGTTGAAACAATCCCCAAGAGTTTGAAATGCTCGAATTGATAAGTACTTCTAAGAGAGAAACTTTATCAAATGTCCATATAAGCATGAAATCTATATCAAAATCCAAATGGTGAAACATCGATTGCACGTTTGTATGTAGATGACTTGACCTTCACATGTAGAAATCCAAGTATATTTAAGTAAGAAAGAGAAGATAAAGGATATTAGATGAATGATATTAGTTTCATGTCTAACTACCTCTACGTGAACTAAAGAAAGAAGATGAAGGCATCCTAATCACTCAAAAAGGTTATAGTAAAGAAGTTCAAGATGAAAGACCTTCACCAGATGTCCACACTAATAGAATGTGGAATCAATTTATTAGACAATAAAAAGAAGAAAAATGGACCTAACACATTATAACAACTTAGTTGGAAGCTTACGATATTTAATGTACGCTAGACTCACCAGCTTATATATGGTAGAAGTTGTCAAACAATACATGGAGAATCGAGAAACAACTCATTTGAAGGCAACAAAGAGGATTCTTCACTATTTCAAAGGGATAACAAGCTTTAGCTTTGACCACTTTGTTTTTAGTAATTGAAAGCTTGTCGGATATAGAATAATGATTAGATTGGAGATATGGATGGCTGGAAGAGCACAAGTGACTTTATGTTCTAAATGGGAGGGAATCCTTCACATGCTCGAAGAAGCGGTCGACTGTCACCCATTCCACTTGTGAAAAAGTACATAATTGCTACTTTATATGCTTACCAAGTAATCATGGTTACGAAACGATTAAAGGCCTAGAATTTACCATAAGAGTAACTGATCAAAGTTTTCATGAATAATAAGCCAACAATTGCTCTGGCCAATAATCCAATCTTCCATGATCGAAGTATATTGATACATATGATCCCTATATATTAGAGAGTGTATCGCTTGAAAGGATGGGCAACTAGAATACATGAAGATGCATTGTCAAGTAGCTGTTACCATTACAAATCCTCTAAAGCGTAAATATTTGGCCAAGTTAAGGAGTTTTCTTAGAGTAGAAAAATCAAATTTAGGGAAGGATGTTGATACATTAACTTGACTTTAGATCTTTGTTTTTGGTCTTAATTATTTTATTTAATAAACTCAAATCAAAGGAATACACTCTGGAGAAGTCTTAGTTAAAATGCTCATTATAGATAAGGCTTAAAATTGTTTAGAATCAAAGATATGTTTAGTAACATAGAAAAAATTCTAAAATTTAATAACAGCCTCAAGATTAAAGTTGTACTGACAAATTCCAAGACATTATTTGGGTGATTCTATTAGTATAAATAAAGGTGAAGTCTTTGCAATTGTACAAGGCAAAAAAACGAAAAAAACCGATAACAAAAGTTCTCCATCATATATTCTAACCATTTTCTCCAAAAATATTCAATAGTTGTGAGAATCTTATTAAAAAGTCTTACTGATCAAATAGATTTTATGATATGAAGTTCCTACTGTTTCTATAAAAAATAGATTTTGTATGGTATGTACATCGGACTAAACATCCAAGATATTCTCATTCATTTAATTATTCATGTTGATATATTCGTTTGGACATATTTTTAGTTCAAACGCATGCATGATTACTGAAATTTCTTATATTGTCATAGTCTTGTTGAACTTAGTTTTTTATTTTCTTAAAAATTGTTCACTTTATTACGAATACCAATCATATACTTTGTTTATATGCCTCGTCAAAACCTTGCGTCCTCCCTAACCTAGATAGGTGCGACAACAAGGAAAAATAGTACATATAAACTTCATATATTCACAGTACAAAATGTCAAACAATACCACTATAAACTGCCTTACAACATTAACGATAGAAAGTAAAACAATATAAAAATATAACAAGCCTCAAACTCCAAAGTAACAATACACATCATCCTTTTCATCCTGTATCCTTAAGTTCGATACCCCACCTGTGCAAAAACTCTTCATTGTGTACAGATCTGGAAGATGTACTACCATTTCCATTGACTAGATAACATACCTCCTTCTCTATTATCCTCAATTTCACCTCTTTTGAAATATATATTTATGACTGAATTGCCATGCATTCCTTTCAAGCCATATGTGATAAACTACCGAAGTCAAAGCAGCACATCCAATGTCTCTTAACTGGTTCTTCTCCTTAAACAAATGCATAATTTGACAGGCTTCTTCTTATAATGATCCAGCGGCATTCGAAAGCATACCAACTTTCTCTTTTATAGCACACCATATGAAATTTGAGTATACACATCTAAAGAAAAGATGTCTCACTGATTCTTCACTCTATCCACACAATACACAACTGCTTTCTTCAATAACACCATCTCTCACCAATCTATCCTTCATACTCAGTCTATCCATAACAGCAAGATAACCGATGAACGACATTCTTTTAGAATTTTTCATATGCCATATCACGTTAAAAAATTCACGTACATGTTTAATCTCTCTTGCTTGCTCCCGTGCACTATGAAAATTACAGATTCCTCCTTCATCCCATACATAATAATCATGACATGCATTTTGATCGACTTCTACTCTATCTACTTGCTGGTGGACTTCTCTCGTCCCTACGTGCAAATTACTACATAGCTTTCCTTCTCTAACAATTGCGGATACCATCTCACATTGCCGGCCAAGGGTTTGAACACAAGAAACACCAATTAAGTCTACTAGGAACCAACTATTTGTCCACGGCTCGTACACAAAAAAAGTAAATGAGCCATCTACTATTGCTTTATTTACACGCTATTTTCCATTCGATCTCAACCTAAGGATTGCCTTCCAGGTACAAGATGCATTGTTGTCAATGCTCATGTGCCAAAACATTTTGCCTCGACAATACTTCATCGCTCCAAAGTGATGAATCAGAGAGGAATTTCCATAATAATTTCATGCATGCTGCTTTTTTGAGATCTCTGAATGATTTAAGACCAATTCCACCTTCCTTTTTTGGAGAACACAAGGTCTCCCATTTAACTTTGTGCTTACTATACAAAGTGGTTCCCCAATATAACTAGCTATCATTGAAAGTGCAATGTTCGTCCACAATTCCATATCTAAATCATACAGCTTAACCCAGATCTGAACATAATCTACCTTGAAATTACAAAAATCATAACCAGTGTAATAATTATCGATCATCAACAAGTTACCAAAATATGAATAAGTCGACGATTTTAAAACAGACGAAAAATCTACTGTGTCTTCAAATTGAACGGCAAAATGGAAACCAACAACTATACGTACTACAAAATTACCCCTCGGCTTCCATACTTTTTTAATGTACTCTTTCAATTTCGTAACAGATAGCCTAAATTCAATAGGATGCAAAGCGATAGTGTCGTGCCATACTTTTACTAATGAATTGAAAATGCCCTCCGGTATGAAAATACGACCAGCTGATGGTTTCACAAACTTGAGCTTGTTTGAATCTGGATCTGGAGGTGGAATCAATTTGTTGTTTGATGATTTAACAGCTGAATTAGAAGAAACGCGTTCTAAATTTGAAGAAGAAGAGGCTTTAGGCGGGAAATCAGAAGATTTCCTTGCGTCCGCCATTTTTATGTGAAAATCATGTGAAAAAAGTAAACTTGAACTTATATATACACACACACACACATACATACATAGATACATACATATATACATATGTGACATGCTTTATGGCACCCTTATTTCCAAGCACCCCAGTTGCCCTTCAATTTAGGCCACTTATTTATAATAAGTTAATGAAAAGAGAGAGAAGCGAGAATGTGTGACGGAAATTAGAGGGGCTATAGGAGTGCTTCACTCTGCACTATTTAGGGGTGCTCTTAATCCTAAATATATGAGATAGAATCATAAGCACCCTAAACCCCATTAACCTCCTGATTTCCACCATCCATTTCCTTTTCTCTCCATGTCCACTGTCTCTCCTCTCGCTAAATTATTTGAATATAAATGAGTGGTTGAAACTAGGAGGCTAATGGAGTGTTGTACTGTTTGGGGTTCTCTTGAACGCTGCGTATATACACTACAACAAAATCACCACATTACAACGGTGTAAAACAGTTATAAAAAACTTTTTACAATGGTAACTACACCGTCATATATTAAGAAGTTATAATAGACTAAAATATTTTAACTTTTTTGCACCGTTGTAGTAATACCTACAACAACTATTATGCACCGATGTAGTAATACCTACTACAACTGCTATGCACCGTTATGACTACGTAATTTTTACAAATATGTTTGTTTGTTGTAATACACTTTGCTACAACTATAATTGAATTCATTTTGCAACTGCAAGAAGAGTTGGATAATCAGAAAACAAAATGATATAAATTCAAAGCATCGGTTCCATTGATAGAAAAATGTTACAACTTTATATTTAAAATACAGAACTAATGAAACATACATCATTGCAGTGATATATATATATATATATATATATATATACATACATATATCAATTCCTCATTACAAACGATGATCACAAAAACTAACATCCGCTCGAAAGACATCTACTCATCCTGATTTACAACAAGAAGTAACCTGAAATAAATTAGTGAACTTATAAGATGATTGTTTGACACATTCCTGTGGAATAGAAAAGCACAAATTTATTATAAATTACTGCAAGTGCATAGGTGTGTAGTATGCATGTCGAACACGGCGAGGAAAATTAAAATCTGTTATTTATATAATCTCGTGGGCGAGTTAGATGGAATTTGGAGGATTTGATTAAAATAAATAAAATTTGAAATTGCAATTTGGTTCAGAACAAATCTAACTAAACCAATGACCAAATCACAATTGTCAATTGAAATAGAAAGAATTAGTAAACGACTATTGAATTTACTAAAGATTCGAATGTAATCAAATCTATATTATTCAATATTACCTAGGAAAGCAGAAAAATGCAGAAACTGAAATTGCAAATTAGAAATAACAAACAGAAAGTAAAATAGGGATACCGCTGAAACAAATCAAACGGTCAATCAATAATGAAAATTAAAATTGCGAAGACAACTTGTGCTCTAGAAAATCTAATTGTATAGAAGGCACAAGTTGCTTGAAAATAAAAAATGTAGAAAAATAAAGGAACAGAAAATAAAAACTAGGATTACCGTTGAATCTAATCAGACGGTCAATCACTAATGAGAAAAGTTCATTGCAATAGTTAATTGTGCTCTACCAAATCAAATTGAATAGACAACACAAAATTACTAGACCCAAGAGGAGTATAGAAAAGAAAAGAAAGAACTCTCAATTCCTAGATAAAGTTTTGCAATGAGAATACATGAGTATTTATAGGATAGACTAGCCAATCTAAACCTTAATACAATCACAACTGGGCCTTAGTTAAATCTGGTAAGTTTTGGCCTTTGGTAAGTTTTGGCCTTTCCTCTTTTCTTCTTACTTCCTTGATTTATGATATACATATTCTTTCTACCAATTATTATCATGTCCAAAAAGCAATTTGATGTGAGATCTTCATCTACAAGTCTTTATTCATATCTGCACAACAATTTGATCTTTATTTTCTGTTTTTCTGACTTCATGTGGCTTAGTTGGCATATATGTTAAAGTGACAATACAACACCCAAGTAATATTTATTTATACACAAAAGATAAAATATAAGAGCATAAAATAAACACTTTTACATGTTAATCTAATATCCCCACACTTATATTTTACTCGTCCTCGAGTAAAATAAAAAAATAAAAAACTAAACTAGGTAGGTCACACTTTCATAGGAAACAATTGCATTGAGAGTATGCAACAAGCTGCTAAACCTCTAGGTGTCCCTAGTAGGACGAGTGATGTCTCGTGAGGGTTTTCAGTGGATACTACCCATAAAATCCAAACGCAATATGTTTTGGTTTTAATGCAACCGACATATGCAAACGAAAACATGACTTGTTTCAGAGAAGTTGGAACATAGCAATCTATGGTTCAAAATCAATCTATAGAAATTTTTGGTTCCTCAACTCGTCACAAATTTTCAACATAATTCAAGTTTTCAAACGTTAAATTCTAGTTTGGCCAGTTGGTTCGGTTGATAATATAGTGCAGCCATGAAATAATTTCTTAGTTTGCTTGTCACAGTTTGCAAAGGGGTATTCTTATTTTCGTGTGTCTGACTAGTCAAATCAATAAGATCAAGAAATATTTGGGCATCATTAGTTATTCTCTATCTTCATAAAAATTAAAATTTATGATTAATTACACACATCTAACTTAAAAGACCAGCATACACCACCCATGCACTGCCTCGGGGACTGACGTGAGAGTTTGGGATAGAGCTTGGTGGATTCTGCATATCGACGTTGACTGTGTCAACAAGATGTTGGTAATCCTTAGGTGTCCAACTCATAAAATGAGACCAAGGTATACCACCCATGCACTGCCTTGTGGGCTGATGTGAGAGTTGGGAAAGAGCTTGGCGGGTTTGCACACTAACGCTAGATTTACAAGCAATGTTAGATACCCTTGGAATACCATTATTATTGAATATAAAAAGAAGACAGAGTTATGCAATTACAGCTAAACACAACTTAGTTTTAAAAACTCGAAAATCCAATACATGTACTTTAAGTGTTCCACTTATTAAACAAGGACTACAATTTAGAATAGACTTCATGGTCATCACCTAAAAATCTTCCTATGTACCGGTTACACTATTATCGCTCGTAATTCAACTTTTCATCATATTTCTTATTCGATCTTAGTTGAGAGAAAAATTGCTATAAACTGACCAAAAAATATGTTAACTTGCTTCGTTATACCAATTTAAAATGAGTCGTATTTCAAAAAAAAAAAAAAAAAATTGGCATGTTACTATGGTCTAAAATGCATGATGGTCCTATCTAAATGATGAAAATGAAAAGAAAAAAAAAAAAATTTTAAAAAAAATATTGCAATGCAGACTCCCCCCACACTTGGTCAAAACAATGTCCACACTGTAAACACGTTTCCAAAATTTGAAAGATAGTACCCAAAGGTGAATGAAATGCAAAATGATTTGTAAAATGAAATGCAATTTAATAACTATATGCGAATGCCAATCATATGCAAAATGAGATCTACGAAGATGGTGAATGTTTTGTGAAAAATCATGTTTCTTTTTCCTCCCACACTTGCCTCTATCGAAAATGATGCGTGATGACTTCCTATCTGATTTTTGAAGCATAACAGGCATGTCAATGAATTCATAAATCAAAATCATTCCTATGAGAAGTTTATCGTGACAATGATTCATGCCATGTAGAAAAAAATTACAGTAATCCCATACATTTGAGCGTTTAACCATAATTTCTTTTGTTGATACAGAATTAAGATTATCTTCGAGGCTTACTCCCAATTCATCATTTAAAAATTTAAGCTCGTCCGCAAATAGCACTTCAAAAGACATAGAGGATACGTCAATTGAGATAGGAGAATTACAGTGGCTTTTGTTCATTTCGAAAGAAACTTAGAAGTGGCTTCCATCTTAAAAATAGTATAAAATACTCAGTTGTGTTATATGAGTTGACAATCTCAATTAGAAAGGGGAAGATGGTCTTATGGTCGTTCATGTATAGTATAAATACTAAGGGATACAACCAATGATTTATGGGTAGTATGCAGCCTCCTTTGTTAATTGTTCAATAAATCTAACCACTATATATTCGTAATCCAATTATAATAAATAGTCGAGTTCACAAAAAAAAAAACGCCTTTCCAATTAGAACTATTTTTTTCATGAGCTCGCATTTTGTTCTTAAAGCCAACGTTCAATTGAATTTAGTTATGGAAATTTCAGCCAACCACAACAAGCAGACAATAATAACTGCAGAAATTAAAAAATTGTACAAGCAAGCTGCCACCCCTGCAGAATTTTTTTACAAGCAATTTCTATATTATGTTTTTGCAGCAAAGCACCTGTAGGGTTTAAAAAAAATTCTACAGTGGAGTATGGATGTCCATTCAAAATAGTTAAGCAGCTTCAGCAATTAAAATATCACTGCCTGCAAATCGCTTGACTGTTGAATTGCCTGTTTGATTGCTTGAACACTATATTTTCTTTGGTTTTCGAATTTGGCCTTTTTTAAAAGAAAAAGAAACAAAACGCTAAAAAAATCAAAACAAAAATCTTGACGCAACAGGTTGAACAATTTGAATCATTGACTCACAAAACAAAACAAACCACGACAACTAAATTTGGAGTCTGCCGTACAAAGAAAAGGGATTTTCAAATAAAGAAGTCACAAATAAAAACAACTAAATGGACAACCCAGGGAAGCTTAAAAAATCTTTTATTCTCACTGACCACAAACAAACGAAAAGATAAAACACACATCACTTCGAAAGCACAAAGAATCTAGCCCCAAAACAAACTCTCACCCCTTTATAAACTCAAGCCATCATTTTTTTTCTTCAAATCAAACAATTACCAACATAGCTAAATGAACAACCAGAGAAATAACTACTCTCTTTTATTCTTAGAAACCAAACCAAAAAAAATTCATGCCCCCTTTTTATAAGGAAACAAATCATGCCTTGAAGTTAAAACGAACTACCCAAAAACTAAAACAAAGTCTATAAAACTCTTCCACGCACGCACCTAGAAACAAAAATTGATATTGTTTCTTTTCATCCTCGTTTTGGAGATTCTAATCGGGTTTCGAATTCTCTAATTGTATTTCAATTTGGTGGGTCTGTGTATGCGATTTTTGGTGAGAGTTTGAACTTGTCGTGGTGTTCGGGTATTGACCGTGAAGGGGATGAACTGGTAGAAAGGATGTTTGGAAAGAGGTGGAAAAGGTTGTCGAGAGGCAGCATAATTGTGCAATGTCGTCGGAGCAGAGAATTGTTGGAGATGAAGGATGGACGGGGGTAGTTGTGAAGAGAAAAGAATATAGGAAAAGGTAATTTGTATTTTTCTTTGTATTTTTTTTTTTGGAACTTGTAAAAGAGGAAAAAATAGTAAAGGAAACAAATGTAGAAATAATTAGAAAGAAAATAAAGAAATGAAAGAAATAGGAAAGTCATGCATGTTTTTATTTTTTATTTTTTTCCTCATGTTTTAGAGATTGTGATATCAACAAGTAATATACTAAATCAACAAATCAAGATACTTTTTTTAGTTAAAAACAACAAAAATAAAAACTAACACGAATCAGAAATTAAATAAATAATAAAGATTAATTATTTCCTCCCCGGCAATGACGCCAAAAACTTGTTTGACACTTTCCTATGGAATAGAAAAGCGCAAATTTATTATAAATTACTGCAGGCACACAAGTGTGTAGTATGCAGATCGAATACAAGAAGGAAAATTAAAATTTACTATTTATATAATCAGGTGTGCGAGTTAGAGTCTTAGACTGAATTTGGAGGATTTGATTGAAATAAATAAAAATTGAAATTGCAATTTGGTTCAGAACAAATCTAATTGAACCGACGACCAAATCACAATTATCAATTGAAACAGAAAGAACAAGTAAACTACTATTCAATTTACTACAGATTTGAATCTATAATCTATATTAAATTCAATACTACCTAGGAAAGCAGAAAAATGCAGAAACTAAAATTGCATATTTGAAATAACAAACAGAAAGTAAAATATGGATTACCGTTGAAACTAATCAAGTGGTAAATCACTAATGAAAATTAAAATTGCAAAGACAACTAGTGCTCTACCAAATCTAATTCTATAGACGGCACAAATTGCTTGAAAATAATAAATGCAGAAAAATGAAGGAACAGAAAATAAAAATTAGGATTACCGTTGATTCTAATCAGACGGTCATAGTGAGAAAAGTAAATTGCAATAGTTGATTGTGCTCTACAAAATCTAATTGAATAAACAACACAAATTTACTAGACCCAAGAGGAGTATAGAAAAGAAAAAAAGAATTCTCAGTTCCTGGATAAAGTTTTGTAATGAGAATACATGGATATTTGTAGGATAAATTAGCCAACCTAAACCCTAATACAAACACAACTGGACCTTAATTAAATCTGGTAAGTTTTGGCCTTTCCTCTTTTCTTCTTGCTTTTTTGACAAGTCTTCCCTGATTTATGATATGCATATTCTTTCTACCAATTATTCTCTTGTCCAAAAAGCAATTTGATGTGAGATCTTCATCTGCAAGTTTTCATGTATATCTTCATAGCAATTTGATCTCTATTTTCTATTTTTCTGATTGCATGTGGCTTAGCTGGCATATCTGTAAAAGTGACAATATAATACCCAAGTAATATTTATTTATACACAAAATATAAAATATAAAGCGTAAAATAAACGCTTTTACATGTTAATAAATGATTTCCAAAGATCATAATTTCCAAGCATAATTTTAATTTAGCACATTGGTAAACTTAAAAGCAAACATAATTTTCTTACCTCTGCATCACCATCTAACACAAACTTCACCATGCTCAAGTGATGATATACTAATTAACAAGAGAAAAGTGCTCAATCTGAGCTAACTAACAAACTTCCATTCTTACAAATTTATACTAGTTAGTGCAAGAATTAGTTGAACCCGACATATATATATATATATATATATATATATATATATATATATATATATATATATATATATATATATATATATATATATATATATTGCCCCCTGCGTTTATTTCACGGTTTACTGTCACTACTTTAAAAAATTAACATTAGAACATCACATTTTATTTGGATCCCAACCAAAAATGAAAAAATTATATTCAGATAGTAGTCGATTTCACAAAAAAAATAAATAGAAAGAGGGATCGAAGAAACTAACCGGCCAGCAATCGGTTGCCATTCTATAAACAATGTCGGGTAAAAGACGCAAATTCAAAACTAAATCAAATGGACAGCCGACACCACTTCAACCATCGACGATGAATCCGAATCACATCATATCTCAATGCTCACGTTCAGAATAATACCAGTCTGCACATGCTAGCTCTTTCTCTTTGGCTTGGATTAAATTGAGCAACCATGTCCATATTTCATCCAGCCCAGTAGCTTTCAAGTGTGCTCCATATCTCACCATCAGGTTGATGACATCTTTATCCATACTTAACGTATCCTACAAGGGAATCGACATGTGCAAAATAGGAAGTGGAGACCGAAGCTAGAAGACGACATCAATAGATGAGCGAAATAGGCACCGACTGTAAATACCGTTATAATGAAGTAAGGCAATATGACGAATTATTTGTAGTAATCCCTGGGAAGTTTATGTCATCAATCTAATATTGCTGCAAAATGAAATACACTTGTTTTGGATTTAACTACATCAAAGGCTTCATGTGACTAAGTCTTAAAACGCGATTGCCATCACCAAACGATTTTAACAGGAATATGTCAGCAAGAATCAACAAGAGTTCAAAAATTAATAATAACATTATTGAAATCAATATTTACCTAGGATATACCAATCCAACACAACCCCTATTTTTCTTTCTTGGATACACAAAGTACAGTCCGTATAGCATGAAACAAATTGTCCTTTTCAGCCAAATCTCTGTTGCATGTTTCCAAAAAGGGCGAGTAGACCCCGAATGGATATTTCAATGTCGATTTGAAATCAATAAGAGGTGCAAGCTTTGGTGATTTTGACTCCTTCGTGAATCTGACAGTTGAGGCTTTTCTAGACTACGCTAGAGGAGGAGATGAAGAACGCAAGCACATAAGTGAGGAAACTCTTCCCATCATTGTATAAGGCAGCCCAATGTCGTCGATCTTAAAGGAGTTTGACATCTTCCACGGTCTAGGTTCCTGTAGATTTACCAGATCGGTGGAGGTTGATTGCGAACAAGCAAAATCGGTCGTGGTCTTCGACTAGGATGGCCTCAGAGGCGGCGATTGAAATTGTTTTTAAAAACTAGGGTTCTATAGAGGTTGGAAATTTAATTGGTTTCAGACTTTGGGTTTTGATTTTAGTTGATAAAAAACTAGTACGATTTATGTTGGGAGAAATAATATTGAAAAATGAGGAGAGAAAAAATACTTGGAACCAAAAAACTTCAGATCAACTGCAAAATTTTCGTGTTGAAATCAGTTTCATTTATTACAATCAGCGAAGACGAGGAGTTGCTGAAAATCAGCATCTCTTGCAACTTCCATAATAAAATAGTTGTTGGAAGTAAGTTTATTACAACTTTTTATAAAAAAGGTTGTAAAAAAACTTTATAACAACTGTTGTTTTGTGATAGCTGTAAAAATACACTTGTAATATGGTCTTTTGCTGTAGTGATATATATGCGTGTGTGTGTATATAGTGACTATGGGGACACAGAATAAGATACACAAAACGTGAACCATTTGATTTGTTTGTCTTTAATGGAGGTGAAATTCATGGGAAGATCTAGTGGTTGAGATTTGTTGTATTTAATTTTGTGCCACCATTATGTGTTCAAATAGAGTTTTTTTTTTTTTTTTTTTTGAAAATTGGTATGCTTTTATTGACTAATAAAATAACGGCACATAAGACATGTTAGCATACTAAGCTGAACAACTTGAAACAAACATGCAATAATCATAAAATATAAAGAAGCAAGAAATACAAATAGAAGTAGATGCTAATTAAAATAAACTGAACCCATGGTGAGGTCACTTTCTCCAACATTGCAAGTGCTTCACTCTGTATTCTATTCCAAACCATGAGCTCCACGTTTTGTAAGCGGTTAAAATACATGTTCATAAATAACACGCTTCCTCCATGATTTTTGTTCATGAACCAATGTAGTATCCAACAATTCGACTGCTCCAAACACTCACGGAAGATATTCAGTTAGCACTTACAATAACCTCACAATGTCCAAGTAAACATGTGCTCATACCTGTTACTGATATTAAATTCTTTCTGTTGATGAAAATTTGCATACACAAGCGAGAACTCATCTCTGAACAATATCAAATACTACTTCAAAAATCATAAAAATCCGTACACTGATTTAGATAAACAGTTTGTAGAAACAACCTGAGACAGTGGTTTTAGTTCTACTATAATCTGATAATCTCCTTGCTGATAACGATTCAAAGTATTTGGGATCAAATTAGAAAGAATTGTCATAACTGGTTTAGGGATTAGACTATAGAAAAAAAAACAATTTATCAGAATCCGTTTCCTCCGATCTTTTCAAATCTGGAGACAACCACGGTGTCTTCCTCTTCATCCCCAGATATAGGCAATTGGTGAAAAGTAATTGACAATTAAATTTACCTACTTAAACTTCCAAAATTGCAACTTTCTTGATATAATGTGAAGCACAAAATCTTTGTGGCTTGGCATATAATTGAGAAGTGATAACGGATTTCACCATTTACAAAAAATATATTATCGCAAATCTGAAAATAGAAACCCACTTGATATCCCACTTTCCTTGATTTTTCGAAACTGGTTAGATCTGCCTCATTCGTCAAGTAACTCGCCTTAGATCTAACAATATTAAAATGATTCTGCCTTGATTCTCGAAGGAATATAGTTAGGATCGTAGTGGAGATTTAGAGGTCTGAGATAATAGGAACAAACAACGGTTTCAGGCTTGACATAGTTAGAGGTACGACTTTATCGTTAGTTTCAGATCGTCTATTTCTCTCCCCATGGGAGAGAAAGACAAGTCCAAATATATATATATATATATATATATATATATATATATCTATATATATATATATATTTGTTAGAGTTTATGCCCCAGAGGCAATCCATTTGATGAGTTTAATAACATTATTGATGTTATATTTCATATTTTATTTTGAATAAAAAATATATATTCTATTATGTTATATTTACTGCATAATATAAATATTAACATAATATAAGTCCTTAATTAGAAAAATAATACGGAATTATATAGTTCAAGTAAGTGACTTGAACATGAGAATATATAATATATTAAGTACAATAATTCTTAAACGTCCCTAGTCAAGTTTTTAATTTTTATAGAACAACAATAAAACATTAAGACTAGTATGTTGATTAGCTGATGATCACATCTCATTGATCATCAATATACATGATATTAATGTCAATACATAAATACGTATTTGAAAATAGCGTATTAGACTGACCCAACATGAGAAAACTACATGGAACATAATTAACAGTATCATAGGTTATTCTCATAGTGACAGTGATGTAATGGTCCTCTGACCAGAAATCGTTATAATTTTATTCGAGAATATTTGTGTTTTGATATCATCGAAAGTTACTTTTAACCAAGTAGACAATAAAGGTGATTATTGGATAGATCTCGAATCGAATGAAAATTATGAATGATCTAGATGAAATTTAACCCTACAATATTTATAGTGATATCCATGAGACTCTTAATTGAGTGAGACTATGAAATGCATGGTCGTGCTCAAATATTTCCTACATAGTGAGTATTTCCTCCATTACTGGTTCATATTTGTGGCATTCCATGAAACCCTCATACTAACAGTTGTATCATCTCTCATAACCCTTTGGCCTTTTTGTTAACTTGGATTCCTATGAAAGAGCTCAGCTAGATCACAGGCATGTTGTTTCTTATATTTCCTTGGATAAAGACATTTATATCTCATATATTATCTTCCAAAACTTTGACTTCAAGTTCAAGATTGATCGTTGGGAGCATTGTTGTAACAACTCGAATTTTTAACAAAAAACAATTAATTAACAAATTAATTAATTAAGGAATAAGTTGAGAAAATAAATATTAATCAGAAAACTTTTGAGAATTGGGAAACATGGGTTGCGCCAATGGGTCGGTTATGAAATTCTGGTTAAGATAGACACTTGTTTTGCTGATATCGAACTTAAAACGATGAAGTTATAACTATTTAAAGATTAAACTAAAACTTGAAAATTAAAAAGAATTAAAAATATACCTTAGAACAGGGATGACCCAGTCCTTATTGGGTCAACCACTATGTCGACCCAGGACCCAAGTGTGTCGACGCCTGTGTCAACCCACATAGAGGGTCGGTAGACCTAGGTCGTGGCCTAACAACGTTGTTTGCCAGGCATGATTTCGACCAATCAGATTGCGTTTTGGGGGTTTGCTTCCAGATCCTTCCTCTAAGCTAATGGCCTAAAATATGCACTTAAAATCCAACGAACCTGGACATCCTAACTCTATTATAAATAACCTCCAAAGCCTAACATAATCCTCACTACTCCATTTCTCTGCCACTCTCAAATAACCCTCTTCTCAAATAAAATTTTACTGGAGTATTAAGGCTTGGTTCTATGCGTATTTTTGGAATATATTCATAGATAGAGGGGTTCTATTGAGGCTTATTGGATTTTCTCAAATTTTAGGTGAGTATTTCTATGATTACGAGATTTTTTCTGAGTTGAGGTTAAAATTGATACAATAGTTGTAACATGGTTTCAGATCTGAATCTTCCTGTAGTTGTATACAGATCTAGTTTATTTGTGGTTTATTTATAGATCCAATTATCCCTAATTCTTTTCTCTATAAATAATTCTTTTAGATCTGATTTCTGTTCTTGTTCTTCTTTTTTGCCTATTTTAGTAAATCCATTACTGCAGTTTATTCTAGTTATTTATACCTTTGTTCTTGTTATAACATTTTATTGCCGTTATGTAATTAGCCCTATTTTTATTTCACATCTATTTCTGTCTATCTGAGCCTAGGTCAAGCAAGAGCCTAGGCATTTCATTTTTATTTCTGACGTTAAGTTTAGGCCTTTTTGAGCCTAAATCTTTCATTCTTTCTTATTTTGTGCAAATTGGGTAAAAACATGAGATGAGACAATAATAGCGCAATTGGATAGTAATAAGAAATATGTATAAAAAGGAATAATAGGGGCTTATTATAATAATTAAAATAGGTATGCAAGGGGGATGTTGAAATCTGATTACAAAGATGTAATCAACAAATGAACTGTAATATTAGGAAGATGATGAAGTTGGACAAGTATTGCAATCTACAGATGAGCTGTAACATGGAAGATAACGGAATTGAATAAAAAAGGGATAATTGGTCATGTTAGAACTAATTAAACATTTTAATTAGTATTGCGCTGTAAATTGGGGATAAAACTTAATACATAATTAGAAGGACATACAAACATATAAACTGAAATAAGGTAACTTAGTTTAACGCTAAGTAATGTGGGTATGGGTTGTATAAAAGGATAACATTAATCAAGAATATTTAATACAACCTAGGAATATAACACGAGGTTACATTGGGATTATTAATAAACTTAAGTGTGTTAAGATAAATCAAAGAAAATATTAATAAGCAAAGATAGTGTAGTCCGTTCCGGCAGCATGGGACCGACTGAGGAAGATAAGTGGCTCATAGTTTAGGCATGTTCCGGCAGCATGTGGTTGAATAGGGAAGATAAGAGGCCTAATAAAATAATGAAATCCTAGTTTAGGTCTGTTCTGGCAGCGTAGGGCTGATTGAGGAAGATAAGCGGCCTAAAAATAATAATGAGTTAGGGACCAAGTCTAGGGATGACTTGTGTCAATTGCATTTTTGGTTGGGAACCTATATCATTCAGTATCCTTTTGTTATCACGGAGCCTCACACTAGGTAGATTCTATGGCATGCTTTACTGAACTGGATAGTAAGCGATTCAAACGAGGTAGGCATGGGCGCGTTCTGGTGGAATGGTGATCATGCATTGTTCCGATTGGGGAAGATAAGTCGTTATAACGCCTGTGATTAACGGTTGTGTCTTTTTTAGTTGATGGGTTCGGGATTGATAACCCTGAATTACATAGCTGGTGCAGGTTATCACATTTTTGGTATAAGAGCCGATCAATGGATTGTATTGAGGAATTCCTTCCTAATTATTTATTTCGGTTCGAAGTTGTAGAAGTGCAAAACATTCAATCAATTTTAGTATTGTCATTATCATCATCGTTGTCTTTTGGATAAGAATAGTCAATCCTTTATGTCAATTCATATCAACAATTGTTCGCTTTTGCGTATGTACAGACACTTAACCTTTTATGATACTCGTATTACTATTTATCTATTTTCCTTAACTTAGCAGTCATGTTAGTAATCATAGCAGATCACCAGACTTTATGTCTGATCCATTCCTTTCTTCTTTCCTCTTTTCTTCCCTCCAGACTAACAGGGAGGAAGTGTATAGTTCAGATTTATTTGTTGATTCTACCGTGAAGGATGTTTACAGAAGATGGATTTCCTCCTATTTCCTTTCCAAGGTTTGGTTGTATATTTTTGACTATTTGGGGGATAATATTAATTGGTACTCTGATGTTGTTTTGACTGAGATTTTTAGACATGACATTTTGTAACTATTTGGTTAATTAAAATAAAGATGGTGTTTTGTCTTTTAAATAAAATTTTCTTCTTCTACTATAAATTTACTATTTTATGCCTTATGAAATCTTAGTCTATGTTATGTTTTATGTCTATATACCTATAATGCTCCACATTTCTTTAATGAAATCCACATACGGGTGACATTAAGGAATGTGGGGTATTACATTTGGTATCAAAGTCTAAGGTACAAGATCACTAAAAATTTATTTTGAAAGGAAGTATTTCCAAAGAAAACACATTTTTCAGAAACCAAAAGCTACTTTTGCAAATAAAAATATCCCCTAAAGTCAGTTACAACCTTTCTTTGACTCTTTCGAATTCTAATTCTTTATCTTTTTAGTTGAGTTATAAGGCGATCTATCTAAGCTTTTCTTTATAGGTTGACAATTTGATTAGTGGACAAACCCGTTTAGCTCGGTAGTTAGGGAAGGTCGATGTTAGAAAGGAACTTGTTGCTTGACAAATATTAGAAAGGGTTAATCATGGATGGAAAAACCTTATTAGTTTAGTGATAAAAGGATGGTTTGGAAGTTTTGAATAACCTAGATTGATAGGTTAAGAAGAAGGGATGTATTTCCATAGTTTGGTTTGAAATTAACATAGAAAACGTCATTGCAAGAATGAATGGATTAGTGCGAAATAAGGGTTTAGCCGTATTGCGTATTGCCCTCCAACTTAAAGATAATCAAAAAGAAATATCTTGCAATTACGGATTTCTATAAATTAGATTGTCTTATACTATGGAAATATATTTTTATACATTTTCGGCAACCAATCATTAGGAACAAGCAGAACTTCCTAAAAGGTAAAGTTAAGGATGACAAGTGAAAGATCAACATGAGTATATTAATGTTGAAAGGATTATAAGTAAAGGTGTTGATCAAAAGTGATCGAGGAATGGGAAAACGCGAGGGTTGGTGAAAGAAATAATGTTATCTATCTTTACTTATTTCTAGTTTTCCTATTTGGTTTAGGAATATTTTGTCACTTTACCTTTAATGTGTTGATTGGGGAGGCTGTGTGGGGGCCACAACCATGTTAAGATGAGTTGAGTCATGTGAAACATCTGTGTTGTAGGCCTAACGAAGCATTCCTTTACAAATATAGTAAATCCCCGAGGGTATGATAATAACACCAGTTGACTGTTTTGCACTTAGGCCCAGTTGTAGTTTCTAAACCCTGTAGGGAGATCGTCTTGATTATCTACAGTAAGTCAAGTTTGAAACTAAATTTTTTGATTTAGGAGATGTTTGGGCCTGTAGCCACCCAGAATTTCTGACACTTGAATCTAGACACTAATACATCCCAAACATACAATCCAATAAATTCCCATTTATTCTGTTAGGATTTATTCACTTTCTATTTTACCCAACACAAGTCAAATTCTTATTGGCTTGTCTCAATTCCAATTCAAAGGATTCATTTAACTCATACAAGTTAAAATTAATTCCCATTTCATATTTGAAATGTTTCCAACTTCATACAAGTTTTGAATTAAATAATAGTTTGAGAAAATTATAAATTTTACCTTCTTATAAAATATTTTGGGTCAAAGCAATGTAAAAATAATTTTATATTCAAATCACAAATACGCACTCTCGTATACACTCAACTCGATCTAGGGTATTACTAGCCCAATCTTTATCGAGTTACACCACAAAGCCAAGGTTATTCCTAAACCATTGCCCTGATACCAACTGTAGCGACCCAGAATTTCCCACACTTGAATCTAGACACTAATACATCCCGTGTCCAAACTCAAGCATTGAAAACCCATAAAGCTAATAGGAAGAAGTTAGAGGGCGAGAGAAGAAAGAAAGAAATATTAGAATAGAAGAATAAGAAGATCAGAGTCTCACAACGAAATGGACAAAATATAATAATCAATAATACTTTATAAAAGAACTGTATATTACAACATCAGAGTATACATTCAGATCATGGCAAACACACAGCGGAAATAAACTAGTACCAGTAAATATATGGAATTACGTCTTGACTTCATCTCCTTCTCTGAAACTCCAAGCGAAATCTAACCTATAAATATACTCGGTCTGACCCAAGCACATTTGAAGCAAAGCAAAATTCACCCGGATCAGTCTGGAATATTTTCAGTGATAAATTCATAAACGAATAACTTGCTTAACTTTGAAAATCCTTTTGAAACAAAAGGATAATAGTAAGACTAGCCCACACATAAACACGGACGGTTTTTATCTTAATATAATCCAAAACATTTTTGAAATCAATATCTTATTCTGATATTATAATAGTGTCTAAATACAAGTAGATAGAATCTAGCAGAACGCTTGCATCTCACGCTCCACATATATAGTATACAATCAAAACCACGGGAGCTTATTGGAGATTGGATTCCGACTATGACAAGGTATGGATCCACCTGCTGATAGTGTATCTCTAGAGAGGAATACACTGGGTTCAACAAGAACGTCTTGCAACCCGGCCCACACATGACCGACCACTCATTTCTTGAGTGTATCGAATATATTGTCACCTACAGCTGCGCAGCTACCGTTTTCCCGGGAGATACAGAAATGTAAAGGAGTAACAAAACGAATATTCTTTAGATGATGACAATACACCCTAATGGGGGAGACCCACATAGCCATGTTGCCTGCCCAATTTTTGTCATTTCCCAGTTGTCGAGGCTTGAGGTTATAATCGACTTTTGAAACATCTGGCCACCATTCACATCGTCCAGGAATAGGATGAACCGAAGGCACCCTCCTACCACACCCTTGGAATCACCCTATAGATTAGTAGCGAGTAGTCCTTGCAATCCGTAGATTCCAATCATGACAGAATCATCGTTAACTCTGGGGATCAGCCAGAGGTGTTTAACAATAGTTCTTCCGCTCATGAAGATTTACGGTCTTCAATTGCTCCATCTCGATCAGCATCTTCGACGTATTCGTATTTATTGGTCGGAATGGTTTCCGAGCATAAATTCGATCCCGGTCTTTCCATACCAATAACGTTGGGTCAGATTTTGATAGTCGGTTATTTAACTATCAAAATAAACAACTATAAAAATAAACAGATCCATTGGTTTATTACACAGCATCACTTGGCCATTTAAAATAATATATCAGTTCTAATATATTGATATTCTTGTATCATTTTATTTATATAGTTGGAAAACTTTCTTAAAACCATGGCTAATTTCTCGTTAACTACTATTTCAAACATTTTCTATAACATTACTTATTATCTATAATGTGAAAATCGATTCAACTTATCAGCGTAAAACAATCATTACGAATCTCCTTTTGTTTTCATTATTTGAACTCAATAATCATCGCTTATCCTTTTAGAATGAACTCATTCTAAATATCATTTCTTACTTTTGAAGGTGTCGTTATATTCTCACCAATCTCCTTTTATTTCTTTTATGGAAATATCATTTCACATCCTCAAGCTCCTTTTATTTTCTTTTATTTCGGAATCTCATATTATATATATATCCATATCCTTCAATTTACGTTACACTGTTATTTTCCCAAAATAATTTACTCTAACATCCTCACCATTACGACTAATACCATTATTTGATAATCCTGAAGTTGTTCAATTTGGGGTATTTTAATTACCTCTCAGACCTTGATCAACAATGTTCTTATCTTAAGATAAATATCAGTTTTAATACAAAAACCGATACTTATTTCCCACATCACAACAAATCCCATTTTAATTCCATCTTGATGAAACATCATCTCTTATTTAAATAGTGGTTCTATATTGTATCTTGATAACCTATTTCGTTTAATTACTCTGATTCGAACTTGGGTATATGTTTGATTTCCCATCCCTATCTCCACTAGTTCCTAACTGTAAATCAATCAGGAAATAATTCTCTAAATATTAATCCTGAAGGCCGAAACCAACATCATATCAATATTCAGAAAATCAGTTATTCCAACTGATTCCCAATTAAGTTCTAATTCTTAAATTTCCAATCCTGGCTTTTACTTTATTCAAATGTCACTTCTAATAACTCGTTCCAATTATATATTCAATAAAATTGGGTTTTTTAACTACGTATGACTTGGATTCATAGATTCCAATTAATTATAATTCAGTAAGAATCGAGTTAAAACTTTGATTTCACATTATAAAAATTAAAAAGGAAATATAGTAAGGAAAGTTTGTGAAGTTTAAAGCCGTGTTTATAGTTAATAAAGCGATTTAATATTTATAATGTGAAATCAAAGTTTTAACTTGACTCTTACTGAATTATATTTAATTGGAATCTATGAATCCAAGTCATATGTAGTTATAAAACCCAATTTTGTTGAATATATAAATGGAACGAGTTATTAGTAGTGACATTTGAATAAAGTAAAAGCCAGGATTGGAAATTTAAGAATTAGAACTTAATTGGGAATCAGTTGGAATAACTGATTTTCTGAATATTGATCTGATGTTGGTTTCGGCCTTCGGGATTAATATTTAGAGAATTATTTCCTAATTGATTTACAGTTAGGAACTAGTGGAGATAGGGAATGGGAAATCAAACATATACCCAAGTTTGAATCAGAGTAATTAAACGAAATAGGTTATCAAGATACGATATAGAACCACTATTTAAATAAGAGATGATGTTTCATCAAGATGGAATTAAAATGGGATTTGTTGTGATATGGCAAATAAGTATCGGTTTTTGTATTACAACTGATATTTATCTTAAGATAAGAACGTTGTTGATCAAGGTCTGAGAGATAATTAAAATACCCCAACTTGAACAACTTCAGGATTATCAAAGAATGGTATTAGTCGTAACGGTGAGGATGTCAGAGTAAATTATTTTGGGAAAATAACAGTGTAACGTAAATTGAAGGATATGGAAATATATATATATATATATATACATATATATATATAATATGAGATTCCGAAATAAAAGAAAATAAAAGGAGCTTGAGGATGTGAAATGATATTTCCATAAAAGAAATAAAAGGAGATTGGTGAGAATATAACGACACCTTCAAAAGTAAGAAATGAGATTTAGAATGAGTTCATTCTAAAAGGATAAGCGATGATTATTGAGTTCAAATAATGAAAACAATAGGAGAGTTGTAACAATTGTTTTACGCTGATAAGTTGAATCAATTTCCACATTATAGATAATAAGTAATGTTATAGAAAATGTTTGAAATGGTAGTTAACGAGAAATTAGCTATGGTTTTTAGAAAGTTTTCCAGGTATATAAATAAAATGATATAAGAATATTAATATATTAGAACTGATATATTATTTTAAATGGCCAAGTGATGTTGTGTAATAAACCAATGGATCTGTTTATTTTTAAAGTTGTTTATTTTGATAGTTAAATAACCGACTATCAAAATCTGACCTAATGTTATTGGTATGGAAATACCGGGATCGAATTTATACTCGAAAACCATTCCGACCAATAAATACGAATACGTCGAAGATGCTGATCGAGATGGAGCAATTGAAGACCGTAAATCTTCATGAGCGGAAGAACTATTGTTAAACTCCTCTGGCTGATCCCCAGAGTTAACGATGATTCTGTCGTGATTGGAATCTATGGATTGCAAGGACTACTCGCTACTGATCTATAGGGTGATTCCTAGGGTGTGGTCGGAGGGTGCCTTCGGTTCATCTTGTTCCTGGATGACGTGTATAGACGATGTGAATGGTGGCCAGATGTTTCAAAAGTCGATTATAACCTCAAGCCTCGACAACTGGGAAATGACAAAAATCGGGCAGGCAGCATGGCTATGTGGGTCGCCCCCATCAGGGTGTGTTGTCATCATCTAGAGAATATTCATTTTGTTACTCCTTTTCATTTCTGTATCTCTCGGGAAAACGGTAGTTGCGCAGCCGTAGGTGACAATATATTCGATACGCTCAAGAGAAATGAGTGATCGGTCATGTGTGGGCCGGGTTGCAAAACGTTCTTGTTGAACCCAGTGTATTCCTCTCTAGAGATACACTATCGGCAGGTGGATCCATACCTTGTCATAGTCGGAATCCAATCTCCAATAAGCGCCCGCGGTTTTGATTGTATACTATATATGTGGAGCGTGAGATGCAAGCGTTCTGCTAGATTCTATCTACTTGTATTTAGACACTATTATAATATCAGAATAAGATATTGATTTCAAAAATGTTTTGTGTTATAGTAAGATAAAAACCGTCCGTGTTTATGTTTGTGTTGGTCTTACTATTATCCTTTTGTTTCAAAAGGATTTTCAAAGTTAAGCAAGTTGTTTATGTTATGAATTTATCACTGAAAGTATTTCAGACTGATCCGGGTGGATTTTGCTTTGCTTCAAATGTTCTCGGGTCAGACCGAGTATATCTACAGGTTAGATTTCGCATGGAGTTTCAAAGAAGAAGAAGAAGTCAAGACGTAATTCCATATATTTACTGGTACTAGTTTATTTCCGCTGTGTGTTTGTCATGATCTGAATGTATACTCTGATGTTGTAATATACAGTTCTTTTATAAAGTATTATTGATTATTATATTTTGTCCAATTCGCTGTGAGACTCTGATCTTCTTATTCTTCTATTCTAATATTTCTTTCTTTCTTCTCTCACCCTCTAACTTCTTTGACTGAGATTTTGGAACATGACATTTTGTAACTATTTGGTTAATTATAATAAAGACGATTTTGTCTTTTAAATAAAATTTCCTTCTTCCGTTGTAAATTTACTATTTTATGTCTTGTGAAATCTTAGTCTTTGTGATATTTTATGTCTTTGTACCTACAATGCTCCATATTTCTTTATTAAAACCCACATATGAGTGATATTAAGGAATGTGGAGTGTTACAATTGCTATCTCAACCCTGATAGTATTTAACTCATATTCGATGAAGATATGATCAAATGTTGGAAAGAGAAGCAAACTATCATAATGAGTTCATTTGAACATGATTCTCATAAAAGATTGCCTGTCTCAGATCACATATCATATTCCATGCATAAGGAAGCAATAATTGATGAGCATGGAGAAGTAATCTCTAAAGTCAAACAGGCGGCAGAGGATCAACAAGCATTCAAGTGGATATGCCTAAGAAAGATAAAACATAGCCTCAAGCCTAATGTATCAAGAATAATTAAAATCAAATGAGGATGCAGCAAGGCTATGTTTGTTGCTCGCATTAGGTTATGTTGTCACTCTTTTAAATATAGATACATATTTTATAGATTCTTTGTGCATGGGTATCCTCTTAAAAGGGTTGCAAGGCAACCAGGATGATGACATGTTCGGTAGTATCTAGTAAGTGGTAGGCTTGTCCTACGTTGTCAGAGAGTCATAGGTTATGTGTGGCATGGTCTTATGAGATGCATTTTATTTCAAAAGGTTTTATAAGATATAACAAACCAATTCCTTGAGATTTGAGTTTTCTCACGTTGGTATTCCAGATTGACCGAAGTATTATTTTCCCATAATTCTTGGATTAAACAAAGCATTTTTGTCAAATTAGCTTTAGATCTTTTGGAGCTGAGGAGAAGAGTTGGAGGTCCAGAACATACTTTCATATTTTTCTTTATCGTACGTTGTATGCGTTGTGCATAGTTATCAACACTCATAAGGATAGGTTGTTATAACGGTCTAGAGATGATAATAGGTTAATGTTGTGCTCTGATATATTAGGGCTGTCAATTTCCTACCTGACCCGTGACTCGACCCGAAACCCGCACGGAAATTAGCAGGTTAACCCGACCCGTTTAGTTAGCGGGTCATTTTCGGGTCAACCCGAATTTGACCCGTTTATAAACGGGTGGGTTTAGGGTTGACCCGCTAACCCAATTTTGACCCGCCAAACCCGATTATATATTGTATCTCTTTCATGCTATTAGTCTTTTATGTATACTATTAGTGTTAGTCTTTTATGTATGCAGTAATCAGTATGCTCGTATATGTAAGCTGTTATATTTTACTAATTTATTTTTATATGTTTTTAGTTATATTTTACTTATAACAACTGTATCTCTTCCATACTGGTAGTCTTTAATTTATGCAGTATGAGAATATATACTTATGTATAGAAAATGATTTTTGAATATGGGGATTTCATGCTTTATATATGTGTTATCTGTTGGTGAATTTGCATGTTGGTGATTATATAACAGTGTGCATGTTGGTGATTTGGCTCTTTTGTTGCTTATATTAGTAAGCAATATCTATCAATGGGTCAAACAGGTAAACCCGACCCAACACGACCTGACATGACCCATTTAGTTAAACGGGTTACGCGGGTCAGGTCGGGTCAACCCGTTTATAAACGGGTCGGATTAGGGTTGGGAAAATATGACCCGTTTAATAAACGGGTTGACCCGACCCGTTTATAAATCAACCCGAACCCGACTTGACCCGACCCGAACCCGATCCGACACGACCCATTGACAGCCCTATGATATATGCGTCTATAAATAGCTTCTTTCTTTTTATAAAGACTTGTTTGTTTGTTTGTTGCGTTTGTGAGATTTTGTTCCGTCTTTTTTTCCTAATGATATTTTTTCGAACGATTAAATGATATGCACACGAATATCAAGGACGCATTAAGTGTTATCATTAGTAGCATGAAAGGTGGATTGTTACATTGAGACGCAAACATTATTATAGTATCACTGGATTTTGATATAAAGTATTTTGGTCATCTTAAAGTATCAGTGTTTATGTGCGGTGTGGCCTTACGAGACACATTTTATTTCAAAAGGTTTATAATTTTAAAAGAACCAAATTCCTTATGATTTGAGTTTTATCACGCTAGTTTTTTAGTCCGATCTGGACATTAATTTTGTGATAATGCTCCAGTATGACCGATCATTTTTGTCATGTTAGTTCAGATACTTTGGATCTTAAGAGAGGAACTGGAGTCTTAGGACGTACTTCTTTATATTCTTTATTTTCTGTTGTGCATGTGCTTATATACAGTCATCAGCATTTGTAAGCTACATGTTATTATAGTTGCTCAAGGCCAATAATAGGTTAGTTGCTATGATGTGGTATATGTATTTAAAAGAACTCAATTGTCCTTTTGTAAAGTCATGCTGCATATTATATATTATTCACTCTGGCTGTGAGATTATATCCTTTATTGTTTTCTTCCACACCTAATGTTTTGATTTTCTCGCACTTAGATGTTTGACACGTAAACATCATAAATGTATTAATGTCAATTTCAGGGGTTAAAAATTTGGAATGTTACATTCTTTCCTATTAAAAGTGTTTCATCCCTGTAATTTCATCTCCATCCAATCTATAAAACAACCTCAAATTATTTAACAAATCCACAAGTCTGTATGATTAACGTAGATCATCCATACACAGTATCTGATTCGATCACTTACTCCAATATATAACTTTCCTTCCGAACTAGTATCGCTCACCTAACGTCTCTAGAGTGGACTCTGATCAGATTTCTCGATTGATAGCTCTTGTTTCATTTGGATAACCATATACTATGATAGAAAAAAATTAGTTTCATATCAAGAATTGTCACCAACTATTCGCCATCAAGAAGTTCAACGGGCATCCCTGCTCTGTGTGGCAGGGTTAAATGTTCTTTTTAAAATCCGGTGCATTTTTTAGGAGGGTATCTGTTGACCATCCTTTTGGCAAAAAGCCATCACAACTCATATTTTCAAGATAAGCTCTCAAAATTGCTGAATTAACACCTCTATCTCCCGGTTCGACTTTTATTTGGCTCGATCAAACCTTAGTTCGATCGAAACCAGTCGTGCCTTATGTGGAAGCACCTTCTTTCAAGCCTGGACCAAACTTCAGGGATCGGGTTGATCGATTGAGCAGATCGACCCCAGTTACATCGACCCGGGCCATGCACTACACAACAAAGCCCGATTCTCAAGCAAACTTTATTGGTTAGCTCTGACCTGTTCAACTTTAATGGCACCAAGTTTTGAGCTACACGTGTGCCACGAATTTCGAGGAGAACTATTACCTATACGGAGACCAGATCCCGTAGCCTGCAACTGATCTTTCTGATCGAACGACACATGGCCGAACCAGCGCCGGATAGCCTCACATGGCATGACGATCGAACCGGATTTTCGCTTACAAATAGCTCATTCCAGAAATGGAAAAGGAGAGAGATTCTTTTCCGGAAAAGCTTATTTTTCGGTTTCATTAAATAGCTAGCTTAATGAGTCGATCGAACCATTTGGTAACACAAGGATTTTGTGTATAAATCACTTCTTTCTCTACTTTCTTTCAATCAAGCAACTATAACCAATAATCGACAGTATAAACAGAGATTATAATGTGGATGTAGGCTTGGATTAAGCCGAACCACTATAAAAATATTGTGTTTCGCCTATCATTTCTTTAATTTATTTGTGATTTGTGTGTGGATTATACACTTTGGGGGTTGATTGTCATAAGACCAACTTTTGACGTCAACACTTTAGCATGCCAAGTAGGGGCGACAACCACCTTCGACAATTTCTAAACTTGAAGGATTTGGATAGCTATTTTTTGAAGAAACAGTGGTAAAGAGGAAGAAGGATGGAACGTCTTACCACACTCAAGCTGTCGACACAACAAGCGCAGTAGACGCAACAGCGGGGGCAAGCCAGGAGGCTTTCTCTCACGTAGAACCATCTCTACACGTGACTAGGGATGAGATGGATGGAGTACTAGTTGAGCTCCGAGCATAAATGGCACACCAAACGAACTCCTCAAAAAACAACAGGAGATGATGGATAATTTCTTTGCTCGGATGAAAGGAAGACTGAGCGACCAGGCATCTCTCCCTACAACAGGCGACGCTGGGTCGGCGTCTATGTTTCAGATCGATGAAATCCAAGTCCCAGATCGGTCCAACGACTTGCCACCATCTGTTTTGACTCAACCTCTGGGTCGACCAGATCCCGGATCGACTCAACCTCTGGTTCGACTAGATCCCGGTTCGATACAACCTCCGGGTCGACCAGATCATGGTTTGGTGCAACCTTCGGTTCGATCCGACATCCTACCACAAACTGGACTTATGCAGCCTCTGACTTGACCTTACCAGGACGTCGACCCAAGCACACAGTCAGGGCACCCACCCTTTGTTCCTCCAAAATTGCAATACCACATCATCTTCCACTGCAACGGAGGGAAATGCTACCGTAAACCACTCTCATATTTCCCTGGATGGAGGCAACACCGAGCCAAGAACTGGGAGTGCTACTCTAGGATGGTTCGATCTTACCGGCACGGGTATGGCTCGACCCAAGACACATTCCGACCCTAGGACCTCGTACAATTCGGAACTAACAACCGAGGCTTGGGACCACCTTCACCTATCACTCGGGGGCCGCCCCAGGTCAACCCCGAATGCACAAGGCATGCTTCCACCATCTGCTGAATTTCGCGCTGAAGCGACTGGTGCAGAATTGGATTTGTGGCAACGACTTCTCGGAGATGGGAGTCAAATTGCCAGCATTATTAGATGCTTCACTTGAGGCGCCACTTCTCAGCATGACGTGGATAACGCCCCTTTCTCGTGGGAAATCAGGAACTCTCGCAACCCGCCTGACTTCAAACTTCCAGCTCTGGAGCCATACAACGGCATGACAGATCCTACTGTACATCTTATGCGCTACATGTTCTATATGGAAGTACTATCAGCATCAGTTAAATGTCATGGTTAAATGCTTCCCTCTTTATTTGACTAACGACCGCCATGTGGTTTCAGCAACTAACATCTGAATCGATAGACGGTTGGAACATGTCGGTCATCCGCTTCATCGAGCAATTCAGGGTCCATATATCTCGGCCCAAGAGCATCATGTTCCTTACATATATTAAGCAGTGGTCCAACGAGACCCTACTCTCTTTCTTGGAAAAATTCAATGCGGTTGTTGCATCAATAGATTGATTGTAACCATCTATGTTACTCATGGAAGCTATGACCGGTGTTTTAGATAAAGCGAACTTCAAAATCTCCCTCCAAAGGGATCAAAGCAGCGGTCCATATATCATGGCTACGTCAACTCGCATATGCTTGGGGGTTAGGCTTTAATCCTCAGACATACTGCGATCTCGACAATAAAACCTTTCGATGAATAAATGGCTAAGTTGAAGTACACACATACAGGATTATGATTTGATCCCAATATGTGCTCTGGATTCAATCATAAACCAATCAGGATTTGTTTTGGTTCTGTAATAATTCCTGGAATTAATAAAAACCCATTTTCAAGCATGGATTATGTTTGACGAATGTAAGTGTCTTGTTGGGATTCAGCAAGGTTCTCAATCAAAACCAGAGTATGGATTATACTCGTTTCGGTACCTTAGGTATAACTGATACCTGGGAATAAACTCCACTCGTCAGGATGTGACAAACGTAATTCCATTTCAACACGGTATGGCTTATACTCAAATCGGATTTCTAAGTGTGGATTATACTTGGGCAAATCAAATTTTCTTGTCGGGATTTGATAAGGAAATACCACCAAAGCTCGAGTATGGTTTATACTCAATTTCGCGGTATGGATTATACCCTAAGTATGCTTTATACTCAATTTGGATTTCCAGGTATGGCTTATATCTGAAGAGCTGGGCTACCTTGTCAAGATTTGGCGAGACAATCCAATCATTACTTGAGTATAGTTTATGCTCTAAATGGATGTCCAAGCATGGTTTATGCTTGAAAAGAATAAGTGATATTGCCAAAATTTGACATGTTTGTTTCATCAATTTCTTTGTAGGTATGAGTTATGCTCGAAGTCAAGTTGGCTCGGTGAGGCCCTGGTTTTCTTAATACGATCCAACGCGATCGTTGATCTTTTGACTTTCTTATAATATGATCCGGCGTGATCATGGCTTTCTAGATTTCTATATATTGTGCTCCTATGCATTGTTCATCTCTGGAAGATCCACAACACATCTTTCTTTATCAAGATTGATATGTTCCGGGGGGCAAAGTGTTGACCAGCCCTTTGGCAAAAAGCCGTCACAACTCAGATTTTCAAGATAAGCTCTCAAAATTGTTGAATAACACCTCTATCTCTTGGTTTGACATTTATTTGGTTCGATCGAAACCAGTTGTGCCTTATGTGGAAGCACCTTCATTCGAGCCTGGACCAAGCTTCAGGGACCGGGTCGATCGATCGAACAGGTTGACCCCAGTAACATCGACCCAGACCATCCGCTACACAACAATGCATGATTCTCAACACAGCTTTATCGGTCAGCTCTGACCTATTCAACTTTCCTGGCACCAAATTTCGAGCTACACGTGTGCCACGAATATTGAGGAGAACTATTCCATGAGACCAGGTCCAGCCGCCTACAGCTGATCATCCGAATTAAACGACACGTGGCCGAACCAACACCGGATAGCCACCATGTCGCACGTCAATCGAACCAGATTTTTACATATAAATAGCCCATTCCAGAAATGGAAAAGGAGAGAGATTCTTTTTTGGAAAAGCTTATGGTTTGGTTTCCTTAAATAGCTAGCTTAACGAGTCGATCGAACCATATGGTAACACAAGAATTTTGTGTATAAATCACTTCTTTCTCTACTTTCTTTCAATCAAGTAACTGTAACCTATAATCGACAGTATAAACAGAGATTATAAAGTGGACGTAAGCTTGGGTTGAGTCGAACCACTATAAAAGTATTGTGTGTCATCTGTCATTTCTTTACTTTCTTTGTGATTTGTGTGTGGATTATACACTTTGGGGGTTGATTGTCATAAGTCCAACTTTTGACGTCAACAGTATCATTGGAAGGTAGTCTCTTACCTTGCCATAGTTAGAATCTATTCTACAATACATGCCTTCACGGACTTAGTAATACTCAACTATACTTAAACATGAGAAGCAACCATAAGTTATTTTCAAATTTTATTTTGAACATCTAAATGTTATTATAATATCACTGAATTATGATACAAAGTGTTTTTAGTTTTCATAAGGTAAAAACTCATCAATATTTATATGCGGCATAATTTATGAGATACTTTTATTTCAAAAGGTTTATAGGTTTAAAAGAATCAAACTGTTTGTGGTTTGAGTTTTCTCACGTTGGTTTTCCAAATTGAGCTAATGGTTTGGTTTTTCAAACTGTTTTATTTCAAAAGGTTTATAGGTTTAAAAGAATCAAAAGGTTTATAGGTTTAAAAGAATTAAACGCTTTGGAGCTTAAAAGATGAGTCGAAGTCTCAAGATCTATGCTCAAGACCTACTTCCATAGATTCTTTATTTTTTGTTGTGCATGTGTTTGTATATAGTCATTAGCATTTGTAACAACAACTTGTTATAACTTTCCAAAGCTAATATTTGGTTAGATGTTTCGATGTGGAGTGTATTAAAAGAATTCAATTTCTCTTTTGCATAGTCATGTTGTATAACATGTATCATTCACTGGGATTGGGAGATTCTGTTCTTTGTTCATTTCTTTCACATTTAATGATTTGATTTTCCGACACTTGAATGTTCGACACGTGACTATGTAGATGTATTGGTGTCGAGTCTAAGAATAGAAAATTTGGACTATCACATTAACCTTTTCATGCATAATGATCGTCGTATGCTTCCAGCCGGAGGCTGTTAAGACCAATCTCGAAAAATGCTAAAGCTGGAGAGGGAATAATTAACTGGGCTTATGGTAGTGAAACATCTAAAGTATAGGCCCTAAACGGGCAATGATAGAGTCGTGTCATTGAGGGGTTGCTTTTGAGCCGAGCCTAATCAGATGAGTTAGATGTTTGTCAGACCAAACTCAAAAGTCAAGGATAACCTATCTATAACGTTTGATTACTTGTTAAATTGGTTGGTTTGGAGTTGAATCGAATATGGATCAACTTGGATCGAGCCAGACTTAGAAGATCAATTCGATTTGGTGTTAATCTTTTACTCGTGGAAAAATAAGCAAAATTGACGTTACTCAATACATAAATTAACCTATATTTTATAATCTTTAGTAAAATTCAACTAAGAATTTCAAAATAGTTGAATTGATCTTACCGTATTACAAAGAAATACAAGGAGATTCATCTGTTAACACGGTTATAATTCGTACTAGATCATAAAGCTAAATATAGATGTTTAATAATGAGATTCGAAATAATAATAATAACTATAATATTAATATTAATAATTGGCAACATTAATACTCATTAATCCTCACTTCCCATCCCGACATTCGATCAAAAGTAAGTCCACCCCATAATTTATTTTGCTCATTCCATTTTTACCAATATTTTTTCTAATCTATTCACATTTTTCTTGCATCCACTTTCTCCTTTCTATATCCTTATTTAATTTATGGAAGTTAAAATGAAAACCACAGTCCCCCAAAAATCGACACTCAAGCCATTGAAAAAGGAAACAAAGTTCCTTCCTCCTTAGTTGAAGTTTATAATATATTGGTTTTTAACTTTGATTAAATAACGTTTAAAGTGTATGAAATATAATCAAACAAGGATTCATGTTGAATTCAATCAGTGATAGTAGATATAAAAATATGGGATTGTTAATGACACTCCCTTTTTGGTTAAGGAGTGACACAAATTTCAGTTTTTAAAATTTTGTTAAGGGGAGTACACTACAGTCTAAACACCCCTTAACAATACATAACAATAAGACAAAATTACCCTTAATCTGAAAAAGAAGCACGACGTGGTGAAATTCATTTGCGAGTCACCGTTTTCTGCAGCACGACGTAGATGTGAAAATACGAAAAACGACCTGCAAACACCGAACAATCATTATAAAAATAGAAAATTATGACCGTTTTTAGTGTGCAAACATGGTAGAGTATAATCGTTTCCGTTGTTTTTGTTAAATTTGTTATAGAGATAGAAAAGATGTTCTAATGCTACCATTTTTATTAAATAAAAACGGTATACTCTTACCGTTTTTTCTGGTTCGAGCACAAACATTGAAATACAGCAGGGTTATTTTTGTCCCTTAAAAGTATAACTGGTGTTGCCCCTTAACAATTTTTTTATAGACCGGTGTCCCCTTAAATTATGACATCCCTTATCCAAAAAGGAAGTGTCATTAGCAACACCCTAAAAATATAACTGTTATACAATATTTTCAGTGAAGCTTGGAAATATTGAAAGACTAAGCAACATTTTGTCATATTGTAAGAAATATATAAAGTCAAACCATGCACCATTGCACTCACAGTTGTGACTCGTGTGGAAAGGGCAAATATGTAGGGGAAATAGATTTGACCATAAAATTACACTAATCAGTGAATCACAATATTTTTGTCATCGTTCAAGTACGGATTACCCACCAGTTCATTAAATCACAAGATTAAAACCCCAACTTCTACATTTGGGCTTTGTAGTGTTCTCCATGTTCTGCAGCATGCATGGTGGTTCCAGTGAATAGTACAGAGAACGGTAATAAGAAAAGTATCCAAGATATTGAGATTTGAGATGTTAGCTGGTAACAGAAACTCCGTCTGCACAAGGAAGAATACAACTCCTGAAAAACTTCGAAGGAAACGTCAGATTTGCCAGTCATACTTCTTCCACCTATAATATGAATAAAAAGCTAATATTAAACTTCAAAAGAGTATATTTTACTCGCATTAGATGAACCATTTGACTCAATTTCACTACAAATTAAGCAGTAGAATAGCTGCACAGAGAGAAAAAGAACTCTATTTTTGAAAGCTTATTCTAATTTAATTTTGATTCAATTACATAACCGGATCACTGGGCGGAGTCGGACATCTCAATCTCCAAAGATTGAGAAAACCTGGGATTTTTGGCATAAACTCCGTCATTTATAGATTTTTGAATTTCTCGTCCTATTATGCATAGACACAGTAAAAAGACATGAAAGCTACAGTGGTCCGTGGACAAAAAAAAAAAAAAAAAAAAAAAAAAGGAAAAGCAAGAACCTGAGGTAGGCTCATCAACTCAAGAACAGCTTTTTTTGGGGTTAACTCGTTATCAATAATCCTGGCAACAGCAGTCAGAACTGGCACTTTTACGTTGTATTTTTCAGCCAATGCAATAACAGCCCCAGCAGTTGAAACACCTTCAGCAACCTAAAATTAGCAGAACTATTAATTGACAGTAAAACGTCATATAAAATTTATAATTATGCAAGTTCATTTTATCAGTTACTTGAATTCAATTAACCACATTCCATTGGAGGCCACTAACATAAAACTCTCTAGAGTTAGTAAATAATCACCTTGGTCAAACGCTTTGACTGAAAACATTGCTGTATCTCAAAAAGGATAAGATGGTTATATATTTACGGATTACAGTAGGGAACATTTGGTTAAGCCCGAGATATTGATGGAGCGCAAGGTAATATAATAAGGAAGAAAAATCTATAATCCCAACAATATATGTCTTCATGTGTCTCTCCAATAATAACACCCCCCCCCCCCCCCCCACCCCCCCCAAAAAAAAAAAAAAAAACGCGCACGCACACACAAAAGAAAATGAAAAACCACCCACGTTGCCCCTGCAGGTTTATTTTAAAAAAGAACATAAACATATCATAGCAAGAATATGTGGTGCAAAATTTTCTTATCTCTCATTGGTTGGGTGGCACAAGGATAGAGAAACTCAAAGTCAAAGGATCTGGTCTCATAATATGCATGACATATCAAGACACATTTATAGACATTTTGTCATGCTTGAGGGCAATATAAAAGTTTATATAGTACATTGTTGTAACTGTCAAAATAAAACTGGGGGAAATGAGCAAGCCAGTTCAAGGAATGATGACGCTTGTACTGTCCAAAATGCAAAACATGATGATATTGATGATGAGATTCTCATGGAAATAAAGTTGGTCCAATGAGGGCGCAAAAAAAAAAAAAAAAAAAAAAAAAAAATGGTTGATGCGACGAAAAGAGCGGAAAGCAATGCTCAAGTTGGAATGATATCGAGCGCTGGTAGGATTACCATGAGACAATTTCCAACACATGGTCAGTTGAGTTACAAATTTCTTATAAAAAAATGTATTGCTATGAGCACCAGGCTAGTTGCTAAAGACTACCAGCTGCCGACCAGGCATCGGCCTATTAGTCTCTAGCGACCATCCCGGTGCCCCTTAGCAACACACTAAAAAACTATCACACCACAAATCCAGCCAAAATAATAGACTCCACCAAAACAAAGCTAAACTGGTAAACACATCAGTAGAAATTGGTTTAAATACTTCACTGTTCAATTTGACCAAAATAGATGCATTCGCTAAATGGTGAATTCTAGTTAAGCAGTGAACTAACAGCAAATACTTCACTATTCAATTTTTATAGGATATGTTCAGTTATATGCTTTACTATGCTTCAGCACTTCACTATTGTTGAAGCAAAAGCAGCAGCATACATGGTCAATATGTTCCATTCAGATAAATTTTTCTAACCCACATGTTGGTTTGATTGTTGCAACCAACCAGTTTTTGTGCTATAAAAAGACCAAAGGATATGTTATTTGTAATATTCAAACCCGATGTATTTTTGAAGCTTGAACTCTGGTATCTATGTGCTATTTGTGGAGGCAAAAATAGAAGAATTGAGCTCTCAACTACAAACTCAAGCTGCACTATATTCAGGATGTCTGTGTTAATGGAGCTTGTGCTACTTATTAGCATAATGATAGTGCTCTGATAGCGTCCAGTCTTTATTTGTAGTATTTTATGGATGAGATAAGCATTCTGGTTACCACTTACTTGACCTATTGAAGTAGATGTTTTCATGCATTTTGCATGGTTAGTTCATTTAATAGAACTATCTTTTGTTCTCTCAGTCTTTATAGCATTGCCCTCCCCTCAACTAACCAACCATTAAAAGACATTTCTCTTTCCCTTGATATGAACACATTGATCAAGTCTCCAAGCTTGATGAAAGTGGTTGATTTGAATTGTTAACGAGGATGTCAGCTAATTGATCCATCTGAAAATGTTCGGCTCAAGAATATCACCATATAGAAAATGACAACAGACATCTAACTTGATTGCGAAGCTATTAACGCACCAGATGAACAAGTGACCGTCGTGTGGATGATAAAGTTCACTTAAAACTTAGAAGACATAACCATGTCATTTGACATAAGCATGAAGCAACAGCAAAATATACAGATTCGATTGTAGGAACGATCAACTGTTGCTTTTCAAAAGACTGTGAGACTGCTCTAGACCCCAAGTAGAAAAGCAAAACCTGATGCACTTTTGCGGTCCTCCAGATCACCAGCATAGTTGCTACTGGAGAAGCTGTTAAGACCCGACTGTGCCACTTTATTACAGAATATGCCAAACTGAGTGGTTCATTTCAAATACCTAAGGATTTCTTCTAGTAGCCAAAAGATGCAAATCTACAAGCTGCTTGTAAGTAGTACTTAAACTAGGCCTTCCAAGTTTCTACTAAGTTCTAAGCCTAGATCAATCGAGGTGCTTATAGAATTACACTAGTCCATCTCAAATGTAGTCAAAATACTATGCGCATGCTTCCCTTGTGAGATGTGCATCCAAGAAGAAGATTGAACTATTTCAATGGCAAGAAAGTAGTCTAGCAACTAGCAAGCCAAGATCATGGTTTCTTCACTGATGGTTGGATCAGACAATAAACTTGATGCAGATAGTTTGTCGTTGAGACGACAGACGGAAGATGTGATGAACTACATCGCAATGGTTGTTGGTGCTTTGCTTCATCAATGTCCTTAAGAGAAACCAAAATAGGTTATCCCTTACGTTAGAATTGCATGCCCATTCTTCGTTAAAAACATCATAGCTAATGATAACCCTCTTTGCCAATGTATTATATAACTTGTATGCTTTTGAATACACACTGAATCCAAGAGAAACGCAATGTATTTTTTCATCAATGAACTTGGTTCTATTCTCGTAATCTTATCTGGGACATGTGCATGGGCAATGCATCCAAAGACCTGAAAATGAGCCAGCATTTGCCTTCCTTGAACTCCTACCTTTTCAGGCCATTACTGTCATTTGTTGAACTACAACCACAGGATCTATTTAATGTACAATGCTAAATTGAACGGTTTCAGTTAGACCAGATGTCGTCTGCAACACGCTTAGAACCAGGTCCAAAGCTATACGGTACCCCTTTTTTCTTCACCATCACACCATTTTGTTGTGGTTCCTACATAAGTTACTTTCGATTCCTTTTCTTCAAAGAAAGCATTGAAAGCTAGCGAGTTATATTCTGTCATGGAATTTTGATTAGCTCAATTTCCTTCAACCAGTGATTTAAATACATTAAAAGGTCCTAATGCTTTTGATTTGGCATGTTGTACATCCATGTTTTATGGGAAAATTTATCGAGGAATAAAAAGTATATTGTTTATTATCATTGGACAAAAATGCAATTGGCCAGCAAATACCTTGGTGGCTGTGCAAGCAATTCATTTTGTAAACAATTTCAGTGTTGCTTGCCTATAACAAAATCATTACATACTTGTTACCACCCCATGTTCTGAAGTGCCATAATACGAGATTAATTAATAAGAATACTGATTAAATAATAACTAAAGGATGATAATAAGAATACTTTCAGTCGTAAAAGAACTAAAAAATGAAGGGAAATTTATAGCAAAGAGTTATAGAATTAATAAAAATAAGCTAGGAGGAGATTTTAGCTCAAACTCAAACTATTTACCCAAACACCCCTGAAACATATCGTTCTACCAATTCTCTCATTTACGGGTTTGCTAGCCTTAGAAGTTTGATATCTTAGATATACCATAGCATAGCCCTATTAGCTCGATAACTTAAATATGTGATAGTTAACTTTAGAAGCTCAATGGCATAGATATGTTATAGCATAGCTTTAGAAGTTCGATTGCTTAAATTTGCGAATGCTAACCTTAGAAGCTCGACGGTGTACATATATGATAACGTATGTAGTCTTAGATGTATAATAGCTTAGATATGTGATAATATGATTGTAGAAGCTTGACAACTAGACATGCAACAGTAATGTTGTGGAAGTCAAATTCCTTCACGTACAACTGAATTTTATAATGTGAATTTCGAAGTGCAAAAACAATAGAATTTATTATATAATGTGAAAATCCAGTATACTGGAATGATGGTGCAAGGCCTTTGCGGCACAACCTAAAAATGTTGAAATACAACATTATTTTGAAAAGTTGGTGTGAAGTACTATGCAGCAACCTATAAATTTCAATATATAACATTATTCTAGAACGATGGTGTAAGACCTATGTGCCAATTTAAATGTCAAAACACGACATTATTTAGAAGCATGGTGTAAGGCATAAATGGCAATCTAAATGTCAAAACATGACTATTTGGAAGTAACGGTGCAAGATCTGAGTGGCAACTAGAAAATGACTATAAAACATAATTTATGATATGATGCTACATATAGGCCACACTCATGATTAAGATGTTTTTATGAGCTATGATGTTCATTTTACATATATGATGATAATACAGTTAGTGATGGGGAAAACAATTCCATTAGCCGGCATAGTCTCATTCTATGTTATGTTTAAAGAATATATAACTCATATCAGGCTTCACGTATGACCTGTATTTTAATTAGTGTTTCACTCACGGGCACTTATTTCGAGTAACACGAGTTTATTGAATTAACTAGGTAGCGTTTTGAAAGAAGATTAAAAGCCTTAAAGATGAAAAGTGATAGTCAAGCAGAGCGCTCATTTTAGTGTCTTGGAGTATCAAAATCAGGACCTCCTTAACTATAATAAAAAAAATCTCACCACTTAAGCTATGCTAATTCTTACATTTGGGCACAAATTAAGAAACGAAAATATATACATTTTGTATAAAGAAAGCTACCGTGTTTACTTAATGTTGTAAGAAAGTAGATCACATGTTGTCGTTTGAATATAATTTCGATAATAACTACAACATCGACGTTCATTTTTGGGTCTTTAAGACTTGGATATTAAAGCTTAGGCTTAGGGGACACTTAAACAGAGTTAAGTATAAATCTAGATAAATTAACTAGAGAAAATGAACACCTTGTGGGAAGGGTAGGGTATGCTCCATATATAACATACATACATACATACATATATATATGAGTTATATATATATATATATATATATATATATATATATATATATATATATATGAGAGAGAGAGAGAGAGACATACATACATATATGCTTTTATCTCTCTATCGTTACTTCCACTCTCTTTTACTTATGTTTCTCATGTAGACTTGCTTACGTAAAAGACAAAAATGGAGATAAGAAGTAGACTATTAACATTAGGGGGATGGGGGAAAACAATAGTAGGAAAGCAAGAAGTATGTAGACTGATACAGAAGGAAATGAGCGTGTAAAGACCCGGTCTTTCGACCATTGAAAGTCGACACTCAATACATCTACGGTGTTCAAATATCGAACATCCAATCGTTGGGAAAACATTTTGTTAGGGTAAATACACGAAAAAGTACAATAAAAATAGTTACTAAGAGCATTCCCAGCAGTAAGTGGCCACTCGAGTGGCAAAATCAATTTGAAAGCGGTAATTCCCCCCACCGTTCCAGCTGTGGGTGGGGGGACGTTGGATTTTTTTTTTTTTATTCGGTTTTCTGAAAACTGTTTAAGGCTTAAACGGTTTTCAGAAAACCGTTTAAGTTAGATAAATTAAAAAAAAATCTGGAAGCCATCCAGAAAATTCGCATCGACCTTCTTTTCTTTTATTTTCGTTTCTATCCCTGAAATCAGGATTTGGGGGAATCAAGCTCGCGCTCGTCAGTAGAAAATTGACCGCCATTGCGCTTTGAGGGCGAGCGAACCTCGCTTGAAGGAGGCGACGAAGCATCCAATAAACCGATTAAGCACTAAACGGGTTTTAGAAGTATCGCCGCTCACCAATTGCAAATGGCGATTCTCGCCATTTCAAATCTCTCCCCATACCCATCGCGACACTGTTGGAGAGCGTCCCCTTCCATTCTTCCTCATTTCAGATCTCTCCCCACACTGCTGGGAGTGCTCTAACAGTGGAAACAACATATAGTAATAATAAAGACGTATGAACTGTCACTTCAAGATACAAAATACATCATAGTTAAAACAAATCTCATCAGTTAAACAATTATAATTTTTTTTTTATTTTTTTATTTTACAACTATTGATAGGTATATACAATATAGCAGAAAATAAAATACTAAGCAGACGAACATCTAGCTCCACTACACGAACTCCATAACAAACCAACAACAACCTGGAAAAATGCACGGTCTGATCCGAGCATTATAATAAAATAATACACGGCTCGGTCTGTGAAACCAACGTGAGAAAACTCAAGTAATGAGAAATATAAAGGAATTCTGCGAAACCACACAGCAAATCACGGAATAGATTTTCATCTCACAAAAATAACATTTATATATCAACATAGATATAAAACAGAACAACGATATATACCAAAAAAGAAGTGACATAGGTAAAATAAATATCCATACTGAATGGATGAACTAACACAGAGAAGATCATAATGCACTTCTCGATGCAATTAAGGAAACTGATTCAAAGATTTGGATCAAATAAGGATAAGGAAGGAGGGCACACTCCCTTACCGAAAGCATACCTCTAATATATAGTTGAGAACTCTGATGGCTCTCGGAAACGTCCAAACCGGACCCTGTACAATATCCAAGTACTCGAATATTTCACATCTTTGAAACATACAACCGAATCCAATCTAGGATAGATGCGAAGGCAATCTAATGATATAACCTGACTTCCACTTGCTATTTTTATTTAGTCATTTCCTACAAATGATATAGATGCTCGAATGAGCAATAGATCGTCTTGGATTAACGAAATAAAAGAAAAAAAAATTATTTCAAGTTTCGATCCGAAACAAGACGAATGAATTATCTAATATAACCAGTATGGTGCTCCCCCTTCCACAAAAGTGTACCTCTAGATAAAATACATCCAAGCTGGACAACAACCACATCACTCACTCTCCTACCAAGATGGATCCCACCACTTCAGGAATCCAAATATACTCACATCAATGCATGCATGCTAAACAACAACCACATGTCAAATGTGAATATATCCGGCTATGTGCGACTCATATAACCTAGCTCCAACTCGTGCTTTGATTTTAGTTTTCCGATGTTGGATTCCAAAGCTCAAAATGAGCCAAAAACCATTCTAGAATGACGAAGCACGACAATGACTTGGAGTGTACGCCCTTCTTTACTCGCTATTTGGCTTTAGTCATTTTCGACAAAGGGTATCAAAGCTCAAAGGAGCAACACATCGTCTTAGAGTAACGAAATAGAAGATAGGAGAATCAAAATATCGATGGTCGATAAATCAACTAACAGAAATAATAAAGTGGTTTGCGTATATGAATTTAATCGAATACATTTGCCATCAATATATGAGTCAAACTGGTTAAGCATTAGATTCGCATTTGAGCTTGGTTTTCACGCCTAAGTGGTGTATAACACTTCAAAAATACTTGTTGAAATACTCTTTGAAAAGGTAAACTAAAATACTTAATGCACGGAAATAAGGATCAAAACTAAATGTCATTAACACGTTATTTACTATAAACCCATAATATACACAGCTTTCTTTGAAACAATTCCTATTAAAAAGGCTTCTCATTTATAAAATTAAAAAAGCGTTATTTATTTTCCAGAAGGATTTTCTACATTGTTGGGACATCTTCCATTAGTTCACCATTTAATCCTACAGTTTTTTTAGAATGATTCTCCCGGTTGCGATTAGAGAGTCAAATTTTGCTCTTAATCTTGTAGTTGTGCATATTTCACTTTTAATGTTCTTTTGTACATATTCTTCACGACATCCATATTTGTTTTGAAATGCCTTCCAAAAGATTTGTTTCCAGAATTCATCACTGATTGGAATAAATAATTCTTGGCCACCAAATATTTCAATCGAAGTGCTCCAAGGTAAGACTGTCAATACATTTTGCTTTACTTTGGTCTCTGGCTCAATAATGCCTTACACAACAATGCCCCATGCTATTTTGGATACCAAAAAAAAAAAAAAAAAAAATCTCCATAAGCATACTCCAGTGATCATAACGACCATCATATCTAGGAATTGCTAGATAGGCATAGTACTCTCTGCCTGCCATTGAAAATCATTCTTGCTTAAACTGTTAGCTAGAGCTTCAATGTCGGATCTCACAGAAATTAGAAAACAAAAGATTAATAATGAACTGAAGTTGCAAAGTGGATGAATAACAAACTTAAATAAAGCCAAAATCGACTACTTCAAACAAAGACTGAGCTACTCTTAATATGCTAAAACAAGCACTAGACTGACTGAACGCAACAATGCAATGGGTAAAACAGATCTGATGGCCATTGCTTCAATTGAAGACAAGGAAGAGGAAGATGTTCGATAAAATTGGATTTGAGCCTCCAAACGTTGAACTAGTCAGGACTTAAGCTGATGTGTCCAAAGCAAAGTTGGAGTCCTTAGAACAACGAGGGAAACATTGTTAATGCCATTATGGAACTCACTTCTTGACACGTATTTTCCTTTTTTTTTTTTTTTTTTGCTCATTTTGTAAATTTATGGTTTCTTTTTCCTTTTTTCCAAAGATTACTTATTAATGCTTCAATGATGTCACCGAGCAGTGTGTATGTGTGTGTTTTTCATGGAGCTCACTCTACATATTTTCCTTTGTTTGCTCATTTAGTAAATTTATTGGTTCTTTTTCCTTTTTTCTGAAGATTGGTCGTGAATGCTTCATTGATGCCACCGAGCATTTTATTCTATTTAGTTTTATTTTCTGTATGTTTATTTTTACAACTAACTTGGAAGTTTGAAGGGAGGAAAAGGGATTTTTATCCAAGTACCTGATTCATGGAAGTCAGTATATCCTCGAGCTTCTCTCCGGAGCCAAGTCGCAACCCCACAGTTCTATTTCTTGAAAGATTTACAAAACACGTAAGCATAATGTCCCCTGAGCCTGATAAGCCAGTAATTGTTGTTGGTTTTGCTCCCATCTCCAGGACACATAAATAGATTAATAAAATCAGATGGATGGAACAGTAGAAAATGGTTCAAAATTATATCAGAACTTATGGTACTCGGTGATAACTTTTAGTTAAGGAGTAACAATTTCAAACCTGGAGACAGTATAGACCGTTCTCTACTGTCTCTACTGTCTATACAATTGTTTAGAAACCAATAACATGGTTCACTGCCTATACAATCGTCCAAAACTGCAATATATATGAACCAGAGTTTTGTTATCTACTATGTTTCCACAATACCAGTTTAAGGAAGTTCTTTAAATTATATCTAAGTTGCGAAGTAACAATGAATGCCAAGCTATCATATTTACAACCAATGATGTTTATTTATAACTAGTTATCTAAATTAATAAGATACATAATGATCTTTCCTGGGCCTTTAAACTAGTTTGATTTTTGTGTTATCTGCTAAAAGTCATGCTCTATTTGTTTTGCACCTCATCAAAATATAACTGCATTATGTATACCTTGATTGCCAACCATCTAATCTCTGAACAACCTTGTGCAACAAGAGCTGCCATGCAATTATTTCCAAGATTCATACCCTCCACTATACCAGCTGCTATAGCAAGCACATTCTTCAAAGCACCTGTGATTTCCACTCCTATAACATCACTGAAGAATCGCAAGCTTCTATAAATGGTTTATGGTAAGAATGATTATATTACCTAATAAGAAATTATCTTTTGTTCCCTCAACATCGCAGATGTACACATTTGTTCCTATACCGCACACATTTGTTCCTATACCGCACACATTTGTTCCTATAACAGCTTACTTATAAATCCTTTCTACTATAACATAGCAAAAAAAGTTCATCCGCTTTTAGTTTCAAAAGAAAAACGGAACCCAGACGACTAAAGAAAAATAAAAATAAAAGTAACATCATGTGAAATGAACGATCAAGAAGAGAAGCAAACAGATACTGCATGATTTAGTGCAATCATCATCAGATCATGATCATCATCATAATAATAATAATAACAAGCAACTGCTTCTTAGCAAATGATTCAGGTAAATTTGAAAACCTTGTCGTACCTTGAAGAACTTATCCTCAGATGAGGAGAAGCTAATAATTGCTGAACTGTAGCTGCTAACTTCTTGTCTTTTGATGCCACCACCATTGCTACATGGTTAAAAATAATGAGAGACAAACAATTAAACCCAAAGAAGGAAAGTTCACCTTAGGCACATTATCATTGTGTTGATAAAATTTATCAATCTCAACTTCTAAACCAGTTTCAAATATAGATGCTATTTTCATTTGTTGTTGATTTAATAGCTGTTGGTCATGGTACTGTATCATAAAATGATTTTAGACAGTACTCTTAAACATCAAATTATGGTTTGGTATGAATCGTTATAAAAGGTTTTTTAAAGCCAATAAAAAAAGGTTCGCTTTTAAAGAGAAAGCATGCACTAAACCCACAATACATACTCCATGTAGATGAGTGGAATGTAGAATTGAATGAGTATGGATACAGTAATCTATTATCCAGTGTTCAAATTGTACCTTTTCTTCGTATCAGAGATTGTTATATGACTACAGGTAAGAATTATTCCCACGCGATCATCCATCTTTATGCCAACCCCACCTTAGATTATTTTAAATCTCATAAATGACTACCTTATGGGTCATTATCACACAATGGTCTACAAAGTTCACAAGTTAGAGATACATGGAAAACGCATGGATTAAAAGAATTGTCACTTACAGAAAAAGAAGGTAAATTAAAAAAATTTGAAATACAAAATAAAAAATGTACGCTTTATGAGTGAGAAATATAAAAGAACAAAAGAGAAATAGCTTCAAGGTGAGGACTGGCTGACAGGGACGGAGCTACGTTGATAGTATCCTAGGCTATAGCCCGGGTCCTTAGGAATTTAATATGCAGCAGGTACTCATAAGGAATTGCATATTACTGTTTACTACAACCAGTTGTTTTAGTTCTTTAGCTAATAATGAATTTAATATGCATCAGGTACTACAGCGACTCATAAAGAACTGTATATTATTACAACCAGCTGTTAGTTCTTTTAGCTAAAAAATAAACTAAAGTTACTTTAAAAATTATAGCTTTAAGTGAGAAAAAAAAAACATAATAGTAAAATAGTATTTTAATATTTATTCATTATTTTATTCTCATTTTACCTCTCTGTTCGCATTGTGTTTAAAAGTTAAAGTGTTTGTTTCTACATTCATAATATTATTTTCTTATTTGCATTATACTCTTAGTATTTTCAATCTTCAATTCACCTTCATACTTTTATAAAACTGGGTATCTTCTAGTTTAGCAACCTTTTTCCACTCTTTTTTGCATTCTGACGAGGTATTAATATTACAATAGCCCATGGTGATTTCGATTCCTGGCTCCGTCCCTGCTGGCTGATGCTTCAGAATTTTGTAAAACCCATAACCACGGTAGAATCAGATATGAAGGTGTTATTGGTGTTGCAGTTTGCTAGTTATATCAACCTTCCTACTCCTACCAGCTTATTTAAAAGAAGCAGATATAAATAAGAAAAGGCAAAAGCCACTATACCCATGTATCTCATGTAGTTACTAGTGACTAATCTGTATGTACCTGTTGGCAATTTATTCATTAACTCCAATGCAAACGAAGGCCCTGAAAGAACAATAAATGGTTGCCGGGGATTTTTCAGTGCTTGTGGAATAACTTGAGACATCATTCTTAAGGTATTTAGCTCCAAGCCTTTGCTAAGGGATATAAATGGTAATTTTGGATCAACATGCTGTGAAATGCCTTCAAGAAAAGATGAACTGAACTGCCGCAAAATAAAATAGGTTATCATGCTTTAGTTACAACTAGATTATATATATAGTAATTAAGTAGCAATAAGCAAAAACAACACCACAAAACAAAACAGAAGGGAATAAAGAGCTCAACAAGGGATGAGTTGAAAAACTTTAAAGTCATGAATCATGCTCCAGTTTCAACAAGAATATATAGAAAGTAGTGTAAGAAGAAGCGTTGAATCGGGGTGTCAATGGGTTGGGTTCGGGTTGGGTCAGTTCGGGTTCGGGTTGATTTTAAACGGGTCGGGTCAACCCGTTTATTAAACGGGTCAGAAATAGCTCAACCCGAACCCGACCCGTTTATAAACGGGTTGACCCGACCTGACCCGTGCAACCCGTTTAATTTGCCCGGGTCGAGTCGTAAATGGGTCGGGTCATAATTGAGTCGGGTCGTAAACGGGTAATGGCGGGTCGGGTCATAAACGGGTCGGGTCAACCCGTATAAGGTATAAATGGGTCATAAACGGGTCAATTTCGGGTTTACGGGTTAAATTCAGGTTCACGGGTCAAACGGATTGTAAACGGGTTGGTCCAACCCATATAAATATAAACAGGTTCACGGGTCATAACGGGTAGTGGACTGGGTTGGGCCTATGTTTTGTAGATTGTAGAGTAATAAAAATATGTTTTATAATTAAAAGGGTCATAAGGGGTTCACGGGTCGGGTCGGGTCAACCCGCTTATTAAACGGGTCAGAGCGGGTTGATCCGAAATTGACTCGTTTATAAATGGATCGGGTCGGGTTTTATCGTGCGGGTTACATGTCGTGCTTCGGGTCGTGTTAGAAATTGACGGCCCTAGCGTTGAACATGGGATGAGTTGGGAGCACTCCAGCATAAGTGTGTCATGAGTCCTTCGCAACAGTCGTCTTCCACAACGTGAACCGTGTTTTTTATAACAACTGTTCAAAAAGAGAATAATCTAAATATATAGGACATTTATGTAGCATTCTGATCGTTTTTCTACTACATCATGTCAGCCACTAACCAGGTGAACTGAAAGTTAACCATGCATCCTTGGCCTTGGAGCATAAATTGAATCATGACACTTCAAATATATAGTAGAATAGAAAAAGGGACCTATTTCACAACGTGAGGAAGTTTGAAGCTAACGATGATTTGCTAAAAAAATTCATATGACCAACTGGTCGTCCTTTTTGGTTGGGTGTGTATTTATGTTATTTGAGTTGAAAGTGCAGTTAAGTAAAACATAAAACCTAACCATTTCTGCACTAGTTGGATAGTACGTAGGTTTACCTGCACAGGAACAGCATGCAAACAAAAATCAGCTCCTAATAAAGCATCACTAGGATCGGTCGTTGCAACAACATTGGCTGGAAGCTTATGATCAGGAAAGTAATTGCTGCAGTGTTTCAAAAGAAACACAGTTACCACTTCTGTGAATGTTATCAGCGTGCTTTAAGAAAAATGAGTATGTCCAAAAGACCTGATTTAATAAGAAGTTTGTTTGCTGTCGTGCTTCCAGAGATATTACAAACATTGTAATAATAATAAGTATTCTCCACATGCCATATGCATGTATGATATACTAATTCTAGGTTCCCATTGGCTAAGAATGTAGAAAGATTACTAGAATAGGGAAAAGTAGATGAAACCATGTCAAAGTTTTCTGATAACAAAGGTGGTGCTAAGTGAATAAAATTTTGAACTTTAACAAGGTCGTACAAGGAAAGATGATCGCATTTTCACTATTTTGCCTTGCAAAAAATAATATTTATCTACTATTTTCTTAAAATAAAATCAAAAAATTTGGACCATCCAATACAAAGCCAACTTAGAATGAAAAATAAACTCCTGGGGAACATCATTTATTATTTGTCTTGTTTAGAATAGGACTGCAATCAGAAAATGTAAACAGAAAAGGACTATGAGTATACAGCTTAGCTCTTATCTTCTCATATTTTGCATTTTCAACTAATCTGTAGTTACATGTTATGTATATTTATTATCATTAAATAATATATTTAACCTTTATTTTTATTTTTCGCTGTTATGCCTCAACTATTCTTCTTAGTTTTCAATTTTTTGTTAAGATATATGAAATAATCTTTTTATATGTCCTCCAAAATTAACCAAGTTTTGGGCTTAAAGCTTTAAGTGCATGTTTAAGTGATTTCTAGAATTTACTGTCAATAGCACCCATAGTATTTCTATACACATCACGAATATAGAAACTAACTGTATATGACAAGAGATAAGCTTGCTTAGTGGTTTACCAATTAAAATGGGACTCGTTAATCGAACGGCATACATTGACATCCCTTACAAGCATCAATACCTGCATTTCAGCTTTCCTGCTAGCGATATGTGCTGCCATTGCTGTGCCGAAAGATCCACCACCAAGAATCACTACCTGATTTCGTATAAAAAACATTACATAAAATTTGAATTGTTCGTCATTATTTAAAAGTCACAAACTAAAGATATGGTGAGTAAATGATGACCTATATATAATTAACATGCTGAGAAAATTGATTAATGAAACCTATTCAGTTTAACCATGTACTCAATGGTGAAGCCAAGCATTTATTTGAGAAGGAGCTAATTTATTTAGAAGTATATGACTGAATAAATGCCTATACCAAAAAAAAAATGTTATTTAGTATATTTCCAGATATGTGTGCATTTTGTTAGTTGATATTTCCAGTGAATTTTAATTAAACTGTATCAAATATTGAAAATTGAGCATATTCATATACATCCTAATAAAATTGGAAGCGGTGAATACTTCAATAGCTTATTGACACGTGACATCGCAGAGAAAAAATATCCAAGTTAAACGTAAAATAGTCTCGCATCATGTAGTGTAACAACCCGTATTTTCAATAAACTGTTATAACATAAATCGAGGCGGAATTTAATTCAAAAATCAGAATCAGGGGAAACGGGCTATGCCATTGCGTTCGTCTCGGAAAAATACGCGAAATAGAGTCCGAGTTTTCGAAAATCGGAGTCCGTATGACCCGGTTAAGGCCCATTGAAGTTTTCAGAAATTTCTATGCTAAAAACAGATTTAAATTTCGAATTAAAAACAGGGATTAGGGCTAATCTGGGTTAGGCGGGAAAATTCCCGCCAGGGGGACCCATGTCGACAGGCATGTCGACAGGGCACCCAGGGAGTCGACAGCCCTGTCGACAGGGGGTGCCCAGGCAGCTCAGCCTGGTGCACCATTTCTGATTTGGGTTGGGTCATATGGCTTGGTTCTAGAGAAATCCGAGATCTGACGGGCCTAAACTAATCTAGGGTTAATCCTAGGGCTAAAAACACTCTAATCTTCTATAAATATACCCCTAATCCTACCCTAAAGCCTCATTAATCAATCTAGCAACTAAACTATGCCAATTTGAAACCTCAAATGGCCTCCACCTAAAATCCCTAGCCTCCACCTTCCTCAAAGTTTAATCCTATGAAGATATGATGATCATACAACCTTTTCTATGTTGTATGAGTGCTTAATAACTTGCATACTTCATTAAGTAGCAAGTTTGATTTGCTAAGTTTGTGTTTTGGGATTTTGCAAAAGGGTTTTCTTATTTGAGGCTTTGTTTTGAGTTTTTAAAAGGGCTTCTTCATCTTATTTGGTGGATTTGTGGCTTGTTTATATTTGTAAGCCCTCTTACCTTCACTTTACAAACTCTAAAGTTAATATGTGGTGAAAGTTGAGATTTATGTGAGTTTATTTGATTATGCATGCTTATGCGAACTCACTATGTCATGTTTTACATGTTTCACAAGTTATGCATGCTTATGCGAGATTTCTATGTCATGTTTTACATGTTTCACAAGTTATGCATGCTTATGCGAGATTTCTATGCCATGTCAAACATGTTTCACAAGTTATGCATGCTTATGCGAGTTTATTATGTCATGTTCTACATGTTTAATGGATTATGCATGCTTATGCAAGTTTACCTTACCATGTTATACATGTTTTATGGATTATGCATGTTTATGCAAGTTCACCTCACCATGTTATGCAAGTTTAATGGGTTATGCATAACTATGCAAGTTCACCTTACCATGTTATGCATATTTAATAAGCTATGCAAGTTATGCGAGTTCACTATGATATGATTTGCAAGTTTAACATGTATGCATATTTATTATGATATGTGAAGTTCATCATGTATGTTATGCTAAGTTACCTTTTATACCCTTATGCGTTATGACGAATATGTAAGCGAGATAATGACGTTGGGAGGGTTTGGGTAAACTTAAAAATACATGAAACTAAAAGATTGGGAATTTACCTATTAAGTTAGGTCTACCCCTTGGGAATTTACCTATTAAGTTAGGTCTACCCAAGTATATGTTAACTTGTAAATGTGTGTAAAAGTGGACATGACATTAGATAACATGATATGGCCAACTCGAGGTTAGACCTAGTTGTGGTGTAAATCTTCCCAGGTAACCACAACATGGGGTCTAATGTGGGTAGTTGGTCATGTTGCACCATAAGACCCGAGGTTAGACCTAGACGTGGTGTAAATCTTCCCAGGTAACCACGGATGTCTAATGTGAGAGGTTGGGTGCGTTAAGTAACTAATGCCTCATGATTAGGGTTAAGTCATGGCCCACTAATACTTAACCAATAATGGGGATGCGAGGATTAGATGGGGTTAAGTGGTTACACTTAACTAATTTAATCCGGGATTAGTGAGGGGTTAAAACCACACTTAACCCTCTTAGAAACCCTAGCAGCGTGGTCTGTTCCAGCAGTAATCCCAGTTGGGTATCATTCACAACCCTAGAGGCTAGGCTAGGGCGGGGCACGATTACTGGACTGATGTAAGCGACCAAAGCGACGGCTGAGTGGTACAGCGGTGCGGGTCCGGCGGGCTACGGACGTGCACGTAGTCCGATGTTGGACAAACTCGAGGCACGGGTACCAGTAGCTTAGACTGTGCATTATTGCTTAGGTGTCTGGGGTTGACACCTTAGGGCTTGATACACCCGAAGGTGGACCCAGCACAGTCTGACTACATCCATGGGGGCCGTATGGACACCAACACTTGACGTGTTAGGTTTATAGGGAGCCGATCGACTAGACCGTTGGGCTGGACCTTATACTAAGGTCACTTCATGTTATTGGGCCAAAGTTTGGGCTAAGGGATCAAGATCTGTTTTGTGGGTTTGCTAGTACACTGTGGTGCAAAGTTTAATCTCATATATGTGATGTCACATTTATCTATTGCCAGTATGTTCATCTCAGTTTCCATCATACTGTTAACTTTATTAGTTTATAGATTGATCGTAGTAGGGCTTACCAGTCTTTTTGACTGACCTGTTTTCTTTCGCTTCTTTTCTTCCGTTCCCCCCCCCCCCCCCACAGGGTCTCAGGGAGGGGCTACATCTGCTTAGTGGATCTTTGACTTGCTTGTTGGATAGCTCATGTATGGATCTGAGCTAGCTGTGGCTTATCTTTTATTTCTGGGGATTAGCACTGATGTTTTACCATGTGTTTTGTTATCACGTATCTAGACTGATGTTGTATTTTGGATCATGACATTTTGATATTATGTACTTGACTATGTTGGTTTTCTGAGATGATGATGATGGGTTTTTATCTGCTACCGCTGCTTTACTTATATTTATTTATATATATTCTGTCTTGCGATATCTCTGTGCAAGTTTACCTTCACAATAACGCCCCTCCAAAGCTAGTACATTCTAAGGAGTGATCCTAGTGGAGGGTGGGGTGTTACATTTGGTATCAGAGCACGAGGTTAACAAGATTGAACAAAACTTTTGAAAAAAAAAAACCCTTTTGAAAAACTATTTTCAAAAACCTACTAAGTATTTTCCAAAATAAAGTCTAGATTATTTTAAGGCTAATCCCCAAAAGCCATCAGCATTATCATTCGTTCCCTTGACCTGATCTTATCTTATCTTTTGTTTCAGTATGGCTGAGAATCTTGACATCCCAGATGGAGTGAACGTACCACTCTGGTATAGGAGACTCCAAGAAGCTAGGGCGGCAGCCGGTCCCGCCAACCCTACTCCCACTCCTCCTCCCGTAGTTGAGAATCCTATCCCTAATATCCCTCCTCCGGTGGTTCCTGCTCCCCCTCCTCCAGCAGCTAATATTCCCCCTCCCGTTGCTAATGTTCCTCCCCCTCCCGTTGCTGAGGCTCCTCTTCCCCCTCCTCCCCCTCAGCATCCTCAGATTGAGTTTACAAAGGTTTGTAAAGACTTCAAGGCAATGGGAGGCAAGAATTTCCTAGGCACGGAATCTTTCGTTGAAGCTAGGAATTGGCTGAAGGACACGGAGGACTTGTTTGCTATCTTTGGAATTGATGACGAGAGGAAAATCTTATTGACCGTATGGCTTTTGAAGGATGAGGCGGCCTATTGGTGGGAGGTCACCAATGGGACGAGGCCCGTTGAGACTTGGGCCGATTTGAGGGCTAGATTTGTGACCAAGTTTCTATCTTCAGCCGAGGCGAATTTACAAATGGAGAAGTTCATTTCATTAAAGCAAGGTGATATGTCGATCAAGGAGTATGTGAACAAGTTTAATCAGCTGGCCCGCTTTGGTTTGGATATAGTGAACACCCCGGAGAAGAAGGCTCTTCGATTTGCCAGAGGATTGAATGAGCCGCTACAGGGCTTGGCGATGTCACATATTCCGCATGGAGCCACTTTCGAGAGTTTGGTCAATATGACTCTGCTTCAGGGAGAGGGAAAGAAGGAAGTCAAGTCGGGCGATACTCAAGCAAAGAAGGCTGATTCTCAAGGCAAAGGCAACCAAGGTCAAAGCAGTCAAGGAAATCAGAATAAGAACAAGAAGGGCAACAACAAAGGCAAGGGGAAGTGCAATTACTGTGGCATAGCTGGGCACTTTGCTAAGGATTGCAGGAAGAAGAAAAGGAAGCTTAGTGGTGGATGCTTTTCTTGTGGAGAAACTGGGCACTTCAGCAAAGAATGCCCAAAGAAGAAAGGACAGGCTGGATCTTCAAGAGGGCAAGTTCATGCTCTCAATACCGCTTCAGTTCCCGAGCGAGGTAGTGTTTCTGTTGAGAACCTTGTTTATATCTCTGATCTTCCAGTACGTACCTTGTTTGATTCGGGTGCATCACATAGCTTTATTTCATCTGATCTTGTCGATGGCTTGCACCTCAGTACTAGCTTAGTGGATGATCCCGTTTGTGTTTCGAATCCCATTGGGGGTTCTGCTCATCTATCTATGATATGTGAGGATCTAAGGATCTCTATACTCAGCGTTGAATTCTTGTGTAGTGCGTATGTTCTAGGTTTCAGGGGATACGGATTGATCTTGGGCATGGATTGGCTGTCTAGATATGGAGCCATTCTGGATTGTGAGCATAGGGTTGTAAGGCTTGTGACTCGCCTGGGCAACACCTTAGAGATTTCATGCAATCCGAAGAATCCCGTCATGTTATGTTATCTAGAATCTCTCGACTCATCAGAGGAGGCCCTTCAGTCTGTAAGGGTGGTCCGGGATTATCCAGATGTGTTTGAAGAAGTTAAGGGGTTGCCCCCTAAACGAGAGATTGACTTTCGCATCTATCTGGTAGATAATGCTAAACCTGTTTCTTTGCCCGTTCGGCATATGGCTCCGCGTGAGAGACGGGAGCTGAGCAAGCAAGTGAAAGAATTGCTTGAGAAGGGCTTCATCAGAAGGAGTATATCCGAATGGGGAGCGCCTGTGGTGTTTGCAACTAAGGCAGATGGCTCTCTTCAACTCTGTGTGGATTATAGAGAATTGAATAAGCTGACTAAGAAGAACAGACACCCGTTACCGAGGATCGACGATCTCTTTGATCAACTTGTTGGTGCTTCTGTTTTCTCTCAGCTTGATCTTGCTACGGGTTTTCATCAGCTCAGAGTGGCTGAAGACAGTATAGACAAAACTGCATTCAGAACTCCAGACGGATTCTTTGAATGGCTTGTTATGCCGTTCGGTTTGACGAATGCACCCGCGTATTTTGTGGATTTGATGAGTAGGGTATTTCGGGAGTTCTTGAATAAGTTTGTCGTGGTCTTTGTTGATGATATTCTAGTATTCTCCAAGGATGAGGAAGAGCATGCGAGGCACCTAGTAGAGGTGATGGACACACTCAGAGCACACCAGTTAAAAGCCAAGTTCTCCAAGTGCCACTTTTGGAGAAGGGAAGTCAGATTTCTTGGGCATATCGTATCCAAGCAAGGCTTGGCAGTGGATCCCGCTAAGGTGGTTGCAGTTCAGGATTGGAAGACTCCAAGGAATGCAACCGAGGTGAGGAGCTTTCTGGGTCTTGCGGGTTTCTATCGGAAGTTCATCAAGGACTTCGCGAAGATATCCGCTCCTCTTACTAAGTTGACGAAGAAGAACTTAGTTTTTGCTTGGGATATGGATTGTGAGCTTGCTTTTCAGAGGCTCAAGAGAGCCCTTACCTCCGCACCAGTTCTAGCCTTACCCGATGGTGGTAAGGTATTTACCGTGTACACTGATGCTTGTGGCACGGGATTGGGTGCCGTTCTGATGCAAGAGGGCAGAGTTATATGTTTTGGTGGGAGGCAACTTAAGGTGCATGAGAGGAATTATCCCACTCATGATCTAGAGCTGGCAGCGATTGTATATGCGCTCAAAGCATGGCGTCATTATCTTCTGGGAGAGAGATTTGAGCTATATACTGATCATAAGTCTTTGAAGTATCTCTTTTCGCAGAAAGATCTAAACTTAAGACAGCAGAGATGGATGGAATTTTTGGCTTCCTATGATTTTGAGATATCCTATATCCCTGGCAAGGGGAATGTGGTAGCGGATGCGTTGAGTAGGAAAAGGTTAACACTAAGTCCTCTATTTGTTGAGATGAAGAATTTAGAGTTCTTGGCAACCTTTGATTTCTCTTTGGCAATGGAGTCGGAGACCGGTTCCTTGGCATCTTTAGAACTCAGGCCTACCCTTCTAGATCAAGTCGGGGCTTCACAGAAGGAAGACCCTCAGATAATTGAGATCATGGACAAGCTGGTTCGAGGGGAAACATCTAGTCACCTTGCTCGATATTCTATAGACGATAAGGGTTGGCTGAGGAGAGATGGAAGGCTTTGTGTTCCGATGGTAGAAGACTTGGTAAGGAAAGTTCTTGAGGAAGCACATCGCTCCAAGATGACCATACATCCAGGTGGTGATAAGATGTATAAGGACATGAAGCGCGTTTTCTTCTGGCCTGGGATGAAGAAGGATGTAGCGGAGTTTGTCTCGAGATGTGTTATTTGTCAGAGAGTAAAAGCTGAGTCAAAGAAGCCCGGTGGGCTATTACATCCGCTAGAGGTCCCGCTATGGAAGTGGGAGAGCATCTCTATGGACTTTATTGATGGGCTTCCAAGGTCCAGGAAGGGGAACACGAGCATATGGGTCATTGTGGATAGACTCACGAAGAGTGCTCATTTTATCCCAGTAAAGAGCAAAAGAACCGCATCTGGACTAGCATCAGTATATCTTCGTGAGATAGTGCGGCTACATGGAGTCCCTTCCAGCATAGTCAGTGACCGAGACCCCATCTTTACTAGTCAGTTCTGGAACAGTTTACAGGAAGCTATGGGCACGAGATTGAACCTGAGTACAGCCTATCACCCACAAACAGACGGCCAAACAGAAAGGGTGAATAGGGTACTTGAGGACTTGTTGAGGCTTTGCATCCTGGATTTTGGTGGTGCTTGGGAAGACCATCTCCCTCTTGTTGAGTTTGCATATAATAACAGTTATCAGGCGAGCATAGGGATGGCACCATTTGAGGCTTTATATGGGAGGCCGTGCAGGTCACCTACATGTTGGTGGGAGTCCACGGATAAGCTTATACTTGGACCCGACATGATTAGGGATACATCCGAGAAGGTTGAGTTGATTAGAAGACGGATGAAAGCGGCCCAAGACCGGCAGAAATCCTATGCTGACAGGCGAAGGTCCGAATTGGAGTTTGAGGTTGGGGACAAGGTTTTCGTGAAGGTTTCTCCTTTGCGGAATGTGGTCCGATTTGGAGCAGTTGGGAAGCTAGCACCGAGATTTGTTGGACCCTTCCCCATCATTGAGAGAATTGGGAAGATGGCTTATAAAGTGCAATTGCCCGAGAAGTTGTCCGGAGTACATAATGTCTTTCATGTCTCGCATCTCCGAAAGTGCCTGCATGAGTCCGCTGAGGTGGTTGAACCTAGCATGCTTGAAGACGTGGAAGTAGAGAAAGAAGCAACTTTAAGAAGAGCTCCGATTCGTATCTTGGGGACAGAGACCAAGAAGCTAAGGAATCGTGAGGTCAGATTGGTGAAAGTTCAATGGGGTGAAGCCGAAGAAGACGCAACTTGGGAAACCGAGGAGAAGATGCGTGGGCTTTATCCATTTCTTTTTGAGGGTACACTCTCAATCTCTTTCCTTTATTTAGCGTAACTTTCTCTTTGCTATCCATGTTTATCTAAGTTGTCGTGCTAAGCTTGTCATGAGAACCTTAGGTAGAAACCCTTTTGGATGAAACATGTGCTTGAGACATGTTATGTTTGATGGTTGCAAGTGGTTGCAAGTGTTTGCAAGTGGTTACTCGTGGATGCATGATACACATTAGGCACTAGATCGGCTCACACACTCCTCATATTGCATGTGCATGAGTGTTTATGCTTATTCTTGGATGAACTTTGTATGCAATCACATGGATGTTGCATATGGGTGTATGGTTGAGCACGCATATAGATACTATACATTATGATAGGGATTTGCATACATATGGATACATTTCACTAACATATTTTGCATTGATCATTGCATTAGAAAGGTACATATACACACACTTTTGCATATGTTCATACAGCATTTAGAATCCTTTAAGGACAATGGTTGCTCGTGGATGATGTTTTGAGTAGATGGATGTTGGATGGTAGGATATGTTCTTCCTAACTTGAAGATTTCGGGGACGAAATCCTTTAAGGAGGGGAGAATGTAACAACCCGTATTTTCAATAAACTGTTATAACATAAATCGAGGCGGAATTTAATTCAAAAATCAGAATCAGGGGAAACGGGCTATGCCATTGCGTTCGTCTCGGAAAAATACGCGAAATAGAGTCCGAGTTTTCGAAAATCGGAGTCCGTATGACCCGGTTAAGGCCCATTGAAGTTTTCAGAAATTTCTATGCTAAAAACAGATTTAAATTTCGAATTAAAAACAGGGATTAGGGCTAATCTGGGTTAGGCGGGAAAATTCCCGCCAGGGGGACCCATGTCGACAGGCATGTCGACAGGGCACCCAGGGAGTCGACAGCCCTGTCGACAGCCCTGTCGACAGGGGGTGCCCAGGCAGCTCAGCCTGGTGCACCATTTCTGATTTGGGTTGGGTCATATGGCTTGGTTCTAGAGAAATCCGAGATCTGACGGGCCTAAACTAATCTAGGGTTAATCCTAGGGCTAAAAACACTCTAATCTTCTATAAATATACCCCTAATCCTACCCTAAAGCCTCATTAATCAATCTAGCAACTAAACTATGCCAATTTGAAACCTCAAATGGCCTCCACCTAAAATCCCTAGCCTCCACCTTCCTCAAAGTTTAATCCTATGAAGATATGATGATCATACAACCTTTTCTATGTTGTATGAGTGCTTAATAACTTGCATACTTCATTAAGTAGCAAGTTTGATTTGCTAAGTTTGTGTTTTGGGATTTTGCAAAAGGGTTTTCTTATTTGAGGCTTTGTTTTGAGTTTTTAAAAGGGCTTCTTCATCTTATTTGGTGGATTTGTGGCTTGTTTATATTTGTAAGCCCTCTTACCTTCACTTTACAAACTCTAAAGTTAATATGTGGTGAAAGTTGAGATTTATGTGAGTTTATTTGATTATGCATGCTTATGCGAACTCACTATGTCATGTTTTACATGTTTCACAAGTTATGCATGCTTATGCGAGATTTCTATGTCATGTTTTACATGTTTCACAAGTTATGCATGCTTATGCGAGATTTCTATGCCATGTCAAACATGTTTCACAAGTTATGCATGCTTATGCGAGTTTATTATGTCATGTTCTACATGTTTAATGGATTATGCATGCTTATGCAAGTTTACCTTACCATGTTATACATGTTTTATGGATTATGCATGTTTATGCAAGTTCACCTCACCATGTTATGCAAGTTTAATGGGTTATGCATAACTATGCAAGTTCACCTTACCATGTTATGCATATTTAATAAGCTATGCAAGTTATGCGAGTTCACTATGATATGATTTGCAAGTTTAACATGTATGCATATTTATTATGATATGTGAAGTTCATCATGTATGTTATGCTAAGTTACCTTTTATACCCTTATGCGTTATGACGAATATGTAAGCGAGATAATGACGTTGGGAGGGTTTGGGTAAACTTAAAAATACATGAAACTAAAAGATTGGGAATTTACCTATTAAGTTAGGTCTACCCCTTGGGAATTTACCTATTAAGTTAGGTCTACCCAAGTATATGTTAACTTGTAAATGTGTGTAAAAGTGGACATGACATTAGATAACATGATATGGCCAACTCGAGGTTAGACCTAGTTGTGGTGTAAATCTTCCCAGGTAACCACAACATGGGGTCTAATGTGGGTAGTTGGTCATGTTGCACCATAAGACCCGAGGTTAGACCTAGACGTGGTGTAAATCTTCCCAGGTAACCACGGATGTCTAATGTGAGAGGTTGGGTGCGTTAAGTAACTAATGCCTCATGATTAGGGTTAAGTCATGGCCCACTAATACTTAACCAATAATGGGGATGCGAGGATTAGATGGGGTTAAGTGGTTACACTTAACTAATTTAATCCGGGATTAGTGAGGGGTTAAAACCACACTTAACCCTCTTAGAAACCCTAGCAGCGTGGTCTGTTCCAGCAGTAATCCCAGTTGGGTATCATTCACAACCCTAGAGGCTAGGCTAGGACGGGGCACGATTACTGGACTGATGTAAGCGACCAAAGCGACGGCTGAATGGTACAGCGGTGCGGGTCCGGCGGGCTACGGACGTGCACGTAGTCCGATGTTGGACAAACTCGAGGCACGGGTACCAGTAGCTTAGACTGTGCATTATTGCTTAGGTGTCTGGGGTTGACACCTTAGGGCTTGATACACCCGAAGGTGGACCCAGCACAGTCTGACTACATCCATGGGGGCCGTATGGACACCAACACTTGACGTGTTAGGTTTATAGGGAGCCGATCGACTAGACCGTTGGGCTGGACCTTATACTAAGGTCACTTCATGTTATTGGGCCAAAGTTTGGGCTAAGGGATCAAGATCTGTTTTGTGGGTTTGCTAGTACACTGTGGTGCAAAGTTTAATCTCATCTATGTGATGTCACCTTTATCTATTGCCAGTATGTTCATCTCAGTTTCCATCATACTGTTAACTTTATTAGTTTATAGATTGATCGTAGTAGGGCTTACCAGTCTTTTTGACTGACCTGTTTTCTTTCGCTTCTTTTCTTCCGTTCCCCCCCCCCCCCTCCCCCACAGGGTCTCAGGGAGGGGCTACATCTGCTTAGTGGATCTTTGACTTGCTTGTTGGATAGCTCATGTATGGATCGGAGCTAGCTGTGGCTTATCTTTTATTTCTGGGGATTAGCACTGATGTTTTACCATGTGTTTTGTTATCACGTATCTAGACTGATGTTGTATTTTGGATCATGACATTTTGATATTATGTACTTGACTATGTTGGTTTTCTGAGATGATGATGATGGGTTTTTATCTGCTACCGCTGCTTTACTTATATTTATTTATATATATTCTGTCTTGTGATATCTCTGTGCAAGTTTACCTTCACAATAACGCCCCTCCAAAGCTAGTACATTCTAAGGAGTGATCCTAGTGGAGGGTGGGGTGTTACATGTAGCTAGTGGAGAAGTATTCCAAAAAGGCTTATAAATAGTTCAATATGCATCCAAATAATTGTCCAACGTCATAAGATTACCATGGAGTTTGACATGTGTGCAAGTCAATGAGGCGTGAAAACTTGAAAGGTGAAAGAATGCTGGTGGGTGGGTCTCCTTTGTGGATTGAACTGTCGAGGCATCGATGGACCTTATGTGGTTTGAACATGTGCATGCTAGTCCGACCCGAATGATGGTGAACTATGCTTGAGTTGAACGAAACAAAAGGAAACTCCGGTGAAAGCCCAAATTGATACCAACATTGTTGGTACAACCTGGAAGAAGGGGGAAGGGAGGAGGGAGGGGGCAGGAGCCTCTAAAGGGATACAAGCCAGAGCACTGTTAAAAAAAGATTTATGTTGTTGATTCCGAACACTGATATTTGCCCATGTTGACATCAAGCGAAATATGTTGATGGCAGAAATCAACCCTAGATAACCAACAAGTTTCCTATTATTATTGTTGTCATTGGAGCAGCAATAATCATCAAAACTTCCTAACTTTATTATGTAACAACCATTTTGTAATATACACAAGTGATAACAACTTGCACAAATGAACACCACTGTATCCTTAAATAAGTTTTTGTCGTTACTGCATGATTTGAAGGGAGGATATGAGCGATAAATCAAAACAATGTACACAACAGGATATAAAACATCATGCAATAAAAAGCTTTAGTTCTTTCCTCTATTAGAATTCTAGTTACTTAAGAACATGTACGGTTAAAAAGCTTAGCGATTCCATAGGGAGGAGGTCCAAAAATAATAGTGGGAACATAGTGAAAAATAGCGGAGGTGAAAAAAAAAATCCATTAGACATATAACCAGATATCCAAACTTATTTATTCACATTCTCACATCATTAACGTAGAAAAATGAAATATTTAATTTTATATATCAAAACCGAAGAATATCTTGATTTATGCAGTCTAGGTTAGGGGACTATAAAATAGAAGTAGTCAAATTAACATTTCTATATTAGTGCTACTAAAGCGGATGCTAAAAATGTTGATTTAGCAGGTACAGTGGAAAATAGTGGGACTCAAAAGCAAATCTACTATTTAATAGTGTTGTACTAAAAAAACATATTAGTTAAAGAGTGCCATGCGCTATACTAAGAATTTTGCGTTGGTTTAGGCAGCCGTCAACTGTATAGTTCATAACTTTATACAAGATAAATATGAGAGATGAACATAAAATTTGAGGATCAACTTGGAATTTCTATGGTATTTTAAGTTTAAAAAAATGAGAGGGTTATTTTTGAGATAAAATGTCATAATATAATATGTATACCATTAACTAGTACAAGAAACAAAATCACTAAGGAAAATCATGAATGTGATAATTTTGGAATCCGCGTTATATTTGAATCTAGTGATTATGGATACATACGATGTTTTGACTAATTTAGTTTCCTATTGATATCCTTAAGGGTAATTCCAAAAATAACATTAGTTTTCTTAGATATTCTTGAAAAAACTGAAATTTTGAAACTCGCATGGCTGATGGGGTTGGTTTGGGGTAACAGTTAAACTCATGGTTGTTAAAATAATGGTACTTCAAAATTACAATACCATTACCAACCAGACGATAACCAAATTTATTGGTATGATAACGGTGAACTTACCATTATAATGGTAAATAAACAAATGATTATGGTAAATTTACCACTATTTTCAAAAAAACTAATTATTATTTTACTAATCCTAACAAATGCCTTTTTTTTTAATATATCTAATTTTAATACAGGGTTTATCATCTTACTCATGATAATGCTTCTTGATTTGATTTTTCTAACTTTAGTTTATAAGATAAAACCAATCTATTAGTACATATAGTCAAATCGACGGTTAGAGAGGTTTGCTTACTGTCACTTGACCAAAATTAATTTTTCAAAACCAAAAAACATAGAACATGTCTACAATATGTCTTCCTTAAATCTTTTCAATCTAATTCACTTAATTCTTCCCACATTTGTCTCCTTAGATCTCTCTAATTTTAAATATTCTCTATCACATTATTTTTTGATGTTCAACTAAAATTAATTTTTTTTTTAAAAATCTTTTTTAAACTATGTAATCTAACGGTCGGTTCCTCACCGTTATGCGACTGTACTAGTTGCAAATAACTTGTAATAAGCTAACACGATTATCTGTATCAATCAAAGAAAAAAAACCATTACACGTGTAGAAGTGTATTTAGTGTCAGAAAAACAAACGTATTTCTATTATTATTAAAGAGTAAATACAATAAAAAAATATTCTTATCTCTCGGTAAATATGCCATTATTAATCGGTTGTTTGCCAGTTTGTCAGTACATTAGTGATCATTGTATCATCAATATTGGTCAAATAACGGTGCTCATTTTTTTTTCCCTCAAGATAGTGTTGGTTATCATTGTCATAAATTTTTATATTCATTGATTCAAACGCAAATTTCATCCAACAAATGCCAAATCTAGTCGAGTTGAATTTTATGATTCTTATCGAACTCAAACTATACATTTTAAAACATAGACCCAAGCCAAGTTGAGTTTCGACTCAGGTCAGATCAGGTCTGGTAGGATAATAACTCTAAAGATGCATTTTTTTAGTCGTATATTTTTTATCGTGCATGGTCGTGTCACGTTTGATCGGATCACTATGGTATTTTTTGGCCATCCAAAATTATTTGATATTCACTAAGTATAGATCGAGTCTGAATCTTTTTGGATCAAGCTAGCTTGGGCTTGCTGGTCTTGATTCCAAATGTTGATCCTAGGTTGGTTGGGGAATGCAACTTTGTTAGAAATTTGATCCATGCTAAATCCTTTTTTGCGTAAATCGCGGAAATTCGTGTTTTATCCAAGGATTTGCATAGACTTGGTTAAAAGGGATATACACATCACAAGGTTTACGAGTACAAGCGTGACACATTGAGTTATTAAAAAAAGGTTGCTACAACAAAAAAGTAAAAAAAAAAAAAAAAAAAAAAAAAAAAAAAAAAAAAAAAAACAAATACATACACTAAATTCCTTTCCAAATTTGTTTACTGTATTTGATCAAACTATCCAAACACTTCTGCGATCATTATTTATAGGAAGCTACTATAAGAGTTATAACTCAAAACTACTTTTGAGTTGCTCCCATAAGGTGATAAGTAGCATTGAAATAATAATAATTAATAATTCTTCTTCATCGCCTTTCTCAACCTAACAAAATATTATTTCTACTTAGCGATCACGGCTTTTTTACTCTGTTTACATGGAATTACTTAAAATTATAACAGTACAGCTACTTGGATAAATGTTTCCAGATGGGTGTTAAGCCTAGCAGCTGTAGTCTAGAGATACAACAAAAGCTCTTTTATATGAAATGAGAGAAAAATACCTTCTTAGTGGATTGAAGAACATCAGAATTAGCTTTGGACCTCCAAGACCTAGACCACCTGACCAATTTCTCCCAAGCAATCCTCACTATTTTTCTCCTATCTTTTCCACCCTCTTTACTGCCAACGTTAACCTCAGTTGTATCACTCGCAATAGCGTTAGAGCTAGAATCCAAATAAAGGTTAGGGTTTTCACCGCTAGTTGGTGCTGATTCGATGGTTCCCGCATAGCAAGGCCAATTTAGTGAAGAAGAAAAAGTCGAAAAGGTTGAATGCGATGATGGCCGGAATTCAACATTATTTCTTTTTCTGAAAATTGGAGAGTGGATATGCAGGGATTCTAACAGAAGAGCAGTTGATGCCGCCATTTTTGTTTGTGCAGCTTGCAAAATTCTATCCGTTTGTTCGATGGGAGCAAGAAGAAAGATTCGGGTGTAAGCACGGAGAGCTGCTACTTTTTATTTATTTGTTTAGAAACCAGACGGCTCGAAGTTTACAAATGATTCGGGTGTAACCGATGTACACATAAAATACATGCAAACCAATTGAATTAGAAACTCTAGCAAACATTATATAGAAAATATTATAAAACAAACTCACAACAGAGAAATTACGGAAACTGGGGGGGAATACGTAAGATGGAATAATTTCTTAGACGTATTACCCTATCCCCAAGGGTTGGAACCACTTCTTACGGATCAGTGGAATCTTTATGTCCAAAACTCTGATTCCAGTAGTCATTTATTCGGTACCTCCCAAGGAGCGGGAACTGCCATTCTAACCCTTCTTGGGGGATTCCATCTACAAACGCAAAGTTTATGCTTAACCGATATGGCTCATCACCATTTAGCTATTGCATTTATTTTTCTTGTTGCTGGTCATATGTATAGAACGAACTTTGGAATTGGACATAGTATCAAAGATCTTTTAGAAGCACATACTCCTCCGGGGGGTCGATTAGGGCGTGGACATAAGGGTCTTTATGATACAATCAACAATTCAATTCATTTTCAATTAGGCCTCGCTCTAGCCTCTTTAGGGGTTATTACTTCTTTAGTAGCTCAACACATGTATTCTTTACCTGCTTATGCATTCATAGCACAAGACTTTACTACTCAAGCTGCATTATATACTCATCACCAATACATCGCAGGGTTCATAATGACAGGAGCCTTTGCTCATAAGTTCATAACCCCAGCCCATTTTGGGCGGAACAGATCTACTAATTCTTTTATTCCAGTTAGTAAGAGGGATCTTGAACTAAGAAATAGGCCTAGAAGCTAAAAGAGGGTATCCTGAGCAATTGCAAGAATTGGGTTCATTGATATTCCTGGTATAGTAGATGGTTTCATAATGTTCCTCGCCAACGATCCGAGGTTGTAACATAGTTGACGTTGAATCTAAAGGATCCACTGCTGGATAAATACCTTTGGCAGCTAATCCTCTTGATAGTACGGTAGTAGCATCTAAATGTGCAAATGTCGTGGCAGGAGCAGGGTCGGTCAAATCATCTGCAGGTACATAAACTGCTTGGATCGAAGTTATAGACCCTTCTTTGGTGGAAGTAATTCTTTCTTGACATTTTTATTCATTTGGATAGGGATGGACATAAACCGCATCGCAATGCGGAAACCGCCCACACCGAACCGTGGTGCGAAAAACCACACCAGATTCTCTCTCTAAAACAAACAGCTCAAACCGAACCGACTCGCAATTATACGGTTCAGTTGCGGTTTGAACTATTGCCAAACCATATTAAACCGAACAGAACTGCATAGCTACTCCGGTAATATTATGATAAAAAATTAACAAATTCCTATCTAACTTTTTATTTTAACGATATATATTCTATTTTCAGCGTATGTTGTAGTTATATCAATTCAAGATAACACTATGTGTTTTAACCTTCAGGTAACACAACGTCGTACAATTGTAAATTAATTGTTGATGGAAGTAATTCTCTTGTTTCATATTTAATATGGGTTCAAACTGGACCGAACCAAAACCGGACCGTATTACATCGAAACCGAACCGTTTGAACGGTTAGTATAATGGTTCGTATTTTTGAAAAACCGTTTGATGCAGTGCGGAAGTGGTTTGAGCTTCAAACCGCACCGAACCGGACCGCGCTCACCCCTCAATTTGGATATCTTTACAACACACATGAGCTCTCTATTTATATACTTCACATGTCCTACCAATTACAATAATATCTCTTGCATTAAACGTATTCACCCTTAATATTATACATATTACAACATTCTCTCTTGAATATATACGTGTGCAAGATGATAAGATTAATAACCTCATTAAAAACTTTCTATGTAAAACACCGTGGGAAAATCATAAACAAGGAAAAGAGTAAAATTTTATTTCATTTTTAGGTAACATGTTTACAATGCTACTATGAAGGTTGATACTTCGGAATAAAAAATAATGCCTCATTAAAAACTTTACTAATAAAAACCAAATAGGAAAAATAATAGTTAAGAAAATAAGTATATTATAACACAATTTTATATGCTCCTCCTGATCATAACGCATTATTCAAATAGTTTGGTGATGCAAGCGATGCATGCCAATTTTATAAATCATTTTCTAAAATGTTGATTTTGAAAGTGTTTTCGTGAATAGATTTGTTGGATTTTCTTGAGATTGGATTTTCTTCATTTCTATTTTATTGACTTTTTGTAGTTCATGTGTGAAAAAGAATTTAGGAGAAATGTATTTCGTCTTATCACATTTGATATAACTTGTTTGAATTTGAGCTATGCATGCTGCATTGTCTTTATAAATAATAGTTGATCTTTCTGTAGTTGTGGGAAGTTGACACGTGCTTCGAATATGTTCGATTAATGATCTTAACCAAATACATTCTCCATTTGTTTCATGTAGTGCTAGTATTTCAGAATGATTGGATTATGTTTCTAGCAATGTTTGCTTTATAGATCGCCATGAAATAACTGCATTGTTGTTAGTAAACGCATATCTATTTTGTGATCTTGTTTTACGTGGATTAGAAAGGTAACCTACTTTAGCATAACCAACTAGAATCGGATTATTGTTTATGTTAGAATAAAACAAGCCTAAATCTGTAGTTCCACGCTGATATCTCATAACATATATTATGTCATTTCAGTGTCTTTTAGTTTGTGCAAAATTGTATTTTGCTAAAAGATTGATGGAAAATGCAATATCTAGTCTTGTGCATTGGGCTAAACATAACAATGCGCCAATTACACTAAGATATGGCACTTTTGGAACAAGTACATTTTCATCATATTCTTTTGGTCGGTAAGGGTCCTTTTAATATCTAGTGATTTGACAACTATAAGCGTACTAAGTGGATATGCTTTATCCATTTGAAAACGCTTCATGATTTTCTCAATATAATTTTATTGATGAATTAACATGTCATCTAAACTATACTCAATCTGTAGACCAAGACAATATTTAATTTCGCCAAGATCTTTCATTTCAAAATCCTGTTTCAAATAATCTATTGTTTCATCAATCTCTTTTGAAGTTCCAATCAAATCTATATCATCAACATATATCGCTAAAATAGCAAATCCCTTTATTGATTTCTTTATAAAGACACATGGACAAATGAAATTGTTTTTATATCCATCTTTTACCAAATATCCACGAAGACGGTTATACCATATTCTTCCAGATTGTTTCAAACCGTATAGTTATCGTCTCAGTTTTAATGAGTACATTGACTTTGATTTTGCTTCAGGCAACTTATATCCATCTGGGATTTTCATGTAAATATCGGTATCTAATTCATCGTATAGATAAGATGTCACAACACCAGTCAATCTTATATCAAACTTGTCAGAAACTACAAGGCTTATCAAATATCGAAATGTTATGATATCCATAGCAAAAGAGTATCTTCCTTTGAAGTCAAAATCAGGTCTCTGTAGGAAACCTTGTGCAACAAGTCGTGCCTTATGTCTCACAACTTCATTTTTATCATTTTGTTTTCTAACGAATACCCATTTATAACCAACTGTTTAACATTTTTTGGGTTTTTTTCTATTGGTCCAAATACACCGTGTTTTTTAAGTGAATCTAGCTTAACTTGAATAGCATCTTTCCACTTTGGCTAATCATGTCTTTTACGACAATCATTTGTGCTAGTTGGTTCATTATCATTATCCTCATTATAGTCGTGACTTTCAGTTATTTCAGTAGCTACTTCGAATGAGAATACATCATCAATTATTAATTTACTTCGATCTCACATTTCTCCTTAATTCATATAAAATATTGAGATCTCAATATTATTAGGTACCGTTTTACTTTCGAAAGATTCTATTATTTCTTTTGGGATAATAATTCCTTTGCTGATTTTAGAAAAATTGGATTTTTTTTAGTTATCCTTTTGATTATTTATAACTTCTTTGGAAGGTTTGCTAATTGATGATTTTTTTTAGACTCTCTTTTTCTAGGCGTCAAGATTTTTGAACCTATTGGTCTTCCACATTTTTGTCTGCCTTTAGATTCAAATGTTGTTATTGGTCCTTCAGGGATTTCAATTCTAGCTGGTGCATTTGCCGCTGGAATGTGAGATTTAGTTATTTTTGCAGCATCGTTAAATGCATCTGGAATTTGACTTGTGATATTCTGAATATACAAAATTGTTTGTACCTCTTATTGGCGTTGTTTGATATGTGAATCCAAATGATACATAGATGGATTATTCCATGATATTTCACGCCGTTCTACTGGACGGTCTTTTCTCTCCTAACGAACTCATCAAATTTACAATCTACAAATCTTGCAGTAAAGATATCACATAAATTCCCAGCCTTCGTTGAGGATTCATTTTAGTACGAAGTGGGGGACTAACAGATACATGCACAACGCAACCAAATTTTCGTAGATGTGAAATAATTGGTTGGGATCCAGTTAAAAGCTGTGATGGTGAAAATTGATGATAAACCACTGGCCTAATTTTAATCAATTTGGATGCATGCAAAATTGCGTGCCCCCAAGCTGAAACAGACAGCTTTGATTGTGTAAGCAAAGGGCTTGCAATAAGTTGCAAACGCTTAATTAATGATTCTTCCAGACCGTTTTGAGTATGAACATTAGCTATTGGATGTTCAACTTCAATTCTTAGTGATAAACAATAATCATTAAATACTTGAGAAGTGAATTCTCCTGCATTATCTAGTAGGAATGATTTGATGATCGGGAAGTGTGCTCTTAATTTAATTATTTGAGCAAGTAATTTGGAAAATGTCATGTTTCTAGAAGAGAGCAAACATACATGTGACCAAGGAGTTGATGCATCAATTAGTACCATGAAATATCTCAATGGACCACAAGTGGGATGAATTGGACCACATATATCACCTAGAATTCTTTGCAAAAATGCTAGAGATTCAAAAGTGATTTTATTGTATGAAGATCGAGTATTTAATTTTTTTGTGCACATGAGGTACACATGTAATCACTTGGTAAATTTAACTGATTTGATAAATTATGTCCATTTGAGTTTTTAGCAATTTTATACACATTATAGTTGATCTAGGATGACCTAAACGATCATGCTAAAGAATCAATTTCTTTGTATTCGTGAGCTTCTGGCTCATGTTTATAAAATGAGATTCAACTATGCCAATTTTTATAAAGTATAATACAGTTGAAATTGTACCAATTTTTTTAAAATAAGCTTTTAATTTTAGAAATAACATAAAGATATTTTTGTTGTTGTTTTCATTTATAGTTTAAGTACGATAACCATTCATTCTTATATCTTTAAAGCTAAGCAGATTTCTTTTAGAATTGCTTGAATATAGTACATTTTGAATTAATATATTTGTACCATTTGGTAGTACTATATGGGCTCTTCCGGACCCTCAATTGCATTGGCTGAACCAGCTATAGTTGAAATTTTAGCTAGAATATTTTCAGATAATTCAGAGAAAAGCTTCGGAATGTTTATCAAAATCGTATGAGTAGTTGCACCATCAAGCAGCCATATACCATCATGTAAACACTGATGGTGCATACCTTAAGAATTAAAGACAATACAATTAGTCAATAATTGAACCAACTTATAAATATAAATAAATGTTCATAAGAATAAACTACTTATCAAAGTCCAACATTACATATTATTTCTGCATGTCCATAAGAATATACCAAAAAAAATAGATAAATAAAAATTTCAAACTAATACATGCTAAAAGGAAATAGAACAAAATAAAAACCACATGATAAGCTTCAGGCTACTAATTAGTCGATTCGGTCATATTTTCGAATATTGCATTTAAATTTTCATCGCAGAATAAATTTCCATCATAATCTTCGAAGAAATCGTCTTACCTTAAGTTAGTGTTATCAGACATCCCTCAGTATTATTTGTCTCGATATTCTTTGACTTTTGATACTCTTCCACTGTTTTCTTTGATGATCTGCAAATATGTGACCAATTAGCCAGTTGGCCTTGAGGAGTGATTTTTAATAAGAAATTCATTATTTTTCTCAGCAATTAACAAACATTCAATGAGTTCAGAATATTTTGTAAAATAACGCTCTCGACATTGGTGCTGTAGGAGTATATTCAAGACACGAAATGTTGATAAGGTCTTTTCCAATGTTTATGCATCATCTACCTTTTCTCCACATAATTTTAGTTTAGATGTAATTCTAAACATAGCGGATTTGTATTCCTTTACAGTTTTAAAGTCTTGAAACCTCAGGTTTAACAAGTCTTGCCTCGTATTTGGAAGTATGACCGTCTTCTGGTGATCATAACGATCCTTCAGGGAGTTCCATAAGTGGAGATGATCATTTTCAGTTAAATATTCTGTTTTGAGATCGTCGTAGATGTGACGTCTTAAGAATATTAGAGTCTTTGCTTTTTCCTACTAGGACATATTGTTACCATTTTTAATGGCATTCTCTAAGCATTGAGATTGCAAATATATCTCAACATCCCGTATTCGTGACAAATAATTGTCTCCAAATATGTCCAATGCCTTGAATTCAAGTTTAGCAATGTTTGACATTTTGCGAACTAGACATAAAATAGATTGCATGAAATAAATTGCATGATAATAAAAATATTGATGTTACTACCAAAATTCCACACCGAGACAGGCTATTATTGGTGAAGGGGTATCGAATCGCTACCAGTAGAGGGGAATGATCCGAAAGCACAAACCCGACATCAAGATAAAGCAAATAGCCTGAAAGAAGCAATGGTGGCAACAGACAACTGTCACAATCCTGGAAGGGAAAAGCTTAGAACCGGCAAGAAAAGGGACACCAGCAAAGTGGATCTGAAACAAGAGACAAAAAATGTGGAGTTTATTCTGGAAGTCAATCGCCTCAAACGGAAGCAAATAAGAAAGAAAGAACGACAGCCCATGATCTGAGACCAAAGATTTGACAAGGAACAAAATAAAGCGAAGGGCGATGAAAGGAATATTGTGACACCCACGTTCGTTAATGTCACTCGTTAAGAGAATGCATTAAGTTTCGTGAAGCGTTATAGGTAAACAAAAACAGAAACATTATAAGATAAATATAAAATAGCAGCGGAATTTAAAATTTTATTAATGCAGAAAACATAACATCGTGGTTTAAAACATCATTAATCTGAAAATACATAAACTCCGTACATCATCTTAAAATTTCTGTCTTGTACTTAAAACATCAGAGTACAGTAATAAAAGAAGCACAATCCCTAAAAACATAGCCGTAGTAGAAAAGATAAGAACTCGAGCTATACATCTAAGCAGCTTCAAGCATAATGAAAGCAGAATCCTGATCAAACTTGAGTATTCCCACCCTGAGAACCTTGAGGGGACAGAAGAGAAAGAAGTGGAAACAAAATGGGTCAGACATAAAATATGCTGAGTCCAGTTACTTTTAGCATATAAATAAGTAAAAGTATCATGAAAGGCATATAAAGTGGATAAGAAAGATAACATTATAAATGGTAGGTATGACAAGGTGAACAGGATAAACATGACAAAGTATAATATGCTTCTCTAATGATTTCTCTGCACCAATACTAGTATAAGCAGAATGAGATGATCCCAATAACTATAAGATGGTAAACTTAGGCGTACTTCTAGTGACAGGTTTTAACCCCGTATAATCAACAGGCAGCCCAACATACCGGAGTTACCCCTAAGGATAATAACGAGCTCCTAAACATACTGGAGTCTAGTTATACCCTAATTACTACCATAATCGATCGGCTCCCTAATCTATAGATACCCTGTGTTGGCCCCACGGTAGGATGTATCACTTCCTAAAGTGGCAACCCTTTGTTTTCTGGATGTGCACAACCATATTTACAGATGTCACGGCGTCTAAACAACCTCTTCCGGACCCATGCACGCACATAACCCCGTCGGAATGCGCCGCCCACACCGTCCCCCCACGTTTGGATCTCTTACAATCAGCTCAGTAAGCGTGCCCCGACTCCGACCTAGTTCGGAGTACTCGTTTGATACCTATATATGGGTTACTGATTGAAACAGGTCCCACACACAAGACGATACAAGCTTCCCCCTACGCTTTCATCCCCACTAGGTTTTCCACAGGTTATGCCATACCAGAGTAAAAGATTGCATAACCCCACAAGTTAAGTTCGTGGGCCTATATATAGATATTACCCACCAACCCAAGATTTACTTAACCCACCCACTATTTCAAACAAGTTTACTTAACCCCTACTCAATTTAACATGTTCATACAATCCATATGAATTCAACCAGATTAAGTATTCAACTTTATTACCATATTTATTTATGGTTATAATGTGTTAGACCTCCCACATTAAGCCTACCACTTGTGGATGCTGGATATGCCGGTCAGTTCCGGACAGTCTTCTTCCACAAGTCGGACTTAACCTCGTGTCTCAGCACGTCACGTGTTTATGCACTTAGACCCCTCACATTAGATTCACCACTTGTGATCGTTGGATATGCCGGTCGGTTCCGGGCATACTTCCACCATAAGTGTAATCTAACCTCGTGTCTAAGCGCGGTTATAGTTTCTAATTACTGTAATTCTAGGCATTTCCATTATTAATCAATTGTTCCTATGTCATTATAGGTTTTCATGCCCCTTTCCCAAGTTATGTTCATGATGAACCATATGCCCCAAAATAAGGCTTTTAATCACAATTTGATTTATGCCCCAAATTTATATTCATATATTTCATTCAAGTTATGCCCAAATTTCCAATTACAAGTTATGTCCTAATTTTACCGTTTCCCCCTCATTCCCAATTTAACGCGTTAGCATATTTCAGCGGCATGCCTAGGCTCGAAGGTAGCCTGGCTATAAAAATAAAAGGGAAAATATGAAGGGAAGAGGACAGAAATGATCATACTAATAAGATTGACATATAATGGCAGAAATAGGCATAAACATATAGTGGCATAATGACAAGATAGGCATATAGGAATAGATCTGATGAACATGTGACAATAGAACTAATTCTACATAATGGTGACATCATAAACAGGCATGTTGAGATCTAAACAATGAATTAGATATCCAACTAAAATTGATTTAGCCACAAACATAATAGGGACAGACATGATGAGATCTAAACAATAAATTAGATCTACAAATAATGATAGATCTGACATGATTCAATAGGTATAGGCTTAGATCTAGTTCATAGTCATGTCCGAATTACAGGTTATAGCAGATCTAATATGATTCAAATAGTCACAGGCTTAGATCCAAGTTATAGTCATGTCAAGATTAACTTTTAAATATTTAAATCTAAAATTAACATAGACTCACTGTTATTGGATCTAGAAAAATAGAAAACAGATTGCTGATGTTGAATCACAGATCTCTAAACTTGAATGACTTGATTGCTGAAGAAGAAAAAGACTTGATTTAATCTGGGCAGAGTCAGCATCTAGTTATCCATTATTTTTGGTGTGGAAAAACATGAGAAATGGGGCCATATATATCCATCAGGAAACCCTAATCTGCCCAAATCTACCGTAGGGGGGTCGACCCCCCTCCTTATGGGGTCGACCCATGGGTCTAAACCCCCTTTATGGGGTCGACCCAGGGGTCGACACCCCTAGGCGGGAATTTTCCTGCCCCCCTTTTTTCTACGATTTTGAACTATTTTGAATTTCTGGACTTATTTTATTTATATATATTCTTCTTATGCATATACAAACTTCAAACCTTAATAATTTTATCATACGGTGTCTGTTTTACGCAAATCAGGTGTCTATTTTGACCAGAAATCCGAGACGAACGCAATGGCGCAGCCCATTTCACTTAGTTCTGAATATTAAATTAATTATTCTTTAATTTATCATCTTTAGTGTTGTTAAAATACGGGGTGTTACATTCTCCCCTACTCAAAGGATTTCGTCCCTGAAATCTCCAAGTTAAGAAGAATGTATATCCTACCATCCATCATCCATCTACTCACCCACCAATCATAGGCATCCATTGTCCTTAAACGATTATTAATGCTTTTATGAACATATGAAAAAGTGTGTGTGTATGTCCCAATACTAATGCAAAGATCAGGCGGTCTACTGATTCAGTCGACCTCCTTAATGCAATGTATGTTAGTGCCATGAATCTAACATGTTTCCAAATAATACTATTATAACATGCAAGTTCTATATGTGTGCACAATCATCCGTCCAAATGCAACATCTATATGATGATACATCCATTTTCATCCAATAAAAGAAGAAAAATGTACACACATCCATATATAGTATGAGAGTGATTGAGCTGATCTAGTGCCTAATATATGTGTGTATGCATCCACGAGCAACCACTAGCAAACACTTGCATCCAATTGTATCCATCAAACATAACATGTATCAAACACATGTTTACATCTATAGGATTCCTGCCTAAAGGTCAAAGAATTCAATCTATAGGATATACTCAAATGATAGAAACAAGCATAAATAAAAGCTTTGGAAGGAAGTTAAGAATATTCCCTCGAAAAGAGAAGGGTACGAAGCGTGAATTTTGCCTTCGGTCTCGCAAGTTGCATCCTCTGGGTTATCTCCCCACTGAACTTTCATCAACTTGACTTCTCTATTGCGTAGCTTCTTAACTTCTGACCCAAGAATACAGGTAGGAACTCGTCTAACTGTCGCCTCCCGTTCCACCTCTACTCCCTTCAATATACTCGGCTCTACTACTTCTACGGTATCATGCAAGCACTTCCACAAATGAGAAACATGGAAAACATCATGAACGCCGGATAGACTCTCTGGTAGCTTTACTCTATAGGCCATTTGGCCAATCCTTTCTGTTATGTGAAATGGCCCTACAAATCTTGGTGCCAGTTTCCCTACAGATCCAAAATGAACCACATTCCTCAAAGGTGACACCTTAATGAAAACCATGTCTCCTACCTCAAACTCAATGTCAGTCCTTCTCCTATCTGCGTAGGACTTCCGCCTATCTTGAGCGGTCTACATTCGCCGTCTAATAAGATCAATCTTCTCAGACGTTTCTATAACCATATATGGTCCAAGTAGTAGTCTTTCTGTAGATTCCCACCAACAAGTTGGTAATCTACGGAGTCGTCCGTACAATACTTCGAAGGGTGTCATGCCAATACTAGCTTGATAACTATTGTTGTAGGCGAACTCTACTAAAGGAAGGTGCTCTTACCAAGTCCCTTCAAAGTCTAGGATACACAACCTTGAAAGATCCTCGAGAACTCTATTCACCCTTTCTGTCTGTCCATCTGTCTGAGGGTGATAAGCGATGCTCAAACACAACTGTGTACCTAATGCTTCTTACAAGCTTCTCCAAAATTCACTAGTGAAAATGGGGTCACGATCACTTACGATGTTGGATGTTATTCCACGAAGACGGACTATCTCACGAACGTAAACTGTTGCCAACCATGATGTCGTCCTCTTACTCTTAACTGGGATGAAATGAGCGCTCTTAGTAAGTCTGTCTACCTCCATAACATAGTACCCTTCCTTCTTGCATCAGAACCGCACCAAGCCCTATACCACATGATCAGTGTATACTGTGAACACTTTGTTCCCATCGGGCAAGGTCAAGACTGGGGCTGTTGTCAAAGCCTTCTTCAATCGTTGGAAAGCAACATCACAATATAAATCCCATGAAAACGTCAAATTTTTCTTCGTCAGCCTGGTGAGTACGGCTAACATCTTTGCGAAGTCCTTGATGAAGTTCCTATAATATCCTGCCAATCCAAGAAAGCTTCTCACCTCCTTGCATTCTTTGGGATTTGCCAATCTTGAACTGCAACTACCTTTGCGGGATCTACTGCTATCCCATCTTTAGAGACAACATGCCATAGAAATCTCACCTCTTTTCTCCAAAAATGGCATTTGGAGAATTTCGCCTTAAGCTGATGTGCACGGAGATTTTTCAAAACCTCCCTTATATGTAAGGCATTCTCTTCCTCGCACTTCGAGAAAATTAAGATGTCATCAACAAAGACCACAACAAATTTATTTAGGAACTCTCGAAACACCCTACTCATCAGATCGACAAAATAGGCGGGTGCATTCGTCAACCCAAAAGACATAATGAGCCATTCAAAGAAATCATCTGGAGTCCTAAAAGCAGTTTTGTCTATACTGTCATCGGCCACTCTCAACTGATGAAACCCCGTGGCCAAGTCTATCTAAGAAAATACTGATGCACCGACAAGTTGGTCAAACAGATCATCTATCCTCGGGAGTGTGTGCCTGTTTTTTTTGGTAAGTTTATTCAACTCTCTATAGTCTACACATAAGCGAAGCGAACCATCCGCCTTAGTTGCGAATTCATATATGCTTCGCCTAATAAACCCTTTTTCAAGTAGCTCCCCTACTTGCTTACTAAGCTCCCTCCTTTCCCTTGGATTCATATGGCGTACAGGCAATGCAACTGACTTTGCATTGTCTACCAAGTATATGCGAAAATCAATCTCGCGCCTCGGAGGTAAGCCACGAACCTCCTCAAAAACATCTGATTACTCACGGACTACTGGTACAGATCGCAGATCATCAATAGATGCGTCAAGAGACTCAAGGAACCTCCCAAGGCAAGTCAAAAGTCTAACAACCCTCCTCTCACAATCCATAATGGCACCATACATGGCTAGCCAATCCATCCCTAGAATCAACCCATAGCCCATAAAAACGATCACATATGCATCACACTCAAACTCGAGGCCTAACACAGATATTCTCAAACCCCGACATATCATGGACAAATGAGTCGAACCACCAATGGGGTTTGAGGCAACAATGGGATCCACAACCATACTAGTACTAAAGTGCAGAGACTCAATCACAGAATCAGATATAAATGAATGTGAAGCGCCAGAATCAAAAAGAGTTCTAATAGGATGATTAGAAAGAGAAATCAAACCGTCCACAGAAACTTTCCTACATCTATCTGGAGCACTGGTCACGAAAGCATGCATCTTCCCTCCAGAAGCTCCTGCCCTTTGACCTTGTCCTTGCTTCTTCGGGCACTCCTTAGAAAAGTGTCTGACCTCTCCACAACTGAAGCAAGCATTCTTCTTTGTTTTGCAGTCCTTTACCAAGTGACCCTCGCGTCCGCAATTATGACACTTCTTCTTATTCTTAGCCTTGTCGTTCTTTCCGCCCTTCTTTTGTTGTTGTTGTTGTTGTCCTTTCTTGGGCCATACTTTCTTGTTTTGTGTTTCCTCGACCTTAACTTCTTTCTTTTCATCTTTATCTTCCTCATGCATCAAGGCCATATCAATGAGCCTTTCAAAAGTTGCTCCCATCGGAATATGAGACATGGATAACCCATGAAGGGGTTCATTCAGTCCTTTAGCAAACCGCAAAGCTTTCTGAGTATCTACTAGCTCCAATCCAAACCTCGCTAGTTGGTAGAATTTGTTAACATACTCTTTGACAGTCATGCCTCCTTGCTTGAGTGCTAGAAAACTTTCCATTTGCATGATTTTCTCAGCTTGAGAAAGAAATTTCATTTCAAACCTTTGCCGAAAATCATCCCGAGTCTCCACTAGACACCCTTCTTGCATCACTTCCCACCAGAACGAAGCTTCATCTTTTAGTAGCCAGGCGGATAACTGAATCTTCATACGATCGTCCACTTCGAAAATTCCAAACAAATCCTCCGTCTTTTTGAGCCAATTCTGTTGTTCTACGAATGTTTAGGTTCCACGGAATGACTTTCCTCCCATTGCACAAAAATCTTTGTAGATCTTAGAGAAATTATCTGCACACGGAGGAGGAGGAACGATAGGTGCAGCTGGGGGAGGAACGTCAGCTTGACCACCGGCAGGCGCCGTGGCCTTAAGATACCTACGGAACTAGCATGGTATCGTAACGTCCTCAGGAATATTAGTTTCACCGAACATGTTGAAAAGAAAAAGGAAAGGGATTCAGACAAAGGATCGAAAGATATTACAAATGACTTTGGGGAATATATTTTTCAAAACAGACTTTTCTTTTTGAAAATGCTTTGTTTGAAAACCATTTTGAAAATAATTTTCAAAATCTTTTATCGGATTTGTGACTTCAGCTCTGATACCAGGTGTGACACCCCACGTTCGTTAATGTCACTCATTAAGAGAATGCATTAAGTTTCGTGAAGCGTTATAGGTAAACAGAAACAGAAACATTACAAGACAGATATAAAATAGCAGCGGAATTTAAAATTTTATTAATGCAGAAAACATAACATCATGGTTCAAAACATCATAAGTCTGAAAGTACACAAACCCAGTACATCATCTTAAAATTTCCATCTTATACTTAAAACATCAGAGTACAGTAATAAAAGAAGCATAATCGCCAAAAACATAGCCATAGTAGAAAAGATAAGAACTCGAGCAATACATCTATGCTGCTCCAAGCAGAATGAAAGCAGAATCCTGATCAAGCTTGAGTATTCCCACCTTGAGAACCTTTGGGGGAAACGAAAGAGAAAGAAGAAGAAACAAAATGGGTCAGATATAAATTTTGGCGAGTCCAGTTACTTTTACCATATAAATAAGTAAAAGTATCATGACAGACATATAAAGTGGATAAGAGAGATAACATCATAAAAGGCAGGTATGACAAGGTAAACAGGATAAACATGATAGAGTATATTATGCCTCTAATGATTTCTCTGCACCGGTACTAGTATAACCAGAATGAGATGATCCCAACAACTATTAGATGGTAGACTTCGGCATACTTCTAGTGAGAGGCTTTAACCCTATACAATCAACAGGCAGCCCAACATACCGGAGTTACCCCTAAGGATAATAACGGGCTCCTAAACATACTGGAGTCTAGATGTACCCTAATTACTACCCTAATCGATCGGCTCCTTACTCCATAGATACCGTGTTCTGGCCCCACAGTAGGATGTATCACTTCCTAAAGTGGCAACCCTTTGTTTTCAGGATGAGCACAACCATATCTATAGGTGTCACGGCGTCTAAACCTCCTCTGCCGGACCCATGCACGCACATGACCCCGTCAGAATGCGCCACCCACACCGTCCTCCCCCCTATGTTTGGATCTCTTACAATCAGCCCAGTAAGCGTGCCTCGACTCCGACCTAGTTTGGAGTACTCGTTTGATACCTATATATGGGTTACTGACTGAAACGGGTCCCCCACACAAGATGATACAAGCTTCCCCCTACGCTTGCATCCCCATTAGGTTTTCCACAGGTTATGCCATACCAGAGTAAAAGATTACATAACCCCACAGGTTAAGTTTGTGGGCCTATATATAGATATTACCCACCAACCCAAGATTTACTTAACCCACCCACTGTTTCAAACAAGTTTACTTAAACCCTACTCAATTTAACATGTTCATACAATCCCTATGGACTCAACCAGGTTAGGTATTCAACTTTATTACCATATTTATTTATGGTTATAATGTGCTAGACCTCCCACATTAAGCCTACCACTTGTGGATGCTGGATATGCCATTCGGTTTCGGACAGACTTCTTCCACAAGTCGGACTTCACGTCATGTCTCAGCACGTCGCGTGTTTATGCACTTAGACCCTCCATATTAGATTCACCACTTGTGATCGCTGGATATGTCAGTCGGTCCAGATAAGCTTCCACCATAAGTGTAATCTAACCTTGTGTCTAAGCGCGGTTACAGTTTCTAATTACTGTAATTCTAGGCATTTCCATTATTAATCAATTTTTCCTGTCATTATAGGTTTCCGTGTCCCTTTCCCAAGTTATGTTCATAATGAAGCATATGCCCCAAATTAAGGTTTTTAATCAGAATTTGATTTATGCCCCAAATTCATATTCATATATTTCATTCAAGTTATGCCCAAATTTCCAATTATAAATTATGTCCCAGTTTTACCATTTCCCCCTCGCTCTCAACTTAACGCGTTCGCATATTTCAGCGACATGCCTAGGCTCGAAGGTAGATTGGCTATAAAAATAAAAGGGAAAAGGTGAAGGGAAGAGGATAGAAATGATCATACTAACAAGACTGACATATAATGGGAGAAATAGGCATAAACATATAGTGGCATAATGACAAGATAGGCATATAGGAACATATCTGATGAACATGTGACAATAGAATTGATTCTAGCATAATAGTGACATCATAAACAGGCATGATGAGATCTAAACAATGAATTAGATATCCAACTAAAACTGATTTAGCCACAAACATAATAGGGACATACATGATGAGATATAAAAGATAAATTGGATCTACAAATAATGATAGATCTGACATGATTTAATAGGTATAGGCTTAGATCTAATTCATAGTCATGTCAAAATTACAGGTTATAGCAGATCTAATATGATTCAAATTGTCATAGGCTTAGATCCAAGTTATAGTCATGTCAAGATTAACTTTTAAATATTTAGATCTAAAATTAACATAGAATCACTGTGATTGGATCTAGAAAAATAGAAAAGAGATTGCTGATGTTGAATCACAGATCTCTAAACTTGAATGACTTGATTGCTGAAGAAGAAAAAGACTTGATTTAATCTAGGCAGAGGCAGCATCTAGTTCTCCATTATTTTTGGTGTTGAAAAACATGAGAAATGGGGTCATATATATAGCTGTTAGGAAACCCTAATCTGCCCAGATCTGCCATAGGGAGGTCGACCCCCCCATAGGGTCGACCTAGGGGTCGACACCGCCTTGATGGGGTCGACACCCCTAGGCGGGAATTTTCCGGCTCAACTTTTTTCTGTGATTTTGAACTAGTTTGAATCTCTGGACTTGTTTTATTTATATATATTCTTCTTATGTGTATACAAACTTCAAAGCTTAATAACTTCTTCATACGGTGTCCGTTTTACGCAAACCAGGTGTTTATTTTGACCAGAATTCCGAGATGAATGCAATGACGCTGTCCATTTCACTTAGTTCTGAATATTAAATTAATTATTCTTTAATTTATCATCTTTAGTGTTGTTAAAATACGGGGTGTTACAACTATCGTCATTGATTTACTTAATGCCGATAAAGAAAGAGGTAAAGACAATGAAGGCACAAAGGGCCAAGACACAAGCTTCCCAAAAGCCAACTATCAGACTCAAAGCTTGTCGGTAATTAACATGTAAAAGTGTTTATTTTTACGCTCATATATTATCTTTATTGTAAATAAATAAATATTACTTTGGGTATTTTCATGTAATTTCACAGATTGTTAAATAAATGTCTTCGTCGTTCAATTAAAGACCATTTGAATAGAAAATGCTACTTTTCGGAATCAACAAATTTTCAATCACAAAGGAAGTTGTAGCACACTGGTAAAGGCCTGGAAATTTGGACAAAGTGACCTGAGTTCAATCCCTATCAAGCTCTATTTTTGCTGAAGAGAGAAACATATACATTGCCTCCTTTACTCTGAAGAATATATGGACAAGTGTTATATTATATATATACATTCATATGTATGTATATAATTTATGCACTAATAAAGATTTGAAGAGATAGGAATATTCCTCTCAAAGAAATCAAATATAAATATTTTATATTTACTTGCCATTGGGAAGAAGATTTGATAGATCATTACCAAAAGGGAACCCAATCAACTGACATATGTCAATAATCAATAAGGAAGATCTTCAAGGAATATCTCAACCATTATATCATATCTCTTTTGTTTGTAAACAAATATTTTCAAGAGACCTTTTCTAGGCCCAATATTCACATAGAGAGGAGCCTACGTCCCCTATAAATACCCATTGTATTCATTGTAAACAGTTGTTCATTTTTCTGTAACTTCTCCATTAATAAAGCTTCTTCTTTATTTTATTTTTCTGCAATTTTATTTTTCAAGCAATTTGTGTCGTCTATACAATTAGATTTGGTAGAATGCAAGTTGTCTTTGCAATTTGTTTTTCTTATTAACGATTGATCGTCTAATTAGATTCAACTGCAATTCTAATTTTTATTTCTGTTGTTTATTTCATTTCTATAATTTTTATTTCAGTATTCTGTTTATTTTTCTATCATTGAATTTATTGTAGATTCGATTAGATTCGAATCTGTAGTGAATTCAGTTGCACTTTTAATTTGTTTCAATGGATAATTGTGATTTGATCGTCGGTTCAATTAGATTTGTTCTGAATCAAATTGCAGTTTCAATTTCTATTGTTTTCAATCAAATCCTCTAGAGTTCGTCTAACTCGCCCACAAAATATATAAATAACAAAATTTATTTTTCCTCCCCATGTTCGACCTGCATACTGCACACCTATGCGCTTGTAGTAATTTATAATAAATTTGCGCTTTTCTAGTTTCTAGAAAGCGTCAAACAAGTTTTTGGCGTTGTTGCCGGGGAGGTAAACACTGAATTTTATTATTTATTTAATTTTCGATTCTTGTTAGTTTGTTTCCTTTTGTTTTCTTGTATATATATATACATAGAAAAAATCTTGATTAGTTAGATTGGGTATTACATACTGATACTTCAATCTCTAAATAATGAGGAAAATAACTTGCCATTCTTTTATTCAATTTCTTTCCTTTTCACTTTCTTTCCTCTTTTTAGTACATTGATTTCTTTTTTTCCAAGTTTCAAAAAAAAAAATCTTGTCATTTGTCCTTTTATTTCTTTCCTTTCCAATTTCTATAATCTCTTTTCCCAAATTCTCTTTAAAATTGCTTTCCTTTCTTTCAAAAATAAAACAACATTTCCTTCTAAATTTTCTTTCTTTTGTATATTTCTTCACCCACAAACAATCTTCTACTATTATAGCCCCATGACATTTCTTCTCTGCCACAATTTCTATCATAACTTTCTCTATCACAATTTCTTCAACCTCAATTTGACACCCTTCAAAAAAATGTCTATACTCCACCAACCACACGAAAATCTCCAAGTCAAACCATCAATCATCATCCATGCACCTTCCTCATCTTCAGCCACCGTTCTTCCCAAAGAGCCACAACTGGAAGATACCAATTTCAGCCACACACTTCATCATCTTCTCACGCAAACCACCTCGTCAACCAATTCATTAACAACCTTACCAACAATACACAAAACCCCTCTCCACCACGCAAGCTAACTACATCGACCTGAAATACATCACCATTCCCCTAGGCCATCTTTCAGTCCCTCCTACCATACCAAACTTCCCTAATATCTTGTCCAGTGCATATCATTCACGAACCCATAAACTCCATCAACACATCATCATACCCACCATTCATCTTGCCAATCACAGTCAAAACTCCACCATCACCACATTTACAATACCATCACCAAGCACCAACCTCCTATCATATTCCATACCGCAACCCAAAGCTAAAACCACAAATTTCCAAAAATCCTTCAACCAACCACTTGCCGTAATGCAGAACCCCATCCGAGCTTATGCCCTTCGATCCCAAATCGAAAATGCAAGCAACCAATACCCGAAACTTGAGATCCAACTGAAAGCTCGCAACCCCTTCTAACACCCGCAATATACCAATTTGAATCCCAAACGAAAGTCAAAAGAGGATCAATTTCGAAAGAAAAAAGCATGATTTTAGATTTGGGGATTCGACTGTTTTCTGACCTATGGAGGTTGCGTGAGGAATAATTTAAAAGGGGGGTGAGTTTGATTTGAGCGTGTATTAAAGAAGGAAGGGGGCTTGATTCCTTCTTTGACTATTTCTTTTGAGTTTGATTTGGGTGTGTAATAAAGAAGGAAGGGGACTTGACTTGATTTCCTTTTTGGACGATTTCTTTTGAGTTTCACTGTTCCGCGTGGCTTGATATTTGGGTGCAAGCTTGAGTTAGTTACTTGTTTTTCTTTTCTTTGTCTTGTTTTAGTTGTCTTTTATTATTATTATTATTTTCCCTTATTTTTTAGCTTAGTTTTCTCTCCTTTTTTTGAGTTTAGTTTAGGTTTTTTTATTTTCTTTCAAACAAAAACAAATATAAAAAACAAGAGCCAAGAGAAAAATTCTAGCAATCGAAATGGGTTCAAAGGCCAAAGAAGAGATAAGAATTCAAGAAATCAATCAAGGAATTCAGAGGTGAATAAATTGCAAACACTGGGATTTTAATCGCTATAGCTAGTCAACTGCTCTCGACAGACAGCCATACACCACTGTAATATTTTCTACCTCTACAGGTGCGGCAGTTGTTTAAAAAATATATAGACATCGCTTATAAAAAACTTCTGCAGAGCCAGAGACCTACTTGTACCAATTCTTTTAATTCCTGCAATTATTCTTGCTTGATTCTTGTGTGGTTGAAATTTTCTGAATCATATTTAGGAACGAATTTACATAACTGAAGTCATCATTCTCATCGTTTTCAATAATAAAACTTGATTAAATGTTTCAAAATATTTAATTACAAGAGTGTATTTTATGAAATTGATTCTCTCAAGGGTTTGATCGCAGATATATATTAGTTCAGTTTATTGAACTTCTAGCAAAATAGGTTGCATACTACCCGTACAACATTGGTCGTATCCCTTAGTATTCATACTATACGTATACGGCCATAAGGTCGTCTTCCCCCTTTAAATAGAGATTATCAACTAATAACATATACTTGAGTACGTAATTTATTTTGAATAGGAGCTCAATTTGACAACCTCAAGTCTAGGATTTTCATTGTTTGCATTTGATAACGATGAATGAAAGCCACTATGGTTCTCCTATCTCAATAGACATGTCTACTTTATTTTTTGAAGAACTTTTTGAAGACTTACTTAAACTTTTAAATGACGAGGATGAATATATGGAACGTCTCAAAGATAATCGTAATTCCATATCATCAAAAGAAATTGTGGTTAAACACTCAAATTTATGAGGTTATGGTACTCTTCATCTGGATGGTATAAATCACTATCACAACCAAATTTGCATAGGAAAGATTTTTATTTCAGAAGATATCGACATGCCTCTTTTACCTCAAAATCATATACGAAATCATGATACATCGTTTTCGATAGACGCAAGTGTAGGGGGAAAAAGAAGTCTCATTTTTCACAAAATACTTGTCATAATCGTAGATTTCTGTAACGACCCGCATTCTACCTATCGGAGGATCATAAAATATTTATTTTATTTTCATATGAAGTCATATGGTCATGTAACTTTGGAGAACGACTATTGGGGTCATTTCCCACATTCACGATATTTTCCGAATTTTAAATGACCATTTTACCCCTGAAGAATCTTGTTTTGCCTATAACTTTTGATTGGTAAGGAGTTTTGACCTAATACCACTTCGATTGGATTTGGATGATGGTTTACATTTCCGTAGAGTGGTCACATTAATCAAACGGACTTACCGTTTGGGAGATATGGCTGAAATAAAGTTTGAAAGATGAAAATCAGCAAAATTAGGCTTAACGGGGTGATTAGCAACTAAGTCCATAACCCATTTTGGGATTAGGATTATGGGAGGGATGAAAGGGTTTGGGAAAACATTTCATTTTAGTTTTCTAGCCGCCACTTACATCTCTTGAACCCCAACAACGGCCTCCATCTCCCAAATCTCATTCTAATCACTTCTTAATTGCTAATTAAGCAAAGCTACACGAAATCAAGTCAAATTAGCATCAAATCAAAGATAGAGCTGCTGGAACACATAGGAATTCGACCAACATCAGTGGAGTTTTCAGATCTATAATTTATTTGTGGCTAAGGTGAGTGATTTGCACTTTTATTCACTAATTACGGCTAATTAGGGATGACTAGTGATAAGTAGCGAAATTATGCATCATAAAAATCTGGAAAAATATGTAGAAATTCTTAAATATTATTTTATGTCACTGGTGAAGATTTGGGTTAATTTGGATTAAGTTTACTAATCCTATAGTTAAAACATGATTAAGGGGATTAAGGGGAAAATCATGCTTTTTGGGTATGTTTGATCTAAAATATTTCATGTGAATGATGTTTTAATGTTTTTGATTGATTCTATATGTTGTTACTGCTGTTTGGAATGTTTTATGATGTCATAGGAAGGTTACGATGGTTGAAAACGCCGTCGTTTGGCGAAAATAGCTTACTGGAAAAAGTCATAGATTTTCAGGTCCGGTTAGGAGGAAGACCCGATCTGAACCAGTTAGGAGGGAGACCCAAACCGATCCGGATAGGAGAAAGAGACCCGAACCGATCCGGATAGGAGAAAGATTTCCGAACCGATCCGGATAGGAGAAAGAGACCCGAATCGAACCGAATAGGAGAAGAAAACCCGAACCGAACCGGATAGGAGAAGGAGAGAAGGAGACCCGAACCGAGCACCAATTCAACCAAAACCCGAGATGCAAAGGAAGTCCAAGTGTGAAGTTATCACTCAAGATCCAGATGGGAACCAATGAGTTAACTTCTAGAGTTGGACTTTGCTGCGGGACGTGTGCAAAGGGGTTATCGATATCTATAACTTTGGTTCACCGTTGAAGAGAGGGGCCATGTAGACGAACCAGAGCCAGGGAAGTGTGTACTAGTTGGCCCTTAACCTAGAGCCAGGGATGTGTGGTCTGGGTAGGGTTATTGACTACAGACCAGGGAAGTGTGGTCATATCAATTGTTGTACGGAGTTGCCGTCATGACCCCAATGGATTTGGTGATCAAAGTGGTCGATATCGTATGCTTTACGCACTAAGTGAATGATGTGAGGATGATTTCTATGTTGGATGTTTGCTATCACCATGACATACACACTCCCATTTTACACCTTATGTTAGTGCTACCTTAGAGTATTGTACATATTGTTGTGCTAACTCTTTGGTTGCAGGTCCAGGTTTAGGTATGATTATTTATGTTAATCCCTAAAAATTCCACATGCGCATTGAGTAAAGGATACAAGAAGGATATCTCCACGGTCGCCTACACACAATGCGATTGCACAAAACAAGACCCGAATATCATACCCGAAGACAAGCTAGGCCCACCGTCATGACCGAAGATTACAGCACGGAGCAATCATAAAGAGCGCTCGACCTAACATCAAAGTTCGGACGCGCATGTCGTGGCGGAAATCTAGGTCGCATATATATATATATATATATATATATATATATATATCCAAACGACTGCTCATAGACAACGACATCTGTCGCTCATTGTTCAGACCCGAAGCCTGCTGATTAATCATGCACCAGCCTATGGGAAAAGCGCGTGCACATCTTAGAACCACGCCCCCGACCGATTGTAGCACTGTCGCTCGTCCACCAAATCGGTCATGACCACGTTGAACTGTAATGGCCAACTCATTCCTTCATCTCACCATCAAATGACGAAATAAGAACTGGTCGTCCGTTCTGCACGGGCGAAAGCAACCTCATAGTACAACCATGAAGCCAAGCGGCACCATACGAAGGCAACAAGAGGACAAGTGCCCTCGGTTCAAGAAGAGCGGTCGCACAAGGCACAAAAGAGAACCGATCTCGGCTCCACAATCGGCACTTACGAAATCTACTAGAGTGCCCGCACTTAAGGACCCACTCAGCTATTCAAGACACTCAGCAAGTCGCCCGCACACAGCTCTGAATACAACCACGGACAGCTGGCTACAGCTGTCCAGTGGCATGATCGTAATTAGCAGAATGAACGACTCACAGCCTGGACAAACGAATTCCGGATCATTTACCAAGGGGGATTCACCTATAAATACACCATGGATACCAATGTTCAAAGGGGGATTTTCGGAAAAACCACGAAGTGCTGCTAAATTTCATACTGAACCACAGATCCGGCCATGGCGTCGAACACCCTCTTCGAATGAAGGCATCTTCTCTTTCAAATCATTCATCCATCCTCCTCCTCAAACTCCATTATTCTCTTGTATAGTTCTCTAGACCAAATGCATAAACGAGGGTATATTGAGTGAGTATATAGATGTATGAGGTTAAAGGGTGGATGTACTTTGTAATTCTCATGAAAAGGCAGGAAATCATCTTCATAGTGGACGTAGGCCTCGTTAACGGCTGTACCACTCTAAATCTTGTCTCTACTCTACTTTTTCTCGCATTTTTTACTTTTTATTGCCATTTAAACACGGTTCCACTTATTTCTTACCGAATTGGTGAAGTACAGTTTAGTACCTTGGGTGTTTAGACCTTTTTTGGTGTAAACATTTTGGCGCCCACCGTGGGGCCGTGTTTTGCTTTTTTCCATTTCAGATCTGACAAGATTTTTTGAGAATCACCGTGCTTACAATCATGAGCATGCTAAAGAGAACCGCTAATGAAGTCAATAACCCCAGCAACGGCATCAGCACCATAATGCCACTAGATGGCGACTCCGATGAAGAGGGACCACCGGAAATCAAAGAGATTGTAACCAGGGAAAAGTTGGAAGAAGTGGTGACTGGATTAACAAGTCAGATATCCATCGCGAGCAACGCGATGATGAAGAAGCTCGAATCGATACTCGCTATCCAAGCCGCTACCGCAAAGGCCGCTCTAAGCGCCACTTGTTCCTCGCTGACCCGGACAAATCGCAAGCCAGAAACAGAATTCCCTGCTTCACACTTAAGGCAGCGGGATTCCCTTCCAAGAGTTGCACGTTGCCCCAATCCAAATTATGAAGGGGGCAAAGCACCTGCAAATGAGTGCTTTGATGATACGATCACGGAGCGGGAAGACAACCCTACTGCCATCAATACGTCCCTGCCAGAAGGATGTCCAGATTCCCTATCCCTAGTCCACGAAGGCGCATCTAGATCGAAGGCTAATAGTGAGAAAAGCGGTCAACTCATGGATCCAACCAACAAACGAAAGTATATCTCGGGAATGGTGCAAGCGATTGTGGAGGAAAGCCTGAAGAGAAGAGATGACCAGAAAGAATGGGAATCTTTCCTAGCTAAAACCCCACTCACCGAGATGATTAAAAAAACTGTATACCTAAGAAGATTCGAATCTCCATCATTGCGGCCTTATGATGGGACAACCGACCACAATATATTTCTATGTAAATACAACCAGTACATGAATGGAGCATGCGCCACCGATGAAATCAAATGCCTATATTTTGCAACTTATCTAGAAGGAATGGCTTGCCTCTGGTTCACAAAGCTGCCACCGCGGTCTGTGGACAATTTCGTGACATTGGCCAGGCTATTCAGTGAGCAGTTCAGATCCCGAGCGTTTGAAGCTCAGGATACTACGGAGCTAAATGGATTACAGCAAAAACCAGGAGAATCCATCAGAGCTTTTCTCGCTCGCTTTGACATCGCGTTGGCTAAAGTCAAGGATCCCGAACCCAGCCTGATCTTAATGGCTCTCAAAAAGGGCATATGCAGGAAAACCAAGTTAGGGCGATGGATCAAGAAAAAGAAACCAAGTACACACAAACGGCTACTTATCAAAGCCGAAAAATATGCTAGTGCTGAAGAGAGAGACGCACATGCAAAGAAGAATGGAAAGGCGCAAGGCAACTTGGATAATCAAAAAGGGGGCAGCGAAGAAGAAGACGGTCAAGCAAGAAAGAAGCTACGCTTTTTTAAGAACTCTGAGTTCACCCCCCTCAATGATTCCGTGGGAAATATATTCATGGCAACCATAAGCACCGAAAGATATCCAGTCCCAAAACAGAAACACGTCAAAAACGCCGCCATGAAATCAGGGAAATTTTTTTGTTTCCACAAACAGCCGGGGCAAGATACCGATGAATGCAGGCACTTAAAATCGGTAATCGAGGAATTGATCAGGAAGGGCCGGTTGCAACAATATGTGCGAGATCATAAGAGCTATCCCGACTCTTCTCAAACAAGGGGCAGCACGCCTTAAAAAGAAAAAGGCTCAGACCAATTCAAAGAGGATGTTCATCAGAGGGACCAACTGCTAACATCTCAACAGTGGAGCATTAAACTAAGCCTCTCATTATCTTACTTCATTTTCCTGATTTTATCTTGTTATTGAAACTTTTCTAACTTGCTTTATTGATCACCATGTCCATGTTAAACAATGGTTTACCTACTAAATTGTTTGCATCAGAAATTAATTGTGTGCCTACTTGAATGACGTACTTATTGATTTAGGCTAAAGGAAGAGCGATTCCTTGAAATGTAGGGGAGGTAAGAGCAATCCGCCCCATGCAGCGGGGCTGTAACACGAAGTCCCAGGCCACACACTAATCAAAATAGGATGAGAATAGCAGATATCCAGCAAGGTCAAACAAGAGGAGTAGATTTATCGCCTAAAATGGAACCAGCTATCCTGAAACAAACAGCCAAACGGAGGAATGCACCTCTCATTGTGGAATATGCTGAATGCCTGGCAGACACTCATTCAAAGAACTGCCACCAGACCCCCTTTGAAGATACGGACAAATCACCAAATCTGTTCCTCGGATGAAGTTGCTAATCCCAAAGAAGTGTTCTCCTAGGTGCAGGACATGAATTCCTTAAAACCGGAGTCAAACCCAGTAGCAAGGATTGATGCCCATCTCCTAAGAATCAACACTGAAGAGGGAGCAACTCAAAAAGTCCCACGGTAAAAGTCCCACGGTAAAAGTCCCGCGGTTAAAATTGCCAAGCCCACCGAAGAAGTACCTTCTTAGGTGACCTTCCTAGGTGTTGGACACGGGTTTTCCAACTTGAGGAAAAAAACTCAAGGAGGCAAACCAACATCTGTGTCCTCGGCCAAAGCATAAAGTCGGAAGAACCGACATGTCCCGAAACGGAAAAATTGCCAATTTCAAAGGACGCCTACCTTAGTAGGTAAAAACACGAATTCTTCCTTCTGAGCCGAAAGCTCAATGAAATGAATTAGTGTCCGTTCCTCGAATGAAGCATAAAATGGGGAAGGATTAAACATGCTGGAAGGGCCAGCGCAAAACAGAAACCCGACCGAAAGGAGGTGGCCATCCTTGTTCTTTATTATTAACCAAGTTAAGCAAAGCCAAGGATGGATTACAGCAGCAGAAATCCTAGCTGAAAGGGGGTATCAGAAACCCAGCCATGCGGGGGTATCCATTCTAGAACTCATTTGAATAACTAAAACAATCAAATGGGGCCTAAAATGGGTCGAATTTTTTTAACCCAAGCCCTCTCCGGGGGCATGTATTCGAAACCAATATTGGGATTGAATACTAATAAGTAAAAGACACCAAACGCGCTTATAATTACACAAATGCGTAACAGCCTTCGATAAGCGAGAAACCTAAAAAGATAACTAAACCCTAACCATAATAATAACAATAGAAAATCAGGAGCAACCGAACGATTAACAAAGCGCCCGGACGAATGTGTAAGTCGAAAAACAAAGGTGCAACGTACAATGCCCCTGTGCAAAAATGAACTAATTCCGTAGCAGAAAGCATACGATAAATTCCAAAAACAAGCCTAAAAAAAGTCACAAAATAAAACATACGAGAACGTGCGAGGCTGGCTCCCGCATATACAAGCCAGATCAAAAAGTATCATCTGAAAATTAAAATCAAAATAACCATACATGTGAAGCATTGGCAGGCCGCAATACTCAAATGAGGTGGGAAATGATCCTCTCCCTGGACTCCAAGGCCTCGACAAGCTTGCGTCTATCCTCTTCCAAAGCATGAAGCCGCTCAAGATTTTCTCTGTTTGACTGATGAAGATCTTCGACCAAAGAATGCCAACCGCCCATCTGTTCCACTATATAGTCCCTCACTGTTACAATAAGGCCCTCAACCAGATGCGGTCGTGGTTCCAATTAATTGAACTCGGCCAATATGTTGTCCTTCATGACATCCATCTTTCCCACAATAATCCATCTGTCAAATGGGTCCACATACACACCAGAACGTGAGCCAGCTGAACACTGAGCCACGAAGTCCTGAGCAAGGTCAGGATGGCAAGGGTTGGGAACAGGAAGAGGCTCCGGCACAGCTGCAGGATCTAATGTAATGGATGAAGAGACCAAGTGGCTAACAGCGGTCTGAATGTCTGAGTCAGAGAGTCCATTCAGCAAATAGCAACTATGGGCACCACTCGTACTTGAAATCTCCTTACCTTGGGGCATCTGTTTGCCATCGACTTTCCTCACCGATTTCTTCTTAAGCTTCTTAGACATGAGAAATCCCATCCTCGGGCGACCTACTTCAAAAAAGATCAGTATGGACACAAGTAACAACTATGGAAAGAAAAATGACCTAATCAAGTCTAAGCATAGACGAGACTATTTCAACTAGAGATACCTGGGGGGTTCCACCAAACAATTTATGGACAAACACCAAGCAACAATATTCCAAAGAAAAGCACCAATGGTTCATGTCTTTCAAAATAAGTACAGAAAAGGATATTCGCGCTTTATGTAAATTTTTACCTAGAAAGATCATGGCTTCTCGGAGAAAATCGCTCAAGTTAGATAGATGCTACTACAAGCAAAGAGCAAAATGATGAGATAAGAAAGCCAAAACCTTTTGAAGAAAAATTAAGGTGGAAATCTTAGACATAGATTACCTGATTGAAAACCCTCAAGGAAGCGCAGCCATGACCAAAGATTTCTTCCGGAATGTAAGAATAAAATGAAGTGGGTTAAAGGTAAATAAGGGAAACCTAAGGGCATTCACCCAAAGGATTTACGCCGCGTCAGCCTAATATCTGACTATACAAAAGCGTCTCATCAAGTCCTAGTTGGCATCCCAAGATCCAACCATTGCACAGAAATCAAGAAAATGCAACAAGCCTCTCGTTCACAGGAAAAGGCAATACCAGTCAGCTACAACAAAGCGGCCTCGGCCCTTGCATGGACGACTTCTCACCAAATCAGGATAAACCTACCAAACAATGCGCGATTAAGCATATCGAAGCTCGTAATTCCTTACTAAAGGAAAATCATGAACTTCGAGGGGCAAGTGTTAATCCCTAAAAAATCCACACACGCATTGAGTAAAGGATACAAGAAGGATATCTCTACGGTCGCCTACACACGATGCAACCGCACAAAACAAGACCTGAATATCATACCCGAAGACAAGCTGGCCCACCGTCACGACCAAAGATAGCGGCACAGAGTAATCATAAAGAGTGCTCGACCTAACATCAAAGTTCGGTTGTGCATGTCGGGGCGGAAATCTAGGTCGCATACATATATATATATATATATATATATATATATATATATATATATCCAAACGACCGCTCATTGACAACGACATCTATCGCTCATTGTTCAGACCTGAAGCCTGCTGATTAATCATGCACCAGCCTACGGGAAAAGCACGTACACATCTTAGAACCACGCCCCCGACCGATTGTAACACTGTCACTCGTCCACCAAATCGGTCATGACCACGTTGAAGTGTAATGGCCAACTCATTCCTTCATCTCACCATCAAACGACGAAATAAGAACAGGTCGTCCGTTCTGCACGAGCGAAAGCAACCTCATAGTACAACCATGAAGCCAAGTGGCACCATACGAAGGCAACAAGAGGACAATTGCCCTCGGTTCAAGAAGAGTGGTCGCACAAGGAACAAAAGAGGACTGATCTCGGCTCCACACTCGGCCCTTATGAAATCTCCCGGAGCACCCGCACTTAAGGACCCGCTTAGCTATTCAAGACACTCAGCAAGTCGCCCGCACACAGCTCTGAATGCAACCACGGACAGCTGGCTACAGCTGTCCAGTGGCATGATCGTAATTAGTAGAATGAACAACTCACAGCCTGGACAAACGAATTCCAGATCATTTACCAAGGGAGATTCACCTATAAATACACCATGGCTACCAACGTTCAAAGAGGGCTTTTCGGAAAAACCACGAAGTGCTGCTAAACTTCATACTCAACCACAGATCCGGCCATGGCGTCGAACACCCTCTTCGAATGAAGGCATCTTCTCTTTCAAATCATTCATCCGTCCTTCTCCTCAAACTCCATTATTCTCTTGTATAGTTCTCTAGACCAAAATGCATAAACGAGGGTATATTGAGTGAGTATAGAGATGTATGGGGTTAAAGGGTTGATGTACTTTGTAATTCTCATGAACAGGCAGGAAATCATCTTCATAGTGGACGTAGGCCTCGTTAACGGCTGAACCACTCTAAATCTTGTCTCTACTTTATTTTTTCTCGCATTTTTTACTTTTTATTTCCATTTACACACGGTTCCACTTATTTCTTACCGAATTGGTGAAGTATAGTTTAGTACCTTGGGTGTTTAGACCATTTTTGGTGTAAACAATTTATACATGTTATCGTTTTATTTTGTTGCCATCGCTCATACCAGAATTTTGTCTAACCCAGAGTTTTACGTCTCTTTTTATTACTCTAGGTTCTTCTGAATGAGTAGACTAGAGACAGGTTAGATGGTTATGCATGAGTAGTTGTCCGGAGACGAGCAGGAGGCTTCCATGTACTATTTACATATATTCTCCCTGTATTGTTGCTGGTCACTACTTTGGGCATTAGTAGTGTACCCTTTCTATTTTGCTTTAGACAGAGTATTTTGAAGTTGTAATAATGATGGTTTGGATCATAAGCTGTATTTTGGATTCCGCTACTATGATGATTTAGTTTTTAGCTTATGCACTGTCTCGCCTGTTTTATGTCAAGTTATGTTATTATTATATTTTGTTCCATGCGCTATGAGAGATACTACAGGTTCTTTGATGGTTCATAGTTTCAACCCGTTTTCCCTGACGACCGTCTCGTGCTAGTCGGGCACTGGTACAACGCATTTCAAGGGAAATGTCGGCTGGTTCGGGGCGGGCTGTCCCACTTGGTATCAGAGCCTAGGTTGCATAGTTAACCTAGGAGAAGACATCAGGGAGAAATAATATACGTATATGAGAGTGCGTACTTGTGATATTTTGGTTTTCAAAAACTATATATATACTATTAGTATATCTAAGGATGAAGTTGCACTGCACTGGCACCACTAAGGAGATGGTTAATCGTTTTCTCTTTACAGATTGAACGATGAGCCGATATACGAGGAGTACGGGTTCTGGGGCCGACAATGGGAATGTACCTGATATAAGGACGATGTTTACTACCTTCATGCGAGAGATGCTTAGGGATGCTCGGGGAGCAACTCCTAATGCTGCTAACGGCGGTGGTGCAGCGGTGCAGGCGCCTAGAGCTGACTTCGCCAAGCTTAACATAGATTATATTAGTTTTGGTGGTAAACCGTTCCGCGGAACGGAATCGGATATGGATGTTCAAGATTGGCTAGATAGTTGTGAGCACATCTTCGAGGATTTGGGGATCGATGATGCAATGAAGAGAAAGTTAGCATCGCGCCAAATTCAAAGACGAGCAATGAATTGGTGGAATGCTATTAAAGCGGCTACTCCCGAAGATCAAGTTACTTGGAATCAGTTTAAAACCCGCTTCAGTGACAATTTTATTCCAACTGCTCAGAAATCAGAATTGTTTAGGAAATTCTTAGAGCTTAGGCAGAATTGTAGGGCAGTCTCGGAGTATATTGCTGAATTCGATACCTTATCAAAATATGGATTATCTCTTATCGATACTATCGAGAAGAAGAACGAGAAGTTCATAACTGGCCTAGATGAGTACTTGGGGGAAAAATCATAAACCATATCGATGAGACTTTGAATTTATTATGGGAAAGGCATTGAGATCTGAGGGCCTTTACCCTAAGTCGAAGACCGAGGTTGCTATTACATCTGCAGTGGAGCCAAAGCCGCAGGCAAGCGATGGAGGCAAGAAAAATTCCTAGAATAAGAGGAAACAGAATCAGACCAAGGATGGTCAGAAAATGAAGAATAAGAAAGATATCGAGTGCTATAGCTACGGCAAGAAGGGTCACTATGCCAAAGAGTGTCGAGCAAAGCCAGGGGAAAAGAAGTGCTTCAACTGTGGCCAAGTGGGGCATTTTAAGAATTAATGTCCACAACCCCCTAAGGAGAAACAAATGGTGAAAGCATGTGCTATCAACGCTATTCCTTCTTCGTCGAATGCCCCAACTGCGGCACAAAAGGGAAAAGGTGTCGTTATTCAAGGTATGCTTTCTATTTATGATGTTCTTGTACGAGTATTGTTTGATACCGGGCTTCTCATTCCTTCGTATCTAGTGACCTGGTAGATAGGTTAAAATTGGAACCTGAGATAGTCGATAGACCTTTAGTTGTGACGAACCCGATCGGGGGTTCGACTAGCCTTAGTATGATTTGTCGTAATTTGGTATTATCGTGTCATGGATGTATGTTTGCTTGTGATTGCTTTGTTTTGGGCTTTACTAGGTTTGGCATTATTTTGGGAGTTGATTGGCTCCAAAGATATGGGGTGGTGGTAGACTGTGAGGGGTCTTCGGTGACCATTAGAGCGGATGATGGGCAGAGGGTAGTATTGGGTTACCTACCTAGTGATGAGGTGATGGCTAGTTTTCTACATTCCCTCGATATCCCGCAGGATGAGTTATTAGATGTGCCTATTGCTGGCGAGTATCCGGACATCTTCGAGGAAGTGACCGGACTTCCACCACACCGAGAGATCGAGTTTCATATTGATTTAGTGAAAGATGCCAGACATATAGTGATGCCACTTCGTCGTATGGCGCCAAGGGAGCAGCGAGAGCTCGAAGTGCAAGTGGGCGATCTTTTGAAGAAGGGATTTATCCGAAGAAGTGTTTCCGAGTGGGGAGCACTAGTTGTATTTGCCACTAAGGCTGATGGTTCCCTTCACTTATGTGTAGACTACCACGAGTTGAACAAGGTGACTAGGAAGAATAAGTATCCTCTTCCACGGATAGATGATTTGTTTGATCAACTGAATGGAGCGAGAGTGTTTTCCCAGTTGGATCTCGCGATAGGTTTTCATCAGCTCACAGTAGCAGCTGAGAGTATATCTAAAATGACATTTCGAACGCTGTCTGGATTTGATGAGTGGTTGGTCATGCCATTTGGATTGACAATGCACCAACATATTTTGTGCATCTCATGAATAGGGTATTCAGGGATCAATTAAATAAGTTTGTCCTTGTGTTCGTGGACGATATCTTGGTTTACTCGAGGACAGAGGAAGAACACAAGGAACATTTGCGGACAGTGATGGAGTTGTTGAGGAAACACCAATTAAAAGAAAAATATTCTAAGTGTCACTTCTAGAGGAGGGAAGTGAGATTCTTTGGCCATGTTGTCTCAGAGAATGGTATTTCCATGGATCCTGCGAAGGTAGCTACGGTACAAGATTGGTCTACGCCCAAGAATGCAATGGTCGTGAGAAGTTTATTGGGGTTAGCTGGATACTATCATAAGTTTATCCAAGACTTCTCCAAGATAGAAGCACTGTTAACTTAGTTGACCAAGAAGAATCAAGCTTTCATTTGGGATGAAAGGTGTGAGAATGCATTTAAGAGCCTAAAGGAGAAGTTAACGTGGGCACCAGTGTTAGTTATTCCTAAAGGGAATGAAGAGATGACGGTATACACGGATGCCTGTGGTACCGGACTAGGTGTTGTACTGATGCAAGGAGGTAGGGTTGTAGCTTATGCCAGTTGAAAAATGAAACCGCATGAGAAAAGATATCCTACCCATGATTTGGAATTGGCAGCGATCGTGTTCGCGTTAAAAATGTGGAGACACTATCTTTTGGGAGGAAGATTCGAGTTGTTTACCGATCATAAGTCATTAAAGTATCTTTTCTCTCAGAGGGATTTAAATCTTCGTCAGCAGAGATGGTTAGAGTTCTTGGCTTTATATGATTTCAATATCACATACACACCCGGGAAGGGCAATGCGGTAGCTGATGCATTGAGCAGGAGACATGCCAGCTTAGGGGCTATGTTTCTAGAATGGAAGCAACTGGAGTATATCGCAGGATATGATTTTAGACCTAAGTACGAATTGGATCTAGAGATGTTAGCAAGTTTGACGAACAGACCGACCTTGATTGAGCGGATCGGTTCCAGTCAGAGGGACAATCCTAATCTATTAGAAATCATCTCCAAGGTAGAGATGGGTATCGACGGCGAGAGAATGAACAAGTATGGTCTTGATCGAGGAGGATGGCTTCGAAAGAATGGAAGACTGGTTATACCCCACGTTAATGGATTAAGAGATGAAGTGCTTAGGGAATGCCGTCACTCGAAACTGACTATACATCCCGGTGGTAACAAAATGTATCAAGAGATGAAGCAGATCTACTACTGGGAAGGGATGAAGAGAGACGTTGGGAAGTTTATAACCAAGTGCATAAACTGTCAGCTACTTAAAGCCGAGCAAAAGAAGCCTAGTGGTTTGTTACAACCACTGGAAATTCTCGAATGGAAATGGGAACAAGTCTCAATGGATTTCATTGATGGTTTACTAAGGACTAGATCGGGTCACTATAGTATTTGGGTGATTGTGGATCGATTAACCAAAAGGGCAAGGTTTATACCAGTCAAGTCGAATAGAACAACAGCTAAGTTAGCAGAACTATATATGAAGTGGGTAGTGAGATTTCATGGAGTACCTAAGAGTATTGTGAGTGACCGAGATCCATTATTAATAATGGGTTTTGGAAAAGCTTACAAGAGACTTTAGGGTCAGAATTTCATTTCAGTACCGCGTACCATCCTCAAACCGACGGTCAAACAGAGAGAGTGAATCGAGTATTAAAGAATCTCTTGAGAGCTTGTATATTGGATTTTGGAGGATCATGGGATGACCATTTGCATCTAGCTAAATTTGCATATAATAATAGTTATCAATCAAGCATTGGTATGGCTCCATTTGAAGCTTTGTACAAAAGGCCGTGCAACTCACCATCATGTTGGTTGGAGACCGGTGAGAAGTTTGCGCTTGGGCTAGATGTAATAAGAGAAACGTCAGATAAGATAAAGGTTATTCAACAACGAATGAAGACTACCCAAGATAGGCAAAAGAATAATGCTGATAAAAGGCGAAGAGATTTGAAATTCTTCATCGGCGACTTGGTATTTGTCAAGATTTCTCCGTTAAAGAGTGTGATTTGGTTAGCACCAAGGTTTGTTGGTCCATTTCCAGTTCTCGAACAAGTTGGGAATTTAGCTTATAAAGTTAGATTACCAGACAAGATGGCGGGAGTGCACAATATATGTAACAACCCGGAAATTCTGAGCCAGTTTGAAATTTTTATTTTGGCAATTTTAGCTGAATTTGAATATTTAAAATAGATTATTTTAAATAAAATCGAAGTGAAATTTATTTTGAATAGATTTCAACGTATATATTTATACGCGTCGTCGTTAGAATATAAATAATTATATATATAATTATATAAAAAAAGGAATTGAAAATGGCGCGGTAGTTCGATAATTCGATTTCAAACTTCAATTGAATGTACCGGGTGCAAAACAATCCGGATTTTAGTGAAACCAAAAATAATAGGATCTAATTGATAATATCTTTCCAACGAATCCGACAAATCAAAATTTCATAGCGGGAATCAAAAGATATGTCCAGTTGAAAATTCTGAATAGTCGCTATGGAATTCAGGCCCTTAAAAATGGACATTTTGCAAATGACCTCGGATCTCGACGAAACCAGTTTTGTTGGATCCGCAGTGTCAAGTTATTGCTAGATTCCAAATTTCATAATTTTTCGAATCAATATGTGAGCGTGGCAAAGGAAAACGCGTTTGACCAGTTTCAGTTGATTTTAATCGACTGGAAATTGGCCATTTTTCCAACGGTCTCAGAATTCGACGAAACTAGTTTTGTTAGGACCGTATCGTCAATACGAAGCTAGAAAATATTTTTCGAGAATTTTTCTAGTTAGTATGTGACCCCAGTAATTTGAAATGTACGTTTAAAATTCAATATAATAATTTAAATGTAAATTCAAAGGAAACTGATTCAAGCGATCGAATCAGCTTGCGATACATATCCCATTGGGTTCGGAATAGGGGTAAAACGCTATGGACGACTGGCGGTGGGCCTCGTTTTGAGGTCGAAAATAAAAGTTGCTTTTTGGTGAAAAATTAAATAATAAATTAAATAATATAAATTTTATAAAAGCCCCTCCCCCCCTTATTCTTCCCGATTCAGTTTTTTTTTTTAAAAAAAAAAAACCCTCCGATCTCAACCCGTCGCCCCTCTCTTCCACCGCGCCACCGCGTGTTGACCAACCCCCTCCTCCACCAGTCGCGCGCCTCCCCCCCTTCCTCTTCCCCTCTCTCTCCGCTTCTCCCTACCCTCGACGCTCTCTCTCCCTCTGAGAATCCAAGCCCCAAATCGCGATCTCGTTCGCCGACCCCTGGCCTCGACCGCCGCCTCACGCTGGCAGCTCCACCTTCGACCTCGCCCCTCCATCCTCGCCTTCTCCTTCTTCCTGCTCCATCGCGCGAAGACCAAACCCCCCTGAACCCTCGACAACCACGCAAACCTGAACCGCATCTCAGGCGAAGTCTGCCCTCCCTCTCTCTTTCGAACAGTGTGCGCAGTTGGGGTTCTTGTGCGAGTTAGGTCCAGAAAGTCGAACGAGGAGGAGATGTTTTGAATTTCGCGGTTTGCAGATGAACAGAGAAGATAATGTGGGTATTCTCTGATTTTAAAATCTGAATTTTGCTTGATATAAAATCTGACTTCATTGATTAAAAATATGATCTTTCATTTTAGAAAAAATTTGATCTTTATGTTCTTAAAAACATGATCTTTAAGTTATTAAAAATATGATCTCTAGCTAAATAAAAATATAATTTTTGGAAATGAATATATATATTTTCCTTGATATGAATATATATATATATATTTTTTTTTCTTTGAAATGAATGTATAGATATTTATATATATGAAAACGTTGTAAAAATATGATTTTTATTATTTGAAAGCGTTATAAAAATATAATTTTTATAATATGTGAAGGTTAAAAATATAATTTTCACAATATAGAAAGGTTGAAAATATAATTTTTATACTAGTGGCATAATAAAAATATGATTTTTACTTAGGTAGAATATTAAAAATATGGTTTTTGTTGAAGTAGAAATATAAAAATATAATTTTTATATAGCCGAGAATATAAAAATACGACTTTTATATATATGAAGTGATTATAAAAATATGATTTTTAAATTGAAAGTGAATAAAAATGTGATTTTTATTTTAAAGACATCAAAATATAAAAATGTGTGATTTCTATATGCAGTGGCTACGGGCAACAAAGGAGATGAAAAGGCGAGAATGAAGAAGATTTCTATAAAAGAAGAGTCAAGATGATTGGATAGCTTTTGGTGAGAACTTCTCACTCTAAACTTCTTTTTCTAGTTATATATATATATATATACTAGGATGCAGACGGTGCTTAGTAGCACCCGACACAATCGTCCACAGACCATGGACTTGTTTGTTTGGTTGCATAGATTAGTTAGATGATTTGATTTGAAATTGAATTGTTTGGTGAATTGAATGGATTTGATTGATGTGTGAATGGCATGGGCCTTCACTAGACCGGGGATAAGGCTAGGCCTCGTCCCGTTTCTAGTATCGTGCCGTTATGCCGCCGAAATTTCCCAAAATATGTTAGAAAAATAAAAATATCATTTTTATTGTGTAAATGAACTGAATAGAAATTCATGTGTTGAAATAGAATATTGTATCGTTAAAAATATAATTTTTAACGGGAAAGTGGATAAATGAATATTTATAAACAAATCGGCCGATTTGTTTATATACACTGATTTGACTGATATCGATTGGGTCGATAAATTTTACACGTCGCCCAACTGCACAAATAAAATCTGTGTTTGATTGTTTGAAACCCCACACGGGTGTTGGGATGAAATTTGAAGTTCACTCATCCTGATTTATTAAATATGTCGATCGGTCGATTGACAGGCTGTTATAAGCGTCAGATATCTATATTTGATGCTTATACAGTGTAGTGCACTTTGGTTGATGGTTGATTATTTTTCAATGCTATTATATACGTGTGATGTATGAAAATCCATATAATTAACATTATATGGTGATTGATTGGGCCTCATTCCAATCGGGAAAATAATGAATATTATAAAAGATAATTCATGTGTTGAATATAAAAATAGTCATGTGTTGACGATGTCCAGGTGTTGAGTGAAATATTTTATACAATGAAATTTACATCTTTATCATATTTAAAATTAGAACTACTTCTCAGTAGGAGTCTAATTGAAAATCAAACGATAGATACCATAGTTTTATAAAATATTTTACATAACAAAAATAGTGATGTGTTGACAGTACTCATGTGTTGAGATTAGTCGTGTGTTGAAAGAAATATAGATTCATGTGTTGAATGGGATAAATATTCATTTGTTGGATAGAATAAAGAAGTTTTGAAAATATAAAGCCGTGTTGATTAGAGATGCGTTATTTTGACGCGAACGATATTTATATCGATTTTATTCGTTGTATAATGAATATTGAAAAGTGATTTCAAAATTAAATATTTTGAAATGAAATTCAAATTGAATTGAATTGAAACGAATTTGAATTCGAATTAAATAAAATTGAAATGAATTCGAGTTGAATTGAAATCCAATCGATTTGAAATTGAATTAAATTGAAATTGAAATTTAAAACGAACTGAAATTGAATTGAAATCAATTTGAAACGAATTCGAATTGAATCAAATAGAAGGTAAATTCAAATTGAATTGAATTGAAACGAATTTGAATTCGAATTAAATAAAATTGAAATGAATTCGAGTTGAATTGAAATCCAATCGATTTGAAATTGAATATAGAGTTGAAATGGTTTTGAAAACGAATGTAGAACTATTTATAAAATTCGTTTTGAAAGGAAATCGACGAAATATATATATATATATATATATATATATATATTATATATGTATAATGGCTTGAATAGAACGCGCCGCGCCGCGGCAGTTCGTGAATTTCGACCATTTATTTCAAACGGACATTGCGGGAGATCCGACCTTCGGATTCTCCTAAAACCGGAACCGTTGGGTTCGTATCGAAAAGAGCTTTCCAATGAATATTAGAAATTTGAAATCTAACGGTTGGATTTGGAATTATGTCCAAATCAATTTCAGAAAAGGTCGCTGTAAGTGTAGTTCGATGGCCGTTGATGGAAATCGACTGTACGAGCCTTGATAAAATTATTAAAAATATCGATAATTTGTGTAAAATTATAATATGTGAATTGGAAAGAATTGGGCTGGAAAATTCCACATTAAAGGATAAAAATGGATTTTGTCGAAATGAACTAGTTTTGAACTAGAATTAAAATCAATTTATTTTTGAAATAAATAAATTGAATTTGAAAGTGATTTTAAAAATAATCAATATTCCCAATAGGTGAAGTGAAAGTGGAGTTGAATCGAAATTATCTTCGGAATATTTCGATGTTGGATTTCGTGACCATGCAGATATTGTTTTGGGAATTTGAAAGATATATCATATATCGTTATTTCCAATACGATATTTGTTGGTTTCAGAATTTGATATTGAATATAAGCCGATATATTTTCTATTCAGGGCCTTGTATTTAATATCAAATATAATTTGGTTTGTCGTGAATTGTGTTTTAGATGACATTGGTTCTTTAACCCAGTTAAAGGCATGATGTTGATTTATTTGAAAAGATTAAAACTAAGTGGAGTTTTAATGAATCTTTAATTAGATTAAAAATGTGAATTGATAATTTAAATTATCAAATCTGAAAGGTGATCGAGAATGGAGTACCACCAGTTTTGCTCCAAAGCGATAGTTAAATCTTTAATTAGATTTGAACGTGAAATGGTAATTAATTTTATCGATAACACCGTGGTGTTAGATGTGGAGTATTACCAGTTTTCTCCACGGGATATATAGGTTGGGATTGGGAAATAAACTAAATAATTACTTCGGTGTGGTTCGTTAATCCCGACTAGTTTGAAATGATATCCAAAGGAAGATTAAAGAATAAATTTAGAAGAATTTATCTTTGATAAAATTAATGGGAACCTTTCCCTAAGAATGTGATTTTGTGAATAAAAGAATATTCTGAATTGGAATGAGGCGTTCATTGTGTTTGTGTAACATTTGTTAATTATATACGTGGGTTATTCAGAAAGGCCGGGTTATACCCATTCTGAATAACCGATTCGACGAGATGTCGAAGATGAAGACGGTGGTTGAAGACCGGAAGTCTTCACATCGTTTGGGTGATTACTGATGATCTTGATTGGGCTGTACACCCAGGATGAGGGAAACAGTTGGTGATCGTCCAGACGTACTTGGAGATGGATGGATATGCGAGGAAAGTGCCTCCGGTTTCGTTCAGACCCAGAACGAACTTGTAAATGGATTGTGTGTCTGACATTGGATTTTATTCTGTGTTGATTGATCTCTATTAAATATACATCTGTTTGGCGGCGGAGAATTTATTCTCTTGCTTAACGCCCTTCTCTGAGACATACGAGCTCAGAGGTTGTATATCGATGGACATCAGTCGCATGGAGTGAATTGCCAATGTGGCATGCGTAAGTGGCAATTGATCAAGGCTTCTGTTGAAAAGCAAAGTCTTGTGGTTGATGATCAAAGCACGGCCTGTGTGGCGTAGCTTTGTGTATAACGTGAATTCGCGAGCCTCACACCTCGGTATGAGTCAAAAACGGGAGACGGACCGCTGGGAGAGCACGACGTTTCTTTCTAGCTAGGGTGGTGTCAGTGACCTACCAGCCCTGACATTTATATACTTTTCACCTGTGTGGTTGTTGGATACGAGGCGCCTCGGATATAGGTCTGTAAGGACCGGGAAACGTGTGTTCAGGAATTGCCAATCCTCAAAAGTAAGAGAGGACCGGCCCAGCCGATTCCAAGGATCATAGTGGGGTCCTGAGGCATTTGCTAGAGTGTCTCGAACGCGGAGAGGAGCTTGCCCCTTGCCTCGACTCATGACGGAAATCCAATTTCCAATACGTGTATTGCGGTTTTAAATGTAGAACTAGTATGGCGACATGATAGATGGTACCCATGCCGCCTATGATTGATATTTATGATTTGAAATTGTTTTGACACTATACACTTATTATAGTATCAAATAATGTGTTTTAAACGTATCAAGCATGCTTTGGCTGTTATAAGGTAAAAACCCTATCCTCCGGCTTGCGTTGCATTGTGTGATGGGACCTGGGTCTTATAACAGCTTCATTTTTCTTTATTTAGCATTGCGCTGTTTGTTCTATGCACTGGTATTCTTGGGAGGATACCCGTTCCGTGTTATACGGCGTGGTCCCTTGATTTACCTAACTTTAAAACCAATATTAATAACTGTTTTAGTTCTCACACCAGTCACATGACTGACCTGGAGTTTATTGTTTTAACCTAAACTCTGGGTGCCCCTATTTTCCACACGGGCAGCTAGTAGTCTTGGTTTTGCAGATTTATATTCACAGGGTCCTGATTTACAGCTGGAACGATGCTCGGAAAGCTCTGTATCCGTGTATTATTTTCAGTTGTGTTTTGTATATTTTCCGCTGCTATGTAATTTATTGTAACTTCTGATATTTATCGAATGTAATTTATTCATTTATACTCTGTATATTCTTGTATCTGATGGAATTGTTGTAATAACAATGAAATGTTCTTCCGTTTGCGTTCTATTTTGTCTTGTCCTCAATTCTATCCGTGCTTTCCTTCACGGGGAAGTTTGGGTCGTCTCATTTTGGTATCAGAGCTTTGGTTTACAGAGCTCGAGAACAAGACACATTAGAACCATACGAAAGAATTTATCAGATATTGGATTAGTAATATCCAATTAGAATGACTCGTTAGAGATAGGATCAGTAGTATCCTAGAACGAGTGTGAAGAGTATATTTTTCAAATGAAAGCAATTTATTTTAAAATTTAAATCACTTTTTACGTATTTGAATATTTATTTATTTTGAATATGGACAATCTAGTATATAAAGGTTTTGCATATACGCGTCATGAACGTATATTCGAAGTTTTAATATATTAGATAGATATAGAATCACATTCTAGTTGCCCGGGAATGATTCTGATAATGCTGCAGCGTTACCAGTATTTATTTTCGAGTAACGAAGGTGTGATACCTATATATTTCCATTAGACTGGTGTGAGAACCAAAACTTATATAGTTAGAACACATTGTTGTGAATTGGCATCAAAAACATGATTTTCTGTATATATATCAAAATTATGAATTTGAAACTCTAATTCACTAATTAATTGATGTTTGTGTTGTTTGTTTATTTATTTGATAATTTTAACCATTTATGCCTAATTGAACCAAATATTGAATTGTATTGAAAATTGGTCGCATATGCATGCATACATATACTTACATTGAACAGGTCATAGCAAGGAGGCTAGAGCCGAAGAATAAAATTTGTTTGCCCGACAAATAGGTACATGTTTACTACATAATTTCCCGTTTTGTTTGGGTGATGATGATTTTGTGAGCCTATTGGCTAGCCGCTTGGCTTTTTCTTTTTCTTTTTGAGATCTGAAGGACCGGGGAAGCTATTTGAAATTCCCCGATGCTCCCGGTGCAGGGGAGGTTATGGCGAAATTTTTCGAAAATTTAGGGTGTTAGCCAAATTTTTGAAATTTTGAAAATTCTCAGAAACTAAAAAGTTGGAGAATAGAAGCCAGATCGAGCGTAGAGTTGAATAATCAAACCGCTTTCGACTTTATTCCTTTTCGGGGACGAAAAGTTTTAAGTGGGGGAGATTGTAACAACCCGGAAATTCTGAGCCAGTTTGAAATTTTTATTTTGGCAATTTTAGCTGAATTTGAATATTTAAAATAGATTATTTTAAATAAAATCGACGTGAAATTTATTTTGAATAGAATTCAACGTATATATTTATACGCGTCGTCGTTAGAATATAAATAATTATATATATAATTATAAAAAAAAGGAATTGAAAATGGTGCGGTAGTTCGATAATTCGATTTCAAACTTCAATTGAATGTACCGGGTGCAAAACAATCCGGATTTTAGTGAAACCAAAAATAATAGGATCTAATTGATAATATCTTTCCAACGAATCCGACAAATCAAAATTTCATAGCGGGAATCAAAAGATATGTCCAGTTGAAAATTCTGAATAGTCGCTATGAAATTCAGGCCCTTAAAAATGGACATTTTGCAAATGACCTCGGATCTCGACGAAACCAGTTTTGTTGGATCTGCAGTGTCAAGTTATTGCTAGATTCCAAATTTCATAATTTTTCGAATCAATATGTGAGCGTGGCAAAGGAAAACGCGTTTGACCAGTTTTAGTTGATTTTAATCGACTGGAAATTGGCCATTTTTCCAACGGTCTCAGAATTCGACGAAACTAGTTTTGTTAGGACCGTATCGTCAATACGAAGCTAGAAAATATTTTTCGAGAATTTTTCTAGTTAGTATGTGACCCCAGTAATTTGAAATGTACGTTTAAAATTCAATATAATAATTTAAATGTAAATTCAAAGGAAACTGATTCAAGCGATCGAATCAGCTTGCGATACATATCCCATTGGGTTCGGAATGGGGGTAAAACGCTATGGACGACAGGCGGTGGGCCTCGTTTTGATGTTGAAAATAAAAGTTGCTTTTTGGTGAAAAATTAAATAATAAATTAAATAATATAAATTTTATAAAAGCCCCTCCCCCCCTTATTCTTCCCGATTCAATTTTTTTTTTTTTTAAAAAAAAAACCTCCGATCTCAACCCGTCGCCCCTCTCTTCCACCGCGCCACCGCGCGTTGACCAACCCCCTCCTCCACCAGTCGCACGCCTCCCCCCTTCCTCTTCCCCTCTCTCTCCGCTTCTCCCTACCCTCGACGCTCTCTCTCCCTCTGAGAATCCAAGCCCCAAATCGCGATCTCGTTCGCCGACCCCTGGCCTCGACCGCCGCCTCACGCTGGCAGCTCCACCTTCGACCTCGCCCCTCCATCCTCGCCTTCTCCTTCTTCCTGCTCCATCGCGCGAAGACCAAACCCCCCTGAACCCTCGACAACCACGCAAACCTGAACCGCATCTCAGGCGAAGTCTGCCCTCCCTCTCTCTTTCGAACAGTGTGCGCAGTTGGGGTTCTTGTGCAAGTTAGGTCCAGAAAGTTTAACGAGGAGGAGCTGTTTTGAATTTCGTGGTTTGCAGATGAACAAAGAAGATAATGTGGGTATTCTCTGATTTTAAAATCTGAATTTTGCTTGATATAAAATCTGACTTCATTGATTAAAAATATGATCTTTCATTTTAGAAAAAATTTGATCTTTATGTTCTTAAAAACATGATCTTTAAGTTATTAAAAATATGATCTCTAGCTGAATAAAAATATAATTTTTGGAAATGAATATATATATTTTCCTTGATATGAATATATATATATATATATATATATATTTTTCTTTGAAATGAATGTATAGATATTTATATATATGAAAACGTTGTAAAAATATGATTTTTATTATTTGAAAGCGTTATAAAAATATAATTTTTATAATATGTGAAGGTTAAAAATATAATTTTCACAATATAGAAAGGTTGAAAATATAATTTTTATACTAGTGGCATAATAAAAATATGATTTTTACTTAGGTAGAATATTAAAAATATGGTTTTTGTTGAAGTAGAAATATAAAAATATAATTTTTATATAGCCGAGAATATAAAAATACGACTTTTATATATATGAAGTGATTATAAAAATATGATTTTTAAATTGAAAGTGAATAAAAATGTGATTTTTATTTTAAAGACATCAAAATATAAAAATGTGTGATTTCTATATGTAGTGGCTACGGGCAACAAAGGAGATGAAAAGGCGAGAATGAAGAAGATTTCTATAAAAGAAGAGTCAAGATGATTGGATAGCTTTTGGTGAGAACTTCTCACTCTAAACTTCTTTTTCTAGTTATATATATATATACTAGGATGCAGACGGTGCTTAGTAGCACCCGACACAATCGTCCACAGACCATGGACTTGTTTATTTGGTTGCATAGATTAGTTAGATGATTTGATTTGAAATTGAATTGTTTGGTGAATTGAATGGATTTGATTGATGTGTGAATGGCATGGGCCTTCACTAGACCGGGGATAAGGCTAGGCCTCGTCCCGTTTCTAGTATCGTGCCGTTATGCCGCCGAAATTTCCCAAAATATGTTAGAAAAATAAAAATATCATTTTTATTGTGTAAATGAACTGAATAGAAATTCATGTGTTGAAATAGAATATTGTATCGTTAAAAATATAATTTTTAACGGGAAAGTGGATAAATGAATATTTATAAACAAATCGGCCGATTTGTTTATATACACTGATTTGACTGATATCGATTGGGTCGATAAATTTTACACGTCGCCCAACTGCACAAATAAAATCTGTGTTTGATTGTTTGAAACCCCACACGGGTGTTGGGATGAAATTTGAAGTTCACTCATCCTGATTTATTAAATATGTCGATCGGTCGATTGACAGGCTGTTATAAGCGTCAGATATCTATATTTGATGCTTATACAGTGTAGTGCACTTTGGTTGATGGTTGATTATTTTTCAATGCTATTATATACGTGTGATGTATGAAAATCCATATAATTAACATTATATGGTGATTGATTGGGCCTCATTCCAATCGGGGAAATAATGAATATTATAAAAGATAATTCATGTGTTGAATATAAAAATAGTCATGTGTTGACGATGTCCAGGTGTTGAGTGAAATATTTTATACAATGAAATTTACATCTTTATCATATTTAAAATTAGAACTACTTCTCAGTAGGAGTCTAATTGAAAATCAAACGATAGATACGATAGTTTTATAAAATATTTTACATAACAAAAATAGTGATGTGTTGACAGTACTCATGTGTTGAGATTAGTCGTGTGTTGAAAGAAATATAGATTCATGTGTTGAATGGGATAAATATTCATTTGTTGGATAGAATAAAGAAGTTTTGAAAATATAAAGCCGTGTTGATTAGAGATGCGTTATTTTGACGCGAACGATATTTATATCGATTTTATTCGTTGTATAATGAATATTGAAAAGTGATTTCAAAATTAAATATTTTGAAATGAAATTCAAATTGAATTGAATTGAAACGAATTTGAATTCGAATTAAATAAAATTGAAATGAATTCGAGTTGAATTGAAATCCAATCGATTTGAAATTGAATTAAATTGAAATTGAAATTTAAAACGAACTGAAATTGAATTGAAATCAATTTGAAACGAATTCGAATTGAATCAAATAGAAGGTAAATTCAAATTGAATTGAATTGAAACGAATTTGAATTCGAATTAAATAAAATTGAAATGAATTCGAGTTGAATTGAAATCCAATCGATTTGAAATTGAATATAGAGTTGAAATGGTTTTGAAAACGAATGTAGAACTATTTATAAAATTCGTTTTAAAAGGAAATCGACGAAATATATATATATATATATATATATATATATATATATATATATTATATGTATAATGGCCTGAATAGAACGCGCCGCGCCGCGGCAGTTCGTGAATTTCGACCATTTATTTCAAACGGACATTGCGGGAGATCCGACCGTCGGATTCTCCTAAAACCGGAACCGTTAGGTTCGTATCGAAAAGAGCTTTCCAATGAATATTAGAAATTTGAAATCTAACGGTTGGATTTGGAATTATGTCCAAATCAATTTCAGAAAAGGTCGCTGTAAGTGCAGTTCGATGGCCGTTGATGGAAATCGACTGTACGAGCCTTGATAAAATTATTAAAAATATCGATAATTTGTGTAAAATTATAATATGTGAATTGGAAAGAATTGGGCTGGAAAATTCCACATTAAAGGATAAAAATGGATTTTGTCGAAATGAACTAGTTTTGAACTAGAATTAAAATCAATTTATTTTTGAAATAAATAAATTGAATTTGAAAGTGATTTTAAAAATAATCAATATTCCCAATAGGTGAAGTGAAAGTGGAGTTGAATCGAAATTATCTTCGGAATATTTCGATGTTGGATTTCGTGACCATACAGATATTGTTTTGGGAATTTGAAAGATATATCATATATCGTTATTTCCAATACGATATTTGTTGGTTTCAGAATTTGATATTGAATATAAGCCGATATATTTTCTATTCAGGGCCTTGTATTTAATATCAAATATGATTTGGTTTGTCGTGAATTGTGTTTTAGATGACATTGGTTCTTTAACCCAGTTAAAGGCATGATGTTGATTTATTTGAAAAGATTAAAACTAAGTGGAGTTTTAATGAATCTTTAATTAGATTAAAAATGTGAATTGATAATTTAAATTATCAAATCTGAAAGGTGATCGAGAATGGAGTACCACCAGTTTTGCTCCAAAGCGATAGTTAAATCTTTAATTAGATTTGAACGTGAAATGGTAATTAATTTTACCGATAACACCGTGGTGTTAGATGTGGAGTATTACCAGTTTTCTCCACGGGATATATAGGTTGGGATTGGGAAATAAACTAAATAATTACTTCGGTGTGGTTCGTTAATCCCGACTAGTTTGAAATGATATCCAAAGGAAGATTAAAGAATAAATTTAGAAGAATTTATCTTTGATAAAATTAATGGAAACCTTTCCCTAAGAATGTGATTTTGTGAATAAAAGAATATTCTGAATTGGAATGAGGCGTTCATTGTGTTTGTGTAACATTTGTTAATTATATACGTGGGTTATTCAGAAAGGCCGGGTTATACCCATTCTGAATAACCGATTCGACGAGATGTCGAAGATGAAGACGGTGGTTGAAGACCGGAAGTCTTCACATCGTTTGGGTGATTACTGATGATCTTGATTGGGCTGTACACCCAGGATGAGGGAAACAGTTGGTGATCGTCCAGACGTACTTGGAGATGGATGGATATGCGAGGAAAGTGCCTCCGGTTTCGTTCAGACCCAGAACGAACTTGTAAATGGATTGTGTGTCTGACATTGGATTTTATTCTGTGTTGATTGATCTCTATTAAATATACATCTGTTTGGCGGCGGAGAATTTATTCTCTTGCTTAACGCCCTTCTCTGAGACATACGAGCTCAGAGGTTGTATATCGATGGACATCAGTCGCATGGAGTGAATTGCCAATGTGGCATGCGTAAGTGGCAATTGATCAAGGCTTCTGTTGAAAAGCAAAGTCTTGTGGTTGATGATCAAAGCACGACCTGTGTGGCGTAGCTTTGTGTATAACGTGAATTCGCGAGCCTCACACCTCGGTATGAGTCAAAAACGGGAGACGGACCGCTGGGAGAGCACGACGTTTCTTTCTAGCTAGGGTGGTGTCAGTGACCTACCAGCCCTGACATTTATATACTTTTCACCTGTGTGGTTGTTGGATACGAGGCGCCTCGGATATAGGTCTGTAAGGACCGGGAAACGTGTGTTCAGGAATTGCCAATCCTCAAAAGTAAGAGAGGACCGGCCCAGCCGATTCCAAGGATCATAGTGGGGTCCTTAGGCATTTGCTAGAGTGTCTCGAACGCGGAGAGGAGCTTGCCCCTTGCCTCGACTCATGACGGAAATCCAATTTCCAATACGTGTATTGCGGTTTTAAATGTAGAACTAGTATGGCGACATGATAGATGGTACCCATGCCGCCTATGATTGATATTTATGATTTGAAATTGTTTTGACACTATACACTTATTATAGTATCAAATAATGTGTTTTAAACGTATCAAGCATGCTTTGGCTGTTATAAGGTAAAAACCCTATCCTCCGGCTTGCGTTGCATTGTGTGATGGGACCTGGGTCTTATAACAGCTTCATTTTTCTTTATTTAGCATTGCGCTGTTTGTTCTATGCACTGGTATTCTTGGGAGGATACCCGTTCCGTGTTATACGGCGTGGTCCCTTGATTTACCTAACTTTAAAACCAATATTAATAACTGTTTTAGTTCTCACACCAGTCACATGACTGACCTGGAGTTTATTGTTTTAACCTAAACTCTGGGTGCCCCTATTTTCCACACGGGCAGCTAGTAGTTTTGGTTTTGCAGATTTATATTCACAGGGTCCTGATTTACAGCTGGAACGATGCTCGGAAAGCTCTGTATCCGTGTATTATTTTCAGTTGTGTTTTGTATATTTTCCGCTGCTATGTAATTTATTGTAACTTCTGATATTTATCGAATGTAATTTATTCATTTATACTCTGTATATTCTTGTATCTGATGGAATTGTTGTAATAACAATGAAATGTTCTTCCGTTTGCGTTCTATTTTGTCTTGTCCTCAATTCTATCCGTGCTTTCCTTCACGGGGAAGTTCGGGTCGTCTCAATATATTTCATGTTTCCCCGTTAAGGAAGTTCGTGCATGATTCTTATACGACTATTTCACCAGATCAGTTGGATGATATCAAGGTGGAATCTGAGGCAGTTGGGAGCCACAGAACGATTCGTATTGTCGGACATGATACGAAGCAACTTTGAAGGAAGACGGTGAAACTGGTCAAGGTCCAGTGGGGTGATAATGAGAACGATTGTACTTGGGAAACCGAGGAGAGCATAAGGAGGTCATACCCAGGGCACTTTGCCTGGTAAGATTTTAATCGCGATATAGTTATTCCCTTGTTAGTAAACCACATGCTAGGATAAGCTTATGACGTTATTATGTATGTTTGATTGTTTGTGGTTGATAGGCATGCGGGCCACCATTGTATGTTTTGGTTAAGGAATTTCGGGGGCGAAATTTCTTGGGGGGGGGGGGGGGGATAATGTAACGACCCTTATTCTATGTATCGGAGGATCGTAGAATATTTACTATATTTTCATACGAAGTCATATGGTCGTGTAACTTTGAGAAACGACTATTAGGGTCATTTCCCACATTCACGATTTTTGCCGAATTTTAAATGACCATTTTACCCTTAGCGAATCTTGTTTTGCCTATAACTTTTGATTGGTAAGGAGTTTTAACCTGAAACCACTTCCATTGGATTCAGATGATAGTTTACCTTTCCGTAGAGTGGTCACATTAACCAAACGGACTTACCGTTTGCGAGATATGACTGAAATAAGGTCTGGAAGATGAAAATTAGCATAATTGGGCTTAACGGGGTGATTAGCAGCTAAGCCCATAACCCGAATGGGTTAGGGTTATGGAAGGGTTGAAAGGGTTTGGGAAAACATTTCATTTCAATTTTCTAGCCACCACTTACATCTCTTGAACCCCAACAATGGCCTCCATATCCCAAATCTCATTCTAATCACTTCTTAATCGCTAATTAAGCAAAACTACACCAAATCAAGTCAAGTTAGCATCAAATCAGAGATAGAGCGGCTGGAACACATAGGAATTCGACCCAAATTAGTGGAGTTTTTGAAGTGAAATTAGGATCGATTAACAGTGGATGTTATCAAATTTTAGCCTTAGATTACAATCGAATCCATAATAAAGATTAAAATATGTACCTTTTTTTTTATTTCCAAATCAAATTAAAAAGGGGGTTGAGCTTGAAATCGTTGAATCTAATCCCAGATCAAATCGAATCGAGTGCTTGAATTCGAGCACCTCTATTGGAGATCCACAGGTGATGCTCTCGAGAACGACAATCGAAATCCGAGATTGAAGATTCGGTACTAGCCGATGAATTGAACGAAATCTAGGGTTTTAGAAAATTCGATTTTGGGTTTTCAAAATGAAAAATCAATAAAAGGTGCGGCCTCTTATTCCTTTACAAAGAAAACATTTACGAGATATTTTCTTAACCCTTTTACCCGTTCAAAAAGAATGTGTCAAACTAATTTTGATATCCTTCTAAATTAAATACTCTCTCCATTTGCAACACCTATATTTGTGACCCTATAGGTTGTTGTAGCGTTGGCAATAATATTAACATTTAAACTGTAAACATTGAGCGGCATCTAGTAATACATCACTGCTACCCGAGCTACAACAATATCAATGATTCGATATGACCTTTGTGAATAGTGTATCAATATAATTTAATCCTTTTAACCGTTATATCCAAGATTAAACTGGAGGCATGGATCGTTTCATCCTCTTTATAATTTAATCTGTTTTTTGGATCAATGAGTAGACTATTCAGAACAAATTAATATTTGAGCACGACCATGCATTTCACAGTCTCACTCAATCAAGAGGCCCATGGATATCACTACGAATATATCGTAGGGTTAAATTCCATCTAGATCATTCATAATTTATATTCGATTCCAGATATATCCAATAATCACCGTTATCATTACTCCGTTATGAAATAACTTTAGATGATATCAAAACACAAATATCCTCGAATAAAATTATAATGATCTCAGGTCTGAGGACCATTATATCACTGTCACTTTGAGAACAACTTATGATACTGTTGATTATATTCCATGTAGTTATCTCACGGTGGGTCAGCCCAATACACTATTCTCCAATACGTATTTATATCTTGACTTTAATATCATGTATATTAATGATCAATGAGATGTGATCATCAGTCAATCAATATACTAGTCTCAATGCTTTATTGTTGCTCTATATAAACAATTAAACTCGACTAGGGACATTTAAGAATTATAATAATTGACATATCATATAATCTCAAGTTCAGTCTTACACGAACAATATAATCCCGTATTATTATTCTAAGGACTTCTATTACATTAATATTTATATTTCGCAGTAAATATAAAATATCAGAACATTTTATTCCAAATAAAACATAACATCAATAATGTTATTCATCTAAAAGATTGCCTCTAGGGCATAAACTCTAACAATCTCCCACTTGCACTAGAGCCAATCACTCATGTATCGAATACCCATGAAACTAGTGTGACTATCATTCATCTGCTGCGACAATGCTTTAGTCAATGAGTCTGCAACGTTATTATCCGTTGGGACTTTGCAGATATGTATGTCTCCTCTATCAACAATTTCATGGATGAGATGGTATTGCCGAAGTATGTGTTTGGATCGTTGATGTGATCTAGGTTCCTTAGCCTGAGCAATGGCCCCATTGTTGTCACAATAAAGATCTATTGGATCAACAATGGATGGAACAACAGAAAGTTCAGTGATGAATTTCTTAATCCAAATAGCCTCCTTAGTAGCTTCTGAAGCAAAAATGTATTCAGCTTCCATGGTCGAATCAGCGACTGTTTCTTTCTTTGAACTATTCCAGCTAATAGCAACACCATTCAAGAAAAACACATAACCTGACTGTGACTTGTAGTCATCTTTATCAGTCTGGAAACTAGCATATGTGTAACCTTTTACCATTAATTCCTCTTCGCCTCCATATATCAAGAATGAGTCTTTAGTCCTTTTCAGGTACTTAAGAATGTTCTTGACGGCTGTCCAGTGACTTTCACCTGGATCTGATTGGAATCTACTTGTCATACTTAAAGCATAGGAGACATATGGACGAGTACATAACATTGCATACATGATTGATCCAATTGCCAAGGCATAAGGGATCATCTTCATGCGTTCCTTATCATCTGATGACTTAGGACATTGAGACCTAGAAAGTGATATACCATGTGATATGGGTACATATCCTTTCTTTGCCTCTTGCATGCTAAATCTATTCAGCATTTTATCAATGTATGTACTCTGACTTAGGCCTATTAACTTTCGTGATCTATCTCTATAGATCTTAATTCCTAAAATATAGGACGCCTCGCCTAAGTCTTTTATTGAGAAATTTTTCCCCAACTATGTCTTAACAACTTGTAATATATCAACATTATTCCCAATAAGTAATATGTCATCCACATATAATACTAGGAATATAATGTTACTCCCACTAATTTTCTTGTATACATAGGGTTCATCTTCGTTTTTAATGAAGCCAAACTCTTTGGCTATTTCATCAAAACGAAGATTCCAGCTCCGAGATGCTTGCTTCAATCCATATATAGATCATTGCAGTTTACATACTTTTTCAGCATCCTTTGGATTGACAAAACCTTCAGGTTGTGTCATATACACATCCTCGATAAGATTCCCATTAAGGAATGCGGTTTTGACATCCATCTGCTAGATTTCGTAATCGTAAAATGCTGCAATTGCAAGCATAATCCTAATGGATTTAACCATAGCCACTGGGGAAAAGGTTACATCATAGTCAACTCCTTGAACTTGTTTGAAACCTTTTGCCACCAATCGGCCTTTATAGGTTTGTATTTTACCATCCATGTCGGTTTTCTTCTTGAAAACCCACTTACACCCGATTGGTTTTATCCCGTCAGGTGGAACAACCAAAGTCCACACTTGGTTGGTGTACATGGAATCCATTTCAGATTTCATGGCTTCAAGCCATTTCTCAGATTCTGGTCCATTCATAGCATCTTGATAGGAAGTGGGCTCATCTTGATCTATGAGCGTTACGTCTCCTGTTTGAGTTACTAGATATCCAAAATATCTATCGGGTTCATGACGTATTCTATCAGATCTACGAACGCTTTGTGTAACTTGAGCAGGTTCTGTTTCCCCAACAGTTTGTGGTTCTTGCTCAATTTCATATTTAGGTTCAATGACATTTTGTGGTTCCCAAATTTCTTCGAGTTCTACTTTATTTCTATTGATATTATTAGAGACTAGATCTCTTTCAACGAAAAAGCCAATTCGAGCAATAAACACTTTACGCTCTGAAGGTTTGTAGAAATAATATCCTTTTGTTTCCTTTGGATATCCCACAAAATAACATTTTTCTGATTTGGGTCCGAGCTTGTCAGAGTTAGGAAGCTTAACATAAGCCTCACATTCCTAAAACCTCATGTAAGAGACATTAAGACATCTCCCTGTCCATATCTGATATGGTGTCGTTTGAACTGCTTTAGTGGGAACTCGATGAAGTATGAATGCAGCTGTTGTAAGGGCAAAACCCCAAAAACTTATTGGAAGATCTATATGACTCATCATTGATCGTACCATATCTAACAATGTACGATTTCTCCTTTCAGATACACCATTCCATTATGGTGTTCCCGGTGGAGTGAGTTGTGAAACAATTCCACACTCTTTCATATAGTCATTAAACTCTTGGCTTAAATATTCTCCTCCTTGATCTGTTCAAACAGTTTTTATATTCTTACCAAGTTGGTTCTGAACTTCATTCTTGAATTCCTTGAACTTTTCAAAGGATTTTGATTTGTGTCTCATAAGATACACATATCCGTACCTACTGAAATCATCAGTAAATGTAATGAAGTAATAAAACCCACCTCTAGCAGATGTACTCATTGGTCCACATACATCACTATGTACAAGGGCCAATAGATCCTTAGCCCATTCACTGTGTCCAGTGAAAGGAGATTTGGTCATCTTGCCTAATAAACAAAATTTGCATTCTTCATATGATTCAAAATCAAATAATCCAAAATTCCATCTTTATGGAGTTTTGATATGCGTTTCTCGTTTATATGGCCTAAACGACAATGCCAAAGGTATGTTGGATTTAAATCATTTGATTTAATCCTTTTGGTATTAATGTTATAAACTGGCATATCAAAATTAAGAGCATAGAGACCATTAACTAACTGTGCACTTCCATAAAATATATCATTCAAATAAAATAAACAACATCTGTCTTTTATTATAAACGAAAATCCTAGCTTGTCCAAACAAGATACAGAAATAATATTTGTTTTGATAAAAGGCACAAAATAACAATCTTCTAATTTTAAAACTAATCCAGTTGGTAAGGACAAGTGGCAGCTTCCTATGGCTAATGCGGCAACTTTTGCTCCATTCCCCACACGTAAGTCTACTTCCCCTTCTGCCAAGTCTCTACTCTTTTGCATTTCCTGCAAATTGACACAGATATGTGATCCACATCCAGTATTTAATACCCATGATGTTGAAGTAGAAAAATTGACATATATAACATTTATACCTGAATTGGGCGAAGTCAAACTTCCCTTCTTCTTCTTTAGTTCTTCCAAATAAGCATAATAGTTGCGTTTCCAGTGACCTGGATTTCCGCAGTGGTAACAATCACCTTCTTTAGGGACCCCTCCTTTAGGCTTTGACCCTTTTTGAAATTGGTCTTATTAGCAGTCTTCTTAAGCTGCTTCTTCTTGTTCTTGCCCTTGCCTTTGGGTTTAGCAGTCTCCTTTTGTACCATCATCATGGCAGCTGGTTCTGCCTTTTTCATGTTATTTTCAGCAGTTCTTAACATGCTCAATAACTCAGTCAAGGGCTTCTCAATCTCATTCATGAGATAGGTCATAATAAATTGATAATACTTATTGTTTAATGATTGGAGCACAAGATCGGTTTGAGCTTCCGGTGTCAAAGGAAACCCTAACCTCTCGAGATACTCTATATAACCAATCATCTTCAGTATGTGTGGACCAACGGGTTCCTTTTCACCCATCTTGCAATGATATAGTGCTTTGCTCGTGTCATACCTTTCTTAACGAGCATGCCCTTCGAACAACTTCTTAAGGTGCTCGATCATATCATAAGCATCCATGAACTGTGTTGGTTCTGAAGCATAGGATTCATGGTTGCCAACATGAGACAGCTAACATCAAGAGCATCTCTTGATGTTTCTTATGAGCATTAATCTCTGCACGGGGTGAAGTACTTGGTGGAGCCTCTGGAGTAGGCCCATCAAGTACATACAGCTTCCTTTCTTGCTTGAGGACAATCCTCAAGTTTCGGTGCCAGTCTAGGAAATTTATTCCATTCAGTTTTTCCTTTTTAAGAACAGATCTCAATGACAAGTTATTGGTGTTGCTAGCCATTTAGAATCTACAAGAGATAATAAATAGTAATAAATAATTTTGACAATCAAAATGACAATAATCATGGCTAATAGTAAATGCATAAATAAATATGCTCCCACTCAAATCAACATCCCTATTTTAATATATATATATATATATATTGGTGTTCCAAAATCCATATCTAATCATGCCTTGACCCAGCTTTGGCTAAATTCAAAACACAACCTTTTAGGCAGACATCTTTATGTCAATTATATCATCTATATAACTCTTGGATCGCATGTTGAACATGTTGTTCAATATTATTCATTTGCACAAAATATAGAATAAATCATGCTGTTTGTCTCTAAGGCCATAATCGTATTATGCATCCTAGTTAAATCAGACCCAATAATAGGTTGGAGCACCACATTTTACTCCATCGCATATATCCAAAGTTAAAAGATGCACAATGCTTTGGTGTTAGTTACAACCAGTAATTTTGGACAGTGATGAGTATATTATCGGAAGACGTCACCGTGATTTAATATAAACAATAGTTTTGAAAGGGATTTAAAATTGAATAGGCAAAACAATTTATTTACACATGTTTAAAATACAATATTTTAAATCGAAGGTTTTAATTCCAAAATAGAAGAACACTGATCTCTAAAATCAATAATACTAATTTGGAATTAAATATATATATATTTGCCCATGTAATGGAATTTCATAAAATAATTCAGTTGAAACGTTTTCAGGAATTTTTTGCATATGATAGAATATTTGCAAAACAAATTCAACAAAACCATTCAAATTTGCATTTAAACCCATCTTAGCAGTTTAATAAATCAGCCCATTAAATAAGATGATGGCCCAATCATGCAAATAGACAACCCAAAAAACCCATATGAAATTTTCACAGTAAAATCTTGGATAAAATCTAAACTGCCTTTATTTTATGACTAACATAAAATTAAATAAACATGCAACTTATGTACTGACAAATGTTCAAACACTTCTGGATAAATTTGAGATATCTATACAAAACTAAACTATATATCAAATATAGCATAAGCAGCTGCAGATAATCAACATCATATATGAACCCATTTCAGAATTTAAATTGTTACAAACAAGATCGAATCAGATGAAAACTCAGCAGTTTACATACATATGTATACAATCATAACATGATAGGGACATATCATAACATATCAGAAAAAATTCACAGCAACCTAATGTATGCTTATACTCTGAGGACAATATAATTGATCAAATGTGTTTTGTACTGAACATATCCAATACATATGTCTAATCTAGAACATGAATCAGGAGAAACTAGATCAGCATATGATAATGCTCACTGCTGTTCAATATATACACACATATCTGGAATAAAACAAGATTAATCAGATCATATCTGACATGTTAATATCAGTTTCATTCATATATACATAACTATAACATAGAAACAGAGTAAATCAGATCTGATATATGTACTACAGTATTACATATTTACATGTAACTGAAATATAAAACAAGATAAAATCAGATCAAATCTGATGTGTTTATATCAGTTAACTTGTATACATGTTACTGTGATATTAAACGGAATAAATCAGATCAAGTTTGATGTGTTTATTTGCTTGACATAGATAACCAGATCAAATCTGATTAAACCATGACCTGTTTTTCTATGTTTAATCATCGCATGTTTTCATGTATGTCAAACATATAATAGTGCGCTACATGGCAACATAAATGTTTATATATATGTGTGTGTATATATATATATATTCCATAGGTGAATAAACTATGGCAACTTCCTATATAGTCATTTATCACTATCTAAATAGCTAACTAATAGTATTACATACATGAGAGTTTATACAAGAAACTTGTATCTTGCTTAAATAATAGGACTACCTTACATATAATCTGAAGGTAAAATGTATGTACAACTGAATCTGAACTCACCAGAATATGAAACTAAGGTGAGCTTGATGCTCAGTTCAGATTATAACAGATTAACCTATGTTTATAGGAATGAATAACCTTGTCACATCTATAAAGAAATAAGATTATCCATAAGTCCAGGTTTGTAGTTCAATAAATAGGATTGTAACAGAGTGATAAGTAACAATTTTACGAGTTAATCAAATTATCATATCCATACACATACTGATGTGTAAACTGTGTATCATTTTAATCTCATTCATGGAATCCAACAGAGCACAATTAAATACATATAATAGATATGATTCGAAATCAATTTGTTATACACATTAAAGTTTCTATAACAATTACAAAATAGAAACAACACTTGATTCCTTTTCAAAATAGATACAAAATATAGGTTAAACCAAATTATACTTACATAATAACTGGAAATTTAGACATTCATAAGTGAATTAATATCGTATACTAATTCAGATTCAACCAAATGAACAAGACATAATTTTGTTTATCACAAAACAATTTCAGTTCTTAAATGAATGTTCATAAATTCTAGATCTTATCTTTTCGATGTTCATAACATCGATTAGTATGTTACAGTAGTAATTTCAAGGCCTAACCAATAATCGAATCGACATAAACTCGGCTCCGATACCATTGAAGTTAAATTAGGATCGATTAGCAGCGGATTTTATCAAATTTTAGCCCCAGATTAAAATCGCATCCATAATAGAGATTAAAACATGTACCTTTCTTCTGATTTCCGAATCAAATTAAAAAGGGGGTTGATCTTGAAATCGTTGAATCTAATTCTAGATCAAATCGAATCGAGTGCTTGAATTCGAGCACCTCTATTGGAGATCTACAGGTGATGCTCTCGAGAACGACAATCGAAATCCGAGATTGAAGATTCGGTACTAGCCGATGAATTGAACGAGATCTAGGGTTTTAGAAAATTCAATTTTGGGTTTTCAGAATGAAAAATCAATAAAAGGTGCGGCCTCTTATTCCTTTATAAAGAAAACCTTTACGAGATATTTTCTTAACCCTTTTACCCATTCAAAAAGAATGTGTCAAACTAATTTTGATATCCTTTTAATTTAAATACTCTCTCCATTTGCAACACCTACATGTGTGACCCTATAGGTTGTTGTAGCGTTGGCATCAATTTAAACATTTAAACTGTAAACAGTGAGCGGCATCTAGTAATACATCACTGCTACCCAAGCTACAACAATATCAATGATTCGATATGACCTTTGTGAATAGTGTATCAATATAATTTAATCCTTTTAACTGTTATATCCAAGATTAAACTAGAGGCGTTGATCGTATCATCCTCTTTATAATTTAATTCGTTTTCTTGATCAATGAGTAGACTGTTCAGAACAAATCAATATTTGAGCACGACCATGCATCTCACAGTCTCACTCAATCAAGAGGCCCATGGATATCACTACGAATATATCGTAGGGTTAAATTCCATCTAGATAATTCGTAATTTATATTCGATTTCAGATATATCCAATAATCACCGTTATCATTACTCTGTTACGAAATAACTTTAGATGATATCAAAACACAAATATCCTCGAATAAAATTATAATGATCTCAGGTCTGAGGACCATTATATCACTATCACTATGAGAACAACTTATGATACTATTGATTATATTCCATGTAGTTATCTCATGGTGGGTCAACCCAATACGCTATTCTCCAATACATATTTATATCTTGACTTTAATATCACGTATATTAATGATCAATGAGATGTGATCATCAGTCAATCAATATACTAGTCTCGGTACTTTATTATTGCCCTATATAAACAATAAAACTCGATTAAGGACATTTAAGAATTATAATACTTGACATATCATATAATCTCAAGTTCAGTCTTACTCGAACTATATAATCCCGTGTTATTATTCTAAGGACTTCTGTTATATTAATATTTATATTTCGCAGTAAATATAAAATAACAGAACATTTTATCCAAATAAAACATAACATCAATAATGTTATTCACATCTAAAAGATTGCCTCTAGGGCATAAACTCTAACAGTTTTCAGACCTATAATTTATTTGTGGCTAAGGTGAGTGATTTGCACTTTTATTCACTAATTACAGCTAATTAGGGGTGATTAGTGATAACTAGCGATATTATCATCATAAAAATCTGGAAAAATATGTAGAAATTCCTAAATATTATTTTATGTCACTGGTGAAAATTTGGGTTAATTTGGATTAAGTTTGCTAATCCTATAGTTAAAACATGGTTAAGGGGATTAAGAGGAAAATCATGATTTTTGGGTATGTTTGATCTAAAATATTTCATGTGAATGATGTTTTAATATTTTTGATTGATTGTATATGTTGTTACTGCTGTTTGGAATGTTTTTTGATGTCATAAGAAGGTTAGAATGGCTGAAAACGTCGTCGTTTGGTGAAAATAACTTGCTGGGTAGATTTTTAGGTCTGGTTAGGAGGAAGACCTGATCCGAACCGATTAGGAGGGAGATCCGAACCGATCCGGATAGGAAAAAGAGACCCGAACCGATCCAGATAGGAGAAAGATTTTCGACCCGATCCGGATAGGAGAAAGAGACCCGAATCGATCCGGATAGGAGAAGGCGACCTAAACCGATCCGGATAAGAGAAAGAGACCCGAACCGAACTGGATAGGAGAAGGAGACCCAAACCGAACCGGATAGGAGAAGGAGAGAAGGAGACCCGAACCGAACCGGATAGGAGAAGGAGACCCAAATCGAACCGGAAAGGAGGAGGAGACCCGAACCGAACCTAATAGAAGGAGGAGACCCAAACTGAACACCAATTCAACCAAAACCCGAGATACAAAGGAAGTCCAAGTGGGAAGTTATCACTCAGGATCCATATGGGAACCAACGAGTTAACTTCTAGAGTTGGACTTTGCTGCGGGACGTGTGCAAAGGGGTTATCGATATCTATATCTTTGGTTCACCGTTGAAGGGAGGGGGCATGTAGACGAACCAAAGCCAGGGAAGTGTGGACTGGTTGGCCCTTAACCTAGAGCCAGGGATGTGTGGCCTGGGTAGGGTTATTGACTATAGACCAGGGAAGTGTGGTCATAGCAATAGTTGTACGGAGTTGTCGTTATGACTCCAATGGATTTGGTGATCAAAGTGGTGGATATCGTATGCTTTATGCATTGAGTGAGTGATGTGAGGATGATTACTATGTTTGATGTTTGCTATCACCATGACATGCACATTCCCATTTTACACCTCATGTTAATGTTACCTTAGAGTACTGTACATCTTGTTGTGCTAACTCTTTGGTTGCAGGTCCAGGTCCACGTCCAGGTATGATTATTTATACCTGTTATTGTTTTATTTTGCTGCTATCGCCTATACCATACTTTTGTCTGACCCAGAGTTTTATGTCTCTTCTTATTACTCTGGGTGCTCCTATGTGAGCAGACTAGAGACAAGTTAGATGGTTATGCACGAGTAGCTGTCTGGAGACGAGCAGGAGGCTTCCACATACTATTTACATATGTTCTCCCTGTATTGTTGCTGGTCACTGCTTTAGGCATTAGTAGTGTACCCTTTCTATTTTTCTTTAGAGACAGTATTTTGAAGTTGTAATAATGATGGTTTGGATCATAAGTTGTATTTTGGATTTCGCTGCTATGATGGTTTAGTTTACAGCTTATGCACTGTCTCGCCTGTTTTATGTCAAGTTATGTTATTATTATATTTTGTTCCATGCGTTGCGAGAGATACTACAGGTTCTTCAATGATTTATAGTTTCAACCCCTTTTCCTTGACGACCGTCCCGTGCTAGTCGGTCATTTGGTACAACGCATTTCAAGGGAAATGTCGGCTGGTTCAGGGCGGGCCATCACAATTTCATTCTGCATATGATTTTCATTCGCATATAGTTGCTAAACTTCATTTCATTTTACAGATAATTTTGCAACTCATTCACCTTTGGGTACGATCTTTCAAATTTAGGAAACGTTTATAATGTGGACACTGTTTATATCTAGTGTGGGGGGAGTTTGCATTGCACTCTTTTCATTTTTCTTAAAAAAATCCTTTCTTTTCATTTAGGGCCATCATTCACTGTAAGTTGTAGTAATATATCATATATTTTTTTTGGAAATACGACTCATTTTAGATTGATACAACAAAATAAGTTAACAATTATTAATCAATTGGTATTTATTTTCTCAACTAAGATCGAATGAAAATATAATGGAAAGTTGAATTACAAGCGATAATAGTGTAACTGGTACATGGGGAGATTCTTAGGTGATGGCCATGAAGTCTATTCTAAATTGTAGTCTTTGTTTAATGAGTAGAAGACTTAAAATACTTATATTGGATTTTCGAATCTTTGAAACTAAGTTGTGTTAAGTTTAATTGCATAACTTCTCTTCTTTTTATATTCAATAATAATAGTAAACCAAGGGTATCCAATATTACTTGTAGAAATCTAGCGTTGGTGTGTAAACCCGCCAAGCTCTTTCTGACATCTTTTTGACAAATTCAGCATCGGTATACCTTGGTCTTATTTTATGAGTTGGACACCTAAGGATTACTGACATTTTGTTGACAAAGTCAGCGTCGGTCTGCACAATCCGCCACGCTCTTTCCCAACTCTCCATTAGTCCGCGAGGCGGTGCATGGGCGGTATACCTTGGTCTTTTAAGTTAGGTGTGTGTAATTAATCATAAATTTTCATTTTTATAGAGATAGAGAATAAGAAATGATGCCTAAGCACTTCTTGACCTTATTGATTTGACTAGTCATACACATTGAAATTAGAATACCACTTTGCAAACTGTGACAAGCAAACTAAGAATTTATTTCATGGTTGCACTATGTTATCAACCGAACCAACTGGCCAAACTAGAATTTAACATTTGAAGACATGAATTATGCTAAAAATTCGTGACAAGTTGAGGTATCCAAAATAAAATCAACTGACTAGAAATTGTTAAATTACCTTGTTATACCACTTTTCTGAAACAAGTCGTGTTTTCATTTTTTTTTGTTTTCATTTGCATATGTCCATTGCATTCATGTAGTTGCATTTGATACATATAATACGACATTTGGATTTTGTGGGTAGTATCCGCTGAAAACCCTCACGAGACACCACTCATCCTACTAGGGGCACGTAGAGGTTTAACGACTTGTTACATATGCTCATGTTTCCTATGAAAGTGTGACCTACCTAGTTTAGTTTTTCATTCTTGTTTTACTCGAGGATGAGTAAAAGATAAGCATGGGGGTATTTTATTAACATGTAAAAGTGTTTATTTTTACGCTCATATCTTATCTTTATTGTAAATAAATAAATATTACTTTAGGTATTTTCGTGTGTTTTCACAGGTTGTTAAATAAATGTCTCTGTCGTTCAATTAAAGGCCATTTGAATATAAAATGCTACTTTTGGAATCAACAAATTTTCAATCACAAAGGAAGCTGTAGCACACTGGTAAAGGCCTGAAAATTTGGACAGAGTGACCTGAGTTCAATCCCTGTCAAGCTATATTTTTGCTGAAGCGAGGAACATACAAATTGCCTCCATTGCTCTAGAGAATATATGGACAAGTGTTATATTATATATATATATGCATTCATATGTATGTATACAATATATGCACTAATAAAGATTTGAAGAGATAGGCATATTCTTCTCAAAGAAATCAAACAGAAATCTTTTATATTTACTTGTCATAGGGAAGAAGATTTGATAGATCATTACCAAAAAGGAACCCAATCAACTGCCACATATCAATAATCAAGGAGGAAGATCTTCAAGGAATATCTCAACCATTATATCATATCTCTTTTGTTCGTAAACAAATATATTCAGGAGACCTTTTCTAGGCCCAATATTCACATAAAGAGGAGCCTACATCCCCTATAAATACCCATTGTATTCATTGTAAACAATTGTTCATTTTTCTGTAACTTCTCCATTAATATTGCTTCTTCTTTTGTTTTATTTTTCTGCAATTTTATTTTTCAATCAACTTGTGCCGTCTGTACAAATAGATTGCATAGAGCACAAGTTGTCTTTGCAATTTATTTGTCTTATTAGCGATTGACTGTTTGATTAGATTCAATGGTAATCCTTATTTTTATTTCTGTTTGTTTATTTCCTTTCTGTAATTTTATTTCAATATTTTGTTTATTTTTCTATCATTGAATTTATTATAGATCGGATTAGGTTCAAATATGTAGTGAATTAAATTTCTCTTTTATTTTGTTTCAATTGATAATTGTGATTTGATCGTCGGATCAATTAGATTTGTTCTAAATCAAATTGCAATTTCAATTTTTATTGTTTTCAATCAAATCCTCCAGAATTTGTCTAACTCGCCCACGAAATATATAAATAATAAAATTTAATTTTCCTTCTCGTGTTCGACGTGCATACTACACACCTGTGCGCTTGAAGCAATTTATACTAAATTTGCGCTTTTCTAGTTTCTAGAAAGCGTTAAACAGTCGGCAACTCAGAAGCAACTTCAACAAGAAGTGCATCGAAATCACCCTTCCGAAAGAACAAAAATCCACCCTCGAGATTCACCGAGAGCAAGCCAAAGTCTCTGAGAAGAAAAGATCCACACTAACATGCTTAGTATCGATACCGAAAGGGGTGACAGCTCCAGGAACATAAGCGATCAAGGCACGAAGGCAAACATCGTGAAGACTTAAAGACAACACCAAAAGCTTATCTCAAAAAGTCGGTGGCTAAACCCAATGCTATCAATACCAATAGGCTTGGTATCGATACAGAAGGTAGAAACAACTTCAAAGAGGGGCTCCGAACGCGGGAACTATCTTTCTGAAAGCAAAGACTAACACACTAAAGGCTATGTCATATCTCTCAATAACAACCGTGACCCAGGCAACAAGAACCGAAAGGAGAAAAGTGGCCGACACAAAGCAGCTACACCCGAAAGAGGCTTTTGCTGATCCTATGTCAAAAAGGGTCCCGATTTGTCTATAAATAAGACCCTAAGGGTCACATTTTGGAGGCCGGATTCTCGTTTCTCAATCTTGTACTCTTTTCTTCTAGAGTAAACCCTAATTTCTAAATCGATTTGGGGATTTCCTTTGTAAACACTTGTATACTCAAATCAATGAGCAATAAAGAGTGGATCGACACTTAGCATAATTTTCATGAGTTGTTTAACTTCTTCTTTAATATACTACCTTATGCTTCCTACATGACAATGGGATCTTACCTAAGTCCTAACCCTTCCTCAAGATTATTGAAAACCCCCTTTCTACGAGCCATTTAGCTTTCTATCTTGTGTTGAGCTTAGGAAACCCTTATCCCAAGATTACTATTGGTTCTTGAGTCTCGTAAGCGCGATGCTCACCCCTTGAGAGAAGAGTAACTAATCTTTGGGATTAAGACCTTGATATCTAAGAAACGGTGAACTAACTCAAGCTTGTAGGAAATAAATTATCGCATTTTCCTCTTAGGTTCGTTTCCTTAGACCTATCTCTGGTGTTGACGAAAAACATCATTAATATTTTGGCGCTAGAAGAAGGGCCTAAACCTCTGACCTTGTGGTTAACAACCACAAATCTAACTGTCTTTTTCCGTCCCGGATTGGACTAAGCTTTGAAGAAGCAAGATTATTGGAAAAAGGTCCCAATAGGAGTCTTCTGGATCTCAAATGGCCATGTCAGGTGCTAATGACCCAAGGGTGACGGAAGAACAAAGGTTAAGGATGGAAACCTTGCGAGTAATCAAGTGGAAAAAGGAAGTGGAACAATATGATCCTGATTATTGGAACAACAACCCTTCCTACATAGGATGAATCCCAACCTTCACCCTAAGTAGTTCTACATCAAGGGAGTATAACCTATTACCTCATATAAAAGAAGCTATCCACGAACAAATCAAGGGAATGGTATTTGAACAAGGAATAATGGAGGATTTTAACTATTTTGCATCCAAACAGGCTGAGAGGATAGTATTTCAATCTCAATACGCCTTGAAAAGAAGAAACAAGGATATTGATGAAGCCAAAAAGACAAGTGGCAAAAGAGCTAAGTTCCCACAGTAGGAAAAGGACTTTATACCAAGACTACCTGATGGGTACCACCACACCACCTCAATGGAAAATATCTACTTCCTAACAAAACATGAGCTTAACTTTTGGCCATCCACAAAGAAGAAGCCCAAATATGAAAGAAAATTGGGAGGGTCTTACTGCCATTATCATATGGTGAATGGACACGAAACTAACCACTACAGAATTCTTGAAGGAATGATTATCAAGTTCCTTAATCAAGGTCGATTGCAAGACTTTGTAAAAGAAAACTAAGACCAACGAAAGTCCTTTGGAAAAGTATTGTCTACATAAGATAAGGGTATGGAAACCCACTCAAAATTTGGAATAACCCGAAAAGGGTCAAATTGCAAATGGATAAAAAACCCTTGTCATCGCTAAGTTGGTCGTGGCAAGGCACCTCACGGAGGGCGTTGGTGTGTAAGCCTTTATCCACGCCCAAATCAGAAAGGGCCAGGTTAAAGCATCAAAAGCGTAAGCCTCCGATCCACGGCAGAAATGGTAGGGATGGGGCATCTCTTTAGCACACTCTCCCTCTGCTCACAGAAGAGTATACCCTTCCTCTACTATGAACTAAGGAAGTCCTACCTCTGCTCGTAGAAGAGCACATCCTGCCTCTGCTTATGTTCCACGTTACCTACAGAAGGGAACTCCAACTCTTATCATCACATATGATGGCTAGGATAAAGCACCCCTTGGAGGGGGAGGAGTGTAAGCCTCTATCATCGCCTACGATGGCCAGGGTAGAGCATCAAAAGAGTAAGCCTTAATTCCGCTTCTACAATGGCCCGATTTAAGCATCTAAGCCCTTATCATCGCCTACGATGGCCAAGGTAAGGCGCCTCCTGGAGGGAGGTCGGGTAAGTCCTTGGGCCCTGCTTGATAATAAGATAGCCAAGCGCACCAGACGCACATGATAGTGTGTGTGTGTATTTGTTAAGTATAATACACTCACAAGGATGGTGTAATATGACAAATAATACTTTAGTATAAAGTAATAGCTAAGCACAAAACAGTAATATAGAAAATGCAGTGAAAGGAAAATCACACTAGGGATTTTTATACTGGTTCGGAGCACCGTCCTACGTTCAGACCTCTCTCTGGATTTTCACTAAACAACTACCTCGCTTCACCCGGAGGAACAGGCTCACAATACCCGAGCAGTCGAACGGGATTTCACGCCTCTTACAACACGAGGACTTCACTACTTTGCCTCTCACAACAACGAGGACTTCACAACTTTGCCTCTCACAACAACGAGGACTTCACACAAGATGAGTATACTTGTAATTTGACAATGTGTGTTCTTAATAACACAAATTTGTCAATTCTTGTACAACCTTCATATAATCTTATCCTCAAATAGAATTTGAATTCGTGAAGATTTGGAAGATGATATCGTGTTTGAATCAAAAGAATAATATGTAGATTCTAGAATTCAACAGCGATATAAGAAGATTATGAGCTTTTGAATGCTTTGAATGATCAAGAATGAAATCAGCAATAGATAGAATAGACAGAAAGAATTAGTTAATTTGAATCGATGATTTCATGTTGTATTTATAGAGAGTAAGGAGTTGCAATCATTGGTGAAGAGAAGTATTGAATAGAAATGACTTTTTGATGAAAAGAAAAGGAAGCAACCATTGATGAATGAAGATGTCTGTACGAAGAGTTGCTTTTAGTTTGTAGACCAGTCAACAGGTAAAAAATAACCATTAGACTGGTATTTGAATATATATACGTTATATATATGTGTGCACGTTCATTGTGCATTTCTGCCCAGAAACGATTGACCGCATGTATTGAAACCGGTCGACCGGTTTCTGGTATTATGCACAATGAACGTGCATTCATGTATATATATATTCAAACTACTGAGGTATATGATTATTTGAGGATAGATTTTAACATTTTTAACACAACTAAATCACTAAATAATCAACCTTTAACTTTCAATACCATTGAATCTCTTCTTTTTGTCAATAAAGAACCTTCTTCTTGTCGTTAATCAAAACGCCAGGAATCCTTGATTCAACATTCTCCCCCTTTTTGATTGATGACAACATAGCTCTGAAAGTGTTTCTAACTTCCCCTGTATATGTGCTCCCCCTGAGATATAAATTAAAAATTTGCAAAACATAATTGTTAATAACATTTTTCTCCCCCTTTGTCATCGACAAAAAGGAGTAGTGATCACAGAAATACCATAACTTAAGCATGAAATGCATAAGGATTGTAGCATAAAATACATACCAAACATATCTAACCAAGTCATGTTGCAAAGAGTTAACCGTACACACCCAAAAATAAAATACAGCACTATTTATGTACAAGTGCTGAGTTAAGTCTTGATAAAATGTAAAACATAATACTATAATACGTGGATAAAAGAAACTACTGAGGTGGAGAGTCTGATTCAGTCGTATCCCAATCTATTTCTTTGTTCCCTTCCTCTTCCTTGTCTCCTTCCTCTTCTTTGTCTCCTTCGTCTTCCTCCTCAGTCTCAGATGCTCCACGACCACGTCCAACAGTTGCTCCAGAACTTGTGCCTTCCTCTGAAGATGACCATGTAAACGTAGGAGGCATTGGACGTTTTCCTGGGTCTTGTATTTGGGTAGAAGAGGATGATGATGCACAAGAAATTGCATCCCAAAGAATATCAAAGAAAGACTTAAGTTTGGAGTATCGTTTATCGAGCTTTGTATCAAAACGATCGATTTTGTTGTCGGTACACTTAGGTCTTTCTTCTAGAAGGAATTGATTTCGTGCAATTTGTTCAAGTGAATCTTTAGTTGACGAGGATGGTTGAAGGAGTTTTACTTCTTCTGGTTTAGGTTTGGAGGACTTTGATGAAGTGCTTTCTTGAGGACCTTGTTGTTTATATTGTTTAAAGGGTATGATATTCAAACAAGGTTCAGGAAACTTCATTCTCTTTCTTGTTGCCTTGTCGATACATTTTGGTTTGGAGATTTTCGATTCGGGAGACTTGAGACCACAATCAAGGAGAAGACGCATGATATATTTATTGTAGAACAAGTGTGATCTTGTACGATTATTCACAAGCAGAATCTCATCAAAGATCATGCTTATCCAGTTGATTTCTATATCTCCATATATCGCATACAACGCCTTAAAATTCTCTTTATATACGGCATCGAAATTACCAACTCTCGGCAATAAAGAGTGTGTGATAGTATGATGTAAAACTCTAGCAGTAGGCCGTAGGTTAATTGCTTTTGTACTGATTTTATGATCTTCAATAAAAAGATGACTGGCTATGTTTCCAGTATGAACAGTACAAAAATCGATAGAGAATTCTCTTCCAATGTTAGGCGAACCGAGTACCATGGCCATTCGTTCCTTTGAAATAAAAATGTGCTTACCACATACAACGGGCCATAGACAATGAGCAGCATTCTCTGGTTTGTACTTTTCTAAGTTAAGATTGGCATAGAACAACTTAATCATGATATGATTGATTTCCACGTTGTTCTTAGCAAAGTCTAAGAGATTGTGAATACGAGCTTGCTTTGCTAAATCTTTAACATCATAGAGAATAAAATTAGAGAAATTGATGAAATAACCTTCATGGATTGTATAATCTTTCATAGCATTCCATCTTTTCACTGCGATTGAATCCATTAACCATTGTTTGATTTTGGAATCAATGGGTTGTAGTGAAGTAGAAGAGGATTTCTTTAATCTATTTTGTGGTGGAGCCATGGATTGTTGAATTTGGGAATTTTCGGTTCTCAAAGGGTTTGAGAGAGTAAGGGTGATAAAACAAAAGTGAATGGGTGAGATGATAGAACCAATATGTGGATTGGGATTTTTAAAAAACAGAAATATACGTGACCGGTCGACTGTTGGGAAATCACCAGTCGACTGGTTTCAAACAGAAAATTTTCCGGTCGACTGGTGAGATTCCAACCGGTCGACTGGTCGATGAAATAAATTAAAATTTTCCAGAAACTTTTCCGTTCGACTGCACAGTTTATACCGGTCGACCAATATAAGGAAAATAAAATTTCCAGAGACTTTTCCGGTCGACTGGTGGGTATATGGTGGTCAACCGTTTTTCTGAACGGTGTTTTTCTCAATTTCTGATATTTTTTGAAGCTCCATAAAAATTTATTTAAAAATATATATTAGAAATACATGAAAGAGAAAAGAAATTCTCAAGAAATTGAGAATATTTATTAAACAACAAAGTAAAAAAATATAAGATCAATAGGAGGTGGATGACTTGTCTTCGGAAATTTCTTTGATATCGGTAACTCTTGGTGTCCATGGTGACCAAGTATCCTTTGCTCCTTCATTTTGCATGTTGTTACGATCCCAAGAGTTAGGACTCCTAGATGAAGATGGAGCATGTGGCATTAGTTCATGAACGCCTTGTTTATCCGTGCTACAGAAAAATGACGCCATACGTTCTAAGAGAGTTAACCGGTCGGACGTAAGTTTTTGTTCGTAATGAAGTTGACGCTGGAGATCTATCTGATGTTTCTGGTAACGATGAATCTCACTGATCTTTTCTCTAGTCTTTGGAGAGCAAAATAATGATTTCTTAGCACGTTTAGACTTTGGTTTATATCTGGGGGTATGCGAACATTCTGGTCTACTTTTAGGTGTCTCCGGAGAGTAGTATTCTTCCGGTTCGGAACTAGTGACCGAGATATGTGATCTCTGTGCACATTCATCGCAGATGTGTGCCATTTTGGATATAATTGTGAATAATAAAATGGACTCAAAGATGGAGATGCAGAAAAGATAAGGAAAGTACATATATAGGATTTTCTAAATAAGAGATAATGGTTAAAAAAATTCAGAGCATATATACCACTAAAAAATGTAAAGCTCATAATAGTTTACTAATAATAACAAAAATCTACTTAATAGCTCAGATATATATAAAAAATGAAAGCACCGTTTAGAAAAGAACCTTTACAATGTATATGTATGTGTATACGTTATACATCAAGTTCAGTTCTAGAAATCAATCCAAGCTCTCTACGCAAAGAAATAAAGCTTGATTCAAGTAGAGGCTTAGTAAAAATGTCCACTAGTTGATGTTTAGTCTGGACATATTCGAGACATATTATTCCTTTTTCAACATTATCTCTTAAGAAATGATGTCGAATATCAACGTGCTTTGTCCGAGAATGATTGACTGGGTTTTTCGATAAGTTGATCGCACTTGTGTTATCACAATATATGATGGAGTTTGATAAATGAATATTAAAATCACGAAGTGTTTGTTGCATATATAGTACTTGTGTACAAGCAAGACTGCTGATATATACTCAGCTTCATATGTCGAGAGTGAAATGCAATTTTGTTTCTTACTAAACCAAGAGACGAGTGATTTTCCAATAAAATGGCACGTACCACTTGTACTCTTTCTATCCATTCGAGAGCCCCCGAAATCAGCATCACTATAGGACACTAAGTCGAATGGACAATCTTTTGGGTAGAAAAGACCAAAGTCTTTGGTTTTATTAAGATACCGTATTATACGTTTTACAGCTCGTAAATGTGATTCTTTAGGATTTGCTTGAAATCTTGCACACAAACAAACACTCATCATTATATCAGGACGACTTGCGGTAAGATAAAGAAGAGAACCAATCATGCTTCGAAATAACTTCTGGTCAACATTCTTACCATGTTCATCTTTTTCAAGATGTGTAGTCGTACTCATAAGAGCCGGTTTACCAGATGTATTTTCTAGACCGAAGCGTTTGATAAGATTTCCACAGTATTTTTCTTGATTAATAAAAATACCGTTAGAAAGCTGTTTGATTTGAAGACCAAGAAAATACGATAGTTCTCCCATATGAGACATTTCAAACTCTTTGGTCATAATATTTGCAAACTCTTTGCAGAGTTTATCATTCGTTGAGCCAAAGATAGTATCGTCTACATATATTTGGATAACTAATATATCATTTTGAGAATGTTTGATGAATAAAGTTTGATCGACTTTACCAATTTGAAATCCAGAATCAGTAAGATAACTTCTTAAGCGTTCATACCAACCACGAGGTGCTTGTTTTAGTCCATATAAAGCTTTCTTAAGTTTATATACATGATCTGGATGTTTTTCATGTACGAACAAGGGAGGTTGTTCGACATATACATTCTCTTTGATAAACCCATTTAGAAAAGCACTTTTGACATCCATTTGATAAAGTTTGAAATTATTATGACAAGCGAAGGACAATAAGATTCTAATAGCTTCTAGTCGAGCAACGGGTGCAAAAGTTTCTTCGTAATCGATACCTTCTTCCTGATTGTATCCTTGTGCTACTAATCTTGCTTTATTTCTGGTTATATTTCCTTGTTCGTCGGCCTTATTTTTATAGACCCATTTCGTACCAATAACTGACCGATCAATTGGTCATGGAACAAGTTCCCAGACATCATTGCGCTCAAACTGATTTAGTTCTTCTTGCATGGCAATGATCCAGTAATCATCAGTAGTAGCTTCTTTCGGATTCTTAGGTTCGATATTTGATAGAAACGCAACCTGACCCATTTGATTGAGTTGACTCCTTGTTCTTATTTGGGAGGTTACCTCTCCAATAACATTTTGAACTGGATGATCTCTTAGAATTCTTGGAGGAGATCGAAATCTTGGTGGAGAAGGTATCTCAACAGGTTGAGGAATATCCTCAATAATTTCTGAGTCGGAGTCATTATTGATAGTAGTATTTTCAGTCATTAATTTCTTCGTCATCTAATACTTTATGAGATGGTTTAAAGAATTCATCGAAAAAAACATGAAGTGATTCTTCAATAGTTTTAGTTCTCTTATTAAATATACGATAGGCCTTGCTTCGTTCTGAATATCCGACAAATATACCTTCATCGAATTTTGGATCAAATTTTCCAAGATGGTCTTTCGTATTTAAAATAAAACACTTAGAACCAAAAACTTTGAAGTATGAGATATTTGGCTTTCTTTGATTAAATAACTCAATAGATGTATTCTTGGTGAGAGGTCGAATGGATACAAGATTCAAAACATAATAAGCAGTTGCAACAGCTTCTGCCCAGAAATGTTTTGGTAAGGTGGATTCATTTAATAATGTTCTTGCACATTCTTGTAAAGTCCGATTTTTCCGTTCTACAACTCCGTTTTGTTGTGGAGTTCTAGGAAACGAAAAATTATGATTTATACCTTTCTTTGCATAAAAATGTTCAAATTCATTATTTTCGAACTCTCCGCCATGATCACTTCTTATATTCTTAACCTTAAGTCCTTTTGATTTTTGAATTCCCTTGACGAAGGATTTGGAATGATTCAAAGTGTCACTTTTGTTTCTCAAGAAAATCACCCAAGTGTAACGAGAGTAATCATCAACAATTACAAACACATATCGATTATGATTTATTGACTAAACCTGTGTTGGTCCGAATAAATCCATTTGTAATAGCTCAAGTGGTTGTACTGTTGATATGACTTTCTTGGATTTAAATGACGATTTAGTCAATTTTCCTAATTGACATGCATCACAAATATTTTCAATCGTAAAGCTCATTTTGGGTAGTCCTTTAACTAGGTCATTCTTGGCTAGCTTATTGATAATTCTGAAGTTTATATGACAGAAACATTTGTGCCATAGCCATGGATCATTATCATTTGCTACAAGACACATGTATGAATTATGATTGATGTTCATATTATGAATATAAATATCTCTGTCTCTATATCCTTCAAAAACTAAATTACGATCTTTATCTAAAATACTGCATTTGTTATTCGAAAAGGAAATGGTAAAACCTTTGTCGCATAGTTGACTGATACTAAGTAAATTGTGTTTTAAATTTTTAACTAGCATGACATTAGTAATAAGAGGTAAGTTAGATGTACCGTAATTGCTTACATCGCCTTTGCCGATAATATAGCCTTTTGAATTATCTCCAAAAGTGATGGAGCCACCATCTGAATAAGTGATATTTGTCAATAAGCTCTTGTCTTCAGTCATATGCTTCGAGCAACCACTGTCTAGTATCCACTTTCCTCTTTTCTTAGTGGGACCTGCAAAAAATAAAATTAAGTTCATGGTACCCACCTTTTTATAGGGTCCTAAGAGTTAGGTCTTAGGAGTCCAAACCCATACGGGTCCGGTATCCCCTTTATATAAATAATTCGAATTACGATGCACAATATTCAAAAAATTCTGAATGTATTTGTTCCTAATCAAATTGTTATTTGTTTTAGGAACCCATATTTTGATAGTGTTGATATGTTTCTTTTGAAATTTCAAAACCGGTTTTGGTTTGAAATATAAAAAACTAAGATTTTTCTTAGCTTCAGTTTCTTGTAATATTTTATTTTTTCTTTTTCTTTTATTGCCAAGATGTTTCTTAATATCTTGTTTCTTATATCCCAAACCTTGTTTATTCGTAGAAGATTGTGAACTTTCAATAATTTTTGTCAAATTTTCTCGACCTTTGTTGAAGTTAGAAACATTTTGAGTGATGTTGTCTAACTTAGTTTGTAAACTAACTTTTTCTAGGTCTAGAATTTTGACTTTTACCTTAAGCTCATGATTTTCAGTAGTAAGAGCAACATTTTTCTCTTTTTGAGTTTCTATTTCTTGACTCAAAAGAGATAGTTGAGAATCAATATTAGATGATGATTCTTGAGCTTTTTCAAGTTCTTCCTCTAATATTTTCTTCTCGTATTTTAACATATCTCATTCAAACTCTGCTCTGCTTAAATCTGCTTGAGCTTGTTTGCATTGTCGTTTCATATCTTTAAATTTAAATATTAATTCGGCATTTATATCAAATACTTCTTCAAAAGAAGGAATTTGTACCTCATCTTCTGTCGCCATGAAACATACGTTAGCTTGTTCATTGTCTGAGTCACTGTCACTATCAGATGAAGATGAGTCCGAATCATCCCATGTCACTGAGAATGCTCGTTTCTTCGACTTGTCCTTCCTGTGTTTGAATTTTTCATTTTCTGATTTCTTCTTTTGCTCCGGACAATCCTTTTGCATATGTCCATTTTTGTGACAATTGAAGCATTCTATATTTAATGATGATGGTTTGTTTGAACCGAACTTCTTTTTGTTGTATTGACTAGCTTTTCGTTGCTTTAAGAATTTCTTGAATCCTTTTGCAATGAACGCTAGATCTTCATCTTCGGAATTTGAGATGTCTTCATCTTTTTTAGCATGAAAAGCTACAATTTTCTTTTTTTTTTGTTCTTTTCTAGCATGCAACTTAGCTTCATAGGACATAAGATTTCCTATCAATTCATCTGGATTCATGGTGGAAAGATCATTTTAGCTTCTTCTATCGCTAATTCCTTTCCTTCCCATTCATTAGTCAGAGAATGTAGGACTGTTCAAAATCAGAATATTTTTGCCCTAATCCGATAAGTGCATGATGTATAGTTTGAAACCATGAATACATTTCATTGATTGTTTAATTTGGCTTCATTTTGAAATTTTGAAATTGACTTTTCAACAAAGCTATTTTTGCTTGTTTAACCTTATTAGTACCTTCATGAGTGGTTTTTAGCGTTTGCCAAATTTGATATGCAGTGGTACCGGTACTAACACGGCTATATTCGTTTTAATCTAATGCACAAAACAACATGTTTATTGCTTTTGCATTTACGGCTGCTGCTATTTTCTCAGCCGCTGTCCATTTTGTATACTCAGTTGTTTGATTTACTATTTCTTTCTGAGTGGCATTCCAAGCATCATAGCTAGTTGATTGCATGTAAAAAGCCATACGTGTTGCCCAATAGCTATAGTTAAGACTATTGAAGAAAGGAGGTCTTTGTGTAGATTGACCTTCAGTGTAAGTGGTGTTAGTGCTAGAACTTGCGTTATTTGCCATATTACAAGAATATATCAAGTAACTGTGTTATGGTTATATGATGAACGTGCTCTGATACCAATTGATAGTGTGTGTGTGTATTTGTCAAGTATAATACACTCACAAGGATCGTGTAATATGACAAACAATACTTAAGTATAAAGTAATAGCTAAGCACAAAACAATAATATAGAAAATGCAGTAAAAGAAAAATCACACCAGGGATTTTTATACTGGTTCGGAGCACCGTCCTACGTCCAGTCCCAGACCTCTCTCTGGATTTTCACTAAACAACTACCTCGCTTCACCCGGAGGAACAGGTTCACAATACCCGAGCAGCCGAACGGGATTTCACACCTCTTACAACACGAGGACTTCTGTGACAGCCCGCCCCGCACCAACCGACATTTTCTCCAAAAGTGCGCTGTACATGTCCAGTTAGCACGGAACGGGTCATCAGAAGGAAATGAACATACAAAGAACCTGTAGAATGTCTCACAGCGCATAGAAAAAAATATAATAATAACATAAGTGATATAAAACAGGAGAGACAGTGCATAAGCTGAAAACCAAAACTAAGCATCATAGCAGCGGAAATCCAAAATACAGCTTACTACAACTTTTCAAACTGTCTCAAAGCAAAAGTAAGATAAAGGAGGTACACTACTAATGCCCAAGTAGCGACCACCAGCGACACAGGGAGAATATGTATATATATATATCATACGTGGAAGCCTCCTGCCCGCCTCCGAATCAGCTACTCGCGCATCACCAGCTAACCTGTCTCTAGTCTGCTCGTGTGAGCACCCAGAGTAATAAGAGGAGACATAAAACTCTGGGTCAGACATAAAGCCTGGTATAAGCGATAAGCATCTAAAGTGAACAATAACAGGTAGACTAAAACATACCTGAACCTGGACCTGCAACCAAAGAGTTAGCACTACATACTGTACAACACTCTAAGGTACCATTTCAAACAGTGTAAAGATACAGAGGTGGGGAAGGTGTGCATGTCATAATGATGGCAAACAATCAAACATAGCATCCATCCTCACATCTCTCACTCAGTGCGTAAAGCATACGATATTCACCACTTCGATCACCTACCCCTGCTACGATCACTTTGCCCCATGAAGTCATAAAATGGCTTCATTGCACTGATAACGTAGCCACTAATCCTTCACTATGTCCACTTGCCCCATGGAGTTATTCACCCCATCTGCGCTGGCTCATAGCCTTACCAATCCTTACTATGTCCACTTGCCCCATGGAGTTATTCACCCCATCTGCGCTGGCTCATAGTCTTACTACGCATCACCTTGCCCCTCGAGTCGTAATGACTCTACTACACTGATAACGTAGTCTTGCTACCATCACCTTGCCCCTCGAGTCATAATGACTCTACTGCACTGATAAGTAGCCCATCATTCATTTTTAGCGGTGGATCGAAGTTATGAACGTCGACAACTCCTTAGCACACGTCCCGCAGCAAAGCCCAATCATGAAGTGAATTCATTGGTTCCCAACTGGATCTTGAGCTCTAACTTCCCATATTGGACTACCTTTGCATTTCGGGCTATTGGTCAATATTGGGTCGGGTCGGGTTCCTCCTCAAGCCGTCGGTTCGGGTCGGGTATCCTCCGTCGGTTCGGGTCGGGTCCTCTTCTGATACGGTTTGGGTCGGGTGTCTCTCCTTGGTTCGGGTCGGGTGCTTTACTTCGGGTCGGGTCGGGTGTCATTCCCCTCCAGTTCGTGCTTCCGCTCCGATCCGCCTCCTCATCCTTCACATGCTCCTATCCGATCCATCTTCAGGCTTCCGCTCCGATCCGCCTCCCCCTTAATCCGATCCGATCCCAGTTCAGTTAACGTGGCCTTCCTTTTTGTCAACTTTTCCCAAGTGTCAGGCTCCGATCCGATCGAATCCCTTTCCTAGTTCAACATATCCGATCCGAGCCCTATATCTGATCCGATCCGAAACCTGCACTGTTTTCTGAAACTGTTCCAGCAAGTGTTTACGCCATTGGACAACGTTTTCGACCATTCTAACTATTGAAACCAATCACAAAGCATTTCATACAGTCATAGCAACATGCATAATCAACCACAAACATCAAAACATCAATATGATAGGTTAAAATGGATCAAACATACCCCAAAATCTCATACTTCCCCTTAAGCATGTTTAGGTGAAACTAATTATAGGATTAGCAAAACTTAACCAAATTAACCCAAATTCATATCAGAGGTCTAAAACATTATTTAGGAATTTATGAACATTTTTCCCGAATTTTATCATGTTTAAATTCACTAATTAACACTAATCACCCCTAATTAGTCATAATTAGTGCAAAACTATGCGAATCACTCACCTTAGCCACAAATAAACTAAGATCTGAAATAAATCTCTGATTTGATGTGAATTCCAATGCCAAAAAGCAGCTCCAATGTTGCTTTGGTGTAGATCTTCCTTGATTAGAGGTTGCTAAGCCAAATCCTTGACCAAAAGGTGATTTGGAGGTGATTTAGAGGTTAGAGGTCATTTTTAGTGTTCCTTGGTGATAAGTGGAGGCTAGAAAACTGAAATGGAATGATTCTCCATCTCATTTCAGCCTTCCCATAACCCTAATCCCGAAATGGGTTATGGGCCTACTCACTAATCACCCTATTTGGCCCGGTTAAGCAGTTTTTCACCCTCCAAACCTTATTTCAGCCATATCTCCCAAACGGTAAGTCCGTTTGGCTATTATGACCACTCTACGGAAAGGTAAACCATCAAACGAATCCAATGGAAGTGGTTTCAGATCAAAATTCCTTTCCAATCAAAAGTTATGGACAAAACAAGATCAACTAGGGGCAAAATGGTCATTTAAAAATCGACAAAAATCATAAGCATGGGAAATGACTCTAATGGATGTTTCCCAAAGTTACATGACCATACGACTTCATATGAGAAAGAAATAAATATTCTACGATCCTCCGATGCGTAGAATGCGGGTCATTACACTCTTCCCCCCTTAAGAAATTTCGCCCCCGAAATTCCCTAATCAAAACACACACAAAGGTCCCGCATGCCTATCAATCATAAAACAACAATCAAACATGCAAACAAGCAAAACAAGTCTACCCTAGCATGCGGAAAACTAAATTGCAAAGTAAATCTTACCAGGCAAAGAGTTCTGTATATGCCTTCCTAATGCTCTCCTCTGTCTCCCAAGTACAATCATTCTCGTCCTCGCCCCACTGAACCTTGACTAGCTTCACTACCTTCCTTTGAAGTTGCTTCGTATCGTGCCCCACAATACGAATCGGCTTGCGGTTCCCAACCGCCTCGGGTTCTACTTCGAAGTCCTCTAACTGATCAGGTGAAATAGTCATATCTGGGTCGTGAACGAACTTCCTTAGTTGGGAAACATGAAATACATTGTGAACTCCCGCCATTTTCTCTGGTAAGCCAACTCTATATGCCAAATTCCCGACTAGTTCAAGAACAGGGAATGGGCCAACAAATCTTGGTGCCAACTTGCCTCTCCTGCCAAATCGAATCACGCTCTTTAACGGAGAGATCTTGACAAACACCAAGTCGCCAATGGAGAATTTCAAGTCCCTTCTCCTCTTATCAGCATAACTCTTCTGCCTATCTTGGGCAGCTTTCATTCGTTGCTGAATGATCTTAATCTTATCGGAAGTTTCCCACACCACATCTGGTCCAAGCACAAACTTCTCGCCAGTCTCTATCCAACATGATGGTGAGTTGCACGGTCTTCCGTATAAAGCTTCATATGGAGCCATACCGATACTGGATTGGTAGCTATTATTATATGCAAACTCTACTAGATGCAAATGGTCATCCCATGATCCACCAAAATCCAATATACAAGCTCTCAAGAGATCTTCCGATATACGATTCACCCTCTCCGTCTGACCGTCGGTCTGAGGATGATATGCGGTACTGAGATGTAATCCTGACCCTAGAGCCTCTTGTAAGCTCTTCCAAAACCCACTAGTGAACAACGGGTCTCGGTCACTCACAATGCTTTTGGGTACTCCATGAAATCTCACCACCCACTTCATATACAATTTTGCCAACTTGGCTGCCGTTCTGGTCGATTTGACTGGTATAAATCTTGCACTTTTTGTCAATCGATCCACAATTACCCAAATGCTATCATATCCCGATCTAGTCCTTGGTAAACCATCGATGAAATCCATCGAGACTTGCTCCCATTTCCATTCGGGAACTTCTAATGGTTGCAACAACCCACTAGGCTTCTTTTGCTCGGCTTTAACTAGCTGGAAATTCATGCATTTGGATATAAACTTACCAACGTCTTTTTTCATCCCTTCCCAGTAGTAAGTTTGTTTCATGTCTCGATACATCTTATTACCACCGGGATGTATAGTCAGTTTTGAGTGATGACATTCTCTAAGCACTTCATCTCTCAAACCATTTACGTCGGGTACAACTAGTCTTCCATTCTTTCGAAGCCATCCATCTCGATCAAGCCCATACACATTCATCTCCTCACCGTCGATATTCATCTCTAACTTGGAGATGATTTCCAATAGATTAGGATCGTCCCTCTGGCTGGAACCAATCCGCTCTATCAAAGTGGGTCTGATCGCCAAACTAGCTAGCATAACTGGATCCAATTCGCACCTTGGTCTGAAATCAAACCCCGCGATATACTCCAGTTGCTTCCACTCAAGAAACATTGCCCCTAAACTGGCATGTCTCCTATCAAGGCATCGGCTACCGCATTACCTTTCCCAGGTGTATATGCGATATCAAAATCATACGAAGCCAAGAACTCTAACCATCTCTGTTGACGGAGATTCGGATCTTTCTGGGAGAAAAGATACTTTAACGATTTATGATTGGTGAACAACTCAAATCTTTCTCCTAAGAAATAGTGTCTGCACATCTTCAGCGCAAATACAATCGCTGCCAATTCCAAATCATGGGTAGGATACTTCTTCTCATGCGGCTTTAGCTGTCGGCTAGCATAAGCTACAACCCTACCTCTTTGCATCAATACTGCACCCAGTCCGGTACCACAAGCATCCGTGTATACCGTCATCTCTCCATTCCCTTTTGGAATGACTAACACTGGTGCATGCGTCAACTTCTCTTTTAGATTCTTGAAGGCATCCTCACACACTCCGTCCCAGAAGAAGGACTGATTCTTCTTAGTCAACTGAGTCAACGGTGCTGCTATCTTGGAGAAGTCCTGGATAAACTTACGATAATATCCAGCTAATCCCAAGAAACTTCTCACATCTGTTGCATTCTTGGGTGTAGGCCAATCCTGTACCGTAGCCACCTTCGCAGGGTCCATGGCAATACCACTCTCGGAAACAACATGACCCAAGAATCTCACATCCCTTCTCCAAAAATGACACTTAGAGAATTTCGCTTTCAATTGGTGTTTCCTCAACACCTCCATCACTATCCTCAAGTGTCCCTTGTGTTCCTCATCTGTCCTTGAGTAAATAAGGATATCATCAACGAACACAAGAACAAACTTATTCAACTGATCTCTGAATACTCGATTCATAAGATCCACAAAATAGGCTGGTGCATTGGTCAACCCAAATGGCATGACCAACCACTCATAAAATCCAGACGACATCCTAAATGCTGTTTTCGGAACACTCTTATCTGCTACCCGAAGCTGATGAAATCCTGTCGCGAGGTCCAACTAGTAGAACACTTTTGCTCCTTCCAGTTGATCAAACAAATCATCTATCCGCGGTAGAGGATACTTATTCTTCCTCGTCACCTTATTCAACTCGCGATAGTCCACACACAAACGAAGGGAACCATCTGCCTTAGTGGCAAACACAACTGGTGCTCCCCACTCGGAGACACTCCTTCTAATAAGTCCCTTCTTCAAAAGATTGCTGACTTGCACCCCAAGCTCTCGCTACTCCCTTGGTGCCATACGACGAAGTGGCATCACTATAGGTCTGGCATCTTTCACTAAATCAATTCGGAACTCAATCTCTCGGTGTGGTGGAAGCCCGGTCACCTCCTCGAAGACGTCCGGATACTGGCCAACCACGGGCACATCTGACAACTCATCCTGCGGGATGTCGACGGAATTTACAAAACTAGCCATAACCCCATCACTAGGTAGACTTCCAAACACTACCCTCCGCCCATCATCCGCCCTCACTGTCACCAAAAAGCCCTCACAGTCTACCACCACCCCGTCTCTTTGGAGCCAATCGACTCCCAATATAATGCCATACCCAGTAAAGCCCAAAACAAAGCAATCACAAACAAACAAACATCCATGACTCGATAAGACCAAATTCCTGCAAATCATACTAAGGCTAGTCGAACCACCAATCGGGTTCGTCACAACCAATGGTCTATCGACTATCTCGGGTTCCAGTCCCAACCTATCTACCAGGTCACTAGATATGAAGGAACGGGAAGCCCCAGTATCAAACAAAACTCGAACTGGTACATCATAAATAGAAAGCATACCTTGAATAACAACATTCTTTCCTTTCTTCGCCGCAGTTGGGGCATTCGACGAAGAAGGAACAACATCAATAGCATATGCTTTCACAATCTGCTTCTCCTTAAGAGGTTGCGGACACTTATCCTTGAAATGTCCCACTTGACCACAGTTGAAGCACTTCTTATCCGCTGGCTTGGCCCGACAATCTTTAGCATAATGGCCCTTCTTACCACAGCTGAAGCACTCAACATCCTTCTTGCTCTTTTTCTGGCCACCTTTAGATTGGTCCTGCTTCCTCTTATTCTGAGATTTATTCTTGCCTCCACCGCCTGCTTGCGGCTTTGGCCCTTCTGCAGATGCAGCCTCAGTCTTTGACTTAGGGTAAAGACTCTCTGATCTCAAAGCTTTCCCCACGATCGATTCGAAAGTCTCATCGATGCGATTAATAAGCCTTTCCCCCACAAGTATCCATCCAAACCAGTAATGAACTTCTCATTCTTCTTCTCAGGAGTGTCAATGAGAGAAATCCATACTTCGACAAAGTGTCGAACTCAGCAATATAGTCAGAAACTGCCCTCCCGTTCTGCTTGAGTACCAAGAACCTCTTGAACAACACTGACTTCTGGGCAGCTGGAATAAACTTCTCGCTAAAGCGAGCCTTGAACTGAACCCAAGTAACCTGATCCTCTGGAATAGCTGTTCTAATGGCATTCCACCAATTCATCACTCGCCCTTGCAGCTGACGAGACGCTAGCCTTCTCTTCATCTCATCCTCAAGACCCAAGTCATCGAAGATACGATCACAGCTATCCATCCAATCTTGAACATCTGTGGCCGACTCCGTCCCGTGGAACGGCTTCCCACCAAGGTTAGTGTAATCCTTGCACAACTTGGCGAAATCGACCCTAGGCGCCTGCACTACTGGGCCAACACCAACTCCGGATTGGAAACTGCCCCTTGCACTTCTCTAAGCATGTCTCTCATGAGGTTAGTAAACATCGCCCTCATGTCAGCGACATTCCCATGGTTGGTCCCCCTACCAGCACCCCTCGTGTCTCGGCTCATCGTCAATCTGAAAAAGGGAAACGATTAACGACCCCATAGTGGTGCTAGTGCAGTGCGACTTCATTCTTATACTACCAATAGTATATATATATAGTTTTCGAAAACCAAAGTAATCACAAATACGCGCTCTCATATACGTACTATCTCTCCCTAGTGTCTTTCCTTAGGTTAACTACGCAACCTAGAGCTCTGATACCAAGTGTGACAGCCCGCCCCGCACCAACCGACATTTTCTCTAAAAGTGCGCTGTACACATGTCCAGTTAGCACGGAACGGGTCGTCAGAAGGAAAGGGAAGAAGGAAATGAACATACAAAGAACTTGTAGAATGTCTCGCAGCGCATAGAACAAAATATAATAACATAAGTGACATAAAACAGGAGAGACAGTGCATAAGCTGAAAACCAAAACTAAGCATCATAGCAGCGGAAATCCAAAATACAGCTTATTACAACTTTTCAAATTGTCTCAAAGCAAAAGTAAGATAAAGGAGGTACACTACTAATGCCCAAGTAGCGACCACCAGTGACACAGGGAGAATATGTATATATATATCATACGTGGAAGCCTCCTGCCCGCCTCCGAATCAGCTACTCGCGCATCACCAGCTAACCTGTCTCTAGTCTGCTCGTGTGAGCACCTAGAGTAATAAGAGGAGACATAAAACTCTGGGTCAGACATAAAGCCTGGTATGAGCGATAAGCATCTAAAGTGAACAATAACAGGTAGACTAAAACATACCTGAACCTGGACCTGCAACCAAAGAGTTAGCACTACATACTGTACAACACTCTAAGGTACCATGTCAAACAGTGTAAAGATACAGAGGTGGGGAAGGTGTGCATGTCATAATGATGGCAAACAATCAAACATAGCATCCATCCTCACATCTCTCACTCAGTGCGTAAAGCATACGATATTCACCACTTCGATCACCCACCCCTTCTATGATCACTTTGCCCCCATGAAGTCATAAAATGGCTTCACTGCACTGATAACGTAGCCACTAATCTTTCGCTATGTCCACTTGCCCCATGGAGTTATTCACCCCATTTGCGCTGGCTCATAGCCTTACCAATCCTTACTATGTCCACTTTCCCCATGGAGTTATTCACCCCATCTGCGCTGGCTCATAGTCTTACTACGCATCACCTTGCCCCTCGAGTCGTAATGACTCTACTGCACTGATAACGTAGTCTTGCTACCATCACCTTGCCCCTCGAGTCATAATGACTCTACTGCACTGATAAGTAGCCCATCATTCATTTTTAGTGGTGGATCGAAGTTATGAACGTCGACAACTCCTTAGCACACGTCCCGCAGCAAAGCCCAATCATGAAGTGAATTCATTGGTTCCCAATTGGATCCTGAGCTCTAACTTCCCATATTGGACTACCTTTGCATTTCGGGTTATTGGTCAATACTGGGTCGGGTCGGGTTCCTCCTCAAGCCATCGGTTCGGGTCGGGTATCCTCCATCGGTTCGGATCGGGTCCTCTTCTGATACGGTTCGGGTCGGGTGTCTCTCCTTGTTTCGGGTCGGGTGCTTTACTTCGGGTCGTGTCGGGTGTCATTCCCCTCCAGTTCGTGCTTCCGCTCCGATCCGCCTCCTCATCCTTCACATGCTCCTATCCGATCCATCTTCAGGCTTCCGCTCCAATCCGCCTCCCCCTTAATCCGATCCGATCGAATTCCTTGCCCAGTTCAACATATCCGATCCGAGCCCTATATCTGATCCGATCCGAAACCTGCACTGTTTTCTGAAACTGTTCCAACAAGTGTTTACGCCATTCGACGACGTTTTCGACCATTCTAACTATTGAAACCAATCACAAAGCATTTCATACAGTCATAGCAACATGCATAATCAACCACAAACATCAAAACATCAATATGATAGGTTAAAATGGATCAAACATACCCCAAAATCCCATACTTCCCCTTAAGCATGTTTAGGTGAAACTAATAATAGGATTAGCAAAACTTAACCAAATTAACCCAAATTCATATCAGAGGTCTAAAACATTATTTAGGAGTTTATGAACATTTCCCCCGAATTTTATCATGTTTAAATTCGCTAATTAACACTAATCACCCCTAATTAGCCATAATTAGTGCAAAACTATGCGAATCACTCACCTTAGCCACAAATAAACTAAGATCTAAAATAAATCTCTGATTTGATGTGAATTCCAATGCTAAACAACAGCTCCAATGTTGCTTTGGTGTAGATCTTCCTTGATTAGAGGTTGCTAAGCCAAATCCTTGACCAAAAGGTGATTTGGAGGTGATTTAGAGGTTAGAGGTCATTTTTAGGGTTCCTTGGTGATAAGTGGAGGCTAGAAAACTGAAATGGAATGATTCTCCATCTCATTTCAGCCTTCCTATAACCCTAATCCCGAAATGGGTTATGGGCCTACTCATTAATCACCCTATTTGGCCCGGTTAAGCAGTTTTTCACCCTCCAAACCTTATTTCAGCCATATCTCCCAAATGGTAAGTCCGTTTGGCTATTATGACCACTCTACGGAAAGGTAAACCATCAAACGAATCCAATGGAAGTGGTTTCAGGTCAAAATTCCTTTCCAATCAAAAGTTATGGCCAAAACAAGATTAACTAGGGGCAAAATGGTCATTTAAAAATCGACAAAAATCATAAGCATGGGAAATGACTCTCATGGATGTTTCCCAAAGTTACATGACCATACGACTTCATATGAGAAAGAAATGAATATTCTACGATCCTCCGATGCGTAGAATGCGTGTCATTACAACTTCACTACTTTGCCTCTCACAACAACGAGGACTTCACACCTTTTCCTCTCACAACAACGAGGACTTCACGCAAGATGAGTATACTTGTAATTTGACAATGTGTGTTCTTAATAACACGAATTTGTCAATTCTTGTACAACCTTCCTATAATCTTATCCACAAATAGAATTTGAATTCGTGAAGATTTGGAAGATGATATCGTGTTTGAATCAAAAGAATAATATGTAGATTCTACGATTCAACAGTGATATAAGAAGATTATGAGCTTTTGAATGCTTTGAATGATCAAGAATGAAATCAGCAATAGATAGAATAAATAGAAAGAATTAGTTAATTTGAATCGATGATTTCATGTTGTATTTATAGAGAGTAAAGAGTTGCAATCATTGGTGAAGAGAAGTATTGAATAGAAATGTTTTTTTGATGAAAAGAAAAGGAAGCAACCATTGATGAATGAGGATGTCTGTACGAAGAGTTGCTTTCAGTTTGTAGACCAGTCGATAGGTAAAAAATAACCAGTAGATTGGTATTTGAATATATATACGTTATATATATGTGTGCACGTTCATTGTGCATTTCTGCCCAGAAACGGTCGACCGCATGTATTGAAACCGGCCGACCGATTTCTGGTATTATGCACAATGAATGTGCATTCATGTGTATATATATATATATTCAAACTACTGAGGTATATGATTATCTGAGGATAGATTTTAACATTTTTAACACAACTAAATCACTAAATAATCAGCCTCTATCTTTCAATACCATTGAATATCTTCTTTTTGTCGATAAAGAACCTTCTTCTTGTCGTTAATCAAAACGCCATGAATCCTTGATTCAACAGCACATGCCCAGAGAATGGCCAACAAAGCATGCACATCCTCTGCTTTGACAACCAAAAGCTCAGAGAGTGGCTCAGGAAGCACGTACATCCTCTGCTTCGTAAATCAAACCCAAAGGGGGTAACGAAACTAATTACCAAAAATGGATTTCTGGTCTTATATTCTTAGTATCCGAATCTAGGCTGGTTCGAAGCTCCTATTAATTGTCAGAAGTGGATTTCTGGTCTTCTATCAAATACCCGAATCTAGGTGGGTTCGTGACTTCTATTAATTGCCAGAAATGGATTTTTGGCTTTCTATTCTAAACATCTGAATCTGGGTTGATTCGGGACTTCCGCCATTATTAGAAGTGGTTTCTGAATCCCTATTGAGTACCTGAATCTAGGTTATGGCCCAGGATTTCCAGTTATTGCCAAGGGAGCTATCCTGGTCTCATCTTATAAATACCCTAACCTGGTCACAAGAGTCTAATTCTTAACCTTAAAGGAAGAGATCAACTACCGGTACTCGGGGTAATGACTTGGTTCTGCTACCTAGAAACCTTCAAACGAAGATTGTGATCCTCTATCCTACTCAGGGAGATTTTCTTAACTCGTTGTACACCAAGTCATTACTCACTACAACAAAATGAGTAGTATAAATAACCACGTTATTCGGAAACACAAGCTCAAAGAAGAGCTCGAGTAGACGTCTTAAGCTTTCCTTATATAACCTTACCATTATGCTTTTCCCAAATAACCCACAAAGGAAAGATCTTTGATAATTTGTATTTAATAGAGTTGTCATCTCTAATACACCCATCATCTTGTCATACATTTATGATATGAACATTGTCTCACAAAAAACAGACGACTCATTATATATATCCCACAAGATTAACAAAAAAAAACGATGTGTATTAAATTTGCATAGGACAATGCAATAAGACTTCTAAGAGAAAATGTTCTCAACAAAGGCAATAACTACACATCAGGTGATATCTTTACAATTCACTACCCTGTTTATGGTACTATTCCTGTAGATCATTACATATGAAATATAGTAACATCAAGTACCCTACATTCTGCATGTTTATTTACAAGAGAATTTTAGAAATAAGTATGTCTCCAATAGGAAAACAATTTAGTTCCAACGTCATGACATATATGTGACCACAACTAAATTCGCAAAAGCATAGTCACAAGTTGCTGGTATAATTTTTAGGATAGGAAGCATCTCTCTTAACTTTATTCAAAGTATTAGTTGAAAGAGTCAGTCATGAATCAAGTGGAATTCCAAATCCCTCGGGTGTGTAAATCGGAGGACACTGGTGGAAGTCTTATTTCCTGGCAGGGGGACTGTCATAACCTCGGGTCAGTCTTGAGCGATAAGTGCGGATTTCTCATAGAAAATGGTATTTTTCTTCGCCTAGGAATTCAAGATGGATCCGAGGTTGTTAGGTGTAAACCATCTCAAGATCCCGGAGGAAGCAATACTGTACCAATGATGAAGACTTAACGAGAAAAGATTCCTAGCAATATTCTCTTTTCAACCTAACATAATCCTTAGATAGCAGACTTGTAGCAGAAGACAAATTCTAAAGAAAATATTGAAGGAATTAGGAGAAGGACGATTCATTACATTAGAAATTGAGAAAATGCACACATTACAAACAATCCTATTGCTCATACAAAATAGATCTCTTAAAAGTTTCAGATACAAATCGATGCTTATTAAACTTAAGTTTGTCTAATGGAAGCTCTCTAGGAATAGAGATAACTCGTGGAAGATTCCAGCAATCACCCCAATGGAGGTCAATGCCATGTTCATCTAGGCATCTTCTATGGGAACGCCTAAGCAAGCCCCCGCTATGATCACCTAAAAAGGAAAAATCTACTATCTCATATCTACTGTAAATTTGGTATAGAAAGTTTACTAGTATGTCCCTACCTTCGATCAACATCCAGAACAAGGTGGTAAGCTCAACATTTTCTTTCAAAAGTCTTTTGCATCGCAACCGAGCAGTCTTTAGCCTAGGGGTGGCTTCTCTCTCTCTTTGAAAAGCAACAATTTCGCAGCACTTTTTTCAAGAAGGTGGTACCTATGGGACAAAGTGTTATATTCACTTGTTTGTTTATTCATCTTTCTGGTGAGACGAGTCACTTCCGATCAAGACTTTCCTAGTAGGGAACGCCTAAAACTTACTCTTCTCCTTTTTGTCTATGCGGAAAGGGAAGGGAAACAATCATTGGAAGTAAAAGCAAAAGGGTACCATAGAAGTTATCATATCTTGGAAACAGGAGCAGGAATTTGTAAAGACGTAGCAGAGTTAGCACTCTTGAAGCTTGTATGTCTTCTCATTTTTGTGACCTAAGAAGGTCAGGAATCCCAGCTTGAACCAAGTCATGTTCAGAATGTTTAGGATTTCCGTCAAACCCATTATCTTGACCATCGAAGACTAGAGAGGTACCGCCGGCACTTGTGGAACCGCAGTTGTGATCATCTTCATATTCAACAACATTTGTGCACATAGGAGCATCATCACTCACACAAGAAACCTTTGACACCCCGATGAAATCTCTTCCATCACCAGCGTGTGGTTCTTCAATAGAAATGTCCTCCATAAACAGAAGTTTGGCCACGTCTGGTTCTTCTCTCACGGGAACAACATTCCCTTTCTTCATACAAGTTATTTTGGACATAAATCTTCCCACCAAGGACGAGTCGAGTGAAGAAAAATCTAGGTCTGTGCATCTGTTTATGTTGTCTGAATAGAGAAGAAAGAAAGCATCCTCAAAAGTGTTGACCATTGTTTCATCCACGGTGGTCTGGAGGAAACAAGAAACTCTCCGCTTAGCATCACTCACTACCTCCACACAGCCTTGATCAATAAGGCCTTCTTCTTATCAAGCTCGACATTGAGAGAATCACTATTTTCATCCAAAAGAGAATTTGCTTTTGTAAAAAAGAAAAGCGAGCATTGAGTACGAAAACCTCTTATTTGGAATCTTTCAAAGCCCCCTTCAGAACCCAAATTTCTTTGGACAATACCAAGTTGGATTCCTTTTGCATAACAACTGAATTTCTCGCTTCAGCAATAGAAGACTCCAGTCTTTTTCGCTCCCTAACCGCATCTTTTGCAGTGTGAATAAAAGCGTCGTTTTCCTTCCTCAAAGACAAATTTTCTTCTTTAAGCCTTGACAAATTAGGAGAAGACTTGGGGACGTCTTTTTGCATTAAGAACCATCACTTAATAGCCTACGAAAAGTAGAAAATACAGCAATCACAAACAGAGCGAGTAGGAGAGGTTGCCCAATAATGGATTTTCCATGCGGCAAAAGGGAATGCCGTCGAAGGATAGCAGAGGTCAGTAATGAGGACCTACTGCCAAATTTTTCAGAAGCAGCGCCAAGAAGCTCTGTCAACTCCTTATCTGAAAGACCCGGAAGTTTGGGAGCAGCATCTGCAATAAAAACGAACACGGAATGAAGGTTACCCATCTATGATAAAAACACGAAAAGAATGTACTTGAGTTTAATACTTGGAGTGTGAAAGCTTCCAGAAATGCCAGAAGGACATCGTACAAAGAAAAATTGGGTTTCCCAGTCTTTGATCCTTACCGCTCCTTTAGATAACAATTTCTTTGTAGGGTTCGCATGGAAAATCTGATGGTTCACATCATTAAGCTTGGAAGTGAGAACTAGATAATCAAGAAGAGAAGGGTTCAAGAGGGATTACCGGACTCTAAGGATAAAAGTTCTATGCCTAACAGGTAAGTATAACTATTTGGAGAAAGCTGGGTAGGCGCAATTCCTAAGTACTACAAGAAGCGGGAAATGAAATCAGGAAAAGGGAGATAAAAACCCCCATGCCATATATGAATAGCAGATATTACAAAGTATCCTTCCGGGGAGAAGAGATGATATCCGTTTCATGTGGAGGAATGGATTCAACACCAGGGATGTTAAAGTCCTGAAGAATAGTGTCGACTTGCTCCTACGATGAAATCAAAGAACGCTTTTCGACAGCACTAACTTTATTCGAAGAAGAAATGTCACTCGGAAAAGGGAAACTTCTGTCAGGTTTGGAGGAAATATGTTTCTTTCCTATGCTGCCAGGTATAATCTGTATATTTTATAAAACAAGATAAAAACAATGTCGGGGTGAGGCAATCTTTACTATCCCGAACGTATTTTGACAACAGCGATAGGTTATCCCTCATACATCCTTGTATAAGTAGAAATAAGTGAAGAATGATAAGTTAGGTTTTTTGGTCAACCCAAAATCGTTTGCCGGGGATTGGTTGTAGCTGGAAAATAGAAACCATTTTGCGACAAGCAAATTTGATAATCACATCAGCTCGGGTCGAACGAGGAATAACATGTACTTCAACTGTATAATCAATGCAACAAGTTTACACCACTAATAGAGATTACAAGGTTGATTGGATAGAATCATTTCAAATGGTCTTAAAAAAACAAAGTAATACTTACTTGGAAGCAACCTTAGTATGAAGCTTGAAACAACTGATACTTTTCCAAGAAAAAAAATTCAAATGCAGGTAACGATGAAGAAAATGAAAGGAGCTAATAAAAAGAGGTGAAGAAGGTATATATAGATGGAAAGAAGCGACTACTTAATCCAAAGTTTGACTTGAAAAGTCAAAATACGCCATCACAAGGGGGGTAAATGTTACTATCAAAATTCAACACTGAGACAGGCTATCGGTGAAGGAGTATCGAACCGCCACCAGTATAGGGGAATGATCCGAAAGCACAAACCCAACATCTGGATAGAGACAAAAGCCTGAAAGAAGCAATGGTGGCAACCGACAACCGTCACCATCCTGGAAGGGGAGAGCTTAGAACTGGCAAGAAAAGAGACACTAGCAAATTGGATCCGAAACAAGAGACAAATAATATGGAGTTAATTCCGGAAGTCAATCACCACAAACCGGAAGCAAATAAGAAAGAAAGAACGACAACCCATGATCCGAGACCAAAGATTTGACAAGGAAAAAAACAAAGCAAATGGCGACGAAAGGGATATCGACATTGATTTACTTAATGCCAGTACAAAAGGAGGTAAAGACAATGAATGCACAAAAGGCCGAGACACAAGCTTCCCGAAGGCCAGCTATCAGTCTCAAAGCTTGTTGGCTACTTGGATGCAACTTCAACAGAAAGTACATCGAAAGCACCCTTTCGGAAGACCAAAAATCCACCCCAGAGATTGACCGAGATCAAGACAAAGTCTTTTAGAAGATGAGCTATCTGCACTAACATGCTTAGGGTCGATACCGAAAGAGGTGACGGCTCCAGGAACGTAAGTGATCAAGGCACGAAGGCAAACATCGTGAAGACTTAAAGGCAAGACCAAAAGCTTATCTCAGAAAGCTGGAGGCTATACCCGATGCTATCAATACCAACAGGATTAGTATCGATATGGAAGGTAGAAACAACTTCAAAGAGAGGATCCAAAGACTGGAGCCATCTTTCTGAAAGCAAAGACCAACACACTAAAGGCTATGTCATATGTCCAACAACAACCAAGACCCAGGAAATCGGAACTGAAAGGAGAAAAGCCGCCGAGACACAGCTGCTATACCCGAAAGAGGTTTTTTCTGACCCAATGTCAAAAGGGGTCCTGATTTGTCTATAAATAAGACCCTAGGGGTCACATTTTGGAGGCCGGTTCTCATTTCTCAATCTTGTACTCTTTTCTTCTAGAGTAAACCCTAATTCCTAAATTGATTTGGCAATTTCCTTTGCAAATACTTGTATACTCAAATCAATGAGCAATAAATAGTGGATCGACACTTAACATAATTTTCGTGGGTTGTTTAACTTCTTCTTTAATATACTACCTTATGCTTCCTACACGACAATGGGATCTTAACTAAGTCCTAAACTTCCTCAAGATTATCGAAAAAACCCTTTCTACAAGCCATTTAGCTTTCTATATTTTGTTGAGCTTAGGGAACCCTTATCCCAAGGCAACTGTTGGTTCTTGAGTCTCGTAAGCATGATACTCATCCCTTGAGGGGAGAGTAACTAATCTTCGGGCTTAAGACCTTGATATCTAGGAAATAACGAACTAACTCAAGCTTGTAGGAACTAAATAATCCCATTTTACCCTAAGGTCCATTTCCTTAGACATACCTCCGGTGTTGACGAAAAATATCATTAACATTTGACAATGGCAGAATAAATATTAAATCGGTGAATAAGTTTAAACAAAAATAGGATAACTCATGTAACATTAATTCACATTAATTTTCATATTAATAACTCACTTGGAGACATAATAAAACAAAAATATCAACCAAACTCATCGGTTAAGATGGAAGTTAATTTGAACAGTTTTCATACTATCTTAACATTCGGTTACCAGACTCGGTTAACCTAAAAAAAATAAAAGAATAAAACACTATGCAACACAAAAAAAATGAATGCATATGTATAAGGCGACTGCTATAAAAGAGAACATGCCATTGAATATAATAATATCTACTATTCATGCACCGAGCTTCGTGATAGTTTGCACTAGTGAAATATGAAATTATATATATTATTATGCATTAGATTAAGTGATATATCACATGGGCATGATAATATAAAAAAAATCATATATTATGGCATGCATCATAAGGAAAGCTGTATATATCAAAACATACAATTATCTCAAATCTTCGGTTATCGCATGCCATATAATGTGTTAACTAACCTCGGTTAACACAAATGCAAAAAAAACACTTTTTTTACAATTGAGAAGGATGATATTAGGCAAATGAAAATCAAAAGGAAAGAGAGACAGCCCAATTTTATAACTAAGAATAATGAAATGTCCATTCATTTTGGAAGTCTGGATATTAGCTAAGTAATAGATAGACAAATGAACAAGTAATATGAAGATATTTCTGAATTTAAAAATATGACAGTGGATTAATATCCCTATTAATTATGTAAAAACATATAACATATAAATCTAAATATTACCAAATTAGTATATTACATAGTAAGATTCGTGTTGATAATGTGTTCTAAAACGAACTCAGAACTTAAGAAATTAGCGAGAGAGAAGACACTTTTATTCATTTGGATATCTTTACAACACACATAAGCTATCTATTTATAGACTTCACATGTCCTTGCAAATACAATAATGGTCATTGCGTTAAGCGTATTCACCCTTAATATTATACATATTACAACAGAAAAATTATATTTAAACATGAGAATTTGCCTAGTAGTCATTTTTGGAAATAAATAAAAGATAAAGAAAATTATATCCAACTTTCTACTTGTAACCTTCAGTTTTATCTTGTCTCATTTATATCCCTCTTTACTTTGTATGTCATAGATCTGAAAAGAGAGCGGCATCAGTCACATGCCACTACATTTCAAGCCCCGAAATTCTATAGTGATTTCTTTCTTCCACTTCAATCGTAAGCCTCGCTGGCACTCAAGCCACCAGAGATCATCAGTCATGCAAGTCACTGTAGTTGATCAGCACCCAATGACATAAAGGGGATAATGATCTAGCTTTTGCTTGATCAGGGAGCAGTTGATGTTTATATTTATGACGCACTATATGTGCATGGTAAAAATACGTATCACACAGCTAAAGCGTGTGGTATGTGTTTCTATCATGCACATAAATTTCTGACTCGTTATTTTCGAACTATGGTTTGTAATCACAAATGATGCATATGGTTTGTAATGTATGTTGTTATTGTTGAAACTACATCAATCCGACGTAAAAAAAAGGTGAACTAAAAATTAAAAAAATACCTTACTGGATTTCCATCAGGACTATAAAGTCAAATTTTCATTTGAAACATTTTTAAATTAAGTTTAAATAAAATATTGTATTCTATATAAATTTATGAATTGTGATATAAAATCCATTTGTTTTAGTTATACTTAATACATAATTACATATATGTACCATATATATATATATATATATATATATATATATATGTGTGTGTGTGTGTGTGTGTGTGTGTGTGTGTGTGTGTGCATATGTAATATGATAATCCATGTCGGGTGTAGCTTGCTCACATATGATGTTGTAATTTACATCATAATAGACACATTAGCTCATTTTATGTGTTATATATGTTATTCAAATATATGCACGTACATATATTTATAAAATTCCAAGAGAATATTTATGTGTGTGTACATGTGTGTGCGCATCTGTGTGTATGCATGTATAGATATGTTTTATTATGAAATACTACAAAGAAATATATTTATACATACATATATTATAAATAGAGGATTTTCTTTTAAAGGACAAACTTTGCAAAAAAATTGGCTAGAAGTACGGAAAGTTTCAAAATTAGAGATAAGGAGACATTTACACTAAAAGCGGAATTCAAAGGGCCCACTATCCTTTTTTCATTTACACTAACATTGTCCTTCTCACTAAATTCTAAACTTTCCATATTTTTCACCAATTTTTTTGTTAAGTTTGTCCTTCTCCCTATTTTCCACTTATAAATAATAATATAAACATACACACACACACACACACATATATATATAGTACAATAAAATTTTAAAATATACATGCGAATTGAAATAAACTAATTGTTTAAATTATGTGTGTATATATGTAAATAGTAAATATATTTATTAGTAATAAACTACTCCATAATAAATTATATATATGAAATACAAATAAATATATACATATATATACAAAAAAAGTTTTATTCATCGGTTCAAAACTACATCAGATTCAAATATTATGAATTTATTATTTTGATATACATACATTATATATTGTTAATTGATTGATTAATTCATCAGTAATTAATTAATACAAAATAATTGTTTGATAAAAAGTAAAATTCTAATTTTTTTGAAAAACTACGATCACATTTCAAGGGTTATGAAAAAAATTCAGATTTTTTTGATTTAAAGAAATAGTTTTAATTAAATAAATATTAAAACGATCTTATTTTTATTTAATTTTATAAAATATAAAATTAGTCCAAAATTTTATTAAAAAAATACAAATCGTTTGAGATGAATAAATAATTTTTAAAAACATAAAATTGATTTTCTGAAACATTATTTATTTTATATAAATTTATTAAATCTTATATTGACAATTATAAAAAATATTAAACAATATTATGTAGTGCATATAAAAATATATGTTCTAATGCAAATTGTATATGTGTATTACAAATATATATGTATGTATAATATTAAATTATAATATTTTATTTAATATGAAATATTATTTCATAAATAAATCATGAGCATGAACAATAAATTTTATGCAAAACCAATTTTTATTGTGTAAACAACATTACAAATAAAAATGTCACATATTCTAATTAAACATGAGTATATGTTTATACACAAGTTTATATTAGCATCAAATTAAAATAGCATGGTTATATATCTATTATATAAATGGGACGTTACCTAGTATATGTTCCCTCTAGTCGACGTTGAACCTATGAATTCTCTTCCTTTGGATCTCTCTTGATTCGTTAGATATCTAGTATAGAATCAGCGACTAACTTTCTTTCAAATAGCCTTTAATTTGAATGAAATTGATTTGAGAATTTGGGGTTTTTAAGGGAAAATTTTAGCTACAAAAAGATAATGGATGCACCAAAAAGCACAAGTCAAGTTGGGGTTAAGGTTCCTTTAAGAGTGGTTGAATCAGATTGAAAACTAGGTCAGACCAGTTATTGTTTCTCACTTAATCTTAACCATCCATACACTCCTTTATCCTATATTTTTCCGCCACCTATATCGCATATTTCTAGCCAAAATTATCCCCTCATATAATAGGCTAAAACTCAACTAAATATTTTTAGTTAAATCCAATTTAATTCCTTATCGCTATCGTATATAGCTTGATATATTTATAACTAATATAAATATATAAAACAATATTTATTACTCAAAGCATATTCATGTTCATATTCATAGTTAATATTTCATAAATATTAATTAATTTAATTAGTTTATAAAAATTATAAACTAACTAAATCATCTGGTTTAAAAAGAATTCATCATTTTAGTTGTACAACTCTTTAGTGCAAATTTGATCATCGATTAATATTGAACTATTAGAATGTAAACTTTCACATTTCACTTAGCACATGGTGTGACATTATGGCCAAATTTATCGCTTATTTGATTTTGGTAAAAAATATCATTTTTTTAAATTAAGGGTCACTCATTTGTAACATTTATGTACACCAACTCTCTTCGTTATAACCACGTCACTTTAGACTCGTGAGATTTTATAATGGTCAAAATTTTAATATTATTTGTATTCAACTCTATAGTCCAAACACAAAGTCTTTAGTTCAATAGTAACAAATATTATTAACTGCAATTATGGCCAGAGACTTTGACTTCGACTTGATCATGATATTATCCCCTATAAGTGAGGAAATGTTTAACAACCCAAATTTTGACAAACCAGATTTTTTTCAAAAATCCCAATGTATCGAAGCTCGAGTTGGCTTGTCTAGTATTTTGCAGAAAAGATTGAGATAATAAATATATCAGAGTCGATAAAACATCTCACAACGGAATAGATAAAATATAATAATCAAATATAGCCTTATCGAATTAATAACACTATCTAGCAAGTGTCCAAAGGTTATTAAATCTCTGCCATAAACGTAAACTGTGAGAAAATTATGAGGAAAGGGTCAGAACACAAAGTTCCGATTACTAGATAAATTATACATTATGAAATAACCCTACATATATCGTTTTGTTATGTTTTCTTAATTATTAGGTTATTTGGGTTAACAACACTCAAGGCTCTATACTCACGTCGTACTCATCTACTCCCTAGTAGATTAACCTAATATAGTATATATATGTAGTTATGCCCAGCATCTCAAGGTACTCCCTATAGTACCTTCCTCGTACGGTCTCCATCGTCACGCCTCAAAGGTGTATACAACCTCTACACTACGTTGAACTACGTACATAAATTTATATCACTACGCCATGTAATCACACAGAACTACCATTGCTATGCTACGTAAGTGTATGTATCGTCGTATGTGAATTCCTCGGTCGAATTCAGCCTCAACTCGGAGTATTTCCCTACTGTCTGCAGTACACCACCCAGTGTGTGCATATAGACCCTTACATGAACGTACTGTCTACTATAACCTGAGTCCTGTAATAAGGCTACATCCAGTGCACGAAACTTGGTCCGGAGCTTTCAATATCTGTAAAGGTCCACTTCATTAGGCTTACAATACAGATATCTAAGTATGGTTTGTATTTTCATGGTGGTTGTGGCCCTACCCTTTCCCTTCCCTCAACTAGTGAAAGACTACATTAAGAGATAACTGACGTTCCCCTATCAAACAATCTAACATCCAATTAGGCGTGTCTCGCAACCAACGTCTCGAGAGTGAAAAATTGATGGTTTATAGGTTTAGCTCTAATCTTTCTGCGTCACACTGACTGTTGATGATAGGTAACCGATGATTACTATCCTGTATTTGGTACTGATCTGCCCCTCCGAAGGCAAACCGCCGAATAACCCAGTGCCATCCGCCATAGCCTTTTGACTGCCAAACTACAGTTGCAGTCAAGGTATACTCACTGGGTTATACCGTTCATACCCAACCCTGTGAGTACATCCTGACATGTAACACACATAGGACCACCACGGAGTACCCTAACATGTCCCGTAGAAGCCACATGCTTCCCTCCAGTCCCATAGAATAATCAGATAGGCGTGCTCCTCTCGTGTCTCCAGACACCACGATGATCTACCCCGTTGGGTTCTTCACCCTCAGACGGACAAACTAGTCCAAGCGCATCACGCAAATGTGTTATTAGTTCCTATGTCTAATCTTTTAATCATGCGCTTTCTTTATCTCTCACATTGCTAATTAACTTGATTATCCACATATTCTTTTTTTATTCAAGTTACAAGTTTCATTAGCTCACAATTGCATGCTTATTTTCTTTATTTAGCCTTACGTAGTTGGAGCGGACTTTTGCTTATTATTTATTACATTTATTAGACTTAACGCTCTGAGTTATAAGTCTACTAACAATAAGCCTACTTTATTCTTTCTCATTTAATCATAACCTTGTCTTATATTGTTATCACAACCTGTTTTTGTTTACAGATTAATTTAGTTCTCTTAACTATGCTTTATTAATAAGTTCTCTTTTTCTAGATTATAACGTATGTTATACCTTCTCTTGTCCCTAAGACAAGTCTACCTATTATATTTCATTCTCATTCATGTAACTAATTATAATAGGTTATATTCCATGTTCATCACAATTCTTCGTAGGTTCCTTAATATGACCAACTTTACTGTTGTAATCTTTCTTTAATTACCGTCATGTTCATTTTTATCATTTTAGAAAAACATTTCGCACACTTCATTACATTGGTTAACGGAAAAATATAAAGATCAACTTCCATAACGTACACTAATTAACATCCATAGTTGCAAGCTATTTCTTTTTTCCGTTGTGGATATACATGTATATTTTATTTGATTAGTGTGCAATAGGGTAAAAGAACCCCTATATCACACTAATCCCTTTTTTCCTTTCTTTTCTTGCAACTATATTCTTAATAATTTTATTGTTATAGAAATGTATCCATTTTTTCAAAACCGAACTAACTCAGTCCACTACTAACTTTTCCCCTATTTATTTTCTGAGTTAGATGTTAATTCCTTTTATTCATTTACCATTTTCCATTACCGTAAAGTTTCCATACAAAATTAGGCATATCAATCCTTTTTCAATTATTTCCAACTTCACTATAATTCTGTTTACGACATATCCAATTTGACATTATATAACAATCTCAAGAACATATACATAATTATTATCAAATTTACCATTTCAGTATTAGAGTAATTCTTAACTCAAATAGGGAATTAATTGAACAAATTACTACAACAATATTCTTAGCGTACTAAGGGGAATATATTGTATTGAAATTACAACAAATTCCAATTAGGGATTTTCACTTAAAGGACTTATTTATTCAGGGTAACAAGTTTTAAGGACAACACTTCTGAAAATATAGTTTTAAGGACAATTCTGCATGAAAAAGATAAAAGCGGATATCTTTTTACATTATACAGAAATAAAGATAACCGCTTTTATCCTTTGCCTGTATAACTTAAAAAGATAACCACTTTTATCTTTTTCATGCATAATTATCCTTAAAACTTATTATCCTACAAAAAAAAGCCCTTTAACCTAATTTCCACTTCCAATTATTTATCACGTTAAGGATTACGGGGAAAGTAAAAGATAAATATATATACCGTTAACCAAAAGGTATGATTTTAAATCCGTTCACCTGACTGCTTCCCAATCCTTGAATCTGATTTAGATCTACTATTCTGTGGTCTTTCTAATTGAATCTAATATTAAGATAACCACATATTTACAAATATGATGCTAAAAGAATAAGGGAAGAAAGAAACCTAATAATTCATATTCACATGATTTACCTCACGTTGACAAGAAATCTGAACACCTGTGTTGTAGATTTACGTTCTTTGTCTTCAAATCTTGAATTAAAACTTCTAAAAGCTAATATTCTAATTTCTGAAAGATTTGGAGAAGAAAGAAAATGGCAGAGCCTTGGAGTCATCTCAGAAAATATAAGTTGAGGCTAGGATCTGCTAGTATATTTTTAGATGTATAGGAAATTCTGGTCTGTTAATTACTTAGTGACATGTGAATGTTAGCATTCAAATAATTCAATGTTAATTAATGACCGATTTTTCACTCAAGAGGCACAACAACCCAGAATGATGAATTTTCTTTAGACCAAATGATTTAATAAGTTTATAATTATTTTAAATTAATAAATACTTATCCAATTTTAACTATAAAAATTAAATAAGGTTCGAGAGGAATAAGTATTATTGTTTATTTATAATAGTTATAAATATATAAATCGATGTGTGTAACACCCCGTAATTTTAAAGGACAATATAATGATAAACTAAAGAATACTTAATTAAATACTGGGAATTAAGGAAAACGGACTACACCATTGCATTCATCTCGGAATTTTGCTTATGAAGAAGTTATTAAGCTTTGAAATTGGTATACATATAAGCAAAAAATATATAAATAAACTGGTCCAGAAAATCAAATTAGAGAGGGAAAATCACGCGGGAAATCGACCCATTGGGGATCGACCCACACATAGGGGGTCGACCCCACCCAAATTTGAGGAAGACCCATTTTCTGAACCTGGACGCGTTTCTTGACCAGATTCGTTGGCTTGAGGCTATAAATAGGACCTCATTTCTATTGTTTTATTCACCCAAAACAATGGAGATACAACGAGATGCTGCCCCAGCTCAGACTGAATTAGCCTATTCTTCTACAACAACAACTTATACGTATTCAAGAATCTCTGCTACAACATCCACTCTTTTCTCGGTTCTTTAGATCCAGTCCCTATGAGTTTATGTTGCTTTTAGATATAAACATTTAATAAGTAATCTTGACATGTTTATAAGTTTGGATCTAAACTTATGCCTATTAATAACCTGAACAATAATTAAGCAGATCTGCCATTACTTGTACACCTGATCTACTGTTCAGTTCTCATATGCCCAATTTTGTCATCATATGCCTATTCTGTTATTCTGCCCAATTCTGTCATCATATGCCTATTCTGTTATTATGCCCAATTTTATCATCATATGCCTGTTTTGTTATTATGCCTATTTCTGTTCTCTTCTCACCCTCTTTCCCTTTTTATTTTTATAGCCTAGGTTATCTTTGAGCCTAGGCCTATCGCTGGAATATACAAACGGACAAAATTGGGGCATAACTTGAGTCGTGAATCAGACTAGGGATTTGGGGCCATAGCCTATGAGGAACATGAATAATTGTCTAAGAACGAATATGCCTAAAATTACAGTAAATAGAAACTGTAACTGCACTTAGATACGAGGTTAGATTACACTTGTGGTAGAAGTCTTCCTGGAAAATCCAGCATCTACAAGTGGTTAATCTAATGTGAGGGGTCTAGTGGGTAAATGTACACGTAGCGGTACTAAGACACGAGGGTAAGTCAAATTTGCGGTAGAAGTCTGCTTGGAACTGCCCGGCATGTCCATCATCCACAAGTGGTCGACTTAATGTGAGAGGTCTGGTGTATTAACATGCATGAACCATAAATGATAATAACCTGTTAACCTATAATATTTAACCTATTTAAATCTGTGGGTGTTACATGAACCTATCAAATTGTGTAAGGGTTAAGTCTATGGGGGGCTATATGAACCCGATAAACTTAACCTATTTTATATGTTGGGTTTATGCGGGATTGTTAATCTGTTAAGCATAACCTGTAGAAATCCTAGTAGTGGGGATGCAAGCCTAGGGGGTGGCTTGTATCATCTGTTGTGTGGAACCCGTATCAGTCAATAACCTATACTGGTATGCAAAAGGGGACCCCGAACTAAGTAGGGTCAGGGGCACACTTACTGAGTTGATTATAAGAGGTTCATATGGGTGGAGATGTTGACGGCGCATTCCAACGGAGTCATGTGCGTGCATGGGTCCGGATTGCTCGGGAAATTAAGACGTTGTGACATCAGTAGATATGGTTGTGCCTATCGGAAAAAAGGGTTGCCACTTTAGGAAGTGATACACCCTATTGTGGGGCCAACACAGGGTATCAACGGGATAAGGAGCCGACCGATTAGGGTAGTAATTAGGGTAAATCTAGTTCTGCTTGTTTAGGTGCCCGTTATTATCGTTTGGGGTAACATTCGTTATATCTGTTGGGCTGCCTGTTATTATTGTTGGGGGGTAAAACCTATCACTAGAAGTACACCTAAGTCTACCATCTATTTCTGTTGGGATCATTCTGTTTCTGTTATACTAGTATTAGTGTAGAGAAAAGTATTTGGGAAGCGTAACTATTCTATTCTGTTTATTTTGCTGATCCTGCTCATTTTGTTATACTTGTCTTATGATACTGTTATCCCTCTCATCTAGTTTATATGCCTGTCATGTTGCTTTTACTTATTTATATGCTAAAAGTAACTGGACTTGCCAGACTTTATGTCTGACCCATTTTGTTTTCTTTTCTCTCTCTTCCTTCTCCCCCAAGTTCTCAGGGTGGGGATACTCAAGCTTGGTTAGGATTCTCTCTTATGTTTCTGCTTGGAGCTGCTTAGATATACAGCTTTGATTACCCGTCTACTCTGATATGGCTCTTTTTGGGGACTATGATTTTATATTACTGTACTTTGATGATTTTAGTACAAGGCAGATATTTTAATTTGTTGTAATGGGTTTTATGTATTTTAGACTTATGTTGTAACTGGGTTTCAGACCATGATGTTTTATGTCTGAAGAATAAAGTTTTTAAATTCCGCTATTATTTTATATCTGTCTTGTGATGTTTCTATTCCTGGTTACCTATAAGGCTTCACGGAACTTAATGAATTCTGATAAAGAGTGACATTAACGGACGTGGGGTGTCACATTTGGTATCAGAGCTGAAGGTTACAAGAGCGGATAAAAGGTTTTGAAAATTGTTTTCAAGAGGTTTTAAAAAGAAAGTATTTTCAAAGAAAAGACTGTTTTTGAAAAACATATTCCCCAAAGCCATATAAAATATCTCTCGATTCTCCGCTTGAGTTCCTCTTCCTTTTCTTTTAGCATGTCTGGGGAACTGATTCTTCCCCAATGGTGTCCCTATTGCAGCATAATTCCTTAGGCATGTGAAAACTACGACACCTGACGAAGGGCAAGGAAGTGCCCAACCTCTATCTGTAGTCGCAAAAATTCCACTACGGCTAATTTTCTCTCAAACTTCGCAAGTATTTCTGTGCGATGGAGGTAGCTTTCGAGAGACTTGTTAACATGTTACACAAGTATGGTAAAGAGGAGAATAAGGGAGTTTAAGGCCGAGGAGCACAACCCAAGGATAAGAAAAATGGTGGCCTATGATGGGACATAGATGAATGATGGAAAGCCTAATAAAGTTCAAATAAAGGCAAGAAGAAATGTCATGTTTGTGGGAACATGGGTTATTTGGTCAAAAATTTCCGAAAAAGGAAGAACGCATGTTTCAACTATTGCAAAGTTGGACACTATACTAGGAAATGCCCGAAGAAGCAAGGACATGGGCAAAAGACAGGACCATCTGGAGAGCCGGTGCATGCTTTCGGGGGCAGTGGACAAGACGAAGGTAGGAAAGTTTTTGCTGAAGGTTTGATTTCTCTTTCCGATCATTCTATTGGGACTCTTTTTGATTCTGTCGCTTCACATTCTTTTATATCTGATTCTGTGGTTGAGTCTCTGCACCTTAGTACTAGTATGGTGTCAGATCCCGTTGTTGTCTCAAACCCCCTTTGGGAGTTCGTCTAATCTATTTGTGATTTGTCGGGATTTGAGAATATCTGTGTTGGGCGTTGAGTTTGAGTGTCACTCATCTGTGCTTGGTTTTATGGGCTATGGTCTGATTCTGGGGATGGATTGGCTAGCCATGTATGGTGCCATTCTAGACTGTGAGAGGAGGGTCATGAGGCTTTTGACTTGCCATGAGAGGACTCTTGAGATTTCTTGTGACCCAAAAGGGTCTGTCATTCTTAGTTTCCTAGAATCACTTAATGCATCTACCGATGATTTGCGATCTGTATCGATACCTTGTGAGCATCCGGATGTTTTGAGGAGGTTAGAGGCTTACCTCCGGGGAGCGAGATTGATTTCCGGACATACTTGGTGGACAATGTGAAGTCAGTCGCATTGCCTGTGCGCCACATGGATCCTAAGGAAAGGAGGGAGATCAACCAGGAAGTAGGCGAGCTACTTGAGAAGGGGTTTATTAGGCGAAGCATATCTGAATTGGGTGCTCCAGTATTATTCACAACTAAGGCGGATGGCTCGCTTCGCTTGTGTGTGGATTATAGGGAGTTGAATAAACTCACTAAGAAGAATAGGCACCCACTTCCAAGGATAGATGATCTATTTGACCAACTCGTTAGTGCATCTATTTTTTTTCTCAGTTAGACTTGGCCACGGGCTTTCATCAGTTGAGGGTGACCGAGGACAATATAGAAAAGACCGCTTTCAGAACTCTACATGGTTTCTTCAAGTGGCTCATCATACCTTCTGAGTTGACGAATGCATCTGTGTATTTTGTGGATTTGATGAGTAGGATGTTTCAGGAGTTTCTGAATAAATTCATTGTGGTCTTTGTTAATGACATCTTGATTTTCTCGAAGAATGAAGAAGAGCAAGCCCTACATTTGAGGGAGGTTTTGAAGACTCTCTGAGCGCATCAACTTAAGGCAAAATTCTCCAAATGTCAATTTTGGATAAAGGAAGTGAGATTTCTAGGGCATGTGGTCTCTAAGGATGGGATAGCAGTGGATCTCGCAAAAGTAGTTGCAATTCAAGATTGGAAGATTCCAAAGAATGCAATGAAGGTGAGGAGTTTTCTCTGTTTAGCGGGCTACTATAAGAAGTTCATTAAGGACTTCGCAAAGATATCAGCCCCACTCACCAGATGGACGAAGAAGAATCTGACCTTTTCTTGGGATATTGACCATGAGGATGATTTTTAGCGATTGAAGAGAGCTCTGACAAAAGCCCCAGTTTTAACTTTTCCTGATGGGAACAAGGTGTTCACAGTATACACCGATGCATGTGGTATAGAGCTTGGTGTTGTTTTGATGTAGGAGGGAAGGGTAGTATGTTATGTTGGTAGACAATTCATGAGAAGAACTACCCTACCCATGACTTAGAGTTGTCTGCCATAGTATTCATGCTTAAGACTTGGTGTCATTATCTACTTGGAGAGAAGTTCAAGTTGTATACCGATCATAAATTTATCAAGTATTTGTTCTCGCAGAAGGATCTCAATTTGAGGCAACAAAGATGGATGGAGTTCCTAGCGTCCTACGACTGACTATGAGATTGCTTATACCCCTGGAAAGGGTAATGTAGTGGCATACGCACTGAGTAGGCAGAAGGTGACCTTGAGTCCTCTATTCGTAGAGAGGCGGAGCTTGGAGTGTATATCGACCTTTGATTCTACCGAGTTTACACCTGGGTTATTGGCATCGTTAGAGGTGTGACCTACTCTTTTGGATTAGATAGGAACTTCATAGCGAGAGGACCCACAGATAGCAGACATCTTGGATAGGCTCAATAGAGGGGAGGCTCTAGTCACCTCAATAGATATTCCACGGATGATAGAGTATGGTTGCACGAGATGGAAGGCTTTGTGTTCCCTGAGTTGGGAGTCCGTTGAAGACAGTCCTTGAGGAAGCCCATCATTCTAGGATGACTATCCATCCCGGCGGTGGTAAGATGTATAGGGATATAAAGAGGATTTTCTTTTGGGCTGGGATGAAGAAAGATGTAGTGGAGTTTTTTCTCTCGATGTTTAATTTTCCAACAAGTCAAGGATGAGAAAAAGAAGCCCGGTGGTTTACTTCATCCTTTGGAGGTCCCACAATGGAAGTGGGAGAGCGTCTCTATCGATTTTATTGATGGTTTACCTAGATCAAGGAAAGGTGACACCAGTATAGTTGACAAGCTTACTAAGAGTGCTCATTTCATTCCCGTTAAGAGTAAGAGAACGACAACATGGCTGGCAACAATTTCTCGTTGCGAGATATTCTGTCTACATGGAGTACCTTCCAGTATAGTGAGTGATCGTGACCCCATATTTACCAGTGAGTTTTGGATAAACTTGCAGGAGGCATTAGGTACACAGTTGTATTTGAGCACCGCTTATCACCCTCAGACCGATGGGCAAACGAAAAGGGTGGATAGAGTTCTCGAGGATGTTTTAAGATTATGTATCCTAGACTTCGGAGGGACATGGGAGGAGCAACTTCCTTTGGTAGAGTTCGCCTACAACAATAGTTATCAAGCTAGCATGGCACCCTTCGAGGCATTGTATGGACAACCCTGTAGATCACCGACTTGTTGGTGGGAATCCACAAATAGGCTTCTACTTGGACCTGAGATGATTAGAGAGACTTCAGAGAAGATTGATCTTATTCGTAGCATGAAGACAGCTCAGGACGGGCAGAAGTCCTACGCAGATAAGAGAAGGACTGATATTGAGTTTGAAGTGGGAGACATGGTTTTCATCAAGGTAACACCTTTAATGAATGTGGTTCGTTTTGGATCTGTAGGGAAATTGGCACCAAGGTTTGTAAGGCCATTTCCCATAACATAAAAGAATGGCCAAATGGCTTATAGGGTGAAGTTAGCAGAAAGATTGGTGGGTGTTCATGATGTTTTTCACATTTCTCATTTGCAGACATGTCTGCATGATACCATAGAAGTAGTTGAGCTGAGCTTGCTTGAGGAAGTAGAGGTAGAGCGAGAGGCGACAGTTAGACGAGTTACTACCCATATTCTTGGATTATAGGTTAAGAAGATACACAACCGAGAGGTCAAGTTCATGAAAGTTCAATGGGACGGAGACCCCGAGGATGCAATTAGGGAGACTGAAGACAAGATTCGCGCATCGTACCCTTTTCATTTCAAGGGTATGTTCTTAACTTCTTTTTCCAAAGCTTTTATTTGTACTTGTTTCTATCATTAAGTATATCATATCGATCGAATCTTCGACCTTTAGGTAGGGAACCCATGGATGTAAACATGTATTTGAGACATTTTATGTTTGATGGATGCAAGTGTTTGCAAGTGGTTGCTCATGGATGCATATACACACATTAGGCACTAGATCGGCTCAATCACTCTCATACTGCATATGGATACGTGTGCATACTTTTCTTTTATGGATGGAAATGGGTGTATCTTCACATAAATGTTGCATTTGGATGGATGATTGTGCATGCATATAGCATTTACATGATATACCAACACTATTTGCATACATGTTGGATACATGGCACTGACATACATTGCAATGAGGAGGTTGACTGAATCAGTAGACCGCCTGATTTCTTTCATTAGCATAGGGACATATACACACACCTTTGCATATGTTCATATAAGCATTAGAAATCTTCTAAGGACAATGAATGCCTGTGATTGGTGGACGAGTAGATGGATGATGGATGATGGATGATATGATATACATTCTTCTTAACTTAGAGATTTCGGGGACGAAATCCTTTAAGTAGGGGAGGATGTAACACCCCGTAATTTTGAAGGACATTGTAATGATAAATTAAAGAATACTTAATTAAATATTGAGAGTTAAGGAAAACGGACTGCACCATTGTTTTCATCTCGGAATTATGCTTAAAATAGACTTCGAGTTTGCGTAAAACAGACGTCGTATGAAGAAGTTATTAAGCTTTAATGTTTGTATACATATAAGAAAAATATATATAAATAAACCGGTCTAGAAAATCAAAATCAGAGAGGGAAAGATCGCATGGGAAATCGACCCGTTGGGGTCGACCCATGCCCCATGGGGGTCGACCTACACATGGGGGTCGAACCCACCCAGATCTGGTGCAGATCCATTTTCTGAACCTGGATGCGTTTCTTGACCTGATTCGTTGGATTGAGGCTATAAATAGGACCTCATTTCTATTGTTTTATTCACCCAAAATAATGGAGACAACGAGATGCTGCCCCAGCTCATACTGCATTTGCCTAGTCTTCTGCAACAACGACTTATACGTATTCAAGAATCTCTGCTACAACATCATCACTCTTTTCTTAGTTCTTTAGATCCAGTCCCTATGATTTTATGTTGCTTTTAGATATAAAAGTTTAATAAGTAATCTTGACAAGTTCATAAGTTGGATCTAAACATATGCATGTTAATAACCTAAACCATAATTAAACAGATCTGCCATTACTTGTACACCTAATCTACTGTTCAGTTCTCATATGCCTAATTCTATTATCATAATCCTCTTCTGTTATTATGCCCAATTCTGTCATCCTATGCATATTCTGTTATTATGCCCAATTATATCATCATATGCCTGTTTTGTTATTATGCCTAATTTTGTTCTCTTCTCTCCCTCTTTCCCTTTTTATTTTTGTTGCCTAGGCTACATTCGAGCCTAGGCCTATCGCCGAAATATGCGAATGGACGAAATTGGGAAAGATAAACTGGGGCATAACTTGTGTCGTGAATCATACTAGGGATTTGAGGGCATAACCTATGAGGAACATGAATAATTTTCTAAGAACGAATATGCCTAGAATTACAGTAAATAGAAACTGTAACCGCACTTAGATACGAGGTTAGATTACACTTGTGGTAAAAGTCTGCCCGGAACCGCCCGGAAAATCCAGCATCTACAAGTGGTTAATCTAATGTGAGGGGTCTAGTGCGTAAATGTACACGTAGCGGTACTAAGACACGAGGATAAGGCCAATTTTTGTAGAAGTCTGCCCGGAACCGCTTGACATATCTAACATCCACAATTGGTCGACTTAATGTGAGAGGTATGGTGCTTTAACATGCTTGAACGGGAAATGATAATGACCTGTTAACCTGTATACTTAACCTATTTAAATCTATGGGGGTTACATGAACCTGTCAAATTGTGTAAGGGTTAAGTAAACTTGTTTGAATAAATGAGGGGATAAGTAAATCTGTGGGGGTTATATAAACCCGATAAACGCAACCTGTTTTATATGTTGCTGTTATGTGGGTTTGTTAATCTGTTAGGCATAACCTGTCGAAATCCAAGTAGTAGGGAAGCAAGACTAGGGGGTGGATTGTATCATCTGTTGTGTGGAACCCGTATCAGTCAGTAACCCAACTGGTATCCAAAAGGGGATCCCAAACTAGATAGGGGTCAAGGGCACGCTTACTGAGTTGATTATAAGAGGTTCATATGGGTGGAGGTGTTGACGGCACATTCCAACAGAGTCATGTGCGTGCATGGGTCCGTATTGCTTGGGAAATTAAGGCATTGTGACATCAGTAGATATGGTTGTGCCTATCGGAATAAGGGTTGCCACTTTAGAAAGTGATACATCCTACTGTGGGGCCACCACAAGGTATCTACGGGATATGGAGTCGATCGATTGGGGTAGTAATTAGGGTACATCTAGTTTTGCTTGTTTGGGAGCCCGTTATTATCGTTTGGGGTAACACCCGTTATATTTGTTGGGTTGCCTGTTATTATTGTTGGGGGTAAAACCTGTCACTAGAAGTACACCTAAGTCTACCGTCTGTTTCTGTTAGGGTCATTCAGTTTCCTTTATACTAGTATTGGTGCAGAGAAAAGTATTTGGGAAGAATAACCTATTCTGTTCTGTTTATTCTGCTTATCCTACTTATTTTGTTATACTTGTCTTATGATACTGTTATCTCTCTCTCATCTAGTTTATATGTCTGTCATTATGCTTTTACTTATTTATATGCTAAATCAAGTAATTGGACTCGCCAGACTTTACGTCTGGCCTGTTTTATTTTCTTTTCTCTCTCTTCCTTTTCCCCCTAGGTTCTCAGGGTTGGAATACTCAGGCTTGATTAAGATTCTCTTTTCTGTTTCTGCTTGGAGTTGCTTAGAGGTACCGCTTTGATTACCTATATACTATGATATGGCTCTTTTTGGGGACTATGATTTTATATTACTGTACTCTGATGATTTCAGTACAAGGCAAATATTTTAATTTGATGTAATGGATTTTCTGTATTTTAGACTTATGTTGTAACTGGGTTTTGGACCATGATGTTTTCTGTTTGAAGAATAAAGTTTTTAAATTCAGCTATTATTTTATATCTGTCTTGTGATGTTTTTGTTCCTATTTACCTATAACGCTTCATGGAACTTAATGCATTCTGATAAAGAGTGACATTAACGGACGTGGGGTGTCACAATATGCAATGTCGATAAACAATTCAATTGATTTAGTTAACAATATTTATTTGGTCTTAAAATAGGTTTAATGCCCATGAAATGGGTGCAAGTTTCAATTAAAAAATATGTAAGTGGAGGCTATAAATAGGGCTAAAGGTTTTTTTGATGGTGTCTCTGATTTGGGAAGAAAGGGTAAAAGATATGATCTACCCTTTTCTCCATTCCTTCCATTGTAAAAGGACTTCTAACCCTAATGCATGGAGGTGATTTTGGGTTGCCTCCTCTATCATCTAGATCAAAATTCATATTTATATATACCCCATCAAAACTCAAATAAAAGACTAATTGATAACAATGGGTCTATAGTTCAAGGTAAAGCAATTTGATGAATCGAGAATTTTTCTAAGGGATAAGAACTCATCATTGCAAGGTAGACTTAAAGGCATTAGTTTTAGATAAGTGTTTAGTTTACATATATGATGTTACCTCTGTATGAACTTATATTTTTCATGTATATACTATTATTACCATATTGTTAGTTAGATGAGATTCCTATAGGTATCACCAAATGATTGGTTACATGTATGTGATTATAACATAAAAATATATTATGTTTTTTCCATAAGGGTCTGATACATATAGTGGGATTTTTTAATTATTTATATTTTGTTGACTTTATACATACACACATATGGAGCTTAACTATATAAACGATTTATTTTTATGACTTATATTAAACTATAAAACTATATCGCACTAATTAATTCTTAGTATGTGTGTATATGTATGTATGTATGTATATATATATATCTTTACTAATTATTGGAATAGGTTTGGTGCCACACTTTTTTGGTGTAAACGTAAACTACCGAAAATGCCCTTTATTTGAAATTATAACCTAAATTTCCTCTTTGCTGAATCAAAATTTAAATAAACACACACATTTTAATTGCTCTATTTCCAGAAACAGTCAATTCCTTAAAATTCTCATACTCATTCCTATAATATTAATTGCTCTATTTCCAAAAACAGTCAATTCCTTAAAATTCTCATACTCATTCCTATAATATATTGCTCTATTTCCAGAAACAGTCAACACTTAAAATTCTCATACTCATTCCTATAATATTGATTGCTCTATTTCCAAAAATAGTCAATTTCTTAAAATTCTCATACTCATTCTATAATATTAATTGCTCTATTTCCAGAAACAGTCAATTCCTTAAAATTATCATACTCATTTATATAATATTAATTGCTCTATTTCCAGAAACAGTCAATTCCTTGAAATTCTCATACTCATTCATATAATATTATTTGCTCTATTTCTAGAAACAGTCAATTCCTTAAATTTCTCATACTCATTCCTATAATATTAATTGTTTTATTTCCAAAAACAATCAATTCCTTAAAATTTTCATACTCATTCCTATAGTATCAGAAATCTACTCCTCTATCCTCTATAAATAGGATACAATATTTTTATTTTTCACATTGCATTCGTCTTTCTTCACCCCATAAACCATCCTATCCACAGTTGCAGTCATCTTCATCTCCACATAATCCTTCCTATCCATAATTGCTTTCTTACGCCAGATTCATCTCTTAACATATCTAGCAATTTAGGTATTTTCGTTAACTAATTCACTTATAACTATTCAAGCATTTTATATGGTTTTTAAATTTTAAATTCTTCTCTCATTATTTATTTAGTAGATGGTTTATTTACCCTGCATCGTTTTTCGCTTTGAAAAGTCGCTGAAAAATGTAAATCCGGTATTGTAATTTAGTTGTGGAATTCTAAAAATTGTACTTGATACCTGGCATATAAATTTTATACTAGCATAAGACAAGAAAATAATCACATTGTTAGTTTTAAAACATGGAAGAAGCCAATATCTTGCATGCTTTTAGAACATGGAAGAAGCCAAGTATTGAAGGAAGAAAAAAATGAATACTTTCAAGCCAAACAAAACACGGAAGAACCCAATATCTTGCAAGATTTTAAAACACGGAAGAAGCCAATATCTTGCATGCTTTTAAAACACGGAAGAAGCCAAGTAATGAAGGAAGAAAAAATGAATACTTTCAGGCCAAACAATAAATCATTTCGCTGATATATATTTTTCTCACTTTTTTTAGGACACGGCTCAGTTTCAAAGCTTTGAGAGTATTTTGACTGAAATGATTTGGCTAGACCAATGATTAAAAACTTGACAGGTGATATTTTAACTCGAGAACATATGTTCACAGAGGCAGTAAGGATGCACAACATCATAGTTAAAAAAGATTGATGAATGAGAGAAAGCATCAAACCACCCTCCGTTATGTTAGTATGAATATTCAACACGAAGTTGCAGAAAGTACTTATTATGCATTTAGATGTTATATCTGGATCATGGAGAATGGTTTTACCAAATACAGTAACATCTGGTGCAATTATAGTTTAGTCATATATTGAAGCATTCCATGTTTTTTAGTGTTCAGCATGTAGTCATTTTGTATACAAATTTGATTGACAAATTCTTTATATTAAAATACTTTCGAATTTGTTTATGTTGTTAACTCTTTCTGCGTTTTATTGTTTTACATAATATTTGTAAAATACACAATGTTTGAGTAAAAAATTCCACATGCAAAGAGTGCGTCATTATCACGCGTGAAGCTCATGCCATGACCACGTGCGAAGCGCGTGCCACGATCATGCTCGAAGCGCTTGTCGTTACGCTCATATATATATGTATATAATAAGAGTACCCTTAGATGAAGATTTTGAATGTATTAATGTACGTTCTTGCCTTTTAAAGCTAATAACTGCACTAAATAATTTTAATGTACATTCCAAATGTTCAGCCCAACACTTTGGTACTCAATGAGAAATAATTAACATCCATTAAAATTGATTCTTTTAAAATTCTTTCTCTTGTCTGATCTCTATCTTTTGAGTATGTTATAGTCAACATATGTTCTCTTCAGGTAATGTTCCAAGCTTTTAAATTTTTAACCATTCCAAAGGAAATGAACCTCTACTGTTGTCATTATAAAAATAATAGCAAAGACATACGTTCTCTCAGAATATTTGACACAAAAATTGAAAGCAAGCGGGAGTCACCATAAATTCAGTTTTGATTGATAAATAATCAATGAGATATAAACCGAGACAAGTCTAAAAATGGCTTACATAGACTGAATAGGGTTTCAAATAATTGTTTTCTCTAATCATTGTTGAATTCACATTCTAATAAGCTTATAAACATGTGAGGCCCATTTTCTATAATTTCAAATAATAAGCATTAAACAAATGAAAACTAATTGGAATGAACTTTGATAATTGTTGTCTAATAGAAAATTTGTTGCCTCTTCCACACCATTTTATTTTGACACTATTGCATGTAATTTGATGCAGGCAAGAAAAGGTACAAATAAACAACACATATAATTCAATTTACTTTGAGCTAATTAAATTAAATAACAACAGTGTTTCAAATAATCATAGGCACATCCATCAAATTTCATTCCTAAATATTTTTCATATTCATAGATTGGAAGCTCACCCACTTACATTATTTAATTTATTTAAACTGTATATTCATTAAGATAACTACATTGGTACGATTTATTACTCTAATACAAACACATGTTATATGATTAGTTGTAGGTTATATGTATCTGCAATATCATTAGCAGGTTTTTTCAATAATCTTCTCCAAGGATTGAGCAAAAAATTAGAATAATGATGATTATAGTTATATCGTGATACTCTATTAAATTATTAAATCTAGCGGTAACACAGAATATGCACTAGGATAAGGTAGAAATTAAAGCTATGTTGATTTATTTGAATATGCCAACTTAGCATACACAAAAATGCTTGCTAGAGAGTATAAGTCAATGGACTATTTCAACTTGCAACTTGATAGGTGTACTTATGCAATATGTTTTCTTAGCAGCCTTAATTTTCATTTACAACGACTGATAATAAGGATTGAAGGGGCAAAATTTAGTTGCTTGTGCTTAGCTCAGTTGCACAAACTCAAATATCAAAAACCCCATAGATGCATTCAAAATTGATGTAACATGCGAATGGATAAAATATTACAAATCATGAAGTGACATATTAAGTAGAAGTTGAATTTATTTCGTAGTCGTTAATTGTTTTTTTTTTTTTGGCATATTTTTGAATTTAAATTAGTAATTTTTTTATTTGCAATTATTAAAAGGGTATTACATAATTAAAATAATAATTAACAAAGAATAAATCAATTAAATTAAAAATCATAACTTAAATACTTTTCTCAAATATCCTGTACTTAGCGCCAAACGCAATCCTCATTAAACCTCCCCACTCAAATATCTTACTCGAGTTACGCGTGGATTAATTTGCGTTATCAGTAACCACAAGAAATTACTGGTGTTATAAAATATTTATATAGTTTGTACATGATATTTGCACTAAAAAGAAGTTGATTGGGGTTTTTCCATTGAACGCATCCAATGGATGTTCCATATGCACTAGTTAATGTAGTAAAATTATAATTGAATTTGGAGTTTTCGTGTAATCGAAGTGGAATGAATGTAAAATTGAAATCTATTTATTTCCAAACTATATAAAATATTCTAAATCTAATTTACATTTAATAACTATTTTTTTTTGAAACTAGTTAAATAGTTTCATTAGGCAAACAACCCAAGAAGATTACATGAACAACCCAATTTAGGCCCATATATCAAACAAGGCAATACATAAATGCCGAACCCAGTTATACATTATTTCCATCAGTTCAAACTAGAACCTTCCCCGAATAAAATTTCTTCCCTTATTTTTCGGCTTCAAAGTCATGGTGGATCAAGCGTTCTACTGGTTTCTGGAATTTGAGCCAACACATCCAACAGATCCTTATCTGACACTTCAACGTCTGATGGTTCCCAGTTATCAGTGAGTCTTCTCTCCTTAATTCTTCTTTTATTTAAATTGATTTCAATGAGAGCGAATCGACTAACTACCTTTGTCGTGCTTTTCTTTGCTTTGAAAATGTGTGTGTTCCATTCTCTCTAAATTGTTGCAACAACATTTGCCAAGGTAATTTTATCCAATTTGGCTACCAATTGTTCGTGATTTGGGTTCCTGGCCAGGTATGTTGTAATTTCACGTAATTCATAGTTTTGATTCCTTAGATCAATCGCAACGTTACAGTTTTTAGCAATAGTCTTAGAAAATTCGCATGCAAAGAATAAATGTTCATGGGTTTCTTCAAATGTACCATAAAACACATAATCTCTCTTTGGTGATTCCCCATTTGAATAATCTGTCGCGTGTTGGAAGGCATTGCATGATTGCTTGTATGTAGTGAGTGAATGTTTAGGACAGATTGCTTTATCCCAAATAATTTTACTCCAGATTTTGTTTTCATGTTTTACACAAATTGCATTCCATGCAGTCTTGATAGAAAATTACTAGTAGAGTTATTCCAAGCCCATATATCATTTTCTCTGCCCGTGTAAATAGGCATAGCTTCGATTTTCTTAGTGATATCCCTATTACATGGAAAAAATTCACACTTCCACATTTGGTTATCAATTATTGAGTCTGCTTTAGTATCAGGGGAACCAAACGCAAAATAAGTTTCCCATCCCACTATATCAATCATGGATTTACCTAAAATTCGTGGATCTTTCCACATACTCGTATCTTTGTCATTCGCAAATTCACGAGTACAATTCGCAGCAAGTTTGTCTCTTAGTCCTAGAATAGCTTTCCAGTTTGGTGAAGCATTGTTATCCATTGCCATATGCCAAAATTTAACATAACGTTGTCTCATCCACCTAGCCCAGAGGCCCTTGCTTGTTATGATTTTCCAACCTTGTTTGAGAGTAAAGATGTCTCTCATTTCTTTGAGATTTCTTAGGCCAACACCACCTTCCACCTTCAGTCTATAAAGGTCAGCAAATTTAATTTTGTGATATCCACCCCTCATATGAAGTCAGCGCATACACGTTCAATCTTTTCAATGGATGCAACAGGAATTTGAAAAGTTTGTAGCCAAAATTCACCTTCGCTTGAATAACTGTATGTACCAGTTCAGTTTGACCTTCCAACAATAACGTCTTTGAGCTCCATCCTTGCAGCTTGTCTTTTATTTTTCTTATCAATTTAACACATTCTCTATCAGTAATTTTATTCGTAGAAAGTGGTACTCCCAAGTATTTAACTGGGAGAGTTCCATCGGTCACTCCAAGAATTTCTAGAATCTCATTTCTATGTTCACAAAATCTGCTAAAGTAGCATTTAGTTTTATTCTCACTCACTATCAAGCCAACATACTTCTCCAATAGTTGAAAATTGCTTTTGATAGTTCTAGTTGCAGTTTCATTCAGTTTAATGCATATTATCAGGTCATCAACATATAGAAGGTGGCTTATCTTAGGTTGGAAATTGTACACTATATGAATGAGTCTATTATGCACCACCGACGAATCCATCTGGAGAGAAAAATATTCCATAGAAACAGCAAACAAGTAAGAAGATAATGGATTTCCTTGTTTTATCCCCTATTTGATTCAAGGAATCCCTTAGGGATACCATTGATCAATATAGAGAAGGTAAGGGTAGATGCACTCATTAATAAACTTGATAAACTTATTAGGAAATCCCATGCAATATAACATACGAATAATAAAATGACGATTTATTTTATCATATGCTTTGTGAAGATCAACTTTCAAACATAATTTATCAGCACCAGGTTTACTGAAATTTCTAAAAAGTTCATAAGCCAACAACGAGTTCTCTGAAAAACTTCGCCCTTTTATGAATGCACTCTAACACTCAGAGATGATGTAAGGTAATATGTGTTTCATTCTATTGAGTATTACCTTACTGAGAATTTTGTATAGAACATTGTAGCAAGCTATAGGTCTGAATTCTTCTGGTCTGGTGGGATTTTCAACTTCTGGAATAAGACAAATGAAAGTATGAGTCATTTCTTTGATAATTTTACCAAATGTAAATGATTCGTGAATGGCTTGTGGTACATGATCTTTCTGGTGTTGCCAGTGTTTTTTGAAGAACCAAGTCCTCATCCCGTCTAGTCGTGGACTGGAATCCACACTGATGGATTTGATGGCCACCCACACTTCGTCATGAGTGACATGGCTAGACAACATCCTTTTTCCTCTGGCTTCACAATACGCCTACATTGAATAATAGGTAAGTTAGTTTCACATTCACCATTATATAGAGAATTAAAATAATCAATAGTGTCTCTCTCAATTTTTTCATAATTATTACAATAGTTCCCATGATCATCAATCAAATGAAAACTACTGTTTATATGCTTTCGAATGGACACACACACACATACTATAGTGCTAAAAATAAATAAAAAATATATATGTAATATACTATAATATTATATATAAAGTATATGGTTTATATAAATATTCATACATATATCTAACGACATAATTATTTATATACATATATATAATTATATATATATATATAATATTTTCTTATAATATATACTATATATATTACTTGAATATTTATATACATGTATGATAACCATAAGCATATACACATATTTGGACAACATACTGTATATATATATATATATATATATATATATATATATAAGATGAGCTGAAGTATCTGCTATAATTTAAATCCCAACATCTATATGCAGACATGTTATACGTTGCACAATATATCTTGTTACATATGAATACACATATACATATGTATATGAATAAATGTATGCATATAAATAAAGTAAAAATATATCAGAGAAATTTTAACTAATAATTTATAAATTTAAATGAAATAGATGATTTTGTTTAAATTAAATTTTAAAGGTGTTATAAATAAATCACACTTCACTGGCCTAATAAAGATCAAATAAGGTTAAAAAATGAAATCTACACATATCTTCAACTGCGGGTTGTTCCAATTCTAACATAAATTAAATACGTTTATGATGTACGCAAAGCTTGAAAATGTAAATAATGAGTGGACTGATAGAAAAATTGGATTTGCTACTCAAACTTATCTTTTATACTTAGTTGGTCACACTTTGTTTGTGGATAAGAGTAAATCTCATGCGCATTTTATCCTTTTAGAACCACTTAAAATTTTTGAATCAACTGAATACAATATCCCTTGGGATCCATGACAGTTCCTTTTCTGTATAGACAGCTTGTGTTATCCAGTCATGTTGATATGGAAAGGATTATTGGGATTTTTTAAGTTTATTGGGGTCTCGGATATTTGTGCACTTTTCATGGTTTTATCCTTCAACCAAACTTCGTATTTTTCTTGATAAAATTTAGTTTGATCAGGGATTATCTTTTATTCAGTTTGGGATATACTTACCATATTTTATTCTACTACATATATGTTAATAACTTTTATATCATCTATATTGTTTAATTTTTTTTGAGAAAATATATATAGAAAAAAGGGAGAATATAGCCATTCTCTAATGGGTCACAAAACATCTTTGTAGAATAGGTCTACAAATACCGTGGAACACATATAGGTACAGAAATGCAAAAAAAGGACAACAAAACAAAAATAAAACGCCATACAGAAAACTCCACAAAAAACTCCAAGACTCTAAAAAAGACGAGCAGAGCTGATCTAAACAAACATAGGACAAACCACTCTCAAATCCCAAGTGAAAAAATCTTGCCTTGAATGAGAAGGCCAGCAGCTCGAAGCCAAGAAAGCATGCTAGATAAAGGCTACAGTTCCATCCTCAATCCAACCCAACTCTCTGGATCCAAGTGCGCAGCAGCTCCGGCTAGCCTCGCAGACAGAGATCCTGATGAGAGAAGCACCCAAACCTGTAATCCAGGACCTGGATGACTAACCCACGACATGAGAATAAATGGTGGAGGTGGAAAGGAGACAACCGAGAAAAGCACGACAACCATAAACCAAACCCAATACATACACAAAACTCACACAATCCAAGGATGATTCACCCAATCCCGACAAGGGGAGGAAGTGACCCTGACAAAATATCGAAAAACTTGGCCAAGCCCCTTGAATGGGAGCCAACAGATCCCCTGAGTGGTCTGCCATGAAAGGCTAGGAAAACATCATTCCTAATCTTTCGGATAATGGAAGGAGGATCCATTGGTGCCTCCTCAAAAATTTCCTTATTCAGAGAGCACCACAGATGCCAGGAAATAAGGCAAGGAACAAGACGAAAGAGGATAGAGCAAAAGGGATTTTCCTAAGATGTCGAACCACCAAAATCTTATCAAATCTATAAGGGAAGAAACATTACTATAGAGACCTACCAAATTACCGTAGAAATTCCAGGCAGCAATGGCTCAAGCACCCCGATAAAATAAATGAGTGCTAGATTCCACATCTCCTGCTCTATAACACCTGCACTTGGACACAAGAGGGATGCCAATCCTCATAAGGTTGTCGTCTAGTGGTAACTCATTATGAAGAGTTTTACATATAAACAGGGTAACTTTGGGAGGCATACAAGCTTCCCAAATAAAGGAGAAAAGATGGTCCCTAGGAGTTGGAGACCTGGCGGACTCCCAAGCCACCCGAATAGAGAATGGGCATCCATCCCACCTGATTCCACCCCCATGAGAGTCGGAGAAAGCCTTAATGGATTGCATACGCTTCAACGTCTCACTAGCGTAGGACGAGGTACCGCTGTAATCCATGATTAAGAACCTGTGGTACTTGGCATGGAGAAACAACGCCCGCAGGAGTGTTTTCCTCTAAACCGCTCCCACAACTTACAAGCAAAGGCAGTATATATATCCTTTAGATTTTGAAGCGCCAAAACTCCTTCAAATCTGGGACAATAGATGATGTCACAGGATATCCAATGATGATGGTTAGCATTTTCGTTTTTTTTTCCAAAAGAAAAACGCATCTAAGGATCGGTAAGAACGGAAAATAGAGGAGGTAAGGGTCGTATTAGCAAAGACATGCGTTCCTAAAGAACCAAGAAACGATTTTATAAGAACCGGTCTACCTGCCTTGGAAAGAAGATTCGCGTTCCAATGAATAATCTTACCCCTTACATGGTCAGTAAGGGGGTTGAATATAGCGTAAAGTTTCCTTCCTCTATAAAGAACCACTTAAAGGTAAGGCAAGGGAAGAGACGAGGCCTTGAAACTGGAGAAGGTAACGATCAAAGAAGACCTATCCGTAGTTAAGTCTTTCCCCGGGATAAAGCACCTATTATCAGAATTTACGAGTTGGATAGAACACCTCTTGTATTGATGGATTAATGCAGTGAGATGACGAAAGGACGAACGATGACTATTTGTGAAGAAGATAATGTCATCAGCAAACGATAAGGAGGAGATGAGCGGGAACCCCCAGAAGTGCCAAAGCGGTGAATCTGACCCGTAATCATAAGAAAGTGCGGTCCATGAACGAAAGCCTGAGCGGTGATGACAAATAAATTCAAAGAGATGGGGTCTCCCTACCGAAGACCCCTGTCGGACTTGAAATACCCATTGGTAGACCCGTTGATGAGAACGGGGAACCAATAGTTTGCATCACCAAATAAGATCAATAAGAGGCTCGGGAAACACAAAAGCCCTCAGAACTCTAATGACGAAAAACAAAGACATATGATCATATGCCTTGGCCATGTCAAGCTTGATAACCAAATTACAGCCCATGACCTTATGATCAATATGAGAAATCAGCTCTTGAGCTAAAAGGACGTTATCCATAATCAAGCATTTTTTACAAACCCAACTTGAGAAGAGGAGATAACGCAATCGAGAAATGGTGATAGTCTAAAAGATAGCACTTTAGAGATAACTTGTTAAAGAAGTTGCACAGGGTGATTGGGAGAAAATGCACACACTAGCGTGGAGTTTCATTCTTTGGGATGAGAAGTAGGTTGGTGGAAGTCCAACCATGAGGAAGAGTACCTCCGGAGAAAAAGAGCTGGATGACAAGACAAAAGTCTGCCTGAATGATCGGCCAGACACTTCTTTAAAAAAAACATTGAAACTGTTAGGCCTGCTCTACTATCCTTACTCAGTGCCAAAACGCAAGCCCAAATTTCCTCAGAAGTAGGAGATAAGGAAAGAGCACCGCTTTCCTCTGGGAGGACAATCTTGGGGATAAAAGCTAACAAGGACGGATCAGAGTAGGACTCAGAGGGAGATACAAATAAGGATTCGAAGTGAGAGAGGATAGTCTCTTTGACTTCCTCAGGAGAGGAAGCTAGGGAAAGGTCTAGGCAAAGAAACTGATGATTTGATATAAGGCTATTCTTCTTTTGAATGGAAGAATTTGGAGTTCAAATCTCCGTCAACTATCAACTTGATCCTACCCTTGTGGCAAAGGAAAGCGTACTCGATACAAAGTTCCAACGAAAATGCGAGTAGGGCAAGCGCCCATGCCTCCTTGTTATCGGAGGACGGGTTCTCATCAAAAGAGTCTTCCGCAAGAATAAGCAATTCCTCAACTGCCTGACACAGTCAAAGATATTCTTGAAAGTCTACACGTTCCAAACCTTAAGACAAGATTTGAGCCGTTTCGGTTTTCGAGAGAAGACATCAGAATGGTCGCTAGAAGAGGGAGTGTTCCTGGAATCTTCCACCGTACTATGAAAAATGTGGTGGGACCTTCACATACTTGAAATCAGGAGGAGGAGGGCCCATAAAGGGCAAGGGGGAACACCATAGAATCATCAAGGCATGATTCGAGAAGCTCAGATGGAGGTGGGAGATAGAGAAGGAGAAGGGAAGATTAAACCAAACTTCCGATCCGAACACTCTTTCCACACGAGAGAGAATACGGTTAGGTTCTTCTTGGTTATTACACCAAGTAAAAGCGGAACCGATGAAATAGAACTCAGACAATCCAGAGCTGATGATAAACGAGTTGAAATCTCCTACCATAGCCCGGTTAATAAAGGAATCACTCTGCTTCTCGGCTTGGCAGGCGTCGACATTAAAGTCTCTCCAATACCCGATTCAGCGAAGCACAAAGCCAAAAGAGATAATACCCGACCACAGAACCAATCTCTCAATCGATCGTAGTTTGTGTAAAACACCGAGACCAGGAAGAAAGAAGAAAGAAAGGCCATATAATAGGCCACTGATAAAAGCTGATCCGCATCGAAAATAGGATGGACAAAAGATAGAACCAATCTTGTTGGATACGTTGGCTAAAGCACCCCTTAAGCCTAGAGAAAAGATAGATTTAGAGAGCACTTCTAAACCCATAAAGGGCTCCAGAAGCGCGACCAAACAAACCGAGTGCTTCGTGACAATACACCTAAGCCTTATCAATTAAGCCTCGTTGCATATACCACCAATATTCCATAACAAAATATCGCCATCCAAAATCTTTGAAAAAAGCACAAGGACCAAACGACTGAACACAAAAAAAGCCACACAACTAGACAAGATACAATGTAAAATGAGTAGACCTGACGATCTACTCGGACACCGCTATAGAGCGTGTGCGAACGGAGCAGGGAGTGAGAGGCACCATCCTCAGTCACCCATGAAAAGAATGAGGTGGATGCGAACCAGGTTTTTCTGAAGCCACTCGGGTCTCGGGATCCACCAAAGCCACCCTAGAGGCCAAACATAGAGAAGATGAAACAGAAGACCTAGCTCTGGACGGGTAAAAATTCTTAGTAAGACGAGAAAGGCGATACTTGATGATCGCAATATCAATCTTGCTAAGAAGAGGAGGAGTGATAGAGATAGGAGCCGCAGGAGTGACACAAGCAAGGGAAGGGGAAGGACACAATGGGAAAGAATCAAAGGGATAAGGGGAGCATGTAGAGTCGCGCCAAGGACGCGACACCAATCCATGTGTGGAAATAACTGTTTACACCAAAAATGGTCTAAACACCCAAGGTACTAAAACTGTACTTCACCAATTTGGTAAGAAATAAATGGAACCGTGTTTAATCAGCAATTAAAAACAAAAAAATGCGAGAAAGGTAAAGTAGAGACGAGATTTAGAGTGGTTCAACCGTTAATTAGGCCTACGTCCACTGTGATGGTGTTCTCCAATCTTATAATAGGGATTACAAAATACATCAATTCTCTCTTTTCATACATCTCTATATTCACTCAATATACCCTCGTTTATATATTTCAAATCTTGGAATTACACAAGAGAATGGTAGAATCTGAGGAGAAGAAGGATAATGAATGATTGAGAGGAAGGGTGCCTTCGTTTTCCTTGATCACAAGATTGTACTTGATGCCATGGCCGAACCAGTCATTGAGGATAGAATTTAGCAGCACTTCGTGGTTTCAAAGATTGGATCCCCTTTATGTTGGTAGCCACGGTGTATTTATAGGTGAGCTTCCTCCGGGAAATGATCTGTAATCCGTTTATGCAGGCTACGGATCACTCATTCTATTAATTACAATCATGCCTTCGGCTAGCTGTAGCCAGCTGTCCGTGGCATTATTCAGTTATCATGCGCGAGCGACTCAATGGGGCGAGCGTCTTAAGTAGTTAAGCGGGTCCATAGGAGCGGGCGTCCCTGTAGGAATGAATGCTTTGGGAAATTTTATGTGGGACTGGAATCGATTCTCCTTTGTTCCTTGCACGACCGACCATCTTGGTTCAAGGGCGCTTGTCCTTTTGTTGCCTTTATATGGCGCTGTTTGTCTTACGGCTATGCTATGAGGTCGCTTCCGCCTATATTGAATGGGTGACTTGCTTTGTTTCGGTGTTTGAGTGGCTTTGTCCCAATATGAACGACCGACCATGGCTTTCGCACCTGAATCATGATTTGCGTCTAACTTTGGTTGGAGACGTGGTCACATAAGATGTTGCAAGCGCTTGTATTGTAGTTCCATCCCAAGTTCGGTCTTTTGATGGGAAAACAGTGAGCGACATTACAGGATATACGAGCTCTATCTTTTCTGGCCGCACTTCCCATAACATATCTTGCCATTATCTTCGATCGTACTGGTTGACTTGACTTGTCTTAGGTTTGATATTTGGCTGTTTAAGTGCCTCAGATAGCATTGCGCACGACCGACCCTGATGATGTCCGTCTCGTATCCTTTACTCAATGTGCGTATGGATTTTTTTAGGGATTAACACTTTCCCCTCGAAGTCCGTGATTTTTTTTAGTAAGGAATTACTGGCTTTAACATATTTGATCGCACATTGTTTGGTAGATTTATCCTGACTTGTCGAGGGGTCGTTCGTGCAAAAGATTAAGATTGCTTCATCGCGGCGAATTGATGTCTTCACCTCTGAGTGAATCGTTTGTACTATTTTGTCCTTATTGCAAACAGCTAAATCATGGGGAAGTGAACACGACAAGTGGACTTTTGATGGGACACCCATTTCAGTACTCGAGTATTAGGCTGACGTGGCGAGGAGTGCTTTTGATGTGTGTCCTTTAATCTTCTCCTTTATTTTCTTATTTCTCATTCAATTTTTCTCTCGTGTTTCTTCAATAGGTTCCTCAAATCGGGAAGAAAAAACTCCATATCTCTCTCTACTGCTACTCAGGTTTGTTGATTCTTTCTCATGTTCATTATTCCTTCGAACCTTATGGTTATTCCCTGATCCGTTTGCAGGATGATTCCATCTCCAAAACGGCGTCGATAGGAAACCTTCTTCGATTTGGACGTCCCAAAGGATGAGATTCAGTCAACTGGTCAACCGTCTGTAAACTCTCCCTCCAGCCCCTCTTATGCAGAGCTTCAAACTATTATTAACAGGCGGCGCCATGCCCCTGGGCCTTGCAACCCTAGGCTAGCTAAGCGGTTTCAGGGGTCGAGTTTACAGGGAGTACCTTCAAATGTGGATATATCTCCGTCTGGTTCTCAGACTTTCTCTTACGACATGACTGTGGCAAAAGGTCAGACGTTGGCCTGCCTCGAGACTGCTATGCGTCAATTTGGGAAACAGATGGATTTGCTGAAAAATCATTCTGCGAATCGGATGAACGGCTGGCATACATTGGCCTGCGACCTCCAAAGACTTCACAAGGAAAATCTTGAGTGCATCTCTGTTCTGGAAAATGATAGGGCGAAGTTAATCCAGGCTCTTAGGTCCAATGATAGCGTGGTTGCTTCTTTCACCCCTGGGGATGTTGAGTCGGTGGTTTCTGCACATGCTGATGGACCTCCATCTTGTTCTGCTCCAACTAAGAGGAAAGTAGGTAGGCCAAGGAAGGTTAGAGATCTGTAATCTCCTTCTCCTTGGTTTTTTTGCTTTTTGAACTTTCAAACCGGTTGTGTAAGCGGGTGCCAGTCCTCGCTTATGACATTATGCTGGCTATGACTTGTGTTTGATCTGTGACACTTCTGCAATCCTGATGAATGGTTGTTTGGCTTGTTTTACAATGCGCTTCGTGTCTTTTTCATGCCATGTCTCTTTGACCTGCTTACACATTTTTTTTTTAAATTTTCGCGGCGATCGTGCGTTAATATCGTATTACAGGGCGTTCATTCGCACGTTAATATCGTATTACGGGGCGTTCGCACATTAATATCGTATTACGGTTAGTCTTACAACGTTCTTATTAGGCTGGGATCATCCAGTTTTTTGTATTTGGCTTGACTTGGTAAGCTTTTCGTTGTTTTATATTTGGCAATCTAGCCATTTAGATTTTTTTATTAAATATCCTGTTTATTTATTTGGGGTATTTTCGTGATGCATTTTTATGCGTGCCCCCATGAGAGGACCTTGGTTCCAATGTAGTAATCCAATCTTGGCATTGTTTGACTTGGTTAACAACAAAGGACAAGAATGGATACCCCCTTTCGGCTAGGATTTCTGCTTTTGTAATCCAATTTTGGCTTTGTTTTACTTGGTTAACAACAAAGAACAAGAATGGATCCCCCCTTTCGGCTAGGATTTTTGCTTTGCGCTGGTCCTTCCAGCATGTTTAATCATTCCCCATTTTTATGGTTCATCCCGAGAAGCGGACACTAATTCATCTCATCGAGCCTTGACTCAAAAGGGATAAAATTCGTGTCCTTCACCTAACAAGGTGCCCCTCGTTTTTTATGGATTGGCAATTTTCCGTTTCGGGACATGTCAGTTTTTCCGACTTTGTGCCTTGCCCTAGGAAACAGACACTGATTCGCCTCATTGAGTTTTTTCAAGTTGGAGAACCCGTGTCCAGCACCTAAGAAGGTGTTTCTTTGGTAAGCTCAACAGTTTTATTTGTAGGACTTTAACCGTGGGACTTTTTGAGTTGCTTTTACTCCAGCATTGATTCTTTTAATCTGGTACCAAGCTTTTGGTTGGTCCTGTATCGAGAGATCCAGTGTTTCCTGATGAAAGTCGGAACTTCTCGAGTTGGTGCCCCCTGGTCGCTCGTTTTCCTATACAAGGAAGTCAACTTTTAGTAGGAGCCTGTGAATAAGTGACCTGCACATGTAATTAGAACTCCATATTCAGTCACTTTATGTACATCATTCAAAATGCGAAAATTTCATAAATATTTGCAGCATTTTCTATGTATTTGAATAACATGCTATAAGAAATAACGAAGAATATGCTCGCTGTTCCATGCTCGTGGAATCTGGTTTCCATCTGTGGTGGCCAATTTGAAAGTACCATCCTGGAGCTTCTGACTTATAACAAAAGGTCCTTCCCAATTGGGTCCGATGACTCCAGTACCGGTCATTGTCTTTTTCAGAACAAGGTCTCCAATTTATAAAGTTCTATGTTTAACTTTTGAATTGAAGTACCTGGCCACCCTTCTGTGGTATGCGACTACTCTGAGTTCAGCTTCTCTTCTTCTTTCCTCAAGTTGGTCTAGGGCTTCGAGCTGTAGCTTCTCGTTTTCTTTGAGGTCAAAGTGTATCCTTCTATGGGTAGGGACTTCCAACTCCACTGGTATCATAGCTTCAGAGCCATAAGATAAAGAAAAGGGAGTATGTCTTGTTGCTGTTTTGTATGTGGTGCGATATGCCCATAATGCCAGCGGGAGTTCATCTACCCATCCACCTTTAGCCTTCTCTAGTCGTTTCTTAATGGTAGTCTTGATGATTTTATTTACTGCTTCCACCTGCCCATTCGCTTGTGGATGAGCGACTGCTGAAAAGCTTTTTTGGATTTTGTATTTGGCTCAAAAGCTTTGGAACTCTTCACTTTCAAATTGGGTCCCATTGTTTGTGATTATCTTTTATGGTATCCCGAACCTGCATACGATATTTTTCAAGAAAAGTTAATAACTTTTTTTGAAGTTATAGTGGCCAATGGTTCAGCTTCAGCCTATTTTGTAAAGTAATCAATGGCAACAATTGCGTATTTAAAACCGGATTTTGCAGTGGGAAGGGCTCCTATGAGGTCGATGCCCCATATAGTAAATGGCCATGGACTGACCATGTGGGTTATGGGTGTGGATGGCATCCTTGGGATCTTGGCAAATCTTTGGCACCTGTCACATTTTTTAGTTTAGGCCGTGGAATCTTTATTGATATATGGCTAGAAGTAACCATATCACAGGATTTTCTTGGCCAAAGTTTGTCTACCGGTATGTCCTCCGCATTCCCATTCGTGATTGCCTTAGACTCCTTCTCTGTAACACAACGAAGTAATGGAATAGAAAATCCCTGTCTATACAGTCGTCCATCCTGAATAAGGTAAAAGGGAGCTTTTCACAAAATCCTTCTTCGGAATTTGGCTTCAGCCGGGAGTGCTCCAGTTGCGAGGTATTTTTTAATTGGTGACATCCATGAATTTGACTCATCAGTTGTTTCCATGATCCACAGTCTGCTTCGTGCTCGGGCTGGAAAGGACTTCCACTGGAACTGACCCCATTAGCTTTGCATCTCCTATGCTTGTGTATTTGGATAATGAATCAGCTTTAGTATTTTCCTCTCTAGGAATATGAGATATGGTGTAATGCTCGAAAGCTTCCAATAATTCCAAGGCTTTGGTAGGATAATCTGGCAGGTTACCCATTTTGGCTTGGAATTCTCCCAAAATCTGGCATACTACAAGCTGAGAGTCCTTGAAGATCTGTATAGTTTTTATTTGTAACTCTTTTGCTAGCTTTATTCCCGTGATAAGGGCTTCATACTCAGCTTCGTTGTTGGTTGACGGGAATTCTAGCCTTAGTGCATAGCATAAGGATCTTCCCTTAGGGTTTTCGAGAACTACCCCTGCCCCAGAACAACGATCGTTCGACGCCCCATCTACAAATAATTTCCACTGGATATTAGTTTCAATATCATCTTCCTCCTTTACCTCCCCTCAGTCGGTAAATTCTGCAATAAAGTCAGCAAGCGTTTGTCCGTTGATTGCTTTTCGGGGATGATACGTAATGTCATATTTACTGAGCTCTATATTCCATTTTAATAATCTTCTGGAGGTTTTTAGTCGGGACAGAACTTGCCTCAGAGGTTGGTCTGTGAGCACCTTGATGGGATGAGCTTGAAAGTAGGGATGAAGCTACTTTGATGCGATGAGCAAACAATAAGCAAGTTTTTCAAGTTTTGGATAATTGAGCTCTGTTCTGGATAACCTCTTACTGATGTAATAGACTGATTTTTGTACCTTCAAATCTTCTCTGATTCGTCCTGCGCTTAGAGCATGGGCAGAGACCGCCAGGTATAGAAACAAGTCTTCCCCGTCACTAGGCTTTGATAGCATAGGTGATGTTGCCAGATGTTGGATCAGTTCTTCGAAGGCTTTCTAACACTCAGGGGTCCACTATATCTCTTTCTTTCCTTTTCTGAGGGCATCGAAGAATGGAAGACACCTGTCCGTTACACTGGATATGAAACGATTTAAGGCTGCAATCTTCCCATTTAAACACTGAAGTTCCTTCTGGTTTCCTGGGGCACGCATTTCTCTTAAAGCTGATATTTTGGCTGGATTAGCTTCTATACCCCTAGTGTTGACCATGTACCCAAGGAACTTGCCCGAGCAGACTCCAAAAGAACATTTCAAGGGATTCAACTTCATGCCATATAGGCGTAAGATATCAAACATTCGGCCAAGTCTTCCAAATGGTTTATTGCTTTCTTTGACTTGACCAACATGTCATCAACATAGACTTCCATTGTCCTACCGGTTTTCTTTTTGAACATAGCATTTACTAGTTGCTGATAAGTTGCTCCTGCCTTTTTTAGACTAAATGGCATCATCTTATTGCAATATAGACCGAGATCAGTAATGAAGCTGGTGTTTTCCTGGTTTGGACCATACATCATAATTTGATTGTAGCCGGAATATGCGTCCATGAAAGATAGCAATTCATGATCGGCCGTAGAATCCACCTGTTGGTCGATTCTGGGTAAAGGGAAACTATCTTTCGGACAAGCTTTATTTAGGTCTGAATAATCTACACAGACCCGCCATTTACCATTTGATTTCTTCATGAGCACCGGGTTGGATACCCATTTCGGATATGTAGATTCTCTAATAAATCCATTCTCCATTAATCTGTCTATTTCTTCTTTTAAGGCGCGCGACCTCTCCGGCCCCTGGGTTCTCCTTTTTTGTTTGACAGTCGGAATGTGTGGGTCAATGTTTAGCTTATGGACCGCAATGTCTGGAGATATGCCGCACATGTCGAAATGGTTCCATGCGAACATATCTAAGTTGGCTCTTAGAAAGGCAATCAATTGGTTTTTTAATTCAGGGCTTAACCGAGATCCTATATTCAACACACGGTTCGGGTCCTTCGGATTTACAACTACAGGAATTGTGTCTTCGGCTGATGTTGCCCTCTCGTCCTCTGCACTGGCTTCCCTAGGATCGATCTCTTTTTGCATTCCGCTATGCTCGCTAGTGCACAGACCCTTCTTTAGTTGCTATAAAAGGGGGTTTTGGATGCTGGGAAAATCCTCCGCATCCTTTCCCGATTCTTTTTTCTTAGACTCTCTTAGTTCTGTCACATAGCAGCCACTTGCAGCGATTTGGTCGCCCTTAATTACACCAATTCCGCTTTCAGTTGGAAACTTCATGGTCAAGCACCATGAAGCTAATGCAACCTTAAAACCCGAAAGAGTCGGCCTCCCAAGGAATGCATTGTAAGATGAAAACTCATCTATTAGGACAAAGGTTTGTACCATGGAAACTCTACGTTCCCCATCTGCCAATTCCACAGGCAAATTTATCGTTTTGATAGGTTGCGTAGGTTGACTTGTAAAACTGTGGATCTTATATGGGTATGCGCGCACCTTTGCTATAGGGAGATTCATCTTTTGGAAAGTGTTTGTAATGATCACATTGACTGATGTTCTGGTGTCAAGTAGGACCCTTTTTACCACCGCAGGTCCGAGACCAATTGTGATCACCATGGCATCGATAGTTGGTGTAATTAAGCCTTCTGCATCTTTATCTTTGAATACCACATCCTCAGTCGAGGTTTTGTGCATTTTCATCGGACGCTCGTTGTTCAAGATCATGCATCCTTCCTCTTCTGTGACATCCTTCAATTCGTTAGCGTATCTTTCCATATCTGCCCAACTGTTCCCGGTCGGGTGGGGACCTCCAAATATCATTTTGATTACTGGCCTCGAGTCGACTGGCATTTGGGCTTCTTCACTCGAGTTGGGATGGCTAGCTGCATTGTTATGCCCTTGCGCAGCTGGGGTACTTTAGGGATTTTTCACATACTGCTGGAGTCGGTTCTTCATGATGAGTTCCTCAATTAAACTCTTCAGGTGCCAGCATTCGTTAGTGTTGTGCCCTGGTTGGCTATGAAACCGGCATAATTTTCCGGAATTTGCCTGCTGCTCAGTTACCTTCTGCGGCTTCATCTGAGGGAAAATGCCTGAATCCTTTGCGTCTTGGTAAATTCTTTCTGGGTTTTTATTTAGGAGGGTTAGCTCGGATGGTTTGTACAACCGCGTCTTCTTATAAGCTTTGTTATTCCTCTCATCGTTTCCCCTCTTTTGTCCTACGTCGCCCTTCTGCTCAACCCTGGACTCATCGCTCTTTCCTTCTCCGGCGGCATTACTTTCTATAGTCTTCTAGACACTTGGAGCTTCATCTTCCACGCTCGTGTATTCGTCAGCTTTTTCGTAAAATTTCTTCAAAGTTTTTGGTTTCATCATCTTGAGTCACTTTCCAAATTCTGATTTCTTATCAATAGCACCATTCAGAGCTGCCAATAAGTACCAAGTCTCTGGTTCTATAACCTCCGCTGCTGTAGCATGGAAGCGTGTGAGGAAAGCTCTGATGGTTTCCCCATGCTTCTGTTCCATTTCGCATAATGACATTGTATCCCTTGCCTTAGTGGTTTATAGTCGGAATTAATCTTGAAATCTTCTTGCCAAATCAGCAAACTTGTCGATACATTTAGGTGGAAGTCTGGTGAACCATAGTGAGGCCACACCTTCCAAGCACACGGGAAAGTATAAGCACTTGATTTCATCAGTGGCCCTAGCTCCATTCATGTGCTAGTCGTACTTGAATAGAAAAATGGTTGGATCTCCAAAACCGCTATAAGTGTTATTGTTGGGGGTATAAATTTCTTCGGGAATTTCGCTTGACGGATTTGCTCTGTGAATGGATTTTTGCTGGGGGAAACTCCCATTCTTTCTCCTCATCTTCTCGGGTCGCCTTCTCCTTCATTATTCGCTGGATCATGTATGTGATGTGCCTCTCTTCACCTGCTTGTTCATCGGGATCGGTACTGATGTCTTTATCAGCGCGACCACGGTTTGAGCTTCGGCGCCTTGCATCCTTTTTGAGAGATGTTACATTGGTGGGACTTGCGACAACCCGAGTCACACATTCTTCTTTGCGCTGTGGAGATCTGGCCTTAGGATCCTCAACGCCGGCCTCTCCCCTATCTCCCACTAGGCTATGAGGTAATCCAGGGTCTGAGGCTGATGAGTCCTCTTTTTCGCTAGGATTAACCATAGTATTTGGTTGTAACAAATTGGCTTGAACATTAGTCAGGACATCAAACCTTTCCATTATCATCTTCATTGTACTATCCATTTTTTCATTCAGGCCGGTTACTACCACATTCAATTCATCTCGTGTTATAGATGGCCTAGGGGTGTCCCCAACCCCTTGATTCAAGATCTGAGGTGTAGCTTCGTTAGCATTATCACCCTCACTAATCGTAGTAACTTTAGTAGATTTGCCGCTTTTCTTCGATCCGACCATGGTTTCAAAGGAGAAAGCATTTTTGGGATATATTATTTTGGATTACTGAACTACGAAAGGAAATTATGAATGCGGCCCCACGGTAGGCGCCAAAATGTTTACACCAAAAATGGTCTAAACACCCAAGGTACTAAAACTGTACTTCACCAATTTAGTAAGAAATAAATGGAACCGTGTTTAACCAGCAATTAAAAATGAAAAAATGCGAGAAAGGTAAAGTAGAGACGAGATTTAGAGTGGTTCAACCGTTAACTAGGCCTACATCCACTGTGAAGGTGATCTCCAATCTTATATTGGGGATTACAAAATACATCAATTCTCTCTTTTCATATATCTCTATATTCACTCAATATACCCTCGTTTATATATTTCAAATCTTGGAATTATACAAGAGAATGGTAGAATCTGAGGAGAAGAAGGCTGGATGAATGATTGAGAGGAAGGGTGCTTCGTTTTCCTTGATCACAAGATTGAACTTGATGCCATGGACGAATCAGTCGTTGAGGATAGAATTTAGCAGCACTTCGTGGTTTCAAAGATCGGATCCCCTTTATGTTGGCAGCCACGGTGTATTTATAGGTGAGCTTCCTCCGGGAAATGATCTGTAATCTGTTTATGCGGGCTACCGATCGCTCATTCTATTAATTACAATTATGCCATCGGCTAGCTGTAGCCAGTTGCAGTATTCAGTTATCATGTGCGAACGACTCAATGGGGCGAGAGTCTTAAGTAGTTAAGCGGGTCCATAGGAGCAGGCGTCCCTGTGGGAATGAATGTTTTGGGAAATTTTATATGGGACTGGAATCGATTCTCCTTTGTTCCTTGCACGACCGACCATCTTGGTTCAAAGGCGCTTGTCCTTTTGCTGCCTTTGTATGGCACTGTTTGTCCTTACGACTATGTTATGAGGTCGCTTTCGCCTATGTTGAATGGGCGACTTGCTTTGTTTCGGTGTTTGAGCGGCTTTATCCCAATATGAACGACCTATCTTGGCTTCCGCACCTGAATCATGATTCGCGTCTAACTTTGGTTGGAGACGTGGTCACATAAGATGTTGCAAGCGCTTGTATTCCAGTTCCATCCCAGGCTCGGTCTTTTGACGGGAAAACAGTGAGCGACTTTACAAGATATATGATCTCTATCTTTTTTGGGCCGCACTTCCCATAACATATCGTGCCATCATCTTCGGTCGTACTGGTTGACTTGACTTGTCTTGGGTTTGATATTTGGCCGTTTAAGTGCCTCAGATAGCATTGTACGCGACCCTGATGATGTCCGCCCCGTATCCTTTACTCAATGTGCGTACAGAATTTTTAGGGATTAACAATAACCAATGTCGGGCTGTCATTGTATTGATAGTCCCGCACAAAAAGGAGATGCCTGATATCCGATAGAGGGACCAAGCCAATGAGGGGGCTGGCTACGAAACTCCAACGGTTAGCAATGGGGAGGAGCAACCTAATTTGACAATCTCTTATGTAGCAAGTATAGGGTTCCACAACTAGAACCGCTATATGTGCAGATCGCTGAAACCAACTCGACACCCCCTTAAAGGAAGTCATCTAATCCTGCAACCATACGTGAAACCAAGCGTCGAGAGTCATTTATGACACAGTAAAGACCTCGTAATGACTCAAACCAGCTGCTGCAATGAAAGAGAAGAGACATCGACAACATGAGGGACAAACCCATCCAACAATGCAAACCACGTAACAACCTTACAGTCATCGTAAAACGAAAGCGAAGCACCGAAATCGCAGTAGAAAAAACAGGTCGAGAAGATCAAGGCGAGCCAGCATAGCCGACTAAGCCCACCCGCCTCTAGCCACATAAAAAGGCCAAAAAAATTGCACCAGGCAAAAGAAAATCATGCCGAACAAGGGAAAAGAAAAGAGCAAAACCGATGAAGTATACCAAACTGCCTCCCAACACCACACAGAACCACAACAGCCCACACAAGAAAAAAGAAGATCAAACACCATGCGACACAAAAGATACACAAGGGGAAGAAATAGAGAGCACACATCCAATAATCGGCGGTTGGCCAACAACCAACGATACTTGGAGCACAGGCCGAGGCCTGTCAAGGCTCATAACAGTGAAAACAACACCATCCAACGAAAAAGACAAAAACAGAACAAACTCAAGAAGAAACAAAAGTAAAGCAAAAGAAAGGAGAAGGATGAACTTGCAAGTTAACTAGTTCCTCGAGGCCTTTCTGCGCAGCCTCGCCAAGAGCATTGAGCTCAGGCTGCACACGAAGAAGAGGCAGATCCGATCACATACTCCTAGCTTCCAACCTCAATAAGCAAGTTTTTCACCAACTACGATAATTGGCACCACGAAGCCAACCAGGTGAAGGAGCCAGGACTGACGCCATTTTCTTAACTACATAGCTGTAAGAGGATGAGTCCGAAGATTCTATCATGGCATGCTCACCAAGAGCATCAATACAATTGGAGACACAAATAGTAGGAGGAGCTAGAGCATAGGAAGCATGTGCAAGGCCATCACACACACAAGTCTGGGGACAACTAGTTGGAAAAGAAGGTGAAGCATCCTTGACCACCCTCCGTGAATGCCTAACATGCTTACAACGTCGAGAGCGAGTCGAAGGACGTTCTCCCTCTCCCACCCAAAGCACAAAAGGAAGGCTAAAATCAAATGTTGGCAACGTCCTAAGTAGATGTTGCGAAGGGGTCGTCACCTCCCCTACAACCGTGATAATGGAGACTACATCAATGCCCACCCAAATAGGATACCCCATAGAAAACGTCACCGATCATGAAAACAATAACTGGCGCAACAGCAGCGTGGCCACCTGATCTGACAAATGACAAGCACGACACAAATGGAGTGATGAACCCCACTTTGTCCGCAAGCACAACAGGTGTTGCATAAGCAGCCGATGCATTAGTAACCGATTCAGCATGCAAACAAAAGCCACTCTCGCTGCAAGGAGGAAGCAGCGGCGGCGAAGCAAGGCAGCCCGAGTAAGTGGGAGAAAGCTCCATGAAAGAGTCTGAAATCACCAGGAATCAATAGCAAGTTAGAGCAGAAAAAGCCTCCAACGACGCCACTGAAACCCTAATCGATGAGGCTCCAACCACCTCCACAAACATAGGACCCACTGCAACAGCCACCAGCGCTTCCATAATGGAACCGATTTTGGGACATGGCCTCATGAAAGAACCAAGAAGAACAAAATTGCCAAAACCAGGCATCATTGCCAGAACCCTAAATGCCCAAATCAAGGTTGAAGATCCAAAAAAGACGAGGCTAAAAAATAGACGAGCAGAGCAGATAATACAAGAGAGTAGAGCAGAAAATGATTGCAAGATAGCGCAAGCAAGGCGAAGAAAGAAGAAATTGCCAACGGAATCAGAAAGAGTAGGCCATTAAAGAGCCGTTGTTATTAATATTGTTTAGGTTATAATCGATTTATATGTCATTGCTTGTGATCTTCATCCTTTTCCCATAATTATTTGGCATAGTAGATGTATTCTATTTCTTAACATCATCACGCTATATCATCCTAATAGGATAAGGCAGTGTGATAGAGTGTAGAACATTCGCATACCTCGTATTCTACTAGTCATGACCAACACTCGATAAGAACTATTTCTACTACTTACATTCCTGTGTACTACCAGTTTTAGAGTGTATACAGGAAAATTGTTATAACGATTCAATTGTACCTAAGCATCAATTAATGCCAGTCAATCATTCTTACTTGAGTTGCACCAATGATTTTTTTAAGGCTGATACAGATCTTATAGTGTAGTAATGGTTTACAGCCTTTCATTTCTACCTTATAATATCACACAACGAGCGCCTCATTTTCAAACATACTTACAATCAACTATATGTGGTATTTTTTTCCTCTTTAAAATCAACACATATTTTTTTATGGTCACTTATTTATTTTCCAATCATAACAGACTTCGAATGATGCTATGGGTTTTAAAGCATCGCATAGAAGAAGTTGAAGCTCAAAGCGCTATAGTTTAAATTGGCTGCTATGTGAGTCTACATAATTAGAAATGTTGACAGATTTTATTATTAGTCATATGTAATATTTTGGCTTGTATTGTAGTATGATGCTGATGGATTTTTTGTTTCCTTGATGTGCATTATTTTGGCTTATAGGATGGTCTGGTTTACTTAATTGAGTTTTGTGATGTAGAATGATGTCTATGTCGTATTGTTATGTAACTAGTACATTGCTCATGCCGATGACACAGATGCAATTATTTCATTATGCTTCACAATGTAGAGTTTGGTTAATGCTAAGTTTTTTCTGTTCATAGAAATTTTAGTTGTATAAATGATAACAATCAGTATGTAGCCATTTTAAAACCTTATCAATATGTCTAATATATGTGTTTGCACACATGTAGAAACGACTTTTGTGTGTGTGTATATATATAAGATCAAGAGCGCCCCATATAGTGCAGCACCTCTATTGTCTTCTGTTTTTCACCATACATTTTAGTTTCTCTCTCTCTTCCCACTAACTATTACTTTGTAGTAAACTGCTTAATTATAAATGAGTAGCTTAAAATGGAATGCTACAAATTGGGGTGCTATATAGGAGAGGAATTGCAGACTGAGCACAATTTCTTTTTGAGTAGTTCGTACCTTCAAGATATTTAGCATTTTTCTTCTTTAGCACAACTTTCATTTATCTACGTGAAAATGAAAGTTACATAATTATGCAAATACCTAGCAGTTTCAATGTGGAAAATGTCCAAAAAGTCATAGCGACGATAAAGTGAGGAAATAGCAGGATATAGTGGATGACTCATATATAACCCATTCTTGATGTTTTTACCAATATATAAACAATAATTAAATGAAAAATTAACACTCAATTTAACTATAATTAATATTTTCTTAATTTTAAATAAAAACATATCAAGATAACTGTAAATAAACGTAAACTACTATTTTGCTTAATTGAACATTTAGTATTTTTGTTTTTATGAATATATGTTAAAAATCAATTAAAAACCTAATTTGTTAATTTTAATAATATATAATGTTTGTAACGACCCGACTTTTTGCTCGGTTTTCACCGGTAATTAAACCAACTTAAACCATTCACAAAGACGGATTGTTAGGGGTACTTACACATTTGCACAAAATAAAAAGAACTTTTCCATTATCATTACAATAATATTACATATAGTTACAAGAGATACATCAGAGTACATCGATTACACGGCAGAAAAGATACTAAACTCAGTGGAAGAATGCGAATGCTTCAAGACATAATAGCTCCAGCTAAAACCAGCATCCTGCTCCAACCAACTCCAAGTTCAAAACTGCAAACCAAACTATTAGGCTGCCCATGTGGAAAATTATGGGCACCCAGCTTAGGTGTAGGAACAATAAACTCTAGATCAGTCATAGGACTGGTGTGAGAACTCAAAACAGTTGTTTTTAGGGTTTATTTTATAGTTAGATAATTCACCGGACCACGCCACTAATGCAATAGGGTTTACTCCATGTAAATACTAGTGCATAGAAATTTGCAATGACTTTTCAAAAAATGAAACTAACATAAGGTCTCACGGCACACACATAATGAAAATGCACACATGGGCAAGGTTTCTCCTTATGCCTTTGATACGTAAAATCCTCTTTCAATAATATAATATACTGTGAAAAATCCTTTTGAAAGTAAATGTATCAATCTTAGCCAGCATTGGTACCATATACTATACTGACGTGTGGTATACAACTAAAATCGTATGTGCTCGTAGCGGAGATTGGGTTTCCAATAATGACCAGGCAAAGGAACTTCCTTTTGAACCGAATTTTGAACACCTCTAGAGGGATGTCCGAGGATCAACTCAGGCTCCTCATGCCAACACAAGGCCGGGTTACCTCTGTAACTAGGTAACTTAGAGTACGCCTGAGTATGTCATCTCCCAGTCGTTACCGACCTTTCCGAGCGCGCCAACAACAACCACAAAAGTAGATGCTTTTTCCACATAGGTTAATACCTGGGCTCCATACCATAGTACACCTTTTATCTAGAAGGAGACAACACCCCATAACCTTGCCGCATTTCTTCCTGTTTTGGCCATTTACCGTGGTGTGAGGCTTGTCGAGGTCCCAATATACATAAAGCTACGCTTAAATAAGCCATGCTTTGATCTTCCATAGCTCACCACATAACTTAAGTATGCCACGTTGTTCATTCACAACACATCATTGATTTCTATCAATATATAACCTCTAAGCTCATACATCTTAAAGAAGGGTGTTAAGAAAGAGAATAAATTCTCCGCCACCAAACAGACGTATATTTAACAGAGATCAGTACCACGCAGTCATTTACAATGTTAGACACACAATCCATACAAGTCCATTCTGGGTTTGAACGAAACCACAATCCGGAATTCCTTTACATACATTCGGGCTTCTTACCACTTAGTTGATATAAAATCCATCTGCGAATGGGAGCCAGCCATTCGAGACATTCAACAAGTCGTCCTTACGATATGAAGGGTCCCAATTTTCAATGTCGTCTTCAATATCTTCAACTGCTCCGCAATGTCGTATTATTACTTAGAATGGTTTTCAGACATAGATCCGATCTCGGTCTTTCCAAATAATAAGCGAAATTTAAAAAAAAACACAATTATAGAACACAAAGGCTTTCAACCAATCTATTTTTGTCATGGATTTTGTTAAATTAAACTTCTTCATTCTCAAATTATAACAAAATCCATATTTAACCTTTCTCCTTTAAAACACCCTTTAAATCAAAAATAATTTAGCCTTAAAACATAATTTAACTTTTCATTTGATAACTCGTTATCAAAAACCCAGTTTCCTTTGAAAATCCTTACACACATCTCAATTATAGTTTCCAACTAAAACGATTTCCCAACATTTAATTATTTCATCCTAACTAAAAGATTATACTTCCTTCCCAATTCCTAATTTTTAATTTCCTTAAATCAAAGATTTGATTAAATCCCCAAATTACGATATGAATTTCCATAACTCAATCACATTAGGTTTCAAGAATGATATTATTGAAGATATGATTCACGAAAAAACCCAAATCAATCGATACTGAACATAAGTTACATAGAAATTGTATCTACTTATTGTTGAGTCAAGAATTTCACGGAGTTTTGATTTCTGACAAAAAGAATAGCCGTGGTCGACAAAAAGAAGATATTCATTGATTTCAAGAGAGGAAGATCTACATATGGTATTTTACTTTAGAAATTGATTATTTAGAAGTGTTATTCATGTTAAAATCTATCCTTAAATAATCAATATATATATATACATATATGTATATATATATGCACGTTGATTGTGCAAACTGGGCATAACCGGTCGACCGCCCAGAAATGGACCGGTCGACCGTTTTTACCTAGTTTGCACAACAAACGTGCACACATATACATATAACGTATATATATTTAAATTCCTGTCTACCGGTCCTTTTTAACCTGTCGACTGTTTTCTTCTAGAAACAACCTTTCTTATAGACACTTCCATTCCTTCAAGAGTTGCTTCTCTTTCTCTTCACCAATGATCATGACCATTGTTTGCAACTCTTCACAAATGGTTACAAGTATTTATCTTCTATATAAACATCATGATATCATCATTTCAAATCACCTGATTCTATTGATTTAATCTCTATTCTCTTGATCTTACTTTCTTACTCTCAAGTGCTAAAGTGCTCATATTCTTCAAGATATCATTTGAATCCTAGAATTTATATAATATTATTTTGATTCAAGACGATATCCACTTCCAAATCTTCGTATACACAAATATACTATTTGAGGATAAGATTATAGGAAGGTTGTACTACAAGTGACAAATTCATGTTATTAAGAACACATATTGTCAACATCAATTATATTCGTCTTAGTTGAAGTCCTCGTTGTTGTAAGAGGCACGTGTTGAAGTCCTCAGTGTTATTAGAGGCGTGAAATCCCGTTCGTCTGCTCGGGTGTTCTATACCTACTCCTCCAATGAAGTGAGGTGATTATTAGTGAAAATCCAGATAGAAGTCTGGGACTGGACGTAGGACGGTGCTACGAACCAGTATAAAAATCCCTGGTGTGATTTTTCTATTTTTACTGCATTTTCTGTTTTATATCTGTGATTTGCTGTTGTTGCATACTTGTGTGTTATACACCATATTACACGATCCTTGTGTACTATACTAAGCACGTACACATCCCTTTTCATTTGGTATCAGAGCGCGGTCATCATATAACCATAACACAGTTATTTGATATATTCTAGTAATATGGCAAATAACGCAAGCACCAGCACTAACACTTACATGGAAGGTCAATCAACATAAAAACCTCCATTCTTCAATGGTCTCAACTATAGCTAATGGGCAACATGTGTTGCATTCTTTATGCAATCAAATAGCTATGATGCCTAGAATGCTACCCAAAAGGAAATAGTGAATCCAACAACTGATTATTCAGAATGAACACCGGCTGAGAAAACGACAGCAGCCGTAAATGCAAAGGCAATAAACATGTTGTTTTGTGCGTTAGACCAAAACGAATATAACCGTGTTAGTATCTGTACCACTACATATCAAATTTGGCAAACGCTAATAACCACTCATGAATGTACTAATAAGGTTAAACAAGCCAAAATAGCCATGTTGAAGAGTCAGTTTCAAAATTTCAAAATGAAGCCGAATGAGACAATCAATGATATGTATTCACGTTTTCAAACTATTCATCATGCACTTATTGGATTAGGACAAAATTATTCTGATTTTGATGTTGTTTCAACAGTCTTACATTGTTTGACCAGTGAATGGGAAGGAAAAGTATTAGCAATTGAAGAAGCTAATGACCTTTCCGTCATGAAGCCAGATGAACTGATAGGAAATCTAATGCCCTATGAAGCTAATTTGCAGGCTAGAAAGGAATAGAAAGAATAAAAGAAAAATGTAGCATTTCATGTTGAAAAAGATGAAGACAAATCAGATTTTGAAGATGAAGACCTAGCGTTCATTGCAAAAGGTTTCAAAAAATTCCTAAAGCAACGGAAAGCTAATCGTTATAGCAAAAAGAAATCTGGATCAAATAAACCATCATCATCCGCTGTAGAATGTTTTAACTGCCACAAAAGAGGCACATGCACAAAGAATGTCCAGAAAAGAAGAAGTCAGAAAATGACAAATTCAAATACAAGAAGAACAAATCAAAGAAACGAGCATTCTCAGTAACATAGGATGATTCAGACTCATCTTCATCCGAAAGTAAAAGTGATACGGAGAATGAACATGCAAATGTCTGTTTCATGGCAGCAGAAGATGAGGTACAAATTCCTACATTTGATGAAGTACTTGATATTAATGTTGAATTGATAGTAAAATTTAAAGACATAAAACGTCAACTCAAAGAAGCCAAAGATGATTTGAGTAAAGCAGAGTTTGAACGAGATATGTTAAAAGACGAGAGGAAAATATCAGAAGAACTTGAAAAACTTCAAGAATCATCATCTAATATTGATTGTCAATTATCTCTTTTGAGTCAACAAATTGAAACTCAAAAAGAGAAAAACGATGCTCTTACTACTGAAAATCATGAGATTAAGGCAAAAGTCAAAATTATGGACCTAGAAAAGGCTAGTTTACAAACTAAGTTAGAAAATATTACTCAAAATGTTTCTAACTTCAACAAATGCTGAGAAAATTTGACAAAGATCATTGAAAGTTCACATTCTTCTTCAAAAAAACAAGGTTTGGGATATAAGAAATAAGAAACCAAGAAACATCTCAAGAAAAAGATATAGTAAAAAATAAAGCTAAGAAAAATCTTAGTTTATTATATTCCAAGCCAAAATCGGTTGTGAATTTTCAAAAGAAAAATATCAAAACTATCAAGTTATGGGTTCCTAAAACAAATAATAATTTGATTAGGAACAAATATATTCATCATTTCATGAACACTGTGCATCTTAATTCTAATTATATATATAAAGGGGATACCGTACCCGTATGGGTTTGGACTCCTAAGACCTAACTCTTAGGACCCCATAAAAAGTGGGTACCATGGACTTAATTTTATTTTTTGTAGGTCCCACTTAAGAAAAGAGGAAAGTGGATTTTGGGCAGTGGTTGCTCGAAGCACATGACTAGAGACAAGAACTTATTGACAAATATTACATATTCAGATGGTGGCTTCGTCACTTTTGGAGATAATTCAAAAGGTTATATCATCGGCAAAGGCGATGTGAGCAATTGCGGTACATCTAACTTACCTCTTATTGCAAATGTCATGCTAGTTAGAAATTTGAAACACAATTTACTTAGTATTAGTCAGTTATGCGACAAAGGTTTTACAATCTCCTTTTCAGATAATAAGTGTAGTATCTTAGATAAAGGCCATAATTTAGTTTTCGAAGGTTATAGAGACAGGAATATATATATTCTGAATATGAATATTAATCATAATTCAGACATGTGTCTTGTGGCTAACGATAATGATACATGGCTATGGCACAAACACTTCTGTCATATAAACTTCAGAACTATTGACAAGCTTGCCAAAAACGATCTAGTTAGAGGACTACCCAAAATGAGCTTTAAGGTTGATAACATTTGTGACGAATGTCAATTAGGAAAATTGACCAAGTCATCTTTTAAATCCAAGAAAGTTATATCAACGTTACAACCACTCGAGTTACTGCATATGGATTTAATCAGACCCACTCAGGTTCAGTCAATAAACCATAGTCGATATGTGTTTGTAATTGTTGATGACTTTTCTCGTTACACCTGGACAATTTTCTTGAAAAATAAAAGTGATACTTTCAGACATTTCAAATCTTTCGTCAAGAGAATTCAGAAATCAAAAGGGCTTAAAGTTAAAAATATAAGAAGTGATCATGGCGGAGAGTTCGAAAATAATGAGTTTGAACATTTTTGTACAAAGAAAGGTATATATCATAATTTTGCGTTTTCTAGAACTCCACAACAAAACGGAGTTGTAGAACAGAAAAACCGGACCTTACAAGAATGTGCAAGAACATTATTAAATGAAACTAATTTACCAAAACATTTCTGGGCAGAAGTCGTTGCAACTGCCTGTTATGTTTTGAATCGTGTATCCATTTGACCTCTCACCAAGAATACGTCTTATGAATTATTTAATCAAAGAAAGCCTAATATCTCATACTTCAAAGTCTTTGGTTCCAAGTGCTTTATTTTAAATATGAAAGACCAGCTCGGCAAATTCGATCCAAAGGCCGATGAAGGAATATTTGTCGGATATTCAGAACGAAGCAAGGCTTATCGTATATTTAATAAACGAACCAAAACTATTGAAGGATCACTTCATGTCTATTTTGATGAATTCTATCAGCATCCTCAAAATATATCAGATGATGACGAAAATATTGTCACTGATAATCCAATCATCACAAATGTTGATTCTGACTCTGAGATAATTACTGAAGATATTCCTCCAACATGTGAGTTACAATCTCCACCAAGAATACGATCTCCACCAAGAATTTTAAGATATCATCCGGTTCAAAATATAATTGGGGAAGTAACATCACAAATCAGAACAAGGAGTCAACTCAATCAAATGGGTCATGTGGCGTTTCTTTCAAATATCGAACCTAAGAATCCAAAAGAGGCTGCTACCGATGATTACTGGATCATTGCCGTACAAGAAGAACTAAATCAGTTCGAGCGCAATGATGTCTGGGAACTTGTTCCATGACCAAGTGATCAATCTGTTATTGGTACTAAGTGGGTCTATAAAAATAAGGCTGATGAACAAGGCAATATCACCAGAAGTAAAGCAAGGCTAGTAGCACAAGGGTATAATCAGGAAGAAGGTATCGTTTATGAAGAAACATTTGCACCAGTCGCTTGACTAGAAGCTATTATAATCTTACTATCCTTTGCTTGTCATCACAATTTCAAACTTTATCAGATGGATGTCAAGAGTGCTTTTCTCAATGGATTTATCAAAGAGAATGTATATGTCGAACAACCTCCTTTGTTTGTATATGAAAAATATCCTGACTATGTATATACAAACTTAAGAAAGCTCTGTATGGTCTAAAACAGGCACCACGTGCTTGGTATGAACGACTACGCAGCTATCTAATTGACTCAGGATTTCAAATTGGCAAACTCGATCAAACTTTGTTTATCAAACATTCAACATTCTCGAAAAGATATTCTAGTTACCCAGATATATGTAGACAACATTATCTTTGGTTCAACAAACGATAAACTCTGCAAAGAGTTTACAAATATTATGACCAAAGAGTTTGAAATGTCTCATATGGGAGAACTATCATATTTTCTTGGTCTTCAAATCAAACAACTTCCGAATGGTATTTTTATCAATCAAGAAAAATACTGCGGAAATCTTATCAAACGTTTCGGATTAGAAAACACATCTGGTAAACCCACTCCTATGAGTACATATATACATCTTGAAAAAGATGAAAATGGCAAGAGTATTGACCAGAAGTTATATCGAAGCATGATTGGTTCTCTACTTTATCTCACAGCTAATCGTCCAGATATAATGATGATTGTTTGTCTATGTGCACGCTTTCAAGCAGATCCAAAGGAATCACACCTACGAGCAGTGAAACGTATAATTCGTTATTTTAAAAATACCAAAGATTTTTGTATTTTCTACCCAAAAGAATGTACATTCGAATTAGTATCATATAATGATGCTGATTTCGGAGGCCCTCAAACAGATAGAAAGAGTACTAGTGGTACGTGCCATTTTATTGGAAAATCACTTGTCTCTTGGTTTAATAAGAAACAGAATTGTGTTTCACTATCAACGTGTAAAGCTGAATATATATCAGCAGCTCTTGCTTGTTCTCAAGTAATATACATGCAACAAACACTTCAAGATTTTTATATACATTTATCAAACTCTATTATATACTGTGATAACACCAGTGCTATAAGTCTATTTAAAAATCCTATGAACCACTCTCGAACCAAACACATTGATATCCATCATCATTTCCTAAGAGACAATATTGAAAAAGGAAATATATGTCTCGAATATGTCCAAACTGATAATCAATCGGCAAACATCTTCACTAAGCGTCTACTTGAGTCTAACTTTATAAAATTACGTAGAGAGCTTGGTCTAATATCTAGAAAAGAACTTGACACGTAATGTTATCACTAATATTATATTTTGTTAGTTCTTTTCATCTTCAGTTTTTTTGTTTACTCAAAATATTAGCTATTTTTAGCTTTTGTTATATTGGGAAATTGAATATGAGCTTCTAATTCTTCTACGGCCAATAATCCCGGGTAATTCCTAGCTCAATTTTATATATAGGAACTCCTATATAAGCTTGACAAAGTTGCTCTTTTTCATCTCTCCTTATCTGAGCCTAAAGTTTATATAGTTCATTATGGCACATATATGTGATGAGTGTGCTCAAAAATCCCATATTTCTGTCACAAGCTCTGAGCCGGAAGAGTATTACTCTCCCGAAACTCCAAAACACAAATAAAAGTGTCATCATAAATGCAATCATACTCCTAGCAAGACACCAACTTCGCAACGGGCAAAGAAAGCGTTGTTTTGTTCACCCCGCACCAGAGAGAAGATCGTCGAGATTCATCATTATCAAAAACATCAAATCGATCTTCAAAGACAGCTACACTATGAGCAACAACTGACCTCGGAACGACTATCTCTTTTAGAAAGAATGGCATCATTCTTTTGTGGTTCAAACAAACATGGCGTATATGAGCCGACGCCACACCACACATTCCTTCATCCTCTAGGAGCCCAAATTCATGGGAAGGAAACTATAATCGGAACGAAGGAGCAAAAGAAAAGTGGTCGCCATGGAAGCCACGCATTAACGATGTCAAAGAAGAGTCTACCGATCACAATTCTTCTACCTCTCATTAGTTTTATTTATTGTATTTTCTTATTTTCCATGTACTTCTATATATATGTATCTTTTTTTTGAATAAACTCAATAATATATGGATCGTTAAAACTCAGAAATAAGTGCAAAAAAAAGGAAAAACTGCTCACAGTCAAACTAGTCGACCGGCTATAATCCACCAGTCGACCGCTTTGTCTTCTGGTTGAAAACGGTCGACCGGTGATATCCGGGCGGTCGACCGGTATACGACAGTTTTGTTTTAAACGTCCATATACGATCAGTTTTTCAACCCATCCCTTCATTTTTTTCTTCAAACGTTTTCTACTGCAAAAACCCTTCATAACCCTAGAATTCGATTCTTCTTCCAATCTCACCCAAATGGCTCCTCCACAAAAGGAATTAAAGCAAGCTTCATCCTCCGAAATTCAACTAGTCGATCTCTCTGTCAAAAAGTGGCTTGTAGATCCAATTGCACTCAAAAGGTGGAATGAGATGAAGGATTTTACAATTCATCCGGGTTCGTATATTAAGTTTTATGATTTCTCTAGTTATTGCGTTCATGGATTAGCAAGGAGTGCCGACATTGAAACCCTAATTGACTTTGATCGAAATAATGTGGAAATTAACCATGTTATGATCAAGCTATTCTATGCTAACCTAAATTTAGAGAAATACAAGCCCGAAAATCCCTCTCAATGCCTTGGGTCTGTATTATGTGGCAAACAAGTCTTCATCTCGTGTGAAAGAATGGCAAATGTTCTTGGTTATTCCTTTTTAGGTCAAAAATTCTCAAGTAATTTTTGGAATATCCATGTCCATGATCAAATTAGCCATGAATTCATTGAAAATGACAAGGATAGCACAAAATCCATTGGTTTACGACCTACTGCAAGAGTTCTTCATCACACCCTTATGCACTCCCTTTTACCGAGAATAGGAAATTTTGATGCAGTATATAAAGAAAATTTCAAGGCATTATATGTAATCTACGGGGATGTTCGTATCAACTGGATTGGTATGATTTTCGATGAAATTTTACAAGTGAATGAGAGTTCTAGGCCGCATTTATTTTATAACGAATATATCATGCATCTATTACTTGATTGTGGCATCAAACCTCCTGAGTTGACTATTTCAAAGCCCAAATGCATTAACAAAGCATCGATTAAACGAATGATGCTTCCTGCTCCATTCTTCAATATTATGCCTTTTGAACAATGGAAAGAACAAGGACATCAAGAAGCTTCATCACGCTCATCCCGCCCAAAACCTGAGGAAGTTAAACTTCTGCGATCGTCTTCTTCTACTAAGGAATCTCTTGACACTATTGCTCGCAACAGTTCCTTCTCGAAACACGACTTAAGCGTATGGACACAAAGATGGATAAACGCTTTACCAAACTTAAGTCTTTCTTCAGATCTATATGGGAAGCAATATCATATGGTGCATCATCTTCATCTATGCAAGCTCAAGATCCCTGCAAACGTCTAGCTCCTCCTTCTTTTAATTGGACATCTTCGGAAGAGGGTGCAAGCTTGGGAACTAGTCATGGGCGTGGATGCGGGAAAACTCAACTTGTTGAAGAATAAGAAGAAGAAGTAGGGACGGAGTCGGAATGAGTCTTCTTAGTGTATCTCTTTATCTCTTTCTACATACTTAGGACTTTATTTTGCCTTAAAACATGATCCGGCACTTGTATCTAAATAGTGTCATAGTTTAATTCGTATTAGACTTGTGTGTATGATCTTATTTTGTGACACTTGATGACTCTTGTTTCATGGTAGTAGTTGATGTTGCTTATGATTCTCTCTAGTATCATTTACATTTAATTATCGACTCCTTTTTGTTGATGACAAAGGGGGAGAAAATTGTGCTAACAGTGTATATGCAGGAAAATATAGATTTACAGGGCACATATACAGGGGGAGATTCAGAATTATGTTGTCATCAATCAAAAGGGGGGAGAATGTAGTCAAGAATTGCACGGAGTTTTGATTTCTGACAAAAAGAATAACTGTGATCGACAAAAAGAAGATATTCATTGATTTCAAGAGAGGAAGATCTACATATGGTATTTTACTTTAGAAGTAGATTATTTAGAAGTGTTATTCATGTTAAAATCTATCCTCAAATAATCAATATATATATACACACACAAATATGTATATATATGCACATTGATTGTGCAAACTGAGCATAACTGGTCGACCGCCCAAAAATGGACCAGTCGACCGTTTTTACCCTGTTTGCACAATAAACGTGCACATATATACATATAACGTATATATATATATTTAAATTCCTGCCTGCCGGTCATTTTTAACCTGTCGACTATTTTCTTCCAGAAGCAACCTTTTGTATAGACACTTCCATTTCTTAAAGAGTTGTTTCTCTTTCTCTTCACCAATGATCATGACCATTGTTTGCAACTCTTCACAAATGGTTACAACTGTTTATCTTCTATATAAACATCATGATATCATCATTTCAGATCACCTAATTCTATTGATTTAATCTCTATTCTCTTGATCTTACATTCTTACTCTCAAGTGCTAAAGTGCTCATATTCTTCAATATATCGTTTGAATCCTAGAATTTATATAATATTATTTTGATTCAATACGATATCCACTTCCAAATCTTCGTATACACAAATATACTATTTGAGGATAAGATTATAGAAAGGTTGTACTACAAGTGACAAATTCGTGTTATCAAGAGCACATATTGTCAACATCAATTATATTCGTCTTAGTTGAAGTCCTCGTTGTTGTAAGAGGCACGTGTTGAAGTCCTCAGTGTTATTAGAGGCGTGAAATCCCGTTCGTCTACTCGGGTGTTGTATACCTGTTCCTCCGGGTGAAGTGAGGTGGTTGTTAGTGAAAATCCAGATAGAAGTCTGGGACTGGACATAGGAAGATGCTCCGAACCAGTATAAAAATCCCTGGTGTGATCCGTCTATTTTTACTGCATTTACTATTTTATATCTGTGATTTGCTATTGTTGCATACTTGTGTGTTATACACCATATTACACGATCCTTGTGTACTATACTAAGCACATACACACCTCTTTTCACTTATATCCGATATCAAATCTCATAATCAACGAATACTGTAAGTGGAATAACGATATAATATAATATCTTCCAAATTCCTCAAATAGTATACGTTTACACCACCGAATTTCATATCAAATATCTGAAGATTATTTCTATCCAACTTATCCCAATGAAATTGGGAAACCCATAACTTAATTAAAATATTTATCCAACTCTTTGAGATTAGATCTGGATAGAAATATCATCAACTTATACTCAATACTAATCTCTGTATCCAACTCACACTATAAGCGGAATAGCGGTGAACTACATTTTAAATTCCTCAAATAGTAAGAGTCATCATCTACCGGATTAATATCAAACATCCGAAGATTTATCTCCAACCATATCCAATTATTTAAAATTGAAAACCTCGTTTTAGTATCAAATAAATCAATTTAATTCCCATATAAAACATTTTCAGTACTTTTAAATCTTTAAAACTTTCTACCAATCATTTACAATTATAGTTCGGATTACAGTGCACAGGTTATAAACTTCAAAATAGATTGTTTCCGAAGAAAGTGTTACCATAGGGTTTCAAAAGCGTTACAAAACAGTTATCTTAACTACTTTGATCAAAAAATCGTTTATCTTAGCTAAAACTTGAACTTTACGATTCAAAACACTTTTACATAATTTATAATGATTTTACAAAAAAATCCATAATTTTAAAACATTTAAAATAACTGTTTATAGTTATGGTCGACTACTGCTCTTACAGCGACCTTTTCCAAAATGGTTTTAATTATAACTTTAAAATTATAACTCGAAATAAAAATCTGCTTTCACTCATTTGAAAGCTCTTGTTAATGGAAATCAAACGTTTCTTATTTCATGCAAATCCGATTTAGATTGCAAAAGTTATATGCGTTTAAAGTTTGCATCTAAAATACACGAATTGTCGCTGTGCGACAAGCTCTATTTTGACCATAATAACCATTATTCTGCGATACTTTAAAATACCTTAAAAAACCATTATATCCTTATATAACCCTTTTAAAATCATTTAAATTTATTTTCCAAATTATTTTGGATCTAAAATTCAATTTTTATTTTACACTTAATAAAATATTAAATTAAAATCCTATTTATTTTTAAATTCAAAAAACTTCAAATTAACCATCTCATTCGTCGGATCAGTTAGGGATAGCCAGGGAGAGCAGGAAACTACATTTCCAAACCCAAGCCTAGACACTATCCTCTCTGTAATCGTGGAACATTCAGGTATTTATTTATTCATTTCAAGAAACTTTATCAATATATATGAATTTATACATATGTGTCTTTTCTAATTATTAACCTTCAATTTCAATAATAATATTGCTTCTAATTATGAAGGAGATCTGTCGATCACCAATGTGATACCATAATTTTTGTGTCATAGTGTGTGCGCAACAACATCAACAACTATTATAAACATCCATAGCAACCATCATCAACATAATTAAATAAATCATAACTGTGCACAAGCGTTATAACACTAACACTTAATAGTGTGCGTGTTCCAAACTACGCATCCATCATCCATCACAACATACATCAATCATCGTTAACCACTAATAATTCATCACTACATTTAAATTAGTTATATATAAACTGTGGTTAAAGAGTTCTCACCGAACAGCTTTCCAAATTTTACAGTAGGCGATCCTAACTGAGCGAACTGTCAGACAGTATTTCGGCGCAACGTCTTCTTCACCAATGTATATATATACTATATATTAATCTCTCTCTTTATAAGGGAAGGAGGAGGAGGATGACGACGAACTTTGGCAAGGTGGTGATGGAAAATAGGAAGACTTATACCATGGAAATCATGGCCATAAGCTTTAAGTAGAAGATGAAAAGGAGGAAATGGAATGGAATGATAAAAAAGTGGAGTAAAGGCCTCCTTATATAGAAATAGAGAGTTAAGGAGGTGATGACACCTAAGGGGGTAAGTGGAAAGCATGCATGAAAGGAAGCATGCAAAAATACAAGTGTCTTTACACTTGTCTTAAGGAGAGAAGGTGGACTTTTGGTAGCATTTCCCCTTAAATGTTATGAAAACTAAGGGCAACACTTAATTCTAATGCTACTAATTCATGTTATAGTTTGACAAATCCGATCGAACGACAAATAGTATTAATAAATCCAAACTTACTAATATTTCTTTTCATCCATTAAATTTATAATTCAAATAAAATCTATTATGTAACTAATCAAAATTATTAAACAAACTTAGCCATATATATTTATGTCCAATTCAAATTTAAATTTAAATTGAGTAATAAAAATTCCAATTTTAAATTGGTTAAAAATTCTGGATCGTTACAATGTTATATTCCAGTTCATTTCTTTTATCAAAGGTATAGTGGGAATAGCATAATATAATGGAAATAACATGATATATCAAAAAAACAGAGTATATCAGGGCTTAAAACAGAAATGCTCTATTAGAGGCTATTTAGGAAAACGTAGCGACAATAATACACTATGGATATATCAAGGTTATAGCATAGTATTAGTAAGGCATTAGCCATACAATACAAAGGAATAAACTTATTAATAGAAGGAAACAAATAAAGATATACGGGAGAGTGCCTTTAAACTTCACATTAAGAGGAAGCTATTGCACATGTACATTTTTTGGTCTAATTTCTAGCTAGATCATCAACATATGAACTTGCAAAATTTAAATTATTGTACTATGCTAAAGTATTTCTAAATAATGAAATAAATTTGTTGTAGTATGTGGACACCCAGTTCTGTTTGTTAAGATGGCTATGGAAAAAGCATGTGAATCTCAAACAAAATTCAAATGAAAGTTGAATAAAAGGAAAAGAAAAGTTTTTCAATACACCAAATAAAAAATAAATAAAGCCTTGTTTTTTTGCTTGGCGAGACAGTACTAACTTTAGATAAGGCCTCTTTAAGGGCTTAAAGTTTAAATTTAACCAGAAGTTATATGTGAGTACATACTGACGCAAACACTAAACATTGTATTATAGTTGGTTTTTATAGGAAGTTTATTTTTTACATTGATAAGATTTAGATTACGAAATTTACAAAGTATAAAAAAGGGAATATTGTAAGAAAACAGAAAAAAAAATAGGGATAAGCAAATGTGAGGATCTCTTCGAGGACTGTTAACATTTTAACATTATCACCAACATTCATTCATCTGCTAGAATCTTCACCCAAAGCAACCGATGTAAGCCCAAGCTTGCAACATAAGATACTTCATTGAAAGACAATGAAAAACCATGCTTTGTCAACTTAGATAGTTGACATCCTTTATAATTATAATTATGAGAAGAAAGAAAACAACAACAGCTGGATCAACCAATATGTCCTACATCGAATCATAATCATTACCTTTTCATGTGGCATTTTGGAAGATATTCCCCGAAGGGATATTCTAGCCATCATTTTATTTCATATATGACACTTCTTTTTTATTATTACCATCTTTTAAACTATAATTAGGGAGCTTTAAAAAAGGAATTTCTTGAATCATGGTTATTATACCATCCGAAGAAAATGACAGCATTCATTAATGTAGTTCTATACTATCAGCCCAAGATTTATATAATGAATATCAAATTTCTACATATTATGAAAAATTATATGTTGACAGAACACGTAGCCAAAGATATCAATAACCTAATTAGGATGCTACGTGCAGGTAATGATATTCAAGGTTGTGGTTTGGTGTAACTTGCTATAAATAAGGGAATGAAATAGTTCAAACCGAAACAAAGGGTAATATGGATCTAAGTGAAATAAAGAGAAGATTTGGTAGCTTAGGAGAAAGTAACATGACATATTTATGGTTTATCACTCGTAGTAAGATAAAATTAAGCTGAAAACTCGTCAGAATACATAAAATGATATGGATTAAAATGAATTATGTTAGAAAAGTGATAAATAAGGGACTAATATATGAACTTGAATTTTTTTAATACCTTTGGTAACTCGTGTTTTTGTTGTATTTGTTGTCGTTACATATTAAATAACGTCATGGATTAATTATAAAAGTAAGGAAAAAAAATCATATTCCTAGTTTAATCAGATATCAAATTATCATGTAGTTGCAACCTTATAAAGATATTTTGAAAACATCTGCCATCTCAAGTAATCAGTCAACTCAGAGCATCATATGTGAGGATTATGTTATTTGACAATCGAAGCTAGAATAAATATCATGAAAGATAACAGTCAAAAATTCAACTGGTTTGAAACGGTGGTGAAAATTCATCTTCGGTTGTATTCTAGCAATGCAACTATCTTTAATTGGATATCCAAAGATTGCATTTTCAATTCAAATACAAATTTAGGAACATAGTTCACTTGTTAGGCATGTAAAGCCTTGGATGACCTAAGCCATGAATTTTAATTGCAAGTACAAATGTATATTTGAAAAGAACAAACATAATTCGTGTAAGTTACAATATAATACAGTTAATTTTTATGTTCTTATAGTATTAGCATCAAGAAAAAAAACAGTACAAGTATCAGCGTATAACATAGCTGTCGGTCTTCTAAGATTGGTATCTTTTAATCTTTTAGCAGGAAAGTTTCTTCACTCTTATGTGAAAATACATATGACTACTTACTTTTTTTCTTAGGTAAATGACTTTATTCCTATCAATATTTCTCCAGAAACAATTGAATTTCATGTTTAAATGAAGAAGCGTAGACGTGACACTAACAAAGAAATATAACTAAACACATAATCTGCATATGACTTCTTACCATATATCCAGGTAAGGATTTTATTCCCATCAAAATTTATTGGTAAGCAGCTGACAATATGAAATTGAAGAAGATAAATATACAATGAACTAAAATTATGTCATGTATTGGAAGTTAAGGTTAGAACACAACAACATTACAAATTAGGTATGTTTAGCACAATGATATGTGGAGGTGAGTGCAATAGAGGTTAAACATCCATAAATTTCGACCCTTTAAATATAGAATATAATTTAATTATTGAATTAAAAATGGTATTAAAACCTAATTTATGATTCATTGAAGTTAGTGTTTTTGTTGTACAACTAATATATAAATTTACATTATTTTCCTAAACTATAAAATTTAATTTATTTAAACTATTTTGAATATAAACTTACCTATCTTATTCAACTATTCTATAGCAACCTATTTAGTTTATTTAAACTATTTTATTCCAAAACTTATTTATTTTAACTCAAACCTATTTTATATCAAGCTATTATTTTATTTAAACTATTTTAAATTTAACTTATCTATTTTGAAAGATAAAAGTATATATTTCCAATACGAGCAATTTAAGTCCGAAATGATGGAATGTAAAGATTCAATTGAATAATGATATTTGTGACATGTAATCTAAATTGAATTTGAAGTTTTGATGATGAATTGATTTGTAAGTATGAATTTGAAATGATTTAAACTATCTGAATCAAAACTGAATCTGATATTGAAATGGAATTTCAAGAATATTTGATTTTGGATTTTTGATATGAAAGTTTTCGAAACTTATATACGGAAGATTTATATAAGAATGCAGCAAATTCAAAACTATTGATTCGAAGGTAATTAATATGAAATGAAATCTAAAATAAAAGGGAATTTGTACAAGAATGACATGCTGAAATATAATTTGAAAAATCTTGTGAAAATGAAATTTTATATAAATATGATATATGCGGATTGAAATGAATACTACATATGGTATCATACGATTTCAAATCGAAGATACGGGAAGTAACTTCCATTGAAAATCGAGGTCCTACTCGATAGGAATTCTTTTGATATTTCTTTGATTATGGTTGTCTGGACGTAATACTCACGAATTTTCCTTGGAACTCTACTGCAAAGAGATATTCATAGGGCCGCAAAAGCCTACAGCGACGGATGTTTCCTGGGGGAACCAAGCGTAACCATTTTGTGTCCGTTCTGATATATGGTCATTTTACGGCGGCGAAATCCGCAGGGCTGCGGAGGCCTTCAGGTACGGATGTTTCCTTGGGGATCCAGGTGCAATCATTGTGTATTTGCGGTCCACGTGACGTAATTCGTAGGGTAGTGATTGCTTAAGGTCTACGGGTGATAGAGATGTAACCATCGGTGTTACTAGATGTAGACTACAATCCTTGCGATTGTTTTGAGGTATTATGGAGAAATGCATAAGGAAGTGATTGCCTAGCCACCTATGGCCGTGGCACTTTGTCCTCTCGAACAGATGATAGAGCGACCTTAGGAGCTGCGTTCCATAATGATCTCAGGTTATTCTATTCTACTTCTATTGATTCATCATGTTGATTGTATGTGATGAAATTTGCAGGGAAGAGATTTCCTACGGGTACGGATGCTTCTCGGGGGAGCCATGCATAACCATTCTGTATCTGCAATTCATGAATAGTTTCATCGGTTGGTTTATTGGATAGTACTTCTTTTATCTATTTTAATATTTTCACTAGATGTTGAAACGAGTTTACCTAGTACTTCGAGATTTTTAGTTTTACGCTCGATCAACGCATTACTAGATTCTTGAAGAACGATGATAAAATTATAGAAATATCGAGTTATCAAATACTATTTTTGATATAAAGGAATTTTTTTCAAAGAGTTTTCTTATAAACTTTAAAATTTGTATATAAATCGAAGACACTTGAATTAAATACATTGGTATAACAAAAAAAAGTTAATGAACTATAATGCATTAGTGTGCGAAAACCATTCTATTCGCATAACAGTTTTGATTTAGTTTGAATATACAATTTTGATTCCAAATAAAATTATTTGCTCGATTCTCAACGACGGGCACTGACAAGAGTTTTTGATGTGAATTTGAAATTTTCTATCATAGTTTATTGCTATGTGACGAGAATAGAAGTTTGTATTCAAGAAGTCAAATTAGAAGCTCGTACTAGAATGATCAATTTAATAATACTAATTAGAAGCAAATTTTTTGAACAAGCAATCGAAGTTGATATGCGTATGAATATTACATCGTTTAATTACTAGATCCTTATTTTATTCCTTTCCGAGGACGAAATATTCTGAGTAGGGGAGATTGTAACATCCCATAACTTTCGACCCTTTAAATATAGAATTTAATTTAATTATTGAATTAAAAATGGTATTAAAACCTAATTTATGATTCATTAATTTACGACTCCAAAATTTATTTTTGATAAACAATAATTTACATTAAGATGAACTGTGATGGATAATAATGGAAATTATTAAATTGTTTATGCATTTGGACAAGCTAACTTTAAACTATTGTTGATAAAAAAAGCTAGCAGTTTAATCCTTGATTTTGTTTTAAAGGTTTAATATAGGAATTAATGCGATAACGGAAAAAAAAATTATGAATGGTTCCAGTTAAATTTATATAGGAAGAATTGTAATGAAACTGAGTGTCAACGATATATAATGTATGTTTTAGCTATCACAGTTAATGAAAATTAATGTTAACATTTATAATAATAAATAAAGAAGAAGAAAAAACAAAACATAAAACTGTTATAAATAATGTATAATAAGAAAGCCATTAGAGGAGGAGAAAGAGGATACTTTTTATTCATTCATCAGTTAGTACACTATTAACAATACATGAGCTCCTTATATAAAGGCTTAGAAGCTTGGAGTAAAACTTATTCCATAATGTGGGACTAAGCAGAATATGAGAAAATCATATTCACTCATATATATTACAACACTCCCTCTTGAATATGTGTCTTCAAAATCTTGAATGCTTTGCTAACTTGAAGTTATCCCTTTTAAAACATAAATGATGATTTCTCCCCCTTATAATTATCCGTTTAGTCGATACAACTATTGTCTGTTGCCTTCAAAACTCTATCAGGAAAACCCAATGGGAAAAACCTTGAACGAGAAAAATAGTACAGCGTCTGACATTATGAATATCATATTAAAATGATATTCCTTAAAAGAGTTTGATTCTTCATAATCAAAACAATGCCTCATTAAAAACCTTTTTATGAAAAACCCTATGGGAAAAATCATAAACAAGGAAAAGAGTGCAAATGCATTTCATTTTTAGGTAACATGTTTTACAATGTTACAGTAAGGGTTGATACTTCAGGATTAAGATAATGCCTCATTAAAAACCTTACTAAAAAAACCCAATGGGAAAAATATTAGTGAAGGAAAAGAGTATGTTATAGCATATTTTTATATGCTCCCCCTAATTTATAACTCATTATTCAATTAGTCTATTGATGTAGTCGACGCATGCCAATTTTGTACATCATCTTCTGGAATGTTGATTTGGAAATTTCCTTTGAGAACAGATCTACCCGCTTTTTTTTGAACTGAATTTGTTTCTCCTCATTCTTGTTATCCTTTCATTCATGTGTGAAGAGAAATTTAGAAGAAATTTTCTTCATCCTATCAGCTTTGATATAATTCACTTGAATCTGAGTCATGCAAACTGCCTTGTCTTCTTCATAAATAATAGTTTACTTCATCAAAAGATGTTTGATACTTCTGGATCAGAATGTGCCTCGTCAAAACCTTACTAAGAAAAACCCGATGGGAAAAATCTTAGTGAAGGAAAAAAGAGTGCAATATAAATTGTCATATTTACTACGTCAAAAGTAGTATGATACTTCTAGATCAATGTAATGCCTTGTTAAAACCTTAATAAGAAAAACCCAGTGGGAAAATCTTAAATAAGGAAAAAGAGTACATTATAACTAATTTTGTTATGTTACTTTTGGGTTGATACTTCTGGATCATGACCCATGCCTCATTAAAACCTTACTAAGAAAACCCAGTAGGAAAAACTTAGTTAAGGAAAAAGAGTGCATTATATCATACTTATGGATGCTCCCCCTGATTTAATAAATTCCTCTGAATTCATATTCTTCTTTTAATAACTCAAATTGCTTTTAAATACTTCTTAATGAAGTTTTTCTTTTAAAAATTTCATGTGCATTTCCATGCTTCAGGCATGTTTTCTTATTTAAAACGCCTTCTTTTATGATTTGTATGATACTAATATTCATTTATGAATACACTCCAGGTGCTTATAATTTTTTGTTTCAATCGGACTTGCATATTGCAATACATATTTGATGAATAAGACAACTTTCATTACTAAGCAGGAAGTAATCTACTCACCTTGAAGTATATCAAGATTTTCATTACAACAATACTCAGAAGAATGTTGTAATCTATCATCCATGTTCTTGGTATTCTTTATAATAACAAATTTTATTTATGTTCTTTAGGAACTTATATATTATAATAAGTTTTGCATATCGCAACTACCACTTCAATGGATATTAAGAGTTTCATTACAACAATTCTTGAAAGCAGGAAGTGATCTACTCATCATGAATTATTTCAAGATTTTCATCACAACAATACTTAAAAGAATGTTGTAATCTACATTTCTTGCTCTTTATCACTACCAAAGTTATTTAAATTCTTCTGGAATTTGTATACTTTCATCGTTTATACCTTCAGGGTATTATAAGTGTTTTAAACACTTTCACCACTTTAATCAATTCAATTATCTCTGAAAATACAATGCTCATGGTACTTAACATGTTGTTGAAACTCTATGGTGCTTCAGTCATTATATATATTTCTATTTTTACCTTATGAACTACAGGTTCATATCTTATGGACTACAGGTCCATATATCTTATTTAGGAGAATTTCATGATGGCCAATCATGTTTCTCTTAAATATGAGATTTTTAATCCATTTATAAATATAAGCGCTTTATTATTTATTAATTTATCATCGATGATTATTTCTTGTCAGTTCTATACATGATTTATTGAGATCTCAAAACTTATCATGTTTTAGGTACCTAAACCACTTTTGGGGTGATTTTGACAATCACGTCATGGATTTCTTTCAAAGTACCCTTAATTGTTTCTTCGGAACACTCACCTCCTTTATTTTGCATCTTTATGACTTACTCCAAAGATAATTTGAACTGACTTTTATACCACATTTTCAGCTGTGATTTACACCTTTTGATTCTTCGGGGATTCAAATGTATATTGGAGAAATTATACTAGGGACATAATTGATAATTTATGCAAGTTACTTAATACTTTGCATAATTCTATATGTTAGCAAATATTTAACATCGATGATTACTTTATCCTCTCTCTCAATGTTGACAAACATTGTCACTTTAAATAATAAACCTACTTTGGATTCATTTTGATCCATTATAGCATCATAGCTAGCAAATACATTAGATGTATTTCAATTGTAGAAGGATAATGCTCTTATTATTTGATAAGATGCATTCATATTGTATTGCTTATTCCCTTTCAATGATCTAATAACTTGGAGGAATTTTCTATCATTTGAATATACATATGACTTCAGGTCATTCAATATTAATGTCAATCGACTTCATAAGTTATAATATGAGTTCATAACAACTTCAGGTTGTTAACTAAATATTGCATATATGTGTATATGCATGTGTCCACGTATTACGTATGTGATTGATTTGCATATTCTTTCTCATTCAAGTTATAGATTTTAAAACAATTTTTTTTATAATGTTCCAATCATTAATTTTTGCTTATCAAGCAATGTCAACGTGAAACTTAAAGATCGTTTCATAATATCCAAAATATCTGATTTGGTACGATATTGAACTTCTGGTTCAAATGAAATATATGAACAATTTTGAGTTGTTAATCCATATTGAACTTCTTGTTCAAATAATATATAAATAATTTCAAGTTTGTTAAACTGTATTAAACTTCTGGTTCAACTGTATTGAATTTATGATTCCACTGTATTGAACTTCTAGTTCCACTGTATTGAACTTCTGGTTCCACTGTGTTGAACTTCTGGTTCAAATAAAATATATAACAACTTCGAGTTGTTAAAATTTATTCTTCAATACAATATGTAAATATAAATATATATATAAGCAAGATACAGCTCATTTTGAAAATTGTGCAATCTTTGGATGCATTATCATTGTCGCATATGATGTAACTTCTTTAAGAAGTATATTGTTATTATTTCACACAATTTCAATAAAGATTCAGGCTTTTAAACTATGAAGTATTTCAAGTTCATTGATTAAGGAACTTCATGTTTATATGCATACAAACATACATATTATATCTAGTTTATTAATTATGACGAACTTTTGGTTCTCAATCCTTCAACATACTTCTTATTTAGAAGCTTTTACATTCTTGCTAATTGTCAAGATTTCAAACTTGTAAACTTCATCAAAAAGTTTCTTTTTTCATAATCCAAGACTTCAGGTCTTAGATCTAAGATGTACAACTTTTTCCATTACATTAGATATTAGTTGCCAAATACATTGACTAATAATACATATGTCCATTCTTATTCCAAACACAAACATACATCATTTAACTTACAATATCCAATGCTTTTAATACATTTATAATAATATGGTAATACAATATATATTACTATAACGATACATATAATGCATTTATTATAAAAATAACGGAAATAACCATTATACGGTCTAAATATATGAATCAAATAAATAAATTTTACTTAAAACAACATAACAAAATTTTGATCTAGCTACAGTATTGATCAAAACTGAAATAAACAACTTATAGTTGTACTGCATTCCCAATAATCATATTTTCTAAAATACCATATATATGCATAATATCTGATCCAGAATTGAGTAGAAATGCATAATTATAGAACTGAGATTTTACATTCTTTAATATGAATGATTCGAAAAACTTGCAGATCTATACATAAAATTCACAACATAAAAAATTACATGTTTCTAATTATACTATCCATATATAGATATTTCTTTTTATATCAAAATTACTTCTTACCATCATAGAAACTGCAGGTTCTAAGTTTTCCATTTTTATAACAAAAATTACTTTTGCATTCACTTCCGGTGTGCAAAATTAAGATCAATATTTAGATCTTAACTTAATATGATCTTCGAGATGCATATTTTCTTTAGTCATTAAATTTGCATCATCATCTTTGATATTTGAAAATATTTCAATGCAAATTCTTTTATAGACATATCAGAATATAATATCGCTTCTGGGATATTCCATAAACACAATTTATGGAGTTTTAATACATATTTTTTTCTATAAATATTTATCGCCTTTAATTGTAGAAATCTCTTCTGGAGATATTTTATTATTTTCAAATAAACAGATCTCTTCTGGAGATATTTTACCATTTCCAAATATACAAATATCCTCTAAAGATATTTTGTTATCACACTTCTCAGATGAACTTATCTCTTTCAGAGATAAATATATACAAACCATTGAAATGTCATATAAATATACAAAAATACATTCAAACCTTAAATGCATTAACAAATTTAGGTGCATTAAATGAAAATAAGATTCAAGAGAGAAAAGAAATCACTACTTCTGGAGTGTATGATATTCCTTTAGGGAACATATCTTTTACTTATGTAATTGCAATGCGACAAAAAAAAATTCTAACATCTCTTCTAGGATGTTGAATTTGCTATATAAAATTAAATCTCTAAAACATCTCTTCAAGAGATTAATATGTATACTATATCTTCAGGATATTCAGTTAATATAAACTGGACATGAAAGATGTCAGTTAAATGAAACATGTTTAGAGATTTTCTATTGAATCTAATGTTTTTGTCACATATTATAATGTGTGTGTCTCTTTTAACTTCTTTTGGAAGTACAATCTTTTTATGTCACAAACTTTTAAGAAAGCTTCGGGATTTTGTTTCATCTTTCTCATTTGCATATGAACTTCAGGTTCTTCATTTGCATATGAACTTCAGGTTCCTCGTTTGCATATGAACTTCAGGTTCCTTATTTAAAAAAAATGTATATGAACTTCATGTCATATGAACTTCAGATCATTTACATATGAACTTCAGGTTCCTAATTGGTTTACATCATGAGTTTTCAATCTCACTTCCAATGATAAATAAATATTGCTATTGAATTTAAATGCTATATCATTATATTTTATACTCATAATTATGTTGGATATACAAAAAAATCAAAAAAAAATTCAAGAGATATTTTGTCTTTAGTCTATCCAAAAGAAACACATACGAAGAATAATAGTAGATCGGAATTGATAAAACTAGATCTATCTCTACATCATCAATAATGTAAATAATACATATATAATCAAATCTCCATTTGGATTTGGAAACTCAAAATTAGATCAGCAAAGAATAGAAAGAATATATTTACACATATTTTGGATCAGAATAGATAATTAGATCTAAAAAGTTAGACCCACTAAAATGGAATCTAGATCTACAAAAACTGAAAAAGAAAAGAGATCAAGAAGTATGGATCACATCTAAGCAGAAGATACAACAAGTTCATATATGTAGATCTATATGATTTCAAAACATAAAAAAAATAACTTACATGATAGAGCCATAGATATAGATATAGAATATTTCAAACAATATCTCTAATAGAGCTTCGTGCTGATAACGTGTTATCAATAGTGTATAACAAGAAAGCCCTTAGAGGAGGATAAAGAGGATACTTTTTATTCATTCATCAGTTAGTACACTATTAACAATACATGAGCTCCTTATATAAAGGCTTAGAAGCTTGGAGCAAAACTTACCACATAATGTGGGACTAAACAGAATATGACAAAAGCATATTCACTCATATATATTACAACAAAAACATATTTATTGTCCAACCTTTCCATGTATTATGCATACATTTTAACCTTTCCATGCCCATTGAATATGCAAGCATTCTTATAACCTAAAACCCACTCTCGCATAACTTCCATTTTCGAGGGTTGTACCACTTCCATGCATGCGTATATATTTCCTTAAAAAAATTAAATGAAAGAAACATATTTGGTCACAAATTATCAAATTGCATGTGTTGGCCATTCATTTTCAAATTCTCTTTTGTAAACTCAGTGCATACATGCATGCATTTATTTGTTCCTTTGTTTAATGCATGCATTACCCATTTCTATTTCAATTCATTTCCCATACATTACTTTCCTATACAAGTTTTCTTTCTCCCCTATTTATCTTCTTCATGCCCCTTTCTCTAAGCAATTTTTTCTTGTCTCCACAACTTCTCCATATACTCCACTTCAACAACACCTCTTTTCATCGTAAACCCAAACTTGAAAAAAGGAAAACATATAGTCTACCCAAAAGCCATGGAAAGAATTTACAAACCATGCACCAATTAAACCGTGTTCACCATCGCAACCCCTTCCGAGCAACTCCCTGCATCCTTCCTTTGTCGCTGCACTGCGTTAAAGGTGAGTTCACCTCAGATTTGCTTTATTTAATTATTTCGACATTGATTTAAGTTGAAATATAGTAGTCAATTTCCTGTTTCGGTCTGTTGCCGCATGCTACCTGTTGTCCTTCTGTGCATACTTGCTAATGTATTGGTTGCATGGTTTTGCCGGTGCATCCCGTTGATCACTGTTTTGCATTTTTGTCTTTGATTTTTTTTTGCCTGTAAATTAACTTAAATGAAATATGAATGAATGTTGATTTGTTGGAACCAAATATTAGTATGTTATTAGTAGTAGTTTATGTAAGCTCTGTATACAAATGTCTAGTTTCCATCTTTTGCATATTTTGATCATGCACAGTTCAATAAAAAAAATATGGAATGTATGAAATTATTGAAAGCGTGGACGTATACTTCATATTATTGTACTTCTGCCTTGTAAACTTGTAATTACAGGCATGCTTTGCTTTATTTTGTAAAGAATAAAGACACGTACTCAGTTTACATAGTTTACCATGAAACTGGAATCATGTTATGTGCAAATGGGTTGATATCTTTTTTTGTTTTTTCACATAAAACACCTGAGGTGATACTCAGTACTCACGATTTTAAGTAACTATGTTATGATATGTTAACACGTACTCCTGTTGTCTTGTTGAATGGCTGATGCATACCCATGTCTTGTGTTTAAATCTCTAACACGTGTTCCCTTGTTTTGCAACCTGAATCTCATGTTGCTTTTGCACCAAACTCATGCTTTACTTTGTGAATCAAGAACCACTGCCTCTTTGATTTGTGTAAACACAATACTTGAAAATTAGTGACTGCATTTGAGTCGGATTAACTATTATATTTTTGTTTTTATTGAAGTTGATTTACTTGAATAAACTTAATCCTAACTCGAGTGTTTTGTATTTTTGCATGGAACGCTCGGGTCAGACCGAGTGTTGCAAATTTATAGATTTCAGCTAACGAAGTTAGAGACTCGTGAAGATGCGTGTGTTTTGGATCAAAAATCCTGAAATTTAATTTATTTAAAATCTATGTATTTCCGCTGTGTAGAAAAAAATTATTATATGACTCCGATATTTTGTGTAAAATTATTCTGCTACAAGAAATTGTATTATGTGATTCCATGTCTGATTTTGTTTAATCCTCATATGCAATAACAATTTATCATTTCGAAAGATTCGAGTTGGCTTAATTACCGACTTTAAGCAGTCGAAAGGGCAGGTTATTACACATCATGTACAAAAAAAAACCATAGTAATAATAAGGACATGCAAATTCCTTCACGTTGAATAAAATAAATGTCTTAGAATCACTGTTTTACAATTTTATTGATATAAAACAATAAATTAATGACATCAGAAGAAAAATGACAAAATTTTGAAAACAATTAGTAGCAAAATAGACTCCACGTCTCAAATTAGATCAATAAGAAGAATCATGATGCAAAAGATCTATCCTTTAACATTAGAAACTAAACAATTAGATATGGGATGAAGTGGAACAGAAGTTAGAATCGTGTAACGCGAACGAAAAAGGTAAACCACATTTGATTCATGCAATCAAAAATAATAGTAGGGAGATAAAAGATCTTACCCTTATGTGGTACATTAATTAGATTTGAAAGCAAATTCATCAAAAATTGAGAACGAAGGGAAGGAAGAATGGAAACCACGTAAATTTCAGGAAGAAAATGATTAGAGCACGATCTTTGAACTAATTACATGATGGCTATCTAATTTAGACGGGAAGTTAACGGAAAACAATGTTAACACAGCTAGTCAAATCTTAACCTCTCTTTGTCCTGCGTTTAATCTCAACCTTTCTTTGTCTTTCCCTTTAACATTAAGGAATTTATTATATAAATTGTGTTTGAAATCATTTTATTATGAGTAATTAATTTTATATGTGATAGTGTGCGTAATTGATATCGTTTTCTTTGTGATTATATTGTTATGTGATTGTGTTTTCTAGTAATTGATTGTGATTGTTGTTGTGTATTTCTATTTGATTGTAGTATTGATTATTAAATATCTTCCTATTTTTTTCAACGATTTTGACCATTATGGAGGTGGTGATCATTCTAGGATGTAAATCCATATAGACAAGGCACATAGCTAATATAAAATTCATAATAATGTGTTTGCGGTACTATTTGCTACGATGCACAAGCACTACTTGAGTTACTAGAGCATAGTCAATATGCAAGGATGACTGAAAATTCGAAAAAAAAATAGAGTTAAAAAAAACTATTCTTAGAAATATCTATGATAACTATACAATCAAAAACATAATAAGAAGCAAACTATACTCACATATCAATGCATATTCAGAAATTATACTCAACTTATTTTGTGTATGCCTAGTCACATCAATCCGAATTCATATATATATTCAGAAATAAAAAATGTGTTTGTGTCTCGTAGAATTTGATTGTGGTTATGATTTTGTATTTGATTATGTTTGTGATTACGACTTAATCGTCGTAGTAATTGACAAGTAAAACATTGTTATTATTTTTAAAGTTTTAGACCGCTATGGAGAGGGTTACCGTACAGAGATGTAAATCCATGCATAGTATATACATAACACACTCTACTACCACATAAAATCACTAAGTGAATTGGCATGCCAGAATGTTATCTCTATGCATGGTAGCATGAAAATTTTAAAAATAATAATGGGGTTAATAAAAGTTATGCTTAGAAATACCAGTCATGAGTGCACAATCACAAACATAATAGTTAGCAAAAAAATTAATAACTATTTTCTCGCTTTTGGACCAAAACAGTTTTAGCTGGACTTAGAGCTCAAATTGAATTAGATTGGAATGATAATTCGCAGAAGCACTTAGAAAATTAAAAAACACTTAGCAAAGTTTGAGTAGTTTTAAAGCTATCTTTATGACTCAGTACCAAGTCATAATGCCAATGTATTGGCTCCTGTGACTCACATGCATGACTTCCCTACTCTTTTTGATTGCACTCATGAAGTTTCATGTCATTTGGATAAGCACTGGATGAGATATGGATAGTTCATACTATTAACTTCGAGGAACTTAGAAGAATCATGAAGATGAACGACCAAATATCTCGATGACTCAAGATTGGACAAGATGACCCAAGAAGAAGATAAGAGGATGATGTAAAAAAGGAAATCCAAAAATACACTACCTCCGGATAGAGGTGATTCAGATGAGCCTACTACTTATGATGGTAGATCGTCATGATATATGTAATCTTCAGCACTGTGTGTCTATACCAATATGAGATGGTTTTGCCTATAAATACTAGTTCATCTTCAGCTAGGAGGGGTAGGATTTTTTGGAGATGCCATTACTCTATCGGATCACAACTGCTTATTCACTTCTTATCTACCCTAACATTCATTCATGACTTGCAACCTAGATCTAAGGATTAACTAGTTAAGCTTTAGAGATATCTAACAAGAAAGATTGCAATAAAAGACCGATTGAAGTGGATGTTAGTTAGAGTTAGTCGAACCAATATAAAAAAAATATGCCTTTTTTCTTATTTTTGCTTTTTTTCTCCCATTCTTAATCTTTGATTTATGTCTAAGATTACCTAGATTGCCTTTACAGCAGGTGCTTTCACATTCGTTTGGTATTGATTCCATTTATTGAGTTAATACTTGTTTATTTCATTAAGAGTTAAGAAGGAAAAAGCTTAGAATTTAAAGATACGAGGAGATGGGAATAACCCAGAACTAGATCCAGGGTTGGAAGAAGTCGCTTAGAGCATAAAAGCAATCAAGAGGTTTCTTCACATTCCAGTAGACTTAACTACGTCACCAAAGAGAAGATGGAAAGAATAAAGAAGTAGATGCAAGATGAGATCTAAGCTAGGAAAACAGAGAAGATGGAGGGCATTTTCCGAAGGTTGGACCAACAAGGGATGGAAAGATCTGCAGAAAATCTGAATCAAACAACAAGAATCAACATAAGAATTTCTAGATCTGGATTAGAGCAAGTTGGAGTAGTCTCCTCGCAAGTGCAACAACCTATACTTGATGGCAATGTTGGAAACATTGGACTCAATATTTATAGTAATGGAATTAATGCTGGAGCAAATGTTGGAGCCAATGTTGGAATCACTATAGAGAAACATGAATAGTGGAGCTAAAACAAAGAAGTAGATTTGAATGTCAGGAGCCACGGATGGAAGAGTATGTAATAAAATTCCCTATAAAGAACAATGATTAGGAAGGAGTTGGAGCTATAAATAAGAACCTGAGTTAACAAAGACAAGCAGAGTACGTACCCAAATAAATTTTGGGAGTGTCGCATAGGGCTAGGGAGCAGGACATTGCTACAGATTAGATGCTTTTGCCAATCAGCACTAACCATATGGCAAAAATATATATAATAAAGGTTAGTCATGGACCACCAAATCAGAGCTTCGAGGACGTCAATAGGAACTCGTTTATTGCTAACATACAGAATGTTAGGAATCTTCCTTATTTCAAGCTTCCAACACTGGATACCTATGATGGAAAGTCATATCCAGTCGTTCACTTAACTAAATATATTTGACATATGAAAATGCTTAGGGCTTCGGAGGAAATTTTGGGGGCATCATTTCCTTCTTTACTTAATTGATTCTACATCTGTGTAGTTTAAGCAGTCAGAGAATAGATATATCCATTCATGGAATGAGCTCATGGATAAGTTCTTAGGGAAGTTCAAATGCATGTATCAAGACCAAAAATATGATATTAAGGCCCGTAGAGAGCTTTAAGAGCCCGCCACCTTGCAAGTTTTAATTTAGCGGCTATATAAGTGGATAGACTAAATATGTTAGTTATCTTGATGGCTACGGTTTTTGGAGTTGTGAGTAAGATGGACTTCAAGGTTATTTTGGATAGAGATCCATCATTGAATTTAGCTAAGTTTTATAATAAGGTTAAGAGATAGCCACAACAAAAGGACTTGGATGCTAAGGAATCCAATCTGCTTGATAAGATCAATTTTACGAAACAGACGACCGTCCAAATCCAATTCTAGAAAAGACAAAGGGAAAAGTAAATATGATGATGACTATGGAGCCAAAAAGCCAAGGAGGAAAAGGAAATGACCAAAGTTTTCCTCCTAAACCAAACTGATAAAAATCCTGGAAAGGATATATAAGGAGACTAGGGGCAACTCCTATGTTTGGTACCTTCAGAAGGGATCACACTGGACTAGAACCAAAATAGAGAATTGGTTCAAAACAGGCACAACACCAACGAATGCGCACATCTACGCAACCTAATTAAGGAATCGGTTCAAAATGGGTAGCTACATCAATACATCAGGAACTCAACTACGATGGTGCAACTAAAGCAACCAACATATGCAACGAGGAATAACTAGGGATTTGGCTCGAGACCCCGGATCTCATCATCGAAAAGGACTAGGGGCAGGTTCATCTCTCTTTGCTCCTTGCTATCTTCTTTACTTGTTTTTGATAACCTAAGATAACATTGACATGTATAGGAGCTAGGGAATCCTTAGATATGTTTAATTCAGATGTCCAAGATGGTTATCTAGGATTTCTATTTGCTTTGTTAAACTCTTGAATTAAAAAATTCTGTTGGAGGGTGATAAATGGTAAGGTTATCTAAGAGCTCATGAAAGGGAAAGAAGATACGGAGTGAAAAGTGTGAGTTATCATAATGTCCAATTAGTGGATGGACTTGTACAGCTGGCCGTCTCCAGGCAAGGAGTGCACCACGTCCCCAAAGAGAGAAAATGATGGGCCTTTTTAGTCGCTTAATGCTATCTTCCGAAGAGAAAGAGCCAAAGTGCAAGAAGCGAGTCACTTGGTAGAAAAGCGACAAGGTCGACTTACTACCGTTGAACCCCTTTCAACGAAGAGTGACTTGATTGGGTTCAGTTAGGGTCCAGAGATAGATGATGATTGGCCCAAAGAGGCCATGCGGAGAAAAACAGTTCGAGGAGACTGTAGTCAGTATGGAGTTACCATGAATTGGTTCAGTTACACTATAAACTAGCTCGATAATGCAAAAAGATCATCCACCTAACTTACACCTTAAACAATCTGGAGAGATCATTATCCAATTCAGATACTCAACGGTCAGGAGCGACTGCAACATTAATTGGATAATGGATAGATTGGCATGTGCATACTTCATATTGATAGACTTAGTGCACTAGGAACACTTAGACCCAGGAAATGGATATTGGAAAGTTTCTCCTTGGAAAAAATTAAGTTTCAGTCGGTTCACCATGAGCAAGATTGAGTCTTGGTCGGTTTATCTTGAACGAGAATGAGCCTTGATCAACTTTGCCTGTGAGCTTTGCCTTGGGCAGGATTGATTCTTAGTTGGTTTACCTTTAGCTGGAAAGACTCCTGGTCGGTTTGTCTTGAGTAAGATTGACTCTTGGTTAGTTTACCCTAAACAAGGTTAATTGTTGGTTAGTTTGCCTCGAATATAATTAAGCATTGGTCAGCTTAGTCTAACGGCTTTGCCTTGAGCGAACTCTATCGGCTTAGTTTGATAGTCTCGCCTTGAGCGGGTTAGGGCGGCTCAGCCTGAAGACTTTGCCTTGAGCGAACTCAGTTTGTCCTGATAGCCTTGCCTTTGGATACCTCTGCCTAACAGCTTTTCCTAAGTGGGTTCAATCCACATTGCTAGATAGTTTTTCCTTGAGAGGTTCGATTAGCCTAACGGAAAATTTTTAAAGGTTAAATGCTAATTGAATTGGATTAGGATTTGAACTTGAATGCTGATAGCTTCTCTTTAATTAGTTAGAGACCTTAGCTTGAATTATATGAAAGAGCTTTGTATTGATTTTTGTTAGAGAGTATGACTATTAAAATTTGACTAGTACTTGGATGGGAAAGTAGACGAAGTGCTCAATCATCGAACTTGGATAGATGGAACTCATTCTCGTTCAAAGAACATCTTCCATCCAAAAGACGTACTTTGAGAGGCAAATGTTTACTTATTTTTGAACCAAAGCAGCTTTAACTGGACTTAGACAGCTTAAACAGAATCAAATTGGAACGAAACTTCACAGACGCACTTAAAAAACATAAAAAAATAACTTGGAAAGGTTTAAGTAGTTTGGAGCTATCTTTATGACTGTGCCCAAGTATTTTTATGATGCAAGTAAAAGTCATACTTCTAATGAATTGGCTCCTATGGCCGAGATGCATGACTCCTCTACTCCTTTTGGTTGCACTAATGAAATTTCATGTCATTCGGATGAGCATTGAATGAGATTAGATGACTCATACTTTGAAGTTGAACTGACTTGCAAGAGTCATGAAGGTAAATGGTTAAATTAATTCGAATTGACTTAAGATTTAAAGAGATAACTCAAGAAGAAGAGAGGAAAATGTTACAAAGGAAAAATAATAATCTAAAAGTAAGCTATCTCTATGAGTCGGTTATGACTCATAGGGATGTGGGGGCTATGACTCATAGAGATTAGTTACATGGCCTAATGGCTCATGGCGATGACTCGTCATGACATGTGGATTATTCAGCGCTATGGCGCCTAGCCTAATACCTAATGGGATTGCCTATAAATACTAGATCATCGGCAATAAGGAGGGATAATATTTTTTAGAGACCAAATCTTGTCAGAAACTCCATTACTCTATCGGATCATCACTACTTCTTTACTTGTTATCTTCTCTAACATTCATCTAAGACTTGTAACCATATAAGTATTAACTAATTAAGATCCAGAGAGATCTAACTAGCAAGATCATAATAGGAGACCAATTTAAAGTGGACTTAGACTAGAATCAGCTATACCACTATAAAAAGTTCATGTCTCTTTTCTTATTTCTTTTTTAATCTGTTGTTGGTAGGTCATTTTTATTTTAGATTATCTAAATTGTCGTTAACGTTTGTGATTTTACATTTGTTTGGTGTTGATATCTTTTTGGAGTTAACCATAATCGATATCAATACTGAATAAAATCAATACTTAGTAATATTCACTAATACATGCAGTCACATATTACCAAACACAGTTCAAATTACATAATTAAAAAAGACTCCACAAACTCAATCAAATCAAAACATAGAAAATTCATAAATCTCAGATATCTTAGTATATATAATAAATCACTAAATCCGTTAGGTAAATTAATTAATTTCATCTCAAGCACGTCATCACATTATAAATAAATTCCTATTTTCTTCCATCATTGTTGTTAGTCGTAAACCATTTTGCATAAATTGGAGATACCAAATGTTTTGGCACTAATTTTACCAACACAAGATTTCAACGTACAATTGTGAAAAAAATTAACAGATAATTAACAATACGTAAATTGTTGACTTGCATTAAATGATCTTAGTCAATAAACGTCATTCCAAATTCATTTCATTGTATATAAGGAGGTACTTTTTCTTTAAAAGAAGGCATGATCAACACAAGTATCACACTACTTTTGAATACCATAATATTAGATATAGTAGAAACAACATATCCAATATCTAACATTAACAACCACTTTTCATGCAATGCAAATCCACCATTTTCATATTCAAGTCTTTTAAGCAGAGAAACAATTCCACCATGCTCTAGAATACACAGTAGATCATGATTTTCACACAACTACTTATATAATTCCCTTCGAAATTGACACTAAATTCTCCTAAACAAAGAAAATCCGCTAAATATCAACTGCCACATCTACCAATATTTTATTATACATCAATAATGTTAGCAACAAACACCTTCAAATCCAATGGTATTTGATATTTAATTTTCTCATATCTACACTTACTTGTTCCAATAAATAAAATAAACACAAGTAAGTTATTGTAGCAGTAATGTCTGTATCAAATGATGTTTTTACATTACTTTTTTAGTTTTCAAGCTACAAGTTTATCCGTTGATTTTTTTATTTTTTTTGGCAATAACGCTTGGTTGTGCATACGGGTTTTGAGATAAGACACTTTTAACCAGCTCAAATGAAGAAGGCATTTTTTGGTTGAATATTAGCACTTTTTTTTACTTTCTCTTCCACGATTTTTATTTTGCTTTTTGAAAAAGCAAGAAAGGAAGCTTGGGTTTCAACAATGTAAAAACCTTAGTTTTATGATAACATTATTAGGATATTTAATTAGATAAATAAAATAAAATAATGCGCATTGATGAGGATAATGAGATTTTATTAATTATTTGTTCGTGCCTTATTAAACAAAAATGTTAAAAGAAGAAGGCGGAACACGAGAGGTACAAAATAAGAAAAGTTAAAAGATTAAGGAATCAATTCTACATCAAATCTTATCCTTTCTCATCCTAATCAAAGTGAATAACAATAAGGCTTCAATGTTGCCATGTTTAATTTAGTTTTATAATAAACTTGAGTTGCACATGTTCTTTCATGATTTTTGATGCCACGTTTATTTGTTGAATGATGTATATATATACACACTTATTGTTGTAGTTTTAGTTAAAAACTATCATATGACATCCAACTGACTTGATATTTTAGTTTAATGTTAGAAACATTGATTTGGAAATGAGTTTTGAGTTTCATAATTTCTAAAGTAAATATAAATAACTGGTGAATTTTCTAAGTTAAAAAATTAATATATTTTGGGTTTTAATTATTTCGAATAAATAATTTCTGCTTTTAGGTCCGAAAATTTTGTATGATATAATAAAATGATTTCTTTTGAATTTTAGGATTTTTCTCATATTTGTATGAATTGCTATGAACATTCTATGCTAGAAAAGTGTAATAGCCCGCATTTTACGTATCGGAAGATCGTAAAATATTTTTATTTTATTCCCTAAGGGTTGGATCATTCTCATATTTTAATATGTTGTTTATGGGGATATGTGACATGTCCACAATTTTTGCCAATTTTGTTTGTGATAATTTTACCCCTATTGGTCTTGTACAAGGCATAACTTTTGACTTAGGTCGAATCAGGTGGTGCGATCTGTGCCATTGGAAAGGAAATGATGATTTCCTTTCCATAGAGTGGTTACATTAAAGATTTGGTTCAGCGGTTTGGGAGGAATCGATGTTTTAAGCTTTTTCAGTTGGTTGTTCATATTTTGGGAGCCTTAATAGGCTGATTTGTAGAGGCCCATTAGTGGGCTGGTGGAAGCTATAAATAGAAGGTGAGAGGTATGGAGAATAGTTTACTTTCTCCATTCTCTCATTTGGTGGCCTTGTGTTCCTCCTTCCTCTAACACCTTTCCGTCATTAAAATCAAGATCTAAAGAAGGGAATCGGAGATCTACACGATTTAAGGCTAGATCTACACCATTGCAAGGGAAAGCTCATCGAATCAAGGAGTTTGGATCAAAATCCTTGCTGTTTGGAATCTTAATTTATTGATTTTAGCTTGTTTTGGAGAATCAGTGAGTGATATGCATCTCTCACATGGATTTAATCAAGTATATGAATGTTTGGTCATGTTTTTCATCAAATTCAAGCATTTTCTCATAGATCTACCCCTTGGTAAGTCCATATAAATCACCCAAGGATCTAATTTAGTAAGTTTTAAGTCGGTAATTTCTATGCTGTTTCATATGTTTATGCGAGTTAGATCCATAATTTAGATCATATGTTCATTTATCATGATTTTGGTGAATTGTATGATTTTATTGATAATCGTCATATTCATGTTATTAATGACTTCATGACATGCTTGTGGTTGTATTGGATGAATTAGAGGAGTATTTTTCGTCGGATTTGTCATTTGGTGAAGTTTTGGTCGAATTCGGAGGTGAATGGGGTCTGTGCAGGTTTTGGGTCGAGCGTATAGGCCACGGGTCGAGCGTAGTACAAGTGAAGTGCAAGTGTAGTACAGAAGAGGGGTCGGTCGCACAAATGGGCTCCGGTCGGTCGGTGGAAGTGGTCGGTCGTTCGGGCACACATATGGTTGGGTCGAGCGAGCAAAAATAGGGTCGGGTCGAGCATGGAGGAGGTTCGAGCATAATGGGGTTCCGGTCAAGCATGAGTTTGGGTCGTACAAGGAGGGGCGAGCCTAGTGTTGGGTCGAGCAACATACAGGTCGAGTGGTGGTTTTAGTCGAGTAGTGTTGGGTTCTGGTCGGTCACTGCTGGTTCGGGTCGAGCAGCATGGGTTGAAAGCTGGCAGGTTGTGCACGAGTGGGTTGGGTGGGTCTTTTCTGGTCGGTCAAGCACCAGGGGGTTGGGTCGGTCACAATATGAACAAGAACAGGGTCGGTCACAATATGAAAAAGAACAGGGTCGGTCATGTTTTAGAGAATGGAGTAAAGCATGGACAATTGGTTGGTCGCACAGTGTCATTTTCTGAAAAAATATATTTTTCGGGTACGACCCAGATTTGAACAAAAGAGCTTGAAAACAAATAAATATTTCGGGGGCAACTCCCTGAACCCTAGCCGTAACGCAGTAATGTAATTTGGCTCAGTGATGTGGTGACCTCGAAGTAAATTCAAGTGAGAATATTCGAAGTGTTGAATGTGTTTGTTGATCGGTGTAAAACAACGAATAATATGAAAACTCAAAGGTTTCCTGAGTGTGGTGATAATGGTTGGATAGTCAGTCGTTGATGATGACTAGAGATACTAAAGGCCGAGGAACTATCGTTGTTGTACGTTCTAGCGGGCCCAAAGCAGGAGTATAATAGGGGCACCTAAAAGACCGGATGTAGGTCGAATACCCTGGGTATCGCTGAAAGGCCTAGGTACGTATCGTTGAAAGGCGTATGGGTTTTCTTGCTAGAACCGGGGTTACCATTCGCCCTTGACGGATGGCAGTATAATATGGCCAGTCATACGATTAATGATGGTTTTGAAGCAGGATTGGTGGTGATAGTTAGAGTCTATCTTGTATGTTTGTATGTTTTGCTTGTACCGTCTCACGTAGATTGTCCGAGATCGAAGGAGATGTTCCTTGGGTGCCTGTCTAATATTGGTTTAGGCCTTTGAGGCTTGTGCTTGAGGGACGTTGAATTCGATTAAGATGGTTTACATGAGATATATAATCTAGATGCTACGAGTGTTACTGACGGTTGTTCTTCTGTTTGCCATGGTTGAATGGTTATTCTGATTATTATGACTGAATTGTTACTCCTTTGGTTGTATGAATTGTAAAGGCTATCACTATCCGATGTGGGGGAGGTGGGAGCGAGTTCTTCTCTGGTGATGTGGGTAGATTAGTTAGTTTATTTACCCATTTTCATATACTTTATTGATGATGTTAGGTAGTTGTTCTATCGCTCACTAAGACTGTTGTCTAACTCAAGGTTTTGTGTTTCCCTCTTATTACCTTGGGCTGTTCATCCGATTTTGGATAGGCAGTCTAGGTGGCAGGTGACAGGTGATAACTTAGTAAGGACGATGTAGCAATTCGGAGACGAGCAGGAGGCTGGTGTACTATCTCTCTTACTATATAGTATTTGGGTTTCCGCTGTTTATTATTCTTCTCTGAGTGATGTAGTAAGGCAAATTTGTACAGACATATGTTGCAATCCTGGCGTAAGGATATATTTTCTTGTTTTTTTGAAAATTTGGGATTTCTGCTCAAATATGCTTCACTAATATTACCTGTTGTATATGTTCTATTATATTTTATCCTTGCTCTGTGAGATTTATGACAGGTTCCACTTGTGTTATCATACCTTGATGATCGTCCATAACTGCCTGACACACCTTTCAACGCATTTTTTCTCTTTTTAGTGCAAGGGTTGTGGCCGGTTGTCACATTTGGTATCAGAGCTCTAGTTATCGATTTTAGCCAAATTTCTAAGACATAATTACGTAAGAGGGACGTATTTGTAGATTTCAATTGGATGTATACTATATAGTATAATAGGGCTCAGATTTCATTCCTATCGTTATCTCATATGTGGACTAATCATTCTATTTTTAGTTTTAGAATGAGTCGTCAAACTACGGGAAACACTACTAGGGATGAGTCTGCGACTGAAAGGGAAGGTGATAGCAATCTGCTGGAAGCTTTTGCTGTTATGCCAGAGTGTCTGCTTATGTTTGGGGCCATGATGGTTGCAGTCTTGCTAAGGATGCTTATTCCAGAAGCAGAAATAGAGCGTGGTGTTCTTGTGCATGTACCTAGGAATGATTCCGCTAAGCGACAAAGGGATTATTCTCCTGAAGATGTAGAAGATAAGTTAAGAAGAGGTATATTTTTAGAGCAACTTCGATGCTGGGCCAAGGAGCGAGGATCAATGCTTCTTGGGATGAGGCTTGTAGAAACAGACATGAACCTCAAGAAGAAACTTTCACTGATCCCAGTGCGACAACGAAGCTGAATAAGGAAAAGAAGAAACCCAAGAAGAATGGCATTTGCTTTAACTGTCAGCTAAAGGGCCATTATGCCAAGGATTGTAAGAAGCCAAGAGCCGAAATGAATTGCTTTAAATGCGGCAAGCCTGGACATAAGAAGAAAGACTGCCCAGATTTTCTGAAAGATAAGCAACCTAAGGTAGCATGTGTTTTAGAGGCTATCCCCGTTTCCTATTGCTTTCCTGATGAGGATTAAGAGAAGCTGTTGATAGTTTTGATGTGCTTTATGCCGATGGAGTTTGTTTGAGTTCTGTTCGGTATTAGAGAATCGTCTTCTTTTACCTACAATAAGATGTATGCTGAATAGGTTCGGAAATGGAAGTTATAATAGGCTTTTGATTGTAGCTGATCCAGTATGGGGTTCACCTACTCTTCGTAGGACTTGTTGTGGTCCAGTTTATATAGTCATGGTTGCTCTTCTATGAATGATCGTTTTGTTGTGACTTTCTCTGGGTTTGGTAGTGTTTTGGGGTATGGATTGGCTCAAGGGGAATGCGACAAAAGTGGATTCTGAGAAGCTGTAGATGACAGTCAGGAATGTGGAAGGGCGAATGGTTGTGACTCGATGATGGTCAAAGATGGTTTCTTCGCAAGTTATTTACATCCGCTCGTGATTTTACAGGAAGACTTGTCATTGGTGCTGATCATTAGTGAGTTCAAAGATGTCTTTGTAAGAAGTCAAAGGGTTGCCGTCGCATCGTGAGATTGAGCTCAGAATAGATTTAGTCGAGCATGTTAGACCTATCATTGTGCCTCTTAGGCGGACGGCGCCTAAGGAACAACGGGAGTTAAAGGTGCAAGTTCGTGACCTTTTAGGAGAAAGGATTCATTCGGAGAAGTATATTCGAAGGAGGTGCACCAGTTATGTTTGCAACCAAGACTGATGGCTCGTTAATTGTGTGTGGACTATCGTGAGCAGAATAAGGTGACTAAGAAGAATAAGTATCCATTGCCAAGGATTGATGACATGTTGACCAGCTTCATGAAGTTAAAGTGTTTTCTCATATGGATTGGGCAACGGGATTTCACCAGTTGAAGGTGGCAAAGGATAAGGTTGTGACCTACGCAAGTCGGTAGTTGAAGCTGCATGAGAGGAATTACACAACTCGTGACTTAGAGTTGGCAGAGATTGTGTAAGCTCTGAAGATGTGTAGACATTACTTGTTGGGAGTTCGATTCGAGTTGTTCACAGATCATAAGTCATTGAAGTATCTTTTCTCCCAAAAGGATTTGAATCTTTGGCAGAAACGGTGGTTAGAGTTTCTGGCATCGTATGATTTTGGTATAGCCTATACTTCGTGCAAGGGTAACGCCGTTACAGATGCGGTTAGTCGAATACACGCAAGTTTAGGAGCGATGTATTTAGAATGGAAAAGCCTCAAGTATTTGGCAAGGTTTGATTTTAGGCCACAATGTGAGTTAGAGCCTAAAATGTTGGCAAGCTTATCGATGAGACCTACTCCTATCAAAAGGATTGGTGAGAGCCAAAAGCGATATAAGAAGCTTGTCGATTTATCCAGAAGCTGGAATCAAAGAATAAAGAGTTCAAAGTTGATCAAGAAGGTTGACTTTCAAAGCAAGGACGATTGGTTGTTCCTGAGATCGACGAATTGAGAGATGAGCTAACAGAATGTCATCACTCGAAGTTGATGATTCACCCCGGTGGTAATAAGATGTATCAGGACATGAAGCGAATCTACTACTAGGAAGGGATGAAGCGAGATATTGGAAAGTTCATTTCCAAGTGCATGAACTACCAGTTGGTGAAAGCTGTACTGACGTGGAACTGGGAGCAGATATCGATGAAATTTACCAATGGACTACCTTGAACCAGGGCAGGAAACGAAGGGATTTGGGTTATCATGGATTGCTTGACCAAAAGTGCGAGATTCATTCCTATCAAATTAACTAGGACAGCGTCTAAATTGGCTGAACTTTTTATATAATGGATTTTACGATTCCATGGTACCCCGAAGAGCATAGTAAGTGATCGAGATCCATTATTCACGAGTGGATTTTGGAAGAGTCTACAAGAAGCATTGGGATGGCACCATACGAGGCATTATATGGTAGACCATGTAATTCTTCATCATGCTGGCTAGAGCTGGAGATAAGCTGATACTTGGGCCAGAGATGATAAGAGAGACGTCGGATTATATCGAGATCGTCTGGCAACGAATGAAGGCAACCCAAGATCGTCAGAAGAATTATGCTGATAAGCATGAAAGGATTTGGAACTCGACATTGGCAATATAGTTTTCGTGAATATCTCGCCATTAAAGCATGTGGTTAGGTTCAGAACTAAAGGAAAGTTAGCTCCTAGGTTCGTTGGACTGTTTTTGATAGTCGAGTGAATTAGAAAGCTTGCATATAGATTAGAGTTACTTGAGAAGATGTCATGTGTGCATAATGCTTTTCGTGAATCATTTCTATGAAATATGTGCATGATCCGGATGTGGTAGTATCTCCGGAACAATACGAAAAACTAGAAGTCGAAGCCGCGGTTATGAGACCTCGTAAGCCACTTCATGTTGTGGTAAATGACGTGAAACAGTTTAGGAGAAAGATGGTTAAGCTAATCAAGGAACAATGGAGTGAGGATGGCGACGATGGTACATGGGGAAGGAGGAGGGTATAAAGACGACCCATCCAAAACTCTTCGTCCGTATGACCCATTGATATCGCGCCATCATTACATCATTGTTACTTGTTGTTATTATTATTACTTGTTGTTATTGTTGTTATTTTCGTTGTTGTTGTTGTCAGAATTACGCATGCTAGGATAGGAATATGGATGCATGACTTGATGGCTGCAAGTATGGGTGATAGAATTGGCTACTCATGGATGATAGGTGTGCGGAATTGTTTTGGTTTCTTGTGTTGTTTGGGATTTCGAGGGCGAAATCCTAAAGGAAGAATGTAACAACCCGCTTTTTACGTATCGGAGGATCGCAAAATATTTTTATTTTATTCCCTGATGGTTAGATCATTCTCGTATTTTAATATGTTGTTTATCGGGATGTATGACATGTCCATAATTTTTACCAATTTTGTTTGTGACCATTTTACCCTATCAGTCATGTACAGAGCATAACTTTTGACTCAGGTCGAATCAGGTGGTGAGACCTGTGCCATTGGAAAGGAAATGCTGATTGCCTTTCCTAGAGTGGTTACATTAAAGATTTGGTTCAGCGGTTTGGGAGGAATCGCTGTTTTAAGGTTTTCCAGTTGGTTGTTTAGGTTTTGGAAGCCTTAATGGGCTGACTTGTAGAGGCCCATTAGTGGGATGGTGGAAGCTAAAATAGGAGGTGAGAGGTATGGAGAATAGTTTACTTTCTCCATTCTCTCATTTGGTGGCCTTGTGTTCCTCCTTCCTCTAACACCTTTCCACCATTAAAATCGAGATCTAAGGGAGGGAATCGAAGATCTACACCATTTGAGGCTAGATCTACACCATTGCAAGGGAGAGCTCATCGAATCAATGAGTTTTGATCAAAATTCTTGTTGTCCAAAATCTTAATTCATTGATTTTAGATTGTTTTGGAGAATTGGTGAGTGATATGCATCTCTCACATGGATTCAATCAAGTATATGAATGTTTGGTCTTGTTTTTCATCAAATTCGAGCATTTTCTCATAGATCTACCCCTTGGTAATTCCATTTTTATATAAATCACCCTAGGATCTAATTTAGCAAGTTTTAAGCCGGTAATTTCTATGCTATTTCATATGTTTATGCGAGTTAGATCCATAATTTAGATCATATATTCATTTATCATGATTTTGGTGAGATGTATGATTTTAGTGATAATCATCATATTCATGTTGTTAATGACTTCATGACATGCTTGTGGTTGTATTGGATGAATTAGAGGAGTATTTTTTCGTTTGATTTGTCATTTGGCGAAGTTTTGGTCGAATTCGGAGGTGATTGGGGTCTGTGCAGGTTTTGGGTCGAGCGTACAGGCCACAGGTCGAGCGTAGTACAAGCGATGTACAAGTGTAGTACAGAAGAGGGGTCGGTCACACACAAATGGGCTTCGGTCGGTCGGTGGAAGTGGTCGGTCGTTCGGGCACACATATGGTTGGGTCGAGCGAGCCAAAATGGGGTCGGGTCGAGCATGGAGGAGGTTCGAGCACAATGGGGTCGGTCATGGATGGTTCCAGTCGAGCATGAGTTTGGGTCGTGCAAGGAGGGGCGAGCCTAGTGTTGGGTCGAGCAACATACTGGTCAAGTAGTGGTTTTAGTCGAGCGGTGTTGGGTTCTGGTTGGTCACTGCTGGTTCGGGTCGAGCAGTAGGGGTTGAAAGCTGGCAGGATGTGCACGAGTGGGTCGGGTTGGTCTTTTCTGGTCGGTCAAGCACCAGAGGGTTGGGTCGGTCACAATATGAACAAGAACAGGGTCGGTCACAATATGAACAAGAACAAGGTTGGTCATGTTTTGAATAATGGGGCCGAGCATGGATAGGGGGTCGGTCGCATAGGGTCATTTTCTGATAAATTATATTTTTCAAGTACGACCCAGATTTGAACAAAAGAGCTTGAAATATATATATATATATATATATTTCAGGGGCAACCCCTCGAACTATAGCCGCAGCATAGTAATGTAATTTGGCTTAGTTATGTGGTGACCTCGAAGTAAATTCAAGTGAGAATATTCGAAGTGTTGAATGTGTTCTTTCATCTGTGTAGAACAACTAATGGTATGACAACTCAAAGGTGTTCTGAGTAGGGTGATAATGGTTGGATAGTCGTCGTTGATGATGACTAGAGATACTGAAGGCCGAGGAATTATCGTTGTCGTACGTTCTAGCTGGCCCAAAGCAGGGGTATAATAGAGGCACCTAAAAGACCGAATGTAGGTCGAATACCCTGGGTATTGTTGAAAGGCCTAAGTACGTATTGTTGAAAGGGATATGGTTTTTTTTTGCTAGAACCGGGGTTACCATTAACCCTTGACGGATGGCAGTATGATATAGCCAGTCATACGATTAACGATGGTTTCGAAGCCGGATTGGTGGTGATAGCCGGAGTCTATCTTGTATGTATGTTTGTTTTGCTTGTACCATCTCACGTAGATTGTCCGACATCGGAGGAGATGTTCCTTGGGTGCATGTCTGATACTGGTTTAGGCCTTTGGGGCTTGTGCTTGAGGGATGTTGAATTCGATTAAGATGGTTTACGTGAGATATATAATCTGGATGCCATGCGTGTTGCTGATGGTTGTTCTTCTATTTGCCATGCTTGAATGGTCGTTCTAATTACTATAACTGAATTGATACTCCGTTGATTGTATGGATTGTAAAGGCTATCACTATTCGATGTGGAGAAGGCGGGAGTCGAGTTCTTCTTTGGTGATGTTGGTTGATTAGTTCATTTATTTACCCATTCTCATATACTTTATTGATGATGTTAGTTACCTGTTTTATCGCTCACTAAGACAGTTGTCTGACTCAAGGTTTTATGTTTCCCTCTTATTACCTTAGGTTGTTCATCCGATTTTGGATAGGCAGACTAGGCGGCAGGTGATAACTTAGTAAGGATGATGTAGTAGTTCGAAGACGAGCAGGAGGCTGGCGTTATTTCTCTCTTACTATATAGTATTTGGGTTTCCGCTATTTGTTATTCTTCTCTGAGTGCGGTAGTGAGGAAAATTTGTATAGACATATGTTGCAACCCTGGTGTAACGATTTTTTTTCTTGTTGTTTTGAAAATTTGGGATTTCTGCCCAAATATGCTTCACTAATATTACCTGTTGTATATGTTCTATTACATTTTATCCTTGCGCTGTGAGATTTACGACAGGTTCCACTTGTGTTATCCTACATTGATGATCGTCCGTAGCTGCCTGGTACACCTTTCAATGGACTTTTTCTCTTGTTTAATGCAGGGGTTATGAGCGCTCGTCACAAAAAGCTTAAGCAAATTATTAATTTATATTAATAAACTAAGTGGTTGTAAACATTATTTAAGTTTGAATTTTAAATTTATGAAAGAAATATGAAAATGATTTGACAAAAAAATTGTAAACCAATTAAATTTTGATGAGAAGGTGGAGTCAGTAGAACGAAATTGCTTTTAGAAGTAAAAATTTAGCTTTGAAATCTATCACAAGGGTGTCACGGCTAGTATTAGGAAAGGTTGACACACACCCGCTTTTCCCTTGGATTGAGGCGATACACTCTCTAATGAATGGAATATCATATCATATGGTATATGATTCATTGCAAATAACATATCATGGCTTCTCATATCTACCATGGCTATGTAGCTTTTTAATAGACAAATTTCATGTCATAGTTTTTATAAATCCTCTCCATCGCTTGTTTTTGTTTCGACACATGCCATATCACCACCACCTTTGTAACACCCCACCTCCGCTAGGGTCACTCACAAAGGGAATGCACTAGCTTTGGTGGAGCATTATCGAGGTAAACATACACAGAAATATTATAAGACAGAACATATAAAACAGCGGAAGAAGAACCAGATTTCATTGCTTTAAAATCTAGAAGGGTCTAAAGCCTTTTACATCAAAATGCCATTAAATCCATTACATCGAAATCTGTTTTGCAATAGTAAAGAAGCACAAAACCATAGTCATAAATCATTCCCCAAGTAAAACAGTAAAGCAAGCCATAGCCAAGAGAAATCCAAGCAGTACATGAAAGAGCCTTGGAGCTTGGTAAGATCCGAACTAAGATGTATTCCCACCCTGCGAACCGGGGGGGGGGGGGGGACGGAAGAAAAAGAGGCGAAACAAAACGGGTCAGTCATAAAGACTGAGTAAGTCCTAGCGACTTTCAGCATAATAACAAGTAATGATAACATGGCATGAATAAACTGGAAGTAAACATAAGCATGATGACAAGATAAGCTACAGGCACGATAACTAAGAATAACATCATAGGATTTCTGTCATGTATAACATTGCAAGGTTCCCATTCAAGATGAACTAAGTATAGTTTCGCAAGATTTCTATCAAGCATCGCAAGATTTCTCTGCTTCACCATTAAAATGATATCTATTTGCTATGCACCACCTAATTAGTGTCTCAACTAGTAATCTATAAAATGATAAAATCATAACGTGATCCCAATCCCCGAAATTAAGGTTGCTTTCACGTGTACATCTATTATTTATTACCTAGATCTAATCTAGGGTTTTCTATCGAACGCTTCCTAGATTCAACCAGGATTTATGCTACCTAGGTCCAACCTAGGGATTATGCTACCTATTGAACACTTCTCGGATTTAGGGTTTATGCCACCTAGGTCCAACCTAGGGATTATGCTACCTATGTGTGTCATACGGCCCCCAATGATTGTAGATACCTATGCTGGTCCCACCATGGGGTGTATCAAGAACCATGGTGGCGGCCCGACGCAATTCTAGAAGGCATAGGTTATACTACTGGTGCCCCCAGTGCCCTGTTTGTCTGCTCCGAAGTGTGTGCACGCCCGCACTCCGTTAGAACCTACACTGTTGCATCCACCGCCGTCGCTTTGACCGCTTACAATTAGCCCAGTAATCATGCCCCACCCTGCCTAATTTCAGGGTACCATTGATATCTGATTTGGGTTACTGCTGAAATGGGTCCTCGTTACTAGGGTTTCCTATTGGTTAAGTGTGTGGGCCTATATATACAGATATTACCCACCTTCCCGTGATGTACTTAACCCACCGATTCAAGCGTGCTTATTAATGTTTAAGTTTGTAGGCCTATATTTACTAATATTACCCACCAACCCGATATGTACTTAACCCTCTCCGTCCATTACGTTAAGTTAGTTAAGTGTTTTCTCTTGTTTTACTTAACCCTACCACACATCATGTTATATCGGTTAAGTGTTGTTCCTTGTGTTACTTAAACCTACCGCAAGCCTTGTTATACTGGCTAAGTGTTCTCCCTTGTGTTAACTTAACCCCACCGCATGTCATGTCATATTGGTTAAGTGTACATTGACTTAGCCCACCTACTTATCATGTTGTGACGGTTAAGTGTTACCCTCTGTTGTTACTTAACCTTACCAAGCATCAAGTTATATTGGTTAAGTGCATGTTAACTTAACCCCATCCACCAGTCATATTATAATGGTTAAGTGTTACCCTCGAGTGTTTACTTAACCCTACCACGCATCATGTTATATCGATTGGGTGTTATCAACCTATTCAAGTTAGCCCAACCCATCCGCTAGTCATGTTATAATGGTTAAGTGTCATTAGCCTAGCCACGTTACTTAACCCACCCATTCATATCATATTGGTTGAGCCTACATTTATAAGTTTTACATGTTCTCAACTCATACCGGTTAGGTCCACATTTACATGTCAAATTTCCATGTATCCCACTTAACCCTCTAACCATACCCACGTCTTATTATGGTTGATATTCCTTGATTCATTCATTATGACGAACGAATCATGACCTCTCACATTAGACCGTGCACTTTGTGGCCTTTGGATTTGCCAGGCGGTTCCGGGTTACACCACAAACTGGGTCTAACCTCGTGTCATAAATCATTGCGCCTACAATTCGACCTTTGACCTCTCACATTAGACTGACATTTTGTGGCCACTGGATTTGCCGGGTAGTTCCGGGCAGATTTACACCACAAACTGAGTCTAACCTCGTGTCAAAGGTTCATTAATGGTCGTATTCCACCCAAAACCCCAATATCAGTTCATGTGTTTAACATATAGAAATGTTCATGTTCATGTTCAAGTCAATTATCCAATACACTGTCATTTTCATGTTTCAAATTCCCAACTTTACATATTAATAAACATATGCCCAAGTTCCAAAATTACATGCCAATTTATATACATATATATACCCAATTCTAGTCAGTTTACATATGTCCAATTCTTGCCTATTTACATGTATGCCAAGTTTATGCTATCTCACCCATATCGAGTTCTAGCCAAAATTGCATGTATCATGCCCAAATAAACCCAAATCATGATTCATGATGTAGTTATCCCAAACTGTAATCTTTTTATTACAACACACGCCAACTACCCAAGTTCATAATACATATTTATGCCAATTATCAAATTTACAATCGCTTTTATATTCAAATCCCCAATTCTACATATGCCCAATCGTAAGCCTAATCTTTTGATTTAATTTACATAGGCCCGAACTCGTGGTTTAATTTACATGCCAAATTACATACATGATATATACCAAATCTCATGTTACATTACATAGATCCTATTTGTGCCAAATTCCATGTATATAATATTTATGCAAATTTGTTCATAACAAGATTATACCAAAATTTACAGATTAAGCCCAAACTTGCAAATACAATGATAATATCCAATTTCATGTTGCCAATTATTACATCATATTCATATAGGAAATAATCCCATAATTCCCCCGTATACATATCGTACGCAAATCGCGATTTTAGGCCAAGGTCCGAAATTGACCAAGGTTCATGAAAATAAAATAAATTGGGGGAGATAGAAATTGAATAAAAATGAGATCAGAGGAAAACATCATCATAGGCATAAATATTACAACTTGATGATAACGTCATTACGAATCAAGAAAACTGCTGAATAGATCATAAACTTGTCATGAACATAAAGATAGACAAGTCCCAAAACAGAAGATTCAAGGAGCAACAGAAATAGATCAGAATCGATAAACATACTTAAATCCAATTCCACTTTATTTCATGGCCACATCATAATTAAACATTTAGATCTGAAAATAATTAGAACTTACAGAGCATGGCTAATGAATTAAGAACTAAAATTGTCGTAGAACGTTGCAGAGACATTGATTTATCTTCTTGAATTGTTGTAGAATTGCTGTAGAAGCTTTAATCTCTAGTTTGAATCTAGTTTGGAGGCTAAGAGAAAAGTTTAGAGAGCGGCGACCATGATCAAGAGGAAGTCCAGTAGTATTTTGGTGTCATATGAATTATTGTATGAATTAGGTTAGGCCTTAGGATGTTTATATAGGTGTAGCAACTAGTTTAGGCCCTTAGATTAACCCTAGAATCAATCTGGACCATCAAAACATGTCTCAGGCTTCAAAAATGAGTTCTGGCTCAAAACAGGCCGACCAGGTCGACCTGTAAGGGGGGGAGGTCGACACTATGGTCGACCTGGGGGGTAGGTCGGCCCTATGGTCGACCCGGGGGGGGGGGGGGGGGGGTAGGTCGAACCTATGATTGACCCCCTGTTCCAGTGCTGCCTGAAAACTGCTGAAACTTGCACAGGCCATAACTTCTTCATCCGGACTCCGATTTTCGAAAATTCGGACTCTATTTCATGTAAAATTTCGAGACGAACGCAATGGCATAACCCATTTCCCCTGAATTTAATATTTAATTCTGGCTTGATTTCTTTTTTAATATGTTATAAGAACACGGGTTGTTACAACCTTTTTTATTTAAAATTTGTTTCGACCTTGTTTTAAATAGGTTGTCGCCATATATGTTATGTTTTAAAATACGCCTTCCTTCACTAATTTTATGAAGTTTCGAATTACAAGAGTATTTTATGCAGCCGGAACAACAAAAGGTTCGAATTAGTATCGAAACTACGATAATTCCCTACAGCAAATCACAAATTATAGATAAAACAAATACAATTCCAATTCCTTTGATCGACGACGATACCAGAAGGACCTCAAACTCGATAATCACGGTGAGATTAATGATGAAATAGAGATAATACCAATTCCTGTTTATCGAGATGATGTCGGAACTTGGTCACCAATTTTCCATTGATTCAGTGATGCCAGAAAAGTTGATCTTCCAAATCGTTGTTTCATAAAGAATACCGAAAATGGGGACAAAATGTTTGAGCTCCCAACTATGGCGGAATGCCTAATTTTGATTACAGAATATGCTAACTATACATGGTTAGAATCCCTATATATAGTGTTTAGAAAACAGACACCGATACGATACAATGATACAGAAACAAGAACAATACAAAAACAACCAATACAGAAGTACAAACATCGAAACATAAATATAAAGCTAAATTGGAACCACAGAACCAAAGTTGTAAGCAAATCCACTTGAATCTTCTGAGCTGAAACAGAACAAACAAAACGACTTAATACCACTGAGCCGAAGCCGAACGCTATTAAGAAGGCTATTTTTGTTGGAGCTAAAACAACATACTACTGAAATATAATACCATCGATACGGTGACCAGAATAGAATCACCATAGTAGCGATACCGATATTAGATGAGCCAAAATAGAAAACTAACACCATAGCTTATTATTGGTACCGAAACACTACAACCAATTCCAAAACAAAGTACTTCTGATACCAGTTAGTTGTATGCTACATCATCCTACCCTAGTTCAAAAGAATTCATCCACAAATTCACAGCAATCTCTTTAACCAAATCATTCTCGTAGTACGACAACAATTGTTTAACAAAAAAATCAGTAGTATGAATATGACTTGGTAGCCTCAATTGATAAGCGTTGGGGTTGATTTTCTTAACAATCTTCAATGGACCAATCTTTCTGGAAGTTAATTTGTTATATATACCAAAAGGAAATCGTTTTTTACTCAACACAGTCCACACAAAGCCGCCTTCCTGAAATTCAACATGCCTACGCTTTGAATCAGCATTTTGCTTGTACTTATGACTTGTTTCAACCAACCGATCATGTACCGCAGGATGAAGCTCCTGTAACCCTGAGACAAGATCAGTGGCCTTTTCCTGCATTTTACCTTGTCGTAGAAATTCCTCATGTTCCCTAGGACTCATTCGATAATATGGCCTATGAGTTAAAACAACACCTGGTTCCAAATCAATCTGATGTTGGATGTCTCTTAATGGCGGTAGACCATTTGGTAGCTCATTTGGAAACACATCTTCAAATTCACACAATAATGGCTTCACTGATTCAGGAATTTCTTCACTTTCTATAGCATCGAATCCCACTAACAAGTACATCTTGCCACCTTCTTTTACCTCATCCACAAAGTCATTCATCAATGGAAAATTGACTCTCTCGGTCTTCTTATTAGGTTTTGCTCTAGTTTTATCACACCTCTTAGAAACTGAAGTGAATTTAGTGCCTTCAAATATGAAACTATAGCTGTTTGTGTGTCCATCATGTTGTACAGCTCTGTCATATTGCCAAGGCCTCCCCAACAAGATATGACATACATCCATATTCGCAACGTCACACTAAATTTCATCTTTATACTTAAGCCCAATAGATAAAGAAATAAATGCTCATTTAGAAACCGTTACCTCTCCTCATTTCTTCAACCATTCTAGCTTGTATGGTCGAGGATGCTTTTCGGTCTTGATTCCAAGCTTTTGAATAGCCTCCTCTAAAATAATGTTGTCACAGCTTCCTGCATCAATCACGAATCGACAAACTTTTCCCAAAACAGTGCATGTATATTGAAAAATATTGCTTCGTAACCACTCAGATTCATCGAATGTATTTTTAGTTAGACAAGCCCACCGCATCATCAAGCTAAACCCTTCATCACCAATTACAATTTCTTCTTGTTCATCGTCATACTGTGGTGGATTCGAAGGATCAAACTCTTCCTCATCATTGCAAACTCCACTGTCATCTGTTACCATAGTTATCTTTTTAGGCTTCGAACATTCAAAATTTTTATGACCTATTTCTTAACAACTAAAACACTTCAAATTACTGCCTCCTTTCTCCTTTGTTTAATCCGTAATATCCAGTTTGCTATTTGGAGCACTACCACCAACATTCTTATTCTGACTGTTCAAAGTCATGAAACTACTCCCTCATCAACCATGTTTTTCCTATGCAAGAGCTCTTTGATGTGCCTCAGCAACTGAATATCCTCATAGATGTATGAGCCGACGGGGTCTTAGTATTGTCAATAGCTATATCCTCAGAGTTAGTCTCAGACTCATCGCTACCTGATTCCTCACCAGAAGAGTACTCAAATTGATGGTCATACTCAGTGGTCCCTGTGCTGGTGTCACTACCACTTGAGAGTTCTTCCTCTTCCATTTCTACATCTAGATCCTCAATCTGCTTCCCTTACGATGCAAGAACTCTTTTTTGTCGCCTTCATTTACGGGAAAAATCCATGGTGGAGGGCTTTGTTCCTCGTCAGGTCATTGGCTTGTACCTTCAGCAACGGGAGCCTTGTCAAAGGAAGATCCCTCCTTATTGACCTTTTCTGATAGTTGGGGGGAGAAATCATCTATTATGGCCCAGGAAGAGGTCAAAATCTCTCGAGGGACGACCAACCGGGACGCTTTTAGCAAGTCGAATTGATGAAGGAACTCATCCTGAAGTAGGAAGTCCTTTTGCCTTTCACTCTCATCAGCTGCTTTCAATGATTCAAACATCGACAAACGCTTGCGGTCCTTAATCTGAGAAGGCAAGACTGCAAAGGCAAGGAAGAGAGAAGAGGATAGAGTCAAAATGATAAAGGTCCACAAATTCTAGGAGTTTAACTTAAGGAAAACACTCACCTGCGCATATACAAAATCCGCTAAACTCATCAGACACTTGACGTAGAAAAATAGGTTCATAAAGAAAGGAATTTTGTCTTGCAGGCCAAGGTTAAGCTTCCGATTTCTAGCAGCCTCAACAAAAATCAAAAAAGGATGGTCTTTCCGTCTTTTGAAAGATGCAGAGTTATTGGATCTCGTCTAGTTCAGGGGCCCGATGCAGAGTAAGCATGAATAATACTTATAGACTGGTAAGCACAGCATAGCCATTTGGATGCAACTAGTGAGGGCGGCATCGAGCTCCTCCAGAACTGACTGTAAGAAAGTATTGAAAGGAGGGACCATGCTATGTGAACACATGTAACGATGTCAAGCAGTAAACTCGGCAGGAGGTCGATCGACCACATCACCTTTCTCAGGTAATAGGACATCCTCACCCGGAATACCAAATTATATACAAACGTGATGAAGCATCTGATGTTCACTACTGAAGGACATCTCTCTGATGGATTGGCAATAAGCGTGAAAGATCTATTACTGGCCCCATGGCAGTAATGGCTCTTCCTAAAGGAATATGCAAAGAGGCTTCCATTTGTACTGATGACGATTACGCACCAAATATAGACTGAATTGTATTTAGGAGGAATCACCTTCTTCGGACTGAAGGTGCTCTGAGGGATGAGAGTTCACTCTACACACTTAACTTCATATTCGTAATGGTCAGGTTCACATACCCTATAAATGTGTCGGTAGTGTGTGCAGGAACGATGCTTGAATTAGAAACCAATGTGTGTCAGTTGGTAAAACCCGAACGTCGTCCATGTGCAAGTTTAATGTCATGTATCCATAAAAATGTATCCCAAATTGTAGGGCAACGAGTTCATGGAAACAACCCGCATAAGCACAAAAGTGCCTTTGACGCTTCCTCTTTATTAGCCAAGCTAGTCGGTTGTCAACTCAAACGGTCAACAACAAATGCGTCATTCGAATTAGCGCACAAAGCTCTTTTGTTACAATTCTACAACAAAAATGTCACGCATGCCAACAATAGTTTGGAGTTCATTTTATTATCGGTTTAGTTATTCAGTAAGCTAGAAAAGCAACGACATATCCAAGCGTCATATGAATCCAACACTACGTTCCTAATTACTAAAGCGTGTGCATCCTTAAGCTCGAAAGCAATTTTGTTCAGTCACAACTTCACATTTATGTTGCCTCGGTTTGCAAAGCGCTGTTCCAAAATCCAAGTTGTGCATTCAAAACAATTTATGGCGTAAGTATGTTCAAGATGTATAGTATCAGCTAGGATGTGGCCACTATAAGAAAAACCGCAAATATCGACAGATTTTCAGTAGTGGAAAGTTTCGTCGCAAATTAACGATGAATTTTCATGGAATCTGTAAGGGATATTATCTAGGAATTTTTATTTCAACTTATTTTAAAATATTACCATCGAGATCTTTTTTATGTTGCTAAACCATAGCAAATTGCAATGGTTTAACGTCATCATTTTTTCCTCGCTGATTTCTGTTGCAATTTGTAACTGTTTACCATCATGTATTTTTTGAAGCTATTTTGCAGTAGATTTTCAAGGGATATGTAAGGGATTGATATGCTTATTCTATATAAAATGTTTTATTTTTATGTTTTTACTAAGTTATTGATAAGTAAAAATAAATTTTAAATAATTAATGTTACTAATAATATACTAATAACAAAAAATATATAATTACTATTAATAGTAAATAAAGTTCAATAGTTAGAATTGATTAATTAATAATTACTAAATAATTAAGAAGTAATGATAGTTAATAATATAGATTAATAAGTAATCTATAATAATCAATGATTAAAAAGTAATTTTTAATAATTAACAAGTAAAATTTATTATCAAGTATTAATTCAAAATATTAAAACTTCCATATTTTCTAAAATAAATATAAAGTTTAAACATAAACTTATGAAGTTTTCATATTTTTAAATAAATATAAAGTTGTAACAAATGCATTTTTAATAACAGTGAGTTTCCGCTAGTTGCAGTAAACAAACTTTTAATAACTGCATTTTCTTACCAGTTGGAATAAAAATATTTTTTACAACTGAAACACAACTCTCAGGGACAACTAAAACAACTGCTTCAGTATAAAATATTTAATAGTTATAACCTATTATAGCTATTGGTTAATATATATTTTTAAATTCTAAAAATAGTTTTAAATTATTAACAAAATTTCAATATTTTCTAGAAATTGAAATTTTAGAACAAATATTTGCGAAAAAACAAATTTTCACAAAATATTCCAAATTCAAAAAATGGAAATGTAAAAGAAAAATCAAAATCCAAAAATTATAAACATTACATTGCAAATCTTAATGCTTATTTTGGTTTGTTTTTTCTTAATGATTTCGAACTATTCAATTTTTCTTATTAATACAGTAATTCGTTCCGCTAAACTGGAAAAAAAAACTGGCAACGTTCAGCCGGCGGCAAATAAAAAATGAAAAGGCGGGCTTCTAAATATTTCATTTCGCTTCTCCATATTTAATTCCCATTCACGCTACTCGTTAAAACCCCTATAATTCACTTTTCCAAATGGCAAGCTCGCCTTCTCTTGTGCTAAACAAATGGAGAGTCAGTCAGTGAGATTCGAAATTTTTATTACTTCACAGTTTTTGTATTCACTTTTTCTTTCTTCTTCAATAGCAACACTTTTCCTTTTCTAGGGCATTGCGAATGATTTTTCCATGGGTTCTACGCTTCAGCATGAAATGGAAAAGGAGGTAAGTTATTTGGTCTGATTTTTTTCTGATTTACTGTAAAAAAGAGAACCTTTTGATGCTTGTTCATGCCTTGATTAGCGAGACACATGGCCTTATTATCTAATCAGTTTGTTTTGATGAAAGTATATGTTTATCTCTCTTTTTTTAAAAGAAAGTTACAATTTTTTTCCCTTTTTTTTGATTTTCTACACATCTAGAAAGCAATTTCTATACTACCGAATTCTTGATGATTAATTAAAGATCGAATCAATTAGATGTGGAAACTATCATATTCAAATCGAGATTCATAGTCTTTGGGAATAATGAGATCTTAAAGGTATCGTCTTTCATTTGCTGATTCACTACTTTGAGACCTACCTGTAGATATTCAATTTTGGGACATGACCAAAAGGTGCACGTTTTGGTTTGGTCTTATTGGTCTGAGTACACAAACTAGGATTTGAGATCAAACCAATTTATGTAAAATGCCTGTTCGAGTTGCTGAGAACTCTGCTTCGTCCCAAGTTTCAGGGCAGGATGAAGCTCCTAGTAATTGTTTACCACCTCCATGTAAACTTCTAAGTGTTGAACGAGTAAGTTTGTTATCTAATTGTGAGAACAATGTGAACTCAATACTCAAAATTTATTTGCTTTCAAGCAGTTCATTTTTCCAAGAAAAAAGAAGGAAAAAGTATTAAAGCGAGAATAATATTGGGCATAACTCTATTTTATTACAGTAGCTAAGACTTGTTATAAAACCAATGGCTAACTATTTTCTACACTTCGAGAAACTTTCACGACAAGTATAATTCAAACATACAGGGCTTTGCTGTAACTCAAAATGTTTCAAACTTGCGTAAAGACAAAGCATGGAGAGTTAACGTCAGGATTTAAGGAGTCGACCTTGATCATGGTTATTTTTGTGTACTATGGAAGCACTCAATGTTCCTCTTACCGACACGCCTGTAAGATTTATATTTTCCCTTAATTTTATAAGAAACTATTTATTGGGATGCATTCCAAAGTTTTAAATTTGAATTATATTTCATATCATTAGATTTTTATTGTAATTAGCCGTGATTGTTGCATACTTGCCTGATCTTAATGTATTTCTGATATTATGTTGGTTATTTCTTAAAATCTATATTCAATAGTTGGTCTTTCAAGGTCAAGGACCAATAGCTCAGGACCTAAGGAGGTAAAATATCCGGAGAGTGGTTCTAGAGGTCTTATATTCTTGGAGACACCAAAATGAGTGTTTTGCTTAAATTAAGTACCACTAATCTTGTAAAGTAAAGTTGATCTTTCAGACATAAGAAGACAAAAAGTAGAGTTCATATTAACTAGTTGAAGCTGCAGTTCGGGCTTGCTGCTCTAGCATAGCTAAGCTGCCATCCTTGTTCATGGTTAAACTATGAGTTCAATTTGTTTTTTCTTTTACTGTATCAAGTAGCTTACTTTGATTTTGAGGATGCATTTTTTTCTTTTCCCAGTGTAAGATGAGTTCAAATATAACATTTCAATTTTCCCCCACATATAACTCATTTTTTCATTTAGTGATAGTTTATTTAAATGACATTTACGTAGGTGGTTATGTGACGAACTAAAAACCCGTACGACGGTGCTAAGGATAATCATAGGAATATAACACATTAATCATCATTAGCAGAGTACAGATAATAGCATAAACTGGAAATAGAGTAATTTACACAAATATGACAGCGGAATCATAACATGTGATAACATAAGAGTAGCACAGTGCAGGATACACTTAGTGCATAAAAGTAAGGATCAGTCTACATCGCCATAAGCGTTACATATACATACAGTGGGACATAATAGAGATATCAGTCTACATCACCATAAGCGGTACATATACACAGGATAATACATGCTCGAAGTAAATCAGTCTACATCTCCATAGGCGGAATCATATACATAAGATAAGAATGGCGGAATGTCGATAGCCAAAATACAAGGAAGTCAAGTCTCCGCCATCAAGCCAAAAACGCACTCCGTGTTGTAGTGCTGAAGCCAAAATATCCTGTCAACTAGGCTGCCCATGTGAAAATAAGGGCACCCGAGTTTGCAAAGTGAAACAAACAACGAGTCAGTCGTGGGACTGGTATGAGAAATCTACTTAACTGCTTAAACAACAACACTAAGGCAAATAATAGGACCACGCCACTTTCGCGGAACGGGTTTACTCCAGTGATTGCCAATACATTAAAACAAAGTAAATTCTTTAATCATCGCAATGCTTTTTATAAAAATGTGGCCGATATAAGACTCAAGTCCCATCACACAATGCAAAGCAAACCGGAGGACAGAGTTTTACCTTATATTGATACGTGTAAAGTAAAATCACTTAAAGTAAAATCAGACTCCAACCGTAAATTAGTAAGATAACGATTCCCTAAGTATTAACCCCGAAGGTCGAAACCAACATCTGACCAATACCCAGGAAACCACCCATCTTAGCTTGTTTCCAGCTAGTTTCCAATTTTATATTCTAATCAGACTCCAACCGTAAATTAGTTAGAGAACGATTCCCTAAGTATTAACCTCGAAGGCCGAAACCAACATCAGACCAATACCCAGGAAACCACCCATCTTAGCTCATTTACAGTTAGTTTCTAATTTTATATACAATCATAAATATCAATCATAGACGACATAAGTGCCCCATAGCACTATGTCGCCATATTAGTTACAAATCAAATCTGCAATTTCGTATTGGAAATTGGATTCCATCACGAGTCGAGGCAAGGGGCAAGTTCCTCTCCGATTTGAGACACTCTAGCAAATGCCTCAGGATCGCCACTGCGATCCCCTGGAACCTCCAAGGCCGGTCCTCTCTTACGTTTGAGGATTGGCAATTCCTGAACACACGTTTCCCGGTCCTCACAGACCTAAAATCGAGGCGCCTCATTCCAACAACTACACAGGTGAAAATAATATAAATGCCAGGGCTGGTAGGTCACTGACGCCATCCATAGCTAGAAAGAAACGTCGTGCTCTCCTTGGGTCCTTATCCCGTTTTTGACTCATATCGAGGTGTGAGGCTCGCGAATCCACGTTATATACATAGCTAAGCCACGTAGGCCGGGCTTTGATCATCCACCACAAGACTTTGCTTTTCAACAGAAGCCTTGATCATTTACCACTTAGGTGTGCCACACAGGCAGTTCACTCCATGCGACTGATTTCCATCAATATATAACCTCTGAGCTCGTACGTCTCAGAGAAGGGCGTTAAGCAAGAGAATAAATTCTCCGCTGCCAAACAGATATATATATTTAACAAAGATCAATCAGCACAGTATAAAATCCCATGTCAGTCACACAGTCCATTTACAAGTCCGTTCTGGGTCTGAACGAAATCGGAGGCACCATATTCCTCGCATATCCGTCCAATCAACACACACGTCCGGACGGCTACTACTTCAGTTCCTTCAAGGTAGCTACTCCAATCATGAACCTCAGTAGCGCCCATCCATCCGATATGAAGATCGTCGGTCTTGAACCGTCTTTACATCATCGACTTCGAATCGTCAATCAATTATTTAAAATGAGAATTAACTCGGCCTTTTCAAATAATTCACGTATGTTAGAATTCAAATCAATTCTTTCCATGATTAAATTATTCGACATTCACATTTCAGTTTTTTAGTATAATTTTCATGTCAAACACATTCAACCATCAAATATCAAGCAAACCAAGTAAAATCGGTTTATTTTCACTTCATATTGCTTATAATATTTTATAATGATTTTACGGCATTTTTATTTAATTAAAAATGTCCTTATTTAATTAAACGATGTTTCAGGTCATGTCATGGCACTAGCGCTGTTTTTCCCCAAATTTGTTTTACACATATCTGGAAATCTAACCATTGGATCTTAACAAAATTTATATCGTTCGAAAGAACACTCAAAAGCAAACCCAACGGTTCCAGTTTCGTCAAAATCCGATGATCGGATCTTTCGGTATAATCGTTTAAAATTACGATTTCAAAATGCAAACTACACGGCCTCGATTCGTTTTAATTTAATTTATATTTATTTATATATATATATATATATATATATATATTTAATTCATTCGACGATTTCTATATCGTTTTCACTTCAAATATTTCACTAACGCCTTTAAATTTTGGAAAATTTCGCCATAACCTCCTTTGTACGGGAAGGGTCGGGAAAATCCCCAAACAGCCACATGGGCGTCTCATCTCAAAAAGAAAAAGAAAAAGCCAAGCGGCTAGCCATTCGGCTCATAAAATCATCACCCAAGCAAAACAGTAAATGTGTACCTATTTGTGGGGCATACAATTTTATTCCTCTTCTCTAGCCTCTTTGCTATAACCTGTTCAATAAATATGCATGTATACGTGTGCAATTCTAATCACTTATCAAATTTCAATTCAGTTTCATACTTGATTCGATTTAATTTAATATTACCATTCGTTCTAAGGTCGCATACATAAGTTAAAAATCATACCATTAGCTAATTAATGAATATTTTCACTCATGCATATTTATCTGAACAAGTGGTTATTTTAACACTTCATATGTCATTTAAAAATGATATTTTTATCGAACTAAAATATATTTCAACACATTACTATTTTATTTAGTTCCTATACATGTCAAAAATATTATTCATATCAAACAAATATTTATTCCAAAACTTGTGTATTTTTAGCAAGTCATATACATGATAAAAATGGTATTTTTATCATCAAAAATATTTATTCAACACATGAATGTTTTTAACACTTCATATTCTCAATAAAAATGTAATTTTTTATTACCCAATCTTTTTATTCAACACATGAACCATTTTCAACACATGAATAACTCAACACATGAATATTTCCACACATGGATACTTTATATAGTTCGTACATATAATAAAGATGTAATTTTTATTGTTAAAACAATTTATTTATAACAAGGATATTTTACGTACTTCATGTATATAATAAAAATGTGATTTTTATTGTCAAAACAATTTATTTATTCAACACATGACTTTTATTCAACACATGAACTTTTATTCAACACATGAACTTTATTTATTTCGTATTTATGTTAAAGATGTTATTTTTTTATCGTTTAAAGAATTTATTCTATACATGAATATATTTTTCAACACATGAATATATTCTTCAACACATGAATATTTTTTTCAACACATGACTTTAGTTTCTACACATGAATTTATTTTTCAACACATGAATAAGGTTTCAACACATGAATTTAGTTTCAACACATGAAAATAATTTCAACATATGAAAATAATTCTAACACATGAATATTATTGAAAATTTCGGCAACATAACGGTAGGGTAGTTAAACCAGCACCATCTCGAAGACGGCTCCTCGCTCTACCTTAAAACCTTGTGGTTTTTGATAATGGGGATTTCATGCATCTAGTTCGCACGCAGGCGGAATGTTTTATTTTCATTTCCACAAACTAATCCTATGTGGTTTCAACCAAAATAATTCTCAACCACAAATGGGTATTTTTCAACCACGATCAATCATTCACAACCACAAACAATTCTAGTCAACCATTCGCTATCAACCAAAATTTCTCATCAATCACAACCAATAAATATTATCCATGGTCTATGGACGAGGGGCGTATATATATATATATATATATATATATATATATGTGTGTGTGTGTGTGTGTGTGTGTGTGTGTGTGTGTGTGTGGGGTGTGTGTGTGTGTGTGTAAGTATATGTCACTTCTATTTCAACACTTTTATGATTTTTACAACGCATATATAACTTATACATCGCACGTACAACTTATACAACGCTTATACATGAGGTGTACAACGCTTATATAACTCACACATCGATTATATAATTTATATATCATCGTTCCATTCACGTTTTGAATTTAGAGTTCTCACATTGGTTTGTCGCTTTTCTAAAAATCCTAGCGAGCTCAGAAAATTCCACGGTCTCTTTTAGAATGTAGAGAGCGTCCTTGCGGTCACGACGTTTCCTGTTTCATCGAATTTCATTAACACACGATAAAGATACGACTTTTCAAAGTTTTCAACACTTAAAAGTGTTATTTTTCAGTTTAAATAACAATGGCTGTATACCTTCAATGTTTTCTCAAAACTAGGTTTTGATTTTTACTCAAAACCGTTGCACGATATCCAAATCGAAGTACACCACGTTGTAGGGGGTGGCCTGGCGCTCAGATCGACGGTCGGAGGGGGGAGCTCGATGGTCGGAATCGGCGGTGGCAGCGGGTCAAAGTCGGTGACTTCCCAGGCTTCGTTCTCGACGACGACGAGGAGAGGGGAGGCGTAGGGGGTATGGATTTGAAGAGGAGGAGGAGAGCTTTGAAGATCGGGTGGTGGCGGAGGCTAGCGTCGCCTGTGGCGACGGGAACTTGGTCGGGAAGAACGGAAAAGGGTTTCCGTTGGGTGCGGGTTAGGGGGGTTCTGAAGTTTTTTTTTTAATTATGAAAGGAGAATTCCTATTGGGCGATGATTTATTGAATTTTTAAAATGGTGTTTCTCCACACGGACACCAATTAAAGCCCAACGACTATCGCCCCTAGCTAAATACCCCCATCCCGGACACAATGGGATATGTTTCGTAGGCCAATTCGACTGTTACAGTCCGTTATTCTTCAAATTAAAGTATAAAACATTCAAATTCTGTTTTGAACGTACATTTTAATTTGCCGGGGCCACATACTCATTCTAAAAATTCCCGAAAAATTTATCTAGCTATGTTGGGACGTTACGGTCCTAAAAACTGATTTCGTCGAATTCTGAGATCGTTTGAAAATTTTCTCTTTTCTGGTCGACCCGATTTGACTAAAATCGACCAAACACATCTTCTTCTGCCATGCTCACATATTAATTTCTAAAATTATGGAAAATTCAACTTAGCAATAAATTGACATCCCGGATCCAACAAAAGTGGTTTCGTCGAATTCTGAGGTTGTTTGCAAAACTGCTATTTTCAAGGCTTTAATATTATTTAAAAATGGAATTTTTAAATTCTGACTGAATTTCTGCTCAATTTAATCAAAATAAAAATTTTAAACTGGCTCAGATTTTCCGGATTGTTACAATCTCCCCCACTTAAATCTTTTCGTCCCCGAAAAGGAAACAACAGTAAAGTAGGAAATAAGACGGAAATGAAGTATTGTAAATGTACCTTGCACCAAAGTTAGTCAGAAATTTCCACTCTGCAATTGGGATAGGCTTGCTTAATGCTCTCCTCGGTCTCCCAAGTACAGTCTTTAGGATCACTACTCCACTGAACTTTAACTAAGTGAACCTTCTTATTCCCCACCTCTTTAGTTTCTTTGCCGACGATCTTCATCGGCTCTCTTCTGACTGCCAATTCTGGAGTAATTTCCAAGTCCTTTTGTGCGGCTTCTTCCATAATAGATTCTGGATCATGCACATGTTTTCTGAGTTGAGAGATGTGGAACACATCATGTACTCCAGGCAACCAATCAGGTAATTGAACTCTATGAGCAAGAGTCCCAATTCGCTCAAGAATCGGAAAGGGACCAATAAATCTCGGTGCCAACTTCCCAGTTTTGCCAAATCTGATTACTCCCCTCATCGGAAAAACTCTTAAGTACACATAATCGCTAATAGCAAATGACAAATATCTTCTTCTAGAATCCGCATAACTTTTCTATCGGCTTTGAGCGGTTTGTAATCGTTTCTTGATGAGATCGACTTTGTCCGAAGTATCACGAATCATATCGGGACCTAATACAAGTATGTTTCCAGTTTCAACCCAACATGCGGGAGATCGGCATGCTCTATCATATAATGCTTCAAATGGTGACATTCCCAAGCTCTCTTGGAAGCTGTTGTTGTATGAGAACTCAGCCAAATGCAAATGGTCTTCCCATAATCCGCCATAATCAATAATACAAGCCCGGAATAAATCTTCAAGTATGCGGTTTACCCTCTCAGTTTGGCCGTCTGTCTAAGGGTTATAAGCGGTGCTTATATTCAATTTGGTTCCCAATTCTGTTTGGAATGCTTCCCATAATTTGCTAGTAAATATTAGATCTCTATCACTGACTATGCTGAGCGGAACTCCATGTAGCTTAACTATTTCTTTGAAGTAAATCTGCGCTAAACTTTGAGCCGTTCGATTGGATCTGACAGGTATGAAATGGGCGGTCTTCGTGAGACGATCTACGATCACCCAAATACTGTCATTACCTTTCTTTGTTCAGGGCAAACCATCTATGAAGTCCATGGAAATCTGCTCCCACTTCCATCCTGGAATTTCCAATGGTTGTAATAATCCGGCAAGTTTTTGTTGATCGCTCTTTACTAGTTGACAAGTGGAACACTTGCTAACATATAAGGAGATGTACCTCTTCATCGCCTTCCACCAGAATGTGCGCTTGATATCATTATACATTTTGCTCACACCGGGATGGATACTCAGTTTGGACTTGTGACATTCGTCTAACACTTCTCTTTTGAGCTCGGGGAGGTCAGGAACACAAATTCTTCCTTTTAATCTCAGAACCCCCTCACTATCCACTTGGAAACTGGAGTCTTCGCCCTTTTGAATTCTTTTGATCATCTCCTTAACAAAATTATCGTCTTTTTGAAGGACGGAAATCTTGTCATTTAATGAAGATGTAAGGATAAAACTGGCGAGGATTTCATTCTTTTTGCTGAGCGCATCTGCAACAACATTGGTTTTTCCCAAAGTGTACAAAATCTCAAAGTCGTATGCTGCAAGGTATTCTAACCATCGTTGTTGTCTCAAGTTCAGATCTTTCTGAGTGAATAGATACTTAAATGATTGATGATTGGTAAATAGTTCGAACTTCTCACCCAATAAATAATGCCTTCAGATTCTCAAAGCAAACACGATGGCTAGCAACTCAAGATCATGAGTCACATAGTTCCTTTCATGCGGCTTCAGTTGACGGCTAGCATAAGCAACCACTTGGCCTCTTTGCATTAATACTGCGCCAAGACCTCTAATAGAAGCATCCGTCCATAACGTCAAGTCCTAATTGCCATCAATAATTGTTAATACTGGAGCAGTTGTCAATTTCAGTTTCAGCTCTTGGAAAGCTTCCTCACATTTTGGAGTCCACTTGAATTTTTCATGCTTCTTTGTAAGCTTTGTTAATGAATTGGATATCTTCGAAAAATCCTTAACGAATTTCCGATAATAGCTAGCCAATCCAAGAAAACTCCAAACTTCTGTGGGGTAAGTAGGCTGTTTCCAGTCTTGAATTGCTGTAATTTTGCTTAGATCAACAGCAATCCCTTCTTTTGATACAACGTAGCCAAGGAACTTAACTTCATCTTGCCAGAAGATACACTTAGAAAATTCAGCTTTCAAGATATTCTTTCTCAGAATTTCCAACACTTGTTCTAAATGTTTTTCATGCTCGCTTTTTGACTTGGAGTAGATTAAAATATCATCGATGAATACCAGAACAAATTTATTTTAGACACCACGGAACACTCTGTTCATTAGATCGACGAAGTATGCTGGAGCATTACACAAGCCGAACGGCATTACTAACCATTCGTAGAATAAATCGGAACCCCTGAAGGCTGTCAAAGGAACACAGTCTTCTGCTATACGTAACCTGTAGCTAGGTCCATTCTGGAGAATACCCTCGCTCCATTCAATTGATCTAACAAATCGTCGATTCGCGACAATGGATATATATTCTTCAGTGTCTGCTTATTGAGATCTCGGTAATCAACACAAAGTCGTAGAGTACCATCTAATTTCGGGACAAACACTACCGCTGCTCCCCAGTCTGAAAATCTTGGCCTGATCAGACCTTTCCACAGCAATTCTTGAGTTTGGTTGCCCAACTCTTCTTTTTCTTTCGGGGCCATTCTTTGAATTGGATGTACCGCTGGTCTGGCAATTGGAATTAGATCGATTCTGAATTCTATTTCTCTTTGCGGAGGTAAGTTTTCGACTTCTTCAAACACATCCGCATAGTTTTTAACGATAGGAATCTTTTCTAATGAAGTGGGAATAACTTCTAAAGCAGACCAAAATTCTTTTCTATCTGGATCTGAACCGTGGCATGGTATAGTAATATATCCAAGCTTGGTTTTGACTTTAATGACTCTTTCGGCACATTTAACTTCTGCCTCATATTTCGTTAACCAATCCAGCCCAAGAATAGCGTCGAATTCGGAGAAATCCATAATGATCAAATCAAAAGGAAATTTATAAAAAGAATAGGAGACTGGCAATCTACAATATGAACTAAGAACAATAGAACCTCCTATCGGATTTTGAACTCTAACTGATTCTTTAAGTTTTCTTTGTTTTAACTTTAACTTGTGAACAGTGTTACTTGCAATAAAACTTTGAGATGCACCAGTATCAAAAAGTACAGAAACAGGAATATTTTTAATAGTAAGGGTACCTCCCAAGACATCGGGTTTACCTGATCTATCAGTGAGAGCTGGCGGGTTTCCCCCGTCATAAACATAAGCATCCACTGCTTTCTTCATCAATGGACAATCTTTAACAAGATGCCCAGTCTGTTTGCAGTTAAAGCATGATCTAGGACCTTGAGGTTTCTTACTTGAGCTTTGCGGGTCTACCTTCAGTCGTTTTGGGGTGGTGCACACATTAGAATAATGCCCCTTCTTACCGCAATTGTAACAGCTTCCCTTGGGTATCTTGCTAGCTTGCTGATTAGCGGCTGCTGCATTGCTAGACTCAGGCTGATCTCCAGAAGCTTTGCACTTATTTCCACCTTGATTCTTAGCGCGGTCTAGATTGGAGTTCCTCTCATCCAAGTCTTCATAATTACAAGCCATCTCTACCAGTTCTGAAAAGGAAAGTTTGATGTTGCTCATGGCCCTGTCCTGGTACTTACGCTTCAGCCCATGAATGAACCTTTTGTTCTTTGCCTTAGAAGTCAAGATAAGTTCGGGTGCATATCGTGATAGCTGCGTGAACTTATTGAGATAGTCCTGAACAGAGCGGTCTCCATGCTGGAGATTATCAAACTCATCATGCATACGCTCCGATGCCTGCTCAGGAACGTACTTCCCCTTGAATAATGTCTTGAACTAGTCCCAAGTACACACTATATCTTCCTCATCTTCAGCTGTGATGGCATCCCACCATGATTCGGCCTCTTCCTGTAGAAGCCAAGCACCCATAAATGCTTTGTCGTGGGTTCCAATTCTCATGCCACCTAGGATCTTTTCGCATGTTTTCAACCATGCTAAGGCCTCTGTCACTGTGCCTGTGCCCGAGAAGGTTTTGCCCTCTAGGTTCTTGTATCTCTTAGCACTCGGTCAAGCTCGAATTGCTGAGGGGCTGGTGGCTGTATCAAAGGTCCTTCTGCATCAGGGATATTCCTCTGTCTTCCACCTCAGCCTCCTTGGCCTTCTCGTCCACCTCTAACTGCTGCTGCTCGTGTAGCCATCTAGTCAATTTCTGTACTAGCAAGAAAAGAGTCAAGCTTACAGAAATGATAACTTTAAGATATGGTAAAAGTCGGAGAACATAAGGAAAGATAATGATGTACTGATCAATTTATTTTTGCTATTCTGCTTATCTCATTCTAGGACGTTACTAATCCTATCCCTAGTGAGCTACTCGCCTTAGAACACTACTGATTCTATTCTGACGAGGTGTTTAATGTGTTAAATCCTAGAACAAAGATTAACCAAAGCTCTGATACCAACTGTGACAATCTCAAAACCCGTACGACGTGTTAAGGATAGTCATAGGAATATAACACGTTAATCATCATTAGCAGAGTATAGATAATAGCATAAATAGGAAATAGAATAATTTACACAAATATGACAGCGGAATCATAACATGTGATAACATCAGAGTAGCACAGTGCAGGATATACTTAGTGCATAAAAGTAAGGATCAGTCTACATCGCCATAAGCGGTACATATACATACAGTGGGACATAATAGAGATATCAGTCTACATCACCATAAGCGGTACATATACACAGGATAATAGATGCTGGAAGTAAATCAGTCTACATCGCCATAGGCGGAATCATATACATAAGATAAGAATGGCGGAATGTCGATAGCCAAAATACAAGGAAGTCAAGTCTCCGCCATTAAGCCAAAAACGCACTCCGTGCCGCAGTGCTGAAGCCAAAATATCCTGTCATCTGTCAACTAGGCTGCCCATGTGAAAATAAGAGCACCCGAGTTTGTAATGTGAAATAAATTACGAATCAATCGTGGGACTGGTATGAGAAATCTACTTAACTGCTTAAACGACAACACTAAGGCAAATCATACGACCACGCCACTTTCGCGGAACGGGTTTACTCCAGTGATTGCCAATACATTAAAACAAAGTAAATTCTTTAATCATCGCAACGCTTTTTTATAAAAATGAGGCCAATATAAGACTCAAGTCCCATCACACAATGCAACGCAAACCGGAGGATAGAGTTTTACCTTATATTGACCAAGATATGCTTAATACATGCAAAGTAAAATCACTTAACGTAAAATCGGACTCCAACCATAAATTAGTAAGAGAACGATTCCTTAAGTATTAACCCCGAAGGCCGAAACAAACATCAGACCAATACCCAGGAAACCACCTATCTTAGCTTGTTTCCAGCTAGTTTCTAATTTTATATTCTAAACAGACTCCAACCGTAAATTAGTTAGAGAACGATTCCCTAAGTATTAACCCCGAAGGCCGAAACCAACATCAGACCAATACCCAGGAAACCACCCATCTTAGCTCGTTTACAGTTAGTTTCTAATTTTATATACAATCATAAATATCAATCATAGGCGGCATAAGTGCCCCATACCACTATGTCGCCATATTAGTTACAAATCAAATCCGCAATTTCATATTGGAAATTGGATTCCATCATGAGTCGAGGCAAGGGGCAAGCCCCTCTCCGATTTGAGACACTCTAGCAAATGCCTCAGGATCACCACTGCGATACCCTAGAACCTCCAAGGCCGGTCCTCTTTTACGTTTGAGGATTGGCAATTCCTGAACACATGTTTCCCGGTCCTCATAGACCTAAAATCGAGGCGCCTCATTCCAACAACCACACAGGTGAAAATAATATAAATATCAGGGCTGGTAGGTCACTGACACCACCCATAGCTAGAAAGAAACGTCGTGCTCTCCTTAGGTCCTTATCCCGTTTTTGACTCATACCGAGGTGTGAGGCTCGTGAATCCAAATTATACACAAAGCTAAGCCACGTAGGCCGGTCTTTGATCATCCACCACAAGACTTTGCTTTTCAACAGAAGCCTTGATCATTTTCCACTTAGGCGTGCCACACAGGTAGTTCACTCCATGCGACTGATTTCCATCGATATATAACCTCTGAGCTCGTACGTCTCAGAGAAGGGCGTTAAGCAAGAGAATAAATTCTCCATTACCTAATAGATATATATTTAACAAAGATCAATCAACACAGTATAAAATCCCATGTCAGACACACAGTCCATTTACACGTCCGTTCTAGGTCTGAACGAAACGGAGGCACCATATTCCTCGCATATCCGTCCAATCAACACACACGTACGGATGACTACTACTTCAGTTCCTTCAAGGTAGCTACTCCAATCATGAACCTCAGTAGCGCCCATCCATCCGATATGAAGATCGTCGGTCTTGAACCGTCTTCACATCATCGACTTCGAATCGTCAATCAATTATTTGAAATGAGAATTAACTCGGCTTTTTCAAATAATTCACGTATATTAGAATTCAAATCAATTCTTTCCATGGTTAAATTATTTGACATTCACGTTTCAGTTCTTTAGTATAATTTTCATGTCAAACACAGTCAACCATCAAATATCAAGCAAACCAAGTAAAATTGGTTTATTTTCACTTCATATTGCTTATAATATTTTATAATGATTTTTCGGCATTTTTACTTAATTAAAAGTGGCTTTATTTAATTAAATGAAGTTTCAGGTCGTGTCGTGGCACTAGCATTGTTTTTCTCCAAATTTGTTTTACACATATATGGAAATATAACCATTGGATCTTAACAAAGTTTATATCGTTGGAAAGATCTCTCAAAAGCGAACCCAACGATTCCAGTTTTGTCAAAATCCGATGGTCGGATCTTTCAGTATAATCGTTTAAAATTACGATTTCAAAACGCGAACTGCACGACCTCGATTCGTTTTAATTTTTATATATATATATAATTCATTCGGCGATTTCTATATCGTTTTCACTTCAAATATTTCACTACCGCCTTTAAATTTTGGAAAATTTCGCCATAACCTCCTTTGTACGGGAAGGGTCGGGAAAATCCCCAAACAGCCACACGGGCGTCTCATCTCAAAAAGAAAAAGAAAAAGCTAACGGCTAGCCATTCGGCTCATAAAATCATCACCCAAGCAAAACAGTAAATGTGTACCTATTTGTCGGGCATACAATTTTATTCCTCTTCTCTAGCCTCTTTGCTATAACCTGTTCAGTAAATATGCATGTATATGTGTGCAATTCTAATCACTTATCAAATTTCAATTCAGTTTCATACTTGATTCGATTTAATATAATATTACCATTCGTTCTAATGTCACATACATGAGTTAAAAATCATACCATTAGCTAATTAATGAATATTTTCACTCATGCATATTTATCTGAACAAGTGGTTATTTTAACACTTCATATGTCGTTTAAAAATGATATTTTTATCGAACTAAAATATATTTCAACACATGACTATTTTATTTAGTTCCTATACATGTCAAAAATATTATTCATATCAAACAAATATTTATTCCAACACTTGTGTATTTTTAGCAAGTCATATACATGATAAAAATGGTATTTTTATCATCAAAAATATTTATTCAACACATGAATGTTTTTAACACTTCATATTCTCAATAAAAATGTAATTTTTTATTATCCAATCTTTTTATTCAACACATGAACCATTTTCAACACATGAATAACTTAACACATGAATATTTCCACACATGGATATTTTATATAGTTCGTATATATAATAAAGATGTAATTTTTATTGTTAAAACAATTTATTTATAACAAGGATATTTTACATACTTCATATATATAATAAAAATGTGATTTTTATTGTCAAAACAATTTATTTATTCAACACATGAACTTTTATTCAGCACATGAACTTTATTTATTTCGTATTTATGTTAAAGATGTTATTTTTTTATCGTTTAAAGAATTTATTCTATACATGAATATATTTTTCAGCACATGAATATATTCTTTAACACATGAATATATTTTTCAACACATGACTTTAGTTTCAACACATGAATTTATTTTTCAACACATGAATAAGGTTTCAACACATGAATTTAGTTTCAACACATGAAAATAATTTCAATATATGAAAATAATTCTAATACATGAATATTATTGAAAATTTCGGCAGCATAACGACAGGGTAGTTAAACCGGCACCATCTCGAAGACGGCTCCTCGCTCTACCTTAAAACCTTGCGATTTTTCACAATGGGGAATTCATGCATCTAGTTCGCACGTAGGCGGCATGTTTTATTTTCATTTCCACAAACTAATCCTATGTGGTTTCAACAAAAATAATTCTCAACCAAAAACGGGTATTTTTCAATCACGATCAATCATTCACAACCACAAACAAATCTAGTCAACCATTCGCTATCAACCAAAATTTCACATCAATCACAACCAATAAATATCGTCCATGGTCTGTGTATGAGGAGCGTGTATATATATATATATATATATATATATATATATATATATATATATATATACATATAAGTATATTTCACTTCTATTTCCACACTTTTATGATTTTTACAATGCATATATAACTTATACATCACACATACAACTTATACAATGCCTATACGTGAGGTGTACAACGCCTATATGACTCACACATCGATTATATAATTTATACATCGTCGTTCCATTCACATTTTGAATTTAGAGTTCTCACATTGGTTTGTTGCTTTTCCAAAAATCCTAGCGAGCTCAGAAAAATCCGCGGTCTCTTCTAGAATGTAGAGAGCATCCTTGCGGTCACGACGTTTCCTGTTTCATTGAATTTCGTTAACACACGATAAACATACGATTTTTCAAAGTTTACAACACTTAAAAGTGTTATTTTTTAGTTTAAATAACAAAGGCCGTATACCTTCAATGTTTGTTCAAAACTAGGTTTTGATTTTTACTCAAAACCGTTGCACGATATCCAAATCGAAGTATACCACGTTGTAGGGGGTGACCTGGCGCTCAGATCGACGGTCGGAGGCGGGAGCTCGATGGTCGGAATCGACGGTGGCGGCGGGTCAAAGTCGGCAACTTCCCAGGCTTCGTTCTCGACGACGACGAGGAGAGGGGGGGCGTATGGGGTATGGATTTGAAGAGGAGGAGAGCTTTGAAGATCGGGTGGTGGTGGAGGCTAGTGTCGCCTGTGGCGGCGGGAATTTGGTCGGGAAGAACGAAAAAGGGTTTCCGTCGGGTGCGGGTTACGGGGGGGGGGGGGGGGGGGGAGGGTTCTGAAGTTTTTTTTAATTATGAAAGGAGAATTCCTATTGGGCGATGATTTATTTAATTTTTAAAATAGTGTTTCTCCACGCGGACACCAATTAAAGCCCAACGACTATCGCCTCTAGCTAAATACCCCCATCCCGGACACAATGGGATATTTTTCGTAGGCCAATTCGACTGTTACAGTCCGTTATTCTTCAAATTAAAGTATAAAACATTCAAATTCTGTTTTGAACGTACATTTTAATTTGTCGGGGCCACATACTCATTCTAAAAATTCCCGAAAAATTTATCTAGCTATGTTGGGACGATACGGTCCCAACAAAACTGATTTCATCGAATTCTGAGACCGTTTGAAAAATGGCTCTTTTCTGGTCGACCCGATTTGACTAAAATCGACCAAACACATCTTCTTTTGCCACGCTCACATATTAATTTCTAAAATTATGGAAAATTTAACTTAGCAATAAATTGACATCCCGAATCCAACAAAAGTGGTTTCGTCGAATTCTGAGGTCGTTTGCAAAACTGCTATTTTCAAGGCTTTAATATTATTTAAAAATGGAATTTTTTAATTCTGACTGAATTTCTGCTCAATTTAATCAAAGTAAAAATTTTAAACTGGCTTAGATTTACCGGGTTGTTACAGGTTACATTCTGGGAAGGAGAGATAGTTGATACAAAGAACTACACCTTTTACACTGGAAAGTGGGAAGCATTGCAAGAGGATGATATAAGGCATCGGTCTAAATTCCCATCCTTATCCCCTCTTCTGAATCAGGTTCAAGTTGATTTTATATAATCTCAACATAGTGTGTCATACCACTAATTATGAACTTAATGAACTAAATTGTACTACATATCCGAAGCTAACACTTAACTGAATTTTATGTAATCTTAACGTAGTGCATCAGGCGCGAACCAAATCCCCGCTCCACGATGGCAAGACCGGTTTTTGGAAAATAACACATTTATCACAACATCAGATTACAGAATATAGCATAATACATAAAGTTGGAGAATAATTTACATCATATCATAACAGCGGAATCATAATCATCAATATCAGAGTTACACAGATACAGGGTCACACTTAGTACATAACAAGTTTCATCAAATATATAATAAATCTACATCGGAATCAAATATATACATACATAAGGTAATGTTTAAAGGTTCAAAAGAAATGATAAAAAATAAGTCTTCATCTTCAACCAAAAGAGCATCCAATGCTATGGTGCATATCCAAAAGAAAGCCAGTCATCTGTTCACTTGGCTGCCCATGTAAAAATAGGGGCACCCGAGTTTGCAAGGGAAAAACAAACTACGAGTCAGTCATGGGACTGGTATGAGAAATTCTATAGTTACTTAACTTATTTAAGAATAAGGCAAATCACAGAACCACATTGTATGTTACAGAACGGGTTTACTCCATTGGATTGTCAGTGCATAAAATAAAGTAAATCAAGTAGACAACGCAATGCTTTTTAGGAAAATGAAGCCGTTATAAGACTTAGGTCCCATATATAATGCAAACACAAACCAAAGGATAGATTTTTACCTTATTATGGTCAAACATGCTCGATACGCAGAAAACAAAAATCATTTGATATTATTATTAGTGTCTAGTGTCGAAAACAACTTCAAAATAAATTTGTCAATCATAGACGGCATAGTACCCCATCCTACTATGTCGCCCGCACAATGTCGTATTGGAAATTGGATGTCCATCTATGAGTCGAGGCAAGGGATCTACCTCTCCGGTTTTGAGACACTCTAGCAAATGCCTCAGGATTACACACTTGGGCAACCCTTGGTTAGCGTCAGGGCCGGTCCTCTCTTACGTTTGAGGATTGGTTATTCCTGAGCAATACGTTTCTCGGTCCTATCGGACCTATCACTCGAGCCTTTTAGTCGGCTCTATATCCGAGGCGCCTCGCAATGCATCATCCACATAAGTAAAAATGTCTGGGCTCCATACCATGACAAAACTTCTAGCTAGAAAGAAAGCATGCCCTCCTTGAGGTCCTCATCCTGTTTTCGACTCACACCGGGGTGTGAATCTCGCGAATTAACGCTACAACACAAAGCTACGCTATTTTAAAGCCAAGCTTTGATCATCAACCACAAGACTCAGCTTTTCAACATAAGTTTTGATCACTTGCATCTTGGCATGCTACACTGTCAATCCACACTATGTCATTGATTTCTACCAATATATAACCTCTAAGCTCATACGTCTCAGAGAAAGGTGTCAAGCAAGAGAATGAATTCTCCACCACCAAACCGATGTATATTTAGCATAGATCAACAACGTAGCACACACTACAATGTCAAACATGCAATCCATTCACACGTCCATTCTGGGTCTGAACGAAACCGAAGGCACCTTATTCCGCATTCCATATGTCCAATACAGAAGAAAGGTCCTCGCGTATCCGAGCTATCGGTAAGTACGTCCGGATAACTACCACTATAACCCCTTCAAGGTAGCAACTCCAATCAAGGGCATCAGTAGCAATCCATTCGATATGAAGATTGTCGGTCTTGCACCGTCTTCAATATCTTCGACTTCTAATCGTCGTTTAATTATTCGAAATGAGATTCAACTCGGTCTTTTCAAATAATTTTTGCATACAATTTCAAATGAAATTATTTCCCTTGGTTAAATTATTGGACTTCCCCATTCATTACCTTATATAAAAAGGTTTAGTTGAGAATTTATTTCGGTCATCGAATTAAATACCCAAATCATATCATATCCATAATTCATTTTATACGTTTTCATGCCGAAATTGTACTTAACCAATTTGTTATACAAACCAAGCAAAATTTATTTGCATACATTTAAAATCGCTCAAACAATTTGAAATGATTTATCAAATGATTTCGAATAAAATAAATTGCTGAAATCTGTGAATTAGTCAAACTAACAAGTCACAAACGAAGTCGAAATGTGCCGAAACTCGGCCGGAAAAGAGCCTGGATGGACCTAAACTGTTGACCGTGGTCTCCACTGGTCAACAACAGTTTGATGCCAACAGACATCTGTCACCCCAAGGACAGACGTTTGTTGTCAGGAAAACTGTTTTCCCGAGAGTTTGGACAGACGTCTGACAATTTTTGGTCAGACGTCTGAGCTGATGCAATTATTTTTTCTCTAAAACTTGTACACATGTCTGTCCCCTTCCGGACAGACGTCTGAGCTAAAGCATGGGCAAATGTTTGTCCAGGAAATGATGTGCAAATGGTTCTCGGGCGAGCTTGGATCAATGGTGATGGTTTATAACGTTTTCTAAATGAAAATGAAGCCTCATTAACTCACTAAAACCACTCATGCACATATACTCACATGCACAAACACACATACATGATCTTGCTATGATTTCGATTATATATTCTAAAACGAACCAATTCTCTAATCACTAGCTATCAAATGCGATTCAAACTAGAACGAGATGGTTTGGCAATGCTAAATGGAAGCTACAAGAGCATGGGTGCCCACAATAACTTGACCTATAGCATATAAAACCCAAATATAGATAATACCAAGATTTCTAATATTAGAAAAACAAGGAAATCGTCAACCCAAGCAAATAACCCAATACATACACAACATAAACTCAATTCAAACGTACCATAAGCACACTATACAAGCATAACGCTTGAGGAATTTTTGTGAGTTCTTAAATAACCCACCCATAACATATACAATCGCATTTTCATTGCTTAGCATTTAACATCATATTAAATTTATATGATCAATCAACGGTCATTTTATCAACCCAAACTTAATCAACTACAGCATAGTTAACTAACACAAGCCCTTCTGGTTTCAGTTTCTCACCTTGGCTTGTTTGCAAACAAGGAATGGACCCAATAGCAAGAAAAATCACCCTCTATTCCAATATTGCATGCAAATCTTCAATCTAAGCACATATAAATTGATTTCCTAAGGGTTAGGTCATAGGAATCATCAAACATTAAAGTGGAGATAAGCTAGAGAAGATGGAGAAGATGAAGAGGAGCTTACCTAAGCTTCTACACTTGATTTTAACAAGAATTGGGCTTGGAATCAAGAACCCTAGCTTAGGAATTTCTATTTCCCATTCCTTTCCCCATTTTCTAATTTTGCTTAAGTATTTTGTGTGAATGAAGAGGAGAGGCTCATTTGGGGCTCTTAAGTGAGTGGCTAGATTTAGCCAACCAAGACCTAACCCATGTCCCAATTTTCACCAACTCGAAACATATCAAAGCTTATAGTTTTCAATCATCTAAACAGCGTTTTGAACTCAATGGAAGTGGTTTCGAGTCCAAATTCATCCGTATACAAAATCTGACTTTTAGGACTATATACAATATTCCATAGCGACTATTCTAAATTTTAATTTAGACATAACTTACAATTTATAAAGTGAAATCTCAATCTCTTACATTCCTTAGAAAATTACAATTCAAAACATTCCAACGTTTCTTGTTTCATCAAATTCTGATTTATATTGAATTCTATACATTCGTTCAAAGTTTAAAATCGAATTTTCAAACTACCGCGTCATTTCAAGTTCGTTTTAATTAAATTTAAATTTTATGTTCTAACTTTGATTAAAAACAAATTTTAAGTCGTTTATTCTCAAAATAATTCATCCAAATATTTAATTTCTATGAAAATCAATTAAAAATAAATTTTAAATTGGCTCCAAAAATATGGGTTGTTTCAATCTCCCCCGCTTAAAAATTTTTCGTCCCCGAAAAAGAAATGACAGCAAAGTAGAAACTTAATAGTAATGAAATATAACATAATTATACCTCTCGATAGAGCTAATCAGAGATATCCACTCTGCACTTGGGATAAGCCTGTTTAATGCTATCGTTCGTTTCCCATGTACAGTCTCTAGGATCTCTGCTCCATTGCACTTTGACTAAATGCACCTTTTTTCCTTAGGACTCTGGTTTCTCTACCAATAATCTTCATTGACTCTCTTTGCACAACTAAAATCGGAGTCATATCCAAATCTTGTTGCGATGCTTCTTCCATAAACAAGTCTGGATCATGTACATGCTTGCGAAGCTGAGAAATGTGAAACACATCATGAACGCTGGATAACCAATCTGGCAACTGAACCTTGTAAGCAAGAGTTCCAATACTCTCGAGTATAGGAAACGGGCCAATATATATAGGTGCCAACTTCCCCGTCTTCCCAAATCGAATTACTCCCCTCATCGGAGAAACTCTCAAATACACGTAATCACCAACATAAAATGCCAAATCTCTTCTTCTAGAATCCGCATAACTCTTCTGTCGGCTCTGAGCTGCTTGTAGTCTCTTCTTAATGAAATCCACTTTATCTGAAGCTTCTCGGATCATATCCGGACCCAATACTAATCGATTCCCAGTCTCTATCCAACATGCAGGAGATCTACATGGCCTACCATACAATGCTTCAAATGGTGACATTTTTAAACTTGCCTGATAGCTATTATTATATGAAAACTACACCAAATTTATATGATCTTCCCAAGATCCTCCAAAATCAAGAATACAGGCCCACAATAAATATTCTAATATACGATTTATCCTCTTAGTCTGGTCGTCTGTCTGAGGATGATATGCAGTGTTAAGATTGATCTTCGTTCCCAATTTAGATTGGAATGCTTCCCAGAACTTACTAGCAAAGAGCGGATCACGATCGCTAACAATGTTGCTGGGAACTCCATGCAGTCTAATAATCTCTCTGAAATATATCTGAGCCAAACTCTGAGCTATTCTATTTGATTTCACTAGAATAAAATGGGCACTTTTCGTGAAACGATTAACTATAACCCAAATGCTATCATTGCCCTTCTTGGTTCTAGGCAAACCATCGATGAAATCCATAGAAATTTGATCCCACTTCCATTCTAGAATCTCTAAGGGTTGCAACAAACCAGCGATCTTATGTTGATCACTCTTAACTTGTTGGCAAGTGGAACATCTGCTAACATATATAGAAATGTCTTTCTTCATAGACTTCCATTAGAATGTACACTTAAGATCGTAATACATCTTACTCACCCCCGGATGAAACTAAGCTTGGATTTGTGACATTCATCCATTACCTCTCTTTTGAGCTCTGGAACATCCGGAACACATATTCGCCCTTGCATTCAAAGAGTTCCTTTGCTATAAATCTGGAAGCCTTAAACTTCTCCTTCTTGAATTCGTTTGCTAATCATCTGAATAAACTCATTCTCCTTCAAAAGCGTAATAATCAGATTAGCGACGATTGCATTCTTCCAACTAAGTGCATCCGCTACAACATTGGTTTTCCCTGGAGTATACAAAATATCTAGATCGTATGCTGCAAGAAATTCTAACCAACGCTGCTGTCTCAAATTCAAGTCTCTTTGGGTAAACAGACATTTCAATGATTTATGATCTGTATACAATTCGAACTTCTCACCCAAAGATAGTGCCTCCATATCTTCAAAGCGAATACCATAGCTAATAGCTCTAGATCATGAGTAACATACCTCTTCTCATGCATCTTCAACTGATGGCTTGCATAAGCAAACAACTTGGCCTCTTTGCATTAATATTGCACCTACTCCTTCATGAGAAGCATCTGTATAGACAGTCAAGTCTTGATTGCCATCTATTATAGTCAACATTGGAGGAGTTGTCAACCTTACTTTCATCTCTTGGAAAGCTGCCTCACATTCTGTCATCCAATTAAATGTCGCATGCTTTTTTGTAAGCTTCATCAATGGACTAGATAGCTTCAAAAAATCCATAATGAATTTCCGATAATAGCCCGCCAATCCCAGAAAACTTCTGACTTCTATGGGTGTGCTAGGTTGCTTCCAATCTCTAGCGGCTGTAATCTTGCCGGGATCCACTGAAATTCCCTCCTTCGATACGACATGACCGAGGAACTTCACTTCTTCTTGCCAGAATATGCATTTAGAAAATTTGGCTTTTAATACATTCTTTCTTAGAATTTCTAAAAACTATTCCAAATATTTCGCATGCTCGCTAGCTGACTTAGAGAAGATTAAAATATCATCAATAAAAACTAGCACAAATTTATTCAACACTCTGCGAAATACTTGATTCATCAAATCAATAAAGTAAGAAGGAGCATTACATAAGCTGAACGGCATTACTAGTCATTCATAAAATAAGTCTGGACCTCAGAAAGCTGTCAAAGAAACACATTCTTCTGCAATTCACAATTGATGGAAACCTGTAGCTAGGTCCATCTTTGAAAACATTTGAGCTCCATTCAAACAATCTAATAAATCATCAATGTGCGGCAATGGATATTTATTCTTCAATGTTTTCTTATTTAAGTCTTGGTAATCTATGCATAATCTGAGAGTACCGTCTGACTTAGGAACAAGTACCACAACTGCTCCCCAATTCGAGTAACTAGGCCTAATTAGACCTTTCTATAAAAGCTGTCGAGTTTGATCACCCAACTCTTCTTTCTCTTTCAATGTCCTTCTTCGAATTGCATGCACAACTGGCCTTGCATTCGAAACTAAATTGATTTTGAAATCAATTTCTCTACGCAGAGGTAAGCTATCAACTTCTTCGAGCACATCCGCATAATCTCTAACAACTGGAATATTTTCAATAGAAGTAGGAGAAACTTTAAGTGCAGACCAATTTTTTTTTCTATCTGAACTTGAGCCTATGCATGGTATAAAAATAATATTTCCAAACTTTGTTTTAACTTTAACAATTCTTTCGGCACATTCAACTTCGGCCTCATACTTCATCAACCAATCCAATCCAAGTATAATATCAAATTCGAAAAAATTCATGATGATCAATTTAAAATAAAAACGGTAATATGAATAAGAGACTAGAACTATACAATATAAACAAAGAACAAGAGAACCCCCTATCGGGTTGTGGGCACTCATAGATTCTTCAAGATTTCTCAATTTTAACTTTAACTTTTTAATCGTGTTGCTCGAGATAAAATTTCGCGACGCCCCGTATCAAATAATACTTTAATAGGTATATTTTTTATTGTAAGTGTACCTTCTAACACATCGAGTTTACCTTCACCAATAGAAGTTATTGGAGCGTCTGCCACACTATATACATGAGCCATTTTGGACATTTTCAACAATGGGAAATTCCTACTAATTTGCCCTATCTTATGGCAATTGTAGCATTCTCTAGTATCCCGAGGTTTTTGACTGGACCCGGATTCATTTCGCTTTGGCCTTTTAGGAGCATTGCATTCCCTAGACATATGGCCATATTGGTCACAGTTGTAGTATTTAATCCTCTATTATCTTCTTGAGACTTAGCTGCTTCGGTCTTGTTTGCCTCAGGCTTCTTGTCGAGAAGCTTTCTCTTGTTGCTAGCTTGACTTCTCTCTCAATCTGCTTGAGAGTTTTTCTTATTGATGCCCTCATATCTACAAGCCATCTCGACAACCTTAGCAAATTGAAGTTCTATCTGGGTTGTCACTCTGCTGTGGTATCGCCTCTAAAGACCGTCAATGAACCGCTTGTTCTTTCTAATCGGCTCCTGAATTAATTCTGGTCCATAGCGAGAGAGTTCATTGAACTTGCTGACATACTCATGAATGGTTCGGTCACCTTGTTGAAGGTTAGCAAATTCATCATGCAAGCGCTCGACTTCTTGTCGTGGAACAAACCTTTCCTTAAAGACTTCTTTAAACCTCGCCCAAGTCATGCCAACTTCGAGATCACCTACAGTCACGGCTTCCCACCAAATTAGGGCCTCGTCTTTAAGTAGCCACGATGCTAAAAATCTTTTCCTGTTATCTATCAATTCTAGGCCCACGAAGATTTGTTCGCAAGACCTTAACCAAGCTTGAGCTTCCATTACGGTTCCAATGCCTGTGAATAGCACCCCGCCTAAATTCTTATATTTATTGGCGAATGCATCAGGATCAAATGGTTGTTGTTGCGATATAGGCTCGCTACGAGCTGCTGATCCAACCTCCTCGAGATCAGGCTGATTATTAACAGCGGGGATATTACCCCTTCCTTGGCCTCTGCCTCTTCTACCTCTGCCTCGTCCACTCATTTCCTTTCAGCTCTGTGGACAACAAGGAAAGAGTCAGGACAACAAAAATGATAGCTTAAGGAATGACAAAAGCATATAGACATATGCATAAATAATGATGTAAAGATCATGTTATATGCTATTCTGATGTATTCATTTTAGGATATTACTAATCCTATCCAAAATGAGTTACTCATCATAGAATTCTACTGATTCTATCTTTGACGAGTTGTTTAACATGTTATCTTCTAGAACTAAGGTTAACCAAAGCTTTGATACCATGCCTGCCGCGAACCAAACCCCCACTCCATGGTGGCAAGGTCAGTCTTTGGAAAATAACATATTAATCATATCAGCAGATTACAGAATATAGTATAATGCATAAAGTTGGAGAATAATTTACATCGTATCATAAGAGCGGAATCATAATTATCAACATCAGAGTTACACAGATACAAGATCACACTTAGTACATAACAAGTTTCATCAAATAGATAATAAGTCTACATCGGAATCAAATATAGACAAACATAAGGTAATGATTAAAGGTTCAAAAGAAATGATAAAAAGTAAGTCTTCATCTTCAGCCAAAAGAGCACCCAATGCAATGGTGCATATCCAAAAGAAAGCCAATCACCTGTTTACTTTGTTGCCCGTGAAAAAATAGGGGCACCCGAGTTTGCAAGGAAAAAACAAATTACGAGTCAATCATGGGACTAGTTTTTGAAATTCTATAGTTACTTAACTTTTTAAGAATAAGGCAAATCACAGGACTACGTCGTATGTCACAGAACGGGTTTACTCCATTGGATTGTCGGTGCATAGAATAAAGTAAATCAAGTAGACAACGCAATGCTTTTTAGGAAAATGAAGCTGTTATAAGACTCAGGTCCCATCACGCAATGCAAATACAAACCAGAGAACAGAGTTTTACCTTATAACGTTCAAACATGCTTGATACGCAGAAAAAAATCATTCGATAATATTATTAGTGTCTAGTGTCGAAAACAACTTCAAAATAAATGTATCAATCATAGACGGCACAGTATCCCATCCTACTATATCGCAATATAGGTTTACAATTAAAACCGCACAACGTCGTATTGGAAATTAGATGTCCATCTATGAGTCGAGGCAAGGGATATTCCTCTCTGGTTTTGGGACACTCTAGCAAATGCCTCAGCATTACACACTCGGGCAACCCTTGGTTAGCGTCAGGGCCGGTCCTCTCTTACCTTTGAGGATTGGTTATTCATGAGCAATACGTTTTCCGGTCCTATCGGACCTATCACTCGAGCCTTTTAGTTGGCTATATATCCGAGGCGCCTTACAATCCATCATCCACATAAGTAAAAATGTATGGACTCCATACCACGACACAACTTCTAGCTAGAATGAAACGCTTGCCCTCCCTGAGGTCCTCATTCCGTTTTTGACTCACACCGTGGTGTAAAGCTTGCAAATTAACGCTACAACACAAAGCTACGCTATTTTAAAGTCATGCTTTTATCATCAACCAAAAGACTCTGCTTTTCAACATAAGTCTTGATCACTTGCATCTTGGCATGCTACACTGTCAATCTATACTATGTCATTGATTTCTACCAATATATAACCTCTAAGCTCGTACGTCTCAGAGAAGGGTGTTAAGCAAGAGAATAAATTCTCCACTACTAAACCGATATATATTTAGCAGGGATCAACAACGTAGAACACATTACAATGTCAAACATACAATCCATTCATACGTCTGTTCTAGGACTGAAAGAAACCGGAGGCATCTTATTCCTCATTCCATATGTCCAATACAAAAGAGAGGTCCTCGCATATCCGAACAATAGGCAAGTATGTCCGGACAACTACCACTATAACCCCTTCAAGGAAGCAACTCCAATCAAGGGAATCGGTAGCAATCCATTCAATATAAAGATTGTCAGTCTTGCACTGTCTTCAATATCTTCGACTTCTAATCGTCGTTCAAATATTTGAAATGAGATTTAACTCGGTCTTTTCAAATAATTCTCACATACAATTTCAAATCAAATTATTTTCCTTAGTTAAATTATTGGACTTCCCCATTCATTACCTTATATAAAAAGGTTTAGTCGAGAATTTAATTCGGTCATCGAATTAAATACTCAAATCATATCATATCCATAACTCATTTTATACGTTTTCATGCCAATATTGTACTTAACCAATTTGTTATAAAAACCAAGCAAAATTTATTTGCACACATTTTAAATCGCTCAAACAAATTGAAATGATTTATCAAATGATTTCGAATAAAATCAATTGTTGAATTCTGCGAATTAGTGAAACTGACAAGCCACAAACGAAGTCGAAATGGGTTGAAACTTGGCCGGAAAATAGCCTAAATGGACCTAAACTGTTGACCATGGTCTCCACTGGTCAACAGTTGTTTTATGCCAACAGACGTCTGTCACCCCCACGACAGATGTCTGTTGTCAGAAAAATGTTTTTCCGAGAGTTTGGACAGACGTCTGACCATTTTTGTTTAGACGTCTGAGCTGATGCGATATTTTTTTTCTAAAACTTGTACAGACGTCTATCCCCCTCCTGGACAGACATCTGAGCTGAAGCATGGGCAAATGTTTGCCTAGGAAATGATGTGTAAACAGTTCTCGGACGAGCTCGGATCAATGCTGAAGGTTTATAATGTTTTCTAAAAGAAAATGAAGCCTCATTAACTCACCGAAGCCACTCATGCTCACATACTTACACGCACAAACACATATACATGATCTTGCTATGATTTCGATTATATATTTTAAAATGAACCAATTCTCTGACCACTAGCTATCAAATGTGATTCAAGCTAGAACGAGATGGTTCGGAAATGCTAAAGGGAAGTTACAAGAGCATGGGTGCACACAATAACTTCACCTATAGCATATACAACCCGAAAACAGATAATATCAAGATTTCCAATATTAGAAAAACAAGGAAATCGTCAACCCATACAAATAACCCAATATATACACAACATAAACTCAATTCAAACGTACCATAGGCACACTATACAAGCATAACGCTTGAGGAATTATTGTGAGTTCTTAAATAACTCACCCATAACATATATACAATCACATTTTCATTGCACAACTTTGCATTTAACATCATATTTAAGTTGTGATCAATCAATAGTCATTTTATCAACCCAAACATAATCGACTACTTCATAGTTAACTAAAAGTAGCTGTTTTGGTTTCAATTTCTCACCTTGGCTTGTTTGCAAACAAGGAATGGACCCAATAGCAAGCAAAATCACCCTCTTTTCCAATATTGCATGCAAATCTCTAGTCTAAGCACATATAAATAGATTTCCTAAGGGTTAGGTCATAGAAATCATCAAAAATCAAAGAGGAGATAAGCTAGAGAAGACGGAGAAGATGAAGAGGAGCTTACCTAAGCTTCTACACTTGATTTCAACAAGAATTTGGCTTGGAATCAAGAACCCTAGCTTAGGAATTTCTATTTCCCATTGCTTTCCACATTTTCTAATTTTACTTAAGTGTTTTGAGTGAATGAAGAGGAGAGGCTCATTTGGGGCTCTTAAGTGAGTGGCTAGGTTTAGCCAACCAAGACCCAAACCATGTCCCAATTTTCACCAACTCGAAACATATCGAAGCTTATAGTTTTCGACCACCTAAACGACGTTTTGAACTCAATGGAAGTGGTTTCGAGTCCAAATTCATCCGTATACAAAATCTGACTTTTAGGACTATATACAATATTCCATAGCGACCATTCTAAATTTTAATTTAGACATAATTTACAATTTATAAAGTGAAATCTCAATCTCTTACATTCCTTGTAACAACCTGTATTTTTGATAACCTGTTATATCGTAAATCGAGGCAGAATTTAATTTATAAATCTGAATCAAGGGAAACAGGCTATGCCATTGCGTTCGTCTCGGAAAAATACGCGAAATAGAGTCCGAGTTTTCGAAAATCGGAGTCCGTATGACCCGGTTAAGGCCCGAAGAAGTTTTCTGAAAATTCAAAGTTCAAAACAGATTTAAAATTCAGGTTCAAATTTCGAAATTGGGGCCATTGGGCGCAGGTGGGAAAATTCCCACCTAGCTACCCCAGTCGACTGGGCAGTCGACTTGGCTAGGACCAAGTCGACAGCCCTGTCGACTTGGGTGTCGACAGGGGGTGCTCGGCCAGTTTGGCCTGATGCACCATTTTTGAGTTTGGCTGTGTTTTGGAGCTGTTTTCTGGAAGCTTCCGAGATCTGATGGTCCTAATCTAACCTAGGGTTAATCTAAGGGTCTAAAACACATCCTAATCCTATAAATAAGCCCCTAACCTAACCCTAAATCATCATTATTCATTCAAGTAACTAAACTATGGCAAAATCATTCCTCTCATGGCCTCCACTCTCTTCATAAAATCCCTAAGTTATTTCTATGAGAGATTTTCAATGCATACAAGTGTTTTCAAGCTTGTATGAGCATCATTAGCTTGCATTCAAGTCAAGTTTCCATATTTACATCATAAAGCAAGGGTTTTGATCATTTTGGCTCAAGGGTTTTTCTATTAGAGCTTGCATTTTGGGGCTATTTGATTGCATAAGGGCTTTGTCATATTTTTGTGTCTTCATAAGCATTGTAAGCCCTTTTCTACTTTCATACTTAAACTCTAAAGTTAAATGAATGATGCAAGTTTGGTTGATCATTATGATATGCAAGTTTTCCATGATATGCAAGTTTACTATGTCATGTTATGCAAGTTTGATATGTTATGATATGCAAGTTTATCATGTTATGTTATGCAAGTATGCTATGTTATGATACGCAAGTTTACCATGTTATGCTATGCAAGTTTGCCATGTTATGATATGCAAGTTTATCATGTTATGTTATGCAAGTTTGCTATGTTATGTTATGCAAGTTTGCTATGTTATGATATGCAAGTTTGTCATATGATATGCAAGTTATGTTATGCAAGTTTGGGTTGATCATTATGCTCATGTTATCATGTTATCATGTTATGCAAGCTTATCTTGGGTTTATGAGCTTAAAGCTTCAAGCTTTATGCTAAGGTTGCATTTTGGCAACATGTAAGTTATCATATCTCTTAAGATAACTTGCATGTGAGGCTAAATGCGAACTTATGGCCATTTCTACATGTCATTTATCACCATGTATCACCAATATGCTAAGTTTGGTTTTATGCATGCTTTTGAGGCCTAAAAATGTAATATGCAAGTATATGAACATATGTACATTTCATATGCCACCATGGTTAAACTTGTGGCTTCAACACCTTTATGTCATGATTATGCCAAGTTCCCTCTTTCTATCCTTTATGCGCTATTGCGATATGTAAGCGATGGGATTGCGTTTGGGGTTGGGTAAACTTAAAGGACATAAAAACATAAGAGTTGGAATTTACCTATTAAGTTAGGTCTACCCATTGGGAATTTACCTATTAAGTTAGGTCTACCCAAATGCTTGAAAACTTGTAATATGTTTTGGAAACATAATGGACATGACACTTAGAAAATATAAGTGTGACCAACTCGAGGTTGGGTTGAGTTTGGAGCATAAATCTACCCGGAACCAACCGGCTTAACTAGTGGCTACAAACAATAGGACCCAATGTGAGAAGTTGGTCAAGTTGTGCTTGAACCCGAGGTTAGACTAGGTTGTGGTGTAAAGCTACCCGGACCCGCCCGGCTTAACTAGTAACCACAACGAGGTCTAATGTGAGAGGTTAAGGTGCATTAAATTAATTAATGCTACATGATAAGGTTAAGTAAATTTGATTTATGACACTTAACCAATTTGACATGAATGGGTAGGTTAAGTGAAACCGGGCTTGATTTCTTAAGGACACTTAACCGTAAAAGACGACTAGTGGTTAGGGTTAAGTTAACCTACACTTAACCAATCTGAACTCGGTAATTTAACGGGGTTAAGTTGAACTATACTTAACCAATCCAAATCAGTAATTTGATAAGGCTGAGAACCGATTTGATACCTGGTCTGGATAAACTAACTTGATTGATAAATTAAACGAACCTGTTTTGCGGATCTGTAGGACCCACACCAAGTTAGGCAAGTTTGTAAATCTGTTATCTGATCCGTTAGTCTGAAAACTGATTGTCTGAACTTTGTATGTCTGAACTCTGTTAATAAGTTAATCTGAATCTGATAGTCTGGGGACACAAGGGGGAATACTTGTGTCATTTGTTGTTTGGGACCCATATTAGTCAGTAACCCTTTCTGGTATCAAAACTTTGACCCAACTGTAGGTAGGGTCCGGGCACGCTTACTGAACTAATTATAAGTGGTTCATTCTGATAATGGCGATGGGTATCGATGGTGCGTTCCAACCGGGTCATGTGCGTGCATGGATCCCGGTCTGCCTCTGAGGATGTAAGACGCCGTGACATCTGTAAATATGCCTGTGCCAATTGATTGCCACTTTAGGAAGTGATACACCCTATCGTGGGGCCGACATAGGATATTTATGTATTAGGGAGCCGATCGCTTGGGTAGGAGTTAGGGTACACTTAGCTCTGTCTGATTCTGTTGGTACCGTCTGTTTTGTTGGGTGGTAACACCCGTCTGTTTCTGCGTGGTACCGTTCTATTAGGGTGGTAAAGGCCCATTATTGTTAGTATTCCGTTTCTGTACTTGTTCTGTTAGGGTGGTAAAGGCCCATTATTGTTAGCATTATGTTTCTGTACTTTATCTGTTAGGGTGGTAAAAGCCCATTTTTCCCAAACTCTATCTCTGTATGGACTATTCTGTTCCGTCCTGTTTCGATGTAAACATTGGGGTAACACCTAATCCTGTTATACTAGAATTTGTACCAAGAAGTTGGATCTTGATATAAGTCAAACACCTGATACTGGGCCAAGTTTAGGCCAAGGGATAAATTCTTGTTTATACATGACATGTTAGAATGCTGGTACACCTGTGGTGAAAAACTTCACCTTGATTATGTGATGACTCCTTTGAACTATCTGTTAGATATTCACCATGCTAGTATGTAATTATCCTTATGTTCATCCCTGCTTCTCATGCCAGTTAACTTTATCAGTTTACATTGATTGTAGTAGGGCTTACTCAGTCTTTTTGACTGACCTGTTTTCTTTCGCCTCTTTTCTTCCGTTCCCCCCCTCCCCCCCAGGTTCTCAGGGTGGGAATATTGGAGCTTAGCTTGGATTTCTGATCGCTTGCTTGTGGGATTTAGCTCATGTACGGTTTGACATGAAGCTAGCTATGGTTATCACTTATTTTGTGGATAGTACTTATGTATTTCAGTTTTTCAGTTGAAGTTGTTTTTATCTAAACTTGTTTATTTGGAAAGTTAACATTATGTTGTACCAGACTTGTTTTGAAATGGTTTGAAATCTTCCGCTGTTTTATCTATGTTATTTACTCTGTTTACATATATACATATGTTCTTGTTCTGCCTTGATATATCATTATGCATGTTTGCCCGATTCAAACGCCCCTCCAAAGTCAGAGTGCTTGCAAGAGCCACCCTGGCGGAGGTGGGGTGTTACATTTGGTATCAGAGCATATGGTTTACGAGAAGGAACAAAAAGGTTTTTAGAAAACTTTTGGAAAACTATTTTCAAAACCAAGTATAAAGTATTTTCCAAAGAAAAGTCTAGTTTATTTTAAAGGCTATTCCCCAAAAAGCCATTAGCAAAATTCTCTCGTTTTTCTCCATTCTGAATCTGTCTTCTTCTTCGTTTTCAGTATGGCCGATAACTTTGCTATTCCGGAGGGAGTACACGTACCTGTTTGGTATAGGAGAATTTTGGAGGCTAGGGCGACCGAAGCCGGCCCCGCAGATGTTCCTCCTCCTCCTCCTCCAGTAGTTAATGTTCCTCCTCCTCCTGTCGCTGAGGTTCCTCTTCCTCCTCCCCCTCAGCATCCTCAAGCTGACTTCGCAAAGACTTGCAAATATTTCAAAGCAATGGGTGGCAAGAACTTTCAAGGCACTGAGACTTTTGTAGAGGCCAGAAATTGGTTGAAAGAGACCGAGGATTTATTTGCTATCTTTGGGTTAGACGATCAGAGGAAGATCCTGTTGGCGGTTTGGCTTATGAAGGATGAAGCCGCATTTTGGTGGGAAGTCACCAATGGTACTAGGCCTGTTGAGACTTGGGCCGATTTCAAGACAAGATTCGGGCTTAAGTTTCTGTCTTTTGCTGAAGAGAATTTGCAAATGGAGAGGTTTATTGCTTTGAAGCAAGGAGACATGTCTGTCAAAGAATATGTGAACAAGTTCAATCAGTTAGCTCGTTTTGGCTTGGATATGGTGAGTACTACTCATAAGAAGGCTCTTCGTTTTGCTAGAGGATTGAATGAGCCGTTACAGGAGTTAGCTATGTCTCATGTGCCCATGGGGGCCACGTTTGAGAGTTTGGTAGATGTGGCCCTACTCAATGAAGAGAACAAGAGTGCAAAGAAGGAGGTTAAGGTGAATGAGTCTCAAAACAAGAAAACGGGGCCCAAAAAGGAAATGCAAAAGAAGGAGGAGAAGTCTGAAGATAAGAAGGAAAAGAAGTGCTTTACTTGTGGAAGCTCAACTCATCTAAACAAGGATTGCAGAAAGAGGAAGGGCACTTGCTTTAACTGTGGAGAGATGGGACACTTCACTAGGGACTGCCCGAAGAAGAAAGGGACTACATCGGAAGGAACAGTGAATACTCGCATGGCGAGTGAATAGATTAGGACTAGAATAATTTGTCTGTAGGATGTTTAATTTTCCTTGTCTGATTTTCAGTTTGAAACTCTTTTTCTGGTATTTTGATTCTATAATGGAAACTCGGTACTTTAATGCTAGTCTTGCTTCTGATCTGGTAATAGTCTCAAACTCCCTGAGAGTTATAACTCATCTGTTTGTGATAAATTGGGGTTTGAGAGTATCTGTGTTGGGCATGGGGATGACTATGACGAATTCATTCTGGGTTTCTACCATGCTTAGTTTCCTAAGAATCATTTGGGGAAAATCTGATCTGTACTAGTAGTCTGTAAGTATATGTACCAAGTTTCTGTTTTATCTATACTCGCTTCCATCACTCGACTGTATCTTGTTGAGATAGGAATCCTATGGATGTAAACATGTGTTTGAGACATGTTATGTTTGATGGTTGCAAGTGGTTGCTCGTGGATGCATAAACACACACTAGGCACTAGATCGGCTTGAAATACACTCTCATATTGCATATGGACGTGTGTACATTTTCAATTCTTATGGTTGCAAGATGGTTAATTCGGCACATGGATGTTGCATATGGACGAATGTTTGTGCACACATATAGTATTATATGATTAGGACTATTTGCATACATAATGGATTCATTTCACTAACATACTTTGCATTGAGGATCTTTGCATTAGATAAGAACATATACACACACCTTTTGCATATGTTCATACCGCATTAGAATCTTTAAGGAAAATGATTGCTCGTGAATGATGATTTGAGTAGATGGATGATGGATGGTAGGATGCGTTCTTCCTAACTTGAAGATTTCGAGGACGAAATCCTTTAAGGAGGGGAGAATGTAACAACCTGTATTTTTGATAACCTGTTATATCGTAAATCGAGGCAGAATTTAATTTATAAATCTGAATCAAGGGAAACGGGCTATTCCATTGCGTTCGTCTCGGAAAAATACGCGAAATAGAGCCCGAGTTTTCGAAAATCGGAGTCCGTATGACCCGGTTAAGGCCCGAAGAAGTTTTCTGAAAATTCAAAGTTCAAAACAGATTTAAAATTCAGGTTCAAATTTCGAAATTGGAGCCATTGGGCGCAGGTGGGAAAATTCCCGGCTAGCTACCCCAGTCGACAGGCCTGTCGACTGGGCAGTCGACTTGGCTAGGACCAAGTCGACAGCCCTGTCGACTTGGGTGTCGACAGGGGGTGCTCGGCCAGTTTGGCCTGATGCACCATTTTTGAGTTTGGCTGTGTTTTGGGGCTGTTTTCAGGAAGCTTCCGAGATCTGATGGTCCTAATCTAACCTAGGGTTAATCTAAGGGTCTAAAACACATCCTAATCCTATAAATAAGCCCCTAACCTAACCCTAAATCATCATTATTCATTCAAGTAACTAAACTATGGCAAAATCATTCCTCTCATGGCCTCCACTCTCTTCATAAAATCCCTAAGTTATTTCTATGAGAGATTTTCAATGCATACAAGTGTTTTCAAGCTTATATGAGCATCATTAGCTTGCATTCAAGTCAAGTTTCCATATTTACATCATAAAGAAAGGGTTTTGATCATTTTGGCTCAAGGGTTTTTCTATTAGAGCTTGCATTTTGGGGCTATTTGATTGCATAAGGGCTTTGTCATATTTTTGTGTCTTCATAAGCATTGTAAGCCCTTTTCTACTTTCATACTTAAACTCTAAAGTTAAATGAATGATGCAAGTTTGGTTGATCATTATGATATGCAAGTTTGCCATGATATGCAAGTTTACTATGTCATGTTATGCAAGTTTGACATGTTATGATATGCAAGTTTATCATGTTATGTTATGCAAGTATGCCATGTTATGATACGCAAGTTTACCATGTTATGCTATGCAAGTTTGCCATGTTATGATATGCAAGTTTATCATGTTATGTTATGCAAGTTTGCTATGTTATGTTATGCAAGTTTGCTATGTTATGATATGCAAGTTTGTCATATGATATGCAAGTTATGTTATGCAAGTTTGGGTTGATCATTATGCTCATGTTATCATGTTATCATGTTATGCAAGCTTATCTTGGGTTTATGAGCTTAAAGCTTCAAGCTTTATGCTAAGGTTGCATTTTGGCAACATGTAAGTTATCATATCTCTTAAGATAACTTGCATGTGAGGCTAAATGCGAACTTATGGCCATTTCTACATGTCATTTATCACCATGTATCACCAATATGCTAAGTTTGGTTTTATGCATGCTTTTGAGGCCTAAAAATGTAATATGCAAGTATATGAACATATGTACATTTCATATGCCACCATGGTTAAACTTGTGGCTTCAACACCTTTATGTCATGATTATGCCAAGTTCCCTCTTTCTATCCTTTATGCGCTATTGCGATATGTAAGCGATGGGATTGCGTTTGGGGTTGGGTAAACTTAAAGGACATAAAAACATAAGAGTGGGAATTTACCTATTAAGTTAGGTCTACCCATTTGGAATTTACCTATTAAGTTAGGTCTACCCAAATGCTTGAAAACTTGTAATATGTTTTGGAAACATAATGGACATGACACTTAGAAAATATAAGTGTGACCAACTCGAGGTTGGGTTGAGTTTGGAGCATAAATCTACCCGGAACCAACCGGCTTAACTAGTGGCTACAAACAATAGGACCCAATGTGAGAAGTTGGTCAAGTTGTGCTTGAACCCGAGGTTAGACTAGGTTGTGGTGTAAAGCTACCCGGACCCGCCCGGCTTAACTAGTAACCACAACGAGGTCTAATGTGAGAGGTTAAGGTGCATTAAATTAATTAATGCTACATGATAAGGTTAAGTAAATTTGATTTATGACACTTAACCAATTTGACATGAATGGGTAGGTTAAGTGAAACCGGGCTTGATTTCTTAAGGACACTTAACTGTAAAAGACGACTAGTGGTTAGGGTTAAGTTAACCTACACTTAACCAATCCGAACTCGGTAATTTAACGGGTTAAGTTGAACTATACTTAACCAATCCAACTCAGTAATTTGATAAGGCTGAGAACCGATTTGATACCTGGTCTGGATAAACTAACTTGATTGATAAATTAAACGAACCTGTTTTGCGGATCTGTAGGACCCACACCAAGTTAGGCAAGTTTGTAAATCTGTTATCTGATCTGTTAGTCTGAAAACTGATTGTCTGAACTTTGTATGTCTGAACTCTGTTAATAAGTTAATCTGAATCTGATAGTCTGGGGACACAAGGGGGAATACTTGTGTCATTTGTTGTTTGGGACCCATATTAGTCAGTAACCCTTTCTGGTATCAAAACTTTGACCCAACTGTAGGTAGGGTCCGGGCACGCTTACTGAACTAATTATAAGTGGTTCATTCTGATAATGGCGATGGGTGTTGATGGTGCGTTCCAACCGGGTCATGTGCGTGCATGGATCCCGGTCTGCCTCTGAGGATGTAAGGCGCCGTGACATCTGTAAATATGCCTGTGCCAATTGGTTGCCACTTTAGGAAGTGATACACCCTATCGTGGGGCCGACATAGGATATTTATGTATTAGGGAGCCGATCGCTTGGGTAGGAGTTAGGGTACACTTAGCTCTGTCTGATTCTGTTGGTACCGTCTGTTTTGTTGGGTGGTAACACCCGTCTTTTTCTGCGTGGTACCGTTCTGTTAGGGTTGTAAAGGCCCATTATTGTTAGTATTCCGTTTCTGTACTTTGTCTGTTAGGGTGGTAAAGGCCCATTATTGTTAGCATTCCGTTTCTGTACTTTATCTGTTAGGGTGGTAAAAGCCCATTTTTCCCAAACTCTATCTCTGTATGGACCATTTTGTTCCATCCTGTTTCGATGTAAACATTAGGGTAACACCTAATCCTGTTATACTAGAATTTGTACCAAGAAGTTGGATCTTGATATAAGTCAAACACCTGATACTGGGCCAAGTTTAGGCCAAGGGATAAATTCTTGTTTATACATGACATGTTAGAATGCTGGTACACCTGTGGTGAAAAACTTCACCTTGATTATGTGATGACTCCTTTGAACTATCTGTTAGATATTCACCATGCTAGTATGTAATTATCCTTATGTTCATCCCTACTTCTCATGCCAGTTAACTTTATCAGTTTACATTGATTATAGTAGGGCTTACTCAGTCTTTTTGACTGACCTGTTTTCTTTTGCCTCTTTTCTTCCGTTCCCCCCCCCCCCCCCCCCAGGTTCTCAGGGTGGGAATATTGGAGCTTAGCTTGGATTTCTGATCGCTTGCTTGTGGGATTTAGCTCATGTACGGTTTGACATGAAGCTAGCTATGGTTATCACTTATTTTGGGGATAGTACTTATGTATTGCAGTTTTTCATTTGAAGTTGTTTTTATCTAGACTTGTTTATTTGGAAAGTTAACATTATGTTGTACCAGACTTGTTTTGAAATGGTTTGAAATCTTCCGTTGTTTTATCTATGTTATTTACTCTGTTTACATATATACATATGTTCTTGTTCTGCCTTGATATATCATTATGCATGTTTACCCGATTCAAACGCCCCTCCAAAGTCAGAGTGCTTGCAAGAGCCACCCTGGCGGAGGTGGGGTGTTACATTCCTTAGAAAATTACAATTCAAAACATTCCAACATTTCTTATTTTATCAAATTCTGATTTATATTGAATTCTATACATTCACTCAAAATTTAAAATCGAATTTTCAAACTACCGCGCCATTTCAAGTTCATTTTAATTAAATTTAAATTTATACATTCTAACTTTGATTAAAAACAAATTTTAAGTCGTTTATTCTCAAAATAATTCATCCAAAATATTTAATTTCTATGAAAATCAATTAAAAATAAATTTTAAATTGGTTCCAAAAATACGTGTTGTTACAGCATCATACCACCAATTGTGAACTAATACACCCTGAAAGGATAGATCATTTTGACTACGGCACTGAAATGTTCAAATGAATGGTGTTTACAAATTTATTTAGAGCTAAAACTTAGGTTTATGTGATGTTTTTAAATCACTCGTAAATGATATGGTCTATATATCCAGGTGCCATAATGTTGCTGTGTAGGGAGTAGTTTTTATCATATTGATCTAAATACTATTCAAAATCTATCTTTCCCTCGGCTTCGTTAAGGTCTTTGTTTTATTTCATTGTGACAGAGAAAATAATAGCAATGCATCACCTGTCTTATGTTTGATGGAGCAAGCACCCAACATATGATATAGGAGTAGTAAGCAATTCAGAGTACATGAAGCAGTTTATTGTAATGTTAAGTGTAATATTAGGTGATTATGGATCAAATTACTTTTTCTTATATGTATATTAACAGTGTATGTTTGTATGTATTAAAAAGTTCAAGAAAATACAAAGTTATCAAAGTTGAATGTACCGAGCGAAGAAATAAATCAAAATTGCAAATTTATCTTTGTATTTTGGGATATGATATTTATTTCAGTGTTCATAGTTAATTGATATTAGTTTGATAAATATACATGTATGTATTTATGTGTGTGTATGTATGTGTGTGCGTATATGTATAAATATATATATATATATATATATATATGAATGTGTGTGTGTGTATATATATATATTTGCGGATTAGAAGGGGAACAACGACAGATTACTAACAGATTATGCTAGCTTAAATATTTGCATAAATTAAAATCCATCGCTAATCCCTTGGCAATTAGTAAGGGTTTACCAGCGCCTTTCATAAATAACAATTTATTATAAATTACTTATTTGTCGGTAAATAGTCGGTAAATAAATTAAAATTAAATTAATAAATAAAATTATATTTTTATTATATAAATAGTAGAATGACGGAAAAATATCGGAAAACTCACGCTAAATTCCGTTGCTAAAATTTGACACAATTACAGTCATAGTTTTTTACCGACAATAGTGTTATATAGGAAATCCGTCGCTAAGACCAATATAGCGATGGATTGGAAATGGATTTTGCCACTGCTATTTGCGTTTTTTCTTATAGTGGGCTAAAGCAGCAGGATATTGGCACCTACAATTTATTATCGGTCGAAAAGCAACTGAATACGGTCAGAATTAGGAATGGCGGCAAGAAAATGGGTCCAGCTTGGGTATGTTCGATTTCTCGTAGGATTCGGGTCAGAATCGGGTTGAAGGCAAACACAGCAGGTTGGTGGCCGGGTTGGTGAGATCAGAGGATAGGCGCTGGTGATGGAGTATTGAGGATCGACACAAATTTGATGGATCAGCAAAGTTTATAGTAGAGGATCAATACCCAAAATGACAACGGCTAGAAAGGGAATGAAATGGATGAGGAGCCGGCAGGGTGAAAGAGTGGAAAAATTCACCAAGTAAGAGGACCAGTACCAGTCCATCGCCCATGGACCAGTATCGATCCATATTTCCCCAACAAAACTATGATACCCTTGTTCCAACAGCGCACACGTGTACTTTCAAGTCCGCAGCAAAAGTTTCAATTAAGAAAGCTTATATCGATGCAAATCTAAAAAATGGATGCGACAACGTCAAGCTGTAATTTTTGAACCAATAGTCATCCATTAATAGAAACAACATCTTGGCCCTAATCAACATCATCATAATGTATACGTAATCATCATTCTAGAGCACATCATGTTTGCAACACATTTGTACTCTGGGAGACAAATGTTAACCCAGTTATAATCGCGACAGATATTCATGTTGTATTGAAGTAAAGAACAAAATTGTAAGGCCACGGAATTGGATACAACTTCACAAGAAAAGCTAAAAGGACAAGATAAATCAATTATGAAAGTTTTGTCCCCAAGTAGACTATGTCCATGGACCGGTACCAGTCCATTATGGACCGACATTGATCCATTATTTCTACTCTGATGGGCCCATCGGTCAACCCAATGTCCTCCCAACCTAGTCTGGAAACTGTATGTGTGATCTCAAGTCAATCAGAGTTGCCTAAGTATCATTATCTAATGGACTGAAAGATAGGGTCAGAAAGGCAAGAGGAAGAGTTCAACATAGCATCAAGCCAAGTCCAAACGATACCAAATTACACCCAGAAGCTAAACAAGGCATAAAAATCACAATCATGGAGTCAAAGGCATGAAATATGCTAACTCCATGGACTGGTACCGGTCCAACATGAAGCTGTACCAATCCACGAAGTTAGCATATTTTGTCATAGGACTTCAAGGGATGGGTCTGCACGTTAGGAGGCTCCGTGTTGATGGATCTAGCCCAACTCCCTCCAGAATACCTATAAATACCCCCCAAGCTCCAACATAAAGGGGGATTGATTTCCTTGCTCTGCCAAAGCTCTGCAAAGACATATCTTCATCTCTAGTAGTCATTATTCTCCTTCTACAGCAAAGCTTCTTCTCCATAGATAACAAATCTAGGTCACCTAGGCTGGTATTCATGATTCTCCGATAACCAATAATACTAGTGATTGTTTGTTATTCTCTACTTTGGAGATCTTTGTAATCACATATAATATATTATATCTGGCATGACAAGGATTATAATAATATTACTCAAAGCAGATATAGGCTTGATCTCAAGCTAAACCACTATAAAATTATCTTCTTCTTTCCCTGCTTTCTATTTCTTCTTTTTTTTCATTTACTTTTACTGCATTATTCTGTTTCCCCATCTTGGGGTGATGCTTTCGTAATTAATCAGGTGTTATTGCTAATTTTGGAGTTAACTGCCAGCATGCGATTCCTCTTTTCGATGATACATACCAGTTTGATGTGTCATAGTTCATGTATTAGACATTTCTATTACCTTTACATCTATCATCATATTTTAACTTATTATATTTTAGTATTTTATTTGCATGTACAATCAGTATGTATATCAGTTATTGTGTATAATTGGAGTGTTCCCTTGTTCTTGTCACTATTATTGTCATGTTCTTGTATGTAATTGCAACATTTATATGATGTCTTCTATTTTTATTAGTTAGTGCCCATTGTGTACATATTGGTATTATCTTTACTATTAACCTTAGTTGTTGTTATTGGCTAGCAATATTTACTGTACTCCCATTTCTTTTAGAAGCACACTTGTATTTGTTCATATTATTGTACGTATATTGAAAGTTACAGTTATTGGATGTTCTTAGTAATGTTTTTTTATTTATGCGTGGATTGCTTCAAGCGTTAAAAACCTTTGCATTAAAGGATTTTTTTAACATTAGAGAACCACATACTAAGCACATTGATAAGAACCACTAAACCCAGTAAACGTACAACACAAAAAATCATACGTTTCGTTGAATCTAAAGGGCTTCTAAAGCATTCTTTAGACGTCTTATCTCCTTGTCCAACTCATTTGCATATGCGATGCCCCATGCACATAAAAGATCGTTCATCCATTCTGAATAGTCGCAACTGTTTGGCCAAAATGGACATAGCTGGATTCTTTGGCCAATGTTTTCTCCATCTTCCCTAACTAAAACCTCCACTGTATATTTGCAGTGGCAACGAACAGGATACAAGTCAATCTCTTGATCATACTGAGATTGAAAAACTGAATCTCGGTTTACCTCTAGTTCTTACAAAGGTTAATTAACTGAAAATTGGTCTATTACTTGTTGGATTGGAGGTTGAGCAAACAAACCATGATCAACCACTGGTTCATAAGGAGTATCCAAAGACTCCTGAAGCTGAAGTAGGTCAAGATTTGGGACCTCACGATGAACATCCTCGTAGTATTGCTCTTGATACTCAATTTGCTAATCTTCATCGGTTCGTCGACTATCAGAAGGTCCGGTCGCTGCCCACCAGTCAGAATCAACATATGAAGGCCACGAAGGCAATGTTACTAGTTTGCAGAAGCGTGAGGAAGAAGCAATTCAATTGAGTTAAGAATTCTGAGGTTTATATATTGCATCTCATATTTATACATGTAACAATGTGTATTTAATAAGGGACGACCCAAGTTGTCTAACTCCTCACAAGTTGTACGAAACGTTGAGTTTATTAGTGGATACAGTGACTACCTACCGCGTTAGATATGAAAACATGCTGATCGAGTCAATGATGTTGAAAACATGTTGGTATATACACTGTAGTCACATTGTACTAAGTAAAGAAAACAAATAAAGATGAAGTTGACAACATGTTGCTGTTCACAGGGTAGCCACGGTGTATTGAGTAAAGAAAACAGACAAAATGAAGTTGACAACACGCTGCTATATACACTGTTGCCACGTTGTATTAAGTAAAGAAAACATACAATGTTGTAGTTTACATGATGTATTGTCTCATAGGTAATGTAGTTTTAAAGAAATAAAGTAAATATTTATATTTAATTATTTCGAGCTCGTCGCGTAGTGGTAGTTTGAAACTATCAGGTTTGAATTTCAAACTGATACACTGAATCCAATACACTTCAGAATTTTTTGAAACAAGAATCTCACGGGTCTACTGTACTAAGGTTTCCAAATAAAAGAGAAAAATCAAGATTCCATCTTCTGGAATTTTAGATATGTCCAAATTAAAATATTTAAAATATGGTAGTATGGTTTACTAAAGAGAAATAAAGAAAATATTTATATTTAATTAATTCAAGCTCGTCGCATAGCGGCAATTCGTAATTGTTAGGTTTAAATTTCAAACTGATATATTTAATCCAATACATGTTTGAATTCTTTGAAACAAGAATCTCATGGGTCTGCTGCATTAAAATTTTCAAATAAAAGAGAAAAATCAAGATTCCATCTTCCATATTTTTAGACATGTCCAAATTAAAATATTTAAAAAATCATGGTATGGTTTATTAAAGAGAAATAAAGGAAATATTTATATTTAATTGATTCGAGCTCATTGCATAGCGGTAGTTTGTAATTTTCAGGTTTGAATTTCAAACTGATATATTGAGTCCAATATACATCAGAATTCTTTGAAACAAGTAATACAACAAACAAATAAAGGAAATATTTATATTTAAAATACATCGAACAAGTAATACAACAAACACGAAGTGTAAACAATAAATACGAAGTAAATTAATATAATACATTAGACTAGTGATGCATTGAAACGTTCCGTTCTGATACCAAGTAGAGTGCTATTTTCGAGTTCTAATCGACTTAGTTTGTCTTCCAATCGTCTCACTTTGGCTTCCAATGTTCAAATTTTACCTTGCATCTCTCAGGCATATTGAACTCCACTCAGGCAAATATCAGGATCAACCCACTCTACATACTCACAACAAGGAACACCATTCAGATTCCAGCGTCAAACTTGGTACTCTGGATAGCAGTATTAATGACACCCATCATTTTTTCTATTCATTGCCACAAGATTATAATACATATAGCCACAATGACATATGGCAGGCCAAGAAGGATGGCTAAATCCGCAGTCGTTACTTATATGTCTTCCAGTCCTTTGGTTTGATGAGTCCACCAAAGCATGGCTCTCTAAATTAGAATCACCAACAACGACAATGCTATTACATACTATTTCAAACTGAGTTTCAGGAATAATTTCAGATTCGACTCCCCATTATTAAGCATGCTGCACCAATAGAACATCGACTATTTCCCAATTATCCATATTTGTTCACCTAGCAATTTTGGAAAATTTAAAGTTTTTTGATTAAATTCTGATATATATGGCTAAAATATAAGAAGGGAAAAAGAACCTCACGGTCATATCAAATTGACAATGACTATTCATATTGCTGGCATATTAAAGTCGTTGTTTGCCATGTTGTATATGACAACATGATGATCAGGTCGTTGATATTGACAACACACTACTGTAGCCATGATGCATTTGACTACAAGTTAAAAATACATAAACAGGTAAAATATATAAGTTGATAAATTGAACTGACATATTATTGTAACATTGGCACTGATATGTTAATTGTTACATGTTAAAGTTTGATAAATCATAACAAGCTCACTGTTTGACTGTAATCATCAGCAACTTCAAATAAATTATCACCGAAATCTTTTACAATATCATTGACATCTTCAATTATCAGTAAAATACAAGGTCTAAAACATTCACACTAAATGATAAATGAATGAATGTTTTACAAAAGGACAAATTCATAACATCTGCATACCAACTCACATCTTTAATTGCAAATGAATGAATGTTTCATATCAAATGAATGAATGTTTTACCAAAGGATGAATTCCTACTACTTAAATCACATGTCATTGTATAATTTTGACCGAAAATACAAACATCTACATACCAACTCATATAAATATAAGGTGCTTCGCATCCTCTTAATACCACCTCAAGCAAAAAAGTATTTATTCCATTAAATTTACTGTTATTCAATGAGTGCTTTGAAAAATTTATGGTGCTTCACTCCTTCTTCTTCGTTGTCGTCCTCGACGTCAGGTGAGTTTCAGGAACAATATAAAAGGCAACAAAAAATATTTCAAGATGAAATGAGAGTTATGATGATCTGTGATATCGCTGAAAGCTTAACATCTACCCAAAGAGGTAGTATGGTTGGTAGAAAAGATTTGCAGTATAGACGGGACTATGCTGGTGGTCACAATCAACTGGTCAAGGATTACTTTGTGGCAAACCCAGTATATAGAGAAATACAATTCTATCGAAGATTACGTGTGTCAACGACCGTATTTAATCGAGTAATTGAAAAAGTATCCACATCCAACATATTTTTCACCCATAGAAGAAATGGAATCAACGAATTAGGAATTTCATCCCAACAGAAGGTTACAACTGCACTTCATATGATATCATACGGAAGTTATGGTGATTCCCTAGATGAAAAAATAAGAATTGGAGACTCAATGATGATCTTATGTATGAAAGAATTTTGCAAAACTATTGTTCGTGAGTTCGGTAAAGTGTATGTTAGATCTCTAATAGCTCGTCACATTGACAAATTATTAGCAATGGGAGCTCAATGTGGATTTCTAGGTATGATGGGTAACTTAGATTGTTTGCATTGGACGTGGAAAAATTGTCAGTGGTGTTGCAAGGGCAATATAGAGGGCATTGCAGAAAAGCTACGCTGGCGTTGGAAGCTGCTGTTTCATTAGATCTTTACATATAACATGCATTTTTTGGCATTCTTAGTGTTAGAGTTTATGCTCCAAAGGCAATCCATTTGATGCGATTAATAACATAGTTGATGTTATTGTTTTATTTGGAATAAAAATATTCTATTATGCTATATTTACTGCGTAATATAAATATTAACATAATTGAAGTCCTTAGAATAATAATATGGAACTATATAGCTCGGGTAAGACTTGAAATTGAGATTATATAATATGTTAAGTATAGTAATTCTTAAATTCCCTAGTCAAGTTTTATTGTATACAAAGGACAACATTAAAATGTTGAGACTAGTATGTTGACTGACTGATGATCACATCCCATTGATCATTAATATATGTGATATTAATGTCAAAACATAAATACGTATTGAGGAATATCATATTGGGCTAACCCAACATGAGAAAAACTACCTTGAATATAATTACCAGTATCATAAGTTATTGTCATAGTGACAGTGATGTAATGGTTCTCAGACCTAAAGTCATTATAATTTTATTCGAGGATATATGTGTTCTGATATCATCTAAAGTTACCTGTAACAGAGTATACGATAACGATAATTATTGGATACATTTCAAATCGAATGAAAATTATGAATGATCTAAATGGAATTTAACCCTACAATATATTTGTGGTGATATCCATGAGTCTCTTGATTGAGTCAGACTATGAAATGCATGGCCATGCTCAAATATTGATTTGTTTTATATAGTCTACTCATCGATCAAGATAAAAATATTAAATTATAAAGAGGATGATACAATTCATGTCTCGAGTTTAATCCTGAATATATTGGTTAAAAGGATTATATTACATTGATACACTGGTCACAGAAAGGTTGTATCGAATCGTTGATCCTATTATAACTTGGGTAGCAGCAACGTATTGCTAGATGACAATCACGGTTTATGATTTTAAATATGATTTAAAATCATTGCCGACGTTGCAATAACCTATAGGGTCACACACTCAGAACATTGTAAGGGGAAGATTGTTTTGTTTTGGGAAAAAATAAAATATCAACCGTTGATATTTTGGTTGAATGGGCATAAGGATTTTCTTCTTATTCATGGTACACGCATGTATATTAAAAGTAGTTTACTTCTTTTATAAAACACGGTTATACAATTATCATTAGGCCATTCTTTGAAAACCCTAAAAATAAAATTAGAAATGGTGGCTAGCACGACCAACTTCTCCTCCCCTTCGATTCGTATGACAATTAAAGATGGTGTTTATGTGGATACTTATAGAGGCAAGGCACTTTGTCAAGCTCTCGATTTGGTACGTTACCCCTTTTTCAATTTCCAGATTCATCAGATCTTCCCGAATTCGATGTGTTAGGTATGAAATCATAACCTGTTTAATTCGATATATTTTTTACTGCATATATCCTAAGTTTAATTTTGTTAAATCATCATTTTGGGTTTAAACGATTAGATCAATCAAACCCTATAGTGGTATCAGAGCCAGGTTTTGCAATAATTTGTATTTTGACTTCAGTTTTAGGTTTGCTTTTGTTTTTATTCCTAATTATTCGATAATACTGGATATAGAAATTAGGGGTATGATTCCGAATTTATTAATTAGGAATATTATATGATTTTGTTTCTGAAATAAAATGTTTCATTCAAATAAGAATTGATATCTAATATTGATTCTAACTGAAATTTACTGGGTTTTTAAACTATTAAATCCTGAATACATTGATTTTTCTAATATAATGTATTGATCTGTTTATATGTATAAACAGTACTAAAATTATAATCTAAGTGTTTGACTAATAAGTTTATATGTCCAGATTTTATTATAAATTTTCTTCTCTCGATTAAAATTGATTTCACTGATTAATGGATCAATAAGAAAGCCTTTTGATTAATTTTGATTTAATGAAACCATTCATATAGAAATTTGTTAAGACAAATTTTAGATTTGATCATTATACCTGGAAATGTAATCAAAATATGTTTGATTGGCACCAAAATTTATTAAATGTTACAATCTCCACTGTAAAAGGATTTTAACATAAAACTCGTTTTATAATGAAAAAGTTTCATTATAAATGGTTTTATATTTGATATAAAATAAACTGGAAATAAACTTATGGATTGGTATTAGATATCAGTTACATGTATTGACTGCTTGATATGAACTAATTAAATTCATTACAATATTTTAATACTATATATATAGAGAGAGAAAGAGAACTGCAGAACATTAACTCAAGCATGATTTTATGCTTGCAACTGTACATTGCTAAACGCAGTGGTGATTTGCAACTTTGATTTCCAATGTACATGTTTTAATTTATATATATATATATATATATATATATAAAGATTAAAACCTTAGTAGCTGTATGTAATATATATATATATATATATATATATATATGTTAGATTACTTGTTTTGAATTTTTTTCCTGAAATCAATTCAAAACATGATGCATGAATACATATATCTACTTAAAACATTTGGATCATTCTTTTGAGTGTATATTGATAAATGTTTTTTGCAAATATGATTTTCAGTTTTATATTATCAATATATATACATAAATATGGTTTTGGAACAAATATGAAAAACTGTATTGCAAAACTCAATGATGATTTTATATTTATAGTGTTGAATAAACATACTGCATATGATGTTGTACATATATCTTTGAAATTAAATTTGGATCTAATTTCATTGTATAGAATATGTATCTATGAGTGATACCAAAACCTTAGGGTATTGCAATTTTCGTTTTAGCAGTTTGTTTAATTTTTTTAATATAGATTTGCTATTTTAATAAATACATATAAATGATATGCTTTAGGTTGTAATTGTTTACAACCAAGGACACATAGTAGACATATTATATTTGTGTGTGTGTGTGTATGATATGTAATAAAGATGCACATTAATATTAGTTATCTGATCATATATTTATGATGATATATATATATATATGTTGCAGTTATTTATTTTATTTAGAAAATATGATCTTCTGTTTTGATTCATACTGTTTATAAAGATAACGGTGTTCTTAACTAAGATGGCTTTGAAAATTGCTTTAAAACTGCTATAATGTATTTGTACCTGTATAAATATAGACCATATTCCTATAAATGTGCACATATGTCTAAACTGCCCGTGACTTAAAATGGATCATTATTAAGTGTTCTTACTGATGAATAACATAGCAAATGACGATGTAGGGCTAATGGTTTAAAGTATCAATAATATTCAAACAGTTCGATATATGTGTGTGTGTATATATATATATATATATATATATATATATATATATACAGTAGCAAATCAAGTATCAATAATATTCAAACAGTTCGATATATATATATATATATATATATATATATATAGTAGCAAATTTGATTTGCCAACTGAATATATATATATACACACACATATATAGACAAATGTCATTGTTAGATTGTTATATGAAATATCATATCTCTATTATTGTTTTAATATTGGGATTAAAACAAAATAAAAACCATATTTAATTGAGTATTTAATCTGAAAGGATGGATCACGGTATTTGATGTAATAATGCAAATATGATTTAGATTGAACAAGTATGACTTGTTTTAAGTACCGATTCTTAACCATATGAACATAAGATACTTCAGATTATTTAATCACATATTTATATATGTACAATTCAATATGGGTTTTATGTTAGAAGATGTATCAAAACTGTTTGATCACATGGAAATGAATATTGTGAACTTGATAAATTCAGCAATATGTTGTTCAAAATTCTTATCACCTTATGAACTATGGAAATTCAAATCAGTTTGTCTACAGTGTCAAGCATAAGGTCATGGGTATTAACACATATTATCTAATGACAGATGTATGGTTTTATAAGCTTAGAATTCGTATCTGACATGTTCATAGCACACGAGTAAAACTTACCATTGTGCATAAATATTCATATGATAGGAAGATGTCTAATCCTTTTTATATACCATTTTGTCTACAGTGTCAAGTATAAGGTCATAGGTATTAACACATATTATCTAATGACTGATATATGGTTTTATAAGCTTAGAATTCGTATCTGACATGTTCATAGCACACCATTAAAACTTACTATTGTGCATAAATATTAGGAACTGGAAATGTGTTTTAAGCTTATATTATGGCTATGCATGTCTGACCATAATGGATACTTTTATATACTGATATTTTAAAGTCAACAATACATATATATATATATATATATATATACATATATACATATATATATATATACATACCAAGTGTTAATATATATACACTAATGATAACATGTCATTTATAAATAATGATGACATAGCTTTTATGTATATATGTGTGATTTACATATAAGGTAGAATACGATACTAATTTCTTTGATCATCTATCTGTTGTAAAGAGATAAAAAATTGAGTTGTTATGATATAACCAGTTTAATGACTTTGGTGCAAATTAGAGTTACAACAAATATAATAGATATACATATGACGTATATAAGTAAAAGTGCATATTATATATATATATATATATATATTTGATGTATATATGATTTACCGCAATTGTATGATATACATTTGATGTATGCTGAACCGATGAATTAAATCAATTTTAATAGGGCGAAAGTTGTGCTTGCTGAAATTGTTTCGGCAGGAAATGCGACTCTATTGAAAGCTGCGGGATATGCCAAATACTAAAATTATATTTTGAGAGATAAACAAGTGTAAGCTTTATTTTTCAAAATATTAGTATCTTAATGTTACTGCATAGATAAATTGACATACAAGATTCCATCGTAATAATATATCTGTACATAATTTTGTAGTATGACTACATTAGGCTTTATTTTTCTAATGGTTATATGTAATTGTAATATTTGCATATAACAAATTACACTATGTCCATTTGATTGTAAAGAACATGAAATATGTAAATATTTGATGTTTCATGTGACCTACTCGATTTAAAATTTTCAACTTTATAATGCACGAGTATTTCATATCCTATGTCTGAGTAGAGAAGTATCATATACATATATATTGTTAAAATGTTTGATACATATATTGTATGTTCGTTGTTGATGCCATAATGTATGCCTTTTATAGTGTTCAAATAAGTGCATACTTGAATATTTATATGTTTTGAATGTTTATACAGATTAATATAATATGGGCTCAAAAAAATTATTGATAACTAGCTTAATTGGGCTGGATGTTATACGAATATAAAAAATAGAATTGGTTAATTGAAACTCCATATTTAATTTTAACATTGCATCTGGTGCATGTATTAAAGGTAACCAATATTTTGAAGTGTTCAAATAGAGTGTGTAGGCTCAATTCCTATATATTGATGAATTTTAATAGTTATAATATGAATTATATTATGAATATAAAATACACATATTTTGATATGTGTAAATAACTCTAATATTGTTTTCCACTAATATTGTTTTCCACTAATATTGTTTTCCATTACTAGTTATAAATTCCCTGTAAAGCAAATTTTGTTATATTAAGTCATGGTGAAGTCTTCCAATAGTACACCCATCAATGTCCAATCTCATTGGATGTAGGTAATGCCAAAGCATTGTGCATCCTCTTATTTTGGTTATATGCGATAGGAGTAATTGTGGTGCTTCGACTGTATTATTGGGTCTGATTTAACTAAGGCTGCATAATAGGATCATGGCCTTAGAGACAATAGCATGAATCATTCTATATTTTGAGCAAATGAAAGATATTGAACAAAATGTTCATCATGCGATCCAAGAATTTTATACACGATATAATTGACATAAGATGTCTACCTAAAAGGTTGTGTTTTGGGGATTTGCCAAAGCTAGGTCAAGGCATGACTAGATATGGATCTTGGAACACCATTATATATATATATATATATGTGTATATATATATAAAGAGGGATGTTAATTTGAGTGGGAGCGTATTTTAGTTTGAGATATATACATTTATGTTAATATAAATTTTGATTGTCAAAAATTGTATTAAATAAATATTAAAGAGTCAGTTATTATTTATTATCTACTGTAGATATTAAATGATAAATAACTCTAATAATTTAAATTAATCCTTAAGAAGGATAATTTAAATTAAAACAAATTTATTGACTAACACGGAAATTTGAGAATTGTCCTCAAATAAATTAAACGTAAATTGTTTCACAAATATAGAAGATCTAAAATGAGAGTTGAAGTGTGACTTCAACCAAATAAGAAATAAATGTTATTACAATCTACTTATACATTTCTAGTATTAGATACTAGATATGAATCAAATAAATGTATGCAAATTAATAGAAATTGCAAAATAAGTAGAAATTGATAAAAGGACAAGTGGACTTACAATTGAAAATGAAGGAAATGTTGCTGGATTATCCATAGGAAGTTGATTCTTGTTCTATATACTGGCTTAATCAAATAAATAAAATAATTGTTATTATGAAATTCCATATAAAATAAATGTTATTATGAATCTTGTTTAGACAAGTTTGACTTTCATTTGTAATAAATGAATAATTGTTAATCATTTTATTTTAATGAAATATCTATGGAACTTCACAAATAGTTAATGATATTTATAAATCATTAACTATAATGTACTTTACATAAATGATGAGTGGATTAAATTAGTGATTTAAATCCAACATACCTTTAGCGTTGCCAGTTAGCCCATATAAACAAGGATGTATATCAAAACTCCATAATGATGAAATTTTTGAAATCATTTGATTTCGAATCATATGTAGAATGCAATCTTGTTTATTAGGCAAAATAACTAAATCACCTTTCACTTGACACAGAGAATGAGTGATGAGTATTGGGTCTCGTACATAATGATGTATATGGAGCAATGAATACATAAGCTAGAGGCAGGTTTTATTACTTCATTATATTTACTGATGATATCAGCAGATATAGATATGTGCATCTTATCAAGCACATATCTGAATCCTTTGAATAGTTCAAAGAATTCAAAGTGAAGTTAAGGACCATTTTAATAGGAATAAATACTTTTCAAATAGATTGAAATAGAATATTTAAGCCAATTATTTAATGACTATCCAAACGAGTTTGAAATTGTTTCACAACTCACTCCATTTAGAACACCATATTGGAATAGTGTGTCTGAAAGGAGAAATCGCACCTTATAAGATATAGTATGATTAATGATGAGTCATATAGATCTTCCAATAAATTAAATTTAGAACAATTGCATTTAATCCTACCAAAACGAGTTTGAAGACGCCATATAAGATATGGACTAGGAAATGCCCTAGTGTGTCTAACGCAAAGATTTGGGATGTAAGGCGTTTTTTAAACGTCCTTCCCTTAATAAAGTCGGATCCAAATCAGATAACTATTTTGTGAAATATCTACAAGAAAAAAATGGATATTATTTCTATAAATCCGATGAAAATAAAATGTTTATTGCTCGAATTGGTATCCTTTTAAAGGAGAGCTAGTCTCTTAGATACCAAAGGGAATGAAATAGAATTCGAAATGTCTCGGAAACCACAAAATACTATTGAATCTTGTATAGACAAAAATTGAGTGGGGGTATCACAATAATTCTAATGTTATATTGATAACACATTGATTATTGACAATAGTGTTAGTTATTAAAACAAGAAATAGATACAGATTCTGAAAATGTTTGGATTAAGAAGTTCATAGCCGAACTTAATTCATTATTGATCCAATGATTTACATTGCGATAACAATGTGGCTATTGCTCCGACTTAAGACCTTAAACTCATTTGATCCAAACATATATATTTAAGAAATATAATTCTTATGTGAAGTTGTTCACAGAGTAAATGAACATATCTGCAAAGTTTCAAAAGTTGTAATGTTATAGACCTACTAAATTAAACTCTGTTGCAGCAGAAGTTTAATAGTCACACTAGTTTCATAAGTATACGATACATGAATGATTGACTCTAGTGCAAGTGGGAGATTGTTAGAGTTTGTGCCCTAGAGGCAATCCATTTAATGTGATTGATAATATTGTTGATGTTACTGTTTTATTTGGAATAAAAATATTCTATTATGTTATATTTACTGCGTAATATAAATACTAACACAGTAGAAGTCCTCAGAATAATAATACGGAATTATATAGTTCGAGTAAGACTTGAACTTGAGATTATATAATATGTTAAGTATAATAATTCTTAAATGTCCCTAGTCAAGTTTTATTGTATACAAAGGACAACAATAAGACGTTAAGACTAGTATGTTGATTGACTGATGATCACATTTCATTGATCATTAATTTACGTGATACTAATGTCAAAACATAAATATGTATTGGAGAATATACGTATACAATAATAAAACGCTGAGACTAGTATGTTGATTGACTGATGATCATATCTCGTTGATCATTAATTTACGTGATACTAGTGTCAAAACATAAATATGTATTGGAGAATATCGTATTGGGCTGACCCAACGTGAGAAAAACTACATGGAATATAATTAACAGTATCATAAGTTATTCTCATAGTGACAGTGATGTAATGGTCCTCAGACCTGAAATCATTATAATTTTATTCGAGGATATTTGTGTTTTGATATCATCTAAAGTTACTTATAACAGAGTATATGATAACAGTGATTATTGAATACATTTCGAATCGAATGAAAAGTATGAATGATCTAAATGAAATTTAACCCTATAATATATTTGTGGTGATATTCATGGGCCTCTTGATTAAGTCAGACTATGAAATGCATGGTCGCCCTCAAATATTGATTTGTTTTATATAGTCTACTCATCAATCAGGGTAAAAGGATTAAAAGAGGATGATATGATCCATATATCGAGTTTAATCCTGGATATATTGGTTAAAAGGATTATATTACATTGATACACTGGTCACAGAAAGGTTGTATCGAATCGTTGATCTTATTATAACTTGGGTAGCAGCGACGTATTGCTAGATGCCAATCACTGTTTATGATTTTAAATATGATTTAAATCATTGTCGATGTTGTAATAACCTATAAGGTCACACCCTTAGAACATAGTAAGGGGAAGATTGTTTTGTTTTGGGATAAAATAAAATATCAACCGGTGATATTTTGGTTGAATAAGTATAATGATTTTCTCCTTATTCATGGTACACGTGTGTATATTAAAAGTAGTTTTACTTCCTTTATAAAACACGGTTATACGATTATCATTAGGCCATTCTTTGAAAACCCTAAAAATAAAATTAGAAATGGCGGCTAGCACGACCAACTTCTTCTCCCCTTCGATTCGTATGACAATCGAAGATGGTGTTCGTGTGGATACTTATAGAGCCAAGGCACTTTGTCAAGCTCTCGATTTGATGTGTTATCCCTTTTTCGACTTCCAGATTCATCAGATCTTCCCGAATTTGATGTGTTAGGTATGAAATCGTAACCTGTTTAATTCAATCTACTTTTTATTGCGTAGATCCTAAGTTTTAATTTTGTTAAATCATCGTTTTGGGTTTAAATGATTAGATCAATCAAATCCTATACTTGGTTCTCTAAACGATATTAATGTTTTACGATAGTCAAATTTAATTAATGAGTTGTACAACGATCTATCACCTTCATGCAACTAAAAAATAGGAGACAAAGATCATTCTGTTGGATATTATCTAGTAGATAGAATTTATCCAAAATGAAAACACTTGTACAAGCGTACAAAAGGCCAAACAATGCAAAAGAAGCCAAATTCACCAAATAGCAAGAGAGTTTGAGGAAAGATTTAACGACCTGCCTTTTTGACCGCTTCAAGTCGGTAATTAAACCAACTCAAAATGTTCACAAAGGCAGATTGTTATCGCTTACCAGGTTTAAACAAAATAAATCACACAGAATCACAGAACAGAATAAATACAACAATATCTCACAATGGAATATTTTATTACTAAATCAGAGTTTATACAATATTTTATACAATGGAAGATTTCATATACATGAAATTATAAATAAACTAAACTACACGATTTTTTTATTGATTTGATGAATCTAAAGCGAACATCTTCATCACTCTCTAATTTCAATAGCTGTAGCCTTTAAATCTGCAATACTCGGGTCGTTACAAAAGGTGTTGAACGAGCATTTAGAGTACTTCAAGGTAGGTTTCATATATTAGGAAATGAAGTAAATTACCACGATAAAGCAGTCTTAGCTGATATCATGTATTGTCGTATTATTTTACATTATATGATTGCTAAAGAAGAACGAGGTGGATATGAACTTCAGCTTCGAAACTATCCAGACATCGCCTTGGAGATTAGGAAAAAACCATATAAGGACCCAAATACTTGCAACGTATTCAAGATGTTCAAGGTCCACATGCCCATCTAGACCTACGAGAAGAACTAATGGAACACTATTGGGAGCATACCGAAAACTAATAGTTAATTACTAAATGAATGCGTTGACTCAAGCTTCATTTTCTATGTTTTGTTTTCAATATGTATGAGTTTTATCAATTGCGTAAGCTTTAATGAATCAATTTTAAATTGATATGACATAAATATTAGGGCTACAAATCATATTTCCGTCAACAGTCAAGACTACAACTCTTAATGCAACAGAATTAAACAACTAAAGTAACAACAAGGTCTACAACTCATAACTATAATGAAAACGCATCAGACTTTAACAATGACACATATACACCACATGGCGTCTACGGTACTCCTCAATTTTCTTTTCCATATGCATCCTTTGTAATGGATTTAGGTCGTTTAAGTTGCAATTGAAAAGAGCAATATCATTTGGATGTTGTTGTCGAGCTAACTTCCGGTTTCGTAACTTCAATTCATTAATTCCCATTTGTCGAACTTCTTTACGTCATCACTATTTTTCCTGTGCTCTCTTTAATCTCGCTATTCTCTTCGCTTTCTTGGTTGTCGTGTAGAGCTTATTTCCTTCTTCCGCAACTGCCATACGCCCGTCAAATTGTTCATAGTACGGGCTATAATGTTTGGTAATTTTTTTCTTCGCTTTATATTTTGTCATCGGTCTGCCAGCTGAACTAGTTGTAAAAGGGTTGTCTTTCGGTAGATCTGAGCTACCGGGACAAAATTCTTTGGTCGTCTTTATATGCATAAAACGCATTGTAGAAAGTTCCTATCGTAATTTGCTCCATGTTTCTTCCCTTAAAAGTATGTCGTAGCAATTGTGCAAGGTAAAAGTTTGGTTGTTATATTCGAACATATATACCGCATTTGCTTGGTTTAATTGCATGACATGAATTCATGTAAGTCGAAATATCATATAAGAACATAATTACAGAAAACATATTAAAATGCAGTACCAATCCATGTCATCTGCATCACTTTATTGTCTACTGTCCAGTCCAGTCAATATCTTTTTCCAACGTTGGCAATTATCATTGATTCTCTTCCAAGACTGCTTCGAAGAGTCAATGGATCTTGGAGGATTCTGTGGACTTCGGCCATTGAATAATTTCCAAACTGGATTCCAAAACAATAATAGAGTCTGTATGACCAAGTTATGGCCCAATGAAGTTTTCAGAAAATTCCAAGCCCGAAAACAGTTCAAATTCGAATTCAGATTCGAATTACAAACAAAACAAGATAGGCGGGAATTTTCCCGCCCCAAGCAGGGTCGACACAGGGGTCGACACCTGTGTCGACCCCCCCAATGGGTCGACACCCATGTCGACCCCCCCAATGGGTCGACACCCATGTCGACCCAGGGGTCGACCCCCCCTGTAGAACCCCGACCTGGTGCACCTGCTTGTCATGTTGGCTCGGTTTTGGAGGCTTGTGACGATTTTGGATGGCTTGGATTCGATCTAGGGTTAATCCTATGGCCTAAAATGCTCCTAAACTTTATAAAAAGACCCTAACCCCCTAACCTAAATCACTCAAACTCTCTCATGCCACGAAGTGCTGCCCAAATGCCAAGTGATCATGGCCTCCATCTCCAACTCCAAGAGACTATGCATGCAAATCGGATCCGAATCGAAAGGTGCAAGCTTGCTACACCAAATCGAGGCTCGATCAACGTTGCTACGGCGATTTCATGACGGTTCTTCATCAAAGGAGCCACCTTTCTTCGTCACGACGATGCATAATCCTTCCCTAAGCCTCGCTATGTAAGTTCTAGCTACTTGTAGATTCTAACGGTGGTTCTAATGTGACATGGGATAAAATGCGATGAAACATAAGTATGCTAGCTTATGTGAACCTAAATTTGCCCCTTTTCTATGATCTATGACCTTGGGCTAAGTTGTAGCGACTTAATCATGCCATTCATGTTATGTTTAACCTAGTATATCTTGCAAGTTTGAATCTTTATCTATGAAAAGTTAGCATGAACCTTTGGGAACCACTTGACTTGTGAAACATGGGCAAAGACTTGACTTTGGGGCTTATGCATGTTTGTGGCCAAATTACCTTAGAATGCTATGCATGTTTGTGGCCAAATTCACTTATGATACTATGCATGTTTGTGGCCAAATTACCTTAGAATGCTATGCATGTTTGTGGCCAAATTCACTTATGATACTATGCATATTTGTGGCCAAATTCCCTTATGACACTATGCATATTTGCGGCCAAATTCCCTTATGACACTATGCATGCTTGTGGCCAAATTCCCTTATGATACTATGCATGTTTGTGGCCAAATCCCCTTATGATACTATGCATGTTTGTGGCTAATATGTTGGCATAATACCCTACTATGTGACTCGCTTCCACTTGGGTTGGAAATACGTTTGGGTAGCTTAGGAAAAAAAAAACGTGGGTATGACATGAAAAACTTGACATGGGGTTTACATGAGAACATGACATTCATGATACATTTAAATATGGTTCATGACACGTGGGGAAAACATGGAACTTGAACTAGACATGGGTGGGTGGTAAGTGTAATAAGACACTAGACCAAACATGAAAGTGGCCAACTCGAGGTTGGGTTGAGTTTGTAGCATAAATCTACCCGGACCCGCCCGGCTTAACTAGTGGCTACAAACAATAGGACCCAATGTGGGTAGTTGGTCATGTAGCACTTAAAACCCGAGGTTAGACTAGGTCGTGGTGTAAATCTACCCAGACCCGCCCGGCTTAACTAGTAACCACAACAAAGTCTAATGTGAGAGGTTGAGGTGCATTAATCTAATTAATGCCACATGAAAAGGTTAAGTAATTTTGATTAACGACACTTAACCGATATGACAAGAATGGGTAGGTTAAGTTAAACCGGACTTGGTTCCTTAATGACACTTAACCATATAAGACAATTAGGGGATGGGGTTAGGTAACCTTCACTTAACTAATCTAAGCACGGTAATTCGATGGGGTTAAGTTGAACACTTAACCAATCTAAACTTGGTAATTCAATGAGGTTAAGTAACCAATACTTAACCAACTTAACATGATAATTTAATGGGGTTAAGTAACTTATACTTAACCAATTATACATAATGATTTGATGAGGTTAAGTAACCTACACTTAAACAATCTAATATGTGGACCTGGTAGGGTTAAGTCACAAGAACCTTTAAATTAGGCTTAACCATTGTAATACGATTAGTGGATGGGGTTAAGTTGACCTATACTTAACCAATCCGACTCGATAATCTGATGGGATTAAGATAATCTATGCTTAATCAATCTAACATGATAATCTGATAGTGTTAAGACAAATAAATACTTAACCAATTTGACTTGATAGGGTTAAGTCATGAGCTTCTTAGTACACTTAACCAACTTGTAGGGCTAAACCTTGAACTTAAAAACTTAGCCAGTCTTGACATGATTCGTAGGTGGGCTAAGTCATGAACCTGAATAACAATACCTAACCCAATAGACAAAACCCTAGTTAGAGGAACTAGGTAGAAAATCGTGGTTAATCAAGGGTAACGGGGAAAAGAAGCTAAGTGGTAAACCTTAGTTAAGTATAACTAAGTAATAATTCTTAGCCAAGGACATGGGACTAGTTCATGAATGGATGAGCAACCCGATATGGTAGGTCATCGCTTAAACACACAAGGAGGAACAAATTATCCGACTTGGATAAAGGCTCCAACGAACTGGGTGACGAAGCGGTAGCTTCGGGAGACGTGAGGGTACTCTTGGTATCCCTTTGTGAGGTGGCAGGTGGTCCATGAAACCCGGCCTCATAGAGGTTAAGGTCTGCGATGGAAAAGCCAAGAGTATGCCTTGGTTGCTATGCGAGCGACCTAAAGACTGGGATGGATTAGCGTGGAGTCGACGATACTTGATTTTGCCCTGGATAGCACGTCGCCGACTACCTACCATATTTAGTCAATCGTGTACGAACGGAAAGGCTGAGAACTCACAAGTGACCATGTTCTGGCTATCAAGTCATGGGTGAGGTTGGCCCATAGGAAAGTGGGGCTATAGTGGGGCCGGGATGTAGTTCTCATACATGATTTTTCTTGGATTGCCTTTCAGTAGTTGAGGGAGGGGTCACGTGGGACCATAGCCACGGGTACAAAAACTGACCTTGATATCTGCATCAGCAGACGACTTAAAGCTCCCGACCGAGTTCCGTATTTCTTGATTTGCCCTGGCACGAAACTCGGATGGCACATTGAGGAACATGTGCGTATAGACATGGAAAACGATTCACGATACATACGCGGGATAAAGGGCACGGTTGACGGGTGGCATAATCCCTAGTGGCCCTAGGTGGTTGAACCCAAACCGAGACACGGAAACGTTCATTAGGTAGCATAATCCCTAGTGGTCCTAGGCGACATAAATCCTAAGTGAACACGCGATAATTCATGGTAAGAAGACATAACCAGATTAAGGGTAGCAGTCCAAAATAACCTCAAGGATAAAACGTTTACATGGGAAAGCCCGTATGGCCTACGGCAAAGGACTGAACTTATACATGGAAAGAAACATACGAGTTGGGAAAACCTACATATGCTATATATATTAGGTTGACATGGACCATTACATGACATTGGGCAAGGGACATTCATAGTTGACACATGACGCGGGCTGGGATACTAGTACGAGAGGGGCAGAGCAATTACACATGATAAATACCTTGGGATGTTATACATGATAGATACCGTGGAATGTTATACATGATAGATACCTTGGGATAGTATACTTGATAGAAACCTGACGATGTGATACCTTGATTTATCTTGACATGTAGTTTATCATGATACCTTAGCCTATGTTGCTACAGTAGTTCATCCAGTTATCTTGATTTGGCTTATCTATCTTGTCATCATCCTTATGTTTACTTTCAGTTTATGCATGTCATGTTACCTTTACCTGTTATTATACTGGAAGTAGATAGGACTTGCCAGTCTTTATGACTGACCCCGTTTTGTTTCGCCTCTTTGTCTTCCGTTCCCCCCCCCCCCTAGGTTTTCAGGGAGGAAATGATGTTGTTTAGTTCGGACCTCATTTGCTTGAAGGTCATCATGAATAGCTTGGTCTTCTCTTGGCTATGGCTGCTTCACCGCTTTATTTTGGGGAATAATTTATGAAAAGGTTTTATGCTTCTTTACTATTGCAAGACAAGTTTTGATGTATTCTGATGTAAAAGGCTTTAGAACTTATTCTATGAGGTAATGAAATTTGTTTTACTTCCGCTGTTTTATATATGTTCTGTCTTGTAATATTTCTGTGCATTTTTACCTCGATAATGCTTCACCAAACCTAGTGCATTCCCTTTGTGAGTGACCCTAGCGGAGGTGGGGTGTTACATTTGGTATCAGAGCAGAAGGTTACCAGACCGGGCAAAAGTTTTTAAAAACCTTCTGAAAACTATTTGAGAAACCGTTTTACAAAGAAGCATTTTTCAAGAAAAGTTCTTAAAGGCTATTCCCCAAAAGCCATTAGCACTATCCTTTGTTTCCTTGATCGAATCTCTTTTCCTTTCTTTCCTCCATCTGTAGTCACAATAGTTTTAACTGCGACTAATCCTTGTCTAGCTACGTGAGTGTTTTCCCGTGCGATGGAGGAAGTTTTCGAGAGACCTGTCACCGAAGTTATAAGAAGGGATAATAAGAGCAAGGATAAAGGACACGGGCTTAAGAATAAGCAACTTGTTGGTATGGCTTGATCCACAAAAGAAGATAAGGACGAGATCAGCAAGAAGGCAATCGTATGCCCTCACTAGCGTACTAAAGGAGGATGGTACCGTTTCTGTTAAAGGCTTAGCCTTTCTTTTCTATCATCCCGTCCAGATTTTGTTTTGATCATCGCATCATTTAAGTCTACCTCGATAGTTGAGTCTCTGCACCTTAGTACTAGCATGATAGAAGATCCCATTTTTGTCCCAAATCTTGTTGGACGATCGGTCCATTTATTCATGACTTGTTTGGATTTCAGAATGCCTATGTTTCTAGGTCGTGGATGGATTCCAGTGATAAAGTGGTCATCCAATAAGGGGTGCCATTCTCGGTTTAGAAAGGAGGGTAGTTAGACTCTTGACTTGCTTTGGTAATACCCTCGAAGTCTCGTGTAACCTTCTAGGTTCTGTCATGGCTAGTTACCTAGAATCTCATGATGCAGTTGTTGGTAATCCGTTCGAGTAGAATTCGCCGCTAAGTCGGATGGTTCGTTTCGCTTATACATGAGTTATGGGGATCACCCTAGTAAGTACACTTGGCAACATGGATTGGCATCGGCGGACGAGACCAGAATTCCCTAGTGAATTTTGGAGAGCTTGCATGAGTAAGTGGATACGTTTGAGCCAAGTATACTAGGAAAAGGATAAGTGAAAGTGGAATAAGAGGCAACAAGGAAATGAGTTCTAACTCATATCTTGGAAATAGGAATCAAGGAGCTACGAGAACATGGAGTTAAAAAGATGGTCAAGGCACCGAGGAATTAAGCTCAAGGAAATGCGACTTAGAAGACGTAAGGCTAGACACGCGCATCGTACCTCTTTTTAAAGAGTGTATCCTTGATCCCTGGTTTTTCCTGTAGAGCTTGCTCGCATGTTATCTTTTGGTGAATATCCTCTCGGTCCTTTTTCTGTTGCAAACCCCGTAGGGAGTTTGTCTTGTTTATCTTCTCGATCCTATCTTGAGAACCTTAGGTAGAACTCTATGGATGTAAACATGTATTTGAAACATGTTATGATTGATATGGTTGCAAATGGTTGCAAGTGGATACTCGTGGATGCATGACACACATTAGGCACTAAGATCGGCTCACACACTTTCATATTGCATATGCATGAGTGTTGATACTTATTCATGGATGAAACTTGTGTGCTATCACGTGGATGTTGCATATGAATGAATGTTATGTGCACTCACGTAGAGATTATAAATTATGTTAGGAATTTGCATACATATGGACTCATTTCACTAACATACTTTGCATTAAGGAGGTTTACTGAATCAGTAACCGCCTGATTTTTGCATTAGATAAGTACATATACACACACCTTTTGCATATGTTCATACAGCATTTAGAATCTTTTTAAGGACAATGGTTGCTTGTGGATGATGTTTTGAGTAGATGGATGATGGATGGTAGGATACGTTCTTCCTAACTTGGAGATTTTGGGGACGAAATCCTTTAAGGAGGTGAGAATGTAACAACCCATATTTTGAATAACAAGATATAACATAAATCAAGGCAGAATTAAATTGTAAAATCTGAATCAAGGGAAATGGTCTGTGCCATTGCGTTCGTCTCGGAAAAATACGCGAAATAGAGTCCGAGTTTTCGAAAAACGGAGTCAGTATGACCAAGTTATGGCCCAATGAAGTTTTCAGAAAATTCCAAGCCCGAAAACAGTTCAAATTCGAATTACAACCAAAACAGGATAGGCGGGAATTTTCCCGCCCCAGGTAGGGTCGACACAGGGGTCGACACCTGTGTCGACCCCCCCCCAATGGGTCGACACCCATGTCGACCCAGGGGTCGACACCCATGTCGACCCAGGGGTCGACCCCCCGTGTAGAACCCCGACCTGGTGCACCTACTTGTCATGTTGGCTCGGTTTTGGAGGCTTGTGACGATTTTGGATGGCTTGGATTCGATCTAGGGTTAATCCTATGGCCTAAAATGCTCCTAAACTCTATAAAAAGACCCTAACCCCCTAACCTAAATCACTCAAACTCTCTCATGCCACGAAGTGCTGCCCAAATGCCAAGTGATCATGGCCTCCATCTCCAACTCCAAGAGACCATGCATGCAAATCGGATTCGAATCAAAAGGTGCAAGCTTGCTACACCAAATCGAGGCTTGATCAACGTTGCTACGGCGATTTCATGATGGTTCTTCATCAAAGAAGCCACCTTTCTTCGTCACGACAATGCATAATCCTTCCCTAAGCCTCGCTATGTAAGTTCTAGCTACTTGTAGATTCTAACGGTGGTTCTAATGTGACATGGGATAAAATGCGATGAAACATAAGTATGCTAGCTTATGTGAACCTAAATTTGCCCCTTTTCTATGATTTATGACCTTGGGCTAAGTTGTAGCGACTTAATCATGCCATTCATGTTATGTTTAACCTAGTATATCTTGCAAGTTTGAATCTTTATCTATGAAATGTTAGCATGAACCTTTGGGAACCACTTGACTTGTGAAACATGGGCAAAGACTTGACTTTGGGGCTTATGCATGTTTGTGGCCAAATTACCTTAGAATGCTATGCATGTTTGTGGCCAAATTCACTTATGATACTATGCATATTTGCGGCCAAATTCCCTTATGACACTATGCATGTTTGCGGCCAAATTCCCTTATGACACTATGCATGCTTGTGGCCAAATTCCCTTATGATACTATGCATGTTTGTGGCCAAATCCCCTAATGATACTATGCATGTTTGTGGCCAATATGTTGGCATAATACCCTACTATGTGACTCGCTTCCACTTGGGTTGGAAATACGTTTGGGTAGCTTAGGAAAAAAACGTGGGTATGACATGAAAACTTAACATGGGGTTTACATGAGAACATGACATTCATGATACATTTAAATATGGTCATGACACGTAGGGAAAACATGGAACTTGAACTAGACATGGGTGGGTGGTAAGTGTAATAAGACACTAGACCAAATATGAAAGTGGCCAACTCGAGGTTGGGTTGAGTTTGTAGCATAAATCTACCCGGACCCGCCCGGCTTAACTAGTGGCTACAAACAATAGGACCCAATGTGGGTAGTTGGTCATGTAGCACTTAAAACCCGAGGTTAGACTAGGTTGTGGTGTAAATCTACCCAGACCCGCCCGGCTTAACTAGTAACCACAACAAAGTCTAATGTGAGAGGTTGAGGTGCATTAATCTAATTAATGCCACATGAAAAGGTTAAGTAATTTTGATTAACGACACTTAACCGATATGACACGAATGGGTAGGTTAAGTTAAATCGGACTTGGTTCCTTAATGACACTTAACCATATAAGACAATTAGGGGATGGGGTTAGGTAACCTTCACTTAACTAATCTAAGCACGGTAATTTGATGGGGTTAAGTTAAACACTTAACCAATCTAAACTTGGTAATTCAATGAGGTTAAGTAACCAATACTTAACCAACTTAACATGATAATTTAATGGGGTTAAGTAACTTATACTTAACCAATTATACATGATGATTTGATGAGGTTAAGTAACCTACATTTAACCAATCTAATATGTGGACCTGGTAGGGTTAAGTCACAAGAACCTTTAAATTAGGCTTAACCATTGTAATACGATTAGTGGATGGGGTTAAGTTGACCTATACTTAACCAATCCGACTCGATAATCTGATGGGATTAAGATAATCTATGCTTAATCAATATAACATGATAATCTGATAGGGTTAAGACAAATAAATACTTAACCAATTTGACTTGATAGGGTTAAGTCATGAGCTTCTTCGTACACTTAACCGACTTGTAGGGCTAAACCTTGAACATATAAACTTAGCCAGTCTTGACATGATTCGTAGGTGGGCTAAGTCATGAACCTGAATAACAACACCTAACCCAATAGACAAAACCCTAGTTAGAGGAACTAGGTAGAAAATCGTGGTTAATCAAGGGTAACGGGGAAAAGAAGCTAAGTGGTAAACCTTAGTTAAGTATAACTAAGTAATAATTCTTAGCCAAGGACATGGGACTAGTTCATGAATGGATGAGCAACCCGATATGGTAGGTCATCGCTTAAACACACGAGGAGGAGCAAATTATCCGACTTGGATAAAGGCTCCAACGAACTGGGTGACGAAGCGGTAGCTTCGGGAGACGTGAGGGTACTCTTGGTATCCCTCTGTGAGGTGGCAGGTGGTCCATGAAACCCGGCCTCACAGAGGTTAAGGTCTGCGATAGAAGAGCCAAGATTATGCCTTGGTTGCTATGCGAGCGACCTAAAGACTGGGATGGATTAGCGTGGAGTCGACGATACTTGATTTTGCCCTGGATAGCACGTCGCCGACTACCTACCATCTTTAGTCAATCGTGTACGAACGGAAAGGCAGAGAACTCCCAACAGACCATGTTCTGGCTATCGAGTCATGGGTGAGGTTGGCCCATAGGAAAGTGGGGCTATAGTGGGGCCGGGATGTAGTTCTCATACATGATTTTTCTTGGATTGCCTTTCAGTAGTTGAGGGAGGGGTCACGTGGGACCATAGCCACGGGTACAAAAACAGACCTTGATATCTGCATCAGCAGATGACTTAAAGCTCCCGACCGAGTTCCGTATTTCTTGATTTGCCCTGGCACGGAACTCGGATGGCACATTGAGGAACACGTGCGTCTAGACCTGGAAAACGATTCACGATACATACGCGGGATAAAGGGCGCGGTTGACGGGTGGCATAATCCCTAGTGGCCCTAGGTGGCTGAACCCAAACCGAGACACGGAAACGTTCATTAGGTAGCATAATCCCTAGTGGTCCTAGGTAACATAAATCCTAAGTGAACACGCGATAGTTCATGGTAAGAAGACATAACCAGATTAAGGGTAGCAGTCCAAAATAACCTCAAGGATAAAACGTTTACATGGGAAAGCCCGTATGGCCTACGGCAAAGGACTGAACTTATACATGGAAAGAAACATACGAGTTGGGAAAACCTACATATGCTATATATATTAGGTTGACATGGACCATTACATGACATTGGGCAAGGGACATTCATAGTTGACACATGACGCGGGTTGGGATACTAGTACGAGAGGTGCAGAGCAAATACACATGATAAATACCTTGGGATGTTATACATGATAGATACCGTGGAATGTTATACATGATAGATACCATGGGATAGTATACTTGATAGAAACCTGACGATGTGATACCCTGATTTATCTTGATATGTAGTTTATCATGATACCTTAGCCTATCTTGCTACAGTATTTCATCCAGTTATCTTGGTTTGGCTTATCTATCTTGTCATCATCCTTATGTTTACTTTCAGTTTATGCATGTCATGTTACCTTTACCTGTTTTTATATTGGAAGTAGATAGGACTTACCAGTCTTTATGACTGACCCCGTTTTGTTTCGCCTCTTTGTCTTCCGTTGCCCCCCCCCCCCCCCAGGTTTTGAGGGAGGAAATGATGTTGTTTAGTTCGGACCTCATATGCTTAAAGGTCATCATGAATAGCTATGGCTGCTTCACCGCTCTATTTTGGGGAATAATTTATGAAAAGGTTTTATGCTTCTTTACTATTGCAAGACAGGTTTTGATGTATTCTGATGTAAAAGGCTTTAGAACTTATTCTATAAGGTAATGAAATTTGTTTTAACTTCCGCTGTTTCATATATGTTCTGTCTTGTAATATTTCTGTGCATGTTTACCTCGATAATGCTTCACCAAACCTAGTGCATTCCCTTTGTGAGTGACCCTAGCGGAGGCGGGGTGTTACAGTATATGTTCTGTTGTCTTTGGACCACTCAAGCCAACAGAAGGCTAATTCAGCTTGTTCATCAAGGGGTCATTTTACCATTTTCTGACCTTTTGTAGGCGGTATATTAGTACACAATTCCGGAGTTTCATTGACATCAATTTGGATTTCGTCATTTCTGTAGTTATTATCTCCATATAAAAGATTCAAATTTCTTGAAATATTGGGAGAGGTATTAGGAAAACCGATCGATGTTGGCTGCTAGGAGACAAGTAGTGCCGATCACTATAGTTTTGTTGAAATGAGGGATTCCGCGCAGAGGCAGAAATTTAGGTATTTTGATAATGATTTGAATTTTGCCGTGAAAGGTAGAAATTGTAGTTTTGTTGTGGAAGATAACAATTGTGTGTGTTTTGTATAGTACTTGAATTGCAATTTTGAATGTGCTGATAGGAGGTTTGTGTTGGAAATTGATGTTGGTCATGTTGATAGTTGTATGGATTTAGATTGCATTGAGATGACATCTTGACTTTCCCTCTATTATTCTTTGACATTGCAAGCAGATGAAGAGAAAAATATTTGTTAGGCAATTGAGAGAAAGACGAAGAAATTGTGTAGTTAGGAATTGTAAAATATGTTGTATAGGTAGAAGAAGAAATGTGGAGGATGATGGAGCATGGGAGCAGTGCCAGCCCAATAAATCTGTTGCCCAAGCTACAACTACAATTTGTTGCCTCAAAAAAAAATCAGAAGTTTTTTTTTAACAAAATGTATAGTTTAGCGTAGGATGAAAGTTAATTACCTATAGTAATCCACACAACAACCTTTGAAGTCATGAAAGTTTGTGGCATATTAACTGTGAACTAAGAATGTGCAGCTTCTCCAAACATTGCATATCCCATCCCATGACTGCACCTGCACCAAACATTAAATGACAAATGAAAAAACTGAATATGAAATAATGACTACAATATTCAATTCTCAAAATACGAACTAAATTACATATGAAATAACGACAGCAATCTTTGAAGTCATGAAATAATGAAAAAACAACATTACGTTGCCTTGCATTTATACATGAAGTAAGCTACAATATTGAATTCTCAAAATATGGACTAAACATCAACAAAATATAGACTAAACATCGACTTTCCATACAAAATAATGACCAACTTTCTTTAAGTAGTCAAAAGAAAATTGCTTCTTCTTGCATTTTTTTGTAGCAAATTCTTCAATCAAATTATCATAATTAAGCTTATCCAAAAACACAATTTCAATCGATATGGTTGCAAGTCCGTTCAGTCTTTCTTGTAACATTGTAGTTCGAAGATAGTTCTTAATCAATGGTGTTGAATTTCTTTTTGAGTGATCGACACTAAAATTGACATTCTAGAATTTTTTTGAGTGATCGACACTAGATTTTTTTTGAGTGATAGACATTAGAATTTTTTTTTTGAGTGATCGACACTAGAATGTCAATTCTAGTTTTTGAGTGATCGACACTAGAATTTTTGTTTTGATCTCTTTTGATAATAGAAGTATTATCTCATTTTGAATCTTATGACTAAGGTAGTAGTGTTGAAGTTGTTTGTCGATTACATGTCGGAGACGATCTTGCATAATCGGATCAAATTTAGCAAGAAACTCAATAAGTTGGCAAAAAAGTCCATTATTCTTTTCATATATCTTCTCATTACTTCCACAAAATGGTAAGCTATTCCTACAAAGTGTTTTCACAACTTCAATAATTCGAATCAATATCATCTTCCAATGAATTTTCTCTTTCTCAATTTGTGCTTCCATATTTTTAATCAAAAATTGCCTTTTGATTTAGCCCCTTTTGCAAATCAACCCATTTCACAATATTTTCACAATGTTCTGGATTAGTTTCATGCTCTCTAAGTTTGTGTGGAAGATTATGCCAATCATCTATTCCGTCTTCCGATAATTAGCTTGCCATCAATTTATTTTAAATAACTTGCAACAAAAACAAAATACTTTGTTCAATGCATTTGAATATATTAACCACTTCCTTTCATGTTCTTTGCCATTTGGAAAACGACGAATATAATGCTTGGATGAGAAACTTCTACTTTTCCCGAATTTCATTACACTTGGAAACTTGTTGTTTTTGTTTAAAATCTTGATTGGACCTCTTTGAACAATTATTATTCTTTTTGTATCACTCATAATCCCCCACAAACCCAGATCATGATCAACATCGATGTCTTTGTCCAAATCAAGCACACTTTCTTCCTTTTCACTACTTCATCTACATCAATGTCTTTGTCCAAGTCTACATTGACGTGAATATCGTCGCTTGTTTCTTCATCAACAATTTCATTAGAATAAATAACTTCATTATTACGCACTGCATCTACATCAATGTTTTTGTCCAAGTCCATGTCTACATTTTTATTAGTAGCTTCACTTGTTTTTTTAACTTGACTTGAACCAATAGATTGTTGCGTTCTTGCATTGAACTATCTAGAAATTAAGCCTACTAATGATGTAGATAATGCATCTCGGTGTTGTTTTACTTTTTTGTTATAAGCTCTTGGGTTTTGCTTCCTATTTCTCAACCGTTTCTTGTTGTCTTCTTCTTTTGTCATATTATCTACTTTTTAACAAATAACAAATTAACAATATTATCAACCAAACTAACTAACATACAAATTAAAAAATAATACATAAACTTTTTTTTTCCTTTTGAATAATTCAGAAACTGAATGGCCTTTGCGGCTATGTCTAAATTTAGTTCATAGTGGTCTTTGCTTAAATTAAATTTATAGCAGACAACTCATTTATCATTGATTCATTGATTACTTCTAAGTTAGAAACTACCAATTAGCAAACAATTGAAACAACCAATTACAAAATAAACATAAATTACCAATTTATTTAGAGAATTCCAGTGAGTAAACAACCAATTACCAAAACCAAATAAACCCAAATTAAATTAATCCATCGAATCAGAATTCCAGCATCTGAAAGAAGAAATTACCTTAAGTTGTTTGGGGATGGAAGGAGCAACAGTCATTTAATATTCGGCAACGGAGAAGAGATGATTGCAGCAATGACTGAAGGCTGTTGAGGAGCAAACGAAGGTGAACACAACGCAAGAAAGATTGAATTAGGGTTTAAGTAAAAGCCTCAAATTTTGTTGTGGGATTAGCAGAGCGAGATTTGTAAAGGAAAGAAGAAGAGAACGAGACTGAAGATGGAAAACAACGTAAAAAAATTCTACGAACTAATTGTTTTTTGGCCCTTAGGCATATAGTTGTCCAAGCCCATGGGCTTGGTGGACTTAGGCCCAGGCCGGCTCTGCGTGGGAGGAGCAATGGTCAGAGCAAAATAACCGTTGTCCCTTAATCGGCTTATTTAAATCCAGCAAAAAGGCCACTTTCAAAGCAATCAGGTAACCGAAACAATCCAAATTAGAGCAATGACTCCTTGGTTCTCAACAACGCACGTTGGCAATGCTGCTCGAAGATTTTTTTTGTCAGACTGAACGACGACAAGGTGCTAACTGGTATAACCCTGCGCCTAATTTGCGGGCCTCAAAGAATGATTAGTATCACGTGTGAATTTAACCAAGCTCACCAATCAAATTGCGCAAACGGACGAAGTGGAATCCTCACTCACTAAACAAACAAAGTTTAATGTCAAAATCTAAAAACGTTTCTCACGCCAACGACGCTGTCCCCGATCCATCGGAAGCAGCCTATCAGATGCGACGATTACTAGAATTTGTAGCGTCCGAATCAAAAACACTGACCAAAGGATCCATATTCAACGGCAGATTCATCGATGCAGTGTTCCTCTCAGCTCTCAGTGTCTCCCTATGCACCAATGGCCGCATCGTCTGCTCATTTATTGTGCCGCCTCATCTAACTGTGAGTAATTCTTTCCCCAATCTTACCCAATACTGCCTGGATTATTGCGATTAATTTGAATATTGTAGGATGAAGATGGGAATTGGGCGACGGGGGCAATCGCTGCACTAATTGATGGACTTGGAGCTGTCACCATAAAAACAGTCGATTGGCATGTTGGGGTTTCTGTTGATCTTTCCATTTCCTATTTCTCTAGTGCTAAAATCAATGTATGTCTTCTTCTTCTTGCTTGCTTGCTTTTTTTTTTTTTTTTTTTTTTTCTTTTCATTTGCTGCAATTTTGGTGTTACCGTAGTAAAATCTTGTATATTCTCGACAATCATATACAGTTACTATATTAACCCCGAAAATTGCACAAAATTCTAGTTTGTTTGTTCATTTTTTTTTATTTTGGTGTTGTTCATAAAATTATTGATTATCTCCACAAATAATAAGTTGTTTAACGACATTTACTTGGGAGCCCAAACTGGAAATGATGCTTCATGGTTTACAAGTCTTATGAATGGCTGGATATGAAGGTTTATAATTGGAGTTATTCGACATTACCTTTACTAAAATTTTGAATTCCATTTGCTTAACTCTGGAGGTAGGTGGGTATTGAAATCCAAGAGGTAAATGCCCTAGAGAAATAACATGATAATAGCATCTCTAGCAGCCCAACAATTTTCAGCGTGGGAAGGATAAAAAGAAAAGCGAAGAATTGCTGTTCATACAGTAGTGGATGTGGATTTTGTTAATTAAGCGGTTATAGAACACCGTTTACTTTATTTTTCAATAAACGACGTTCTGAAAATCACTTATGTGTTAATCGGTGTTCAAAAAACCGTTTAACCTGTAAACGGCTTTAAGAAACCCCTTTTTATACTAAATGTTTTTCAAAATACCGTTCAACCCCTTGTATAATTTAAAAAAAGAAGCTCTAAACTGTATTTAGATTACCGCCTGTTTTATAATAAAAAGTTAAAATAAATAAATGAAAAACTAGCTCTAAACGTTTTTTCATATTACCGTTTAGAGAATTCACGCCTTAAAACTAAATGGTAAAAGTTCACGTTTCCTCTTCTTGTCCATGCGCAGATTCACGCTGTTGCAGCGTGAAAAAGCAGAAAAGAACGTGATTCCTCGCCATTTTCTTCTTTTCAGTTGCTGCTAGAGATGCTTTAACAAAGGAATAACTAACTGGTCGTTTTGAAACGCTTTTTGGCTTAAAATGTTGAAATATTACTCCTATGGGAACCGACGAATCAGAGAAATTGCTAATAAAATTAAAATTTCTGTTGATATAGGAGGAGGTGGAGATAGATGCAAAAGTTGTGGGGGATAAAGGGAATCGTAGGGTGACATCAGTAGTTGTAGATATAAGAAAGAAAGATGGTAGAGTCCTAGTCGCATCGGGCAGATTGTGGATGACATCTGCAAGACCTCGTCCACGTAACAAGCTCTAAGTTTCTACATTGTTTCTCCCAACTCTTTTTGTTGACCGTCATATACATACTTGACACAACCGTCTTGCATACCAGTATATCACAGGATTACAGCGGATTATTTAATATCATTTGCTCAATTGACATCAGTCAATATATTAAAATGGAGATGTGGCTTCTGTGAACCTCCAGGTGACACTTTATATTTGTTTTTATTGTTCAGATTTGAAAATGTGGAGAAAAATTTATATGAATATATTTACATGTGCAAGTTTCTGTGTATGTACAGTTTTTTTTAGTTACTTAGAAAACCAAAGTTCAGGATCGGTTTCATCTCATTTTGTGTCCGTTTTCAATATTCTTAACAAAATATGAGATAACCTATGATATATTTTAAATCTTAGTCATTGCGACGACAATTGATGGATAACGGAGAGGATGGAGGAACGACAGAGAGAATGTATTGTTTTCCGTTCTTTTGTTGCTGGTGAAAACATGAAAAACTTTTTTTTTTTTTTTTTTCATATTTTATGAGTTAGCATCATTTTCCGAAATACATCCATCATGTGTATGTTTTATGGACGAAAACACAACTAAAAAATCAAACCAAACTAGGCTTTAGGTTGTGAACTTGAGAAAAGTATGTGTCTATGAAACATGTCCGAGTACTTGTTACAAGTTCAAGGCGGCTGATTTGACACATATCAAAACTCCCATGCTATTTTTGTATACATCACCAGTGTCCGTTGATATGTTTGTGTTTCAACCACAAAAGAAAAGCGTAGCCTAGAAAGTTCCTATTAAGTCAAAGCTGCAAAAAGAACCAAGATGACATAGATTAACTAGAGCATGATGTGTGATGAACCAAAAAATGAAAACATAATAGCCAGACACCCAGTATCAGCAACTCAGACTTCACTGTTATGTGTTTTGATAAAATAGCACCACGTTATGAAGTCTGAACATAGAGCGTATGTAAGAAATGAAGTCGCAGCCTACTTATTTCTGTTGTAATTTCTACGGTGGACGCCTTCCTTTTGAAAACCATATTCTATGAATTAACTTAAATGTACTGATTTAATTCAGCAACTGATTACTGGAGTCACAAAGACCCAATGAAACCATAGTTGGCTATACGAATTTATAACTTCCAAAAACTTGTGCATCTTTCAATCGCTCTCAGTTTGGTGAGCTATCGCAAACTTACGTGAGCAACCCTCCTCCTGTCGTTGGTAAGCAGGAAGCATATGTCCACATATCAAATCGACTCCGAAATTCTGGCTTCCTGTTGGTTCTATGTTTGGATCAAGTACAACTGAAAATTTAAGCCAATTTCAAAGGGAAATTTATTTTAGTAAAAGAACTGTGCTAAAAAATCCGAGGAAGATATGTTAATGAGGTATATGTATAGCAGGGATAAATGGCGAGCATCGCATGCAAACCGCGGAAGGAAGCGATGAATGTTGAAGGCTATTTTAGGTTTTACTTTTCACAATTTGGGAATTTTAAGCAGTGTAAAATCGATGCTTTTAGTTTGATGTGATGTAGTGTTAAAAACACACAATTTTACATTTTCTGATACCATTTATGGTGTAAAAAAGAAGAAACTTGTGTATTTTTAGCTGTACACCTTTTATATTTACAATATGTTTGTCCCCATTTTCGAAGAAGCAATTTAATATAAAAAGTTGATTTCAAGCGAAGTATTTAGAAATAATTATTTCCCAATTTAATATAAAGAGTTTTACTATTCATTTTGAATTTTAGTTAAGTTAGACATTATTTTCATGTTTTGCATTTCTCAATACTACTATTAGTGTCAGTGTCAATCTAATCTAACTGCTAAATTTAATGAGCTTTTATCTTAGTGGTTAATGTGTCTTATCCTGATCTAGTGATACGTGGGCTGTCTTAAGTTGCCTGGGTTTGAATCCTGATGTATCCATTTCTGTAAATATTTACCTTCATATTTCTTGTTTATGATGTTAAACTCATATCCAACCATTTAATAATTGTACTAGTTGTATCCAGCCATTTAAAAATTATAGTTATAGTTCGGTTGTTTAAAAGTTATGCCACTTCTATAATTCTATTGGCACCACGGTTCAACAATAGCTTTGGACTGGAGAATTTGATTTTGATTTTCTTTGCCACAATGCGTCCATGCTATCCAAATTTCCAGTAACTGTTCATTAATTCATAAGCAATAATAGACATGCAAAAAGAATTCTATATAGAAGATTAGGTGAATTCATTAATTCATCGAAATGCGTTGCTACCAAAATATATTTTGTTTGAGTTTAACGTAGGAGAATGGTTAAAACAATGATAATATTATTAGTGTAGAATCTATACTAATTATCATTACTGAAAATAAAATTGTTTATCTCGTAGTTGTTATTGCTTAAATAGTCACGGCTAACCGTTTATTTGGGTTTGCTTTTTCCAGTAAACATGTCATGTCGTTTGTGCTAGGGACTAGTTTACGGATGACTAATCTTGTGCTAATTTATTCAGTGTTTGGACCAACTTAAATTACTTTGATGCATTAGAGCTTTAAAATTTTTTATTTGATCTCGCTGGCACATTTATATGCGGTCTTTAGTTACATACTTTAGATCATGGTTCAAAGTTTCTTCCGACACCCTGAAATTTTGAGGTTACCGGACCGGTAACAGCAAACGACAGTCTGAAACCGTCCACTAAAACCGGTTTCGTTTTCTAGGGCATTAAAAAAAAAAAAGAATTGAATCCATTCGTGCTCACAGAAAAGATCAACATGTGAAACAACAGTAACTTAAACACTGAAAGTGAACAGACTGAAAAAAAAAAAAAAAAAAAAAAAAATATAGTCAAAATCTTCAATTATCATAAATGTGAATCCACAGTAAAAATCAAATTATTTATTCTATTCAAACGCCTATAAAATCCATTGATTCGAACTTAAACTCAATTCAGATTAAATTTAGAGAAGAACAACAGAAGCGATCCCATTTCAATCTTCAAAATTGATCATTGTAAGTTTTTTCATTTCTCCTGTAAGCGCAATCGAAATAAGTAGGAGGTCGATTGATTTTTTTTTTGGCCACCTTCTCGAATTGATTAAAGCAACTGACTTTAGTGTGTGTGTGTGTGTTTTTTTTTTTTTTTCATACAAATTTGCTACTTCAACCGGTGTAGAATTCGGTGAATTCACACGGCACTAATCAGGTGCGTTAAATGATTAAGTACCGCTGTGATATCCACCCACCACGTGGATTGTGTTGATTTTTCTCTTCATAATCCGTTGCAACGTACCCTTCGGTTATATTCACCACTTTGTTTACGGTTGCTGTAGCATCACCCTTTTTCATATGATCGACATTTCTGGACAGTTGAAAAGATTAAGGGGAACATCATTTTATCTGAGGGGGGTGGGTTTGGGCTAAAGACCAAGCACGGAAATTTTTATGTGTACTGTATGTTCAGACTTCAAGTTATTTGTTTTTTATTGTGTATTGTATGTTCAAGACCAGACAAGGAAAATATTAGAGAAACTGACTACACTAGTATTACCGTACAACGGTGGGATAAACCGACCGTTAAGTTGTATTATATCAAAAACAAAAATCTTTATTAATTTTCTCTTAATTATAAATTTAATTAAAAATTAGCTGCATTGTTAACTTGCACTTTCTATTAAAAAGCTGCAAGCTAAGTTGCGTTTTTTATTTAAAGAAATGTCGATCTAATTTACATTATACTGTTATAGAGATTTTTCTTGTAATAACAGGAAAAACAGGGACATGTTGTGCAAAGCTGTATTAATATACCTATCACAAACAAGCCATATGTAACTTGATTCAGTACAAAAATAAAATTGGATCAGCTTGATTCAATACAAAAGTAGAACCGGATTAACTTAGTACCCTGGAACTCAAATTTAAACATGACGCTTATATAAAAAGTTATTATTGAACGTAGGAAAGAAATTAATATGACATAACGAAGTGAGTCAATAAACATAGTATGATGTTTACCAAACAAGTAGATAGAAGCAAAGAGGTTGATACAGATTAGGCCATGGGTAAAAACCACAAAGTATGTTTAAATTGTATACACATCTTCTGTGTTACAACTTACAAAAACCATACTTTCGCATTCTTCCAAAAATTGACCGTGTGTCTTCACAAATCCTCCCCAATTTCCAATTTGCCATAAAAATGTTCATGAATGTTTTTTTTTTTTGTTGGGTGCAGCTTAGAATCCACCATTTCATCAATTAGAGATGTATGCATGTTCTCAAATTCAGCACTTTTTCCATACGATACCATCTTACAATGATATAATGACTTAAAAAGCCTCCATCCAGCATGTTCTACATGTTTATAAACGCAAAGAGCTGGTCAACCGCTTCTCATCATACATGTAGTCCTGACCACTGCTTTCCTAATAAGTGCTTCAATAATGAACATATCCATTGAATTAATCATTCTCAATTGAGCATAAAGCCAGATGAGAAGAACATTAAGCCACAGTCTGGATTCTTTTTCTACAATTTCAGTAGCCTTTCAATTATAGAAACTTTATTGAGATCAGAACTTTTACAATAACCTCAAATCATTCTTGGATCAGTTGAAGGTCAACACTTCCAACCATTTCTTTCAGAATCTTGTAGGTGGACTAGATTTCATTCTTTGGAAAGTGCTCACCGTCTTATTCCAATCCCAAGTAGCAATGTAACCAGCAATAACAGTATTATATGTGTTAACATTAGGATTCAAATAATATGATTGGTCAGTCATTTCAAGTATTGACTCCATTAGCTTTCAGTATCGAACGACCATATACCGAGAGAATATTGTTATATGTTATGAATGTTGTCTTTTTTGCGATTCTGAGATACCGATATTACTTTCCTGGTGTGACCGGTATACAAGTAAGCAAACATTAAAGCATTATAAAAAGATGTACTTTGTACACTATGAGTCCGAGAGTCATGGAAAAGAGCAGGACAAAGTTTGATATTATTACTTCGAACACAGGGAGTGTAATTGATTTGGAATACTATTCTGCTAGCAGTGGTATACCAGCATTCACTTGTTTTCTACTCTAGTAAAAAAAAACCTCCAATTCAAAGTACAAAAACAAAAATCTTGTTAGAATATGCTTAGTAGATCAACAAGTAACAACATCATGTTATATCAACTTAAAAACATGACATCTTAAGTTTAAGCTTAAAAACCATTGCAGCGGCACTTAATAAGTAATTACAATTCAAAATATACAGTACTAAGATCAACAACAATAAATCAATTTAGTTTATTTAGAGTATTAGATTTTAATTGAGTACTTATTAAAAATAATTCAGTTTAATTTGAATAATCAAATTAAAAAAAATGCATTATTTAAATTTCTTCATATATAATGAAATAGATAACAAACAACTTATATGCTTGGAACTGAAACAGTTGTTCATGTTGCTAAACGGGAAAAGAATTTAGACAACAAAACAAATAGGAATAGATAGAAAATGAAAAAATGAATAAAGATCTTGATGCATTTGAGGAGAAGATGAAAACGAAGACGGAAAATTAGAGAAATACCTTGACTTTTTTCTCACTTTAAACAGGCATCTAGTAAATTCAATAATCGAATTAAGTTGATCATAAATCCATAGAAAATCAAACAAAAACAACTTGTCAAACTGTATATCTACATCATAAATCAGCGCATAAAAATGTGCTTTGAATTCATTTCTGCCACTTCCATTGTTTGCTGAAATTTTCATTTGTTTATTTATTTTTTGTTTCATTTTTCTTTATTATTATTTTTGTTGTACAGTCTGCAGATTTTTTTTGATACGCTGACTACCAAAATAGTAAATGAAACTATTGAAAGTTTCAATTCAAATAATTTTTTTCCCCTAATCAATTCAAGGCCATTAACGCCCTTCTCTGAGATATATTCGTTCAGACCCAGAACGGACTAGTATATCTCCTGTATTGGACATACGGAAGCAGGAATAAGGTGCCTCCGGTTTCGTTCAGACCCAGAACGGACTTGTAAATGGATGTGTGTCTGACGTGTATTCTGTGTTATATTCGTTGATCTCTACTAAATATACATCTGTTTGGCGGCGGAGAATTTATTCTCTTGCTCAACGTCCTTCTTTGAGACGTACGAGCTCAGAGGTTATATATCGGTAGACATCAGTGGTATGGAGTGGATTGACAACGTGGCATGCAAAGATGCAAATGATCAAGGCTTTTGTTGAAAAGCAGAGTCTTGTGGTTGATGATCAAAGCACGGCTTATAGTGTAGCTTTGTATATGGCGTTAATTCGCGAGCCTTACACCTCGGTATGAGTTAAAAATGGGATAAGGGAACCCAAGGAGGACATGCCGTTTCTTTCTAGCTATGGGTGGTGTCAGCGTTTTACTCGCCCTGACATTGTTGATTATTATACGTTTGTGGATGTTGGAATGTGAGGCGCCTCGATTATATCGGTCTCTACAGAGCCGATGGATAGATCTGATAGGACCGGGAAATGTGTGTTCAGGAATTGCCAATCCACTAACGTAAGTGTGGACCGACCTTGGAGGATCCAAAGGGCTACCCAGAGTGTGTAGTTCTGGGACATTTGCTAGAGTGTCTCGAAGCCGGTAAGGAGTACATCCCTTGCCTCGACTCATGATGGAATCCAAATTTCCAATACGAAATTACGAATTTGATTGTAACTTATATATGGCGACATAGTAGATGGTAGCTATGCCGTCTAGGATTGATATTTATGATTGAATTTGCTTTTGAAATATATATGCACTAGTAATAATATCAAATGATTTCGCTTACACGTATGAAGCATATTTTGGCCATTATAAGGTAAAACTCTATCATCCGGTTTGCGTTGCATTGTGTGATGGGACTCGAGTCTTATAACGGTCTCATTTTTATAAAAAGCATTGCGTTATTCAAAATATTTACTTTATTTCATGCACTGGCAATCATTGGAGTAAACCCGTTCCGCGAAAGTGGCGTGGTCTTATGATTTGCCTTATTATTGTTTTTTATCCAGTTAAGTAGATTTCTCATACCAGTCCCATGACTAACTCGTAATTTGTTTCACTTTGCAAACTCGGGTGCCCTTATTTTCACATGGGCAACCTAGTGACATGTAATATGGTATATTTTGGCATTTGCACTACAGCATGGAGTGCATATTTTGGCTTTTATGGCAAGGACTTGACTTCTCAGTATTTTGACTATGTGCTATTCCGCCATTAGTACTATATGTATATGATTTCCGCTTATCGCGATGTAGACAGATTTATTTCTATTATGTATTTAGATGTATATGTACCAGTGATCTCGATGTAGACTAATCATTTACTTTTATGCACTAAGTTGTATCCTATACTGTGCTACTCGGATGTTGTTACATATTATGATTCCGCTGTCATATTGATGTAAATTATTCTATTTTCTGTTTATGTTATTATCTGTTCTCTGCTAATGATGATTAATGTGTTGTATTCCAATGATTATCCTTAATTCCGTCGTACGGAGTTTTGAGATCGTCACATTTTCTGAAAAGGGTTATTTAAAGGTTTTTAACTCAATTGTTTTCAAATATGACTTGAGTAATCATTTTTGAATGATTGATAAATTAAATCTAAAGTTTAATGGAAATTGATTTGGTGCATGTCGATGAAGAGAGATGCTATTTGAGGAATTTAAAAGGGCTTGCCCTTATTCTACTTATAGTCTTTGTTTAATATGAAAATTTGTATTGATTATGAGCTAATATGATTTCCACGAAGATTCCATCTAGAATAAAAGTATGATTTTGGGTTTCATCCCTTCTATCTCGTCTTTCTTTGATTATTGGCAGCACAACCCCCGACCCCAAACTGGATTCCTTAGTGGCTATCTTCTCTTGGAACATTTGGTCAGAGCAAAACGCTCATGTCTTCGGCAGACCCTAAAAACTCTTGATGGGAACATGTTATCAAATCCTGCATCTTTACAAACTATGGACAGGCACAACTAGGCATGCACGCTTCAGACTCTCTCTTCCTATGTCGCAGTCACCTGGATCGCAAGGCAGCACCTCTCTCTTCCCTTACTGATGTTAGACATGGGTTTATTTCATCACTATGGGTCATTTTGGTTGTGTATTTATATGCTATGATCGCTGCTGTTCTATGTGCATATTATATGCTATGCTTGTACTCTCTTTATTGACCTATAGGGTTTAGACCTTTTATGCCACCAATTGGGCCTATCGACCGAATTATATTACTAGTTATCTATATTATGTGTAATCGGCTGTGTAGCTTCACGCTACACACACGTCTTCCTAAAAAAAACATATATTCTTTAACGCAGTTAAAGACAGAATTGGCTTCCAAAGTTAAGTAATCATTGAATAATGATTTGAAAGATTTGAAACTAAGTTAAAGTTTTAAATAAATTTTTGAAGAATGATTTGAATGAATGAAATGAAAAAGAGATTGGTAAAGGTAATTAGAACTTACCAAAATTAATGTGGATATGGATTAAGGGTGAGGAGCTTGTCGCATTCTATCGTAGGTAGAAATTGCCCCAGACCGATATAGTGGGAATGGTGTCTCCCTCTATGTGTCACTTAGTGAATGAGAATGAGATTTTGATTTTGGGTAATAACCTTTGTGTTAAGGTTTAAATTTAAATCAAGGAATAATCCAAAATAGAATGAAACTTGTGATGTCCCTGTATATTCTCCACACTTTTTTTTATTTGCGCTTATTATTCAAAAAGAATGGGAACAGTGTTCAGATCCGTAAACCATTCCGAATAATAAAACAATGTGTTCAAGCAAGTCGAATGCTATTGAAGACGATGGTGAAGACCAAGAACATTCACATAGAAAGGATTGCTTGCTGAATGTCTTAAATGGATAGCTTCCATTTGAAGATGGATTTTATATCAGTTAAGTGGTAGTGGTCCAGATGTATTTGAAGGAATTTCGAATTTGCAAGGGCCTCTCTCCATTCGTTGGACGAGGAATAAGGTGGCTTCGGTTTCGCTCAGGCCTAGAATGGTATGGATGTATGTATGACACTGTATTTTGTAATGTATGATTGGTCTTTATTAAACATATTTCGGTTGGTGGCAGGGATGTTTATCCTTTAATTTAACACCCTTCTTTGAGACGTATGAGCTCAACGGTTATATGGTTAATGATTATCGATTATATATCATGGAATGACAGTGTGGCGTACTAGGTGATGTGCTATGATGATCAAAGCATGTCTTATTGAAGCGTAGCTTTGTGTAACGAGACTTCAACAGCCTCTCATCCCGGAAAGGATCGAAACTGTAAAAGATGCGGTAAGGTTATGGGATTCGCGACCCTAAAAATGAGATGACCATTTTCTTCTGGATCTTTGAAGCAACGTTATGGTATGAAGCCTATGTATTTGCTATGTGGTTATTATGTGATAGTGCTATGGTATGGAGCCCTGATATTTTACTATTGTAGTTTTGTTGGAAATTCGGGTACCATAGAAAAAGGTCGGTAACGACCGGTAAATGGTTGCTCGTGTTGCATGGCTTTGAACAACACCGACGACCTTGTGTTGGCAGAGAAGGGTTTGCTTCTCGAGACGTCCCTCTAGAGGTGTTCACATTCGGTAAGGAAGTTCCTTAGCCTTCGTCATTTGATGGAAATCTGAACTTATCAGCTACGTGCCCATACGATTTTCTATTGTAGATCCTGCGTAAAACGCGTTGTATGTCAGTATAATATTATGGTACCTATGCTAGCTAAGATTGATACATTTATTAGCGAAAGTGATTTTTGCACTATGTGCTAATGATAATATAAGAGGATTTTCGCGTATTAAGCATATTTTGGTTATTATAAGGGAAATCTCGTCCAATTGTGTGTTTGCATTGTGTGTGGTGCGAGACTTATGGTAGCTTGATTTTTTTTTAAAGAGTATTGCAAGTTTTTATGCACTGATATTCATATGGGGAAAACTCGTTTCGTGCTATACGGCGTGGTACCATGGTTTACCGTACTTTAAAATGAAAGTAACTGTTTTTGTTTCTCACACCAGTCTCATGATTGACTCAGAGTTTATTGTTTTCCACCTAAACTATGGGTATCCATATTTTCCTCACGGGCATCCTGATAGTTTTGGTTTTGCAGATTTAGCCTTTAGATTCATTTTTAAAGTAGGATTCTGGATTATGGCTGGAGATATACTCTGGATCATTTCATAGTCTTCCGCTGAGAGTTTTTATTTTCCACTGTGTATTTATTTTCCTTTGATATTTGCGATGTACTCTGATATATTTTGGTACTCTGATGCAATATTGTATTGAAAGTTCTTTTTGTTTGTTCCAATGTGTATACCTCTAACAATCCACCTTTGAGAACGGTTGAAGTCGATTTAATTACCGGTTTGAACCGGACCCAAAGGCGAGATGTTACATCTAAGGAGCAAGGACAAAGTATTTTGTGATTTGACAAACGGATGGAATTCTAGGTCTTTGGGTTTCATTAGAGCCAAATCATTTTTGTTTAAAAGAAATGAGATGATGAAATCAAACAAGAGAGTACAGGTTTACGCGAAGGAGTATGAGCGATATTGTATTCAACCTAATGCATTTCCAAGCAACGAATATATGAGGTGATGTATTTGACCTTTTTTGGACTATAGACTGCATACTCTTCCTTATCCACCTAAATTGAGGTTTGCAAAAGATGCTTCAAAGGTGAGAAGTGTAGCAAGCCATTTGAGTCATGGTGAGGTTGTACCTAATGTATTTGTATAGTTTGTTCTTCATTATCATTAAAATGAATTGTATCCTTACCTTGTGGTACTTTCCTCAGAAAATATTCCCCATCCACGCAAACTTAACCATTGCTTATGAACAATGGAACAAGAGGAAATTCTAAAGCCATTCACGTTGATGATGTAGACAAAGGGGATGTCATAGTGAATGTTTCAAAACGATGAATGTTCAATTTTTGGTTTTACCCTAGCATGTATAATTTTTATATTCTGAGCGGGATGTCATAGTGAATGTTTCAAAATAGTAATATGTTCGCCTAAGAACTCTTTTCCTCCTTTTTGTCTTATTTTCCTTCTAAGTTGGTAAATATGTACTAATGGGTTGCTCAAATTTTCACGAGTTCAATTCTTCTGTCCTCAAATAGTATGTCCTCATGTGGCCACTAAATAAAAGCCCTTCATTGTTTGGTTTTTTAAAAAAGTGTAGTGCACATAAAATAAAGTGAAAACTAGATTAAAGCACTTTTTATTTCAACATAATTAAGGAGATGACTTCAAAAAAGTTAATTTTAAGGGCAATTTACAAGTAAATGATAAATTAATTTATCTTTATAAATTATACAGAAAAATGATAAATTTATTTAAGTTGTACAAAAAATGATAAATTTATTTAACCTTTCTCTTGTATAACCGAAAATGACAAATTCATTTATTTGTATACTGTAAATTGTCCTTAAATTTAATTTTTCAGAACTATTATCCTTAAAACTAATTATCTTGAACTAATAAGCCTTTTGGTTATGGTCCCTAAAATTTCCAATATCACCTAAGTTGAATATTACTTAATACAGACCTACAACATGTAGTTCCATAGTATACAATTATATTATCAAGATTCAGTGGCGGAACCGGGAATTCAACAATGGAGGGGTTAAAGCTTTGGGAGGGGGTGGGAGGGGGGACAATATATATCTGAATTTGATGATAATGATCCACTTTTCTTTTAAAAAAAATCCATTTATCTTTAATTTTTTCTTTTGAAAAGTTTTTTTTTTTGGTTGGTAGGGCCGTGGCCCCCACTGACCCCAATGTAGTTCCGCCACTGCCAAGATTGCTGTAACTAGAATAAAAACTGCCTTATTTAGAATCCCAGGCGACAACCAATCCTTTTTACTCTCATCCAGAAGCATTTCTGATAACATGTTATCAACCCATGAACTCCTCCCAGGTAGGGTGTATACGGGTCAGACTGAACCAGATGAAAATGTGTTCTGCTCCTATTTTATAAGAAATTCAGATGAATACAGATCGGGCAAGAATTAAGTTCTGAGCATTGTTCGTGCAAGCCGAACAACGGATGGACGGTGGTTTGGACAATATAAAAACATAGAACATTTTAGATTGGACTGGACGGTAGTGTGTCTTAGTATCGTCTTATAATGGAATCGTATGAATACGGACTTGACATCGTATAGTATCGGCCCAAGCCGAACACCGGACTGTCATGTCCACAAGCCGTAAACGACACTTCTAATGTCTCGTCTAGGGCTGTCAATGGGTCGTGTCGGGTTGGGTTCGGGTCGGGTCAAGTCGGGTTTGGGTTGATTTACAAACAGGTCGGGTCAACCCGTTTATTAAACGGGTCATATTTTCCCAACGCTAACCCGATCCGTTTATAAACGGGTTGACCCGACCCGACCCGTGTAACCCGTTTAACTAAATGGGTCGTGTCAGGTCGTGTTGGGTCGGATTTACCTGTTTGACCCATTGATAGATATTGCTTACTAATATAAGCAACAAAAGAGCCAAATCATCAACATGCACACTGTTATATAATCACCAACATGCAACAAGTTGCAAAGTCACCAACAGACAACACATATATAAAGCATGAAATCCCCATATTCAAAAATTATTTTCTATACATAAGTATATATTCCCATACTGCATAAATTAAAGACTACCAGTATGAAAGAGATACAGTTGTTATAAGTAAAATATAACTAACAACATATAAGAATAAATTAGTAAAATATAATAACTTACATATACGAGCATACTGATTAGCGCATACATAAAAGACTAACACTAATAGTATACATAAAAGACTAATAGTATGGAAGAGATACAACATATATTCGGGTTTGGCGGGTCAAAATCGGGTTAGCGGGTCAATCATAAACCCACCCGTTTATAAACGGATCAAATTCGGATTGATCTGAAAATGACCCGTTAACTAAACGGATCGGGTTAACCTGCTAATTTCCGTGCGGGTTTCGGATCGGGTAGGAAATTGACAGCCCTAGTCTCGCCTAGGTGCATGCTAAATTTGATATGCATAAAGCATATGACTCGGTTTCTTGGATCTCTATAGCTGCCATCATGGCGAAGACGCACTTTCGCGAAGCATACATCGTCTGGATTAACATATTTATCTCAACTGTTAAATTTTCCATATGTATTAATGGTACTGTCAATGGACATATTACTTCTTTAAAGAGAGAGTACCAGGTAAGGAGACCTGATTCCTGGATATCTCTTCATTATGACTATGGAAGTCTGCAACTGTATTGTGAAAAAACATGTCTTAGACAAAAATCCTTGGTTTGGAATTCTATTTACTACAGCATGGCGGTTTCAAGAGAATTCGACAGCTAAATCTTTTAGCAGGTTTTCCTAGGAAGCAGAGAAAGGATGCAACTGTAGCCGTTTTAATCAAGATAATTCAAGTAATAAATTAGGGAGAAAAATCATATTTAGACAGAATTGGGGATGCAGCTATACCTTCCTTATAGATGATTTCATGTCTCGCTTCACACTAATGTGGTTTCTTACCAGAAAAATTGAACAGATAAAACTCGTTACAAACAATCTGAGGAAAAAAAGATCAACTTTTATTCTACAAACTCAACTCAAAATTTCAAGACTCAACTGCCAAATGAAGAAAAATTATTTGCAAAAAACCGATAACGATAACCCAATCACAAAACTTGAGTACTCAAGATCCCATCATGGATCAACTTTTGCCTTATTTCTTCTCTCCTAATCGGAAGGATAACTTGTTCATGTTGCGCATTCAAAACCCGTTCAATCTCATTTTCGCTGACATTAAAAGCCATGGCCAATGCCTTCCCTCTCATTTTCTTCAACACCGACTTACGCCCTGCAAGAAACTGAGGATGGTTCTTTTTAGATGAAGTCGTGAATCCGAAGAACATAAGCGGGCCACCACGGGATGCCGCTTGACAGAAGGGGAAGTAGCGTGGCACCCAGAACACGTCTCCGCTCGAGACTTCTGTGTTCATCGCAGCCGTTCCGTTGGGAAATACAACCTGAATTGTCCCTACTCCGTTGAGAACGATACCGTACTCCGTTGCACTTGGGTTTATATGCGGTGCCATCAATGATCCCTGCATCAAAATACATGGTTCAGTAATTCCTTATTTGTATTTCAATTTTCAGTCAGAAGATGGGATCAAAATCTGTAAGTGAACCATTGCAGACCTCAGTTAGGTTGACAAGATAGATTCCGACACCGGTATGCTTCAAAGGAGAGTACTCTTTTTCATCGATTGCAACGCACGATCCATAATTGTTGGAGAAATCCGGTTTTTTATCAAACAGATTATAAGGTTTATGCGCCTTGATTGTATCCTCATGACGTCTGCCAAGAACACGGTTGAACATTCTACGCCATTTCGACAACGGCAACTCTCCATCTTTGTTTTTGCTTTCAACTATCACATCATCATCATCATCAGAGCTATGGTGGTGATTCAGGCGAACTATTGGGCCCCCTGCTTGTCCCATCATATTTTCTAGCTCGTCTATCGTAACCTGTGAACATGAAATACATTCAAAAGCCGTTCTTTATATGTCGAAAAATGTGAAGGTAACTTACATTGAAGGCGGTAGTTATGGTCTCAGCGTCGAATCCTGAGAAGATGGATGCTGGATGCGTTCCTCCACCAATAAAAAAGGAATCGAAATAAGAACTATATCCAAGAGTCTCGGCTGAGTCGATGCTGGCAACGATTTGCAGCAGCTGATCCTCAGAGTGATTGATGATGTAGAAAGTCGACCCTCCTGGAATCACAATAACGTCCCCAGCCCGCAGCTTCCTTTCAGCCAACTTATCCTTCAGAATCCAGCCTAGCTTCGCATTTCCTGCTCACCACAAGAAATACATAAGGAAATATGAAAGAGCAGATCGTTAAAGTCGTTAAATACCGATGAGCGGTTACCATTGCGAACAAAAAGAATGAGATTTGCATCAATGTACTGAGGGATGAAGAGAGTTTTGGGCACCATGTTCACGAATGCGATGTGCATTGGGTTCGGGTCTCCATTCCATCGCTGCCCGAAAACCACCTTGACTTCGCCTTCTTCGCTGCTTATCATGTTCCTGTAGTTATCCAGGATGAACAAACCGTTTCTTTGTCCTTCATTGTCGGCGGCTGTAACCTTACCAAGGCTTGATAGGGTCACTGCAAAAATAAAGAGTGTAGTAGCTACGACTGTTTTATGTGTCATTGTACCTTGCAGAGTTAGCTGGCTGATTTGAGAGAGAAGGGAGAGGTTGGGGTTTATGAAGAGGAGGAAAGAGGCTGTGGTGTAGACGCGTGTTTGTGTGTGTATTGAAATGTGGAGAGGGATACTATCATATTATGGTATATATGTGCCTATTTTGCTGGTGAAATAGTGCTGAATACTCGATCAAGTTCCGATCCAGAATCTGTGTAGCCGTTGCACATGACATGTATGCCGATGTCAATACTAACGGAAACAACTCAGTTAAAAACACGTATGGGGGTTTTGAATCTTTTGATGGCCATCATATATCGGATCTACGATTACCACTATCTCAGCTACAGCTCGGGTCACTTCTTTGCAAAATAAACAACCCTATTTAACATAATTTTCTTTTATGTGCCTTTTATACCCTTTCCTTTGATTACAAATTTAATTCAAAATGAAAGACTATTGAACGAACTTCGAAGTAAATTACAATTTTTCAAGAAAATATTTGTTCATTTGATTGTTTTTCAAACACTTCAATTTTATTAGTGTTCACTGAATTGTAACGATAACCTTATTGGTGTTAGTTGTTAAATAATTGTTGTGTTCATATCATAAACTAATTTTTATAGCCCGGATCATATTTAAATCCTGGCTTTGTCCCTAACTTAGATCATCTACTCCTCTTCTTGAATGGATGTCAAATGACTAATACTTATTTAATGTGCGAAATCGGATGTAAATTAAATACTAATATGAGAATTATAAGCTTAGTTAACAGATTATGAGGACAAGCATCTACTAATTTTTAAATAGTTATCCTAATTGTTTCTGTTAGATAGTGCTTCATTCTTTGTGCTGAATTTCATCACTTCAATGAGTAGAACATGAACATGCTCTTTAATACACACTTACAAACTTTTCATAATACTGAGATCTGCAACTTCAAATTTGCAATCGATTGAAAGATGCAGCAAGACTACCAGATTACCCACTCAATATATTGCTATAAAATTATTAAGCATACAGATACTGTACACAAAGATCAATTCAAGCTGAGTTGACTACAAACAGAGGTCCATTCCAAGTAAATTACGAAGAATACTGTATTTTTTTTTTCTAAAATCGCTTTTGATGGTACACAAATAGGTAACCCAACTCCTAATTACTACATTCCTGGGGAAATAAACTTCCATAACAGGTCATTCTTTCTACAAATCAAAATACTAACAGGGTATTTGTTAAACATCCAGATACTACTAAGAACCATTAATTTAACTGGTTAATGATACAACGCCACAGACACAGAAGTTATGCGAACTATGAACATATATATGAAATGAAAGCTCTAACTGAATAAAGCAGCAACCTTACAATAAGGGACAAAAACACATGCTGCTAAATCATAAGAAGGAAACTGTACAAACAAAAGCAATTAACATGCTTACTGCCATTGTTCTACAAAATGTTTTCGACAACATCCATAAAATAGACTTGTAACTCCTGTCACTCCTATTTCTTAAAACAATACCGCATTTAAAAGAAACCATATGCAGCATTGACTGAACAATCAATAAAGCATACAACATCCCTTCTAAGTAACCCACATTTAACTGGCCATAGAAAGCTGATCCAAAGACGCTCTAGTTTGATTTCACTGACTGCTGCAATTTAAAAGTTAAATAATAACATAAGTTGATTATGGATGAAGTAACAGCAATATCCAAGCCAAAAATACTACAATAAATCAAATTTTCTTCGCCGTAAACAAAACTGAAAACTCTGCAAACTTTCATTGAAAGAATTAATTACACGCCTGCTTTGAGTAGTATTTGAAAATATTTTCTCGCCAGGCGCAATAAATCATGTTAGACAAGTTGGAAATCATTTGAATATGGTCAACTTTCAGTCGGTCCGTTTGTGCAAGGACAAAAATTATGAAAAGTAAGCATGATTGAAGTGGGTAGTAATATAGAACAGAAATTATGTTGAGGTAAACATAAATGTTTAAACTACAAAGATAAGTACGAACTTATCTACCAAGCCTTATGAAGTTCAAACAGATACAAGGCTAAGCTGCCAGGCTAAATCAGATTTCTAGATTAGATAGAAAAACTTTCACATCATTGACCCAAACTCATCAGCAAATATAATTAAACTATGAGGTACATATAAATGCCAAAATGACGAGGCTAATACTATGTTTTTATAGAAGAAAATGCATTGCATTAACCAGTGATAAATGCAATTGGTTTTATTAGCTCACGAACATGAGAAACATCAAGGCATCCAAATTAACAGTTGGAAAGTATATGGTTTTAGGAAATTATGTTTCTTGACTCCTCAGTCAAAGTACTAACTGGGAAAAAAGTTTATTAAGGTCAAAACTGCAATATTTAATGCCTAAAATAGTACAGCTAAAAAGCCAGAACACCCCATTATAAGCTCAAACATTTATGACTAATCAATTAAGTAATCTTGTGAATACTTACAATGTGCTCCTCCCATTGCACAAAATGAATCAGTAAGCTTGCCCAATCTTATCACCAACCATGGGAAATTGTATGCATTTAATCCTTCATTTGAGTTAGCTCCAGGATAAGGTATGCTTTACAATCTCATTTGCACTTCTGTAGCTGCATCCACGCATTTAGAGATGACATTAGATCTCGATCATTGTTATACCTAAGATATTCAAGGTTTCTCTTATGCAACTTTTGACCTCTTGTAAACATAGTTCCCTTGCGGATCAGAAAAAATAGCTAAAAAGCATCGTTCAGCAAAAATTGAACCTACTTGCACTTGCAATACTCACTTTTCGGTAGGAGTATACAGCTATATCTCATGGCAGAAGAGCAGATAATCAAAACTAATGGAATTATTCAATACTGATCTAAAAGGATTATAAATCCTTCGAAGTGTCAGAGATCCTAGACAGAAGCTGATTATTTATTTCATGTTCTAGGGACAAGATGCTGTCACATTTCCTGTTGATTATATCCGAGTATGCAGTCAAAAGATGTAGTAACTTTTCATTATAATCTGATAAGCAACCTGTAGATTCAAGATTTTCTGAATCTGCAGCTGAAGTTGCCTGCTCAAAAGACTGAAATAAGTGCTTCTGGTAATTCATTAATTGACAAATTTTATTTCCTCCAGTCTCTTCATGCCAAATGGAATTACTTATTTCTTTACCCTCATGTTCCTCTTTCTTGATCTGAACTAAACCATCCAAAATTATTCTTTGACCATTAGGTTTTTCTTTCTCGATTTGAACTACACCATCCAATGTAGACTGAACCTCATTACATTCCTTAATGCGTCTTATGATTCCAGGATCAATTCTGCCGAGCAATCCACTGGAAGGAAACATGTTACTACTGTCGTTCTCCAATTTTTCAACGTGTAGGTCTGCGCAGACTCCTTCATATTTCTTATCAGCAGGCAAATTGTCTTCTGTTTGAGTTTCCATGTCATTACTGTGGCCATTTTTTATGATTTCTTTTTTCCCAATTTCTTCTTCAACCATTGCTATTCCCATTCCCCTATTTTCTGCTTTTCTCTTCCTAGATTTTTTACCAAATTGTGGTTCTGGCATAGGTTTGCCTCCATGTGGATGAGTGAGGAAACCATTTTGCTTCATTGCAATCCATTTTTTCATTGCCTCACTTTCAGCCGTAGTTGCGCTTGATGTATCTTTTGGAGACTGCCTATTCGCAATCTGCCCTGATCTTTTCACTTCAGCCATTTGAGTTGAAGTAATGTTCCCAACATTTCGTTTAGCAATATTCTTGTTGAGGCTGTCTGAATGCCCAACAGCAGTCATTTCGCCAATTTGATGAGTACATTCTTTATGAAGTAATGATTCCATTTTGAACGCGTAATTGTTATTGCACCTGCCAGATTGTAGTTCATATTTGAAATGAGTTCATAATTTAAATACTGGATTTAAACATCACTAGCGTGATTAAAGAAGGAAAATAGGATAATTAAAATACTGTATAAGAACATCAGTAATCTTGTTCAAGATGCATGTTGCTTGGTGGATACCAAAAATTGTGTTCAAAGTTTATCGTTTGTGGATACCCAGAACTGCATTTTGTTCAAAGTCGACAAAAAGACGAACCGTTTTTTTTTTTTTTTTTTTTTTTTTTTTTTCTGTAAATGCATTGCCTGGATAACTAGTTGAGTAATCTATACACGAACTACATTTACCATTTCAAATCCCACACGACCTGTCTAAATCTAATGGGACCATAGTAGTTTAAGCCTACTACAACCAAGAATTGCATCTAATGAATAGAACTATGAATCATAGTACATTAGGTTCTGTAACCGGTTCAAAAATATTGATTAGGTTTCCAAACATATCACAAAATGTTCATATCCAAGTAACAATCCATATATGTGAGGCCAATTCAAAGTATATTCAGCAGAATAAAATATAATACACCTATAAACAAACCAAATGAATCAGAAGTAAAGCTGAATTCTTTTTAGAATCAAATTTGTAATCCATCAATTTTTTTCATTAAACAACAAGACATTCAAAGAATATTATAAGAGAATATAATCCAACTCAATCGATGCATATAAAAATTACATCTGAAAAGAAAAAAAATCCATACCTCCAGATTTCCGGTCTACAATCAATCCCTCAGCAGTGGCGGCTGAAACCCTAGCCCTAATTCTTTACAGAAATTAAAAAAACAAGATTTCGCGACGATGAATATAAACCCTAGTATTTCGAAAAAAAGAGTTGCTATGTGATGGAAATTAGAAAATACTGGTAAAACATCGAAAGCAACTAGCAAATGCGATTTACTACCAGATCGAGGGAGCGGGAATGAAGAGAAGTGAGGGTCACGGGGATCCTATTTATATGGTTTAAGAGATGGTGGCATCTAGCAGGGGGTATCTGCTAAAATGCACTCGAGAAAAGTAGGGTGTTGTGTATAAAATGAGGGGAGATGTTCCACTGTGCGACAATCTCTTCAGAAATGCTACAATACCCGAAAAAGTGTTTATCAAAAAAAAAAAAAAAAAAATAGAGGTAAATACGGAATTCAAGGTATCAAGCATTGAATTCAGGGGGGTATTTGTATAATTCAAGAGGTGAACCTCCTATTTTCATGTTTCTACCGTAGTTTTTGATAAAATGAAAAGCGTGCAAAGTAGCATTTCCGCAATTTCTTACCTTTTTTTTTTTTTTTTTTTTCCCTCTTTTACCATTTCATGTTATGTTATTATCCTTGGTTTTTAAACGAAACACAAAATTTTCAAGTAAATGGAATTCAGGGTGCTGAATTCAGGATGAGCTCCATGTTTTGTTTGTAAGCCGGCGACAAAATCAAACAATTGCACCAGTTAAACTAGCAATTTTCATTTATTTTAAAGATAAAAGGAGTTTCTGATGATTTGTTTATTTTATGTAGAATATAAGAGGACAAACTAAAGTTAGTTTAGTTAAGTTAGTTTTACTAAGATATCAAATAAAAGTTGAACATGTCATTTGGACGCACGGACTAACAATCAAACTTTTGAACTATTTGCTTATAAAAGTGAACTACTTGAATTTGAATTTCATTCCCTTTATGCATCAAGCATTAATGATCCATTCTTTCCTTACAAAAGTGATTTCTTTCATTATTTTTCTCTTTAATGTATTAATTTGGTAATGAACTTTATTTCATCTTCAACTTACTCTTTCTATATTACACTAATTTTTTGGTAGCTCTATCAACCCCTACCCCCACAAATTTTGCCCTAAACACCACATTGTTTCACAAAAAACTATTACACCACATCTTCTTCTCTTGATGCCTCAATCAATTCCAACAATGTCCTTCATACTTCTGAAAAACCGAACTGAATCTAATCTTATTCTTATTCCTTCCAATTGCTTTTGAATTTCTTTTATAAAGGAATTTCATTTTTAAAAAGTAGAAGAAAATTTTCAAAACCACAAGCTTGTCATTTGATTGTTTTCCAGATCAATATAAGTTAATATCATGTACAATTTTTTTGGCAAAGCCGACCGGTTTTTAAGGTGACCGTGAACACCTTTTATTATAACTAATTAAAAAAAATAGTATAGTACAGGTGATTGTTGGTTAATAATCAGCTACATCGATTTCGAAGGTGGATCGTCCAACACTTACGAAATTTATAGTGTTCCATCCACTTTATCTAATGGGGTTACAACACTGGAGCTAGCCTAAAATAATTAGACTACAGTTTCATTACTCCACACGGGGAGTTATTTCATATCCTATTACTAAAATAATTACAGGATGCCAAATTAGATTTCATTGCTAAAAACCATTCACTGCAACCATACAGTCACCCAGTAAAGGGATAGAGCATTCATCTCGAGCCACATACCAAGACTGAGTGGACCGGGTACATGGTTCCTTATTGCTTGGGACTAAGGGCCATCCTCGGTAGTCGCGAAATAACATAGGGGTAAAGCATACAAGATGTACATCACAAGTCCGTGGTTTTACTAAGATATCAAATAAATTTGAATATGTTATTCAGATGCATGGACTAACAATCAAACTTTTGAACTATTTGCTTATAAAAGTAAACTATTTGAATTTGAATTTCATTCCTTTAGTATATGTATTCATCAAGCATTAATGATCCATTCATTCCTTATAAAAGTGATTTCCCTCATTATTTTTCTCATTAATGTATTAATTTGGTAATGAACTTTATTTCATCTTCAACTTTCTCTTTCTATACTACATTAATTTTTTGGATGACTCTATCAACCTCCCCCCACAAATTTTGTCGTAAACACCACATTGTTCCACAAAAACTATTACACCATATTTTCTCTTCACGCCTCAATCAATTCCAACAATATCCTTCTTCATACTTCTGAAAAAACCTAACCGAATCTAATCATATTCTTCTTCCTTCCGCTTGCTTTTGAATTTCTTTTATAAAGGAATTTCAATGTTAAAAAAGTAGAAGAAATTTTTCAAAACCACGAGCTTGTCTTTTGATTGTCTTCCAGATTAATATAAGTTGTTAATATCATGTACAATTTTTTTGGCAAAGCCGGCCGATGTTTAAGGTGACCGCAAACACCTTTTATTATAACTAATAAAAAAAACAATATAGTACATGTGATTGTTAGTTGATAATCAACTACATCGGTTTTAAAGGTGGACCGTCTACCACTTATGAAATTTATAGTGTTCCGCCCAGTCTACCTAACGGGCTTATAGCACTGGAGCTAGCCTAAAATAACTACACTACAGTTTCATTACTTCACACAGGGAGTTATTTCATATCCTATAACTAAAATAATTACATGACGCCAAATAAGATTTCATTGCTACAAACCGTTCACTACAACCATATAGTCACACAGTAAAGGGATGGAGCATACATCTCGAGCCACAAACCAAGAGTCAGTGGACCGGGTACATAGTTCCATATTGCTTGGGACAAAGGGCCATAGTTCCATATTGCTTGGGACTAAGGGCCATCCTCGATAGTCGCGAAATAGCATGGGGAAAGGCGTAGAAGATGTACATCACAAATCCGTAGTTTTAATAAGATATCAAATAAAATTTGAATATGTTATTTAAACGCATGGACTAGCAATCAAACTTTTGAACTATTTGCTTATAAAAGTGAACTATTTGAATTTGAATTTCATTCCTTTCATATCTGTATGCATCAAGCATTAACGATCCATTCTTTCCTTATAAAAGTGATTTCTTTCATTATTTTTCTCTTTAATGTATTAATTTGGTACTGAACTTTATTTCGTCTTCAACTTTCCCTTTCCTACATTAATTTTTTGGATAGCTCTATCAACCCCTCCCCCCACAAATTTTGCCGTAAACACCACATTATTTCACAAAAAACTATTACACCACATCTTCTTCTCTTCACGCCTCAATCAATTCCAACAATGTCCTTCTTCATACTTCTGGAAAAATAGAACCAAATCTAATCTTATTCGTTTTCCTTGCACTTGCTTTTGAATCTCTTTTATAAAGGAATTTCGATTTTAAAAAGTAAAAGAAAATTTTCAAAATCACAAGCTTCTCTTTTGGTTATTTTCCACATCAATATAAGTTGTTAATATGATGTACAATTTTTTTGGCAAAGCTAACCGATTTTTAAGGTGACCGCTAATAGCATTTATTATAACTAATAATAAAAAAAACAATATAGTACAGATGATTGTTAGTTGACAATCATCCACATCAGTTTTTAAGGTGGACCGTCCACCACTTACGGAATTTATAGTGTTCCGTTTGCTCTACCTAACAGGCTTACAGCACTGGAGGTAGCCTAAAATAACTACAATTAGGATTGAAGAAACATATAGGTTTATGGTTTGCTAAGAGCCTGAGACGATTCTCCTCTTCGGTATGGTTTATGTATGACTTGTAGAGTTATACTATTATGTTAATATTGGTAGCTTTGTTGTTTCATTTCTAGTTCGATTCTTTAATAAATGCAGATAATTATGCGCAGTTATGACAAAATTGCATTTGGTTTCGATTTCAAATGTTGCGAAGGAAGTTTGGATTTTAATTTATACGAGAGAGTATTCATGTCAAGAAGATAATACGTTTTTTTACGGGGATGAGAAGAGAAAATCGAAGGGTGAGAATAGAGTCACCCTTATTTTTTCCCACTTTAGACACATAAAAAAATATATTATTTAAAAGAATATATATATAATTTATGCTGTAAATGTTTGAATGTTCTTTTGGTTACCCATACGTTGAAAAACGGACTCAGTGCAGAATGTCTTTTATATTGTAATTTTGGCAAGATATATGTTTTCTAATTGAAAAGCTTGTAACGATATAAGTAGCTAATGATCTTAACAAATGTTGTTAAAGAGGATTGGAAAAGTGGGTGAATATATTTTAAGGATAAATTGAAAAACATTAGATTAACACGGAGTAGAAGTTATGCAGTTTAGATCATTTAGTTTATAAAAAATTGGGCCCTCCTTCCATGAATATCCTTATCCATTTATTGTCCCCTTTCCTTCATTTCGATAATATATACCTCTTTATAATCTTTATTTCTTTAAAAAGCCGTTGCTACACATCTCTTGACACATACATAAAAGATTATCATCTCCTTGAATGATAAAATTCCATATTCATGCTTCAAAATCATCAAAGGAATCTTAGTATAATTAAAGAGAACAATATTAATTTCACCACATGTCATGGAAACAGGCCTGACCCTGGGCATAGACCGCCTAGGCGGTGGCCTAGGGCCCCGAACCGGGGAGAGGAGGAAGGAAGGGATTTGGGGCCTCAAACTTTCAAATGGTTTAATTAAAATGGGCATTCAATCAATGGCTGTAAAATGTTGTTGGCTAGGTGGTTCAAGGGATTGGCCATAAGCAATCTGAGCTGAGTTCAATTCCCAGTAGAGTTACCATTTAATGGTTTTGCTTCTCTTCCTTCTACTCACTTTGCTCCTGTCATGTCGTTTTGCTTTTCTTCCTTTTACTCACTTTGCTCCTGTCATGCCATTCTCACCAAAAATTTGGTCCCAGAGGAAAATTTTGGCCTAGGCCACAATTCTGTTGGGGCTAGCGCTACATGGAAATTAAGATGAGAATTGAGAAGAATGTCTTTCAAGACTATAATTTTGAACAGTTACATTTTTGCTAGAAAATTATAGGTGGGTATGAAGATAAACTGACATAAAGGTGTTGTGGGATACATATACATAAAAAAGAAAGAATAAAGACGCTTATAAAAATGTTAACCTAATAATATAGCCTTGACCTTATAAATGAAGAATCAATTATTTGTTATTTGTTTTTCCTATCCAAATTGGCTCTTTCCATAACAATCCTCATCTTAGTTAAAGTGACCGGTGTAAATGAAAATATTGATTATGATATTGAATAAATAGTTTAGAGTTTTCAAAGTGTCAAACTTGAAATATTGATGAGAGGGTTGAAAAGATATAAAAAACTGGAATGCTATAAATAGAATAATATGGCTAATAATTTTTTTTAAAACTATCGGTGACTAAATTTGAAATAATGACAGGTAATTATCTTTATCTATATATATATGAGTGCATGTGTTCGTTTGCTTGAAACTAAACACTATATTCATGACCCAACATAGTTTTATAAATTGGTTGATTGTCTGGACTGCTAGGCCAAAAATTACGAGTTCGATCATCAAAACTGACACTTATTAGCATTAAAAAAACAATATTTGAAAAGAAAAGAAATATCAATAAAGCTACAAACTTCTAAAATATTGAAAAACTGCTTATTATCACAAATCTAATTTGTATAGAGAGTTATCTCTTAATATTTGCAAAGGAACAACAGTGTTAACTATATTACGTTGAGATTGTTCCCAACAAGTCCCTAATGTAGGCCTATCTCAATCAATATTATGTTCTTATTTGAATAAGGTGGAGCCTATATGGTGGTGAAGCATATAATTCCCTTGAGTTAACTATAACAATCCAAGCATCCATGATTCCTTAGCACCGCAAATCCACCAGAACATCTTCCACTTCATCTTAGGTTTGAGTCTCCCTTAAACTAGTCCATAATGCAACCTCGTTACGTCACGAACTACATATCACACCTTCATCACTAATTCATGATACATCCCAGAACCAGTTCATTAATCCATGGCATTGTTACATTATGAACTTAGCTTCGTTACACCATGAACTGCATACACCATTATCATGTTACACCACGAACTGCGCACTCCATTATTCAACAGCTTCGTTACACCCCGAACTGCTTGCTACGTTATTCTATAGCTTCGTTATACCACGAATTGTGTGTCACCCTCCTTTTATTCCACTATCACTCGAGTTTTCCATCGAAGAGCCATAACTACACCATGTTGAAGAAATCAACAAGCCTCAATCCTCCGTACACGCCGAAGATCTTATCATCACATTCCACATATTACACCATCCATCTTTGCCTCTTGACAAAACACCCATGTTGCTTTGAACCAAAGCAATCAAATAAAGAGTCATCACGTCGAAACTACCGTTGAATGAACTGTCATACCTTGCTCCTCGAAACTACAATAGTGTCCACGTAAAGTTGGTCAAAATAACCAACAACACGTGAAAATGTCTGATATTCATTTGAAATCCCAAGCTCACAATTGAACGGATTCTATGCTTTAGGTTTGTCTCCAAACTCATATGTTGCTCCATCTTCTAGTCAATCTCATGCTTTTGTGCACCTCCGTCGTCAAGTCCGTTTACACGCACCGATGCTTCTTCATGGATCTGTCTCGCCCATTTGAGTCTATCATTCTTGTGTGCTCAATTAATATGCACCGTCTTATACATTTGGTCGATAAACGCCAAACTCTAGTGAATGAGATTTTTCTAGTCGTATATTGCTTATAAACGACGCTTACAACCAAACTACACAAATAAGCAACCATGTAACCAATAGTTCTATAATTGTCGAAATTAACAAACAAACAACCATAGTAATGTTCACAAAACAAGTTAGTGTTCTCTAAAGTGATTGGTGCTCATTTAATATCAATATAGTTCAAAAAATATGATAGTGTCAAAATAGTGCCTAATAGCATGAAAATGAATAAAAAGGTGATATTCGGGTTTAAACCAATCAAAACAGTTTTTACATTCTTTTATCTATTATTAACTAGGTTCGACTATTCCAGAAATCATATTTTAAGATTAGAAGTAACCTAGAAATATTAATATAAACAATTACATTTCAAAAAAAAACAATATTATTCACTTTAGTCAAGTTAGTCCAAATCAATGCCAAAGCGTAGATCTCTCCAATACGATCCCGACAAGAAACAGCGTCTAAAATGGACATCGCTCACAAAAGTTACGCTAGTTAGAATGAAAAAAGAATTAAAATAAAAAATAAACAAAAACTTCACTAAACTCTCGAAAATATACGTTCCATCGTAATCAGACACTGCGCGCCAAAATGATAATTTTTGTGTGTATCAATATAATTTGCCCTCGAAACTTTTGATTTTGAAATATGGCGATTCTAATACTTTTTTCGTATAACGAATCATCCAAACTTAACGGAAGTAGTTTTCAAGTCTTGATTCAATCATATACAAAGAGACATTTTAGAACTGCAAATTGATTAACGGTTAATATTTTGATAAAATATTTAAATATTCAATTGTTAATATATGGATCGTTACAATATATATATATATATACATAAAAAACCATAAATAACGTTGACATCAAAAGTTGGTCTAATGAGGTTCAACCCATAATGTGTGTTGAGCACACATGAGGAACAATCACAGAGTACGGAAAATTAAGTAAAAACGGGGAACACACAGGATTTTTATAGTGGTTCGGCAAAATCGATGCCTATGTGCACTTTATATTTACTGATTTTGATGGATTACAGAATACAATTGATTTTTTCTCAGTGGAAGGGAAGCAGAAATTACAATATCCTTATAATATTAGAAGTGCATGGTTGGAAGTTTTCCAGTATACCGAGCCTAGGTTGGTAGTGGAGAATTCAGCATGTCTTTCCATTTCTGGAAATGGTGCATTTATAGTTGGAGGTGTGGGATGGGCTACGTACCACATGGCTTGCCTCTTATTTGGAGTTTTGACACGTGGAGCTCGATCTGGTTGAATAATTACGGGGGGGGGGGGGGGACTAGGTCCACTACCGAGTAATAGTTCTCTCGGGAATTGTGCCTTGTGTGTCACTTGAACTATGGTATATCAAAAGCAATGTTTTGGCTGGGAGTGTTGACTGCTTTAATTGCCTTAAGAATCGGACTTCGTTGGAAGTTGGATAACTCATTTGGATATTTTCCAAGTAAATCCGACCTATCCAAATTTTAAGGAGAGGTTGACTCCTTCGACTGGGGGAGTGATTACGCAGGAAAGAGAGATGTCGTTGTTGAAAGGAAATCGGCTCGGACCGAACCTTGCTTGGACTTTCTGGGATAAAGGTCCATCCGTCAGGATCAACTGGTACTGAATGGCGAGTCTTTTAACATTGGGCTATGATCCGTTGAGCCTTGACAGCTTTTACAAAAAAGTTGGCCAATACTTTGCCCCATAGAATATATTTCCTTGGTAAAGGGAGTTGTGTTCTAGATATTTTGATGGAAGTTGTATTGGAACTCAATATGCAGATAGCTATGGTTGCGCCGAACCGCATTTAGACCAGAAATCCGATGATCCCGATGGTTGTATTAAAGCCGGAAATCCGACGATCAATGTAGATCTTATTAAGGCCAGAAAACCAATAACCACCGAAAACCGTACTAAGGCCGTGAATGTTGCGAGATTAGTCAACAGACTTTGTCATGATGTTGTGGGCCATTCTCGGTTTAATGATGGTTGTGAGCTCGGCTGAGAAATGATGGCGAGTATTAACCATATTCTTTATTGGTGATCATAAACCATACGCGGATTTGCCTGGTGAGACGGTATAGTCGGTTGTTCTAGGGTTTCCATGGTTGGATCTTGACCAGGTTTGGGTATAAATCATGCTCTTGAAAAAGTATTGTGAAGTTTTAGCGAGTGGCAATTACACTTGGCTTAAAGAAGTGGCGAGTATAATCCATACTCGGCTTATGGAGGCGGCGAGTATCATCCATATTCAGCAAGTATTAACCATACTTGGCTTGTGGAGTTGGTTAGATATGGTGGTGAGTATTAACCATACTCGGCTTATGGAGATGGCAAGTATTAACCATACTCGGGTTTGGCAAGTGTTAACCATACTCGGCTTGTGGAGTTGGTTAGATATGGTGGCAAGTATCGACCGTAATTTAGGAACGGTGGCTAGCTCTGACCATATTTAGGTCGACCAACATTTGTCATGTTAGACTTGAATTGCTCAAACATAATCCATGTTTGAAAAAGAAAGTTTATTGTTGCTATAAAGCTATTACAGGAAAATGAAAATAGATTCTAAAGGGAGTGAAAGTTGAATCCAAAGCACACCTAGGAGCTAAATCCTAACTCCGTACATGTGTACTTCAACATACCCACATTATTGAAAGAAATAATAAAAGTAAGTTTCTTGTATCTTAAGAAATGGGAAAGACCAAAATTTTATTAATAAATGATGCCTCGATTGATGGGCTCAGGATCCTTTCTGTTTCTAGGAACTCGAGGATTGGCATGAGGAGCTTGGGCAGAAGATTGTGGCGGCATAGCTGTATAGGTTTCTTGACGTACTCATGTAGTTCTTCGTGCCTAACCTTATCCTCGATGAGATCGCGCAAGTGCATTGCCTGCATTCACTGGTGTTGTGGCCTGCCATGTTATGGTACATGCAGTGCTTTCTAGAGTCAAGTTCCTTTTTGGTCAACTCCCTTCGAGGAGGTTTTGGCAAAGGTAGAGTCCCTCGTACCTCAAGGTAAATGTTGAGCAAGGAAGAGTTGAGCTCGGTGTGTTGATCATACTTGTTCTCTCTCGAAATCGTACATTGCAACCATTCTTGACCGCGACTTTTCCTTTGCCTTTGTTCTGGCCATTGGTGTTGGATGGACCTCCATCCATGGTGGCAAGCACCTTGAGGCTCTCCATCTCGATGCTGGCGTCTTCTTGCCGAAGGAATCTATCGGCCTTGGCGTAAAAGTCTTCAATGTCCTTGGGGGGATCCCTGGTTAAAGAAATCCTGAATTTCGATCGGTTCTGGACACCTGCTATGGCGGTCATAAGCACCATCGATGGCTCGGGTCTATCGACTGATGCTACGGCCGCATTTAATCTTTCTAGAAAGAATTGGAGGGTCTTGTCAGACCGTAGCTTGATGGAGGTAAGGAACATGACGCTCTTTGATCTGGAGATGTGAACTCTGAACAGCTCGATGAAGCGGGTGAGCAACATGTTCCGGCTATTGATCGACTCAGTTATTAGCATCCGGAACTACATGTCAGCTATGTCGGTGAGGAAGGGAGGGAAGCACTCGGCCATGACATTGGTCGATGCAGAAAGTACTTCCATATTTCGCATGTATCGCATGAGATGAATGGTCGGGTCGGTCTGCCGTTGTAGGGCTCCGGGACAGAAGCTTGAAGTCTGGTGGATTTCGGGAGTTTCTGATTTCCCATGTGAGTGGACTGCGATGGATGTTATCCACATCCTGCTGAGAAGACGTACCCTGGGTGAAGTGGTTGATGATACTTGCAAGTTAGCTTCCATCTCTGAGGAGTCGTTCCCACAAATCCAATTCTGCACCGGAGACATTGGTGAGAATCCCATGGCTAGGATCCGCCGAAAGCATGCTCGAATGGGGAACTGTCGGTTGGTTTTGACCTTCGAGAGTTGAGTGAAGGTGAGGGCGAGGATGTACCCCAGTCTCAGGATTTGTTTCAGCCGCAACTAGGGTCAACTGGTTATTATTGGACTGAACCATACCTGTTCCTGTTGGAAGTAATGGGCTCAGGCGAGTGATACCCATCTAAGGCTAGGCGTTTCCCTACTCGAAGCGATGTTAAAAGGATTTACGGTAGTGTTTCCCTCTATCGCGTTGGATACCGGTATGGTAGAGTGGTCTTGGTGACACAGAGGGTTGTCGTCACCAACTCTTCGTTGAGGGGGAGGCGACATATGACGGATTTTCATTAAGATGTTAGGTCGAACTGGATGTAGCAACGTTCCTGGTTTTGGCCAACCCACTGGTTGCACTACATCTGGAGCTATCTGTCTGGGGGGATGGGTTAACCCCTTGCCTGAAGGTAAACCGGTCGACTGGTTTGGGTTCTGGCTGGGATCGACCAACGTGTTTGCAACTACCAAAGCTCCTCTTAAAATTGGAAGTGATGCCCTTGGCTATGGTCGATTGGGAAGTGAAGTTGAGCTAAGAGCAAGCAAAGGAGTGGACCGATCCGGGGATTAGATTTCTGCAATCCGAAGATTAGTTGTTTCCCCAGCCTCGCCCGATGTAGGAAATGATACTGGAATGTGAGGTCCCTTTTCCATCCGAGCGAGGAGATTATTCATCACTTCCTGCTGATGTTTGAGAAGTTCACCCTGAGATGCCATCTGATTTCTGAACCTAGACAAGATTTTGTCTATGTCGTCCTTGGTGAGATATTAGGACGTGTCTTCATGGGAAGAAGCCTTATGGCTTGCCCTTGTTGTTGCTGCTCATGCTGCATCGGCGATTAAAGAATGGAAAGACAAAGCATCCTTCTTCCTCTTGTTTGCTATGATCGGTTTAGAAATTGCTGAAGGCAGCAAAAGGTCGTAGGTTCGACCCCTGTCTGGCATGCCAAAGTGTTGACATCAAAAGTTGGTCTAATGACGATCAACCTCCAATGTGTGTTAAGTACACACGAGGAACAATCATAGAATACAAAAAGTAAGTAAAAACAGGGTACACACAGGATTTTTTTTGTGGTTCGGCAAAATCAGTGTCTACGTCCACTTTATATTTACTGATTTTGATGGTTTACAGAATACAATTAACTTTTTCTCAATGGAAGGGAAGTAGAGATTACAGTATCCTTCTAATATTGGAAGTGCACGTTTGGAAGTTTTCCATTATGTCAAGCGTAGGTTGGTATTGAAGAATTCAGCATGCCTTTCCATTTCTAGTAATGGTGTATTTATAGTTGGAGGAGTGGGATGAGCTGCATTCCATGTGGCTTGCCTCTTTTTTGGAGCTTTCACACGTGAAGCTCGATCCGGCTGAATAGTTGCAGCAGGGGGACCCGATCCACCACTGAGTAATAGTTCTCTCGAGAATTGTGGCTTGCATGGCACTTGAACTATGGTGTATCAAAAGCAGTGTTTTGGCTGGGAGTGTTGACCGCTTTAATTGCCTTGAGAACCGGACTTTTGTTGGAAGTTGGATTAATCATTTGGATATTTTTCCAAGTAAATCCGATCAATCCGAATTTTAAGGAGATGTTGACTCGTTCGGTCGGGAGAGTGATTATGCAGGAAAGAGAGATGCCACTGTTGAAAGGAAATCGGTTTGGGTCAAACCTTGCTTGGACTTTCTAGGATAAAGATCCATCCGTCGGGATCGGTCGTACTGAATGGCCAGTCTTTTGACATTGGGCTCTGTTCCGTTGAGCCGTGACAGCTTTTGCCAAAAAGTTGGTCAAAAAATAATAATATATAAACATGCATATGCATGTTGATAACTGGTTCTTCTCATGCCTGATTACAAGGAAATATCCAAAGCTAATTGGTATATCAAAAGGCAACTTCAAAAGGAATTATGCTAATTGATGCTTCAGACCCACCATAACCAATACTTCTTCCATCATACATGTCGCTCTTCATGTTGGATGAATAATTGTACAAATTGCTCCATTACCAATCTATTGTGCAAAATATTGATTTGATTTGCACAAACTCCAAAACTGCACAACAGAATACAGAAGGCACAAAAGCAATACAAAAAAGAGGATCTAGCTTGTCAATTAATTATCAACCACCAACTTAATGAAAAATAATCACCAAACAAAACAAAATAGAAGAAGATATAAAAATTTAATGAGGTTTATCCGTGTTTACGTCTATGGACCCAACAACTATTCTTTATTTCACTAAAGGGAGTACAAAAGAGAACACAAGAGAAAATTACAAAATTATAGGTAGTAGATGAAGAGACTAACCTATAATTACAAATTGAATAATCTATTTCAATGAAGAATTGTATGCACTCAAAACCTCTAATTGTTTGACCATCGAAATTAAGGTTTATTGAAGAAGAGGATAATGGTGGATGCTCTCTCACATTCACACTCCATTGATATGAAGATGCATTTCCATCATTTAAATCGGCTTCGGGATGAAAGGTTGCTTAGGAATGAAGATAATTAATTTTTTGACTGTCACGAAACCTTTCCAAATGTCCATGATTTGATTGAAATGTAAATAGAAAGTGATGATCTTGGTTTCCATGCGTTTCCTCCCTTGCTTAATTCTCCAAGCCAAATCATTTATTTCTTCATATTACTAAATTAATGGATTTATAAATATACTTCTCTCCTCATTCGTAAATTTGTTGATTATGTAATCAAATTTTTTCCTTCCAAAATATCCTCTCAAATATTTCCATATATAGCATAATTTATTGCTTGAACTTGTTTATTTATTTCTTAAACAAATATTTGATTCACATAAATTAACACTCCACCATGATTTAAATCTAACCAAAACTAAAAAATTGTTAGGTCTACACCATCAACCTTGATGTGAACTACTTTGGGAAATATTGCCCAAACAGAGCTTCCAAATCTTTCCCAAGCATAAGAAAGATAGTATGCATAACAATAAACAAAGTACATACAAGAACTATAAAAAATTCTTCAAAAAATCCGATGTAGGAGACAAACTTGTAGATACAAAAATCTGATCGACTAATGGAGACTTCATAGCACGCTTCACCTTCTCCATCCTATATTGGGTGAGGACATACTCGATATTATCTACTTAAACCTCCTACTCAAGAATTTTATTCGACTTCTCCAAGTCTACCTTATCAACCTCAACACCAAGCTTCGCACAAAAAATAGCATAATAAGTTAAATTATCACCTCTACTATGCTCGAAAACAAGAACAACAGAAGCAAGAGGCCTTAACTACGACTGAGCTGCACCTAGAGTTTGAATATATGAAATCTTCTCATCAACCATGGTACCATCGGAAATACCGCTTTCTCTCAAAATATGAAAACACCTTGATGACTCCAGACGTGTTTGGAAATTTTTTGTCCCCATAACATCGTCACTTGATAGAGGCTCCACCTTCAATAAAGACCCTTTATCAAATATCAATGTATGCTAGTCACAGTTCTCTTAGTTGTTTTGCACCACAACCTATATTTCTTCATTCCTTCTCCATAGCCTAACTGTAACACCCCGCCTCCGCTAGGGTCACTCGCAAAGGAATGCACTAGCTTTAGAGGGGCATTATTGGTAAACATGCACAGAAATATCACAAGACAGAACATATAAAATAGCGGAAGTAAAATCGAACTTTCATAAACATCAATAATTAAGGTCTAAAGCCTTTTACATCAGAGTACATCAAAACCTGTCTTGCAATAGTAAAGAAGCATAAAGACTTTTTCATAAATTATTCCCCAAGTAAAAACAGTAAAGTAGCCATAGCCAAGAAAAGTCCAAGCCATTCATGATGACCTTCAAGCAGAAGAAGTCCGAACTAAACAACATTATTTCCTCCCTGTAACCTTGGGGGGGGGGGGGGAACGGAAGAAAAGAGGCGAAACAAAACGGGTCAGTCAAAAAGACTGAGTAAGCCCTATCTACTATCAGCATAAAAACTAGTAAAGTTAACTGACATGAGAAACTGAGATGAACATAAGCATGATGACAAGATAGATAAGCTAAATCAAAATAACAGGATGAACTACTGAACTCAGATGAACTAAGGTGTCATGATAAATTACGGTGTCAAGATAAAACAAGGTATCCCGTCGTCAAGTTTCTGTCAAGTATAATATCCCCAAGATATCTATCACGTATAACATCCCATGGTATCTATCCTGTCTTTTAGCTCTGCACCTACCGTACTAGTATCCCTACAGTATCATGTGTTAACCATGAATGACCCTTACTCAAAAGTCGTGTAATGGTCTATGTCAACCTAATATACCGCATATATAGGTTACTCAACCCGTATGTTTTGTTCCATGTAAATGTTCAGTCCCTTGCCGTAGACCATACGGGCTTTCCCATGAGATTCTATGTTACTTTAACATAGATCCGTGATCCTTAAGATCGTTTTGGATTGTCACCCTATATCTAACTAGGGTCCTTCAACATGAATCATTGTTTGTACAACTAGGACTTATGCTACCTAGGACTACTAGGGATTATGCTTACCTATTGCACGTTTTCGTATCTCGGTTTTGGTTCAACCACCCAGGGCCACTAGGATTTACGCTAACCGTCAACCGCGCCCTTTTTCCCACGCATTCATCGTGAATCGTTTTTCCATGACTGTATGCACATGTATCACATCGTGCCATCCGAGTCCTGTCACAGGGCAGACCAGGAAATACAGGACTCGGTCGGGAGCTTTCGATTTATCTGCCGATGCAGATGCTAAGGTCTGTTTTTTCTATACGTGGCTATGGTCCCACGAGACCACTCCCTCAACTAGCGAAAGACAAGACAGGATAAATCCTGTACGAGAACACACTACTGGCCAACCCACAATCCTAGCCTTACCGCAACCACAATTAGATAGCAATTATGGTCTTTTGGGTGTTCTCTGCCTTCCGTACGTACACGCTTGACCAAAGATGGTAGGTAGTCTGACGAAATGCTATCTAGGGTACGACCGTGTATTGTCGACTATCCCCTATCCATCCCCGTCTTTAGGTCGCTCGTATAGCAACCAAGGCACACTCTTGGCTCTTCTAACGCAGACCTTAACCTCTCATGAGCCTAGTATAATCACCTGGCAGCTCACAGAGGGATACCAAGAATATCCTCACGTTCCCTGAAGTCGCTGCTTCGTTACCCAGTTCGCTGGAGCCTTTATCTAAATCAGATACTTGCTCCTACTCGTATACTTAAACGATGACCTACCGTATCAGGTTACTCATCTATCTATGAACTGGTCTAAATTTCCTTGACTAAGAATCATTACTTAGTTATTCCTCAACTAAGGTTTACCACTTAGCCTTATTCCCGTTATCCTTGTTAACTACGGTTATCCACCTAATCCTCAGAACTAGGGTTTACATAATGGATTAAGTGTCACTTAAGTTCATGACTTAACCCGTCTACAAATCATGTCAAAATTGGCTAAGTATCCAAGTCCAAGACTTAACCCTACAAACCATGTTCACGTTGGTTAAGTATGTATTAACTTTACCCTATCAAATTACTGAGCCAAATTGGTCAAGTGTATTCACACGATTCATGACTTAGCCTTTTCATGTTATCACGTTGGATTGGTTAAGTATTGGTTAACTTAACCTAAATAAATTCACGAGTTAGATTGGTTAAGTATAGGTCACTTAACCACATCAAATCATCATGTTAGATTAGTTAAGTGTTTAACTTAACCCCATTAAACTACCAAGTGGGATTAATTAAGTCTAGGCTAACTTAACCCCATCCGATTTCCATGTTTAGACTAGTTGAGTCTAATCTTAACCCCATCCATTAACTGTATTTCTCGGTTAAGCGCCATTAAGAAAACTTACTTAACCTTACCAAGTTATCAGGTTGGATTGATTAAGTGTTGGTTAACTTAACCCCGTCCACTAGTCGTATAAAAATGGTTAAGTGTCATTAGGCAAATCAAGTTACTTAACCTACCCAACCTTGTCATGTTTTGTTAAGTATCATTAGCCTAATCAAATTACTTAACCCACTTGTCCCTGTCATATTTGATTAAGAGTCATTAATCAAATTAACTTAACCCTATCATGTGGCATTAATTACTTAATGCACCTCAACCTCTCACATTAGACTTTGTTGCGGTTACTAGTTAAGCCGGTCGGTTCCGGGTAGCTTTACACCACAACTTGGTCTAACCTCGGGTTCAAGCACAACATGACCAACTTCTCACATTGGGTCCTATTGTTTGCAACTACTAGTTAGGCCGGTCGGTTCCGGGTAGTTTTATGTTGCAAACTCAACCCAACCTCGAGTTGGCCACTTTCATGTTTAATCTAGTGTCATGTTCATATTCAAGTTTTTAAGAATGTGGGTAGACCTAATTTAATAGGTAAATTCCCAATTCCATAATATGGGTAGACCTAACTTAATAGGTAAATTCCCAATTTCATATTTTCAAACATACTCACATGTCAACTTCCATGTTATATTTCAAGTCATGTTTTCAAGTTGTAATTTCATGTCATTAGAAATTACCCATAACATAACCCAACGCTTTTAAACTCGCATATACGTTCGCAACAACGTAATGGATTAAAAGAAGAGACTTGGCAAAGGCATGACAAAAATGGATATTAAGCCACAAGTTAATCATGGTGGCAAATGAGGCACAAATGTGTTCATTAACTTGCATGTTACATTCTTAAGCCTCAGAAACATGCATAAACCCAAACTTGGCACATAAGCAAATCATGGTGACAAAAGACATGGAATGATGACTAGTAACTCGCATATATCATCATATAAGGGTTATGACTTCATATGCAAGTTGACATAAAGGTTATGAGGGTTCTCATGTTGCATAATGCAACATTTCAACATAAAGGTTGTAGCTTTTAGCCCACAAGATCAAGATAATGACTTCATAAACTTGCATGACATGATAGCATGTATCATACTCAATGATCAAACCCAAATTTGCAACATGAACATTTAACTTCATAGTTAATATCTAAGAGTAGGAAAAGGGCTTACATTGCTATGAAGGCACAAATCGATTAAATTAATTTATTGAGACAAAGCCTATGCATGCCATCATTCAAAAACCCAAAGATGAAAGCTCCAAATCAATAAAAACCCCATCTTGATGAACAAAGGTCAAAGCTTTAGCCTTGAAATCAACTTGAGAAGCTCTCATACTAACATAGGGACTCTCTAACACTCACATGATCATGAAACCTCTCATAGAAATGAAGTGGAGGCTAGGATTTTGAGTGGAGGCCATGAGAGGAGCAATTTTGCCATAGTTTAGTTGCATGAATGAATAATGAGGATTTAGGAGAGGGTTAGGGGCTTATTTATAGAGATTAGGATTAGTTAGGACCCTTAGATTAACCCTAGGACCAACCTGAACCATCAGATTTCAAACCAGGCCCAAAAACCTAGCCAAGACAGGAAATAGGTGCACCAGGCAGAACTGCCCGGCCACCATAAGTCGACCCCCAAGTCGACAGGGCTGTCGACTTGGGTCAAGCCATGTCGACTCCCAAGTCGACAGGGCTGTCGACTTGGGGTACCTGGCGGGAATTTTTCCCGCCTACCCCTCCACCCCTAATTTTCGAAATTAGAACTCGTTTTTGAACTTGAATTTTCTGAAAACTTCGTCGGACCATAACTTGGTCATACGGACTCCGATTCTCGAAAACTCAGACTCTATTTCGCGTATTTTTCCGAGACGAACGCAATGGCATAGCCCGTTTTACTTGATTCAGAATTTAAAATTAAATTCTTCCTTGATTCTCGTCTTAACATGTTATCGAAATACGGGTTGTTACACTAACAAAATGTGCTTCCTTCCTCTAGGCTTCAACTTATCAAGTTCCTCTTCTTCAAAATATTTGAACAACCAAACACTTTAAATAATGAATAGTCAATAGGCTTTCTTTCCATACTTACTTTGGGATTTTTATATCTATAGCAGAAGAAGGTGTGCGGTTAATGAGATATACTACCATAGATATCGTTTCTGCCCAAAATCCCTCTTCTAGACCACCAATCAGCCTCAAGCTCATAACACTTTCCCATAATATTCGGCACATGCTCTTCGCCACTCCAAAAGGTTTCAACTTACTAGAAAAATCTCTAAATACATGGTTGAACGCGTAATAGTTAGTGAATTCTTGTAATGTAAAGTCACTACTATTGCCGACTCTAAAAACTCTCAACTGCTTTCCTGAATTCTTTTCAACTAAGGTCTTCCACTTTCGAAATTGGAAAAATATTTCGGATATAGACCCCGATCTTCTGTGAGAAATCATCAAAAAATAAGAAAAAGAAACTGGCTCCACCAAAAGATGCAATTGGTGTAGGTCCCGACACATAAGAATGAACATACTCTAGAAACTCTATAGCTCTAGGTCTATTTGAAAGGAAATTTAGGGTATACTGGATCTAATCGAAACCCTAAATTACTTGCAAAATTAACATTTAAAATTCGGATCTATGCAAAAACGATAAATCAAAAGGGTTCATACCTTGCTTGTGTGTAAAATCCCCAAATTCGACTTACTCGATTTGATTGAATCTGTTGAAGTCTTCAAATTCGTTGAGCAGCGGAAGGACCGAATCATTAGCCCATCAAAGCGACGAGCCTCTACCGGTATCCACAAACGATGTTCTCGAGATCCTCTGATGGAACCGAGAGAAGGAGAGCCTGGTACTAGCCAAGAAGATTGGGATCTAGGGTTTTCTGATCTGTGAATCGGATAAACTAAAATGTAAAGGAGGCGGCCTCCTTTATAATGTCTCACACCACAATTTTAGTTAACCCATAGAACCCATTCACCTTTGTTTAAAATAAAAGAATATGTCAAATCTTTTGATTTCCCTTTTATTCTAAACGTTCTCACCTTATACAATGCTTATATGTGTGGACCTATAGGTTGTTGCAGCGTTGGCAACAATTTAAACACTTAAACTGTAAACAGTGAGTGGCACATAGTAGTACATCACTGCTACCCAAGCTACAACAATATCAATGATTTGATATGACCTTTTTGAGTAGTGTATTAATATAATTTAGTCCTTTTAACCGTTATATCCAAGATTAAACTGGAGTCATAGATCGTATCATCCTCCTTATGGTTTAATCTGTTTTCTTGATCAATGAGTAGACCGCTTAAAACAAATCAATATTTGAGCATGACCATGCATTTCACAGTCTCACTCAATCAAGAGGCCCATGGATATCACCACGAATATATCGTAGGGTTAAATTTCATCTAGATCATTCATAATTTTCATTCGACTCGAGATATATCCAATAATCACCGTTATCGTTACTCTGTTACGAAATAACTTTAGATGATATCAAAACACAAATATCCTCGAATAAAATTATTATGATTTCAGGTCTGAGGACCATTACATCACTGTCACTATGAGAATAACTTATGATACTGTTAATTATATTCCATGGAGTTATCTCACTGCGGGTCAGCCCAATACGATATTCTCCAATACGTATTTATGTTTTGACATTAATATCACGTATATTAATGATCAATGAGATGTGATCATCAGTCAATCAACATACTAGTCATAACGCTTTATTGTTGTCCTATATTAACAATAAAACTCGACTAGGGACTTTTAAGAATTATAATACTTATCACATTATACAATCTCAAGTTCAGTCTTACTCGAACTGTATAATTCTGTATTATTATTCTAAGGACTTCTATTATGTTATTATTTATATTACGCAGTAAATACAATATAATAGAATAATATTTTATTCCAAATAAAATAATAACATCAACAGTGTTATCAGTCTCATCAAATGAATTTCCTCTAGGGCACAAACTCTAACAATCTCCCACTTGCACTAGAGTCAATTATTTACGTATCGTATACTTATGAAATTAGTGTGACTATTAAATTTCTACTGCGACAGAGTTTAATTCAGTAGGTCTGCAACATTACAACTTTTGTAACTTTGCAGATATGTTTCTTTCTTCTGTGAACAACTTCACATAAGAATTATATTTCTTAAAATATATGTTTGGATTGATGATGAGTTTAACGTTTTAGGCCTGAGCAACAGCCATATTGTTATCGCAATGTGTATCATTCGATCAACAATAAATTAAGTTCAATCATGAACTTCTTAATCCAAACATTTTCTTTCTTAGAATCAGTATCTATTTCTTGTTTTAAACTAACATTATTTACAATAATTAATGTGTTATCAGATAACATTAGAATTGTTGTATCACTCCCACTCAATTTCTTGTCTATACAAGATTCAATGGTATTTTATGGTTTCCGAGACATTTCGAAATCTATTTCATTCTTATTGGTATCTTAAAGACTGGTTCCTTTTTGAAAAGATGCCAATTCGAGCAATAAACCTCTTATTCTCCAAGGATTTATAGAAATAATATCCTTTTGGATACTCCACAAAATAATTATCAGATATGGATTTGATCTTATCAAAGGCAAGACGTTTAGTAAACGCTTCTCATCCCAAATCTTCATAATAGACACACTGAGACATTTTCTAGTTTATATCTTATATCGCGTCTTCAAATCGTTTTAGTGGGATTTAATATAATTGTTCTAAATTTAACTTATAGGAAGATCTATATGACTTATCATTAATCGTACTATATCTTATAAGGTTCGATATCTCCGTTCAGACATACCATTCTAATATGGTGTTCTAGGTGGACAGAGTTGTGAAACAATTCCAAATTCATTCAGATATTCATTAAATTTATTGGCTTAATGTTCTCTTTCGAACTATTCGAAAAATATTTATTTTCTATTAAAATTGGTTTCTAACTTCACTTTGAATTTTTTGAACTTTTCAAAGGATTCTGATATGTATTTCATAAGATATACATATCTATATCTACTGATATCATCAGTAAATATAATATAATAATAAAACCTACCTCTAGCTTATGTATTCTTTGCTCCATATACATCATTATATTCGAGACCCATTACTTGTCACTCAATCACTGTGTCAAGTGAAAAAGTGATTCAGTTATTTTGCCTAATAAACAAGATTTGTATTCTTCATATAATTCAAAATCAAATGATCTCAAAATTCCATCATTATGGATTTTGATATACTTTCTTGTTTATATTGGTTAACTGGTAATGCTAAAAGTATGTTGGATTTAAATCACTAAATTTAATCCACTTGGTATTTATGTCAGGTACATTATAGTTAAAGATTTATAAAATTCATTAACTATTTGTGAAATTCCATTAAATATTTCATTTAAATAAAATGAACAACAATTGTTGGTTTACTACAAATGAAATTTAAATCTATCAAAGAAAGTTTTATAATAACATTTATTTTAAATGGAATTTCATTATAACAATTATTTATTTAATTAATTAAGCCAGTATAATAAAAGGAATCGCCTTCCTATGGAAAATTCAGCAACATCTGCTTCATTTCCAATCGTAAGTCCACTTGTCCTTTTATCACATTTCTACTTATTTTGTAATTTCTATAAATCAACATACACTTATGTGATTTATATCTAGTATCTAATACTAAAAACATATATAAGTAGATTTTATAACATTTATATCTTTATTGGTTAAAGTCATACTTTAACTTTTATTTTAGATCCTCTATATTTGTTAGAACAATTACGTTTTAATTTGTTTGAGGACAATCCCCAAATTTCAATGTTAGTCAAGAAATTTGATTCAATTCAATGTATCCTTTTAAGGATAAATTTAAATTATCGGAGTTATTTATTATTTAATATCTACAATAGATAATAAATAATAACTGATTCTTTAATATTTATTTAATATAAATTTTGACAATCAAAATTGTATACTAACATAAACGTGTAATCTAAACTAAAATATGCTCCCACTCAAATTAACATCCCTCTGTTTATATATCTATATCATTATATACATATAATGGTGTTCCAAGATCCATATCTAGTCATGCCTTGACCCTGCTTTGGCTGAACTCAAAACACAACCTTTTAGGTAGACATCTTATGTCAATTATATCGTATATAATTCTTGGATCGCATGATGAAAATTTTGTTCAATATTATTCATTTGCTCAAAATATAGAATAATGCATGTTGTTGTCTCTAAGGCCATAATCATATTATGCAGCCTAGTTAAGTCAGACCCAATAATAGATTGGAGCGCCACATTTTACTCCATCGCATATAACCAAAATAAAAGGTGCACAACGCTTTGGCGTTAGTTACATCCAATGATTTTGGATAGTGATGAGTATATTATTGGAAGACGTCACCATGACTTAATATAACAAAAAATTGCTTTAGAGGGAATTTATAACTTATAGTGAAAAATATTAGAGTTAATTTACATATATTATGATATATGTATTATATATATGTTGCATATATACGCAATAATATATTTATAATGTACAACATACTTGTACGTTGATTTTAATGTTATAGAACAAGTATGCCACTATGTCTTTTGAACATATTCAAAGGGGTTAAATATAACATGTAGGGTACTGGAAGTTAAAACCAGGGTGATGATCCAATTGGTCAATCATGTTCCAAATAGCTCTAAATATATCAAGGTATATCTGACTAACATTTAGAACATAGGCCATTTTACTAGATGAAGTAAATCACATTACCTGATGTATTTTAATTTCAAACTTACTAACATAAGGAAACGCTAGCATCTAACATATATACAATTTTATGTACAGATGCCCAATAAAGTATATTACAAACCCCACTATACTTTCAGAACTATCTATCCTTTATTACTATAACAGATCCATTCAAATGTATAACAACAATGAAAATTAAACCGTATAAAAATGTTAATCAAAGAATTTACACATACACTTCCATTCAATCCTCAAATGCAAAACTATTATGCATTTAAGTGTCCAATCTACCGTACAGTCAGCATTTGTTATATACATAACAATTACATATATATATATATATATATATACTCATTACAAATACCACACATTAATTATGTTTACATCATATGTATGCTAACTTGAATTTGTTTATATACATAAAACACACTGATTCATGCTGTGTTATAATCAAATTTTGCTGCTGATTTTGAGTCACTGATTTGCCTTCTCGCTGAAACAATTTCAGTAGCAGCATCAATCCCCTATCAAAAAAAATTCAATTCATAGGGTTAGCATGAATTAAACACATCAAATGTATTTAATATGTACACATGCATTAACTCAAACATATACATCAAATGTATTTTATTTATAAACTTATTTAAGCATTGCTTTAAGCAGCATGAATCATACATTCATACATATACCATAATCAGTATAGAATTCAACCATCTAGTCCTTTTGCTATAGATAACAAATTATATCCACAACATACTAAAGTAAATGTGTTTATATATATATTTATCATTATAAATATACATATATGTATGTACTACATATCGACTAGTATTAGGTGGTGAGCAACTTAAATATGTGAATTTTACTCAGTGTAATTATATCTAGAATACAATTTCAGAGTCCAGATGTGATATGGAATAAATCAAAATTATGTGTAACAGATTGAATCACATTGTCACGAACAATAAGAAAACATTTGCATTTGGAACAATACATGAAATGAGGATGCACACATATGAGATGTATGTATTAACAGCATATTCAAGGATGTGGAACTACTACTGGTTATAAATAAAACACAGAGTGTTTTACTGCAGCAATGAGATATCAAATTTATGATCTACTTGGTCATAAAATTGTACAGGTGATATTCAAAGTTGATCAATTATTTCTATACCAGATCCTATTTATGAATATACATTATATTCATACATCACCAAGTAAGATATTATGCAAATCAGTATGCATTTTCAAATGAAATGAATATATATATCTTGACTTAAAATGGAAGATGAAACAGTCTTACTGAATTTAATATTGTCATAGATCATGACATGATCATTACATTAGAAAATATACTCCTCAAATATTAAATCAATAACATTCACTTCAAAATCAAACAGTTTTGATTTAGTTTTCAAAGTTAAGATCTGTTAAAATTTATTTATATGAATGTATGACTATCATATATCCTGTTTGTTAAGAATAAAATAATATTTATCTTTATTCCTATTTATCTTTTAAATTTGCAAGCAATCTGTCATATGTCTAACAATTAAATATATACATATATACATAAACTGGTTTTGATGTCTACAGGACTTTGAATTTGTCATATGACACATTTTAGAATGTGTATGATATAAGGATTCAAATTGCAAACATCATTTGCAACATATACATATATATTTATATCAATATATAAATACACACTGTAATTAAAATTCCAGTAATCATAAATAAACAGATCATACATATATTTAAATTGAAAGAGGACTTGTTTGATTCTTTCAAATCCAAATAATTCTGATCATATCAAATTCATATATGTACATATGTATATGTAAATTATGACCTATGCTATTGATCAAGTTATTGAAATTTGCACATTATGTGTCACTACACAAGTAATTAATAAACCATTCAGCAAATCTTATTTGCTGTTGAAAAACGTAATGCAAATTCAATAGGTATATCCAATATAGTCATTCATGCTTCTCCCTACATTCATCTGGGCAGATTTATATATGAGACAATTCTCAAAATAAATCAATATACATATAATTATATATATATATATATATATTTGTTTATCAAATGAAACAATATTCTATAAAAAATGCCATAATGTTCCTTTAAAACAATTGTATGTGTAATATATCTATATATATCATGATATACATATATATATATGTATATAAAATAAAATTATACAAATCAAATTTTTATAACAGAATCATTTAAGTATCTATATACTCGAAATGATTACACAAACAATTGATATGTACTAGAACAATTCAATATCAGAAACAGATTGATATCAGGCAGTTTATTCCATGGAATATATCTTTATATATACATACATACATATATATATTTGTTTATATATATGATACATGTCCAAAAAAATTGGCAATATAATAGCAATTTTGGCATTTCATAATCAATATTAGAAATCAGCTTTTGCAAAAATTCCATGTTTTAAATAATTTTACATATTCAATCATATTAATCTGTATAAACACAACTATTTCAGATCTAATCAAAACAGTATGTCCTTTAATTGACAGACTTAAATATTATACAATACTTGATCAAAAACGATCTTCAAAATTACCCGATATCCTTGACTAATCAAAACTAGATTTTGATTAATCTTCCAGGTTCCATAATATATGAATTTGGAATATTAAACTAATTTAATGTTTCTAACCATCTATAGATGGTTTTATATCATATATAAAACTTATACATATATTATAAAACAATTTTATAATTTGTATCAAATACAGGTAATCAAATGATAGTTGAACATATTCACATCAACAATGATATATGTTAGTATCTCTAATTCATGATCTTAATATCATCAATTATTCGTGAAATCTAACAAAGGGAACCCAAAACAAAACCAAAATATTAATTTCATAAAACATGATTCAAAATTTATTCGACCTTCTTGATCAATCAAAAGTAGATTTTGATCAACTTACTGGGCTTAACAGTTCATCAAAATTCAATGTGAAATTAAGTAAATTTTATAATCAACTATAATTCATTACAGGATAATATAAAATCGTTTATAGAAAATGATTTCTATATCAGGTAACAAATACATGAGTATTATAGCATTGAGACAATTTCACTATTACAAATGAATATAGTTCAAAACTTAATATCAATATGTATGATGCTATCATTATCCACGATTATAAGCAGATATGAATCAAAATCATCATTCGAAATAACGAATTTTGCAACCCTATGCTCTGATACCATTGAAAGGAAATTTAGGGTATACTGGATCTAATCGAAACCCTAAATTACTTGCGAAATTAACATTTAAAATTCGGATCTATGCACGATAAATCAAAAGGGTTCATACCTTACTTGTGTGTAAAATCTCCAAATTCGACTTACTCGATTTGATTGAATCTATTGAAGTCTTCAAATTCGTTGAGCAGCGGAAGGACCGAATCATTAGCCCATCAAAGCGATGAGCCTCTACTGGTATCCACAAACGATGTTCTCGAGATCCTCTGATGGAACCGAGAGAAGGAGAGCCTGGTACTAGCCAAGAAGATTGGGATCTAGGGTTTTCTGATCTATGAATCGGATAAACTAAATCGTAAAGGAGGCGGCCTCCTTTATAATGTCTCACACAACAATTTTAGTTAACCCATAGAACCCGTTCAACTTTGTTTAAAATAAAAGAATATGTAAAACCTTTTGATTTCCCTTTTATTCTAAACGTTCTCACCTTATACAATGCTTATATGTGTGACCCTATAGGTTGTTACAACATTGGCAACAATTTAAACACTTAAACTGTAAACAGTGAGCGACACCTAGTAGTACATCACTGCTACCCAAGCTACAACAATATCAATGATTCGATATGACCTTTGTGAGTAGTGTATCAATATAATTTAGTTCTTTTAACCGTTATATCCAAGATTAAACTGGAGTCATGGATCGTATCATCCTCCTTATGGTTTAATCTGTTCTCTTGATCAATGAGTAGACTGCTTAAAACAAATCAATATTTGAGCACGACCATGCATTTCACAGTCTCACTCAATCAAGAGGCCCGTGGATATCACCACGAATATATCGTAGGGTTAAATTCCATCTAGATCATTCATAATTTTCATTCGACTCGAGATATATCCAATAATCACCATTATCATTACTCTGTTACGAAATAACTTTAGATGATATCAAAACACAAATATCCTCGAATAAAATTATAATGATTTCAGGTCTGAGGACCATTACATCACTGTCACTATGAGAATAACTTATGATACTGTTAATTATATTCCATGGAGTTATCTCACTGCGGGTCAGCCCAATACGATATTCTCCAATACGTATTTATGTTTTGACATTAATATCACGTATATTAATGATCAATGAGATGTGATCATCAATCAATCAACATACTAGTCTTAACGCTTTATTGTTGTCCTATATTAACAATAAAACTCGACTAGGGACTTTTAAGAATTATAATACTTATCACATTATATAATCTCAAGTTCAGTCTTACTCGAACTATATAATTCTGTATTATTATTCTAAGGACTTCTATTATGTTATTATTTATATTACGCATTAAGTACAATATAATAGAATAATATTTTATTCCAAATAAAATAATAACATCAACAGTGTTATCAATCTCATCAAATGAATTGCCTCTAGGGCACAAACTCTAACACTATTAACATCAAATGTGGCATGTTTCTTCTTTCCAAAATAAAAATCTCCACAAAAGCTAGGTTTGATTGAGAACTACCTATAATTAACCTACTCTTCATTAATACTTCAAGACTCTCCTTATCAACATAACCTAAATGAGGGTGTCATAACTGAGTGGAATCTATAATGCTAGAATCAGTAGAAACTACTAAATCTTGCAAGACCGTCTCTCCATGAAGCATATAAATATCATCGACTTGCACCCGTTTCATCACTACCAAGGAACCCTTCGGCACTCTTAAATTTTCTCCATCGATTATTATCCTCATACCAAGTTTGCTCAATACTCCAGCTGACTACAAACTCATATGCAGCATCAGAAAATGTCTAACATCCGTGATAGTTCTAACACCATCATGCATTTAAAACCTTACACTTCCAACACCCACAACATGACAAGACATGCCATTCTCCAAATGAAATGTTTTGTCATCAATCTTCTCATAATTTAAAAAATAGCTCCTATTTGGCGTCATATGACAAGAGGCTCCATAATCAATTACCCAACTTGTAATCTCTAAAGGTGAAATACTGGCTGGAAATAATGATGTATCACTATCACTTCTATCTGCATCTAATCTAACTGCTGCCTAAATTGAAGCTTTCACCTTCTCTCTTTTCTTTCTAAGAGCTGAACAATTTTATATGAAATGTCCTTCTTCTTACAATAATAGAAAGCACCTCTTCTAGAACCCATGAAGTGGGACCTATGCATATCTCTTCCAATGCATTTCTACATCTTATCTTTTCCTCTAAGTGAATGAAGTTGTTGTTGAAGAACACCGTCATAAGTCTTCACTTTGACCTTCCATGTCCCAAAAACTTCTCTTCTAACAAATTTGGTGATGTCGTAATTTTTCGTACTGCTGCTAAAAGAATTAGCCATTGGTAACTAAACCAGAACAAGATAACTAGCTCTGATACGAACCTGTTGTACGAATAATTGCACAAATTGCTCCAATACCAATCTGTAGTGCAAAATATTAATTTGATTTGCACAGACTCCAAAACTGCACGGTGGAATACAAACGACACAAGGGAAATACTAAAAAGAGGATCTAGATTGTCGATTAATTATCAACCTCCAACTCATTGAAAATTAATCACCAAACAAAACAAATAGAAGAAGACACAAAGATTTAACGTGGTTCAACTATGCCTATGTCCACAGACCAACAACTATTCTTTACTTCACTGAATAGAGTACAAAAGAGAACACATGAGAAAAATTATAAAATTATAGGTAGTAGATGAAGAGACTAACTTATAATTACAAATTAAATAATCAATTCCAATAAAGACTTGTATGCACTCAAAACCCCTAATTGATTGACCATAGAAATTAGAGTTTACTGAAGAAGAAGATAGTGGTGGATGCTTTCTCACATTCACACTTCACTGATATGAAGATGAACTTCCTTCATTTGAATAGGCTTCAGGATGAAAGGCTGCTTGGAGATGAAGAGAATTAATTTCCTAATTGCCATGAAACCTTTCCAAATCTCCATGATTTGATTACAATGTACATATAAAGTGAAGATCTTGGTTTCCACACGTTTCCTCATACTTAATTCTCCAAGCCAAATCATTTATTTCTTCATATTACAAATTCAATGAATTTATAAATATACTTCTTTCCTCATTTATAAATCCATTGGTTAATTAATTGATTACGTAATCAATTTGTTTCCTTCCAAAATATCATCTCAAATATTTCCACATATAGCATAATTGATTGAATTAATTTATTAATTTCTTTCTCTCTTAAACAAATATTTGAATCACATAAAGTCAACACTTCAATTACCGTCAATTTGAACTTCGTTGTTCTAGTCATACTTATTCTGCTAAGTTATCTGTTTAAGCATCTCAATTTCATTTTCTGTAAACTCACTTTTTGATGGTTTTAAGAGCTTGCAATCATGGTTGTTCATCGTTTTTGGCACGACGGTAAGACCTTCCAATCTAATTGTGACTAAGCTGTAGAATGGAAGTATAATCTTGTTTATTATTTTACATGATGTTCATATTTTTTGTATTTTTATGTAACTTGAAGTTAAAAAATGATGAATTAATTAAAACTTAAGTTTTTAAATTTAAGATTTGATTTACTATTGAATTTTATGAAATAAATCAATTGGATTCATGAAAATATGAGTAGGGACAATTTAACATTGACGATTAAATGGTAGTTAATGCAGACCTTAATTGTTGAGTCACCTTGATTTATATTTTTATTTGAATGTAAGTTCACTATTAAAATTAAAATAATAAAATTTTAATATTCATTAATGTAGTTGCTAAATCTATCGAAATGAAACATTTTCTATAAAAGTCAATTTTAATCAATATCGTCCAAATTTGAATTTAAGTTGAAATTTCAAAAATTTTGAATTTTTTTTATGATTCTACTCAGAATTCTAGGGGTGGGCACGAATTGGTTCGATCCGGTTTGAAGCTCAAATTGTTTCCGGATCACAACATACGGTTAATCAAAAATGAAGACCGTAATGCTATATTTTAGTACGGTCCTGTTTCGGTCTGGCTATAGTCGCATCCGGTGCGGTTTCAGTTCGGTCAGTTTTAATGTTAAAACATACGTTTCTAGACAAATCCATGCCTATATAATCTTCTACCAGCATTAAATATATACACACATCATTATGAATATAAAATATAAACATGCAGGCTGTGCATATATGAAATACAAATGGTTCTCAGCAATCGACATTCTCAAAATGAAATGACACTGATCATATACTTTGCATTTCATCGGAAGATACATTGAAGAAGACTCTCAAATATATCTTGCTTAGTGTTCCAAAGCTATACGGCAAGGATAAAACAGAAAAGATCTCAGCATCTAAAGATGGAATTAGATCTCAAGAGGAACCGAGTACTAACCATGTACTTTCTTAATGCAAACGTAGGGAGAAGTTAAATGAAAGGTTCGTTATTCTTGGATCGTTGGTTCCTTTTGTTACCAACATGGATAAAGCTTCCAAATTGGGTGACATAATTGAGTACATAAAACAGTTTCAGGTCAGGCAAAGTTCAACACTGAAATGCAAAAAGCAAGGTTAAATAAAAAAGGACTGCGAAAAGCATAGAAAACCATACATGTAACAGTTAATGGACTGATCAGCGGGAAACCCCGCAAAGAACATGATAATTAATAACATGTCTATGCTGCAAATTACTTCTTGTATGAAGTAATCTGGTCCGGTTTAATACGTTAGGTTTCACCCTCCAAACCGCAATCGGACCATAATGAAACGGTTCGGGTCGGTTTTGGATATCCGGCTTAGAAAGATAATATGGAACGGTTTTCCGCACTGTCTCATCGGTTTTGTGCGGACGGTTTCTTTTTGCGAACAAATTAAACAACTGTAAAATCCATTCGGCTTTCCTAAACAACAAGGATTGTTGTACAGGGTGTCGAACTCTGAGACCCAAAATATTTAAACTAATAAATCCAATCAACTCATTCCAGGATTTTGATTGATTTGAAAACACAGAAAATAACAGCAGTTAAATAAAAAGAGAGATTTATATAATTAAAGAAAGCAACTAGGGAGCAACGACATAAATTAGATTAATATTAATCAATAGCCAAACGAATTAATACAGATCTAATTCATGTTTCTGTCATAAGCATGAATCAACGATAATTAGGTTTCTAAAAAAAATATGTGAACAACAACAAGTATAGCCTATGCAGGAGCTAAGCTCTTAAACAACCATAAGCTATCAGGACAGATTCACTAATTTATTTCTAAAACCCTAAATATTAGATCTAAATCTGATAAACATTAGATTGAACTCGAATATACCCTGCGAAGGAGCATAGCTCTTTAACGACACATAATATGAAGGTTCAGATCTAACCCTTGGTTCATATCTAGATCTATGTACGTGAAGTTCTAATCTCTTTGGCTATGTGATTCATACTGAATCTAATCTAAGCGTCATCACCCCTACTTTAAAGGGATTAGCTAGACATAGCTAAAGAAGAAGAGAAAAATAAAATAAACAACATAAATAAAATACAATATAAAGTAAAGAGAAAGGAAGAAGAATGATTTTATTCCAAGAAGAGGATTACAGAATAAAACCCAATGTGTTTTTACGTGAATGAGGTACAATGTATTTATAGCTGATATGAGAAAGACTACTTGGCTAATTACACAATGTGGGACTAAAGATTTAGCCCAAATAACACATAAGCCAGTGTGAACGCAACTGTAGAGCGAGTAGTCTTGCAAATGAGCTAATGTGAACGCAGCATGAGTAATCATTGAGCCAAATCTTCCTAATTGAACTCTATTTGCAACTTTTCTTCAAGCTTTACACTCTTCAAGCTTTAGTTATTTCAAACTTCATTCTTTTTAAGCAAATTCTTCATGCTTTATCAATCAAATGCTCTAAACCATGCTTTTTATAAACAATCTGAAAACATAACTATAAATACACAATATCAATTATTTTAAAGGGAAATTAATATAAATAAGCTGATAAAATATACACATTTATGTGTATATCAAATACCTCTACACTTATCTTTTTATTCGTCCTTGAATAAACTAAACTAAGATATGTCACACTTTCGTAGGAAACACGATTTCCTTTAGCGTATGCAACAGGCCGTTAAACCCCTAGGTGTCCATAGTAGGACGAGTGCTGTCTCGTGAGGATTTTCAGCGAATGCTACCCACAAAATCCAAAGCGTCTTATGTACGTGAATTAATCAAATGAAATATTTAAGGTATTTCAAATTCCAAGGACTTTACCTAACTTCAATAATAACGGTTCAATCCTAAATTTCCATTCCATAATTTATGCAAAAATGAACAAAAAATTTCAAGCTGAATCATAATTCCTTGATAACACTGTAATTATCTTGAAGGTTAAGAGCGTGGTGACAACCAAAGTTCTACACATCGATAATGTGCACCCAATCATTTATTCATTCTTTTCTTTTCTTTTCTTTTTGAATAATTTTGCACCAGTGTAACTGTACTGTATTGGATGTGAGTTATGCATAGATGAAGGTGAGTTTTTGTAAGTTCTAAAAATATTCTAGATAAGAGGGCCAGTGTATTAGTTGAACTTTAAGCTACAAAAATAAAGTAATACTAAGGCATATATGGACATTTTGTTTCCTTTTATCTCCGCTATTACAATCCTCGCTTCTAAGTACAGTATGATGGATGTGAATGGAATGGAAATGAATGCTTTGTAGCCAAGAATGACGAGTGACGATTTTATTCTCAGAGATTTTCTCTTTATTGCATTTTCTTTTCTTTTTTTCTTTATTTTTTCTTTTTTTTCCTTTTCTTTTTTCATGATAAATGATGAGTGGAGATGGAATGGAATGATACCATACCGTATATTATTTCATTTGATTCCTCCTCTACTAAGCGAATCATAACCAACAATTCATGAAAGGAAAGTTTTATGCCATAGTTACTTTACTTCTATAACCCTAATTCAACACACAAGTCTGGATTGATGTTATATAAAAAGCTGAAAGGAATGATAAGCAAAGTTTTGTAAGATAGATAACCCATATAAAATAAGATGTGGTATATGGTTATCCTAACTTAAAACAAGTACGGAGTAGATGGTGTAATATTGGTATAAAAAGTGACAATTTTTGAACCTTTGAAAATAAATTAGTACAAATTTGTTAAGTATACCAATATAAGAAAACCTTGTAGAAACATGTTTGTAATTCGACTAAAACTTAGGTTTGAATAATTTAGGGTATCGAAGAAGAATGCTACAACGAGTCAGTTCTCCTTAATTGGGCCAAGTGAATTTTAAAACTTGTGATTTTTGAAAATTTGAGTGAGAAAAAATATTATGCATGAAAACAAACTCAGAAAATCCAACAAACGTAGGTGCAAAATCATTGTTTATTTGATGATTCTTTTTTGATTATTTTTACTTGCACATTCTAACATGTATAACAAGGGTTGACAAGCTTACTCCAGAACACAACTAACGTCTGCATAGTCTCAAGGTAGCATCTTAATAAGACACATTACGACTCAATGGATAAATAATGTTCATTCCCATCACCCAACAATTCAACTTATCAAACAAGAACCAAGGTGTTATTTATAAATTTAAGTTAATCCTTGTTCAATGAATGACCTAGTTCATAAAATTGATTGCTGATATAATGTAGAATTCCCCCCACACTTGAGTGTGACTGTGTCCTCACAATCATTAATTAGACATATCTTAGTGAAAGGGAAAGAAAATAAGAGGGTAAGCATGGCTTACCGGATGTGCTTGCAGAAAATACGTAGTTATCGAGTAGATGAACCGGTCCACAATGGACCAATGAATCAGCCTCATTAAGATTATGAGACACAGCTGAAGCACAGAAAACCAAATCATAAAGAATTTTATATCACATTTCAGATTTGGAAAAACAAAATTTGTTTTTTCAAAAGTTTTAGTTGCTAATTTTAAAATTTTGAGATTACAGTTGATCCTAAAATCAAATTGAATTTCTGTAGCAACTAAAGTGAGGTCATCGAGTCGGGGTTAAGCAAAAGTTTGAAAAACAAAGTTTGACTTGATCAGATGATTCATAAATTGAGAGACATGTGCATCATTCTCACCACTACAATTATTTTGAGAAATATTGTTCAGTTTTGCTTTGATATTGGAAATTTTGTTGACTAAAATTTCATTCGTAAACTAAAGTTAAAACCAAACTGTTGGCTAGCTTTTTGACCAAGCCACCAAGGTTCACACACAAGAAGAAAGTATGGAACTACATTCCTCAAAGATCGGATCGCGCCCTTCGGATCGCCAGCGCAGAGCACGACCCGATCCATCCAGAAGAGCACGACCCGATCCACACCTATGTCTCCACCTCACTCCGATCCGATCCCTTGCTACGTGGCGAAACTTCTGACTTGTTCAAACCACGAGCGGGTCTTCAGCGATCTGAAATGCACGGATCTCGCGACACCTGTCCACAACTGTCATATTGACCAATTCCTCCTCAACGCTCGATCCGATCCGATTTTCTCGGGATCTGCACCACGTGTGACCGCGAACCGCTTGACAGAATCAGCTATAAATAGCCCAGAGACTAGCATTTTTCAGGATCTTTTGGCAGTATTGAGCACTAATTCCACCATTGCTGTCATACCACTATTTCTCATCAGTTTTACTTCGAGATTACTGAGAGAAATCATAATTGTAAGAGTGAATTTGAGAGAAATCATTGATTGTACTAGCATTCAAAGTATAATCGATAACATATAAAGTGGACGTAGGCTCGTTAACGCCTATCAACTATAAATTCTGTGTGTTTTCTGCTTTTTCTTCATTCTCCAGTTATAATTCTTTACGAATCAGAACAATTTGGGTGTTAGGTCCAAATTTTGATCCAACATTTTGGTGCTTTCACTGAGAATTGAATTCTCAGCCTACCAGATTGCTATTCTACTATTTGGATTTGAAAGTCCGAAGAAAATAGTCCCAAAACTTCACTGTTCAGATTTCTGAATATTCCAGCGACATCTGATATCATGGCTGGAAAGAAGTCTAAGGAAGTGCGAGCTTCGCAAGCGAATGAAGTCGCGAATGAAGTGGTTGGCGAAAGTGCACACGAGCAGGTCGTCGAGGGGACCGTGGATCGCGAGGACAGGTGGGCGACCCGAACCAATCAGGGTGCCACGATCCGACTTGAGGGAGGCGCTGCGAACCAAGAAGCTGGAGGGGTTGTTACTCGATCCCATGATAACGCCCCGAATCCTCCGCATACCGTGACCACGAACCAACCCCAGGGGGCGTACCGAATCACAGGCACCGATCCACCACGATCCGAAGTGATGACCAGATTACGACTCGACCTGGAAAGGAGCCTATGGCTCGCTCCTACCGTCCTGGCCCCTCTGCTCGACCTGGCTCAAGCTCTTTGCGCATAAGAGAAAATGATGATGATCAATATGACCCTTCTGCTCCCGTTACTAAGGGAGATCTTTCTCGCTTTTCTGAAATGTGGGAGAGGCTGTTTGATGAATTGGCTGCTCAAAGGCAGGAGAGCTCCGTTCTAACTTGACTGCTATGGATAGAAGGCTCAATGATCTCGCAAGGCAAAGGACGCCCTCAATTCGTCCGCTCACCCCAGAGTACTCTTCTTCGTCAGAGGAATCGCCAAGACCTTTCCTCTGCGGCGACCATATGAGAGGCCTGAAAACAAAGAGCAACTTCGATTTAGAACCCTGCCATCACGGGAAGAAGAGGCACTGGGTGCAGGGCCCTCAAACCGCAATATGAATGATCGTGCCGCAACTCCCAGAGCTCGAGGTGTGGACAACCCTGTTCAGAATAGACTACCTCAGCCCCTTCGCCGTACAAATGCTCATGGTAACAGGGGGCAGCGAAGCCCAATCCGAGCCCCGGATTTCGTGGATGCTCCTGGAAGGGAGATTAGAGAATCCCACCGAGCAAGAAGCGCTGACCCCGAGCCTCCACTGACCAGTGCAAATGTTGTAGCAATGATCCATCAAATTCTGGCAGATAGCCGTAGACAACGGAATGAATATTGGGGAATTGACCGCAGTCACACCCCTTTCACTGATGACATTTTAGATGCGACGTTCCCGAGGCGCTTCAACATGCCGCAGATGAACCGTTACGCTGGTAGATCTGATCCCGTCCAACATCTGATGAGATATTCTTGGTCAATGACCGCTGCCGCAGCTTCTGACGCTGTCAAGTGCAAAGCATTTCCCATATTCCTGGAGGATGTAGCATTATTATGGTTTACTCGCTTACCAGCAAGATCAATTTCCAGCTTCAGGGAGTTGAGTGAAAAGTTCGTGGAACAGTTCCGCATCTATGCACAAAAGACGAAGAGTGTGATTGACTTGTTCCTTGTCAAGCAACGACCAGGCGAGAGTTTGAGGGTGTATCTAGACCGTTTCAACCTAGCCGCTACTGAAGTCAAAGATCCTCATGAGCCAACTGTTGTGGCGGCCCTAATTGATGGGGTAGATAAAGACACCGAATTTGGGAGATACCTGGCCGGCAAGCCACCTCATACTAGAGAATTATTCTACGAAAAAGCTAACGTGCACTTACACCGGGAGGAAGTATATGCTAACCGAAAGACAAAAACGACCGATAAAGAGGAAATCCAGAGCAATGTCGCCATTAAGCAGACATGAGACAGCTCGGGGAAGGTCGAGGTTAATGTTGGAAACCGGAATCAGGGTGGTCGTCAATCAGGAAACAATGGTAATAACAGTAATAACAGTAATGACAACAACCGGAAGAGGAATCGAGGGAACGACTCCCAGAGAAGGACTCGTCCCAGGTCTTTTGAGAGTTATAAGACAATAAACGATACTTTGGAGAATATCTTCATGGATTCGTACAACGTCCTCCAAAATAAAAGGCCTCCTTCCAGAGAGTCGACGGAGAAAGAACGTGAAACGGGGAAGTTTTGTCTCTTCCATCAGATTCATGGCCATTCGACAAATGAATGTCGTCACCTAAGAGATGTGGTCGAGAGGCTTCTCCGAGAAGGAAAATTGGATGAACACAGAGTGACACCCAGTGACAAGGGGCAAGCCGTACAAGCCCCAAATCAGAACCAGAATCAACCTGCTGTCAGGCCAACTGCCCAGCAAAAGGGAAAGGACCTTGTTATCAATACCATAATCGGAGGGCTTTATCTCACCGGACACGGTTCCAAGGCATTGGATCAGTATGTCAATGCAGCCAAGCAGCACCTCGGGGTAGGGGAGTGTAGCAACCCTGAGGATAACGTCCCGGCAAAGCAACAAAAGATGATGTCCGACGACGTCGTTTTCCGCGAACGAGAAAGCATTGGAGTCCATGCTCCGACCGAAGATCCATTTGTAATCACAGTACCTATTGGCCCGGCCACTGTTCATAAAGTCTTGGTGGATAACGGGAGTTCCGTCAACATTCTTTTCAAAAAGACACCCGACTAGATGAATATCGAGATAAAAGAATTGAAGCCCTGTGAGGGATGGATCCGTGGATTTAACGGAGCATCCACCGCTCCAATGGGTTATGTAGAGCTACCAGTTACACTTGGGGAAGGAGAACGCCAGAGAGTGAGAATTCTTCCCTTCGTGGTTTTGGGTATTGAATCGCCCTATAATGCCTTCTTGGGCCGACCGGCCCTCGCAAAGTTTAGAGCCTGTATAGCCCCCTGGTGCTTGTTATTGAAGTTTCCTACAGAAGCTGGTGTTGGTATTGTCAAAGGAGATCAGGTTGCCGCACGAGCATGTTATATTGCAGAGCTAAAGCTACTCCGCAACGGAGGAGACATAGAAACCAAGGGCGCTTCTCCCCCCACAAGGGCGGAGACCTCATAGAAATTAAAGAGGATAACCGTAGGAGAGTCGCCCAGAGAGTTGCCCGAGGATATAGATCCCAGAGAGGACAAAGAACCTGGGGGCAGAATGGCGACTCCCAACGAGACAACTGTGGATGTACCGATCGATGATAGTGACCCAGAGAAGGTCCTTAAGATTGGATCCCAGTTAAATCCGAATTTAGCTAAAGAACTGACGGATTTCTTGAAAGATAATTTGGATGTATTTGCTTGGACCCACGCAGACATGTGCGGGATATCTCCGTCAATCATGAGCCATTCATTAAGCATTAACCGTAAGCATCCTCCGGTAAAACAAAAAAGGCGAATGCTGGGCCCAGAGAGGTCCGCTGCCTTGAAAGAAGAAGTTGGAAAGCTAAAGAGTAATGGATTTATCAGAGACTCAATCTACCCAGACTGGATTTCAAATCCAGTTCTGGTAAAGAAGGCCAATGGGAAGTGGCGAACATGTATCGATTTCTCGGATTTGAATAAAGCCTGCCCGAAAGACAGTTTTCCGTTACCCAGGATTGATCAGTTGGTGGACTCAACGGCGGGTCATGAACTTCTCTCCTTTATGGATGCTTATTCAGGATATAACCAGATTCGAATGCATGTTCCAGATCAAGAACACACTAGCTTTGTTACAGATCTGGGATTATACTGCTACGTGGTAATGCCCTTTGGCTTGAAGAACGCAGGCGCTACATATCAACGGTTAGTGAACAGAATGTTCTATAACCAGATTGGGAAAACAATGGAAGTATACGTCGACGACATGTTGGTTAAGTCCAGGCAATCCTCCAATCACACTACGGACTTGGCAGAGATGTTTGGCATTCTTCGAAAGTACGGGATGAAACTCAACCCAACAAAATGTTCATTCGGGGTCGCCTCCGGAAAATTCTTGGGATTCATCGTCAGTTCTCGTGGGATTGAGATTAATCCAGACCAGATCGCAGCAATCAGAGACATTCAGGAGCCTAGGAAGATTAAAGATGTGCAAAGCCTTGCAGGGAAAGTAGCTGCACTAAGCAGATTCATCTTCAGGGCTACGGACAAATGCATCCCATTCTTCAAATTGATAAAGCGAGGAAAAAGCCTCTTCAAATGGACGCCTGACTGCATAGAAGCATTTCAGAACTTGCTGAGTCCCCTGGAGAAACCTCCGATATTATCTAAGCCGGTGGATCACGAGGACTTATTCGTGTACTTGGCAGTGTCGTCCCACGCGATCAGCTCAGCATTGGTGAGAGAAGAAGATAAAGTTCAAAGACCAGTTTATTACGTGAGCAAAAAATTGGCGGCAGCAGAGCGTAATTATCGAAGGATAGAAAAGTTGGCATAAAGTTTGCTGATTGCCTTTAAAAAGCTTCGACATTATTTTCAGGCTCATTCCATTACCGTGTACACTGATCATCCACTCAAGCTAGTTTTACAGAGACCAGAAGCGTCTGGAAGACTACTCAAATGGAACATTGAGTTGAGTCAATTTGATCTAAACTTTCAACCCCGGCGGTCAATACGGGGGCAAGTGATAGCCGATTTCATAGCAGAGTTTACTGTCCCGGAGGAAGATATAGTGAACGAAGAAGCTGACCCCTCAAAGTTACTTCTCGATCCCAGTGCCTGGAGATTGTACACTGATGGAGCTAGGAATGACAAGAGATCCGGCGCTGGAGTAGTGCTTGAAACTCCTGAGAAACGGCTGATATCCTATGCTATCCGGATGGAGTTTCACGCCACTAACAACGACTCCGAATATGAAGCCCTGACAGCCGGGTTAAGGATCGCAAAGGAGTTGGATATCACAAAGCTGGACATCTTTTACAACTCCAAGTTAGTTGTAAACCAGGTCACTGGAAAATTCCAAGCCAAAAGCCCATGATTGATTTTATACTTGGAGAAAGTAGAGGAGTTGCTGAACAGCTTCGATCACTACAGCATATCTCATATTCCGCGATCAGAGAATCAACAGGCGGATAAGTTGGCAAAGATGGCTAGTTCCGACGATCCTGAAGAGACCGGGCTAGCCCCAGTTGAAGTACTTCGGTCTCCTAGTATAGATCAGATGGAAATTGATCCGGTACTAGAGATGGAACCAGAAAGGGAGTCATGGATGACCCCTCTAAAGAATTTCTTGATGAATGGAACGCTTCCGACCAAGAAAAGCGAGAGGCGTAAAGTAATTCGTAAAGCTGCCCGATATGTTCTGCAAGACGGAGTTCTTTACAGACAGGGATTTTCGATGCCCCTTCTCCGGTGTATAGCTCATGACGACATCAAGCGTGTGCTGCAGGAGGTACATGAAGGTGAATGCGACGATCACACTGGAGGGCAAACATTGGCGAAAAAGGTGTTGCGGCATGGTTATTTCTGGCCTACCATAAACAAAGATGTGGCGAAGTACGCACGACGGTGTGATGCATGCCAAAGATTTTCAAAAATACCTAGGGCACCTCCTAGTCAGTTAAAAACGATGACAAGCCCATGGCCTTTCGCTATGTGGGGAATTGATATCATCGGAAGTCTCCCTATAGCTAAGGGCGGAGCGAAGTTCGCTATTGTAGCTGTAGACTATTTCACTAAGTGGGTCGAGGCTAAGCCATTGACTACAATCACAACCAAACGAGTGATCAACTTCATCGTTAGGAACATCATCTGTCGATTTGGGATTCAAAAGATCATTATAACTGACAACGGAACTCAGTTCGATAACACTGAATTCAGAGACTTATGCCAGAAAAACCACATTGAGAAACGGTACACCTCTGTGGTGCATCCGCAGTCGAACAAACAGGTCGAAGCTGCGAATAAAGTGATTGAGTCCATTCTGAAAAGAAGACTGAAACGGGCTAGAGCCATGTGGGTTGATGAATTACCCTTAGCACTATGGGCCTACAGGACAACGTATAAATCGACAATAGGACATACCCCCTTCTCCCTTGCTTTTGGAGCAGAAGCAGTCATCCCGGTTGAAATAAAAGTACCTTCTCACCGAGTGACTTATTACAATCCGATGACTAATAACGAATTGCTCCTTGAATCCCTGGATATGATCGAAGAAAAGAGGGACGAAGCAGACCTACGTGCCTTGAGATGCAAGCAACAGGTCGCCCGATACTACAACAAAAAGGTTCGAGCCCGAACCTTTGAACCCGGAGACTTGGTTCTGAAGCGTGTCTTTCCAGCCCCAACTCATATGGGTGTGAAGTGGGAAGGACCGTACTTCATTCTGTGCAAGCTTGATAATGGAACCTTCAAGCTAGCAACCGTAGATGGAAAGGAAATCCCCAGAGTGTGGAATGCCCAACATTTACGGCCATATCTAACGTAAAGATGTCAGATCTGTTCTTTTGCTTTATTAAGGACCATGTACAAGGCACGACTTGCCTAGAATAGTCCGATTTCTTAAGCAAAAAATTATAAAGTGGACGTAGGTCATGATTCGACCGAACCACTATAAAAATATTGTGTGTCGTTCACCTTTATTGCACTATTATTTATCTGCCTTTCTATTTTTATGGAAATTGCTGTGAACCATGCAACGATCACAGAAGCGTATAATTATAGGTGCCTTCCATCAGAATGGAATGCAACCACCAGTCAAAATTCTGAGGGTGCGATAAAGTAAATCATATCATTGATAGCGCTCTAACTCTCCAGAGCCGAGGAGAGCATAACAGACATGAAGGTGATGTCCGTAAGTCATGGCGGTGTACCATGATCGGAACCGCCTTGACGGAACTCTAACCTCGGCGACTGCCAGGAGAGTATAAAAGCGTCTCCGATTGAGCGCTGAGAAAGAGCTCTTACCCCGCTGAAGGATCGAGGAGCGACAAAACTGCTGAGCTCGAACCCTAACCTCGGCGACTGCCAGGAGAGTATAAAAGCATCTCCGATTGAGCGCTGAGAAAGAGCTCTTACCCCGCTGAAGGATCGGGGAGCGACAGAACTGCTGAGCTCGAACTCTAACCTCGGCGACTGCCAGGAGAGTATAAAAGCGTCTCCGACTGAGCACTGAGAAAGAGCTCTTACCCCGCTGAAGGATCGGGGAGCAACAGAACTGCTGAGCTCGAACTCTAACCTCGGCGACTGCCAGGAGAGTATAAAAGCGTCTCCGACTGAGCGCTGAGAAAGAGCTCTTACCCCGCTGAAGGATCGGGGAGCGACAGAACTGCTGAGCTCGAACTCTAACCTCGGCGACTGCCAGGAGAGTATAAAAGCGTCTCCGACTGAGCGCTGAGAAAGAGCTCTTACCCCGCTGAAGGATCGGGGAGCGACAGAACTGCTGAGCTCGAACTCTAACCTCGGCGACTGCTAGGAGAGTATAAAAGCGTCTATGATTAAGCGCTGAGAATGGTGCTGGAGACTCAGTGCCCACAAGATCTCTATCCCGCTGAAGGATCGGTGCGTAGACTATGACACGAGTTCGAACTCTGACCCCCAGATGGATCGGGAGAGTACCGAAGTGCCAAAAGTTGGGCACTGTAAGAACTCTAACCCTACAAAAATTTCCAAGTCCCCTATGTTCAGAAACAGGGGGCAACGTGCATGCAACTCAAATCAATCTTTAACGATTGATTGGGGATAGATATATGCATACGTGTATCTTGATGCGATACAATGTTGTTAAAGTCTTTTTGTTGCTTGAATGATTTGTGGTTATAAGTAAATAATTTATAACTGAACATGAAAAGTTTATTAAATGCAGGTACACGATGATGCAAAAGAAATAAATAAACTTTCATTCATGAAATGCAAGCCTAAACGTAAAAGGCCACCTAAAACAAAAGTGAGGGCCAGTCTCACAACTACATTTCATGGCCAGTGGGAATCTTAAAAAAACAAAACATAGACAAGCGGCAGTATCCTATTTACGTTTGGACTTTTTCTCCTTCTTTTGCTTTTCCAGCTCCGCCTTGTTAGTATCAGATTGATCATCCTTCTTTCTCGTCCTTTTGTCTATAAGAGGAGCTGAAGGTTCATCCGAAGACTCCTCCTCATCCTTCTTTCTCTTTCTTTTATCAGTAAAGGAAGCTGGGAAATCATCGGGATTCTCAAAATGAAGCTGTTTAGTGATCGATTTGGGCTGGAGTTTCAGAACCATCCCAGTTTTGGGGTCAAACTCTGAGATAGGAGCTACGTTCAAAGGCTCTTGTCCCACCTTCTTTAAAGCCAGCTGCTTTTCCTGCCTAGCCTTTCTTTTAGCCAAAGTCTCGTCGTCATCGCCTTCGACTTCTTTGGTACTAATGATATCCTCCTCATCATCTACATGGCGCCCGTCCATATCTTTCAAGGCATCGATGGTTTCGTCATCCTTGGGAGCATCAGCACTGTGTGCCAGGACGCCCTTCTCCGCTGTTGTACCTTCAGCCTGCTTCGGTATATCAGCACCGGCGCTAGGCGAGACGTCAATCTTCTCCGCCTCTGTCCTCTTCTCGACATCCTTGTCGACGGGCCCGCCACCTGTATTATGAGGAACACATGTTATTAATTCGATTGGTTGCTCCACCAGATGACGACAACTCACAATTGCTTTGACAAATTGTGGGGAAAAATGGAGATACCTTCCGCTGATCCTCCATCCAGGCTAGCTGCAGAAGCTCCGACAACCACAGGAGTCAGGCCCAAAGGAATTAATGGATCATCAGGATTGTATTCCTCAACTCCGGAGGCCTTTGGCTCTACAGTTGAGCTCGAACCTTCGTCAATCTTGTTTTTGCCCTTAGCCAGGGCCCTCTCCTTTTCCATTTCTTCTTGAATTAGGCGCCAGCCTTCTGCCAAATCCTCGGGCTCGTTATCCCTCAGAATGGTCCTCAACAGCTCATCTTCGTCAATCTCTTCAACTCCTAATCTCCGCTTCTCACCCTCGACGATGGCGTCCTATATGTTGGCTAAAGTGACGTGGTAGTCCGGGATCCACGAGATGTTACGGGTTTTGAGGACGTGACCGAGGAAGTCAAATATCATCTCTTCAAACCCTTCAATATCCTTTTCTCTCTCGAGGAGCTTGTTGTTAGAAGCAGTAGCCATTTCAATGGCACTTTCTACTTTCTTTTCGGCGAGAGCCGTGCGCCTCTCTGCATCCGCGACTTGCTCATTTAGAATTACTTTCTCTCCTTCGGCCAAAGCTAAACTCGCCTTCAAACTCGCCCTTTCTTTCTCCCAAGCAGCTCTTTCGGCCTCGAAGTGATCCTGCGCTGTTTTCAATTCAGAGTTGGCCATCCTAAGATCTTCCACCTCTTGCTTCAATAACACTCGCTCTTTGCTATTAGAATCAAGCTCATTATGGAAACGTTGCCTGGCCTCCTCCAGCTCTGTTTTGTAAGCTCTAGCGTCTCGTTGGGCCAAGGCAAGCAGAGATTGTGCATCCTCTAAGTCCTTCTCCATTTTTTCCCTGGCCCTTTCATTGTTATCTATCTTCACTTTGGATCTGTGTGCTTCCATTTCAAGCGTGCGGATGACCTCTGAAAGATTAACAACATGTTTCTTCATCACTTCATACTGCCTGGCTACATGGCGAATGTGCCCGATGACCTCAGTATCCCAATTCCTAGGGACTGGTTCCAAGGCTGGAACAAACATCATCCTTCCGAAGAAGATGTTAGGGAATTGTTCTCGCAACTTTTCCAGCTTAGCCTAAGTCTCAGGACCATGGATGTAATCTCGTGACCCGGGGGCAACCAAATCTTGTTGGCTGGAAAGGACAATGTCAATTTTCTCCTTCTCAGAATCCTTGATTGGATCCTTGCTTTTATCCTTGGGCTCATAGTGTCTTTTTGATAACCTGCTGTGAGAGGGTGCACTCTTCGGAGGGGTTAATTCTTTGGGAAGTTTTCCCCCCTGTTGGTGGCAGCGAATAACTGGGAAGCTTGCCAGAGGTTGGTTTTGATGGAGACCAGGATTGTGAAGAAGTAGGCTTGTGAGAAAGGCTGCGAGAACGCTCAGGATTTGGATGAAGACTGGGTGTACCTTCACGGAGAGAGCGATAGGAATAAGATCGCCTGCGAGACATCTTCCCTGCAAAAGAAAAAAGAGCATATTAAAACCCTGAATACTGTCGGTATAAAAGTGTGGGATCAGGCAGTGCGTGTGATTTGTGCATCCTATATAATTCCCCCCTAACAGACCAGGACCCGAAGTCAGGCTCATCTGAGTAGTTTCTCGTTCTCCAACTGGAACAGTCGTTTCCTCAGAAACAGTGAAAAATGGCTCCCCTTCAAAGTCTCCCTGTGTGTATACATCATCAGGCAAAGGAATTTTGCTTAGCCCTTTAAATAATTGTTCTTCTGTTAAATCATCGGGAGCATCAGGTTCAATCGGAAGAGAGGCCCTTGAGGGGAAACCCCTCGGAGAAACTGGGATTTCCTTAGACTTATCACCACCGGCCTCATCTCCTCTATATATGTTTAGGTCCTCGTCGTCCTGGATGATTATCGGGGATGGACTCTTACAAAATTTAATTGTTTCTGCTGCCCGTGACGTTCCTTCTCCCTTCGTTGGGGGCACGTATTTGTAGGGTTTGCCGCCTGCACCAAGTCCAAACCTTATATCCAGAAGGCGATGCTTGTGAAGGTTCTCGTCAGTAATGCACTTCCTGATCTTTAGAAAATCGGATTTGCTTTGTAGAAGAAGAGACAATCGATTATTGTATACCGAGCCTTCCGTCTTAGGAAAGGCGTGATCTGATTAGAAAAAAAAGAAGAAGAAGGGGCATGTTAATGCTTCGATTTCATAAATAAGTTATTCAGTCAAAAGTTTAAAGTTTACTTGATTTAAGCCATCTTCTTGAACACCCAGCCTGTCTCTTTATATAGAACCAATCGGCCTTGGGATCCCCTATGTTGTTGTATCCGTCAGACAGAACCTTCCTATTCGCTACCGATTCGAAGAAAGAGAAATTTGGGGTTGCCGAGGAGCGATGCTTGAAAAGATAAAAGAATTTGAAATCTTTAAATGTGAGCTCGGTATACAGGATTTTCGCATATGCGATATATAGAGTGTATAGAGCCGCGTAGGCATTGGGATGAAGCTCCATCGGAGCAATACCCAATCGATTTAAGGTCTCAATGACGATTGGAGGAAACGGAGGAATAGCTCCTACCCAGCACATGAGTCGGCTGACTGTCATATACCCTTCCGGAGCTAAGTGAGTTCTATCTTCGCTGCCGGGTGTCCTCTCATCATCTCAGGGGATCCCATGTCTCAAGCAAATTCTCTTGAGCCTTATGTCATCGAGTTTGGAAGCTAGAGAGTCTGTGAATTTCTCTATTTCTATTGCACCAGGGACTTCGTCGAGAGCTCGGCCATCTACCTCTGACTCTTCATCAAGCGAAGTACTCTCAGACGGATTCGATTCTGTTTCTGCCTCATATTCGGATCCAGAATCCGCACCCTCTGGATTAGATGGAAGAACCTCGGGGTTGAGATGCTCATACACCTCGGGATCCGTCTCTGTGTCAGATCTTGAAGGGGAATGATTATCCGACATTACTGTTTAGGTGAGTAAACATGAGAAATAAGATTATAATTACGCATCCCCCATGTGTGTGCAAGTGCCGGTGTGTGCTTGTGCGTGCATTAAAGAAAAGTACGAAGGTCAACAAAATCATCAAGACATTGGTTGTTGTTCGCTGATAGATTATGCATTTTTTCAGTCTAGAAAGTCCGTTGTGAAGGCTCTAGCCTAACTATTAATTGTTTTATCAGAGTAACGTCGCATTACTTATTCAACATGTGCATCAGATTGTTCATCGGACGGATCGTTAATCAGGGTTCGGATCGCGCTACGTGGACGGTTCGTGATGAAGGGTCCGATTCGTGAAAAAGCATTGGTACAAAGAAGGGCTTCGGATCAAAAAGTGTTTCGACTCGTGATCCATGTCGTTACCCAAACGGATCGTGAACACCCCCTGGCGATCCACCTCACCTCCTATTCTCCACGAACCGATGCTCTACCTTTCTCACGATCCGATCCGTTGTCCAGCCCTAATCCTCCTACTTGCCACTCATATGAACCATTGCCTCACCATCGTCACGACCCGTACCCAAACTCCACTCACGACCCGACCAGGACAGCTCTTTCTTCTTCTTCTTCTTCCTCCCACCTGTCCACCTCCGAGCTCGAACGACGAGATTAATGGCTCCTCATTGGCCTCCAGAGCCTCGACCACCGCCAAAACTCGCCATTTTCTCCTCTTAAACCAGTTAAATCGGAAGGAAACGTAAAGGGGAGATGCGTTGAAACATTACTAGTATAATTACCTGTTTGTCTTAGCTTAAATCGGGGGAGGGAATCGCGAATTATAGATTGGAAGAAGAAATTAAAGGCTGGCGGCAACAAAACGAAGAAGGAAGGGAGAAGAGTGAAGAGGGTTCGGGTTTATATAGGGAAAACCGTGACCGTTAGTATCCCATTCTTTGTTTTATTCGATCCGAACGGACCGCGAACTGAAGCCCACCACGATCCATGATAAAGCCCACTCCGCCAAGGCCGTGTAATCTAAAAAAGGAAGCCAGCTTGTTAACCGGATCGTGGCGAAGGACGCACCCATGGATCGCGATGTAATGATGCGATCCGACAAAAAAAATTCCAAATAAAAATTATTCGGTGAACAAGGAAATGGTTGAAGACTATACTGATATTTATATCGGTCAAAGAACGCGACTTTCCGAAGCAACATGACTTTTCAAACAGACATGACTACTAATTCACACCGTTCCGTGAAAAGATAAGTTCGCAATTACGAAGCATGTTCCATCCTCGATAAAACATACTTCGAGGGGGCAAAATGTTGGCTAGCTTTTTGACCAAGCCACCAAGGTTCACACACAAGAAGAAAGTATGGAACTACATTCCTCAAAGATCGGATCGCACACGCGGATCGCGCCCTTCGGATCGCCAGCGCAGAGCACGACCCGATCCGTCCAGGAGAGCACGACCCGATCCGCACCTATGTCACCACCTCACTCCGATCCGATCCGATCCCTTGCTACGTGGCGAAACTTCTGACTTGTTCAAACCATGAGCGGGTCTTCAGCGATCCGAAATGCATGGATCTCGCGATACCTGTCCACAACTGTCATATTGACCAATTTCTCCTCAACGCTCGATCCGATCCGATTTTCTCGGGATCTGCACCACGTGTGACCGCGAACCGCCTGACAGAATCAGCTATAAATAGCCCAGAGACTGGCATTTTTTAGGATCTTTTGGCAGTATTGAGCACTAATTCCACCATTGCTGTCGTACCACTATTTCTCATCAGTTTTACTTGGAGATTACTGAGAGAAATCATAATTGTAAGAGTGAATTTGAGAGAAATCATTGATTGTACTAGCATTCAAAGTATAATCGATAACATATAAAGTGGACGTAGGCTCGTTAACGCCGAACCACTATAAATTCTGTGTGTTTTCTGCTTTTTCTTCATTCTCCAGTTATAATTCTTTACGAATCAGAACAATTTGGGTGTTAGGTCCAAATTTTGATCCAACACAAACAAATGAATTTTTAATAAATTTCGAAATTGTGTTTTCTCAAAAACTGTGTTATTCCAAAAAGAGTTCATACACTGTAGAAATTTATCGATGAAAAACAAGTGATCACAGTGAGGTTCAGTTGAAATGATCAAGTCGCAAGGAGTTTCAACAGTTTCAGAGAAAATGTCATTGTGTTTAAGATCACATTCAGCAGTTTTGTTGTTTTCACCCTCAAGAATTTCAAAGTTTTGAAATGTTTCATTTTCAATTTCAAATCCAACAACATTATCGTCAATCAATTCAAGAAGTTTTTGCTCATTAAAGTCATCCTCACTCAAACAGTTGTTATCAACTTCATCGTTTCTTCTAGGTTGACAATCTAAAATTGCTAAAGTTTCAAGATTTTCAGAATCTGAGAGAGGAAGATCAAATTGAAGATTGACGTCTTCATTTTTAAGAGAATTCAAATTCAATTCAATTATACAGATTTCAACAACTTTATTAAGATTTTCATCAATTTCACAAATTGTTATTTGAAAATTTTCGATGTCAGTAAGAGTTGAATTTTCAGCAGGCACATCTGTTTGAATTTGAATTTCAGTTTCACAGAAATCAGTGTTTTGCACAAGAAAGTTGTTTGTCACCAGATTGGGATTTGTAGTTGTTGTACAAGTTCGTAACTTCAGTTTGAAGAAGAGAAATGTGATAAACTATCCTAGTGCAACTTTGTTTGCTGTCTGTTACTCTTTGAGCTAGTTCGTCTATGTAAGTCAAGCCAAGTTTCATTAAATCCTCAAATTCACCAACATCATCAATTCCCTCAAGTAATAACTTCTCTAGATTTTGCCAAAGTTTAATAGTGTATTGAGCTAGTTGTTCAATGTTACACATGTTTTTCATCTAAAATTCGTGCTCATTCCTTGATGTCCTCGCGACAATTCCAAATGTCATGCATTAATTGATCAATTTCACTCCAGCTCTCTTCTATCAAATTGGTAGACACACCAGACTTCAAAATGTTGTTTTTTAGATTTGTCGTTTCTATGTGTTCCTCACTGGTTGACCTTAAAAATTCATCAACCTCATCTCTAAGAAGTCGTTCATTATTTAATTTCCACCACCAACATCGCCAAAAATTTAGCTTGTTCAAAACACATTTTTCATATTCGATAACCATCGTATTATGAAATTCTTTTTGGTGTTCAAAAAATTCGTTGAAACCCGTATTGAAATTGTTTTGAAATTCAGCACTTTGGTTATCCATTTGCGCTAATAGTCGACTCACCATAGATAAATTCTCCTTAATCGTAGAATGGCAGTTTTTATATTGGGGAGCAACCGTTTAATGAGATTGGTGGAAATTATTTGAAAAGTTTTCAGCCTGAAATTCATTCTGATTTGAATTGAAACCGAAATCATTCAAATTTTGAAAAGAATTGCAATTTTGGCTATACATGGGGCAAGTACGCATGTACTAGAAGAAGAAAGTTATTCGTCGAAAAATTAGTTGCAAAAGTTGTGGCTCAAAAGAAGCTCTTAAAAAAAATATGTTAAAATTAACAACTTCATATTATATGAATACAGGTCCAGGCTAGGTTCGGACAGGGGTTATCAGTGTGCTACGAATCACTGTCGAAACACGACTGAAGGTTTAAGAACCTGTTTGAGTTCTAGACTCTACTGTTCCTTAGACACCTCAGAGAGTATCATTCCTAATTGTTGATTTAATGTATATTTTTTCCTATGAGCTTTGGGTAATTCTCGGTTCGATTTTAAAATCACTTTTCAATTAATCCCATGTTCATTTTAAAATTTTAAACCATACATCAACAGACAAAGTATTCAGTCACATAACAGTCACAGAATAATAAATTGCAAAAATAAAATTTTACAAGCAAGCCGCGGTCCCTGCAGAAAATTTTTACATGCGATTTCTATATATTTTCTTTGTAGCAAAGCACCTAGAGAGTTTAGAAAATTCCTACTTAGATCGGCAGTCCGTCCAGTGCAACTGAGTAGCGCTAGCGCGTTCACACCCCACTTGGTGTGCAACCGCTCCTCACCAAATCTGTTTGTCAATCGCTTGACCTTTGATTTCTTTGTTTGTTGCTCTTCACTTTGGCCTTTGATTCGCCCTTCCTTTGTGATTTTTTTTGTTTTTGTTTTTTTTGTTTTTATTTTGTAAATAGAAAGAGAAGAACAAAAAGAAAGAGAAAAACAAACAAACAAAAATAAAGGGAGTTGAAGTTTATACTAAGCTACAAAAGCAAAAGCAAAGGTTAATAAATAAAAGTAAAAAAATGCTTAAACTCAAATGACACAGGTTCAGGTTTGTGTGCACCACAGTCAAGCCACCGTTCATTTTATATATACCACGTTCCTCTCAAATCCAAAAGGACACAATAAAAGAAAATTATAATAATCACGCCCTTTTCCATAAAATTCAACAATTCACCAAAAAAGAAAAAAAAGCCTGCCTCCTTTTTTATAATCAGAATCGAAGGGAAAAAAAATCAAGGTCAGAGCATGACTCGGGTTTCAATTTCAGAATTTGGTTTTTTGCGATGAACGTTTTGCTTTCGAACTGGATAGGAGGGATTCAGCTAGGGTGATTTCAAAATCAATTTCAATTGAACGGGGAAGGCAGTTTCAGATTGTCAAGCTTGGTTTGTAGAGGAACTTGATTTCGACTTTGCGAGTTTGGGGTTTTCAAATAGGAGAGTTCTCGATTTTGGGATGTGTTGCTTCAATTCTGTGGTGATGCTGTTAGGGTGTCCAATCGGTTTTGAGAGTGGATCTGTTGTCGGAGGAAGGGTTTGTGAGATACGCTTGTGTTGAGCTTGTGAGTGCGTGATGTTCAGTAGTGGTGGTATGGAAGATGTGAGGTAGATGGTGGCTTGATGAATTGGGATTGGTGATTTGCGTCGTGGTTGTTGATGGGAATTGGTGAGCTCGGATCTGTGTATGGTGATGAGGGCTATGAGATGGTTGCGACTTATTGGGCAAGGCAGAGAGGTGAGGGCCTTTGATCGAGGAAATTGGCTTATGCGATGGAGGTCAGCTGTCACGGCAGTATGAAAGGTAGCGTGTATTTGTGATGAAGGATTGGACTGTGTGGTTATGGCTATGGAAAATTTGAACTTGTTGTATGGCAATTTATGAAGAAGATGGTAGGAAGTTTGGTGCGCGAGTGGAGAGATGGGTTTGTAGGCGAATATCTGAGGATGATGACCGTGGAAATTCAGGTTCAATTTCAGACTGTGTGATGAGAGGGTGACAGTTTGGCAAGGGAACTGGGGTGGTGACGCAGTGTTGTTGGAAGGGGGGTCCGATGGTAGGTGATTTGGGAAATTGAGGTGGTTGCGGTCTTCAGGTTTGTGGGTGACGAGTATTGAAGAAAATGGTTAGGACGCAGAAGGGTTTTGGATAGAAGGAAGTGGAGGGTGGTATGACTTGCGGAAGATGGTGTTTTTTGAAGTGGTGGCTGTGAAATTATAGGGATGGTTGACGGTTGTATTTGACGTGGTGAAGGTGAGGAAGACTTTTGGTTTGGTTGTTCTATGGATTGGATTTGGTGTCGAGCAAATGATGGTTGAGATGGTCGTGTATGTGATAATCGGAGAAAGTTTGTGATGATGTTGGTGAAGAGATTAACATAGATTTGTTAAGGGGATTGGGATGTATGGTATATGATTTATGATGATGTGGTTTAGTTGTAAGGTGAGAGAAGTCTGAATATATAGAAGGAAGAAATAAAAGAAGATGTAGAAGGATATGTATTTATTTTTCTTTTTTATTTTGGGAATAGGAAAGTAATTATACAGGGAATTTTGAAAAGAATTCAGAGATAGGAAAGAAATAAATGAAACAAAAAGGGAAAGAAATTGTATGGAATTAAGGAAAGAAGGTAGATAAGAAATGGCAAGTAATAAGTAAGGAAAGGGAATCAAAGAAAAATCTTTTTTTTTAACTTGTAGAAAAAGAAATGTAAAGATGGGAAAAGGAATAAGAAAGGAAACAGATCAAATAAAAATTGCAATTCTTTATATATATATAGAGAGAGAGAGATTGTGGAATCAATAATTTACTACCAAATCAACCAACAAAGAATTTTTTTCGATCTATAAAGGAAAAGAGTTTATATATGTGTACATATATAATAGAAAAATAAGAAAAATAAAAGGAATAAAAATATTTTTTTCTATGAAGGAAAACACAAGAGAAAATAAAATAAAAAATATAACCTGAAGGATTTACTAATAAAAATTATTTTGGCCCCCGGCGACAGCGCTAAAATTTATTTGTGAACAAATTAAACAATTGTAAACAACTGTAAAATCTGTTCGGCTTTTCTAAACAACAAGGATTGTTGTAGAGGGTGTCGAACTCTGGGACCAAAAATATTTAAACTAATAAATCCAATCAAGTCATTCCAGGATTTTGATTGATTGAAAACACAGAAAATAACAACAATTGAATAAAAAGAGAGATTTATATAATTAAAGAAAGCAATTAGGGAGCAATGACATAAATTGGATTAATATTCATCAATAGCCAAACGAATTAATACAGATCTAATTCATGTTTCTGTCACAAACATGAATCAATGATAATTAGGTTTATATAAACAAATATGTGAACAAGAACAAGTATAGCCTATGCAGGAGCTAAGCTCTTAAACAACCATAGGCTATCAGGACAGATTCACTAATTTATTTCTAAAGCCCTAAATATTAGATCTAAATCTGATAAACGTTAGATCGAACTCGAATATACCCTGCGAAGGAGCATAGCTCTTAAACGACACAGAATATGAAGGTTCAGATCTAACCCTTTGTTCAGATCTAGATCTATGTACGTGAAGTTATAATCTCTTTGGCTATGTGATTCATACTGAATCTAATCTAAGCGTCATCACCCCCTAATTAAAGGGGATTAGCTGGACATAGCTAAAGAAGAAGAGAAAAATAAAATAAACAACATAAATAAAATACAATAAAAAGTAAAGAGAAAGGAAGAAGAATGATTTTATTCCAAGAAGAGGATTACAGAATAAAACCCAATGTGTTTTTACATGAATGAGATACAATGTATTTATAGCTGATATGACAAAGACTACTTGACTAATTACACAATGTGGGACTAAAGTTTTAACCCAAACAACACATAAACCATTGTAAACGCAACTGTAGAGTGAGCGGTCTTGCAAATGGGCTAATGTGAACGCTGCATGAGTAATCATTGAGCCAAATCTTCCAAACTGAACTCTATTTGCAACCGTTCTTCAAGCTTTAGTTATTTCAAACTTCACTCTTTTTAAGCAAATTCTTCATGCTTTATCAATCAAATGCTCTAAACTATGCTTTTTATAAACAATCTGAAAGCACGGCTATAAATACACAATATCAATTATTTTAAAGGGAAATTAAGATAAATAAGTAGATAAAATATACACATTTACGTGTATATCAGTTTCAGCTTGTCAGTTGTTTATACCCACCCCTATTGAATTCTGAGTTGTGTAGCATTTTTCCTTTCATCAAAATCTGCTTTTGTTTGTTTCAAATATGAGTTTTTCAGTAAAAAGTGCACAAAACAAACAATGTTTGCATGGTTTTTATTGTTACTCATTTTCCCCTCTTTGCATAAAACCACGGTTTCCTCCTTCCTTGCAACTAAACCATACCACCCACCACCAAGCCATCGTCCACGTAGCCTCTTCACCACCAAACTAGCGACTAGAACCACCAAAGCCTTGTTGTACCCATTGACCGCACCACACTCCATGACCCAAACCCAAATCCACAAACTCAAACCCTATTACACATGTTTCTATTTTCTGTTTTTTCCAGATGTTACCTTGTCTTTTCGAAGCCATAACTTGCAAATAGGAAACCCAAATCCACATTTTATTTTTTTCAGATTGAGTGGACTGAAAATGCTATAATTTTCATATAGACAACTTTTCAAAATTATTTTTTGTGTATCAAAATCGTAATTTTTTTAGACCTATTCTGCACCTAGAATTCTGACTCGAAAATGTTTTTTTGTTGTCTCAACGTTTTCTCTCTAAAAAATAATGCAAATCTTGTTTTTATTTTTAAATGAAGAGAAAAGAATTTCCTAAAACTTTGCTCTTGGCTACTTTTACAAGTTCAGTGGTTAACACATCCAAAATGGGTTTTAAAAATGTCAAAAATCTTGTTCTGTTTTGTATGTTTTATGAAAATTAAAATCCATCTTCTTTAGTCTAAACCTTTCTACTCTCTTCCTTTAAAATTTCTTGGGTATTGATTTGTGAGTTTATTCATGTCATGGTGCTAGAGAGCGTGTAGTTGCGCTTATAATCGAAGTTGTGCATCTTTATTTTCGTGTCCATTCATTTGTCATCTCCGTTCATTGTCGCGAAAGGTAAGTTTACCTCACACTTGACTAACATTTTGTGGAAGTATTATTTAGAACATGTGATTAGATAAATTGAAATGTTAGGATTGTTTAGTATGCATAATTTTTATGTTAAATTTAATTTTTCATTCATGACATGAAATTATGCTATTTTGTGATATGTGTTTATTTGTGACATGCATGATATGTCTTGATTGATACTGACACAAATGACATGAACTTGCTAAGTTATTTATTTGTATCGTTATGTATTTAAATTATGTTCTCACACTTCAAATTCCCTATTGATTTAAAAAAATATGGTTTGAAATGACATATACCCGAATCATTATACCTTTTGATATTAAATTAGGATACGAGCTGAAATGATATATATACCCACAAAATTAACTAAACGGGTTAGAATGATACATACTCGATTCACTTGACCATAAGATATAAATTTTTATACAGACACCGTTGGTCAATAAAAGGTATTTTTTGAAATTTATAATTATGTACTGATTTTGAATTATAACTTAAATATTTTTTTTAAATTAATGCTTCAAATATTTAACTTGTATTTACAAATATTTAAGTTAAAGTTGATTTAATGGAATTTTTGTTTGGAAGTAATTTATAAATCTAATTAAGATTTTATATTCAAAGTTAAAATTTAATTTAAACTAAAATTTTATAATATAAACTAAATTTAATATAATAATCTATTTCAAAATGTTTGAAATTAAATATAAAAAATTTATAAGTTTAAGAAGATTTAATTTAAAATTTTATATATTGTAAAGATTTAATTTGACATAGTAACTTTAATAAATTTAATTTAAAGAAAGAATTAAATTTAAGATTTGTTTATATGAAATGAATGGAAAATTTTTATTTTAATATTTATATTAATAATTTGTTAAGTTAATAAGTTTTGAAGCTGAAGAATTCAATTAAGAAATTAACTTGATAATCAAACTGTGAAGTTGTTTTGAATAATAAGATGAAACAAAATGAACTTAAAATTTAAGTTTAAAACCAAGCATAAGTAATGGTTTAGAATTGTGATTTTTACTACAAACCACAAAATTTAAAACTTAGATATGGTTGATTTAAGTTAATTTGAATGGATATTTGAGTCTGAATCTACGATAAGTCAAATTGTGAAATACAGATATTTGCTACGGACTAGATTATTATATTTAAACTATTTTTATCTATTCTAATTTTAAAACTATTTTTAATAAAACTATTTTTCCTATTTTAAATACTAAATTTTACAACTATTTTTACAAAAATAATTATTAATAAAACAATTTTTATATTAAATTTAAATATATATATTTCTATTGTTTTAAATTTAAACCATTTTCATATTTATTTTACTATTTTAAATAAAAGCTACTTCCAATCCAAGCCATTTTTCCAAGTTGATCTATGATTAAGATTTCAATTAATAATGATATTTGTGAAACAGAAATATAAAAGTCAAAATTTGAACTTGATAATAAACGATTTGATAATATAAAACTTGAAATTCAAAGCGAAATCCAATACTTAACGTTTTTGAATAAATGATTTTAAAAAAATCAGTACTTGAAGTAAAATTGATTTATGCCATAAAAATATGATTCCATATAAATGACCACAGTGTGAAAAATGTAAATGTTAACGATATTTTTTGTCAACACCGAAAATCGGTCTAAGGTGTAACAACCCGTATTTTCAATAACCTGTTATAACGTAAATCGAGGCAGAATTTAATTTATAAATCTGAATCAAGGGAAACGGGCTATGCCATTGCGTTCGTCTCGGAAAAATACGCGAAATAGAGTCCGAGTTTTCTAAAATCGGAGTCCGTATGACCCGATTAAGGCCCAACGAAGTTTTCAGAAAATTTCAAAGTAAAAACAGATTTCAAATTCAAGTTTGAATTTGGAATAAAGGGTCAAATTGGGCCAAGCGGGAAAACTCCCGCCAAAGCACCCAAGTCGACAGCCCTGTCGACTTGGTTGGACCAAGTCGACAGCCCTGTCGACTTGGCTGTCGACTTGGCTCAGCCGGGCAGTCCTGCCTGGTGCACCATTTTTGAGTTGGGTTGAGCTTGGGGGCCAGATTCGGTTTTGAGGGCTGAGATTGGAACTAGGGTTTAATCCTAAGGCTAGAACTAATCCTAATCTCTATAAATAAGCCCCTAACCTAACCCTAAATCATCATTAATCAACCCTACAACTAAACTATGGCAAAATTATCCCTCTCATGGCCTCCACTCTCTTCATAAAATTTCTAAATTATTTTTATAAGAGATTTTCCATGCATACAAGTGTTTTCAAGCTTGTATGAGCATCATTAGCTTGCATTCAAGTCAAGTTTCTATATTTGCATCATAAAGCAAGGGTTTTTATTGATTTGGAGCTTGCATTTTGGGTTTATTTGATTTAATAAGGGCTTTGTCTCAATCTATAAATACTTTTGTGTCTTCATAAGCATTGTAAGCCCTTTTCTACTTTCATATTTGAACTCTAAAGTTAAATGAATGATGCAAGTTTAGTTAATCATTATGATATGCAAGTTTGCCATGATATGCAAGTTCACCATGTCATGCTATGCAAGTTTGATATGTTATGCTATGCAAGTTTGCCATGTTATGATATGCAAGTTCACCATGTCATGTTATGCAAGTTTGATATGTTATGCTATGCAAGTTTGCCATGTTATGATATGCAAGTTCATCAAGTTATGTTATGCAAGTTTGGGATGATCATTTTGCTCATGTTATCATGTTATGCAAGCTTATCTTGGGTTTATGAGCTTAAAGCTTCAAGCTTTATGCTAAAGGTTGCATTTTGGCAACATGTAAGTTATCATATCCCTTATGATAACTTGCATGTGAGGCTAAATGCGAACTTATGGCAACTTCTACATGTCATTTAGCACCATGTATCACTTATATGCTAAGTTTGGTTTTATGCATGCTTTTGAGGCCTAAAAATGTAATATGCAAGTATATGAACATATGTACGTTTCATATGCCACCATGTTGAACTTGTGGCTTCAACACCTTTATGTCATGATTATGCCAAGTTCCCTCTTTCTGTCCTTTATGCGCTATTGCGATATGTAAGCGATGGGATTGCGTTTGGGGTTGGGTAAACTTAAAAGACATAAAAACATAAGATTGGGAATTTACCTATTAAGTTAGGTCTACCCATTGGGAATTTACCTATTAAGTTAGGTCTACCCAAATTCTTGAAAATTTGTAACATGTTTTGGAAACATGATGGACATGACACTTAGAAAATATAAGTGTGACCAACTCGAGGTTGGGTTGAGTTTGTAGCGTAAACCTACCCGGAACCGACCGGCTTAACTAGTTGCTACAAACAATAGGACCCAATGTGAGAAGTTGGTCATGTTGTACCTTGAACCCGAGGTTAGACCAAGTTGTGGTGTAAAGCTACCCGGACCCGCCCGGCTTAACTAGTAACCACAACAAGGTCTAATGTGAGAGGTTAAGGTGCATTAAATTAATTAATGCCTCATGATTAGGGTTAAGTCATGGTCCACTTAATACTTAACCAATTTGGGCTTGGTAGATTAATCAGGGTTAAGTCGTGAACTCATCGTTACACTTAACCAAGTTAATCCATGATTAGCAAGAGGGTTAAACCGTACTTAACCCACTAGAAAATCCTAGCAATGGGGGTCCACTCCAGCAGTAATTCCCAGTTGTATCATCAAGACCCTAGGGACTACGCTAGGGTGGGGGCACGATTACTGGACTTGAGGTAAGTGACCAAAACGACGGCAGATTGGTACGCCGGTGTAGTTCCGGGCGGACTATGGTCGTGCACATAGTCCGAAGCCGGGGAAAACATGCACGGGTACCCGTAGATCGAGACTGTGCACTCATGTTTATGGTGTCCAGGGGTTGCCACCCTAGGGCTTGATACACCCGACGGGAGACCCTGCACAGTCTGACTACAATTATGTTTGGGCAGTATTGACACCAACACGTGACGAGTTAGGCTTATAGGGAGCCGATCGACTAGACCGTTTGGTTGGACCGCGTATTAGGGTCATTTCATGTTATTGGGCCAAAAGCTTGGGCCAAGGGATCAATACTTGTTTATTCAAGTCATGTTAGTTTGCTAGTACACCTGTGGTGCAAAAACCTTAAACCTGATTATGCGATGACACCTTTATCTACCTTGTTAGTTAATCATCATGTTAGTATGTTGTTATCCTTATGTTCATCCCTGCTTCTCATGCCAGTTAACTTTATCAGTTTACATTGATTGTAGTAGGGCTTACTCAGTCTTTTTGACTGACCTGTTTTCCTTTCGCCTCTTTTCTTCCGTTTCCCCCCCACCAGGTTCTCAGGGTGGGAATATTGGAGCTTAGCTTGGATTTCTGATCGCTTGCTTGTGGGATTTTAGCTCATATACGGTCTTGACATGAAGCTAGCTATGGTTATCACTTATTTTGGGGATAGTACTTATGTATTTCAGTTTTACAGTGATGTTGTTTTTATCTAGACTGGTGTATTTGGAAAGTTGACATTATGTTGTATCAGACTTGTTTTGAAATAGTTTGAAATCTTCCGCTGTTTTATCTATGTTATTTACTCTGTTTACATATATACATATGTTCTTATTCTGCCTTGATATATCATTATGCATGTTTACCTGATTCCAACGCCCCGCCAAAGTCAGAGTGCTTGCAAGAGACACCCGGGCGGAGGTGGGGTGTTACATTTGGTATCAGAGCATATGGTTTACGAGAAGGAACAAAAAGGTTTTTAAAACTTTTTGGAAAACTATTTTCAAAACCAAGTATAAAGTATTTTCCCAAAGAAAAGTCTAGTTTATTTTAAAGGCTATTCCCCAAAAAGCCATTAGCAAAATTCCTTCGTTTTTCTCCATTCTGAATCTGTCTTTTTCTTCGTTTTCAGTATGGCCAATAGCTTTGCCATTCCGGAGGGAGTACACGTACCTGTTTGGTATAGGAAACTTTTGGAGGCTAGGGCGACCGAAGCCGGACCCGCCAATGTTCCTCCTCCTCCTCCGGTAGTTAATGTTCCTCCTCCTCCTGTCGCTGAGGTTCCTCTTCCTCCTCCCCCTCAGCATCCACAAGAGGATTTCGCGGAGATTTGCAAAGACTTTAAGGCGTTAGGTGGCAAGAATTTCTTTGGAACCGATACTTATGTAGAGGCAAGGAATTGGTTGAAAGAAACCGAAGATCTTTTCGCCATCTTGGACATAGATAACCGTAGGAAGGTTTTATTGGCAGTGTGGTTGCTAAAGGAAGAAGCTGCACGTTGGTGGGTGGTCACCACCGCTACTAGGCCAATTGAGACTTGGGATGACTTTCGGGGAAAGTTTGGACTAAGGTTCCTATCACTGAAGCAAGGGGACATGACTATTAGGGAATACATAGATAAGTTGAATCAACTGGCTAGGGTCAGTTCAGACTTGGTTAACACCGCTCAGAAGAAGGCCCTATACTTTGCTCTAGGATTAAACGAGCCATTACATGGTTTAGCTATGTCTCATATACCCTTGGGGGCAACTTTCGAGAGTTTGGTGAATATGGCCCTACTCAATGAAGAGAATAGGAGTGACAAGAAGGAGATCAAGATGAATGATACTCAAGCCAAGAAGACTGATTCCCAGTGGAAAGGAAATCAAGGTAATCCAAGCGGTCAGAGCAGTCAAGGCAATAAGAACAAGAACAAGAGTCAAGGCAACAAGGGGAACAAAAACAAGGGCAATAACGACAAGAGGAAGTGCCATTATTGCGGTTCAGTTGGGCATCTTATTAAGGATTGTAAGAAGAGGAAAAGGAAGAATGGTGAATGCTTTTTCTGCGGTGAGACTGGACATTTCAGTAAGGATTGCCCGAAAAAGCAAGGGCAAGGCCAGGGTCAGACTCAGCGTTGCTGGACCTTCAGGAGGGCAAGTTCATGCTCTCAATGTCGCTCCAGTTCCCGATCGAGGTAGTGTTTCTGTTAAAAGCCCTGTTTACATTTCTGATTTTTCAGTTCGTACCTTGGTTGATTTTGGTGCATCGCATAGTTTATTTCATCTGATCTAGTTGAAAGTTTGCACCTAAGTACTAGTCTAGTTAATGATCCCGTGTGTGTTTCAAATCCAATTGGGGTTTCCTCCCATTTGTCTATTATCTACGTGGATTTGAAAATCTCTATCTTTAGTGTAGAGTTCTCGTGTGATGCTTATATTCTCGGTTTCATGGGGTATGGGTTGATTTTGGGCATGGATTGATTGTCCAGTTTTGGAGCCATCCTTGATTTTTGAGCATAGGGTTGTGAGGCTCATGACTCGCCTCGGTAATACCCTAAAAATTTCTAGTAACCCTATGAGTCCCGTCATGTTGTGTTATTTTGAATCCCTCAACTCGTCTATCGATAGTTTGCAATCGGTGAGGGTGGTACGAGAATATCCTGATATCTTGGGTGAAGTGAAGGGGGCTACCCCTAAACGAGAGATAGATTTCCGCATCTATCTGGTTGATAATGCCAAGATAGATTCGTGGCCGGTTAGGCACATGGCCCCGCAAGATGAGAGTTAAGAAAGCAAGTCAAGGAGTTGCTTGAGAAGAACTTCATACGATGAAGCATTTCCGAGGAGGGTGCTCTAGTAGTATGTGCTACTAATGTGGACGGTTCGCTTCGCCCGTGTGTTGATTATCGTGAGTTGAACAAGAAGAATAGACAACCATTACCAAGGATCGATGATTTGTTCAGCTTGTAGGAACATCTGTTCCCTCTTGATCTTGCTACTGGATTCTATCAGCTCAGAGTAACTGAAGATAGTATAGAAAAGACTGCGTTCAGAACTCCAGATGGATTCTTAGAATGGCTGGTCATGCCATTCGGTTTGACTAATGCACCCGCCTACTTCGTGGACTTGATGAGTAGGGTGTCTAGGGAGTTCCTGAACGAGTTTGTGGTAGTCTTTGTAGACGATATCCCGACTTTCTTAAAGAACGAGGAAGAACATGCTAGACATCTCAAGGAGGTGATGGATACGCTTAGAGCGCATCAGTTAAAAGCCAAGTCCTCCAAATGTCATTTTGGAGAAAAAGAAGTTAGATTTCTTGGGCACATAGTTTCTAAGCAAGGCTTAGTGGTGGATCCTGCTAAAGTGATCGCGGTTCAAAACCGAAAAGCTCCGACGAGGACAATTAAAGTAAGAAGTTCTCTCAGTTTAATTAGTTAGCGTCCCTTGAGCTTAGACCTACCCTTCTGGATCAAGTAGGGACTTCACAGAAAGAAGACTCGCAGTCAGTCGAGATCATGGACAAGTTGATTCGAGGCGAGATGGTAAGTCACCTCGTTATAGATGACAAGGGATGGCTAAGACGCGATGAGAAAAAGAAGGTTCTTGAAGATGCACATCACCCGAGGAGGTGGCCGAGTTTGTCCCAAGGTGCATGTTGTGCCAACAGGTTAAAGGCCGAGTCATAGAAGCCCGGTGGGCTATTATATCCATTGGAGGTCCCGGCAATGGAAGAGGGAAAAGCGTCACGAAGGATTTCATGGATGGACTGCCTAGATCAAGAAAAGGGAATAAGAGCATGTGGGTCATAGTAGGTAGACTCACGAAGAGTGCTCATTTCACTCCGGTAAAGAGCGAAAGGACTGCATCATAACTAGCGACGGTTTACTTTCAAGAAATAAAGCGGTTGCACGGGGTTCCCTAAAGGATAGTTAGTAACCATGACTCAATTTTTACTAGCCAGTTTTGGAATAGTCTACGGGAAGTCATGGGCAAGCGACTGAGTCTAAGTACGGCCTATCATTCGCGGGCGGATGGTTCATTTCGTTCAAGCATGAGTTATAGAAAATCACGTTAGTAAGAGCAATTGACAACGTGGATGGGTATTTTCAAGAAAAGTTCTGCTGCGTGGAATACTTTATAGTAAGTAAACGAGATCCAGGATTCACTGGTGAATTTTGGAGAGCTTGCATGAAACCATGAGGTCATAGTTATGTTTAAGCCAAGAATGATAGAAGAGTAAGTGAAAAAGGAAGACGAGAGGCGACAATGAAATGGGTTCCAACTCATATTTGGAAATAAGAGTTAAGAAGCTAAGAAATCATGAGGTAAAAGACGGTCAAAGCACAGTGGAGTTAAGCTCAAGGAAACATGACTTAGAAGACTGAAGGCTAGATACGCGCATCATATCTCTTTTTAAGAGTATATCCTTGATCCTTGTTTTCCTGTGGAACTTACTCGCATGTTATCTTTTTACATATATCCTCTCGGTCCCATTCTCGATCCCATTTTTGTTGTAAACTCCATAAGGGGGTATGACTCATCGGTTAATAATACATGTCAAGGTTTGAAGGGGTCCGTTAGGTTGACTAAACCTTTTGGGCTTTTATAGGATTGGGGTTGGGTTAGGAAGGGATTTCTTGTAATCCGAAAGGAGTATATCCTGCTTATCTTCCCGACCTCTTTGTAGCATATCTTTCTTTTGCTATCTATATCGTGTTAATCTTGTCATGAGAACCTTAGGTAGAAACCCTTTGGATGAAACATGTGTTTGAAACATGTTATGCTTGATGGTTACAAGTGGTTGCAAGTGTTTGCAAGTGGTTACTCGTGGATGCATTATACACATTAGGCACTAGATCGGCTCACACACTCCTCATATTGCATATGCATGAGTGTTTATGCTTATTCATGGATGAAAATTTTTGTGTTATCACATGGATGTTGCATATGGATGTATGTTATGTGCACACATATAGATGTTATACATTATGTTAGGAATTGCATACATATGGATTCATTTCACTAACATAATTTGCATTGATGATATTTGCATTAGATAAGTACACATACATACACCTTTGCATATGTTCATACAACATTTAGAATCTTGTAAGGACAATGATTGCTCGTGGATGATGTTTTGAGTAGATGTATGTTGGATGGTAGGATACGTTCTTCCTAACTTGAAGATTTCGGGGACGAAATCCTTTAAGGAGGGGAGAATGTAACAACCCGTATTTTCAATAACCTGTTATAACGTAAATCGAGGCAGAATTTAATTTATAAATCTGAATCAAGGGAAACGGGCTATGCCATTGCATTTGTCTCGGAAAAATACGCGAAATAGAGTCCGAGTTTTCGAAAATCGGAGTCCGTATGACCCGATTAAGGCCCAACGAAGTTTTCAGAAAATTTCAAAGTAAAAACAGATTTCAAATTCAAGTTTGAATTTGGAAAAAAGGGTCAAATTGGGCCAGGCGGGAAAACTCCCGCCAGAGTACCCAAGTCGACAGCCCTGTCGACTTGGTTGGACCAAGTCGACAGCCCTGTCGACTTGGCTGTCGACTTGGCTCAGCCGGGCAGTCCTGCCTGGTGCACCATTTTTGAGTTGTGTTGAGCTTGGGGGCCAGATTCGGTTTTGAGGGCTGAGATTGGAACTAGGGTTTAATCCTAAGGCTAGAACTAATCCTAATCTCTATAAATAAGCCCCTAACCTAACCCTAAATCATCATTAATCAACCCTACAACTAAACTATGGCAAAATTATCCCTCTCATGGCCTCCACTCTCTTCATAAAATTTCTAAATTATTTTTATAAGAGATTTTCCATGCATACAAGTGTTTTCAAGCTTGTATGAGCATCATTAGCTTGCATTCAAGTCAAGTTTCTATATTTGCATCATAAAGCAAGGGTTTTTATTGATTTGGAGCTTGCATTTTGGGTTTATTTGATTTCATAAGGGCTTTGTCTCAATCTATACATACTTTTGTGTCTTCATAAGCATTGTATGCCCTTTTCTACTTTCATATTTGAACTCTAAAGTTAAATGAATGATGCAAGTTTGGTTGATCATTATGATATGCAAGTTTGCCATGATATGCAAATTCACCATGTCATGCTATGCAAGTTTGATATGTTATGCTATGCAAGTTTGCCATGTTATGATATGCAAGTTCACCATGTCATGTTATGCAAGTTTGATATGTTATGCTATGCAAGTTTGCCATGTTATGATATGCAAGTTCATCAAGTTATGTTATGCAAGTTTGGGATGATCATTTTGCTCATGTTATCATGTTATGCAAGCTTATCTTGGGTTTATGAGCTTAAAGCTTCAAGCTTTATGCTAGAGGTTGCATTTTGGCAACATGTAAGTTATCATATCCCTTATGATAACTTGCATGTGAGGCTAAATGCGAACTTATGGCAACTTCTACATGTCATTTAGCACCATGTATCACTTATATGCTAAGTTTGGTTTTATGCATGCTTTTGAGGCCTAAAAATGTAATATGCAAGTATATGAACATATGTACGTTTCATATGCCACCATGTTGAACTTGTGGCTTCAACACCTTTATGTCATGATTATGCCAAGTTCCCTCTTTCTATCCTTTATGCGCTATTGCGATATGTAAGCGATGGGATTGCGTTTGGGGTTGGGTAAACTTAAAAGACATAAAAACATAAGATTGGGAATTTACCTATTAAGTTAGGTCTACCCATTGGGAATTTACCTATTAAGTTAGGTCTACCCAAATTCTTGAAAACTTGTAACATGTTTTGGAAACATGATGGACATGACACTTAGAAAATATAAGTGTGACCAACTCGAGGTTGGGTTGAGTTTGTAGCGTAAACCTACCCGGAACCGACCGGCTTAACTAGTTGCTACAAACAATAGGACCCAATGTGAGAAGTTGGTCATGTTGTACCTTGAACCCGAGGTTAGACCAAGTTGTGGTGTAAAGCTACCCGGACCCGCCCGGCTTAACTAGTAACCACAACAAGGTCTAATGTGAGAGGTTAAGGCGCATTAAATTAATTAATGCCTCATGATTAGGGTTAAGTCATGGTCCACTTAATACTTAACCAATTTGGGCTTGGTAGATTAATCAGGGTTAAGTCGTGAACTCATCGTTACACTTAACCAAGTTAATCCATGATTAGCAAGAGGGTTAAACCGTACTTAACCCACTAGAAAATCCTAGCAATGGGGGTCCACTCCAGCAGTAATTCCCAGTTGTATCATCAAGACCCTAGGGACTACGCTAGGGTGGGGGCACGATTACTGGACTTGAGGTAAGTGACCAAAACGACGGCAGATTGGTACGCCGGTGTAGTTCCGGGCGGACTATGGTCGTGCACATAGTCCGAAGCCGGGGAAAACATGCACGGGTACCCGTAGATCGAGACTGTGCACTCATGTTTATGGTGTCCAGGGGTTGCCACCCTAGGGCTTGATACACCCGACGGGAGACCCTGCACAGTCTGACTACAATTATGTTTGGGCAGTATTGACACCAACACGTGACGAGTTAGGCTTATAGGGAGCCGATCGACTAGACCGTTTGGTTGGACCGCGTATTAGGGTCATTTCATGTTATTGGGCCAAAAGCTTGGGCCAAGGGATCAATACTTGTTTATTCAAGTCATGTTAGTTTGCTAGTACACCTGTGGTGCAAAAACCTTAAACCTGATTATGCGATGACACCTTTATCTACCTTGTTAGTTAATCATCATGTTAGTATGTTGTTATCCTTATGTTCATCCCTGCTTCTCATGCCAGTTAACTTTATCAGTTTACATTGATTGTAGTAGGGCTTACTCAGTCTTTTTGACTGACCTGTTTTCCTTTCGCCTCTTTTCTTCCGTTTCCCCCCCACCAGGTTCTCAGGGTGGGAATATTGGAGCTTAGCTTGGATTTCTGATCGCTTGCTTGTGGGATTTCAGCTCGTATACGGTCTTGACATGAAGCTAGCTATGGTTATCACTTATTTTGGGGATAGTATATGTATTTCAGTTTTACAGTGATGTTGTTTTTATCTAGACTGGTGTATTTGGAAAGTTGACATTATGTTGTATCAGACTTGTTTTGAAATAGTTTGAAATCTTTCGCTGTTTTATCTATGTTATTTACTCTGTTTACATATATACATATGTTCTTGTTCTGCCTTGATATATCATTATGCATGTTTACCTGATTCCAACGCCCCGCCAAAGTCAGAGTGCTTGCAAGAGACACCCGGGCGGAGGTGGGGTGTTACATAAGGTTGTCGGCCTAAGGGAATTAAAGGGTTTATTTAGTTTCTACGAGCTTAAGTTAGTTCACTTTTTCCTAGATATCAAGGTCTTATGCCCGAAGATTAGTTACTCTTCATTCAAAGAGGTGAGTATCACGCTTACGAGACTCAAGGACCAACATTTACCTTGGGATAACAGTTCCCTAAACACAATGCAAGTTAGAAAGCTAAATGACTAGCAGAACGTTATTTTGTGCAATTCAGTTTATGTAGAAAGCATTTTTGTGAAGAGGCATTAAGGAAATCACAAGCATAAGCATTAAGGAAAGTCATGAAATAATTCCCAAGTGTTAACTCTCTCTTTATTTAGTACTTTGTTAAGTACATAGAAGTTTCTAAGTAAAATCCCCAGGTCAATTTAGAAGTCAGAGTTTACTCTATGAGAAAAGTTTACAAGAATAGGGAATGACAAGTCCTCCTCAAAAGAGACCCTTGGGTCTTATTTATAGACAAATTGGGCTCCCTTTTGGTACTGATTTAGCAGAAGCCCGTTTGGAGCGCTTTCGGCTTCAGAAATGAGGAAAGAGCTTGGTGTCGGCCGCTTCATTGGCTTTTGGTGCCAGTTATTGAGTTTCGGGCTCCTATATTCTGGACATTGCTATCGGCTTTTGGTCTCGGTTACAAGATCCATTTCCGATAGCCGATTTTGGACTTTGTCTTGCTTTCATGCCTTTTGATTTCGGTATCGACACTAAGCATGTTAGTGGGGATGACCTTTCCTTTCACCAGCTTTGACTTGATTTACCATCTTCTGAAAGTTACTTTCGAACTTTGACCTTTGGTATCAGTTTTTTTCTTCCTCTAAGCTTCATTATTAAATCTCCCTTGCTTTCGAAACACGGGTTTCGATCCTTAATGACTCGTGACTTAAGTTCTGCTTTCGATTATGTATCAATACTAAGTAGATTGGTGTTGATAGCCTCTATAGCAAACCTTGCTTTACTAGCTTCTAAATGTTCCCAAATGTCGGTATCGATACTAAGCATATTAGTATCAATAGCCCCTTTTGCTTTGTCTTGGTTTGGCTTCATATTCTAGTGTCGAATCATCTGTTTTCGATCATTTCCCATTGTTTGCATCCTGTATCAATTACTTCAGTAGTTTGACGCCAATAATGTGCTTTCGAAGTTGAAGCTAGACCTAACGGCTTTTGGAGTCAATACTGGTTTGATGCCTTTTGGTTGTGGTGTTGTAACCGCTCTAAATTGTTCACTGTTCACATGTTGCTTCCGGAATCACCCTTCTATCGTCTTCCTTGTGTTGGTATTGAGTTTGTATGGCTTGTGTTCAGGCCGATAACATATGAATCCAATATTCCTCCTCTTGCTCTCGGCATTGGGTGTATGGTGGTCTGGCATCAGTTTCTTTACCTCTGAAACCTTCTTTTATTGCTTGTTGTGCTTTGATACCTCTTCATCAATCTCTGGTTTCAGTGTAGTATTTGGTAGTAACATACCCCCTTGTGAAGGTGTATTTACAACTTTCCATGTCAAACTTCTTGGCTTTCACATCATATTATACTTTGATTCTCTATCATTTGAATCTTTTGGCAATAATCTGGTCCGTTCATCCCTACTGTCTTGTATGGCCGGGACTGGAGAACCTTTTAGTACATGTTTTCTTCTTCTACTACTTTCCTATCCGCGAAGAATGAATATCAAACAAGTTTACTGTTTTCCAGGAATCTCCAATTTTCAGAATTACAAACTCGATTCTATTTAGGTAAGTATTTAGCCTTTTTTTAAATTAGAATTCGAAAATTATCCTCTTCGCCGGATTACAGGATAACTCGGGTTTTTAGGAATATTAATTCTTAATTAGAACAAATTTTTGTAGTAAAGGTAGTCTATCAGTTTTCAATGACAGGCAGAAAGGGTAATTTATCTCCCTAAAACATCTTTGAGCTTTGGGTCGAAAAATTAATGTATAAGAGATTAGTTTTTATATAAGACCGTGCCATGCTTTTTGGTATCGATGGATTCAATACTAATCCATTATCTATTTGTTTTGGTTTTGGTTTTGCCGACACCAACATCTATGTTTTTTTCCTTTTCGACTTAGTGGGTGTCGAAACAATGTGAAAAATGTTGTCGATATTTATGACTTTCGTTTTAATGCCGACAAAGTTTGAGATTATGACATTGGAGTAGTTTGAAATGGATTTCACTGGTATCGTGTTTTAAGTTCGATTAGGTTTTCGACGATGATACCCAAACACTTGGCTATGGCTTAACCAACACTAAGCATTGTCGATATTTGATTTCTCCGACATTAGCATTTTGTCATTGTGGTTTTGGATCGAGGTAATCAGCTAGATCATCACCAAATATTTAACTGTCCACACGCATATATAAAGTGTTTTTCCTATACATGAACTCCATCAGAATTCTGATCCTAATGATTCATGTAAGGTTTCAACACTCCAACTTATAATGTTGGTTATAAACTAGTAAATGTCATGTGGTTACTCATGTAAGGATGTAGTACTAATAAGTGTTATGAAATAATATCACCTGCCAGTATCATGTCTAGGGAGAAGAACATTCGTAAATCAAAGTCAAGTGGTTGAGCTATACCTAGTCGTAAGAAAGCAACTGCTTTTCGTCGTTCCCTCATCAATACTCAGGACGAAGTGGATACCATTCTTAGGAGCTTTCGTATGACAGAAGTTAAGGCCATCCCTTCTGTTGATCAAGACATCACTCAGGAACCGTAAGAGGGATTCTTCTCCTACACAGCCATTCACATTTGACAAGGAGCCTTCTTCCCTCTCCCTAACTTTATTTCAAAATTTTAGCATCACTTAGGAATTCCCCCTATCAAACTATCCCCGAACACATACTTAGGGTTGTAAATGGGTCAGATCGGACTGGACAGAGGTGTGTCCAAGCTCTATCCTATAATAATTCGGACGGACACGGACCTGACATCATATAGCCTCGGACCGAGCCGGACAACAGACTGTCTTGTCCGATATAGCCTTGGATAATAGAAAAACATCGAACATTTTAGATCGGACTGAACACTAGTGTGTTCAAGCTCTTTCCTATAAGAGAATCGGACAGACATGGACCAGACATCTTATAGCTTCGGACCGAGCCGGACAACGGACTGTCCTATCTGATATACATCCCTACACATACTATCCTTCTTTGCCTTAAGGTTTTATCATTTTAATCGGGACATCCTTCCCTTAGCGCCAACCTTCTCCATTATTTGCTAAGTTTGTCCAAAGGAGCAATTTTGTCTATTTTTCGTGTGAATCCTACAAGAAATTTAATTGGTGATAGCATTAATAGGTCAAAAGACAGGGAAAACCGGTTTTCTATATCAGGTGCCCCTAGGTATTTCAGGCACTTTTGTCGATCCTCGTAAGATTTCTGTTGCTCTAGAATTACTATATCATCTTCATGTTTTGTCTGATTTTGTTTCTCTTTAGCTCCTGCTCCCAAGTGGAAAAGTTTAAGGAAAGAGGAAACTTAAGTTATTGATGCCATTTATAAGGTGACTGAAGAGTTAGGACGGAGATCAAACTTGTTGACCTTGGACAAACTTCACAAGCACTCCCTTCTTCCTTTTGGGCAAAAAGAATTTGGGGTGACCAACCCTTCATTTTCCTAATGCTAAATAATTATCCTTAAGTTCTAACATTTTTACCTCCCTAACTCCTCTATTTCTAGGCACTTGGCGTAAGATTGTTTTGCTGGAGCAACCCAAATTTTGTATTCATGTCATAGCTTACTAAACTTTTGTTTTCTGATTATAATCACTTTAATCAACTTCCCAGGCTTCTAAAGAGATGCTTACCATAGCTGCTTTAGCCAAATCCACAGATGTAGCCAAAAAGAGGCCTCCACTGTTGATGATCCGATTCCTAAAAGATGCCAAGGTGACATTTCCACCCTCCCCACTTCTCACAAAGACGTGGTTATAGGAACCACTGAGCAGCAGATTTCTGGTCCTACCGCTCATGCTATCGAGACTATTTCTAATGTTAGTTCCTCTAAGGTAGTGACTCTGAGGAGTTATTTTATAGATAGTCATTTGATGTCTACCCCTTCCCTAAGTCAGGTAGAACATAAATCAATTTCTCTTCCATTTCCTCAACATACTGGCCCTCCAAGGTTCCTTTCGCAGGCTCAAGATTTTGACGAAGTTGTGAGGCTTTCCCTTTCTTCCTATGACACTGCATGTGTGTCATTGCCTCGTGCACCTTTTTATTTGGTGAAGTCTCGACAATTTTTTGTCAAACAACAACTTTTGGTATAGTCTTGCTTTTTTTGATTCTTCTCTATTTTTTTATGCAAACATTGACTTTGCTTTCTATCTTCAACTTACCGAGAAATGGTACTCTCTTCTGGAGATGATTACCCCCTCCTTCGGAGGTTGTGACACTTGAAGAGGAGAAGATTGCATTTGATTCCAAGGTTAGGTCTTTGATGGAGGGGAATAGGAAGAAGTGTACAGAATTAAAGGTATAGGAAGGTTAAGTCGAAACCGAAGGCTGAGAAAAAGGCTAAGTTCCTTTTGAATGATCAAGTGTTGACACTCCAATTGTTCATTTAGGAAGTTGAAGATGAGAAAGCTAGGATGGTAGTTAATCATACTAAGAGGATCAAAGAGAAAGATGACCAACTTTCTTAAGTTCAGAATGCACTCTCCAATGCCTAGCGCATGACTCAAATAGAGGACAGATCATGCTTCCTCCTTCTGCCGGTGTATCTCATGCTTACAAAGAAATATCTCTAGGTCCTTAGAATGTTCTTCTTGACGTAGGCTTAGTGGAATTTCTTCCAAAGATGGCGATTCTTCAAGCCAAGGCCAAAAAGAATCAGTGCGACCTATTCAACTTGAAATGTCTACTGTTCAAGTATAGCTCTTATTTTAGCAGTGCTTTTTCTTGCTCTTTAAGTTCAGGATAACATGTTTCCTACAACGGCATATAAATTAACAAGCAATGTTTCGCCAATATAATGTGAAGTTAGATAATGACCGGGAAAGGATGTAACTTGGCCCTGCCTTGAATATGTGAAGTTGCTAATAGTATTACAACGTTTCTGACAATGACCTTCTATATTATAAATTCCCTATTTCATTTTATAAGAAACCTTTTTTACTCGAAGACGAACTTTCGAGAGATGCTTTGCATTCATATTCTATCCTTACGAGTGGGTGTTCATCGCTAACTATTCCTCAGGCATCATCCAGGGTTGAAAGGGATCCTTTAATATGTAACCTTCATCGTATTTGTGTGAAATATGGACTCCCCCTAGGTTGTCTAGGTGATGATTGGGAAGCTGTTTCAAAAGAAACTTAGAATTTTAGCTTATCAATTTTAGTATATGTAAGGCGTACTTTATCCAACAGGATCATGTTTGTAACTCCTGATGTGTACGTACTTTTGTAGCAAACTCTTTTGCTAATGAAAGTTATTACCGATGAATATTATTCTCTCGAAGTAGAGTTTGAAAACGACTATGTTGTGTCTTACATGCGAATAGTGAGGTCAACTTAAAGTTTCGCCTTCTTATTGGAGAATGGAGTTTTGATGACAATAACCTTATTTCAATTATGATTATTAATTGTTTACAAAATACATACTAAAATTTCAATCTAGAATATATATATATATGCATGATTTGTCTACAAGACTTAAATACTGAAGACTGTACGGTTTTAGAGTTCCCAGAGATTCAGAATTCAAGAGAGATTCAAGACTCATGAGTTATCAAATTTTCAAGAGTTTAAGACAAGTAGAGTAATAAAGTCTAGTTTATACGTAAGACTCTGAATAGCACTCCAGGTTCAAATTCTGATTTTCAAATTCTGCATTTCGTTTCTGAACAAAAAAACCGTTTTCAAGTAGTGTTCAATCGATTACATATGATTCAATATTCGATTGATTGGTCTGAGGCTATCGACAAACAAGATTTGTCTAAGTCACTTCGTTTCTTTTTGTCTAAGTCACGGGGATGGCATACTTGGAATCAGCAGAATTCTCAAGCTGCGCAGCCTACTTCTTTCACAACGGGAAAACCCAATTCCTAGTAAGGACCCTATCCGAAAGTAGGGAAAGCAGCAAGGGGAAAGCCAATACCCATTTCATTGAGTTTCCAGCTTGTGACTTTAAATTTAAAGAAGAAAGTTTAAGGTAAGCGAATAGGGGATTTTCACTCTTTCGAGATCGAAGAATTTAGAACCTAACCTTATTTTTACTTCTATGGTTTGCTGGTTCTAAAACCTATCTCCTCTTTTTTTTTAGGAAGTAAGGAAGTGGATAAACCTTATAACCCTCTAGGAGTAGGAGCCAGGTAATCCCTCTATCAGTCTAACCCCGAGAGCAAGGCAAAGAGTGCCCTAGGGTCCATCCCGGGTTTATTCTATTTCTTCATTCTTGTTTCTGCTACTTTCAAGGGTTCATCTAAATGACATGCATGGTACAAAGTTCATAGTGCAGAACTTTTTTGATTTATTTATTATATTGTTTCAAAATTCCAATTTCAAAATTTTTTTCATCTTACTTATGATTTCAAATATAAGTTTTAAGTTTAATATATAAGTTTATATAGTTATATAGTTTTAAACCTTATAAATTAATAAATATGTTTATCGTTATGTTTTCATATGATTTTATACTTTAGAATACTCATTTATATCACTAAGTTTTAATTCAAGAATTTCTAGAATAATATATATAATTATATACTTGAAAAATAAGTTTTAAAAATAAAAATAGATATATATGTCGACATACATATCTGGGTATGTCGACATACAACTGTCAGAAATTCAATTTTCAAAGGAAGTGTCTTTTCACTATTTGTAACGTTCAAGAAACGTTGCAACCTTTCAAATCTTATAAAAAGGGGTTGATTTCGAATTTTTTATATATCTACTTCTCCATCTTCGCCCCTCTTCATCCCACCATTATTCTTTATCATTTTATTGATTTCTACACTTCTACTTTGCCGATTTCAACTCTAATTATATAAAACTTCTTCTTTTCTCTCTCTCTATTCATACTCTCTGAATTGAAGCATTATTGAAGAGTTATAGGGCTGTTGTAATCACTTGGGAAGTGTCTGGGAAAGGCTATGTTTCTTGTAGCCTTGAAATCAAGGAAAGGGAGCGGTGTGAATCTTGTAGTCGTATAATCAAGGGTGTTTGGAGCAGTGTTAACCTTATAGCCGTAAAATCAAGGGTGTTTGGAGCGGTGTTAACCTTGTTGCCGTGAAATCAAGGGGATTGTACTTGGATATTGATAACAATAAAACTTTGTGCAATCCATCATTGCGTGGGACTGGACGTAGGAGTAATATGAACCCGTATAAAATCCAGTGTGTTCTTTCCTTTTCTGCATTGTATATTTATCTGTTTCTATGCTTGTGTTTGATCCTGTGTCTGTGATCATTTCTGTTGTGTGTGATTTATATAATAGATCATTTAAGTTTAAGAATTTCGTAAATTCCTCATAAAACTATTCACCCCCTCTATTGTTAGTCTTGCCTTAAGATCCGCAATCCTTAATAATTGGTATCAAAGTATAGGTTTTCAAAAAATTCATAATATGATTTTTGAAAATATTAAATAGCAACCAACACTAGTAATAATAGTTATTTTGTAGAGGGTCAGTCCATTATTAGACCACCACTTTTTAATGGCAGTAATTATTCATATTAGGCATGTAGAATGAAAATATATTTACAATCAGTAGGATTAGACACATGGAATAGTACAAAGACAGAATATGTTGAACCCAATACTAATTTTGCATAATGGACTAATGAACAAAAGGATGATGATCAAAGCAATTCTAAAGCCATGAATATGTTATTATGTTCATTAGATATAAATGAATTTAATAGAGTGTCAGTTTGTAAATCTGCTTTTGAAATATGGAGAACACTGCAAGTTACTCATGAAGAAACCAATAAAGTTAAACCGACCAAGATATCAATGCTAATTAATCAGTTTGAGTTATTTAAAATGAACGAGAATGAATCTGTCTCTGAAATGTATGGTAGATTCCAAGAGGTCGTGCATTCATTAATAGCATTGGGAAAAACCTATTCTGAAGAAGACCAAATCAGAAAAGTACTTAGTTCATTGACTCCAGAATGCGACCAGAAAACATTGGCAATTGAAGAAGCCAATAATATCAGTGAAACGAAGATTGAGGAGTTAATTGGAAATTTGATGTCATTCGAAGTCCAATTACAGAAAATAGGAAAATAAGCCCATGGGAAAGAAACCTATTGGATTCAAAGTGGCAACAAATGGTTCTGATTCAAGTAGTGAAGACGATGAAGAAATTTCTTTAATGACAAGGACTTTCAGAAAAATTTTGAGATACAAACGGAGAAATAACTTTCAAAGAAATAATCAAGGGTGTTCAGGAAGAAATAATGATCGATGTTATAACTGTGACAAACCAGGCCATATAAAGAGAATGTGTCCATATCTAGATAAAACAACTTAACAAACAGACAATAGTAATTCATCACAGAAAAGGAAGAGGGCATACGCAGCAACATTAAATGATTCAGAATCATCATCAAGTGACGAAGAGCCAAAAACTAGAAATTCAAAAATGTGTTTCACAACAATTCAGAAAATATCGAAGAAATGGATCTAAAAACCAGGTATACCTTAATTAATTTTTAATTTTTTGGCTGAATGGATGTTTTGTTTGCTTTGTTTTGAATTTGAAATTTATTTAATTTTAAAAAAAATCAAGCTTGAAAATTCAAATTTGAAATTTGATTTTTAAATAATAACAATAATAATAAAATAATAAATAGTAAATATAATAATAAAATAAATTTTAGATGTTTGTTAGGATTAATATTATTTTAGAAAATAGTAAAACCTGAAATATAAATCGATAATATAATAAAACTAAAAGTCAAAACCATATGTCCTTTGAATTTCAACATGTATGTCAACATACATAAATACACATGTCGACATAAAGGTCTATAAATGAAATTCAAATTTGGAATTTCAAAAGTTTAAACTTTCAACCTTCCCTCCAACTTTTCACCTACTCCCAAGGTCTGAAAAGTTGTCATTGATTTTAGAAAAATTGTGCCCATTCAATCTCTATTTATATATTTATTCAATCTTATTTTCTACCTCTCATTCATAATCCAAACAACTCTCTTCATATCTATACTCATCAAAAACAAATCTTTAGTGGCTTCCTCTAGCACTCCTCAAACAATGAGATTATCCAAAACCATCAAAGGACATCTTTACAATGATAGAGAAGAAAAAAATGCTTATGTTGACTACCTAGCAAATGGAAAAGTCAATACGGGGTCCTTCGCCTTCTTTGAAGATTTTCCATCTTACAATCTTCATTTTCTTTTCGAAGAAAATGGAGTTTTGAGTCTAATCGATCAACGGATAACAACGAAGTATGTTATCCTAATCTCATCAAAATGTTCTATGCAAATCTAAATTGTGGCTTTTACAAAGGAAATGAAGATCAAGAATGGAGTAGCATAAAAGGCACTCCAATCATTTTTGATTGTGAAATTTTGGGTAATATATTGAATTGTAAGAGTACGGGCACAGGTTTTTTGGAATTCAAAATCAATGAAATGGATTTGGAAACCTTTAATCACTTATTTGAAAGCGATGCTCATTTGGAATTAAAAAATCATCTTTTCCTCCCAAAAGAAAGAATCGTAAACCTTCTCCTTCAACATATCATCACTCCTCGTTCTGAAAATTTCAACAATCCTACCCTCAAAGTCCAAAGAGTAATCTTTGCTATTGTTGGTGCTTATAACATCAATCGGGCCAATATGATTTTAAAAGAATTTAAGCCTAAATAAATGTCCACAAGAGAAAACACTCTTTATTATGGAGTTTACCTTCCTCGCATTTTCAAATATTTCGGAGTTGATCTCAAGGGAGAGGAATTTGTGCTAAGAAAGGTGTTTGACTCCAGAAAAATGCATCTTATGAAAATTCCACTCACCTTTAAACCTTATGAAACTTACGAAGATAAACAAAATCCTATGGATATAAAAGAAAAAGAAGAAACTTCTTTAGAAAGTGTAGAGTGTCCATCCAACTCTAGAAACATTTCCAAAGAAATGCTTGTCCAAAATCAAGAAAAACTAACCAAGAACCAAAAGAAGCTCAAAATAAATCTTACTCATATGTCTAAGTTCGTTGGAAACATAACCCAGAATTGGGTATTCGTTGGATGTCCAGACCCGGCATTAATGAGAAGAGACTAAAATTTCTCCTTTGGCAATGATTAGAAATCGTGAACCATAACCCCGATTCACGTTTTTGATAGTAGGTTAGGAATCCACTTCTGGCAATTAGTTATAAGGCCCGAACCATAACCCAGATTCGGGTATTTAAGAGAAAACCGAAAATCCATATTCGGTAATAATATAAGTCCCGAACCATAACCGACTTTCGGGTATTTGATAGAAGACCAGATGTCCACATCTGGCAATTAATGAAAGCCCCCAGTCAAACCCAGATTCAGGTATTAGTACTAGCAGAGGCGATTGCGTGCTAGAATGCTTCTCTAAAACTTTTATTCTCTTTCCTCAGGATTAGATGTAAACAGAGGGTGTACGTCTTTACTTTGCCAATTTTAGGGCTTTTGTTTAGCAAAGCTAAGGATGCACATGCTTTGTTGGCCACTCTTTGGCTAGCTTATTCTCAATAAGGGCCAAAGGACTTACCCAACCTCCCTCTTAGAGGTACCTTACCCTGGCCATCGTAGGAAATGATACGGGCTTAGATGATTTAACTGGGCCATCGTAGGCGTGACTTAAAGGCTTACTTTTTTGATGCTTTACCCTGGCCATCATAGGCAGTGATAAAGGCTTGTACTCCACCCTCTCCAAGGGGTGCTTTACCCTGACCATCGTAGGGTTAAAAGGGTTTATCATTCCCTTCTGTGGGATACAAGGAACATAAGAAGAGGTAGGACGTGCTAAGTTCATAGCAGAGGAAGGGCGAACTCTTCTGCGAGCAGAGGCAGAGCGTGCTAAATTAGATGCTCTATCCCGACCATTTTTGGCGTGGATCGGAGGCTTACGCTTCTGATGCTTTAACCTGGCCCTTTCTAATTTGGGCATGGAGAAAGGCTTGCACACCACCACCTTCTGAGGGGTGCCTTTCCCTAGCCAACTTGGTGGTGATAAAGGTTTTTTCCCATTGTAATTTATTTGACCCATTTCGAGCTACTCCAATTTTTGAGAGGGTACCCATTCCCTTAGTTATGTAGGCACTCAAAGAATTCGTTGTTTTATTTATATATATGTTCAGTTGCCCTTGACTAAATAATTTGATAATCATCCCTTCTACGACTCTGGAATGATTGGTTTCATGCCCGTTCATCATATTATTGTAGCAATATTGTCCTTCCAATTTGACTTCATTTTTGGGTTTCTTCTTTTGTGATGGCTAGAAGTTAAGTAAATGTTTGGTAAGGAAAAATATATTCTAAATAGATGTAGTAAGCTTGCATTCCTTTGGTATTCGACTTCGGATCTTAGCCTTTTTGCTACTTAATTTCATTAGTTCCTTCTCATCTTTAAACTTCCTTTTGGTTGTGTTATGAGATTCAGGTGCAATTTTCCTAGGCCCACTTAGTGCAAAAATGGCTTCCTTCAAGTGAGCGAGTAGGTTGTAGTCCTTTGATGTTGAGACTTTTATGGCAAAGATAGGGGTTGCACCTATGTGGAAATGGCTAATGCTCCAGCGGTCAGGGTAGTAAAGTTCTACTTCCTTTTTCCTGGTTTCAACTTGTAGGGCTTCAAATCTAAGCCTTTGCTCTTCCATCACTCTCGGGTCAGAAATATCTGAGATAGCCATTTGAGATCCGAAAGACTGTTGTTGGGATTCTTTACCCGTTATTCTTGCTTTTTCAAAGCTTAGTTCAAACTAGGATGGAACATCATAGATAGAAATGTGGATGTTAACCACAAGGCCGGAGATTCAAGCCCTCCTTTTAGCTCCAAAATGTTAACGATATTTTTTATCAACACCGGAAATAGGTCTAAGGAAGTGGACCTCAGGGAATTAAAGGGTTTATTTAGCTTCTACGAACTTGAGTTTGTTCACCGTTTCGTAGATATCAAGGTCTTAAGCCTGAAGATTATTTACTCTTCCTTCAAAGAGGTGAGTATCACGCTTACGAAACTCAAGGACCAACCATTACCTTGGGATAACGGTCCCCTAAGAGCAATGCAAGTAAAAATCTAAACGACTTGTAGAAGGTTATTTTGTGTAATTCGGTTTATGTTGAAAGACCCCACCTCTGTTAAGGTCACTCACAAAGGGAATGCCTTAACTTTGGTGGAGGGTTATGGGTACAAGACACAGAAAAGTTTAAAAGACAGATAAATATAAGCAGCGAAATTCAAATATCTATTGCATATGTGGTTCAATACAAAAGCATTACAGCAAATTGTCTCAAAATAACTTCCAAAACATTACACCATAATTTCTGCGTTGATTATTTAATAAAGAAGCATAAAACATAAATAAGCTACAAAAATCCCCAAGTGTAGTGTCCAAAAGCCATAGCCAAGGTGAGAGAGTCCCAATCATACATCTACTTTCTTGAACTTGCAAAGAGTCTGACTAAGCTGGAGTATTCCCTCCCTGTGGACCTGGGGGGAAGGAGGAAAAGAGGACGAAAGGAAACGGGTCAGACAATAAGTCTAGTAAGTTCAGTGATTACTAGTATTTAAACAAGGAAATGGATCATGACAGTAATAACAGAACATAGGACAATACCCTAATATAAGATAAGAGGAACATGTGATCGCACCCATTACTATAGTCTCTGCACCTACTTAACCATTGGTTCAACCAGCCCCACGTGTTCATAACAAACGATCCCCTTAATAATCGGCTCCTACTCACATGCATTCATATCCTGCGTCATTCGGCCCCGCTTGACTGTAGATACCTGTGTTGGTCCCACCATGGGGTGTATCAGTCCCTCTGTTGGCAACCCAACACGATTCAAGATGCACAGTGTATACTACTGATGCCCAGTGCCTGCTTTTTCCATTCCGGAGTACGTGCACGCCCATACTCCATCGGAACCTACACTGACGCACCAACCACTTACGTTTTGACCGCTTATAATCAGCCCAGTAATCGTGCCCCACCCTGCCTAGTTCAGGGTACCATGATACAACTATGTGGGTTACTGCTGAAATGGGTCCCCGTTACTAGGGTTTTCTAATCAACATGTTTATTTGGTTAAGTGTCCAAGTTTACCTAACCCCACCCATCTGTTTAGTTAACATGTTGAATCGGTTAAGTGTTCCCCTAATTGACTTAACCCTACCAATCCTAACTTAGCTTTAATTAATCCATTAAAGCACCAACCACTCACATTAGACAGGTCTTGTTGTAGTCACTGGATATGCCGGTCGGTTCCGAGCAGTTTTACACCACAACTCAGTCTAACCTCGGGTTCTTTTGGGCTTGATGCACTAACCACCCACATTAGACAGGTTTTGTTGTGGTCATTGGATATGCCGGTCGGTTCCGGGCAGTTTTACACTACAACTCTCTCTAACCTCGGTTTAGGCATATTCGTCTTTTCTAAATCCATATATTTTCTATATATGTCTAATTCCATAGGTAAATTAATCTTAATTTAATCATGCCATAATTATCCTTTGATTATGCTCACAATAAATGGTATATCAATATACTTTTTTATAAATAAATCTATGCCATGAAATTTTCATATTTTCTCACCGCTACCCCCGTGGAACGTACGCATGAATCACATAAAATGTTAGGCTAGTAAATTAGCCCAAACCCATAAACAAATGGGGTAATAAACAAGGGACATGAAACAAACATAAAATAGCATACATTTAACTTATCATATGTAGCCTGGCATAGAAGTATCATTAACTTAATTAAACGGGTGAAGGTGAACTTGTGACTAAGTTGGGTCTAATTGTCATGTAAATTTGATATAGGTCTAGCATGGAGGTTTAAAATATAAACACAATTTTAAACCACAACTTAGCATATTAACTTATGTATGCCAAAACATAAGAAAGCTACTATAAACATATTTAAATCACAACTTAGCATGATAACTTATGTGTGTTAAACATAAGAGAGCTATTATAAACATATTTGAATCACAACTTAGCATGATAACTTATATGTGTTAAACATAAGAGAGCTATTACAAACATATTCGAATCACAACTTAGAATGATAACTTATGTGTATTAAACATAAGAGAGCTACAAATCCAATCTTGGAACATAAATAAATTCATCTTAACATGGTTCTAAATATACATGAATGTTGATCTAACATGTAAGCATGTGCTTTAGATCATAAACTTGCAAGTAACCACTAAATTATAACATGACATGTTTCATCATTTAGTTGGCCTAATATGTTCATTTCCGAATCATAATAGATCCCAATATATATAAAATATGGTATGTTCATCAGCACAAGTATATAGACATGATCAATCGCAACGGTAATTCAAGATAAACAAGAATCAAACTTTATTTATCTTATACATAAGCATCATCCTATATTCTAATTACACCATGTCATGATTCATTTAAAAGAACGTTTAAATCTACGTAATAACCAACTTACAAATTAAAACGGAATTCTTGATGTCTGAAATCTGAATTCTGAAATTGGTAAGCTCGCCTTTGATGTAGATCGTTGAATTTGATTACTTTTAATTTGATTTTGATTCAGGTTTTTATCTTGTCTTTGAATTGAAAGCGGTGACGGTAACTCCAAGTTCTCTATTGACGGCATGATAGTTCCAGGATTATTTTTGTGTGATTTTTAGGTTTGAGCATTGGGTTTTTTTATATAGAATTTCAATTTAATTAGAGTCATCGGATGATTCTAGAGTCAACCACAACCATTCAGTCAGGATAGGGTGACACCTCAGCCCTAATGACTCAGCAAGGAGTCAGAAAGGACTCAGCAATGACTCACAGTATGGATCAGATCACACCAGAAAGCTGTGCAGGCTCTCAGCTCGGCCTGGGCGCACTTGGCAGGTGCGGCAGTGCAACTTTTGTACTGGCGTACTTCCCAAGTGCGCCAGTGTATATTTTTCTTCTTCTGGTTTTCTCTTAACTTCGTTCGTCCATATCTCCTTCTTATGGTGTCCGTTTTATGCAAACTCGGACTCTATCTCAAGCAGAATTCCGAGATGAACACAATGGCGTAACCCGTATCCCTTAATTTTCACATTTGAAATTAAGTATTCTTTGATTTGTTATTATAACGTTAATAGAAAATATGGGGTGTTACATATGTAGAAAGCATTTCTACGAAGAGGCATTAAGGAAATCACTAGCATAAGCCTTAACGAAGTTCATGAAATAATTCTCAAGTGTCGACTCTCTCTTTATTGATTACTTTGTTAAGTACATAGAAATTTCTAAGTAAAATCCCCAAATCAATTTAGAAATCAGGGTTTACTCTATGAGAAAAGTTTACAAGAATGGGGAATGAAAAGTCCTCCCCAAAATGAGACCCGGGGTCTTATTTATAGACAAAATGGCATCCATTTTGGTATCGATTCAGCAGAAGCCCTACTAAAAAAAGGGGGCAATTTTCCAACCTAGGCACGACGTGAAAGCATGTGGAAGGTGTAGGTATTACATGGGGAATTCCCTACTTTTTTCCTACGCCTTTAAACATGTTGGAATTTATTTACATGGGCCCCCAAATTATGGTCCACTTAACAACCGCAACCGTTCAATCCAATACAACAATCGACCTCTCCCTATTTCCATTCCATTCATCATAGTTTCAGATTACAAAACAAAAGCAAAACCTTAAATCATCTCCACCGCGCCTCCCCTTTGTTCAGCAGCGCTGTCGCACAGCCTCCCTGCCTTCTCTACTCGCGTCGTCGCCCTTCTTCCTTTTCTACTCGCGATGTATCGCCCTCGACTTGTTCAAATCAAGTAAGTACTTCTGTTTAGTTAAATTGCATCGCCCTCTGCTAATATTGTTAGCGACTGCCCTAAAAAATGTCTACTTGCATTTACCTGATTTGACTTTAATCAACATGTTTAACTTATAACTAGTTGCTTGGTACAATTATACAAACTTGACAACAAATAGATCTGTAAATGTTACTCCTAAGTCAATAAGTCCACTGTGGTGACCCAGCTTCAGTGAAATCCAGAAAGAATCAAGGGAATCCATCTCTATAAATAGAAATCATAACACGTAACTCAATAAACTCAATTTTTGTTAGTGTATGATGAAAATGACTAATAAAAGAGATTATGTGTTCCTTTTTAAGGTTGGGCTCATATTAAGCTTAGTATACTGTGGTGCATCTCAGCCATCACTAACCTATGCTTCCCCACCATGGACTGAAACTGAATCACCTCTATTACAAGTCAATAATATACCCAGCACCGTCAACACCAATTCAATAACTTGACTTCTACTTATTGTCACGAAATTCAGAAATAAAATGATTTAAAACTTGTCAGGCTGATATAAAATAACAGATTTTAGAATTGGCACCTTGGATTTAAATCTTCCATCACACAACATCAATGAGCTATTAGTACGTTAGTTTATAAGTAGTAAATATGTTGTATTCCTATATGTAAATAAGCAGTAAATATAATAAGAAATATGAGTGAGCAATTGAACAAATAATTACTTAAAAATGACTTGAAAATGGTACTAGAATTAAAAAAAAAGATAAACAGAAGGAATAATCTTGCTTCAATAAATATTTAAAAGTAATCTTAGTTTATGAATTATAATTTCCTATGAGGTTAATCTTAAATTGATGCAGCTAAGGCCATTCTCTTAGGATTTCAATGATTTCCAAATTTGAAGATTGCTTGCTTATTTTTCAAGGTGCAATCTTGAGTTTCTCCCTTTCCTTATATGATATATGACTGTACTCAGCATGATGCACACTTTATTGAAGATTTTGTTACATTTCTTTGTTTTTTTGTTTAAGATTTTCCTAGATGAATTTTATTGACTTTCTAACATTATAATGAAACATTTTTGTTAAAATTTTATCTACTTTTAGCAATTGACCAAATTTATACTGTAAACAAAGAGTCAAAATGATGATTTATTAATTTTAGTTCAGCTTTTCAAAAAATACAAGTTGTATAACCTTTCTTTGCCCATTTTACACATCTGTTTCTTGTGCATAATCTTTTTAGTTAAACAAAATAAGAACAATGTGCAATTTTAGAGAAGCTTGCCTTATTCCTGATGATTTTATGCCATTCATCCTCCAATTGACCATCTTTTATAAGATATGTAGTGTTTTTGAAAGAGAATGATTTCTGTAATGATCCATGTTGTATCGGTTGGATATTTAAAACTTTTATTTGAATATTATTCATTAATTTATTAACCATTCCAAAATATGTTTTTTCACACCCGATTAGATCGAGACTCAGCGGTCAAGGCTGCTTCCATTGAGTTCGGATGGTTCATTACGTCAAGAAAAAGTATATGGATCGCTATATTTCAAGAAAATTGAAGGCAGAAAGAAAATAGAAACTGAAGCTATAAAACCAAATTGATTTTTCCAATTTTAATCATATTGATTTTTTAGTTAATGTTATATAGATTAGTGAATTAAATTTTTTATTTTTCCATAGATTGATGTTTATAGGTATGTATATGATTTTTATATAGATGTTAGTTTTATTGTGAAACAGACATCAGTATTCATCTAGTATAGTATTTGTCAAATTTTCCCCTGTATTGGATTGGAAAACAAAATTAGTTTTTTACATACATAAATCGTTTCCATTCAACTGGTGATAGGTTTTGAGAGTACTTCTTTGTTCCCCGTGTACGCCCATAGGTGTAAGATACGGGGAATAAGGAGAAGTGATGCCGAAATTTTGTTGTACTACTTAAGGCAAAACGATTTATGAAATGTAAATAATAACATTTTGTTTATAGTGGGAAGTAGATTGACTAAGATCATAAATAAACTGTTCTATTGAATAGTTCGATATGATAAACAATATACAAAATTATATTAGGGTTATGATAAGATATATTTAATTTTCACAAATGGAAGAATTTAAACACTTAAAAGAATAAGAATTTTTAATTTAAAATAGCATACATCTAATATTGTATTTGCATGTGCACAAGTTTGAAATTATATCCATCTAAATAAAATAATACAATAATTAGATAACTATTAAAATAATGAAATTACTATAGTTCTATATAATAATAATAATAATAATAATAATAATAATAATAATACAAGTACTCATCTTATAATATACCATATCTCAATTGTTCAGCAGAAGATGGAACATTTGAAAGTTCGTCGCACTTGGATGTACAAAGATGTTGGACATAAACGAACAATTCCATTTCAATTTTTAAGAGGTTTAACTGAGTTCATGCTAGTGGCATCTTCCAATGGGACAAACATGACGGAAACTCGTTGTCCTTATCAGAAATGCAAAGCTACAAAACATCATCCTCGTGAAATTATTCAAAGGCATTTGACTAAAAATGGTTTTATGGATGATTACTATGTGTGGATACATCATGGTGAAGATGCGGTGAACGTTATTGATACGCCGTAGTTGTTGGGGATGATAATGTAAATATTGATATTGATTTTGTTGAATCTACTGCTATAAAAAATAGAATGACTGAAATGGTTATTGATATGCTGGTCCGAGCATGTTGTCTAATTCATTGGATGTAGAGGAAAAGCAAAACCCAAAAGCAAAATCTTTTTTTGACTTGTTAGAAGCATTAAAAAAAACCTCTCTTTGATGGATGTCCTATGACAGAGTTAGCAGCGACTGTTAGGCTAGTTGCAATAAAATCCACAAACAACGGTACCCAAAAATTAATGATTTACGTTCTTTGTTTACTTCGAGATGTGGTACCATCCAGTGTGCAAACTAGATTGGCTGAAAATTGGTATTAATTAAAAAAAAATACAAATGTCTACATTCGTCTTATCGTACAAAAGATAGATACATTTCGAAGTGATTGTACGCTATATTGGAAAGAAGGCATAGACCGTTCACAATATAAATTTTGAGGCTTAGGAAGATACAAAAAGTAATGGTAATAGTGTACTTTTTACTCGTTTACATTATCTTCCAATTATTCCTAGATTGCAAAGATTGAAATCGTCTTATGCCACTGCGGAGCACATGAGATGGTATAGTGAACGGGTTCGAGAGGAAGGAGTTTTATGTCATCCTGCAGATGGAGAAGCATGGAAACATTTCGATGACAAATATCCTGATTTTGCCAATGAGTAAAAATAATAGGCTTGGTTTATGCATGGATAGTTTCCAAATTTTTTATCCAGTATGGCAAAAAAATACTCCACTTGGCCAGTTATTTTAACACCTTACAATTTACCTCCTTGGATGTGTATGCAAAATCCAAACATGTTTTTAACTTTAATTGTTCCTTGGATGTGTATGCAAAATCCAAACATGTACGATATGTCAAAGAGGAAAATTTTTCAAACTATTTTCTTGTTTATTACGGATGATAAGCGATTTCCCCGTGTACGAGAAGCTTTCGGGCTGGAGTACGGGAGGTAAACTATCTTTCCCTATGTGCATGGATTCAACAAAAGCATTTACACTGAAGCATGGTGGTAAGCAGTGTTGGTGGGATTGTCACTGTCGATTTTTACATACAAATGACACATTTAGACATGATAAGAAAAGCTTCGAAAGAAAATAAACTGTAAGTTTGCAACCACCAACATTTTTGAATGCATAAAAGATATTTGATACTGTATAAGATTATGCAAAATTACATGAGATAGGAAACAAATATCCCAAAATTCCTGGCAAAGGTGATTATCACAATTGGTGCAAACAGAGTATATTTTGGAAATTACGATATTGGAAGGACCTAAAAATTTGATGCAATTTAGATGTGATGCGTATTGGAAAAAAATGTGTTTGAGAATTTCTTTCATACAATTATGAGTGCGTAAGGATAAACCAAAGATGATTGAGATCAAGAAAGGATATCGAATACTATAACAATCGTCCAGAGCTTAAAATTAATCCTGTTTGTCCAAACTTCAAAGTTTTTGCTTGTTATGAGCAATATAGGACTCGTTGTATAAAATTACCAGAGTGGGTCAATTCTTGAGATTTCCTGATGGGATTGCTTCTAATATGAAATGATGCGTTGATATAAAGGATCTTATACTGTTAGGTATGAACAGCCACGATTTCCTTGTATTTTTAGAGACTTTATTTCTGATAATATTCAAAGATCTTTTACCTCAAAAGGTTTGGATGCCTATACGGAGCTCAGTTTATTAAGAATATGTTCGACAACTCTATCTAAAAGCCATTTGCAAAATCTTGAAAGAGATATACCTAAATTACTGTGTAAATTAGAGAAAATATTTCCCCTGGAGTGTTTAACTGCATGGAACATTTGCCAGTACATTTACCAGTTGAAGCATTACTACGGGGACCAGTGCGGTATGGATGGATGTATCCTTTTGAGAGGTATGTAATAATTATGTTTATTTATGCAATGTTTAAATATAGAATATGTCATAGATAATTTCACACATTTTCCTATTAAGGTATCTGGGCCACCTAAAGGAAAAGGTGAAACAAAAAGCACGTGTTGAAGGTTCTATTTGTCAAGCTTACATTATTGAAGAAGCATCCATATTTTTTGGTCATTATTTCGGTGATTATGTGAATTTAAATTTCAATCGTGGTCATCGCAATGAAAATGATATTGTGGATGATTCAGTAAATAATGTTCTCTCGGTATTCAAAAAATAGGACATCCATCTGGTAAATGGAAGAATGTTAAAGGCTTTGGTACAGCAAAGGATTACAATCTAGCCAAGGCAAATGTGCTTCTTAATTGCAATGAATTAACTGATCTTATAAGGTACTATTATAATTTAATTATTCATTAGCTAAATTAATGTCAATCTCTTCAAGCTACACACAATACTCCTTAGATATTAACATGTGTATTTCGTTTAAACAACAAGTTCGAAAGTGAATATCCCAATACTGAACTCTATAAAGAATTTGAGGGATGGTTTAAACAATATGTAAGTATGATAAGTCAAATATTTTAAACTTGCACAATATTCATTATATATTAACTTGTGGCTTGATTCAAATTGGTAGGTTTATACGAACAACATCGTTGACATTTGCTATAGGAAACTTGCTTTTGGTCCGCGTAATAGTTACAGAATATGTCCAATAATGTTTATAAATGGATTTAAGTTCCACATAGAAGTATATGGAAAGAAAAAGACAACTGTTAATAGTGGAGATTGTATCAAAAGTTGGAGCAACGATGATGAAAAAACAGATTATTATGGTGTACTATAGGAAATAATCGAGTTAACTTACGCCGTGGTGCCAGAGTTAAAAGCATTTCTATTCAAATGTCGACGGTTTGATAGTAGGCCGAATATTGGAGCAAAACGCATACATAAGAACTACCATCTTATTGAAGTAAACCACAAAAAAAAAAAAAAAAAAAAAAATAGGCTATGCTCCATTTGTGTTGGCGGCATAAGCTACACAAGTTTATTTCACACTATATCCTACTATCGACAACAGTCGTTCGGATTGGTGGGCTGTTATTAAAACAAAATCGAGATGATCATTTCACTCAAACATGATCATAACCTACAATATGGCATATCAAAATGATCCAAAACCTAATGAGCTACTAGAGATTGACAACAAGTAGAAGACATAGGATCTCTTATCAATGACGTCAATAATGGGGTCGAAGTAGATGAAGATGGGCAAATTGAAGTTGAAAAAGATTAGCGTGATCTTGAAGATGAGAGTGTTAACATTGAGAGTGATGATGACAGTGAATATTGGTAGCATGTATATTTAATTATGATTGTTTGCATGTGTTTTTAGTTGCTCGGTTGCTTTTATGTTTATGAAGTTGTTTATGCTTAGTTAGTAGTAAAATTTTCAATTGTTGATATAAATTCTATGCTCTTTGATGTATGTTTTCAAACCTTGTCGTAAATAAAGTTCACTAATTTCATTTTGAAATGTTAGATTATCTTATGTATATAGTTGCAAATGTCGTATTTATGTAATAGATATGAGTTCTCGTGATCATGGTGGCCATAGTTACGGTGGTGGTCGTAGTGGTAGTGGACGTGGTTTGGGTTTGATCGACCCATCACCACCCTCTATAGATCAACAATCCACCCCTTCAAATGGATGTGATCATGATCAAGGCACCCCTGGGCTATCTGGATAAGTGTCACAGACTGACTCAACTTCTTCACTTGGCACCGTGTATATCTATTGTAGGCAGAGTGGCGAGTAAGTAAATTTTTCAAATTATTATATATTTTAATAATGCATGACAATAATTTACTTTAATTTTTGCATGAAAAGCTAGGAGTTCGGCAATAGTGACTCGACATCTCGTACTATATCTTCTATGCTTAAGGCCCGTTTGACATCGTTTTGACCTTGTTTCAGTGTGATTCCTGTTAATAGCAAGGATCATTGGCTTGAAGAGTTTACGGTTAAATAATTTTGAAATTCAGGTTGTTGCAATATTTAGTCCATTCATGATTAAGTTTTTTACTTTATTTATTCAATCCCAGATTCTTGCGTACGCATTGTACACTTGGGATATGACTACTTCTTTTGCTGATGTCAGACTATTATGGGACCAAAAGTGTTCATTGAAGTATAGATGGATTGTTGGAGAAATGAAAAGGTATAAAAAGAAGAATGCTTGTACAACAAATGAGGTATGGCAACAATTTTTAGCCTACTGGGAGAGGGAGGATGTGAAGGAGCTTTCTCAAAATAACTCAGTTGCTCACAATAAAAATCCAAGACCACATAGACATGGTTCTAAATCAATAGCACAATTGATGAACGATATGGTAATTGTTTGAATTATTAACTAGTAATAGTATACAATCCAAATAATGATAGGATAAATTATTTTTATTTTTTAGAAGATAGAACAAGGTCGAACACCAACATACATGCAGGTTTACATTCGAACATGTTATGTTAAGAAACCAGATGATTCTATAGACGATGGATGGATTGATGAGTACTCGGAACAGTTTACTGTATGTAATCAACAAATGTTTTGAATTGTAGTTCACAAATTTCTAATTTTGTTAAAAAATACGATACCTAATTTTTCTATAAATTACAGGCCAAATACAATGGGCGGTTTGCTCAAATGACCAAGAGTCAGGGTATGTTTTCTCTCACGACAAGCTAAACCTTCTTTACATGCAACTTATTGGAGAAGGTGAGACGTGCACTTTTCAGGAAGCACAAGAAGGTCTGGTACCAGCAATATTCCTGGGGTATTGACTGAAAATTTAATTTATTTATTTTCCAGTTAGAGTGCAATATTCTTGGTTCTTTTGTTTTTGCTTATGGAGATGTGTATGATTTCTTTTTTGTCATGTTTTCGTGGTCGCCATTGCCATTTCTTTTAGTACTAATCATGCAATGTTGGAATTCACTTAACTAAAGAGTTTAAGTCAAAACCTTAGAATGTCCACTATTGTTACTCACTTACTCAAATGAATTGTCTAATCATGAGTGATTCTATGGAAGTAGTTTATCATACTACGTGGTTCGCAACTAAATCTCCATAAGCAATTTTTCATACAATATTGATATTATTAGTAAGTTCAAAATTCTATTATTGATTTCTGATGAAGTTAGATACAATAATGATGTTGAAATTATAATTTTGTTTTGATTGCAACTGATTATCTTGATGCATTTGACTTTACAATACTCTGACGTATGTATAACGCAAAATAAGTTAGGTGGATCGGTTGAATATTAGGGGCCATAACTAGAAATGTTAAGACAGTATATGTTGATAATATTCAGCTCTTTGTTCCTTATCTTCATTTTCCCCTGTAAACCCCAAAGTTTGGATCAAGATTGCAATGTAACCCTTATTATTCTCGACAATGTAGGAAATTTTCTTTCTGTACATCTAGCAGTAAAGTGCGAGTTGTGTAAGGTCGTTATTGGTTAGGACATTGATTGCACTATTATGTACGTTTAAGATAGCTCTATTTGGATTTATAGTGCATTATTTCCGGTTCACAATTCTCGTTATTTGGTTTCTTAGAATTGTTGCAATACTGGCATTTTAAGTATTCTTGTAACTTTAATTTTATGACAGTGACTACAGATTCGTCCAGTTTCTCACATTTTTTATTAATTTTGTGTGCGAACAAAATGAGGCTAGTGATAACGAATCCAATCATTTTTATTTGATTGTCCATAAACATATTGACTGGCAGATGTGCATAGTACGATTAGTACGGCATTTGTTTGATAAGTTCATGCATGTTTATGTATAAGTTTGGTAGTTCATTTTAGTTTCCCTTATATGCGCATGTGTACTTGTAAGTTTGTTGAAATGCCCACTTCGCTGAATTGCACTCATGTTTATGCATAAGTTTATAAGTTCATTTTATTTGCGCTTTTAGTCTATTTAGTGTAGATTATTTACTCTGTGTTTATATATGTATATGTATACATATTCCAAATTTAATAAGCAATCTAGTAAATTTTAATATTTGAAGTTTCACCGATCCTTACTATTCAGTTTGAACTGAGCCGAAAGGCTCAGTGAACTAAGCCTTAGGACTCAATTCAAACTGAGATGTAAGGCGCGGTTAAAACTGAGCCTTTAGGCTTAATATAACTAAGCGGTATGGCTCAATTTCACCGAGCCATTCGGCTTAGTAAAACGAGCCGTATGGCTCAGTTAAACTGAGCAGAAATGCTCATTTTATTTATTGTATTATGCTAATTGTATTATGAAATTTTTTTGTTCTAGTTGGGTTAAAAAATTTGTATAGATTTATAAACACAATACATACACTCTAGGTTTGGAGTTTGAAATGACAGAGAGAAGCTTGTGAAGGAAGTAGAAGAGCGAAGGAGAAAAAAAATCAAGATATGAATGTCACGATTAACAAACTATAAGGATATTTAGGTTCCATGCAAGAACAGATGAGTACTATGCAAGAGTTTATACGAGGATTTAGGTGGGAGCAAGAATCGGAGATATGACATAATTTATGAGTTATTGTTATTTTTGCAGTGGGTTTGATGTTCTATTTATATAATGTACATTTTATGATATCTGAATTAGGTGAAATGACCATATTTGAGTTATGTAGCAACTTTATTTTATTGTTTGTTGGACATGATTTGTTTTAAATACATTTGTACCAAGTTTATGGTAATTTGGCCATGATATTCATTCTACATCGATATTTTATTGATATATGTATATATATATATACACGTTGTTATGATTTTCATGCGTTCGATTTTATTATGATATGTGTTGTAGATGAAGATACATATAAAAGAACCATATTAAATTTTGATTTACAACGGCGTAGGGAATGCGTATGGAATAGGTAAGGAAAATCCAATCTTTTGGGCGTAGGTAGGAACTTAGTGTAGGGAATGCGTAGGAATGCAAGCGTAGGGAAGGCGTTGGTGTATGGAACTTGGCATAGGGAATGCATAAGGAATACATTGTAGGGAAGGCATAGGGAATGCAACGTCGGGAAGGCGTATGAAACTTGGCTTAGGGAACCCGTAAGGAAATTTTTGTGACGTGCTATTTTCCGACTTCCTTCTAGGCGTAGGGATGACGTAGGAAAACTAGAATCCCTACGCCATCCCTACACCAAATTGGCATAGTGAATTCAGAATTCTTTTGTAGTGCCCATTTGGAGCGCTTTCGGCTTCAGAAATGAGAAAAGAGCTTAGTGTTGGCCGCTTCAATGGCTTTCGGTGTCGGTTATTGAGTTTCACCTCCCACATTCTAGACATTGCTATCACTTTTAGTCTCGATGACAAGACCCAGTTCCGATAGCCAATTTTGGACTTTGTCTTGCTTTCATGACTTTTGATTTCAGTATCGACACTAAGCATGTTATTGAGGATGACCTTTCCTTTCACTAGCTTTGACTTGCTTTACCATCTTCTGAAAGTTACTTTCAGACTTCGACGTTCAGTATCGGTTTTCTTTCTTCCTTTAAGTTTTGTTATCGGGTCTCCCTTGTTTTCAGAACACAGGTTTTGATCCTTAGTGACTCGTGACTTAAGTTCTTCTTTCGATTATGTATTAATACCAAGTGGATTGGTGTGGATAGCCTCGATAGCAAACCCAACTTTACTAGCTTCTAAATGTTCCGTGATGTCAGTATCGATGCTAACAATATTAGTATCGGTAGACCCTTTTTCTTCATCTTGGTTTGGCTTCATATTCTGGTGTCAGATCATCTGCTTTTGGTCATTTCCCATTGTTTGCTTCCGGTATCAGTTACTTCAATAGTTTAACGCCAAATAGTGCACACTCGGAATTGAAGCTGGACCTAACGGCTTTTAGAGTCAAAACTAGGTTGACGCCTTTTGGTTGTGGTGTTGTAATTGCTCTTAATTGTTCATTGTTCACATGTTGCTTCCAGAATAACCATGATATCGTATTCCTTGTGTCGGTACTGAGTTTGTATGGCTTGCATTGGCGATGATAGCATGTGAATCCAATCTTCCTCCTTTTGCTCTCGGCATTAGGTGTTTTGGTAGTCTTGTGTCGGTTTCTTTACCTCCGAAACCTTCTTTTGTTGCTTTTTGTGCTTTGATACCCCTTCACCAGTCTCTGGTTTCGGTGTAGAATTTGGTAGTAAGAGTAAACGTTTCATTGTTAAAGAGACTACGGTCGGATATTGTCATACTCTCTGCCATTACCAAAAACTACTTTCATAATTGTGCATGTGGTGGAGAATCCAGAATGAAGTAGGTTCGTTTGGCGAACGCTACTGGAATGAAGTAAGAGAACGATGACGGGTAGCCTTGACCTTCGAATCATAATTAAAATGACTAAAACAGGAGCCATTCCCAGGACAATTGAGTTAGCTCCTCTTAGCGGACATGCTTTTTCGATGCCATATCTCTTACTCTATGGTTGATTGGGCGAGTCTTTAATTTTGGGAGTATTATATGAGGTGGGTGGTAGTTGCAGCTGTATGTCACCATCAGCTTGGGTCCGAAATCCGGTAAAATCCTACCATTGGGCACAACCTCGGGGCCTCGTTATATTATCCTGATCGAGCCCTCTATGATTTTGATTTGTACCTTACATGTGGAGTGCCTTCTGATAACATTAGTTTATGGTGGATTTTTGGGTATTTGTATAAACCACGATATTATAAATGGTGTTAGGGCAATAATGGTAATCCCGCGTACACTATTTTCAATAGTATATTTCTTTTAGACACTAGTTAATAGTGTATTGTATTATATAATATCTTGTTTAACGGATCCTTAGAGGATGAGAATCTCAAACATCCTTTAAGTTACATTGGCATTTCATTTGAACAGTTCAACTGAGTTGATTTAATTTCATTTAAGTTATCCTAATTCGAGTGTTTTATTTTTGCATTATTACTCGGTCAAATCGAATATTATAGTGTTGAGATTTCATCTGTGGAGACTTGTTGAAGACATCACTTCTTTCTATTTATGACGGTATTCCTTTTTATATATTAGAAATCCATTGTATTTGGCCCGCTGTATTTGATTCTGTAAATCTGATATAATGCATAAATTTTGAAATTTGTATTTAGTAGATTCATGAGCAACTATTGCATTTTCTTTATTCCATTGCGAGATATTTTGCTTTTCTGTGTCTATGATTCTATGGTAATTTTATATTTAACCCATTGCAATAACAATCCGCTATTTGAACGAATTGAGTTGATTTTAATATCAACTTAAATGGTTGAAAATCACAGGTCGTTATAGTATGGTATCATAGCTTTGGTTTGAGAAATCCTTAGCTTATGAGGTTAAAACTCATTAGAGATAGGGTAGCAATACTCTAAAATGAGTAGAATCAGTCTCATAATCATTCTTCAGAGAGCATATTTTGAAAAGTATAATGGTTTTAATTAGTTTTTAAAAGTATTTTTAGATATAAAAAATTATTTTAAAATTTAGCCTTTTCTTAGAGTTTCCTTCTTTGGAATCCATTTTCCTTGATACGTATCTCTTCAATTAGGATTTCCTTAGCTAATCTATCTCAATCCTTGTTCTTACGAAATTTATGATTGGTAACTTTCAAAGTCTTAGTTATTCTCTAATTTATTTTAATTAGGGTGTCCCTCCTTGGTAGAATCCTATTGATTAAGTTCTTTCATGGGTTTAGCATCTGGCTTATGTTCAAACTTATCCTTGACCTAATAGAATAAATAATTGAAGAAATTTTAAGTATAGCTCATATTCTAGATTAATAAGAGAATATGAATGTATTAATAGCTTTGTTAATAATTACTTGGTTCATTAATTGGTGAAATAAAGTATTTGAAATGTAATATCAGAACTATAAAGATCCAATATTTAGAAAATCTATACAAAAAATTATAACATGATTAATTGTAGCTAAATAAACTTTCGTGAATTCAAAACTTTATATGAAATGATTTTGATAAGCATAATTTTAAATATGTTTTTTTTGAATTTTTTCAAGGGAGAAACCGACACTACCGTAAAACTCTCCCTAATGTACCTAACCCGGTCCGCGGGGTCATCAGGCTTATGCACATGGTAAGCCCCCTTATTTGAACTAAAGTGCATAAGGCGAGAATCAAATCCTCTCCCTCTTCCTGGGGAGCTAGGAACCCCCACCACCCGTGTTGGATCCAGATTATCCCTAGAGGGGGGGGGGTGAATAGGGTTTATCACAATTTTTACGGGATATTAAAAATTCATAGAACACAGAATGCAGCAGAAATAAAAATACAGAAGGTAAATAACACACAGATATACCCAGCTTCGGCAAAATCTTGCCTACTGCGGCATTCCTAAGGTTTCTACTAGGTGATAGAATAGATCCCGCATACAAGACCATGTACACTCGCAAACCCTGCTCCTATTCTAACCCTACGCTCAAAACCCTAGACTGATCTAATCCCTTAGATCAGATTTCCCCTGATTGCAACCCTGTAACCAGTAACCTAGATTTTACAGACTCTAGCAACTGTCAGTCAACACCGTGACTGGATTCCCCTAGATTTTACAGACCTAGAAACTGTACCAGAATGATTTACAACTCGAATTCAAACGCAATACAAAATAAAATTAAAACAATAAAAAACCCTAGTCTTTAAAATAGAAGGGTCATCCCCTTTTGAAAATGATGGTTAAACCAAGGCCGACAATTCTCTAATTCATTGCATCATATTTACCGATTTCTCTCTCCAAAGAAAAACATGGCGGCGGCTCCTAGGGTTTTGAAATTTTCCCCCAAATCAAATCGATGCTGTGATAGAAGGTCTTTTGGAATTTCTCTGTAGGTTCGAGTGTGTTGTTGCTTGTGTTCTTTGGTTGATTTGGTCCTTCTTGCGATCGAAATACTAGTATAAATTTGATTTGAATCCTTTTTGGTCTTAAGTTGATTGTGGTTTTCGATGTCCAATGCCGGTGATGAATTGGTGATGATATATAGGGTAAAATTTAGAAACCCTACACTTTGATTTCACGTGAATGAATTGATCTGAATTTTTGGTTTTCTCTTTTGAAATGGCGGTTTTAAAATCCACTGTAGATTGCCTTGATGAATGAGAATTTCCTCTTTTGCTTGGCGAGACCGAATTGATAAAACTGGAAAAATAACCTTGCCCCTTTTGAATTTGAAATTGTCCCTTGTGTGATTTAAAAACAATTGCTTCTTGATTTGTTTTTCTGAAACGTGATTGAATCTCTGGAAACAAAATGCCTGATGTCATGCTAGAAATAATTATCTATTTATAAATCGATGTATATCTGCAAATAAATTTGAATTGTAGAAATTTCTCCCAAAATTTTCTGCCTTGAAAACTTTTCTGCATTGAATGAAATTTATTGTGTTATTTTCTTTGATTGAAATTGATTTTGAAATGTTGCTTTAATTCTTCAGATAATTTGTTTCATTCTGCTGCATTGAATTAGTCGAATTGCCCCATTTGAATTTAGAACCTAGTTGGCACAAAACTGGAATTACTTGCATTTCTGGAAACATATTAAACTGTTGCCAACCTGTTGCCTTTGATCCACAACTTTATTTTGGGAATCGAATTGATTCTTTGCCAATTCTTGCTTTACTGAGAATTCTGGAAAACTTTTAGAACTTGACAAAATTTGATTTCATTTTTGCCAAAATGATTCTCTATAAAAACTGCATGATTCTTTCTCCACCATATATGCCATTGTATTGATGTAACTGCTCCACCCAGTGTTGCTTAAAAATGTGAAATCAGTTCTGAAAACTTGTGTCACTTTCTTGTTACCATTCATGCATTTCCATGTAATTATACAACATGCTTTCCCCCTGACCATTCATGTATATCCTATCATGTCTTTTACCCTTGGTTTTTCCTGTTTAACCATGAACATTTGCTGTTGCATCATACCTTTTTACTCCTGGCCTGGTTTGAACTCTTGTGTTGTATTCCATCCATTTCTGTCTTGCTGCCATTCATGCCTGTGCACCACCAGTTTTCATCTTGAAATTGTACTGTGTTGACCTGACTTGGTGCTCGGCCCTTTGTGTACTTGCACCTGATTTTGTAACATTTGCTTGAGCGGGCTTGCCTTAGTATATCCATTCTTGCAGTGCATGCCTGCTACACTTGATGACGCTGTTATGACACTTGATCATTAGAATAAGACTCGAGTGTGTTTCCACCATGAACCCATCCATTATAGTTTAGCTTGCATATGCATGTTCCTTCATAGCTGCTGCACTTCAAATTTGCTCGGCCATTTTGGATATTCTTGAACAATGGACCATGCATGCTCCACTATGTTCACTTTCATTTGCTGAATTGTGAGATGTATTGTTGTGTGCATGTATACATGTACTTTTATATGTTGAGTTTCACCATTTGATTTTCCATGATCCATTGCTTAGCTTGAACCTGAATGAAACAACTAGCTCGACCTGTTTGACCTTGCATATTGTCTTGCCATGAACATGTATAAATGAGTTTTACCATGCTCCACCATAACCATGTATTTCTAGCTTGAGTTTCATGCTTTGATTTTTTTTTTTTTTTTTTTTTTTGCACTTTCATTTCTCTGTTGATTTTTGACCTAACTTGTATGAATATGTGATACTGTGATACACATCAGCATACTGACTGTACTGTGTTGGGGCTGGTCAGAATCAGCTGAGTTTAATGATGGTTCTGATCAGCAAACCAGTATGGCTATGTCGAGGCTGACCAAGTTAGAAATATGATGAGAAAACACACCAGAAAACTGGGGCAAATAAAATTTCAAAATAAAATTCAAATCTGCATGTATTCAGTTTTTATTTCTATTGCAGTGTACTGTGTGTTCGTTTCTGTGTATGACAGGTGTAGATGACTGGACTGAGCTGTGAAGACCGAAGACTGAAGAAACAGTGTTAGTGAATGCAAATGTATCAGTGAATGTATATGGATATGAAAATGAAAAATGAGTGATTGTATATATATGAGATGTATAGACAGAGTGTTATAGTGAGGAGTTGTGTAACAACAAAACTGTACTGATGATTTTATTAAACAAATTTGTTTGGAATAAAATATTATTTTAGTGTGCTCAAATTTGTGTTCAAAAAAAATTTGATTATCGTATTTAGTTTATATACAAGTACAATGTCTTGTGAAGAATATATAAATAGTGGAGTTATAAATCTGTACTGTTTGAATGTTGGAATACAATATTATATTCAAATAGAATACAGTTTGGATGTTCAATTCTAGTGCAATAGTATTCCATTTAAATATAAATATTATATTCATGTCTGTGATGTATATATAGAACAGTACGTTTATAAACACATTTAGAATAATATATATTTGGTTGTTATCGTCAAACAAAAAATCATATAATTGTGTATACAACACTGTTATGTACAAAAATTTCCCCCTTTTGATGATGACAAACAAATATGAAGATTTTGAAAATAGTAAATGTGTTTGACTGTGAAGAACAAAACTCCCCTATTTGAATGCTCCCCCTACAACAAATACTCCTCCTATAACTGTGCATGAGTGAAAAGAATGTGAAACTGAATTGGAATTTATTTTCAAAATTAAAATATTTATAAAATATATACTTATAAATCAAAATCTCAATCCATTCTCCCCCTTTTGTCATCATCAAAATGATTCAAAATTTAAAATATAGATGAAAAATGACTAAAAATATAATTTCAGCTTAAGAGGAAGAACGATCATCCTAAATCTCAATCAGTCAAACAAAAATCATAACAAACTGAGAACTGGTGTTATATTTCACATTGTAGATAATGACGAATTTACGATGAAATTTACAAAAATGGGGAGAGTTAAAAAATGTTTTCCAATTATTCTCAAAAGAATTTTAAACACGAAGCACAAAAACAGTGATGGATTTGGACTATAATTTATAATTCAATTTAAGTGACAAAATCATATAATCTCAAATCCCAATAGCTATCAATCAACAAATCATAATACGTCATAAGATGTTAACACATTTCACAGCTTTAGAAAGATGGATTGATAGGCTGGTTTTTATATCCCAAGGAGAATTTCAGATTAATTTCAATTTATGGCACAATTTCCTTTTTCTTTTTATTTTATTTAAGAGCACACTGACCACGCATAACCAGAGCTTGGATTTTTAAATGAGATCAGTCGCAGCTTAAATTATAAGTTGTCTCTAAACCATGCATGACCAAAGCTTGGATTTTTAAATGAGGTTAGAGACACACTTAAGCATTAGTTATATATTTATCATTTTCAGCTTTTAAAGAAAAACTCCTCGGTATATAAAACCTATATGAATGATAGAAATGTGGTAGGTACAGAAATGGAATGTGAAATAAATTTCTAAATTAATTATATTCTGAAATATGCTCGACTGTACCGGGATCATTCAAAATTTTCAATTATCACTAATTCTGAATAAGAATAACACATTCACATTTCCATCACAAATATTTTCACTGTTTATCCAAAAAGATTTAAAAAAATAAACTCTCCACATTAGTATAAAATCATGATGGATGGCAGAAATATGATAGATAAAGGAGATGGTTGAGAAATAATTGCCAATTCAAAGATATTATAATAATTATTCAACCATCATGAAAATCTAAATAAAAATCTCCACTTGTTGTGAAATATACTGCAGTCACAATTCATCATCTTGTAACAATTTTGATGAATTATAAATGAAGTTCAATTTGGATATTAATTTCAATTTCTGAATGAATGATCAATAAATAATCTTAAAATTTAAAAACAATTACAAGAGAAATATGAAGAGCTATACAGGACAAGAGGGATTAAAATATATACAAAAATAAAAAGCACTTATGATACCAATTGGTGTCTCTATTAATGAAGATTGAAACAAGGCACTGGAGACAAACCAAGATATCACACACAGTAGAATTTTAAAGCCAAAACAGACAAGATAACAAATTAGGCAAGCATTTACCAAAGCAACGGGCAGCTATTTGTAAACAGTATTAGAGCAGTAGACAAAAATTCTGTTCAAAGCAGTCAAGCCAAGATGATGGTCACAAAAAAAAAATATTCCATGATCCAAGATTATGAAATATATCTTATTTTAAATCATTTGAAGAAATGTGAAGATTTCAAGATTCAATGAATCAATCACACAGTTTATAAATTTCAGATTCAAGCTATGTCTGAGATTCAATAAATCAATAATTTCAAATGATTTTAAACAAACCGTTATTCAAATCAAATAATCCTGAAATAACAATGAATTTCAAGACCAGATTTTCAAAGGATTTTCACAAATATCTTTGACAAGTACAAGAGTAATTCAGATCATTTACATCTAATTTGAAGGATATTCATGATCCAGAAAATTTATTTGAAATCACTTGAATCAATGTCAAGTTTTGAGATATAATGAATTAGTCGCACAGGATTGATATTTTCAGGATTAAGAGGTATATGATATTCAAAATATCAAGAATTTTAGATGATATCAAAAAAACAAATTTCAACCATAATAATCATGAATAAAGGTGAAATTCAAGATGTATCACTGTGATTCAAGCCAATCCAAAAATCAATGAAATTATCATGAATGATAAGAAGCAATGTACTGTAATGAGTATAATATTTTAAGCGTTTCCAAAATGAATTGGAAGAAACTCAAAACAGCATAAGTGTGTCAAATTTCATTAATTATTCATATCTTCAAAAGTTTAGAATTCAAAATGACAGTGTTCAAGATATGATATTAATGCATCAACACTGTTATGAATTCAGAAAAATAGAAAAATAAACTTCAAAAAAACAATTGTAGATATTTACAAGATTAAATTCAAGATTTGGAAATAATTAAAACATCATAGTTCTATTCAACTAAAGCGAATTTCCAGAAAATATGAATTCTACAATTAGAAGTTTAAGAAGCACAGAATAAGAAATAAAGATATAGTAGTGACAAATCAAAACAAAACACAAACAAAAAAGAAGGGGTAGAAGAAGAAATAAACAATTTTTTTTTTTTTTTTACAAAGATGAGTTTAGAGGTTATACCTGAAATTGACGTGTATAAATAAATCTTAAACTCAAAAATCCTGGCTGGAGGAACTGTGAATGATACAGAAGTTTGAACTAGCGTGATTTCAAATTTCTTTTTGCATAGAAGTTCCTCAGCCTCTACCGATACCTAACAGTTTGTAGAATCGAGAGGTCTAACAAAATTAGTAAAACCACTCACAGTTGTATTCATATGTTTTGGTACCCGGACTTGTTTGTACAACAAACCGTTAGAATTAACTTTTGTACCTTTAGGAACCTAAATCCGTTTGAATTTAACAAAACATGTTTTATTTCCTTTTGGATCCAAGAATGTACAAATGGATTTTTATAAAACAAATTCTCATCTCGATTGTGATTTGAAAATCCTTTGAAATTTTCAGAGTTAAAATTTTCATAGCAAACATTTCCAAAGTGATTTGAGGGATTTTTAAAATTATTTGTTCTTCTCTTTTCAAACTCATCAATTTTTCCAAAGCCGAGTCCACTTTTATTTCTTGATGAAAACTGATTTTTCAATAACATATTTAAAAAAAATTCACCGTTAGAAAATTTAGTCAATGTTGTTTCAAGTCATTGAATTTCAGTTCGAAGATCACCGTTTTCTTTCATTAAATCTAAACAGCAATTTTTAATTATCTTACATCTTTCAAAATCAGATTTCAAAGCCAAATTGTCATCTTTAAGAAATTTAATTTTTGATTGGGACTCCGAGATTTCAAATTCAAATCGTTTTTGTTTTTCAAACTGAAAATTCTTAGATTTTTCAATCTCATTTTCAAATTCTTTCAAAATCAAATCAGTTTTCACCAAACTTTCATTTTCAGCAATTTCAAGTTTGGAATTTATAGCAGTCTTAAAATTTTCAAACTCCTTTTGCAGAAAATTATTCGAACTTGATAACTCAATCTTGTTTTCTTTTAAGATCAGAATTTCCTTTTCAAACTTTTGAATATTTTTATTGAGATGAACAAGATTGGTTTCCAATTTCAAAAAAAAAATTGCAATCTGAATTTGAGGAATTTTTGAAATATTCAAGTTGTAATTCCAAATTATCAATTTTGCTAGTCAACCCAGAATTCTTAGATTTCAGAGATTTATGTTTCAATTGGAGTTTATCAACAGATTTTGTTAAATCAACACACATATAAACTAAATCTTCATATGTGGAATTCTCCATTTCAGCATCTATTGATTCTCCATCATCTGATCCATCTGAAATTTCATCTACATGACCAGTTAAGCATAGATCTGAATTTGAGTTGACATTTTGGGGTTTTGAGCTGCAGTTGTCAAATCTTCCATACTTCCAATTGAGAGTATCCCAGATTTCCTATGTAGATAAACAATGAAAGATTAGATTAAATTGTTCATTATTAAGATAATCAAATATAATTTTCATAGCACGAGCATTGAAAGTAATATCTACACTATCAAACCCATTGATAACAACATCCCAACATTTAATATTAACAGATTTTAAATAAAATTCCATTCTGGATTTCCAGTTTAAAAAATCCATTCCATAAAATAGTTGGAGATGAACTGGACTGACTCTCTATCGGCTGAAAATTAGGATCCATGATTCTAGGGTTAATGAAATTACCAGGCTCTGATACCAAATTGTGTCTCTATTTATGAGGAACTTTAAGCACCCCGGTGGCCACCAAAGATACCTCAGACACTGGTTTCACGTCGTACCTCTCGACACAGACAACCACCCATGGGCATGTAAGGGCAAGAGTCAATACTTCGCCATATGATCATATAGCGAGAAACCCCTTTCATGCTGTTACCTTAAACCAGCTCTGATACTGCTTGTTGGATATAGACTAACCTTAGAGGGGAGGGGAGAATACGGTTTATCACAGTTTTTACGGGATATTAAAAATTCACAGAACATATAATCTAGCAGAAATAAAAATGCAGAAGGTAAGTAACACACAGAGATACCCAGCTTCGCCAAAATCTTGCCTACTGCTGCATTCCTAAGGTTTCTACTAGGTGATAGAAAAGATCCCACACACAAGACCATGTACACTCGCAAACCCTACTCCTATTCTAACCCTACGCTCAAACCCCAGACTGATCTAATCCCTTAGATCAGATTTCCCCTGATTACAACCCTGTAACTAGTAATCTAGATTTTACAGACTCTAGCAACTGTCAGTTAACACCTTGACTGGATTCCCCTAGATTTTACAGACCTAGAAACTATACCAGAATGATTTGCAACTCGAATTCAAATGCAATACAAAATAAAATTAGAAAAAAAAAAGAAAAAAAACCTAGTCTTTAAAATAGAAGGGTCATCCCCTTTTGAAAATCATGGTTAAACCAAGGCCGGCCATTCTCTAATTCATTCCATCATATTTCCCGATTACTCTCTCCAAAGAAAAACATGGTGGCAGCTCCTAGGGTTTTGAAATTCCCCCCCAAATCAAATCGATGTTGTGATAGAAGGTCTTCTGGAATTTTCCTATAGGTTCGAGTGTGTTGTTGCTCATGTTATTCGATTGATTTGGTCCTTCTTACGATCGAAACATTGGTAAAAAATTGATTTGAATCCTTTTTGTTCTTGAGTTGATTGTGGTTTTCGATGTCCAATGCCTGTGATGAATTGGTGATGTTATAAAGGGTAAAAAATAGAAACCCTACGTTCTTATTTCACATGAATCAATTGAACTGAATTTTTGGTTTCCTCTTTTGAAATGAAGGTTTTAAAATCCTCTGTAGATTGCCTTGATGAATGAGAATTTCCACTTTTGCTTGGCGAGATTGAATTGATAAAACTAAAAAAAATACCCTTGCCCCTTTTGAATTTGAAATTGTCCCTTGTGTGATTTAAAAACAATTGTTTCCTGATTTGTTTTTCTAAAACATGATTGAATCTCTGGAAACAAAATGCCTGATGTCATGCCATAAATAATTTTCTATTTATAAATCGATGTATATTTGCAAATAAATTTGAATTGCAAAAATTTCTCCCAAAATTTTCTGTCTTAAAAACATTTCTGCCATGAATGAAATTTATTGTGTTATTTTCTTTGATTGAAATTGATTTTGAAATGTTGCCTTAATTCTTCAAATAATTTGTTTTCTTCTGCTGTATTGAATTAGTCGAATTGCCCCATTTGAATTTAGAACCTATTGGACACAAAACTAGAGTTACTTGCATTTCTAGAAACATATTAAACTATTGCCAACCTGTTGCATTTGATCCACAAATTTATTTTGGAAATAGTATTGATTCTTTGCCAATTCTTGCTTTACTGAGAATTCTGGAAAACTTTTAGTACTTGACAAAAATTGATATCATTTTTTCCAAAATGATTCTCTACAAAAAACTGCATGATTATTTCTCCACCATATATGCCACTAGATTGATGTAACTGCTCCACCTAGTGTTGCTTACAAATGTGAAATCAGTTCTGAAAACTTGTGTCACTTTCTTGTTACCATTCATGCATTTCCATGTAATTATAAAACATGCTTTTCCCATGACCATTCATGTATATCCTATCATGTCTTTTACCCTTGGTTTTGCCTGTTTAAACCATGAACATTTGCTATTGCATCATACCTTTTTACTCTTGGTCTGGTTTGAACTCTTGTGTTGTATTCCATGCATTTGTGTCTTGCTGCCATTCATTATGACGACCGGGAATTCCGCTCGATCCGAATCAGTCGCTAAACCGATCTAGACCGTTCGAAACGCCTGATTGTTTTGAGAACACGACAAAGTAGAACGCAGATGGGAGAACATTTCATTGTATATTACAACAATCCATCGGATTATAAGAATATACAGAGTATAAATGAATAAATAATATACATCACAAATTATCAGAGATTTAAATTACATTTAAATACATAGCAGCGGGAAAATAATACAACACACAACTAGAAGAGATATACGGATACAAAGCTTTTCGGATATCGTTCCAGCTGTAAACCAGGATCCTGTGAATATAAATCTGCAAAACCAAAACTACTAGCTGCCCGTGTCAAATATGGGCACCTAGAGTTTAGGTCAAAACAATAAACTCCAGGTCAGTCATGGGACTGGTGTGAGAACTAAAGCAGTTATTAATCTTTATTTTTAAAGTTAGGTAAATCAAGGGACCACGCCGTATAACACGGAACGGGTTTCCTCCCATGAATACCAGTGCATAAAACAAACAGCGCAATGCTAAATAAAGAAAAATGAAGCTATTATAAGTCCCAGTTCCCATCACACAATGCAACGCAAGCCGGAGGATAGGGTTTTTACCTTATAATAGCCAAGAATGCTTGATACGTTTAAAATAAATCATTTGATACTATTATAAATGCATAGTGTATAAAACAACTTCAAATCATAAGTATCAATCATAGACGACATAAGCACCCCATCCTACTATGTCGCCATACTAGGCTCTACAAAAAAAACCGCAAATGTCACGTATTTGGAAGTTGGATTTCCATCTATGAACCGAGGCAAAAGATAGTCCTCCACCGATTCGAGACTGTCTAGCCCGAGCCTCAGGAACAGCCGCAACTGCCCCTTGGAGCGACAGGGCCGGTCCACCGATGTGGATTAAAATGCCCGAACACTGCGTTTCCCCGCCCTTTAGGGCGTAAATGAGCCAACGATTGGCTCCATCGGACCCGAATCGTCCGATCTAACCGAGGCGCCTCGCAACAGCAACAACCACACAGGTGAAAAGTATATAAATGTCAGGGCTGGTTGGTCACTAACACCACCCTAGCTAGAAAGAAACGCATGTCCTCCCCGAGGTCCTCTCCCGTTTTTGGTTCACACCGGGGTGTGAGGCTCGCAAATTCATGTTACACAAAGCTATGCCACACAGGCGGTGCTTTGATCATCAACCACAAGACTTTGCTTTTCAACAGAAGCCTTGATCATTTGCCACTTAGGCATACCACACAGGCAATTCACTCTATGCGTTTGATATCCATCTGTATATAACCCCTGAGCTCGTACGTCTCAGAGAAGGGCGTTAAGCAAGAGAATAAATTCTTCGCCACCAAACAGATATATATTTAATAGAAATCAATCACACAGACTAAAATCCAATGTCAGACACAATCCATTTCCAAGTCCGTTCTGGGTCTGAACGAAACCGGAGGCACCTAGTACCCCGCATATCCATCGATCTCCAAGTACATCTGGACGATCACCAACTATTTCCATCTTCTTGGGTGTACAGCCCAATCAAGACCATCAATAATCACCCAAACGACGTGAAGATTTCCGGTCTTCGACCACCGTCTTCATCTTCGACTTATCGTCGTATCAGTCATTCAGAATGGGATAAACCCGGTCTTCCCGAATAACTCACATATACTTTAAATAAGTGTTACACAAACACAACATATGCCTCATTTCAATTTAGAATATTCTTTTATTCCAATATTCTTATACTTTGGGACAGGTTCCCATTAATTTTATCAAAGATAAATTCTTTAAATTTATTCTTTAATCTCCTTTTTGAATATCAATTCAAACTAGTCGGGATTAGCGAACCACACCGAAGTAATCATTTATTTTATTTCCCAATCCCAACCTATTCATCCCATGAAGTAAAACTGGTAATACTTCATATCTAACACCACGGTGTTGTCGGTAAATTCAATTACCATTTCACGTTCAAATCTAATTAAAGATTTAACTATCGCCTGGAGTAAAACTGGTGATACTCCATTCTAACACCTTTTCAATCTAATTAAAGATTCATTAAAACTCCACTTAGTTTTAATCTTTAACTGGGTTAAAGAATCGGTGTCATTTAAAACACGGTTCACGATAAACCCAAAATCACATTCCATTAATTATTGGGTTAAAGAACAAGTGTTATTTAAAACACTGTTCACGATAAACCCAAAAATCAATATAAATTCAATTAAATATTATTTAATTGGTACACTTCATTAAATCTAAATAAAAAGATTTAATCTTTTCTCAACGGGGCTTAAGAACAGTGTTAATGAAAACACCATTCACGACAAACCCAAATCACATTTGATATTAAATACAAGGCTCTGAATAGAAAATTTATCGGCTTATATTCAACATCAAATTATACGACCAACAAATATCGTATTGGAAATAACGATATATATCTTTCAAATTTCCATAACAACATCTGTATAATCACGAAATCCAACATCGAAATATTCCAAAGACAATTTCGATTCAAATCCATTCCAATTCAGTTATTAGAAATTCTGGTTATATTTCAAATCCATTTCAAACTCACTTTATTTATTTTAAAAATAAATAAATTACTATTCTAGTTCAAAACTAGTTCATTTCGATAAAAATCTATTTTTATCTTTTCAAATATGGAGTTTTTCATCTCAATTCTTCACAAATCATTTCTTATGATTTTACACAAATTATTACTATTTTTAATAATTTTAACAAGGCCCGTACAGTCGATTTCCATCAATGGCCATCGAACTACACTTACAGCGACCTTTTCCAAATTTGATTTGGACATAATTCCAAATCCAACCGTTAGATTTCTAATTTCCAATATTCTTAGAAAGCTCTTTTAGATACAAACTCAACGGTTCCGGTTTTAGGAGAATCCGACGGTCGGATCTCCCGTAATATCCGTTCGAAGTCAACGGTCGAAATTCGCGAACTGCCGCGGCGTGGCGCGTTCTATTCAGGCCATTATATTATATATATAATATATATAATATATACTTCGTCGATTTCCTTTTAAAACATGCTTTATAAATCGTTTTAAATTCATTTTCAAAACGATTTCAACTTCTATTCTAATTCAAATCAAAATTGAATTTTTCCTTATAAATTCGTTTTAAATTCATTTCAAATTGATTTCAAATCAAATTGATTTCAAATCAAATTGATTTCTAATTCAATTTTAGTTCGTTTTCATTTCAATTCAATTTCAATTCGAATTCATCTATATTCAATTTCAATTCGAATTCATTTATATTCAATTCCAATTCGAATTCATCTATTTTTAATTTCAATTCGAATTCATTTATATTCAATTTAAATTCGAATTCAATTTCAATTCTTTTCAAAATGTCAAATTTTGAAATCACTTTCGATATTCATTAAAAAATGAATAAAATCGATATAAATATCGTTCACGTCAAAATGGCATAAATCTAATCAACACGGCTTCATATATTTCTATCTTCAAATATTCTATTTCAAATATTTCCTTTTCAAATATTTCTATTTTCAAATATTCTATTTCAAATATTCTATTTCAAATATTTCCTTTTCAAATATTTCTATTCAAAACTGGAATGAAGCCCAATCAATTACCATATAATGTTAATTATATGGATTTTCTACACCACATGTACACAATAACAACGATGAATAATCAACCATCATCCAAAGTGCATTCTACACTGTATAAGAATCAAATATAAATATTTAACGCTCATAACAGTCTGTCAATCAATCGATCGACATACAACTAATTATTGGGATTAGTGTATGTCATATATCATCCCAATACCCGTGTGGGGTTTCAAACAATCAAACACAGATTTTATTTGTGCAGTTGGGCGATGTGTAAAATTTATCGTCCCAATCAATATCAGTCAAATGTGCGTATATAAACAAATCGTCCGATTTGTTTATTTTTATTTCATTTTATATACACGTTAAAATTCTATTTTCAACTATAAAATATTTTTAACTATATAAATATTTTATTTCGTTTCACATCACATCACACAATCAATTTTTACCACAACAAACAATCAAACATACAAGTTATCCATGGTCTGTGGATGACGGGTGTCGGCTGCTACTAAACACCGTCTACATCCTAGTATATATTTTTAACTAGAAAAAGAAAGTTAAAGGTGAGAAGTTCTCACAAAGGGGTTAGGGCTTGGGGATGGTTGTGTCGGCTGGCGGGTACGGCGCGGGTAGGGGAAGAGGGAGGTGCAGTTTTCGAGAGGAGGGAGGGGGGTTAGGGCTTGGAGGAGGAGGCGGCGCTGGGGAGGCCTCCTCCGGCGCGTGCGACGGTGGAGCTGGGGCTCCGCCCCTTTGCTTTTTTTATTTCTTTCTTTCTGAACGAATGAAAAGGAGGAGGGAGAAGAGAGAAAGGGGTGGGGCTAATTATAAATATATATATATATATTTTAATATTTTAAAATTCCAAAAAGCAACTTTTTATTTCGACCTCGAAATCGAACCCACCGACTGTCATCCATAGCTAATTACCCCCATTCTGAACCCAATGGGATGTGTATCGTAGGCTGATTCGATCGTTTCGATCAGTTACATCAAAATCAACATATAACTCTATATATTGAATTTGAACGCGCATTTTAATCTACCGAGGCCACATACTAACTCGAAAAATTCCAAAAAAAATATTTTCTAGCTTCGTATTGACGATACGGTCCTAACAAAACTAATTTCAACGAATTCTGAGACCGCTTGAAAAATGGCCATTTTCCAGTCGATTAAAATCAACTAAAACTGGTCAAACGCATTTTCCTTTGCCACGCTCACATATTGATTCGAAAAATTATGAAAATTGGAATTTAGCAATAACTTGACATCACAGATCCAACAAAAGTGGTTTCGTCGAAATTCGAGGTCATTTGCAAAATTTCCATTTTTAAGGGCCTGAATTCTATAGCGACTATTCAGAATTTTCAACTGAACATATCTTTTGATTCCCGCTATGAAATTTCAATTTTTCGGATTCGTTGGAAAGATACTCTCAATTAGATTCAAATATTTTTGGTTTCACTAAAATTTGGTTTATTTTGCACCCAGTACATTCATTTGAACTTTGAAATCGAATTATCGTACTACCGCGCCATTTTCAATTCCTTTTATATATATAAATTAATATTTATATTCTAACGACGATTCGAATAAATATATACATTCGAATTCTATTCAAAATAAATTTCTCATTGTTATTATTTAAAATAATTCATTTTAAATAATCAAAATTTCGCTAAAATTGCCAAAATAAAATTTTTAAACTGGCCCAGAATTTCGGGTTGTTACAATCTCCCCCACTTAAAACTTTTCGTCCTCGAAAAGGAACGAAGACGAAAGTTGTTTAACAAATCAACTCAACTTTCCCTATTTTGACTATGGCTTAAGTTCTTCAACTTTTCAGTTTCTAAGAACTTTTCAAATTTTTCAAAAATTTGGCTAACACCCTAAATTTTCGAAAAATTTCGCCATAACCTCCCCTGCACCGGGAGCAACAGGAAAATCCCGAAATTGCCATACAGGCCTTCTGATCTCAAAAAGAAAAAGAAAAAGCCAATCGGCTCATAAAATCATCATCACCCAAGCAAAACAGTAAATTATGTTAAACATGTACCTATTTGTCGGGCAAACAATTTTTATTCTCTGCTCTAGCCTCCTTGCTATGACCTGTTCAATGTAAGTACATGTATATGCAAGAAAATGCGACCAAATTTCAATACAATTCACTATTTGGTTCAAATTGGCTATATGGTTCAAATTTTAATTAATCAACCCATAATCAACAACACAACCATCAATCAATTAGTTGATTTGCTTTTCAAATTCATAACTTTGATACATAGTCAAAAATCAGATTTTTGATGCCAAATCACAACAAGAAGCCCTATCTAGTTTCGGTTCTCACACCAGTCAATTGGAAATATATAGAAATCTCACTTTCGTTACTCGAAAATAAATACTGGCGATGGTGCCCCGTTACCAGAATTATCCCCGGGCACTAGAGTATGATTCTATAACTATCAGTATATTAAAACTTCGAATACACGTTTGCAAGACGCATATGCAAAATCTTTATATATCGGATTATCCAAATCAAATAAATAAATAATCAAATACGAATAATTGATTTAAATTTTCAAAACAAAATTCGTTTCATTTTAAAAATATACTCTTCACACTCGTTCTAGGATACTACTGATCCCATCTCTAACGAGTCATTCTCATTGGATACTACTAATCCAATATCCGATAATTCTTTCGTATGGTTCTAATGTGTCTTGTTCTCTAAGCTTTGTAAACCAAAGCTCTGATACCACGTGTGACGACCGGGAATTTCGCTCGATCCGAATCAATCGCTAAACCGATCTAGACCGTTCGAAACGCCTGATTGTTTTGAGAACACGACAAAGTAGAACGCAGACGGGAGAACATTTCATTGTATATTACAACAATCCATCAGATTATAAGAATGTACAGAGTATAAATGAATAAATAATATAAATCACAAATTATCAGAGATTTAAATTACATTTAAATACATAGCAGCGGGAAAATAATACAATACACAACTAGAAGAGATATACGGATACAAAGCTTTCCGGATATCGTTCCAGCTGTAAACCAGGATCTTGTGAATATAAATCTGCAAAACCAAAACTACTAGCTGCCTGTGTCAAATAGGGCCACCCAGAGTTTAGGTCAAAACAATAAACTCCAGGTCAGTCATGGGACTGGTGTGAGAACTAAAGCAGTTATTAATCTTTATTTTTAAAGCTAGGTAAATCAAGGGACCACGCCGTATAACACGGAACGGGTTTCCTCCCATGAATACCAGTGCATAAAACAAACAGCGCAATGCTAAATAAAGAAAAATGAAGCTATTATAAGACCCAGTTCCCATCACACAATGCAACGCAAGCCGGAGGATAGGGTTTTTACCTTATAATAGCCAAGAATGCTTGATACGTTTAAAACAAATCATTTGATACTATTATAAATGCATAGTGTATAAAACAACTTCAAATCATAAGTATCAATCATAGACGGCATAAGCGCCCCATCCCACTATGTCGCCATACTAGGCTCTACAAATAAAACCGCAAATGTCACATATTTGGAAGTTGGATTTTCATCTATGAACCGAGGAAAAAGATAGTCCTTAACCAATTCGAGACTGTCTAGCCCGAGCCTCAGGAACAGCCACAACTGCCCCTTGGAGCGACAGGGCCGGTCCGCCGATGTGGATTAAAATGCCTGAACACTGCGTTTCCCCGCCCTTTGGGGCGTAAATGAGCCAACGAATGGCTCCATCGGACCCGGATCGTACGATCTAACCGAGGCGCCTCGTAACAGCAACAACCACACATGTGAAAAGTATATAAATGTCAGGACTGGTAGGTCACTGACACCACCCTAGCTAGAAAGAAACGCATGTCCCCCTTGAGGTCCTCTCCCATTTTTGGTTCACACCGGGGTGTGAGGCTCGCGAATTCACATTACACAAAGCTATGCCACACAGGCGGTACTTTGATCATCAACCACAAGACTTTGCTTTTCAACAGAAGCCTTGATCATTTGCCACTTAGGCACGCCACACAGGCAATTTACTCTATGTGTTTAATATCCATCTGTATATAACCCCTGAGCTCGTACGTCTCAGAGAAGGGCGTTAAGCAAGAGAATAAATTCTCCGCCGCCAAACAGATATATATTTAATAGAAATCAATCACACAGACTAAAATCCAATGTCAGACACACTGTCCATTTACAAGTCCATTCTGTGTCTGAACAAAACCAGAGGCACCTAGTACCCCGCATATCCATCGATCTCCAAGTACGTCTCGACGATCACCAACTGTTTCCATCTTCTTGGGTGTACAACCCAATCAAGACCATCAGTAATCACCCAAACGACGTGAAGACTTCCGGTCTTCGACCACCGTCTTCATCTTCGACTTGTCGTCATATCAGTCATTCAGAATGGGATAAACCCGGTATTCCCGAATAACTCGCGTATACTTTAAATAAGTGTTACACAAACACAACATACGCCTCATTCCAATTCAGAATATTCTTTTATTCCAATATTCTTATACTTTGGGACAGGTTCCCATTAATTTTATCAAAGATAAATTCTTTAAATTTATTCTTAAATCTCCTTTTTGAATATCAATTCAAACTAGTCGGGATTAGCGAACCACACCGAAGTAATCATTTATTTTATTTCCCAATCCCAACCTATTCATCCCATGAAGTAAAACTGGTAATACTTCATATCTAACACCACAGTGTTATCGGTAAATTCAATTACCATTTCACGTTCAAATCTAATTAAAGATTTAACTATCGCCTGGAGTAAAACTGGTGATACTCCATTCTCACACCTTTTCAATCTAATTAAAGATTCATTAAAACTCCACTTAGTTTTAATCTTTAACTGGGTTAAAGAATCGGTGTCGTTTAAAACACGGTTCACGATAAACCCAAAATCATATTCCATTAATTATCGGGTTAAATAACAAGTGTTATTTAAAACACTGTTCACGATAAACCCAAAAATAATATCAATTCAATTAAATATTATTTAATTGGTACACTTCATTAAATCTAAATAAAAAGATTTAATCTTTTCTCAACGGGGCTTAAGAACAGTGTTAATGAAGACACCATTCACGACAAACCCAAATCACATTTGATATTAAATACAAGGCTCTGAATAGAAAATATATCGGCTTATATTCAACATCAAATTCTACGACCAACAAATATCGTATTGGAAATAACAATATATATATCTTTCAAATTTCCATAACAACATCTGTATAATCAAGAAACCCAACATCGAAATATTCCAAAGACAATTTCGATTCAAATCCATTCCAATTCAATTATTGGAAATTCTGGTTATATTTCAAAACCATTTCAAACTCACTTTATTTATTTTAAAAATAAATAAATTACTATTCTAGTTCAAAACTAGTTCATTTCGATAAAAATCTATTTTTACCTTTTCAAATATGGAGTTTTTCATCCCAATTCTTCACAAATCATTTCTTATGATTTTACACAAATTATTACTATTTTTAATAATTTTAACAAGGCCCGTACAGTAGATTTCCATCAATGGCCATCGAACTGCACTTACAGCGACCTTTTCCAAATTTGATTTGGACATAATTCCAAATCCAACCGTTAGATTTCTAATTTCCAATATTCGTTAGAAAGCTCTTTTTGAGACGAACCCAATGGTTCCGGTTTTAGGAGAATCTGACGGTCGGATCTCCCGTAATATCCGTTCGAAGTCAATGGTCGAAATTCGCGAACTGTCGCGGCGCGGCGCGTTCCATTCTATGCAGGCCATTATATTATATATAATATATATAATATATACTTCGTCGATTTCCTTTTAAAACGTGCTTTATAAATCGTTTTAAATTCATTTTCAAAACGATTTCAACTTCTATTCTAATTCAAATCAAAATTGAATTTTTCCTTATAAATTCTTTTTAAATTCATTTCAAATTGATTTCAATTCAAATTGATTTCTAATTCAATTTCAGTTCGTTTTCAATTCAATTCAATTTCAATTCGAATTCATCCATATTCAATTTCAATTCGAATTCATTTATATTCAATTCCAATTCGAATTCATGTATTTTTAATTTTAATTCGAATTCATTTATATTCAATTTAAATTCGAATTCAATTTCAATTCTTTTCAAAATGTCAAATTTTGAAATCACTTTCGATATTTATTAAAAAATGAATAAAATCGATATAAATATCGTTCACGTTAAAATGGCGTAAATCTAATCAACACTGCTTCATATATTTCTATCTTCAAATATTCTATTTCAAATATTTCCTTTTCAAATATTTCTATTTTCAAATATTCTATTTCAAATATTCTATTTCAAATATTTCCTTTTCAAATATTTCTATTCAAAACTGGAATGAAGCCCAATCAATTACCATATAATGTTAATTATATGGATTTTCTACACCACATGTACACAATAACAACGATGAATAATCAACCATCATCCAAAGAGCATTCTACACTGTATAAGCATTAAATATAAATATTTAACGCTCATAACAGTCTGTCAATCAATCGATCGACATACAACTAATTATTGGGATTAGTGTATGTCATATATCATCCCAATACCCGTGTGGGGTTTCAAACAATCAAACACAGATTTTATTTGTGTAGTTGGGCGATGTGTAAAATTTATCGTCCCAATCAATATCAGTCAAATGTGCGTATATAAACAAATCGTCCGATTTGTTTATTTTTATTTCATTTCATATACACGTTAAAATTTTATTTTCAACTATAAAATATTTTTAACTATATAAATATTTTATTTCGTTTCACATCACATCACACAATCAATTTTTACCACAACAAACAATCAAACATACAAGCCATCCATGGTCTGTGGATGACGGGTGTCGGGTACTACTAAACACTGTCTGCATCCTAGTATATATTTTTAACTAGAAAAAGAATGTTAAAGGTGAGAAGTTCTCACAAAGGGGTTAAGGCTTGGGGATGGTTGCGTCAGCTGGCGGGTACCGTGCGGGTAGGGGAAGAGGGAGGTGCGGTTTTCGAGAGGAGGGAGGGGGGTTAGGGCTTGGAGGAGGAGACGACGCTGGGGAGGCCTCCTCCAGCGCGTGCGACGGTGGAGCTGGGGCTCCGCCCCTTTGCTTTGTTTTTTTATTTCTTTCTTTCTGAACGAATGAAAAGGAGGAGGGAGAAGAGAGAAAGGGGTGGGGCTAATTATATATTTATATATTTTAATATTTTAAAATTCCAAAAAGCAACTTTTTATTTCGACCTCGAAATCGAACCCACCGACTGTCGTCCATAGCTAATTAACCCCATTCTGAACCCAATGGGATATGTATCGTAGGTTGATTCGATCGTTTTGATCAGTTTTCATCAAAATCAACATATAACTCTATATATTGAATTTGAACGTGCATTTTAATCTACAGAGGCCACATACTAACTCGAAAAATTCCAAAAAAATATTTTCTAGCTTCGTATTGACGATACGGTCCTAATAAAACTAATTTCATCGAATTCTGAGACCACTTGAAAAATGGCCATTTTCCAGTCGATTAAAATCAACTAAAACTGGTCAAACGCGTTTTCCTTTGCCACGCTCACATATTGATTCGAAAAATTATGAAAATTGGAATCTAGCAATAACTTGACATCACGGATCCAACAAAAGTGGTTTCGTCAAAATCCGAGGTCATTTGCAAAATTCCCATTTTAAGGGCCTGAATTCTATAACGACTATTTCGAATTTTCAACTGGACACATCTTTTGATTCCCGCTATGGAATTTCAATTTTTCGGATTCGTTGGAAAGATACTCTCAATTAGATTCAAATATTTTTGGTTTCACTAAAATTCGGTTTATTTTGCACCCGGTACATTCATTTGAACTTTGAAATCGAATTATCGAACTACCGCGCCATTTTCAATTCCTTTTATATATGTAAATTAATATTTATATTCTAACAACGATTCGAATAAATATATACGTTCGAATTCTATTCAAAATAAATTTCTCGTTGTTATTATTTAAAATAATTCATTTTAAATAATCAAAATTTCGCTAAAATTGCCAAAATAAAATTTTTAAACTGGCCCAGATTTTCGGGTTGTTACATTCATGCTTGTGCACCACCAGTTTGCATCTTGAAATTGTACTGTGTTGACCTGACTTGGTGCTCGGCCCTTTGTGTACTTGCACCTGATTTTGTAACATTTGCTTGAGCTGTGTAACACCCCGAATTTTAGTTAATACTAAAATTCACTAATTACAGGATAAATAATCTCAGACGTGGGAATTGGGGGTAACGGGCTGCGTCATTGCGTTCGTCTCGGAAAAATACGCGAAATAGAGTCCGAGTTTTCGAGAATCGGAGTCCGTATGGCCCGGTTATGTCCCAATGAAGTTTGCAGAAAAATTAAAACTTAAAACAGATTTAAAAATTTAAATCTGAGATTGTGGAATGGAACAGGCGGGGTCAGGCGGGAAGATTCCCGCCCTACCCATGTCGACAGGGCTGTCGACAGGCCTGTCGACAGGGGTGTCGACTTGCCTGTCGACTTGCCTGTCGACAGGGGCGCGCCGTCCAGTGAACCTGGGTGCACCAGGTTGGGTTCTAGGCTGGCTTAGAGGGCTGGTTCTAGAGATTTCCTAAATCTAACGGACCTAAATTAATCTAGGGTTAATCTAAGGGCCTAAAACACTCTCTTAATCTATAAATACACCCTAAACCTACCTTGATCCATACTAAAAATAGAAATGAAGGCCTCATGCCGCCAAATTAAATCCTAGAAGGAGTCTCCATTAATCTAAGAAGGAAGTTTCAAGCTAATCCCTCTCAAATCATTCTCTAATCATCACCATCTTCATAATTAGCAACTAATTCCTCTTCCTTAAAGTTGGTTAATTTTGGGTTTGGTGAGGTTCTATCACTTTAACATCAATTGTTAAAGTAAGTAGATTGGGTGTAATGAGACTTATGGTCTTAAATGCGGATTAGTGAGTTTGAATCATTTATAATGATATGTTACTCTATGTTGTTCTATGTTTATGCATGTTTGACAAGTTGGTTTATGCATGCTTAATAAGTTGATTTATGCATGTTTAACAAGTTGGTTTATGCATGTTTAACAAGTGGGTTTATGCATATTTAATGAGTGGAATTATGCATGTTTAACAAAGTGAGTTATGCAAGTTAAGTATATGTTTAAATGCAAGTCTAATGTGATATGCAAGTTATGCATGCTTATGCAAGTGTATGGATGCTTATGCAAGTCATGTATATGTTTAAATGCAAGATTTATGTGATATGCAAGTTATGCATGCTTATGCAAGTGTATGGATGCTTATGCAAGTCATGTATATGTTTAAATGCAAGATTTATGTGATATGCAAGTTATGCATGCTTATGCGAGTATATGAATGCTTATGCAAGATATGTATATGCTTAAATGACATGATATGCAAGTTATGCATGTTTATGCAAGTATGTGAATGCTTATGCAAGTTATGTGTATGCTTAAATGCATGTTTAACATGTTATGCAAGTTATGAGAATGCCTATATGCAAGTTCAACATGTTATGCAAGATATGTGTATGATAATATGCAAGCTCATATGCAACATGTTATGCAAATCATGTGTATGATAATATGCAAGTTGGGTTAAATGTAGTTGGGTTAATATGTGCTCATATATGCAAGTTGACATCCTCTTAACCCATGACAAAGTTATATGCTAAACCCATGATATTTGTGATGGATCTTCCCCTTTTATTATGTCATGAAATGGGAACGATTTACGTGGGGAACGATGGGGTTGGTAAATATGTTAATAAATGAATGATTGGGTATGATTAAGCATACCATAAAAATAAATTACCATAAGTGGGAATTTACCTATTGAGTTAGGTCTACCCCATGGGAATTTACCTATTGAGTTAGGTCTACCCATGTTATGGAAAACTTGATATTAATTAGGGATAATTAATATGGGGTGATTAATTAGGTGTAATTAATCGACTAAGACACGAGGTTGGACTCATTTGTAGTGTAAAACTGCCCGGACCCGACCGGCTTAACCAGTTGCTACAAGTGTCAGCCCAATGTGAGAGGTCTTAGCCATAAATTAAATACGTGATTAAGGTAAAGACACGAGGTTAGACTCTGTTATGACGTAAGACTGCCCGGACTCTACCGGCTTAACCAGGCGGTCATAACAGCCAGTCTAATGTGGGAGGTCTTTATGGGGGATCACGGTCTTAATTAATTAAGAAACACTTAACCATATTAGCATGTGGTGGGACATGAGGGGTTAAGTGGGTGCCTTGGGTGGCATGTGGAATCTAGTGGGTTGCCTTGGGTGGCAGTAGAAAATACGATTAGAATACTTAACCAAGTGGAAACATGTAATTAAACATGATTAAAGGGTTAAGTGGGATACACTAGACATGTGACAAGCTTAAGTGGGTAGCTTGTTGGGGGCCCATTTCAACCAATATCCCAAACGTATCTTTGTGGGCTCGACCCATGTCGAGTGACGGGACACGCATATTGGGCTTGATTATAAGTGGCCAAAACGGGTTAGCGGTGGCAACGCAAGTCCAACGGGTTTCATATGCGTGTGTGGGCCCGGGCTGGTAGATAAGCCGTTGTTGCATCGTGTAGATATAAAGCCGTGCACCGTTGATAGTATTGGGTAGCCACTTTAGGGGAGTGATACACCCCACTGTGGGACCAGCACGGGTATCTACGGTAGGGAGCCGATCGATGGGGAGTAGTGGGTACACCTAATAAAGATAGGGGCAGACGGCACCTATGTAGGGGTACACGAAACTACTGGGTAAGAATTACTGAGTACACCTAGTGGAGATAGGGGCAGACGGCACCTATGTAGTGGGCTAGGAGTACACGAAACTACTGGGGAAATTTTCTAAGTCCTTCGAAGGGATCAACCTTTAAGTAGGAATGACTGGTGTGGTGCAGTTAGTAATTATCCTTGGGTGGGTAGATGCGTCCTGACGGTTATCTTAGTTTATCCTAAGTCTACCAAGCTGCTTAGTGTAGCCATTCATCCCCAGATATTACCGTAGGTCAAGTTTATGTCTTCTCTGGTTACTTTAATGATTGTATTGTTAAAGTTATAGGACTCACTCAGACTTATGTCTGACCCCGTTGTTTTTATCTTTTTCCCAACCCTCAGGTCCTACGGTGGATCCTAGCGGTAGTAGAGCTTGATCGGATTGCTGTTCCAGTCTTTAGGAGCTTGGGTAGATGTAAAGCTCCAGTTATCCAGTTATCTTTTCTTTTGTTATGGCTATTGTATGAGAGAGTGGGATTATGTACTTCTTTATTTTGATGGATATTGTACTTGACTTTTATCGTGGTTTTATGATGTAACCAGACATGTTTATTTCCGCTGTTGTGAGATGATATTTTTAAATTTCAAGTACTAATTATATCTGTCTTGTTGTAATTTTTCTGTTCTATATTCACTAAAATACTCCACCGATGCTATGGCATTCCCTTAGTGAGTGACCGTAGCGGGCGTGGGGTGTTACACGTGGTATCAGAGCAAAGGTTACCGGAACAGATAAAATTTTTAGAAAACTATTTTTCTAAAACATTTTTGGAAAAGATATTTTCAAAAACATGTCTTTTAAGAGAAAAGTTTTTGAAAGAAAAGCATAATCCCCAATAGTCATATCTATATCCTTCGAATTCTCCGTTTTGAATCTTTCCTTTTTCGTTTCAGCATGGCCGAGAATCTTAATCTTCCGGAGGGTGTGACGGTACCAGTATGGTATAGGAGATTGATGGAGGCTAGGGCCACCACTGCGGGTCCAGCAAATATTCCTCCACCAACCGTAGCACCCGATCTTCCTCCTCCCCCTCCTCCTCGCACGGATACTTTTGCTAAGACTTGCAAGGAATTTAAAGCTATGGGAGGGAAACCTTTTCAAGGATCTGAAACTTTTGTGGAGGCTAGAGATTGGCTTAAGGAGGTGGAAGAGTTGATAGATATCTTTGAGATGGAAGAAGGGAAGAAAGTCAAGTTGGCTGCTTGGTTAATGAAGGGAGAGGCCTCATTCTGGTGGGAGGTCACTAATGGAGAACGCCCCGTTGACTCTTGGGCGGATTTTAGGCAAAGATTTGTGGCAAAGTTTCTCTCAAGGGCGGAGGAAAACTTGTATATGGAAATATTCTTGACTCTAAAGCAAGGAAATCTTTCGGTGAAGGAATATGTTAACAAGTTTAATCAATTGGCAAGGTTTGGCCTAGACATGGTGAATACACCGGAGAAGAAGGCTTTGAGGTTCGTGAAAGGCTTGAATGAACCGATGCATGGGTTGGCTATGACTCACATCCCTATGGGGGCCACCTTTGAGAAGCTGGTTGACATGGCACTCATGTATGAGGAAGAGAAGGGTCCTAATGCTAATAAGGCACCCGAGAAGAAGGGAGATCAAAAGAGACCTCAGCAACAACAACAAAGCAAAGGTGGGAAAGGCAACGGTGGCAAGGGCAAGAAGAAGAAGTGTTTCAATTGTGGGACACCTGGCCACCTAAGCAAGGATTGTCGCAAGAAGAAGAAGACTGGCTGCTTCCACTGTGGCGAAGCAGGGCATTTAGTGAAGGATTGCCCTAAGAAGGGGCAAAGGACGGGGTCTACCTCAGGAGGACAGGTGCAAGCTCTTATGGCACCGAGTCAGGCTAGGGGGCAAGTACAGGCTCTCGCGGTTCCACCGATTCAGGAGAGAGGTAGAACTATTTCCGTTGAAAGTCTGGTTTTTCTATTTGACCATCCTGTCCGTACATTGTTTGATTCAGGCGCATCGCATTCGTTTATCTCATCATCATTAGTTGAGTCACTGCACTTAGACACCAGTCTGGTAGATGATCCCTTGGTTGTTTCAAACCCAATTGGGGGCTCCACTTATTTGTCCATGATATGTTTGGGTTTGAAGATTTCTATACTTAGCATTGAGTTTAGATGTGATGCTTTTGTCTTGGGCTTCACGGGCTATGGGTTGATTTTGGGCATGGACTGGTTATCCAGTAATGGTGCCGTTCTTGATTGCGAAAGGAGAGTTGTTAGGCTCATGACCCGCTTGGGTAACACTCTCGAGATTTCTTGTAATCCCATGGACTCTGTTATGCTAAGTTATCTTGAATCGCTTGACGCTTCGGTCGAGAGTTTGCAATCTATGAGAGTGGTCCGGGAATATCCGGATGTGTTTGAGGAGGTGAAGGGCTTACCTCCGAAGCGGGAGATTGACTTCCGAATATATCTGGTGGATAATGCTAAACCGGTATCTTTACCAGTGCGCCACATGGCTCCTCGTGAGAGGAGGGAACTCCATAAGCAAGTAGGGGAGTTACTTGAGAAGGGGTTCATAAGACGGAGCATATCGGAGTGGGGTGCTCCAGTAGTATTTGCTACGAAGGCAGATGGGTCCCTCAGACTTTGTGTAGACTATAGAGAACTCAACAAGCTCACAAAGAAGAATAGACACCCATTGCCGAGGATTGATGATCTTTTCGATCAGTTGGTTGGCGCTTCAGTATTTTCTCAGTTGGACTTAGCCACGGGGTTTCATCAGTTAAGGGTGGCTGAGGATAGCATAGACAAGACTGCCTTTAGAACTCCGGATGGTTTCTATGAGTGGCTGGTGATGCCATTTGGGTTGACGAACGCCCCTGCATACTTTGTTGATTTGATGAGTAGGGTGTTCAGGGAGTTCCTTAATAAATTCGTGGTGGTCTTTGTGGATGATATCTTAGTATTTTCTAAGAGTGAAGAAGAGCATGCCCTACATCTTGGGGAAGTGTTGAAGACTCTTCGAGCACATAACCTTAAGGCTAAATTCTCTAAATGTCACTTCTGGAGGAAGGAAGTACGGTTCTTGGGGCACGTGGTCTCCAAGGAAGGGATAGCTGTGGATCCCGCGAAGGTAGTATCAATTCAGGATTGGAAGGTTCCGAAGAATGCTACTGAAGTAAGAAGTTTCTTGGGGTTGGCGGGTTATTATAGGAAGTTTATTAAATACTTCGCGAAGATATCAGCCCCATTAACCCGCTTAACAAAGAAGAATCTTGTTTTCACATGGGACGTAGATTGTGATGATGCGTTCCGACGGTTAAAGAGAGCTTTAACCACGGCTCCAGTTTTAGTGTTGCCAGATGGGAGCAAGCCATTTTTTGTCTATACTGATGCCTGTGGGACAGGACTTGGCGCAGTCTTAATGCAAGAGGGAAGGGTAATAGCCTATGGTGGAAGGCAGTTGAGGGCGCATGAGAAAAATTACCCTACCCATAATCTGGAGCTGGCCGCTATTGTTTTTACGCTTAAGATTTGGCGCCATTATCTTCTTGGTGAGAGATTCGAGTTGTTCACTGACCATAAATCATTGAAGTACTTATTCTCTCAGAAAGATTTAAACTTAAGACAACAAAGGTGGATGGAGTTTTTAGCATCCTATGATTTCGAGATAGCGTATACCCCTGGCAAGGGTAACGTGGTGGCGGACGCCTTGAGCAGGAAGAGGTTGTCCTTGAGTCCATTGTTCGCGGAACGACGAAACTTGGAGTTTATCTCGATGTTTGATTTCAGACCTTCCATTGATTATGTACCCGGTTTGCTAGCTTCCTTGGAAGTTAGGCCTACTCTTTTGGGGCGGATTGGAGAAGCACAGAGGGGCGACCCACAGTTGGTTGAGTTAGTAGAGAAGCTCATGAGGGGGGAGTCGTCCAGCCATTTGAGTAGGTACACCCTAGACGATAGGGGGTGCTTGCGTAGAGACGGTAGACTTTGCGTACCGCAAGACGAGGGTTTGAGGAAGGCTATTCTTGATGACGCACACCGTTCTAGGATGACCATTCATCCCGGTGGGGACAAGATGTACCAAGACATGAAGAGGGTTTTCTTCTGGGCCGGTATGAAGAAAGATGTGGCCGAGTATGTCGCTCGATGTTTGGTGTGCCAGCAAGTGAAGGCGGAGCAAAGGAAACCAGGTGGGTTGCTTCACCCATTGGAGGTTCCGCAATGGAAGTGGGATAGCGTCTCGATGGATTTTATTGACGGGTTACCCAGGTCGAGGAAGGGTAATACAGGAATTTGGGTGGTGGTAGATAGACTTACTAAGAGCGCCCATTTCATACCTGTGAAGAGCAAGAGGACTGCTCCATGGCTAGCTTCAGTATATCTTCGAGAGATAGTTCGATTACATGGGGTACCCTCTAGCATAGTAAGTGATCGAGATCCTATCTTCACTAGCGAGTTCTGGAGAAGTTTGCAAGAAGCAGTGGGGACTCAATTGTGTCTGAGCACCGCATATCATCCTCAGACAGACGGCCAGACTGAGAGGGTGAATCGTGTTCTAGAAGACCTTTTGAGGCTTTGTATCTTAGATTTTGGAGGTACATGGGAAGAGCATCTTCCATTGGTGGAGTTCGCATATAATAACAGCTTTCAGTCCAGTATTGGTATGGCTCCTTTCGAAGCTCTCTATGGAAGGCCTTGTCGATCACCTACATGTTGGTGGGAATCTACGGATAAGATCTTGCTTGGGCCTGATATGGTTAGGGAGACTTCAGAGAAGATCGATTTGATTCGAAGAAGGATGAAAGCAGCGCAAGATAGGCAAAAATCTTATGCGGACAAGAGAAGGACGGATCTTGAGTTTGGGGTTGGGGATATGGTTTTTGTTAAGGTATCTCCGTTGAGGAATGTTGTTCGTTTCGGATCCGTTGGGAAGTTAGCACCGAGGTTTGTTGGGCCGTTTCCTATCAAGGAAAGGATTGGACGGATGGCATATAGGGTGGAGTTGCCCGACAGACTTAGTGGTGTTCATGATGTATTCCATGTATCACATCTGAGGAAGTGCTTACATGAGACGGCAGAGGTGGTAGAGCCGAGCTTCCTTAGAGATGTAGAGGTAGAGCGTGATGCGACTATTCGACGAGCTCCTACTCGCATCCTTGGGTCAGAGACTAGGAAGTTGAGAAATAGAGAGGTTCAACTAGTCAAGGTGCAATGGGGAGAAGATGAGAGCAACGCAACTTGGGAGACGGAAGCGAAGATGCGTTCATTATACCCATTTCTTTTTGAGGGTATGTCTTTTATCGCTTGTCTAGTACTTATCTTATCTTTGGTATGTCCTCTCGTTAGTACCTTTGACCTTTAGATAGGGTAAACCTATGGTTGAAACATGTGTTTGAGACATGTTATGGTTGATGGATGCAAGTGGATGCAAGTGTTTGCTAGCGGTTGCTCGTGGATGCATATACACACACTCTAGGCACTAGATCGGCTCAGTCACTTCATATTGCATATTGCATAAAATTGTGTGTAGGAAAATATATTTATGGATGTATAATGGTTGTGTTATCACATGGATGATGCATTTTGATGAATGATTGTGCACTCATGTAGATATTGTATGTGTCGATAGGGTTTTCTCGCATACATAATGGATGCATGGCACTATCATGGTTTGCATATGTTCATACATTAGATAGGAACATATACACACACTGTTTGCATATGCTCATACATCATTAGAAACTGTTTAAGGACAATGGATGCCCGTGGTTGATGATTTGAGTAGATGGTTGTTTGGATGATAGGATATGTATTCTCCTTAGCTTAGAGATTTCGGGGACGAAATCCTTTAAGGAGGGGAGAATGTAACACCCCGAATTTTAGTTAATACTAAAATTCACTAATTACAGGATAAATAATCTCAGACGTGGGAATTGGGGGTAACGGGCTGCGTCATTGCGTTCGTCTCGGAAAAATACGCGAAATAGAGTCCGAGTTTTCGAGAATCGGAGTCCGTATGGCCCGGCTATGGCCCAATGAAGTTTGCAGAAAAATTAAAACTTAAAACAGATTTAAAAATTTAAATCTGAGATTGTGGAATGGAACAGGCGGGGTCAGGCGGGAAGATTCCCGCCCTACCCATGTCGACAGGCCTGTCGACAGGCCTGTCGACAAGGCTGTCGACAGGCCTGTCGACAGGGGTGTCGACTTGCCTTTCGACTTGCCTGTCGACAGGGGCGCGCCGTCCAGTGAACCTGGGTGCACCAGGTTGGGTTCTAGGCTGGCTTAGAGGGCTGGTTCTAGAGATTTCCTAAATCTAACGGACCTAAATTAATCTAGGGTTAATCTAAGGGCCTAAAACACTCTCTTAATCTATAAATACACCCTAAACCTACCTTAATCCATACTAAAAATATAAATGAAGGCCTCATGCTGCCAAATTAAATCCTAGAAGGAGTCTCCATTAATCTAAGAAGGAAGTTTCAAGCTAATCCCTCTCAAATCATTCTCTAATCATCACCATCTTCATAATTAGCAACTAATTCCTCTTCCTTAAAGTTGGTTAATTTTGGGTTTGGTGAGTTTCTATCACTTTAACATCAATTGTTAAAGTAAGTAGATTGGGTGTAATGAGACTTATGGTCTTAAATGCGGATTAGTGAGTTTGAATCATTTATAATGATATGTTACTCTATGTTGTTCTATGTTTATGCATGTTTGACAAGTTGGTTTATGCATGCTTAATAAGTTGATTTATGCATGTTTAACAAGTTGGTTTATGCATGTTTAACAAGTGGGTTTATGCATATTTAATGAGTGGAATTATGCATGTTTAACAAAGTGAGTTATGCAAGTTAAGTATATGTTTAAATGCAAGTCTAATGTGATATGCAAGTTATGCATGCTTATGCAAGTGTATGGATGCTTATGCAAGTCATGTATATGTTTAAATGCAAGATTTATATGATATGCAAGTTATGCATGCTTATGCAAGTGTATGGATGCTTATGCAAGTCATGTATATGTTTAAATGCAAGATTTATGTGATATGCAAGTTATGCATGCTTATGCGAGTATATGAATGCTTATGCAAGATATGTATATGCTTAAATGACATGATATGCAAGTTATGCATGTTTATGCAAGTATGTGAATGCTTATGCAAGTTATGTGTATGCTTAAATGCATGTTTAACATGTTATGCAAGTTATGAGAATGCCTATATGCAAGTTCAACATGTTATGCAAGATATGTGTATGATAATATGCAAGCTCATATGCAACATGTTATGCAAATCATGTGTATGATAATATGCAAGTTGGGTTAAATGTAGTTGGGTTAATATGTGCTCATATATGCAAGTTGACATCCTCTTAACCCATGACAAAGTTATATGCTAAACCCATGATATTTGTGATGGATCTTCCCCTTTTATTATGTCATGAAATGAGAACGATTTACGTGGGGAACGATGGGGTTGGTAAATATGTTAATAAATGAATGATTGGGTATGATTAAGCATACCATAAAAATAAATTACCATAAGTGGGAATTTACCTATTGAGTTAGGTCTACCCCATGGGAATTTACCTATTGAGTTAGGTCTACCCATGTTATGGAAAACTTGATATTAATTAGGGATAATTAATATGGGGTGATTAATTAGGTGTAATTAATCGACTAAGACACGAGGTTGGACTCATTTGTAGTGTAAAACTGCCCGGACCCGACCGGCTTAACCAGTTGCTACAAGTGTCAGCCCAATGTGAGAGGTCTTAGCCATAAATTAAATACGTGATTAAGGTAAAGACACGAGGTTAGACTCTGTTATGACGTAAGACTGCCCGGACTCTACCGGCTTAACCAGGCGGTCATAACAGCCAGTCTAATGTGGGAGGTCTTTATGGGGGATCACGGTCTTAATTAATTAAGAAACACTTAACCATATTAGCATGTGGTGGGACATGAGGGGTTAAGTGGGTGCCTTGGGTGGCATGTGGAATCTAGTGGGTTGCCTTGGGTGGCAGTAGAAAATACGATTAGAATACTTAACCAAGTGGAAACATGTAATTAAACATGATTAAAGGGTTAAGTGGGATACACTAGACATGTGACAAGCTTAAGTGGGTAGCTTGTTGGGGGCCCATTTCAACCAATATCCCAAACGTATCTTTGTGGGCTCGACCCATGTCGAGTGACGGGACACGCATATTGGGCTTGATTATAAGTGGCCAAAACGGGTTAGCGGTGGCAACGCAAGTCCAACGGGTTTCATATGCGTGTGTGGGCCCGGGCTGGTAGATAAGCCGTTGTTGCATCGTGTAGATATAAAGCCGTGCACCGTTGATAGTATTGGGTAGCCACTTTAGGGGAGTGATACACCCCACTGTGGGACCAGCACGGGTATCTACGGTAGGGAGCCGATCGATGGGGAGTAGTGGGTACACCTAATAAAGATAGGGGCAGACGGCACCTATGTAGGGGTACACGAAACTACTGGGTAAGAATTACTGAGTACACCTAGTGGAGATAGGGGCAGACGGCACCTATGTAGTGGGCTAGGAGTACACGAAACTACTGGGGAAATTTTCTAAGTCCTTCGAAGGGATCAACCTTTAAGTAGGAATGACTGGTGTGGTGCAGTTAGTAATTATCCTTGGGTGGGTAGATGCGTCCTGACGGTTATCTTAGTTTATCCTAAGTCTACCAAGCTGCTTAGTGTAGCCATTCATCCCCAGATATTACCGTAGGTCAAGTTTATGTCTTCTCTGGTTACTTTAATGATTGTATTGTTAAAGTTATAGGACTCACTCAGACTTATGTCTGACCCCGTTGTTTTTATCTTTTTCCCAACCCTCAGGTCCTACGGTGGATCCTAGCGGTAGTAGAGCTTGATCGGATTGCTGTTCCAGTCTTTAGGAGCTTGGGTAGATGTAAAGCTCCAGTTATCCAGTTATCTTTTCTTTTGTTATGGCTATTGTATGAGAGAGTGGGATTATGTACTTCTTTATTTTGATGGATATTGTACTTGACTTTTATCGTGGTTTTATGATGTAACCAGACATGTTTATTTCCGCTGTTGTGAGATGATATTTTTAAATTTCAAGTACTAATTATATCTGTCTTGTTGTAATTTTTCTGTTCTATATTCACTAAAATACTCCACCGATGCTATGGCATTCCCTTAGTGAGTGACCGTAGCGGGCGTGGGGTGTTACAAGCTGGCTAGCCTTAGTATATCCATTCTTGTAGTGCATTCTTGCTGTACTTGATGATTCTGTTATGACATTTGATCAATTGAATAAGACTGGAGTGTGTTTCCATCATGAACCCATCCATTATAGTTTAGCTTGCATATGCATGTTCCTTCATAGCTGCTGCACTTCAAATTTGCTCGTCCATTTTGGATATTCTTGAACAATGAACCATGCATGCTCCACATTTTTGCTGTGTAGATCACTATGTTCACTTTCATTTGCTGAAATGTGAGATGTATTGTTGTGTGCATGTATACATGTACTTGTATATGTTGAGTTACACCGTTTTATTTTCCATGATCCATTGCTTAGCTTGAACCTGCAACTAGCTCGACCTGTTTGACCTTGCATATTGTCTTGCCATGAACATGTATAAATGAGTTTGTACCATGCTCCACCATAACCATGTATTTCTGGCTTGAGTTTCATGCTCTGTATTTTTTGGCACTTCCATCTCTTTTTTGATTTTTGACCTGTCTTTTATGAATATGTGATACTGTGATATACATCAGCAGACTGACTGTACTGTGTTTAGGCTGGTCAGAATCAACTGAGTTTAATGCTGGTTCTGATCAGCAAACCAGTATGGTTATGTCGAGGCTGATCAAGTCAGAAAGATAATAAGAAAACACACCAGAAAACTGAGGCAAATAAAATTTCAAAAATAAAATTCAAATCTGCATATATTCGGTTTTTATTTCTATTGCAGTGTACTGTGTGTGTTTTGTGTATGACAGGTGTTGATGACTGGACTGAGCTGTGAAGATCAAAGACTGAAGAGACAGTGTTTGTGAATGCAAATGTATCAGTGAATGTATATGGATATGAAAATGAAAATGAAAATTGAGTGATTGTATATATGTGTGTTTGTGTGTGTATATATATATGTTTATATATGAGATGTATAGACAGAGTGTTATAGTGAGGAGCTGTGTAACAACAGAATTGTACTGATGTTTGTATAAACAAATTTGTTTGGAATAAAATATTTTTTTATTGTGCTCAAATTTGTTTATTGTATTTAGTTTATATACAAGTAAAATGTCATGTGAAGAATATATAAATAGTGGAGTTATAAATCTGTATTGTTTGAATGTTGGAATAGAATATTATATTCAAATAGAATAAAGTTTGAATGTTCAGTTCTAGTGCAGCAATATTCCATTTAAATATAAATACTATATCCATGTCTGTGATGCATATATAGAACAGTATATTTATAAACACATTTAGAATAATATATATTTGGTTGTTATCATCAAACAAAAAATCATATAATTGTGTATAAAACACCGTTATATACAACAACCCGCATACAACAACGCGCACTAGAGCTGCGGACAATATTAATTATGTTTCATAAACATGGTATTTTGATATAGTTAACACTAAAGTATGAAACATCAATTTGATTCAAGTAAATGAAATTGGAATATTAATCTAAATTTTTAAAGACGTTTCTGAAATGATAAGAATCGCTTAACGTGGATATAAAATATGCAAAAAAATGGATTAATGATTATTAAATATATAATACCAATTGGACTTATAAAAAGAATAGATTTTTAAGTGCAATTCAGACAAATTCAATTTTGTGACAAAGCTAATAAAGCTTACTATCATTCATTTAAATCTGAGTTTAGTTATTGAAACGACCCGCAAATCCGTGCTATCTGAATTGACTAAAACACCACACGTCCAACCCAAATAACACAGAAATACGAATCATTATTAGAAAGAAGATAGAGGATGAGAAATAGAAAGAAAGAAATATTAGAATAGAAGAAAAACGAAGATCACAACTCACAGCGGAACGAATAAAGTATATTATATAACATAACTTTGGAAATACAAATCTGTTTTGTACATACATACATACCATCATCAGAGTACAAATAACCTTTGATTCAGCGGAAGTAACTCTAAATAACTAACGTTGAAGCCTCCAGCTTCAAGCTCCTCCAAGTGTATCTGTAAAAGCCTGAAACACTTGACTGCCCGTACAAATTTGGGCACCCAAGAGTTTAGGGAAAACAAAACAAAACAAACTCTGGGTCAGTCATGGGACTGGTGTGAGTAAACTCCAACCACTTGTTTAACTTTTAAAACTCCTTTCAAAGAAAAGGTAATAGTAAGACCAGCCCACACATAAACATGGACGGTTTTTTTCCTTACTATAACCCAAAGCACTTTAATATCAAATCCAGTGATATTATAGTAATGTCTACATCAAATAAATAACCAAATAGCAGAACGCTTGCATCTCACGCTCCACATATATAGTATCAAATCAAAAACCGCATGGCGCTTATTGGAGATTGGATTTCCAACATGACAAGGTATGGGACCACCTTCCGATGATGTATCTCTAGAGGCGAATACACCTGGGTTCAACAAGAACAACTTGCAACCCGGCCCACACATGACCGACCACTCATTTCGCTTGAGTGTATCGAATGTATATCACCAACGGTTGGACTCAAACCACCGTTTCCCGAATGGGCAGAATCGATAGATTTAGAAACAAAAGGAATTTCTCTAGATAGGTGATTATACACCCTAATGGGTGCGACCCACATAGCCATGCTGCCTGCCCGATTTTTGTCCTTTCCCGGTTGTTGAGGCCTGAGGCTACGCATACTTACCATTCCTTGATAGCACAATCACTTTGAATGCCACATTGTCAGATCCGTTAATCACTAATTGATTTGCACAAATATTCTGGATATTATGCTAAGGGATAAATCCGTTGCAACCATATATATTCATACAGACCAACCCATTTGATCATTGGAAATACTCTGTCAGACATTCGTCCATTTACGTTCGTTCTGGGATTGAACGAAACCGAAGGCACCATTTCTATTAATAGAAAAGCCCTTGTACTTCACTCCGTCTTCAATATATTCAGCATACTTGGTTCGCAACGCTTATGCCGATACGGAGTGGTTCTTCGGATAATAATCCAACCGGTCTCTCCATATTAACAACGATGGTCAAAACATCGATAGTCTGTGATTTAACTATCGAATAAAAACAAGTGTTCATCCAACATATCAAACAAATCACTGGGCTCTTTTAATTAATATTTCATTAATTAAATCTCTTCACCATTTTCTCTATCCATATTTGTTAACCAAATATTTTCAATAATCATATTGGCCTTTTATGCCATTTGGAAAACGTTTCCAAATATCAACTCCTTTTATTTTCTATATATTAGAAAAATCTCTATTTTTAATTGGAAAAAAATCCAATCACTTATCTCTATCCCTTTTTATTTACAACATTCGATTTTTATATTCACTTTACTACCGAATTCAATACGTCGATACAATGATTTCTAATTATCAAAATATCTTAAAAATATTCTAACTCCTTAAATTTCCGGAAAATTTCGCCATAACCTCCCCTGTATCGGGAGCATCGGGAAATTTCAAATAGCTTCCCGGTATCTTCCAATCTCAAAAAGAAAAAGAAAAAGCCAAGCGGCTTGCCGATACGGCGCATAAAATCTCATATACGAATTTGAACATGTACCTTTTGTCGAGCACATTATTTATATACCTGCATTATCCTTGTCCCATACCTGTCTCCTGTATGTCTATACCTGTCCAATGTATTTCAATTTCATACTCTCGTTTGACTCAATTCGTTAAAGTAATTCTTTAACTAACTATCTGCCTATCTCGCTTGTATATTTGAATATAACACGTTTTCAAATATATTTCCACTTACTTATCAATCAATTGAATTCAAATTCCAATTTTAGTTCTATATTCGATTTCGAATATATATTTACAATCCCAAATTTCACTTTTCAAAGTTCGATTTTAGTTCAAACTCAATTAACTAATTCTTCTTTAGTTAATTCAATAATCAAAAATATGATTATTATTTCAAAAATCATCTTCTTTACTTCACTTGAGTCCATATTTATTTTCTAACTCAAGTCTAGATTTTTAAATGAAAATCCGGATTTTTTTATTTGCTTAAAAATCCCAATATTTATATATAAAATCCATTATGGTTTATAATGGTTTCTGGCGCTGCATTTTTGAAATTTTGATTTTTGACATAACTCAAAATCTATACGACGAAATTCATATTTTTCTCCTCCATTAGAAAACTATTATTAAACCGGTCCTGACGTTTCTTGTTTCAAAGAATTCCGACTTCAATTGGGTTCTGTATATTCAATTGAAGTTCGAATCGCCATTTTACGAACTGCAGCGCTGCGGCGAGTTCGTTTTAATTATATTTATATATATAAAACCCTTTAAACTTCTTTAAAATGAATTCAACTCTGTTTAGCTCTATTTGAATTCTTGATTCAAATTCCAATCTCACTTTTGAATTCTACATTTCAAATTCAAATCCCTTTTCTATTTGATATTCAAATTCAATACTTAAATTCCTATTTGAATTCCCTATATTCAAATTCAATACTTGAATTCCTTTGAATTCTTTTATTCAAACTTTATATTTAAATTCCCTTGGAACTTCTATATTTCCATTTCTATATTTGAATTCTATTGAAGTTCAAATATTCAAACTCCTTTTTAAATTCTATATTCAAAATTCCATAGTTTAAGACCCATTTGAATTTCATATTCAAATCCCATAGATCAAATCCTATTTAAATTCAATTTGAATCTCTTATATTCAAATTTCATTTTCCTTTTCCATTTGAATTCTAATATTCAAATTCGTTTCCAGCCCCATTTGAATTTCTAATATTCACATTCATTTTCAACACCATTTGAATTTCTAATATTCAAATTCATTTTCAATACCATTTGAATTTCTAATATTCAAATTCATTGGAATTCCCTTGAATTCAAATTCCATTTCAAAACTATTTGGATTTCCTATTTTGAAATCCTATTTGAAATTCTATTTCAAATTCTACTTTGAAAATCCTATTTCCAAAGTTTATTTCAAATTCTATTTAGAAATCTCATATTCAAATTTCTACTTGAATTTCTGTATTCAATTCCATGTTCAAATTCAATACTCGAATTTCTATTTCAAATCTCAATTCAAATTTCATATTTAAATTCCATTCAAATCTCTATTCAAATTTCACATTTGAATTCTTCTTTGAAATACTATATTTCAAATTCTATTTAAATTCTTCTTTGAAATTCTATATTTCAAATTCTATTTTGAAATTCTACATTCAAATCTTTATTTGAATTCCTTTATTCGAATTCCCTTGAATTCAAATTTTATTTTTATTCCTTGAATTCAAATTCTACTTTTCATTCTAATCTCGTCTATTCAAATCCTATTTGAACTTCTATTTGAATTTCTAATATTCAATCTCCTCTTAAAATTCAAATATTTAACTCCCTTTTAAAATTCAAATGTTATACTCAAATTCCATTTGAGTTATATATTTAAAAATTACATTTCAAATCCTATTTTGAAATTTCATTTCAATTTCCAATTCCATGCTTGTATTTCTATTTCTGAATTATCAAATGATAATTCTTTTCACTTCATTTATAACTTCGTTATAAAAGAATTATTTATAAACTTCGTTTATAAAGAACTACTTGTTTTATATTTTCAAAAAACAAGCTTTATCTTATTCCATTTAAAATTCAAATTCTATTTAAAAATAGAATTTTCCCTTTTTAAATCTCCAATATCCTTTCACGATATTTTTAAATATCATTACTTAAGCCCAGTGATATTTAAACACACAAAGCATCGAGTTATTTATTTTTCTAACACATCATATATAACAATATATATGCAAACAAATAAACAAACAGATAATATATTTTTGAGGAATCCAGTTGGATTCCTCCAACCTGTTTTCCTGCATCCACAGATGTTAGCACATAAATAATACCCATTCTGCTTCGTGGCAGAATATCGCGGTATAGAAGGTCATCCACTAATCATAGCGTGGGGCGTATAGGGTAATCATCCGCTATGAAACTGCGGGCATCCGCTAATGAGACTGCGGGAATCCAACCAATCAATCAACCCAATATATATATAATAGCCTAAATAACTAATATATATATAAAACAACCAGAAAGCATTCACACAAGCAACAAACAATTATTTTTAATGAAATAAAAAAAATATTTCTAAAGGTGAGTGAGATTTACTCACCAGGGATTTTAATTGCCGAATATCTGTCTAAATCCCAAATCGCCTCACTACGAATTTTCTCGAGTTGATTATCTTGCACCTTACTTTAATGACAGCTTTTTTCCCGGCATCATCTCAAAATAAACAAACCCGAACCTTGCCAATAACCCAATCCCCAAACAACATTGAGTTCACGCATCTCTCCTCCTTCCACTTCTTCGCTGAACTTGTGAATCCCAAAAACCCTTCCCATAAATTGCGACAAACTCCAAGACAGACCCCAGGCAACTCGCGTTCTTCCATATACAGTATCACCAGAACCATGTCAGTACACCCTCGAAGCCCTGTCGCACTACTCCAGTGAACAACCATCGCCTTCCTCCCAGACATCGAACACTTAAAACATCATCGAACTTAAATCCTTAAATCGCACTAACGGTGATTACCTTAACATCACCAGAACCCATCGCAACAGCCTCCACCCACAGGCCCCTTTGCGATCTCGATTTCGTGGTAAACCCAATTCGTGGTGTTCTCGCGTTGACTGTCCAAAATCGCACTCCAGGCCTCGCTATATCCAAGTACCACATCGCGCATCCAAGACTGTTCGATTTCGGAGGGTTGGAAAAAGGTGATTTCGATTTTAAGATTAATTGAAAAGAGGTAGGTTACGATGGTTCTTCTGTTGAATAAAGGAAATGAAGTTGCGATGGGTTTAAATAAGCAAAGAAAGGGAAACAACTAGTACGAGCCATTAAAATTGTTGTTTGCTTGCTACGAAGTTGGGGAGCAGGAATTTGTGCTCGAGAAAATAATATGTCTGCCTATAAACGACGATAGGTCGGCTTTAGGAATAATGTGGGGTGGCTGAAAAGAAGTTTAATAAATTTGATTAGATTTTTAATAATCAAAATACCTCGCGGTACCCTTACTCAAAAACCCGAACTGCTATTCTAACGTAACGACCGACATTCTCAGATTATGGCGTTATTCTGAACTCCACAGAATTGGTTCTGGATTTTATTTCGACTGTGAAATAACAATTTAAATTAACGATTTAAAATAGATTTCAAAACAATTTACTTTAACGATAATCAATTATTATTATTGCTCTAATCCAATATAGAATTTATATTGATCAATTGAATTGTTTCGGTTTTGTTTTAACTCAACATTAAATTATTACCATTTCATGTTACAATAATTTAAACATATTTGATATTAAATCATATATCGATAATTAAATTGACAAATCCAATATAAAATTTATTTATATTATGAATTCAATATTTAAAATCATACTAAATATTTAAATAAACTGTTGAAAAATCTGGGTCGTTACATTCTTCCCCCCTTAAAATAATTTCGTCCTCGAAATTGCTAAGGTAGGAAAAATGGCATAAATCTATTACTTTTCAAAAATTTCCTTATGTTGAAACTCAACTCCTCATATTTCGACAAATTAGCTCCAACCAAAACTTTTGGTCTTCATATATTTGATTCGAATGATCTACGATCAATCCATTTATATCCAATCTATGTCCCGATAAACCTATTCAAATTGATTCTAATCAATTCCTTCACTTCGACCCATTTAACTTGTTTAAGTTAAATTTAAATTCCAGAATCCAAATCCCTGGGTTTTTCATTTCAAATTCTTTTGAAATCCCATAAATATATACATATATTTATTTTCTTTTCAAATTCAAAACATTTGAATTTTCAAACCACTTGTTTTCTTTCAACAAATTTCCATCAAACTTTCTAAGTTAGTAATCCATCACTTAGAAACTCGGAAATGAACACTGATGATGTTGCAATCATCATCAGAATAATTTCCCAGCCACTGAAGTGAGTTCAGTGCTTTATTATTTCAAAATCCATGATTTTCTTTCAAATCCTTTAAAACAAATCTATATTATTTTAATATACTTTGAAAAATATTTTTCAACTTCCCAGGATTTTGAATTCTCAATTCTGGTTTGAATTTAATTCTAATTCATCTCATTTGTATATTTAATTTCTATACAAATTCTATTTTGGTTATATATAATCATTCCAATTTTATAATCTCGTTTGATTATAATCCTAACAATCAACACATCCATATAATAATAATAATTTCAAAAATTATTCTTTCTATATCAAAAATAGAAATTTGGGTAAAATTATTTCATTTACTCTCTTGAAAACAATATCATGTTCAATCTTCTGTTCAAGTGTTTAGAAATCCCTATCGACTTCGTGGCGTCCCACGATTCGACCAGAATTCATAAACCACTCACAGACTAGCCAACACAATATAAAACAACTTTTATATCAATTTACAAATACGCTCTCTTGTATATATACGCTCAACTCATTCTAGGGTACTACTGACCCTATCTCTAATGAGCACATGCCACACAAGCCTAGGTGTTCGCTCAACCTAAGCTCTGATACCAACTGAAACGACCCGCAAATCCGTGCTATCTGAATTGACTAAAACACCACACGTCCAACCCAAATAACACAGAAATACGAATCATTATTAGAAAGAAGATAGAGGATGAGAAATAGAAAGAAAGAAATATTAGAATAGAAGAAAAACGAAGATCACAACTCACAGCGGAACGAATAAAGTATATTATATAACATAACTTTGGAAATACAAATCTGTTTTGTACATACATACATACCATCATCAGAGTACAAATAACCTTTGATTCAGCGGAAGTAACTCTAAATAACTAACGTTGAAGCCTCCAGCTTCAAGCTCCTCCAAGTGTATCTGTAAAAGCCTGAAACACTTGACTGCCCGTACAAATTTGGGCACCCAAGAGTTTAGGGAAAACAAAACAAAACAAACTCTGGGTCAGTCATGGGACTGGTGTGAGTAAACTCCAACCACTTGTTTAACTTTTAAAACTCCTTTCAAAGAAAAGGTAATAGTAAGACCAGCCCACACATAAACATGGACGGTTTTTTTCCTTACTATAACCCAAAGCACTTTAATATCAAATCCAGTGATATTATAGTAATGTCTACATCAAATAAATAACCAAATAGCAGAACGCTTGCATCTCACGCTCCACATATATAGTATCAAATCAAAAACCGCATGGCGCTTATTGGAGATTGGATTTCCAACATGACAAGGTATGGGACCACCTTCCGATGATGTATCTCTAGAGGCGAATACACCTGGGTTCAACAAGAACAACTTGCAACCCGGCCCACACATGACCGACCACTCATTTCGCTTGAGTGTATCGAATGTATATCACCAACGGTTGGACTCAAACCACCGTTTCCCGAATGGGCAGAATCGATATATTTAGAAACAAAAGGAATTTCTCTAGATAGGTGATTATACACCCTAATGGGTGCGACCCACATAGCCATGCTGCCTGCCCGATTTTTGTCCTTTCCCGGTTGTTGAGGCCTGAGGCTACGCATACTTACCATTCCTTGATAGCACAATCACTTTGAATGCCACATTGTCAGATCCGTTAATCACTAATTGATTTGCACAAATATTCTGGATATTATGCTAAGGGATAAATCCGTTGCAACCATATATATTCATACAGACCAACCCATTTGATCATTGGAAATACTCTGTCAGACATTCGTCCATTTACGTTCGTTCTGGGATTGAACGAAACCGAAGGCACCATTTCTATTAATAGAAAAGCCCTTGTACTTCACTCCGTCTTCAATATATTCAGCATACTTGGTTCGCAACGCTTATGCCGATACGGAGTGGTTCTTCGGATAATAATCCAACCGGTCTCTCCATATTGACAACGATGGTCAAAACTTCGATAGTCTGTGATTTAACTATCGAATAAAAACAAGTGTTCATCCAACATATCAAACAAATCACTGGGCTCTTTTAATTAATATTTCATTAATTAAATCTCTTCACCATTTTCTCTATCCATATTTGTTAACCAAATATTTTCAATAATCATATTGGCCTTTTATGCCATTTGGAAAACGTTTCCAAATATCAACTCCTTTTATTTTCTATATATTAGAAAAATCTCTATTTTTAATTGGAAAAAAATCCAATCACTTATCTCTATCCCTTTTTATTTACAACATTCGATTTTTATATTCACTTTACTACCGAATTCAATACGTCGATACAATGATTTCTAATTATCAAAATATCTTAAAAATATTCTAACTCCTTAAATTTCCGGAAAATTTCGCCATAACCTCCCCTGTATCGGGAGCATCGGGAAATTTCAAATAGCTTCCCGGTATCTTCCAATCTCAAAAAGAAAAAGAAAAAGCCAAGCGGCTTGCCGATACGGCGCATAAAATCTCATATACGAATTTGAACATGTACCTTTTGTCGAGCACATTATTTATATACCTGCATTATCCTTGTCCCATACCTGTCTCCTGTATGTCTATACCTGTCCAATGTATTTCAATTTCATACTCTCGTTTGACTCAATTCGTTAAAGTAATTCTTTAACTAACTATCTGCCTATCTCGCTTGTATATTTGAATATAACACGTTTTCAAATATATTTCCACTTACTTATCAATCAATTGAATTCAAATTCCAATTTTAGTTCTATATTCGATTTCGAATATATATTTACAATCCCAAATTTCACTTTTCAAAGTTCGATTTTAGTTCAAACTCAATTAACTAATTCTTCTTTAGTTAATTCAATAATCAAAAATATGATTATTATTTCAAAAATCATCTTCTTTACTTCACTTGAGTCCATATTTATTTTCTAACTCAAGTCTAGATTTTTAAATGAAAATCCGGATTTTTTTATTTGCTTAAAAATCCCAATATTTATATATAAAATCCATTATGGTTTATAATGGTTTCTGGCGCTGCATTTTTGAAATTTTGATTTTTGACATAACTCAAAATCTATACGACGAAATTCATATTTTTCTCCTCCATTAGAAAACTATTATTAAACCGGTCCTGACGTTTCTTGTTTCAAAGAATTCCGACTTCAATTGGGTTCTGTATATTCAATTGAAGTTCGAATCGCCATTTTACGAACTGCAGCGCTGCGGCGAGTTCGTTTTAATTATATTTATATATATAAAACCCTTTAAACTTCTTTAAAATGAATTCAACTCTGTTTAGCTCTATTTGAATTCTTGATTCAAATTCCAATCTCACTTTTGAATTCTACATTTCAAATTCAAATCCCTTTTCTATTTGATATTCAAATTCAATACTTAAATTCCTATTTGAATTCCCTATATTCAAATTCAATACTTGAATTCCTTTGAATTCTTTTATTCAAACTTTATATTTAAATTCCCTTGGAACTTCTATATTTCCATTTCTATATTTGAATTCTATTGAAGTTCAAATATTCAAACTCCTTTTTAAATTCTATATTCAAAATTCCATAGTTTAAGACCCATTTGAATTTCATATTCAAATCCCATAGATCAAATCCTATTTAAATTCAATTTGAATCTCTTATATTCAAATTTCATTTTCCTTTTCCATTTGAATTCTAATATTCAAATTCGTTTCCAGCCCCATTTGAATTTCTAATATTCACATTCATTTTCAACACCATTTGAATTTCTAATATTCAAATTCATTTTCAATACCATTTGAATTTCTAATATTCAAATTCATTGGAATTCCCTTGAATTCAAATTCCATTTCAAAACTATTTGGATTTCCTATTTTGAAATCCTATTTGAAATTCTATTTCAAATTCTACTTTGAAAATCCTATTTCCAAAGTTTATTTCAAATTCTATTTTGAAATCTCATATTCAAATTTCTACTTGAATTTCTGTATTCAATTCCATGTTCAAATTCAATACTCAAATTTCTATTTCAAATCTCAATTCAAATTTCATATTTAAATTCCATTCAAATCTCTATTCAAATTTCACATTTGAATTCTTCTTTGAAATACTATATTTCAAATTCTATTTAAATTCTTCTTTGAAATTCTATATTTCAAATTCTATTTTGAAATTCTACATTCAAATCTTTATTTGAATTCCTTTATTCGAATTCCCTTGAATTCAAATTTTATTTTTATTCCTTGAATTCAAATTCTACTTTTCATTCTAATCTCGTCTATTCAAATCCTATTTGAACTTCTATTTGAATTTCTAATATTCAATCTCCTCTTAAAATTCAAATATTTAACTCCCTTTTAAAATTCAAATGTTATACTCAAATTCCATTTGAGTTATATATTTAAAAATTACATTTCAAATCCTATTTTGAAATTTCATTTCAATTTCCAATTCCATGCTTGTATTTCTATTTCTGAATTATCAAATGATAATTCTTTTCACTTCATTTATAACTTCGTTATAAAAGAATTATTTATAAACTTCGTTTATAAAGAACTACTTGTTTTATATTTTCAAAAAACAAGCTTTATCTTATTCCATTTAAAATTCAAATTCTATTTAAAAATAGAATTTTCCCTTTTTAAATCTCCAATATCCTTTCACGATATTTTTAAATATCATTACTTAAGCCCAGTGATATTTAAACACACAAAGCATCGAGTTATTTATTTTTCTAACACATCATATATAACAATATATATGCAAACAAATAAACAAACAGATAATATATTTTTGAGGAATCCAGTTGGATTCCTCCAACCTGTTTTCCTGCATCCACAGATGTTAGCACATAAATAATACCCATTCTGCTTCGTGGCAGAATATCGCGGTATAGAAGGTCATCCACTAATCATAGCGTGGGGCGTATAGGGTAATCATCCGCTATGAAACTGCGGGCATCCGCTAATGAGACTGCGGGAATCCAACCAATCAATCAACCCAATATATATATATATATAATAGCCTAAATAACTAATATATATATAAAACAACCAGAAAGCATTCACACAAGCAATAAACAATTATTTTTAATGAAATAAAAAAATATTTCTAAAGGTGAGTGAGATTTACTCACCAGGGATTTTAATTGCCGAATATCTGTCTAAATCCCAAATCGCCTCACTACGAATTTTCTCGAGTTGATTATCTTGCACCTTACTTTAATGACAGCTTTTTTCCCGGCATCATCTCAAAATAAACAAACCCGAACCTTGCCAATAACCCAATCCCCAAACAACATTGAGTTCACGCATCTCTCCTCCTTCCACTTCTTCGCTGAACTTGTGAATCCCAAAAACCCTTCCCATAAATTGCGACAAACTCCAAGACAGACCCCAGGCAACTCGCGTTCTTCCATATACAGTATCACCAGAACCATGTCAGTACACCCTCGAAGCCCTGTCGCACTACTCCAGTGAACAACCATCGCCTTCCTCCCAGACATCGAACACTTAAAACATCATCGAACTTAAATCCTTAAATCGCACTAACGGTGATTACCTTAACATCACCAGAACCCATCGCAACAGCCTCCACCCACAGGCCCCTTTGCGATCTCGATTTCGTGGTAAACCCAATTCGTGGTGTTCTCGCGTTGACTGTCCAAAATCGCACTCCAGGCCTCGCTATATCCAAGTACCACATCGCGCATCCAAGACTGTTCGATTTCGGAGGGTTGGAAAAACGTGATTTCGATTTTAAGATTAATTGAAAAGAGGTAGGTTACGATGGTTCTTCTGTTGAATAAAGGAAATGAAGTTGCGATGGGTTTAAATAAGCAAAAAAAGGGAAACAACTAGTACGAGCCATTAAAATTGTTGTTTGCTTGCTACGAAGTTGGGGAGCAGGAATTTGTGCTCGAGAAAATAATATGTCTGCCTATAAACGACGATAGGTCGGCTTTAGGAATAATGTGGGGTGGCTGAAAAGAAGTTTAATAAATTTGATTAGATTTTTAATAATCAAAATACCTCGCGGTACCCTTACTCAAAAACCCGAACTGCTATTCTAACGTAACGACCGACATTCTCAGATTATGGCGTTATTCTGAACTCCACAGAATTGGTTCTGGATTTTATTTCGACTGTGAAATAACAATTTAAATTAACGATTTAAAATAGATTTCAAAACAATTTACTTTAACGATAATCAATTATTATTATTGCTCTAATCCAATATAGAATTTATATTGATCAATTGAATTGTTTCGGTTTTGTTTTAACTCAACATTAAATTATTACCATTTCATGTTACAATAATTTAAACATATTTGATATTAAATCATATATCGATAATTAAATTGACAAATCCAATATAAAATTTATTTATATTATGAATTCAATATTTAAAATCATACTAAATATTTAAATAAACTGTTGAAAAATCTGGGTCGTTACAGTTATTTAAAATGTTAAACTTAGAAAAGTGAATTAAATTTAAATTTGGTCATATTAAGGATAACAAAAACAATATTGATGTGAATTCGATTTAATGAGATAGAGTCGAACATGAACTAAATTTGTATGCTGACATAATTAACTAGTTTTCTCAATGGTAATTAAGATTTGAGAATTTAATTAAGATGGAATTATAGCGTAAACTTTATTATGGAGTCCATTAAAAAAATGTAACTAAGTAAAGGCTAACATATGTTAATACTACATATGGTTTTGTAATATGTTTTGAAGTGTGCTTTGAAATGTTATATGATTTACATTTGTAAATCTTAAGTCGGTTATCTATTAACTATTATATTATATGAAAGCACAATGTTCCCAGGAGGCCTTTCGGTTCTAGTTTTATCAAAAATCCTATGTGTTTCCATGTGTCATAACACTTTAATTATCATAAATTTGTCATTACTTTTTACTTATTATAGTTATTTCTTAACAGAATTCAAATGGACTCACTCATGTTTGTTAGATCATCTTCACATTAGATAGTTAAAAATAAATAACTAATGTGTCATTTGTCATTTTCTAATTCTTTCATTTCCATTTTATTTTCTTACAATATTGTCCATTTTTCTTTTCCAGTTCTCTATGCATGTTATAGTTAAAAGAAATTTTAATCACTACCTAAATCAAATTAAAAATTCTTTACAAATAATTTTTAGTCAATTACTTTAATTTTGTATTCTAACAAGAATTTGATTGACTTAGTTAATATTTTTTTGCTTCATATTTAACTTGAATTATTATGATTTTATTTATACTTTATAGCAATTGTATTCTTTATATTATTTTTAATTTTATTGTTTTTATGAAAAATAGTCCGAAGATATCCAAAAAACAATTAAGTCTCCTGGTTCAATAGAGCTTGAGTAAAAGGATAGTTTTTATTATCTTTTTATTTAATTTGATGTTCATTTTGTAACTTTTGTTCTAATTTCTTATACATAATTTAAGGTTAGATTATGGATATATTCTCTTTGTTTGTCATTAATTTCATAAATCTGATGATAGCATAAAATCTCCAATTGATTACTAAAATGTATTAAAAGTAAAATTAAAAACTTCGTCTTATTATCAAGTTTTGTATAATAGACTTTTCACTTAACTTATGTGTTTGGTATGAATCTGTATTACCTTTAGTTAATTTTTAATTATAATTTAATGTTAGGTTTCCAATTTGTAATATTATAGAAATATTCTTTTTGTTTGTCACTGATTCACATTTTTCATTATCATTAGTTAATTCATTTTGTATGAAATAAATGGTTCATTGCTACATAGATGTCAATATTACAATGTTCACCCAACCCTAATTTTAACCTGTATAATTACATAAGAAAATAAATGCAGTAAGAACATTATATTTGAAGTAAAAGAATTTTGAAATAATAAAATTTTATATAAACTGGAGAAGGAAACTTTGAAAATAGGTTAGAAGTTTGATTCAAAGTAAATTTTAACAACATTCTTTAAAATAAATGTTTTGTACTATGTTATGCCATATATACTTATTTATTAAAATTAAAGATACCATTAACGCCTAGAATACATAATGATATCATCAATGTTTAAATGTTCTATACATCTTTTATATATTATATAACTACACAAAAATTTGGATCTTTTGTATTTTTATTTCCAAATACAATAATCATGCATTCATTATTTCATTATTTATGTTTAACAGGATATTCGTCATCTGCTAATTCTTTCACCGCCATCTCATTCTCTTAAAATATTGTCTCTTCATTTTTTTTAGTTTCACAAGTATGACATGATTCAAAAATAGTTCTATTTCCAAGCTAAATAAAATTATAAATTCTTTCCAAGCTACTTTTAATCAACTCTCAAAAAATTTCAACCATGTTAGATTCTGGTTGAATTCATTAGCAATTTTTCACTTTATGATTAACTTGAATTATTTAGGATTTTTATTACTATTATGCAATGGTTGTTTTCCAAACTCATGCTTTACTATTACAATTTTACAAAAAATAGCCTTAAGGCCTCCAAAAGACTTATAATTTTAATTCAGTCAAGCTTGATGAAAAGGTTACACTATTTAATTATTATTTTTTAAGTTAATTTGATGCTAAGTTTTAGCTTCTGCTATAATTTTCATTCTAATGTAGAACCCAAAGTTTAATTTAAAAATTTCAAGACTGACATAATTCCCTTTAATTTTTTTTTGCAGCAAGTAAATGGTTTTATAAATATGTACATGCCACAAAATTTGCTGCTAATTGTTAAAATCAATTATAAATAAAGTTGAATACCCTTGTATTAGATTATATGATTTTATAAATATGTATATACCACATATTAAATTTTCCACTTATATGATTTTAGATTATTCAAGAAAAATTTAGCAAAAAAGCTTTTTTGGTTGTGTTCAAGAAAAAACTAATCAAAATAATTAGAATCCATAAACATGTACTTGTAATTTGATAAAACTTAAAATTGAAAAAGTACAATGTCAAAACAACATCGCAAAACCCGTGTGCGTAGCAAGGGTTCGCACTTGCATTTTAATGAAAGTTCAAAGTTCCTCCAAAGACCTTTCAATTCCATTTCAACCAAAAAATTAGTACGTTGACATGTGTCTAGAGAAATAAATAAATGGTAGAAATATGGGTTTTAAACATGTGCATCCTTTGGGTTTCTACAATAGCGATCTAACAAAAAAATCTGTATGTGGACATGTGCACAGAGAAATAAATCAATGGTGGAAAAGAAATCCTAAACATGTACATCTTGTTGATTCACAAGATTTTTGATTTATGAAAACAACAAAATGGAGATCAAATCAAAGAGTTAGTTTATATATATATATATATATATATATATATATATATGTGTGTGTGTGTGTGTGTGTGTGTGTGTGTGTGTGTGTGCGTGTGTGTGTGTGTGTGTTTAGTTGTGTTAGGTAAATGTTAAAATCTATCCTCATTATATAACACAAATGAACGAAATTCAATAATATATATATGTATGTATGTATGTATGTATGTATGTATGTATGTATGGCTAGAGAAATAACCATTATTTGGAAACAGGCCCTGAACCAGTCGACTGGTTCATTTCAGACCAGTCGACTAGTTAGGCATATTTTGTCCAGTAACGACTACTTTCTGCTATTTTTAAATATATACACAATTTATATTTCTTAACCAGTTGACTAGTGATTTTCAGACCAGTTGACTAATTTGAAAAGAACAACATTTTTACGAAAGGACATCATCTTTCGTGAAAAGATTCCCCTTCTTTCTGAATAGAAATGGGTGCATCACTTTGATAAAACATTTCATGAAGGATCTCTTCTTTTCAACTATTATATATACACTACAACTTGGTTTTCAAATCACCGAATCTTTCCAAATCTATTCTATTTTCTGATCTACATTTCTAAACTCTTGCACTCTGAAAAGCTTTCAAATGTTCAAGTTACTTGTTGAATCACTAAAATTATTTCATATCTCTTGATTCAATAAGTAATATACTACCTTGAATTTTCACATACACGTTATATACTTGAGGATAAGAATATAGGAAGGGTGTACTCAATCGTTGGCTATTCAGTTTCAAAAACACAAGCAGATGTCAAAATCTTATTATTTGTAAAAGCTTTGTGTCGAAACTCAGGCAAGAAAATCCTTGTTGGGGCTTGGATTGTTGTGAACCTGTTCCTCCAGGTGAAGAGAGGGTGTTGATAGTAGAATTCCAGAAGGAGTCTAGGACTGGACGTAGGACGGGTGTAACGACCCGGGTTTTCACTACCTTGAGTAATCGACATAAACTCAATTTCGACTATCCAAGCATCGGAAACACCGGATAGTCCATGAAAGAAATTGAAGGGTGAGAATAGATAAGATAGAAACTTAGAATAGAAGAAGAAGAAGAACATACATCATCATCAGAGTAGCACAGAGCTCACAGCGGAATGAACAATATATAATAGATACAACTTTGAAATAAAATAGTATACATATACAGTAACATTATCAGAGTACAACACTTACAACACAACTAAAATAACAATAGCTATATAACGCTGAAGCCTCCTGCTCCAAGCTCTTAGTACATATGAAAAATCCCAACTACTTGACTGCCCGTACAAAATTGGGCACCCAAGAGTTTAGGGAAAACAAAACAAAATAAACTCTGGGTAAGTCATGTGACTGGTGTGAGTAAACTCCAACCAGTTGTTTAACTTTTAAAATTCTTTTAGAATCCATACTCTTCAGATATTATAATAATGTCTAAATCAAATAAATAGCAATCTAGCGGAACGCTTTCATCTCACGTTCCACATATATAATATACAATCAAAAACCGCGGGCGCTTATTGGTTAATGAATTCCAACTGGAAAGGTATGGAACCACCTTCCCACAGTGTATCTCTAGAGGGAAATACACCGGGTTCAACAAGACCATATTGCAACCCAGGCTAAATATGACCGGTCACTCATTTCGCTGGAGTGTACCGAATGTATTATCACCAATGGTTGGGATCAGCAACCGTCTCCCGAATGGGACAACATCAAAATAGATGATAGATGTAAATGAAATTTCTCTAGATCACATGACAATACACCCTAATTGGCAGCCAACCACTTAGCCATGCGACCTACCCGATTTTATACCTTTTCCGGTTGTGAGGCTAAAGGCCAAAAAGTATCATTTACAAACCACATCTTCATTCACTTTGAATGTCACATCGTCATACCCGCTAAATCACAAATTTGATTTCTCCAAACATATCACGGGTAAACAGCTAAGAGAAACGAATTCCTCAGCCACCAAACGTAAATACGTTTGAAGAGATCAACTTACACGATCTATTAAATATACTCTGTCAGACATTCTTCCATACAGGTTGTCCTGGGACTGGACAAACCAAAGGCACTATTCTGTAAACAGGACAGCCCTTGCATAACTCCATCTTCAATTATCTTCATCGTATTTGATCGCAACGCTAACGTCATACGAAGTGGTTTTCAGATAATATATCTAATCCCGATCTCTCCGTATTGACGACGGAAAAATGGTCAAAAACCTTAATAGTCGGTGATTTAACTATCAAAGAAAAACATGTGTGCAAACAACGAAATTATTTCCAGATGGAAATTCTATCGATCAATCATCAGTCAACATTTATTCATTTCCCCATTTCTCGTTTCCATATATTCATTAAATCCTTATTTTCTAATTTTAGAAAATATACGTTATTAACTTTGGAAAATGTTTCCATTTCTGATTCACGCATCACTATCTTCTCACATATATCAGTCTCTAACTGTAAACTAGTAAGAGAACAACTTCCTAAGTATAAACCCTGAAGGCCAAAGCCAACATCAGATCGATACCCAAAAAGCCATTCAACTCAACTAATTTCCAATCAATTTCTAATATCAGTAATTCCATTTAAATTCCTAATTCAAACCCCAAATTCCTTTATAATATTTTATTTGCAAAATATATACTTTAATCTAATTTTTCACATAGAATGTGAATAACATTTCTTTTTATAATCAAACCAGTTTGATTTCGTATTTAAAACAAAATACCCAAATTCTATTTATATTTTTATTTGCAGAATTTTTCGTACAAATTCCTTTTTATTCCTAACACTTAAATCCCATTTATAATTCCCTTTATATACTTCTATTTATTCTATATAAATCCTTTTATATAATTCTATTTATTTTATATAAATCCTTTTATATAATTCTATTCATTTTATATAAATCCTTTTATATAATCCTATTTGTTTTATATAAATTCATTTATATAATTCTATTTATTTTATATAAATTCTTTTATATAATTCTATTAATTTTATATAAATCCTTGGTTTTCAATATTCAATTTGAAATTTTCCTTTTTGCATTCCAGTATTTCATATGGTATTTAAAATACCAAATAACATGACAAATGTCATCATAATCAATCACAGGTTTTATATCACATCATATATAACAATATATGAAAACAAACAGTATTATAGTATTGAGGAATCCAGTTGGATCCCTCCAACCCGTCTCCCTGCATTTACAGAGTTTAAACAATATAGTTAACATCAATTTCATTTCTATATGAAATATTCTGATAAACAGAATCAATCTTTGATTAACGATTTATATATATATATATATATATCGTTATCTACAAGTTCAACCAATACATCATCAATTCAACCAAACAATCAACACACAACAATCAATCATCATTTATCAATACTAGATTATATTTATAAAATATAAACGGTACAGAGTTAGTGAGATTTACTCACACTAGGCGATCATCATTAAATAGCGATACTTGTCGTTGATTCAGACCAGACAATTTATTTCGCTATAAGTTGTAACGAGCTCCAATTCACTCCCACTCAGTTCCATTTTGTAACCACCATCCATACGATCCCGACGGATCTCGTTTTGCTTGATTCTGATAATGGATGATAAAGTTATTCACATTACAAGGTTTAAACTATTCAATCATCACTAGTTAATTAATTATATGGTTAATTAACCATAAATTAATATCCCTCCTAGTCACCTTATTACGCAGAAGCTTCTTCTGCCGTAAATAAATTCGAACCAATAATACCCTACACCCCTGCTCCTTTCCTCTTTGATTCCATAGCCAAAACAATCCATCGTAAACAGTAAACTTCCTTGACACGTTAACCCCATCAGGTATCCATCTTCTCCAAGAACTTCACAACTTACTGCACCCAGAAAGAAACGCAAACAAAACAATGTTGCCCCCACTAATGTTCACGCATGATAAACTCCCCATTCCCCTATATCTTAGCCCACAGTTCCCTACACGGTCCAATTACAAATTAGACCCTTCTTCCTTCCATCTTCACCGTAACGCTCACGCCCAAAACAGAAATCATCATCTTCCATCGCGTTCAAAGAACACTACTCCAGTAACCATGGCCACACTCTCCTCATTTACCGCACCCTCATTTCCTAACTATTTTTCAAACTAAAATCATGATAATTTTCTCCTTCAAACTCTCTTCCATCTCCACTCAATGAAGTTCAACTCGGTCTCCCCTTATAATTTCTATCAACTGCCCCCCCCCCCCCCCGTTCGCTACTCTGAAAAAGGCAGCGACAAAAACATTCGCTAAACTCCCCAAAACTTTGCCAACACTTGGCAAAATTCACCACAAACCTAAAACGAACCTCGAATTCATGAACCAAAGCTTGGTATTCGCACATTAGGTAACCCTAGGCGCTACTGTTGAGAAACCCAGCTACACAAATGAACTTCGAACTCACTGAAACATGTATAGCAACGTAGGGAATCTTCTGAGGAACCCCAAGATATAAGTTTTACTAATTTAGGAATTTTATTTCCATTTTCTAGAAATTTTTAAAGAATGATCTTCCTCGGTTTGGAATGAGAAAGCTGCGGCGAAAATTATGTTTGACATTAGAAAGAAAGCTTTAGGTTTAGAAAGTGTAAGTGGGATATATATTGGGTAGGTTAGCTTATCCAAGAAGCTTCATATTTATTTATTAATTTATATTGTCATCGCAACTAGTATTTGTCTTCTAAAAATCTGCATGATCACACACGATATCCAAAAGTCATGAAAATGGGCATGCAGCAATAGTTCGATATTACGGACCCAACGAAACTGATTTCGTCGAACTCCGACTTCGTTTGCTCACACTGCGTATTTTTAAAGTTATTGACTATTTTTCACATTAAAAATCCATACGGCCACACACTGACTCCAAATATCACGGAAATTGAAATGTAACAATAATTTAATATTCCGGATCCAACAAAATTAGTTTCGTCGAAAAAGGAGCTCGTTTGCAAAAGTGGCTATTTTTAAAGCTCTAAATAAACCCATTTAAATATTAATACATTTAAAAATAATTAAATTAAATATTAATAAATTAATATTATTGTATATATTCACATAGAATATAATCTGGCTCCAAAATAAACATATCGGGATTTATAACTCGACATTTCAAATCCAGATTAAATCAATATTCAATTTGTATTGAAAATCCTTTTATAATATAAATAAATCGTTATTAAATTATAAAGGGATTCCATAACGACTATATTAAAATTTGATTTGGACATAAATCAAAATCTACATGACGAAATCCTCGATTTTTCTCTTCCATTAGAAAAATATTCTTCACCAGCTCCGAACGTTTCTTGTTTTACAGAATTCCGATTTAAAACGGATTATGTATATTCGTTTAAAGTTCGAATCACCAAATTACGAACTGCTGCGCCATTTCGAGCTCGATTATAATTATACATTCAACGGTCGTTTAAATAATATATTCGTTATTCAAAATTCAATTCTAAACTGTATTCTACCCTACATATGATCCAATTCATACTGTATTGTGAATTCAGCTATTTTTGATTATTTAGGAATTATAATATATTTTTACATTATAAGTATTAATTAAATATTCCATATTATTTAATTAAATAACCATTTAAATCTATAAATCACTTTTTAAATAATTAAATTAATTAATTATTATACCGTAAAAATACGGGACGTTACATTCTTCCCCCCTTAAAATAATTTTGTCCTAGAAATTGCTAAGGTAGAAAATAAACCCTATTAACTAGGTAAAATATATTTATTCACTTCTTAACTTCAGTTTCAACTGGACCGATTTAATTTCAATTAAATATTTATTCATTCCTACTAACGAAAATTTTCAAAAAACCTGAAAATTTTCTAACACCTTAACTTTTCGAAAAAATTCGCCAGGACCTCCTTTGTACTGGTCAATAGCTCAAACTCCAACTCGCTTCTCTAGGCCTTCTTCAACCCAAAAGAAAATCAAAAAGCCAAGCGGCTTGCCAATTCGGCTCATCAAAATCTCAAACCCATATATAATGTAAACTGGTACCTTTTTGTCAGGCATATCAATATATTCTTTCCATGTGTTACCAATTCTGCATATATCAATGTCATCCCAATTATTTAGTTATACCCAAGCCAAATTTTGTTCTTAACATAGATTCCATTTTTAATTTCAACTCTTAACTTACCAGTCCAATTCCATTTCGGATTACCTCTAATCCAATCTAATTCGATATTTTCTATCTCAATTTATTTTCCACTTAACTGGTTTCAATTCAATTTCTATTTGTTTTTACAAATTCTAATTTAATTTGTTTCATTCCAAACAATCTTCCCTAGGGAATTTTTAAACATTTTAGCTTTTCTAAAACCAAATATCCCTTTTCAGGATTCAAAACAACTTGCTTTTCACAAAATAATTCAAAAACAAAATCCTTGGTAGTAATCCGCCACTTAGCAATTCGAAAATGAACACCGATGATGCAGCTGTCATCATTGGAATCTATTTTCCAGCAATCGAAATGAGTTCAATACTATATCACTTTCAAAACCATTTCTAAACACTTCTATTTTGAAATACATTTAAAAATACCATTCACACTACTTGTAAAACAATTTAAAATCTCCCAGGATTTTAAAATTCTCATATATTTAATCAAATTCCATTTACAAACACCTTTCATGTTTCGGAATTTTAATTCCAATTCTAATTTAAATTCAGATTTAATTCATCAGATTTCACATATTACCCTTATATGAATTGCAATTGGTTATTTACCTAACCATTTAATTTATAATCTTATTCGATTATAGTAACAACCAATATATCCAATATATTACAATCATTTCAATATAAATTTTATTTTATATAAAAATATAATTTGGGTAAAATTATTTCATTTACCCTCTTTTCAAAACATACCATGTCGGTTCATTGTACTCGAGTGTTTATAAACCCCTACCGATACAGTGGATCAAGCTGATCGACCAAAATTCATAAATTACTCAACCAATGAATCTACACAATATAAAATCATTTTTATAAAATCTACAAATACGTTCACTCGTATATATACACTCAACTCAATCTAGGGTATTACTAACCCCATCTCTACTGAGTCATGCCACAGAGCCAAGGTAATTACTTAACCTTTAGCTCTGATACCACTGTAACGACCTGGGGTTTTCGAGTAGGCTTTTCAACTGTCCTCTCACCCTAGGTAGCAGGCTAACATCCCACTGTGGCTTACAAGGTGGCCCAGCACCATGTTTTACGGCCAACCTCTCGACTAGACCAACCTCCATTTTCGGGACATGTAGCGGTAAGAGTCTCCCGTTCGCCACCTAACCGCGAAGCGAGAACCCCCTATCATATGTCTCCCAGCTTATGCCAGCGACATGGACTGATGTGAGTAAACTCCAACCATTTGTTTAACTTTTAAAATTCTTTTAAAATCCATATTCTTCTGAAATTATAATAATGTCTAAATCAAATAAATAGGAATCTAGTGGAACGCTTTCATCTTAGGTTCCACATATATAATATACACTCAAAAACTGTGGGTGCTTATTGGTTAATGAATTCCAACAGGCAAGGTATGAGACCACCTTCCGACAGTGTATCTCTAGAGGGAAACGCACCAGATTCAACAAGAACATCTTGTAAGCCAGGCTAAACATGACTGGTCACTCATTTCGCTTGAGTGTACTAAATGTATTATTACCAACGGTTGGGATCAGCAACCGTTTCCCGAATGGGATAGCACCGAAATAGATTATAGAAGTAAATGGAATTTCTCTAAATCATGTGACAATACACCCTAATTGGAAGCCAACCACTTAGCCATGCGACCTAACCGATTTTATACCTTTTCCGATTGTGAGGCTAAAGGCCACAATGTATCATTTACAAACCACATCTTCATCCACTTTGAATGTCACATCGTCATACCCGTTAAATCACAAATTTGATTTCTCCAAACATATCACAGGTAAACAACTAAGAGAAACGAATTCCTCCGTTACCAAATGTAAATACATTTGAAGAGATCAACTTATGCGATCTATTAAATATACTCTGTCAGACATTCTTCCATACAGGTCCTCCTAGGACTGGAAAAATCGAAGGCACTATTCTGTAAACAGAACAGCCCTTGCATAACTTCGTCTTCAATTATCTTCATCATATTTGATCGCAATGCTAATGCCATACGGAGTGGTTCTCAGATAATATATCTGATCCCGGTCTCTCTATATTGACGATGGAAAAATGGTCAAAAACTTTGATATTGGCAATTTAACTATCAAAGAAAAACATGCATGCAAACAACGATATTATTTCCAGATGAAAATTCTGTCGATCAATAACCAATCAACATTTATTCATTTCCCCATTTCTCGTTTCCATATATTCATCAAATCCTTATTTTCTATTTTTAGAAAATATACGTTATTACCTTTGGAAAACGTTTCCATTTCTGATTCACGCATCACAATCTTCTCACATATATCGGTATCTAATTGTAAACTAGTAAGAGAACAACTTCCTAAGTATAACCCCCGAAGGCTGAAACCAACATCAGATCGATACCTAAAAAGCCATTCAACTCAACTAATTTCCAGTCAGTTTCTAATTCCAGCAATTCCATTTAAATTCCTAATTCAAACCCCAAATTCCTTTAAAATATTTTATTTGCAAAATATTTACTTTAATCTACTTTTTCACATAGAATGTGAATAACATTTCTTTATATAATCAAACCAGTTTGATTTCGTATTTAAAACCAAATATCAAAATTCTATTTATATTTTTATTTGTAGAATTTTTCATACAAAGCTCCTTTTTATTCCTAACACTTAAATACCATTTATAATTCCCTTTATATACTTCTATTTATTCTATATAAATCCTTTTATAAAATTCTATTTATTTTATATAAATCCTTTCATATAATTCTATTCATTTTATATAAATCCTTTTATATAATTCTATTTATCTTATATAAATTCTTTTATATAATTCTATTTATTTTATATAAATTCTTTTATATAATTCTATTTATTTTATATAAGTCCTTCGTTTTCAAAATTCAATTCGAAAATTTCCTTTTTACATTCCAGTATTTCATATGGTATTTAAAACACCAAATAACATGACCAATGTCATCATAATCAATCACAGATTTTATATCACATCATATATCACAATATATGAAAACAAACAGTATTATAATATTGAGGAATCCAGTTGGACCCCTCCAACCTGTCTCCCTGCATTCACAGATTTTAAATAATATAGTTAACATCAATTTCATTTCTATATGAAATATTCTGATAAACAGAATCAATCTTTGATTAATGATTTATATATATATATATATATCGTTATCTACATTTTCAACCAATACATCAGCAATTCAACTAAATAATCAACACACAACAATCAATCATCATTTATCAATACTAGATTATATTTATAAAATATAAACTATACATAGTTAGTAAGATTTACTCACATTGGACGATCATCGTTAAATAACGATAATTGTCGCCGATTCAGACCAGACAATTTATTTCGCTATAAATTGTAACAAGCTCCAATTCACTCCCACTCAGTTTCATTTTGTAGCCACCGTCCATACGATCCCGACGGATCTCGTTTTGCTTGATTTTGATAATGGATAACAAAGTTATTCACACTAGAAGGTTTAAACTATTTAATCATCACTAGTTAATTAATTATATAGTTAATTAACCATAAATTAATATCCCTCCTAGTCACCTTATTACGCAGAAGCTTCTTCTCCCGTAAATAAATTCGAACCAATAATACCCTACACCCCTGCTCCTTTCCTCTTTGATTCCATAGCCAAAACAATCCATCGTAAACAGTAAACTTCCTTGACACGTTAACCCTACCAGGTATCCATCTTCTCCAAGAACTTCACAACTTACTGCACCCAGAAAGAAACGCAAACAAAACAATGTTGCCCCCACTAATGTTCACGCATGATAAACTCCCCATTCCCCTATATCTTAGCCCACAGTTCCCTACACGGTCCAATTACAAATCAGACCCTTCTTCCTTCCATCTTCACCGTAACGCTCACGCCCAAAACAGAAATCATATTCTTCCATCGCGTTCAAAGAACACTACTTCAGTAACCATGGCCACTCTCTCCTCATTTACCGCACCCTCATTTACCAAATATTTTTCAAACTAAAATCATGATAATTTTCAACCTTTAAACTCTCTTCCATCTCCACTCAATGAAGTTCAACTCGGTCTCCCCTTATAATTTCCATCAACTGCCCCCCTTCGCTACTCTGAAAAAGGCAGCGACAAAAACATTCGCTAAACTCCCCAAAACTTTGCCAACACTTGGCAAAATTCACCACAAACCTAAAACGAACCTCGAATTCATGAACCAAAGCTTGGTATTCGCACATTAGGTAACCCTAGGCGCTACTGTTGAGAAACCCAGCTACACAAATGAACTTCGAACTCACTAAAACATGTATAGCAACGTAGGGAATCTTCTGAGGAACCCCAAGATATAAGTTTTACTAATTTAGGAATTTTATTTCCATTTTCTAGAAATTTTTAAAGAATGATCTTCCTCGGTTTGGAATGAGAAAGCTGCAGCGAAAATTATGTTTGACATTAGAAAGAAAGCTTTAGGTTTAGAAAGTGTAAGTGGGATATATATTGGGTAGGTTAGCTTATCCAAGAAGCTTCATATTTATTTATTAATTTATATTGTCACAGCAACTAGTATTTGTCTTCTAAAAATCTGCATGATCACACACGATATCCAAAAGTCATGAAAATGGGCATGCAGCTATAGTTCGATATTACGGACCCAACGAAACTGATTTCGTCGAACTCCGACTTCGTTTGCTCACACTGCGTATTTTTAAAGTTATTGACTATTTTTCACATTAAAAATCCATACGGCCACACACTGACTCCAAATATCACGGAAATTGAAATGTAACAATAATTTAATATTCTGGATCCAACAAAATTAGTTTCGTCGAAAAAGGAGCTCGTTTGCAAAAGTGGCTATTTTTAAAGCTCTAAATAAACCCATTTAAATATTAATACATTTAAAAATAACTAAATTAAATATTAATAAATTAATATTATCGTATATATTCACATAGAATATAATCTGGCTCCAAAATAAACATATCGGGATTTATAACTCGACATTTCAAATCTAGATTAAATCAATATTCAATTTATATTGAAAATCCTTTTATAATATAAATAAATCGTTATTAAATTATAAAGGAATTCCATAACGACTATATTAAAATTTGATTTGGACATAAATCAAAATCTACATGACGAAATCCTCGATTTTTCTCTTCCATTAGAAAAATATTCTTCACCAGCTCCGAACGTTTCTTGTTTCATAGAATTCCGATTTAAAACGGATTGTGTATATTCGTTTAAAGTTCGAATCACCAAATTACGAACTGCTGCACCATTTCGAGCTCGATTATAATTATACGTTCAACGGTCGTTTAAATAATATATTCGTTATTCAAAATTCAATTCTAAACTGTATTCTACCCTATATTTGATCCAATTCACACTGTATTGTGAATTCAACTATTTTTGATTATTTAGGAATTATAATATATTTTTACATTATAAGTATTAATTAAATATTCCATATTACTTAATTAAATAACCATTTAAATCTATAAATCACTTTTTAAATAATTAAATTAATTAATTATTATACCGTAAAAATACGGGACGTTACATTCTTCCCCCTTTAAAATAATTTTGTCCTAGAAATTGCTAAGGTAGAAAACAAACCCTATTAACTAGGTAAAATATATTTATTCACTTCTTAACTTCAGTTTCAACTGGACCGATTTAATTTCAATTAAATATTTATTCATTCCTACTAACGAAAATTTTCAAAAAACCTGAAAATTTTCTAACACCTTAACTTTTCGAAAAAATTCGCCAGCACCTCCTTTGTACTGGTCAATAGCTCAAACTCCAACTCACTTCTCTAGGCCTTCTTCAACCCAAAAGAAAATCAAAAAGCCAAGCGGGTTGCAAATTCGGCTCATCAAAATCTCAAACCCATATATAATGTAAACTGGTACCTTTTTGTCGGGCATATCAATATATTCTTTCCATGTGTTACCAATTCTGCATATACCAATGTCATCCCAATTATTTGGTTATACCCAAGCCAAATTCTGTTCTTAACATAGATTCCATTTTTAATTTCAACTCTTAACTTACCAGTCCAATTCCATTTCGGATTACCTCTAATCCAATCTAATTCGATATTTTCTATCTCAATTCATTTTCCACTTAACTGGTTTCAATTCAATTTCTATTTGTTTTTACAAATTCTAATTTAATTTGTTTCAATCCAAACAATCTTCCCTAGGGAATTTTTAAACATTTTAGCTTTTCTAAAACCAAATATCCCTTTTCAGGATTCAAAACAACTTGCTTTTCACAAAACAATTCAAAAACAAAATCCTTGGTAGTAATCCGCCACTTAGCAACTCGAAAATGAACACCGATGATGCAGCTGTCATCATTGGAATCTATTTTCCAGCGATCGAAATGAGTTCAATACTATATCACTTTCAAAACCATTTCTAAACACTTCTATTTTGAAATACATTTAAAAATACCATTCACACTACTTGTAAAACAATTTAAAATCTCCCAGGATTTTAAAATTCTCATATATTTAATCAAATTGCATTTACAAACACCTTTCATGTTTCGGAATTTTAATTCCAATTCTAATTTAAATTCAAATTTAATTCATCAGATTTCACATATTACCCTTATATGAATTGCAATTGGTTATTTACCTAACCATTTAATTTATAATCTTACTCGATTATAGTAACAACCAATATATCCAATATATTATAATCATTTCAATATAAATTTTATTTTATATAAAAAAATAATTTGGGTAAAATTATTTCATTTACCCTCTTTTCAGAACATACCATGTCGGTTCATTGTACTCGAGTGTTTATAAACCCCTACCTATACAGTGGATCAAACTGATCGACCAAAATTCATAAATTACTCAACCAATGAATCTACATAATATAAAATCATTTTTATAAAATCTACAAATGCGTTCACTCGTATATATACACTCAACTCAATCTAGGGTATTACTAACCCCATCTCTACTGAGTCATGCCACAGAGCCAAGGTAATTACTTAACCTTTAGCTCTGATACCACTGTAACGACCCGGGGTTTTCAAATAGGCTTTTCAACTGTCCTCTCACCCTAGGTAGCAGGCTAACATCCCACTGTGGCTTACAGAGGTGGCCCAGCACCATGTTTTACGGCCAACCTCTCGACTAGACCAACCTCCATTTTTGGGACATGTAGCGGTAAGAGTCTCCCGTTCGCCACCTAACCGCGAAGCGAGAACCCCCTATCATACGTCTCTCAGCTTATGCCAGTAACATGGACTGGTGTGAGTAAACTCCAACCATTTGTTTAACTTTTAAAATTCTTTTAAAATCCATATTCTTCTGAAATTATAATAATGTCTAAATCAAATAAATAGGAATCTAGTGGAACGCTTTCATCTTAGGTTCCACATATATAATATACAATCAAAAACCGTGGGTGCTTATTGGTTAATGAATTCCAACAGGCAAGGTATGAGACCACCTTCCGACAGTGTATCTCTAGAGGGAAATGCACCAGATTCAACAAGAACATCTTGCAAGCCAGGCTAAACATGACTGGTCATTCATTTCGCTTGAGTGTACTGAATGTATTATTACCAACGGTTGGGATCAGCAACCGTTTCCCAAATGGGATAGCACCGAAATAGATTATAGAAGTAAATGGAATTTCTCTAAATCATGTGACAATACACCCTAATTGGCAGCCAACCACTTAGCCATGCGACCTAACCGATTTTATACCTTTTCCGATTTTGAGGCTAAAGGCCACAATGTATCATTTACAAACCACATCTTCATCCACTTTGAATGTCACATCGTCATACCCGCTAAATCACAAATTTGATTTCTCCAAACATATCACAGGTAAACAACTAAGAGAAACGAATTCCTCCGCTACCAAATGTAAATACGTTTGAAGAGATCAACTTATGCGATCTATTAAATATACTCTGTCAGACATTCTTCCATACAGGTCCTCCTAGGACTAGAAAAATCGAAGGCACTATTCTGTAAACAGAACAGCCCTTGCATAACTTCGTCTTCAATCATCTTCATCATATTTGATCGCAATGCTAACGCCATACGGAGTGGTTCTCAGATAATATATCTGATCCCGGTCTCTCTATATTGACGAAGGAAAAATGGTCAAAAACTTTGATATTGGCGATTTAACTATCAAAGAAAAACATGTATGCAAACAACGATATTATTTCCAGATGAAAATTCTATCGATCAATAATCAATCAACATTTATTCATTTCCCCATTTCTCGTTTCCATATATTCATCAAATCCTTATTTTCTATTTTTAGAAAATATATGTTATTACCTTTGGAAAACATTTCCATTTCTGATTCACGCATCACAATCTTCTCACATATATCTTTATCTAATTGTAAACTAGTAAGAGAACAACTTCCTAAGTATAACCCCCGAAGGCCGAAACCAACATTTGATCGATACCTAAAAAGCCATTCAACTCAACTAATTTCCAGTCAGTTTCTAATTTCAGCAATTCCATTTAAATTCCTAATTCAAACCCCAAATTCCTTTAAAATATTTTATTTGCAAAATATTTACTTTAATATAATTTTTCACATAGAATGTGAATAACATTTCTTTATATAATCAAACCAGTTTGATTTCGTATTTAAAACCAAATATCCAAATTCTATTTATATTTTTATTTGTAGAATTTTTCATACAAAGCTCCTTTTTATTCCTAACACTTTAATCCCATTTATAATTCCCTTTATATACTTCTATTTATTCTATATAAATCCTTTTATAAAATTCTATTTATTTTATATAAATCCTTTCATATAATTCTATTCATTTTATATAAATCCTTTTATATAATTCTATTTATCTTATATAAATTCTTTAATATAATTCTATTTATTTTATATAAATTCTTTTATATAATTCTATTTATTTTATATAAGTCCTTCGTTTTCAAAATTCAATTCGAAAATTTCCTTTTTACATTCCAGTATTTCATATGGTATTTAAAACACCAAATAACATGACCAATGTCATCATAATCAATCACAGATTTTATATCACATCATATATCACAATATATGAAAACAAACAGTATTATAATATTGAGGAATCCAGTTGGACCCCTTCAACCTGTCTCACTGCATTCACAGATTTTAAATAATATAGTTAACATCAATTTCATTTCTATATGAAATATTCTGATAAACAGAATCAATCTTTGATTAATGATTTATATATATATCGTTATCTACAATTTCAACCAATACATCAGCAATTCAACTAAACAATCAACACATAACAATCAATCATCATTTATCAATACTAGATTATATTTATAAAATATAAACTATACATAGTTAGTAAGATTTACTCACATTGGATGATCATCGTTAAATAACGATAATTGTCGCCGATTCAGACCAGACAATTTATTTCGCTATAAATTGTAACAAGCTCCAATTCACTCCCACTCAGTTTCATTTTGTAGCCACCGTCCATACGATCCCGACGGATCTCATTTTGCTTGATTTTGATAATGGATAAGAAAGTTATTCACATTAGAAGGTTTATACTATTTAATCATCACTAGTTAATTAATTATATAGTTAATTAACCATAAATTAATATCCCTCCTAGTCACCTTATTACGCAGAAGCTTCTTCTCCCGTAAATAAATTCGAACCAATAATACCCTACACCCATGCTCCTTTCCTCTTTGATTCCATAGCCAAAACAATCCATCGTAAACAGTAAACTTCCTTGACACGTTAACCCCACCAGGTATCCATCTTCTCTAAGAACATCACAACTTACTGCACCCAGAAAGAAACGCAAAAAAAACAATGTTGCCCCCACTAATGTTCACGCATGATAAACTCCCCATTCCCCTATATCTTAGCCCACAGTTCCCTACACTGTCCAATTACAAATTAGACCCTTCTTCCTTCCATCTTCACCGTAACGCTCACGCCCAAAACAGAAATCATCATCTTCAATCGCGTTCAAAGAACACTACTTCAGTAACCATGGCCACTCTCTCCTCATTTACCGCACCCTCATTTCCCAAATATTTTTCAAACTAAAATCATGATAATTTTCTCCTTTAAACTCTCTTCCATCTCCACTCAATGAAGTTCAACTCGGTCTCCCCTTATAATTTCCGTCAACTGCCCCCCCCCCCCTTCGCTACTCTGAAAAAGGCAGCGACAAAAACATTCGCTAAACTCCCCAAAACTTTGCCAACACTTACCAAAATTCACCACAAACCTAAAACGAACCTCAAATTCATGAATCGAAGCTTGGTATTCGCGCATTAGGTATCCCTAGGCGCTACTATTGAGAAACCCAGCCACACAAATGGACTTCGAACTCACTGAAGCATGTATAGCAACGTAGAGAATCTTCTGAGGAACCCAAAGATATAAGTTTTACTAATTTAGGAATTTTATTTCCATTTTCTAGAAATTTTTAAAGAAAGATCTTCCTCAGTTTGGAATGAGAAAGCTACGACGGAAATTATGTTTGACTTTAGAAAGAAACCTTTAGGTTTAGAAAGTGTTAGTGGGATATATATAGGGTAGGTTAGCTTATCCCAAAAGCATCATATTTATTTATTTATTAATTTATATTGCCACCGCTACTAGTATTTGTCTTCTAAAAATCTGCATGATCACACACGATATCCAAAAATCATGAAAATGGGCATGCAGCTACAGTTCGACATTACGGACCAACGAAACTGGTTTCATCGAATTCCAACTTAGTTTGCTTACACAGCGTATTTTTAAAGTCAAATTATTAAATATTTTTCACATTAAAAATTCGTACGGCCACACACTGACTCCAAAAATCTCGGAAATTGAAATGTAACAATAATTTAATATTCTGGATCCAACAAAATTAGTTTCATCGAAAACGAAGCTCATTAGCAAAAGTGGCTATTTTTAAAGCTCTAAATAAACCCATTTAAATATTAATATATTTAAAAATAATTATATTAATAGATTAATATTATTGTATATATTCACATAGAATATAATCCGGCTCCAAAATAAACATATCGGGATTTATAACTCGACATTTAAAATCCAGATTAAATCAGTATTCAATTTATATTGAAAATCCTTTTATAATATAAATAAATAATTATAAAATTATAAAGGAATTCCACAGAGACTATTTTAAAATTTTATTTGGACATAAATCAAAATCTACACAACGAAATCCCGATTTTTCTCTTCCAATAGAAAAATAAACTTCACCAGCTCTGAACGTTTCTTGTTTCACAGAAATCCGATTCAAAATGGATTCTGTATATTCGTTTAAAGTTCGAATCGCCAAATTATGAATTGCAGCAACATTTCGAGCTCGATTATAATTATAACATAATTATACCTTCAACCGTCGTTTAAATAATATATTCGTTATTCATAATTCAATTCTAAACTGTATTCTACCTTACATATGATCCAATTCACACTGTATTGTGTTTTCAGCTATTGTTGATTATTTCGGGATTATATATATTTTTATATTATAAATATTAATTAAATATTCCATATTATTTAATTAAATAACCATTTAAATCTATAAATCACTTTTTAAATAATTAAATAAATTAATTATTATATCATAAAAATACGGGACATTACAACGGGAAGTTCGAACCAGTATAAAATTCCTGGTGTCAGTTTACTTACTACTTTTACTTATTTGTGATATTCTATATTGTTTATTTTTACTTGCATAACTATTGTATTAGACAAGTTAGTATATCATAGTCAATTCCGCTATATTCCATATATAAAGATCCTACACTAAGTCACGCGATTTTTCATATATCAAGTAAACCTACACCCATGAGTACAATGACACATTTAGAAAAGGATGAAAATGGTAAAAGTGTCGATCAAAAACTATATCGAAACTTGATAGGTTCACTTGTACATTTAACTGCTAATAGACCGGATATTAGGATGAGTGTTTGTTTATGTGCTCGATTTCAAACTAATCCAAAAAAATCACATTTACAAGCAGTTAGACATATATTACGTTATCTTAGCAATACCAAAATTTTTGGAATTTTCTATCCGAAGGATTGTTCCTTTGAATTAGTTTCATACAATGATGCCGATTTTGGAGGATCACGGACGGATCTTAAAGGTACAAATGGTACTTGCCACTTCATTGGAAAATCACTTATACCTTGGTTCAACAAGAAACATAATTACGTTTCACTATCGACATGTGAACCTGAATATATATCTACGACATAAGCTTATGCTCAAGTAATATATGTGCAGCAAACACTAAAAGATTTTAATGTCAATCTAAATAACTCAACAATTTATTGCGACAATAAAACTGCAATAAACTTATCCAAAAATCAGGTAAACCATTCTAGAACTAAACGTATTGATATATGGCATCATTTCTTGAGAGACAATATTGAAAAGCAAATTATAAATTTAGAATTTGTAAACTCGGAAAATCAAATTGCAGATATATTTACCAAACCCTTATTAGATAATACATTTATTAAGCTTCGAAGAGAGCTAGGGATTGTCTCATGTAAAGATCTATGAATATCTATTTATAAATACTTATATTTAAAGATTCCCGACTATTCTCGATTATTGTTTTCTCATGATACTTATTCTTTTTAATCGATGACAAACGGGGAGAAATATGTTATCATTATATAGATATGCTATCATTATATACACTAACATTTTGTTACAGGAAACGGTAAGTATATTATATGCACTAACAAAATGTTGCGAATAAGCTTTTTAGTTAGGGAGAGATGAATATATGCAAGCATACATTCAGGGGGAGAAAATCAATATCTCAACAAAAACGCAAGGTGTTGTCATCAATCAAAAAAGGGGGAAAATGTTGATTCACAAGATTTTTGATTCAAGACAACAACGAAATAGAGATCAAATCAAGGAGTTAGTTCATATGTATTTGTGTGTTTAGTTGTGTTAGATAAATGTTAAAATGTATCCTCATTATGTTAGATAAATGTTAAAATGTATCCTCATTATATAACACAAATGCACGAAATTCGATTTTATATACATATACATACATACATACATACATACATACATATATATATATATATACATATACATATATATATATATATATATGAATAAATGGTTAGAGAAATAACCATTATTGGGCAACAAAACCTGAACCAGTCAACTTGTTCATTTCAGACCAATCGACTGGTCAGGCATATTTTGTCCAGTAACGACAACTTTCTGCTATTTTTAAATATATATAAGATTTATATTTCTTAACCAGTTGACTGTTGATTTTCAGACCAGTTGATTGATTCGAAAAGAGCAACATTTTTATGAAAGGATAAACATCTTACATGAAGAGATTCCTCTTCTTTTCTGAATAGAAATGGGTGCATCTCTTTGATAAAACTTTTCATAAAGGATCTCTTCTTTTCAACTATTATATATACACTACAAACTTGGTTTTCAAATCATCGAATCTTTCCAAATCTATTCTATTTTCTGATCTACATTTCTAAACTCTTGCATTCTAAAAAGCTTTCAAATATTGTAGTTACTTGTTGAATCATTGAAATTATTTCATATCTCTTGATTCAATAAGTAATATACTTCCTTTAATCTTCACATACATGTTATATACTTGAGGCTAAAATTATAAGAAGCGTGTACTCAATCGTTGGCTATTCAGTGTTTCAAAGAACACAAGCAGGAGTCAAACTCTTGTTATTTGTAAAAGTCCCGTGTCGGTGCTTAGGCGGAAAATCCTTGTTGGGGCTTGGACTGTTGTGAACCTGCTCCTCCAAGTGAAGAGAGGTCTTGATAGCAGAATTCCAAAAGGAGTCCGGGACTGCACGTAGGACAAGAAGTTCGAACCGGTATAAAATTCCTGGTGTCACTTTACTTATTACTTTTACTTATTTGTTATATTCTATATCGTTTACTTTTACTTGCATAACTATTGTATTGGACAAGTTAGTATATCATAGTCAATTCCGCTATATTCCATATATAAAGATCCCACACTAAGTCAAACGACTTTTCACATCCCTCTTGGTTTTCTACAATAACATACCTTCCACCCACTTATAGACATTCACAATTTGAAAATTCTCTAGTAATGTTAATAGCTTACAAACACAAAATTCTTTTCACATACTTGCTATAATAATTATAAATTTAATTCTTCTGTATCATTCTAATTATTAATTTTATTAATTTAAATATATTTAATTTTAATTCTTTTAAATTTAAGCACTTTCTCTTCATAGTTTGGCTTCTCATTTTCCCTTTTTAATACTACTCCTTTCAAGTATAAATTCAACAATTAGTATTCAAATTTTCTCATTTCTATATTCAGAATTATGTATATAAGAATATGAGGCAATTAGTATTCTCTACTTCTCAGTTAATCTTAGATTTCCAGTCACCTCTTATTAGTTTTAGAAAACAAAAAAATAGTGTGAAGGACAAAATTAACAAAAAAAATGTTCCATAAGGACAAAGGACTAAAATTTTATCCATAAGGACAAATTTTAGCGTAAATGGATGAATTATAGTGGCCCCTGAATTCTTTTCTGTACACTAGAGTTTGTCCTTATGATAAAATTTTAGCCCCTTGCCCTTATGGAACAATTTTTTTTCGTTTTGTCCTTGAGGCTAAAAACCCCATTTGAAAAATCATTATTTCCACTGCTTTTAAATTATGTATTGACACTATTTATTTATTTTGGAAAGTCAAAGGGCACACTTTCCTTTTAGTTATTTGGATTAATTTATTACTATATTTTCTCTTAAATTTACTACTCTAACCAAACGTTACATTTTCTCCTATCCATACTTCCATGGCTTTAATTACACCTTCTCTATACACAAATTATATTTTATGCTTCATACCACCCCAATTCTTTTGCTCCTAAAAAATAAGATTGCTACTATTCGCACCCCGGTTTACACTTTCAGCCACCTTCCTAAATTTAATACTAAAAATTATTTTTTATATTCTTCTGGGCACCATATATTATTCCTTCACTCGATTATTCACCACCGTACTTCTTTACGAAAAACATGTACTTTTCTAAAATTTCAAACCCGAAACCCTAAAAAAAGCAGATTTCTTTTTGTGTCTAATAGAGATGGAAGATGAAGATTAAAAAAATGTTAGAATTGCTTGATTTTTATTGTTTTCTATTTTGTTATAGAATATGTCATTAGTTTTTTTTAATAATTAGTGTTTTCCATTGCGTTTTAGACTTTTTTCTGCTCTATTGGAAATTTCAAGTTTAAAGGACATTAAATTTGACGACGTTGTAATAGAGAATGACAATGTAAGTTTAACTTGTAGGGTTTTTATCCATATAACTTACGTATATTCTTTTACAAATTGATAGACTAAATTTTTTTGTCGTTTAATACATGGAGTATTTGAATGATGATAAATTGAATGATAAACATGATGGTTGTGGTTATATAATGCAAGATGTTCGATCAAAAGACATAAAAGTTGATTTGACAAATCATTTCATAACCGATGAAGTAGGTACTCGTTTATAAAATTAAAATTTCTATTGTGTTTATGAAAATGGATTATGTTAATTTTTTTCTTGAACTATTTGATTTTAGGTATTTGATTCACAGAGTACATTGATCCACCAGGAAAAAAGTCGAATACCATTATTGTAATTCTAAAGTCGGATAAATTAGGACCTGTAAGGAAGCATTCATGTTGTGGAAGGAGCTGGTGGCCTCTGCATTTTTTGGTTGTTAATTTAAATGGTGGCCAGTAGAGGAAATTTGAAATATTTGGGGTGATTTTAGTTTTGGTGGCCATAAGTGTAAATAGGGTGTGAATAGTAGCACTCAAAAATAATAACAAAATCAATAAAATAAAAAAAATTCTCATAAATTCATTACGACTAATACTTTATTTTATGCATCGAAATCTCAAATTTTCTCATGCAAATCCATGTGCGTTCGGTTCCGTCTTACACCAATGAAGGTAAAAAAAATTCCCTTAAACTCTAAGTTAAATATTATCTATATCAATTTTTGTTTTCAATATTAGGTTTTGATTCTCAATCTTTAAGAACGTTGAATTTTCTAGTATTATTGTATAAATATCTTAATTAACACCTTACATGATTTTTGTTTTTCAATATATGTAATAAATTTTTTAATCTGCATTTCCTAGTGGGATTAAATATTAAAGTGGTATATAAGGTTCGACAAATTATCATACTAATGAATTTTTATTTTTCTATTAGGCTCGATGAATTAGTTCTCCTTAATTATTAAAAAAAAAACCAATCAAGTATGAAATAATCCATTATATATCTACTATTATGGAAAAATGGTATGTTGATAATTGTATATTGATAGTAAATAACAAAATACGATTTTAATGAAGGAAAATGATTTCATGAAATGCGATACCATATGCTTTAAATATGAAATTACAAAAGGGATTATATACGTCTTTTGAGTGTAATAACAAGTAACAATAATGAGATGTTAAACATAATTTTGAATTAAGTTATTCCATGATTTTGAGTTTGGTAGTTGAATCAAAATATAATATTCATAAAAGTTTATATATACGAATCAACACATTTCCTTTTAATTAGCATATTAATGGTAATTAATGTCAATTATGTTTACCTTTAATTATCTTATTAGTGATAATGATAATTATTCTTGCATTCGATAATCATATTAATGTTAACTAGTTTACTTAATTATTTCGTAGATTAACTAATTTTGAACTCAAAATTAAAATTATAAGCATCTTAATTCATTTTTATTGACAGCCATGCACACAACAAAAATATACGTTCTCAAGGTGACCCTAACTTTAAGTTTATTATTATGCTAAATCTTAATATCTATACCATTCTACAAATTGAACTAAAATTAACATCATTTGTTTATTTTCAAAAGTCATTTTGCAAATAAAAATTTTGATATAACATTTGTAAACTTAAATTGCATGCATTTGGTTCATAAGCAAGATTAACAAATTAATGAAGTTATAAAATAAACTTTTAGTTTACAGGTATATGAAAGTCCAGTGTTCCTTTGAAGATTATTAGGTTCTATTTCTTCCAAAAACACAATACATTTACATGTGTCCAAAAAAAAATATTGATGGAAAAGTGAATTCAAACATGTGCATCTCTTAGTTTTCCAAAGTGATGTGCCTTCCTCCCACTTTTAGACAATCATAGTCTTAAAATCCTTTTTTGTACATACTAAAATCATTGTCCGCTGAGTGATTCTTTATTATTCTTATCATTAATTTTATTATATACATAAAATTAAATATACATAATTAATTTTTTTTTAAATCTAAGCACTTTTCTTTACAGTTTAGTTCCTTATTTTCCCTTCTTAACACTATTCCATTTGGATATAAATTCAATAATTAATACTAAAATGTTTACACTTCTATATTTTTATCATCTAACAGTTCAATATGTTGTTAATAACATGTATTTATTGTATTATATATATATAATATGAGGCCATTATTATGCTTTGCTTCTTAATCAATCTTAGACCATATACTCACCTCACATTAGCTTTAGAAAGGTCATATCTCCTTTGGTTTGAAAATAAATAATTTACACTATTTATCTATTTTGGAAAAACAAAGGTCGCACTTCAGTTATTTGGATTAGTTTACCACTATTCTTTCTCTTCATTTTTCTACTCTTATAAAATGTTTTAATTGCTCCTATCCTTACTTTTAAGTTTTTTCTACACACAAACAATATTTTTTGCTTTATACCTTCCTAATTCTTTTGCTACTTAAAAAAATACAAAATGGAAAGAAATGGTATTCTTATGAATTCATTCAGACTGATTGATCGTTCTATTATGCATTGAAATCTCAACTTTTCTCCTACAAAATTCGCTTGCACTATATTCCATCTTACATAAGTGAAGGTAATTTTTTCCCTAGATTCTAAGCAAAATATTATCTCCATCAAAATTGAATTTGTTGTCAATATTAGGTGCTGATTCTCAATTATTTAGTATGTTGAGTTTTCTCATATTATTGTCTCAATATCTCAAAAATACCTTACTTGATTTTCATTATTATTATATGTAAATATTTTTTATGTGCATTTTTGTTAAGGTTCGATATTAAAATGGCATATAAGATTTGTTATATTATAATATGAGGTTTTCCTTGTTCAGTTAGGTGTTACTAATTTTTTTCTTTATTTATTTTTCCTTAATTCTTTTAAACATAATCAATAATGGTTTGAACTAATTCATTATATATTTACCAGTATGAAAATTGGTATGTTAATATTTGTATATTAACAACAAACTGATAAATGTTCTGATGAAGGTAAGTGATTTTATGAAACACAATACCATGTGCTTCAAACATGAAATTACAAAAGTGATCATATACTCATTTGAGTGCAATAACAAAAAATAAAATTGAGAAGTTCAACATAATTTGAGTTACTATTCCATGATTTCGAATTTGGTAATTGAATTAAAATATATCTTCTAGGAATATATATACAAACGTACATTTCCTTTTAATTAACATACTAACGGTAATTAATGACAATTATGATTTTCTTTAATTGACATATTAATTGCAATTTTGTTTTCCTTCAATTATCGTATTCATATTAATTAACTTACTTAATTATTTTCATAAATTAAAAAAATCTGAATTCAAATTTAAAATAATAAATACCTTAATTCATTTTCAATGACAACTATATACATCAGAAAACCACATTCATATTTTTACATTATTTGCATGCAAAATTTTATTATCAATAATAATCTATAGACTAAACAAAAGTTTATATCATTTATTTATTTTGTTCAATTATCGTGATAAATAATCATTTGAATATAATAATTATAAACCGAATTTGGAAATGTTTTTTTCATTAACAAGGTTGACAAATTAATGAACGTATATATATTATATGGAGCCTCAATTTTAAAGTACTTTAGTGTTTGATTTTTGTAACGTATCAAGTTTTTCAAATTCCTGCCTCTAGTTTTATCCAAATTTGAAACTATTAAAAAATATGTTAATGTTTTATTAAGAAATTATACATTTATTAGAGAATATGTGTAATTTAGTTAAAAAAATTCTATTAAGGAGTGAACTAAGTTGACTTACCTCTATCAAATTTCATATATTTAGGGGTGTGAACTAGGGCTGGACATTTTTACCATATTACCACTTACCAGCCATTACTAACCGCTACCAACAAAAGTGGTACCGAACAATCGGTAACCAATTCGATCGGTACGGTATGTCGAACCATATGAAAATATGTGGTACGGTAATGGTAATTGAGCATTAACAGTGTTAATTACCATACCTACTACATATCTTAAACAATACATATGTATATTCTTATATTTCATTATATATGTTTATTACATAACAAAGAACTTCTAATATAATGATTTAGTAAAATACCCAGGAAAATACTATTACGATACAAGATTGAATGCAATTTTTATCATATATCTTAGAAACAGTATAATTTATACGATATCTTTGTTCATCCATAAAGTTTTCTTGCATGTTTGACTATGTAAAATAAGATAGATAAAGAATAATATAATAACAAAAAAAAATCAATTTTAATGTTTAATATTTTGACATGAAATATTATAAATAAAAAGATCTCATACTAGTGAGTGGTAAAAACTTATTACCAATCTCTACCAACCATTTCCAACTATAAACTGAACCGTCGGTAATCGATTTCTTTGGTTGATAATGGTATGATTTTTCAATTACCACATAAAGTCGGTACAATAATGGTTTTGAATACAAAGTTCTGGTACTGAACCAATTCCACCTCTAGTGTAAACGGGTCAGACCGGACCGGATAGAGGCATGTCCAAGCTCTGTCCTATAAGGCATTCAGATGAACACAGACCAGACAAGCTTTAAGTTCGAACACTGTTCGTACGAGCCAAACAACGTACGGACAACGTTCGGACAATATAAAAACATCAAACATTTTGGATCGGACTGGACCCTGGTGTATCCAAACTGTCCTATAGGAGAATCGAACGGACATGGACCGGACACCTTATTGCTTCAGACCAAGCCGAACAACGAATTGTCATGTCTGATATACAACCCTACATGTATTTAACAAATTTAACTATTAGAATTATAGTTATAAGCCAGAAGACAATGATGTTAGTTTGAGACTTTACCATTTTGTTTTTAGTTGAATATTAGTTTGATAAATGGCTTTTAGCTTTGCTCTAGAGAGAAGTTAATATACTCTTACAATCTTACTATTATTTCTTTAATATTGGAGTGTTAAATATAATTGAATTTCAAAATGATGCCAATTATTATTTGAACTGTAACACCCCACACCCGCTAAGGTCACTCACTAAGGGAATGCCTTAGCTTCGGTGGAGTATTTAAGTGAATATAGAACTGAAAAATTACAACAAGACAGATATAAGTGATACTTGAAATATAAAACATCATTTCATTGCAGCAGAAGGTAAACATGTTTGGTTACATGTCAAAAACCCACAAGAGTCAAGTACAAAATATCCATCTCGTTAAAACATAAGTACATAATCCCACTACATACTAATAGCCATAATAGAAAAGATAACCGAGCTTTTCTTCAAGAGTCCAAGCTCCAAAAGATAGATAAAGAAATCTGATCAAAGCCCACTAGTGCTAGGCCCACTCTGAGAACCTGAGGGTTGGGGAAAAAGATAAAAACAACGGGGTCAGACATAAGTCTGAGTGAGCCCTATAACTTTAACAATACAATCATTAAAGTAATTAGGGTATGATATAAACCTGGTACGGTACGCCTGGGGATAAATGACTACACTAAGCAGCCAACTAGACTTAGGATAAACTAAGATAACGGTGAAGACGTGCCTATCCACCTAAGGATAAATACTACATTGCACCACCCCAGATCTACCCACCCAAGGGTAATTCCTACACTGCACCACACCAGTTCTACCCACCCAAGGGTAATTCCTACTTAAAGGTTGATCCCACTAAGTGTACTTAGAAAATTTACCCAGTAGTTTCGTGTACCCCTAGTTGACTACATAGGTGCCGTCTGCCCCTATCTCCACTAGGTGTACCCACTACTCCCAAGCGATCGGCTCCCTACCGTAGATACCCGTGTTGGCCCCACAGCGGGGTGTATCACTCCCCAAAGTGGCAACCCGATAATAGCAATGGTGCACGGCTTATATCTACACGATGCAACAACGTCTTACCTACCAGCCCGGGTCCACACACGCATATGAAACCCGTTGGACTCGCGTTGCCACCGCTACCCCGTTTTGGCCTCTTACAGTCAAGCCCAGTACGCGTGACATGGGTCGAGCCCAATAAGATACATATGGGTTACTGGTTGAAATGGGCCCCCACAAGCTACTACTAAGCTTGTCATTTTATCTAGTGCATCCCACTTAACCCCTTTTTCATAATCATGCCCACTTACATGTTAAGGTTTGGTTAAGCCATCTTATCATATTTCAATTGCCACTCAAGGCACCCACTAGATTTCTACATGCCACCCAAGGCACCCACTTAACCCTTTAGTCATGTTTAGTTACATGTTCCACTTTGGTTAAGTATTCTAGTCGTATTCTCTATTGCCACCCAAGGCAACCCACTAGATTTTTCCACATGCCACCCAAGGCACCCACTTAACCCTTTAATCATGTTTAATTACAAGTCCCACTTTGGTTAAGTATTCTAATCTTATCTTCTATTGCCACTCAAGGCAACCACTAGATTTCCTCATGCCACCCAAGGCACCCACTTAACCCTTTAATCATGTTTAATTACATGTTCCTCTTTGGTTAAGTATTCTAATCATATTTTCTATTGCCACCCAAGGCAACTACTAGATTTTCTCATGCCACCCAAGGCACTTACTTAATCTCCACATGCCACCCAAGGCACCCACTTAACCCCTCATGCCCCACTACATGCTTATCTGGTTAAGTGTTTCTTAATTGACTAAGAACGTAACCGTTGTAAAGACCTCTCACATTGGACTATCTTTTATGGCAGCTGGATTTGCCGGTTGGGTCCGGGCAGCCTTACGCCATAACCGAGTCTAACCTCGTGTCTATACACTTGTCACGTATTTAGTTTGTGCCTAAGACCTCTCACATTGGGCCAATCATTTGTAGCCGCTGGATATGCCGGTCGGTTCCGGGTAGTCTTATGCTACAAAAGGGTCCAACCTCGTGTCTTAGTCGATTAATTACACCTAACTAATCACGCCCATAATTTGTATTAACTATCCCTAATTAATTACAAATTTAACGATGTACATAATTGACTCAATTATGTCCATCCACTTTATGGTATGCATAATCATACCAACTTCACACAATTTCATTAACATGTTTATTAACCCCATCGTTCCCCACGTAATTCGCTAACATGACATAAAAGGGAAGATTCATCACAAATATAATGGGTTCATCTTGCATAACATTAGCATCAACATGGGTTTAAAGGTGTCAACATGCATATAGCATCAAACCCAACTAGCATAAATAATCAACCCAAACTTGCATGAATCACATGTTAACTTGCATAAGTTTCTTATGTCATACAAAGGGGTAAACTTGCATATGTATATATGACATACAAAGGGGTTAACTTGCATATGTATGCATATCATACTAAGGTGTAAACTTGCACATGTTACATGCATATCATCAAACACCAAACTTGCATAACATGTCATATATGGACTTGCATATAATCATACACCAAACTTGCATAACATATCATATATGAACTTGCATATAATCATACACCAAACTTGCATAACATATCATATGTGAACTTGCATATAATCATACACCAAACTTGCATAACATATCATATATGAACTTGCATATAATCATACACCAAACTTGCATAACATATCATATATGAACTTGCATATAATCATACACCAAACTTGCATAATCATGGTGTCATAGTGGATCAATGTTTATCATAGCAACTAGCATCATGAACACTTGCATAACTTGCATAACATCATGATCATATAGCATATAGCTTGCATAACTTGCATAACGTCATGAACATGTAACATATGACTTGCATAACTTGCATAACATCATGAACATGTAGTATATGACTTGCATAAAATCATTAACACATAGCATATAACTTGCATAACATGCATAACATCATTGACACATAGCATATAACTTGCATAACATGCATAACATCATTAATACATAGCATATAACTTGCATAACATGCATTGATCCACATTCATAGCCATAACCTAATTATATCCTATCATAATCATTTCAATAATTGGTCATTAAGGCTATAGAAAACTCACCACTTGTTGATTAGCACTTAAATGACTAAGATTAAGTTGCTAGAGTTGATTAGAAGTTGATTTGAGAAGCTTTCCTCCTCTTTAATTTGTTGGTGGCTCCTCCTAGTTGCATTTTGACGGCATAACGACGTTGTCTCCAATTTTAGTATGAATTAGGGTAGTCTTAGGGTGTATTTATAGAATTAGGATGTAGTTTAGGCCCTTAGATTAACCCTAGATTAGGTTAGAGCCGTCAGATCTCGTCACAAGCCACCAGACCCAGCCCAAAAGCCAAACTAATGCACCCAGGTCACCTGGGCTTGACCAGGGAGGTCGACCCTAGGGTCGACTCCCCAGTCGACCTGGGGGGGGGGGGGGGGGAGGTCGACCCCCTGGGTCTGGCGGGAATTTTCCCGCCACTTCTGAAATTTGAATCTGTTTTGAATTTGAATTTTTCGTGAAACTTCGTGAGGCCATATCTTGGTCATACGGACTCCGATTTTCGAAAACTCGGACTCTATTTCGCGTATTTTTCCGAGACGAACGCAATGGCATAGCCCGTTTCCCCTGATTCAGATTTTTAAATTTAATTCTGCCCTGTTTTATATTATAGCAAGTTATTCAACATACGGGGTATTACATTCTCCCCTACTTAAAGGATTTCGTCCCCGAAATCTCTAAGTCAAGAAGAACGTATCCTACCATCCAAACAACCATCTACTCAAACCATCAAACACTGGCATCCATTGTCCTTAAAGTTTCTAATGCTGTATGAACATATGCAAAGAGTGTGTATATGTTCCCTGTCTAATGCAAAATTAGGCGGTCCACTTATTTAGTTGACCTCCTTAATGCAAACCATGATAGTGCCATGCGTCCAATATGTATGCGAAAGATCCCTATCGACACATACTATTCCTACATGTGTGCACAACCATACACCAAAATGTATCATCCATATGATAACGCAACCATTATACATCCATTAATATAGCTACCTACACACAATTTTATGCAATATGCAATATGAAGTGATTGAGCCGATCTAGTGCCTAGAGTGTGTGTATATGCATCCACGAGCAACCACTAGCAACCACTTGCATCCACACGCATCCATCAATCATAACATGTCTCAAACACATGTTTCAACCATAGGTTTACCCTATCTAAAGGTCAAAGGTACTAATGAGAGGACATACTAAAGATAAGATAAGCACTAGACAAACGATAAAGGAGAAGTTAAAGGACATACCCTCAAAAAGGAATGGGTACAATGAACGCAATCTTCGCTTCTGCCTCCCAAGCAGCATTGCTCTCATCTTCTCCCCATTGCACTTTGACTAGTCGAACCTCTCTGTTTCTCAACTTCCTAATCTCTGACCCAAGGATGCGGGTAGGAGCTCGTCGAATAGTCGCATCACGCTCTACCTCCACTTCTCTAAGCAAGCTCGGCTTTACCACCTCTGCGGTCTCATGTAGGCACTTCCTCAAATGTGACACATGGAATACGTCATGTTCCCTATGCAACCGAACTATCTCTCGAAGATAAATTGAAGCTAGCCATGGAGCAGTTCTCTTTCTCTTCACAAGTATGAAATGGGCACTCTTAGTAAGTCTGTCTACCACAACCCAAATTCCCGTATTACCCTTCCTCGATCTAGGTAACCCATCAATAAAATCCATCGAGACGCTATCTCACTTCCATTGCGGAACTTCCAATGGGTGAAGCAACCCACCGGGTTACTTTTGCTCCGCTTTCACTTGTTGGCACACCAAGCATCTAGCGACATACTCGGCCACATCTTTCTTCATACCGGCCCAAAAGAAAACTCGCTTCATGTCTTGGTACATCTTATCCCCACCGGGATGAATGGTCATCCTAGAACGATGTGCATCATCAAGTATAACCTTCCTCAAACCCTCGTCCTGCGGTACACAAAGTCTACCGTCCCTACGCATCCACCCCCTATCATCAAGGGTGTACCTACTCAAATGGCTGGATGACTCTCCCCCTTATGAGCTTCTCTACCAACTCAACCAACTGTGGGTCGTCCCGCTGTGTCTCGCCAATCCGCCCCAAAAGAGTAGGTCCGACCTCTAAGGATGCTAGCTAACCGGGTATATAGTCAACGGAAGGTCTAAAATCAAACATCGAGATAAATTCCAAGCTTCGTCGTTCCACGAACAGTGGACTCAAGGACAACCTTTTTCCGCTCAAGGCGTCCGCCACCACGTTACCCTTGCCAGGGGTATACGCTATCTCGAAATCATAGGATGCTAAAAACTCCATCCACCTTTGCTGTCTCAAGACTATGCGCTCGAAGAGTCTCCAACACTTCCATAAGATGTAGGGCATGCTTTTCTCCACTTCTGGAGAAAACCAGGATATTCTCCCATACAAAATCGTCACAACTATCCATCTCTCACGCAGGCCATCCTAGTCGAACTCGACATCCCCCAAGTGCAAGCCCCAAAGGCCTAAACCAATATCAGACAAACACCCAAGGGACACCTCCTTTGAATTCAGACGAATACATGAGATGATACTAGTAAAAACGGCTAAATAATTAAGCCCTTGTCCAACTTTGGATGTCCTTGCCAATCTCGCTCCACAACCACCGTTGATCAAATAACTGGCCTTGCTTAACCTATTAAGCACACACGAAAACTTATTTCGCTTTCAGAGAAGACCAAGATGTCATCCACAAATACCACTACAAAGTTATGTAGGTACTCCCTGAACACCCTACTTATCAAATCAACAAAGTATGCGGGGGCGTTCGCCAAACCAAATGGCATCACTAGCCACTCACAGAAATCATCCGGAGCCCTAAAGGCGGTCTTCCCTATACTATCCTCAGTCACTCCCAACTGATGAAACCCCTTGGCTAAGTCCAACTGTGAAACACTGAGGCGACAACCAACCGATCAAAGAGATCCTCAATCCTCGGCAATGGGTATCTATTCTTCTTTGTGAGCTTGTTGAGTTCTCTATAGTCTACACAAAGTCTGAGGGACCCATCCGCCTTCGTGGAAAAAACTACGGGAGCACCCCACTCCGATATACTTCGTCTTATGAACACCTTCTCAAGCAACTCCCCTACTTGCTTATGGAGTTCCCTCCTCTCACGAGGAGCCATGTGGCGCACTGACAAAGATACTGGTTTAGCATCATCTACCAGATATATTCGGAGGTCTATCTCCCGCTTCGGAGGTAAGCCCTTCACCTCCCCAAACACATCCGAGTATTCCCGGACCACTGTAACAGATCGCAAACTCTCGACCGAAGCGTCAAGCGATTCAAGATAACTTAGCATAACAAAATCTATGGGATTACAAGAAATCTCGAGAGTGTTACCCCAGCGGGTCATGAGCCTAACAACTCTCCTTTCGCAATCAAGAACGGAACCATTACTGGATAACCAGTCCATGCCCAAAATCAACCCATAGCCCGTGAAGCCCAAACAAAAGCATCACCTCTAAACTCAACGCTAAGTATGGAAATCCTCAAACCCAAACATATCATGGACAAATAAGTGGAGCCCCCCAATTGGGTTTGAAACAACCACGGGATCATCTACCAAACTGGTGTCTAGGTACAGTGACTCAACTAATGATGATGAGATAAACGAATGTGGTGCACTAGAGTCGAATAAAGTTCGAACAGGATGAGAGAACCAAATTTCAACTTAGACGGTCCTACCCCCATCAGGTATACCCGTCGTGAGGGAATACCTCTACCCTCCAGAAGATCCTGTACTTCGTCCTTACCTCTTTGGACAACCCCAAGGTGTCCTATTTCTCCAAAACAACTAGCCTTCCCCTTCACATTCTCTTTTCGTGGCCTTCTTACCACGATAAGGTTTCGTCCTTTGTATGCCTAATAGCTATTTGAACCTTCCTCTCCCGTCCATCTTAAAGGTACCCATAAGCCCTCCACCTCCTTGGACTAACTTCTTAGCCTGGCAAACGACTTAGTCCCTTAAAGTGGTTCTTCCGTCCTTCATACAGAAGTCCTTACTTATCTTAGAAAGACATCTATACGCGGAGGGGAAATTCAAAAAGAGAAAGAGGAAGAGATTCAAAACGGAGAATACGAAGGATAAAGATATGGCTATTGGGGATTATGCTTTTCTTTCAAAAACTTTTCTCTTGAAAGACATGTTTTTGAAAATACTTCTTCCAAAAATGTTTTCAGAAAAATAGTTTTCTAAAAGTTTTATCTGTTCTGGTAACCTTAAGCTCTGATACCACGTGTAACACCCCACACCCGCTAAGGTCACTCACTAAGGGAATGCCTTAGCTTCGGTGGAGTATTTAAGTGAATATAGAACTGAAAAATTACAACAAGACAGATATAAGTGATACTTGAAATTTAAAACATCATTTCATTGCAGCAGAAGGTAAACATGTTTGGTTACATACAAAAACCCACAAGAGTCAAGTACAAAATATCCATCTCGTTAAAACATAAGTACATAATCCCACTACATACTAATAGCCATAATAGAAAAGATAACCGAGCTTTTCTTCAAGAGTCCAAGCTCCAAAAGATAGATAAAGAAATCTGATCAAAGCCCACTAGTGCTAGGCCCACTCTGAGAACCTGAGGGTTGGGGAAAAAGATAAAAACAACGGGGTCAGACATAAGTCTGAGTGAGCCCTATAACTTTAACAATACAATCATTAAAGTAATTAGGGTATGATACAAACCTGGTACGGTACGCCTGAGGATAAATGACTACACTAGGTAGCCAACTAGACTTAGGATAAACTAAGATAACGGTGAAGACGCGCCTATCCACCTAAGGATAAATACTACATTGCACCACCCCAGATCTACCCACCCAAGGGTAATTCCTACACTGCACCACACCAGTTCTACCCACCTAAGGGTAATTCCTACTTAAAGGTTGATCCCACTAAGTGTACTTAGAAAATTTACCCAGTAGTTTCGTGTACCCCTAGTTGACTACATAGGTGTCGTCTGCCCCTATCTCCACTAGGTATACCCACTACTCCCAAGCGATCGGCTCCCTACCGTAGATACCCGTGTTGGCCCCACAGTGGGGTGTATCACTCCCCAAAGTGGCAACCCGATAATAGCAATGGTGCACGGCTTATATCTACACGATGCAACAACGTCTTACCTACCAGCCCGGGTCCACACACGCATATGAAACCCGTTGGACTCGCGTTGCCACCGCTACCCCGTTTTGGCCTCTTACAGTCAAGCCCAGTACGCGTGTCCCGTCCTCGACATGGGTCGAGCCCAATAAGATACATATGGGTTACTGGTTGAAATGGGCCCCCACAAGCTACTACTTATGCTTGTCATTTTATCTAGTGCATCCCACTTAACCCCTTTTTCATAATCATGCCCACTTACATGTTAAGGTTTGGTTAAGCCATCTTATCATATTTCAATTGCCACTCAAGGCACCCACTAGATTTCTACATGCCACCCAAGGCACCCACTTAACCCTTAGTCATGTTTAGTTACATGTTCCACTTTGGTTAAGTATTCTAGTCGTATTCTCTATTGCCACCCAAGGCAACCCACTAGATTTTTCCACATGCCACCCAAGGCACCCACTTAACCCTTTAATCATGTTTAATTACATGTCCCACTTTGGTTAAGTATTCTAATCTTATCTTCTATTGCCACTCAAGGCAACCACTAGATTTCCTCATGCCACCCAAGGCACCCACTTAACCCTTTAATCATGTTTAATTACATGTTCCTCTTTGGTTAAGTATTCTAATCGTATTTTCTATTGCCACCCAAGGCAACCACTAGATTTTCTCATGCCACCCAAGGCACTTACTTAATCTCCACATGCCACCCAAGGCACCCACTTAACCCCTCATTCCCCACTACATGCTTATCTGGTTAAGTGTTTCTTAATTGACTAAGAACGTAACCGTTGTAAAGACCTCTCACATTAGACTATCTTTTATGGCAGCTGGATTTTCCGGTTGGGTCCGGGCAGCCTTACGCCATAACCGAGTCTAACCTCGTGTCTATACACTTGTCACGTATTTAGTTTGTGCCTAAGACCTCTCACATTGGGCCAATCATTTGTAGCCGCTGGATATGCCGGTCGGTTCCGGGTAGTCTTATGCTACAAAAGGGTCCAACCTCGTGTCTTAGTCGATTAATTACACCTAATTAATCACCCCCATAATTTGTATTAACTATCCCTAATTAATTACAAATTTAACGATGTACATAATTGACTCAATTATGTTCATCCACTTTATGGTATGCATAATCATACCAACTTCACACAATTTCATTAACATGTTTATTAACCCCATCGTTCCCCACGTAATTCGCTAACATGACATAAAAGGGAAGATTCATCACAAATATAATGGGTTCATCTTGCATAACATTAGCATCAACATGGGTTTAAAGGTGTCAATATGCATATAGCATCAAACCCAACTAGCATAAATAATCAACCCAAACTTGCATGAATCACATGTTAACTTGCATAAGTTTCTTATGGCATACAAAGGGGTAAACTTGCATATGTATATATGACATACAAAGGGGTTAACTTGCATATGTATGCATATCATACTAAGGTGTAAACTTGCACATGTTACTTGTATATCATCAAACACCAAACTTGCATAACATGTCATATATGGACTTGCATATAATCATACACCAAACTTGCATAACATATCATATATGAACTTGCATATAATCATACACCAAACTTGCATAACATATCATATGTGAACTTGCATATAATCATACACCAAACTTGCATAACATATCATATATGAACTTGCATATAATCATACACCAAACTTGCATAACATATCATATATGAACTTGCATATAATCATACACCAAACTTGCATAATCATGGTGTCATAGTGGATTAATGTTTATCATAGCAACTAGCATCATGAACACTTGCATAACTTGCATAACATCATGATCATATAGCATATAGCTTGCATAACTTGCATAACATCATGAACATGTAACATATGACTTGCATAACTTGCATAACATCATGAACATGTAGTATATGACTTGCATAACTTGCATAACATCATTAACACATAGCATATAACTTGCATAACATGCATAACATCATTAACACATAGCATATAACTTGCATAACATGCATAACATCATTAATACATAGCATATAACTTGCATAACATGCATTGATCCACATTCATAGTCATAACCTCATTATATCCTATCATAATCATTTCAATAATCGGTCATTAAGGCTATAGAAAACTCACCACTTGTTGATTAGCACTTAAATGACTAAGATTAAGTTGCTAGAGTTGATTAGAAGTTGATTTGAGAAGCTTTCCTCCTCTTTAATTTGTTGGTGGCTCCTCCTAGTTGCATTTTGACGACATAACGACGTTGTCTCAAATTTTAGTATGAATTAGGGTAGTCTTAGGGTGTATTTATAGAATTAGGATGTAGTTTAGGCCCTTAGATTAACCCTAGATTTGGTTAGAGCTGTCAGATCTCGTCACAAGCCACCAGACCCAGCCCAAAAGCCAAACTGATGCACCCAGGTCACCTGGGCTTGACCAGGGAGGTCGACCCCCAGATCGACCCTAGGGTCGACTCCCCAGTCGACCTGGGGGGGGTGAGGTCAACTCCCCAGTCGACCCCCAGGTCGGCCCCCTGGGTCTGGCGGGAATTTTCACGCCACTTCTGAAATTTGAATCTGTTTTGAATTTGATTTTTTCGTGAAACTTCACGAGGCCATATCTTGGTCATACGGACTCCGATTTTCGAAAACTCGGACTCTATTTCGCGTATTTTTCCGAGACGAACGCAATGGCATAGTTCGTTTCCCCTCATTCAGATTTTTAAATTTAATTCTGCCCTGTTTTATATTATAGCAAGTTATTCAACATACGGGGTGTTACATGAACTATGATCGCATAGAATAGATTCAGGTCAATTCACCTAAGTACATTTTGTATGAATGTTAGATTGAATTCACATTGTTAATAATTGCCTAATTAGTTTGAATTTAAACTTAAATCAGTAAATATCTCTATTAAAATTTAATTTGTGTTCTTGGCTTTAAATATTAATTGTAAACTAAGTTGTCGTAATGGTTGGAGTTATCTTTATGTACTAAATCATGTAGGTTATGGAAAAATACCAACCATTGATCTTCACATTTTCAATGATTGTTTGTAAACTTAAAAGGCATTTGTGTTAAAGACACTACTTTAAAATACAACAATGTCTAATGATCCTTAAAATATTAGATTTAAAAACAGGGTTAGGTGTATAAAAGTTATAAATACGTCAAAGAGTATGTAGAACTTAGTAAATTTAGTGTTTTGTTTATTTTTTATTCTTTTTATTGGTGATAGATAACATAATGGCGTGCTTCAAATTTCATAGTACAAAATGTTTATATGCATTATTTGGTAATATATTCTATCTTACTATAAAGAAATATTATAGTTGAAACTTTCTATTTGTTCGTAACAACTTTTATTCACATTCATACTTTTAGTTTAGAAAAATTAAAGAATATATAGACAAATTTCTTTAATAACCGAACAATTAAAGTAGTATTTTCTTATGTTTCTTAGGGCGAAATTATAAATTCTATGATCATTTATGTTTGAAATGAAACACTATACATCTTATATAAATGATAAACACGATAATTATTTTTTCTTTCATGTGAAATGAAAATTTTGGGCTTTGTGATCATTCAGACATATAAATACAAAATAATACAAGCCAACATACCGATGTTGAGTTGGTTTTCTAGACAAAATTCAAGTGTACTATTTAAATGGATGTCCAATGAAAATTAATATTTGAATTTATCATATTTTGTGAAGTACAAATTCTATTAACCGATAATTACATGAAATATACAAGTTAAGTATGTCAAACTAATAATAAGAGTTCAATTTAATATAATAACATCTTTAATTGTAAAATTAGGTGTAAAGTGATGTTCATTTGTTAAAGGAAGATGGGTGATAGATATTTCTAAGAAACTAATTATGATTTCTAATGGTTATAATTAAAATTTAAGTTTTAGCTTATCATTTTTGAAGAAAATGTATGTTTTTTGGTAAGTCATGTCTTTTATATATTTTGATTCATAACAAAATAGACTAACTATGGCTATTTAATAAATTTTCCAAATCAATATTTCGCCAAATCCACATTTCGGGGAATCACTTGACTATTGTATTTGTCAAACTGGCTTATGCCATTGAAGCTTGTCAGTTGAAGTGGTGATTGTAGTTTGCTGGGATAGTTGAGGCCGTGGTACTTGCAGTTGTTATGTTGTAACAACCCGCATTCTAAGCATCGGAGGATCGTAGAATATTTATTTCTTTCTTATATGAAGTCGTATGGTCATATGGCTTTGGGAGACGATCATTGGGGTCATTTCCCATGTTCATGATTTTTGTCGATTTTTAAATGACCATTTTGCCCCTAGTCGATCTTGTTTCGGCCATAACTTTTGATGGGAAAGGAATTTTGACCTGAAACCACTTCCGTTAGATTCGTTTGATGGTTTACTATTCCGTAGAGTGGTCATAATAGCCAAACGAACTTACCATTTGGGAGATATGGCTGAAATAAGGTTTGGAAGGTAAAAAACTGCTTAACAGGGCCAAATAAGGTGATTAGTGAATGGGCCCATAAACCATTTCGGGGTTAGGGTTCTGAGGAGGCTGAAAAGAGTTAGAATTTCATTCCATTTCAGTTTTCTAGCCTCCACTTACCTCTTAGAAAACCTAAAAACGGCCTCCAACCTCTAAATCACCTCCAAATCACTTCCTAATCAAGGATTAAGCTTAGCAACATCAAATCAAGGGATATCTTCACCAAATCAAGATTAGAGCCGCTGATTTGCATTGTTATTCACGCCCAAACAGATATTTATTTCAGATCTAAGGTTTATTTGTGGCTAAGGTGAGTGATTTGCATAGTTCCTCACTAATTATGGTTAATTAAGGGTAATTAGTGTTAATTAGCGAATTTAGACATGATAAAATTCTGGAAAAATATTTATAAATTCTTAAATGATGTTTTAGACCTCTGATATGAACATGGGATAATTTGGTTAAGTTTTGCTAATCCTATCATTAATTATGCTTGAACACCTTTAAGGGAAAATACGGGGTTTTGGCTATGTTTGATCCATTTTAATCTATCATATTGATGTTTTGGTGTTTGAGGTCACTTCTATTTGTTGCTATGACTTTGTGGTATGCTTTGCGTTTGATTAGAATAGATAGAATGGTCGAAAACGCCGTCGGATGGCATAAAACACTCACTGGAAAAAGTTGCAGAAAATGGTGCAGGCTTTCGGATCAGATCGGGGGAATGGGCTCGGATCAGATAGTGGGCTGGGCAAGGGAACACCGAACCGAACCGAGACTTGGCACAAGGGAAAGTATGGAAAAAAGGAAGGCCACGATGGTTGAACTGGGATCGGAACGAGTTAAAGAAGGGGGAATCAGATCGACTGAAGGGAAGAGAAGGGATCGGAACGGAAGAGGAAGGGGAAGTGGATCGGATCGGAGACCAGGAACCCGATCCAAACCGATGGAGCAAGGGTACGCCGACTCGACCCGCCAGAGTGCACCCGAACCGAATCAAAGTACTACGAAGGGACTTGATGGCCATGACCCGACCCGAAGCACTTGGAAGGAGGCCGATCTGAACCGACAGAGAAGAAGAACTGGGGATCCGAACCGAACCAGTGATGACCAATAACCCGAGATGCAAAGGTAGTCCAAATGGAAGTTAGAGCTCAGGATCCAGTTGGGAACCAATGAGTTCACTTCATGGTTGGGCTTTGCTGCGGGACGTGAGCTAAGGAGTTTTCGACATTCATAACTTTGATTCACCACTGAAAAGGAATGATGGGCTACGTATCAGTGCAGTAGAGTCATCGTGACTCGAGGGGCAAAGTGATCGTAGCAAGACTATGAGCTAGTGCAGTGGAGCCGTTGTGACTCCATGGGGCAGAGTGGACATAGTAAAGGATTAGTAAGGCTGTGAACCAGTGCAGTGGGGTATGTACGACCCCATGAGGCAAAGTGGACATAGCGAAGGATTAGTGGCTATGGATCAGTGCAGTGAAGCCGTTATGACTTCATGGGGCAGAGTGATCATAGCAAAGTATTGGGTGATCGAAGTGGTGGATATCGTATACTTTACGCACTGAGTGAGATGTGAGGATGGTTGCTATGTTTGATTGTTTGCCATCACTATGACATGCACACCCCCACCCCCGTTATCTTTACACCATTTGTTTAGTGGCACCTCAGAGTGTTGTACAGTATGTAGTGCTAACTCTTTGTTTGCAATCCAGGTTCAGATATGGTTTAGTATACCTGTTATTGTTTTGTGTAGCTGCTTATCACTCATACCAGACTTTTTGTCTGACCCAGAGTTTTATGTCTCCTCTTATTACTCTGGGTGCTCTCACGAGCAGACTAGAGACAGGTTAGCTGGTGATGCGCGAGTAGCGGATTCGGAGGCGAGCAGGAGGCTTCCACGTATGATATATATAGATATTCTCCCTGTGTTGTTGCTGGGCACTACTTTGGGCATTAGTAGTGCACCTTTCTTATTTATCTTTTTGAGACAATTTTTAAAAGTTGTAATAATGTTGGCTTTGGATCATAAGCTGTACTTTGGATTTTCCGCTGCTATGATTGTTTGTTTTCAGCTTATGCACTGTCTCACCTGTTTTATGTCAAGTATGTTATTATTATATTTTTTTCTATGCGCTGTGAGACATTCTACAGGTTCCTTGTTGATTCTTCCTCTTCTTCCTTTCCTTATGACGACCGACTTGTACTAAGTGTACAGCACACTTTTGGAGTAAATGTCGGTTGGTGCGGGGCGGGTCGTCACATCTCGTATCAGAGCTCTAGGTTGCGTAGTTAACCTAGGGAAAGACATGAGGGAGAGATAGTACGTATATGAGAGTTCGTATTTGTGACTACTTTGCTTTTCAAAAGCTATATATTCATATACTATTAGTATAGCTAAGGATGAAGCCGCACTGCACTAGCACCACCATGGAGATGGTTAATCGTTTTCTCTATACATATTGAACGATGAGCCGGTACGCAAGAGGTGCTGGTAGAGGATCCAATAATGGGAATGCTGCTGACATGAGGGCGATGTTTACCAACCTCATGATAGAAATGCTTAGGGATGTGCAAGGAGAAGCTCCCTATCCCGGTAATGGTGGTGGTCCAGTAGTGCAGGCACCTAGGGCCGATTTCACCAAGCTGTCCAAGGATTACACTAACCTTGGTAGGAAGCCATTCCATGGAACGGAGTCGGCCATGAATGTTCAGGATTGGTTGGATAGCTGTGATCGTATCTTCGACGATTTGGGTATCGAGGATGCGATGAAGAGATGGCTAGCGTCTCGTCAGCTGCAAGGGCGTGCGATGAATTGGTGGAATGCTATCAAGACAGCCACTCCAGAGGATCAGGTTACTTGGGATCAGTTTAAGGCTCGCTTTAGCGACAAGTTTATCCCAGCTGCTCAAAAGTTGGAATTGTTTAGGTAGTTCTTGGAGCTTAAGCAGAATGGTAGGGCAGTCTCAGACTATATTGCTGAGTTCGACACTTTGTCGAAGTATGGACTATCCCTTATCGACACTCCTAAGAAGAAGAATGAGAAGTTCATTACTGGTTTGGATGGATACTTGGGGGAAAGGCTTATCAACCACATCGATGAGACTTTTGAATCGATTGTGGGGTAAGTTTTGAGATCAGAGAGTCTTTACCCTAAGTCAAAGACTAAGATTACATCTGCAGAAGGGCTAAAGCCGCAAGTAGGCAGTGGAGGCAAGAATAACACTCAGAACAAGAGGAAGCAGAACCAAACCAAGGATGGCCAGAAAAAGAGAAAGAAAGATGTTGAGTGCTTCAACTGTGGTAAGAAGGGCCATTATGCCAAAGAGTGTCGGGCCAAGCCAGCGGATAGGAAGTGCTACAACTGTGGCCAAGTGGGACATCATAAGGATAAATGTCCACAACATCTTAAGGAAAAGCAGATTGTGAAAGCATATGCTATTAATGTTGTTCCTTCTTCGTCGAATGCCCCAACTGCGGTGGAGAAAGGAAAGAATGTCGTCATTCAAGTTATGCTTTCTATTCATGATATACCTATTCGAGTTTTGTTTGATACTGGGGTTTCCCGTTCCTTCATATCTAGTGACATGGTAGATAGGTTGGGAGTGGAACCCGAGATAGTCGATAGACCGTTGGTTGTGACAAACCCGATTGGTGGTTCGACTAACCTTAGTATGATTTGCCGTAATTTGGTCTTATCGAGTCATGGATGTATGTTTGTGATTGCTTTGTTTTGGGCTTTACTGGGTATGGCATTATATTGGGAGTCGATTGGCTCCAAAGATACGGGGCGGTGGTAGACTGTGAGAGCTTTTTGGTGACAGTTAGGGCGGATGATGGGCGGAGGGTAGTGTTTGGTAGTCTACCTAGTGATGGGGTAATGGGTAGTTTTATAAATTCCCTCGACATCCCGCATGACGAGTTGTCAGATGTGCCTGTGGTTGGCCAGTACCCGGATGTCTTCGAGGAGGTAACCGGGATTCCACCACACCGAGAGATTGAGTTCCTTATTGATTTAGTGAAAGATGCCAGACCTATAGTGTTTCCACTTCGTCGTATGGCACCAAGGGAGCAGCGAGAGCTCGGGGTGCAAGTAAGCGATCTTTTGAAGAATGGGTTTATTAGAAGGAGTGTCTCCGAGTGGGGAGCACCAGTTGTGTTTTCCACTAAGGCAGATGGTTCCCTTCGTTTGTGTGTGGACTATCGCGAGTTGAATAAGGTGACGAGGAAGAATAAGTATCCTCTACCGCGGATAGATGATTTGTTTGATCAACTGGAAGGAGCCAGAGTGTTCTCCCAGTTGGACCTCGCGATAGGATTTCATCAGCTTCGAGCAGCGTCTGAGAGTGTTCCGAAAACGGCATTTAGGACGCCGTCTGGATTCTATGAGTGGTTGGTCATGCCATTTGGGTTGACCAATGCACCAGCATACTTCGTGGATCTTATGAATCGAGTATTCAGAGATCAGTTGAATAAGTTTGTTTTTGTGTTCGTAGACGACATCCTTGTTTACTCGAGGACAAAGGAAGAACACAAGGGACATTTGAGGATAGTGATGGAGGTGTTGAGAAAACACCAATTGAAAGCGAAGTTTTCTAAGTGTCACTTCTGGAGGAGGGAAGTGAGATTCTTGGGCCATGTTGTTCTAGAAAATGGTATTGCCGTGGACCCTGCAAAGGTGGCTACGGTACAGGATTGGCCTACGCCCAAGAATGCAACAGATGTGAGAAGCTTCTTGGGGTTAGCTGGATATTATCGTAAGTTTATCCAAGACTTCTCCAAGATAGCAGCACCATTGACTCAGTTGACTAAGAAGAATCAAGCCTTCATCTGGGACGGAGTGTGTGAGAATGCATTCAAGAGTCTAAAAGAAAAGTTGACACGTGCACCAGTGTTAGTCATTCCTAAAGGGAATGAAGAGATGACGGTATACACAGATGCTTGTGGTATCGGATTAGGTGCTGTATTGATGCAAGGAGGTAGGGTTGTAGCTTATGCTAGTCGGCTACTAAAGCAGCATGAGAAAAAGTATCCTACCCATGATTTGGAACTGGCAGCGATCGTGTTCGCGTTGAAGATGTGGAGACATTATCTCTTGGGAGAGAGATTTGAGTTGTTTACCAATCATAAATCGTTAACGTATCTCTTCTCCCAGAAGGATCTGAATCTCCGTCAGCAGAGATGGTTAGAGTTCTTGGCTTCGTATGATTTTGATATCGCATATACACCAGGAAAGTGCAATGCGACGGCTGATGCATTGAGTAGAAGACATGCCAGTTTAGGGGCTATGTTTCTTGAATGGAAGCAACTGGAGTATATCGCAGGGTATGATTTCAGACCAAAGTGCGAATTGGATCCAGAGATGTTAGCTAGTTTGACGATCAGACCCACTTTGATTGAGCGGATTGGTTCCAGTCAGAGGAACGATCCTAATTTATGGGAAATCATCTCCAAGTTAGAGATGAATATCGACGGTAAGGAGATGAGTTTGTATGGGCTTGATCGAGAAAGATGGCTTCGAAAGAATGGAAGACTAGTTGTACCCAACGTGAATGGTTTGAGAGATGAAGTGCTTAGGGAATGTCATCACTCAAAACTGACTATACACCCCGGTGGTGATAAGATTTATCGAGACATGAAGCAGACTTACTACTGGGAAGGGATGAAAAGAGACGTTGGGAAGTTTATATCCAAGTGCATGAATTGCCAGCTAGTTAAAGCCGAGCAAAAGAAGCCTAGTTGTTTGTTGCAACCATTAGAAATTCCCGAATGGAAATGGGAGCAAGTCTCGATGGATTTCATAGATGGTTTACCAAGGATCGGGACATGATAGCATTTGGGTAATTGTTGATCGATTAACTAAGAGTGCAAGATTTATACCAGTCAAATCGATCAGAATGGCAGCTAAGTTAGCATAACTGTATATGAAGTGGGTAGTGAGATTTCATGGAGTACCTAAAAGCATTGTGAGTGATCGAGACCCGTTGTTCACTAGTGGGTTTTGGAAGAGCTTACAAGAGGCTCTAGGGTCGGAATTATATCTCAGTATCGCGTATCATCCTCAAACTGATGGTCAGACAGAGAGGGTGAATCGTATATTAGAAGATCTCTTGAGAGCTTGTATATTGGATTTTGGTGGATCATGGGATGACCATTTGCATCTAGTAGAGTTTGCATATAATAATAGCTACCAATCCAGTATCGGTATGGCTCCATATGAAGCTTTGTATGGAAGACCGTGCAACTCACCATCATGTTGGATAGAGACCGGCGAGAAGTTTGTGCTTGGACCAGATGTGGTGAGGGAAACTTCATAAGATTAAGATCATTCAACAACGGATGAAGGCTGCCTAGGATAGGCAGAAGAGTTATGCCGATAAGAGGAGAAGAGACTTAAAATTCTCCGTTGGTGACTTGGTGTTTGTCAAGGTTTCTCCGTTGAAGAGCGTGATATGATTTGGCAGGAGAGGCAAGTTGGCACCAAGGTTTGTTGGCCCATTCCCAGTTCTTGAACAAGTTGGGAATTTGTCATATAGAATTGAATTACCCGAGAAGATGGCGGGAGTTCACAACGTATTTCATGTTTCCCAGCTAAGGAAGTTCGTGCACGACCCAGATATGGCTATTTCACCTGATCAGTTAGAGGACTTCGAAGTAGAACCCGAGGCGGTTGGGAACCGAAAGCCGATTCGTATTGTCGAGCACGATACAAAGCAACTTCGAAGGAAGGCGGTGAAGCTAGTCAAGGTTCAGTGGGTGCAAGAACGAGAATGACTGTACTTGGGAGGCAGAGGAGTGCATTAGGAAGACGTATCCAGAACTCTTTGCCTTGTAAGATTTACTTTGCAATTTAGTATTCCGCATGCTAGGATAGACTTGTTTTGCATGTTTGATTGTTGTTCTATGGTTGATAGACATGCAGGACCCTTTGTGTGTTTTAGTTAGGGAATTTCGGGGGCAAAATTTTTTAAGGGGGGAGAATGTAACAACCCGCATTCTACGCATCGGAGGATCGTAGAATATTTCTTTCTTTCTTATATGAAGTCGTATGGTCATGTGGCTTTGGGAGACGACCATTGGGGTTGTTTCCCATGTTCATGATTTTTGTCGATTTTTAAATGACCATTTTGCCCCTAGTCGATCTTGTTTCGGCCATAACTTTTGATTGGAAAGGAATTTTGACATGAATCCGCTTCTATTAGATTCGTTTGATGGTTTACCTTTACGTAGAGTGGTCATAAATGCCAAACGGACTTACCATTTGGGAGATATGGCTGAAATAAGGTTTGGAAGGTGAAAAGCTGCTTAACCGGGCCAAATAGGGTGATTAGTGAATGGGCCCATAACCCATTTCGGGATTAGGGTTATGAGCTGAAAAGAGTTAGAATTTCATTCCATTTCAGTTTTCTAGCTTCCACTTACCTCTTAGATACCCTAAAAATGGCCTCCAACCTCTAAATGACCTCCAAATCACTTCCTAATCAAGGATTAAGCTTAGCAACATCAAATCAAGGGAGATCTTCACCAAATCAAGATTAGAGCTGCTGATTTGCATTGTTATTCGCGCCCAAACAGAGATTTATTTCAGATCTAAGGTTTATTTGTGACTAAGGTGAGTGATTTGCATAGTTCCTCACTAATTACGGTTAATTAAGGGTAATTAGTGTTAATTAGCGAATTTAGACATGATAAAATTCTGGAAAAATATTTATAAATTCTTAAATGATGTTTTAGACCTCTGATATGAACTTGGGATAATTTGGTTAAGTTTTGCTAATCCTATCATTAATTATGCTTGAACATGTTTAAGGGAAAATATGGGGTTTTGGCTATGTTTGATTCATTTTAACCTATCATATTGATGTTTTGGTGTTTGAGGTCACTTCTATTTGTTGCTATGACTTTGTGGTATGCTTTGTGATTGATTAGAATAGATAGAATGGTCGAAAACGCCATCGAATGGCGTAAAACACTCGCTGGAAAAATTTACAGAAAATGGTGCAGGCTTTCGGATCAGATAGGGGGAATGGGCTCGGATCGGATAGTGGACTGGGCAAGGGATCACCGAACCGAACCGAGACTTGGCACAAGGAAAAGTATGGCAAAAAGGAAGGCCACATTGGTTGAACAGGGATCGGATCGAGTTAAAGAAGGGGGAATCGGATCGACTGAAGGGAAGAGAAGGGGATCGAAACGGAAGAGGAAGGGGAAGTGGATCGGATCGAAGACCAGGAACCCGATCCGAACCGATAGAGCAAGGGTACACCGACCTGACCCGCCAGAGTACACCCAAACCGAATCAAAGTACTACGAAGGGACTTGAAGGCCACGACCCAACCCGAAGCACTTGGAAGGAGGTCGATCTGAACCGACAGAGAAGAAGGACTGGGGATCCGAACCGATCCAGTGATGACCAATAACCCGAGATGCAAAGTTGGTCCAAATGGATGTTAGAGCTCAGGATCCAGTGGGGAACCAATGAGTTGACTTCATGGTTGGGATTTGCTGCGGGACGTGAGCTAAGGAGTTGTCTACATTCATAACTTCGATTCACCACTGAAAAGGAATGATGGGCTACGTATCAGTGCAGTAGAGTAATCATGACTCGAGGGGCAAAGTGATCGTAGCAAGACTATGAGCCAGTGCAGTGGAGCCATTGTGACTCCATGGGGCAGAGTGGACATAGTAAATGATTAGTAAGGCTATGAGCCAGTGCAGTGGGATATGTACGACTCCATGGGGCAAAGTGGACATAGCAAAGGATTAGTGGCTATGGATCAGTGCAGTGAAGCCGTTATGACTTCATGGGGCAGAGTAATCATAGCAAAGTATTGGGTGATCGAAGTGGTGGATATCGTATACTTTACGCACTGAGTGAGATGTGAGGATGGTTTCTATGTTTGATTGTTTGCCATCACTATGACATGCACACCCCCACCCCCGTTATCTTTACACCAATTGTTTAGTGGCACCTCAGAGTGTTGTACAGTATGTAGTGCTAACTCTTTGGTTGTAGGTCTAGTTTCAGGTATGGTTTAGTATACCTGTTATTGTTCTGTGTAGTTGCTTATTGCTCATACCAGACTTTTTGTCTGACCTAGAGTTTTATGTCTCCTCTTATTACTCTGGGTGCTCTCACGAGTAGAATAGAGACAGGTTAGTTGGTGATGTGCGAGTAGCGGATTCAGAGGCAAGTAGGAGGCTTCCACGTATGATATATATAGATATTCTCCCTGTGTCGTTGCTGGGCACTACTTTGGGCATTAGTAATGCACCTTTCTTGTTTAGCTTTTTGAGACATTTTTTAAAAGTTGTAATAATGTTGGCATTGGATCATAAGTTGTACTTTGGATTTTCCGCTGCTATGATTGTTTGTTTCCAGCTTATGCACTGTCTCACCTGTTTTATGTCAAGTATGTTATTATTATAATTTGTTCTATGCGCTATGAGACATTCTACAAGTTCCTTGTTGATTCTTTGTCTTCTTCCTTTCCTTCTGACGACCGTCCTGTACTAAGTGTACAGCGCACTTTTGGAGTAAATGTCGGTTGGTGTGGGGAGGGCCGTCACATATGACATCTTGGTGCTCTTGTGTATCTCAAGTGGTTGAAATTTCTGCAGTAGTGAGTTATATGTAAGTGTGTTCTTGCAGCTTGTTGTGGGATTTGTGTTACCTGCTAGGGTAGCTTGTAAGTGAGTTATATGTTGTGTAAGTGGGACTGCGTAACAGCCTATTGAGGGATTTGTGTTGTTTATGTAGTGTTCCTGCTATGCCTGTCTAGCTTACGATGTATTCTGTTTCTCACCCTACGTGGTGAATTTATTTAGTCCTACTGTAGCTAGGGCTAGGAAATATCTTTAGTAGATAGACATTCTACCTATCTTCGATATGATTATATAATCATTATTTGTTGTGAGGATAATTGTGTTACAGATCACTTTAACAACCGGTTTGCCTTGCCAAAAAATATATTTCGGTACGCAATACTTATTTTTCCATTTTTATTGTTTTTATCGTCTATGCATACACAGATGTGTCTATTGTACATTACTTTTTTGCAATTAAAATAGTGTCATCTACAATTAGTTCATTCTAAAAATAATAAGCTATTTTTACAAACTAATTTTTCAATTATGATTCTTACTTATTTGACCTAAATTTAATTTTTAATATATTTTAAGTGTTTTTATGTTTATCCAAAATTATTTTTTTAACACTGATATTAGTTATCTTCTAACTTATCATATATCATATTACCTCTTATATTAGATTTGCATGAATATTTGAATGAAGTAGTAAAATGCATTAGTTATTCCAGTTTTTATATATAAAGCATCTTAATAATTCTCATATCATATTATGCTACATGTATTACAAAATATGATGTCTTATACTATTATAATATTTTCCAAATTTAACAACTAACATGAAATATTAAATGGTTACACAAACGTTGAATTGCAGTTCTGTTGAATCGAACTTGAAATTAATTATGCATAGAGCCAAATCTTTATTTTTCATGTTTTGGAACACCATCATCAAACTAAATCGTGCATATAACTAAAATTTTATGTTAAATATTCGATTGATGTACATAGAACTTTGATGCTTATATTAGAATACCAATTAATAAATATGTGTTTTTAGTAGTTAAATGATTAAAAATTTATGAATAATTAATAATTGAAGTTATATGTTGTATAAAATTTTCATGTTGTATAAGTATCAATTATTCATTATGTGCTTCACGATTATTCAATTAGATTTAATAACTAACTATAGTTAATAACGTATAAGGAAAATTTAGTCAAAACAATACATTCAACAAACATATTATATGACCATCATAAAAATTTTAAAATTACGTTGCTAAGAAAATATATAGTGAACCTTGTTTCCGTAGCATGGGCTTGCACTAGTATTTGATAAAAGATAGATGTTAAAATTTAATAAGCAAATGAGTGAGGGAGAGATATAATTTTTCCCATTTGAATTTTATAACAAATGAACGATTGAAATGTATACTCTAATTGGAAAGAAAAGTTTGAAGTATTGTACTTGGCATTAATATTATACTATCAAGTATGTAAAGATTTTGGATATATCCCAAGCTAATGTGTGTACAAAATCTTATATGTACTAGAAGGATATAGAATCACACTTCAGTTGTTTGAAACTGATTTGGATGATGACCATGGCATCACCGGTATTTATTTCCGGATTTCAAAAGTGAGATAGATATATAGTGTCAACTGAAATGTCGAGTGAATACTTGAAACTATATTGAAATGTTTGGGAAATATCTAAACCGTGATTTAGATATACTTCAATATATTAATCCAAGTAAGTTGACAAATATGCATAACTTGATTTTAAAATACATTAAATAACTTAACTACTTTTTCCCTGCTTAATTCCTTTTCAAGGACGAAAAGTTTTGAGTGGGGGAGATTGTAGCAACTTGAAGTTAAAAAAAAAGATGAATTAATTGAAATTTAAGTTTTCAATATTTAAGATTTAATTTATTATTGAATTTATTGAAAAAAAAATGAATTGGATTCATGTAAACATAAGCAGGAAAATTTAATAATGAGAATTAAATGGTAGTTAATGGAGACCTTAATTGTTAAGTCACCTTAATATATATTTCTATGTGAATGTAAGTTCATTATTAAAATTAAAAATTTGAATAATAAACTAGTAATATTCAGTTATGTAGTTGTTAAATCCATTGAAATGAAACAATTACTGTAAAAGTCAATTTTGGTCAAAATTTGAATTTGAGTTGAAATTTAAAACTTTTGAAAATTCAAAAACATTTTTTTATGATTCTACTCTGAAATTTGAGTTATATACAATTTTTTGTTTCGTCAAAATCCGCATTCGTTTGTTTCAAGTATGAGCTTTTTAGTAAAAAGTGAATAAACAGTGTTTGTGTAATTTTTACTATTACTCTTTTTTCGAAAGATTTATTGTATTCTTTCTTTGGCTTCTTGGGAAAGCTTTGCCACTTCATCCTGATTAATTTTCACGTTTGAATTTCAAGAGACTTTGGTAAGTTAAGTACGTATTTTCTTTCTCGGTACTTCTTATTTCTTTTTCACCAAGATAATATCTTTTCTTCTTCTACGCCAATCCTCTTTTCTGTAAACTTGTTTCTGAAAATTTTCATGGTTTCCTTCTCCATCTAAATTCTCAACTCAAAACAAAATTTCTAATTCTCATTCTCCTCTTCATTTCTTATTTCATAAACCTTATCACCATCTCTTCTCTTTACTTTTTCTTCTTCTCTGTATTTTTTCTCTTCAAATCCCTAAACATCTCTCTAAAAAACCCTAAAACTAAATTTACAATCTACGCTCTAATCACTATTTTTCAAGTGTATTGCTACAAGCACCCAGATTTGTTAGTCCTAATACCACTCATGGTATTAGGAAGAAAAAATCTGGGTGCTTTTAGCAACATTCTTTTTCAAAATCAAATTCACGTATTTACAAAAGTCATGTTTTATTTCCGAAACCTAGATCTCATTTTTTTCCTCTCTTTGCATAAATCCCCTTGTTTCCTCCTTCTCAGCAACCAAACATTACCACCAACCACCAAGCCAGTGTCGATCTAGCCTCTGCACCACTAAGGTAGCGCCTAGAACCTCCTAAGTGGTGCTGCATTCGCTGGCTGCACCACATATCTATGACCCAAACCGAAAATCCACAAACCCAAAACTAATAACACATATTTCTATTTTCAGTTTTTCAGATTTTACCCTGACTTCCCTCGGCCATAACTTGCTAATAGGGAATTTGAATCCACATCTTCTTTATTCAGATTTGGTGCAATTGAAAGTGCTATAATTTTCATTTGACAAGCTACTCAAATTTCTTATTTTTTGTGTCGAAATCGCAAATTTTCCAAACCTATTTTAAGACCTAGATTTTTGTCCTCAAAATGGCCTGTCACTATTGAACCCTTTTCTTCCTCAAAAGTAATCCAATTTCAGTTTTTTTCTAAATGAAGACAAAAAAATTTGCTAAAACTTTGTGGTTAATCACTTTTAAAAATTTAATGGTTAGCATATCCAAAATTGGGTTTTAATAGAACAAAAATCTTGTTCTATTTTGTAAATTTTAGGAAAATCGAAATCCATCCTCCTAGTGTAACACCCTGTAAAATTCATAAGTATTAATAATAATTAAATAAGTAATAATAAGCAGTTAAATAATATGGCTGGAAAATGAGATTTTCCATCTTTAGAAATTCAATGATGGAATTCTTTTGTTTGGATTCGTGGCGAAATTCTACATCGTTTTTATATGTAACATGCTGAAAACGGTCAATGTATGAAGAAGTTATGGACAGATGAATTTAGATAGTAAACGCAGAATATATATATATATATATATATATATATCTGTGTGTGTGTGTGTGTGTGTGTGTATGTGTGTGTGTGTAATTAAATAGATAATATATACATGTGTCCAAATTATAAAATAAAAATAAAGAGGGAGATTCAAGTTTTGAATTAGAGATAAGATCAGAGGGACAACACATATTGCATATATGGAATAAGATTAATAGATTAAGGAACGTATTAAATAAAATAAACAACTTAGCAACGCAGCCTTACTGGGTGTTCTAGCCCCGAAGAAGTCGATCCCCCTCCCTTCCCTTAAGGGGGGTCGACCGCTCGGCGGCTGGACAGCCTAATAAATTTAGCTGGTTAGGGTTTTTCTTAGAGGATATTTAAAAATTAAAGGCTTGGATTAATTCTATGTAATCCAAAGGTCTATGCTCACACGGGCAACTATATATACCCCTCCTATCACACTATGAAAACCTAATCAATCTCCATTCCTGCCTCCATGGTGCCTCTCCACCGCTGCTAAATTCCATATAAAAATAAAACAACAGGGTAAAGGTTTTCTTCTATTTCTCTAACTCTATTCCAATTTACATAAGTTTAGAATTCTGGAATTTAGCATAAACATATATGTATAAGATTCTAGTGCATGTCTCTTATATGTATATAATTAGGAGGATTATTGGAGTGTGCTTGAACGTAAAGAACTATTGCAAATCTAGATCTACCAGAAATTTCTCTCTATTCCGCCTAGATAAGTGAGTGGAACATGGTTTACTTAAGGCATATTATTGTTTTTAATATATTGTCTTGTGAATAGATATGCCTAGGAGGATTTAAAATTTTGATAATATAAACATTAAAACCCCCAAATCCTCTATCTCATAATTCCTTATGGATTGTCATGATTAATTGGGTTTTGTGGAATTTGGTTTTTGTATTGGATTAAAAATGAATATGGGTGTTGGCACTATTATTCCTATTTTATGTAATTCACTTTCATTTACCATTGAGTGTAACCTAAAAAGATTTAGATTTGATTATTTCATAATTTGGTTTAGGGTTGGATCCTATTTTGAATCCAAACATATTCAAAAGAGAAATGGGTCAAATGTAATCATTTTTATGTGAATAATGCCAAAAAGGGTGAAATATGGATAATAAACATAAAATATAAGTGTATGTAATACTCTATTTTTAATCTAATATTGAAATCATTCCATTCACTGCTATTTGTTATATTGTCATCATGCCATCATGCCCAAGTTATAGCGGTAAAAGTATGGAAAATCTAACTTGTATTCCTTGATTTGGACAAACTGACAATTACCACCTCGTTAGAATGTTTCCTCGTTTTATACTAATGTTTACATTGACTAAACGCTATTATTACTATACATATACAAACGTAGTCAATGTAATTAGCGCTGTATGGCATAATAAATGCGATTAGGTTAGAATTCGAATTTGAAATGTCCCCTTAATAAATATGTATTTGCGAGCTTTTGTGTGCGTACATTGAATGGCATTAAATATATATAAATAGTGACACATAGACAAGAGGTTAATTGCCATTTATGGTAGAAGTCTGCCCGTAACCGACCGACAAATCCAGCAACCACGAGTAGGCCCAACTAATGTGAGATGTCTAGGTGCCATGGGCCATTTAAAAACTTAATACATTAGACACGAGGTTAAACCAACTTGTAGCAGATGTCTGCCCGGAATCGACCGACGTATCCAACATCTGCAGGTATACGGTTTAATGTGAGAGTTCTAGTATGTATATATTACTATATACATAAGTCTATTGCATGTGAAAATAAGTAGGTTTAATATGTTGTGAGAAGGTCTTAAGTGGCCGACTCTCTTTTTATCTAGTTTGGGTCTTAAGTGGTTAGGATTAGGATCCCTCCGAAGGTTTATTCCTTGGAGAGGAACCAAAGTCATAGGACCTACCTTGATTAAATTTGAAGTAGGTCTTTGGGTCCTCCTCTAAAAGTGGTTAGGCATAAAGCGGTAACGAAGTAGGGTAGTTCATGGGTGTGTCCACTTCCTCTAGAAGCTTGTAAGGCCTCAACTAGGGGCAGATTGGTATATATGGCCATTGCATGCACACCAACTGTTTAAGGGAAGTCTTAAGTGTTCTACCGGGTAATATTAGTTAAGTAGTAATGTTCGCAATACTATTTCTCATATTATAAATGAGAGAATAAACTTAAGAACGTTAACGTACTAGGATGGTGTCTGAAAGGGCTAGGGGTCTACCTCAGGGTTATAAGAGATCATAAAAATCCACCTTTAATAGGGCTATAAGTGACCGAGAATGCCACCTCGTTGGGTCTTTACCCTCAAAACTCTAATAGGTGATTGACTTGGATATCCACCCCATTGGTTAGATACTTGGTGTTAGTGTAAATATTGTGTGCTGCGTAGACATACCTTGACATATGTAACCTGCTAAAATATTGGGTATGGACATTAAGTAACACCATATTTCAGTCACACAGAACTTTATGTTCTGACACCTCTCCTTAAAATATCCAACAGGTCAGTGGATGGGGTAAAATCCATGGATGAAGTGATGATTGAAGCTGATGAAGAAAACGAAGTTGTCATGCTATTATGGGTAGTTATTGCTTTATTTCTTTTGAAATCTTGTGAGAATGAGTTATTTGATGTACCCATTGAACAGATGTAACTGTGAGTGTTGCATTTCTGCGATTTTGAAATAAGTGGTACATCTTATTTTCAGTATTATATTTTATCTTTCCGCTGTGTGAGATTTCCATTCGAAGTATATGTTCTTATTATCATTTCAAATGTAATCCTTACAGGAACCAACGACCCATTTAGAATGGCTCTAAGTTTAGATGGGCCTTTTCTGGGTCAAAATTTAGGCCCATTCCGGGCGGGTTGTTACATTTGGTATTAGAGCATTGGTTACCTGATTATAAGGGAAATATACGTATGACAGGCGTATTTGTATATTGAAAAAGATTTTTCAAACTATATATATATATATATAACATATATATTTACCCTAATAAGCATATGCATTTATAATAGGCATCTTTATCATCCTTTTTCGTCTTAAATACTATCTCAGGAGTATCCACTAATGGATTCTTCCTTTTATTTTCAGATAGTAGAATGGCTAAAAATCCTAATAAGCAGGGCAACCAGGCAAGACCTCACTACTTGCCAGAGTGGTTCCAGTAGTACCACTGTACTGTGGAACAGGTCCCTATCGCTAATCCTGCCCAACGGCTCCTACCGCTGAAAGTGGCCTTTGATTTTTCTTGCTTTTGTAAGACCATTACGAATCTTGGAGGGAAATCGTTTTCTGGCAAGGAAGGCTTTGCTAGTGCCCAATCTTTGTTTATGGACTGTGAAAGAATCTTTGAGGCTACTGCCTGGCCTGATGAAGTAAAAAGGAGGATAACGGCCTGACATTTAAAGGATGAGGCCCTTGAATGGTGGAACTTAATAGATGGAGAACGAGGGTCGAATCTTTACATGGGCTGAACTCAAGACCCGTTTTGAAGAAAAGCTTTTGCCAAGGATAGAAATGAGCGTCCAGCTAGAGAAATTCATCCACCTCAAGCAACGAAGCTTGAGCCTACAAGATCATATATCCAAATTCACCGAGTTATGTAAGTTTGGAAGAGGATTGGTAGACACCCCTATGAACAAATCCCTTGGGTTTGTTAATGGACTGAACTCCCCATTGGAGGAAACTTTATTAGCCCAAGTAACATTAGGGGGAAAATTTCGAAACCCTAGTAGTGACAACTACCCTTTGCACGACTTAAAGCTCCAAGGAGGATAAGGAAGGTGAGAAAGGAGTAAGCTCCAAATAAATAAGAAGAAGGAATGACGGAAAAACAAGAAGAAGAACAAATTCAAAAAGGACGCAAAGACTTGTACGAGGTGCAACCACAAGGACTATGAGGCCAAGGATTATAGGAACTCGTTGGCAAAAAAGGAGTTCAAGGGAAAATGTTACAACTGCCATGAGGAAGGACACATGTCCCGCCCAAAGCCCAAAGTTGTAAAGAGTGACCAGAATTATGTAATAGAAGCAGCAACAATTCAAAGCCGACCCTCAAAAGTCCAAGGGTAGCCCACACTCGAAGGTATTACCTCTGCTTTAGGAAATTCAGTATACACTTTGTTCGATTTTAGGGCGACCCATTATTTTATCTCCAAACAATTAGTAAATTTGTTAAACCTTTTCATATCTATATCTGATAGCCCGATAGAGGTGGCCAACCCTATCGGAGGATCTAAGTATCTTGAGCTGTTTTGCAGAGACCTAGTATTGTAGGTCAACAATGTCGAGTTCCATTGTGAAGCGTATGCATTGGATTTTATGGGGTATGACCTTATCCTAAGTATGAACCGACTATCGTTTTATGGGGTCATCCTAGATTGCGATAAGAGGATCATTCGTCTTAGGAGCCGAGGAGGACGTAACCTAAATATTCCTTGTAATGTTAGAATCAAGGATAAAGCCTTATTATGTTCCTTATCTGCTAGTTTTGAAGGACCATCTTCGGTCCCTATAGTTTGTGAGTTCTTGGATGTATTTGAGGAAGTCATGGGACTTCCACCCCACAGAGAAATCTCTTTTCATATTGACCTAAAGAAAGATGCTAGACCTGTAGCACTACCCTTGAGGCGTATGGAGCCTAAGGAAGTAAGTGAGTTAGATAAGCAGATTTCGTAGTTTTTACAAAAAGGTTTTATTTGTCTTGTACCTCAGAATGGGGTGCACCTATCGTATTCGCCACCAAAGTAGATGGTTCTTTGAGACTTTGTGTGGACTATAAGGAACTTAATAAACTGACCAAGAAGAATAGGTACCCTTTACCAAGAATCGATGACCTTTTGACCACTTGGGAGGAGCTCGATTATTTTCTCAGCTAAACCTTGCTACCGGATTTCACCAGTTAAGAATTATAGAGGGCAACACAGACAAAACTGCGTTTAGGACGAACATAAGGATTGTTTCAATGGGATGTTATGCCCTTCGGACTAACGAATGCACCCTCCTTCTTCGTTGACCTCATGAGTAGAGTGTTTAGGGGCATTCTAAATAAAATTGTGGTAGTCTTCGTAGATAATATCCTTATATTTTCAAAATATCGTGAAGAGCATGAAAAACACTTGAGACAAGTGTTAGGGATATTAAGAAAGAACCAATTGAAAGAAAAATTGTCGAAATGCCATTTCTGGAGAGAAGAAGTAAGATTTTTAGGACATGTTGTGTCGAGCGAAGGCTTGGTCGTAGACCTCGTGAAGATCAAGGCAATCAAGGAATGGAGTACACCTTGAAATTCTACAGTGGTAAGAAGTTTTCTTGGATTGGTCGGGTATTATGGGAAATTCATTAAATACTTTATAAAGATTACTACTCCATTAACCCAATTGACAAGGAATGATTTGGTGTTCGCGTGGAGTGATAAATGTGATATAGCTTTTAAGAAATTAAAGGAGGCATTAACTAGCGCACATATCCTAATTATACTCGACGGTTCAAAATTGTTCGCCGTTTACACCGACACATGTGGGGCCAGTTTAGGAGCAGTCCTTATGCAAGAAGGAAGAGTATTTGCCTATGTCGTAGACAACTCAGGGACCTAGAGAAAAGATATCCAGTGCATGACCTTGAGTTAGCCGCAAAAGCGTGCCCTTAAGTTGTGGAGGCATTATCTTTTAGGCAAGAAATTTGAACTCTTTACTGACCATAAATCTCTTAAGTATTTATTTTCTCAACACGACTTAAACTCGAGACAACATAGATGGATGGAATATATTGTCTCATTTCACTTTACGATTTAGTATACCCTAGGCAAGGGGAATGTTGTGACAGATGCTTTAAGTAGAAAACATGCGACTTTGAATGCAATCCTACAATGGAAACAATTAGAGTTCCTCGCTAATTTTAATTTACAACCCTCACCAACCACTTCCAATGGTTTTCTTGGGGCTGTGATAATTAGACCTACCCTAAGAGAAAGAATCCAAAGTGCAAAAGACTGTGACGAGGAATTAAGAAACATAAAGGAGAAAGTGGGAAGAAAAGAGACCTTTCCTCATTCAGTCAGGTATTCGATCAACGATGATGGGAGTTTACTTTGGGATGGACGAATTTGCGTCCCTAAAGAAGAAGGGTTGAGGAAAGAAATTCTAGAGGAGTGCCACAGGTCAAATGTAACGATCTAGAAAATTTAAAACGAGTAAATAAGTTTAAAACATAAAAATAATAACCAATTAATAATTTTAAAAAGAGGGAAAAATAAAATTAATAGTTTAAATATCGAAAATAAAATTTTATTTTAATTAGATTTCTAAGAATCTAGGTTCAATATTTTCTGTTAAATAAATTTTAGCGTCGTTCATGCGCAGTGCACGTTCATTAAAGGGTTAGAAATTGTGCGTACAACAGTTTAGCATTCGTTACCATGTTCACCGCATTCTCCGTCCGCCGAATTGCCCGTTCATGTTAAATAAATAAATAATAATAAATAAAAAGAAAATAAATATAAAGAAAAATTTATTTTAATTTTCCTGAACTGTGTTAACAAATAGGGGAGAAAACAAACATTCAACATAAATTGGAACGGTGTAGTAGTGGTAGAGATGTTCAGCCAATTTTGACATTCATTACCATTAAATAGTGTCCATCTTTCCTTGTAAATAGCCTCACGCGGTACCTCTTAGATCTGAAAAATTCAAATCACCCTAAAAATATGGAGACAGCTAATATTTCATTGTCAGTAGCCAAATATTTGAAGCTACTATTCAAGATTTTAAAACCTCACTCCTTCTGAAACAAATATTCACCTGTCAGTAGAAAATATATGGGTACTGTTCATGAACAAAGAACCCACCGCCACGCTGAATAAAATAATTCCAACCCATTGAAATAAAAAGCAGACACTTCTTTCTTGCGTGACCCAACTCTTTCCTCTTCTACCTCCTTTTCTCCTACCACTCTCAGTATTCAATTCTCGAAAAAAGAAAAAAAGAAAAACAACAAATATATTTCGAGAATGCCAGGAAGTAAAGCACCCAATTTCTTCTTCACGTAGGAGCTCGAAAACCCTACCACCTTATTATTCACGTGACCATCATTATCCTCGTACTCATTCCCTTCCCATTAGCGTTTGTGCCAAACCATACAGGAAGCTTGCATCTTTCTTTTCGCCACCATCACGCAAGTAATCTTCTCCCTTCACCTACTTCTTTCCCTAACAAACCGAAATCACTTCGAAAACCTTCCTTCTTCCATCTAAGTACCCACTTCTTAAAGTTAAATCTCGCACCTCCTTGTCAAAAAAGCCCACTTTCACCCAACGCCTGAACTACCATCGTTCGCCGGAAACCTGCAGCTGCCTCATAACCAACACCGCACCCAGTTGCCACTGCTTCGGCCACGCTTGCACCTCTTAGCCCAAGCTTTTCTCCCTTTAGCATCAACTTCCTTCCTTAAGCCAAAACAAACCGGAGCAGCAGCTTCTCCGTTGTTGCGCCTAAGCCCGCCAGCGTCCGTAATCACCATCGGCACCTTATTTGAAGTCTCAAGTCCTGTTTCAACTGTCACCTTGTGTGTGTGTGAGTCCCTTGGCTCTATTCCTTCTGTTAGTTTAAGAACATATACATTCAGTATGTATATATATATATATATATATTTGAGTTAAGCTAACCCATCATCCCTCACCTGAATGCTTATGGGCAGATACTCAAGTATATGTATATGCGGTTTTGCCTCTAATTTTATACAACGTGACCATATCGGTTGTATGCATGGACCATGGCGGTTATTAACACATGCAAAAGCAAATAGTTTTTTTATACACACTGTCAGTTGAGATATGCCTCTGTACATCGCGTCAAAAGCGGAGTACATGTGCGGATCTCAACCAAAAGAGTGTTGTATTTCCTCTCAACTATTTGCTAATGCATGCAAAATCGGTCTTTTTTGTTTTGAACAAAAGTTGTGTATAGTTGAGTGGAATGACGTGTGGCTTGCAATTGAGAGGCCATTGGTTCAAACTCGACTATAGCCACTTGGTTTTGGTTATTTATTTTTGACTGAAATCTTTTGTCGTAAATTTACACATAAATTTTTGTTCGCTTTCTAAATAAAAAAATAGCACTTTTGTTCTAGTTTGTGGAAATTCCTTCGTGCAGCTGTTAGCGTCTTTCTACGCATATCGTGCCTTCTCGCTTTGCCACGGAAGGTGAGTTTTTCTCACTTACAGACTAATTGATTATTAAGTGAATAATTGAATCAAAACATGAGTTGTTGAATGAAATGTTAGGGTGCTCTAGTTTTGGTTGCTATGTGATTGTGCACGTGCGACGCACACTGTTATTTCACATGACACAAAATGGATGTATACTTGATATGTATGTTATTTTCTCATCATGCAATTTCCCCCTTAGATTAGAAACATGACAGGTTGAAATGATACATACCCGAACCCCTTGTATGTTCAAATCTATTTGGGATGCTGGTTGCAATGATATGTACCCGGGATTTGAATATTTTAAAGAACGGATTGAAATGATAAATATCTGTATCACTTGACCATATGGTAGAAAATTATATATGGACACCGTGGTTAATAAAAATAAATTATTTTAAAGTAATTATATCGATTTTCTGAAAGGAAATGTTTTATGAAATGTCCATTTAGCGTAAAGAAGTATTTAAGAGGAAACTTTGAATTTTTATAAGAATTCTAATTTGCATAAAAATTTGTTTTAAAGATGATTTTATAAGTTAAAACCTCAAGTTAAAATTTATTTTAAATGAATTCTGCATAAACTTTATGTTCATATAATAAATTTTATAACATGAATTTAAAAGATGGTATTTCAATGAAAAAAGGGTTTTAAACTTGTTAAATGCTTCGGAAGTTATTTTAATATATATAACTTGTTAAATGATTTCTTACCATTTCATTGAAAAAAGATTTGTCAAAATATAAATTTGTTAAATCCAAGTATAAGAGTAACAAGCTTATCTAAGCCATGGCGAATTTGAGTTTTATTGACGAATTCGGAATTTAACAAACCATTCTTTGGCTAATAACTTAAGTTGAAATTGTTGGGAATTATATTAAAAGGGAGTCCAATTGATTATGAAATCTAGTTGAAAAGAATGGCGAGACATGGATCTAGGATTGGGTTGGATTAATATTTTGAATAAAACTATAATTTCATAAAAACAATTTTTCCGCATCACTTGATTTTTGTAAATATTCTTTTATGAAGTATTTTGATTACTTTAACTTTATAAATTTTATAATAATTTTCTACTATATATGTATATACATTATTTTAGTTTAATACACATATACTATTTTCAAACTTAGATTTTTAAAATATATTTTATAAATTTTAAATAAATTCCAACGTCCAACCCAGTCTAGTGAATCCAAATGATGAAATAATGAATTTCAAGCAATAATGATATTTCATGAAAGTTGAAATTTAAACTCCAATGGTTGACAAAGAAATGACGAATACTGGTTTATAATCTTAATTGAACCAATGATAAATGATTTGAGTAATTGATTTTGGGGCAATATTTGAAATAAATCGATTTCCGATACTTGAAATATGATTTCAAATTTAATGGCCAAGGTGTGAAAAATGTAAACATTTGGTTGTTAAAGAGACCGGAGTTGGTAGATGTCATACTCGCTGCCAATACTGATACCCCTTTAACAACTATGTATGCGGTGGAGTTCCAGAACCGAAGTAGGATGGTATGGAGGCTGTTACTGGATTGAAGGAAGAGAATGCTGATGGATTAGCCTCGACCTTCAGGTCAGAATTAAAATGACTAAAACAGGAGCCATGCCCGGGTTAATTTAGGTAGCACCTCTGATCGAACACGCTTCTTCGATACCATCTCTATTACTATGTGATTGATTTGGGGTACCCCTTTTGATTGTGGGAGTGTTGTTCGAGGTGGGCGGTAGTGGCTGCTATGCGTTACCACCGGCCCGGGAACCGCAATCTGATAGAATCCTACTGTGGGTATTCCTCGTGTGCCCTGTCATATTATCCTTATCGATCCCCCTACAATTTTGATTTGTATCGTACCTATGGAGTGCCCTCTGATGCCATCCGTGTTAGGTTGGGTTTACGGTACTGTATAAACTACGTTATTATAAATGGTGTAAGGGTAAAAATGTAATCCCGCTTACGCTATTTTCATTATGTTTACTTTACTGAATAGAAATTATAATAATAGTGTATTACTATATAGATATTAGTTTCACGGATCCTTAGAGGATGGGAATCCCAAACATCTTTAAGTTACTGTACATTTCAGTGAACACTTCATTTGTGTTAATTCACTTATATGAGACTGTTAGTCCTGACCCTTGTATATTGTTTCTTTGACCGTATGCCTGGGTCAGCTTGAGCACCATAGCCGTTATTGACGCACTTGGGAGATCGGCATCTAATTTGGACCACCTCCAGTTATCAGCTATCTAGTTATCTATTATCCAGTCTTATTATCGGTATTTATATGTACTTTATCTACTGTATGAGCTTATGACTCTTGCGTACTATTGTGTATCTAGTATTATGTAAGAACCTATGTACTATTATGTTTCCGCTGCGAGTTACTCTGCTTATGTATCTGTGATTCTATGTTCTGATTTGCATTTTCCTCGTTAGTTAAAATAACAATTCACTATTTTAAGCAAATCAAGTTTGACATGTGTGGTTTATTGTTGATTTGAATGGTTTGAAATAGTGGGTCGTTACAAGTTGGTATTAGAGCAGAGGTTTAACCTTAGCTATTGAGGTAAATAACTCCTTAGAGATAGGGTGGAAACATCCAAGAATGAGTAAATAGGAATCGGTATCATATCCTTCCAAGAGAGCGTATTTTAAAGTATAAGTATTTGAAAATAAAAGTTTTCAAAGTATTTTGTTATAAAGTTATTATTTTAACCAATCCTTCGTTTAAGCATAATCTTGAATGTTCCAGATGACTACCACATGTAATACCGCTAGAGGCCGAGGTAGAAGTCATGGAGTTAACCCAGTTGAGCCTGAGGTACCAGTAGCACCAGTCCAGCTTGTAAGGTTTACCAAGCTTTGTAAGGAAACACTCAACTAGGAGGCACTAAATTTTCTGGTTCTAAGTCTGTCGTATAAGCACAGAAATGGTTGAATGATTTGGAAAGGATCATTTCTGGCCTTGAGATTACTGGTGCACAGAAGCGTCAAGTGGCCGCTTGGCAACTTAAGGATGATGCAAGGAATTGGTGAGAATCTATCACTGTCCATACTACTGAGACCGACCTTACATGGCGAAAGTTTAGGTATATCTTAAGTTAAACCGTGTTTTTCTTCGTATCCTTTTCCTTTGAACCTACCCTTAATTTGAAACATTTTAGGGATGCTTTTGTGACCAAACGGATGTCATATGCTGGGAGATCCAAACTGTACCGAGAATTCATGGATCTTAAGCAAGGCAACATGACTTTTTCCGAATATGAGAGGAAGTTTGACGAGCTGTCCAACTTTGGCCCAAACTTGATTGAGACACCACTCCAGAAGAATGAGAAGTTCATACTTGGTGCACGTCCGGAATACTATGATAATTTGATGAATCATCCTAACGAGCCTTTCAATGAACTCATGAACTATGCTGCTAAATTTGATAACTCTCCAAACCTCCAGAGGAAACAAGTTGTTCATGCACCTCGGTCTCAAGGATCATCTAGCAACTCCAAGAAGAGGTAGTCGAGGTTTTGGCAGGATAAGAGATAGAAAAATGTGCAAGGCGTTGGATATCATGCTCAGAGACCTCCCATTGACCTTTCAGCTATTACTTGTTTCAACTGCAATCAGAAGGATCATTACTCCAATAACTGCCCTCAACCCCGTAGAGGTCGTGCACCGCCGACTCATATATACCATGCAATGACCTTTGCCATGCTTGTCTTTAGCCCGGACATATCAGCAGGGACTGCCCTACTCAGAATAAAGGAAAAACATATGGAGTCTTCGCTATGACATCATCCACTCCTCCTTACAATGATGACTCTAAGGGTATGCTTCTAAGTGCTTTTACTTTATATTCTCATCCTATTCGTGTTCTGTTTGACATTGGTGCTTCACATAGTTTTATTTCTATGGACCTTTGTGATGAATTTAAAGAAATTTTAAAACCCACATTAGCGCCTGAATCGTTGTGTGTATCAAATCCTATTAGAGGTCCTGCCCATCTTGACATGATTTGTAAGAACTGGAACTCTTTTACAAACGACATTGCTTCATCAGTGATTTTTATGTGCTTGGATTTAAGTCCTTCGATATCCTTCTTGGAGGTGATTGGTTGAGGAAGTACGACGTGAGAATCTCATGTAGAGCCAGAACTGCGAATTCAATTGATGAAGACGGTAATTCTTTGGAAATTGTATGTCACATGCCTCAAGAGTATGCAGGTATCTTCATCTTCTCACTTGATTCTTACGATGATCTTAATTCTACTCAAATCGTCCAACATTACCCCGATGTATTTGGCGAAATAACGAGTCTTCCTCCCAAACGAGAAATTGAATTCCGTATAGACCTGGTCCCAGGAGCATGTCCCGTAGTTCTTCCTCCTCGAAGAATGAAAACAAAGGAAAAAGCTGAATTGAAAGAGCAAGTCGAAGATTTACTCTTGAAAGGCCTCATTAGACCAAGCTATTCCGAATGGGGAGCAACTGCGGTATTTTTGACTAAATCGGATGGATCGCTAAGGATGTGTGTCGATTATCGAGAATTAAATAAGCTTATTTTGAAGAATAGATACCCAATGCCTCGAATCAACGATATGTTCGACCAGCTCTATGAAGCCAAAGTTTTCTCCTAAATCAATCTTGCCACTGGTTTTCATCAGCTTAGAGTAGCTGAAGAAAGCATTTCCAAGATTGTCGTATGAACAAAGAATGGTTTCTACGAGTGGTTTGTTATGCCATTTGGCCTGACTAATGCTCCTGCCTACTTTGTCGATCTCATGAATCATGTTTTTCGTGACGTCCTCAACAAGTTTGTCCTTGTATTTGTCGATGGTATCCTGGTCTTCTCAAAATCCAAAAAGGAGCATAGGGCTCACTTCGAGTATGTACTTGGAACCTTAAGGGACCACCAATTGAAAACCAAATTTGAATAGTGTCATTTCTGGCAGCAAGAAGTTCGTTATCCTGGTCATATAGTTTCTGAAGATGGAATATCGGTTGATCCAGCCAAGATCACTGTGATCAATGATTGGAGCGAACCTAAGAATCCAACTGAAGTTCGTAGTTTCTTAGGCCTCGCAGGATACTATCGAAGATTTATTGAGAATTTTGCCCGTATTACGGCGCCTTTGACTGCTTTGACCCTGAAGAATGCTAAGTTTGTTTGGATCAATAAGTGTAAAGCGACATTTGCAGAGTTGAAGCAAAAGCTTACTTCCGCACCTATCCTTACTGTCCCTAATGGAAGTGAAGGATTCACAGTCTATACTGATGCTTGTAAGGAAGGATTAGGAGCCATTCTAATGCAGAATGGAAGGGTAATCGCATATGCTAGTCGACAACCTAAAAACCATGAAGCAAATTATGCTGCCCCTGATCTAGAGCTACTTGCGGTAGTATTCACTTTGAAATTATGGAGACATCATCTTCTGGGAACCAAGTTCGAACTGTTTACTGACCTCCAATCTCTATAGTATGTTTTCTCCTAGAAAGATCTGAATCAACGACAAGTTAGATGGCTTGAATTTCTCGCTACTTATGACCTTGACATCAACTACACTCTAGGAAAAGCAAATGAAGTGGCTGAGCACTGAGTCGAAAGAAAGCCATGTTGAATCAAATTTCAGTTTCATTATGTAACGACCAGAATTTCCGTACCCTTTGAGTCAACTAATAACACCACACGCCCAACCCAAATTGCACAGAAATACGAATCATTATTAGAAAGAAGTTAGAGGATGAGAAATAGAAAGAAATATTAGAATAGAAGAAAATGAAGAACACAAACTCATAAACGAATAAAATATATTAGATAACATAAACTTTTAAATACAAGTCTATAATTGTATCTATACATGCCATCATCAGAGCACAACAGTTATTCCTGGAACAGTTATAACACCTGTTTCCAGATACAAACATGGTACACAACGAAATATATAATAGTATATAGCTAACTGTGAAGCGTCCTGCTTCAACTCCTCCAAGTGAATCTGTAAAATCCCGACTACTTGACTGCCCGTACAAATTTGGGCACCCAAGAGTTTAGGGTAAACAAACAACTGGGTCAGTCATGGGACTGGTGTGAGTAAACTCCAACCATTTGTTTAACTTTAAAAAAAACCTTTCGAAAGAAAAGATAATCGTAAGACCTATCCACAAATAAACACGGATGGTTTTTACCTTACGATAACCCAAAACATTTTGATATCAAAATCTGGTGATATTATGATAGTGTCTACAACAAATAAATAGAATCTAGTGGAACGCTTGCATCTCACGCTCCATATATAATATAAAATCAAAAGACGCAGGGTGCTTATTGGAGATTGGATTTCCAACATGACAAGGTATGGGATCACCTGCCGATAGTGTATTTCTAGAGGCGAATACACTGGGTTCAACAAGAACGTCTTGCAACCCGGCCCTCACATGACCGACCACTCATTTCGCTTGAGTGTATCGAATGTATATCACCAACGGTTGGGATCAGCAACCGTTTCCCGAAAGGAACAGCATCGATAGATTAATGAAGCAAACGGAATTTCTCTAGATAGTTAATTATACATCATAATGGGAGAGACCCACATAGCCATGCGGCCTGCTCGATTTTTGTCAATCCCCGGTTGTGAGGCTTGAGGTTTGAATTAACAGAACATCCCTTGCATTTTTCTCCGTCTTTGTAATCTCTTTAACATAAGTTGATTCGTAACGCTTATGCCAATACGGAGTGGTTTTCAAATATTAAATCTGATCCTGGTCTCTCCATGTTGACAACGGAGGTATAAAATAAAACAAAACTTTGATAGTCGGTGATTTAACTATCAAAGACCATCCATACAATCAACGGTCCTATTTCCAGTTGGAAATTCTATCGCTCAAGCATCAAACAACACTGGGCCCCTTTAAATCAATTATTATTATTTCAAATTCCTATTTCCCTAACTTTCGTATCCTTTTGAAGCTCGATTTTCCTCTCGATTCTTTGAAAAACATTTCCAATAAGTAATTTCTTCATTCGAGAAAATATCTCTTTTCCCCATTTAGAAAACATTTCTATATATATATTAGCGAATCCTTATTTTCTATATTCAGAAAATATGTCGCATTAATATTGGAAAATATTTCCAAATTCTTTTTCTTAATTCCTCATCGACCAATTCATTTCATTTTTTATATGTAGGAAATATCTCTCATTTTATTGGGAAAAACATTTCAAATTCTTTTAAATTAACGCAATGTTATAAACATCATTATTATAACTTAAAACATTAACCAATTGTTAACTAACCGGAATGTTAACCAATCTTCATTATCGAACCTTAACCATTTCTCCATCAATCATGAAGTCAATCAAGTTGGGGTATAATTACCTCTCAGACCTTAATTGAACAACATTCTCAACTTTGAAATAGTCAAAGCTCACCATTTCAAACAAATCATCGCTTACGCGACCCTCGGATTCAATCTAAGAACACACTTCTTTTACAGAAAAATATTGATTATAACGGTAGCGTTATAATCGTTGTTTCCAAATATTTGATTTATAAAACATTACTTTCAATGAAAGCGTTACAATCGCTGTTTAGCTTTTATTATTATAGCAAGATTAAAATCGCTGTTAAAACGTTTGTGATAACAGCAGCATTATAATCGCTGTTTAGATTTACAAAAAACATATTGTAACACCCCGCCTCCGCTAGGGTCACTCGCAAAGGAATGCACTAGCTTTAGAGGGGCATTATTGGTAAACATGCACAGAAATATCACAAGACAGAACATATAAAATAGCAGAAGTAAAATCAAACTTTCATAAATTCAATAATTAAGGTCTAAAGCCTTTTACATCAGAGTACATCAAAACCTGTCTTGCAATAGTAAAGAAGCATAAAGACTTTTTAATAAATTATTCCCCAAGTAAAAACAGTAAAGTAGCCATAGCCAAGAGAAGTCCAAGCCATCCATGATGACCTTCAAGCAGAAGAAATCCGAACTAGACAGCATTGTTTCCTCCCTGAAACCTGGAGGGAGGGGGGGAAACGGAAGAAAAGAGGCAAAACAAAACGGGTCAGTCAAAAAGACTGAGTAAGTCCTATCTACTTCCAGTATAAAAACAGGTAAAGGTAACATGACATGCATAAACTGAAAGTAAACATAAGGATAACTACAGGATAGATAAACCAGGGTAGCCGGTTGAACTACTATGGCAAGGTAAACTAAGGTATCATGATAAACTACGGTGTTATGATAAGTCAAGGTATCACATCGTCAGATTTCTATCGGGTACATTATCCCAAGGTATCTACCCCGTCTAACATCCCACGGTATCTATTATGTATATTCTTCCTAGTTCTAACATGTATATTTGCTCTGCACCTCTCGTACTAGTATCCCTACCCGCGTCATGTGTTAACCATGAATGTCCCTTGCCCCATGTCATGAAATGGTCCATGTCAACCTAATATATCGCATATAGGTTACTCAAATCATATGTTTCTTTCCATATATATAAGTTCAGTCCTTTGTCGTACCTCGTACGGGCTTCCTCATGTCGTATTATCCTTGAAATCGTTTGGACTGTCACCCTTGTTCTAGCTAGGCTCTTCCATATGAATCATCGTTTGAACTACTAGGACTTACGCCACCTAGCACCACTAGGGATTACGCTTACCTATTGCACGCTTCCGTATTTCGGTTTGGGTTAAACCACCTAGGCCACTAGGGATTACGCTAACCCTCAACCGCGCCCTTTTTCCCACGCATTCATCGTGAATCGTTTTTCTATAACTGTATGCACATGTATCACATCGTGCCATCCGAGTCCTGTCACAGGGCAAAACAAGAAATACAAGACTCGGTCGGGAGCTTTAGATTTATCTGCCGATGCAGATACTAAGGTCTGCTTTTCTACACGTGGCTATGGTCCCACGAGACCCCTCCCTCAACTAGTGAAAGGCAACACAAGAGAAAATCTTGCATGAGAACTACACTCCGGCCAGCCCACATCCTACGGCCTACCTCACCCATAATTAGATAGCAATTATGGTCTGTTGGGTGTTCCCTGCCTTTCCGTACGTACACGCTTGACTCAAGATGGTAGATGATCGACGAACTTGCTATCTAGGGCACTATCATGTATTCGTTGACTCACTGCTATCCATCCCAGTCTTTAGGTCGCTCGTATAGCAACCAAGGCATACTCTTGGTTCTTCTAACGCAGACCTTAACCTCTTGTGAGCCCAGGATGATCATCTGCGACCTCACAGAGGGATACCAAGAATATCCTCACGTTCCCCGAAGCCGCTGCTTCGTTACCCAGTTCGTTGGAGCCTTTATCTAAATCAGATAGCCTGCTCCTACACGTATACTTAAACGATGACCTACCGTATCGGGTTACTCATCTATCTAAGAAGTGGTCCAAATTTCTTTGACTAAGAATTATTACTTAGTTTCCCTTAACTAAGGTTTACCACTTAGCCTTATTTCCATTATCCTTGTTAACTATGGTTATTTACCTAATCCTCCGAATTAGGGTTTATCTAATGGGTTAAGTGTCACTTAAGTTCACAACTTAACCCGTCTACAAAACATGTCGAAACTGGCTAAGTATCCAAGTCCAAGACTTAACCCTACAGACCATGTGTCAAGTTGGTTAAGTATATCAAGCAATCCATGACTTAACCTCGTCTAATTATCATTTTAGATTGGTTAAGTATATATTAATTTGACCCTATCAAATTACCGAGTCAAATCGGTCAAGCGTATTCGAAACGATTCGTGACTTAGCCTTATCATGTTTTCACGTTAGATTGGTTAAGTATAGGTTAACTTAACCTCATCAAATTAACGAGTTAGATTGGTTAAGTATAGGTCGCTTAACCTCATCAAATCATCGTGTTAAATTAGTTAAATGTTTAACTTAACCCCATTAAATTACCAAGTTAAGTTGGTTAAGGATGGGTTACTTGACCTCATTGAATTACCAAGTTTAAATTGGTTAAGTGTTTAACTTAACCCCATCGAATTACCATGTTTAGATTAGTTAAGTGTGAATTACTTAACCCCATCTAATTACCGTGGTTAGGTTAGTTAAGTCTTAATTACTTAACCCCATCTAATTACCCAGTCGGATTAGTTAAGTGTAAATTACTTAACCCCATCTCCTAATCATCTTGCATGGTTAAGTGTCATTAAGGAATCAAGTCCGGTCCCACTTAACCTACCCATTCGTGTCATATCGGTTAAGTGTCATTAGTCAAATTTACTTAACCTTATCATGTGGCATTAATTCAATTAATGCACTCTTAACCTCTCACATTAGACCTTGTTGTGGTTACTAGTTAAGCCGGGCGGGTCCGGGTAGATTTACACCACAACCTAGTCTAACCTCGGGTCTTAAGCGCGACATGACCAACTTCTCACATTGGGTCCTATTGTTTGCAACTACTAGTTAGGCCGGTCGGTTCCGGGTAGTTTTACGTTGCAAACTCAACCCAACCTCGAGTTGGCCACACTTATATTATCTAAGTTCATCATGTTTCCAAAACATGTTACAAGTTTTCAAGCATTTGGGTAGACCTAACTTAATAGGTAAATTCCCAAAGGGTAGACCTAACTTAATAGGTAAATTCCCAAGCTCATGTTTTTATGCATACTTACATGCCAACTTCCATGTTATCTTCCAAGTCATATTTTCAAGTATAAACACATGTCATAATCAAGTTAAGATTTCGCGACATGTTCATGTTTATCTAACTACCCAAAATCGTGTTTTCCCAATGCGAGCAAAGCGAGTCAACATAGTAAGGATACTATGTCACATATTGGTCTCAAAACATGCATGATGCTAAAAGGGCTTGGCTTCCACATGCATAACATCATAAAGGGATTGGCCATAAACATGCATAGTGTCATAAGGTAATTTGGCCACAAACATGCATATTATCAAAAAGGGTTTAGCCATAAACATGCACAACTTAAAAGAGGGGATTGGCCACGAGCATGCATAATCTCATAAAGGATTTGGCCACAAACTTGTATGTTACCATAAGGGGTTTGGGTTCATAAACATGCATAAGCCCCAAAATCTTGTCTTAGCCAATGTTTCACACATAAAGTGGTTCCTAAAGGTTCATGCTAGCATTTCATGCATAAAGATCCAAACTTGCAAGTTAAACTAGGTTATGCATAGCATGAGAGGCATGATTAAGTCACTCACATGGCCTAAAATCATAATCATGAACACAAGAGGCAAGGTAAGGCTCATATAGGTTCGCATAATCATGTTTAGCCTCATTTTATCCCATGTCATTATCAAAACTACCGTTTCCTTCTAAAAGTAGCTAGAACTTACATAGTTAGGCCTAGGGAAAGGAGCATGAATCATCTTGGCTAAGAAAGGTGCCTCCTTTGTAGAAGAATCGTCATGGAACTCGCATAGAAATGTTGATTTGGCCTTGATTTGGTGTAGCAAGCTTGCACCTTTTGATTTGAACTTGATTTGAGTGCATAGGCTCTAGGGATTGGAGATGGAGGCCATGATCAAAATTGATTTTGGCAGCACTTAGTTGCTAGGTTTGATTTTTAGGGATTTAGGTTAGGTTTAGGGTCTTTTTATAGAGATTAGGATAGTTTTAGGCCCTTAGATTAACCCTAGGACCAACCTGAACCATCAGATTTCAAACCAGGCCCAAAAACCTAGCCAAGATAGAAAATAGGTGCACCAGACCAGAATCAGCCGACAGGGCAAGTCGACAGCCCTGTCGACATGCCTGTCGACTTGCAAGTCGACAGCCCTGTCGACAGCCCAGTCGACTTGTCTGGGCGGGAATTTTCCCGCCTGGCCCCATTTCTGCATGTTTCGAAATTCAAATTTCCCGAAAACTTCTTTGGGCCTTAACCGGGTCATACGGACTCCGATTTTCGAAAACTCGGACTCTATTTCGCGTATTTTTCCGAGACGAACGCAATGGCATAGCCCGTTTTACTTGATTCAGAATTTAAAATTAAATTCTGCCTTGATTCTCGTTTTAACATGTTATTGAAATACGGGTTGTTACATTCTCCCCACCTTTTAGGATTTCGTCCCCGAAATCTCTAAGTTAGGAAGAACATATCCTACCATCCATCACCCATCTACTCAAAACATCATCCACAAGAAACCATTGTCCTTAGGTGATTTCTAATGCTGTATGAATATATGCAAAACGTGTGTGTACATGTTCCTTAGCTAATGCTAATGATCAGGCCTGGATAATCTTTCTAATGCAAAAATATGTATAGTGCCATGAATCCAACATGCATGCAAATAGTCCTAGTCATATAGATACTATATGTGTGCACAATCATTCATCCATATGCAACATCCGCATGATAACACATTCAATTTCATCTATAAACAAGTATAAATACTCGTGCATATGCAATATGAAATGTGACCGAGTCGAGCTAATATCTAATGTAAATTCGCGCATCCACGAGCAACCACTTGCAACCATTTGCACCCATATCAACCATAACATGTTTCAAATACATGTTTACATCCATAGGGTTCTACCTAAGATTCCCTGAAACAGGGTCGAGAAGATAAACAAAACAAACTCTGTACGGGGTTTGTAACAGAGACAGGACCGAGAGGATATCCATAAAAGATAGCCTACAAGCAAGCTCAACAGAAAAACAGGGATCGAGGATATATTCCCAAAAGAGATATCATGCACGTATTTAGTCTTCAGTCTCCTGAGTCGCATTACCTTGAGCTTAGTTCCTTCGTGCCTTGACCGCCCCTTTTACTTCACGATTTCGCAGCTTCTTATTTCCTGTTTTCATAACATGAGTTCGAACTCATTTCCTCGTCGCCCCTCGTTCCACTTGCACTTATTCTCCTTCTAGAATACTTGGCGCAAACAGGACTGCGTACTCATGATTCCACGCAAGCTTTCCAAAATTTCATTAGTGAATCCTGGACCTCGTACCACAAGGTATTCCACGTAGAAAAACTTTCCCTTGCAAGTAAACAGGTTACCATGCGCACTTACTAGGGTAATTCCCATAACCCATACATAAGCGAAGTAAACCATCCGTTTTATTAGCGAACACCACTCGATCGGGTTTCTAATTCCCAACAAAGGCATCTAGGGATTCTAAGTAACTAATCATGACAGAACCCAAAAGGTTACGCGATACTTCAAGGGTATTACCAAAACAAGCCAAGAGTCTAACTACCCTCCTACTAAAACCGAGAGTGGCACCCCTTACTGGATAACCACTTCATCCCTAGAATCCATCCACAACTTATAAACATAAGCATTATTTCCAAGCTCAACACTTGATATAGACATTCTCAAATCCAAACAAGCCATGAGTAAATGGACCGATCTTCCAATAGGACTTGAGACAAAAACGGGATCCTCTACTACGCTAGTACTAAGGTGCAGAGACTCAAATATCGAAGCGGACTTAAAAGATGCGGTGATCAAAACAAAGTCCCGACAGGATGATAGAGAAGAAAAGCTAAACCTTTAACAAGATCGTTACCCTCCTTCTGAGGTACCCTAGAAATGAGAGCATACTATTGCCCTCCGAATGATCTTGTCCTTGTTCCATGATATTTAACTATCCGTCCCGTTTCACCATACCAAAGGTACTCTCTCGTCATGGGTTTCATTGTCCATCTTTTTCCCTCCTTTTAGGACTCAGCCATACCAACATGTTGCTTATCCCTGAGCTCGTATCCTTTATCCTTGTTCTTACTATCCTTTCATGCATAACTCTGCAACGGTCTCTCGAGAACCACCTCCATCGTACGGGAAACACTTACGCAGCTAGAAAGACTAGTCGCAGTCAAAACCACTGTGACTACAGATGGGGGAAAGAAAGGAAAAGAGATTCAATCAAGGAAACAAGGATAATGCTAATGGCCTTTGGGGAATAGCCTTTTTCTTAAGAGAAAATTTTCTTGAAAAATGCTTCTTTGTAAACGGTTTTTCAAATACTTTTCAGAAGGTCTTTAAAAAAACTTTTGCCCAGTCTAGTAACCTTCTGCTCTGATACCAAATGTAACACCCCGCCTCCGCTAGGGTCACTCGCAAAGGAATGCACTAGCTTTAGAGGGGCATTATTGGTAAACATGCACAGAAATATCACAAGACAGAACATATAAAATAGCGGAAGTAAAATCAAACTTTCATAAATTCAATAATTAAGGTCTAAAGCCTTTTACATCAGAGTACATCAAAACCTGTCTTGCAATAGTAAAGAAGCATAAAGACTTTTTAATAAATTATTCCCCAAGTAAAAACAGTAAAGTAGCCATAGCCAAGAGAAGTCCAAGCCATCCATGATGACCTTCAAGCAGAAGAAGTCCGAACTAGACAGCATTGTTTCCTCCCTGAAACCTGGAGGGGGGGAACGGAAGAAAAGAGGCGAAACAAAACGGGTCAGTCAAAAAGACTGAGTAAGTCCTATCTACTTCCAGTATAAAAACAGGTAAAGGTAACATGACATGCATAAACTGAAAGTAAACATAAGGATAACTACAGGATAGATAAACCAGGGTAGCCGGTTGAACTACTGTGGCAAGGTAAACTAAGGTATCATGATAAACTACGGTGTTATGATAAGTCAAGGTATCACATCGTCAGATTTCTATCGGGTACATTATCCCAAGGTATCTACCCCGTCTAACATCCCACGGTATCTATTATGTATATTCTTCCTAGTTCTAACATGTATATTTGCTCTGCACCTCTCGTACTAGTATCCCTACCCGCGTCATGTGTTAACCATGAATGTCCCTTGCCCCATGTCATGAAATGGTCCATGTCAACCTAATATATCGCATATAGGTTACTCAAATCATATGTTTCTTTCCATATATATAAGTTCAGTCCTTTGCCGTACCTCGTAAGGGCTTCCTCATGTCGTATTATCCTTGAAATCGTTTGGACTGTCACCCTTGTTCTAGCTAGGCTCTTCCATATGAATCATCGTTTGAACTACTAGGACTTACGCCACCTAGCACCACTAGGGATTACGCTTACCTATTGCACGCTTCCGTATTTCGGTTTGGGTTAAACCACCTAGGCCACTAGGGATTACGCTAACCCTCAACCGTGCCCTTTTTCCCACGCATTCATCGTGAATCGTTTTTCTATAACTGTATGCACATGTATCACATCGTGCCATCCGAGTCCTGTCACAGGGCAAAACAAGAAATACAAGACTCGGTCGGGAGCTTTAGATTTATCTGCCGATGCAGATACTAAGGTCTGCTTTTCTACACGTGGCTATGGTCCCACGAGACCCCTCCCTCAACTAGTGAAAGGCAACACAAGAGAAAATCTTGCATGAGAACTACACTCCGGCCAGCCCACATCCTACGGCCTACCTCACCCATAATTAGATAGCAATTATGGTCTGTTGGGTGTTCCCTGCCTTTCCGTACGTACACGCTTGACTCAAGATGGTAGATGATCGACGAACTTGCTATCTAGGGCACTATCATGTATTCGTTGACTCACTGCTATCCATCCTAGTCTTTAGGTCGCTCGTATAGCAACCAAGGCATACTCTTGGTTCTTCTAACGCAGACCTTAACCTCTTGTGAGCCCAGGATGATCATCTGCGACCTCATAGAGGGATACCAAGAATATCCTCACGTTCCCCGAAGCCGCTGCTTCATTACCCAGTTCGCTGGAGCCTTTATCTAAATCAGATAGCCTGCTCCTACACGTATACTTAAACGATGACCTACCGTATCGGGTTACTCATCTATCTAAGAAGTGGTCCAAATTTCTTTGACTAAGAATTATTACTTAGTTTCCCTTAACTAAGGTTTACCACTTAGCCTTATTTCCATTATCTTTGTTAACTATGGTTATTTACCTAATCCTCCGAATTAGGGTTTATCTAATGGGTTAAGTGTCACTTAAGTTCACAACTTAACCCGTCTACAAAACATGTCGAAACTGGCTAAGTATCCAAGTCCAAGACTTAACCCTACAGACCATGTGTCAAGTTGGTTAAGTATATCAAGCAATCCATGACTTAACCTCGTCTAATTATCATTTTAGATTGGTTAAGTATATATTAATTTGACCCTATCAAATTACCGAGTCAAATCGGTCAAGCGTATTCGAAACGATTCGTGACTTAGCCTTATCATGTTTTCACGTTAGATTGGTTAAGTATAGGTTAACTTAACCTCATCAAATTAACGAGTTAGATTGGTTAAGTATAGGTCGCTTAACCTCATCAAATCATCGTGTTAAATTAGTTAAGTGTTTAACTTAACCCCATTAAATTACCAAGTTAAGTTGGTTAAGGATGGGTTACTTGACCTCATTGAATTACCAAGTTTAAATTGGTTAAGTGTTTAACTTAACCCCATCGAATTACCATGTTTAGATTAGTTAAGTGTGAATTACTTAACCCCATCTAATTACCGTGGTTAGGTTAGTTAAGTCTTAATTACTTAACCCCATCTAATTACCCAGTCGGATTAGTTAAGTGTAAATTACTTAACCCCATCTCCTAATCATCTTGCATGGTTAAGTGTCATTAAGGAATCAAGTCCGGTCCCACTTAACCTACCCATTCGTGTCATATCGGTTAAGTGTCATTAGTCAAATTTACTTAACCTTATCATGTGGCATTAATTCAATTAATGCACTCTTAACCTCTCACATTAGACCTTGTTGTGGTTACTAGTTAAGCCGGGCGGGTCCGGGTAGATTTACACCACAACCTAGTCTAACCTCGGGTCTTAAGCGCGACATGACCAACTTCTCACATTGGGTCCTATTGTTTGCAACTACTAGTTAGGCCGGTCGGTTCCGGGTAGTTTTACGTTGCAAACTCAACCCAACCTCGAGTTGGCCACACTTATATTATCTAAGTTCATCATGTTTCCAAAACATGTTACAAGTTTTCAAGCATTTGGGTAGACCTAACTTAATAGGTAAATTCCCAAAGGGTAGACCTAACCTAATAGGTAAATTCCCAAGCTCATGTTTTTATGCATAATTACATGCCAACTTCCATGTTATCTTCCAAGTCATATTTTCAAGTATAAACACATGTCATAATCAAGTTAAGATTTCGCGATATGTTCATGTTTATCTAACTACCCAAAATCGTGTTTTCCCAACGCAAGCAAAGCGAGTCAACATAGTAAGGATAGTATGTCACATATTGGTCTCAAAACATGCATGATGCTAAAAAGGGCTTGGCTTCCACATGCATAACATCATAAAGGGATTGGCCATAAACATGCATAGTGTCATAAGGTAATTTGGCCACAAACATGCATATTATCAAAAAGGGTTTAGCCATAAACATGCACAACTTAAAAGAGGGGATTGGCCACGAGCATGCATAATCTCATAAAGGATTTGGCCACAAACTTGCATGTTACCATAAGGGGTTTGGGTTCATAAACATGCATAAGCCCCAAAATCTTGTCTTAGCCAATGTTTCACACATAAAGTGGTTCCTAAAGGTTCATGCTAGCATTTCATGCATAAAGATCCAAACTTGCAAGTTAAACTAGGTTATGCATAGCATGAGAGGCATGATTAAGTCACTCACATGGCCTAAAATCATAATCATGAACACAAGAGGCAAGGTAAGGCTCATATAGGTTCGCATAATCATGTTTAGCCTCATTTTATCCCATGTCACTATCAAAACTACCGTTTCCATCTAAAAGTAGCTAGAACTCACATAGTTAGGCCTAGGGAAAGGAGCATGAATCATCTTGGCTAAGAAAGGTGCCTCCTTTGTAGAAGAATCGTCATGGAACTCGCATAGAAATGTTGATTTGGCCTTGATTTGGTGTAGCAAGCTTGCACCTTTTGATTTGAACTTGATTTGAGTGCATAGGCTCTAGGGATTGGAGATGGAGGCCATGATCAAAATTGATTTTGGCAGCACTTAGTTGCTAGGTTTGATTTTTAGGGATTTAGGTTAGGTTTAGGGTCTTTTTATAAAGATTAGGATAGTTTTAGGCCCTTAGATTAACACTAGGACCAACCTGAACCGTTAGATTTCAAACCAGGCCCAAAAACCTAGCCAAGATAGAAAATAGGTGCACCAGACCAGAATCAGCCGACAGGGCAAGTCGACAGCCCTGTCAACATGCCTGTCGACATGCCTGTCGACTTGCAAGTCGACAGCTCTGTCGACAGCCCAGTCGACTTGTCTGGGCGGGAATTTTCCCGCCTGGCCCCATTTCTGCATGTTTCGAAATTCAAATTTCCCGAAAACTTCTTTGGGCCTTAACCGGGTCATACGGACTCCGATTTTCGAAAACTCGGACTCTTTTTCGCGTATTTTTCCGAGATGAACGCAATGGCATAGCCCGTTTTACTTGATTCAGAATTTAAAATTAAATTCTGCCTTGATTCTCGTTTTAACATGTTATTGAAATACGAGTTGTTACACATATATTATGACAACAGCGCTATAATCGTTGTTTAAATTTACGAAACAAATATTATAACAACAGCGCTATAATCGCTGTTTTAAACAAAGTACCATGTGCGACGCACATGCCTCCGTTGTTCATTTATAAACTCTGTTTATTTTAAACAATTTAAGTTCTCCTTTAAATGTATTTACAAGCTATACGTTCTTTAACTTCTGAAATTTACTCAATTTAATTTCTATAAATCCCCTTTGTATATATTTTATTACAAACTTCTTGCTTTAAGCTATTATTTTTTTAACCATAAATGTATTTCTTTTATACATATAATCAAATCAGTTTGATTTCTACTTAAAAATAATATATTAACCCATTCTACTTATAACTCCTATTCAGAATTTTTCCATACTAATCTCATTCTTTTATTCTAAGCATTTAAAACCTTTCTTTAAACTCTCCTCTATAATTTGCTAAATTCAAATTCATTTCCAAATCTTGGTTTCAAAACCGATATTCAGTTTCCAATATACGTTCATATTTGAACTTATATTTTAATTTATCCAATGATTAACAATCCACTTAATTTATATTTTTATTTATAACATTTTCTTGATTTATCCAATTTGAATAGATTTCAATTTTCAACTCAATTCAAAAGAAATTATTTCTAATTTGGAAATAAACTATGTTTTTAAATTCTAATTTCCTTTTTCACATTCGATGATATTGTACGGTATCTAAAATACTAGGTTCTTAGGGCCATGGTAAACCAAACACACATATTCAACCATGGATTATATAGCACATCATATATCACAATCAAATAAAAAAAGTAAATAAATTGTTGAGGAACCCAGTTGGATCCCTCCAACCTGTTTCCCTGCATCCACAGATGTTAATCAGCGTCAAAAATATTATTCCACATCACTACGAAATATCAAACTAATAATCGATCAACGATGTAGTCCTATCAACCAATTTTATCTTCTATTCAGCCAAGCAACCATCACACAGTATGAAAAAATTTATAAATAAAATTAAAATTTTCGTTTATATAAAAATGTAAACGAAGCAGAGTTAGTGAGTTTACTCACATTGTTTTGCAGGTGACAGTTTTTCTTTCGTTTCATTTTAAAATCAAACAGATGTTTAATTTTATTACGAAATTCCAGTAGTTTCGTTTTTCAGCCACATTAGCTCCACAACGTAGGTCTCATCGTCACGATCCCAACATGACTGATTTCGTCCAACTCTGTTAACACATGACCAAGTTATAAACATTTAAATATTAACTTTGATTCAAAATAATTATAGTTAACTTATTTCCTAATAGTTTTATATTAACATTTAATTGACATGTGATTAATCCTTTATACCCGAGTCTTGAAAGTGCGATATATTTTCCAGGCATGCATTCCCATTTTCTTCCGTTAATGCACTATAGCTTCAAGCTTCATTATCATGCATGTAGGTTCTAATACCAGTGTTCATGCACCTCCAAGGTAGCCGAGATCCTTCCACTATTGTTCCTCTTTTGATTTATGATCTGACAAGCCAAAATCCTTTCTCACAAAGCACTACCTTCTATTACTGTTATGCTTTCCCCTTATTTTTTTTTTCATTTCAAATCCATATACAGTTCTCTCTCCTCTTATAACATGCGTGTGTCCCCCGTTTTCATGGCCTGATCCATCCCATTTCATGATACCGTTCCTCCCATTCTTGTTTGTCTTCACATCAATCCACAACAAAAGCACAGTGCAAACATTTTCACAACCAAACCCCTTCCAGAACTTGCCAACCCGCACCTCTGAACCTTGGCCGGAGCCGAAAGGATCTCCAACTCCCTCTAGCTTCGGTAGCTTCATCCCAGATCTCACGCTGGTGTAAATTTCCAATGCTAATTTTGTATTTCGTTTTTCTCTCTACATGTTTGCAAAAACGAGGAGAACGACCCTGCTTTTATATAGGGTGAGTGGCTTGGGAGCCACGGTGTTCAAATGTCTTGGAAGCCACGGAAATTAGGCAAACGTAGGATTAGGATAGGTCTGAGATGAATTTAATTTGCAGGTGATTATTATATTTGTTCATTAATGTTTGGTCAAAGAATTCGGCTGTAGCTGGCAAGGTTTTATTTTCTTCAACTTCATACAAGTGCAAAAGATTTGATACAAATGGTTTGATACTATATATATATATATATATACAGTACACTGCTTATATTCAGATTGGCCAAGATTTTTCTCAGTAGTCATGTGCTGTGCGGAGATTATGTTTTGACTTTACAAAGGGGTTAGAAGATCATGGTAATAAATCTGTTTGCAGGTTTCCTTTGAACCCGATAAGATAAGAACAGATGCATACCCTTTCTTTTTATATTTTATTTTACATGTCGGCAATAAGGCCGATATGTACACCTGGCCAATTTTTCAAAGATTTGATATGGTCAGATTCTTGCAAGATCTTTTCTTTCTTTGTTTTGTCAAACTCAACCGAACTGTTTAACTAAAGCTACAAATATTGCTGAGATTTGATAAGGAAGCATAAGATTACAATAGACAATAATACATAGAGATTTGCATAGAGATTTCTTTAGCCTCGATGTTTGATTGAATTCTTTTGTTCAAGGATAAGGTTTTTCACAGATGTATGTTTAGATTTGCAAGTACGATGAACGATTTATTCCTAGATTTGAATATGATGTAGTGGGATTTACTTTTGTTTTATGTACCATGTCATATAAAATTTTATTAACGGTCTAGATGTTATGGATAGAAATAAAAGTGTGAGCATATCAAGTGATGTATCATGATTTCAAAAATATAATAATATCGGTAGTTTAACTTACAATATGAAAACCCAAAATATTGATATAGGGTGCAAAATACTCCAAATAAAAAGTTGCATATTTAATTAATTAAAAATTATAGTAAAATTCTAAAAATTAATTTGTAACTACGCCTCAGAAGAATCTTGTCCAAATTCGTAACCAATCTCTAGTTATATTAAATAAACTGATATGGCTTATACATGACTCTGTAGCGACTATTTCTAAATTTGATTTGGACATATCTTTTTATTTCCGCTATGAAATATGGATTTTTCACATTGTTGGAAAGATGTTTTCGAACAAATTCAAATATTTCTTGTTTCACTAAAGTCCGATTTATTTTGAATCCTGTATATTCAAAAAAAAAATTGAAATCGAATTTTCAAACTACCGCGCCATTTTGAACTCGTTTTAATTATATTATAAATTGTACGTTTAAATATCATTTTATTAAATAAATTCCTATATATATTCCTATATAAAATTCAAATAAAATATTTAAAATAAATTTAAACATTCAGAATTCAACGACTGAAAATCCGGGTCGTTGCATTCCTTCGCCCTTAAAATAATTTCGTCCTCGAAATTGCTAATGTAGGAAAAGATGCTATATACCCTATTAACTGGGTCCGAAAATTCTTTTTGTTTACTTCTTAACTTCAGTTAAACTGGACAAATTTATTTCAATTAAATATTAATTTATTCTTAATAACGAAAATTTTCTAACACTTTAAATTCTGAAAAGATTTCGGCAGCATCCCCTCTGCACGGCTCAATCGATACAACCACAACTCGCCTTTCTAGGCCTTCTCCAATCCAAAAGAAAATCAAAAAGCCAAGCGGCTTGCCCCTTAGGGTCATAAAACCATCAAACCCAAGTAATACTGTAAACATGTACCTTTTTGTTGGGCATAAATTCTATCTCTTGCATTTGCTTCCATTCAATATCTGCTCGGCATACGTCTATCCATTTCCAATTGGTTTCAAATCAATCCAACTTCCAGTTTTGAAATCTCTAATCAACTTTTGATTAGTTCACTTCCATTTTATCGATTCCGTTTAATCTTTATTTCAGAATCAATCCACTTATTCAGTCTGAATTTCAATTTCCATTTAACTTAAGTTAAATTTCAATCCATTTGATTTACTTCAACCATTTCAATTTATTCAACTTATACAAGTTAAACTTTAATTTCAGAATTCAAATTCCCGAGTTTTATTTTGTAATCATATACATCTATATACATATATTTATAATAAACTCAATTCAAAATATTTGAATTTCCAAAACATCTTTCCCTTTTCAAACATTTTTTTTTCAAATTACTATGGTAGCAATCCATCACTCAAAAACTTGAAAATGAATACCGATAATGTCGCGACCCATTATCAGTACTATTTTCTCGCCCCCTGATGTGATTTTCAATGCTTAATTCCTTTTAAAATCCATTTAAAATCATTCTTATTCAAAAATACTTTAAAGTAATGTTATATTACTTTATAATATTTCAGAAAATATTTTCTAAACACCCGGAATTCAAATTCCAATTCTGGTTTGAATTTAAACTTGGTTTATCACATTTGTATAAATTATTCGTATATAATTTATATAACCATTTCAATATTTCATAATTCCATTTGATTGTAATAACAATCTACACATTCAAATATTATAGTATTTCAGAAGTTAATCCTTTTATACCAAAATAAATCTTTGGGCAAAATTATTTCATTTACCCATTTTAAAACAATACGGCGTCGAATTGTTTTGTTCGAGAGTTTAGAAACACCTATCGATACAGTTGTACATCCTGTATCGACCAGAATTAATAAACCACTCAACAAACCAGCCAACACAATATAAAACAATTTTATATCAAATTTGCAAATACGCGCTCATATATATACACTCAAACTCAATCTAGAGTGTTACTAACCCCATCTCTATTGAGTCACGCCACAGAGCCAGGGTTATCACTCAACCTTCAGCTCTGATACCAAATGTAACGACTAGAATTTCCGTACCCTTTGAGTCGACTAATAACACCACATGCCCAACCCAAATTGCACATGAATACGAATCATTATTAGAAAGAAGTTAGAGGATGAGAAATAGAAAGAAAGAAATATTAGAATAGAAGAAAACGAAGATCACAAACTCATAGCGGAACGAATAAAATATACTAGATAACATAAACTTTGAAATACAAGTCTATAATTGTATCTATACATACCATCATCAGAGCACAACGGTTATTCCTGGAACAGTTATAACACATGTTTCCAGATACAAACATGGTACACAACGGAATATATAATAGTCTATAGTTAACTGGTGAAGCCTCCTGCTTCAAATCCTCCAAGTGAATTTGTAAAATCCCGACTACTTGACTGCCTGTACAAATTTGGACACCCAAGAGTTTAGGGAAAACAAAACAAAATAATCTCTGGGTCAGTCATGGGACTGGTGTGAGTAAACTCCAACCATTTGTTTAACTTTTAAAAAAACCTTTCGAAAGAAAAAATAATCGTAAGACCTATCCACACATAAACACGGATGGTTTTTACCTTACGATAACCCAAAACATTTTGATATCAAATCTGGTGATATTATGATAGTGTCTACCACAAATAAATAGAATCTAGTGGAACGCTTGCATCTCACGCTCCATATATAATATAAAATCAAAAACCGCAGGGTGCTTATTGGATATTGGATTTCCAACATGACAAGGTATGGGACCACCTACCGATAATGTATCTCTAGAGGCGAATGCACTGGGTTCAACAAGAATGTCTTGCACCCCGGCCCTCACATGACCGACCACTCATTTCGCTTGAGTGTATCGAATGTATATCACCAACGGTTGGGATCAGCAACCGTTTCCCGAAAGGAACAACATCGATAGATTAATGAAGCAAATGGAATTTCTCTAGATAGGTGATTATACATCCTAATTGGAGCGACCCACATAGCCATGCTACCTGCCCGATTTTTGTCAATCCCCGGTTGTGAGGCTTGAGGTTTGAATTAACAGAACAGCCCTTACATTTTTCTCCGTCTTCATAATCTCTTCAACATAAGTTGATTCGTAACGCTTATGCCAATACGGAGTGGCTTTCAAATATTAAATCTGATCCCGGTCTCTCCATGTTGATAACGGAGGATAAATAAACCAAAACATTGATAGTCAGTGATTTAACTATCAAAGACCATCCATACAATCAACGGTCCTATTTCCAATTGGAAATTCTACCGATCAAGCATCAAACAACACTAGGCCCCTTTAAATCAATTATTATTATTTCAAATTCCTGTTTCCCTATCTTTCGTATCCTTTTGAAGCTCGATTTTCCTCTCGATTCTTTGAAAAACATTTCCCATAAGTAATTTCTTCATTCGAGAAAATGTCTCTTTTCCCCATTTAGAAAACATTTCTATATATATTAGCGAATCCTGATTTTCTATATTCAGAAAATATGTCGCATTAATATTGGAAAATATTTCCAAATTCTTTTTCTTAATTCCTCATTGACCAATTCATTTCATTTTCTATACGTAGGAAATATCTCTCATTTTATTGGGAAAAACATTTCAAATTCTTTTAAATTAACGCGATGTTATAAACATCGTTATTATAACTTAAAACATTAACCAATTATTAACTAACCAGAATGTTAACCAATCTTCATTGTCGAACCTTAACCATTTCTCCATCAATCATGAAGTCAATCAAGTTGGGGTATAATTACCTCTCAGACCATAATTGAACAACATTCTCAACTTTGAAATAGTCAAAGCTAGCCATTTCAAACAAATCATCGCTTACGCAACCCTCGGATTCAATCTAAGAACACACTTCTATTACAGAAAAATATTGATTATAACGGTAGTGTTATAATCGCTATTTCCAAATATTTGATTTATAAAACATTACTTTCAATGACATTGTTACAATCGCTGTTTAGCTTTTGTAATAATAGCAAGATTAAAATCGCTGTTAAAATGTTTGTGATAACAGCAGCATTATAATCGCTGTTTAGATTTACAAAAAAACATATATTATGACAATAGCGCTATAATCGCTGTTTAGATTTACGAAACAAATATCATAACAACAGCGCCATTATTTTAAATAAAGTACCGTGTGCGACGCACACGCCTCTTTTGTTCATTTATAAACTCTGTTTATTTTAAACAATTCAAGTTCTCCTTTAAATGTATTTACAAGCTATACGTTCTTTAACTTCTAAAATTTACTCAATTTAATTTCTATAAATCCCCTTTGTATATATTTTATTGCAAACTTCTTGCTTTAAGCTATTATTCTTTTTAACCATAAATGTATTTCTTTTATACATATAATCAAATCAGTTTGATTTCTACTTAAAAATAATATCTTAACCCATTCAACTTATATCTCCTATTCAGAATTTTTCCATACTAATCTCATTCTTTAATTCTAAGCATTTAAAACCTTTCTTTAAACTTTCCTCTATAATTTGCTAAATTCAAATTCATTTCCAAATCTTGGTTTCCAAACCGATATTCACTTTCCAATATACTTTCATATTTGAACTTATATTTTAATTTATCCAATGATTAACAATCCACTTAATTTATATTTTTATTTATATCATTTTCTTGATTTATCCAATTTGAACAGATTTCTATTTTCAACTCAATTCAAAAGAAATTATTTCTAATTTGGAAATAAACTCCGTTTTTAAATTCTAATTTCCTTTTTCACATTCGATGATATTTTACGGTATCTAAAATACCAGGTTCTTAGGGCCAGGGTAAACCAAACACACATATTCAACCATGGATTATATAGCACAACATATATCACAATCAAATAAAAAAAGTAAATAAATTGTTGAGGAACCCAGTTGGATCCCTCCAACCTGTTTCCCTGCATCCACAGATGTTAATCAGCATCAAAAATATTATTCCACATCACTATGAAATATCAAACTAATAATCGATCAACAATGTAGTCCTATCAACCAATTTTATTAACTATTCAACCAAGCAACCATCACACAGTATAAAAATTATTATAAATAAAATTTAAAATTTCGTTTATATAAAAATGTAAACGAAGCAGAGTTAGTGAGTTTACTCACATCGTTTTGCAGGTGACAGTTTTGCTTTCGTTTCGTTTTAAAATCAAACAGATTTTTAATTTTATTATGAAATTCCAGTAGTTTCGTTTTTCAGCCACATTAGCTCCACAACGTAGGTCTCATCGTCACGATCCCAACATGACCGATTTCGTCCAACTCTGTTCACACATGACCAAGTTATAAACATTTAAATATTAACTTTGATTCAAAATAATTACAGTTAACTTATTTCCTAATAGTTTTATATTAACGTTTAATTAACATGTAATTAATCCTTTATACCCGAGTCTTGAAAGTGCAATATATTTTCCAGGCATGCATTCCCATTTTCTTCCATTCACGCACTGTAGCTTTAAGCTTCAATATCACGCATGTAGGTTCTAATACCAGTATTCATGCACCTCCAAGGTGGCCGAGATCCTTCCACTATTGTTCCTCTTTTGATTTACGATCTGACAAGCTAAAATCCTTTCTTCACAAAGCACTACCCTCTATTACTGTTATGCTTTCCCCTTCTTTTATATTTTTTTTGCATTTCAAATCCATATACAACTCTCTCTCCACTTATAACATGTGTGTGTCCCCCATTTTCATGGCCTGCTCCATCCCATTTCATGATATCGTTCCTCCCATTCTCGTTTGTCTTCACATCAATCCACAACAAAAGCACAGTGCGAACATTTTCACAACCAAACCCCTTCCAGAACTTGTTGACCCGCACCTCTGAGCCTTGCACCGATGCCGAAAGGATCTCCAACCCCCTCTAGCTCCGACAGCTTCAACCCAAATCTCATGCTGGTGTAAATTTCAAATGCTAGTTTTGTATTTCGTTTTGTCTCTCTACAGGTTTGCAAAAATAAGGAGAACAACCCTGCATTTATATAGGGTGAGTGGCTTGGGAGCCACGATATTCAAATGTCTTGGAAGCAATGGAAATTAGGCAAATCTAGGATTAGGATAGGTCTGAGATGAATTTAATTTGCATGTGATTTTTATATTTGTTCATTAATGTTTGGTCAAAGAATTCGGCTGTAGCTGGCAAGGTTTTATTTTCTTCTATTTCATACATGTGCAAAAGATTTGATACAAATGGTTTGATACTATATATATATATATACACTGCTTATATTCAGATTGGCCGAGATTTTTCTCAATAGTCATGTGCTATGCGGAGATTATGTTTTGACTTTACAAAGGGGTTAGAAGATCATGGTAATAAATCTGTTTGCAGGTTTCCTTTGAACCTGATAAGACAAGAATAGATGCATACCCTTTCTTTTTATATTTTATTTTACATGTCGGCAGTAAGGCCGATATGTACACCTGGCCAATTTTTCAAAGATTTGATATGGTCAGATTCTTGCAAGATTTTTTCTTTCTTTGTTTTGTCAAACTCAACCGAACTGTTTAACTAAAGCTGCAAATATTGCTGAGATTTGATAAGGAAGCATAAGATTACAGTAGACAGTAATAGATAGAGATTTGCACAGAGATTTCTTTAGCCTCGAAGTTTGATTGAATTCTTTTGTTCAAGGATAAGGTTTTTCACAGATGTATGTTTAGATTTGCAAGTATAATGAACGATTTATTCCTAGATTTGAATATGTTGTAGTGGGATTTACTTTTGTTTTATGTACCATGTTATATAAAATTTTATTCACGGTCTGGATGCTATGGACAGAAATAAAAGTGCGATCATATCAAGGGATGTATCATGATTTCAAAAATAAAATAATATCGATAGTTTAACTTACAATATGAAAACCCAAAATATTGATATAGGGTGCAAAATACTCCAAATAAAAAGTTGCATATTTAATTAATTAAAAATTACAGTAAAATTCTAAAAATTAAATTATAACTACGCCTCAAAAGAATCTTGTCCAAATTCATAACCAATATCTAGTTATATTAAATAAACCAATATGGCTTATACACGACTCTGTAGCGACTATTTCTAAATTTGATTTGGACATATCTTTTTATTTCTGCTATGAAATATGGATTTTTCACATTGTTGGAAAGATATTTTCAAACAAATTCAAATATTTCTTGTTTCACTAAAATCCGATTTATTTTGAATCCTGTATATTCAATAAAAAAATTGAAATCGAATTTTCAAACTTCCGCGCCATTTTGAACTCGTTTTAATTATATTATAAATTGTACGTTTAAATATCATTTTATTAAATAAATTCCTATATATATTCCTATATAAAATTCAAATAAAATATTTAAAATAAATTTAAACATTCAGAATTCAACGACTGAAAATCCGGGTCGTTACACATTACCCCTTATGGATCGCATTGCAGCCAAGCAGGATGAAGATAGGATAATTAGACTAATCAAGGAGAATGTTCGGAACAGAGGAGTAGGTGACCATAGTAAGATGGATGCCCAAATTGACAATAAAGGAATCCTACGGATTAGAAATAGAATATGCATTCCAAATGTTGATGGCCTAAGACAGGAAGTATTGAGAGAATGTCACCAATCCAAACTCTCTATTCATCCAGGTGTAAACAAGATGTTCCAGAATATGAAGAAGATATTTTGGTGGAGAGGTATGAAGCGAGATGTTTCTCATTACGTTAGGAGATGTGTTACTTGCCAACAAATTAAAACTAATCATCAAAGAGTAGCGGGATTATTGCAACCTCTAGAAATTCCTAGTTGGAAATGGGATCAAATTTCTATGGATTTTATCGACGGCCTTCCTAAGACGAGAAAAGGAAACGAGAGTATTTGGGAAATGGTTAACCGGTTGATCAATTCCGCGCATTTCCCTTCTGCTAAAGCTAGTCGTACTACTGCAAGCCTGGCCGAATTGTATATGAGGGAAATCATTAGATTATATGGCATTCCTTGTAGTATCGTCTGTGATCAAGATCCTATTTTCATGAGTAGATTTTGGAATGCATTTCAAGAAGCCTTGGGTACTAGATTGAATCTCAGTACTGCCTACCATCTGCAAACAGACGGCCAAACGGAAAGGTTGAACCAAATATTAGAAGATCTCTTTCGTGCTTTTATCCTTTACTATGGAGATTCATGGGAAGAACATATTTCATATTGTAGAATTCACGAATAATAATAGTTATCAGGTAAAATCTTATGTAAAAGAATTCAATTTTTCCCTAAATACCCAACTTAAATCTCTAATCAATTGAATTATAGGCTAGTATTGGAAGATCACCATTCGAAGCCTTGTACGGGAGATCATGCAAATCGCCTTCTTATTGGATTGAATATGGAGATAGTTTACTTCTTGGACCTGATATGATTATGGAAGCAGCACATAAGGTTGCTGATATCAGGAATAAAATGAGAATTGATCAAGACCGTCAGAAGAAGTACGCAGATAGAAGAAGAAAGAAGTTGGAATTTGAAGTTGGTGATTAAGTCTTCTTGAAAATATCACCATTAAGAATGTAATTCGATTCGGATGGAAAGGGAAGCTAGCTCCGAGATTTATTGGTCCATTCTGAATATTAGAGAAAATTAGTTCTTTGGCTTATCGCATTGAGTTGCCCAAGAAGCTTTTGGGAGTCCATAATGTATTTCATGTATCCTACCTTCGGAAATGTTTGCACGATCCTTCTTCCTATGTTTAGCCTACTACACTAGATAGCTTGGAAATCGAACCAAATTTGACTGTTGAAAGGAGACCACTTCGTATAGCCGATTAAGGTACGAAGTAACTTAGAAGCAAATTAGTCAACTTAGTCAAAGTGCAGTGGAGCAACGATGACCAAAATTGTACTTGGGAGATAGAGAAGAACATGTGTGCTTCAAATCCAGAATTATTTGCCCATGTGATATTTGTTGAGTCTATCTATCTTACCTATTCGTTTGCTACCCTTTCCTTGGTTGATTCCTTTACGAGGACGAAAAGTTCTAAGTGAGGGAGGATGTAACGATCTAGAAAATTTAAAATAAATAAGTTTAAAACTTAAAAATAATAACGAATTAATAATTTTAAAAAGAGGGAAAAATTAAATTATTAGTTTAAATATCAAAAACAAAATTTTATTTTAATTGAATTCCTAAGAATCTAAGTTCAATATTTTCTGTTAAATAAATTTTAGCGTTGTTCATGCGCAGTGCACATTCATTAAAGGGTTATAAATTGTGCCTACAACAGTTTAGCGTTCATTACCGCGTTCATCACATTCTCCGTCCACCGCATTGTTCGTTCATGTCAAATAAATAAATAATAATAATAAATGAAAAGAAAATTTTATTTTAATTTCCTAAACAGTGTTAACAAATAGGGGAGAAAACAAAAGTTCAACGCAAATTGGAACGGTGTAGTAACGATAGAGATGTTCAACCAATTTTGACATTCATTACCATTAAATAGTGTCCATCCTTCCTTGTAAATAGCCTCACGCGGTACCTCCAAGATCTAAAAAATTCAAATCACCCTAAAAATATGGAAATAACAAATATTTCCTTGTCAGTAGCCAAATATTTGAAGCTACTGTTAAAGATTTGAAAACCAATCTCCTTCTGAAACAAATATTCACCTATCAGTAGAAAATATATGGGTACTGTTCATGAACAGAGAACCCACTGCCACGCTGAATAAAATAATTCCAACCCACTGAAATAAAAAGCTTACACTTCTTTCTCGCGTGACCCAATTCTTTTCTCTTCTCCCTCATTTTCTCCTACCACTCTCAGTATTCAATTCTCGGGAAAAAAACAGACTGAGTTCGAGAATGCCAGGAAGTAAAGCACCTGATTTCTTCTTCACGTAGGAGCTCGAAAACCCTACCGCCTTGTTGTTCACGTGACCATCATTAGCCTCGTACTCATTCTCTTCCCTTTAGCATTTGTGTCAAACCATACAGGAAGCTTACACCTTTCTTTTGGCCATTATCATGCAAGTACTCTTCTCCCTTCACCTACTTCTTTCACTACCAAAACCAAAATCTCTTCGCAAACCCGTCCTTCTTCCATCCAAGTACCCACTTCTTAAAGTTAAATCCCGCACTTCCTTGACAGAAAAGCCCACTTTCACTCAATGCCTGAACTACCGTCATTCGCCGGAAACCTGCAGCCTCCTCATAACCAACACCGCACCCAGTTGCCACTGCTCTGGCCACGCTTGCACCTCTGAACCCAAGCCATTCTCCCTTCAGCGTCAGCTTCCTTCCTTAAGCCAAAACAAACTGGAGCAGCAGCTTCTCCGCTCTCGCACCTGAGCCCGCAAGCGTCCGTAATCACCACCAGCACCTTGTCTGAAGTCTTAAGTCTTGTTTCAGCTGTCACCTTTTGTGCGTGAGTCCCTTAGCCCCATTCCTTGTATTGGTTTAATAGCATATACACACAGTATATATATAATTGAGTTAAGCTAACCCATCATCCTTCACCTGAACGCTTATGGGCAGATACTCAAGTATATGTAAATGCGGTTTCGCCTCTAATTGTGTACAACATGACCATATGGGTTGTATGCATGGACCATGGTGGTAATTAACACATGCAAAAGCAAATGGTGGTATTATATACACTGTCAGTTGAGATGTGCCTCTGTACATCGCGGCAACAATGGAGTACATGTGCGGATCTCAACCCAAAGAGTGTTGTGTTTCCTCTCAACTATTTGCTAATGCATGCAAAGTAGCTCTTTTTTGTTTTGAACAAAAGTTGTGTATAGCTGAGTGGTATGATGTGTGGCTTGCAACTAAGAGGTCACTGGTTCAGACTCGGCTATAGCCAGTTGGTTTTGGTCATTTATTTTTGAATGAAATCTTTTGTCGTAAATTTACACAAAATTTTTTGTTCGCTTTCTAAATAAATAAAAAAATAGCACCTTTGTTCTAGGTTGCGGAAATTCCTTCGTGTAACTATTAGGTCTTTCTACGCATATCTTGCCTTCTCGCTTTGGCACTGAAGGTGAGTTTTCTCACTCACAGACTAATTGATTATTAAGTGAATTAAAACATGAGATGTTGAATGAAATGTTAGGGTGCTCTAGTTTTGGTTTCTTTGTGATTGTGCATGTGCAACGCACATGGTTATTTCACACGACACAAAATGTATGTATACTTGACATGTAAGTTATTTTCTCATCATGCAAGTTCCCCCTTAGATTAGAAACATGACGGGTTGAAATGATACATACCCGAACCCCTTGTATGTTCAAATCGATTTGGGATGCTAGTTGCAATGATACATACACGGGATTCGAATATCTCAAAGAATGGATTGAAATGATAAATATCCGTATCACTTGACCATTGGGTAGAAAATTATATACGAACACCGTGGTCAATAAAGATAAATTATTTTAAAATAATTATAGCGATTTTCTGAAAAGAAATGTTTTATGAAATGTCCATTTAGCATAAAGAAGTGTTTAAAAGGAAACTTTGAATTTTTATAAGAATTCTAATTTGCATATAAATTTGTTTTAAAGATGATTTTACAAGCTAAAACCTCAAGTTAAAATTTATTTTAAATGAATTCTGCACAAACTTTATGTTCATATAATAAATTTTATAACATGAATTTAAAAATGGTATTTCAATGAAAAAAGAGTTTTAAACTTGTTAAATGCTTCAGAACTTATTTTAATATATATAACTTGTTAGAAGATTTCTTATCATTTCATTGAAAAGAGATTTGTCAAAATATAAATTTATTAAATCCAATTATAAGAGGAACATACTTATCTAAGCCATGGCGAATTTGAGTTTTATTGACGAATTTGGAATTTAACAAACCATTCTTTGGCTAATAACTTAAGTTGAGATTGTTGGGAATTATATTAAAGGCGAATCTGATTGATTATGTAATCTAGTTGAAAAGAATGGCGAGACATGGATCTAGGATTGGGTTGGATTAATATTTTGAATAAAACTATAATTTCATAAAAACAATTTTTCCGCATCACTTGATTTTTGTAAACATTCTTTTATGAAGTATTTTGATCACTTTAACTTTATAAATTTTATAATAATTTTCAACTATATATGTATATACATTATTTTAGTTTAATAAAAATAAACTATTTTCAAACTTACCTTTCTAAAATATATTTTATAAATTTCAAATAAATTCCAATGTCCAATCTAGTTTAGTGAATCCAAATGATGAAATAAAGAATTTCAAGCAATAATGATATTTCATGAAAACTGAAATTTAAACTGCAATGGTTGAAAAAGAAATGACGAATATTGGTTTATAATCTTAATTGTAACATGATAAATGATTTGAGTAATTGATTTTGGGGCAATATTTGAAATAAATCCATCGGCGATACTTGAAATATGATTTCAAATTTGATGGCCATGGGGTGAAAAATGTAAACGATTGGTTATTAAAGAGACCGGAGTCGGTAGATGTCATACTCGCTGCCAATATTGATACCACTTTAACAACTGTGTATGCAGTGGGGCTCCGGAATCGAAGTAGGATGGTATGGAGGCGATTACTGGATTGAAGAAAGATAACGCTGATGGATTAGCCTTGACCTTCGGGTCATAATTAAAATGTCTAAAACAAGAGCCAGCCCGGGTTAATTGAGGTAGCACCTCTGACCGAACACGCTTCTTCGATACCATCTATATTACTATGTGATTGATTTGGGGTACCCCTTTTGATTATGGGAGTGTTGTTCGAGGTGGGCGGTAGTGGCTGCTATGCGTTACAACTGGCACGGGAGCCGCAATCCGATAGAATCCTACCATGGGTATTCCTCGTATGCCTTGTCATATTGTCCTTATCGAGCCCCCTACGATTTTGATTTGTATCGTACCTATGGAGTGCCCTCTGATGCCATCCGTGTTAGGTTGGGTTTACGGTACTGTATAAACTACGGTATTATAAATGGTGTAAGGGTAAAAATGTAATCCCGCTTACGCTATTTTCATTATGTTTACTTTACTGAATAGAAATTATAATAATAGCGTATTACTATATAGATATTAGTTTCACAGATCCTTAGAGGATGGGAATCCCAAACATCATTAAGTTACTGTACATTTCAGTGAACACTTCATTTGTGTTAATTCACTTATATGAGACTGTTAGTCCTGACCCTTGTATATTGTTTCTTTGACTGTATGCCTGGGTCAGCTTGAGCACCATAGCCGTTATTGATGCACTTGGGAGATCGGCATCTAATTTGGACTACCTCCAGTTATCAGCTATCTAGTTATCTATTATCCAGTCTTATTATCAGTATTTATATGTACTTTATCTACTGTATGAGCTTACGACTCTTGCGTACTATTGTGTATCATGTATTATGTAAGAACATATGTACTATTATGTTTCCGCTGCGAGTTATTCTGCTTATGTATCTGTGATTCCGTGTTCTGATTTGCATTTACCTCATTAGTTAAAATAACAATTCACTGTTTTAAGCAATTCAAGTCTAACACGTGTGGTTTATTGTCGATTTGAATGGTTTGAAATAGTGGGTCGTTACATCAAAATTGACCAAACACCCCAGTGGGGATAAAGTGTACAAGGATATTTAGAGGAATCTCCATTGGAAAGGAATAAAGGGAGACATAGCCGAGTTCGTGGCCAAATGCTTGACATGCCAAAAAGTTAAAGCAGAGCAAGGGAAGCCCAGAAGGCTATTACTACCTTTAGAGATCTCCACATGAAAGTGGGAATATATTTACATGAATTTCATACATTGGCTTCCTAGAATCCAAAAAGGGAATGAGGCCATTTGGGTTATGGTAGACCGTTTAACCAAAATCGCTCATTTTATACCAGTAAAGAAGACAAGGACCGCAACCTCATTATCCCAATTATATGTCAAAGAGATAGTTAGACTGCATGGTATTCCATCAAGTATTATGAGTGATAGAGACCCCTTATCCACAAGCAAATTTTGGAGAAGCCTACAACAGCATTGGGGACGACCTTTAACTTAAGCACATCTTATCATCCGCAGATTGATGGACAAACAGAAAGAGTAAACAGAATCTTGGAAGACTTTCTCGAAGCTTGTATCATCAACTATGGAGGAGTTTGGGAGCATCACCTACCGCTTGTGGAGTTCACGTATAATAATAGTTTTCAAACGACGATTGGTATGGCCCTTTCGAGCGCTATATGGGAGGCCATGAAAATCGCCAACTTGTTGGTGGGAAACTACCAACAAGGTTACACTCGGACTAGACTCCATCGATGAATCCATGGAGAAGATATCTTTGATTAGGCAGAGAATGAAGTCAGCCCAAGACCGTCATAAATCATATGTAGATAAGCAAAGGAGGGAACTTGAGCTTAATGTTGGAGACTTGGTGTTCGTAGAAGTATCCCCTCTTAAGAAAACTATTCGGTTTGGAAAGACTAGGAAATTGGCTCCCAAATTTATTAGTCCTTTTAGTACCGTCGAGAAGATAGGATCTTTGGCTTATCGTGCGGAACTCCCAGAGCGCCTATCGGGAACCCATAATGTTTTCATGTATCTCACCTGAGGAAATGCCTTCATGATCGGGCTTGATGAAATTAGGGACATAGAAAAACTAGAGTTGGAGTCCAGGGTGCCCTTTGCTACTGCAAGATTGTAGAGCACAGAATCAAGAGACTCTACAACAAAACTTTTCACCTCGTCTGAGTACAATGAGAAAATGATCCTGCGGAAAGCACATGGGCGACCGATGATAAGATGAAATAGACTCACCCAGAGCTTTTGACTGGTAATTTTTCTCTCAAATTTACGTTTATGGATGCATTGTGATTGCTAGATCGGATGTTAGGAAATGGATGCAACACCATTGCACCGATCAGTGCATATTTAGGTTGTTTGCATACATAATGCATCACTTCTTACACATACATGCTAGGGTAGAACTCACTTTAGTGGGTCTGCAGCTCGTAATAACTTCGAGTTATTGATTCTTATGGATGAATTATAAATAACATGGGTGACAACATGGATGTTTCGAGCGAGTTGTATTTTTTGCACCATAATTAGATTTCAGGACGAAATCTATTTTCAATGGGGGAGGGAGAATGTAACACCTCGTAAAATTCATAAGTATTAATAATAACTAAATAATTAATAATAAGCAATTAAATAATATGGCTGGAAAATGAGATATTGCAGCCTTAGGAATTTGGCTATGAAATTCTTTTATTTGGATTCGTGGAGAAATTCTATATCGTTTTCATATATAATATGCTGAAAACGGTCAATGTATAAAGAATTTATAAACAAATGAATTTGGATAGTAAACGAAGAATATATATAATTAAATAGATTATATATGTGTGTGTGTGTCCAAATTATATGTAATAACCCGGAAATGCGAGCCAATTTAAAAAAATTTATTTTGGCAATTTCGATGAATTTTGAATATTTGAAATGATTCGATGAGAAATTTATTTGAATAGAATTCGAACGTATATATTTATATAGATCGTCGTTAGAATATAAATAAATATTTATAATTATAAAAGGAATTGAAAATGGCGCGGTAGTTCGATAATTCGATTTCAAATTTCAAATGAATGTACCGGGTGCAAAATAAACCGGATTTTAGCGAAACAAAAAATATTAGAAGCTATTAGAGAATATTTTCCAATGAATCCGAAAAATTGAAATTTCATAGCGGGGATAAAAAGTTATGTCCAGTTGAAAATTCTGAATAGTCGCTATGGAATTCAGGCCCTTAAAAATAGCAATTTTGCAAACGACCTCGGATTTCGATGAAACCACTTTTGTTGGATCCGTGATGTCAAGTTATTGCTAGATTCTAAAATTCATAATTTTTCAAATCAATATGTGAGCGTGGCAAAGGAAAACGCATTTGACCAGTTTCAGTTGATTTTAACCGACTAGAAATTGGCTATTTTTCAAATGGTCTCAGAATTCGATGAAACTGGCTTTGTTAGGACCGTATCCTCAACGCGAAGCTAGAAAATATTTTTTTGGGATTTTTCGAGTTAGTATGTGGCCCGGTAAATTGAAATGTCCGTTCAAATTCAATATATAGAGTTATATGTTGATTTTGACGAAAAATGATCGAAACTGTCGAATCATCCTGCGATACATATTTCATTGTGTTCGGAATGGGGGTAATTAGCCAGGGACGACAGTCGTTGGGTCCCGATTGGAGTTTGATATAAAAGTCAACTTTTTGGGAGATTAAATTATTAAATAATATAATTAATTTTTATAAAACCCTTTTATACCCCCCCTTCTCATTCACGATTCAGAATAAAAAGAATAAAAAAAAGAAAAGAAAGAGAGCAGAGACGGGATCGAGCGCCGCCGACCCAGGTGGCGCGCCGTCCACCGCGCCCCCTTTCTCCCCTCTCTTCTTCCTCCTCCCCACTCCTCCTTCTCCACCTAGCGCCAGCCCTCCCCCCACCCTCCTTGCTCTCCACTCCTCCCTCCCTCTCCGCCTGAAACAAACGCACCCCTCTTCCCAAAAAAAAAACCGTAACCCCCTCCGCGCAGAGACCCCCATCGCCGCCCAAACACCCACCGCGCCACCGCAAAGACCGACGGCCTCCCACTACCGGCGGCAACCACCGGACCCCCTGCTCTTTTCCCTCCTCCTCCGATTAGCTGTAAGTGATTATTTATTCTTTTTTTTATAATATGAAATCAGTTTTTATTTATAGGAAAGGTGAAGTATTTTTATTTATAGAAAGATGATATTTTTAAATTGAAAAGGGTTTAATTTTTATAAACCAAAAAGATATGGTTTTTTTATAATCAAAGAAGCGATTTTTATACATATACAAGGGTATTAAAAATATGATTTTTATCATATGTGAAATTTAAAAATATAATTTTTATAAAGTAGAAGATTAGAAATATGATCTTTATAGATGTAGCGATATAAAAATACGATTTTTATATTATTTAAAGAGTAAAAATTTGACCTTTATATATGTAGTGAAATAAAAATTCAATCTTTATATTAGAAGTAGAAATAAAAATATAATTTTTAGCGTGATTCATATTTATATAATAGCATTATAGAAATGTAGTTTTTATATGAAAGGTTTTGAAATAAAAATAGTTAGAAAGATAAGATTTTTAAATAAACAAAGGTTGGATTTTTAATGAAGTAGCATAATAAAAATATGATTTTTATTATATAAAAGGCGAAATCTTTATATGATGAATAACGTGATAAAAATATAATCTTTATTATATGAACATCGTTGTAAAAATAAAATCTTTATTATATGAGCATCGTTGTATAAATAGAATTTTTATCTATATAATAGCGGTGTAAAAATAGAATTTTTATATACATAGAAACAATATAAAAATGTGATTTTTATATTTGTAGTGGCTACGGGTAACGAAAGTGACGAAAGGCGAGAACGGCAAAGACTTCTACATTTGAAGTTTCGTGGAGTTGGGATAGCTTTGGTGGGAACTTCTCACTTTAATTTTCTTTTCTAGTTTAAATTATATACTAGGATACATACGGTGCTTAGTAACACCCGACACCCGTCGTCCACAGACCATGGACGGCTTGTATGCTTGTTTGATGTGTTGTGAAATTTGTTTGTGATGTTGATGTGAAATCGATAATAAAATGTAGATGTGTTGAAATAAATTAATTATCGTTAGAAATATAATTTTTAACGTGAATGTGAATAAATAAATATTTACAAACCGGACGGTTTATTTATGTACACCTATTTGAAGGATATTGATTGGGACGATAAATTTTTCACATTGCCCAACTGCACAAATAATATTCAGTGTTTGTTGATTTGAAACCCCACACGGGTGTTGGGATGATATTTGGCGTACACTAATCCCAATTATTTAATTGTATGTTGATCGATTGGTCGACAGGCTGTGTAAGCGTTAATTATCTATATTTGATGCTTATGCAATTGTGTGGTGCACTTTGGATGATGGTTGATTGTTTATCATTGCTATTAAATACATGTGTTGTATGAAATCCATATAATTAACATTATATGGTAATTGATTGGGCCTCATTCCAATTGGGAAATAAAGAATATTAGAATATAAACATAGTCATGTGTTGACGACGCTCATGTGTTGAGAATATTCATGTGTTGAAACTATTCATGTGTTGAGTAAAATATTTTAACAATAAAATTTACATCTTTATCATATTTAAGATTAGAAACTACTTTACGGTTGGAATCTGATTAAAAATCAAACGATAGATGCCATAATTTCATAAAATATATTACACAACAAAAATAGCCATGTGTTGACAGTACTCATGTGTTGAGATTAGTCAGGTGTTGAAAGAAATATATATATTCTTGTGTTGAATAGAATAAATATTCATTTATTGAATAGAATAACGAATTTATTGAAATATATAAAGCCTTGTTGATTAGAGTTGCGCCATTTTGACAAAAGCGATATTTATATCGATTATATTCGTTTTTATAATGAATATAGAAAAGGTAGTGATTTCAAAATATAAAGTTTGAAAATATTATCATTTATATAGTAATGATACGAAATATTCAATTTTGATTCGAAACTGAATATGAAGTTGAAATGGTTTTGAAAACGAATTTAAACGATTTATAAAATACATTTTAAAAGGAAATTGACGAAATATATACAATATATATATATATTATATATATAATGGCCTGAATAGAACGCGCCGCGCCGTGGCAGTTCGTGAATTTCGACCATTGACTTCAAATTGACGTTGCGGGAGATCCGACCGTCGGATTCTCCTGAAACTGGAACCGTTGGGTTCGTATCGAAAAGAGCTTTCCAATGAATATTATAAATTTGAAATCTAACGGTTGGATGTGGAATTATGTCCAAATCAAACTTGGAAAAGGTCGTTGTAAGTGCAGTTCGATGGCCGTTGATGGAAATCGACTGTACGGGCCTTAATAAATTATTAAAAAAATAATAATTAATGTAAAATCATAAGAAATGATTTGAATAGAATTGGGATGAAAAACTCCATATTTGAAAAGATAAAAATAGATTTTTATCGACATGAACTAGTTTTGAACTAGAATTATAATTCGATTATTTTTGAAATAAATAAACTGAATTTGAATTGGTTTTGAAAATAACCAGAATTTCCAATATATATAAAGTGGAAGTGGATTTGAATTGAAATTTCCTTTGGAATATTTCAACGTTGGATTCCGTGATTATACAGATATTGTTATGGGAATTTGAAAGATATATCTATATCGTTATTTCCAATACTATATTTGTTGGTTTTAGAATTTGATATTGAATATAAGCTAGTATATTTTCTATTCAGAGCCTTGTATTTAATATCAAAAGTGATTTGGGTTTGTCGTGAATCGTGTTTTAGGTGACATTTGTTCTTTAACCCAGTTAAAGACAGAATATTGATTTTTTTTTTTGAGAAGATTAAAACTAAGTGGAGTTTTAATGAATCTGTAATTAAATTGAAATGCGAACTGATAGTTTAAATTATCAAATTTGGAAAGAGATCGAAAATGGGGTATCACCAGTTTTGCTCCAAGGCGATAGTTGAATCTATTATTAGATTTGAACATGAAATGGTAATTAATTTTACAGATAAAACCATGGTGTTAGATATGGAGTATTACCAGTTTTGCTCCATGGAATAAATAGGTTGGGATTGGGAAATAAAACAAATAATTACTTCGGTGTGGTTCGCTAATGCCAACTAGTTTGGAAAACCATAATATGGTTTGAAATGATATCCAAAGGAAGATTAAAGAATAAATTTAGAAGAATTTATCTTTGATAAAATTAATGGGAACATTTCCCTAAGAGTGTGAAAATTTGAATAAAAGAATATTCTAAATTGGAATGAGACGTATGTTGTGTTTGTGTAACACGTGTTTATTATATACGCGGGTTATTCGTAAAGGCCGGGTTTATACCCATTCTGAATAACCGATTCGACGACAAGTCGAAGATGAAGACGGTAGTTGAAGAGCGGAAGTCTTCACATCGTTTGGGTGATTGTTGATGATCTCGATTGGGCTGTACACCCAAGAGGAGAGAAACAGTTGGTGATCGTTCAGACGTACTTGGAGATCGATGGATATGCGAGAAAAGTGCCTCCGGTTTCGTTCAGGCCCAGAACGAACTTGTAAATGGACTGTGTGTCTGAAATTGGATTTTATTCTATGTTGATTGATCTCTATTAAATATACATATGTTTGGCGGCGAAGAATTTATTCTCTTGCTTAACGCCCTTCTCTGAGACGTACGAGCTCAGAGGTTGTATATCAATGGACATCAGTCGCACAGAGTGAATTGCTTATGTGGCACGCCTAAGTGGCAGATGATCAAGGCTTCTTTTGAAAAGCAAAGTCTTGTCGTTGATGATCAAAGCACGTCCTGTGTGGCGCAGCTTTGTGTATAACATGAATTCGCGAGCCTCACACCTCGGTATGAGTCAAAAACGGGATACAGACCGTTGGGAGAACACGACGTTTCTTTCTAGCTATTGGTGATGTCAGTGACCTACCAGCCCTGACATTTATATACTTTTTACCTGTGTGGATGTTGGAATGCGAGGCGCCTCGGATATAGGTCTGTTAGGATCGGGAAACGTGTGTTCAGGAATAACTAATCCTCCAAAGTTAGGTGAGGACCGGCCCAACCGATTCCAAGGATCATAGTGGGGTCCTGAGGCATTTGCTAGAGTGTCTCGAACGGAGAGGAGCTTGCCCCTTGCCTCGACTCATGACGGAAATCCAATTTCCAATACGTGTTATTGCGGTTTTATTTGTAGAACCTAGTATGGCGACATAGTGGTATGGGTCATTCATGCCGCCTATGATTGATATTTATGATTGAAATTGTTTTGACACTATACACTTATAGTAATATCAAAAAATGTGTTTTAAACGTATCAAGCATGCTTTGGCTATTATAAGGTAAAAACCCTATCCTCCGGCTTGCGTTGCATTGTGTTGTGGGACCTGGGTCTAATAATAGTTTCATTTTTCTTTATTTAGCATTGCGCTGTTTGTTTTATGCACTGGTATTATTGGGAGTAAACCCGTTCCGTGTTATACGGCGTGGTCCCTTGATTTACCGAACTTTAAAAATAAAGATTAATAACTGTATTAGTTCTCACACCAGTTACGTGACTAACCTGGAGTTTATTGTTTTAACCTAAACTCTGGGTGCCCCTATTTTCCACACGGCCAGCTAGTAGTTTTGGTATTGCAGATTTATATTCACAGGATCCTGGTTTACAGCTGGAATGATATCCGGAAAGCTCTGTATCCGTATATCACCTTCAGTGGTGCTTTGTATTATTTTCCACTGCTATGTAATTTATTGTAATCTCTGATATTTATCGAATGTAATTTATTCATTTATACTTTGTATATTCTTGTATCTGATGGAATTGTTGTAATAACAATGAAATGTTCTTCTGCTTGCATTCCAATTTGTCCTGTTCTCAAAACGATCAGGGGTTTCGAACGGTCTTGGTCGGTTTAATGATCGATTCAGATCGAGCGAAATTCCTTACCGTTACATTATAAAATAAAAATAATGAGGGAGATTCGAATTTTGAATTAGAGATAAGATTTAGGGGGCTACGTATATTGCATATATGGAATAAGATTAAGAAATTACGGAATGTATTAAATAAAATAAACAACTCAGCAACACAGCCTTATTGGGCATTCAATCCCCAAAGGGGATGACCCGCCTTAAGGGGTGTCGACCACTCAGCGGTTGGATTGCAAAATAAATTTAGCTGGTTAGGGTTTTTCTTAGAGGGTATATATAAGTTAAAGGCTTGGATTAATTCTATGTAATCCAACGGTCTATGCTCACACGGGCAACTATATGTACCACCTATAACACTATGAAAACCCTAATCAATCTCCATCCCTGCCTCCATGTTGCCTCTCCAACGTTGCTAAATTCCACAGAAAAATAAAAGAATAGGGTAAAGGTTTTCTCTTATTTCTCTGACTATATTCTAAATCTCTCTCTATTCAAATTTACACAAGTTTAGAATTCTGGAATTTAGCATAAACATATATGTACAAGATTTTAATGAATGTCTCTTATATGTATATAATTAAGAGGATTATTGGAGAGCGCTTGAACGCGAAGAATCTATTCCGCTTAGATCAGTGAGTGGAACATGGTTTACTTAAGGCATGTTTATGTTTTTAATATATTATCATGTGAATAGATATGCCTAGCAGGATTTGGAATTTTGATAATATAAACATTAAAACCCCCAAATCCTCTATCCTGCAATTGCGTATGGATTGTCATGATTAACTGGGTTTTGTGAAATTTTGGTTTTTGTATTGGATTAAAAATGAATATGGGTGTTGGTACTATTATTCCGATTTTACGTAATTCACTTTCATTTACCATTGAGTGTAACCTAAAAAGGTTTAGATTTGATTATTTCATAATTTGGTTTGGCTTTTGAAGCAACCCAAACTTCCCTGTAAAGGAAATCCCGGATTGAGTTGAGAACACGACAAATCAGAACACAAACAGAAGAACATTTCATTGCTTATTTCAACAATTTACATCATAGTACAAGAATATACAGAGTATGAACAAATATTATACATTTGATAAATATCAGAGATTTGCAAATTAAATGCGGCGGAAAATAATACAAAACACAACTGAAAGAGATACACAGATAAAGAGCTTTCCGAATATCATTCCAGCTGTAACCCAGGATCCTGTGAATATAAATCTGCAAAACCAAAATTACTAGCTGCCTGTATGGAAAATAGGGGCACCTAGAGTTTAGGTTAAAACAATAAACTTCAGGTCAGTCATGTGACTTGTATGAGAACTAAAACAGTTATTTAAAACTTTATTTTAAAATCAGATATATCAAGGGACCACTGCGTATAACATGGAACGGGTTTCCTCCCTAGAATACTAGTGCATATAACAATCAACGCAATGCTTTTTGGAAAAATGAACCTATTATATGACCCAGGTTCCATCACACAATGCAGTGCAAGCCAGAGGATAGGGTTTTCCCTAATAATAGCCAAACATGCTTAGTACGTTTAAAAACAAATCATTTAATACTATTATAAGTGCATAGTGTTTAAAAAAACTTCAAATATAAATGTATCAATCATAGACGGTATAACATCCCATGCTACTATGTTGCCATACTAGTTTTACAACTAAAACCGAAATGTCTCGTATTGAAGTTGGATTTCCGTCTGTGAACCAAGGCAAGGGATCGTGTAACACCCCGTATTTTTATAACATGTTAAAACCATAAATCAAGGCAGAATTAAATTTTAAAATAAGAATCAGGGGAAACGGATTACGCCATTGTGTTCGTCTCGAAATTCTGCTTGGAAACGAGTCTGAGTTTTCGAAAAACGGAGTCCGTATGAGGTAGATATGACCCTCCGAAGTTTCAGGAATTTTCAAAATCGAAAATAGCTCGAAATTCGAATTCAAACGCCAACGCAGACTGGGCGAGAATTTTCCTGTGCAGGACCAGGTCGACCTGGGGGTCAACACTATGGTCGACCTCCCAGGGACCAGGTCGACCCTATGGTCGACCGGTGGGTCGACCCTATGGTCGACCTGTGGGTCGACCTGGCGCCAGGACCCAGTTCTGAGTCTGGGTTCATTCTGATGTATCTGATCACGTTTTCAGTCTAGATTCGTCCTCCTAATTCTATATAAACAACCTAGGTCTCCTACTAAAGTTCATAAGAAAATAAGACTTGGAGCCATCATGCTGCTGGGAGCAAGCCAAGAGTAGCCTCCGTTTGTAGAAAGCTAAGAGACGAACACAAAACCAATTCAAAGCTAATTCAAATTAGGGATTAAAGCTACAACTCAAATCAAGAATTCTTTTTTGATTTGTAAGTACAGTTATATTCTAGATGTGGATGAAATCAAAATCATGATTTGAAATAAAGTGACAATAGAACCTTACATGTTATGTTATATTAAATTTATGATGATTCATGTATGTTTTCTTATGACAACTCTATCATGCCTGTGGTTCTATTGTGATTATCATGCTAGTTAGGAATTGGTGAATTAACCAATTCATAAGCATAGAAAGTTGGGGAATAAAAATAACATGTGGTAACAAGTTTGGTGAATTATCATGCCATGTTATTATGCAAGTTTTAGGTTACAAATCATATCACAAAAATTGCAAGTTCATACATGTTTATGTATATATGTTAACTTGATTATGTTAAATTGCAAGTTCATACATGTTTATGTATATATGTTAACTTGATTATGTTAAATTGCAAGTTCATACATGTTTATGTATATATGTTAACTTGATTATGTTAAATTGCAAGTTCATACATTGTTTATGTATATATGTTAACTTGATTATGTTAAATTGCAAGTTTATACATGTTTATGTATATATGTAAACTTGATTATGTTCAATTGCAAGTTCATACATGTTTATATGTGTTAACTTAATTATGTTGTTAATTCATGAACCTATGCAAGTTATTATGTTGAGATTCATGAACCTATGCAAGTTGTTAATTAAGTTGTTAATTCATGAACCTATGCAAGTTATTATGTTGAGACTCATGAACCTATGCAAGTTGTTAATTAATTGTTAATTCATGAACCTATGCAAGTTAGTGTGTGATGAATTCATGAACCCATGCAAGTTGTTAATTATGTTGTTAATTCATGAACCTATGTAAGTTGTTATGTTGATAATCATGAACCTATGCAAATTGTTAATTATGTACATGTTTATATTGATTATGTTAAAGTTGCAAGTTCACACCTATGTACATGTTATTGTTGATTATGTTAAAGTTGCAAGTTCACACCTATGTACATGTTATTGTTGATTATGTTAAAGTTGCAAGTTCACACCTATGTACATGTTTATGTTGATTATATCAAAGTTGCAAGTTCACACCAATATGTTTATGTTCATGTTGATTTTGTGCCAATTTTGTGAACGTTAAATTTGTCTAAGTTATTAGCCTAATACTTTATGTTAAATCATGCGAACGGTAAATTAGGCTAAGTTGTTAGCCTAATATTTAGACGGGGGTAACGTTGGGTAAAAACTTAATTATAGGAAAATTGACATAGTTGGCTTATAATCACATAAGTGATTTATGGCATGAAACGGTATAAATTATATACCCAAAATGATGAACTTGATTTAGAGGGAAATTGGGCAAGACATGAATTTGTGGATAATTTACATAAATAAAATATAAATTTAGAAAATACGAATACGCCTAACCCGAGGTTAGACTGAGTTGTGGCGTAAGTCTGCACGGAACCAACCGGCATACAGCCAGCCACAACAATACATGTCTAATGTAGGTGGTTAAAGCATTGAGCCCAATAAGGACCCGAGGTTAGACTGAGTTGCGGTGTAAACCTGACCGGAACCGACCAGCACATCCAGTAACTGCAACAACACCTGTCTAATGTGAGTGGTTGGTGCTTTAATGAATAAACTAAAGCTAAGTCAGGATTGGTAGGGTTAAGTCAATTAAGGAAACACTTAACGAAATTCAACATGTTAACTAAATCTGATGGGTGGGGTTAGGTTAATCTGAACACTTAACCAACTTAACATGTTAACAAAACAATACTTGTAGGGGTTAAATAACCATTATAACATGTTGACTAGACAAGTGGGTAAGGTTAAGAAAAGGTTTAACCATTATAACATGTTGACTAGACAAGTGGGTGAAGCTAAGAGAAGGTTTAAGCGCTTTAGCATGTTAGCTAAACAGAAAGGGCAGGGTTAAGTAAAAGGGAACACTTAGCCAATACAAGGTGAAGGGGTGGGGTTAAGTAATAAGAAATAATTAACCAATATAACTTGATTTGTGGTAGGGTTAAGTCAACATGAACTACTGATAACACTTAATCAGTTTATCATGACAAATGAATGGGTTAAGATAACTTGAATTGACTAATGACACTTAACCAATCCAACTTGACGAGAAAGAGAACTAAGTAGTAAACCTAAGTTAAAAGGACTAAGTTGTAAACCTTAGTTAAGAAAACGACGGTTCGGGGACTAAGTAGTAAACCTTAGTTAAGGGAACTAAGTAGTGAACCTTAGTACGACACGACAAGGAGCGAATGTCCATCTGATCTTAAAGAAGGCTCCAACGAACTGGGTGACGAAGCACGCGGCTTTGAGGTAATGAGGGTACTCTTGGTATCCCTCTGTGAGGCTGCATATGATCCGCCTGGGCTCATAGATGTTAAGGTCTACGTTAGAAGAACCAAGGGTATGCCTTGGTTGCAATATAGGGCAACCTAAAGATTAGGATGGACCAGCGTGATTCGGCGAGACCAGTAGCCATGTGATAGAGACTCGTCATCTACCTACCATCTTGATTCAATTGAGATACGTGAAGCGGAAAGGCGGAGAACTCCAACAGACCATATACTTGCTATCTAGTTATGGGTGCGGATGGTCATAGGTTAGTGGGGGCATAGAGGGCCTACGTAAAGTTCTCATTTTTCAAGGTGTGCCTTTCATTAGTTGAGGGAGGGGTCAAGTGGGACCATAGCAACCGGAAAAACAGACCATAGCATCTGCATCAGCAAATATCTGAAAGCTCCCGACCGAGTTCCGTGTTTCTTGATTAGCCCTGCCACAGGACTTGGGTCGCACATATACAGGACATGTGCATCTAGATGACGATAACGATTTGCAACACATACGTGGGGGAAAGTCTAGGAACATATACCACTCTAGGTAGTGTGTCCTAGACTAGGGGGCATTGTTCGATAAGTAGCATAATCCCTAGTTGGACCTAGGTCACGTAAACCCTGAATCCGAGAAGCATTAGATAAATCGCGTAAACCCTAGCTGAATCTAGGAAGCGCTCGATAGGAAAAACCCTAGGTTAGACCTAGGTAATAAATGAAAGATGTACACTTGATACAAACAAAAATTGTGGGAATTGGGATCACGTATCAGTTCTTGTCAGTTTATACGGATTACTAGTCAGGTGGTGCAGGGATATAAAAAATTAGAATAACAAGGTAGTGGAGAAGCAGAGAACGTATAGAAGTGCATCCAGTTTATCTTACCTTATCATATCTTGTGCTAACCTTATGATTCCCGTCATCATGGTGTAGTCTTGTATACATTTAATTCATGCCATGTTGCTTTTACCTGTTCGCATGCTGAAAGTTCTGAACTTACCAAACTTTATGTCTGACTCTGTTTTCTTTCGCTTTCTTGTCTTCCATTCCACCCCCCCCCCCCCCCAGGTTCGCAGGGAGGGAATATTACTACTTAGCCCAGTTTTCTTCCAAGCTAAAGGTTAGTCGAAGTTTTGCTTGGATTCTCTTTTCCATTGCTATGGCTGGCTCACGCTACATTGGGGAGTATAAATGTATTTTTATGCTTCTTTATTTTGTAAGACAGGTTTCCTGGCATTGGAAAATAATTGTTGTACAAACTATTTTATCAATAAAGTAAAGTTCTATTTTCCGTTGTTTTAAATTTTGTCTATCTTGTAATTTATCTGTATCTTTTACCTATAACTCTCCACCGAAGTTAAGGCATTCCCTTTGTAAGTGACCTTAACGGATGTGGGGTGTATCAGAGCTGAAGGTTACCAGATCAGATAAAAAGATTTGAAAAGTTATTTTCAAAACGATTTTTAAAAGAAGCATTTTCAAAAGAAAAGTTTTGTGTTAAAGGCATATTCCCCAAAAGCCATACGTACTATCTTCTGATCCTCTGTTTGAATTCTTGTCCCCTTCTTTCTTGAATCTTCGGGGCTCCTGGCTTTCTGGGAGGTAACCTCATCGCGGCACGATTCCATAGGCTTGATAAGACTGCGATACCTATAGAAGGGCAAAGTATTGCCCGACTCCGATCTATAGCCATAGTAGTTTCACCTATAGCTAGTTTTGGAGGGTTTTCCATGCGATGGAGGCAGCTTTTGAGAAACTTGTCAATATGATTTCACAGGATGGTAAAGATGAGGATGAGGGAGCTTGGCTAGGGAGCTCAACACAAGGATGAGAAATTCGTGGATATAAACTCGACTCACGAAGAAAGAAGGAATTATAAAACCTAAGACGAGAGGAAGTATCTTTTCCATGGTATGATAGGACATATAATTAAGGACAAGGGCAAGGACGAGGGACAGGATTTTCAGAAGGGAGAGTGCATACTTCCACCATCAGAATACCAAGAAGAGAGATAATAAAAGTCTATGTTGGAAAAGTTTAGCTTCTCGTTTTGATCAACCAATTAGTACTCTTTTGATCTTAGCGCTTCGCATTTGTTCATATCTGCTTCCATAGTTGAATCTCTGCACCTTAGTACTTGTATAGTAGAAGATCCCATTAGTGTCTCAAATCCAATTGGTGGTTCGGCCCGTTTACCTTTGGTTTGTAAGGATTTGAGAATAACTATATTAAGTGTTGAGTCTAAGACTGATGCTTATGTTTTTGGTTCCATGGGCTATGAGTTGATTCTAGGCATGGGTCAGTTGGCTAGTAATTCTGAAAGGAGGGTAGTTAGACTTTTGACTTGCCTTGGAATAACCTTGAGATTCCATGTAAAGAATCAGTTAGGCTTAGCTAGCTAGAATCGCTTAATACATTTATCGACGATTTGCAATCCTTAGGGTGGTCCATGAGTACGCAGATGTTTTTGATTAGGTTAGGAGTTCACCCGTAAGACGCGGGATAGACTTCCACATGTATCCAGTTGACAGTGAAAAACCAACTATCCGATCAATGGTAGTTTTGGGAATGGAGGTCAAGAAGCTTCACAATCGTAAAGATTAATTAAATAAGGTACAGAATAGTGACGCTCAAGAAGATCCGACTTAGAAGACTGAAGACTAGATACACACATCATACCCTTTTTATTAAGGGTACGTCCTTGATCTCTTTTTCTAGGAATTTTGTACATACCTCCTAGCTTTTAAGGTATATCCGCTAGTGCGTATCACCGATCTTTAGGGAGAAGCCAATGGATATAAACATGTATTTGAAACATGTTATGATTGATGGTTGCAAATGGTTGCTCATGGATTCATATACACACCATAGGCGTAAGAACGACTCAGTCACTTTCATATTTCATTAGCATATATGTGTTTGCTTAACGGATTTAACTGAATATGTTATCATATGGATATTGCATATGGATGAATGGTTATGCACACATGTAGTATTTACATAGCTAGGTATGCTTGCATACATGATTGGACGCATTGCACTGACATAATTCGCATTAAGGAGGTCAACTGAATCAGTAGACCGCCTGATTTTTGCATTAGATAAAGACATATACACACACTATGCATATGAACATGAAAGCATTAGAAATATTTTTAAGGACAATGAATGCCTGTGATTGAATGGTTGAGTAGATGGGTGATTGGATGGCAAGATACATTCTTCCTAACTTGAAGATTTCGGGGATGAAATCCTTTTAAGAGGGGGAGAATGTAATACCCCGTATTTTTATAACATGTTAAAACCAAAAATCAAGGCAAAATTAAATTTTAAATTAAGAATCAGGGGAAATAGATTGCGCCATTGTGTTCTTCTCGAAATTCTGCTTGGAAACGAGTCTGAGTTTTCGAAAAACGGAGTCCGTATGAGGGAGATATGACCCTCCGAAGTTTCAAGAATTTTCAAAATCGAAAATAGCTCGAAATTCGAATTCGAATTCAAATTCAAACGCCAACGCAGACTGGGCAGGAATTTTCCCGTCCAGGACCAGGTCGATCTGGGGGTCGACACTATGGTCGACCTCCCAGGGACCAGATCGACCCTATGGTCGACCAGGGGGTCGACCTGGTGCCAGAACCCAGTTCTGAGCCTGGGTTCATTCTGATGTATCTGATCACGTTTTCAGTCTAGATTCATCTGCCTAATTCTATATAAACAACCTAGGTCTCCTACTAAAGTTCATAAGAAAATAAGACTTGGAGCCGCCATGCTTCTGGGAGCAAGCCAAGAGTAGCCTCCGTTTGTAGAAAGCTAAGAGACGAACACAAAACCAATTCTAAGCTAATTCAAATTAGGGATTAAAGCTACAACACAAATCAAGAATTCCTTTTTGATTTGTAAGTACAGTTAGAATATAGATGTGAATGAAATCAAAATCATGATTTGAAATAACGTAACAATAGAACCTTACCTGTTATGTTATATTAAATTTATGATGATTCATGTATGTTTTCTTATGACAACTCTATCATGCCTGTGGTTCTATTGTGATTATCATGCTAGTTAGGAATTGGTGAATAAACCAATTCATAAGCATAGAAAGTTGGGGAATAGAAATAACATTTTGTAACAAGTTTAGTGAATTATCATGCCGTGTTATTATGCAAGTTTTAGGTTACAAATCATATCACAAAAATTGCAAGTTCATACATGTTTATGTGTATATGTTAACTTGATTATGTTAAACTGCAAGTTCATACATGTTTATGTATATATGTTAACTTGATTATGTTAAATTGCAAGTTCATACATGTTTATGTATATATGTTAACTTGATTATGTTAAATTGCAAGTTCATACATTGTTTATGTATATATGTTAACTTGATTATGTTAAATTGCAAGTTTATACATGTTTATGTATATATGTTAACTTGATTATGTTCAATTGCAAGTTCATACATGTTTATATATGTTAACTTAATTATGTTGTTAATTCATGAACCTACGCAAGTTATTATGTTGTGATTCATGAACCTATGCAACTTGTTAATTAAGTTGTTAATTCATGAACCTATGCAAGTTATTATGTTGAGATTCATGAACCTATGCAAGTTGTTAATTAATTGTTAATTCATGAACCTATGCAAGTTAGTGGGTGATGAATTCATGAACCCATGCAAGTTGTTAATTATGTTGTTGATATACACGTAAATGTGTATATTTTATCCGCATAGTTATCTTATTTTATCTTTTAAATAATTGATATTGTGTATTTATAGCTGTGTTTTCAGATTGATGACAAGAATCATGGTTTAGAGCATTTGATGAATAAAGCATGAAGAATTTGCTGAAAAAGAGTGAAGTTAAAATTACTAAAGCTTGAAGAGTTTAAAGCTTGAAGAACGGTTGCAAATAGAGTTCAGTTGGGTAGATTTGGCTCACTAAAGACTCTTATTGTGTTCACATTGGCTCAATTGCAGACCATTTCACTCATGTAGCATTCACATTAGCTCCTTTGCAAGGCTTCTCATTCATGCACTGCACGCGTTCACACTGGCTCACTTACAAGGCCTCTTACTCTACAACCCTGTTCACACTAGCTTATGTGTTATTTGGGCTAATTCTTTAGTCCCACATTGTGTAATTTTCCAAGCAGCCTTTGTCATATCAGCTATAAATACACTTTATCTCATTCATTGCATAACACACGTAGTTTTATTCTGTAATTCTCTTCTTGGAATAAAACTCTTCCCCCTTTCTCTCAGTTGTTATTTTATTTTATTTATGTTCATGTCTGTTATTTTCTTATTTTCTTTTCTTTTAGCTATGTCTAGCTAATCCTCTTTAATTAGGGGGTGATGACGCTAATAGTTATGATTCAATATGAATCGCATAGCCAAAAGATTAGAACTTCATGTATGTCGATCTAACACTTATCAGATTTAGATTTAATATTTAGGGTTTTAGAAATAAAATAGTGAATCTGTCCTGATAGTCTATGGTTGTAGAGCTGAGCTCCTGCATAGGCTATGCTTGTCGTTATTTTCATATTTGTTTCTAAAAACCTATTATCGTTGATTCATGTTTGTGACAGAAACATGTATTAGATCTGGTTAATCTTTTGGCTAATGATGATTATGAATCTGATCTATGTCATTATCCCCTAATTGCTTTCACTTATTGTTAAAACTCTCTTTTATTTAATTTCTGCTATTTTCTTTATTTTCAACCAATCAAAAGTTAGGGATAACTTGATTGGATTTATTAATAAAATAATTTGGTCCTAGAGTTCAACACCCTCTACAACGATCCTTGTTGTTTAGGAAAGACGTACGAATTTTACAGTTGTTTACAATTGTTTAATGTGTTCGCAAACAAATTTTGGCGCCGTTGCCGGGGATCAAAATAATTTTTTTAGTAAATCCTTCGAGTTATGTTTTTTATTTTCTTGTTTTTATTTTTCCTTTTGTTTTCCTTTAATTTGTAAAAAAAAATCCAAATTTGATCCATTTCCTTCCTTTTTTTTTCAATTTCTCATATGATTTCTTGCATTTCTTGTTCTACAAGTCTTCCACAATAAAAAAAATCTTGCCATAATTCTGTTCGATTTCTTGCTAATTTCTTCTATTTCTTTCCATTCATTTATTTACAATTCTTACAAGTATATATATAAAAAAATCTCTTTCCATATTTTCTTAACAATTTATTTCCCATTCTTTACAGTTTCTCCTTCTCCTACTTATATTCCTTCTCTGCCACAATCTCCAGCAGTTCACCACTCCATCTTCACCAAGTCTCAACGCAGTTCAACATCGTTGACGCAAAACAACCCCTCATCTGAACTACTACCCTTCAAAGCCGCAACCCTCACCATCAATTCTGAGATCGAAACCCACATCTCTGTTATCTCTCCAACATCGTAATCTCCTGCATAAACCAGCACCTCATTTCAATACCACCCCCTTAATCCTCACTACAGTCCACTTTCTCATAACCAACACTTCACTGATCAGCTCCAGTGCCAATCCGCACCTCATACCATCCACCATACCCTTGAACAAATCCGCAACCATCTCCGCGCATAAATAACACAATCCCGTACCCCAAATCTCGACGTCAACAATTCAATTCGAGAAAGTCCACTTCCAAATTCACGATACTTGCCAACCCAAACCAGCAACCGCTCCCGCATCCTTCCAATTCGCAATAATTTCAGTCCATAGCAATGACAGTGATCTTTCGTCAGCGTCGAGGCTTGAGAATTGAAACCACGAGTCTAGAATTGAGGTCTACGAATTAGGAATCACAATCCAAACCAATAGCCAAAGCCGATCGCACCAATTTGAACCAATTTGAATTCGAAACCAACTGTTTCATGATTTTTGTTTTGGGGAGACGTGATTTGTTTCTGATTTACATTTGTTTTGAAAACAGAGGGGGATGCAATTTGTTTTCTGAATTGACTTATTGAGAATTAACTTGGTGGATCTATTAGCTGTGAGTTTTTGTGCTTAATCTGTTAGCCGTGAGTTTGGTGCATCATTTTTATAAAAATTGTTTTGCCTTGTGATTTTTGGAATTGTTTTATAGCTTTGAATCGTGAGTCATGAATTATAGGAAGGTGAGTATTTTCTATCTCTACAGGGACCGCTGCTACAAATAAAAAAAAATATAGACATTGTTTGTAAAACTCTTCTGCAGGGCATCGGCTTGCTTGTAAAAGAAATAAAAATTCTTTTTTTTTATTTATTTATCTCTGCAATTGACTGTTCTGAGACTGTTCATTCTGTGACTGATTAAAAAAAAAAATCCGCATTCATCGTAGTTTTGTTTTTACTTTCTAAGGACTTCATTATATTTTGACAATTTGGTTTAGTTCAAACGGATTATTTCTCGGTGTCTAGACTACGGCAGAGTAATAACTGTTTATAAATATTACGGTGATTCGTAAATATTATATCGGTTGTTCCTCTGAAGGTAATTAAACCTTCGGCTGCATTACTAGGGTGATTCCTGGTGCACCGATAACTCCTGTCCGTTAACTGGCTGAGAAGTCTTTTGTTGAAATAAATCAAACCGTCATTATATAATTCTAGAAATTGTAAATTGCATTAGGTTCATATTAAAAAAAAAAGAACTTTTGTGTCTAATTCTTTTTCTCTAAAAAAAAATTAAAATAATTCTCATTTTGTAAAAAAAAAAAAATCGCTTCTCAAATTTTTTTTTTCTCGTCTTCCCTTATTCTTCTCGCTAGTGCATGCGACATTGGACTCGTGATCCTTCAGACAACCGTTTAGTTCGAACAAACATTTCTTTAACCATGGCCGAAGAAAATCCCCCTCGATCTCTTATGGATAGATACTTCCCCGATCGGGTTTCTATTCCTTCTTGCATCATATTGCCGCCCCAACGGGTAACCACTTTGAAATTCATTCGAATCACATAAATACTCTTCCAAAGTTCGGCAATCTAGAATGTGATGATCCTTATATTTTCCTGACCAAATTTGAACAAGTTTGTGCAACCATGAAATTTCAACAATTAAGTGACGATGGAATCAAACTTAGGTTAATTCCATTTGCACTTACCGATTATGCAGAGAAATGGTTGTATAGCTTGCCTTCAAATACGATTGGAACTTGGGGTGAATTTGTAAACATTTTTCTAAAGAAATTTTACCCCCTGGAAAAAACATCCAAAATTCGAAACGAAATCGTCAATTTTCGTCAATTTGGGGGTGAATCCTTTGCAAAATATTTTGAAAGATTTAAAGAGCTTCTAGTCAAATGTCCACATCACAATTTCGAAAAATGGACTCTTTGTCAAATTTTATACGATGGACTTGAAAATAACTCTCGAACCATGCTCGAATCAATGTGCCAAGGAAATTTTCTAGCCCAAGATCACAATGCCGCTTGGCAATTTCTCGAAAATTTGGCCGAAAAATCAGCTCAATGGGAAAGATCTAACGAGAAATCGATTTATTCCCGATCTAACGCTCATTCGGTAGGATCATCAGTAGCCTTAGAAGCAAAAATAGACGCGATGATATCCAAATTCGATAATGTCCTTTCATCAACGCAAATAAATCAAGCTCAAGCGTCTCAGACCTCATGTTACAAATGTAACGATCCTAACCACATAGCTGATCAATGCCCACATTCATTGGAACAACTCAACGCATTTAACAAAGCTAGGAATGACCCATTCTCCCCAACGTACAATCCAGGTTGGAGAAACCATCCTAACTTCTCTTGGACCCAAAACAATGCAAATTCGAATGCGGTTCGACCTCCTTTTCAATCATTTTCGAATAATACTTCGAGACCTCCCTTTCAACAAACTCAATTCCAACATCCTGCGCCACCTTCTCAAAACCAAGCGCAACAATCTTTTGTTCCCCAAGACGATAAACGATTGACACCACTGGAGAAAACTCTCGAAGAATTGACTAAAGCGACGACTCAAAATCTCCAATCAAATACCAATCTTCAAAATTTATTGACTTCGCACATGCAAAACACGAGTCAATCGATCGCTAAACTTGAAATGCAAATGAGTCAGTTAGCCACTTCGTAAGCGAACGGGAAAGAGGCACTTTCCCGAGTCAACCCATTCCAAACCCCAACCGTCAAAATCCTAACTCCAACCAAATTCACATCATTCAAGATTCAAATGTTAGTCACTTGAATGCGGTCACGACTCTTAGATCCGGCAAAAAGATTGACAACCATGTGGTCAACCCAAATGCTTTACCGGACGATCTTCCGAACCCTATCGAAAATTCGACCAACTCAGATCAAAACATTGAGCCAATTTCTAACAAGGACCATCCTCAAACTCAAGTAGCCCAACCTACTGAGTTGTCTGCTCCATTTCCTCATAGACTCCGACCTAGGAAAAAGACGGATCAGCTAGAAAAAATCATTGAAATATTTAAGCAAGTTAAAGTGAACATTCCTCTTTTAGATATTATACAACAAGTTCCACAATATGCAAAATTTCTTAAAGATGTGTGCACTCAAAAACGTCATACACATGTACCTAAGAAAGTGTTTCTAGCGGCAACTCTAAGCGAAGTCTTGTCCCAATCGATGCCAGTGAAATACAAAGATCCTGGCTGCCCCCACAATATCATGTACTATTGGGGACAAGAAAATCGATAGATGCCTGCTAGACTTAGGTGCTAGTGTTAACTTGCTTCCATATTCCATCTATCGCCAATTAGGGCTAGGAGAATTGAAACCCACCAAGGTTACCCTTCAACTTGCTGACCGATCAATTAAGAAACCTGTGGGAGAAATCGAGGATGTGTTGATCAAAATTGGCGAATTCATCTTTCCAGTTGATTTCATTGTCTTAGAAACTCAACAGGTTAGCAATCCTGCAAACCAGATCCCTTTGATTCTAGGATGACCCTTCTTAGCAACCTCTAATGCTCTCATCAACTGTAGAAATGGGTCTATGAAACTTTCTATCGGTAACATGACAGTCGAGCTAAACATCTTCAGAACTGAAAACTCTCCTAACTCTTATGTGGACCAGTTTTCTGAAATCCATGCTGTCCACGATAATGAATCTGAGCTCGACCATCTGAATAACGAAATTGAATCAGATTACGAAACTTTGTTTCAAGATACTCCCGAAAATGTCTCTGATTCGATTCCTGTCGAGCCTCTCACAAATGAGTCTATCCCTCAACCAATTTCTTCGGTTGAGTCGCCCCCAAAATCTGAACTCAAAGTGTTGCCCAGTCATCTTAAGTACGCTTACTTAGGAGACAATGAAACTTTTCCTGTCATCATCGCTTCTGACCTTACTTTAGAGAAGGAACAATTGCTACTTCCCATTCTTAAGAAAAATAAGGAGGCAATTGGTTGGTCCATGGCTGATATTAAGGGGATTAGTCCTTCGATAGTCCAACATCGAATCCACCTTATAGATGATGCCAAACCCACTCGTGACCCCCCACGTCGACTAAACCCTATCACGAAAGAAGCAGTTCGTGCTGAAATCCTTAAATGCCTTGACAATGGAATCATCTACCCGATTTCTGATAGTCAATGGGTTAGTCTGATTCATGTCGTACCTAAGAAATCAGGGATTACCGTGATCCAAAATGAAGCTAACGAGCTTATCCCAACCCGCACCCAGACCGGTTGGCGTGTTTGCATTGACTATAGGAAACTTAACGCTGCAACACGTAAGGATCATTTCCCTCTGCCATTTATCGATCAAATGTTAGAACGACTAGCTGGTCATGAGTACTACTGTTTCCTTGATGGGTACTCGGGATATAATCAAATCCGTATCGCTCCTGAGGACCAAGATAAAACCACTTTCACTTGTCCGTTTGGTACATTTGAGTACCGACGTATGCCTTTTGGTCTCTGTAATGCACCTGCAACCTTTCAGAGGTGCATGATTAGCATTTTTTTCTGATATGATCGAGCGATTTTTGGAAGTGTTCATGGATGATTTTTCCATATTTGGTGATTCTTACTCTGAGTGTTTACATCATCTTGAACTTGTTCTTAACCGTTGCAAAGATAAACACTTAACTCTTAATTGGGAAAAGTGTCACTTCATGGTCAAACATGGCATTGTTTTAGGACATGTCATCTCTAATAAAGGAATTGAAGTAGACAAAGCTAAAATCGAAGTTTTCTCGAATCTTCCCATTCCCAAATCCGTTAAGGACATCCGATCCTTTTTAGGTCATGCTGGTTTTTATCGTTGCTTTATAAAAGATTTTAGCAAAATCACTCGACCTTTGACCAATCTTCTTGGTAAGGATGTTCCTTTCAACTTCAATTCTGATTGCATTTCATCTTTTGAGCATCTTAAAAATGAACTTGTCTCTGCTCCGATCATCCGCTCTCCCAACTGGAAGCTGCCTTTTGAAATCATGTGTGACGCCTCGAATTTCGCTGTTGGCGCTGTCTTAGGACAACGTATCGATAAGATTCTTCACGTCATTTACTACGCGAGTAAAACTCTGAACGACGCTCAAATCAATTATACTACCACTGAAAAGGAACTCTTGGCAGTCGTTTTCGCTTTAGAAAAATTCAGGCCTTATCTTGTTGGCTCACACATCACTGTTTAAACTGATCATTCCGCACTTAGGTATCTTTTCTCTAAAAAGGATGCTAAGGCTCGTCTCATTCGTTGGATCCTTCTACTTCAAGAATTTGACCTTACCATTAAGGATAAAAAAGGATCTGACAACATTATTGCGAACCACCTGTCTCGTCTTCCAAATGCCCCGTCTTCTTCTCTTCCGATCAACGAGAATTTCCCCGATGAACAGCTGTTTTCTCTATCCACTGATCCTTGGTTTGCTGAAATTGTCAACTACTTAGTCACCAAGCAGATCCCTTCTTTTTGGTCTAAGCAGGATAAACACAAATTCGTTTTCCAAGTGAAACATTTTTATTGGGACGACCCCTATCTTTTCAAGTATTGTCCCGACCAAATTATTCGAAGATGTGTTCCTGACACTGAAATTCACAGTGTCCTCTCTTTCTGTCATGACCAAGCATGTGGTGGTCACTTCGGTCCCAAAAAGACAGCCGAAAAGGTTCTCCAATCGGGTTTCTACTGGCCCACCCTTTTCAAAGACGCGTACGAATTTTGCAAAACTTGTGATCGATGTCAATTCTTAGGGAAATTTTCTAAACGGAATATGATGCCCCTAAACACCATTCTAGAGGTCGAAATTTTTGATGTGTGGGGTATAGACTTCATGGGACCCTTCCCTAATTCTTTTGGGAACATTTACATTCTCTTGGCTGTTGACTATGTTTCTAAATGGGTCGAAGCTATTCCATGCAAAACGAACGACAATAAGGTTGTTGTGCGCTTCTTAAAAGAAAACATCTTTTCTAGGTTTGGCACACCTCGCACAATAATCAGTGACAACGGGACACATTTCTGTAATCGTTCTTTTGAAGCCCTCATGAGAAAGTATTCGATCACCCATAAGTTATCCACTCCTTACCATCCTCATAATTGTGGGCAGGTTGAAGTATCGAATAGGCAGATTAAACAAATTCTTAAGAAAACTGTGAATCGAAATCGTAAAGATTGGTCCCAAAAGTTAACTAACGCTCTTTGGGCTTACCGCACCGCTTTCAAAACCAACTTGGGTATGTCCCCTTATCGGTTGATTTTTGGTTAGCCATGTCACTTGCCAGTTGAACTAGAACATAGGGCGTTATGGGCAATAAAAACTTTGAATCTTGATTTAGAGCAAGCAGGTGAACATAGGAAGCTTCAACTTAATGAACTTGATGAAATTCGAAATGATGCCTATGAAAATGAACGAATTTACAAGGACAGAACAAAAGTTTTTCATGATAAATCAATTTTACGTAAAACTTTCATGCCAGGTCAAAAGGTTCTGTTGTATGACTCAAAACTGCATCTATTTCCGGGTAAGCTAAAATCTAGATGGACAGGACCTTACATTGTACGGACTGTTTTTCCGTATGGTGCGGTAGAAATTGAGAATCCAACTGATGGATCATCCTTTAAGGTCAATGGACAACGCCTTAAACCTTACTTGGAACCAATACCCAACCAAGAGGAAGAGCTCATGGTCCTCCATGAGCCACATTACATTCGGTAAGACGCACTAACCCTCTTTTGTACATATGTAAATATTCTCTTATTTGTTTTTCCCTTTCACTAAGATATGTCTGATTAAGACTGTGAGGACACAGTCACACTCAAGTGTGGGGGGAATTTACATTACATCAGCAATCAAATTTTATGAAGTAGGTCATTCATTGAACAAGGATTAACTTAAATTCATAAATAACACCTTGGTTCTTGTTTGATAAGTTGAATTGTTGGGTGTTGGGAATGAACATTATTTATTCATTGAATCGTAGTGTGTCTTTTTAAGATGCTAGCTTGAGACTGTGCAGACATTAGTCGTGTTCTGGAGTAAGCGTGTCAACCTTTGTTATACATGTTAGAATGTGCAAGTAAAAATAATCAAAAAAAAACATGAAATAAAAGGATTTTGCACCTACATTTGTTGGATTTTCTGAGTTCGTTTTCATGCATAATATTTTCTTTTCCACTCAAATTTTCAAAATAGTAAGTTCTAAAGTCCACTTGGCCTAATTAAGGAGAAATGACTCATTGTAGCGTTCTTCTTCGATACCCCACATTATTCAAACCCAAGTTTTAGTCGATTTACATCCATTTTTCGACAAGTTTATCTTATATTGGTATACTTAAGAACCTTTGTTTAAAGGTCAAAAATGTCACTTTTTATACCAATATTACACCACCCACTCCGTACTTGTTTTAAGGTAGGATAACCATATACCACATCTTATTTTATATGGGTTATCTATCTTACGAAACTTTGCTTATCATTCCTTTCAGCTTTTTGTATAACATCAATCCAGACTTGTGTGTTGAATTAAGGTTATAGAAGTAGAGTAACTAGGGCACAAAACTTTCCTTTCATGAAGTGTTGGTAGTAGAGGAGGAATCAAATGAAATCATGTACGTCATCATTCCATCTCCATTCATCATTCATCATGCAAAAAGAAAAAGAAAAAAAAAAGAAAAAAAAAAGAATAGAAAAAAATGAAATAAAGAGAGAGTCTCTCTGAATAAAATAGTCTTCATCATTCTTTACTATGAAGCATCCATTTCCATTCCATCAACATCCATTCTACCGTACTTGGAAGTGAGGATTGTAGTAGAGGAGATGAAAGGAAATAAAAACGTCCATATGTGCCTTAGTATTACTTTATCTTTTGTAGCCTGAAGTTCAACTAATACATTTGCCCTCTTATCTAGAATATTTTTAGAACTTACAAAATTTTCCTTCATCTATGCATAACTCACATCCAATACACTATAGTTACACTGGTGCAAAATTATTCAAAAAAAAAAAAAAAGAATAAATGATTGGGTGCACATTGTCGATGTGTAGAACTTTGGTTGACACCACGCTCTTAACCTTCAAGACAATTACAGTGTTATCAAGGAATTACGATTCAGCTTGAAATTTTTTATTCATTTTTGCACCAATTATGGGATGGACAATTTGGGACTAAACCGTTATTATTGAAGTTAGGTGAAATCCTTGGAATGTGAAAGACCTTAAATATATTGTTTGATTAATCTGCGTACATAAGACGCTTTGGATTTTGTGGGTAGTATCCGCTGAAAACCCTCACGAGACAACACTCGTCCTACTGGGGACACCCAGAGGTTTAACGGCTTGTTGCATATGCTAAATGCAATCGTGTTTCCTACGAAAGTGTGACATATCTTAGTTTATTCGAGGACGAATAAAAAGATAAGTGTGGGGGTATTTGATATACACGTAAATGTGTATATTTTATCCGCATAGTTATCTTATTTTATCTTTTAAATAATTGATATTGTGTATTTATAACTGTGTTTTCAGATTGATGACAAGAATCATGGTTTAGAGCATTTGATGAATAAAGCATGAAGAATTTGCTGAAAAAGAGTGAAGTTAAAATTACTAAAGCTTGAAGAGTTTAAAGCTTGAAGAACGGTTGCAAATAGAGTTCAATTGGGTAGATTTGGCTCACTAAAGACTCATATTGTGTTCACATTGGCTCAATTGCAGATCATTTCACTCATGTAGCGTTCACATTAGCTCCTTTGCAAGGCTTCTCATTCATGCACTGCACGCGTTCACACTGGCTCACTTACAAGGCCTCTTACTCTACAACCCTGTTCACACTAGCTTATGTGTTATTTGGGCTAATTCTTTAGTCCCACATTGTGTAATTTTCCAAGCAGCCTTTGTCATATCAGCTATAAATACACTTTATCTCATTCATTGCATAACACACATAGTTTTATTATGTAATTCTCTTCTTGGAATAAAACTCTTCCCCCTTTCTCTCAGTTGTTATTTTATTTTATTTATGTTCATGTCTGTTATTTTCTTATTTTCTTTTCTTTTAGCTATGTCTAGCTAATCCTCTTTAATTAGGGGGTGATGACGCTAATAGTTATGATTCAATATGAATCGCATAGCCAAAAGATTAGAACTTCATGTATGTCGATCTAACACTTATCAGATTTAGATTTAATATTTAGGGTTTTAGAAATAAAATAGTGAACCTGTCTTGATAGTCTATGGTTGTAGAGCTGAGCTCCTGCATAGGCTATGCTTGTCGTTATTTACATATTTGTTTCTAAAAACCTATTATCGTTGATTCATGTTTGTGACAGAAACATGTATTAGATCTGGTTAATCTTTTGGCTATTGATGATTATGAATCTGATCTATGTCATTATCCCCTAATTGCTTTCACTTATTGTTAAAACTCTCTTTTATTTAATTTCTGCTATTTTCTTTGTTTTCAACCAATCAAAAGTTAGGGATAACTTGATTGGATTTATTAATAAAATAATTTGGTCTCAGAGTTCGACACCCTCTACAACGATCCTTGTTGTTTAGGAAAGACGAACGAATTTTACAGTTGTTTACAATTGTTTAATTTGTTCGCAAACAGTTGTTAATTCATGAACCTATGTAAGTTGTTATGTTGAGGATCATGAACCTATAAATTATTAATTATGTACATGTTTATGTTGATTATGTTAAAGTTGCAAGTTCACACCTATGTACATGTTATTGTTGATTATGTTAAAGTTGCAAGTTCACACCTATGCACATGTTATTGTTGATTATGTTAAAGTTGCAAGTTCACACCTATGTACATGTTTATGTTGATTATATTAAAGTTGCAAGTTCACACCAATATGTTTATGTTCATGTTGATTTTGTGCCAATTTTGTGAACGTTAAATTAGGCTAAGTTATTAGCCTAATACTTTATGTGAAATCATGCGAACGGTAAATTAGGCTAGGTTGTTAGCCTAGTATTTAGACGGGGGTAACGTTGGGTAAAAACTTAATTATAGGAAAATTGACATAGTTGGCTTATAATCACATAAGTGATTTATGGCATGAAACGGTATAAATTATATATCCAAAATGATGAACTTGATTTAGAGAGAAATTGGGAAAGACATGAATTTGTGGATAATTTACATAAATAAAATATAAATTTAGAAAATACGAATATGCCTAACCCGAGGTTAGACTGAGTTGTGGCGTAAGACTGCCCGGAACCAACAGGCATATAGGCAGCCACAACAATACCTGTCTAATGTGGGTGGTTAGAGCATTGAGCCCAATAAGGACCCGAGGTTAGACTGAGTTGCGGTGTAAACCTGCCTGAAACCGACCGGCACATCCAGTAACCGCAACAATACCTGTCTAATGTGAGTGGTTGGTGCTTTAATGAATAAATTAAAGCTAAGTCAGGATTGGTAGGGTTGAGTCAATTAAGGAAACACTTAACCAAATTCAACATGTTAACTAAATCTGATGGGTGGGGTTAGGTTAATCTGAACACTTAACCAACTTAACATGTTAACAAAACAATACTTGTAGGGGTTAAATAACCATTATAACATGTTGACTAGACAAGTGGGTAAGGTTAAGAAAAGGTTTAACCATTATAACATGTTGACTAGACAAGTGGGTGAAGCTAAGAGAAGGTTTAACCGCTTTAGCATGTTAGCTAAACAGAAAGGGCAGGGTTAAGTAAAAGGGAACACTTAGCCAATACAAGGTGAAGGGGTAGGGTTACTTAACCAATATTACTTGATTTGTGGTAGGGTTAAGTCAACATGAACTACTGATAACACTTAATCAGTTTATCACGAAAAATGAATGGGTTAAGATAACTTGAATTGACTAATGACACTTAACCAATCCAACTTGACGAGAAAGAGAACTAAGTAGTAAATCTTAGTTAAAAGGACTAAGTTATAAACCGTAGTTAAGAAAACGACGGTTCGGGGACTAAGTAGTAAACCTTAGTACGACACGAGAAGGAGTGAACGTCCATCTAATCTTTAAGAAGGCTCCAACGAACTGGGTGACGAAGCACACGGCTTCAAGGGGACGTGAGGGTTCTCGTAGTAACCCTCTGTGAGGCTGCAGATGATTCGCCTGGGCTTACAGAGGTTAAGGTCTGCGTTAGAAGAACCAAGGGTATGCCTTGGTTGCAATATAGGGCAACCTAAAGACTAGTATAGACCAGCGTGATTCGGCGAGATCAGTAGCCCTGTGATAGCGACTCGTCGTCTACCTACCATCTTGAGTCAATCGAGATACGTGAAGCGGAAAGGCGGAGAACTCCAACATACCATATACTTGCTATCTAGTTATGGGTGTGGATGGCCATAGGTTAGTGGGGCATAAAGGGCCTATGTATAGTTCTCATTTTTCAAGGTGTGCCTTTCATTAGTTGAGGGAGGGGTCAAGTGGGACCAAAGCCACCAGAAAAACAGACCTTAGCATCTGCATCGGCAGATATCTGAAAGCTCCCGACCGAGTTCTGTGTTTCTTGATTAGCCCTGCCACAGGACCTGGGTCGCACATATACAAGACATGTGCATCTAGACGGCGATAATGATTCGCGACACATACGTGGGGGAAAGTCTTGGAACATATACCACTCTAGGTAGTGTGTCCTAGACTAGGGGGCATCGTTCGACAGGTAGCATAATCCCTAGTTGGACCAAGGTCACATAAACCCTGAATCCGAGAAGCATTAGATAAGTCGCGTAAACCCTAGTTGAATCTAGGAAGCGCTAGATAGGAAAAACCCTAGGTTAGACCTAGGTAATAAATGACAAATGTACACTTGATACAAACAAAAATTGTGGGAATTGGGATCACGTATCTGTTCTTGTCAGTTTATACAGATTACTAGTCTTGTGGTGCAGGGATATAAAAAATTAGAATAACAAGGTAGTGGCGAAGCAGAGAACGTATAGAAGTGCATCCAGTTTATCTTACCTTATCATATCTTGTGCTAACCTTATGATTCCCGTCATCATGGTGTAGTCTTGTATACAGTTAATTCATGCCATGCTGCTTTTACCTGTTCACATGCTGAAAGTTATGAACTTACCAGACTTTATGTCTGACTCTGTTTTCTTTCGCTTTCTTGTCTTCCGTCCCCCCCTCCCCCCCCCCCCCCCCCAGGTTCGCAGGGAGGGAATATTACTACTTAGCCCAGTTTTCTTCCAAGCTAAAGGTTAGTCGAAGTTTTGCTTGGATTCTCTTTTCCATTGCTATGGCTGGCTCACGCTACATTGGGGAATATAAATGTATTTTTATGCTTCTTTATTTTGTAAGACAGATATCCTGGCATTGGAAAATAATTGTTGTACAAACTATTTTATCAATAATGTAAAGTTCTATTTTCCTCTATTTTAAATTTTGTCTGTCTTGTAATTTATCTGTATCTTTTACCTATAACTCTCCACCGAAGTTAAGGCATTCCCTTTGTGAGTGACCTTAACGGATGTAGGGTGTTACAGATCGTCCTTACAACTTCGAGACAATCTAGCCCATGTCTCAGGACCCAAACACAGGTGGGCCTTTGGATCGTCAGGGCCGGTCTACTCGATTTTGATTAAAATGCCTTAACACTACGTTTCCCCGCCCTATGGGGCATAAATCTGGTCTGTATAAAGACCATATCATCCATCGGCCCCGCAGTGCCGATATATCTGAGGCGCCTCGCTATCCATCATCCACATAAGTAAAACATCTGGGTGTGCAAAACCCAGACACAACTCCTAGCTAGAAGGAAACGCATGCACTCCTTGAGGTCCTCTCCCGTTTCTGGTTCACACTGGGGTGCGAGGCTCGCGAATTAACGCTACACAAAGCTATGCTATATTAAAGTCGTGCTTTGATCATCAATCACAAGACTCTTCTTTTTAACAAAAGTCTTGATCATTTGCATCTCAGCATGCCACACAAGCAATTCACGCTATGCAACTAATGTCCATCAATCACACAGAACGAAATCAGATGTCAGACATACATCCATTTACAAGTTCGTTCTGGGTATGAACGAAACTGGAGGCACCTTATTCCTCGTCCCATATGTCTAATACAGGAGAGTGGTCCTCACATATCCGGTCAATCTCCAAGTACGTCTGGACGATCACCACTTATTACCTCGTCTTGGGTGTACAGCCCAATCAAGACATCAGTAATCATCCAAATGATGTGAAGACCTCCGCTCTTCAACCAACGTCTTCATCTTCGACTTATCGTGGAATCAGTTATTTAGAATGGGATAAACCCGGTCTTTCCGAATAACTCGCGTACATTATAAACATGTACTATAAAAACACAACATACGCCTTATTCCAATTCTGAATATTCTTTTATTTAAATTTTCATACCTTTTGGGAAAGTTTCCCATTGATTTTATCAAAGATAATTTCTTTAAATTTATTTTTAATCTTCCTTCGCATATCAATCCAAACCAAATTATGGTTTATCCAAACTAGTCGGGATTAGTGAACCTTACCAAATAATCGTTTGTTTAATTTCCCAATCCCAACCTATTTATCCCATGAAGTAAAACTGGTAATACTTCATATCTAACACCATGGTGTTATCGGTTTAATTACCATTTCACATTCAAATCTAATCAAAGATTTAACAATCGCTTGGAGCAAAACTATTGATACTCCTTTTTCGGTCATTCCTTGAAATTGATAATTTTAGTTATCAGATTCACATTTCAATCTAATTAAAGATTCATTAAAACTCTAATTCAGTTTTAATCTCCAAAAATAATTAGTTAATGATTTTCTTCAAAGTTAAGAAATTATTCTTGTCTTTAACAGGGTTAAAGAACTAATGTCATTTAAAGCACAGCTCACGATAAACCAAAATCTCATTCCATTAACAATGGAATTTTCATGGAAAACAGATAGATATATATAATCGATATAAACGTCCACATCCAACCGATAATATAATTAGAGTAACGGCCAAGCCTTTTAAATTCCATATATATTAACAGTCTTCCTCTACAGAAGCTCACTTCGATTATTACCAAATCGAATTCCATTCAATTCCAATTTAATATGTTAAATTGGAAAACTTTACTTTGGAAAATCTCCTTTAAATCTTAACAAAAGATTTATAAATTCCAAATCACATTTCACTGTAAATCGGGTTAAAGAACGAATGTCATTAAAAACACAGTTCACGATAAACCTAATTCACATTCCATTTTATTCCAATTATTAAATATAATTGGAAACTCTAACAATCTTAATTAAAAGATGTATTCTCTTCACATTGGGTTCAAGAACAGTGTTACTGAAGACCTCATCCCATCGGTCTCTAACCACAAATTAGTAAGAGAACAATTCCCTAAGTATTAATCCCGAAGACCGAAATCAACATCAGATCAATACCCAGGAAACCATTCAACTTAGCTAATCTCCAATTAGTTTCTAATTTTCTTAACTCCATTGGGTTTAAGAACAGTATTATTAAAGATACCATTCACGACAAACCCAAAATCTCATTTCATTATTAATCAGGTTAAAAAACAAGTGTTATTTAAAACACCGTTCACGATGAACCCAAAAACAAATTTCAATTTAATTACAATTAAAGGTTAATTAATTGGTAAACTTCATTAAATCTTACTAAAAAGATTTATATCTTTTCTCAACTGGGTTTAAGAACAGTGTTATTGAAGACATCGTTCACCACAAACCCAAAATCTAATTTGATATTAAATACAAGGCTCTGAATTGAAAATATATCGGCTTATATTCAATATTAAATTCTCAAATCAACAAATATCGTATTGGAATAACGATATATATATATCTTCCAAATTCTTTCACAATATCTGTATAATCACGGAATCCAATATCGAAATATTCCGAAGATAATTTTGATTCAAATCCATTCCAATTCATATATTGGAAATTCTAGTTATTTTTAAAACCACATCAAATCCAGTTTATTTATTTAAAGATTTTGGATTATAATTCTAGTACATAACTAGTTCATTTTGATAAAAATATATTTTTATCTTTTCAAATATGGAATTTTTTCATTCCAATTCTTTCCAAATCATTCATTATGATTTTACACAAATTATTGATATTTTTAATAATTTTATCAAGGCCCGTACAGTCGATTTCCATAAACGGCTATCGAACTGCACTTACAGCGACCTTTTCCAAACTTGATTTGGACATAATTCCAAATCCAACCATTAGATTTCTAATTTCTTATATTTGTTAGAAATCTCTTTTCAATACGAACCCAACGATTCCGGTTTTAGGAGAATCCGACGGTCGGATCTCCCGTAATGTTTGTTCGAAGTCAATGGTCGAAATTCGCGAACTGCCATGGCGCGTTCTATTCAAGCCATTATATATATATATTATATATTTCATCGATTTCCATTTAAAATGTATTTTATAAATCGTTTTAAATTCGTTTTCAAGACGATTACAACTTCATATTCAATTTCAAATGAAAATTGAATATTCCATATCATTAATATATAAATGATAATATTTTCAAAACATTAGATTTTGAAATCGCTTCCTTTTCGATATTCATTATAAAGTGAATAAAATCGATATAAATATCGTCCACGTCAAAATGGCGTTAATCTAATAAACACGGCTTTATATATTTATATATATCCGTGTCCATCCCAAATCGGACAGCAAAATCATATTTTGATATTTTACTGAATGTTATTTTAAAATATTCATTCTTTCTGAACTAGAATCAGACACAGTCAATTACCATATAATGTTGATTATATGGATTTCGTACAACAAATGTATAGAACAACAATGATAAACAAACAACCATCATCCAGAGTGTATTCTACACTGCATAAGCATTAAATATAAATATTTAACGCTTACCACAGTTTGTCAACCAATCGATCGACATACAACTAAACGATTGGGATTAGCGTACATCAAATATCAACCTAATACCCGTGTGGGGATTTCAAACAACAAACACAGATTTTATTTGTGCAGTTGGGCGATGTGTAAGACATATCGTCCCAATCAATATCAGATAAATAAGTGTACATAAACAAACCGTCCGGTTTGCAAATGAATATTTATTCTATTCATATACACGTTAAAAAATTATATTTTAAACGATAAAATATTTTATTCAATACGTGAATATTTTATTTTCCATTTCACATCACAATCCCAATCCACACAAACAAATCAATCCAAACACACAACCAAAAAAGTTGTTCATGGTCTGTGAACGAAGGGGAGCAATTCATACATTCAGTTATAAAATAAATAACTGTACAAAGAATTCAGTGAGAGAGTTCTCACCTTTGGGTTCCACTCCTCAATTCTTCATTTGTTTTCCACAAGTTCCATTGCAATCCTTTTCACGCTGTTCATAGTAAAAATCACCTTTTTATTTTCATTCTAAAAATTATATTTTTACTTCGCTAAAAATTATATTTTTACTTCGCTATGTAAATAAAAATCATATTTTAATAGTGTTAAAAATATATCTTTTCTTATTTAAAAATCAGTTCTCTTCTAGTTTAAAAACCAAATCTTTACTAGTTTAAAAATCGCAAATTTATATCGCTATATATATATATATATATATTAAAAATCATGTTTATATATCGCTACATACAATGTAAAAACCATATTTTTAACCCGCCGCTTCATATATAAAAAAAAATCTAATTTTTATTTCCCTAACTTCATAATAAAAATGAAATTTGTATTATAAAATAAAAATCATAACTTTATCTTGCTATTTTACATATAAAAATCGAATTTTTTTTACATAACATTATTCTATATAAAATCATATTTTTAAAACGATTTTTTTATGAAGATTACATCTTTAAAACAAAATTTAAAAATAAAAACTCACCTTTTTATTTATAAAAATCATACCTTTATCATATAAAAAAATCATTCCTTTTTGTAGCCAAACATCATATGATTTTATGGACCAAGAATCAAAATCAAAAGGGGACAAAAATTCACATTCTTTTTTGATCGAAGGAGGGGGTGCTCGCGGGCGATGTAGGCTCGAGATGGCGCAGGTGATACTGAGGGAAGGCGGCGGTTTCGCTGTTCGAAAGGAGGATAACCTAGGGCAATGGTTCACGTCGATTTAAGGGGGGTTTAGCATTTGAATTAATGGAGGTGAGAGGAGCGGTGGGTTAGAGAAGGGGGGCATGGCGGCGGAGATCTGGTGGTGGTTGGAGGGGGGTCTCGCGGTTTTGGGTGGAAAAAGGGGGTTTTGGGCACGGTGGTTCGCGTTGGAGGAGAGGAGAGATAGGGCGGGAAGGTGGGAGGGGAGGTGCTGGTGGCGGCCGACAGTGGATGGGGGGTAACGTGCGATGGCGACTAGAGTAAGGGAGGACCACAGGTTTTTTTCAATTTGGGGGAGAGGCGTTGACTGAGAACGGAAGGAGAGGGAGGAGGTTATATGTGAATATATATTAATTAATTAATTAATTTTTCTCTAAAAAGTTGCTTTTTAAATCGAACGTCGAATCGGACCCAACGACCATTGCCTCTAGCTAATTACCCTCATTCAGAACACAATGGATATGTCCGGTATGCCAATTCGACTGTTTCGATCAGTTTCTGTTAAAATCAAAATATAAATCTATATATTGAAATTTAACGCACATTTCAACTTACCGGGGCCACATACGGACCCCAAAAATTCCAGAAAAATTATTTCTACCTTCGTACTGATGATGTGGTCCTAACAAAACTAATTCCGTCAAATTTGGAGATCTTTTGAAAAATGGTCATTTTCCGGTCGATTAAATTCAAACTGAATTGACCAAACACGTTTAAATCCGCCACGCTCACATATTGATTCCAAAAATTATAAAAATTTGAATCAAACAATAATTTGACATTTTGGCTCCAACAAAAGTGGTCTCGTCGAAAATGGAGGTCGTTTACAAAATCGCCATTTTTAAGGGCTATATTTCCATAGCGACTATTCTAAATTTTCAATTGGGCATACCTTTTTATTCCCGCTATGAAATTTCAATTTTTCATATTTGTTGGAAAGATATTTTCAAATAGATTCTAATTTTTTTGATTTCGCTAAAATCCGGTTTATTTTGAATCCTGTACATTCGTTTGAAATTTGAAATCGAATTTTCAAACTATCGCACCATTTTCAATTCCTTTTATAATTAAAATAATTATTTATATTCTAACTTCGATCTATATAAATGTATACATTCTAATTCTATTCAAAATAATTTTCTAGTCATTATTATTTAAAATAAATCATTCTAAATATCCAAAATTCATTAAAATTGTCAGAATAAAAATTTTGAATTGGTTCTGATTTTCCGGGTTATTACATGTTTGGATGCTATTTTGAATCCAAACGCATTCAAAATTGAAATAGGTCAAATGTAAGCATTTTTATGTGCATAATGCCAAAAACGGTGAATCGTGTGAAATATGGATAATAAACATAAAGCATAAGTGTATTTAATACTATATTTTTAATCTATTATTGAAATTATTCCAACAAGCCTAGGATGCAAGTTGAAATTGTAATGTATGTATATTTTCCATTCACTGCTATTTGTTATATTGTCATTATGCCATCATGCCTAAGTTGTAGCGGTAAAAGTATGGAAAATCAAACTTATATACCTTGATTTGTACAAATTGACTATTGCCAACTCGTTAGAACGTTTCCCCATTTATACAAATGTTTACGTTAGTTAGGCGCCATTATTATTATACTTATAAACATAGTCAACGTAATTAATGTTATATTATCATCATAAATGTGATTATATTAGAATTCGAATTTGAAACATCTCCTTAATAAATATGTATTTTTTTCTTGTGAAGGACTTTAAATATATATATACATAGTGACACATAGATACGAGGTTAGTTGCCATTTGTGGTAGAAGTCTGCCCAGAATCGACCGATAAATCCAACAACCACAAATAGGCCCAACTAATGTGAGATGTCTAAGTGTCATGGGCCATTTAAAAACTTAGTACACTAGACACGAGGTTAAACCAACTTGTAGTAGATCTGCCTGGAACCGACCGGCATATCCAACGTTTGCAGGTGTACGGTTTAATGTGAGAGGTCTAGTGTGTATATATACATAACTATATATATATATATATAATTCTATTGCATGTGAAAATAAATAGGTTTACTACACCTTGAGAAGGTCTTAAGTGGTTGACTCAACTTTTTATCTAGTTTAGGCCTTAAGCGATTAGGACTAGGATCCCTTCGAAGTTTTATTCCTTGGAGAGGAGCCAAATTCGTGGGGGCATACCCTTATTAGATTTGAAGTAGGTCTTTGGATCGTCCTTCTCTAAAATTGGTTAGGCATAAAACGGAAACAGAGTAGGGTAGTTCACGGGGATGTCCACTTCCACTAGAAGCTTGTAAGGGCTCAACTAGGGACAAATTGGTAATTGAAAGATATGTGGCCATTGCATGCTAACCAGCTGTCCAAGGGAAGTCTTAAGCGACATAGGTGTTCTACCGGGTAATATCAGTTAAGTAGTAACGCTCGCAATACTACTTCTCATATTACAAATAAGAGAATAAACTTAAGAATGTTAACATACTAAGACAGGGTTTGAAAGGGCTAGGGGTCCGCCTCAGGGTTATAAGAGATTATAAGAATCCACCTTTAATAGGGCCATAATGACCGAGAATGACACCTCGTTGGGTCTTTACCCTAAAAACACTAATGGGCGATTGACTTGGATATCCACTCATTGGTTAGATATTTGGTGCTAGTGTAAATCTTGTGTGTTGCGTGGACATACCTCGACATATGTAACCAACTAAAAATATAGGGTATAGACATTAATTAACACCATATTTCAGTCACATAGAACTATGTTCTTACCATCTCCTTAAAATATCCAACAGGTCAGTAGATGGGGTAAAAGCCATGGACGAAGTGATGACTAAAGCTTATGAAGAAGACAAAGTTTTCATGCTATTATTAGTAGTTATTTCTTTATTTATTTTGAATTCTTGTGAGAATGAACTATTTGATGTACCTATTGAACAGATGTAAATATGACTGTTGTATTTCTGAGATTTTGAAATAAGTGGTACATCTTATTTTCAGTATTATATATTCTCTTTCTGTTTTGCGAGATTTACACTTCAAGTATATGTCGTTATTATCTGTGCAAATGTAATCCTTACAGGAACCATCAACCCGTTTAAAATATCTCTAAGTTTAGATGGGCCTTTTCTAGGTTGAAATTTAGGCCCATTCCGAGCGGGTTGTTACACCTAGCCTAAACCCCTCAACTCACTTCTTTAAAAATTTCTTTGGTATTAATTTGTGAATTTATTCATGCCATAGTGCTAGAGGGCATATAATTGCTTATAGTAGGAGTTATGCATCTTGCTTTCCATGTCCATTTGTTTGTCGTCTCCGTTCAGTGCCGTGAAAGGTGAGTTTATCTCACACTTGACAAACCTTTTGTGAAAGTATTATTCAGCACATGCGAATAGTTAACTTGAAATGTTAGGAATATTTTAATTTGCATGATTGTTATGTTAAATTAATTTTGCATAATTCATGATATGAAATTGTGCTATTTTGTGATATATGTTTGTTTGTGACATGTATGACATGTCTTGTAACACCCCGGATTTTTGAATAATTGAATTAACTAAAATAAAGAATAATTAATCTCAGACGTGAGAATTAAGGGAATGGGGTTGCACCATCGTGTTCGTCTAGGAATTCTGGTTGAGATAGAGTCAGAGTTTGCGGGAAACGGGTACCGGATGAAGGAGTTATGGATGAACGAAGATTGATGGAAAAACAAGAAAAAAAATATTGCACTGACGCCCTTGGGAAGTGCGCCAGTACAAATTTGCACTGGCGCACCTGCCAAGTGCGCCCAGGCCGAGGCAGCAGGCCTGCACAGCTTTCTGGTTCAGTCTGACCCATGTTGCTGAGTCCTTTCTGACTCCTTTCTGAGTCATTAGGTCTAAGGTGTCACCCTGTACCGACTGAATGGTTTCGATTAACCCTAAGATCATCCGACGGGTTAAATTAATTCAAAACTCTATAAAAACACCCATAGACTCAAACCCTACATCAGAATTAATACTAAAACTATGGCCATCATGCTGTCATCTTGAACCCTAGAGTACCGCCACCAATTAGAGAGGAAGAACAACAAATCGAATCAGTTCTATTTAACCCTAACAACGAATCTTCTTCAAAGGAAAGCTAATTCAACTTCAGAAATCAGAATTCAAAACTCAAGACCGTCTTTGAGTTGTGAGTTCGATAATTTTAATAAAATAATTAGCAATTTAATTGGATTAAGTTATGATGCGGATTGTATGGATGTGATGTGAATTATTGATCGCATGTTGTAATTATGTTGTACAATTGTGTTGAAATCTCTATGACGTTATGTTGTGATGCTATCATTTATGATGTAATACTATCACCTATGTTGTATTCTATGACTTGGCTTATGTATAATCAAATCATCTTGTTGTTCATATGCTAGTTTGGTTATGTTAGTTCATATGATAGATCACAAGTATGTATGCAAGTTTAGATATTGATTTAGACAAGAATCATAGGCAAGTTAGTATAACCTTACATGTTTCGTGACATCAATTTTAGATCTAAAGTTAGGCTATGACATGTGTGAGTTATATGATAAATTCTACATAATAATTCACATGTTAGATGCAAGTTTAAACCATTGTTATGATGCATAAATCACATATGCAAGTTTATATAAATATATGAGTTTGGGATATGAATCATGATATGCAAGTTTAGCGGTATTGCCTATGCAAGTTTACACCTTTAGATGTAGATCTATGACATACATGATTTATGCAAGTTTGTGACCATTATCTAAACAAGTTCACACCTTTTGGATCCATGACATATGTTGTTTATGCAAGTTGTAACTTTGGCCTATGCAAGTTTTAGATGTAGAACATTCACACATGCAAGTTCACCCCTATGTTTAGATCTATGTTTTAATTATGTGTATATTGTGATATTTTCTCTTTATTCCATGAGTTAGACTATTCGAGTCTAACGTATATTTTACCTTAAACGAACAAATGTACAACGTGGGGTAAAAGGGATAATATTAAAAAGATTTAATTGGCATAAATGCCTTAAAAGGCATAAAATAATTTTGTGATGAAAACTGGTATGATTTTACATACTATAATTGGATGGACATAATTGAGTCAATTATGGACATCATTAAATTTGGAATTGATTGATAATTTGAATAGGGAAGGTAATTCAAATTGGGGAATTATTAATTAGGAGTAATTAATCGTCTAAGACACGAGGTAAGGCTCTTTTGTGGTGTAAGACTGCCCGGACCCGCCCGGCAAATCCAGATGCCACAAATGCCAGTCTAATGTGAGAGGTCTTAGGCATAAATTAAATATGTAACAATTGTAAAGACACGAGGTTAGGCTCTTTTGTGGTGTAAGACTGCCCGGACCTGCCCGGCAAATCCAGCTGCCACAAATTCCAGTCTAATGTGAGAGGTCTTTATGAGGTTACGGTCTTAATGAATTAAGAAACAGTTAACCAGATGAACATGTAGTGGGACATGAGTGGGTTAAGTGGGTGCCTTGGGTGGCATGTGGAATCTAGTGGGTGCCTTGGGTGGCATTTGGAAATACAATTAGAAACACTTAACCAAAATTGAAACATGTAATTGAAACATGAATAAGAAGTGGGTTAAGTGGGATGTACTAGAGGGGACCAAGCTTAGGTGGATAGCTTGTGTCAAGTAATGGGGGCCCATTTCAACCAGTAACCCATACGTATCTTTGTGGGCTCGACCCAAGTCGAGGAAGGGACATGCATACTAGGCTTGACTGTAAGAGGCCAAAATGGGTTAGCAGTGGCAACGCAAGTCCAACGGGTTCATATGCGTGTGTGGGCCCGGGCTGGTAGGTAAGACGTTGTTGCATCGTGTAGGTATAAGCCGTGCATTGTTAGTTGTATCGGGTTGCCACATTGGGGAGTGATACACCCCACTGTGGGGCCAGTATGGGTATCTACGAGTTAGGGAGCCGATCGCTTGGGGGTAGTGGGTACACCTAGTGGAGATAGGGGCAGGCGGCACCTATGAAGGCAGCTAGGGGTGCATGAAACTACCAATATCATTATTAAGTCTGTAGGCGGGATCAACCTTAGGGTGACTAGTGGTGGTGCAGTATAGCAATTATCTCATAGCTTGGTGTAGTTTAGTAATTATTTTATAGTGGTTTAGGGGCGCTTTAACGATATCGTTGTTCATCTTGTTTCCTTATTTACTCTGCCATACTCAATGGTTCATGGTCATTCCCTTATTTTCTAACTTATGCCTTAGCCAAGTTACTTTGTTAATTATATTGTTAAAGTTATCGCACTAGCCAGACTTTATGTCTGACCCCCTTTGTTTCCTCCTCTTTTCTTACTCCCCCCCCCCCCCCCCCGGACCAGTGGAGTTTGATTTTGGACTGTTGTTTCTCTGCTTTCTGAAGATTGCTTGGATCGCTAAAGTAAAGTTCATCTTCTCTTTTATTTATGGCTATTTTGTATTGGGGATTATGTCTTTCAATTTATGTACTTTTGATAGTCAAGATGGGTATTATGTACTTTGACTTTGGTTTTTGATGATGTAATCAAACATATGTGTTTTTCCGCTGCAATGAAATAAAGTTTTAAATCTTTGAGTACTGTTTATATCTGTCGTGTTGTTAAGTTTTTGTTCAATACTTACTTAAAACGCTCGATAGAAGTTAATGCATTCCCTTTTTGAGTGACATTAATGGACGTGGGGTATTACGCATGGTATCAGAGCTGAAGGTTACCAGAACAGATATGAATTTTGAAAAACTATTTTTCAAAACAATTTTTATAAAGAAGTACCTTCAAAAGTACGTTTTAAGGAAAGTATTTTCAAGAGAAAAGCTTAATTTAGAAAGCATAACCCCAAGAGCCATATATCTTTCCCTCGGTTCTTTTATATTGAATCTTTCCTTTTTCGTTTCAGCATGTCTGAAGCATATGAGATACCAGAGGGTGTTCATGTACCCAGGTGGTTTCATCAATATCTCGAGGCTAGGGCCGCCACCGCAGGTCCAGTAAATGCTCTTCCTCCCCCTCCTCCTCGCGTCGATACTTTTGCTAAGATATGTAAGGACTTTCGAGCAATGGGTGGAAAACCTTTTCACGGGATGGAGACATTTGTTGAAGCTCGAAATTGGCTAAAGGAAGTGGAAGAATTATTTGGAATCTTTGAAGTGGATGATGGAAGAAAGGTCCAGTTGGCTGCCTGGCTAATGAAGGATGAAGCCTCGTTTTGGTGGGAGGTCACTAATGAGGGACGTCTAGTCGATACATGGCTAGATTTTAGGCAGACGTTTGAGGTGAAGTTTCTCTCGCAGGCTGAAGGGAATCTATACATGGAAAGGTTTTTGGCGCTGAAGCAAGGGAATCTATCGGTGAAAGAGTACGTCAACAAATTCAACCAATTGGCAAGATTTGGCTTGGACTTGGTGAATACTCCAGAAAAGAAGGCCTTAAGATTTGTTAAGGGTTTGAACTAGCCGCTTCATGGGTTAGCTATGACCCACATCCCCATGGGGGCTACCTTTGAAAGACTAGTTGACATGGCGCTCATGCACGAAGAGGAGAAGGGCGCCAATGCTAATAAGGCACCCGAGAAGAAAGGGGATCAAAAGAAGCCGCAACAGCAACAATAGAACAAGAAAGGTGGCAAAGGCAACAATGCTAAGGGAAAGAAAAGATGCTTTAACTGTGGGACACCTGACCATCAAAGCAAATATTGTAGGAAGAAAAAGAAGACTGGTTGTTTCCACTGTGGCGAGGCGGGACATCTTATTAAGGACTGCCCAAAGAAAGGGTAGAGGGCAGGGTCTACCTCGGGAGGACAGGTGCAGGCTCTTATGGCACCAGGGCAGGCAAAGGGACAAGTTCAGGCTCTCGTGGTCCCACCGCTGCAAGAACGAGGTAGAGAAATTTCCGTTGAAAATTTAGTTTTTCTGTTTGATCATCATGTCCATACTTTATTCAATTCTGGCGCATCACATTCATTTATTTCTACATCATTAGTTGAAACACTGCACCTTGATACTAGTCTAGTTACTAATCCCTTAGTAGTCTCAAATCCTATCGGTGGTTCGGCTCATCTTTCTATGATTTGTCGGGATTTGAGAGTGTTTATCTTGGGCGTTGAGTTTGAGTGCAACGCTTTTGTTCTTGGCTTCATGGGCTACGGTTTAATTCTAGGTATGGATTGGCTAACTAGATATGGGGCCATCCTAGATTGTGAATGAAGGGTAGTTAGATTGTTGACTCGTTTTGGAAAGACCCTTGATATTTCTTGTGACCCTAGAGGTCCAGTAATGCTTAGCTACCTAGAATCCCTTGACGCATCTGATGACGATTCACATTATGTTCCCATAGTCCGTGAATATTCTGATGTCTTCGATGAGGTGAGGGGTTTACCCCCAAAACATGAGATAGACTTTCGGATATATCTAGTAGATAATGCAAAGCCAGTTGCATTACCAGTGCGCCACATGGCTCCAAGAGAGAGAAGAAAACTCAGTAAGCAAGTGAAGGAATTGCTTGAGAAGGGGTTCATCAGACGTAGTATTCGGAGTGGGGTGCTCCAATAGTATTTTCCACTAAGGCGGATGGGTCCCTTAGACTTTGTGTGGACTATAGAGAACTTAATAAGCTTACTAAGAAGAATAGACACCCACTGCCAAGGATTGACGATCTCTTCGATCAATTAGTTGGCGTCTCAGTGTTTTCGCAGTTGGACTTAGCCACTGGTTTCCATCAGTTGAGAGTGGATGAGGATAGCATAGACAAGACTGCCTTTAGGACTTCAGACGGTTTCTTCGAGTGGCTTGTGATGCCCTTCGGTTTGACAAACCCCCTCATACTTTGTTGACTTGATGAGTAGGGTTTTTAGGGAGTACCTTAATAGATTCATGGTAGTCTTTGTGGATGACATCTTGATCTTTTCTAAAAGCAAGGAAGAGCATGCCCTACATCTTAGGGAAGTGTTGGAGACTCTTCAAGCGCATAGCCTTAAAGCTAAATTTTCTAAATGTCACTTTTGGAGGAAGGAAGTGCGATTCTTAGGGCACGTGGTTTCCAAAGAAGGGATAGCTGTGGATCCCGCGATGATAGTGGCCATCCAAGATTGGAAGATTCCTAAAAATGCTACCGAGGTGAGGAGTTTCTTAGGTTTGGCTAGCTACTATAGGAAGTTCATCAAAGACTTCGCAAAAATATTAGCCCCATTAACACGCTTGACGAAGAACTTAGTTTTCATGTGGGACGTAGATTGTGATGATGCGTTCCAACGTTTAAAGAGAGCTTTGACCACAACCCCAGTCTTAGTGTTTCCAGATGGGAGTAAGCCATTTACCATTTATACCGATGCTTGTGGGACAGGACTAGGCGCAGTCTTAATGCAAGAGGGAAGGGTAATAGCCTATGGTGGAAGGCAATTGAGAGTACATGAGAGAAATTACCCTACACATGACCTAGAGTTGGCCGCTATTGTCTTCGCCCTTAAGTCTTGGCGTCATTATCTTCTTGGCGAAAAATTAGAATTATTCACTGACCACAATTCACTAAAATACTTATTCTCTCAGAAGGACTTGAACTTAAGGCAGCAAAGGTGGATGGAATTCTTAGCATCCTACGACTTCGAGATAGCATATACCCCTGGCAAGGGTAACATGGTGGCAGATGCCTTAAGTAGAAAAAGGTTGTCCTTGAGTCCGTTGTTTGTTGAGCGGCGAAGCTTAGAGTTCAACTCTACATTTGACTTTAAACCTTCCGTTGATTTTGTACCCGATTTGTTAGCGTCCTTGGAGGTCAGACCTACGCTTTTGGGACGGATTAGCGAGGCACAGCGAGACGACCCACAGTTGGTTGAGTTAGTAGAAAAGCTCAAAAGAGGGGAGTCATCAAGCCATCTCCGTAAGTATACCCTAGATGATAAGGGTTGGTTACGTAGGGACAGTAGACTTTGTGTACCACAGGACGAGAACTTGAGGAAGACCATTCTTGACGATGCACATCGTTCGAAGATGACCATCCATCCGGGCGGGGACAAGATGTACATGGACATGAGACGAGTTTACTTTTGTCCCAGTATGAAGAAGGACGTGGCAGAGTTTGTTGCTAGATGCTTAGTGTGCCAACAAGTAAAAGTAGAGTAAAAGAAGCCCGGTGGATTGCTTCACCCACTGGAGGTCCCATAATGGAAGTGGGAAAGTGTTTCGATGGATTTTGTTGATGGATTACCAAGATCGAGGAAGGGTAATATGGGGATTTGGGTCATGGTAGACAAAATTACTAAGAGCGCCCATTTTATTCCCGTGAAGAGTAAAAGGACTACTCCATGGTTAGCCTCTGTATACATTCGAGAAATAGTTCGTTTGCACGGTGTTCCTTCTAGCATAGTGAGCGACCGCGATCCTATCTTCACTAGCGAGTTTTGGAAGAGCTTGCAAGAGGAAGTAGGGACTCAGTTATGTTTGAGCATCGCATATCATCCTCAGACGGATGGCCAGACCGAGAGGGTGAATCGTATTCTAGAGGACTTATTGAGGTTGTGTGTCTTAGATTTCGGAGGTACATGGGAGGAACATCTTCTGTTGGTGGAGTTCGCATATAATAACAGCTTACAGTCTAGCATTGGCATGACACCGTTCGAGGCTCTTTATGGACGGCTGTGTCGTTCGCCTACATGTTGGTGGGAGTCTATAGATAAGATCTTACTTGGGCCCGATATGATTAGAGAGACTTCGGAAAATATCGATTTGATTCGAAGGAGGATGAAGACGGCGCAAGATAGGCAGAAATCTTATGCGGACAAGAGGAGGACAGATCTTGAGTTTGATATTGGGGACATGGTCTTTGTCAAGGTGTCTCCATTACGGAACGTCGTTCACTTTGGGTCCGTTGGGAAGTTAGCACCAAGGTTTGTAGGGTCGTTTCCTATTAAGGAGAGGATTAGGCAGATGGCGTATAGAGTGGAGTTGCCCGAGAGACTTAGTGGCGTACACGATGTATTCCATGTATCACATTTGAAGAAGTGCTTGCACGAGACCGCGGAAGTGGTAGATCCAAGCTTGCTTAGAGAGGTGGAGATAGAGCGTGATGCGACGATTCGACGAGCTCCTATGTGTATTCTTGGGTCGGAGATTAAGAAGTTGAGGAATCGAGAGGTCAAACTAGTCAAAGTGCAATGGGGAGATGATGAGAGCAATGCTACTTGGGAGACGGAAGCGAAGATGCGTTCATTATACCCTTTTATTTTCGAGGGTATGTCTTTTAATTTCTCTTTTATCTCTTACCTTGTACTTATCTTATCTTTAGTATGTCCTCTCGCTAGTACCTTTGACCTTTAGATAGGGTAGTCCTATGGTTGAAACATGTGTTTGAGACATGTTATGTATGATAGATGCATGTGGATGCAAGTGTTTGCTAGTGATTGCTCGTGGATGCATATACACACACTTTAGGCACTAGATCGGCTCAGTCACTTCATATTGCATATTGCATATAAATGTGTGAGCGTATTTAAGCCAACGGATGTATAATGGTTGTGCTATCATATGGATGCGGCATTTTGGTGAATGGTTGTGCACGCATGTAGAGATAATATGTATCGGTAGGATTCTTTCGCATACATAATGGACGCATGGCACTATCATGGTTTGCATTAAGGAGGTCAACTGAATCAGTAGACCGCCTGATTTTGCATTAGATAAGGAACATATACACACACTTCTTGCATATGTGCATACAACATTAGAAATTTTATAAGGACAATGGATGTCCGTGTTTGATGGTTGTTTGGATGGTAGGATACGCATTCTCCTTAACTTGGAGATTTCGGGGGCGAAATCCTTTAAGGAGGGGAGAATGTAACACCCCGGATTTTTGAATAATCGAATTAACTAGAATAAAGAATAATTAATCTCATACGTGAGAATTAAGGGAATGGGGTTGCACCATCGTGTTCGTCTCGGAATTCTGGTTGAGATAGAGTCCTAGTTTGTGAGAAACGGGTACTGGATGAAGGAGTTATGAATGAACGAAGATTGGTGGTAAAATAAGAAAAAAAAAATATTGCACTAGCGCACTTGGGAAGTGTGCCAATACAAATTTGCATTGGCGCACCTGCCAAGTGCGCCCAGGCCGAGGTAGCAGGCCTGCACAGCTTTCTGGTTTAGTCTGACCCATGTTGTTGAGTCTTTTCTGACTCCTTGTTGAGTCATTAGGGCTGAGGTGAAGCACCCCACCCTCCATTAAGGTCACTCACAAGGGACTGCCTTAACTTTGGTGGAGGTTTGTAAGTAAAAGTCACAGATAAAACACAAGACGGATATAAACACACACACACACACATACACACATATATATATATAAGCAGCGGAAAACATCAGACTTTTATTTCATAAAATATTTGTTCATACAACACATTTCCATAATTGTCTCATAACAACTTCCAAAAAAATTACAACATCATTTCTGTCTTGGTTTTTAAATAAAGAAGCATAAAACGTGATTAAAACTGCATAAATCCCCATAGAGTGTGACTAACAGCCATTGCCAAGGAAAAAAGACTCCAAACCGTACATCAACTATCTTGAAGCTTTTAAAGAATCTGTCTAAGCTGAGTTATTTCCTCCCTGTGGACCTGGGGGGGAACGGAAGAAAAGAAGACGAAAGAAAATGGGGTCAGTAAAGCCTGGTAAGTCTATTGACTCTTCAATATGAAAATAAGAATAAGGGCATGATAGGTATAAACTGGAACAGGAAAGTATCATAAACTAGATAAGGTAATTCTGAAACGAATATACTATCGCACCACACACTATATCTCCGCACCTACTTGTATTATCTTAACTGTTACCCCATGCTGAGGGTGAAGTGATCCCGTTTCTAAAGATGCACCCTATGCTGAGTGTAAAGTGATCCCGTTTCTAAAGATGCACCCTATGCTGAGGGTAAGTGATCCCCTTATTTTAAAGATTGGCTCCTACTCACATAATCATCTGTGTCTTACGGCCCACAGAAATTGTAGATAACTATACTGGCCCCACCATGGGGTGTATCAAGTCCCATGGTGGCGACCCGACACAAACCTTAGAATGCATAGGTTATACTACTGGTGCCCCCAGTGCCCTGTTTGTCTGCTCCGAAGTATGTGCACGCCCGCACTCCGTTAGAACCCACACTGTTGCACCCACCGCTGTCGCTTTGACCGCTTACAATCAGCCCAGTAATCGTGCCCCACCCTGCCTAGTTTCAGGGTACCATGATACCTAATTGGGTTACTGCTGAAATGGGTCCCCGTTACTAGGGTTTTCTAGTCAAACATGCTAAGTGGTTAAGTGTCTGTACTTACCTAACCCCACCCATCAATTTCATTAACATGTTGAATTGGTTAAGTGTTTTAGTTAACTTAACCCTACCATCTGTCCTTAGCCTTTTAAAGCACCGACCACTCACATTAGACAGATATTGTTACGGTTACTGGATGTGCCGGTCGGTTCCAGGCAAATTTACACCGTAACTCAGTCTAACCTTGGGTCCTTATTGGGCTTTATGCTTAACCACCCACATTGGATCGGTATTGTTGTGACTACTGGACAGCCGGCGGGTCCGGGCAGATTTACATCACAACTCAATCCAACCTATTGTTAAGCATATTCGTATTTTCTAAATTTACATATTTGTCTTTATCACTTAATATATGTAAATTTGTCAACAATTAAATGTTGTGGCCCACTTTCCAAGTTTATCCTTTTTGGTATAAAGAATTTATACCGTTTAAATGCCACCAATTTTGGCATGTGACAAACATGCCAATTTCATATATTTGTATGACAAGTTTTATTAATATTCCCTACGTTACCCCATTTAAACATTAGGCTAAAAATCTTAGCCTAATTTTCGTTCGCATAGTTTTTAATACATGATATTAGGCTAAAAACTTAGCCTAATTTAGCGCACACAAATAGGCATAAGGGAATTCATAAACATAAACATAACATAGGTGTAAACTTGGCATTTTTGACATATTCAATATGAACATCATAGGTGTGAACTTGCAAAATAGCCAACATGAATGTCATAGATGTGAACTTGCAAAATAGTCAATATACATTTATGTGAATTTGCAACATAGCCTAAATCAATTTTACATATATGTGAATTTACATTGAAATAAGGGTCTAACCAAATAGGTGGCACATGAATTAGCATATGATTTAGACAACATAGTCTAAACTAGTTTTTGGATCTAAGCATAACATCGAACATCACTAGCACATGACAAGAATATGACTTTTTCATAAATATGTATAACTTTATGACAAGGGTGCGAACTAGATTCGATCGCATATCTAATTACAACATGAAACATGTACTAAAGTGGATCTTGACATAGATCCAATTAGGAACTTGCAACTTTTACATAAACATAGGGGCATGTATATGAACATAACCATTTAGGCATAAAGATTTTCTAGCATAATGTATATACATGAGGTTCTAATCACAAACGGTCTATTTAATCACATAATCATGAACTATATAACTTGCTTGTGATGTTGTTGTCATTCTAAAAGTACAATAGGATCAACATCAATCTTAATTATATCACAAACATCCCAATTTCATAATCAACACAATCATTTCAAAACATAGATATGAATTAACATCGTCGTTACATAATAGCACAATTCCACTTTCAATTTACATCGAATCAATTCTTAGTTTTATTATCATCGGAAAAATCACTATATTTACAACGAACGACGAACTTGGATTCTGGATGCTGAATTCTGGATTTGAAATTCTTTCCTTTTGGTAGACTAACGTTGTTTTGATTTGTGTTTAGCTTTATTATTGGCTTGTCTCTAGGCTTTTCTAACCGACGGCCACTCCTAGTTTCTTTCCAGCAACATGACGGCTTTAGTATTCTATTTTTTTTGTGAATTTAGGGTTAGACTTGAGTTGTATTTATAGAATTCCAGTCTAATTAGAGCCATCGATGAAGCTAGAGTGAATCCAGACCATCCATCTCAAGAGAAGCCAATCAGAAAGTGACATTTAAGCCCTAGTGACTCAGCCAAGCCTTAGAATTCGACCAGACCCTGACCAGGCCAGCCAAGGCCTGACCAACAGGTCTTTCTGACCTGGGTGCACTTGGCAGGTGCGCCAGGCTAAAATTGTACTAGCGCACTTCCCAAGTGCACCAGTTCAATTTTGTTCTGGCGCACTTCCCAAGTGCGCCAGTACATTCTGACCCGTTTCTGGTTTTTCTGCCCAGCTTCGTTCATCCATATCTTCTTCATACGATATCCGTTTTACGCAAACTTGGACTCTATCTCAAGCAGAATTTCGAGACGAACGCAATGGCGTAACCCATTTCCCTTGATTTCATCATTTAGAATTAATTATACTTTAATTTGTTAAGTTACAGTTATCGGAAAATTCGGTGTGTTACATTCTCCCCTCCTTAAAGGATTTCGTCCCCGAAATCTTCAAGTCTCGAGAACGTAAGTCCTAACATCCAATCGTCTATCTACTCAACCAACAAACACAGGCGTCCATTGTCCTTAAAAGACTTCTAATGCTTTATGATTTATATGCACGGTGTGTGTACATGTCCTTAACTAATGCAAAATCAAGCGGTCTACTAATCCAGTTCACTTCCTTAATGAAAATCATGTAAGTGTCATGAGTCCATTCTGTATGCAAATTTGTCCTTACTCATAATTCTACATGAGTGCGCAACCATCAATACAAATGCGACATCCATATGACAACACATCAAGTTTCAACCACATACAAATATGAATACATATATGCATATGCAGTATGAAGTGACTGAGCCGATCTAGAACCTAGGTTGTGTGTGTATATGCATTGAAACAACCCGAAAATCTGGGCCAGTTTAAAAATTTTATTTTGACAATTTTAGCGAATTTTGAACATTTAAAATAGATTATTTTAAATAATATCGACGAGAAATTGATTTTGAATATAATTCAAACGTATATATTATACGCGTCGTCGTTAGAATATAAATAATTATTTATAATTATAAATAGAATTGAAAATGGCGCAGTAGTTCGATAATTCGATTTCAAACTTCAATTGAATGTACCGGGTGCAAAACAATCCGGATTTTAGTGAAACCAAAAATAATGAAATCTAATTGATAATATCTTTCCAACGAATCCGAAAAATCAAAATTTCATAGCGGGAATCAAAAGATATGTCCAATTGAAAATTCTGAATAGTTGCTATGGAATTCAGGCCCTTAAAAATGGAAATTTTGCAAACGACCTCGGATTTCGATGAAACCACTTTTGTTGGATCCGTGATGTCAGGTTAATGCTAGGTTTCAAATTTCATAATTTTTCGAATCAATATGTGAGCGTGGCAAAGGAAAACGCGTTTTGACCATTTCAGTTGAATTTAATCGACTGGAAATTGGCCATTTTTCAAACGGTCTCAGAATTCGACGAAACTAGTTTTGTTAGGACCGTATCGTCAATACGATGCTAGAAAATATTTTTCGGGAATTTTTAGAGTTAGTATGTGACCCTGGTAAATTGAAATGTACGTTTAAAATTCAATATAGTGATTTAAATGTAAATTCAACGAAAACTGATTGTAACTATCGAATCAGCTTGCGATACATATCCCATTGTGTTCGGAATGGGGGTAAAACGCTAGGGACGACAGGCGGTGGGCCTCGTTTCGAGGTCGTATGTAAAAGTCAACTTTTTGAAATAATAATAATAATTAATTAATTATATATATATTCCTTTTCCCACTTAACCCCCTCCCTCCTTTTCATTTCACGAACTAACTCAGGAAAAAAAACGAGGGCGCGATGGCAGCCGCCGCCGCCTCCAGGCGGAGCACCGCCGCACCTCCCCCTGGCGCACCTCCCCTCTTCCTCCTCCCTCTTCCATCCTTCCTCTCCTGAAACCGCACCACCTGCCCCCCCCCCCCCCAAAATGAAAACCGCACCCCCTTCCACCCAGAACCACCGCGGTTCGCCACCCACCACCACAGGCGTGACGGCGAGCCCCTCCAGCACTTCGAGCACCCCAAACTCTCCCCCCTTCGCTGAAAATCAAAAGTGGTGAGCTTTTTAGGATATTTTATTTATTTATTTAGTTTAAGTTGCATTTTAGAGATTAAGAAAAAAATAGTTTTATAGATGTTAAGCCATTGATTTTTATTTTCAGATTTTATATGAACAACCTAGAATTAAAAGGTTTACATTTTTAATTTATAAAGAGTTGACATCTTTAAATAAAAGGTCGGATTTTTACTATATAAAAGGTACGATTTTTTTTAAAGTAAAAATTCGATTTTTATATATTGAACATTAAAGTAAAAATTCGATTTTTATATATTGAACATTAAAGTAAAAATTCGATTTTTATATATTGAACATCGAAGTAAAAATATGATTTTTATATATTGAACATCGAAGTAAAAATATGATTTTTATATATTGAACATCGAAGTAAAAATATGATTTTTATACATTGAACATCGAAGTAAAAATATGATTTTTATATATTGAACATCGAAGTAAAAATATGATTTTTATATATTGAACATCGAAGTAAAAATATGATTTTTATATATTGAACATCGAAGTAAAAATATGATTTTTACATATTGAACATCGAAGTAAAAATATGATTTTTACATATTGAACATCGAAGTAAAATTTTTGAATTTGGTCGTTTGGTGATTTTGATTGATGTGTGAATGGCGTGGGCCTTCACTAGACCGGGGATAAGGCAAGGCCTTGTCCCGTTTCTAGTATCGTGCCGTAATGCCGCCGAAATTTTCTAAAATAAGTTAGAAAAATAAAGATAACATTTTATTTGATAAATGAACTGAATAGAAAATTCATAGGTTGAATAAAATAGTTTGATCGTTAAAAATATAATTTTTAATGTGAATGTGAATAAATAGATATTCATTTACAAACCGGACGGTTTGTTTATATACACCTATTTGAAGGACATTGATTGGGACGATAAATTTTACACATCGCCCAACTGCACAAATAAAATATGTGTTTGATTGCTTGAAACCCCACACGGGTATTGGGATGATATTTGACGTACACTAATCCCGATTGTTTAGTTGTATGTCGATCGATTGATTGACAGACTGTTATAAGCGTTGAATATTTATATTTGATGCTTATACAGTGTAGAATGCACTTTGGATGATGGTTGATTATTCATCGTTGTTGATATGTACATATGTTGTAGAAAATCCATATAATTAACATTATATGGTAATTGATTGGGCCTCATTCCAATTTAGAAAATAAAGAATATATAAAATAAAGGTTCATGCGTTGACAGTACTCATCCGTTGAGATTAGTCATGTGTTGAACGAAATATTTTGATAATAACAACTATTTTGAAAAAGAAATATTTGAAATAGAATATTTGAAAATAGAAATATATGAAGCCGTGTTGATTAGATTGACGCCATTTTGACGTGAACGATATTTATATCGATTTTATTCATTTTGAAATGAATTGAAAACGATTTCGAAATGAATTGAATTGAAAACGATTTCGAAATGAATTGAATAGAAAACCAATTTGAATTGAATCGAATAGAAAACCAATTTGAATTGAATCGAATAGAAAACGACTTTGAAATTGAATTGAATTGAAAACGAATTCAAATTGAATGGAAAACGAATTCAAATTGAATGGAAAACGAATTCAAATTGAGTTGAAAGCGAATTGAATTGAATTCAAATTGAATTGAAATTTGAATTGAATAGAAATGAATTTTAAAACGAATTTATAAAGAAGAATTCAATTTTGCTTTGGATTGAAATGGAAGTTGAAATTGTTTTTGAAACGAATTCAAAACTATCTATATAATTCGTTTTAAATAGAAATCGAAGAAATATATATTATATATATAATATAATGGCCTGAATAGAACGCGTCGCGCCGCGGCAGTTCGTGAATTTCGATCATTTATTTCAAACGGACATTACGGGAGATCCGACCGTCGGATTCTCCTAAAACCGGAACCGTTGGGTTCGTATCGAAAAGAGCTTTCTAACGAATATTATAAATTTGAAATCTAACGGTTGGATTTGGAGATACGTCCAAATCAAATTTGAAAAAGGTCGCTGTAAGTGCAGTTCGATGGCCATTGATGGAAATCGACTGTACGGGCCTTGATAAAATTATTAAAAATAATAATAAATTGTGTAAAATCATAAGAAATGATTTAGAAAGAATTGGGATGAAAAACTCTATATTTGAAAAGATAAAAATAGATTTTTATCGAAATGAACTAGTTTTGAACTAGAATTATAATTCTATTTATTTTTAAATAAGTAAATTGAATTTGAAAGGGGTTTTAGAAATAACCAGAATTTCCAATGATTATATTGGAATGGATCTGAATCGAAATTGTCTTTGGATTATTTCGATGTTGGATTTCGGGATGATACAGATGTTGTTATGGGAATTTGAAAGATATAGATATATATATCGTTATTTCCAATACGATATTTGTTAGTCGTGGAATTTGATATTGAATGTAAGCCGGTATATTTTCTATTCAAAGCCTTGTGTTTAATATCAAGTTGATTTGGGTTTGTCGTGAATGGTGTCTTCATTAACACTGTTCTCGAACCCAGTTGAGAAAAGATTAAATCTTTTTATTTAGATTTAATGAAGTGTACCAATTAAATAATATTTAATTGGAATTGAATTGATATTGATTTTTGGGTTTATCGTGGACAGTGTTTTAAATAACACTCGTTCTTTAACCCGATAATTAATGAATGTGATTTTGGGTTTATCGTGAACTGTGTTTTAAATGACACTGATTCTTTAACCCAGTTAAAGATAAAAACTAAGTGGAGTTTTAATGAATCTTTAATTAGATTGAAATGATCGAGAATGGAGTAGCACCAGTTTTGCTCCAGGCGATAGTTAAATCTTTAATTAGATTGGAACGTGAAATGGTAATTGAATTTATCGATAATACCATGGTGTTAGATATGAAGTATAATCAGTTTTACTTCATGGGATGAATAGGTTGGGATTGAGAAATTAAAACAAATGATTACTTCGGTAAGGTTCGCTAATCCCGATTAGTTTGAATTGATATTCAAAAATAGATTAAAGAATAGGTTCAAGAAATTTATCTTGGATAAAATTAATGGGAACCTTTCCCTATGAATGTGAAATTTAGAAACTAACTGTCGGTTAGCTAAGCAGAAGGGTTTTCTGGATATTGATCTGATGTTGGTTTCGGCCTTCGGGGTTAATATTTGGGGAATTATTCTCTTGATTAATTTACGGTTAGTGACTGATGAATTGGAATGAGGCGTATGTTGTGTTTGTGTAACACTTATTTAAAATATACGCGAGTTATTCGGAAAGACCGGGTTTATCCCATTCTGAATAACTGATACGACGATAAGTCGAAGATGAAGACGGTGGTCGAAGACCAGAAGTCTTCACGTCGTTTGGGTGATTACTGACGATCTTGATTGGGCTGTACACCCAAGAAGTTGGAAACAGTTGGTGATCGTCCAGACGTACATGGAGATCGATGGATATGCAGGGTACTAGGTGCCTCCAGTTTCGTTCAGACCCAGAACGGACTTGCAAATGGACTGTGTGTCTGACATTGGATTTTAGTCCGTGTGACTGATCTCTATTAAATATATATCTGTTTGGCGGCAGAGAATTTATTCTCTTGCTTAACGCCCTTCTCTGAGACTTACGAGCTCAGGGGTTATATATTGATGGATATCAATCGCATGGAGTGAATTGCCTGTGTGGCATGCCTAAGTGGCAAATGATCAAGGCTTCTGTTGAAAAGCAAAGTCTTGTGGCGATGATCAAAGCACAGCCTGTGTGGCACAGCTTTGTGTAACGTGAATTCGCGAGCCTCACACCCCGGTTGTGAACCAAAAACGGGAGAAGGACCTCAGGGAGGGCATGCGTTTCTTTCTAGCTAGGGTGGTGTCAGTGACCTACCAGCCCTGACATTTATATACTTTTCACCTGTGTGGTTGTTGCTGTTGCAAGGCGCCTCGGTTTGATCGGACGATCCGGATCCGATGGAGTCATTCGTTGGCTCATTTACGCCCCAAAGGGCGGGGAAACGCAGTGTTCAGGAATTTTAATCCACATCGGTGGACCGGCCCTGACGATCCAAAAGCTTGACTGAGTACTTGCCTGAGGGGCGGGCTAGAGCATCTCGAATCGGTTGAGGACTATCTTTTGCCTCGGTTCATAGATGAAAATCCAATTTCCAAATACGTGACATTTGCGGTTTTATTTGTAGAGCCTAGTATGGCGACATAGTGGGATGGGGCGCTCATGCCGCCTATGATTGATACTTATGATTTGAAGTTGTTTTATACACTATGCACTTATAATAGTATCAAATGATTTGTTTTAAACGTATCAAGCATTCTTGGCTATTATAAGGTAAAAACCCTATCCTCCGGCTTGCGTTGCATTGTGTGATGGGAACTGGGTCTTATAATAGCTTCATTTTTCCTTATTTAGCATTGCGCTGTTTGTTTTATGCACTGGTGTTCTTGGGAGGAAACCCGTTCCGTGTTATACGGCGTGGTCCCTTGATTTACCTTACTTTGAAAATAAAGATAATAACTGTTTTCGTTCTCACACCAGTAACATGACTGACCTGGAGTTTATTGTTTTAACCTAAACTCTGGGTGCCCCTATTTTGACACGGGCAGCTAGCAGTTTTGGTTTTGCAGATTTATATTCACAGGATCCTGGTTTACAGCTGGAACGATATCCGGAAAGCTTTGTATCCGTATATCTCCTTCTAGTTGTGTCTTGTATTATTTTCCGCTGCGATGTATTTAAATGTAATTTAAATCTCTGATATTTCTGTGTAATATTTATTTGTTTATACTCTGTATATTCTTGTAATCTGGTGCATTGTTGTGATATACAGTGAAATGTTCTTTTGTATGCGTTCTATTTTGTCATGTTCTCAAACGATAGGGCGTTTCGAACGGTCTGGGTCGGTTTAGCGACTGGTTCGGACCGAGCGAAATTCCTTGCCGTCACACGTGGTATCAGAGCTTTGGTTTACAAAGCTCAGAGAACAAGGCACATTAGAACCATATGAAAGAATTCATCAGAAATTGGATTAGTAAAATCCAATGAGAATGACTCGTTAGAGATAGGATCAGTAGTATCCTAGAACGAGTGTGACGAGTATATTTTTAAATTGAAAACAAATTTTGTTTTGAAAATCTAAATCAATTATTCGTATTTGATTATTTATTTGTATTGATTTGGACAGTCCAGTATATAAAGATTTTGCATATGCGCCTTGCAAACGTATATTCGAAGTTTTAATATACTGGATGGATATAGAACCACACTCTAGTCACCCGGGGATGATCCTGATGATGGTGCATCATCATCAGCATTTATATTCGAGTTTCGAAGGTGTGATTTTCTATATATTTCCATTAGACTGGTGTGAGAACCAAAACTAATATAGCTAGGATTTATTGTTGTGATTTGGTATCAAAAACTTGATTTTCTTTATATGTATCAAAATTATGAATTTGAAACTCTAATTCACTAATTGATTGATGTTTGTGTTGTTTGTTTGTTTGTTTGCTAATTTTTAACCATTATGCCTAACTGAATCAAATAGTGAATTGTATTGAAATTTGGTCGCATTTGCTTGCATATACATGTACTTACATTGAACAGGTCATAGCAAGGAGGCTAGAGCAGAGAATAAAATTTGTTTGCCCGACAAATAGGTACATGTTTACTACATAATTTACTGTTTTGTTTGGGTGGTGATGATTTTATGAGCCTATTGGCTAGCCGCTTGGCTTTTTCTTTTCCTTTTTGAGATTAGAAGGACCGGGGAAGCTATTTGAAATTCCCCGATGCTCCCGGTGCAGGGGGGGTTATGGCGAAATTTTTCGAAAATTTAGGGTGTTAGCCAAATTTTTGAAGAATTTGAAAATTCTCAGAAACTGAAAAGTTGGAGAATGAAAGCTAGATCGAACGTAGAGTTGATTGATCAAACCACTTTCGACTTTGTTCCTTTTCGGGGACGAAAAGTTTTAAGTGGGGGAGATTGTAACAACCCGAAAATCTGGGCCAGTTTAAAATTTTTATTTTGACAATTTTAGCGAATTTTGAACATTTAAAATAGATTATTTTAAATAATATCGACGAGAAATTGATTTTGAATATAATTCAAACGTATATATTATACGCGTCGTTGTTAGAATATAAATAATTATTTATAATTATAAATAGAATTGAAAATGGCGCGGTAGTTCGATAATTCGATTTCAAACTTCAATTGAATGTACCGGGTGCAAAACAATCCGGATTTTAGTGAAACCAAAAATAATGAAATCTAATTGATAATATCTTTCCAACGAATCCGAAAAATCAAAATTTCATAGCGGGAATCGAAAGATATGTCCAGTTGAAAATTCTGAATAGTGGCTATGGAATTCAGGCCCTTAAAAATGGAAATTTTGCAAACGACCTCGGATTTCGATGAAACCACTTTTGTTGGATCCGTGATGTCAGGTTAATGCTAGGTTTCAAATTTCATAAATTTTCAAATCAATATGTGAGCGTGGCAAAGGAAAACGCGTTATGACAATTTTAGTTGAATTTAATCGACTGGAAATTGGCCATTTTTCAAACGGTCTCAGAATTCGACGAAACTAGTTTTGTTAGGACCGTATCATCAATACGATGCTAGAAAATATTTTTCGGGAATTTTTAGAGTTAGTATGTGACCCTGGTAAATTGAAATGTACGTTTAAAATTCAATATAGTGATTTAAATGTAAATTCAACGAAAATTGATTGTAACTATCGAATCAGCTTGCGATACATATCCCATTGTGTTCGGAATGGGGGTAAAACGCTAGGGACGACAGGCGGTGGGCCTCGTTTCGAGGTCGTATGTAAAAGTCAACTTTTTGAAATAATAATTAATTATATATATATATATATATATTCCTTTTCCCACTTAACCCCCTCCCTCCTTTTCATTTCACGAACTAACTCAGGAAAAAAAAACGAGGGCGCGATGGCAGCCGCCGCCGCCTCCAGGCGGAGCACCGCCGCACCGCCGCACCTCCCCCTGGCGCGCCTCCTCTCTTCCTCCTCCCTCTTCCGTCCTTCCTCTCCTGAAACCGCACCACCTGCCCCCCCAAAATGAAAACCGCACCCCCTTCCACCCAGAACCACCGCGGTTCACCACCCACCACCACAGGCGTGACGGCGAGCCCCGCCAGCACTTCGAGCACCCCAAACTCTCCCCCCTTCGCTGAAAATCAAAAGTGGTGAGCTTTTTAGGATATTTTATTTATTTATTTAGTTTAAGTTGCATTTTAGAGATTAAGAAAAAAGCAGTTTTATAGATGTTAAGCCATTGATTTTTATTTTTAGATTTTATATGAACAACCTAGAATTAAAAGGTTTACATTTTTAATTTATAAAGAGTTGACATCTTTAAATAAAAGGTCGGATTTTTACTATATAAAAGGTACGATTTTTTTTAAAGTAAAAATTCGATTTTTATATATTGAACATTAAAGTAAAAATTCGATTTTTATATATTGAACATTAAAGTAAAAATTCGATTTTTATATATTGAACATTAAAGTAAAAATTCGATTTTTATATATTGAACATCGAAGTAAAAATATGATTTTTATATATTGAACATCGAAGTAAAAATATGATTTTTATATATTGAACATCGAAGTAAAAATATGATTTTTATACATTGAACATCGAAGTAAAAATATGATTTTTATATATTGAACATCGAAGTAAAAATATGATTTTTATATATTGAACATCGAAGTAAAAATATGATTTTTACATATTGAACATCGAAGTAAAAATATGATTTTTACATATTGAACATCGAAGTAAAAATATGATTTTTACATATTGAACATCGAAGTAAAAATTGATTTTTACATATGTAGTGGCTACGGGCAAAGGAAGTGATATCGACGAGAACGATGAAGATTTCTCTAAATGAAGAGTCGTGGTATTGGATAGCTATCGGTGAGAATTTCTCACTCTTCTATTTCTTCTCTAGTTATATATATATACTAGGATGCAGACGGTGTTTAGTAGCACCCGACACAATCGTCCACAGACCATGGACTTGTTTGTTTGGTTGCATAGATTAGTTAGATGATTTGATTTGAATTTGGTCGTTTGGTGATTTTGATTGATGTGTGAATGGCGTGGGCCTTCACTAGACCGGGGATAAGGCTAGGCCTTGTCCCGTTTCTAGTATCGTGCCGTAATGCCGCCGAAATTTTCTAAAATAAGTTAGAAAAATAAAGATAACATTTTATTTGATAAATGAACTGAATAGAAAATTCATAGGTTGAATAAAAAAGTTTGATCGTTAAAAATATAATTTTTAATGTGAATGTGAATAAATAGATATTCATTTACAAGCCGGACGGTTTGTTTATATACACCTATTTGAAGGACATTGATTGGGATGATAAATTTAACACATCGCCCAACTACACAAATAAAATATGTGTTTGATTGCTTGAAACCCCACACGGGTATTGGGATGATATTTGACGTACACTAATCCCGATTGTTTAGTTGTATGTCGATCGATTGATTGAAAGACTGTTATAAGCGTTGAATATTTATATTTGATGCTTATACAGTGTAGAATGCACTTTGGATGATGGTTGATTATTCATCGTTGTTGATATGTACATATGTTGTAGAAAATCCATATAAGTAACATTATATGGTAATTGATTGGGCCTCATTCCAATTTAGAAAATAAAGAATATATAAAATAAAGGTTCATGTGTTGACAGTACTCATCCGTTGAGATTAGTCATGTGTTGAACGAAATATTTTGATAATAACAACTATTTTGAAAAAGAAATATTTGAAATAGAATATTTGAAAGTAGAAATATATGAAGCCGTGTTGATTAGATTGACGCCATTTTGACGTGAACGATATTTATATCGATTTTATTCATTTTGAAATGAATTGAAAACGATTTCGAAATGAATTGAATTGAAAACGATTTCGAAATAAATTGAATAGAAAACCAATTTGAATTGAATCGAATAGAAAACCAATTTGAATTGAATCGAATAGAAAACGACTTTGAAATTGAATTGAATTGAAAACGAATTCAAATTGAATGGAAAACGAATTCAAATTGAATGGAAAACGAATTCAAATTGAGTTGAAGGCGAATTGAATTGAATTCAAATTGAATTGAAATTTGAATTGAATAGAAATGAATTTTAAAACGAATTTATAAAGAAGAATTCAATTTTGCTTTGGATTGAAATGGAAGTTGAAATTGTTTTTGAAACGAATTCAAAACTATCTATATAATTCGTTTTAAATAGAAATCGATGAAATATATATTATATATATAATATAATGGCCTGAATAGAACGCGCCGCGCCGCGGTAGTTCGTGAATTTCGATCATTTATTTCAAACGGACATTACGGGAGATCCGACCGTCGGATTCTCCTAAAACCGGAACCGTTGGGTTCGTATCGAAAAGAGCTTTCTAACGAATATTAGAAATTTGAAATCTAACGGCTGGATTTGGAGATACATCCAAATCAAATTTGAAAAAGGTCGCTGTAAGTGCAATTCGATGGCCATTGATGGAAATCGACTGTACGGGCCTTGATAAAATTATTAAAAATAATAATAAATTGTGTAAAATCATAAGAAATGATTTAGAAAGAATTGGGATGAAAAACTCTATATTTGAAAAGATAAAAATAGATTTTTATCGAAATGAACTAGTTTTGAACTAGAATTATAATTCTATTTATTTTTAAATAAGTAAATTGAATTTGAAAGGGGTTTTAGAAATAACCAGAATTTCCAATGATTATATTGGAATGGATCTGAATCGAAATTGTCTTTGGATTATTTCGATGTTGGATTTCGGGATGATACAGATGTTGTTATGGGAATTTGAAAGATATAGATATATATATCGTTATTTCCAATACGATATTTGTTAGTCGTGGAATTTGATATTGAATGTAAGCCGGTATATTTTCTATTCAAAGCCTTGTGTTTAATATCAAGTTGATTTGGGTTTGTCGTGAATGGTGTCTTCATTAACACTGTTCTCGAACCCAGTTGAGAAAAGATTAAATCTTTTTATTTAGATTTAATGAAGTGTACCAATTAAATAATATTTAATTGGAATTGAATTGATATTGATTTTTGGGTTTATCGTGGACAGTGTTTTAAATAACACTCGTTCTTTAACCCGATAATTAATGAATGTGATTTTGGGTTTATCGTGAACTGTGTTTTAAATGACACTGATTCTTTAACCCAGTTAAAGATAAAAACTAAGTGGAGTTTTAATGAATCTTTAATTAGATTGAAATGATCGAGAATGGAGTAGCACCAGTTTTGCTCCAGGCGATAGTTGAATCTTTAATTAGATTGGAACGTGAAATGGTAATTGAATTTACCGATAACACCATGGTGTTAGATATGAAGTATAACCAGTTTTACTTCATGGGATGAATAGGTTGGGATTGAGAAATTAAAACAAATGATTACTTCGGTAAGGTTCGCTAATCCCGACTAGTTTGAATTGATATTCAAAAATAGATTAAAGAATAGGTTCAAGAAATTTATCTTGGATAAAATTAATGGGAACCTTTCCCTATGAATGTGAAATTTAGAAACTAACTGTCGGTTAGCTAAGCAGAAGGGTTTTCTGGATATTGATCTGATGTTGGTTTCGGCATTCGGGGTTAATATTTGGGGAATTATTCTCTTGATTAATTTACGGTTAGTGACTGATGAATTGGAATGAGGCGTATGTTGTGTTTGTGTAACACTTATTTAAAATATACGTGAGTTATTCGGAAAGACCGGGTTTATCCCATTCTGAATAACTGATACGACGATAAGTCGAAGATGAAGACGGTGGTCGAAGACCAGAAGTCTTCACGTCGTTTGGGTGATTACTGACGATCTTGATTGGGCTGTACACCCAAGAAGTTGGAAATAGTTGGTGATCGTCCAGACGTACATGGAGATCGATGGATATGCGGGGTACTAGGTGCCTCCAGTTTCGTTCAGACCCAGAACGGACTTGCAAATGGACTGTGTGTCTGACATTGGATTTTAGTCCGTGTGACTGATCTCTATTAAATATATATCTGTTTGGCGGCAGAGAATTTATTCTCTTGCTTAACGCCCTTCTCTGAGACGTACGAGCTCAGGGGTTATATATTGATGGATATCAATCGCATGGAGTGAATTGCCTGTGTGGCATGCCTAAGTGGCAAATGATCAAGGCTTCTGTTGAAAAGCAAAGTCTTGTGGCGATGATCAAAGCACAGCCTGTGTGGCACAGCTTTGTGTAACGTGAATTCGCGAGCCTCACACCCCGGTTGTGAACCAAAAACGGGAGAAGGACCTCAGGGAGGGCATGCGTCTCTTTCTAGCTAGGGTGGTGTCAGTGACCTACCAGCCCTGACATTTATATACTTTTCACCTGTGTGGTTGTTGCTGTTGCAAGGCGCCTCGGTTTGATCGGACGATCCGGATCCGATGGAGTCATTCGTTGGCTCATTTACGCCCCAAAGGGCGGGGAAACGCAGTGTTCAAGAATTTTAATCCACATCGGTGGACCGACCTTGACGATCCAAAGGCTTGATTGAGTACTTGCCTGAGGGGCGGGCTAGAGCGTCTCGAATCGGTTGAGGACTATCTTTTGCCTCGGTTCATAGATGGAAATCCAATTTCCAAATACGTGACATTTGCGGTTTTATTTGTAGAGCCTAGTATGGCGACATAGTGGGATGGGGCGCTCATGCCGCCTATGATTGATACTTATGATTTGAAGTTGTTTTATACACTATGCACTTATAATAGTATCAAATGATTTGTTTTAAACGTATCAAGCATTCTTGGCTATTATAAGGTAAAAACCCTATCCTCCGGTTTGCGTTGCATTGTGTGATGGGAATTGGGTCTTATAATAGCATCATTTTTCCTTATTTAGCATTGCGCTGTTTGTTTTATGCACTGGTGTTCTTGGGAGGAAACCCGTTCCGTGTTATACGGCGTGGTCCCTTGATTTACCTTACTTTGAAAATAAAGATAGTAACTGTTTTCGTTCTCGCACCAGTCACATGACTGACCTGGAGTTTATTGTTTTAACCTAAACACTGGGTGCCCCTATTTTGACACGGGCAGCTAGTAGTTTTGGTTTTGCAGATTTATATTCACAGGATCCTGGTTTACAGCTGGAACGATATCCGGAAAGCTTTGTATCCGTATATCTCCTTCTAGTTGTGTCTTGTGTTATTTTCCGCTGCGATGTATTTAAATGTAATTTAAATCTCTGATATTTCTGTGTAATATTTATTTGTTTATACTCTGTATATTCTTGTAATCTGATGCATTGTTGTGATATACAGTGAAATGTTCTTTTGTATGCGTTCTATTTTGTCATGTTCTCAAACGATAGGGCGTTTCGAACGGTCTGGGTCGGTTTAGCGACTGGTTCGGACCGAGCGAAATTCCTGCATCCACGAGCAACCACTTGCAGCCATCAACCATAACATGTTTCAAATACATGTTTACATCCAAAGGGGTTTCTACCTAAGGATAAAGGATATTATCGAGGAGATATACCTAAAAAAAATAGATACAAGCACAACTTAAGGAAAAAGAGTGGTCAAAGATGTACCCTCAAAAAGGAAAGGGTAGGCCATGCGTATTATATCCTCAGTTTCCCAAGTCGCATACTCCTCGGCGTCGCTCCACTGAACCTTAACGAGCTTCACTTCGCGGTTGCGTAGCTTTTTGATTTCAGTTCCTACGATTCGAGTTGGAATTCTCCTCATAGTTGCTTTGCGTTCCACTTCGGCCTCTTCTAGAATGCTTGGCTCCACCACTTCCGCTGATTCATGTAGACATTTTCGGAGATGAGAAACATGAAAAACGTTGTGAATTCCATCCAATCTTTCAGGCAGATCAACTCTATAAACCATTTTCCCAATCTTCTCGATGATAGGGAATGGTCCTACAAATCTTAGTGCTAGCTTTCCTGCGGATCCAAAGCAAACGACGTTCCTTAAAGGGGATACCTTAAGGAAAACCCCGTCCCCAACCTCAAACTCAAGGTTGGTCCTTCTTTTGTCGGCGTAGGATTTCTGTCTGTCTTAGGCAGTCTTCATCCTCCTTCATATCAAGTCCACTTTTTCTGAAGTCTCTCTAATCAAATCTGGCTCAAGTATAATCTTGTCAGTGGACTCCCACCAACAAGTTGGTGACCGGCAAGGTCTTCCATACAAAGCTTCGAAGGGCGCCATACCGATGGTGGCTTGGTAACTGTTGTTATAGGTGAATTCCACTAAAGAAAGGTGATCCTTCCAAGTCCCTCCGAAGTCAAGAACGAATAGTTTTAGAAGATCTTCTAGTACTCTATTCACCCTTTCTGTCTGACCATCAGTTTGGGGGTGATAGGCCGTGCTCAAACATAACTGTGTGCCGACAGCTTCTTGCAGACTCCGCCAAAATTCGCTCGTGAAGATGGGGTCTCTGTCACTCACTATGCTGGAAGGTATTCCATGGAGTCGAACTATTTCTTTAAGATAAAGAGAAGCTAGTGACGAAGCAGTTCTTCTACTCTTGATAGGTATAAAGTGGGCGCTTTTAGTAAGCCTGTCCACTGTTACCCAAATACTAGTATTGCCTTTTCTTGACCTAGGCAACCCGTCAATGAAGTACATTGAAATGCTATCCCGCTTCCATTGCAGGATTTCTACAGGATGAAGCAGTCCTCCAGGCTTCTTCTGTTCTGCCTTGACCTGTTGGCATGTCACGCACTTAGAAACGAAATCTGCTACGTCCTTCTTCATGCCACTCCAATAGAAAACTCTCTTTACGTCCTTGTACATTTTGTCTCCACCTGGGTGTATTGTCACCTTGGAATGATGTGCCTCCTTGAGAACCTTCTTTGTCAACTCCCTTACTTGTGGGACGCGTATCCCGCCTCAGCCAACCCTTATCATCGATGGCGTATCTACTGAGGTGACTAGAAGTCCCACCCCTAATAAGTTTATCAATCACATCAACAAGCTGAGGGTCTTCACGTTGTGCAGCCCTTATTGAGTTCAAGAGAGTAGGGCGTACTTTGAGAGATGTTAACAAACCCGGTACAAAATCCGAGGAGGGCCTAAAGTTATAATTGGCTATATACTCCAAGCTTTGCCTTTCCACAAAGAGAGGGCTTAAGGTCAGTTTCTTTTGGCTCAACGCATCTGCTACTACGTTGCCTTTGCCGGGAGTATAGGAAATTTCAAAGTCATACGAGGCAAGGAACTCCATCCGCCTTTGCTGCCTCAAGTTAAGATCTTTCTGCGAGAAAAGATACTTCAACGATTTATGGTCAGTATATAATTCGAACTTCTCACCTAGGAGATAATGGCGCCAAGACTTAAGCGCAAAGATGATGGCGGCCAACTCAAGATCGTGGGTTGGGTAGATCTTTTCATGCACTTTCAATTGTCTTCCACCGTAAGCTACTACCCTCCCTTCTTGCATAAGAACAGCTCCTAGCCCCGTACCGCAAGCATCTGTATATACTGTGAACATTTTGCTTCCATCTGGCAAAGTCAGAACTGGGGCTGTTGTGAGAGCCCTTTTTGATCATTGGAAAGCAAACTCGCAATCCAAATCCCAAGTGAACGCCAAATTCTTCTTTGTTAGCCTTGTGAGTGGAGCTGAGATTTTCGCGAAATCCCTAATGAATTTTCGGTAAAAACCGGCTAGCCCAAGAAAGCTTCGAACTTCGGTTGCATTTCTTGGTGTCTTCCAATCTTGCACTGCCACCACTTCCGCCAGGTCCACAGCCAACCCCTCTTTGGACACCACATGCCCAAGAAACCTTACTTCTTCTCTCTAAAAGTGGCATTTGGAAAATTTTGCCTTCAGCTGATGTGCTCGGAGAGTATCCATGATTTCTTTCAGATGTTGAGCATTCTGTTCCTCATTCTTTGAGAAGATCAAAATATCATCTACGAAGACAACCACAAATTTGTTGAGGAATTCTCTGAACACTCTGCTCATTAGGTCTACGAAATAAGCGGGTGCGTTTGTCAAGCCGAAAGGCATGACAAGCCATTCGAAGAAACCGTCTGGGGTTCTGAACGCCGTTTTATCAATGCTATCTTCAGCTACCCTTAGCTGATGGAACCCAATAGCTAAATCAAGTTGGGGGAAGACCGACGCACCTACATGCTGATCAAACAAATCGTCTATACGGGGAAGCGGATGTCTATTCTTCTTAGTCAGCTTGTTTAGCTCCCTATAGTCCACACAAAGACGTAGTGAACCATCTGCTTTGGTGGCGAACACCACTGAAGCACTCCATTCCGAGATACTCCTTCTTATAAACCCCTTCTCGAGAAGCTCCTTAACTTGCTTACTGAGCTCCTTTCTCTCCTTTGGAGCCATGTGTCTAACAGGCAGAGCTACGGGCTTTGCATTATCCACAAGATATATGCGGAAGTCTATTTCCCGCTTCGGAGGTAAGCCTTTCACCTCTTCAAAGACATCCGGATATTCCCGGACCACCCTAACCGACTGCAAATTCTCAACAAAAGCGTCAAGCGAATCTAGATAACTAAGCATAACAGCATTCAAGGGATTACAAGAAATTTCTAGAGTGCTACCGAGTCGAGTCAAGAGCCTAACCACTCTTTTCTCACAACCAAGAATGGCACCATTACTGGATAACCAGTCCATGCCTAAGATCAGTCCATACTCTGAGAAGCCCAAAACAAAGGCACTACATCTAAATTCAACGCTTAGAATAGAGATTTTCAAATCCAAGCAAACCATCAACAAATAAGCCGAGCCCCCAATTAGATTTGAAACAACCAAGGGATCTTCTACCATACTAGTGTCTAGGTGCAAAGATTCTACTAAAGCAGATGAAATAAAGGAGTGTGATGCATTAGAATCAAAGAGAGTGCGAACTGGATGATCATACAGGTAAAATAAGCTTTCTACAGAAATATTTCTACCTTGTTCCTGTGGAGGTGCCGTCAGCGCGTGAACTTGTCCGCCTGAGGTAGATCCAGCCCTCTGTCCCTGCCCCCGCTTCTTTGGGCAGTTCTTAGCCAAGTGTCCAGTCTTGCCACAACTGAAGCAACCACCATTCATCTTTGCCTTCTTCTTTCTACAGTCTTTTGCTATATGTCCCACAATGCCACAGAAATTGCACTTTCTCTTTTCATGGGATTTGTTATTCTTCCTGCCTTTCTTGAAATCTGTTTTCTTAGCCTGTAAACCTTCCTTCTTTTCTTCCACCTTAGTCTCTTTCTTGCCTTTGTCTTCCTCGTGTAGCAATGCCATGTCCACTAAGCTTTCATAAGTCGCACCCGTGGATACATGAGTCATAGCAAGGCTGTGTAGAGGCTAATTCAGACCTTTGACGAAGCGGAGAGCCTTCTTGTGTTGGGTGTTTACTAAGTCCAACCCAAATCTGGCCCGCTGATTAAACTGATTAACGTACTCCCTGATTGTCATGCTTCCCTGTTTCAGAGTTAGGAACTTCTCCATTTGAAAGCATCTTTCAGCTTGGGAGAGGAATTTCATCTCAAATCTTGTCCTGAAGTCTTCCCATGTTTCCACTGGCCTTTCAGCATGTGTAACTTCCCACCAATAGGAAGCTTCATCCTTGAGCAACCAAACTGCTAGCTGTATCTTCTGCCTGTCATCAACTTCGAAGATAACGAATAAGTCTTCAGTCTCTTTCAGCCAGTTCCTTGCTACCACAAATGATTTAGTTCCAGAAAAGTCCTTTCCTCCCATAGCCTTGAAGTCTCTACATGTCTTAGCGAAAGTGTTTCCACGAGGAGGTGGAGGAGGAGGAACTGCTGCCACTGGAGGAGGAATGTCTGCTGGGCCCGTACTATTGGCCCTAGCCTCTAGGTACCTTCGGAACAAGCCGGGTATAGGTACTCCTTCCGGAAGGTTAAGGTCTCCAGACATGCTGAAACAAAAGGAAAGGTTCAAAACAATGGATAGATAGATAGTGCATATGGCTTTTGGGGGATTATGCCTTTTAAAATATCAAAACTTTTCTATAAAATATGCTTCTTAAAACTTCTTTTTGAAAATAGTTTCAAAAACTTTTATTTATTCTGGCAAACCTATGCTCTGATACCAAGTGAAACACCCCACCCTCCATTAAGGTCACTCACAAGGGACTGCCTTAACTTTGGTGGAGGTTTATAAGTAAAAGTCACAGATAAAACACAAGACAGATATAAACATATATATATATATATATAAGCAGTGGAAAACATCAGACTTTTATTTCATAAAATACTTGTTCATACAACACATTTCCATAATTGTCTCATAACAACTTCCAAAAACATTACAACATCATTTCTGCCTTGGTTTTTAAATAAAGAAGCATAAAACGTGATTAGAACTGCATAAATCCCCATAGAGTGTGACTAACAGCCATAGCCAAGGAAAAGAGACTCCAAACCGTACATCAACTATCTTGAAGCTTTTAAATAATCTGTCTAAGCTGAGCTATTTCCTCCCTGTGGACCTTGGGGGGGGAATGGAAGAAAAGAAGACGAATGAAAATAGGGTCAAACATAAAGCCTGGTAAGTCTAGTGACTCTTCAGTATGAAAATAAGAATAAGGGCATGATAGGAATAAACTGGAACAGGAAAGTATCGTAAACTAGATAAGGTAGTTCTGAAACGAATATACTATCACACCCCCACACTATATCTCCGCACCTACTTGTATTATCTTAACTGTTACCCCATGCTGAGGGTGAAGTGATCCCGTTTCTAAAGATGCACCCTATGCTGAGTGTAAAGTGATCCTGTTTCTAAAGATGCACCCTATGCTGTGGGTAAGTGATCCCCTTATTTTAAAGATCGGCTCCTACTCGCATAATCATCTGTGTCTTACGGCCCCCAGAAATTGTAGATACCTATGCTGGCCCTACCATGGGGTGTATCAAGTCCCATGATGGCGACCCGACACAAACCTTAGAATGCATAGGTTATACTACCGGTGCCCCCAGTGTCCTGTTTGTCTGCTCCGAAGTGTGTGCACGCCCGCACTCCGTTAGAACCCACACTATTGCACCCACCACCGTCGCTTTGACCGCTTACAATCAGCCCAGTAATCGTGCCCCACCCTGCCTAGTTTCAGGGTACCATGATACTTAATTAGGTTACTGCTGAAATGGGTCCCCGTTACTAGGGTTTTCTAGTCAAACATGTTAAGTGGTTAAGTGTATGTACTTACCTAACCCCACCCATCAATTTCATTAACATGTTGAATTGGTTAAGTGTTTTAGTTAACTTAACCCTACCATCTGTCCTTAGCCTTTTAAAGCACCGACCACTCACATTAGACATATATTGTTACGGTTACTGGATGTGCCGATCATTTCCGGGTAGATTTACATAGTAACTCAGTCTAACCTCGGGTCCTTATTGGGCTTCATGCTTTACCACACACATTGGATAGGTATTGTTGTGACTACTGGTCAGCTGGGCGGGTCCGGGCAGATTTACATCACAACTCAATCCAACCTCGTGTTAGGCATATTCGTATTTTCTAAATTTACATATTTGTCTTTATCACTTAATATATGTAAATTTGTCAACAATTAAATGTTGTGGCCCACTTTCCAAGTTTATCCTTTTTGGTATAAAGAATTTATACCATTTAAATGCCACCAATTTTGGCATGTGACAAACATGCCAATTTCTTATATTTTTATGATAAGTTTTATTAATATTCCCAACGTTACCCCATTTAAACATTAGGCTAACAATCTTAGCCTAATTTTCGTTCGCATAGTTTTTAACATATGATATTAGGCTAAACACTTAGCCTAATTTAGCTCTCACAAATAGGCGTAAGGGAATTCATAAACATAAACATAACATAGGTGTAAACTTGGCCTTTTTGACATAGTCAATATGAACATCATAGGTGTGAACTTGCAAAATAGCCAACATGAATGTCATAGATGTGAACTTGCAAAATAGTCAATATACATATATGTGAATTTGCAACATAGCCTAAATCAATTTTACATATATGTGAATTTACATTGAAATAAGGGTCTAACCAAATAGGTGTCACATGAATTAGCATATGATTTAGACAACATAGTCTAAACTAGTTTTTGGATCTAAGCATAACATCGAACATCACTAGCACATGACAAGAATATGACTTTTTCATAAATATGTATAACTTTATGACAAGGGTGCGAACTAGATTCGATCGCATATCTAATTACCACATGAAACATGTGCTAAAGTGGATCTTAACATGGATCCAATTAGGAACTTGCAACTTTTACATAAACATAGGGGCATGTATATGAACATAACCATTTAGGCATAAAGATTTTCTAGCATAAAGTATATACATGAGGTTCTAATCACAAACGATCTATTTAATCACATAATCATGAACTATACAACTTAATTGTGATGTTGTTGTCATTCTAAAAGAACAATAGGATCAACATCAATCTTAATTATATCACAAACTTCCCAATTTCATTCGCAACATAATCATTTCCAAACATAGATATGAATTAACATCATCGTTACATAATAGCACAATTCCACTTCCAATTTACATCAAATCAATTCTTAGTTTTATTCTCATCGGAAAAATCACTATACTTACAACGAACGACGAACTTGAATTCTGGATTCTGAATTCTGGATTTGAAATGCTTTCCTTTGGGTAGACTAACGTTGTTTTGATTTGTGTTTAGCTTTAGTATTGGCTTGTCTCTAGGCTTTTCTAACTGATGGCCACTCCTAGTTTCTTTCCAGCAGCATGACGGCATTAGTATTCTATTATTTGTGTGAATTTAGAGTTAGACTTGAGTTGTATTTATAGAATTTCAATCTAATTAGTGCCGTCGATGAAGCTAGAGTGAATCCAGACCATCCATCTCAAGAGAAGCCAATCAGAAAGTGACATGTAAGCCCTAGTGACTCAGCCAAGCCTTAGAATTCGACCAGACCCTGACCAGGCCAGCCAGGGTCTGACCAACAGGTCTTTCTGACCTGGGCGCACTTGACAGGTGCGCTAGGCTAAAATTGTACTGGCGCACTTCCCAAGTGCGCCAGTTCAATTTTGTTCTGGCGCACTTCCCAAGTGCGCCAGTACATTCTGACCCGTTTCTGGTTTTTCTGCCCAACTTCGTTCGTCCATATCTTCTTCATACGATATCCGTTTTACGCAAACTTGGACTCTATCTCAAGAAGAATTTCGAGACGAACACAATGGCGTAACCCATTTCCCTTGGTTTCATAATTCAGAATTAATTATACTTTAATTTGTTAAGTCACAGTTATTGGAAAATTCGGGGTGTTACATGAGGTGTCACCCAATCCCGACTGAATGGTTTTGATTAACCATAAGATCATCTGACGGCTTAAATTAACTCAAAACTCTATAAAAAGACCCATAGACTCAAACCCTAAATCAGAATTAAAACTAAAACTATGGTCGTCATGCTGTCATCTTGAACCCTAGAGTAGCCGCCACCAATTAGAGAGGAAGAACAGTAAATCAAATCAGTTCTATTCAACCCTAACAACGAATCTTCTTCAAAGGAAAGCTAATTCAACTTCAGAAATCAGAATTCAAAACTCAAGACCGCCTTTGAGTTGTGAGTTCGATAATTTTAATAAAATAATTAGCAATTTAATTGGATTAAGTCATGATGCGGATTGTATGGACGTGATGTGAATTATTGATTTCATGTTGTATTTATGTTGCACAATTGTGTTGAAATCTCTATGACATTATGTTGTGATGCTATCATTTATGATGTAATACTATCACCTATGTTATAATTCTATGATTTGGCTTATGTATAATCAAATCATCATGTTGTTCATATGCTAGTTTGGTTATGTTAATTCATATGATAGATCACAAGTATGTATGCAAGTTTAGATATTGATTTAGACAAGAATCATAGGCAAGATAGTATAACCTTACATGTTTCGTGACATCAATTTTAGATCTAAAGTTAGGCTATGACATGTGTGAGTTATATGATAAATTCTACATGATAATTTACATGTTAGATGCAAGTTTACACCATTGTTATGATGCATAAATCACATATGCAAGTTTATATAAATATATGAGTTTGGGATATGAATCATGATATGCAAGTTTAGGGTTATTGCCTATGCAAGTTTACACCTTTAAATGTAGATCTATCACATACATGATTTATGCAAGTTTGTGACCATTATCTCAACAAGTTCACACCTTTTGGATCCATGACATATGTTGTTTATGCAAGTTGTAACTTTGGCCTATGCAAGTTTTAGATGTAGAACATCATTCACACATGCAAGTTCACCCCTATGTTTAGATCTATGTTTTAATTATGTGTATATTGTGATGTTTTTTCTTTATTCCATGAGTTAGACTATTCGAGTCTAATTTATATTTTACGTTAAACGAACAAACGTACAACGTGGGGTAAAGGGGATAATATTAAAAAGATTTAATTGGCATAAATGCCTTAAAAGGCATAAAATAAATTTGTGATGAAACTTGGTATGATTTTACTTATCATAAATGGATGGATATAATTGAGTCAATTATGGACATCGTTAAATTTGGAATTGATTGATAATTTGAATATGGAAAGTAATTCAAATTAGGGAATGATTAATTAGGAGTAATTAATCGTCTAAGACACGAGGTTAGGCTCTTTTGTGGTGTAAGACTGCCCGGACCCTCCCGGCAAATCCAGCTGCCACAAATGCTAGTCTAATGTGAGAGGTCTTAGGCATAAATTAAATACGTAACAATTGTAAAGACACGAGGTTAGGCTCTTTGGTGGTGTAAGACTGCTCGGACCCGCCCGGCAAATCCAGCTGCCACAAATGCCAGTCTAATGTGAGAGGTCTTTATGAGGTTACGGTCTTAATGAATTAAGAAACACTTAACCAGATGAACATGTAGTGGGACAAGAGGGGGTTAAGTGGGTGCCTTGGGTGGCATGTGGAATCTAGTGGGTGCCTTGGGTGGCATTTGGAAATACGATTAGAAACACTTAACTAGAATTGAAACATGTAATTGAAACATGAATAAGAAGTGGGTTAAGTGGGATTTACTAGAGGGGACCAAGCTTAGGTGGATAGCTTGTGTCAAGTAATGGGGGCCCATTTCAACCAGTAACCCATACGTATCTTTGTGGGCTCGACCCAAGTCGAGAACGGGACATGCATACTGGGCTTGACTGTAAGAGGCCAAAACGGGTTAGAGGTGGCAACGCAAGTCCAACGGGTTCATATGCATGTGTGGGCCCGGGCTGGTAGGTAAGACGTTGTTGCATCGTGTAGGTATAAGTCGTGCATTGTTAGTTGTATCGGGTTGCCACTTTGGGGAGTGATACACACCACTGTGGGGCCAGGACGGGTATCTACGAGTTAGGGAGCCGATCGCTTGGGGGTAGTGGGTACACCTAGTGGAGATAGGGGCAGGCGGCACCTATGAAGGCAGCTAGGGGTGCACAAAACTACCAATATCATTATTAAGTCTGTAGGCGGGATCAACCTTAGGGTGACTAGTGATGGTGCAGTATAGCAATTATCTCATAGTGTTGGTGTAGTTTAGTAAATATCTTATAGTGGTTAGGGGCGCTTTAACGATATCGTTGTTCATCTTGTTTCCTTATTTACTCTGCCATACTCAACGGTTCATGGTCATTCCCTTATTTTCCAACTTATGCCTTAGCCTAGTTACTTTGTTAATTATATTGTTAAAGTTATCGCACTCGCCAGACTTTATGTCTGAACCCCTTTGTTTCCTCCTCTTTTCTTCCTCCCCCCCCCCCCCCCACCCAAGGTGCTCAGGTTGGAACTAGCACCAGTGGAGCTTGATTTTGGACTGCTGTTTCTCTGCTTTTAGAAGATTGCTTGGATCGCTGAAGTAAAGTTCAGCTTCTCTTTTATTTATGGCTATTTTGTATTGGGGATTATGTCTTTCAATTTATGTACTTTTGGTAGTCAAGATGGGTATTATGTACTTTGACTCTGGTTTTTGTTGATGTAATCAAACATATGTGTTTTTCCGCTGCAATGAAATAAAGTTTTAAATCTTTGAGTACTGTTTATATTTGTCTTGTTGTTAAGTTTCTGTTCTATACTTACTTAAAACGCTCCATAGAAGTTAATGCATTCCCTTTGTGAGTGACATTAATGGACATGGGGTGTTACATGTCTTAAAGGTTATTGACACAAATGAAATGATACGAACTTGTTATGTTACATATTAGTATTGTTATGTTTCTAATTTATGTTCTCACGCTTCAAGTTCCGTGTAGATTTAGGAAAGTCATTATGGGTTAAAATGATATATACCTGAATCATTATAACTTTTGATATTGAATTAAGATTCATTTTGAAATGATATATAACCGGAAATTTAACAAAATAGGTCGAAACGATACATATCCGATTCACTTGACCATAGAACAGAAAATCGCATATACCTTAAAACTATTTTATGAAATTTATAAGTATGTACTAATTTTGAATTTTAACTTAAATATTTGTTTAAATTAATGTTTGAAATATTTAACTTGTATTTATGAATTTAAGTTAAAGTTGATTTAATGGAATTTTTGTTTGGAAGTAATTTATAAATCTAATTCTGATTTAATATTCAAAGTTAAAATATAATTTAAACTAAAGTTTTATAATGTAAACTAGTTTAATATAATAATTTGCTTTAAATTTTATATGAAAGATTTATTAGTTTTAAAAGATTTAATTTAAAATTTAAGTTAATATAATGTAAATATGTAATTTAACATAATAAATTTAAATTAAAGAAAGAATACAATTTTTGTTTAAAGGAAATGAATAGAAGAATTTGATTTAAATATTTAAATTGATAATTTATTAACTTAATAAATTTTAAAGTTGAAGAATAAGATTAAAAAATTAACTTGGTAATCAAATTGTGAAAGTTATTTTGAATGATATGATGAAACAAAATGGGTTTAAAATTTAAGTTTTAAAGCAAGCTTAAGCGATGGTTTAGAGTTGTGATTTTTATTGCAAACTGCAAAATTTGAAACTTGGATCAGTTTAATTTAAGTTAATTTGAATGGAAATTTGAATTTGAATTTATGATAAGTCTAATTGTGAAACATAGATATTTGGTACAGACTGGATAACTAAATTTAAATAACTTTTATCTAGTATAATATAACTATTTTTTATAAAACTATTTTGTCTCTTTTAACTATTAAAATTTTATTACTATTTTAATAAAACAATTTTTATATTTGATTTAATTATAATATATAAATACATATATATTATTTTAAATTTAAACCATTTTCAAATCTTTTTTACGATTTTAAATAAAAGTTATTTCCAATCCAACCCATTTTGTCTGAATTGATTTAGGATTAAGATTTCAATCAATAATGATATTCGTGAAATTGAAATATAAAAGTCAAAATTTGACCTTGATAATGAACCGTTTGATAATACGAAATTTGAAATTCAAAAATGAATCCAATACTTAATGCTTTTGAACAAATGATTTTAAAGAAACCAATACTTGAAGTAAAATTGATTTATGACATTGAAATATGATTTCTAATATAAATGACCACGGTGTGAAATGTAAGCGCTTGGTTGTTAAAGAGACCAATGTCAAATATTGCCATACCTCCGCTAATACCGGAAACAATTTTAACAAATGTGCACGTGATGGGGAATCTAGAATGAAGTAGGTTGGTTTGTCTAATGCTACTGGAATGAATTAAGAGAATGATGACAGATAGCCTTGACCTTCAAATCATAATTAAAATGACTGAAACAGGAGCCATACTGGGCCAATGAAGTTAGGTCTTTTTAGAAAACATGTTTTTCGATACCATATCTCTTACTCTATGATTGATTGGGCACTCCTTTGCTTTTGGGAGTATTGTCTAAAGTGGACAGTAGTTGCGGCTATACGTTACCACCAATTCAGGTCCTAAATCTGGTAGAATCCTGCCATCGGGGATATAGCATAGCCTTAGTGCTTTGTCATATTGTCTGATCGAGCCTCTTACAATTTTGATTTGTACCGTACCTAAACCTAAACTACACCAAAATTATCATTTGCAACACCCAAGGAGGGAATGTTGCAACGGTCTAGAGCTATAGAGCTGTTGCTAAACGTACTGTATGTGCTATAGAATATGTACCACGATTATAAAATGATCCAAAATATACTCATTATTTTACTCCTTATGCTCAAAATAAGGGGATTGTTAAAGGGACTCCACATTTGGTTAAGGGGAGGACCAATTTTTATTTATTGTATAATTATTATGGGGAGGAAAAAATAAATTAGCCTCCCCTTAAACATATAAATTAAAATTCCAATATTAACCTCTTATAATCCTCATTAATATAAACCATAAAACCTAAACCTTAATTAATGTTGTACATAAAAACAAAAAATGGATATAGTTAATGTAATGGAAACACAAGAAAGTTTCGTGGTGATCAAAAGGCATCAGATTAGGTAATGAATTGCAATTTCATATTGAAATTGATATGGTTAATTTAAAATAAATGCAGATACTAAAATTTTGATCTAATATTCTGTATTGAATTTATATAATTGAGATGTTTAGTAATTCGCACGTTTATTACTAGCGCCGAATTTATTAAGTTAGGGTTTAACATAAATGACAAGCCAGGGGTACTTAGGTCTCCTTTTCTTTTTTAAAAATAAACCAAACGCCCCTTAACAAAAAAACTTATATTGGAGTCCCCTTAAAATTATCCTCCCCTTAAACAAATGTGGAGTCCCTTTGACAATCCCCCAAAATAATACACCCTTGCAATCAATGTTCCGTCCCCTTTAAAATTTCGTGAATTGGGTTCGGTGGACAACGACAGATAATTGAGGTCGAAATCGAGGTCTCTACTACAAAAGTGGGCAAATTCGATACTAATTTTATGTGGCCTTATATTGAAAAATTGTTGTTGTAGCCCTTTTTTTTCAAATAGGCAATACCAGAGACCCATGGCATCTGCGGCCGTTGCCTTTGCCCTCTAAGGCAACGCTTTTGCCCATCTACTGTCACGGAAAGAAAGTGTTGCATTATAGCCGTAATGCAACACTTTCTGGATGTAATGCAACACTATTTAGCGTTGCCTTAAGCATTAGTTAGGGCCTGGCTTCCAGTGGGGCCACGTCAACTGCCTATGTGTCACACGATACGTCATCCCTCCATGTCAGCTGCCCACATGTCACATGCCACACTAGCTATCCATGCCAGTTGTGGGGTCCACGCGCGACGGGTAATCAATTATATTTAATTTAATGCAACACCACTGCAATATGTAATGCAACACCACTGCAATATGTAACGCAACACCATTATCATGAAATGCAATATCAATAAAAGCTAACGCAACAGTAGAAGAAGGCAAATGCTACACTAGAAGATAGCAAATACAATGCTTTAATTTAAAATTTTGCAATGCGGGTTTTGTACAAGAAACTCATCCAAAGCAATTGTTTTAATTATCCAAATATCAAAACTCAAAAATCAGCTAGACCATTTTCTTATTGTATACAGTAAGCTCGAACTACTTCAAGAATAGGTGCACAACATAAGGGACATTATCCTCCATTCCTGGCCAATTCATTAGCGCATTTTGAACATGTACACATGTGTCCACATCTGCAAAATGTATTACTCATTTATATATATGAATCATATATATGCAGCAATTCGATTGCAATAGGAAATATATATATGTATGTACCTATACAAGAGGGTGACATCGAATATATATATATATATATATGTGTGTGTGTGTGTGTGTGTGTGTGTCACATCTGCAAAATTATCCCTCTGCCTTCCAGAATGAAATATGCACCTGAAATGATAACAAGTTATTTGATAAGTGGTGGTATCGAATGGCCATTGGCCTTCTTAACACAAATGTTATGGACACAATTATTACAATTGACTTACTGACCATTGGCGATTGGTCACTCATGCCAGCCAAGCCCAACGAATATGCAATTTCAGTATGCTTCGTCTTCTGAGAAAAAAGTTTTCAGTTCGCATTTTACTGCCACGTACAGTGCGTCACTTCATATCCTTTCAAGCTTTAGAACCATATTGTCATCTACATCTTCAACTCCTAAACAAACCTCCATCGTCTAAAGTTTCCAAAAAAAAAAAATGGAGGACTCTTCACTATGCATCACTGCCACTGTTCTAATAGGACATTGGACTTACGAATTTGTGCATCTCACGCTTAGGCATACTTTGGAGCATAATGAGTGGCCTATATGGGTTATACCCAATAACTCTTTTCTAATAACATGCCCATCTTACAGTAAGCATAGTCATGCGCTAATGTTGAAACTTTTTACAAAACGTGGAGGTGCTTTTTATGTGCAACAATAGTCTGGTGAAGAATTTGAGCTTGAACTAGCGTTCGAGGCAGAATCGTGGGCTAAAGTTGTTGGCATACCCGAGTTCCTGAAGAAAAATGTTCCCACAATTAAAGAATTAATGACGCCAACGGGAAATGTGCGTGAAATTGACGACTGTCGTTGGTCTCGAATTGACCATAGATCATTATACCTGAAAATGGAATTTTATGAAGGCATTGGCTCGGAGAATACTTTTGCTGCTCGATTCGACAACAAGGTTTACCTCATTAGGGTTCAGCACTGTATCCATGCTCATCCTGGGACAAGGCCTGAAATTCTGTTTGTGGGCAATAGGAAGGAACCGGTGGTACCATTTTTTGTGATCATAGGTAAATTTTACTTCCATCCACAGTTTCTTTTAGTTAATCCACAATATGTTTGGCCAATCGAGGTAAATTTGCCAAAGAACACAATTATAAAGTGTTCATTCAACTATGCTCTATCCTTAACAGCCTTACAATGAGACATAACCACACGTGCGCACACTCACAGACATACATACAAGGTTATAATAGCCTACATTATGAATTTACCCATTAGTTTCTCAACAAAGTATATGGAGTCATCATAGCATGCTCCTTATCATAGTCAGCCCAAAATATAATAGAAGTTTGACACAAAGTGTTCATTCAACTATGCTATATCCTTAACATCCTTATAATGAGACACAACCACACATTTACACACTCACATACATACATACATGGTTATAATAGCCTACATTATGAATTTACCCATTAGTTTCTCAACAAAGTATATGGAGTCAGCATAGCATGCTCCTTATCATAGTCAGCCCAAAATATAATAGAAGTTTGGCATAAAGTGTTCATTCAACAATGTTTTATCCTTAACAGCCTTATAATAAGACACAACCACACATGCACACACTCACATACATACATACATACAAGGTTATAATAGCCTTATAATGAGACACAACCAGATGACCGACATTCAACTAAAACGTAGCTATACCAACATTAGCATAAAACAACACATTATCACAAGTGGGTTATCTTATCTAGAAGTAATCATTTCTTCTTAAAACTATGATCATTTATATGAGGTGTTAATTGGAATATATCAATGATCGTGTAATCCCCTTTCAGTCACTCTGACATAGACAATGACTCTGACATGGACACTGACTCTGAAGAAGAAGAAGATTAACATGCCTCTTGGTGGAAAACTATTTATATATTATGTATATATTCAGTTATGTTTTATGTATGACTGCTTTACGATACTTTATGCTGCCTTTTGACGCTTGTTGGTGGAGTTTGTGAATGTTTGTGAATATTGTGATGAATGCTGGTGATGATTGTTGGCTTGAATGTTTGTGGAAGTTTGCGATTGTTGGTGATGAATGTTGGCTTGAATGTTTGTGAATGGTAGTGAATGTTTGTGAATACTGGTGATGATTGGTAACCGCAAGCATTTTAATAGTATCTTTGTTTGACTTTGGGTAGATTTAACTTTGGGTTTATCATTTATGTATGCTCGCTACCAACTGACCTGCATTGAAAAGTAATTTGCAAACCCAAATATAACTATCCGAGTACATAATTACTTATGGATAGATTAAGGTGGACCGTCTGTTGCTCCTAACCTGCATAATTACTTATGGTACATAATTACTTATGGATAGAATAAGGATGTTGGTACATAATTATTTATGGTACATAATTACTTATGGATAGATTAAGAATAAATTAAGGTACACAATTGCTTGTGGATAGATTAAGATGGAAGAACTCCCTTTAACCTGCATTTTCTTCCTTTAAATGGACCGTATGTTGCTCCTTCAAATATAAGGTGGAAGAACTCCCCCTAATCAGTGCAGTAGCAATAACAAATGGACCATCTGTCTCTTATATGTTTTGATGTTGCTCCTTCCTCCGATCCGTAATTCATGAGTGCTAATCGACATGGCGACGTGAGAATGGAAGCTGACGTGAATTTAGGTTTACAATTTGGTCAATGGAAAAAAGGGGAAGTTAGGAGAGAGAAGATGAACGATGAGATTATTTTTAGATGTTTTTCGTGAGGGGGAAATGTCGCGCCAAAATTTCAGCGGAAGAATGCAACGAGGTGTTTGTCCTTGATTGGATGATAGGATAATGTTTAGATAGGAAACATGGATTGATTTTAACTATTAGATTAAATATGCATCTACGGTTGTGGCTTTATTTATGCTAGTAACGCGGATCGCTGACCTGGATTATATTTATGTAAAGCTACACTTTAATCTGGTGTTGCACGTCACAGCACAAGAATTCCAACCACAACAGTGCATTCACGTCTAAGGGAACAACATATGAATACTGTTGCAGAAGATCAAAGAAAGCATAGCTTTTGCCACACTTTTCATGCAACGCACACAAAATAGTGTCGAATATGCCCACTTTTGTAGTAGTGGGTAAAATTGCAGGATTTGCGATTCACATCGACAACCAATTCGAGTTGGCATCACCGTTAACATTGAGATCTAGGGTTTACGTCAGTATCTTCTGTTCAGGTCTAGATTGAGGCATTGTTACGATTTCGTGAATTGATTTTTATTTATTTCTGTTAATACTCCTTTGTGTGAATCGATTTAATGATTAACTTGGATTTTTGAGTCGGCATTACGATTTCGTGAATTGATTTCAAGATCGAGGTAATGTTTTTTTATCTAATGACAAACTTTTGGTTAGGATATGTTTGAGGGTGCGTCTATTAACATCCCAGTTATTTCTCTTCACCCCCCGTTAAAAAAAACTAAAAATTTATTTTCAAGTATACCCTGATGATAAATACAAACAATGAAAGAAAGGGGCGCTGGTCCAATCAATTCAACGCTCTATTTGAGCTTTGATAATTTTAATCGAAGCCAGACTTCGAAATTCAGTCTCCGCTTGCCAAAACTCTAATTTCATTTTCCTTATGACACCTGAAACCTAGAACGAACAAGGATAAAAAAAGAGATTTACCATTGGATGGTTTTAACCTTCTTTCCAAACGTCGAGTCTCCAATGCTTATTTTTACGGAGTTCTAGGGTTTGAAAGCAGAAACCAAGTTTTTAGAAAGAAGCGGATAAAGGAGAAGAAAGGAAAGTAACATGGAACACAAAGGAAAGACCTTTTTTGGAATAAACGTGTGACGGAGAGAAATAAACGGGGTGCACGATTTATTTTTTAATCAACGGGGTGTGAAGAGCAAAACATGGGGTGGCAATAGACGAACCCTACGTTTGAAGCAAACATAAGTAATGATATTTCCATTCGTTACTGATGTCTTTATACGGTTTAAATATCATAATTGCAAGTAAAATTGATAATCAACATCTAACTTATTCTACGAAATTGAATTTTAAAAAGATTTTCGTATTCACATAGTAAAAATTACTTTTGTAGTAATAAATATCATAATCATGGCTCCTTTATAGAGATTGGATGGGTGGTGTGTTTGTTTTCTCATTCTATATACAATATCATTATCTTCGGAACTAGGTAAAATCCAAATCCAAATTACGATTTTTTTTCCTCTTTCCCTACTTTCAGGTTAGTCCAGTTTTGTTCGAGGATCAGAAGACACAACTTTTTGTGAATTGGTTGGTATGTTTCATATATTTCTCATAAATTTTTATACTCAGAAAATGTTCAGAAATCTTTCATTCTTTTTGTTCATGATAATATATGCAGGATAAAAGTGTAGATGTGTGTTGTTTTATTTATCCCTAGGTGTCCTAGTTTTATACAAGTCTCAAGCCGTGTCACGCTTGGTTTACCTTTACCGAATATCTCAGTATTTGATGGACAGCAATTTGATTACGAATTTTCCATCTTTAAAGTATGCATCGATAGCCTACAACCCACATATACAAGTAAAATGTTTTAATGATTACTGTCTACAACTTATATAGGACATTGGTAATTTTGTAAGGATCGCCCCATTTTGAGTTTCTAATGACGATTTTTTTCCCTAAATGCTAAAATCATGAGCATTTTAAGGTGGTGACTGACGCAACGGCAAGGTTACCCGGCCGGCGGTAATCTGGAATGCGCAGGTTCGAGGCTCGGCCTCTTCACATATGTCTAGAATCTTTGGCACTGGGTATCCACCTAAAATCATGAGCATTTTCTGATTCTTCTTATTGACGATTTGTCTAATTGTTGAAAGAATCAGTGTTTTCCTTCCTAGAATCGGTTTCGTTCTAGCTTTTATTCTTCTTATATTTATTATCTTCACTGATTTTGTTGTTGGTATTGAGCTCGAAAGCTTTTTGGCAGCATCTATCAATAGTTGGTCTTGATCGATAGATTCATGCGCTGGTTTCTTTATAGCTTCGTGATTTGAGAAGTCCTTATTTTCATTTCCAATATTACCTTCAAGCCCCTTATTTTCTTTATTAGTTGCTTTGTTTTCCTCAAATAAAACCGAGTTTTCAATTGCTTGTTTCAATGCATCTTCATAAGCGTGAATTTGAACCTTTGATTCTCTATATTTGAGGAAAGTTGAACTTAATTTTTTCTTATGATATGATCTCCGCGTCTTCTGCTTCTTTTTGGATAATTGATTTCTGACTTTTCCTATTGCTCTTTTTGCTGATGACAGGATTAGCATTTTCCTTTGAAGAATTACCTGAGTTCTCTGCATTGGTTTATTTAGGCATGTTGGCAGTATCAGACTTTTCAACATTGCTATGAGGGGTGCGATTGGTTCATCCTTCTTAGTTTTCGATTTTCATCAATACAAAATTGCAAAAGACGGACATAAACCATGGAAAATGGCCGTTTTAGAAAATGATGTTAACACATAAAACGGAAAACAACTTTTTCTTATTTTTTATGTTTTCGGAAACAACGAATAAACGACACACAATCCAACTTCTCCGTCGTCCTCCAACCTCTCCGTGGTCCCCTCCATGTTTCTTCCATCCCTTTCGTCGTTCTCTTACTCTCTCTATTTTGTATAGCTAGTGTTGAAAATTCAAAATGCAAAATGAAAAACAAACCAAACGCCACCTTAACTTCTTGATTTTGTTTTCTACCCATGTTCTTTTAACAGTACAATTTTCAATACTTATCCAAAGCATTTACAAGTTTTGCATTTTGGGGAGTATCTAATGGTATATAATCCTTTTAGTAATGATTTCTTCATCATACATTGATATTGCTTCTTTAGGCTATTTAGTTTCTATACTGATTTCCACTAAGACTCTTGCAAAGTTCAAGTATGTCTCATTAGCAATATACTCATCTAGTTTCGAAGGCAAGCCTACCATACCAGTATTTACAATGAAGGCTTCCTTGTCTCATGGTTTCAAATTTAGTTCAGGAAGCCTGAGCCATATATTGAGATAGTAGACGGTAGTTCTTTTTTCCTTTTTCACCTTATTTGTCCATCTTATGATATTATCACCTTGCCATTTATAAAGATAGACCCACATTCATGATTTTATCGCAGTCTATAATCAAACCGACCATTAGGGAGGTTTCCCTACTGTAAGAGAGGCTAAATCAATTTGTCCGTCCTAATGAATATAGCATCAAATATAGCAGCGTTGTCCGACACATAAACATTGCCTTCTTTCTCGGAATTGTTTTCTCTAATGTCTTTAACAGTTCAAATTCTAATTCCTAAAATTTCTCTAAAATATCCATTATATTTCAAATGTACTTCGGATCAACTTTTTACTACAATATCTTTTGATATATCTAAATCTAAACAAAATTTTAAAAAACAATTTTTTTTTTAAATCATTCATGTTTTTGTAGATTAATTTAAAAATACAACAGATTTTTTTTAAAAATCATATAATCAAACGGTCGGTTTTCCCACCGCTATGCGGTTATACTAGTGTTTGAGAATTTTATAATAAAGAATCCATTGTTTATTGCATATATTACCAAATTTACATTATGGGTTCCATGTTTTCGAAATGAATGTCTTGAAATGATGACAAGCCAGTCGGTGCCCAAAATTATAAGCAAGAACTGACTGAATCCATTTGCTTTATGTCCTTCTACTAAATGCGTCTTTCATAAGATTTTTTTCCCATTTAAAGACAATAGAGCCATAGACTCCGGATCAAATTTATATGTTAGACCCGTTGATTTAAGCATATCAGCCTGTGTTGATATTTTTTTCGTAGGAAAAAAAGAAACAGATTTTGATGAGGAATTGAAGATCTCTGGTTGGCAACACTCTGGTTGGGAGCAGAATTAGTCTTCAAAGAGGCATATATATAGTTTATTTATTGAGATTTTTGAGAAAAATCTGCCTTGCAGCTTGAAGAATAAATGTGGATTATTTTGACTGAACCTATTTCAAACTGGTATTTTTTTCAAGGCAGATTCTATTTAAACCCTACAATATGCTGAGTAGCACCCAAAACATGAAAAAACTGGTATACTCCCAATTTTGTTGAGTAGCTCCACGCTAATTTAAAAAAAAAATCCTAAAATACCCTTCCACGTAGGGGAAATGCGTGGTTTATTAGTGTATCTCGTAGGAGCCTTACGTGGTTACTTAGTGTACCTCGTAGCAGCTTTTCGTGGTTCTTTCAGAGACCACGTAGGGCTACTACGAGGTACACTGATAAGCCACGTAAGTGTACTACGAGGTGTTCAGAAAACTGGAAAAAAAATATAACACAGAAAGGGCATTTTCTTCCTTGTATTTTTTTTAATAAAATGGGGGGCTGCTCAGCATATTTTCGGGTTTAAATAGAATTTGCCTTTTTTCGATTTGTTACTAAAGTGAAACCTTTTTCATCGATAATAAAGGGGTTTTCATTAGAATGTGATAATTAAAGCTATGGTTAAGGAGGGAAGAGAGTTTGAGAGAATGACAAATCTGATACTGAGAACCTTCATGCAATTGATCTTGTAATTTTGAAGAGAAATAATATTGTTGTTGACTTTCATTTTTTCCATTGTTGTTACCTTTTTAAGGTATGATATTTTATTCCTCTTAAGCTTTTTATGGTTGTATATTGGTTATGTTTCAGGCAAACTGAAATATTTTCTTTAATTTAGACGTGATATATTTTTTAAAGTTATCCATTTGTTTTTCTTTATTATTTTCCTTTTTTGGCTGATGTGGTTGCGTTATGGTTATGTGAGCTTATAAAATTGAAACTTGTTAATTTTGTCTTTTAAGAGCAACTCCAACAAGGTTACGGGTCGTAACATTACGACCCGTAACAGGTTGGGAGATATCTTTGATATCTCCCAACAGCCGAGCGCCGATTTTATCGGCGTGCCACTTGCGAGCCGATTTTATAGGCTCGCAAACTTGCACGTCAATAAAATCAGGCGCGCGGCCCCTACACCTATAAATATGGCGCGGGGGGCCTTGGTTTGGATAAACCTTCCTCCTATTTCCTCATTTTTAATTTTTTTTATTGATCTGGAAGCCGGGATGCCGCCACGCGTAACGAAGTTGGGGAGACATACAGTTCCAGCTCAGCAGGACGACGCAATTGGTCCAGCGCACCTTCCTCTACCAGCTGGGACGACGATTGAGGACTTGCAGATCCTTCAGGATTTGCCAGAGGGGTACACGCACCGCTCATTTACCGCGCTCGACACCATTCCGGTATAAACTCTAATTTTATCATTTATATTTATTGAAATGTTGAATAGTTTACTATATTACGTAGAGAGCTTGATCTGTTGGTTTTATGGTTATAGTTTAACAAATTTACGTTATAATTTTTAGTAGTATGAACTATTGATTATATAGATACTGAAGTGTTATGATTTTAACATTTACATTTATTGTACGGGTGAATATTTTACTATATTATGTAAGGACTGTTATAATCTAGTTCATTTACGTAGAGATCTTGACTTGTTGGTTTTATAGTTATATTTAAATTCATTTACATTATAATTTTTAGTAGTATAAACTGTTGATTATATAGATATTGAACCGAAATAATTTTAACATGTATGCCACTTACATCTACGTTCGCGGTAGTTTGGCGAAGTTTAGGACACAGGCCCTTGACATTTTACCATTACATATTCGAGAGAGGCTACTGGCTAGTTCATTCGAATTATTTTCACCGATTGTACCTCCATAGTCCTTCGATCGACCTTTAGTAGAGGCCTTGTCAGAGAGATGGTGGCTGACGACACACACATTTCACTTTCCCGATTTTGAGCTAGGTATCACCCCAACAAATTTTTACATGCTTTCTGGGATCGAGATTGGCCGCCCCGACAGAGTCTCCTGCTCATTCGATACCTCAAACGAGTCACCCGAGTTGTACCTGAAGTATTTGCCAGATTTGTCAGCGACTCATATCGACCATGGTGCCGTTTCAGTTGCATATTTACTTGAGTATATTAGAGCGCATGTCGATGCAGCGATTTGCATGATGTTGTATACTGGGCCACCATTTTATATCTCCTTGGTTTGACATTCTTTTCGAACCAATGGAGTTCGATTAGATTGGGTTATCTAGCAGCATTTGTCGATTTAGATCTCTTACCTTATAAAGATACCTAATAAAATGGCCAAGACCTCTTACCTTATATACAATAGGAACATCGCAACCATATCTCATTTCTAAACACATTCACAAAAAATGTATTCCTATTTTATGACATGCATCATGGCTTTCAACAACGATTCGGAGGAAGAGGAAATCCTTCAAGAGGAAGCGGAAGAAATACAGGAAATACGAGACTTATACCATGAAGCCTACGGTTCATCATCCACAAGTTGAGGAGGGTCGGTTACTAGAAGGAGATTTATACACCGAAATCATGCTAAATATCTGATGCAAGATTACTTCAATGACAACTGCATTTACGGGCCTGATATGTTTCATAGAAGATTCAGGATGTGGAGAAGTCTATTTCTTTGGATATTGGCGGATATTCAAGGTAACAATGATTACTTTTAGTACAAACAAAATGCATCGAAGACGCAAGGGTTGCCCGGTTTTCAGAAATGACGGGCGCTATGCGAATGTTAGCTTATGGAACTCCTGCTGATGCTTTGGATGATGCATACCGAATAACAGAGAGCACAACACTAGACACACTTGAAAAATTCTGTCAAGCTGTGGTGGACGTATACAGAAAAGAATACTTAAGGTCTCCGAACGAAGTAGATGTAGTGCGAATCAGAGAGATGCACGAAAGCAGGGGATGACCGGGAATGTTAGGGAGTCTGGACTGTATGCACTGGGAATGGAAGAACTGTCCCAAGAGATTACAAGGTGCGTACAACGAGAAGGAAAGGCAATCAACCATCATTTTGGAAGCTGTGGCATCGTACAATCTATGGATATTACACGCTTTCTTTGGAATCCCCGGTTTGAATAATGACTTAAATGTTATAGAAAGATCCCATCTGTTCAATGATCTTGCTCAAGGCCACTTACCTCCTTTAACATTTACCCTAGGCGTAAATACTTACGACCATGGCTATTACCTAGATGACGACATTTACCCGTAATGAAGCAGCATTGTTAAAATATGTCCAAATCCATTGACTCTTAAACAAGTCAATGTTTTAGGCAAAACGAAATATTTTCTTTAATTTAGACGTGATATATTTTTTAAAGTTATCCATTTGTTTTTCTTTATTATTTTCCTTTTTTAGCTGATGTGGTTGCGTTATGGTTATGTGAGCCTATAAAATTGAAACTTGCTAATTTTGTCTTTTAAGAGCAACTCCAACAAGGTTACGGGTCGTAACATTACGACCCGTAACATGTTGGGAGATATCTTTGGTATCTCCCAACAGTGGCGCGCCGATTTTATCGGCGCGCCACTTGCGAGCCGATTTTATCGGCTCGCAAACTTGCACGTCGATAAAATCAGACGCACGGCCCCTGAACCTATAAGTATGGCGCATGGGGCCTTGGTTTGTTTAAACCTTCCTCTTATTTCCTCATTTTTAATTTTTTTTATTGATCTGGAAGCCGGGATGCCGCCACGCGAAACGAAGTTGGGGAGACGTATAGTTCCAGCTCAGCAGGACAACGCAGCTGGTCCAACGCACCTTCCTCCACCAGCTGGGACGACGATTGAGGGCTTGCAGATCCTTCATGATTTTGCCAGAGGGGTACACGCACCGCTCGTTTACCGCGCTCGACACCGTTCCGGTAAAAACTCCAATTTTATCATTTATAACTATTGAAATGCTGAATAGTTTACTATATTACGTAGAGAGCTTGATCTGTTGGTTTTATGGTTATAGTTTAATAAATTTACGTTATAATTTTTAGTAGTATGAACTATTGATTATATAGATACCGAAGTGTTATGATTTTAACATTTACGTTTACTGTACGGGTGAATATTTTACTATATTATGTAAGGACTGTTATAATCTAGTTCATTTACGTAGAGAGCTTGACTTGTTGGTTTTATAGTTATATTTTAGTTCATTTACATTATAATTTTCAGTAGTATAAACTGTTGATTATATAGATATTGAACTGAAATAATTTTAACATGTAGGCCACTTACATCTACGTTCGCGGTAGTTGGGCGAAGTTTAGGACACAGGCCCTTGACATTTTACCATTACATATTCGAGAGAGGCTACTGGCTAGTCCGTTCGAATTATTTTCACCGATTGTACCTCCGCAGTTCTTCGATCGACCTTTAGTAGAGGCCTTGTTAGAGAGATGGTGGCCGACGACACACACATTTCACTTTCCCGATTTTGAGCTAGGTATCACCCCAACAGATTTTTACATGCTTTCTGGGATCGAGATTGGCCGCCCCGACAGAGTCTCCTGCCCATTCGGTACCTCAAACGAGCCACCCGAGTTGTACCTGCAGTATTTGCCAGATTTGTCAGCGACTCATATCGACCATGGTGCCGTTACAGTTGCATATTTACTTGAGTATATTAGAGCGCATGTTGATGCAGCGATTTGCGATGTAGTATACCGGGCCACCATTTTATATCTCCTTGGTTTGACATTCTTTTCGAACCAATAGAGTTCGATTAGATTGGGTTATCTAGCAGCATTTGTCGATTTAGATCTCTTACCTTATAAAGCTACCCAATAAAATGGCCAAGACCTCTTACCTTATATACAACAGCAACATCGCAACCATATCTCATTTCTAAACACATTCACAAAAAAAATGTATTCCTATTTTATGACATGCATCATGGCTTTCAACAACGATTCGGAGGAAGGGAAAATCCTTCAAGAGGAAGCAGAAGAAATACAGGAAATACGAGACTTATACCATGAAGCCTACGGTTCATCATCCACAAGTCGAGGAGGGTCGGTTACTAGAAGGAGATTTATACACTGAAATCATGCTAAATATCAATCTCTGATGCAAAATTACTTCAATGACAACTGCATTTACGAGCCTGATATGTTTCGTAGAAGATTCAGGATGTGGAGAAGTCTATTTCTTTGGATATTGGCGGATATTCAAGGTAACAATGATTACTTTTAGTACAAACAAAATGCATCGAAGACGCAGGGATTGCCCGGTTTTCAGAAATGACGGGCGCTATGCGAATGTTAGCTTATGGCACTCCTGTTGATGCTTTGGATGATGCATACCGAATAGCAGAGAGCACAACACTAGACACACTTGAAAAATTCTGTCAAGCTGTGGTGGACGTATACAGAAAAGAATACTTAAGGTCTCCGAACGAAGCAGATGTAGTGCGAATCAGAGAGATGCACGAAAGCAGGGGATGACAAGGAATGTTAGGGAGTCTGGACTGTATGTACTGGGAATGGAAGAACTGCACCAAGGGATTACTAGGTGCGTATAACAAGAAGGAAAGGCAATCAACCATCATTTTGGAAGCTGTGGCATCGTACGATCTATGGATATGACACGCTTTCTTCGGAATCCTCGGTTTGAATAATGACTTAAATGTTATAGAAAGATCCCATCTGTTCAATAATCTTGCTCAAGGCCGCGTACCTCCTTTAACATTTACCCTAGGCGTAAATACTTACGACCATGGCTATTACCTAGGTGACGGCATTTACCCGAAATGGAGCACCATTATTAAAATATGTCCAAATCCATTGACTCTTAAACAAGTCAAATCCGCGACGATGCAGGAGGGACAAAGGAAAGATATAGAACGTGCTTTCGGTGTTTTACAATCTAGATTTGCAATGATAAGTAATCCATGTCCGCTGTGGTCTAGGAAAAAGATGTCTACAATCATGTTTGCCTGCATCGTTCGACGCAACATGATTATAGAAGATGAAAGAGATATGGATGAAGGACAATGCCACTACGAATATGAAGGTGCTTCGCAACCACCCCAAGTATTACGATAGAACAAATCGCTAACAGAAGAGGACTTCAACATTCATTTAAAACGTCAGGTTATGTTTAGAGATGCACAACTCCATATCCGGCTGTAGAAAGATCTTATGGATCATTTATGGAACCAATATGGCGATACCTGTTAAGAAGCTTGTTTGATTGTCTGAACTCGTGTTTTATTTTATGATGGTCCTAGCTTATGGATCTTTTATGCAGTAATGATGTTGTTGTATTTTATTTTATCAGTCGCGTTCTACTGTATTTCTATGGGTTATTAACCAGCTATTATTAAGTTCTGAAGCTAAATTAGTTTATTTCGGTGTTTCTAAACATAACTATTGTGTACGAAAATAATAACTATTATGTTTTGTCATATTAGAATATAACTTAGGATAGGAAAAAAATATTTAAAATATAAACGTGTGACGCACCGACTTTATCAGCTCCTCACGTGACGAGCCGATTTTTCGGCGCACGGTGAAAAAATCAGCTCGTCATGTGAGGAGCCGATAAAGTCGATGCGCGAGACCAATTCAGGATCTTGAATTGGTCCCGTAACATATGTCTGAATATTACGTTCTCCAACGTCTGTTGGGGAACAAAACAACCTACAATTAATATTCAGCAAATGAATCAGTACCTGTGGGAGTTGCCCTAAGTACATGATTTTATTTGATTGAATGAGCATTGCACGAAATATTAAAATCTAAAATATTAGTTGTCCGTACCTTCGCATTTACTGAATTAATTCTCTAAATCATCACTTATGTGAATTGGTTGTAAATCACATGTTTGCTCAGTAGCCTATACAGTATATCTGCGGCAAAGATATTTCTTTTACTACATGGTCCATGGTCTGCAATTGCATATGTCATGCATCAAATTGATTTCTTTATTTCAGTCCTCTGTCTGTTTTATAACTCATTTTGAGCTGGTTTCTTTTACTAGATTTCTCAGTCAAATTGATGCATAATTTTCTTGTGGAACCAAAAAGCCGAGGACAGTTTAGAAGTTCTATAATTTAAAGCTGCAAAACTGAAATACATTCGACATTTCAACTATAATGCATAGTTCACCGTAATTATCATATAATACAAACATCATAGAGGACTCTGCCTTTGTATTACTTTATTTTCTATTTATGTTATCCCATTACAACTAAGTGATCCACAAATGAAGAAAACACATAGTACAAAGCTTGATGGGAATTTTGGTATAATTCAGGAAGCATTGACTCAGTGTTAGCATTGGTGTTATCAGGCTTGCATATCAAATCAGGTAAAACTATTTTAGCTGAAAAGCAGGGTAGAATTGATATGCTTAATAGATATTGCTTGTGCTGGATCTATCAGTGCTTCAATGCTTGTTGTTAATCTCTGATGGTTTTCTTAACTAGAAGAACAAATGTTTTAACTTATTTCTCAGAACCATAACCAAACTGCTTTGCCAAAATGATATTGCTACTAACTAGTAGATCAACAATTGAAATTTCGATAAATAGTGATAAAAAAAATATTGATAAAAGTTTGATAAGATAAGCAGTCATAGTAGGGGATGAAATTGAGCCGAAGAAGATGTTGTACATCTTGACAAACTAAGATACTTTTTGGTGATGAAATAGGCTTCGTTGAGTCAGGTTTGGAGAGGTAGAATACTTCTGGTCTGATGTTAGTACTCATTGGGTTCGTTGAAAACGGAGATGCGGTAGTGTTATATATCGACGGACATGAAGAAATGGTAGGCTAAGCTTCAAAATTAACACCAGGGAGATGAAGAATGATAAAAAAAACTGCTGCTGAAAATCCTTATTGCCTTAGAAGCACTATGGTAACCAAACTAAGTGGTTGTACTATAGATTGATGTGTGGATATGCACCATGATGAATTACAACCCAACACGCTTATGCGTAAAATTGTTGTTATGACATTAGTGATAAAGAAACAAGTGGGTGAAGTAGCTTTGGGATGGCATATCTGATGTAACAGAAATTTGTTAGCAAGATGGCAATAGTAGAACGGAGAATGAGCAACAATAGAGGCTGTGAGTTAATACTGGGCAGAACTATCCATGGCATGCTAACATCATAAAACTTAATATTATTATTAACCATCATATATGCAAATATATGCAAACGATGAGAGCTTTGTTTATCCACGTTCATTAGTTTATTGTATGTGATATATATGTCCTCTAATATAGACAAACCATGGATGAAAGAATTCGATCAAAGAACTGCACGTAATGTAGGAGTGCATAATTTATTGATTTCATGGTAGAAAATGGCGGTAATAAAGAAGTTTATTCATGTCCTTGCACATAATGAAAAAACATGAAATTAGAGATCATATGAGATGATACAATCTGAATTTTAGTGGGTTCAAATTTCTTGTAAAATGCAAAAATCCATGTCCACTGAAATACCCGAGTTGATTTGTCGGGTATCTTGCAGAAAAGCAAAAATAAAATGTATTAGAGCTCATAATAAAATATCTCACAGCGGAATGAGTCAAATATAATATAGTAAGTAAATTCTTACCATAATAATGACACTGTCTAACAAGTGTCTCTAAGCTGTATAATCTCTTCCACCGGTCTAACTTGCAGTTTGTTATGAGGAAGGGGTCAGAACAAAAGTTCCGATGAATGAAAAATTTATCTTTTTATCAATAACACTACATATATCATTCTATCGCTGGTTTACTTTTAATTAAGTTATATGAGTTTATTACACATTACACTTTCAACTTCATGCATAAATCGTATTCATCTACTCTCAAGGAGATATATATATATATATATATATATATATATATATATATATATATATATATATATATATATTATGTGTGTGCGCGCGCGCGACTATATATCCAATATATCGAAATACTCCCCATAGTATACTCTTCGAGTGGTCTCCATCACCGCATTGCGAAAACAAACTAGAACTCCTTCGCCACGCTATACTCACTACTACAAGAGAAAGTGCTGATTTCTGACATAAATTAACGACGCCATAACGACCTGACGTCACTACGGCATCGCTGTTTTTAATTTTGTCAGTAATACGTCACAAAGGCATCGAAAGTGCATCACCAATTAGCTATCCTTTGGTGATGCCATGAATATTACGAAGTTTATAATTTGCATCAAGAATACATTTGAAATGACCTACGCATTCGCAATGCCACAACGACGTTACTTATGTTTAATTTTACAAACTTTTTTCGCGTCACAAAGGCAGAAGGATTTGTCTACACATTGGTGACTCCATTGAACTTTATCAATCTGCACCCAAATTTACTTCTCTTCTGAACCGCTAAGATATTAAAAATCCAACGTTCTGAATCTACCAATCTGCACGGACTGTATTTTCTCCCACGGGAGTTTGTTGACCTCATTTTAATTGGGGTCACCAATGACACCACTAACAGTGTCGGGTGGTTGTGGTGTGCTGCTGAGATTTTCCCCGGATTCCGTTAGTGGACGTGCTCAACTAACTACCTCCGCTCTTTTACAAAGATTTCTCTTCGTCACTTTCTCCTCCCCAAATGAAAAGGAGAAATCCCTAATCTATTACGTTAATCTGCAGGCAGGAACCTACTGGAGCTTGACGCTTAGACAAGTGCTGCCACCGTCGTTCCTCGTTTCTTTGTCGCTAATCTCGCTCTCGTCAATTTATCTCCAGTCCCTATTTCCCTTCACAAACCCTAATATCCCACATCCCTCATTCACGCGTAGTTTTCTACGTCCAAATCAGGTATAATATTTGATTTTAAATTCAAATTAGTCTTTTGCTTCCAGTTTGAATCTACGTTTACAAATTTGTTAATATCAAACTTCAAATTATGAAGTTTAATTAGGGGGAAATTTATAGAAATTCATCATCCAAGACTTGGTTAAGGCTGTACAATTTATCTATTGTTTGCTGAGAGTTAAAAATACTGAAAGATACCATTCGATATTCCGTAAATATTAATATGGTCGGTAAGATTACTCTTATTTTGATGTTAGATATGGAGGGATCTTAGCGTACATATTTTTAGTAAAATCAAGGTTACTATTGGCGTTGGAACTCTTGTTGTTTTCTGTGTACGAAACTTTGGTGAAATCAAACTTGCATGTTAAACATGGAAAACGTCGAGCTTCGTTTCTGATGCTTACAAGTTCAAGCTGTAGAAAAAGAAGCATTCTTCTACCATTTGTGAAGACATCTTACTGATTTGGAAGTGATAAGAGAGTAACTGTTACGCATATAGCTAATAGAAAAATAATATAAAAAGGTAGTTTATTAAAACATGATTAATATTAATGGAGCCATGTGGTCAATTCTTCTAGTATTCTTGATCAAGTTTTTGTTGAAGATGCTGAAAATGAATTTGATAATTTAATGCTGTTGTTTTTCGAAAATGTTAATTCTGGAAAAAATTAGAGAATTTTTGGATGGTATGTGTCCTATGACTGTTAAGATCCATAAGCTCGAGCGAGAGGACCGCTGCACGACCAACGATTGATGAGTTGATAATGCTTTAACTCAATTTATAGTTAAATACAAGATGACTGAGAATTATGCGAGATTCCATTTATAAGTGGGAAAGTCAACTATAGAAAACTAGCCTTTAGAGAAAGGATGCCAACAAATTAACTAATTTGCTGCTTCATCCAGGCTGAAGGGTCCGGTCATTAGTATTTTTAGCACATTTGAAATAATCTCATGTTTGTAATATTTTATTTAGTTTATTACAAGAAAACAAATAAAAATAGGTGGGCTTTAGAGTAATCAACAATTAAAGAAGAACAATTGCTTCAACTAATGGTCTTTGCTTGGCTTCAGGAAACTTCATTGGCAAGAGGCAAATAAGCGTTTACTATATGTTTAATGTAGTTGCTAAGCTATTAGGATTTTTATTCATTCATACTCATTCATACATCGTTGTCCACTTCACTTGACAAGCTATATTATTTCTTAAGCTGTTTTCCATTCTATTATGTTTGATTATGTTGGTTAATATGACATTTCTAGTGATGAAGTCCCTTGAAGATATATCACTTGGATCGAACTGTGCTACTTACGCTGCTTCAAAAGCCATTTTGTTCATCAAACAGATAGGACAAAATTCCTAGACCAAGGCATGGAGAAAATAATAGACTAATATTAGCAGAGCTAAGATGAATGCAATGCAACATACGGGATGCTGCCAGGCTTACAACAAACTCGACAGCAGGTTCACTAACAATAGGTTTTGTAATCAAGGTTATGCAATCGGTAATCGGGGCGGTAAAAGGTACTGCATTTTTTCCGGCTGGACTGAGCAGTAATGGGTGAATAGTAATGTGATGCAACAAAGCTTAGCTCTTTCAGCATAAACAGAATTTGAATCAAAGTGGGCATTATTATCTGAAGATCATCATTAATAACACCATGGACTATTTTTATAAACAGTCTTCCCCTAACAACGACAAAATGCAATTTACCTGGCCTTTTCGCGAGTTAATGGTTTAGATGATTTCCGAGGCTGAAATGGTGGAATAACAAAATCTGAATACCATGATTTGTTGTTAAAAGTTTGGTCAGATATTTTGTATGAAATTGTCTTTTTATAATAAAACAATATATAGTCTTGGATGCATCTATCATCTTTTCTAAGTTAAAAGCATATGTATGTTTGTGTGTGTGCGCGCACACACACACGTATATACACAGTATGCGTTAGTTGATGTGCATATGCGTATGCATGTTAGTACCTTAAGCTATTGCACTCATTTATTAGTTCATTAACTTAAAGTCATTTTTCTTGCTGTTATTCTATTCACTTCACTATCAATATTTCTTCTTTTATTTCTTGGTGTTAGCGCAGTTCTTCAAAACCAATGGCATTTATACTCAAATGTCTATGTTAAGAAAATCTGCACATTAAAGAAATTGAGATCTTGCTTCAGCAACGAGTGATGCATGTCCAAACAACGAGCATGGTGCGGCTTCAGCATAAAGGGATGCAACTCTAAACAATAATCTGCTGTTTTAAACAATCAACTCAAAACCATTATCATCCCTTAAACCAACCTCCTACCGTTCAATTCACTTCACTATCAATATATCTTCTTTTATTTCTTGGTGTTAGCGCAATTCTTCACTTCACTATACATGTTAATACCTTAAGCTATTGCACTCATTTCTCAGTTCATTATCATCCCTTAAACCAACCATCTACCGTTCAACTGGATGAAAATTAACCTCTCTTACAGTAATTGAAACTGCAATGAAAGTTACAGGCTAGAAGAATCAATCCATGGAGCAGTGGCTACACCATCAAGATACAATACTGAAGGAGAAACAAGGCCTGCAATTAATAAATAATATACCACACAATGGAGAGACAAGATCATCTCTTAGGCTCTTGGCTGCTTCCGTCAATTTTTGTGAGCTTCCTGCCGTTATAGGTACCATATACTATGCAGAATCAAGAAAATTTATGTTCCTACTCATTTTTGTAAGTTTATTTCATATGGAGTTTTTTTTTTTTTTTTTTTTTTTTTTTTTTTTTTTTTTTTTTTTCTACAACTCTTGATTCTGCTTAGGAAGAAAATTGATATTCCTACTCATTCTTTACCATTGAATTATTTTTTGGTATTTTTTCCACATAGGTCGTTGCATGCTCATGGTGGGGTTGGTCCTGTTAGCAATTCGTTGATGATGGTTTGTTTAAGGCCAGTCTCTTCAAGGATCTAGGCTTGCTTGTATGTTGAATGTAGCATTGTACTATATTATAATGATAGGAGTTGTGATAAATGTAGTAGAGACAAAGATTTGTGTTTGTGTAAGATTTTTTTTATTAGTCGTGGATATGATATAGTAGTGCGTTGTTATATTATTGTTCAAATGTTATATGTAAAATGAACATGATATTGTATATCAAGCGTTGTTTGAATTCATGAATTTTGTATATTTCAATTACTGAAAATTTATTTTATACTAGTATTTAGGATTAAACTTTTTTTTTTTCTTTTTCTTTTTGTAAGTTGTATGTTTTTTGCAACAATTTAAAAAAAGTTGTAGCTATCTGCTTGCTTTGCATGAGTGCCAATATTTTAGATTTTTTTTTTTTTTTTTTTTTTTTTTTTAATTTGTGCATACATCAAGCTTATAGCTTTGTAAAATGTCTATTTCCATACACAACACAAGTCATGTAGTAATGGATTGAGGCTGCTATGTAAAACTGAAATGATGAAATCTATAGTAAGTTCTTGGTGTAAATATAGCTATATGGATTCTATATCAGTTATAAAATCATTTGTGTTGTTATGAAGTTGCTAAATTTTAACGACCCCATAGCGATGGGCGTTATCTTTTAGAATTAAGACGTCAGAATTGCGTCACTATATATTAGTGACAATATTGAGCCTTCAATATTTTGATATTCTAGTTGTGTTACAAGAGCATCGGTGATGTTTGCTAATGTCATTGCAACACAATTTTTTCCCAAATCATTTGTCGTTATGGCGTCAGCAAAATTTAGTGACGTCTTAGCGACGTCATTTTTGTGACAGCACAGTGACGCCATGTAATTTAGTGACGCTTGTTTTTCTAACGTGTATTTGGCGTCGTTAAGGAGTCATCAAAAAATTTAGCGATGCTTTAATGACGCCAAAAAGGAGTCAGAAAACAACAGATTTGTAGTAGAGGTACCGTGCTACGAAAGCATGTTAAGTCTCCATCCCTACGCTAAGAAAGCGTACCAGGGCACGCTAAGAAAGCGCATTAAGCCTCCATTGCTGCGCTACTAAAGCGCCCTAATCCTGAGTTTCCCCCATGAAACTCCGCCAAAGGATTTCTATTTATGTGGAGAATGGCTACGTTAGGCCCATAATACATATATCAAAGATTGATCTATCTCTTCCCATGTCTAGGGCCCCACCTAACTAATGAAAGGCCATTTAAAGAGCTCATTAAATGACCTCATAGTATAAGCTCATTAGCATTTTGGTTTGTCCCAACAAACAATCTAAACGTCCAATTTGGCGTTGTCCCTCATCCAATGCCCCAATAGTAAAAGCTCATTACCTTTTGGTTTAACTTCGGTCTTTCCCGTAATTGATTCGACCAATAATGACAGGTATCCGATGACCTACTATCCTTGTTAGGTCCCGACCATGAAGCCTGCTCTCTCGAGTCGAAGCAGCCGCCGAATTTTTCTAAAAATCATCCAATGAGCCATTTAGACTGCATTCGATATAAATGCAACCAAGACATACTCTATGGATGGAATCGTACAGACCATGTCTTTGTGGGTACAACTTCGCTAGGCCTACCACATAAGGTCATCTCAGAGTATCCTCACATCCATAGAAGTCCGACACTTCAATTCTTGTCAAATAAGTTGGATGTGCTCCAACCGTGTCTCCGGACACCTATGATGATTTTTCTCGTTGGGCTCTTCATCCCCATCGTCTGGACTAAACACATACCGCTATTTTATTAGACTCTATGTCTAATTTACAATTATGCGTTTTACTTTATCCTTTTTCCATGTTAACAATATTCATTAATTGTTTTAATCTGAATATTATTTGTTCATCAATTATATTGTCTAATCGCAAGGCTACCATAGTATCTTTGGCTCGTAACTTGCACTTTGTAAATCAATATGTTCGTATTAAAGCCTAACGCCTTTTAGGCTCGTAACTTAACCCATTTAAGTCAACATGTTCATATTAAAGCCTAATTTTTCTTTTAACCACTTCTTGTCATATTTATATTTGCAATTAAACTGTGCTAGTTTATTATGATTCAACATTTTCATATTTATGCAAATATAAGTTGTGGTTGTCGGTTTATAATAAACCTCACATGTTCCTTTTTTCTTTCATAACATCTTCCAATTATGTTACCCTTTTTATTTCCATCTTTATGATTTACTCTTTAGGGAGTTAGGCCTATTCCCAATTGATTGGTTATCAAAATGGTATAAAACTCATTTCCATAGTTTTACGTAATTACTGTAATATGAACCCACAATTGCAAGAAATTCTTTTCTAAAATCTTTGGCCATTGAAATAGTGCGCAATACGGTTAAGTTTCTATTTTGCATTAATCCCTGCCTCTACTTGTTTTCATGTTTGCAATCTTGTTTCTTATTTTCCTTATTGACCAAACTATGCAGTATATTTTTCTTTTCTTAACAAATCAATATAGGCTATTCCTAACCTTTCATTTTATGGATATATATATATATATGCATTATGTTTTTCTCTTTTTATTTTCAATCCATGTACCCGTTTTTTAATCATTTGGTATACAAGTTCATTTAATCCCAAATATCAAATCCCCTTTTATTCATAATTCTAATTGAATTACATTTTCTAACACGCCAAACGAAAGAGATTATAATCTGTCACAAAAATTAGGCACACAATTTAGTTTTACGTATGTGCCAATATTGTGGATTTATATATATTTTGCGCATATCCAAAATTCAAAATAAAGCTGTACATTTCGATGCAAAAGGAGAAAATAGGAAGAAGAGAACATATTATAAATTTTATAGGAATCAAACGATATCATATAGTATTATAAGAAAATATAATTTAAATCCACTCACCTGATTGCTCTCCCAAAACCCGAATCTGATTCAGATTTATCATCCGTTGTCTCCTTAATTAAATATACTACTTTAGTTAACATGAATTTACAAATCTGATCCTAGAAGAATGGAAAGAATAATATTATATTCAGATTCATATAATTTACCTCATACAGATGGGGAACCTAGGTACCTATAACCTAAATCTATAACCTTCATCTCCAAATTTTGAATCAAAAACCCTAACATATACATATATATACGCTTACACACACACACATATATATTTATGAAGAGTTTGGAAGGGAAAGGGAAATGACAGAGCTCTGTCATCATCTCAGAAAATATGAGTTGAAAGCTAGGCTCTATTGGTTTTTCTATAGCTGCCTAGAAGAGTCATAGCCGTCCTATTCAAGAGAACTAAATCCGAACTGTCAACGAAAACAAAACCACGTTGAAGCTAGCCTGAATGGGTCAACCCATGCTTTAGCTGGATCGATCCCTGGGTCGACACAGTCTATAAGTGTGTCAACCCTTGGGTCGACCCACTTCTGGCTTGGGTCAACCCATATATGATTTTTAAATGGTATACAAAGTCGTTTTTTGCGTGATTGTTGGTATGTTTAAATGTATTCTTAACGTTTATTATTTCTTAACCATTTTTATTGATTTCTGAATTTTATATCATGTTTTGCGCGCGTTCAAAATTCGAATTTAAATACGTGATTTGTTTTGCGTATATATTTACACAAAATTTCTAACGTCAATAATTTTCATGTACATATTTCGTTTGGGACAAATTATATATGTAAACGAATCAAAAAATCACTACGAACGCAATGGTCTATGTTTCGAAGCCAAATTATGGAAATATAAAAATGTTAGTTTTTCATTAATGATTATTTAAATTTCATTTTTGCATAATTAATAATACGGGGTGTTGCATTCTCCCATCCTTAGGAAATTTCACCCTCGAAATTTGGTAAGGGTAAAACCATGTAACCGTCCGCGTAATTTACAACTATTATGCGTACATCCAATTTCAACCATTTTGTATGTGTGCAAAGTGTAATATCTCATAAAAATACATGAATGCAATAAATGTCTAAGCGGTACCTCCTATATGAACGTAAATTTTCTTATAAACCTTTTGAAAACATGATGCACATATCCTAAGTATATTGGCAATTTCTATACGAATGCAATATTTTGAAAATCAAAAATACTTTTTCATCCAATTTTACCTCCACTTTTACAAAGTAAGAATGTAGTTCATCAAATTTTTGCATCTATACCGTTGCAATCAACTATAAATTTTTGAATTTTAAAAAACGTCTAATTTCTGAATTCGATTTCTTATGTTAAAGAAGGGTAGAAATGGAAAATTGTATATTTTCCATTCCACTTTTAAGCACATTTATCCTTTGCACTTGGAAATTCTCGTGCCGTACTATCAAAATTTCTATATTTTCCAAGCGCGGTTTACATAAGAAAACTTTGTTATTATTTTTCATATTTTTGAAAAGTCAATTTTTGAAAAGAAAAAAAAATTATTTTCTTTCGTCGTTTTTCGCTTACTGTCGTTACCATCTTTGTCACTTTTATGTAAACTTTGTTTATCGTCTTTTTAATCATTCCATATTTTTTTCTTGGCTATCTTATTTACATTTTCTTTTATTTAAAGATTTTCTAATAAAGAAATGTTGCACACAACTATTTTAATAAGATATAACATTGCATAAAAGTATGAGATAACACAAAAATACTAATTCCTGATACGTGGGTCATTTCAGCGAAGAGCAGTTGAATGCTAAAACAAAGAACCCTAAATGGAAACTACAATAATATTGATCAATCCTTATAAAGGAGGCCTGGATCCATGTCCATGCCCGAAAATATCTCGGACAAAGCATCTAATCCACATAGGCATTCCTCCTAACACCTAGCACACTCTAGTGCCTTCTGCTGGGCTTGCTCAAATGGCTGCCGTCTTCGATACAACTCATGCTACGACTGCAAGGACCGTCGTTGGGTCTGTGCGAGGTCATGTTGAGTGCGAGCTAATTCTTGTTGTCTAAGCAAGATGTCCTGATGCTCTCGAGCCCACACTCCGACCTCTTAGATATGGTGTTAACCTCTCCCGTCAAATCTCATGGTTGCCATGAGCGCGTATCTTCATCAGGCCATGGACACCACTAATGTGGCTGGAAAGGCCCAGCGCCTCCCAGTATATTGGCTCTAGCTATGCCTAAATATCTCCAATATCCCGAAGGAGACCCTAAATACTGTTGCTGTTGCTCTAGCTCGTCCTCATGCTCGACCTCAGGCTGTATGGGTTGATCCTCCTGTATGTGCTCAACACCATGCTCAACCTCCTACTGCATGGCCTGAGCCTCCTGTAACTGCGTTAGCTTGAGGTGCACCTAGTTAAGGTGGATGCATCGATCATAGGGTGTGCTACCTCGATACAATTCTCATTGCCTAACGCTATCTCAAATTTCCTAAATACCACGGTTCAAAGGTGTCCAAAAAAGATCGTTGACTTTCTCCTGCTCTATTTTGTCGTGTGCTATGTCATAATTTCTCTCGCCCAGTTAACCTGAGATCCTACAAAGATTGCATAGGTGGAACACCTAATGATACCCGTGACCCTACCATAACTGTTGGTCCGAGCAACAAGGTTATACTACAAAATACGTATGCCCACTCTAGTCAATGGGTGCAAATTCTCAATATCCCATGCCCTATGCTGAAGATCAAGAAAAATCTGACCTAAGACGACCTCATTCATCATCTGTACTTGGTCTAACTCTAGGCCTTGAGCCGTAGTGTCCAACATACCACCTGTCGGAATCTAGTAAATACCATCCTCATACTCTTAATCTCAGACTCAAAATTTGTCTCATTATCAATATCCCCAGTTATTAAATTTGCATAAAAAGGCGGATTAACCTAGGATATGCGATCTTCCCTATTGTAGTGTGGCTAAGAACCTGATACAACCCCGTATCTTGAAAACGTTGCTCCAATGGGGTGTTCGGGAAATATGAAAACTTTGCCAATTTCCCAAGAAAAAACTAAAATCCTGCGGATTACACGTAGGTTTGTGCTATCTTCCTATTGTTCCGACACCAGGCAATCTCTTGTTGTGTCGACGGGGGAAAAAGGTATGACAATGGCTACTGCCTAGAAGGTATGGAGAAAAACTCTCAGATTTATGGAAAAGAAGTATGGATCTAGGTGGAGATCTTGGTAGGCTTCGATTTGGAACTAACCTCGAACGAAACAAAGGATCTTTGGAGGAGTAAGGGACTTAGAAGTGGCGACAAAGAGTTGGGTTTCAATGGGTTTGGGGTTCTAGCTTTCGGCTACGTGGAGGAAGAAATAACGAAGCATGCCTTGCTATATACCTAGCATAAATAAGTTCAGTAGGTCGATCTGACCTGTAGGTGGGTCAAGACATGTGTCGACCTATGTTACAGCGGGGTCGACCCAGGTGTCGGCCCACTATATGACTGAGTCGACCCATGCAATGATTTTTTTATACACTACCATATGTTTTATTTTTGCATGTCGCATCTTCTGCGTTTCCCACTTGACTGCCATTTCCAGTTGCTGTTGCTAATTATTTTTGAGTCGGTTAAGATGTTGGTATAACTGGGCAAGTTTACCAATATCTTATTTTCTTCCATGTAATGCCTATCTTCTTGCTTCAGTTTTTTCCATCATATTTATAATCTTCTTAAATCCTATCTTTTTTTCCATTCATTGTCATACCTTTGTAGATTTGTTCCTTTTTAATCCATTCCTTCAAAATCTCCGTTCTTGCACTACCTAAAGAAACTATATATATCAACCTAATCCATATATCTAATTCCTTACCACTAACCCACAATCACAATCCATTATTAACTTCCAAACAATTACATATGAATTACCATTTTATGCTGAACCCATTATACACCACAAACCATAGTCAAACAAGAAATATTAAGATTTTTCCATAATCTTAATCTCTGCATGTGTAGTTTTACTCAAAAGTGGGTTTTTCCCTATGGATTTAGATATATGTATAAATATTGTATATTTATATTTACAAAAATTACAAATACATTAACTCATAATCAATATAGAAACTCTAAACCTGAGCTCTGATACCAGATGTAACAAACTGAATTTCAGCCAGCCCGATATTTTCGCATAATGCTAAAATCCAAGTCCACTGAAACCTAAGTCGGTTTGTCTAGTATTCTGCAGAAAGGCAAATATAAAATGTATCAGAGCTCATAATAAAATATCTCACAATGGAATGAATCAAATATAATAGTAAGTAAATTCTTACTATAATAATGACATTGTCCAACAAGTGTCTCTAAGATACATAATATCTGCCACCTGTCTAACCTATAGGTTTGTTATAAGAAAGGGTTCAAAACAAAAGTTCTGGTGAATGAAAAAATTATAATTTCAATCAATAACACTACATGTACCGTTATATCATCGATTTACCTTTCTTAAGTTATTTGGGTTACACTTCGGATTTTGCACATAAATCGTATCCATCTCCCTGAAGTAGATTAACCTAATAAATCATAATTATATATATATATATATATATATTATGTGGCTATATGCCCAATATATCGAGGTGCTCCTCGTAGTACACTCCTCGAATGGTCTCCATCGCCGCACTACGAAAACGTACTAAACCTCTATCACCATGCTACAAAAGCGTACTAGACCGTGCCACGAAAGCATGCTAAGTCTACATTGTTACACAATGAAAGCGTAGTAGGTCATGATACAAAAGCACACTAAGCCTCCATCACTGTGCTACTAAAGTGCCCTAATCCTGAGTTTCCCCATGGAACTCAGTCGGGGATTTCCATATCTGTGAAGAATGGCTTCCTTAGTCCCACGGTACATATATCAAAGATTGGTTTGTCTATTTCGGTGGCTATGGCCTAACCCGTACCCCTCCCAACTAATGAAAGACCATTCAAAGAGCTAAGTAATCATGCTCTAACAAACAATCTAAACTTCCAATTTGGTGTTGTCCCTCACCCAATGACCCGATAGTAAAAGATCATTGGTCTTTCGGTTTTGTTCTAGTCTTTCTCGTACTCGTTCCGAATAATGATGATAGATATCTGACGACCTACTATCCTTGTTAGTTCCTGACCACAGAGCCTGCTCTCTCGAACTGAGGCAACCGCTGAATCTTCCTAAAAATCATCCCATTGTCCTTTTTGGCTTCCCTCGGTATAAATGCAGCTAAGGCATACTCTATAAATGGAACCGTATAGACCATGCCTCTGTGGGTACAGCCTTGCTAGGCCTACTACAGATGGTCATCTCAGAGTATCCTCACATCCTGAAGAAGTCCCACACTTCTTTCTAGTCCCATCAAATAAGTTGGATGTGCTACTGTCATGTCTCCAAACACCTATTTTAATTTGCCCCGTTGGGGTTTTTATCCCCATGGACTGGACGAAATGCATACCGCTATTTTATTAGATTCTATGTCTAATTTACAATTATGCGTTTTTCTTTCTCATCTTTCCATTTATTAACAATATTCATTAATTTAATTAATCTGAATATTATTTGTTCATCAATTATATTGCCTAGTCACATGCCTATTATTGAATCTTATGCTCATAACTTACACCTTGTAAATCAATATGTTCGTATTAAAGCCTAAGTGTTATTTTTACCATTTCCTATCATATTTGCTATGTAGTTGTGTTCATTTATTATGATTTCCCCATTTTTGTATTTATGCAAATATAAGTTGGGTTGTAGGTTTATAATAAACCTCACATATTCCTTTTTCCATTCATAACAACTTTCAATTATGTTACTCTTTTTCTTTCCGTCTTTACAATTTATTCTTTACGGAGTTAGGCCTATTCCTAGTTGATTAGTTATTAAAACGGTATTGAATTCATTTCCATAGTTTTAGGTAATTACTATAATAGGTACCCATAATTGCAAAAAATTATTTTTCCAAATCTTTGGCCACTGAATTCGTGCGCAATACGGTTAAGTCCCTATTTTGCAATGATCCCTACCTCTAGTTGTTTTCATGTTTTTAATCATGTTTCATATTTTCCTTATTGGCCAAAGGTCCTCTTTTCTTAATCAATCAATATAGCTATTCCTAACCTTTCATTTTATAGATATATGTGCATTTCTGTTTTCCTCTTTTTATTTCCAACTCATGTCCCTTTTTTGTTACCTTTTTTATTTCCAATTCAGTTTTATGTGTATGCTAATATTGTGGATTTATATGTATTTTGTGCAAACCCAAAATTCAACATAAAACTATAAATTCCGATGTAGAAGTGGAAAACATGAAGAAGAGAATACATTATAAATTTTACAGGAATCAAACGATATCATATACTATTATAATAATATATAACTTAAATCCACTCTCGTGATTACTCTCCAATTCCCTTATCTGATTCAGATTTATCATCCTTGGTCTTCCTAGTTGAATCAACTACTATAATTATCATGGATTTACAAATCTGATCGTAAAGAATGAAAAGAATAATATTATATTCAAATTCGCATAATTTACCTCATACGGATGGGGAAAATGGGCATCTATAACCTTCATCTCTAAATTTTTAATAACACACACACACACACACACACACATATATATATATATATGTGTGTGTGTGTGTGTGTGTGTGTGTGTGAAGAGTTTGGAGGGGAAAGGGAAGAGCAGAGCTCTGGCATCCTCTAAGAAAATATGAGTTGGAAGCTAGGTCGTGTTGGTTTATTTATAGTTGCCTAGAAGAGCCACGTCCGTCCAATTCATGAGAAATAAATCTGAACCATCAACAAAAACAAAGCCGCGTTGAATCTGGCCTATATGGGTCAACCCGTACTTTAGCCGAATCAACTCACCTCTGGCTTGGGTCAACCCATATACGATTTTTAAATCCTATACTTGGCCCTTTTCTGCGTGATTGTTGATATGTTTAAACGTATTCTTAACGTATATTATTTCTTAACCGTTTTCATTGATTTTTGAATCTTATATCCTGTTTTGGCGTGTGTTCAAATTTTGAATTTAAATACGTGATTTGTTGTGCATATATATTTACACTAAATTCCTAACATTAATAATTTTCTCGTTCAGACTCTGTTTCAGATAAATTATTTATGTAAATGAATCAGAAAATCCCTAGAAGAAATTGTATAAGTTTTGAAGCAAAATTTTGAAAATCTAAAAATTTTGAATTTTCATTTACGATTATTTAAATTTTAACTTTTTTTTATTAAAAATATAGGAAGCTACACATTCATTATCACTTTCTTAGATGAGGGCATTTTCATGGATAATGTTGGGTCAGTGCGGCGATGAATAAATAGTCTCTATGCACTTCATCGACGATAACTTATATATATATATATATATATATATATATATATATATATATATATAAATTTGAAGCGCTGTAATCAAATAGCAGCAACATAAATACAATAATAGAAAAATATATAAAAGTAGTAAAGAAAAACGACACCAGAGATTTTTATACTGGTTCGGAGCGACGTCCTACGTCCAGTCCCAGGCTCCTTCTAGAATATCAACTTACAACAAACACTCACTGTTCGACGATGAATAGTCTGTGAATTAGGATATCGTCGCGAAGTGTAATAAACCGCAAGAGCATGGCGTACACTTGTAGTACGTTAGCGAATATGAGTCGATCCATAGGGAAAGAATTATTTTAAATTTTGTTCAATCAAATTAAACCAAACTTTAAAATATGTTAACTAAAATTAATCAAAATTAATGACTAAGTTGAGAGTACAACTATTGGTTAAGAGCAACGTAGAGGTGTTTTCACTCTCTAGATCACACAAATCAACATGATGAAGTCATAATCTTTATTTTTTTGGTCATAAGTGAGGTTAGATATTGTGTTTATCATAAGTATGACATATTTATGCTATTAATTAGCATAACATAAGTCATCAAACTATAGCACAAATCTAATTCACTATTCGATTCTCATGTAAATGATAACAATTTGAAACTCAAGACCGTCTTTGAGTTGTGAGTTCGATAATTTTAATAAAATAATTAGCAATTTAATTGGATTAAGTTATGATGCGGATTGTATGGATGTGATGTGAATTATTGATCGCATGTTGTAATTATGTTGTACAATTGTGTTGAAATCTCTATGACGTTATGTTGTGATGCTATCATTTATGATGTAATACTATCACCTATGTTGTAATTCTATGACTTGGCTTATGTATAATCAAATCATCTTGTTGTTCATATGCTAGTTTGGTTATGTTAGTTCATATGATAGATCACAAGTATGTATGCAAGTTTAGATATTGATTTAGACAAGAATCATAGGCAAGTTAGTATAACCTTACATGTTTCGTGACATCAATTTTAGATCTAAAGTTAGGCTATGACATGTGTGAGTTATATGATAAATTCTACATAATAATTTACATGTTAGATGCAAGTTTACACCATTGTTATGATGCATAAATCACATATGCAAGTTTATATAAATATATGAGTTTGGGATATGAATCATGATATGCAAGTTTAGCGGTATTGCCTATGCAAGTTTACACCTTTAGATGTAGATCTATGACATACATGATTTATGCAAGTTTGTGACCATTATCTCAACAAGTTCACACCTTTTGGATCCATGACATATGTTGTTTATGCATGTTGTAACTTTGGCCTATGCAAGTTTTAGATGTAGAACATTCACACATGCAAGTTCACCCCTATGTTTAGATCTATGTTTTAATTATTTGTATATTGTGATGTTTTCTCTTTATTCCATGAGTTAGCCTATTCGAGTCTAACGTATATTTTACGTTAAACGAACAAATGTACAACGTGGGGTAAAAGGGATAATATTAAAAAGATTTAATTGGCATAAATGCCTTAAAATGCATAAAATAATTTTGTGATGAAAACTGGTATGATTTTACATACTATAATTGGATGGACATAATTGAGTCAATTATGGACATCATTAAATTTGGAATTGATTGATAATTTGAATAGGGAAGGTAATTCAAATTGGGGAATGATTAATTAGGAGTAATTAATCGTCTAAGACACGAGGTAAGGCTCTTTTGTGGTGTAAGACTGCCCGGACCCGCCCGGCAAATCCAGCTGCCACAAATGCCAGTCTAATGTGAGAGGTCTTAGGCATAAATTAAATATGTAACAATTGTAAAGACACGAGGTTAGGCTCTTTTGTGGTGTAAGACTGCCCGGACCTGCCCGGCAAATCCAGCTGCCACAAATTCCAGTCTAATGTGAGAGGTCTTTATGAGGTTACGGTCTTAATGAATTAAGAAACACTTAACCAGATGAACAAGTAGTGGGACATGAGTGGGTTAAGTGGGTGCCTTGGGTGGCATGTGGAATCTAGTGGGTGCCTTGGGTGGCATTTGGAAATACAATTAGAAACACTTAACCAAAATTGAAACATGTAATTGAAACATGAATAAGAAGTGGGTTAAGTGGGATGTACTAGAGGGGACCAAGCTTAGGTGGATAGCTTGTGTCAAGTAATGGGGGCCCATTTCAACCAGTAACCCATACGTATCTTTGTGGGCTCGACCCAAGTCGAGGAAGGGACATGCATACTAGGCTTGATTGTAAGAGGCCAAAATGGGTTAGCAGTGGCAATGCAAGTCCAACGGGTTCATATGCGTGTGTGGGCCCGGGCTGGTAGGTAAGACGTTGTTGCATCGTGTAGGTATAAGCCGTGCATTGTTAGTTGTATCGGGTTGCCACATTGGGGAGTGATACACCCCACTGTGGGGCCAGTATGGGTATCTACGAGTTAGGGAGCCGATCGCTTGGGGGTAGTGGGTACACCTAGTGGAGATAGGGGCAGGCGGCACCTATGAAGGCAGCTAGGGGTGCATGAAACTACCAATATCATTATTAAGTCTGTAGGCGGGATCAACCTTAGGGTGACTAGTGGTGGTGCAGTATAGCAATTATCTCATAGCTTGGTGTAGTTTAGTAATTATTTTATAGTGGTTTAGGGGCGCTTTAACGATATTGTTGTTCATCTTGTTTCCTTATTTACTCTGCCATACTCAATGGTTCATTGTCATTCCCTTATTTTCTAACTTATGCCTTAGCCAAGTTACTTTGTTAATTATATTGTTAAAGTTATCGCACTAGCCAGACTTTATGTCTGACCCCCTTTGTTTCCTCCTCTTTTCTTACTCCCCCCCCCCCCCCCCGGACCAGTGGAGTTTGATTTTGGACTGCTGTTTCTCTGCTTTCTGAAGATTGCTTGGATCGCTAAAGTAAAGTTCATCTTCTCTTTTATTTATGGCTATTTTGTATTGGGGATTATGTCTTTCAATTTATGTACTTTTGATAGTCAAGATGGGTATTATGTACTTTGACTTTGGTTTTTGATGATGTAATCAAACATATGTGTTTTTCCGCTGCAATGAAATAAAGTTTTAAATCTTTGAGTACTGTTTATATCTGTCGTGTTGTTAAGTTTTTGTTCAATACTTACTTAAAACGCTCGATAGAAGTTAATGCATTCCCTTTGTGAGTGACATTAATGGACGTGGGGTATTACGCATGGTATCAGAGCTGAAGGTTACCAGAACAGATATGAATTTTGAAAAACTATTTTTCAAAATAATTTTTATAAAGAAGTACCTTCAAAAGTACGTTTTAAGGAAAGTATTTTCAAGAGAAAAGCTTAATTTAGAAAGCATAACCCCAAGAGCCATATATCTTTCCCTCGGTTCTTTTATATTGAATCTTTCCTTTTTCGTTTCAGCATGTCTAAAGCATCTGAGATACCAGAGGGTGTTCATGTACCCAGGTGGTTTCATCAATATCTCGAGGCTAGGGCCGCCACCGCAGGTCCAGTAAATGCTCTTCCTCCCCCTCCTCCTCGCGTCGATACTTTTGCTAAGATATGTAAGGACTTTCGAGCAATGGGTGGAAAACCTTTTCACGGGATGGAGACATTTGTTGAAGCTCGAAACTGGCTAAAGGAAGTGGAAGAATTATTTGGAATCTTTGAAGTGGATGATGGAAGAAAGGTCCAGTTGGCTGCCTGGCTAATGAAGGATGAAGCCTCATTTTGGTGGGAGGTCACTAATGAGGGACGTCTAGTTGATACATGGCTAGATTTTAGGCAGACGTTTGAGGTGAAGTTTCTCTCGCAGGCTGAAGGGAATCTATACATGGAAAGGTTTTTGGCGCTGAAGCAAGGGAATCTATCGGTGAAAGAGTACGTCAACAAATTCAACCAATTGGCAAGATTTGGCTTGGACTTGGTGAATACTCCAGAAAAGAAGGCCTTAAGATTTGTTAAGGGTTTGAACGAGCCGCTTCATGGGTTAGCTATGACCCACATCCCCATGGGGGCTACCTTTGAAAGACTAGTTGACATGGCGCTCATGCACGAAGAGGAGAAGGGCGCCAATGCTAATAAGGCACCCGAGAAGAAAGGGGATCAAAAGAAGCCGCAACAGCAACAACAGAACAAGAAAGGTGGCAAAGGCAACAATGCTAAGGGAAAGAAAAGATGCTTTAACTGTGGGACACCTGACCATCAAAGCAAATATTGTAGGAAGAAAAAGAAGACTGGTTGTTTCCACTGTGGCGAGGCGGGACATCTTATTAAGGACTGCCCAAAGAAAGGGTAGAGGGCAGGGTCTACCTCGGGAGGACAGGTGCAGGCTCTTATGGCACCAGGGCAGGCAAAGGGACAAGTTCAGGCTCTCGTGGTCCCACCGCTGCAAGAACGAGGTAGAGAAATTTCCGTTGAAAATTTAGTTTTTCTGTTTGATCATCATGCCCATACTTTATTCGATTCTGGCGCATCACATTCATTTATTTCTACATCATTAGTTGAAACACTGCACCTTGATACTAGTCTAGTTACTAATCCCTTAGTAGTCTCAAATCCTATCGGTGGTTCGGCTCATCTTTCTATGATTTGTCGGGATTTGAGAGTGTTTATCTTGGGCGTTGAGTTTGAGTGCAACGCTTTTGTTCTTGGCTTCATGGGCTACGGTTTAATTCTAGGTATGGATTGGCTAACTAGATATGGGGCCATCCTAGATTGTGAATGAAGGGTAGTTAGATTGTTGACTCGTTTTGGAAAGACCCTTGATATTTCTTGTGACCCTAGAGGTCCAGTAATGCTTAGCTACCTAGAATCCCTTGACGCATCTGATGACGATTCACATTATGTTCCCATAGTCCGTGAATATTCTGATGTCTTCGATGAGGTGAGGGGTTTACCCCCAAAACATGAGATAGACTTTCGGATATATCTAGTAGATAATGCAAAGCCAGTTGCATTACCAGTGCGCCACATGGCTCCAAGAGAGAGAAGAAAACTCAGTAAGCAAGTGAAGGAATTGCTTGAGAAGGGGTTCATCAGAGGTAGTATTCGGAGTGGGGTGCTCCAATAGTATTTTCCACTAAGGCGGATGGGTCCCTTAGACTTTGTGTGGACTATAGAGAACTTAATAAGCTTACTAAGAAGAATAGACACCCACTGCCGAGGATTGACGATCTCTTCGATCAATTAGTTGGCGTCTCAGTGTTTTCGCAGTTGGACTTAGCCACTGGTTTCCATCAGTTGAGAGTGGATGAGGATAGGATAGACAAGACTGCCTTTAGGACTTCAGACGGTTTCTTCGAGTGGCTTGTGATGCCCTTCGGTTTGACAAACCCCCTCATACTTTGTTGACTTGATGAGTAGGGTGTTTAGGGAGTACCTTAATAGATTCATGGTAGTCTTTGTGGACGACATCTTGATCTTTTCGAAAAGCAAGGAAGAGCATGCCCTACATCTTAGGGAAGTGTTGGAGACTCTTCAAGCGCATAGCCTTAAAGCTAAATTTTCTAAATGTCACTTTTGGAGGAAGGAAGTGCGATTCTTAGGGCACGTGGTTTCCAAAGAAGGGATAGCTGTGGATCCCGCGATGATAGTGGCCATCCAAGATTGGAAGATTCCTAAAAATGCTACCGAGGTGAGGAGTTTCTTAGGTTTGGCTAGCTACTATAGGAAGTTCATCAAAGACTTCGCAAAAATATCAGCCCCATTAACACGCTTGACGAAGAACTTAGTTTTCATGTGGGACGTAGATTGTGATGATGCGTTCCAACGTTTAAAGAGAGCTTTGACCACAACCCCAGTCTTAGTGTTTCCAGATGGGAGTAAGCCATTTACCATTTATACCGATGCTTGTGGGACAGGACTAGGCGCAGTCTTAATGCAAGAGGGAAGGGTAATAGCCTATGGTGGAAGGCAATTGAGAGTACATGAGAGAAATTACCCTACACATGACCTAGAGTTAGCCGCTATTGTCTTCGCCCTTAAGTCTTGGCGTCATTATCTTCTTGGCGAAAAATTAGAATTATTCACTGACCACAATTCACTAAAATACTTATTCTCTCAGAAGGACTTGAACTTAAGGTAGCAAAGGTGGATGGAATTCTTAGCATCCTACGACTTCGAGATAGCATATACCCCTGGCAAGGGTAACATGGTGGCAGATGCCTTAAGTAGAAAAAGGTTGTCCTTGAGTCCGTTGTTTGTTGAGCGGCGAAGCTTAGAGTTCAACTCTACATTTGACTTTAAACCTTCTGTTGATTTTGTACCCGATTTGTTAGCGTCCTTGGAGGTCATACCTACGCTTTTGGGATGGATTAGCGAGGCACAGCGAGACGACCCACAGTTGGTTGAGTTAGTAGAAAAGCTCAAAAGAGGGGAGTCATCAAGCCATCTCCGTAAGTATACCCTAGATGATAAGGGTTGGTTACGTAGGGACAGTAGACTTTGTGTACCACAGGACGAGAACTTGAGGAAGACCATTCTTGACGATGCACATCGTTCGAAGATGACCATCCATCCGGGCGGGGACAAGATGTACATGGACATGAGACGAGTTTACTTTTGTCCCAGTATGAAGAAGAACGTGGCAGAGTTTGCTGCTAGATGCTTAGTGTGCCAACAAGTAAAAGTAGAGTAAAAGAAGCCCGGTGGATTGCTTCACCCACTGGAGGTCCCACAATGGAAGTGGGAAAGTGTTTCGATGGATTTTGTTGATGGATTACCAAGATCGAGGAAGGGTAATACAGGGATTTGGGTCATGTTAGACAAAATTACTAAGAGCGCCCATTTTATTCCCGTGAAGAGTAAAAGGACTACTCCATGGTTAGCCTCTGTATACATTCGAGAAATAGTTCGTTTGCACGGTGTTCCTTCTAGCATAGTGAGCGACCGCGATCCTATCTTCACTAGCGAGTTTTGGAAGAGCTTGCAAGAGGCAGTAGGGACTCAGTTATGTTTGAGCACCGCATATCATCCTCAGACGGATGGCCAGACCGAGAGGGTGAATCATATTCTAGAGGACTTATTGAGGTTGTGTGTCTTAGATTTCGGAGGTACATGGGAGGAACATCTTCTGTTGGTGGAGTTCGCATATAATAACAGCTTACAGTCTAGCATTGGCATGGCACCGTTCGAGGCTCTTTATGGACGGCTGTGTCGTTCGCCTACATGTTGGTGGGAGTCTATAGATAAGATCTTACTTGGGCCCGATATGATTAGAGAGACTTCGGAAAATATCGATTTGATTCGAAGGAGGATGAAGACGGCGCAAGATAGGCAGAAATCTTATGCGGACAAGAGGAGGACAGATCTTGAGTTTGATATTGGGGACATGGTCTTTGTCAAGGTGTCTCCATTACGGAACGTCGTTCACTTTGGGTCCGTTGGGAAGTTAGCACCAAGGTTTGTAGGGTCGTTTCCTATTAAGGAGAGGATTAGGCAGATGGCGTATAGAGTGGAGTTTCCCGAGAGACTTAGTGGCGTACACGATGTATTCCATGTATCACATTTGAAGAAGTGCTTGCACGAGACCGCGGAAGTGGTAGATCCAAGCTTGCTTAGAGAGGTGGAGATAGAGCGTGATGCGACGATTCGACGAGCTCCTATGTGTATTCTTGGGTCGGAGATTAAGAAGTTGAGGAATCGAGAGGTCAAACTAGTCAAAGTGCAATGGGGAGATGATGAGAGCAATGCTACTTGGGAGACGGAAGCGAAGATGCGTTCATTATACCCTTTTATTTTCGAGGGTATGTCTTTTAATTTCTCTTTTATCTCTTACCTTGTACTTATCTTATCTTTAGTATGTCCTCTCGCTAGTACCTTTGACCTTTAGATAGGGTAGTCCTATGGTTGAAACATGTGTTTGAGACATGTTATGTATGATAGATGCATGTGGATGCAAGTGTTTGCTAGTGATTGCTCGTGGATGCATATACACACACTTTAGGCACTAGATCGGCTCAGTCACTTCATATTGCATATTGCATATAAATGTGTGAGCGTATTTAAGCCAACGGATGTATAATGGTTGTGCTATCATATGGATGCGGCATTTTGGTGAATGGTTGTGCACGCATGTAGAGATAATATGTATCGGTAGGATTCTTTCGCATACATAATGGACGCATGGCACTATCATGGTTTGCATTAAGGAGGTCAACTGAATCAGTAGACCGCCTGATTTTGCATTAGATAAGAAACATATACACACACTTCTTGCATATGTGCATACAACATTAGAAATTTTATAAGGACAATGGATGTCCGTGTTTGATGGTTGTTTGGATGGTAGGATATGCATTCTCCTTAACTTGGAGATTTCGGGGGCGAAATCCTTTAAGGAGGGGAGAATGTAACACCCCGGATTTTTGAATAATCGAATTAACTAGAATAAAGAATAATTAATCTCATACGTGAGAATTAAGGGACTGGGGTTGCACCATCGTGTTCGTCTCGGAATTCTGGTTGAGATAGAGTCCGAGTTTGCGAGAAACGGGTACTGGATGAAGGAGTTATGAATGAACGAAGATTGGTGGCAAAATAAGAAAAAAATAATAATATTGCACTAGCGCACTTGGGAAGTGTGCCAGTACAAATTTGCATTGGCGCACCTGCCAAGTGCGCCCAGGCCGAGGTAGCAGGCCTGCACAACTTTCTGGTTTAGTCTGACCCATGTTGTTGAGTCTTTTCTGACTCCTTGTTGAGTCATTAGGGCTGAGGTGAAACACCCCACCCTCCATTAAGGTCACTCACAAGGGACTGCCTTAACTTTGGTGGAGGTTTGTAAGTAAAAGTCACAGATAAAACACAAGACGGATATAAACACACACACACACACACACACACACACACACACACACACACACACACATATATATATATATATATAAGCAGCGGAAAACATCAGACTTTTATTTCATAAAATATTTGTTCATACAACACATTTCCATAATTGTCTCATAACAACTTCCAAAAAAATTACAACATCATTTCTGTCTTGGTTTTTAAATAAAGAAGCATAAAACGTGATTAAAACTGCATAAATCCCCATAGAGTGTGACTAACAGCCATTGCCAAGGAAAAAAGACTCCAAACCGTACATCAACTATCTTGAAGCTTTTAAAGAATCTGTCTAAGCTGAGTTATTTCCTCCCTGTGGACCTGGGGGGAACGGAAGAAAAGAAGACGAAAGAAAATGGGGTCAGTAAAGCCTGGTAAGTCTATTGACTCTTCAATATGAAAATAAGAATAAGGGCATGATAGGTATAAACTGGAACAGGAAAGTATCATAAACTAGATAAGGTAATTCTGAAACGAATATACTATCGCACCACACACTATATCTCCGCACCTACTTGTATTATCTTAACTGTTACCCCATGCTGAGGGTGAAGTGATCCCGTTTCTAAAGATGCACCCTATGCTGAGTGTAAAGTGATCCCGTTTCTAAAGATGCACCCTATGCTGAGGGTAAGTGATCCCCTTATTTTAAAGATTGGCTCCTACTCACATAATCATCTGTGTCTTACGACCCCCAGAAATTGTAGATAACTATACTGGCCCCACCATGGGGTGTATCAAGTCCTATGGTGGCGACCCGACACAAACCTTAGAATGCATAGGTTATACTACTGGTGCCCCCAGTGCCCTGTTTGTCTGCTCCGAAGTATGTGCACGCCCGCACTCCGTTAGAACCCACACTGTTGCACCCACCGCTGTCGCTTTGACCGCTTACAATCAGCCCAGTAATCGTGCCCCACCCTGCCTAGTTTCAGGGTACCATGATACCTAATTGGGTTACTGCTGAAATGGGTCCCCGTTACTAGGGTTTTCTAGTCAAACATGCTAAGTGGTTAAGTGTCTGTACTTACCTAACCCCACCCATCAATTTCATTAACATGTTGAATTGGTTAAGTGTTTTAGTTAACTTAACCCTACCATTTGTCCTTAGCCTTTTAAAGCACCGACCACTCACATTAGACAGATATTGTTACGGTTACTGGATGTGCCGGTCGGTTCCAGGCAAATTTACACCGTAACTCAGTCTAACCTTGGGTCCTTATTGGGCTTTATGCTTAACCACCCACATTGGATCGGTATTGTTGTGACTACTGGACAGCCGGCGGGTCCGGGCAGATTTACATCACAACTCAATCCAACCTATTGTTAATTTACATATTTGTCTTTATCACTTAATATATGTAAATTTGTCAACAATTAAATGTTGTGGCCCACTTTCCAAGTTTATCCTTTTTGGTATAAAGAATTTATACCGTTTAAATGCCACCAATTTTGGCATGTGACAAACATGCCAATTTCATATATTTGTATGACAAGTTTTATTAATATTCCCGACGTTACCCCATTTAAACATTAGGCTAACAATCTTAGCCTAATTTTCGTTCGCATAGTTTTTAATACATGATATTAGGCTAAAAACTTAGCCTAATTTAGCGCACACAAATAGGCATAAGGGAATTCATAAACATAAACATAACATAGGTGTAAACTTGGCATTTTTGACATAGTCAATATGAACATCATAGGTGTGAACTTGCAAAATAGCCAACATGAATGTCATAGATGTGAACTTGCAAAATAGTCAATATACATATATGTGAATTTGCAACATAGCCTAAATCAATTTTACATATATGTGAATTTACATTGAAATAAGGGTCTAACCAAATAGGTGGCACATGAATTAGCATATGATTTAGACAACATAGTCTAAACTAGTTTTTGGATCTAAGCATAACATCGAACATCACTAGCACATGACAAGAATATGACTTTTTCATAAATATGTATAACTTTATGACAAGGGTGCGAACTAGATTCGATCGCATATCTAATTACAACATGAAACATGTACTAAAGTGGATCTTGACATAGATCCAATTAGGAACTTGCAACTTTTACATAAACATAGGGGCATGTATATGAACATAACCATTTAGGCATAAAGATTTTCTAGCATAATGTATATACATGAGGTTCTAATCACAAACGGTCTATTTAATCACATAATCATGAACTATACAACTTGCTTGTGATGTTGTTGTCATTCTAAAAGTACAATAGGATCAACATAAATCTTAATTATATCACAAACATCCCAATTTCATAATCAACACAATCATTTCAAAACATAGATATGAATTAACATCGTCGTTACATAATAGCACAATTCCACTTCCAATTTACATCGAATCAATTCTTAGTTTTATTATCATCGGAAAAATCACTATATTTACAACGAACGACGAACTTGGATTCTGGATTCTGAATTCTGGATTTGAAATTCTTTCCTTTTGGTAGACTAACGTTGTTTTGATTTGTGTTTAGCTTTATTATTGGCTTGTCTCTAGGCTTTTCTAACCGACGGCCACTCCTAGTTTCTTTCCAGCAACATGACGGCTTTAGTATTCTATTTTTTTTGTGAATTTAGGGTTAGACTTGAGTTGTATTTATAGAATTCCAGTCTAATTAGAGCCATCTATGAAGCTAGAGTGAATCCAGACCATCCATCTCAAGAGAAGCCAATCAGAAAGTGACATTTAAGCCCTAGTGACTCAGCCAAGCCTTAGAATTCGACCAGACCCTGACCAGGCCAGCCAGGGCCTGACCTGGGTGCACTTGGCAGGTGCGCCAGGCTAAAATTGTACTAGCGCACTTCCCAAGTGCACCAGTTCAATTTTGTTCTGGCGCACTTCCCAAGTGCGCCAGTACATTCTGACCCGTTTCTGGTTTTTCTGCCCAGCTTCGTTCATCCATATCTTCTTCGTACGATATCCGTTTTACGCAAACTTGGACTCTATCTCAAGCAGAATTTCGAGACGAACGCAATGGCGTAACCCATTTCCCTTGATTTCATCATTTAGAATTAATTATACTTTAATTTGTTAAGTTACAGTTATCGAAAAATTCGGTGTGTTACATTCTCCCCTCCTTAAAGGATTTCGTCCCCGAAATCTTCAAGTCTCGAGAACGTAAGTCCTAACATCCAATCGTCTATCTACTCAACCAACAAACACAGGCGTCCATTGTCCTTAAAAGACTTCTAATGCTTTATGATTTATATGCACGGTGTGTGTACATGTCCTTAACTAATGCAAAATCAAGCGGTCTACTAATCCAGTTCACTTCCTTAATGAAAATCATGTAAGTGTCATGAGTCCATTCTGTATGCAAATTTGTCCTTACTCATAATTCTACATGAGTGCGCAACCATCAATACAAATGTGACATCCATATGACAACACATCAAGTTTCAACCACATACAAATATGAATACATATATGCATATGCAGTATGAAGTGACTGAGCCGATCTAGAACCTAGGTTGTGTGTGTATATGCATTGTAACAACCCGAAAATCTGGGCCAGTTTAAAAATTTTATTTTGACAATTTTAGCGAATTTTGAACATTTAAAATAGATTATTTTAAATAATATCGACGAGAAATTGATTTTGAATATAATTCAAACGTATATATTATACGCGTCGTCGTTAGAATATAAATAATTATTTATAATTATAAATAGAATTGAAAATGGCGCGGTAGTTCGATAATTCGATTTCAAACTTCAATTGAATGTACCGGGTGCAAAACAATCCGGATTTTAGTGAAACCAAAAATAATGAAATCTAATTGATAATATCTTTCCAACGAATCCGAAAAATCAAAATTTCATAGTGGGAATCAAAAGATATGTCCAGTTGAAAATTCTGAATAGTTGCTATGGAATTCAGGCCCTTAAAAATGGAAATTTTGCAAACGACCTCGGATTTCGATGAAACCACTTTTGTTGGATCCGTGATGTCAGGTTAATGCTAGGTTTCAAATTTCATAATTTTTCGAATCAATATGTGAGCGTGGCAAAGGAAAACGCGTTTTGACCATTTCAGTTGAATTTAATCGACTGGAAATTGGCCATTTTTCAAACGGTCTCAGAATTCGACGAAACTAGTTTTGTTAGGACCGTATCATCAATACGATGCTAGAAAATATTTTTCGGGAATTTTTAGAGTTAGTATGTGACCCTGGTAAATTGAAATGTACGTTTAAAATTCAATATAGTGATTTAAATGTAAATTCAACGAAAACTGATTGTAACTATCGAATCAGCTTGCGATACATATCCCATTGTGTTCGGAATGGGGGTAAAACGCTAGGGACGACAGGCGGTGGGCCTCGTTTCGAGGTCGTATGTAAAAGTCAACTTTTTGAAATAATAATAATAATTAATTAATTATATATATATTCCTTTTCCCACTTAACCCCCTCCCTCCTTTTCATTTCACGAACTAACTCAGGAAAAAAAAACGAGGGCGCGATGGCAGCCGCCGCCGCCTCCAGGCGGAGCACCGCCGCACCTCCCCCTGGCGCGCCTCCCCTCTTCCTCCTCCCTCTTTCGTCCTTCCTCTCCTGAAACCGCACCACCTGCCCCCCCCCCCCCCCCAAATGAAAACCGCACCCCCTTCCACCCAGAACCACCGCGGTTCGCCACCCACCACCACAGGCGTGACGGCGAGCCCCTCCAGCACTTCGAGCACCCCAAACTCTCCCCCCTTCGCTGAAAATCAAAAGTGGTGAGCTTTTTAGGATATTTTATTTATTTATTTAGTTTAAGTTGCATTTTAGAGATTAAGAAAAAAACAGTTTTATAGATGTTAAGCCATTAATTTTTATTTTCAGATTTTATATGAACAACCTAGAATTAAAAGGTTTACATTTTTAATTTATAAAGAGTTGACATCTTTAAATAAAAGGTCGGATTTTTACTATATAAAAGGTACGATTTTTTTTAAAGTAAAAATTCGATTTTTATATATTGAACATTAAAGTAAAAATTCGACTTTTATATATTGAACATTAAAGTAAAAATTCGATTTTTATATATTGAACATTAAAGTAAAAATTCGATTTTTATATACTGAACATCGAAGTAAAAATATGATTTTTATATATTGAACATCGAAGTAAAAATATGATTTTTATATATTGAACATCGAAGTAAAAATATGATTTTTATATATTGAACATCGAAGTAAAAATATGATTTTTATACATTGAACATCGAAGTAAAAATATGATTTTTATATATTGAACATCGAAGTAAAAATATGATTTTTATATATTGAACATCGAAGTAAAAATATGATTTTTATATATTGAACATCGAAGTAAAAATATGATTTTTACATATTGAACATCGAAGTAAAAATATGATTTTTACCTATTGAACATCGAAGTAAAAATTGATTTTTACATATGTAGTGGCTATGGGCAAAGGAAGTGATATCGACGAGAACGATGAAGATTTCTCTAAATGAAGAGTCGTGGTATTGGATAGCTATCGGTGAGAATTTCTCACTCTTCTATTTCTTCTCTAGTTATATATATATACTAGGATGCAGACGGTGTTTAGTAGCACCCGACACAATCGTCCACAGACCATGGACTTGTTTGTTTGGTTGCATAGATTAGTTAGATGATTTGATTTGAATTTGGTCGTTTGGTGATTTTGATTGATGTGTGAATGGCGTGGGCCTTCACTAGACCGGGGATAAGGCTAGGCCTTGTCCCGTTTCTAGTATCGTGCCGTAATGCCGCCGAAATTTTCTAAAATAAGTTAGAAAAATAAAGATAACATTTTATTTGATAAATGAACTGAATAGAAAATTCATAGGTTAAATAAAATAGTTTGATCGTTAAAAATATAATTTTTAATGTGAATGTGAATAAATAGATATTCATTTACAAACCGGACGGTTTGTTTATATACACCTATTTGAAGGACATTGATTGGGACGATAAATTTTACACATCGCCCAACTGCACAAATAAAATATGTGTTTGATTGCTTGAAACCCCACACGGGTATTGGGATGATATTTGACGTACACTAATCCCGATTGTTTAGTTGTATGTCGATCGATTGATTGACAGACTGTTATAAGCGTTGAATATTTATATTTGATGCTTATACAGTGTAGAATGCACTTTGGATGATGGTTGATTATTCATCGTTGTTGATATGTACATATGTTGTAGAAAATCCATATAATTAACATTATATGGTAATTGATTGGGCCTCATTACAATTTAGAAAATAAAGAATATATAAAATAAAGGTTCATGTGTTGACAGTACTCATCCGTTGAGATTAGTCATGTGTTGAACGAAATATTTTGATAATAACAACTATTTTGAAAAAGAAATATTTGAAATAGAATATTTGAAAATAGAAATATATGAAGCCGTGTTGATTAGATTGATGCCATTTTGACGTGAACGATATTTATATCGATTTTATTCATTTTGAAATGAATTGAAAACGATTTCGAAATGAATTGAATTGAAAACGATTTCGAAATGAATTGAATAGAAAACCAATTTGAATTGAATCGAATAGAAAACCAATTTGAATTGAATCGAATAGAAAACGACTTTGAAATTGAATTGAATTGAAAACGAATTCAAATTGAATGGAAAACGAATTCAAATTGAATCGAAAACGAATTCAAATTGAGTTGAAAGCGAATTGAATTGAATTCAAATTGAATTGAAATTTGAATTGAATAGAAATGAATTTTAAAACGAATTTATAAAGAAGAATTCAATTTTGCTTTGGATTGAAATGGAAGTTGAAATTGTTTTTGAAACGAATTCAAAACTATCTATATAATTCGTTTTAAATAGAAATCGAAGAAATATATATTATATATATAATATAATGGCCTGAATAGAACGCGTCGCGCCGCGGCAGTTCGTGAATTTCGATCATTTATTTCAAACGGACATTACGGGAGATCCGACCGTCGGATTCTCCTAAAACCGGAACCGTTGGGTTCGTATCGAAAAGATCTTTCTAAGAATATTATAAATTTGAAATCTAACGGTTGGATTTGGAGGTACGTCCAAATCAAATTTGAAAAAGGTCGCTGTAAGTGCAGTTCGATGGCCATTGATGGAAATCGACTGTACGGGCCTTGATAAAATTATTAAAAATAATAACAAATTGTGTAAAATCATAAGAAATGATTTAGAAAGAATTGGGATGAAAAACTCTATATTTGAAAAGATAAAAATAGATTTTTATCGAAATGAACTAGTTTTGAACTAGAATTATAATTCTATTTATTTTTAAACAAGTAAATTGAATTTGAAAGGGGTTTTAGAAATAACCAGAATTTCCAATGATTATATTGGAATGGATCTGAATCGAAATTGTCTTTGGATTATTTCGATGTTGGATTTCGGGATGATACAGATGTTGTTATGGGAATTTGAAAGATATAGATATATATATCGTTATTTCCAATACGATATTTGTTAGTCGTGGAATTTGATATTGAATGTAAGCCGGTATATTTTCTATTCAAAGCCTTGTGTTTAATATCAAGTTGATTTGGGTTTGTCGTGAATGGTGTCTTCATTAACACTGTTCTCGAACCCAGTTGAGAAAAGATTAAATCTTTTTATTTAGATTTAATGAAGTGTACCAATTAAATAATATTTAATTGGAATTGAATTGATATTGATTTTTGGGTTTATCGTGGACGGTGTTTTAAATAACACTCGTTCTTTAACCCGATAATTAATGAATGTGATTTTGGGTTTATCGTGAACTGTGTTTTAAATGACACTGATTCTTTAACCCAGTTAAAGATAAAAACTAAGTGGAGTTTTAATGAATCTTTAATTAGATTGAAATGATCGAGAATGGAGTAGCACCGGTTTTGCTCCAGGCGATAGTTAAATCTTTAATTAGATTGGAACGTGAAATGGTAATTGAATTTACCGATAACACCATGGTGTTAGATATGAAGTATAACCAGTTTTACTTCATGGGATGAATAGGTTGGGATTGAGAAATTAAAACAAATGATTACTTCGGTAAGGTTCGCTAATCCCGACTAGTTTGAATTGATATTCAAAAATAGATTAAAGAATAGGTTCAAGAAATTTATCTTGGATAAAATTAATGGGAACCTTTCCCTATGAATGTGAAATTTAGAAACTAACTGTCGGTTAGCTAAGCAGAAGGGTTTTCTGGATATTGATCTGATGTTGGTTTCGGCCTTCGGGGTTAATATTTGGGGAATTATTCTCTTGATTAATTTACGGTTAGTGATTGATGAATTGGAATGAGGCGTATGTTGTGTTTGTGTAGCACTTATTTAAAATATACGCGAGTTATTCGGAAAGACCGGGTTTATCCCATTCTGAATAACTGATACGACGATAAGTCGAAGATGAAGACGGTGGTCGAAGACCAGAAGTCTTCACGTCGTTTGGGTGATTACTGACGATCTTGATTGGGCTGTACACCCAAGAAGTTGGAAACAGTTGGTGATCGTCCAGACGTACATGGAGATCGATGGATATGCAGGGTACTAGGTGCCTCCAGTTTCATTCAGACCCAGAACGGACTTGCAAATGGACTGTGTGTCTGACATTGGATTTTAGTCCGTGTGACTGATCTCTATTAAATATATATCTGTTTGGCGGCAGAGAATTTATTCTCTTGCTTAACGCCCTTCTCTGAGACGTACGAGCTCAGGGGTTATATATTGATGGATATCAATCGCATGGAGTGAATTGCCTGTGTGGCATGCCTAAGTGGCAAATGATCAAGGCTTCTGTTGAAAAGCAAAGTCTTGTGGCGATGATCAAAGCACAGCCTGTGTGGCACAGCTTTGTGTAACGTGAATTCGCGAGCCTCACACCCCAGTTGTGAACCAAAAACGGGAGAAGGACCTCAGGGAGGGCATGCGTTTCTTTCTAGCTAGGGTGGTGTCAGTGACCTACCAGCCCTGACATTTATATACTTTTCACCTGTGTGGTTGTTGCTGTTGCAAGGCGCCTCGGTTTGATCGGACGATCCGGATCCGATGGAGTCATTCGTTGGCTCATTTACGCCCCAAAGGGCGGGGAAACGCAGTGTTCAGGAATTTTAATCCACATCGGTGGATCGGCCCTGACGATCCAAAAGCTTGACTGAGTACTTGCCTGAGGGGCGGGCTAGAGCGTCTCGAATCGGTTGAGGACTATCTTTTGCCTCGGTTCATAGATGGAAATCCAATTTCCAAATACGTGACATTTGCGGTTTTATTTGTAGAGCCTAGTATGGCGACATAGTGGGATGGGGCGCTCATGCCGCCTATGATTGATACTTATGATTTGAAGTTGTTTTATACACTATGCACTTATAATAGTATCAAATGATTTGTTTTAAACGTATCAAGCATTCTTGGCTATTATAAGGTAAAAACCCTATCCTCCGGCTTGCGTTGCATTGTGTGATGGGAACTGGGTCTTATAATAGCTTCATTTTTCCTTATTTAGCATTGCGCTGTTTGTTTTATGCACTGGTGTTCTTGGGAGGAAACCCGTTCCGTGTTATACGGCGTGGTCCCTTGATTTACCTTACTTTGAAAATAAAGATAATAACTGTTTTCGTTCTCACACCAGTCACATGACTGACCTGGAGTTTATTGTTTTAACCTAAACTCTGGGTGCCCCTATTTTGACACGGGCAGCTAGTAGTTTTGGTTTTGCAGATTTATATTCACAGGATCATGGTTTACAGCTGGAACGATATCCGGAAAGCTTTGTATCCGTATATCTCCTTCTAGTTGTGTCTTGTATTATTTTCCGCTGCGATGTATTTAAATGTAATTTAAATCTCTGATATTTCTGTGTAATATTTATTTGTTTATACTCTGTATATTCTTGTAATCTGATGCATTGTTGTGATATACAGTGAAATGTTCTTTTGTATGCGTTCTATTTTGTCATGTTCTCAAACGATAGGGCGTTTCGAACGGTCTGGGTCGGTTTAGCGACTGGTTCGGACCGAGCGAAATTCCTTGCCGTCACACGTGGTATCAGAGCTTTGGTTTACAAAGCTCAGAGAACAAGGCACATTAGAACCATACGAAAGAATTCATCAGAAATTGGATTAGTAAAATCCAATGAGAATGACTCGTTAGAGATAGGATCAGTAGTATCCTAGAACGAGTGTGACGAGTATATTTTTAAAGTGAAAACAAATTTTGTTTTGAAAATCTAAATCAATTATTCGTATTTGATTATTTATTTGTATTGATTTGGACAGTCCAGTATATAAAGATTTTGCGTATGCGCCTTGCAAACGTATATTCGAAGTTTTAATATACTGGATGGATATAGAACCACACTCTAGTCACCCGGGGATGATCCTGATGATGGTGCATCATCATCAGCATTTATATTCGAGTTTCTAAGGTGTGATTTTCTATATATTTCCATTAGACTGGTGTGAGAACCAAAACTAATATAGCTAGGATTTGTTGTTGTGATTTGGTATCAAAAACTTGATTTTCTTTATATGTATCAAAATTATGAATTTGAAACTCTAATTCACTAATTGATTGATGTTTGTGTTGTTTGTTTATTTGTTTGCTAATTTTTAACCATTATGCCTAACTGAATCTAATAGTGAATTGTATTGAAATTTGGTCGCATTTGCTTGCATATACATGTACTTACATTGAACAGGTCATAGCAAGGAGGCTAGAGCAGAGAATAAAATTTGTTTGCCCGACAAATAGGTACATGTTTACTACATAATTTACTGTTTTGTTTGGGTGGTGATGATTTTATGAGCCTATTGGCTAGCCGCTTGGCTTTTTCTTTTCCTTTTTGAGATTAGAAGGACCGGGGAAGCTATTTGAAATTCCCCGATGCTCCCGGTGCAGGGGGGGGGGGGTTATGGCGAAATTTTTCGAAAATTTAGGGTGTTAGCCAAATTTTTGAAGAATTTGAAAATTCTCAGAAACTGAAAAGTTGGAGAATGAAAGCAAGATCGAACGTAGAGTTGATTGATCAACCACTTTCGACTTTGTTCCTTTTCGGGGACGAAAAGTTTTAAGTGGGGGAGATTGTAACAACCCGAAAATCTGGGCCAGTTTAAAATTTTTATTTTGACAATTTTAGCGAATTTTGAACATTTAAAATAGATTATTTTAAATAATATCGACGAGAAATTGATTTTGAATATAATTCAAACGTATATATTATACGCGTCGTCGTTAGAATATAAATAATTATTTATAATTATAAATAGAATTGAAAATGGCGCGGTAGTTCGATAATTCGATTTCAAACTTCAATTGAATGTACCGGGTGCAAAACAATCCGGATTTTAGTGAAACCAAAAATAATGAAATCTAATTGATAATATCTTTCCAACGAATCCGAAAAATCAAAATTTCATAGCGGGAATCAAAAGATATGTCCAGTTGAAAATTCTGAATAGTGGCTATGGAATTCAGGCCCTTAAAAATGGAAATTTTGCAAATGACCTCGGATTTCGATGAAACCACTTTTGTTGGATCCGTGATGTCAGGTTAATGCTAGGTTTCAAATTCATAATTTTTCAAATCAATATGTGAGCGTGGCAAAGGAAAACGCGTTATGACAATTTCAGTTGAATTTAATCAACTGGAAATTGGCCATTTTTCAAACGATCTCAGAATTCGACGAAACTAGTTTTGTTAGGACCGTATCGTCAATACGATGCTAGAAAATATTTTTCGGGAATTTTTAGAGTTAGTATGTGACCCTGGTAAATTGAAATGTACGTTTAAAATTCAATATAGTGATTTAAATGTAAATTCAATAAAAACTGATTGTAACTATCGAATCAGCTTGCGATACATATCCCATTGTGTTCGGAATGGGGGTAAAACGCTAGGGACGACAGGCGGTGGGCCTCGTTTCGAGGTCGTATGTAAAAGTCAACTTTTTGAAATAATAATTAATTATATATATATATTCCTTTTCCCACTTAACCCCCTCCCTCCTTTTCATTTCACGAACTAACTCAGGAAAAAAAAAACGAGGGCGCGATGGCAGCCGCCGCCGCCTCCAGGCGGAGCACCGCCGCACCTCCCCCTGGCGCGCCTCCCCTCTTCCTCCTCCCTCTTCCGTCCTTCCTCTCCTGAAACCGCACCACCTGCCCCCCCCCCCAAAATGAAAACCGCACCCCCTTCCACCCAGAACCACCGCGGTTCGCCACCCACCACCACAGGCGTGACGGCGAGCCCCTCCAGCACTTCGTGCACCCCAAACTCTCCCCCCTTCGCTGAAAATCAAAAGTGGTGAGCTTTTTAGGATATTTTATTTATTTATTTAGTTTAAGTTGCATTTTAGAGATTAAGAAAAAAAATAGTTTTATAGATGTTAAGCCATTGATTTTTATTTTCAGATTTTATATGAACAACCTAGAATTAAAAGGTTTACATTTTTAATTTATAAAGAGTTGACATCTTTAAATAAAAGGTCGGATTTTTACTATATAAAAGGTACGATTTTTTTTAAAGTAAAAATTCGATTTTTATATATTGAACATTAAAGTAAAAATTCGATTTTTATATATTGAACATTAAAGTAAAAATTCGATTTTTATATATTGAACATTAAAGTAAAAATTCGATTTTTATATATTGAACATCGAAGTAAAAATATGATTTTTATATATTGAACATCGAAGTAAAAAATATGATTTTTATATATTGAACATCGAAGTAAAAATATGATTTTTATATATTGAACATCGAAGTAAAAATATGATTTTTATACATTGAACATCGAAGTAAAAATATGATTTTTATATATTGAACATCGAAGTAAAAATATGATTTTTATATATTGAACATCGAAGTAAAAATATGATTTTTATATATTGAACATCGAAGTAAAAATATGATTTTTACATATTGAACATCGAAGTAAAAAAATATGATTTTTACATATTGAACATCGAAGTAAAAATTGATTTTTACATATGTAGTGGCTACGGGCAAAGGAAGTGATATCGACGAGAACGATGAAGATTTCTCTAAATGAAGAGTCGTGGTATTGGATAGCTATCGGTGAGAATTTCTCACTCTTCTATTTCTTCTCTAGTTATATATATATACTAGGATGCAGACGGTGTTTAGTAGCACCCGACACAATCGTCCACAGACCATGGACTTGTTTATTTGGTTGCATAGATTAGTTAGATGATTTGATTTGAATTTGGTCGTTTGGTGATTTTGATTGATGTGTGAATGGCGTGGGCCTTCACTAGACCGGGGATAAGGCTAGGCCTTGTCCCGTTTCTAGTATCGTGCCGTAATGCCGCCGAAATTTTCTAAAATAAGTTAGAAAAATAAAGATAACATTTTATTTGATAAATAAACTGAATAGAAAATTCATAGGTTGAATAAAATAGTTTGATCGTTAAAAATATAATTTTTAATGTGAATGTGAATAAATAGATATTCATTTACAAGCCGGACGGTTTGTTTATATACACCTATTTGAAGGACATTGATTGGGACGATAAATTTTACACATCGCCCAACTGCACAAATAAAATATGTGTTTGATTGCTTGAAACCCCACACGGGTATTGGGATGATATTTGACGTACACTAATCCCGATTGTTTAGTTGTATGTCGATCGATTGATTGAAAGACTGTTATAAGCGTTGAATATTTATATTTGATGCTTATACAGTGTAGAATGCGCTTTGGAAGATGGTTGATTATTCATCGTTGTTGATATGTACATATGTTGTAGAAAATCCATATAATTAACATTATATGGTAATTGATTGGGCCTCATTCCAATTTAGAAAATAAAGAATATATAAAATAAAGGTTCATGTGTTGACAGTACTCATCCGTTGAGATTAGTCATGTGTTGAACGAAATATTTTGATAATAACAACTATTTTGAAAAAGAAATACTTGAAATAGAATATTTGAAAATAGAAATATATGAAGCCGTGTTGATTAGATTGACGCCATTTTGACGTGAACGATATTTATATCGATTTTATTCATTTTGAAATGAATTGAAAACGATTTCGAAATGAATTGAATTGAAAACGATTTCGAAATAAATTGAATAGAAAACCAATTTGAATTGAATCGAATAGAAAACCAATTTGAATTGAATCGAATAGAAAACGACTTTGAAATTGAATTGAATTGAAAACGAATTCAAATTGAATGGAAAACGAATTCAAATTGAATGGAAAACGAATTCAAATTGAGTTGAAAGCGAATTGAATTGAATTCGAATTGAATTGAAATTAGAATTGAATAGAAATGAATTTTAAAACGAATCTATAAAGAAGAATTCAATTTTGCTTTGGATTGAAATGGAAGTTGAAATTGTTTTTGAAACGAATTCAAAACTATCTATATAATTCGTTTTTAATAGAAATCGACGAAATATATATTATATATATAATATAATGGCCTGAATAGAACGCGCCGCGCCGCGGCAGTTCGTGAATTTCGATCATTTATTTCAAACGGACATTACGGGAGATCCGACCGTCGGATTCTCCTAAACCCGGAACCGTTGGGTTCGTATCGAAAAGAGCTTTCTAACGAATATTAGAAATTTGAAATCTAACGGTTGTATTTGGAGATACGTCCAAATCAAATTTGAAAAAGGTCGCTGTAAGTGCAATTCGATGGCCATTGATGGAAATCGACTGTACGGGCCTTGATAAAATTATTAAAAATAATAATAAATTGTGTAAAATCATAAGAAATGATTTAGAAAGAATTGGGATGAAAAACTCTATATTTGAAAAGATAAAAATAGATTTTTATCGAAATGAACTAGTTTTGAACTAGAATTATAATTCTATTTATTTTTAAATAAGTAAATTGAATTTGAAAGGGGTTTTAGAAATAACCAGAATTTCCAATGATTATATTGGAATGGATCTGAATCGAAATTGTCTTTGGATTATTTCGATGTTGGATTTCGGGATGATACAGATGTTGTTATGGGAATTTGAAAGATATAGATATATATATCGTTATTTCCAATACGATATTTGTTAGTCGTGGAATTTGATATTGAATGTAAGCCGGTATATTTTCTATTCAAAGCCTTGTGTTTAATATCAAGTTGATTTGGGTTTGTCGTGAATGGTGTCTTCATTAACACTGTTCTCGAACCCAGTTGAGAAAAGATTAAATCTTTTTATTTAGATTTAATGAAGTGTACCAATTAAATAATATTTAATTGGAATTGAATTGATATTGATTTTTGGGTTTATCGTGGACAGTGTTTTAAATAACACTCGTTCTTTAACCCGATAATTAATGAATGTGATTTTGGGTTTATCGTGAACTGTGTTTTAAATGACACTGATTCTTTAACCCAGTTAAAGATAAAAACTAAGTGGAGTTTTAATGAATCTTTAATTAGATTGAAATGATCGAGAATGGAGTAGCACCAGTTTTGCTCCAGGCGATAGTTAAATCTTTAATTAGATTGGAACGTGAAATGGTAATTGAATTTACCGATAACACCATGGTGTTAGATATGAAGTATAACCAGTTTTACTTCATGGGATGAATAGGTTGGGATTGAGAAATTAAAACAAATGATTACTTCGGTAAGGTTCGCTAATCCCGACTAGTTTGAATTGATATTCAAAAATAGATTAAAGAATAGGTTCAAGAAATTTATCTTGGATAAAATTAATGGGAACCTTTCCCTATGAATGTGAAATTTAGAAACTAACTATCGGTTAGCTAAGCAGAAGGGTTTTCTGGATATTGATCTGATGTTGGTTTCGGCCTTCGGGGTTAATATTTGGGGAATTATTCTCTTGATTAATTTACGGTTAGTGACTGATGAATTGGAATGAGGCGTATGTTGTGTTTGTGTAACACTTATTTAAAATATACGCGAGTTATTCGGAAAGACCAGGTTTATCCCATTCTGAATAACTGATACGACGATAAGTCGAAGATGAAGACGGTGGTCGAAGATCAGAAGTCTTCACGTCGTTTGGGTGATTACTGACGATCTTGATTGGGCTGTACACCCAAGAAGTTGGAAACAGTTGGTGATCGTCCAGACGTACATGGAGATCGATGGATATGCGGGGTACTAGGTGCCTCCAGTTTCGTTCAGACCCAGAACGGACTTGCAAATGGACTGTGTGTCTGACATTGGATTTTAGTCCGTGTGACTGATCTCTATTAAATATATATCTGTTTGGCGGCAGAGAATTTATTCTCTTGCTTAACGCCCTTCTCTGAGACGTACGAGCTCAGGGGTTATATATTGATGGATATCAATAGCATGGAGTGAATTGCCTGTGTGGCATGCCTAAGTGGCAAATGATCAAGGCTTCTGTTGAAAAGCAAAGTCTTGTGGCGATGATCAAAGCACAGCCTGTGTGGCACAGCTTTGTGTAACGTGAATTCGCGAGCCTCACACCCCGGTTGTGAACCAAAAACGGGAGAAGGACCTCAGGAAGGGCATGCGTTTCTTTCTAGCTAGGGTGGTGTCAGTGACCTACCAGCCCTGACATTTATATACTTTTCACCTGTGTGGTTGTTGCTGTTGCAAGGCGCCTCGGTTTGATCGGACGATCCGGATCCGATGGAGTCATTCGTTGGCTCATTTACGCCCCAAAGGGCGGGGAAACGCAGTGTTCAGGAATTTTAATCCACATCGGTGGACCGGCCTTGACGATCCAAAGGCTTGACTGAGTACTTGCCTGAGGGGCGGGCTAGAGCGTCTCGAATCGGTTGAGGACTATCTTTTGCCTCGGTTCATAGATGGAAATCCAATTTCCAAATACGTGACATTTGCGGTTTTATTTGTAGAGCCTAGTATGGCGACATAGTGGGATGGGGCGCTCATGCCGCCTATGATTGATACTTATGATTTGAAGTTGTTTTATACACTATGCACTTATAATAGTATCAAATGATTTGTTTTAAACGTATCAAGCATTCTTGGCTATTATAAGGTAAAAACCCTATCCTCCAGCTTGGTTGCATTGTGTGATGGGAACTGGGTCTTATAATAGCTTCATTTTTCCTTATTTAGCATTGCGCTGTTTGTTTTATGCACTGGTGTTCTTGGGAGGAAACCCGTTCCGTGTTATACGGCGTGGTCATTTGATTTACCTTACTTTGAAAATAAAGATAATAACTGTTTTCGTTCTCACACCAGTCACATGACTGACCTGGAGTTTATTGTTTTAACCTAAACTCTGGGTGCCCCTATTTTGACACGGGCAGCTAGTAGTTTTGGTTTTGCAGATTTATATTCACAGGATCCTGGTTTACAGCTGGAACGATATCCGGAAAGCTTTGTATCCGTATATCTCCTTCTAGTTGTGTCTTGTATTATTTTCCGCTGCGATGTATTTAAATGTAATTTAAATCTCTGATATTTCTGTGTAATATTTATTTGTTTATACTCTGTATATTCTTGTAATCTGATGCATTGTTGTGATATACAGTGAAATGTTCTTTTGTATGCGTTCTATTTTGTCATGTTCTCAAACGATAGGGCGTTTCGAACGGTCTGGGTCGGTTTAGCGACTGGTTCGGACCGAGCGAAATTCCTTGCCGTCACACGTGGTATCAGAGCTTTGGTTTACAAAGCTCAGAGAACATGGCACATTAGAACCATACGAAAGAATTCATCAGAAATTGGATTAGTAAAATCCAATGAGAATGACTCGTTAGAGATAGGATCAGTAGTATCCTAGAACGAGTGTGACGAGTATATTTTTAAAGTGAAAACAAATTTTGTTTTGAAAATCTAAATCAATTATTCGTATTTGATTATTTATTTGTATTGATTTGGAAAGTCCAGTATATTAAGATTTTGCATATGCGCCTTGCAAACGTATATTCGAAGTTTTAATATACTGGATGGATATAGAACCACACTCTAGTCACCCGGGGATGATCCTGATGATGGTGCATCATCATCAGCATTTATATTCGAGTTTCGAAGGTGTGATTTTCTATATATTTCCATTAGACTGGTGTGAGAACCAAAACTAATATAGCTAGGATTTATTGTTGTGATTTGGTATCAAAAACTTGATTTTCTTTATATGTATCAAAATTATGAATTTGAAACTCTAATTCACTAATTGATTGATGTTTGTGTTGTTTGTTTATTTGTTTGCTAATTTTTAACCATTATGCCTAACTGAATCAAATAGTGAATTGTATTGAAATTTGGTCACATTTGCTTGCATATACATGTACTTACATTGAACAAGTCATAGCAAGGAGGCTAGAGCAGAGAATAAAATTTGTTTTCCCGACAAATAGGTACATGTTTACTACATAATTTACTGTTTTGTTTGGGTGGTGATGATTTTATGAGCCTATTGGCTAGCCGCTTGGCTTTTTCTTTTCCTTTTTGAGATTAGAAGGACCGGGGAAGCTATTTGAAATTCCCCGATGCTCCCAGTGCAGGGGGGTTAAGGCGAAATTTTTCGAAAATTTAGGGTGTTAGCCAAATTTTTGAAGAATTTGAAAATTCTCAGAAACTGAAAAGTTGGAGAATGAAAGCCAGATCGAACGTAGAGTTGATTGATCAAACCACTTTTGACTTTGTTCCTTTTCGGGGACGAAAAGTTTTAAGTGGGGGAGATTGTAATAACCCGAAAATCTGGGCCAGTTTAAAATTTTTATTTTGACAATTTTAGCGAATTTTGAACATTTAAAATAGATTATTTTAAATAATATCGACGAGAAATTGATTTTGAATATAATTCAAACGTATATATTATACGCGTCGTCGTTAGAATATAAATAATTATTTATAATTATAAATAGAATTGAAAATGGCGCGGTAGTTCGATAATTCGATTTCAAACTTCAATTGAATGTACCGGGTGCAAAACAATCCGGATTTTAGTGAAACCAAAAATAATGAAATCTAATTGATAATATCTTTCCAACGAATCCGAAAAATCAAAATTTCATAGCGGGAATCAAAAGATATGTCCAGTTGAAAATTCTGAATAGTGGCTATGGAATTCAGGCCCTTAAAAATGGAAATTTTGCAAACGACCTCAGATTTCGATGAAACCACTTTTGTTGGATCCGTGATGTCAGGTTAATGCTAGGTTTCAAATTTCATAATTTTTCAAATCAATATGTGAGCGTGGCAAAGGAAAACGCGTTATGACAATTTCAGTTGAATTTAATCGACTGGAAATTGGCCATTTTTCAAACGGTCTCAGAATTCGACGAAACTAGTTTTGTTAGGACCGTATCGTCAATACGATGCTAGAAAATATTTTTCGGGAATTTTTAGAGTTAGTATGTGACCCTGGTAAATTGAAATGTACGTTTAAAATTCAATATAGTGATTTAAATGTAAATTCAACGAAAACTGATTGTAACTATCGAATCAGCTTGCGATACATATCCCATTGTGTTCCGAATGGGGGTAAAAGGCTAGGGACGACAGGCGGTGGGCCTCGTTTCGAGGTCGTATGTAAAAGTCAACTTTTTGAAATAATAATAATAATTAATTATATATATATATTCCTTTTCCCACTTAACCCCCTCCCTCCATTTCATTTCACGAACTAACTCAGGAAAAAAAAACGAGGGCGCGATGGCAGCCGCCGCCGCCTCCAGGCGGAGCACCGCCGCACCTCCCCCTGGCGCGCCTCCCCTCTTCCTCCTCCCTCTTCCGTCCTTCCCCTCCTGAAACCGCACCACCTTCCCCCCCCCCCTCCCAAAACGAAAACCGCACCCCCTTCCACCCAGAACCACCGCGGTTCGCCACCCACCACCACAGGCGTGACGGCGAGCCCCTCCAGCACTTCGAGCACCCCAAACTCTCCCCCCTTCGCTGAAAATCAAAAGTGGTGAGCTTTTTAGGATATTTTATTTATTTATTTAGTTTAAGTTGCATTTTAGAGATTAAGAAAAAAACAGTTTTATAGATGTTAAGCCATTGATTTTTATTTTCAGATTTTATATGAACAACCTAGAATTAAAAGGTTTACATTTTTAATTTATAAAGAGTTGACATCTTTAAATAAAAGGTCGGATTTTTACTATATAAAAGGTACGATTTTTTTTAAAGTAAAAATTCGATTTTTATATATTGAACATTAAAGTAAAAATTCGATTTTTATATATTGAACATTAAAGTAAAAATTCGATTTTTATATATTGAACATCGAAGTAAAAATATGATTTTTATATATTGAACATCGAAGTAAAAATATGATTTTTATATATTGAACATCGAAGTAAAAATATGATTTTTATATATTGAACATCGAAGTAAAAATATGATTTTTATATATTGAACATCGAAGTAAAAATATGATTTTTATATATTGAACATCGAAGTAAAAATATGATTTTTACATATTGAACATCGAAGTAAAAATATGATTTTTACATATTGAACATCGAAGTAAAAATTGATTTTTACATATGTAGTGGCTACGGGCAAAAAAAGTGATATCAACGAGAACGATGAAGATTTCTCTAAATGAAGAGTCGTGGTATTGGATAGCTATCGGTGAGAATTTCTCACTCTTCTATTTCTTCTCTAGTTATATATATATACTAGGATGCAGACGGTGTTTAGTAGCACCCGACACAATCGTCCACAGACCATGGACTTGTTTGTTTGGTTGCATAGATTAGTTAGATCATTTGATTTGAATTTGGTCGTTTGTTGATTTTGATTGATGTGTGAATGGCGTGGGCCTTCACTAGACCGAGGATAAGGCTAGGCCTTGTCCCGTTTCTAGTATCGTGCCGTAATGCCGCCGAAATTTTCTAAAATAAGTTAGAAAAATAAAGATAACATTTTATTTGATAAATGAACTGAATAGAAAATTCATAGGTTGAATAAAATAGTTTGATCGTTAAAAATATAATTTTTAATGTGAATGTGAATAAATAGATATTCATTTACAAGCCGGACGGTTTGTTTATATACACCTATTTGAAGGACATTGATTGGGACGATAAATTTTACACATCGCCCAACTGCACAAATAAAATATGTGTTTGATTGCTTGAAACCTCACACGGGTATTGGGATGATATTTGACGTACACTAATCCCGATTGTTTAGTTGTATGTCGATCGATTGATTGAAAGACTGTTATAAGCGTTGAATATTTATATTTGATGCTTATACAGTGTAGAATGCACTTTGGATGATGGTTGATTATTCATCGTTGTTGATATGTACATATGTTGTAGAAAATCCATATAATTAACATTATATGGTAATTGATTGGGCCTCATTCCAATTTAGAAAATAAAGAATATATAAAATAAAGGTTCATGTGTTGACAGTACTTATCCGTTGAGATTAGTCATGTGTTGAACGAAATATTTTGATAATAACAACTATTTTGAAAAAGAAATATTTGAAATAGAATATTTGAAAATAGAAATATATGAAGCCGTGTTGATTAGATTGACGCCATTTTGACGTGAACGATATTTATATCGATTTTATTCATTTTGAAATGAATTGAAAACGATTTCGAAATGAATTGAATTGAAAACGATTTCGAAATAAATTGAATAGAAAACCAATTTGAATTGAATCGAATAGAAAACCAATTTGAATTGAATCGAATAGAAAACGACTTTGAAATTGAATTGAATTGAAAACGAATTCAAATTGAATGGAAAACGAATTCAAATTGAATGGAAAACGAATTCAAATTGAGTTGAAAGCGAATTGAATTGAATTCGAATTGAATTGAAATTTGAATTGAATAGAAATGAATTTTAAAACGAATTTATAAAGAAGAATTCAATTTTGCTTTGGATTGAAATGGAAGTTGAAATTGTTTTTGAAACGAATTCAAAACTATCTATATAATTCGTTTTAAATAGAAATCGACGAAATATATATTATATATATAATATAATGGCCTGAATAGAACGCGCCGCGCCGCGGCAGTTCGTGAATTTCGATCATTTATTTCAAACGGACATTACGGGAGATCCGACCGTCGGATTCTCCTAAAACCAGAACCGTTGGGTTCGTATCGAAAAGAGCTTTCTAACGAATATTAGAAATTTGAAATCTAACGGTTGGATTTGGAGATACGTCCAAATCAAATTTGAAAAAGGTCGCTGTAAGTGCAATTCGATGGCCATTGATGGAAATCGACTGTACGGGCCTTGATAAAATTATTAAAAATAATAATAAATTGTGTAAAATCATAAGAAATGATTTAGAAAGAATTGGGATGAAAAACTCTATATTTGAAAAGATAAAAATAGATTTTTATCGAAATGAACTAGTTTTGAACTAGAATTATAATTCTATTTATTTTTAAATAAGTAAATTGAATTTGAAAGGGGTTTTAGAAATAACCAGAATTTCCAATGATTATATTGGAATGGATCTGAATCGAAATTGTCTTTGGATTATTTCGATGTTGGATTTCGGGATGATACAGATGTTGTTATGGGAATTTGAAAGATATAGATATATATATCGTTATTTCCAATACGATATTTGTTAGTCGTGGAATTTGATATTGAATGTAAGCCGGTATATTTTCTATTCAAAGCCTTGTGTTTAATATCAAGTTGATTTGGGTTTGTCGTGAATGGTGTCTTCATTAACACTGTTCTCGAACCCAGTTGAGAAAAGATTAAATCTTTTTATTTAGATTTAATGAAGTGTACCAATTAAATAATATTTAATTGGAATTGAATTGATATTGATTTTTGGGTTTATCGTGGACAGTGTTTTAAATAACACTCGTTCTTTAACCCGATAATTAATGAATGTGATTTTGGGTTTATCGTGAACTGTGTTTTAAATGACACTGATTCTTTAACCCAGTTAAAGATAAAAACTAAGTGGAGTTTTAATGAATCTTTAATTAGATTGAAATGATCGAGAATGGAGTAGCACCAGTTTTGCTCCAGGCGATAGTTAAATCTTTAATTAGATTGGAACGTGAAATGGTAATTGAATTTACCGATAACACCATGGTGTTAGATATGAAGTATAACCAGTTTTACTTCATGGGATGAATAGGTTGGGATTGAGAAATTAAAACAAATGATTACTTCGGTAAGGTTCGCTAATCCCGACTAGTTTGAATTGATATTCAAAAATAGATTAAAGAATAGGTTCAAGAAATTTATCTTGGATAAAATTAATGGGAACCTTTCCCTATGAATGTGAAATTTAGAAACTAACTATCGGTTAGCTAAGCAGAAGGGTTTTCTGGATATTGATCTGATGTTGGTTTCGGCCTTCGGGGTTAATATTTGGGGAATTATTCTCTTGATTAATTTACGGTTAGTGACTGATGAATTGGAATGAGGCGTATGTTGTGTTTGTGTAACACTTATTTAAAATATACGCGAGTTATTCGGAAAGACCGGGTTTATCCCATTCTGAATAACTGATACGACGATAAGTCGAAGATGAAGACGGTGGTCGAAGACCAGAAGTCTTCACGTCGTTTGGGTGATTACTGACGATCTTGATTGGGCTGTACACCCAAGAAGTTGGAAACAGTTGGTGATCGTCCAGACGTACATGGAGATCGATGGATATGCGGGGTACTAGGTGCCTCCAGTTTCGTTCAGACCCAGAACAGACTTGCAAATGGACTGTGTGTCTGACATTGGATTTTAGTCCGTGTGACTGATCTCTATTAAATATATATCTGTTTGGCGGCAGAGAATTTATTCTCTTGCTTAACGCCCTTCTCTGAGACGTACGAGCTCAGGGGTTATATATTGATGGATATCAATCGCATGGAGTGAATTGCCTGTGTGGCATGCCTAAGTGGCAAATGATCAAGGCTTCTGTTGAAAAGCAAAGTCTTGTGGCGATGATCAAAGCACAGCCTGTGTGGCACAGCTTTGTGTAACGTGAATTCGCGAGCCTCACACCCCGGTTGTGAACCAAAAACGGGAGAAGGACCTCAGGGAGGGCATGCGTTTCTTTCTAGCTAGGGTGGTGTCGGTGACCTACCAGCCCTGACATTTATATACTTTTCACCTGTGTGGTTGTTGCTGTTGCAAGGCGCCTCGGTTTGATCGGACGATCCGGATCCGATGGAGTCATTCGTTGGCTCATTTACGCCCCAAAGGGCGGGGAAACGCAGTGTTCGGGAATTTTAATCCACATCGGTGGACCGGCCTTGACGATCCAAAGGCTTGACTGAGTACTTGCCTGAGGGGCGGGCTAGAGCGTCTTGAATCGGTTGAGGACTATCTTTTGCCTCGGTTCATAGATGGAAATCCAATTTCCAAATACGTGACATTTGCGGTTTTATTTGTAGAGCCTAGTATGGCGACATAGTGGGATGGGGCGCTCATGCCGCCTATGATTGATACTTATGATTTGAAGTTGTTTTATACACTATGCACTTATAATAGTATCAAATGATTTGTTTTAAACGTATCAAGCATTCTTGGCTATTATAAGGTAAAAACCCTATCCTTCGGCTTGCGTTGCATTGTGTGATGGGAACTGGGTCTTATAATAGCTTCATTTTTCCTTATTTAGCATTGCGCTGTTTGTTTTATGCACTGGTGTTCTTGGGAGGAAACCCGTTCCGTGTTATACGGCGTGGTCCCTTGATTTACCTTACTTTGAAAATAAAGATAGTAACTGTTTTCGTTCTCACACCAGTCACATGACTGACCTGGAGTTTATTGTTTTAACCTAAACTTTGGGTGCCCCTATTTTGACATGGGCAGCTAGTAGTTTTGGTTTTGCAGATTTATATTCAGAGGATCCTGGTTTACAGCTGGAACGATATCCGGAAAGCTTTGTATCTGTATATCTCCTTCTAGTTGTGTCTTGTGTTATTTTCCGCTGCGATGTATTTAAATGTAATTTAAATCTCTGATATTTCTGTGTAATATTTATTTGTTTATACTCTGTATATTCTTGTAATCTGCTGCATTGTTGTGATATACAGTGAAATGTTCTTTTGTATGCGTTCTATTTTGTCATGTTCTCAAACGATAGGGTGTTTCGAACGGTCTGGGTCGGTTTAGCGACTGGTTCGGACCGAGCGAAATTCCTGCATCCACGAGCAACCACTTGCAGCCATCAACCATAACATGTTTCAAATACATGTTTACATCCAAAGGGGTTTCTACCTAAGGATAAAGGATATTATCGAGGAGATATACCTAAAAAAAATAGATACAAGCACAACTTAAGGAAAAAGAGTGGTCAAAGATGTACCCTCAAAAAGGAAAGGGTAGGCCATGCGTATTATATCCTCAGTTTCCCAAGTCGCATACTCCTCGGCGTCGCTCCACTGAACCTTAACGAGCTTCACTTCGCGGTTGCGTAGCTTTTTGATTTCAGTTCCTACGATTCGAGTTGGAACTCTCCTCATAGTTGCTTTGCGTTCCACTTCGGCCTCTTCTAGAATGCTTGGCTCCACCACTTCCGCTGATTCATGTAGACATTTTCGGAGATGAGAAACATGAAAAACGTTGTGAATTCCAGCCAATCTTTCAGGCAGATCAACTCTATAAACCATTTTCCCAATCTTCTCGATGATAGGGAATGGTCCTACAAATCTTAGTGCTAGCTTTCCTGTGGATCCAAAGCAAACGACGTTCCTTAAAGGGGATACCTTAAGGAAAACCCCGTCCCCAACCTCAAACTCAAGGTTGGTCCTTCTTTTGTCGGCGTAGGATTTCTGTCTGTCTTAGGCAGTCTTCATCCTCCTTCATATCAAGTCCACTTTTTCTGAAGTCTCTCTAATCAAATCTGGCTCAAGTATAATCTTGTCAGTGGACTCCCACCAACAAGTTGGTGACCGGCAAGGTCTTCCATACAAAGCTTCGAAGGGCGCCATACCGATGGTGGCTTGGTAACTGTTGTTATAGGTGAATTCCACTAAAGAAAGGTGATCCTTCCAAGTCCCTCCGAAGTCAAGAACGCATAGTTTTAGAAGATCTTCTAGTACTCTATTCACCCTTTCTGTCTGACCATCAGTTTGAGGGTGATAGGCCGTGCTCAAACATAACTGTGTGCCGACAGCTTCTTGCAGACTCCGCCAAAATTCGCTCGTGAATATGGGGTCTCTGTCACTCACTATGCTGGAGGTTATTCCATGGAGTCGAACTATTTCTTTAAGATAAAGAGAAGCTAGTGACGAAGCAGTTCTTCTACTCTTGATAGGTATAAAGTGGGCGCTTTTAGTAAGCCTGTCCACTATTACCCAAATACTAGTATTGCCTTTTCTTGACCTAGGCAACCCGTCAATGAAGTACATTGAAATGCTATCCCGCTTCCATTGCAGGATTTCTACAGGATGAAGCAGTCCTCCAGGCTTCTTCTGTTCTGCCTTGACCTGTTGGCATGTCACGCACTTAGAAACGAAATCTGCTACGTCCTTCTTCATGCCACTCCAATAGAAAACTCTCTTTACGTCCTTGTACATTTTGTCTCCACCTGGGTGTATTGTCACCTTGGAATGATGTGCCTCCTTGAGAACCTTCTTTGTCAACTCCCTTACTTGTGGGACGCGTATCCCGCCTCAGCCAACCCTTATCATCGATGGCGTATCTACTGAGGTGACTAGAAGTCCCACCCCTAATAAGTTTATCAATCACATCAACAAGCTGAGGGTCTTCACGTTGTGCAGCCCTTATTGAGTTCAAGAGAGTAGGGCGTACTTCGAGAGATGCTAACAAACCCGGTACAAAATCCGAGGAGGGCCTAAAGTTATAATTGGCTATATACTCCAAGCTTTGCCTTTCCACAAAGAGAGGGCTTAAGGTCAGTTTCTTTTGGCTCAACGCATCTGCTACTACGTTGGCTTTGCCGGGAGTATAGGAAATTTCAAAGTCATACGAGGCAAGGAACTCCATCCGCCTTTGCTGCCTCAAGTTAAGATCTTTCTGCGAGAAAAGATACTTCAACGATTTATGGTCAGTATATAATTCGAACTTCTCACCTAGGAGATAATGGCGCCAAGACTTAAGCGCAAAGATGATGGCGGCCAACTCAAGATCGTGGGTTGGGTAGTTCTTTTCATGCACTTTCAATTGTCTTCCACCGTAAGCTACTACCCTCCCTTCTTGCATAAGAACAGCTCCTAGCCCCGTACCGCAAGCATCTGTATATACTGTGAACATTTTGCTTCCATCTGGCAAAGTCAGAACTGGGGCTATTGTGAGAGCCCTTTTTGATCATTGGAAAGCAAACTCGCAATCCAAATCCCAAGTGAACGCCAAATTCTTCTTTGTTAGCCTTGTGAGTGGAGCTGAGATTTTCGCGAAATCCCTAATGAATTTTCGGTAAAAACCGGCTAGCCCAAGAAAGCTTCGAACTTCGGTTGCATTTCTTGGTGTCTTCCAATCTTGCACTGCCACCACTTCCGCCAGGTCCACAGTCAACCCCTCTTTGGAAACCACATGCCCAAGAAACCTTACTTCTTCTCTCTAAAAGTGGCATTTGGAAAATTTTGCCTTCAGCTGATGTGCTCGGAGAGTATCCATGATTTCTTTCAGATGTTGAGCATGCTCTTCCTCATTCTTTGAGAAGATCAAAATATCATCTACGAAGACAACCACAAATTTGTTGAGGAATTCTCTGAACACTCTGCTCATTAGGTCTACGAAATAAGCGGGTGCGTTTGTCAAGCCGAAAGGCATGACAAGCCACTCGAAGAAACCGTCTGGGGTTCTGAACGCCGTTTTATCAATGCTATCTTCAGCTACCCTTAGCTGATGGAACCCAATAGCTAAATCAAGTTGGGGGAAGACCGACGCACCTACATGCTGATCAAACAAATCGTCTATACGGGGAAGCGGATGTCTATTCTTCTTAGTCAGCTTGTTTAGCTCCCTATAGTCCACACAAAGACGTAGTGAACCATCTGCTTTGGTGGCGAACACCACTGGAGCACCCCATTCCGAGATACTCCTTCTTACAAATCCCTTCTCGAGAAGCTCCTTAACTTGCTTATTGAGCTCCTTTCTCTCCTTTGGAGCCATGTGTCTAACAGGCAGAGCTACGGGCTTTGCATTATCCACAAGATATATGCGGAAGTCTATTTCCCGCTTCGGAGGTAAGCCTTTCACCTCTTCAAAGACATCCGGATATTCCCGGACCACCCTAACCGACTGCAAATTCTCAACAAAAGCGTCAAGCGAATCTAGATAACTAAGCATAACAGCATTCAAGGGATTACAAGAAATTTCTAGAGTGCTACCGAGCCGAGTCAAGAGCCTAACCACTCTTTTCTCACAACCAAGAATGGCACCATTACTGGATAACCAGTCCATGCCTAAGATCAGTCCATACTCTGAGAAGCCCAAAACAAAGGCACTACATCTAAATTCAACGCTTAGAATAGAGATTTTCAAATCCAAGCAAACCATCGACAAATAAGCCGAGCCCCCAATTAGATTTGAAACAACCAAGGGATCTTCTACCATACTAGTGTTTAGGTGCAAAGATTCTACTAAAGCAGATGAAATAAAGGAGTGTGATGCACTAGAATCAAAGAGAGTGCGAACTGGATGATCATACAGGTAAAATAAGCTTTCTACAGAAATATTTCTACCTTGTTCCTGTGGAGGTGCCGTCAGCGCGTGAACTTGTCCGCCTGAGGTAGATCCAGCCCTCTGTCCCTGCCCCCGCTTCTTTGGGCAGTTCTTAGCCAAGTGTCCAGTCTTGCCACAACTGAAGCAACCACAATTCATCTTTGCCTTCTTCTTTCTACAGTCTTTTGCTATATGTCCCACAATGCCACAGAAATTGCACTTTCTCTTTTCATGGGATTTGTTATTCTTCCTGCCTTTCTTGAAATCTGTTTTCTTAGCCTGTAAACCTTCCTTCTTTTCTTCCACCTTAGTCTCTTTCTTGTCTTTGTCTTCCTCGTGTAGCAATGCCATGTCCACTAAGCTTTCATAAGTCGCACCCGTGGATACATGAGTCATAGCAAGGCTGTGTAGAGGCTAATTCAGACCTTTGACGAAGCGGAGAGCCTTCTTGTGTTGGGTGTTTACTAAGTCCAACCCAAATCTGGCCCGCTGATTAAACTGATTAACGTACTCCCTGATTGTCATGCTTCCCTGTTTCAGAGTTAGGAACTTCTCCATTTGAAAGCATCTTTCAGCTTGGGAGAGGAATTTCATCTCAAATCTTGTCCTGAAGTTTTCCCATGTTTCCACTGGCCTTTCAGCATGCGTAACTTCCCACCAATAGGAAGCTTCATCCTTGAGCAACCAAACTGCTAGCTGTATCTTCTGCCTGTCATCAACTTCGAAGATAACGAATAAGTCTTCAGTCTCTTTCAGCCAGTTCCTTGCTACCACAAATGATTTATTTCCACAAACGTCCTTTCCTCCCATAGCCTTGAAGTCTCTACATGTCTTAGCGAAAGTGTTTCCACGAGGAGGTGGAGGAGGAGGAACTGCTGCCACTGGAGGAGGAATGTCTGCTGGGCCCGTACTATTGGCCCTAGCCTCTAGGTACCTTCGGAACAAGCCGGGTATAGGTACTCCTTCCGGAAGGTTAAGGTCTCCAGACATGCTGAAACAAAAGGAAAGGTTCAAAACAAAGGATAAATAGATAGTGCATATGGCTTTTGGGGGATTATGCCTTTTAAAATATCAAAACTTTTCTATAAAATATGCTTCTTAAAACTTCTTTTTGAAAATAGTTTCAAAAACTTTTATTTATTCTGGCAAACCTATGCTCTGATACCAAGTGAAACACCCCACCCTCCATTAAGGTCACTCACAAGGGACTGCCTTAACTTTGGTGGAGGTTTATAAGTAAAAGTCACAGATAAAACACAAGACAGATATAAACATATATATATATATATAAGCAGCGGAAAACATCAGACTTTTATTTCATAAAATTCTTGTTCATACAACACATTTCCATAATTGTCTCATAACAACTTCCAAAAACATTACAACATCATTTCTGTCTTGGTTTTTAAATAAAGAAGCATAAAACGTGATTAGAACTGCATAAATCCCCATAGAGTGTGACTAACAGCCATAGCCAAGGAAAAGAGACTCCAAACCGTACATCAACTATCTTGAAGCTTTTAAATAATCTGTCTAAGTTGAGCTATTTCCTCCCTGTGGACCTTGGGGGGGGGGTAATGGAAGAAAAGAAGACGAATGAAAATATGTTCAAACATAAAGCCTGGTAAGTCTAGTGACTCTTCAGTATGAAAATAAGAATAAGGGCATGATAGGAATAAACTGGAACAGGAAAGTATCGTAAACTAGATAAGGTAGTTCTGAAACGAATATACTATCACACCCCCACACTATATCTCCGCACCTACTTGTATTATCTTAACTGTTACCCCATGCTGAGGGTGAAGTGATCCCGTTTCTAAAGATGCACCCTATGCTGAGTGTAAAGTGATCCCGTTTCTAAAGATGCACCCTATGCTATGGGTAAGTGATCCCCTTATTTTAAAGATCGGCTCCTACTCGCATAATCATCTGTGTCTTACGGCCCCCAGAAATTGTAGATACCTATGCTGGCCCTACCATGGGGTGTATCAAGTCCCATGATGGCGACCCGACACAAACCTTTGAATGCATAGGTTATACTACCGGTGCCCCCAGTGTCCTGTTTGTCTGCTCCGAAGTGTGTGCACGCCTGCACTCCGTTAGAACCCACACTATTGCACCCACCACCGTCGCTTTGACCGCTTACAATCAGCCCAGTAATCATGCCCCACCCTGCCTAGTTTCAGGGTACCATGATACTTAATTAGGTTACTGCTGAAATGGGTCCCCGTTACTAGGGTTTTCTAGTCAAACATGTTAAGTGGTTAAGTGTCTGTACTTACCTAACCCCACCCATCAATTTCTTTAACATGTTGAATTGGTTAAGTGTTTTAGTTAACTTAACCCTACCATCTGTACTTAGCCTTTTAAAGCACCGACCACTCACATTAGACAGATATTGTTACGGTTACTGGATGTGCCGATCATTTCCGGGTAGATTTACACAGTAACTCAGTCTAACCTCGGGTCCTTATTGGGCTTCATGCTTTACCACACACATTGGATAGGTATTGTTGTGACTACTAGACAACTGGGCGGGTCCGGAAAGATTTACATCACAACTCAATCCAACCTCGTGTTAAGCATATTCGTATTTTCTAAATTTACATATTTGTCTTTATCACTTAATATATGTAAATTTGTCAACAATTAAATGTTGTGGCCCACTTTCCAAGTTTATCCTTTTTGGTATAAAGAATTTATACCGTTTAAATGCCACCAATTTTGGCATGTGACAAACATGCCAATTTCTTATATTTTTATGATAAGTTTTATTAATATTCCCAACGTTACCCCGTTTAAACATTAGGCTAACAATCTTAGCCTAATTTTCGTTCGCATAGTTTTTAACATATGATATTAGGCTAAACACTTAGCCTAATTTAGCTCTCACAAATAGGCGTAAGGGAATTCATAAACATAAACATAACATAGGTGTAAACTTGGCCTTTTTGACATAGTCAATATGAACATCATAGGTGTGAACTTGCAAAATAGCCAACATGAATGTCATAGATGTGAACTTGCAAAATAGTCAATATACATATGAGACGACCCGATTACCCGTTCTCACGGAAACAGGGCTATCTTTGGAATATAACACAGAAACAGATAATAGCAGAACAGAATTAAATAAATACACCATAATGAACAACAAAATATACTGGATAAAAGTAATCATCAGAGTTACACAGTATACAGGATCTTACTTAGTACAAATACAGTTCAGCTATACATAAATGTCTACAGCGGAAATAAACAAAATATGTACAATAGGAGCTGAACAGCATAAAAAGAAATAATTGATAGAATCCATCTTCAGCTCCAGCTATCCAGAAAGAACCAGCTAAACCTGAATACAAGGCTGCCCGTGTAGAAAAAGGGGCACCCGAGTTTGAGAGTGAAACAAACTACGAGTCAGTCATGGGACTGGTATGAGAAATCCACTCAACACATATATAATTGGCTAATCACAGGACCACGCCACTTTCGTGGAACGGGTTTACTCCATTGGATTGCCAGTGCTTTAAAACAAATCTTTCTTTTAAACATCGCTATGCTTTTTCTAAAAATGAAGCCATTATAAGACTCAGTTCCCATCACACAATGCAACGCAAACCGGAGGATAGAGTTTTACCTTATAATGGCCAAAATATGATTGATACGAATAAAACAAAGGCAATTGATATTATTGCTAGTGTTTATATGTTTTTGAAAACATTTTCAAATCATAACTATCAATCATAGACGGCATGGGTACCATATATCATGTCGCCATATATATATACAATCAAAATCGCACGATGTAGTATTTGGAAATTGGATTTCCGTCATGAACCAAGGCAAAAGATAGTCCTTACCGAATTCGTGACTCTCTAGCCCGAGCCACAGGATCAGAACGCATCAACCCTTTAGATCATCAGGGCCGGTCCACCGATGTGGATTATTATGCCTGAACAATACGTTTCCCCGCCCTTTGGGGCGTAAACGAGCCAACGAATGACTCCATCGGACCCGGATCGTCCGATCAAACCGAGGCGCCTCGCAACAGCAACAACCACATAGGTGAAAAGTATATAAATGTCAGGGCTGGTAGGTCACTGACACCACCCTAGCTAGAAAGAAACGCATGCCCTCCCTGAGGTCCTTCTCCCGTTTTAGGTTCATACCGGGGTGTGAGGCTCGCGAATTCACGTTATACACAAAGCTACGCCACACAGGCGGTGCTTTGATCATCTCCACAAGACTTTGCTTTTCAACAGAAGCCCTGATCACTGCATCTTAGCATGCCACACAGGCAATTCACGCCATGCGATTGATGTCCATCGATATACAACCTCTGAGCTCGTACGTCTAAGAGAAGGGCATTAAGCAAAAGAATAAATTCTCCGCCGCCAAACAGATGTATATTTAACAGAGATCAATCAACACAGAATAAAATCCAATGTCGGACACACAGTCCATTTACAAGTCCGTTCTGGGTCTGAACGAAAACGGAGGCACTAAATACCTCGCAAACCCTTCGATCACCACGTACGCCTGGACGATCACCATTCATTATCCATATTTCGGGATGCCTCCCAATCAGGACCTCGGTTACCATCCAAACGAGGTGAAGATCTCCGGTCTTCGACCATCGTCTTCATCTTCGACTTTCAATCGTCGGTCAATTATTTGAAATGAGAATTAACTCGGCCTTCTCAAATAATTCACGTATATTTAGAATTTCAAATCAATTTATTTCAATGGTTAAATTATTCGACAACACCAATATTGTTCTTTAATGTAATTTTCACACCAAACACATTCAACCATCAAAAGCCACACAAATCAAGCAAATTTCATTTTATTTCCATTCCATATCGCCTATGATATTTTATAACTATTTATCGCTATTTTTATTTATTTTAAAATAGCTAATATATTCAAAACGACGTTTCGGGCCATAACGTGGCCGAGACGCTGTTTTTCTTCAGATTTGATTTACACATATCTGAAAATCTAACCGTTGGATCTTCACAAAATTTACATCATTAGAAAGGTCTTTTCAAAACGAATCCAACGGTTCCAGTTTCGGGAAAATCCGACGGTCGGATCTCCCGGTACAATCGTTTGAAGTTTCGATTTCAAAATACGAACTGCAGCGTCGTTATTCGATTAAATATAATTATATTTATATATATAAATAAATATAATCGTTTCTGGCGCTGTTTTTCTTCAGATTTGAATTAAACATTCCAGACAATCCAACCGTTGGATTTCTATAAGGTTGGTGCCGTTGGAAAGATTATTCCAAGGCGAACCCGACGGTTGAGGTTTCGGGAAAATCCAATGGTCGGATTTCCCGCACTAGTCGTTTGAAATCACGGTTTCAAAATACGAACTGCACGGCCTCGTTTCGTTTTAATTTTATTTATATTTATATATTTATATAAATATAGTTCATTCAACAATTTCAATATCGTTTTCACTTCAAATATTTTTCTAACACCTTAAATTTTGGAAAAATTTCGCCATAACCTCCCCTGCACCGGGAGCATCGGGAAATCGCCAATAGCGTTCCCGGTCCTTCTAATCTCAAAAAGAAAAAGAAAAAGCCAAGCGGCTAGCCAACAGGCTCAAAATCATCACCCAAACAAATCAGTAAATGTGTACCTATTTGTCGGGCACAAAATTTTATTCCTCTTCTCTAGCCCCTTTGCTATAACCTGTTCAATGAATATTGCATGTACATATATATACAGTTCTTATCATTTATCAATTTCTATTCGACTTCATATTTGATTTCTATTTGGTTTAAAAACTCCATTCGTTCTAATGTTACATAAATAGGTGCAAATCATTTCATTAGCTAATTAATAAATATTTCAACTCATATATGTTTATTTTGAACAAGTGGCTATTTTTAACACTTCACATTTCAACGATTTATGCATACAATAAAAATGTGATTTTTATTGTAAAACAATTCATTTCAAAACACTATTTTTCTATATAGTTCATATAGGTGACAAAATAGGATTTTTATCATAAAACAATTTATTTCAAAATATGAATACCATTCAACACATGAATTTCTAAACAACGAATGAATATCAATTCAACACATGAACGTTTTCTATGGTTTCTATATATAGATAAAAATGTGATTTTTATTATCGAACAATTTATTTCAAAATATGAATACCATTCAACACATGAATTTCTAAACAACGAATGAATATCAATTCAACACATGAATGTTTTCTATGGTTTCTATATATAGATAAAAATGTGATTTTTATTATCGAACAATTTATTTCAAAATATGAATACCATTCAACACATGAATTTCTAAACAACGAATGAATATCAATTCAACACATGAATGTTTTCAATAGTTTTTATATATAGATAAAAATGTGATTTTTATTATCGAACAATTTATTTCAAAATATGAATACCATTCAACACATGAATTTCTAAACAACGAATGGATATCAATTCAACACATGAATGTTTTCTATACAATGAATAAATATAGTTCATGCATATGAAAATAATTCAAACACACAAATTTTATTCAAAATTTCGGCAGCATAACGGTAGGGTAGTTACACCGGCACCGTCCCTAGTACGGCTCCTCGCTCTACCTTAAAACCTCGCGGTTTTTGACAATGGGGATCATGCATCTAGTTCGCACGCAGGCGGCATGTATATATTTATTTCATTTCCACAAACTAATCCTATGTGGTTTCAACCAAATATTCCACAAATGGGTATTTTTCAACCACAATCAACCAATATCAATCACAAACAATCCCAAACAACCATTCGTTATCAACCAATCATCACAACCATTTCAATCAATAAATATCGTCCATGGTTTGTGGACGAGGGGCGTATATATATATATATTTATATATAGCAATTTATATATATAGCTATTCACTTTCATTTCACACACATATAATATTTTTAAATCAGAAATCTCACCAATAGCTATCCAACTGCACGACACTTCCTTTATAGAAATCTTCGCCTTTTTGTCGCTTTCGCCCGTATTCTCTACACATGTAAAAATCGAATTTTTACTATGTTATTCAATATATAAAAATCTGATTTCTACTTCGACTTTCGATATATAAAAATATGATTTTTCTTTCGACTTTCGATATATAAAAATATGATTTTTCTTTTGACTTTCGATATATAAAAATATGATTTTTCTTTCGACTTTCGATATATAAAAATATGATTTTTCTTTCGACTTTCGATATATAAAAATATGATTTTTCTTTTTAAAGTTCAAATCTTTTTCGAAAAATCAGTTTTTAACCTTTCTTTAAAAACAGTTTTAACCTTTCAAAAAAAAAACAGTTCTAATCTTTTTATAAAATCAGTTTTACTCTTTTTATAGAAAATCAGTTTTAATCTTTTAAAGAAAATCAGTTTTACTCTTTTTATAAAATCAGTTTTTACTCATCTAAAATAAAATCAGTTTTTAATTAGCTAAAATAAAATCAGTTTAAACCTTTTTATAAAATCAGTTTTAATCTTTAAAAATAAAATAGCAAAACGAAAAACTTACAGAGGGGGGTGTTTTCTGCAGTTCGTCGGAGGCGGGGCACTGGATCTCGGTGGTGGTGGCGAGGCTTCAGGGGGAGGCTGCTTCGAGGGTTCGAACGGAGAAAGGCGGTGGGCGACTTCGCGGGTTCGAACGGAGAAAGGCGGTGGGCGACTTCGCGGGTTCGAACGGAGAAAGGCGGTGGGCGGCTTCGCTACTGCTCCGTTCTTCTTCTTTCTTTTTTTTTCTTTTTTTTTCTTCTGATTAATGAAATCGGGGGGGGGGGGGGGGCAGGAAGAAGAATAAAGGGAGGGAGGGAATTTTTTTTTTTTTATTACTTAATTTAATTGCATAAAGTTGACTTTTACCCACGACCTCGAAACGAGGCCCACCGCCTGTCGCCCATAGCGTTTCACCCCCATTCCGAACACAATGGGATATGTATCGCAAGCTGATTTGATCGCTACAATCAGTTTCCTTTTGAATTTTCATTTAAATCACTATATTGAATTTTGAACGCACATTTCAAATTACCGGGGTCACATACTAACTAGAAAAATTCCAGAAAAATATTTTCTAGCTTCGTATTGACGATACGGTCCTAACAAAACTAGTTTCGTCGAATTCTGAGGCCGTTTGAAAAATGGCCAATTTCCAGTCGATTAAAATCAACGGAAACTGGTCAAACGCGTTTTCTTTTGCCACGCTCACATATTGATTCGAAAAATTATGAAATTTGAAACCTAGCAATAACTTGACCCTGCGGATCCAACAAAAGTGGTTTCGTCGAAATCCGAGGTCATTTGCAAAATGTCCATTTTTAAGGGCTTGAATTTCATAGCGACTATTCAGAATTTTCAACTGGACATATCCTTTGATTCCCGCTATCAAATTTCGATTGGTCGGATTCGTTAGAAAGATATTATCAATTAGATTCCATTATTTTTGGTTTCACTAAAATCCGGATTGTTTTGCACCCGGTACAGTCTGACAAAGTTTGAATTCAATTTTTTTGAAACTGCCACGTCATTTCAGGCCTTGTTTATAATTATAATTAATTATATTCGTTTTCAATTGTCGATTCAAACTCAGTTTTCATCGCCATTATTTAAAATATTTATTTTAAATATTTAAAATCCATTATTTTAGCCAATTTAAAATTTTTAAATTGGTTCAGATTTTCTGGGTCGTTACAACATATATGTGAATTTGCAACATAGCCTAAATCAATTTTACATATATGTGAATTTACATTGAAATAAGGGTCTAACCAAATAGGTGTCACATGAATTAGCATATGATTTAGACAACATAGTCTAAACTAGTTTTTGGATCTAAGCATAACATCGAACATCACTAGCACATGACAAGAATATGACTTTTTCATAAATATGTATAACTTTATGACAAGGGTGCGAACTAGATTCGATCGCATATCTAATTACCACATGAAACATGTACTAAAGTGGATCTTAACATGGATCCAATTAGGAACTTGCAACTTTTACGTAAACATAGGGGCATGTATATGAACATAACCATTTAGGCATAAAGATTTTCTAGCATACAGTATATACATGAGGTTCTAATCACAAACGAGCTATTTAATCACATAATCATGAACTATACAACTTAATTGTGATGTTGTTGTCATTCTAAAAGAACAATAGGATCAACATCAATCTTAATTATATCACAAACTTCCCAATTTCATTCGCAACATAATCATTTCCAAACATAGATATGAATTAACATCGTCGTTACATAATAGCACAATTCCACTTCCAATTTACATCGAATCAATTCTTAGTTTTATTCTCATCGGAAAAATCACTATACTTACAACGAACAACGAACTTGAATTCTGGATTCTGGATTTGAAATGCTTTCCTTTGGGTAGACTAACGTTGTTTTGATTTGTGTTTAGCTTTAGTATTGGCTTGTCTCTAGGCTTTTCTAACTGATGGCCACTCCTAGTTTCTTTCCAGCAGCATGACGGCATTAGTATTCTATTATTTGTGTGAATTTAGAGTTAGACTTGAGTTGTATTTATAGAATTTCAATCTAATTAGTGCCGTCGATGAAGCTAGAGTGAATCCAGACCATCCATCTCAAGAGAAGCCAATCAGAAAGTGACATGTAAGCCCTAGTGACTCAGCCAAGCCTTAGAATTCGACCAGACCCTGACCAGGCCAGCCAGGGTCTGACCAACAGGTCTTTCTGACCTGGGCGCACTTGGCAGGTGCGCTAGGCTAAAATTGTACTGGCGCACTTCCCAAGTGCGGCAGGTCAATTTTGTTCTGGCGCACTTCCCAAGTGTGCCAGTACATTCTGACCCGTTTCTGGTTTTTCTGCCCAACTTCGTTCGTCCATATCTTCTTCATACGATATCCGTTTTACGCAAACTTGGACTCTATCTCAAGAAGAATTTCGAGACGAACACAATGGCGTAACCCATTTCCCTTGGTTTCATAATTCAGAATTAATTATACTTTAATTTGTTAAGTCACAGTTATTGGAAAATTCGGGGTGTTACATGAGGTGTCACCCAATCCCGACTGAATGGTTTTGATTAACCATAAGATCATCTGACGGCTTAAATTAACTCAAAACTCTATAAAAAGACCCATAGACTCAAACCCTAAATCAGAATTAAAACTAAAACTATGGTCGTCATGCTGTCATCTTGAACCCTAGAGTAGCCGCCACCAATTAGAGAGGAAGAACAGCAAATCAAATCAGTTCTATTCAACCCTAACAACGAATCTTCTTCAAAGGAAAGCTAATTCAACTTCAGAAATCAGAATTCAAAACTCAAGACCGCCTTTGAGTTGTGAGTTCGATAATTTTAATAAAATAATTAGCAATTTAATTGGATTAAGTTATGATGCGGATTGTATGGACGTGATGTGAATTATTGATTTCATGTTGTATTTATGTTGCACAATTGTGTTGAAATCTCTATGACATTATGTTGTGATGCTATCATTTATGATGTAATACTATCACCTATGTTATAATTCTATGATTTGGCTTATGTATAATCAAATCATCATGTTGTTCATATGCTAGTTTGGTTATGTTAATTCATATGATAGATCACAAGTATGTATGCAAGTTTAGATATTGATTTAGACAAGAATCATAGGCAAGTTAGTATAACCTTACATGTTTCGTGACATCAATTTTAGATCTAAAGTTAGGCTATGACATGTGTGAGTTATATGATAAATTCTACATGATAATTTACATGTTAGATGCAAGTTTACACCATTGTTATAATGCATAAATCACATATGCAAGTTTATCTAAATATATGAGTTTGGGATATGAATCATGATATGCAAGTTTAGGGTTATTGCATATGCAAGTTTACACCTTTAAATGTAGATCTATCACATACATGATTTATGCAAGTTTGTGACCATTATCTCAACAAGTTCACACCTTTTGGATCCATGACATATGTTGTTTATGCAAGTTGTAACTTTGGCCTATGCAAGTTTTAGATGTGGAACATCATTCACACATGCAAGTTCACCCCTATGTTTAGATCTATGTTTTAATTATGTGTATATTGTGATGTTTTTTCTTTATTCCATGAGTTAGACTATTCGAGTCTAATTTATATTTTACGTTAAACGAACAAACGTACAACGTGGGGTAAAGGGGATAATATTAAAAAGATTTAATTGGCATAAATGCCTTAAAAGGCATAAAATAAATTTGTGATGAAACTTGGTATGATTTTACTTATCATAAATGGATGGATATAATTGAGTCAATTATGGACATCGTTAAATTTGGAATTGATTGATAATTTGAATATGGAAAGTAATTCAAATTAGGGAATGATTAATTAGGAGTAATTAATCGTCTAAGACACGAGGTTAGGCTCTTTTGTGGTGTAAGACTGCCCGGACCCTCCCGGCAAATCCAGCTGCCACAAATGCTAGTCTAATGTGAGAGGTCTTAGGCATAAATTAAATACGTAACAATTGTAAAGACACGAGGTTAGGCTCTTTGGTGGTGTAAGACTGCTCGGACCCGCCCGGCAAATCCAGCTGCCACAAATGCCAGTCTAATGTGAGAGGTCTTTATGAGGTTACGGTCTTAATGAATTAAGAAACACTTAACCAGATGAACATGTAGTGGGACAAGAGGGGGTTAAGTGGGTGCCTTGGGTGGCATGTGGAATCTAGTGGGTGCCTTGGGTGGCATTTGGAAATACGATTAGAAACATTAACTAGAATTGAAACATGTAATTGAAACATGAATAAGAAGTGGGTTAAGTGGGATTTACTAGAGGGGACCAAGCTTAGGTGGATAGCTTGTGTCAAGTAATGGGGGCCCATTTCAACCAGTAACCCATACGTATCTTTGTGGGCTCGACCCAAGTCGAGGACGGGACATGCATACTGGGCTTGACTGTAAGAGGCCAAAATGGGTTAGAGGTGGCAACGCAAGTCCAACGGGTTCATATGCATGTGTGGGCCCGGGCTGGTAGGTAAGACGTTGTTGCATCGTGTAGGTATAAGTCGTGCATTGTTAGTTGTATCGGGTTGCCACTTTGGGGAGTGATACACCCCACTGTGGGGCCAGGACGGGTATCTACGAGTTAGGGAGCCGATCGCTTGGGGGTAGTGGGTACACCTAGTGGAGATAGGGGCAGGCGGCACCTATGAAGGCAGCTAGGGGTGCACAAAACTACCAATATCATTATTAAGTCTGTAGGCGGGATCAACCTTAGGGTGACTAGTGATGGTGCAGTATAGCAATTATCTCATAGTGTTGGTGTAGTTTAGTAAATATCTTATAGTGGTTAGGGGCGCTTTAACGATATCGTTGTTCATCTTGTTTCCTTATTTACTCTGCCATACTCAACGGTTCATGGTCATTCCCTTATTTTCCAACTTATGCCTTAGCCTAGTTACTTTGTTAATTATATTGTTAAAGTTATCGCACTCGCCAGACTTTATGTCTGACCCCCTTTGTTTCCTCCTCTTTTCTTCCTTCCCCCCCCCCCCCCAAGGTGCTCAGGTTGGAACTAGCACCAGTGGAGCTTGATTTTGGACTGCTGTTTCTCTGCTTTTAGAAGATTGCTTGGATCGCTGAAGTAAAGTTCAGCTTCTCTTTTATTTATGGCTATTTTGTATTGGGGATTATGTCTTTCAATTTATGTACTTTTGGTAGTCAAGATGGGTATTATGTACTTTGACTCTGGTTTTTGATGATGTAATCAAACATATGTGTTTTTCCGCTGCAATGAAATAAAGTTTTAAATCTTTGAGTACTGTTTATATTTGTCTTGTTGTTAAGTTTCTGTTCTATACTTACTTAAAACGCTCCATAGAAGTTAATGCATTCCCTTTGTGAGTGACATTAATGGACATGGGGTGTTACATGTCTTAAAGGTTATTGACACAAATGAAATGATACGAACTTGTTATGTTACATATTAGTATTGTTATGTTTCTAATTTATGTTCTCACGCTTCAAGTTCCGTGTAGATTTAGGAAAGTCATTATGGGTTAAAATGATATATACCTGAATCATTATAACTTTTGATATTGAATTAGGATTCATTTTGAAATGATATATAACCGGAAATTTAACAAAATAGGTCGAAACGATACATATCCGATTCACTTGACCATAGAACAGAAAATCACATATACCTAAAAACTATTTTATGAAATTTATAAGTATGTACTAATTTTGAATTTTAACTTAAATATTTGTTTAAATTAATGTTTGAAATATTTAACTTGTATTTATGAATTTAAGTTAAAGTTGATTTAATGGAATTTTTGTTTGGAAGTAATTTATAAATCTAATTCTGATTTAATATTCAAAGTTAAAATATAATTTAAACTAAAGTTTTATAATGTAAACTAGTTTAATATAATAATTTGCTTTAAATTTAATATGAAAGATTTATTAGTTTTAAAAGATTTAATTTAAAATTTAAGTTAATATAATGTAAATATGTAATTTAACATAATAAATTTAAATTAAAGAAAGAATACAATTTTTGTTTAAAGGAAATAAATAGAAGAATTTGATTTAAATATTTAAATTGATAATTTATTAACTTAATAAATTTTAAAGTTGAAGAATAAGATTAAAAAATTAACTTGGTAATCAAATTGTGAAAGTTATTTTGAATGATATGATGAAACAAAATGGGTTTAAAATTTAAGTTTTAAAGCAAGCTTAAGCGATGGTTTAGAGTTGTGATTTTTATTGCAAACTGCAAAATTTGAAACTTGGATCAGTTTAATTTAAGTTAATTTGAATGGAAATTTGAATTTGAATTTATGATAAGTCTAATTGTGAAACATAGATATTTGGTACAGACTGGATAACTAAATTTAAATAACTTTTATCTAGTATAATATAACTATTTTTTATAAAACTATTTTGTCTCTTTTAACTATTAAAATTTTATTACTATTTTAATAAAACAATTTTTATATTTGATTTAATTATAATATATAAATACATATATATTATTTTAAATTTAAACCATTTTCAAATCTTTTTTACGATTTTAAATAAAAGTTATTTCCAATCCAACCCATTTTGTCTGAATTGATTTAGGATTAAGATTTCAATCAATAATGATATTCGTGAAATTGAAATATAAAAGTCAAAATTTGACCTTGATAATGAACCGTTTGATAATACGAAATTTGAAATTCAAAAATGAATCCAATACTTAATGCTTTTGAACAAATGATTTTAAAGAAACCAATACTTGAAGTAAAATTGATTTATGACATTGAAATATGATTTCTAATATAAATGACCACGGTGTGAAATGTAAGCGCTTGGTTGTTAAAGAGACCAATGTCAAATATTGCCATACCTCCGCTAATACCGGAAACAATTTAAACAAATGTGCACGTGATGGGGAATCTAGAATGAAGTAGGTTGGTTTGTCTAATGCTACTGGAATGAATTAAGAGAATGATGACAGATAGCCTTGACCTTCAAATCATAATTAAAATGACTGAAACAGGAGCCATACTGGGCCAATGAAGTTAGGTCTTTTTAGCAAACATGTTTTTCGATACCATATCTCTTACTCTATGATTGATTGGGCACTCCTTTGCTTTTGGGAGTATTGTCTAAAGTGGACAGTAGTTGCGGCTATACGTTACCACCAATTCAGGTCCTAAATCTGGTAGAATCCTGCTATCGGGGATATAGCATAGCCTTAGTGCTTTGTCATATTGTCTGATCGAGCCTCTTACAATTTTGATTTGTACCGTACCTAAACCTAAACTACACCAAAATTATCATTTGCAACACCCAAGGAGGGAATGTTGCAACGGTCTAGAGCTATAGAGCTGTTGCTAAACGTACTGTATGTGCTATAGAATATGTACCACGATTATAAAATGATCCAAAATATACTCATTATTTTACTCCTTATGCTCAAAATAAGGGGATTGTTAAAGGGACTCCACATTTGGTTAAGGGGAGGACCAATTTTTATTTATTGTATAATTATTATGGGGAGGAAAAAATAAATTAGCCTCCCCTTAAACATATAAATTAAAATTCCAATATTAACCTCTTATAATCCTCATTAATATAAACCATAAAACCTAAACCTTAATTAATGTTGTACATAAAAACAAAAAATGGATATAGTTAATGTAATGGAAACAAAAGAAAGTTTCGTGGTGATCAAAAGGCATCAGATTAGGTAATGAATTGCAATTTCATATTGAAATTGATATGGTTAATTTAAAATAAATGCAGATACTAAAATTTTGATCTAATATTCTGTATTGAATTTATATAATTGAGATGTTTAGTAATTCGCACGTTTATTACTAGCGCCGAATTTATTAAGTTAGGGTTTAACATAAATGACAAGCCAGGGGTACTTAGGTCTCCTTTTCTTTTTTAAAAATAAACCATTGGAGTCCCCTTAAAATTATCCTCCCCTTAAACAAATGTGGAGTCCCTTTGACAATCCCCCAAAATAATACACCCTTGCAATCAATGTTCCGTCCCCTTTAAAATTTCGTGAATTGGGTTCGGTGGACAACGACAGATAATTGAGGTCGAAATCGAGGTCTCTACTACAAAAGTGGGCAAATTCGATACTAATTTTATGTGGCCTTATATTGAAAAATTGTTGTTGTAGCCCCTTTTTTTTCAAATAGGCAATACCAGAGACCCATGGCATCTGCGGCCGTTGCCTTTGCCCTCTAAGGCAACGCTTTTGCCCATCTACTGTCACGGAAAGAAAGTGTTGCATTATAGCCGTAATGCAACACTTTCTGGATGTAATGCAACACTATTTAGCGTTGCCTTAAGCATTAGTTAGGGCCTGGCTTCCAGTGGGGCCACGTCAACTGCCTATGTGTCACACGATACGTCATCCCTCCATGTCAGCTGCCCACATGTCACATGCCACACTAGCTATCCATGCCAGTTGTGGGGTCCACGCGCGACGGGTAATCAATTATATTTAATTTAATGCAACACCACTGCAATATGTAATGCAACACCACTGCAATATGTAACGCAACACCATTATCATGAAATGCAATATCAATAAAAGCTAACGCAACAGTAGAAGAAGGCAAATGCTACACTAGAAGATAGCAAATACAATGCTTTAATTTAAAATTTTGCAATGCGGGTTTTGTACAAGAAACTCATCCAAAGCAATTGTTTTAATTATCCAAATATCAAAACTCAAAAATCAGCTAGACCATTTTCTTCATTGTATACAGTAAGCTCGAACTACTTCAAGAATAGGTGCACAACATAAGGGACATTATCCTCCATTCCTGGCCAATTCATTAGCGCATTTTAAACATGTACACATGTGTCCACATCTGCAAAATGTATTACTCATTTATATATATGAATCATATATATGCAGCAATTCGATTGCAATAGGAAATATATATATGTATGTACCTATACAAGAGGGTGACATCGAATATATATATATATATATATATATATATATATATGTGTGTGTGTGTGTGTGTGTGTGTGTGTGTGTGTCACATCTGCAAAATTATCCCTCTGCCTTCCAGAATGAAATATGCACCTGAAATGATAACAAGTTATTTGATAAGTGGTGGTATCGAATGGCCATTGGCCTTCTTAACACAAATGTTATGGACACAATTATTACAATTGACTTACTGACCATTGGCGATTGGTCACTCATGCCAGCCAAGCCCAACGAATATGCAATTTCAGTATGCTTCGTCTTCTGAGAAAAAAGTTTTCAGTTCGCATTTTACTGCCACGTACAGTGCGTCACTTCATATCCTTTCAAGCTTTAGAACCATATTGTCATCTACATCTTCAACTCCTAAACAAACCTCCATCGTCTAAAGTTTCAAAAAAAAAAAAAAAATGGAGGACTCTTCACTATGCATCACTGCCACTGTTCTAATAGGACATTGGACTTACGAATTTGTGCATCTCACGCTTAGGCATACTTTGGAGCATAATGAGTGGCCTATATGGGTTATACCCAATAACTCTTTTCTAATAACATGCCCATCTTACAGTAAGCATAGTCATGCGCTAATGTTGAAACTTTTTACAAAACGTGGAGGTGCTTTTTATGTGCAACAATAGTCTGGTGAAGAATTTGAGCTTGAACTAGCGTTCGAGGCAGAATCGTGGGCTAAAGTTGTTGGCATACCCGAGTTCCTGAAGAAAAATGTTCCCACAATTAAAGAATTAATGACGCTAACGGGAAATGTGCGTGAAATTGACGACTGTCGTTGGTCTCGAATTGACCATAGATCATTATACCTGAAAATGGAATTTTATGAAGGCATTGGCTCGGAGAATACTTTTGCTGCTCGATTCGACAACAAGGTTTACCTCATTAGGGTTCAGCACTGTATCCATGCTCATCCTGGGACAAGGCCTGAAATTCTGTTTGTGGGCAATAGGAAGGAACCGGTGGTACCATTTTTTGTGATCATAGGTAAATTTTACTTCCATCCACAGTTTCTTTTAGTTAATCCACAATATGTTTGGCCAATCGAGGTAAATTTGCCAAAGAACACAATTATAAAGTGTTCATTCAACTATGCTCTATCCTTAACAGCCTTACAATGAGACATAACCACACGTGCGCACACTCACAGACATACATACAAGGTTATAATAGCCTACATTATGAATTTACCCATTAGTTTCTCAACAAAGTATATGGAGTCATCATAGCATGCTCCTTATCATAGTCAGCCCAAAATATAATAGAAGTTTGACACAAAGTGTTCATTCAACTATGCTATATCCTTAACATCCTTATAATGAGACACATCCACACATTTACACACTCACATACATACATACATGGTTATAATAGCCTACATTATGAATTTACCCATTAGTTTCTCAACAAAGTATATGGAGTCAGCATAGCATGCTCCTTATCATAGTCAGCCCAAAATATAATAGAAGTTTGGCATAAAGTGTTCATTCAACAATGTTTTATCCTTAACAGCCTTATAATAAGACACAACCACACATGCACACACTCACATACATACATACATACATACAAGGTTATAATAGCCTTATAATGAGACACAACCAGATGACCGACATTCAACTAAAAAGTAGCTATACCAACATTAGCATAAAACAACACATTATCACAAGTGGGTTATCTTATCTAGAAGTAATCATTTCTTCTTAAAACTATGATCATTTATATGAGGTGTTAATTGGAATATATCAATGATCGTGTAATCCCCTTTCAGTCACTCTGAAATAGACAATGACTCTGACATGGACACTGACTCTGAAGAAGAAGAATATTAACATGCCTCTTGGTGGAAAACTATTTATATATTATGTATATATTCAGTTATGTTTTATGTATGACTGCTTTACGATACTTTATGCTGCCTTTTGACGCTTGTTGGTGGAGTTTGTGAATGTTTGTGAATATTGTGATGAATGCTGGTGATGATTGTTGGCTTGAATGTTTGTGGAAGTTTGCGATTGTTGGTGATGAATGTTGGCTTGAATGTTTGTGAATGGTAGTGAATGTTTGTGAATACTGGTGATGATTGGTAACCACAAGCATTTTAATAGTATCTTTGTTTGACTTTGGGTAGATTTAACTTTGGGCTTATCATTTATGTATGCTCGCTACCAACTGACCTGCATTGAAAAGTAATTTGCAAACCCAAATATAACTATCCGAGTACATAATTACTTATGGATAGATTAAGGTGGACCGTCTGTTGCTCCTAACCTGCATAATTACTTATGGTACATAATTACTTATGGATAGATTAAGGATGTTGGTACATAATTATTTATGGTACATAATTACTTATGGATAGATTAAGGATAAATTAAGGTACACAATTGCTTGTGGATAGATTAAGGATAGATTAAGATGGAAGAACTCCCTTTAACCTGCATTTTCTTCCTTTAAATGGACCGTCTGTTGCTCCTTCAAATATAAGGTGGAAGAACTCCCCCTAATCAGTGCAGTAGCAATAACAAATGGACCATCTGTCTCTTATATGTTTCGATGTTGCTCCTTCCTCTGATCCGTAATTCATGAGTGCTAATCGACATGGCGACGTGAGAATGGAAGCTGACGTGAATTTAGGTTTAAAATTTGGTCAATGGAAAAAAGGGGAAAGTTAGGAGAGAGAAGATGAACGATGAGATTATTTTTAGATGTTTTTCGTGAGGGGGAAATGTCGCGCCAAAATTTCAGCGGAAGAATGCAACGAGGTGTTTGTCCTTGATTGGATGATAGGATAATGTTTAGATAGGAAACATGGATTGATTTTAACCATTGGATTAAATATGCATCTACGGTTGTGGCTTTATTTATGCTGGTAACGCGGATCGCTGACCTGGATTATATTTATGTAAAGCTACACTTTAATCTGGTGTTGCACGTCACAGCACAAGAATTCCAACCACAACAGTGCATTCACGTCTAACGGAACAACATATGAATACTGTTGCAGAAGATCAAAGAAAGCATAGCTTTTGCCACACTTTTCATGCAACGCACACAAAATAGTGTCGAATATGCCCACTTTTGTAGTAGTGGGTAAAATTGCAGGATTTGTAATTCACATCGACAACCAATTCGAGTTGGCATCACCGTTAACATTGAGATCTAGGGTTTACGTCAGTATCTTCTGTTCAGGTCTAGATTGAGGCATTGTTACGATTTCGTGAATTGATTTTTATTTATTTCTGTTAATACTCCTTTGTGTGAATCGATTTAATGATTAACTTGGATTTTTGAGTCGGCATTACGATTTCGTGAATTGATTTCAAGATCGAGGTAATGTTTTTTTATCTAATGACAAACTTTTGGTTAGGATATGTTTGAGGGTGCGTCTATTAACATCCCAGTTATTTCTCTTCACCCCCCGTTAAAAAAAACTAAAAATTTATTTTCAAGTATACCCTGATGATCAATACAAACAATGAAAGAAAGGGGCGCTGGTCCAATCAATTCAACGCTCGATTTGAGCTTTGATAATTTTAATCGAAGCCAGACTTCGAAATTCAGTCTCCGCTTGCCAAAACTCTAATTTCATTTTCCTTATGACACCTGAAACCTAGAACGAACAAGGATAAAAAAAGAGATTTACCATTGGATGGTTTTAACCTTCTTTCCAAACGTCGAGTCTCCAATGCTTATTTTTACGGAGTTCTAGGGTTTGAAAGCAGAAACCAAGTTTTTAGAAAGAAGCAGATAAAGGAGAAGAAAGGAAAGTAACATGGAACAGAAAGGAAAGACCTTTTTTGGAATAAACGTGTGACGGAGAGAAATAAACGGGGTGCATGATTTATTTTTTAATCAACGGGGTGTGAAGAGAAAAACATGGGGTGGCAATAGACGAACCCTACGTTTGAAGCAAACATAAGTAATGATATTTCCATTCGTTACTGATGTCTTTATACGGTTTAAATATCATAATTGCAAGTAAAATTGATAATCAACATCTAACTTATGCTACGAAATTGAATTTTAAAAAGATTTTCGTATTCACATAGTAAAAATTACTTTTGTAGTAATAAATATCATAATCATGGCTCCTTTATAGAGATTGGATGGGTGGTGTGTTTGTTTTCTCATTCTATATACAATATCATTATCTTCGGAACTAGGTAAAATCCAAATCCAAATTACGATTTTTTTCCTCTTTCCCTACTTTCAGGTTAGTCCAGTTTTGTTCGAGGATCAGAAGACACAACTTTTTGTGAATTGGTTGGTATGTTTCATATATTTCTCATAAATTTTTATACTCAGAAAATGTTCAGAAATCTTTCATTCTTTTTGTTCATGATAATATATGCAGGATAAAAGTGTAGATGTGTGTTGTTTTATTTATCCCTAGGTGTCCTAGTTTTATACAAGTCTCAAGCCGTGTCACGCTTGGTTTACCTTTACCGAATATCTCAGTATTTGATGGACAGTAATTTGATTACGAATTTTCCATCTTTAAAGTATGCATCGATAGCCTACAACCCACATATACAAGTAAAATGTTTTAATGATTACTGTCTACAACTTATATAGGACATTGGTAATTTTGTAAGGATCGCCCCATTTTGAGTTTCTAATGACGATTTTTTTCCCTAAATGCTAAAATCATGAGCATTTTAAGGTGGTGACTGACGCAACGGCAAGGTTACCCGGCCGGCGGTAATCTGGAATGCGCAGGTTCGAGGCCCGGCCTCTTCACATATGTCTAGAATCTTTGGCACTGGGTATCCACCTAAAATTATGAGCATTTTCTGATTCTTCTTATTGACGATTTGTCTAATTGTTGAAAGAATCAGTGTTTTCCTTCCTAGAATCGGTTTCGTTCTAGCTTTTATTCTTCTTATATTTATTATCTTCACTGATTTTGTTGTTGGTATTGAGCTCGAAAGCTTTTTGGCAGCATCTATCAATAGTTGGTCTTGATCGATAGATTCATGCGCTGGTTTCTTTATAGCTTCGTGATTTGAGAAGTCTTTATTTTCATTTCCAATATTACCTTCAAGCCCCTTATTTTCTTTATTAGTTGCTTTGTTTTCCTCAAATAAAACCGAGTTTTCAATTGCTTGTTTCAATGCATCTTCATAAGCGTGAATTTGAACCTTTGATTCTCTATATTTGAGGAAAGTTGAACTTAATTTTTTCTTATGATATGATCTCCGCGTCTTCTGCTTCTTTTTGGATAATTGATTTCTGACTTTTCCTATTGCTCTTTTTGCTGATGACAGGATTAGCATTTTCCTTTGAAGAATTACCTGAGTTCTCTGCATTGGTTTATTTAGGCATGTTGGCAGTATCAGACTTTTCAACATTGCTATGAGGGGTGCGATTGGTTCATCCTTCTTAGTTTTCGATTTTCATCAATACAAAATTGCAAAAGACGGACATAAACCATGGAAAATGGCCGTTTTAGAAAATGATGTTAACACATAAAACGGAAAACAACTTTTTCTTATTTTTTATGTTTTCGGAAACAACGAATAAACGACACACAATCCAACTTCTCCGTCGTCCTCCAACCTCTCCGTGGTCCCCTCCATGTTTCTTCCATCCCTTTCGTCGTTCTCTTACTCTCTCTATTTTGTATAGCTAGTGTTGAAAATTCAAAATGCAAAATGAAAAACAAACCAAACGCCACCTTAACTTCTTGATTTTGTTTTCTACCCATGTTCTTTTAACAGTACAATTTTCAATACTTATCCAAAGCATTTACAAGTTTTGCATTTTGGGGAGTATCTAATGGTATATAATCCTTTTAGTAATGATTTCTTCATCATACATTGATATTGCTTCTTTAGGCTATTTAGTTTCTATACTGATTTCCACTAAGACTCTTGCAAAGTTCAAGTATGTCTCATTAGCAATATACTCATCTAGTTTCGAAGGCAAGCCTACCATACCAGTATTTACAATGAAGGCTTCCTTGTCTCATGGTTTCAAATTTAGTTCAGGAAGCCTGAGCCATATATTGAGATAGTAGACAGTAGTTCTTTTTCCTTTTTCACCTTATTTGTCCATCTTATGATATTATCACCTTGCCATTTATAAAGATAGACCCACATTCATGATTTTATCGCAGTCTATAATCAAACCGACCATTAGGGAGGTTTCCCTACTGTAAGAGAGGCTAAATCAATTTGTCCGTCCTAATGAATATAGCATCAAATATAGCAGCGTTGTCCGACACATAAACATTGCCTTCTTTCTCGGAATTGTTTTCTCTAATGTCTTTAACAATTCAAATTCTAATTCCTAAAATTTCTCTAAAATATCCATTATATTTCAAATGTACTTCGGATCAACTTTTTACTACAATATCTTTTGATATATCTAAATCTAAACAAAATTTTAAAAAACAATTTTTTTTTAAATCATTCATGTTTTTGTAGATTAATCTAAAAATACAACAGATTTTTTTTTAAAATCATATAATCAAACGGTCGGTTTTCCCACCGCTGTGCGGTTATACTAGTATTTGAGAATTTTATAATAAAGAATCCATTGTTTATTGCATATATTACCAAATTTACATTATGGGTTCCATGTTTTCGAAATGAATGTCTTGAAATGATGACAAGCCAGTCGGTGCCCAAAATTATAAGCAAGAACTGACTGAATCCATTTGCTTTATGTCCTCCTACTAAATGCGTCTTTCATAAGATTTTTTTTCCCATTTAAAGACAATAGAGCCATAGACTCCGGATCAAATTTATATGTTAGACCCGTTGATTTAAGCATATCAGCCTGTGTTGATATTTTTTTCGTAGGAAAAAAAGAAACAGATTTTGATGAGGAATTGAAGATCTCTGGTTGGCAACACTCTGGTTGGGAGCAGAATTAGTCTTCAAAGAGGCATATATATAGTTTATTTATTGAGATTTTTGAAAAAAATCTGCCTTGCAGCTTGAAGAATAAATGTGGATTATTTTGACTGAACCTATTTCAAACTGGTATTTTTTTCAAGGCAGATTCTATTCAAACCCTACAATATGCTGAGTAGCACCCAAAACATGAAAAAACTGGTATACTCCCAATTTTGCTGAGTAGCTCCACGCTAATTTAAAAAAAAAAATCCTAAAATACCCTTCCACGTAGGGGAAATGTGTGGTTTATTAGTGTATCTCGTAGGAGCCCTACGTGGTTACTTAGTGTACCTCGTAGCAGCTTTTCGTGGTTCTTTCAGAGACCACGTAGGGCTACTACGAGGTACACTGATAAGCCACGTAAGTGTACTACGAGGTGTTCAGAAAACTGGAAAAAAAATATAACACAGAAAGGGCATTTTCTTCCTTGTATTTTTTTTAATAAAATGGGGGGCTGCTCAGCATATTTTCGGGTTTAAATAGAATTTGCCTTTTTTCGATTTGTTACTAAAGTGAAACCTTTTTCATCGATAATAAACGGGTTTTCATTAGAATGTGATAATTAAAGCTATGGTTAAGGAGGGAAGAGAGTTTGAGAGAATGACAAATCTGATACTGAGAACCTTCATGCAATTGATCTTGTAATTTTGAAGAGAAATAATATTGTTGTTGACTTACATTTTTTCCATTGTTGTTACCTTTTTAAGGTATGATATTTTATTCCTCTTAAGCTTTTTATGGTTGTATATTGGTTATGTTTCAGGCAAACTGAAATATTTTCTTTAATTTAGACATGATATATTTTTTAAAGTTATCCATTTGTTTTTCTTTATTATTTTCCTTTTTTGGCTGATGTGGTTGCGTTATGGTTATGTGAGCTTATAAAATTGAAACTTGCTAATTTTGTCTTTTAAGAGCAACTCCAACAAGGTTACGGGTCGTAACATTACGACCCGTAACATGTTGGGAGATATCTTTGATATCTCCCAACAGCCGAGCGCCGATTTTATCGGCGTGCCACTTGCGAGCCGATTTTATAGGCTCGCAAACTTGCACGTCAATAAAATCAGGCGCGCGGCCCCTACACCTATAAGTATGGCGCGGGGGGCCTTGGTTTGGATAAACCTTCCTCCTATTTCCTCATTTTTAATTTTTTTTATTGATCTGGAAGCCGGGATGCCGCCACGCGTAACGAAGTTGGGGAGACATACAGTTCCAGCTCAGCAGGACGACGCAATTGGTCCAGCGCACCTTCCTCTACCAGCTGGGACGACGATTGAGGACTTGCAGATCCTTCAGGATTTGCCAGAGGGGTACACGCACCGCTCATTTACCGCGCTCGACACCATTCCGGTATAAACTCTAATTTTATCATTTATATTTATTGAAATGTTGAATAGTTTACTATATTACGTAGAGAGCTTGATCTGTTGGTTTTATGGTTATAGTTTAATAAATTTACGTTATAATTTTTAGTAGTATGAACTATTGATTATATAGATACTGAAGTGTTATGATTTTAACATTTACATTTATTGTACGGGTGAATATTTTACTATATTATGTAAGGAATGTTATAATCTAGTTCATTTACGTAGAGATCTTGACTTGTTGGTTTTATAGTTATATTTAAATTCATTTACATTATAATTTTTAGTAGTATAAACTGTTGATTATATAGATATTGAACCGAAATAATTTTAACATGTATGCCACTTACATCTACGTTCGCGGTAGTTTGGCGAAGTTTAGGACACAGGCCCTTGACATTTTACCATTACATATTCGAGAGAGGCTACTGGCTAGTCCGTTCGAATTATTTTCACCGATTGTACCTCCATAGTCCTTCGATCGACCTTTAGTAGAGGCCTTGTCAGAGAGATGGTGGCTGACGACACACACATTTCACTTTCCCGATTTTGAGCTAGGTATCACCCCAACAAATTTTTACATGCTTTCTGGGATCGAGATTGGCCGCCCCGACAGAGTCTCCTGCTCATTCGATACCTCAAACGAGTCACCCGAGTTGTACCTGAAGTATTTGCCAGATTTGTCAGCGACTCATATCGACCATGGTGCCGTTTCAGTTGCATATTTACTTGAGTATATTAGAGCGCATGTCGATGCAGCGATTTGCATGATGTTGTATACTGGGCCACCATTTTATATCTCCTTGGTTTGACATTCTTTTCGAACCAATAGAGTTCGATTAGATTGGGTTATCTAGCAGCATTTGTCGATTTAGATCTCTTACCTTATAAAGATACCCAATAAAATGGCCAAGACCTCTTACCTTATATACAATAGGAACATCGCAACCATATCTCATTTCTAAACACATTCACAAAAAATGTATTCCTATTTTATGACATGCATCATGGCTTTCAACAACGATTCGGAGGAAGAGGAAATCCTTCAAGAGGAAGCGGAAGAAATACAGGAAATACGAGACTTATACCATGAAGCCTACGGTTCATCATCCACAAGTTGAGGAGGGTCGGTTACTAGAAGGAGATTTATACACCGAAATCATGCTAAATATCAATCTCTGATGCAAGATTACTTCAATGACAACTGCATTTACGGGCCTGATATGTTTCATAGAAGATTCAGGATGTGGAGAAGTCTATTTCTTTGGATATTGGCGGATATTCAAGGTAACAATGATTACTTTTAGTACAAACAAAATGCATCGAAGACGCAAGGGTTGCCCGGTTTTCAGAAATGACGGGCGCTATGCGAATGTTAGCTTATGGAACTCCTGTTGATGCTTTGGATGATGCATACCGAATAACAGAGAGCACAACACTAGACACACTTGAAAAATTCTGTCAAGCTGTGGTGGACGTATACAGAAAAGAATACTTAAGGTCTCCGAACGAAGTAGATGTAGTGCGAATCAGAGAGATGCACGAAAGCAGGGGATGACCGGGAATGTTAGGGAGTCTGGACTGTATGCACTGGGAATGGAAGAACTGTCCCAAGAGATTACAAGGTGCGTACAACGAGAAGGAAAGGCAATCAACCATCATTTTGGAAGCTGTGGCATCGTACAATCTATGGATATTACACGCTTTCTTTGGAATCCCCGGTTTGAATAATGACTTAAATGTTATAGAAAGATCCCATCTGTTCAATGATCTTGCTCAAGGCCACTTACCTCCTTTAACATTTACCCTAGGCGTAAATACTTACGACCATGGCTATTACCTAGATGACGACATTTACCCGTAATGAAGCAGCATTGTTAAAATATGTCCAAATCCATTGACTCTTAAACAAGTCAATGTTTTAGGCAAACCGAAATATTTTCTTTAATTTAGACGTGATATATTTTTTAAAGTTATCCATTTGTTTTTCTTTATTATTTTCCTTTTTTAGCTGATGTGGTTGCGTTATGGTTATGTGAGCCTATAAAATTGAAACTTGCTAATTTTGTCTTTTAAGAGCAACTCCAACAAGGTTACGGGTCGTAACATTACGACCCGTAACATGTTGGGAGATATCTTTGGTATCTCCCAACAGTGGCGCGCCGATTTTATCGGCGCGCCACTTGCGAGCCGATTTTATCGGCTCGCAAACTTGCGCGTCGATAAAATCAGACGCACGGCCCCTGAACCTATAAGTATGGCGCATGGGGCCTTGGTTTGTTTAAACCTTCCTCTTATTTCCTCATTTTTAATTTTTTTTATTGATCTGGAAGCCGGGATGCCGCCACGCGAAACGAAGTTGGGGAGACGTATAGTTCCAGCTCAGCAGGACAACGCAGCTGGTCCAACGCACCTTCCTCCACCAGCTGGGACGACGATTGGGGGCTTGCAGATCCTTCATGATTTTGCCAGAGGGGTACACGCACCGCTCGTTTACCGCGCTCGACACCGTTCCGGTAAAAACTCTAATTTTATCATTTATAATTATTGAAATGCTGAATAGTTTACTATATTACGTAGAGAGCTTGATCTGTTGGTTTTATGGTTATAGTTTAATAAATTTACGTTGTAATTTTTAGTAGTATGAACTATTGATTATATAGATACTGAAGTGTTATGATTTTAACATTTACGTTAACTGTACGGGTGAATATTTTACTATATTATGTAAGGACTGTTATAATCTAGTTCATTTACGTAGAGAGCTTGACTTGTTGGTTTTATAGTTATATTTTAGTTCATTTACATTATAATTTTTAGTATTATAAACTGTTGATTATATAGATATTGAACCGAAATAATTTTAACATGTAGGCCACTTACATCTACGTTCGCGGTAGTTGGGCGAAGTTTAGGACACAGGCCCTTGACATTTTACTATTACATATTCGAGAGAGGCTACTGGCTAGTCCGTTCGAATTATTTTCACCGATTGTACCTCCGTAGTTCTTCGATCGACCTTTAGTAGAGGCCTTGTTAGAGAGATGGTGGCCGACGACACACACATTTCACTTTCCCGATTTTGAGCTAGGTATCACCCCAACAGATTTTTACATGCTTTCTGGGATCGAGATTGGCCGCCCCGACAGAGTCTCCTGCCCATTCGGTACCTCAAACGAGCCACCCGAGTTGTACCTGCAGTATTTGCCAGATTTGTCAGCGACTCATATCGACCATGGTGCCGTTTCAGTTGCATATTTACTTGAGTATATTAGAGCGCATGTTGATGCAGCGATTTGCGATGTAGTATACCGGGCCACCATTTTATATCTCCTTGGTTTGACATTCTTTTCGAACCAATAGAGTTCGATTAGATTGGGTTATCTAGCAGCATTTGTCGATTTAGATCTCTTACCTTATAAAGCTACCCAATAAAATGGCCAAGACCTCTTACCTTATATACAACAGCAACATCGCAACCATATCTCATTTCTAAACACATTCACAAAAAAAATGTATTCCTATTTTATGACATGCATTATGGCTTTCAACAACGATTCGGAGGAAGAGAAAATCCTTCAAGAGGAAGCAGAAGAAATACAGGAAATACGAGACTTATACCATGAAGCCTACGGTTCATCATCCACAAGTCGAGGAGGGTCGGTTACTAGAAGGAGATTTATACACTGAAATCATGCTAAATATCAATCTCTGATGCAAAATTACTTCAATGACAACTGCATTTACGAGCCTGATATGTTTCGTAGAAGATTCAGGATGTGGAGAAGTCTATTTCTTTGGATATTGGCGGATATTCAAGGTAACAATGATTACTTTTAGTACAAACAAAATGCATCGAAGACGCAGGGATTGCCCGGTTTTCAGAAATGACGGGCGCTATGCGAATGTTAGCTTATGGCACTCCTGTTGATGCTTTGGATGATGCATACCGAATAGCAGAGAGCACAACACTAGACACACTTGAAAAATTCTGTCAAGCTGTGGTGGACGTATACAGAAAAGAATACTTAAGGTCTCCGAACGAAGCAGATGTAGTGCGAATCAGAGAGATGCACGAAAGCAGGGGATGACAAGGAATGTTAGGGAGTCTGGACTGTATGTACTGGGAATGGAAGAACTGCCCCAAGGGATTACTAGGTGCGTATAACAAGAAGGAAAGGCAATCAACCATCATTTTGGAAGCTGTGGCATCGTACGATCTATGGATATGACACGCTTTCTTCGGAATCCTCGGTTTGAATAATGACTTAAATGTTATAGAAAGATCCCATCTGTTCAATAATCTTGCTCAAGGCCGCGTACCTCCTTTAACATTTACCCTAGGCGTAAATACTTACGACCATGGCTATTACCTAGGTGACGGCATTTACCCGAAATGGAGCACCATTATTAAAATATGTCCAAATCCATTGACTCTTAAACAAGTCAAATCCGCGACGATGCAGGAGGGACAAAGGAAAGATATAGAACGTGCTTTCGGTGTTTTACAATCTAGATTTGCAATGATAAGTAATCCATGTCCGCTGTGGTCTAGGAAAAAGATGTCTACAATCATGTTTGCCTGCATCGTTCGACGCAACATGATTATAGAAGATGAAAGAGATATGAATGAAGGACAATGCCACTACGAATATGAAGGTGCTTCGCAACCACCCCAAGTATTACGATAGAACAAATCGCTAACAGAAGAGGACTTCAACATTCATTTAAAACGTCAGGTTATGTTTAGAGATGCACAACTCCATATCCGGCTGTAGAAAGATCTTATGGATCATTTATGGAACCAATATGGCGATACCTGTTAAGAAGCTTGTTTGATTGTCCGAACTCGTGTTTTATTTTATGATGGTCCTAGCTTATGGATCTTTTATGCAGTAATGATGTTGTTGTATTTTATTTTATCAGTCGCGTTCTAATGTATTTCTACGGGTTATTAACCAGCTATTATTAAGTTCTGAAGCTAAATTAGTTTATTTCGGTGTTTCTAAACATAACTATTGTGTACGAAAATAATAACTATTATGTTTTGTCATATTAGAATATAACTTAGGATAGGAAAAAAATATTTAAAATATAAACGTGTGACGCACCGACTTTATCAGCTCCTCACGTGACGAGCCGATTTTTCGGCGCACGGTGAAAAAATCAGCTCGTCATGTGAGGAGCCGATAAAGTCGATGCGCGAGACCAATTCAGGATCTTGAATTGGTCCCGTAACATATGTCTGAATATTACGTTCTCCAACGTCTGTTGGGGAACAAAACAACCTACAATTAATATTCAGCAAATGAATAAGTACCTGTGGGAGTTGCCCTAAGTACATGATTTTATTTGATTGAATGAGCATTGCACGAAATATTAAAATCTAAAATATTAGTTGTCCGTACCTTCGCATTTACTGAATTAATTCTCTAAATCATCACTTATGTGAATTGGTTGTAAATCACATGTTTGCTCAGTAGCCTATACAGTATATCTGCGGCAAAGATATTTCTTTTACTACATGGTCCATGGTCTGCAATTGCATATGTCATGCATCAAATTGATTTCTTTATTTCAGTCCTCTGTCTGTTTTATAACTCATTTTGAGCTGGTTTCTTTTACTAGATTTCTCAGTCAAATTGATGCATAATTTTCTTGTGGAACCAAAAAGCCGAGGACAGTTTAGAAGTTCTATAATTTAAAGCTGCAAAACTGAAATACATTCGACATTTCAACTATAATGCATAGTTCACCGTAATTATCATATAATACAAACATCATAGAGGACTCTGCCTTTGTATTACTTTATTTTCTATTTATGTTATCCCATTACAACTAAGTGATCCACAAATGAAGAAAACACATAGTACAAAGCTTGATGGGAATTTTGGTATAATTCAGGAAGCATTGACTCAGTGTTAGCATTGGTGTTATCAGGCTTGCATATCAAATCAGGTAAAACTATTTTAGCTGAAAAGCAGGGTAGAATTGATATGCTTAATAGATATTGCTTGTGCTGGATCTATCAGTGCTTCAATGCTTGTTGTTAATCTCTGATGGTTCTCTTAACTAGAACAACAAATGTTTTAACTTATTTCTCAGAACCATAACCAAACTGCTTTGCCAAAATGATATTGCTACTAACTAGTAGATCAACAATTGAAATTTCGATAAATAGTGATAAAAAAAATATTGATAAAAGTTTGATAAGATAAGCAGTCATAGTAGGGGATGAAATTGAGCCGAAGAAGATGTTGTACATCTTGACAAACTAAGATACTTTTTGGTGATGAAATAGGCTTCGTTGAGTCAGGTTTGGAGAGGTAGAATACTTCTGGTCTGATGTTAGTACTCATTGGGTTCGTTGAAAACGGAGATGCGGTAGTGTTATATATCGACGGACATGAAGAAATGGTAGGCTAAGCTTCAAAATTAACACCAGGGAGATGAAGAATGATAAAAAAAACTGCTGCTGAAAATCCTTATTGCCTTAGAAGCACTATGGTAACCAAACTAAGTGGTTGTACTATAGATTGATGTGTGGATATGCACCATGATGAATTACAACCCAACACGCTTATGCGTAAAATTGTTGTTATGACATTAGTGATAAAGAAACAAGTGGGTGAAGTAGCTTTGGGATGGCATATCTGATGTAACAGAAATTTGTTAGCAAGATGGCAATAGTAGAACGGAGAATGAGCAACAATAGAGGCTGTGAGTTAATACTGGGCAGAACTATCCATGGCATGCTAACATCATAAAACTTAATATTATTATTAACCATCATATATGCAAATATATGCAAACGATGAGAGCTTTGTTTATCCACGTTCATTAGTTTATTGTATGTGATATATATGTCCTCTAATATAGACAAACCATGGATGAAAGAATTCGATCAAAGAACTGCACGTAATGTAGGAGTGCATAATTTATTGATTTCATGGTAGAAAATGGCGGTAATAAAGAAGTTTATTCATGTCCTTGCACATAATGAAAAAACATGAAATTAGAGATCATATGAGATGATACAATCTGAATTTTAGTGGGTTCAAATTTCTTGTAAAATGCAAAAATCCATGTCCACTGAAATACCCGAGTTGATTTGTCGGGTATCTTGCAGAAAAGCAAAAATAAAATGTATTAGAGCTCATAATAAAATATCTCACAGCGGAATGAGTCAAATATAATATAGTAAGTAAATTCTTACCATAATAATGACACCGTCTAACAAGTGTCTCTAAGCTGTATAATCTCTTCCACCGGTCTAACTTGCAGGTTTGTTATGAGGAAGGGGTCAGAACAAAAGTTCCGATGAACGAAAAATTTATCTTTTTATCAATAACACTACATATATCATTCTATCGCTGGTTTACTTTTAATTAAGTTATATGAGTTTATTACACATTACACTTTCAACTTCATGCATAAATCGTATTCATCTACTCTCAAGGAGATATATATATATATATATATATATATATATATATATATATATATATATATATATATTATGTGTGTGCGCGCGCGCGACTATATATCCAATATATCGAAATACTCCCCATAGTATACTCTTCGAGTGGTCTCCATCACCGCATTGCGAAAACAAACTAGAACTCCTTCGCCACGCTATACTCACTACTACAAGAGAAAGTGCTGATTTCTGACATAAATTAACGACGCCATAACGACCTGACGTCACTACGGCATCGCTGTTTTTAATTTTGTCAGTAATACGTCACAAAGGCATCGAAAGTGCATCACCAATTAGCTATCCTTTGGTGATGCCATGAATATTACGAAGTTTATAATTTGCATCAAGAATACATTTGAAATGACCTACGCATTCGCAATGCCACAACGACGTTACTTATGTTTAATTTTACAAACTTTTTTCGCGTCACAAAGGCAGAAGGATTTGTCTACACATTGGTGACTCCATTGAACTTTATCAATCTGCACCCAAATTTACTTCTCTTCTGAACCGCTAAGATATTAAAAATCCAACGTTCTGAATCTACCAATCTGCACGGACTGTATTTTCTCCCACGGGAGTTTGTTGACCTCATTTTAATTGGGGTCACCAATGACACCACTAACAGTGTCGGGTGGTGGTGGTGTGCTGCTGAGATTTTCCCCGGATTCCGTTAGTGGACGTGCTCAACTAACTACCTCCGCTCTTTTACAAAGATTTCTCTTCGTCACTTTCTCCTCCCCAAATGAAAAGGAGAAATCCCTAATCTATTACGTTAATCTGCAGGCAGGAACCTACTGGAGCTTGACGCTTAGACAAGTGCTGCCACCGTCGTTCCTCGTTTCTTTGTCGCTAATCTCGCTCTCGTCAATTTATCTCCAGTCCCTATTTCCCTTCACAAACCCTAATATCCCACATCCCTCATTCACGCGTAGTTTTCTACGTCCAAATCAGGTATAATATTTGATTTTAAATTCAAATTAGTCTTTTGCTTCCAGTTTGAATCTACGTTTACAAATTTGTTAATATCAAACTTCAAATTATGAAGTTTAATTAGGGGGAAATTTATAGAAATTCATCATCCAAGACTTGGTTAAGGCTGTACAATTTATCTATTGTTTGCTGAGAGTTAAAAATACTGAAAGATACCATTCGATATTCCGTAAATATTAATATGGTCGGTAAGATTACTCTTATTTTGATGTTAGATATGGAGGGATCTTAGCGTACATATTTTTAGTAAAATCAAGGTTACTATTGGCGTTGGAACTCTTGTTGTTTTCTGTGTACGAAACTTTGGTGAAATCAAACTTGCATGTTAAACATGGAAAACGTCGAGCTTCGTTTCTGATGCTTACAAGTTCAAGCTGTAGAAAAAGAAGCATTCTTCTACCATTTGTGAAGACATCTTACTGATTTGGAAGTGATAAGAGAGTAACTGTTACGCATATAGCTAATAGAAAAATAATATAAAAAGGTAGTTTATTAAAACATGATTAATATTAATGGAGCCATGTGGTCAATTCTTCTAGTATTCTTGATCAAGTTTTTGTTGAAGATGCTGAAAATGAATTTGATAATTTAATGCTGTTGTTTTTCGAAAATGTTAATTCTGGAAAAAATTAGAGAATTTTTGGATGGTATGTGTCCTATGACTGTTAAGATCCATAAGCTCGAGCGAGAGGACCGCTGCACGACCAACGATTGATGAGTTGATAATGCTTTAACTCAATTTATAGTTAAATACAAGATGACTGAGAATTATGCGAGATTCCATTTATAAGTGGGAAAGTCAACTATAGAAAACTAGCCTTTAGAGAAAGGATGCCAACAAATTAACTAATTTGCTGCTTCATCCAGGCTGAAGGGTCCGGTCATTAGTATTTTTAGCACATTTGAAATAATCTCATGTTTGTAATATTTTATTTAGTTTATTACAAGAAAACAAATAAAAATAGGTGGGCTTTAGAGTAATCAACAATTAAAGAAGAACAATTGCTTCAACTAATGGTCTTTGCTTGGCTTCAGGAAACTTCATTGGCAAGAGGCAAATAAGCGTTTACTATATGTTTAATGTAGTTGCTAAGCTATTAGGATTTTTATTCATTCATACTCATTCATACATCGTTGTCCACTTCACTTGACAAGCTATATTATTTCTTAAGCTGTTTTCCATTCTATTATGTTTGATTATGTTGGTTAATATGACATTTCTAGTGATGAAGTCCCTTGAAGATATATCACTTGGATCGAACTGTGCTACTTACGCTGCTTCAAAAGCCATTTTGTTCATCAAACAGATAGGACAAAATTCCTAGACCAAGGCATGGAGAAAATAATAGACTAATATTAGCAGAGCTAAGATGAATGCAATGCAACATACGGGATGCTGCCAGGCTTACAACAAACTCGACAGCAGGTTCACTAACAATAGGTTTTGTAATCAAGGTTATGCAATCGGTAATCGGGGCGGTAAAAGGTACTGCATTTTTTCCGGCTGGACTGAGCAGTAATGGGTGAATAGTAATGTGATGCAACAAAGCTTAGCTCTTTCAGCATAAACAGAATTTGAATCAAAGTGGGCATTATTATCTGAAGATCATCATTAATAACACCATGGACTATTTTTATAAACAGTCTTCCCCTAACAACGACAAAATGCAATTTACCTGGCCTTTTCGCGAGTTAATGGTTTAGATGATTTCCGAGGCTGAAATGGTGGAATAACAAAATCTGAATACCATGATTTGTTGTTAAAAGTTTGGTCAGATATTTTGTATGAAATTGTCTTTTTATAATAAAACAATATATAGTCTTGGATGCATCTATCATCTTTTCTAAGTTAAAAGCATATGTATGTTTGTGTGTGTGCGCGCACACACACACGTATATACACAGTATGCGTTAGTTGATGTGCATATGCGTATGCATGTTAGTACCTTAAGCTATTGCACTCATTTATTAGTTCATTAACTTAAAGTCATTTTTCTTGCTGTTATTCTATTCACTTCACTATCAATATTTCTTCTTTTATTTCTTGGTGTTAGCGCAGTTCTTCAAAACCAATGGCATTTATACTCAAATGTCTATGTTAAGAAAATCTGCACATTAAAGAAATTGAGATCTTGCTTCAGCAACGAGTGATGCATGTCCAAACAACGAGCATGGTGCGGCTTCAGCATAAAGGGATGCAACTCTAAACAATAATCTGCTGTTTTAAACAATCAACTCAAAACCATTATCATCCCTTAAACCAACCTCCTACCGTTCAATTCACTTCACTATCAATATATCTTCTTTTATTTCTTGGTGTTAGCGCAATTCTTCACTTCACTATACATGTTAATACCTTAAGCTATTGCACTCATTTCTCAGTTCATTATCATCCCTTAAACCAACCATCTACCGTTCAACTGGATGAAAATTAACCTCTCTTACTGTAATTGAAACTGCAATGAAAGTTACAGGCTAGAAGAATCAATCCATGGAGCAGTGGCTACACCATCAAGATACAATACTGAAGGAGAAACAAGGCCTGCAATTAATAAATAATATACCACACAATGGAGAGACAAGATCATCTCTTAGGCTCTTGGCTGCTTCCGTCAATTTTTGTGAGCTTCCTGCCGTTATAGGTACCATATACTATGCAGAATCAAGAAAATTTATGTTCCTACTCATTTTTGTAAGTTTATTTCATATGGAGTTTTTTTTTTTTTTTTTTTTTTTTTTTTTTTTTCTACAACTCTTGATTCTGCTTAGGAAGAAAATTGATATTCCTACTCATTCTTTACCATTGAATTATTTTTTGGTATTTTTTCCACATAGGTCGTTGCATGCTCATGGTGGGGTTGGTCCTGTTAGCAATTCGTTGATGATGGTTTGTTTAAGGCCAGTCTCTTCAAGGATCTAGGCTTGCTTGTATGTTGAATGTAGCATTGTACTATATTATAATGATAGGAGTTGTGATAAATGTATTAGAGACAAAGATTTGTGTTTGTGTAAGATTTTTTTTATTAGTCGTGGATATGATATAGTAGTGCGTTGTTATATTATTGTTCAAATGTTATATGTAAAATGAACATGATATTGTATATCAAGCGTTGTTTGAATTCATGAATTTTGTATATTTCAATTACTGAAAATTTATTTTATACTAGTATTTAGGATTAAACTGTTTTTTTTTCTTTTTCTTTTTGTAAGTTGTATGTTTTTTGCAACAATTTAAAAAAAGTTGTAGCTATCTGCTTGCTTTGCATGAGTGCCAATATTTTAGATTTTTTTTTTTTTTTTTTTTTTTTTTTTTTTTTTTTTTTTTTTTTTTTGTATTTGTGCATACATCAAGCTTATAGCTTTGTAAAATGTCTATTTCCATACACAACACAAGTCATGTAGTAATGGATTGAGGCTGCTATGTAAAACTGAAATGATGAAATCTATAGTAAGTTCTTGGTGTAAATATAGCTATATGGATTCTATATCAGTTATAAAATCATTTGTGTTGTTATGAAGTTGCTAAATTTTAACGACCCCATAGCGATGGGCGTTATCTTTTAGAATTAAGACGTCAGAATTGCGTCACTATATATTAGTGACAATATTGAGCCTTCAATATTTTGATATTCTAGTTGTGTTACAAGAGCATCGGTGATGTTTGCTAATGTCATTGCAACACAATTTTTTCCCAAATCATTTGTCGTTATGGCGTCAGCAAAATTTAGTGACGTCTTAGCGACGTCATTATTGTGACAGCACAGTGACGCCATGTAATTTAGTGACGCTTGTTTTTCTAACGTGTATTTGGCGTCGTTAAGGAGTCATCAAAAAATTTAGCGATGCTTTAATGACGCCAAAAAGGAGTCAGAAAACAACAGATTTGTAGTAGAGGTACCGTGCTACGAAAGCATGTTAAGTCTCCATCCCTACGCTAAGAAAGCGTACCAGGGCACGCTAAGAAAGCGCATTAAGCCTCCATTGCTGCGCTACTAAAGCGCCCTAATCCTGAGTTTCCCCCATGAAACTCCGGCAAAGGATTTCTATTTATGTGGAGAATGGCTACGTTAGGCCCATAATACATATATCAAAGATTGATCTATCTCTTCCCATGTCTAGGGCCCCACCTAACTAATGAAAGGCCATTTAAAGAGCTCATTAAATGACCTCATAGTATAAGCTCATTAGCATTTTGGTTTGTCCCAACAAACAATCTAAACGTCCAATTTGGCGTTGTCCCTCATCCAATGCCCCAATAGTAAAATCTCATTACCTTTTGGTTTAACTTCGGTCTTTCCCGTAATTGATTCGACCAATAATGACAGGTATCCGATGACCTACTATCCTTGTTAGGTCCCGACCATGAAGCCTGCTCTCTCGAGTCGAAGCAGCCGCCGAATTTTTCTAAAAATCATCCAATGAGCCATTTAGACTGCATTCGATATAAATGCAACCAAGACATACTCTATGGATGGAATCGTACAGACCATGTCTTTGTGGGTACAACTTCGCTAGGCCTACCACATAAGGTCATCTCAGAGTATCCTCACATCCATAGAAGTCCGACACTTCTTTCAATTCTTGTCAAATAAGTTGGATGTGCTCCAACCGTGTCTCCGGACACCTATGATGATTTTTCTCGTTGGGCTCTTCATCCCCATCGTCTGGACTAAACACATACCGCTATTTTATTAGACTCTATGTCTAATTTACAATTATGCGTTTTACTTTATCCTTTTTCCATGTTAACAATATTCATTAATTGTTTTAATCTGAATATTATTTGTTCATCAATTATATTGTCTAATCGCAAGGCTACCATAGTATCTTTGGCTCGTAACTTGCACTTTGTAAATCAATATGTTCGTATTAAAGCCTAACGCCTTTTAGGCTCGTAACTTAACCCATTTAAGTCAACATGTTCATATTAAAGCCTAATTTTTCTTTTAACCACTTCTTGTCATATTTATATTTGCAATTAAACTGTGCTAGTTTATTATGATTCAACATTTTCATATTTATGCAAATATAAGTTGTGGTTGTCGGTTTATAATAAACCTCACATGTTCCTTTTTTCTTTCATAACATCTTCCAATTATGTTACCCTTTTTATTTCCATCTTTATGATTTACTCTTTAGGGAGTTAGGCCTATTCCCAATTGATTGGTTATCAAAATGGTATAAAACTCATTTCCATAGTTTTACGTAATTACTGTAATATGAACCCACAATTGCAAGAAATTCTTTTCTAAAATCTTTGGCCATTGAAATAGTGCGCAATACGGTTAAGTTTCTATTTTGCATTAATCCCTGCCTCTACTTGTTTTCATGTTTGCAATCTTGTTTCTTATTTTCCTTATTGACCAAACTATGCAGTATATTTTTCTTTTCTTAACAAATCAATATAGGCTATTCCTAACCTTTCATTTTATGGATATATATATATATATGCATTATGTTTTTCTCTTTTTATTTTCAATCCATGTACCCGTTTTTTAATCATTTGGTATACAAGTTCATTTAATCCCAAATATCAAATCCCCTTTTATTCATAATTCTAATTGAATTACATTTTCTAACACGCCAAACGAAAGAGATTATAATCTGTCACAAAAATTAGGCACACAATTTAGTTTTACGTATGTGCCAATATTGTGGATTTATATATATTTTGCGCATATCCAAAATTCAAAATAAAGCTGTACATTTCGATGCAAAAGGAGAAAATAGGAAGAAGAGAACATATTATAAATTTTATAGGAATCAAACGATATCATATAGTATTATAAGAAAATATAATTTAAATCCACTCACCTGATTGCTCTCCCAAAACCCGAATCTGATTCAGATTTATCATCCGTTGTCTCCTTAATTAAATATACTACTTTAGTTAACATGAATTTACAAATCTGATCCTAGAAGAATGGAAAGAATAATATTATATTCAGATTCATATAATTTACCTCATACGGATGGGGAACCTAGGTACCTATAACCTAAATCTATAACCTTCATCTCCAAATTTTGAATCAAAAACCCTAACATATACATATATATACGCTTACACACACACACATATATATTTATGAAGAGTTTGGAAGGGAAAGGGAAATGACAGAGCTCTGTCATCATCTCAGAAAATATGAGTTGAAAGCTAGGCTCTATTGGTTTTTCTATAGCTGCCTAGAAGAGTCACAGCCGTCCTATTCAAGAGAACTAAATCCGAACTGTCAACGAAAACAAAACCACGTTGAAGCTAGCCTGAATGGGTCAACCCATGCTTTAGCTGGATCGATCTCTGGGTCGACACAGTCTATAAGTGTGTCAACCCTTGGGTCGACCCACTTCTGGCTTGGGTCAACCCATATATGATTTTTAAATGGTATACAAAGTCGTTTTTTGCGTGATTGTTGGTATGTTTAAATGTATTCTTAACGTTTATTATTTCTTAACCATTTTTATTGATTTCTGAATTTTATATCATGTTTTGCGCGCGTTCAAAATTCGAATTTAAATACGTGATTTGTTTTGCGTATATATTTACACAAAATTTCTAACGTCAATAATTTTCATGTACATATTTCGTTTGGGACAAATTATATATGTAAACGAATCAAAAAATCACTACGAACGCAATGGTCTATGTTTCGAAGCCAAATTATGGAAATATAAAAATGTTAGTTTTTCATTAATGATTATTTAAATTTCATTTTTGCATAATTAATAATACGGGGTGTTGCATTCTCCCATCCTTAGGAAATTTCACCCTCGAAATTTGGTAAGGGTAAAACCATGTAACCGTCCGCGTAATTTACAACTATTATGCGTACATCCAATTTCAACCATTTTGTATGTGTACAAAGTGTAATATCTCATAAAAATACATGAATGCAATAAATGTCTAAGCGGTACCTCCTATATGAACGTAAATTTTCTTATAAACCTTTTGAAAACATGATGCACACATCCTAAGTATATTGGCAATTTCTATACGAATGCAATATTTTGAAAATCAAAAATACTTTTTCATCCAATTTTACCTCCACTTTTACAAAGTAAGAATGTAGTTCATCAAATTTTTGCATCTATACCGTTGCAATCAACTATAAATTTTTGAATTTTAAAAAACGTCTAATTTCTGAATTCGATTTCTTATGTTAAAGAAGGGTAGAAATGGAAAATTGTATATTTTCCATTCCACTTTTAAGCACATTTATCCTTTGCACTTGGAAATTCTCGTGCCATACTATCAAAATTTCTATATTTTCCAAGCGCGGTTTACATAAGAAAACTTTGTTATTATTTTTCATATTTTTGAAAAGTCAATTTTTGAAAAGAAAAAAAAAATTATTTTCTTTCGTCGTTTTTCGCTTACTGTCGTTACCATCTTTGTCACTTTTATGTAAACTTTGTTTATCGTCTTTTTAATCATTCCATATTTTTTTCTTGGCTATCTTATTTACATTTTCTTTTATTTAAAGATTTTCTAATAAAGAAATGTTGCACACAACTATTTTAATAAGATATAACATTGCATAAAAGTATGAGATAACACAAAAATACTAATTCCTGATACGTGGGTCATTTCAGCGAAGAGCAGTTGAATGCTAAAACAAAGAACCCTAAATGGAAACTACAATAATATTGATCAATCCTTATAAAGGAGGCCTGGATCCATGTCCATGCCCGAAAATATCTCGGACAAAGCATCTAATCCACATAGGCATTCCTCCTAACACCTAGCACACTCTAGTGCCTTCTGCTGGGCTTGCTCAAACGGCTGCCGTCTTCGATACAACTCATGCTACGACTGCAAGGACCGTCGTTGGGTCTGTGCGAGGTCATGTTGAGTGCGAGCTAATTCTTGTTGTCTAAGCAAGATGTCCTGATGCTCTCGAGCCCACACTCCGACCTCTTAGATATGGTGTTAACCTCTCCCGTCAAATCTCATGGTTGCCATGAGCGCGTATCTTCATCAGGCCATGGACACCACTAATGTGGCTGGAAAGGCCCAGCGCCTCCCAGTATATTGGCTCTAGCTATGCCTAAATATCTCCAATATCCCGAAGGAGACCCTAAATACTGTTGCTGTTGCTCTAGCTCGTCCTCATGCTCGACCTCAGGCTGTATGGGTTGATCCTCCTGTATGTGCTCAACACCATGCTCAACCTCCTACTGCATGGCCTGAGCCTCCTGTAACTGCGCTAGCTTGAGGTGCACCTAGTTAAGGTGGATGCATCGATCATAGGGTGTGCTACCTCGATACAATTCTCATTGCCTAACGCTATCTCAAATTTCCTAAATACCACGGTTCAAAGGTGTCCAAAAAAGATCGTTGACTTTCTCCTGCTCTATTTTGTCGTGTGCTATGTCATAATTTCTCTCGCCCAGTTAACCTGAAATCCTACAAAGATTGCATAGGTGGAACACCTAATGATACCCGTGACCCTACCATAACTGTTGGTCCGAGCAACAAGGTTATACTACAAAATACGTATGCCCACTCTAGTCAATGGGTGCAAATGCTCAATATCCCATGCCCTATGCTGAAGATCAAGAAAAATCTGACCTAAGACGACCTCATTCATCATCTGTACTTGGTCTAACTCTAGGCCTTGAGCCGTAGTGTCCAACATACCACCTGTCGGAATCTAGTAAATACCATCCTCATACTCTTAATCTCAGACTCAAAATTTGTCTCATTATCAATATCCCCAGTTATTAAATTTGCATAAAAAGGCGGATTAACCTAGGATATGCGATCTTCCCTAATGTAGTGTGGCTAAGAACCTGATACAACCCCGTATCTTGAAAATGTTGCTCCAATGGGGTGTTCGGGAAATATGAAAACTTTGCCAATTTCCCAAGAAAAAACTAAAATCCTGCAGATTACACGTAGGTTTGTGCTATCTTCCTATTGTTCTGACACCAGGCAATCTCTTGTTGTGTCGACGGGGGAAAAAGGTATGACAATGGCTACTGCCTAGAAGGTATGGAGAAAAACTCTCAGATTTATGGAAAAGAAGTATGGATCTAGGTAGAGATCTTGGTAGGCTTCGATTTGGAACTAACCTCGGACGAAACAAAGGATCTTTGGAGGAGTAAGGGACTTAGAAGTGGCGACAAAGAGTTGGGTTTCAATGGGTTTGGGGTTCTAGCTTTCGGCTACGTGGAGGAAGAAATAACGAAGCATGCCTTGCTATATACCTAGCATAAATAAGTTCAGTAGGTCGATCTGACCTGTAGGTGGGTCAAGACATGTGTCGACCTATGTTACAGCGGGGTCGACCCAGGTGTCGGCCCACTATATGACTGAGTCGACCCATGCAATGATTTTTTTATACACTACCATATGTTTTATTTTTGCATGTCGCATCTTCTGCGTTTCCCACTTGACTGCCATTTCCAGTTGCTGTTGCTAATTATTTTTGAGTCGGTTAAGATGTTGGTATAACTGGGCAAGTTTACCAATATCTTATTTTCTTCCATGTGATGCCTATCTTCTTGCTTCAGTTTTTTCCATCATATTTATAATCTTCTTAAATCCTATCTTTTTTTCCATTCATTGTCATACCTTTGTAGATTTGTTCCTTTTTAATCCATTCCTTCAAAATCTCCGTTCTTGCACTACCTAAAGAAACTATATATATCAACCTAATCCATATATCTAATTCCTTACCACTAACCCACAATCACAATCCATTATTAACTTCCAAACAATTACATATGAATTACCATTTTATGCTGAACCCATTATACACCACAAACCATAGTCAAACAAGAAATATTAAGATTTTTCCATAATCTTAATCTCTGCATGTGTAGTTTTACTCAAAAGTGGGTTTTTCCCTATGGATTTAGATATATGTATAAATATTGTATATTTATATTTACAAAAATTACAAATACATTAACTCATAATCAATATAGAAACTCTAAACCTGAGCTCTGATACCAGATGTAACAACCTGAATTTCAGCCAGCCCGATATTTTCGCATAATGCTAAAATCCAAGTCCACTGAAACCTAAGTCGGTTTGTCTAGTATTCTGCAGAAAGGCAAATATAAAATGTATCAGAGCTCATAATAAAATATCTCACAATGGAATGAATCAAATATAATAGTAAGTAAATTCTTACTATAATAATGACATTGTCCAACAAGTGTCTCTAAGATACATAATATCTGCCACCTGTCTAACCTATAGGTTTGTTATAAGAAAGGGTTCAAAACAAAAGTTCTGGTGAATGAAAAAATTATAATTTCAATCAATAACACTACATATACCGTTATATCATCGATTTACCTTTCTTAAGTTATTTGGGTTACACTTTAGATTTTGCACATAAATCGTATCCATCTCCCTGAAGTAGATTAACCTAATAAATCATAATTATATATATATATTATGTGGCTATATGCCCAATATATCGAGGTGCTCCTCGTAGTACACTCCTCGAATGGTCTCCATCGCCGCACTACGAAAACGTACTAAACCTCTATCACCATGCTACAAAAGCGTACTAGACCGTGCCACGAAAGCATGCTAAGTCTACATTGTTACACAATGAAAGCGTAGTAGGTCATGATACAAAAGCACACTAAGCCTCCATCACTGTGCTACTAAAGTGCCCTAATCCTGAGTTTCCCCATGGAACTCAGTCGGGGATTTCCATATCTGTGAAGAATGGCTTCCTTAGTCCCACGGTACATATATCAAAGATTGGTTTGTCTATTTCGGTGGCTATGGCCTAACCCGTACCCCTCCCAACTAATGAAAGACCATTCAAAGAGCTAAGTAATCATGCTCTAACAAACAATCTAAACTTCCAATTTGGTGTTGTCCCTCACCCAATGACCCGATAGTAAAAGATCATTGGTCTTTCGGTTTTGTTCTAGTCTTTCTCGTACTCGTTCCGAATAATGATGATAGATATCCGACGACCTACTATCCTTGTTAGTTCCTGACCATAGAGCCTGCTCTCTCGAACTGAGGCAACCGCTGAATCTTCCTAAAAATCATCCCATTGTCCTTTTTGGCTTCCCTCGGTATAAATGCAGCTAAGGCATACTCTATAAATGGAACCGTATAGACCATGCCTCTGTGGGTACAGCCTTGCTAGGCCTACTACAGATGGTCATCTCAGAGTATCCTCACATCCTGAAGAAGTCCCACACTTCTTTCTAGTCCCATCAAATAAGTTGGATGTGCTACTGTCATGTCTCCAAACACCTATTTTAATTTGCCCCGTTGGGGTTTTTATCCCCATGGACTGGACCAAATGCATACCGCTATTTTATTAGATTCTATGTCTAATTTACAATTATGCGTTTTTCTTTCTCATCTTTCCATTTATTAACAATATTCATTAATTTAATTAATCTGAATATTATTTGTTCATCAATTATATTGCCTAGTCACATGCCTAATATTGAATCTTATGCTCATAACTTACACCTTGTAAATCAATATGTTCGTATTAAAGCCTAAGTGTTATTTTTACCATTTCCTATCATATTTGCTATGTAGTTGTGTTCATTTATTATGATTTCCCCATTTTTGTATTTATGCAAATATAAGTTGGGTTGTAGGTTTATAATAAACCTCACATATTCCTTTTTCCATTCATAACAACTTTTAATTATGTTACTCTTTTTCTTTCCGTCTTTACAATTTATTCTTAACGGAGTTAGGCCTATTCCTAGTTGATTAGTTATTAAAACGGTATTGAATTCATTTCCATAGTTTTAGGTAATTACTACAATAGGTACCCATAATTGCAAAAAATTATTTTTCTAAATCTTTGGCCACTGAATTCGTGCGCAATACGGTTAAGTCCCTATTTTGCAATGATCCCTACCTCTAGTTGTTTTCATGTTTTTAATCATGTTTCATATTTTCCTTATTGGCCAAAGGTCCTCTTTTCTTAATCAATCAATATAGCTATTCCTAACCTTTCATTTTATAGATATATGTGCATTTCTGTTTTCCTCTTTTTATTTCCAACTCATGTCCCTTTTTTGTTACCTTTTTTATTTCCAATTCAGTTTTATGTGTATGCTAATATTGTGGATTTATATGTATTTTGTGCAAACCCAAAATTCAACATAAAACTATAAATTCCGATGTAGAAGTGGAAAACATGAAGAAGAGAATACATTATAAATTTTACAGGAATCAAACGATATCATATACTATTATAATAATATATAACTTAAATCCACTCTCGTGATTACTCTCCAATTCCCTTATCTGATTCAGATTTATCATCCTTGGTCTTCCTAGTTGAATCAACTACTATAATTATCATGGATTTACAAATCTGATCGTAAAGAATGAAAAGAATAATATTATATTCAAATTCGCATAATTTACCTCATACGGATGGGGAAAATGGGCATCTATAACCTTCATCTCTAAATCTTTAATAACACACACACACACACACACACACACACACACATATATATATATGTGTGTGTGTGTGTGTGAAGAGTTTGGAGGGGAAAGGGAAGAGCAGAGCTCTGGCATCCTCTAAGAAAATATGAGTTGGAAGCTAGGTCGTGTTGGTTTATTTATAGTTGCCTAGAAGAGCCACGTCCGTCCAATTCATGAGAAATAAATCTGAACCATCAACAAAAACAAAGCCGCGTTGAATCTGGCCTATATGGGTCAACCCGTACTTTAGCCGAATCAACTCACCTCTGGCTTGGGTCAACCCATATACGATTTTTAAATCCTATACTTGGCCCTTTTCTGCGTGATTGTCGATATGTTTAAACGTATTCTTAACGTATATTATTTCTTAACCGTTTTCATTGATTTTTGAATCTTATATCCTGTTTTGGCGTGTGTTCAAATTTTGAAATTAAATACGTGATTTGTTGTGCATATATATTTACACTAAATTCCTAACATTAATAATTTTCTCGTTCAGACTCTGTTTTAGATAAATTATATATGTAAATGAATCAGAAAATCCCTAGAAGAAATTGTATAAGTTTTGAAGCAAAATTTTGAAAATCTAAAAATTTTGAATTTTCATTTACGATTATTTAAATTTTAACTTTTTTTTATTAAATATATAGGAAGTTACACATTCATTATCACTTTCTTAGATGAGGGCATTTTCATGGATAATGTTGGGTCAGTGCGGCGATGAATAAATAGTCTTTATGCACTTCATCGACGATAACTTATATATATATATATATATATATATATATATAATTTGAAGCGCTGTAATCAAATAGCAGCAACATAAATACAATAATAGAAAAATATATAAAAGTAGTAAAGAAAAACGACACCAGAGATTTTTATACTGGTTCGGAGCGACGTCCTACATCCAGTCCCAGGCTCCTTCTAGAATATCAACTTACAACAAACACTCACTGTTCGACGATGAATAGTCTGTGAATTAGGATATCGTCGCGAAGTGTAATAAACCGCAAGAGCATGGCGTACACTTGTAGTACGTTAGCGAATATGAGTCGATCCATAGGGAAAGAATAATTTTAAATTATGTTCAATCAAATTAAACCAAACTTTAAAATATGTTAACTAAAATTTAACAAAATTAATGACTAAGTTGAGAGTACAACTATTGGTTAAGAGCAACGTAGAGGTGTTTTCACTCTCTAGATCACACAAATCAACATGATGAAGTCATAATCTTTATTTTTTTGGTCATAAGTGAGGTTAGATATTGTGTTTATCATAAGTATGACATATTTATGCTATTAATTGGCATAACATAAGTCATCAAACTATAGCACAAGTCTAATTCACTATTCGATTCTCATGAAAATGATAACAATTTGAAAGCAATATCAATTTTAAGAATACTCTATTTACTATTAGTTAGTAATATAGAATATCAAATGTTGATTAACACTTCATCGTTTTGCCAAAATCATATATAGATGAAAAGACAAATTTTGTTGTGTCATTTAATCAAGCAGGATCTATTCTCTATTAATTAGAAGCATAGATCATCAAAACCAAGCATGATTAACAAAATACACTAAACATCCATCCTTCAATAAGCACAAACAAAGAGCATGAAAAATAAACTATGTTGAATCTTTGTGATTAGAGAGCTTCATCACCCCTAAATTAAAGGGATTAGCCTCTCATGTTTATTATTCTAACAATGAACATAGATTGCAACATAGAACAAAAATGAGAAAATAAAAATAAAATAAAATAAAATAAAAGACAGTATAATCTACTTGCAGAAAAGAAAATAACATGTAAATAAAAAAAACTACAACTAAAGAGAACAGGGAAGAAGAACTTTATTCCAAGCAAAGAATTACAGAATAAAACCTAATGTTGAATGAATACAAATGAACTAGATACAAGTATATTTATAGTTGCCCAGGCCAGGACTAACTGGCCAATTCCACAACGTGGGACAAAATCCCCTTTTTTCAGAATAACAAATAAACCAAATAGCTAAGTGTGAACGCATATGAATGTCTTTGCAAATGTCATAGCTTGCGGGCATCGAATGGCATCAACTCTAACTGTTTTGAGTGTGAATAAGAACTCCATAACATCTGCGACAAGCTATCTTTATGAAAAGGCATTGAATCAACAAAATATGCGGCAGATGGTGGTTGAACAACAACATTTCTTCAAGCTTTAATCTAATTCTCAAAATCAACACTCTTCTTACACCAATTCTTCAAGCTTTTCAACAATTGAGTGCATCAATTCCATTCATCATACACAACTATAAATACACACTATCAATTATTTTTAAGATAAAACAAGATAAATAAGTGGATAAAATATACATATTTATGTGTATATCAAATACCCCCACACTTATCTTTTTATTCGTCCTCGGATAATGTAAAAAAAAAAAAGATAAATCCGTTTTCGTAGGGAGCATGATTGTATTGAGCATATGCAACAAGCCTTTAAACCTCTGGGTGTCCCCAGTAGGACGAGTGTTGTCCCGTGAGGGTTTTCAGAGGATACTACCCATAAAATCCAAAAGTTAAACGAAAAAAATATTTACAAAATGCAAGATTAGAAAATATTTACAAGACGAATGCAAGCATTTAGAGGAATATTTACAAATGGATAATTTACTTTCAAATATTACACGAATGAGTTAACACAAATTTGGGTCTTCACTATGAAATTTGAGTCCGTTACTAATCAAAACTTCAAACAAAAGTCATATTATTGTCATAAGCTCCTCCAGCTTGGCCAGTTGTTTTGGTAGAAACATAATGCAACTATGAAATGAATTCTGTAATCGATATCAATAGTCATATAACGGCATTTCAACTTCCTTTTTGTTAACAAGTTAGGTCGAATAAGTGAAGAGTGTGCTTGGATTTCAAGTTCTTACTCTCTCTTTATTATGAAATATTTACATTATTACAATTTACAAACACCTAACCGAAAAGACCAAGGTATATCACCCGTGAGACTTTGGGACAGAGCTTTGCAGATTGTATAGACCGACGCTGACTTTGTCCATAAGATGTCGGTAATCCTTAGGTGTCCAACTCATAAAATGAGACCAAGATATACCGACGCTGACATTGTCAACAAGGTGTCGGAAAGAGTATGGAGGGTTTGCACATCAACGCGAGATGTACTAGCAATGTTGGATACCCTTGGATTATATACATTCTTTTTTTTTACATAAGAGAGAGAGTTAAGCGAGGATATCTTAGCACAACTTCACTTAAAAGATCTAAAATGTTATCGCAAGTAGTCTAAATCAACCATTCATTTAATTGGATTACAATTCAGAAAACATTTCATATTCATCACCTACGAATTTCCCAATATACCAGTTACAACAAATTTGCTCATAATTCAAACTTTCCTTTCGTTATCCGCTAAGAGAAGTAAATCTCCAAATATATTAATTGAACGACCAAAATTGTATGCTAACTCCATCATGTCTTATATAAAAGTAAGCAGAAATGCGAAATTCCTTTTTTTTAAAGAAGGAAAAAAATGCAAAAAGAAAAAGAAAAAAAATGCAAACTTAAACTATGCAAAACAGAATGAAAATGAGACTACCCCCCACACTTGATTTCGAATGTGTCCCCGCAGTCAATGCATGACACAATGAATGAACGGAAGAGAAATATTTACATATGTACAAAAGAGGGTTAGTGCGGCTTAACAAATGTGCGTGCATAAAATATGAAGTCATCGAATAGATGAACCGGTCCACGATGGACTAATGGATCAACCTCATTAAGATTATGAGGCACAACTTAAGCACAAAAAACCAAATCATGAAAGATTGCATATTACCTATCAGATTTGGAAAAACAAATTTTGTTTTTTCAAAAGTTAGAGTTGCTAATCTTAAAATTTTGAGCTTATAGTTGATCATAAATTCGAATTGAATTTATGCAGCAACTAAAGAGAGGTCAGTGAGCCGGGGTTCAGAAAAAGTTTCAAAAACAAAGTTTGACTTGTTCAGATGATGTATAAATTGAGAGACATGTGCGTTATTCTCACCCTCACACTTGTTTTGAGAAATATTGTTCGGGTTTTCTTTGATATTTGAAATTTTGTTAACTAAAAGTTCATTCGTAAACCTAAAGTTAAAACCAAACAAATGAATTTTCAGTAAATTTCGAAATCGTGTTTTCTCAAAAACAGTGTTATTCTAGAAAGAGTTCATATACCGTAGAAATTTATCATTGAAGAACAAGTGATCATAGTGAGGTTCTGTTGAAACAATTAAGTTGCAAGGAATTTCAACAGTTTTTGAATAATCGTCATTGTGTTCAAGATCACATTCAGCAGTTTTTTTACTTTCAACCTCAAGAAGTTCAAAGTTTTCAAATGTTTCATTTTCAGTTTTAGACCCAACAATATCATCGTCAATCAGTTTAAGAAGTTTTCGCTCATCAAAGTTGTCCTCACTTAAACAGTTGTTAACAACTTCATCATTTTTGTCATGTTGATAATTTAAAGTTGCTAAATTTCCAAAATTTTCTGAATCTGAGAGAGGAAGATCAAATTGAAGATTGGCGTCTTTGTTTTCAAGAGAATTTAAATTCAAATCAATCACATAGCTTTCAACAACTTCATTAAGATTTTCATCAATTTCAAAGGTTGTCAGTTGAAGACCGTTGAATGTGGTAAAAGGTGGATTGTCATTTGACTCATCACATGCTGAAATTTGACTTTGTTTTTCATGAAAATTCAAGTAGTCTTGAAATAACAAATTCGTGTGATTATCGTGAATTCCGTTCATTTGCTCAGCATAATCAAATTTATAATTATTTACATGAGAATTTTCAATTTAAAATTGCTGAGAACAATTTTTTTCAATTGCACTACAATTGAAATTATTCCCGTTGCCAAAACCATTTGAAAAGTTATTCACATTCCCATTTTGAATTTGCAATTCATTTTGGAGTTCGAAATTGGATTGACAACGGCTATAATCAAAATCATTTGAATTTGAAGTTGAATTTTGATTATTTTGAAAACTTTGACTTGAATTGTTGCACATTACTTCAATTAATCTTGGTCTTAATTCATTAAATTTTTGGCTTTTTTCAAGTAGAGATTGAATACTTATTTCAAGATTTGAGGGTTGATCATCATTTTGAAAATTTGGTGGTGAACAATCAAGATTATTTTGAAAATTTTGAAAAGTTGGTGGCGTAAAATCCAAATTGTTCGTACAATAGTTGTTATTAAAATATCCATATGAATTCGGTGTAAAATTATATGGATTATATTGATTTTCACAACTATCGTAAAATCCATAGGAATAAGGAAAATGGGACATTTTCAAGAAGCTCTTAAAAAATGTGTCAATATTAACAACTTCGGATTATATGAATACAAGTCTAGGCCAGGTCCAGACATGGGTTATCAGTTTGCCATGAATCACCGTAGAAACACGACCGAAGGTTTAAGAACCTGTTTGAGTTCTAGCCTCTACCGTTGCTTAGACACCTCAAAGAGTATCAATCCTAATTGTCAATTTAACAAATATTTTGTCCTATGAGCTTTTGGGGAATCCTCGATTCGAATTCGAAAATAACTTATTTCAAAAACAAACTTTTCAACTAATCCCACGTTCGTTTTAAAATTTCCAACCATACATCAATAGACAAAATATTCAATCACAGAACAGTCACAGAATAAGAACATGCAGAAATAATTTTTACAAGCAAGCCGCGGCTCCTGCAGAATATTTTTACAAGCAATGTCTATATTTTTTCATTTGCAGCAGAGCACCTGTAGAGTTTAGAAAATTCTCGCCTAGATCGGCAGTCCATCTAGTGCAATTGAGTAGCGCTAGCGCGTTCACACCCCACTTGATGTGCAATCGCTCAACAAATCAAATTCTGTTAATTTGCTTGAACTCTGAAATCCCTGTCGATTGCGAATCTTTTCTCACTTCAATATTCAATTTTCTTCTTTCTTTCTTTCTTTTGAAGAGGGAACAAAAAAAAAACTAAAAGAAAAATAAAATTGAAGTAAAAGAAAACAAAAAACTATGTTTAATAGCTAATTTTTTTTTTGTTTCAATGAAAGCAAAGAAAATGATTTGTAACAAAAGGAAATGAAACAAGGAAAATAACTGAAAATCAAAAGAGATTTAAATTCCTATCCTATACAAGAAAATAAATTGGAGCAAATAAATATTTGCAAACTAAAAAGAAAATTAGAATAAGAAGGAAAAAGGGAAAAAATTATTGATGATAACAAAACAAAATCCAAAACAATTGACAAAGATACACAAATCAGGAACTGCACCCCCAATACGATTATAAATCAAAGAACCCTATTACATAAACGCCACACACAAAACAACTTTAGAGCCACGCATAAACAATGAAACTGAGGTACTCAAGGAAATAATCAACACAGAAGTCAAGTATCCTCCTTTCCTCTTCAGTATATGCGCCCCTTTCAGGAATAAAACACGCCCCTCTTATTATTTTATTTATTCTCAGAAAATCCCAAGCGAAACAGAAAATAAATCTCCCCCCAAGAGAACTCGGTTTTTGAATTTGGAGTAGGATCCGATAGGGTTTTCGAAGTGTGGTTTCAGAGTTGAGTGGTGGAAGAAGATTGAATTTGTAAAGAGGGGTTTGGTACGTTAAAGTTGATTGAGTTTTGGGGTTGTTGAGTGGAGAATCTCTTGCGTTTGCAGTTGAATGAAAGCGGAGGGTGGCTTGATGATTGTAAAAGGCGAGGCAGTTTGGATTGTATGGTATGTAAAATGGTTGTTTGTTGATCTGGGTGGAAGGGCTAACTGTGGTCGAGGTGTAGACGTTTAAGGCCGCGCATGGATCTTTTGCAGTGGTGTGGTGAGAAGGGTGGTAAGGTATGATGAAGCTTGGATCTGTTGACTGGATGATGGTAGAACAGTGGAATTGTGGCCGAGGGTGTTATGTATGGTGGTGAGTTATGGCAGAAATGGTTGGAGAGACGTGTGGTAGGTCAGATGGCGTGTGGAATTATAGATGTTGAAACTGTATGGTGAAGTGTGGTTTTATGGAGAGGATGGATGTGATTAGAAGGCAATCAGTAAATATAAGGAAGAGAAGGGAAAGTTATGACAATGGACGTGATTCAAGGTGAAGACAAAAAATAAAAGGAGAAAGAAACCAAAAGAAATTTGTATATTTTTTATTTTGTTTTGTTTTGGAAAAAAAGAAAGTAATTATGAGAATTTGGGAAAGAAATCAGAGAAGGGAAAGAAAATTAAAGAGGGAGTAAAAGGAAAGCAATAAATTTATTTATTTATTCAAAAAAAAGGAAAATCACAAATGGAAACACCAAAAACAAACGATGCACAATTGAATACACACAAACACAAGAAACAAAATCAACCCAAGTTTTCTTTATATGAAGACTAAAGCAAGTACACAAAACACAAAACAATATTTTTTTTAATAATAATAATAAAGAACACTATGAGAACAAGAACACGAACAACAAAAGCAACAAACACACAAATGCAAGTGAAAAAAAGGAAGCTAACAAACTACACAATGAAACAACACATTTTTTTTTTAAAAAGACAACAAACAAGAAAATTAATTCGAAAAAAAAAATCAAAATTAAATCCTTCCCCGACAAGAGCGCCAAAAACTTGTTCGACGATGAATATTCTATGAAATAGACTATCGTCGCGAAGTGTAATAAACCGCAAGTGCACGGCGTACACTTGTAGTATGTTAGCGAATACGAGTCGATCCACAGGGAAAGAATAATTTTAAATTCTATTCAATCAAATTAAACCAAAATTTAAAATATGTTAACTAAAATTTAACAAAATTAATGACTAAGTTGAGAATACAACTATTGGTTAAGAGCAACTTAGAGGTGTTTTCACCCTCTAGATCACACAAATCAACATGATGAAGTTATGATCTCTATTTGTTTAGTCATAAGTGATGTTAGATATTGTGTTTATCATAAGTATGACATATTTATGCTATTAATTAGCATAACATAAGCCATCAAACTATAACACAAATCTAATTCACTATTCGATTCTCATGAAAAAGACAATAAGTTGAAAGCAATATCAATTTTAAGAATACTCTATTTACTATTAGTTAGTAATATAGAATATCAAATGTTGATTAACACTTCCTCGTTTTGCCAAAATCATATATAAATGAAAAGGCAAATTTTGTTGTGTCATTTAACCAAGCATGATCTATTATCTATTAATTAGAAGCATAGATCATCAAAACCAAGCATGACTAACAAAATACACTAAACATTCATTCTTCAATAAGCATAAATAGAGAGCATGAAAAATAAACTATGCTGAATCTATGTGATTAGAGAGCTTCATCACCTCTAAATTAAAGGGATTAGCCTCTCATGTTTATTATTCTAACAATGAACGTAAATTGCAACATAGAACAAAAATGATAAATAAAAATAAAATAAAATAAAGGACAATCTAATCTACTTGCAGAAAAGAAAATAACATGTAAATAAAAAAAACTACAACTAAAGAGAATAGGGAAGAAGAATTTTATTCCAAGCAAAGAATTACAGAATAAATCCTAATGTTGAATGAATACAAATGAACTAGATACAAGTATATTTATAGTTGCACAAGCCAAGACTAAGTGGCCAATTCCACATTGTGGGACAAAAGCCTTTTTTTTTAAAATAACAAATAAACCAAATAGCTAAGTGTGAACGCGTATGAATGGCTTTGCAAATGTCATAGCTTGCGAGCATCAAATGGCATCAACTCCAACTGTTTTGAGCATGAATAGGAACTCCATAACATCTGCGACAAGCTATCTTTATGAAAAGGCATTGAATCATTAAAATATATGGCAGAAGGTGGTTGAACAGCAACATTTCTTCAAGCTTTAATCTAGTTCGCAAAATCAACACTCTTTTTACACCAATTCTTCAAGCTTTTCAACAATTAAGTGCATCAATTCCATTCATCATAAATAATCTGAAAACACAACTATAAATACACAGTACCAATTATTTTTAAAATAAAACAAGATAATTAAGTGGATAAAATATACACATTTATGTGTATATCACTCACTTAACCCGGATGAATATGTATGCTACAGTTGAGTAGACGAACAAGAATTTCATGCTTCGATAACTCCGGAGAACTTCAAATGTGTCTGAGTAGACCAACATGACTTCAAACTTGCCTAACCAAACGAACATGACTTCAACAAATAAAAAGGATAATTTTGACTATTTGTGTTCTTAATAACACGGATTTGTTAATGATAGTATACCCTTCCTATAATCTTCTCCTCGAGTGTGTGTATGTATATATATATATATATATATATATATATATATATATATGTGTGTGTGTGTGTGTGTGTGTGTGTGTGTGTGTGTGTGTTTGTGTGAAGATAAGAAAGGAAAATATTGCTTAGAGATGAAGAATTGAAGTGTGGATTACATCAATAGAATGTTTGCGAACGCATTTGAGGGTATAAGAGAATATTCACAAAAGACTCAGAAAGATAAGATCAGATAAGTCGGAAAAGTTGTTTTAGATTGTGAATAAAACACATTTATATAATAGTTAAAAGGTTACATACATTTATGAAGAGATTCAATCAATAGTAGCATCCTTATCTCTTTGGTGAGATCATAACTCTTCATGAATGGAAGTGACTCTTTAGAAAATATCTGAATTTGAATTCAGTCGACTGAATTTTAAAATTTAGTTGGCTAAATTTCAGTTTAGTTAATTAAATCTATTTTTACAAAATAGGTTCATACACATGTGCATGATCTGTATTCTACATAGATTCAGCCGACTGAGTGATTCAGTCCTGTCGACTGAATACAGTGAAAGGCACATCATACATATTTGAGGAAGATTTATATAAAAAATGTTGCATTTTATGATATAGACTACTTGAGGATAAATTTTAACAATAATATATATTACTAAGACTCAAAACTTTAAGAATACGAAATTATGCACTAGTTTGAAGTCTTGTCTCCTTCATAGTTTAGATCAATATGTGTGACTCTCTTTTTTGTCGCTCTAGCCGTTGAATCTTCTGGTTGAAAGATAAGCTCTTTTTCATGAATCAAAACCATGATTCAGCACTCTACCCCTTTTTGAATAATGACAGCCTATAAATGAAGATACAACATACGATAATATATAAGATAATTTTTTCTATACTTAATCCTCTTGAATACATAGCAACATATCATATCCTGCATGAAATAGTTATTATACATATGGTTTTCCCCCTTTGTCATTGCAAAAAAGGAATTATATTTGGCAATAATTCAGAGAATAGTAAAACATAAACATATCATAGCGAAATACTCAACATATCACAAACATGAAGGTAAATACAGAACATACATAAGTGATTTAACCCCATAAGGCTATTTGTTTCATCTAATTTTATATACTCCCTCTGTTAATATGCACAATTTTCTCCTCCTTTATCATAAAAAAAGGTGAAAATAATCATTTGTTTTGGGTCATATAATAATTCAGACAATTTCACGGAAATATTTTATTTAAAAAATATCAAACTCAAAATGAATAAAATAATGAACTAGATTTACGGAATTCACTGCAGTTTCATTAACCGTAAATGCCCATTTTCCATCGTATGTAAGGAACATTTGCTATATCAAATTCATTTCATCTTTTGATCTTTTTGGATACCTACGAAAAAATGAATTATCTATTTTGGTACTTATTTCCTCTGTTACATCCAAGGGGTTCGATAAAAGGTAACCATACCCAAGTGGGTTCAATGGAACCTTTGAAAATTAATTTTTCATTATTAAAAACCAAATCAAAATAATTTTTGATATATTTCTCTCTATTTTTTTAATTTAACAGGAACCCAAATACTTAGATACTTTCTTTTCATATTTCGTATAAATGATTTTGTACTTTGAGAAATATTATAAACATCTTTACATATAGAAGCACTTGAACTTCTATAAAATTTAAAATTTATTCAAATTTTTGTACTAGTACTAACATTTTTATTATATATAATTGCATTCTTATTACTTTTTTATGATCAGTTTTATTATATCCTAAGCCATTTTTATCGTGTAAAGGTCTAAAACTAGATAAAACCACATTTAAAACATTTTGACCTTTATTAAATTTTCCGAACTCACTTGTACATTTTTCAAATTTAATTCAAAAGTTATGATTAATATTTTCAAAAAAAGTTTGTTATTTTCCAAATCATCGATTTCCTTATTTAATTTAGAATTTTCCCTCTTCAACCTACTGTTCTCGTTCTCGACATGATCAATAAGTGACTCTGAATTATTCAAAGATGACTATAGTAAATTATTTTGTCTTTTCAAATCACAAATTTCATTTAAAAAAATTCTTTTTCCTTTTCATATATAGATTATTGTTCATCATGAAAATCTTTAAATCCATAAAATTGTTTTGTGAAGTACCATGTTGACTTTCTAAATCTAATTGTTCTTTTCCCAGTTTCTCATTATCAAATTCGACAGATTTCATCTTTGCTGAAATAGTGAAATTAAGTTTGGAAATCTTATCATTTGTATTAACTAGTTCATCATTATTTTGTACTAAAATTTGTAAATCAGAAAGTACCTTTTTGTAGTCTTTACTGGTTGTAACTTTGTTTATGCCAGACTTTTTACTTGTAGTTTTTCGATTACATCTGTAACGACCCGGGAAAAGACGACCTTGATTATCCGATATACAACACATATCGAACATCTAGGGTCGACAATTACCGAATAGTTAATGAAAGAATTTAGAGGGTGAGGATAGATAAGATAGAAAATTAGAATAGAAGAAGAAAAAGAAGAACACAACATCAGAGTAACACTAATCTCACAGCGGAACGAATAAAATATAATATATCACATAACTTGAAATCAAAAGCAGTATATGCATACAATATCATTACCAGAGTACAACCCTTGCATCACAACGGAAATAAATAATAGCTATATAAGTCCTGAAGCCTCCTGCTCCAAGCTCTCCAAGTCTATCTGTAAAATCCTGACTACTTGACTGCCCATACAAATTTGGGCACCCAAGAGTTTAGGGAAAACAAAACAAAATAAAACTCTGGGTCAGTCATGGGACTGGTGTGAGTAAACTCAAATCATTTGGTTTAACTTTTCAAAATCCTTTTCAAAAGAAAAGATAATCGTAAGACCAATCCACACATAAATACGGATGGCTTTTACCTTACGATAACCCAAAACACTTTGAAAATCATATATTATCTGATATTATAATAATGTCTAATCACAAGTAATTAAAATCTAGTAGAACGCTTGCATCTCACGCTCTACGTATATAGTATACAAATCAAACTCGCGGGCACTTATTGGAGATTGGATTCCGACTTTGACAAGGTATGGGACCACCTTCCGAACGTGTATCTCTAGAGGCAAATACACTGGGTTCAACAAGAACATCTTGCAACCCGGCCCACACATGACCGACCACTCATTTCGCTTGAGTGTATCGAATGTATATCACCAACGGTTGGGATCAGCAACCGTCTCCTGAATGGAGCAGCATCGATAGATTTAAGAAGCAATTGGAATTTCTCTAGATAGGTGATTATACATCCTACTGGGTGCGACCCACATAGCCATGCTGCCTGCCCGATTTTTGTCATTTCCCGGTGGATGAGGCTTGAGGTCATAACGTATCTTTTGACAGATCCCACCTCCATTACTTTGAATGCCACATCGTCATACCCGCCAAATCACAAATTGATTTCCCCAAAAACACCACAGGTATAAAGCTAAGAGAAACGAATTCCTCCGCCACCAAACGTAAGTATGTTTGAAGAGATCAACTTACGCGATCTATTGAATATACTCTGTCAGGCATTCTTCCATACACGTTTGTCCTGGGACTGGACAAACCGAAGGCACTATTCTGTAAACAGGATAGCCCTTGCACTTTACTCCGTCTTCAATATATTCAGCATACTTGATTCGCAACGCTTATGCCAATACGGAGTGGTTCTGTGGATAATAATCCAACCGGTCTCTCCATATTAACAACGTAAAATGGTCAAAAACTTTGATAGTCGGTGATGTAACTATCAAATGAAAACGTGTCTGTGTGCAAACAACGATATTATTTCCAAATGGAAATTCTATCGATCAATCATCAATCATCATTAATTCTTAAATTAAATTATCATAAATTTATTCTTTTCCTTAATCCTGTTTCCCTATATTTCTTATTTACTATATTTAGAAAATATACGTTATTAACAATAGAAAACATTTCCACTTCTTGTTTTCTATATTAGAAAATATCCTGATCTTATTTGGAAAACATTTCCAAAATTCCTTCATTGGGTTTAAACAGATGTTTGAATAAACATCGCTATGTCAACACAGACCATTATCCTCATTAACTAAATTCACTTAACCACTTTTCACTATCGAACTTATCCACTTCTTAGTTAAAACTGAAGTCAATCAAGTTGGGGTATAATTACCTCTCAGACCTTAACTGAACAACATTTCTAACTTCGAAACAGACAAAGTTCACCTTTTTACACTTTCAACCAATTACTTACGTAACTCTCGGATTCTATTTACGAATCCACTTCCTTTACGGAAGTCATTTGATTATGGTGTTATAATCCCCTGCGTCCGAAATATAATAACTTTAATATGACTTTTTCTTTCTAGCTCAAATAAATACACGAACAACTAATTTTATCAACTCCTATTCGATTAACTATAGTCTATAACCCTTATTCTATTAACTTTTACTGGATTAACTCTTATTTGGATAACTCGGTTTGATTAACTCATCTTGATTAACTCAACTCGACCAACTTACTTGATCAGCTCAACTTGACTAACTTAACTTAATTAACTCGACTTATTTAACTCAACTTATTTAACTTAATTTGACTAACTATTATCGAATAACTAATATTCGATTAACTTATATTCGACTAACTATGTCTGTTTTTAACTTCATTTTGAATAGCTAATATTTGATTTAACTTCATTCGCTTGACTCTAGATCGCAGCGATCACAATGGTTACGCCTGATTCCCTCAGGAAACATCCGACCACCTTAGGCTATCTGCAGCCCTGCGAATTTCGCTAGCAGTCGTGCTAAATGGAAATTCATCCTTAAATAACTTTGTCTATTTTTAACTCTATCTCGAATAATTAGATTCGATCAATTCTAATTGAATAACTAATATTCAATTAACCCTTATTCGATTACTATATTTGAATAACTCTAGTTCGATTTGACTCAAAACGATTAACTCTAACTGATTAACTCTAACTGGTTAATCTTAACTGAATAACTCTAACTGGATAACTCTAACTGAATAACTCTAACTGGTTAACTCTAACTAACTAACTCTAACTGTTTAACTTTACGGTTTAACTCTGACAGTTTAACTTCAACGGTTTAACTCTAACAGTTTAACTCCAACTGTTTAACTCTAACAGTTTAACTCCAACTGTTTAACTCTAACAGTTTAACTCCAACTGTTTAACTCTAGTTGATTAACTCTTTTGAATTAATCCCTTTGACTTTTCTCTTTTGAATAATTCCTTTGGAATAATTCCTTTGAATTACTTCCCTTGAATAGATTCTTTTTCTATTCGTTTACTCAACAAATAACTATTCTCTTTTCGCTTCTATTTATTTAACAAATAAATATTCCCTTTAACTTTTCTATTTATTCAACAAATAAATATTTCTTTTAACTTTTCTATTTATTTAACAAATAAGTACTTCTGTCAACTTTTCTTTATTCCCTACATGAATATTCCCTTTTCAATTCCATTTGTAAATACTTTTACGAATGTTTCCCTTTTTATTTCTATTTGTAAAGGTTTCACAAATAGCTACTTTTTCCCTATTCTATTTGATTTCACCAATATTTTCCCTTCTATTTGATTTCACCAATATTTGTTTTTTTTTTTTTACAAATGCTTTGATTCTATAATCATTTTCTCTCATGAAATTCTCTTCCTTTTATATATAAAATCTATTGATTTTATATAAATAATTTATTTTCAAAATAAACTTTGAAAATCCCTTTTCACTTTCTAGTATCACTTATGGTATAAAAATATCAAATCAAAAGGTTCAATCATCATCCAAACACACAGGTTCAACAACAGATGATATAACACATCATATATCAGAATATATGAAAAACGGTAAATAAATGTTGAGGAATCCAGTTGGATTCCTCTGACCTGTTTCCCTGCATCCATAGATGTTACACAATATAATTCACATCAATTTCATTTAAATATGAGGTATTCTGATAAACAAAATCAACATCGGTTAACGATATATATAACTATATCGGTATTTTCAATCAACTGACTAGTAGTTTAACCAAACAATCAACACTCAGCAATTCACTCAATAATTATCAGTTCTAAAAAAAACTTTATAAAAATATAAAGTGTTCAGAGTTAGTGAGATTTACTCACCTTGGACGGTTTATCGTTGAATAACGATAATCGGTCATTGATTTGGTTCAGACGTTAAATTTCACCATAAATCCAAACGAGCTCCAATCCACTTGCGGTCAGTTCCATTGCGTAGTGCTCGTCCATACGATCCCAACGGATCCTGTTTTGTTAAATTTCGTTAATGTATGCAAAAGTTATGCTATTTACAATATTTACCTAATTTAAATGAATATATATTTAATTAAATTAATTAAATTATTTTTATCTTAATTAATTTCTAATCGCGTTATTAGCCAAATTACCTTCCCTGTCCTTCTAAAAAATCCTACTTTCTCATCTCTAGCCATATCCATTTTTTTTTTTAAATTGAAAAACCATTTTATTATTAATTAAATTTAATTTTTAAATAAAATACTTAAAAATATTCATTTAATTATAACTTAAATTTTTTAATCCGGATCAAAAATCTGCTTCCACTCATTTTAAAGTATTTTTCGATAAGAATCCAACGGTCCTTGTTTCGTGGAAATCCGACTTGTTTTGAAAAAGTTATAAGCTTTTAAAGTTTATGGTTAAAAATTACGAAAATGCCCCTGGTCTGTTTTAAATTCAAATTAAATTTTAAATTTAAATTTAAATTAATCATCCCATCCGTCAGATCAGTTAGGGATAGCCAGGGAGAGCAGGAAACTATATTTTCCAAACTCAAGCCTTAGACACTATCCTCTCTGTCACCCTTAGAATGTTCTGATATTTATTTTTACAAATTCTATTTTAATTATAATATATATATATATATATATTACACAAATAAATAAATAAATATTATTTAAAAACTTACCCAGTGAAGCCTAAGCCTCTGCCTAAGAGTCCCTAGCTCCCCATCTTGCCCTCCTTTCTCCCTTTCTTCCCTTTTCCTTATTTCCTAATATTTTATTATTATTTCTGCCATTGCCAAAGCTTGAAAGAGGAGGAGGAGGAGTGAGTTTAAAATGAGGGGGGGGGGCTATTTATAGCCGAAGGAGTCACATGGATTGCTGAGGTGGCGCGAATCCAACGGTCGAAAATGGATGGCTAGGATTAATCCTTAAATTAATTAAATTATAAATAAATTTAATAATTTATGAATAGTAAAGTGTGTTTTCTCAACCCTATTCGGACGTTAATTTGACTTACTTATTGATACCTTGTCCAAAATCTTTTTCAACCATGTTGTTCAATTTTTCTTGCTCTTCAATACTATATAAAAATATATCAATTTTGAATTTGTTTGAACTTTCAAATAATTTAAATTCAAATTCAAAATAGTGTTTTGTGTTAGTTTCAACACCTTCCGGTCTCATGTTGGAGTATCAAACGATAACGGTTTTCAGAAATTCTTCCACCATCTGGTCCGGTTTTTAACGTACTTCAATCTTATGTATTCAAATCAAAAATGGGAGTTCGTTTAGATTTTCAAATAATTTATTTAAATTTTGTTTCCTTAATAACTTTCTATATCCGTTATAGGATTTTCCCAGATTTCATATATAGCTAATATCCTATGTTTAGAATTTTCCTGGATAGGTCTCAGGTTCCAGTTTTGCCGTTAGCATCAGCTAATTCCAATTACCGTCAAAATTTAGTTCAAATTTTGGCCTTTTATTTTTTCTTTTCCACATACGGATGCCATTTTTGACGTAACTTGGTTGGTTACCTAATTTCATCATTTCGGATTTAATGGAACTGATTTCATCGAAATCCGAGTTCGTTAGCTACTACATCCTTTGTAAACGTACTATTTTAAATTAAAAATTTATCCTTTTATACTGCCAGTTCACATTATATTGCAGATCCACTAAATTTCTACCATTTCGGAATAAAATAAAATATTCAAAATTATTGAAATTAAACCATTTAGAATTCCAAAATAATAAAAAAAACATTTTTAAATAATAACTAAATGGTCAAAAAATCTGGGCGGTTACAACATCTATTTTTGGAAATTATTCTATGAGGTTGTGGTATAAATAAAATTCCTTGCTCTGATACCAATTGTTGGGTCGTTGCAGTGATGAATGAGTAGTCGCTATGCGCTGGATCAACGTTGGCCAATAAGTATGTAGAATTTGAAGCGTAGTAATTACAGTAGTAACAATACAAATATAATAGCAGCGGAAAATATAAAACAGTAAAGAAAAATGTCACCAGAACCTTTTATACAAGTTCGGAGCAACGTCCTACGCCCAGTCTCATACTCCTTCTGGAATGTTAACTAACAACAAATCCTCACTTAACCCGGAGGAACATGTATACAGCACCTGAGTAGAGAAACAAGAATTTTACGCCTTGATAACTTAAGAGCACTTCAAACGTTTGGGCAGACGAATAGGACTTCAAACTTTCCGGAGTAGAGAAATAGGACTTCAACAAATACAAATGATAATTTCGACTGTTTGTGTTCTTGACAAAACATATTTGTCACTAACCGTACACCCTTCCTATAATCTTCTCCTCAAGTGTATATATTTTATGTGTGTAAAGATAAGAAAGGAAAATATTACTTAGAGATGAAGAGTTGAAGTTCGAATTCAAGCAGTCAAAAGTCCGTGCATGCTTTTGAGGGTATAAGAGAGTATTAACAATAGATTCAGAAAGTTAGGATTAGATAAATCAAAAAAAAAAAAATATTTTTGATTGTGAATAAAACACGCTATATATTAGTTAAAAGGTTACATCCATTTGTGAAGAGATTCAATCGAATAGTAGCATCCATATCTCTTGGAGAGATCATAACACTTCATTAATGGAAGTGACTCTTAAGAAAATATGACAATTAGAGATGGTTCAGTTGACTGAATTTAAATTCAATCCACTGAATTTTAAATTTAGCTGACTAAATTTCAGTTTAATTTGTCTATTTTTAATAATAGGTTCGTACATATATGCATAATGTGCATTTTGCACTGACTCAATCGGCTGACTGATTCAATCCAGTCGGCTGAATACCGTGAAAGTGTATAGTACGTATATTTGAGGAAGTTTTAAATAAAACGTGTTGTTTTTTTATGATATAAACTACTTAAGGATAGATTTTAACAATACTCTATACAACTAAGACTTAAAACTCTTAAGAATATGAAACCATGCACCAGTTCGAGGTCTCATCTCCATCGTAGTTTAAATCAATACGTATGCCTCTCTTTCTTATCTCTCTAATCGTCAAATCTTCTTGTTGAAAGATAAGCTCCATGCCATGAATCAAAACAATGATTCAACAGATAAGAGTTGGCGGAAAAGCAAAAACAAATAGCTAGTCATGCTAGAAGCACCGATGGGTCTAAACATCCAATGATGGAAGAATTGGTCAAAGATGTTGATAAATTTTATCATTTTCAACCTACGAGTCTATTGCTCGATAATATCAGGGAATCATCTACGTTTAATGAAGACTGTCATACTAATAAAAGTAAGAAGTATATATCACTTTTTGGTAGTGAAAAAGAGTCATTATATCCTTCAAGCCAAAAAGGGATAACAAAATTGTATGTCATTCTGAAACTGGATAGCTTGAAAACCCAATGCGGATTTTCTGACAACGACGTGACCTTTCTCCTTGAATTTATAATAGAGTTGCTCCCTGAAGTAACGCATAAGGTATCCGGACATAAAGAAGATGATTAAACAAGTTAAACTAGAGTACAATACTTATGATGCATGTATTACTAACTGCATGTTATACTGGAAAGATGATGCAAAAAAGTTTCTTATTTTGCAATGAACCAAGATATAACACTACATTCAATGAAGAGAAAATAATCACCAAAGTATCTTAAAAGACGTTGAGACATTTTCCTTTAAGATTGAGAAGACTGTATACTATACCGTGGATAGCAGATGCTATGACTTCGCATAGTCGTGACAAGTCCGATCCAACTGTGATGCATCATCCATGTGACACTTGTAGAGCTGCAGATTTTTTCAACCAAACGTTTGTTATTGAGCCACAAAATATCACACTTGGAATAACAACTGATGGTTTCAATCCACATGTTTCTTTATCGAACCATTATAGTTGTTGGCTGATAACTGTAGTATCATATAATCTTTATCCATCCATGTGCATGAAAAGAGAATTCTCAACGTTGATATTGTTGATTTCTGCGCCAAAAAAACCAGGAAAGGATATTTTTGTTTACTTACAATCGTTGATAGATGAGTTAAAGAAGTTATAGGAAGGAGTTGTCACATTTGACTCATTTAGTAAATTCGAGTTCACAATGAGAGCTAAAGTATTATGGCGAATTCATGATCACCCTGCACTTGGGACGCTATCGAGGTGCATAACTCATGGATATTTTGCGTATCCTATTTGTGGAGAAGACACATGTTCCAACTATCTTCCTGAAAGTAAGAAGATGGGTTAAATGGGACATCGAAGATTTCTTCCTTTAAACCACAAGTTTTAAGATGATAAGACAAACTTCAATAACAAACAAGAACATCGACGCCCTCTATAGCCATTGAATGACTATCAAGATGAAGAGAAGGTAGCGAATATTAAGATGAAAGTCGATAAAAAAATAAAATTGGCCAAAAATGAGGAGAAAAAATCGATGGAGAAGTGCTTAAGAATGTTTCTGCATGGTATGGGAGGTCCATCTTGTTTAATATTGTAACGACCCGAATTTTTGATCAATTAATTTTGAACATTTAATATTGTTTCAAATGTTGTGTTGATAATATAAATGAATTTTTATATGGATTTTAATGATTTAATAATCGAATATGATTTATTTTCGAATATATTGAATAATCGTATACGTAAACTAAATATAATTGAATTCGAAGTTAAAACTGAATCAAAACGATTTAGATGATCAATATAAATTCAATTTGAATATAGATGATAATAATATTAATTTATTTTCAAGAAATTAATTGTTTTGAATATAATTTTTATTATGTCGATTTAAATTGATATCTTCTCCATACGATCAAATTAGGCTTCGAAACCTGATCCAATGTGTTCAAATAGTGGTATAACACTAGAAATGTTGGTTGCAATGTTTAAGTAAGAGTTCAAAAACACATGATAATTTAAAGTAAATAAATCCACATCGGTTCGAATTGATTTAGAGTCAACGTTTATAATTTCTTTCTACCCTAAGTAATGAAGTACACAACCTACCTAGCTACAACTACCTTTCATCTTATAATTCGCGAGCCTCATCTTTCATTTCACGTACCTTCTGCTCCCCACCTTCACTACAAAATCAAACACCGATGTAATGGCTTGTGTACGTTGGTCCGCTCTCGCTCCTATGTAATAACCCATCACATCAATTATCCTCCATCCTCAAACCACCCGAGTCCATTCCACTCTTTTTAATTTCTTTTTTCTCTTTCTAGAATCTATAAATCAAAAATCGAATTCACCGATATAAAAAAAATTCAAAATTTTCAAATAAAAATCCTTAAAATACAAAAGTTAAATCTTTGGAATGGTACGAGCCTCCTCTTCATTTCCGTGGTTTGTCGTGAGGTGCGATGGTGTTTCAAGGCTCGACAGCAGTTAACAAGAAATCAAGGGATTTCGATTTTTGGAGAAATTGGCCATCGCGGGTAGAGCTTTAGATTCCTAAGTCGATTAGGTAACATGAGTGAAAGATTGGAGGCAATTCGAAGTACAAAAAAACCATGTATCCTGTACTGTGAGTTGAGAGAACTAAGTGCACGAAGGTTTGGGGTCATCGTGGATTTAGGGTTTATGGCCACGATTGACTGGAAGAGCCGGAAGTGTGTGACATGATTTGAAAGAGATAGGTGAAACTCTGTGTTTAAAGGGGAGTTTCAGGATAGTGGTATTGGAGATGGAGAAGGAGCAGTTTATTGCTTAGGTGGTTGAAACAGTGAGTTATCGATGGTAGGAGGAGGCACCAATCATGTGCAGGAAAGATGGAGGTTATTGTTGCATAGTTGTTTCCTAGAAGGACGTTCGCAGTTTGGGTTTGTGAAATAGCAAGTGTTGGCATGAATTTGTATTGGAGGAAAGAAAGGTTAGTGTTAATATAGTTAGAATTTTTTTTATTTTAGAAGTAGTTAGCTTATAAATTATGTAACTTCTCATATTAGATTCGATGGATCTCCATTTGTCACATTGGAAAAATATCAACGTAGGTTAAGCAATGGATTTGGATTTGAAATAGTTTGGAGCCAGCTACGATTTTCGATTAAATTATACTCTGGTTTAATTTAATTGAAATCATAACGTTATTTCGGTATATAAAAATCAATGTGAGTAAATCTCACTAAGATTAAATATTTAGAATTTATTTTGAGTAGTTAAAATTAATTGTTGGTTGTTTGGATGCATTGATGAATTGTTGACAAATTGTGGCTATGTGTGTGTGTGTGTGTGTATATATATTAGTTATATAGTGACACAAACCCAAACCCTCGCTCCGCGATGGCAAGGTCTGTGCTTGGAATATAATACATTAACCACATCAGCAGATTACAGAACATAGCATAATACAAAAAATTAGCAAATAATTTACATTATATTATAGCAGCTGAATCATAACCATCAACATCATAGTTACATTGATACAGGGTCCTACTTAGTACATAACAAGTTTCACCAAATAGATAACAAGTCTACAACGGAATCAAATATAATTACATATAAGATAGTGTATAATAGAGTTCAATGGAAATGAAAAGAAAATAAATCTTCATCTTCAGCCAAAATATCACCTAACGCTACGGTGCATATCCAAAGGAAAGCCATATCACATGTTCAGTTAGTTTCCCGTGTAAAAATAAGGGCACCCGAGTTTGCAAGGGAAAAACAAATTACGAGTCAGTCGTGAGACTGGTATGAGAAATCCTACAGTTACTTAAATTATTTAAGAATAAGGCAAATCAAAAAGTAAATTAAGTAATCAACGCAATGCTTTTTAAAAATGAAGCCATTATAAGACTCAGATCCCATCACACAATGCAACGCAAGGCGTAGGATAGAGTTTTACCTTATAATGGTCAAATATGCTTGATACGCGAAAAAAAAATCATTTGGTATTATTATCAGTGTCTAGATGTTTGGAAATCAATTTCAACATAAATGTATCAATCCTAGATGGCATAGTACCCCATCCTACTATGTCGACAATAGTATACAATTAAAACTGCACGTTGTCGTATTGGAAATTGGATTTCCATAATGAGCCGAGGCAGGGAATCTTCCTCACCAGTTACGAGATACTCTAGCGCATGTCTCAGGGTCACGCTCTTAATAACCCTAGGATCGGCAGGGCGGGTCCACTCTTACTTTGTGGATTTGTTATTCCTGAACAATACATTTCCCGGTCCTATCAGACCTATCACTTAAGCCTTTTAGTCGGCTCTGTATCTGAGGCGCCTTGCTATCCATCATCTGCAAAAGTAAAAATGTCCGGGCTTCATACCATGGCACCACTTCTAGCTAGAAAGAAACTCAAGTTCTCCCTACGGTCCCTCATCCCGTTTTTGACTCATACCGAGGTGTGAGGCTCGCGAATCAACTCTATACACCAAGCTGTGCTAATTAAAGCCGTGCTTTGATCATCATCCACAAGGCCCTTCTTTTCAAAAAAAGCCTTCATCACTGCATCTTAACATGCCACATTGAAAATCCTTGTCATACAACCGATATTTACCAATTTATAACCTCTAAGCTTGTATGTATCACGAAAGGTGCTAAGCAAGAGAATAAATTCTTTGCCACCAAACAGATATATATTTAACAAAAATCAATTGATATGTAACAAATTCTAATGTCAGACACACAATACATTTTCAAGTCCGATTTGGGTCTGAACGAAACCGGAGGCACCTTATTCCTCATCTCATATGTCCAATACATGAGAGAGTTCCCCGCAAAGTACGTCCAGACAACTACCACTATAACCATTTCAAGGAAGCTACCCATATCAAAGGCATCAGTAGTAATCCATTCGATGCGAAGATTGCTGGTCTTAAACTGTCTTCAATATCTTTGACTTTCAGTCGTCGTATATTTAAAATGAGAATTTACTCGGTCTTTTAAAATAATTGTCGCATATATAAATCAAATCAAATTCTTTCCTTTGCTTAAGTTATTGGCCTTCATACTTTATTTCGCTACCTTACATTAAAAAGGTTAAGTCGAATGACGTTTCAGGTCATTCAACTGCACTGGCGTTGTTTTCATTCAACTTTGAATTAAACATTTCTAAAGATTTAACTGTTGGATCTCAACATGTCTAATATCGATGGAAAGACCTTTTCAAAACGAACCCAATGGTTCTAATTTCAGGATAATCCAATGGTCGGATCTCCCGATATACTTGTTTAATATTATGAGTCGAAAACGCAAACTACCGCTGTGCGATTTGTTTAATTTAATTTACATTTTCCTATTAAAAATATAATTCATTAAACGACTTCCAAATTATCTAATTGATTAAATATTTTAATAACATCTTTAAATTTTGGAAAATTTCGCCACAACCTCCTTTGTACGGAGGGCTTGGAAAAACAACAACATGCCTCAACAGACCCCAATAAATCACCATATCTCAATACAACCATTGTCTATTGGGAGACATGTGAAAATAAATCATCCCAACACCCGTGTGGGAAATATAATCATTGTGGACAATCATTATGACTTACATACCACCCCATGCCCATGTGCCGCAATCTGTGTAGGGTTTATTATTAAATCCTACAATTTTCATTATAAGTTTTACTTGGTCTGAATCATGTCCTTTGTTCATCTGATTAATATGCTGTATACCTGACCTCTAGTCATTTGTTCTCGTCGTATAGCATCAAATAATGGAACACAATATGGTTCACAACATATAAGCATCAAGCAGCTACATGCTTATATGGGTATGTTGGGTTGTGCTATGTAGTGCAGTCCAATACTTGTTTTCTATCCTATGGTGTTGTTCAATTAATCCAATAAACCATCACTCACATACACTTTACATATAGTATTCATAAATCAACCACCAATGTCACTAAAAAGCTCAATCATAATCAATTAAATTCAGGTGTGAAATTCGGGTATAGAACTCAAGTAAACATAACATGTAAATGATAAAAATGGTATTTTGGTTTAACTAGCTAATATTCAATATAACAATGAACTTATGGTAGCAATGTTAAACAAGATAAATATTTTTTCTATATAACTAGCAGTGACATAAAATCACAACATTACTACTTAAAATTCTAGTTCAAAGATAATCCCGATAATCGTCCCCATATTGATTAAAATAATTTTTTCAATCATTCATTAATATCATGATAAATTTATCTCATAAATTCGCAGTTAATTCCATTGTTAACTATTATCAACTTAACACTCAATCGTCCATTTTATTAATTCAATTCAATTCACAATCTTATGATATCGATACGGTTTTATTTATATATCAAATACCTAATCTACAACATATACATTAGTTAAAAATTCATATTTTTAACTTGCTAAAAATCATTTCATCACTTAACAAATTTTTATTTATCACTAACAATAATTTTTCTAACTTAACAATTAATTTTTATGCTATTAAATCTCTAATCTACCCCTTTCTAAAGTGAGTTTAATTTCTCACCATGAGTTCCTCTCCACCAAATCTTTAAATGCGGAGGAATGCAACTTTGCCGAGCTTTAGTGTGGCTTTCAGAAGGTCCACGGTGCTCTAACCTTGCTCCAATACTCTCCAATGCTCGATGGGGATGAATTCAAGCACGAATGGGGTACCCGAGGCCTAGGGTTCCCACTGTCTGGACTTTTAGCAGCAAAAAGGAGGAATTTTGGGAGGTGTAGAGATGATATTGGACAATGAGGAAGTGGTAGGAAGGTGTAGCAACGTTTGAAAGGAAGAAAATTGGAGTTTGGAGGCTCGAAGGGGTGACAGGGCTAGGAGGAAGAAGAGGGAAAGGGGCTGCCGTCGACCAGAGGGTGATGCACAACATGGATTAGGATAGGGGGTAGGGTGCGGCTAGGGGGAGGGAGGTTAGGCTAGGGTTTTCTTGAGGGAGGAGGCCATTAATGAAGAAATGTGGAGAAAGACAGAAATGAAGGGGGTGAATGAGAGAAATGGAGAAAGTGGATTTATGTAGGAACTTTATCTCCCACTCAATCCAATTACCCGACTGCAAACAATCTCCGTTTGCTGCAAAATTTCGGAACAAGATAATACACATCATTACAAATCCAATGAATCAAGTTTCGTCGAATTCTAAGTTCATTTGACCTTCCGTTTTACTTTTAGATCTAGCTCATATTCGCTTCAAAAAATGAGATTTTAGCGTACATTTTCTTCTTGCATGCCCACATGTTAACTCCAAAAATTATGAAACTTAGGAATCTTCCATTATTTGATGATACGAATTTGGAAAATAAAGTGCCGTCGAATTCTGAGATCATCTCAATAACGTTCCTTTATAAACTAATCGTCAGTTTCTTAGCAAATGTGTTTGCTTCTCATGGCCACATGCTAACTCCGTTTAATGTAAAATTTGAAATCTAGCAACGATTGACTATTCCGAGTCCAATAAAAATTTTCTTGGTGGATTCTGATGTCTTTATCAAAATTTCACTTTTTAAGGGCATGCGATGATTTAAAATTTGAAAATTTTAAATTCTAACATATTTTCCAAAAAATTATATTAAAAATAATTTTTAAATTTGTTGAATTTGCGGGTTGTTACAATCTTCCCCATTTAGAAACTTTTCGTTCCTAAAAAGCAAACAACAGCAAAGTAGGAAATAAAACAGTAATGTAATATAACATAAATGTACCTCTCATAGGAGCTAATCGGAGATGTCCATTCTGAACTTGGGATAAGCCTGTTTAATGTTATCCTCTGTTTCCCATGTACAGTCTCTAGGATCTCCACACCATTGCACTTTGATTAAGTGCACTTTCTTGTTCCTTAGATTCCTAGTTTCTCTGCTAATATTCTTTCTCGGCTCTCTATGCATAGCCAAACTCGGAGTAATATCCAATACGGTTGCAACGCTTCTTCCACAATCAAGTCTGGATCACGTAAATGCTTGCGATGTTAAGAAATGTGACATAGATCATGCACTTTGGGCAACCAATATGGCAACTGAACTCTGTAAGCTAGAGTTCTCACCCTCTCGAGTATAGGAAACAAACCAATATATCTAGGTGTTAACTTTCTTGTTTTCCTGAATTGAATCACTCCTCTTATCGGAGAAACTCTTAAATACACGCAATCACTAATAGAAAATGCTAAATCTTTTCTTCTAGAATCTGCATAACTCTTCTGTCGGCTCTAAGATGCCTGCAGTCGCTTCTTAATGAAATCCGCTTTATATGAAGCTTCTTGGATCATATCTGGACCCAATACCAACGATTACCAGGCTCTATCCAACATGCAGGAGATCTACATAGTCTACCGTACAATGTTTCAAACGGGGATAATTTCAAACTCGCCTGATAGCTATTATTATATGAAAACTCAACCAAATGTATGTGATCTTCCCAAGATCCTCCAAAATCGAGAATACAAGCACGCAACAAATCATCCAATACATGAATCACCCTTCCAGTCTGGCCGTCTATCTACGGATGATATGCAATGATAAGATTAATCTTTGTCTCCAATTCAGATTGGAATGCTTCCTAGAACTTACTAGCAATGATCAGATCTCGATCACTGACGATCCTGCTGGAAAATCCATGTAATCTAACAATCTCTCTCATATATCTAAGCAAGACTCTGAGCGGTTCTAGTCGATTTTACTGGAACAAAATGGGCGCTCTTCATAAAACGATCAACAATAACCAAAATACTATCATCGCCTTTCTTGGTTCTGGGCAAGCCATCATTGAAATCCATAAAAAATTTGATCTCACTTCCATTTTGGAACCTCTAATGGTTGAAACAAACTAGTAACCTCCTTCTGATCGCTCTTAATCCATTGACAAGTAGAACACATACTAACACATATATATATATAGATATGTCCCTTTTCATTGACTTCCATCAAAATGTGCGCTTAGGATCGTGATACATCTTACTTACCCCAGAATGAATACTAAGCTTGGATTTATGACATTCATCCATCACTTCTCTCTTGAGCTCAGGAATACCGGGAACACATATACAGCCCAACAATCTCAGAATTCTCTTACTATCAATCTAGAAACTCGAGACTTCACCTTCCCGAATTCTCTTAATAAAATTCTAAATGAAATGATCACCCTTCTGAAGGGAAGAGATCTTCTCAATCAATGAAGGCGTAATAATAAGATTTGCGATGATTGCATTTTTTCTGCTAAGTGCATTAGCTACAACATTGGCCTTCCCAGGAGTATACAAAATATCCAAATCATATGCTGCAAGAAATTCTAACCAAAGCTGTTGTCTCAAATTCTAATATTTTTAGGTGAACAGACATTTCAATGATTTATGATATGTATATAAAATCGAACTTCTCACCCAAGAGATAATGCCTCCATATCTTAAAAGCAAACACCTTGGCTAACAACCCTAAATCGTGTGTAACATACCTCTTCTCATGCGGCTTCAATTGACGGCTAGCATAAGCAACTACTTGGCCTCTTTGCATTAATACCACACCTACTCCTTATTCAGAAGCATCCGTATAGATAGTCAAATCCTGATTGTCATCTATAATAGTCAACACTGGAGTAGTAGTCAACCTTACCTTCAGCTCTTAGAAACTGCCTCACATTCTGTCATCCAATTAAACCTTGCATGTTTCTTTGTAAGCTTCGTCAATGGACTAGGCTTCAAAAAATCCTTAACGAATTTCCGATAATAGCCGGCCAATCCCAGAAAACTTGGGACTTTTGTGGGAGTGCTAGGTTGCTTCCAATTTTGAATGGCTGTAATCTTGCCTAGATCTACTGAAATTCCTTCCATTGATATTACATGACCAAGGAACTTCACTTCTTCTTTCCATAATATGCATTTAAAATTTTTGGCTTTTAATACATTCTTTCTTAGAATTTCCAAAACCTATTCCAAATGCTTCGCATGCTTCCTAGATGTCTTAGAGAAGATTAAAATATCAACAATGAAAACTAGCACAGATTTATTCAATACTCCGCGAAATACTCGATTCATCAAATCAACAAAGTAAGCAAGAGCATTACATAAACCAGACGACATTACTAACCATTCATAAAATAAGTCTGGACCTCTGAAATCTGTCAAAGGAACACATTCTTCGGCGATCCGCAAGTGGTGGGAACCTGTAGCTAGGTCCATCTTTGAAAACACTCTCGCTCCATTCAAGCAATCCAATAAATCATCAATGCGCGACAACGGAATATTTATTCTTTAATGTTTGCTTATTTAAGTCTCGGTAATCTACACATAACCAGAGAGTACCGGCTGACTTAGGAATAAATACTACAACTGCTCCCTAACTCAAGAAATTAGGTTTGATCAGACCTTTCCATAAAAGCTGCAAAGTTTGATCACACAATTCTTCCTTCTCTTTCAATGTCATTCTTCGAATTGCATGCACAACTGGCATTGTATTCAGAACTAGTTTGATTCTAAAGTCAATTTCTCTTTGTGGAGGTAAGCTATCAACTTCTTTGAACACATACGCAAAATTTCTAACAACGAGAATATTCTCTATAGTGGTGGGAGAAATATCAAGAGCAAACCAAAAATCTTTTCTATCTGAACTCCAGCCTTCACATGGTATAATAATATTTCCAATTTCATTCTAACTTTAAACACTCTTTCAGCGCATTTAACTTCGACCTCATATTTTGTCAACCAATCTAACCCAAGTATAATATCAAATCTAAAAAGATTCATAACGATTGAATTTAAAGAAAACTGGTAACAGGAATAGGAAACAGGCAGTCTGCAATACAAACCAAGAACAAGAGAACCTCCTATCGGATTGTGAACACTAATTGATTCTTCAAGATTTCTCAATTTTAAATTTAACTTCTTAACTACATTACTCGAAATAAAATTTCGTGATGCACCCATATAAAATAATACCATAACAAGTATATTTTTAACTATAAGTGTACCTCCCAAAACATCTGGTCTTCCTCCGCCAGTAGAAGAAGCTGGCGCCACCTTTTGATTTTAAGGATTTGGAATGGATCTCTCATATTGAGCTGCATTCTCCCCGTCATACGCATAAGCCACTTCAGACCTTTTCAGTAATGGATAGTACTTGATAATATGCACCGTCTTATGGAAATTGTAGCACTCTCTCATATCACAAGGCTTCTGACTAGGGCCTGATTCATTTCTTCTTGGCCTCTTGGGAGCATTGCACTAGTTAGACCAATGCCCACACTGGTCATAATTGAAGCATTTACCCTTTGCTCTCCTATCGTCCTGAGGCTTAATGCTTTAGTTTTGCTTGCCTCGGGCTTCTTGTCAGGGAGCTTCCTTTTGTTGATAACCTGACTTCTCTCCTGATTCGCTTGAGAAATTTTCTTATTGATACCCTCATATCTGCAAGCCATCTCGACAACCTTAGCAAATGGAAGTTCTATATGGGCTGTCACTGTGTTGTGGTACCTCCTTTGAAGACCCTCAATAAATCATATGTTCTTCTTAATTGGTTCCTGAACTAATTCGGGTCCAAAGCGAGAGAGTTCATTAAACTTTTGACATACTCATGAATAGTTCGGTCTCCTTGCTGGAGATTAACAAACTCTTCGTGCAAGCGCTCAACTTCCTGTCGCGCGATAATCTTTCCTCAAAGACTTCTTTAAACCTTGCCCAAGTCATATCAACTTCTAGACCACATACAGTCATTGCTTCCCTCCAGATTAGGGCCTCATCTTTAAGTAACCAAGATGCTAAGAATCTTTTCCTGTTATCCGCCAATTCTAGGCCCATGTAGATCCGCTCGCAACACCTCATCCAAGCTTGAGCTTCCATTACGGTTCCGATGCTTATGAATAGCACTCCGCCCAAGTTCTTATATTTCTTGGCAACAACATCTAGATCAAACGGTTTCTGTGGGGGTCATTGTGGCAATGCAGCCTCATTGTTAGTTTCAGATTCTACTTCATTGAGGTTGGGATGATTTTGAAAAAGGGGGATATCACCCTTTCCTCAGCCTCAGCCTCTTCCACTCATTTTCTTGCAATTATATGAATAACAAGAAAAGAGTCAGGCCAGCAGAAAATATATCCTAAGGAATGTTAAAGCATCAGGAGATATGCATAAATAATGATGTAATGATCAAGTTATATGCTATTCTGATGTACTCACATTAGGATATTGCTAATCCTATTTCAAATGAGTTACCTGTCCTAGAACACTACTGATTTTATCTCTGACGAGTGAGTCACAAGATTTTTGATTCAAGACAACGATGAAATGAAGATCATATTGAAGAGTTAAGTTCATATATATATATATATATATATATATATGTGTGTGTGTGTGTGTGTGTGTGTGTGTTTGTGTGTGTGTGTACTTAGCCGTGTTAGATATTTGTTAAAATCTATCCTCATAGTATAACACCAATGCACAGATCATAATATATATATATATATATATATATATATATATATATGAAAATGGCTAGAAATAACCATGATTGGACAGAATTCATCTGAACCAGTCGACTGATTCAAAACAGACCAATCGACTAGTCAGTGAATTTCTACCCAATAACAGCTATTTTCAACATGTTTTTAAATATACATGATTTTCAGTATTTTTAACCAGTTGATTAGTGATTTACAGACCAGTTGACTGATTCGAAAAAGCAACCATTTTTATGAAAGGTTGCCATTCTTCATGAAGGGGTTTCTCTTCATTTCTAAAAAGAAATGGGTGCATCTTTTTTATTAAACTCTTCATAAAGGATGACTACCCTTTAACTAATATATATACACTTCAATCATAGTTTTCTAATCACCAATTCTTCTGATCTGCATTTCTATACTCCTGCATTCTAAAAAGCTTTCATATATTCAAGTTACTTGTTGAATCATTGGAATTATTTCATATCTCTTGATTCAATAAGTGACGTACTTCCTTCAGTCTTCACATGCACAATATACTATCTAGTATAAGATTATAGGAAGGGTGTAGTTAATCGTTGACTATTCAGTGTTTCGAGAACACAAGCAGAAGTCAAACTCTTGTCATTTGTAAAAGTCTTGTGTCGGTGCTCAGGTGGGAAAATCCTTGTTGTGGCTCAGATTGTTTTGAACCTGTTCCTATGGATGAAGAGAGGGTGTTGATAGTGAATTCCAGAGGGAGTCTGGGACTGGACGTAGGACGGGAAGTCCGAACCAGTGTAAAATTCCTGGTGTCATTTTGCTTACTGCTTTTACTTATTTGTGATATATCTATATCATTTAGTTTTACTTGCATAACTATTGTATTATACAAGTTAGTATATCATTGTCAATTCTGCTTTATCCATACACAAAGATCCTACACAAAGTCACATGACTTTTCATTTGGTATCAGAGAAGGTCATCATTTAACCTTAAAACCGTTATTTGATCCTTAGTTAATATGGATAATAACACTAATACTAGCACACATACTGGATTCACTGAAGCCAAATCTACTGCACGACCACCCTTTTTCAATGGCAAGAACTATAATTATTGGGCTATACGTATGGAAAAAAAATATGCAAGCAAATAGTTTTGATGCTTGGTGTATTACACAAAAGGAATATGCACAACCCATTACACCTTATACTAAATGGTCCGCAAATGAAAAAGCAGAGGCAACTACCAATGCTAAAGCGATGAATATGTTGCATTGTACCTTGGATAGAAACGAGTTTAACCGGATTTGTATGTGCAATAATGCATATGAAATTTGGCGAATACTCAAAGTAACTCACGAAGGAACTAGCAAGGTCAAACAAAGCAAGATATCCATGCTTAAAAACCAACTTCAAAATTTCAGGATAAACGAAAATGAGTCTACAAATGACATGTACTCACGGTTTCAAAGTATTTATCATTCTCTATTGGGTTTAGGAGAAAAATATTCTGATTTTGATATTGTTTAAAATATATTAAACTCTTTAGCAGATGAATGGGAGAGAAAGGTTTTATCTATCGATGTGGCTAATGATCTTTCAGCAATGAAACCCGAAGAGTTAATTGGTAACCTTATGTCATATGAAGTAAATTTGCAGGCGAAAAAGACCTCATGCTCAAGACAAGAAAAATATAGCTTTTCATGCTGAAAAAGATGAGTCGGATTCAGACGAAAAAGACATTGCCTTCATAGCCAAAAATTTCAGAAAGTTTCCGAAATATAAGAAGAGCCAAAATAATAATGTAGAAAGGAATTCTACAAAAGAACCTGATCTAGCCTTGGTGGAATGTTTCAATTGCCACAAAATCGGACATTTCCAAAAGAATTGTCCAGAACTAAGAAGAACCGCACCAAAACAGAGAAATAAAAAAGGCGAGCTTTCTCAATCACTTAGGATAATTCAGAGTCATCATCTTTTGAGAGTGGCAACGATAGTGACAAAGAACAGGAAAATGTATGCTTCATGGCAAAAGACACCGAGGTTGGTGATTTTACTTATGAAGAATTAATAGAAATTAATACGGAAATTCTAGAATCTAGGAATAATTTTGAAAGAAAATATAAACAAGCAAATGAAGATAGGAAGAAGGCAGAATTTGAAAGAGATTTATTAAGAGATGAAAAAGAGATTTTTGAGGATGAAATCAGAAAATTACAAGAATCTATATCTAATGCGAATACTCAGATTTCTTTATTAAGTCAAGAAATTGAGACTCAGAAAGAAAAGAATGATTTCCTTGCTTTAGAAAATCATGACTTAAATTCAAAAGTTAATTATTGAGTTAGATAATTCTAGTCTTAAATTATGATTAGATGATATTTCTAAGAATATTAATAATTTTAATAAAAGAGGAGAAAACTTGTCTAGAATTTTAGAAAATTATCAGCCTTTTCATACTAAAAAAGGATTAGGTTTTATTCAAAAAATCAATACTAGGAAAAGTTCTAGCAAACTAGTTAGTACTAAGAAGAGTACTGAATTTACCAAGTCTGCACCTTTTAGTATAAAGAAAATAGATCCTATTTCAAAGAAAAAATCATCTAAAAATGTTTATGTTTGGGTACCAAAAACAAACATTGTGTTAATTAGAAACAAGTATATCAAAGATATTTTAGATACTATTCATAATAATATTAATTATACTTTTAAAAGGGACTCTGAACCCTCTTGGGTTTGGATTCCCAAGACCTAACAATTAGGACCCTAACAGAGGGATGGTTACCAATAAAATTTGAATTATTTTTTGTAAGTCCCATTTATCAAAAATAAAGGAAAATGGATACTCGACAGTGGTTGCTCAAAACATATGACAAGATACAAAGTGATGCTAACCAATATTATCTATTCAAAAGGAGGATCTGTCACATTTGGAGATAATTCCAAAGGATATATCATCGGCAAAGTGATGTGAGTAATTATAGTATATCTAATTTACCTTTTATTTCTAATGTATTATTAGCTACAAACTTGAAACATAATCTGTTAAGTATTAGCCAATTATGTGATAATGGTTTTAAAATATCATCTTCCGAAAATAAATGTAAATATCTTAGATTCTAATCAAAATCTTATTTTTGAGGGAAATAGAGATAAAAATATTTATATCTTGAATATGACAATTAATAATAATTCAAGCATGTGTCTATTATCCAAAGATAATGATCCTTAGTTATGGTACAAACGATTCTGTCATATTAATTTTTAAACTATAAACAAGATTTCTAAAAATGAACTTGTAAGAGGTTTACCTAAAATCAAATTCAAAACTGAAAATTTGTGTGATGCTTGACAACTTTGAAAACTAACTAAATCTTCTTTTAAATCTAAAAGATTATATCAACATTACAACCACTTGGATTACTACATATGGATTTATTCGGACCAACTCAGGTTCCGTCCATAAACTGATACCACGTTGTAACGACACGGATTTCGCCCGGACCTAATCGATCGCTAAACCGACCAAGACCGTTCGAATCCCGCATACGCTAACTTTGGGTATACAACACATCAGAACAAATAACAGAAGACTTCAATAAACATCATAATAATGTTACATCAGAGTACAGAATATCAGAGTATATCGAAAATAATACACAGCGGAAGATAAATTTACATAAATGTAATACAATGCACAGCGGAAATATAAACTACACAGCGGAAGACTGTAAATGCCTGGACACAGCTTAAAGCTTCAATCCAGAATCCTGCTCAAAACATCTGCAAAATAAAACTACTCGACTGCCCGTGTGGAAAATAGGGGCACCCGAGTTCGCAAGGGAAAAGCAAACTACAGGTCAGTCATGGGACTGGTGTGAGAACTCAAAAAAAACAGTTGTTAAACTTGTTTAAAAATAAGGCAAATCACGGGACCACGCCACTTTCGCGGAACGGGTTTACCCCCATGAAAGCCAGTGTATAAGCAACAATCAATATAGATATATGGATCTACTATGCATCACACAACATGCAATATCCCAATCTACCCACTTAGATTAATCACAACACTTAGATTTTCCAAATCCAATTCAATTTACAGAAATTATTCCTTTGGATTTTATTCCCGATTTCTTATTTCAAATCATTTGAAATACATATCTAACTTTCTATATCAAAGTAGATTTCACTTCGGGATCTCAAATCAAATCATTTGGAAATGTGAATTCCAAAACATAACAATGCATACAAACAAGTATGCAACCAAATATCGTGCTCCCCATCGACAAGGCAAAGGGTACGCACCTCGCAACTCGATATATATATGTGCACCTACCCCACATAGGAGTAGGCTACACCGACGATGCACCTCCCACTCAGGAGAGCATACACCGCCCTCTCACCCATACTTTTAGTCTCAGGGTTACCCGAATCTTTAGTCACATACTAAATCATTTCATATCCCGAAGTAGGGAAAAATCATTTCACAACGTAATAATCACAAGTACTTTCAAAATATAGTACTTCACATCAGTAATTCACGCATATGATCAGTCACTATTAATCACATAACCTTTGAGCTCGTACGTCTCAAAGAAGGGTGTTAAGCAAGAGAATAAATTCTCCGCCACCAAACAGATACATCATCAATAGCAACTAATCGAATATGCGATGAACCACAATGTAACATATAATACATTTTCTAAATCACTTTAGAAATCATCGGGTTTTGGGCCTCGAAATCCTTTCTGTTTTATAAAACATTTTTTATAAAACATTCCCTGTCCAAAATCGGGAACACGTTTCTTTTCGCTTTAAGAAAAATATCATTTCACAATCATTCATTAAATTTGAAATGAACACAATATCGCTAAACACCTTATCGTCAAATCGTGAAGTGTTTCACAAGGCGTTAGCACACAGATATTTTCAACCCAACCCAATGCTAAATGTAAAAGCATATTTTGCTCATAAACTGGTCGAGCACAATCCAAACCATCAATCAATCAAATTTGACATTAAATATAAGGTTTTAAATAGAGAGAGTATTGACTTATATTTAACATCAAATCCTGAAACCAACAGATATCATATCGGGAATAACGATATCGATATCTTCCAAATTCCCATCACAATATCTGTAATCACGGAATCCAATATCGAAAATATCCATAGATAATTTCAATTCAAATCTAATCCAATTTATTTATTTATAACCATTGGATTATTTTTCTAGTTAATAACTAGTTCATTTCGATAAAAATCTGTTTTTATCTTTTCAAATATGGAGTTTTTCATCCCAATTCTTCACAAATCATTTCTTATGATTTTACACAAATTATTACTATTTTTAATAATTTTATCAAGGCCCGTACAGTCGATTTCCATCAACGGTCATCGAACTGCACTTACAGCGACCTTTTTCGAATTTGATTTGGACGTAATTCTAAATCCAACCGTTAGATTTCAAATTTCTAATATTCCTTAGAAAGCTCTTTTCGATACGAACCCAACGGTTCTGATTTCAGGAGAATCCGACGGTCGGATCTCCCGTAATATCCGTTCGAAGTCAATGGTCGAAATTCGCGAACTGCCGCAGCGCGGCGCGTTCTATTCAGGCCATTATATTATATATATAATATATATAATATATATTTCGTCGATTCCTATTTAAAACGAAGTTTATAAATAGTTTTAAATTCGTTTCAAAAACATTTTCAACTTCCTTTTCAATTCAAATCACAATTGAATTCTTCTTTATAGATTCGTTTTAAAATTCCTTTCTATTCAATTCAAATTTCAATTTGTTTTCAATTCAATTCGAATTCGTTTTCAATTCAATTCATTTCGAAATCGTTTTCAATTCAATTCATTTCGAAATCGTTTTCAATTCAATTTGAATTCGTTTTCAATTCAATTTGAATTCGTTTTCAATTCAATTCATTTCGAAATCGTTTTCAATTCAATTCATTTATTTCATATACATCGTTTTCCCTTTTCATATATTCGATATTTTCACTTTGCTATATATATAAATTTCACTTTTCATATATTCGATATTTTCACTTTGCTATATATATAAATTTCACTTTTCATATATTCGATATTTTCACTTTGCTATATATATAAATTTCACTTTTCATATATATGTTATTTTCACTTTGCTATATATATAAATTTCACTTTTCATATATTCGATATTTTCACTTTGCTATATATATAAATTTCACTTTTCATATATATGTTATTTTCACTTTGCTATATATATAAATTTCACTTTTCATATATATGTTATTTTCACTTTGCTTTATATATAAATTTCACTTTTAATATATATAATATTTTCACTTTCGATATATATGATATATTCACTTTCAATATATTCGATATTTTCTCTTTCAATATATATATTATTTTCACTTTCAATATATATAATATTTTCACTTTCAATATATATAATATCTTCACTTTCGATATATATAGTTCATTTCACCAAACCATTCAAACCAAACCAAATAGTCTAACTAATTTGCAATCAAACAAACAAGTCCATGGTCTGTGGACGATTGTGTCGGGTGCTACTAAGCACCGTCTACATCCTAGCATATATATATATATATATAACTAGAAAAAGAAAATTTAGAGTGAGGAGTTCTCACCAATAGCTATCCTAACTCCACGGCACTTCCTTGATAGAAATCTTCACCTATTTGTCGCTTTCACCCGTATTCTCTGCACATGTAAAAATCGAATTTTTACTACGCTATTCAATATATAAAAATATGATTTTTACTTTTGCTTTCAACATATAAAAATATGATTTTTACTTTTGCTTTCAACATATAAAAATATGATTTTTACTTTTGCTTTCAACATATAAAAATATGATTTTTACTTCGACCTTCAACATATAAAAATAGGATTTTTACCTCTTTTTAAATTTCAGTTTTTTTTTCCTTCTTTTTTTTTTTTTTAAAATCAGGTTTTAAAATTCTTTAAAAGAAATCAGTTTAAAAATTCCTTTATAAAAATCTGTTTTTACTTTCTCAAAAAAAAAACAGTTTTATGCTTTTAAAAATTTCAGTTTTAAACTACTTTTTAAAAATTCAGTTTTAACTTTTAAAAAAATTCAGTTTTAACTTTTAAAAAAAAATTCTCAGTTTTAAACTTTAAAAAAAATTCTCAGTTTTAAACTTTTAAAAATGTCAGTTTTAAACTTTTAAAAATTTCAGTTTTAAACTTTAAAAACATAAAACAGTTTTAACAGAATAAAATAAAAAAGAAAATAAATTAAATAAATAAAAATAGGGAATGCTCACCGATGTAGCTGCGAAAAAAGGGGGGGTTTTCTGGTGGCGATCGACGGTTTCGATGGCGCGGTTGCTCGATGGTGTCGGCGGCTTCGAGGGTGGCGCGGCTTCTTCGCAGACGTCGCGACGAGGGTTGGGGGGCGCGGCTCTTCGTCGGCGTCGAGACGAGGGTTGGGGGGCGGCGGCTCGATAGTTTTAGGGTTTGGGTTTTTTTTTTCTGTTTAGAATTAAAACGAACGGGGGGGGCCAAGCAGAAGATAAGAGGGAGGGAATAAAAAAAAATATATATATATTTTTATTTTTTTATTATTTATTTATTCAAAAAGTTGACTTTTACATACGACCCCTGAACGAGGTCCACCGCCTGTCGTCCATAGCGTTTCACCCCCATTCCGAACACAATGGGATATATATCGTAAGCTGATTCGGCTGTTACAATCAGTTCCCGTTAAATTTACATTTAAATCACTATATTGAATTTTAAACGTACATTTCGAATTACTGGGGTCACATACTAACTCTATAAATTTCAGAAAAATATTTTCTAGCTTCGTATTGACGATACGGTCCTAACAAAACTAGTTTCGTCGAATTCTGAGATCGTTAGAAAAATGGCCAATTTCCAGTCGATTAAAATCAACTGAAAGGGTCAAAACGCGTTTCCTTTGCCACGCTCACATATTGATTCGAAAAATTATGAAATTTGAAATCTAGTAATAACTTTACACTGCGGACCCAACAAAAGTGGTTTCGTCGAAATCCGAGGTCGTTTGCAAAATTGCTATTTTTAAGGGCCTTATATATATAAAAATATATATAAATTCCACAGCGATTATTCAGAATTTTCAACTGGACATATCTTTTGATTCTCGCTACGAAATTTTGATCATTCGGATTCGTTGGAAAGATATCATCAATTAGATCCCATCATTTTTGGTTTCACTAAAATCCGGATTGTTTTGCACCCGGTACATTCAATTGAAGTTTGAAATCGAATTATCGAACTACCGCGCCATTTTCAATTCTATTTATAATTATATATAATTATTTATATTCTAATGACGACGCGTATAATATATACGTTCGAATTATATTCAAAACAAATTTCTCGTCGATATTATTTAAAATAATTCATTTTAAATATTCAAAATTCGCTAAAATTGCCAAAATAAAAATTTCAAACTGGCTCGCATTTTACGGGTTGTTACAATAAACCATAGTAGGTATTTTTTTTGTAATTGTTGATGATTTTTCAAGATATACTTGGACTATGTTTTCGAGAAATAAAAGCGATACATTTGACTTCTTTAAAAATTTTGTCAAACAAATTCAAATTTTAACTGATTTAAAAATAAAAAATACACGAAGTAATAATGGAGGAGAATTTGAAAATGAGAATTTTGATTTATTTCGTCAAAAGAAAGGAATTTTTCATAATTTTTCATTTCCTAGAACTCCATAACAAAATGGAGTAGTAGAACGTAAAAATCGAACTTTACAAGATTTGCCGGAACATTATTAAATGGAAGTACACTACGAAAACAATTTCGGGCCGAAGTAGTTGCAACAACTTGTTATGTTTTAATCATGTCTCCATTCGACCCCTTGCGAAAAATACTCCATATGAACTTTTTTTACTGGAAGAAAACCGAATATTTCATATTTTAAGGTTTTTGTTTCAAAATGCTTTATTTTAAATACAAAAGATCAGCTAAAAAAATTTGATTCAAAATCCGATAGAGGAATATTTTTAGGATATTCCGAGCGTAGCAAAGCTTATCGTATTTACAATAAAAGAACTAGTAAAATAGAAGAATCGCTTCATGTTTCATTTCATGAAAATTTTATTCAAAATTATTTTAATTCAGACATTGTGAAAAACAATTCTTCTCAAGATGATGATTTTAAAATTTATAGAGAGATGAAAACATTGTTCATAATAACATAGATAACAATGTTATAGAAACTCAAGGTAATATCGATAATAATAACCAAAATGTTCATATTAATGAAGTTAGATCTCCACCAAGAATATTACGAGACCATCCAACTCAAAATATTATTGGAGAAATAATTTCAAATGTTAGAACAAGAATCCAGCTAAATTTAGTAAGTAACGTTGCTTTCTTATCAAATATTGAACCTAAAAACCCAAAAATAAGCATTAACTGATGAAAATCAGATAATTTCTATACAAGAAGAATTAAATCAGTTTGAATGCAATGAAATATGGGAAGTTGTTCCAAGAGCAAGTGATCGAACTGTCATTGGTACAAAATGGGTTTACAAAAATAAAGCAGATGAATTAGGTAATACTACTAAAAAATGCTAGGCTTGTTGCATAAGGTTATAATCAAGAAGAAGGCATAGATTATGAAGAAACATTTGCTCCAGTCACCCGACTAGAAGCAATTCGAGTTTTATTAGCATATGCACGTTTTCATAATTTTAAACTATATCAAATGGATGTTAAAACTGCTTTCCTAAATGGTTATATTAAAGAAAAAGTATATGTTGAACGACCTCCATTATTCGCTCATGAAAAATTTCCTAATCATGCTTTCAAATTGAAAAAGGCATTATATGGGTTAATACAAGCACCTCTTGCTTTGTATGAACGTCTTAAAAATTATTTATTAGATTCAGGATTCCAAATTAGAAAGGTTAATCAAACACTGTTTATAAAGAGAGCCGATAAAGATATTTAATAGTGCAAATATATGTCGATGACATTATTTTTGGTTCAACAAATGAAAAATTATGTCAAAAATTTTCAAATAGAATGACCAGCGAGTTCGAAATGTCGCATATGGGAGAACTATCCTACTTCTAGGTTTACAATTAAGCAACTATCAAATGGTATTTTCATTAATCAAAGGAAATACTGCACTAATCTAATACAACGTTTTGGAATGGAAAATACTTCAAGTAAACCTACACCAATGAGTACAACGACACATTTAGATGAAGATTAAAATGGTAAAAGTGTTGATTAGAAGTTATATCAAAGCATGATAGGTTCACTTCTATATTTAACTGCTGGCAGACTAGATATTATGATGAGTGTTTGTTTATGTGCCCGTTTTCAAGCTAATCTAAATGAATCACATTTGAGGGCAGTAAAACATATATTACGTTATTTTAGCAGTACCAAAGATTTTGGACTTTTCTATCGGAAAGATTGTTCCTTCAAATTAGTCTCATACAGTGACGCTGATTTTGAAGGATCACAGATGGATCGTAAAAGTATAAGTGGAACTTGTCACTTTATTGGTAAATCACTTATATCTTGGTTTAGCCAGAAACTAAATTGTGTTTCACTGTCAGCATGTGAAGCTGAGTATATATCTGCGACACTAGCCTGTGCTCAAGTAATACATATGCAATAAACACTAAAAGATTTTAATGTCAATCTGACTAACTCAACAATTTATTGCGACAATACAAGTGCAATAAATTTATCCAAAAATCCGGTAAACCATTCTAGAACAAAACATATTGATATACAACATCATTTCTTGAAAGACAATATTGAAAAGCAAATTATTAACTTAGAATTTGTAAACTCGGAAAATTAAATTGCTGATATTTTTACTAAACCCTAATTACAGAATACTTTCATTAAACTCCGAAAAGAGATAGGGATTGTCTCATATAAAGATCTAAGAATATCTATTCTCTACTGCTTTCTCATGATATTTATTCTTTTTAATTGATGACAAAGGGGGAGAAATATGTGTCATTATATTCATATATAATTGTCTTATATACTAACATTTTGTTACAGGAACGGTAAGTTTATTATACATTAACAAAAATTTGCAAATAAGCTTTCTAGTCAGGGGGAGATAAACATATACAAGCATACATTCAGAGGGAGAAATTCATTATCTCAACAGATATGCAAGGTGGTGTTATTAATCAAAAAGGGAGAGAATGCTGATTCACAAGATTTTTGATTCAAGACAACAACTAAATGAAGATCATATTGAAGAGCTAAGCTCATATATATATATATATATAATATGTATTTAGTCGTGTTAGATATTTGTTAAAATCTATCCTTATAGTATAACACGAATTCACATATCATAATATATATATATATATATATATATATATATATATGCAAATGTCTAGAAATAGACATGACTGGACAAAATTCATCTGAACCAGTCGACTGGTTCAAAATAGACCAGTTGACTGGTCAGTGAATTTCTACCTAGTAACGGCTAGTTTCTAAGCAGTTGACTGGTGATTTACCTACCAATTGACTGATTTAAAACATCAGCCATTTTTATGAAAGGTTGCCATTCTTCATGAAGGGGTTTCTCTTCATTTCTAAAAAGAAATGGGTATATCTTTTTGATTAAACTCTTCATGAATGATCACTACCCGTTAACTACTATATATACACTTCAATCGTAGTTTTCTAATCACCATTTCTTTCAAAATCTATTCTATTTTCTGATCTACATTTATGTACTCCTGCATTCTAAAAAGCTTTCATATATTCAAGTTACTTGTTGAATCATTGGAGTTATTCCATATCTCTTGATTCAATAAGTGACATACTTCCTTCAATATTCACATACACAATATACTATCGAGGATAAGATTATAGGAAGAGTGTACTTAATCGTTGACTATTCAGTGTTTCTAGAACATAAGCAAAAGTCAAACTCTTGTCATTTATAAAAGTCCTGTGTTGGTGCTCAGGCGGGAAAATCCTTGCTGGAGGTCGGATTGTTGTGAACCTGTTCCCCCAGGTGAAGAGAGGGTGTTGATAGTGAATTCTAGAAGGAGTCTGCGACTGGACATAGGAGGGAAGTCCGAACCAGTATAAGATTCCTAATGTCACTTTACTTAATGCTTTTACTTATTTGTGATATATCTATATCATTTAGTTTTACTTGCGTAACTATTGTATTATACAAGTTAGTATATCATAGTCAACTCCGCTTTATCTATACACAAAGATCCTACACAAAGTCACATGACTTTTTATGTTTTTTTCCAGAGCTAAGGATTACAAAAGCTCTAATACCACCCAAACATGAACCCAAACCCCTGCTCCGCGATGGCAAGTATGTGCTTGGAATATAACACATTAATCACATCAGCAGATTACAAATTATAGCAAAATACATAAAATCAGCTAATAATTTGCATCATATGATACAACGGAATCATAACCATCATAATCAGAGTTGCACAGATACAGGATCCTACTTTGTACATAACAAGTGTCACCAAATAGATAACAAGTCTACAACGGAATCAAATATAATTATACATAAGATAGTGTGTATAATGGAGTTCGACGGAAATGAAAAGAAAATAATTCTTCATCTTCAGCCTAAACAACACCTAATGTTACGGTGCACATCCAAAAGAAAGCCATATCACCTGTTCACTTGGCTTCCCATGTAAAAATTAGGGCACCCGAGTTTGCAAGAGAAAAACAAACTACGTGTCAGTTATGGAATTGGTATGAGAAATCCTACAGTTACTTAACTTATTTAAGAATAAGGAAAATTATAGGATCACGCCGTATGATGTGGAACTGTTTTACTCCATTGGTTTGCCAGTGCATAAAATAAAGTAAATCAAGTAAACAACGCAATGCTTCTTAAAAAATGAAGCCATTATAAGACTCATATCCCATCACACAATGCAACGCAAGCCTGAGAATAGTTTTTTACCTTATAATGGCCAAATATGTTTGATATGCGGAAAAGGAAAATCAGTTGGTATTATTATTAGTGTCTAGATGTTTTGAAAACAATTTCAATATAACTGTATCAATCCTAGATGACATAATTCCCCATCCTACTATGTCCCCAATTGTATACAATTAAAAGCATATGGTGTCGTATTGGATAATGGATTTCCATTATGAGCCGAGGCAAGGGATCTTCCTCACCGGTTTCGAGACACTCTAGCACATATCTCAGGGTCACACCCTTAGTAACCCTGGGATCGGTAGGGCCAGTCCGCTCTTACTTTTGTGGATTGGTTATTCCTGAGCAGTACGTTTCCCGGTCCTATCACTTGAGCCTTTTAGTCAGATCTATATCTGAGGTGCCTCGCTATCCATTATCCACATAAGTAAAAATGTCTGGGCTTCATACCATGGCACCACTTCTAACTAGAAAGAAATGCAAGTTCTCCCTACGGTCCCTTATCTCGTTTTTGACTCATACCAGGTGTGAAGCTCACGAATCAACGTTATACACAAAGATGTGCTAATTAAAGACGTGCTTTGATCATCATCCATAAGGCCCTTCTTTTCAACAAAATCCTTCATCACTGCATCTTAGCATGCCACATTGACAATCCATGCCATACAACTGATTTCTACCAATATATAACCTCTAAGCTCATATGTCTCAAAGAAGGGTGTTAAGCAAGAGAATAAATTCTCCATTACCAAATAGATATATATTTAATAGAATCAATTGATATGTAACAAATTCCAACGTCAGACACACAATCCATTTTCAAGTCCGTTCTGGGTCTAAACGAAATCGAAGGCACCTTATTCCTCATCCCATATGTCCAATGCAGGAGAGAGGTCCTCGCATATCCGGACAATCAACAAGTACGTCCGGAAAACTACCACTATAACCATTTCAAGGGAGCTACCCATATCGAACTCATCAATAGTAATACATTCGATGCGAAGATTGTCGGTCTTGCACTATCTTCGATATCTTTGACTTTTAGTCGTCGTTAATTATTTGAAATGAGAATTAACTCGGTCTTTTCAAAAAATTCTCGCATATATAAATCAATCAAATTATTTCCTTTGGTTAAGTTATTGGTCTTCATAATTTTTTTCACTACCTTACATTAAAAAGGTTAGGTCGAGAATTTAATTCGGTCTTCGAATTTAATACTCATGTCATGTCAGATCCATAATTCCTTTTATAAATTTTCATGCCAAATCGTATTTAACCATTTTCATTTTGTGAACCAAGTAAAATTGGTTCAAACATATTCCACGTCGCGTATAAAAATTTTATAAATATTTTGCACTATATATATATATAGCTCAATTTAATCGAAAGACATTTCCGGTCATTCAACTGTACTAGTGCTGTTTTCATTTAACTTTGAATTGAACATTCTAAAAAACTAACCGTTGGATCTTAACATGTTTATTATCGATGGAAAGATCTTTTCGAAACAAATCCAATGGTTCTAATTTCAGGAAAATCCGATGGTCGGATCTTCCGGTATAATCGTTTGAAATTACGAGTTGAAAACGCGAACTACCGCTGCGCGATTCGTTTAATTTACATTTTCCTATTAAAAATATAATTCATTAAATGGCTTCTAAATTATTTAATTGACTAAATATTTGGCTAACATCTTTAAATTTTAGAAAATTTTTCCATAACCTACATTGTACGGAGGGATCGTAAAAATTACAACATGTCTCAACAGGCCCCAATAAATCACCATATCTCAATACGACCATAGTCTATTGGGAGACGTGTGAAAATAAATCATCCCAACACCTGTGTGGGACTTAAAAATCATTGTGAATAATCATTGTAACTTACATACCACACCATGTCCATGTGCCGCAACTACACAAGAGTGACGTGTATGTTTTTATCATCTCAAGACCTGCGTAGAGTTTATTATTAAATCCTGCAATTTTCGTTATAGGTTTTACTTAATCCGAATCATGTCCTCTATTCATATCTGATCAATATGTTGTAGACCTGACCTCTAGTCAATTTTTCTCGTCGTATAGCATCAAATAATTGAATACAATACAGTTCACAACATATAAGCATCAAGCAACTACATGCTTATATGGGTATGTTAGGTATGCTATGTAGTGTAGTCCAAACCTGTTTTCTATCCTATGGGGTTGTTCGATTAATCCAAGAAACCATCACTCGCACACAATTCACACAGTAGTCATAAATAAATAAATCAACCACCGATGCCACTCAAGGCTCAATCATACTCGAATAAATTCAGGTGTGGAGTTCGAGTATAGAACTCAAGTAAACATAGCATGTAAACGATAAAAATGGTATTTTTATTTAACTAGCTAATATTCAATTTAACAATGAACTTATGGTAGCAATGTTAAACACGTTAAAATATTCTTAATATATAACTAGAAGTAACATAAAGTCACTACATTACTACTAAAAATTCTAGTTCAAACAAAATCTCGATAATCATCCCCATATCAATTAAAATAATATTTTCAATCGTTCATTAATATCATGATAAATTTATCTCATAAATTCGTAGTTGATTTCATTGTTAACTATTATCAACTCAACGCTCAATCGTCCATTTTATTAATTCAATTCACAATCTTATGATATTGATACGGTTTTATTTATAGATCAAATACCCAATATACAACGCATACATTAGCTAAAAATAATATTTTTAACTAACTAAAAATCATTTCATCACTTAACAAAATTTTATTTATCACTAACAATAATTGTTCTAGCTTAATAATTAATTTTTATGCAATTGAATCTATAATATACCGCTTTCAAAAGTGAGTTTAGATTTTTCACCAAGAATTCCACTCCACCAAATCTTTAAATGTAGAGGAATGCGACTTTGTCTAGCTTTAATACGGTTTTTCGGAGGTTCGCGGTGCTCTAACCTTGCTCCAATGCTCTTCAACGCTCGATGGAGATGAATTTAAGCATGAATGAGGCACCAAGGTCTAGAGTTCCCATTGTTCGGAATTTTATCGGCAAAATAGAGGAGTTTTGGGAGGTGTAGAGATGATATTGGACGATGAGGAGGTGGTAGGAAGGTGAGCAATGTTTGGAAGGAAGGAAATTAGAGTTTGGGCTCGAAGGAGTGCTAGGGCAAGGAGAAAGAAGTGGGAAGGGGGCTGCCGTCGACCAGAAGGGTTACTGCGCAGCATGGGGTAGGGTAAGGGGTTAGGGTGTGGCTATGGGGAGGGAGGGTAGGCTAGGGTTTTCTTGAGGGAGGAGGCCATTAGTGAAGAAATGTGGAGAAAGAGAGAAATGATGGAAGTGAAGCAGAGAATGGAGAAAGTGGTTTTATGTAGGAATTTTTTCTCCCACTCAATCCGATTGCCCGACTGCAAACAATCTACGATTGCTACGGAATTTCGGCATAAGATGATACACGTCATTACGAATCCATCGAATCAAGTTTCGTCGTATTACGAGTTTATTTGACCTTCCATTCTAATTTTTGATCTAGCTCATATTAGCTTCAAAAAATGCGATTTTAGCTAACATTTTCTTCTTTCATGCCCACATGCTAATTTCAAAATTATGAAACTTAGGACTCTTCCTTTATTTGATGATATATATTTGAAAAAGAGAGTGCCGTTGAATTCCGAGATTGTCTCAATAACGTTCCTTCGTAAACCGATCGCCAATTCCTTAGCAAATGTGTTTGCCTCTCACGGCCACATACTAAATCCGTTTAACATGAAAATTGAAATCTAGCAATGATTGATTATTCCGAATATAATAAAAAAATTCTCGGTGAATTCTGAGGTCGTTGTCAAAATTTCACTTTTTAAGGGCTATGCGATGATTTAAAAATCGAAAATTTTAAATTCGAACGTATTTTTCCTAAAAAATGTGTTAAAAATAATTTTTAATTTTTTTGTGAATTTTCCGGATGTTACAAATAGGCTTGGTGGTTGTGGCTATTATGTGTATATATATTGAATATTTCCCGCAGTACCATTAGTGGATTATTTCCCTATGCGCCCCACAATATATATTGTGGATGACCTTTTATACCATGATATCCTGCCTTGTAGCAGGATGGGTGTTATTTATGTTGGCTAACATCTGTGGATGCAGGAAAACAGGTTGGAGGGATCCAAATGTATTCTTCCAAATTTATTATTGTTTCTTTTCATGTATATTATCATATATGATATGTTAGAAAATATGTGATTGATAATTGGGTATTTGGGATGTTTGAATATTACTGGCCCTAAATATTGATATATAAAAAAATATAGTGAAAAGGAGTTTTAATATTTAAAAAGGAAAATTTGTTTTTCCAAAATAAAATATGAATTTCGAATGGGCTAGAAATATTAACTTGTTTTGAATAATAAAAATAAGCTATTCATTTATAAACAATGTTTATAAATAAAGTGAAATAAATTATCATAGATTAATTTGGGGAACGTAAATCGAAATGTGAATTTAAAAAAGGGAATTGAAATTTGTTTCAAAAAGAAACAACGAAATCTATTCTGATGTTCGGAATGTAAATAGAATTAGAATAAATCCATACGGATTTATGATTGGGATTCGACTATGTCAGATTTATGAAATAAATTATTTTCAAAAAGGTATTTAAATTGTATTAGATAGGAACTAAAATTAAATATGGAAATAGGTTCTATAATTATATATATAAGTTATAATCATAAAATACTCCAAAATAAGAATCAGGTTTCAAATAGATTTTGAAATGGAACTTGTTTTAATGTATAAAACAAGGAAGTTGAATTTATAAATGATGTTTATAAATCTCTAGTGAAATAAATTATCAGTAGATAATTTAGAAGTTAAAATTTAAATATGAATTTAAAAGTGAATTGGAAATCGTTTTACAAAGGGAACGACGGGTTCGTAATATAAACCGAACTGAGATAAATCTAAGAAATTATAATTGGAATTTGATGTCACTGAATTTCATAAAATAATTTATTTCTAAGAAATTGGAAATTAATAATAGAAATGGAGTTGTGATTGAATTTATAACCGAGTAATGAAATAATCGACGATTAGGGATAATTAGAAATATTAAGTTGGATTTGGAAAATCGGATTAACATATATTAATATATATATATAAGAATGAGAATGATATTTAAATTATACAAAATTTAAATGTTTATATTTAAATATAATTAAAACGAACTCACCGCAATGCAATAGTTCGAAATTTGACGTTTCAAACTTTAATTGTGTATATAGAACTCAATTTAAGCCGGAATTCTTTGAAACAAGATTAGTGAGGACCGATTGCATAATATTTTCAAATGGAAGAGAAAAATCTGGATTTCACCTTATAGATGTAAAAAATAATTTTTCAAAAAAACAATGCTATAATCGTTTGTAAATTATAACGATTAAATAATAAAATCAAAGGATTTTAAGTTAATCAAATTTGGATTTTCCTTTAGATAAACCATGACTTGAGTTATAAAATAATATTAACTCAAGTGGAGTAAATGAAATGATTTTTGGAACAAAAATCATGTTTTCAATTATTGAATAGAATTAACTAATTAGAAAAATAATTTTTTAATGAAGTTTTGATCCAAATTGGACTTTGGGTAAGTGAATGGAAGTTGTGAATTTATATTCGAAATCGAATATCAAACTTGATTTGAAATTGGACAACGACCGGTTTATAATCACATTAATATAAATGAACGTTAAATGTTCAAATAAAAAGTGAAATATGCAAAAGAGCTAATTAGAGAATAAATTAGCAAATTGAGTTAAAATGATTGGATTGAGTTGAAACTAAATGGGAATTGTTGAATATGTGTTAAGAGGTTTGGAATGAAGTGTATGAAGAGATATAAATTGAATGCACGACAAAAGAGGTACGTATTTAATTTAATATGAGATTTTATGAGCCTATAGGGCAAGCCACTAGGCTTTTTGATTTTCTTTTTGAATGGGAAGGGCCTACAGAGGCAATTTGTAGGTGTACCGTGGTAGCAAATTTTTTCGAAAATTTAAGGAGATAGATTTTTTAGTAAATTTGATAACTTAAAATGTATTTATTGATTAGATATGAAAATAGAAACCAAATCGATTAATAAAATTTAAAAGCATTGTAATTAAGGTTTGCATCTATAATAAATGAGGTTCGGAAAGGAAATAATATAAGATTTTATATATTGTTAGTTAAATACAGTAATTGGGTTGTCACAACGATCTTTTACACAATATCCGTTTTAACCCAAATAATTGTGAATTTGGAAATATAATAACGAATATTTCCTAAGTATAGAAATAAATCAGTTCGGAAAAGAGATAAGTAATTGTAATGTTTTCTAACTATAAATAGAAGATATTTTCTAAGTATAGAAAATAAAACAAGTTGATATCTGAAAATATTTTCCAATAGCATAAGAGGCCAAGATGATTGTTGAAAATATTTAGTTAACAAATACTGATACGGAAATGGAGAAGTGATTTAATTAATAAAATATTAATTATGGGGTCCACTGATTGTTTAGTGCTTTGGATGAATGTTTGTTTTTCTTTGATAGTTAAATAACTGACTATCGAAGTATTAGCCAATATCCTTGTCAATATGGAGAGGTCGGTTGGATTTTTATCCGAAAACCACTCCATATTGGCAGTAGCATTGCAGATCATATTATATGAAGACAATCGAGGATGGAGTAAAGTGCAAGGGCTTTTTCTGTTAATCCTAGGTAAAAATTTCTTAAGACGGATTAATAGAAATTGTGCCATAGGTTTCGTCCAGTCCTAGAATGAACTTGTATGGATGAATGTCTGACAGAGTATTTCCAATGATCGCATATGTTGATCTGCACAGATATACATATGGTGGCAGAGAATTTATTCTCTTAGCATAATATCCAGAATATATTTGTGCAAATCAATTAATGATTAACAAATTTGATGATGTGACATTCAAAGTGAATGAAGAAGTGGCATGTTAAAAGATAAGTGTGGCCTCAAGCCTCACAACCGGGAAATGGTATAAAATGGGTAGGTCGCATGGCTAAGTGGGTGGCTCCCAGTAATGGTGTATTGTCACTTGATATAGAGAATACCCGTTTGCTTCTTAATTCTTTCGATATTATCTCTTTCGGGAAACTGTTGTTGATCCAAACCGTTGGTGATAAAACATTTGAAACACTCAAGCAAAATGAGTGGTCGGTCATGTTTAGCCTGGGTTGCAGGATGTTGTTGTTGAACCCGGTATATTCCTCTCTAGAGATACACCATTAGAATGTAGTCCCGTACCTTACCATTTGGAACCCATTCCCCGATAGGCGCCCGCAGTTTTGATTATATACTATGTATGTAGAGCGTGAGATGCAAGCGTTCTACTAGATTGCTATTTATTTGATTTAGACACTATTATTATATCAGAAAAGTATTGATGTCAAAGAATGTTTCGGGTTATCGTAAGGTAAAAACCATCTGTGTTTATGTGCAGATCAGTCTTATGATTATCCTTTCTTTTAAAAGGATTTTCAAAAGTTAAACCAAGTGGTTGGAGTTTACTCACACCCGTCCAATGAGTAACCCAGAGTTTTTTTTGTTTTACCCTAAACTCTTGGGTTCCCAAATTTGTGCGTCCAGTAAAGTAGTTCAGGTATTTACATATATTCTTGGAGGAGCTATGAGAAGGAAGCTTCTGCGTTAGATATGTATTGTTATTTCCACTGTATTGTAAGTGTTGTACTCAGATAATGATATGTACGTAAGTTATTTTTTTATTTATTTCAACAGCTATTACATATATTTTATTTTATTCCGCTGCGATGTTAGATTCTATGTTTTTGTTTCTGTTCTTCTTCTATCTTTTTCTTCTTTAACCCATAATGGTTCTATTTCTATACAGTTTGGGTTGGACGTGTGGTGTTTTTAGTCAACTCAGATAGTACAGATTTGCGGGTCGTTACAGTTGGTATCAGTGCCTGAGTTGAGCGAATATCTAGGATTTTGAAGGGATTACTCGTTAGAGATAGGGTCAGTATTACCCTAGAATGAGTTGAGTGTATATATACAAGAGCGCGCATTTGTTAGTTTATATAAAAACTATTTTATATCGTGTCGATTGCTTTAGTAAGTGGTTATGAATTATGGTCGATATAGAAAGTACAACTGTATCGATTGGGGTTTCTAAACACTTGAGCAGAGCTATTCGACATAATATTGTTTTAAAGTGGGTAAATGAAATAATTTTACCCAAAATTCTATTTTAATATAAAATGAATAATTTACTTAAATTATTATAGTATATGGATGTGTTGGTTAATATTATTATAAGTAAATGAGATTATAAAAATTGATATGATTATATATAACCAAATTTAATTCATGTAAGACTGAAATATTTACACATGGGATGAACTAAAATTGGATTCAAACCAGAATCTGGAATTTAATTCGCGAAATTTGGAAAATATTTTCTAAGGTATATTAAAATATTATAGCTTTGTTTTGAAGGGATTTTTGAATGAAAATTGTTTTGAATGGATTTTGAGTAGTATAAAGCACTGAACTCACGACAGTAGCTGGAAAATAATTTTGATGTTGATTGCACCATCATCAGTGTTCATTTTTGAGTAAGTGATGGATTGCTACCTTAAAAAACAATTGATGGAAATTTGTTTGAAAGAAATCATGTTTCTTGTAAAATTCAAATGTTTTGAATTTGAGATGGTTATAAATATATGTAGATATATTTGTATGATTTTTAGAATTTGAATACTTGAATTTAAATTTAACTTAAGCAAGTTATTGGACTGAAATGGGTAAATTGAATTGGAATCAATTTGAATGAAATTGAAAACATATGAGTGGAATATAAATGTGAATATATTGGTTGTAAACCATTTGAATAAAATGAATGTAAGCATATATGGTGTGCCATGTAAATGAAAACCAAAAGTTTTGGTTGAACTAAAATTATAGAAGTATGAAACGTTGAGTTTCAACATATGTTAGTTTTTGAAAAGTAATATGTTTGTAGAATTTTTCACACCTAAGTAATTTCGAGGACGGAATTCTTTTGAGGGGGAAAGAATGCAACAACCTGGATTTTTGATTAATTAATTTTAAACATTTAATATTGTTTTAAATGTTGTGCTGATAATATAAATGGATTTTTATATGGAATATAACAATTTAATAATCGAGTACGATTTAATTTCGAATATATTGAATAATCGTATAGGAAAGCGAAATATAATTGAATTGAAGTTAAAACTGAATGAAAACGATTCAAATGATCAATATAATGTCTATTTGAATATAGATGATAATTATACTAATTTATTATTAAGAAATTAATAGTTTTAAATTTAATTTATATTATATCGATTTAAATTGATATCTTCTCCATATAATCAAATTAGACTTCGAAACATGTTCCAGTGTGTTCAGAACAGTGGTATAACCCTTTAGATGTTGGTTGCTATGTTTAAATAGGAGTTCGAAAATACATGATAATTTAGATTAAATAAATCCATATTGATTCAAATTTATTTAGGGTTAACGCATATTATTTTCTTATACCCTAAGTAATGAAGTACATAACCTACCTAGCTATAACTACCCTTCATCTTTCTGTTCGCGAGCTTTATCTTTCATTTCACATATCTTCTGCTCCCCACCTTCACAGAAAGTTAAACACCGATGTTATGGCTTATGTTTGTTGGTTTGCTCTGGCTCCTATATAATAACCCATCGCACATCATTTATCCTCCATCCTCAAATCACCCGAGTCCATTCCACTCTTTTTAATTTCTTTTTCCTCTTTCAGGAACTTATAAATCAAAAATCGAATTCACCGATATAAAAAAATCCAGAACAATTTCAAATAAAATCCTTAAAATACAAAAGCTAAATCTTAGGAATGGTACAAGCCTCCTCTTCATTTATGTGGTTTGTTGTGAGATGTAATGGTGTTTCAAGGCTCGACAACAATTAACAAGAAATCAGAGATTTCGATTTTTGGAGAAATCGGCCATCGCGGGGTAGAGCTTCAGATTCCTAAGTCGATTTGGTAACGTGAGTGGAACATTGGAGGTGATTCGAAGTAGAGAAAAATCACATATCCTGTAATGCCGTGAGTTGAGCGAACTGAGTCGCGCGAAGGTTTAAGGCATCATGGAGTTAGGGTTTATGGCCACAATCGACTGAAGGAGCCGGAAGTGCGTGACATGATTTGTAAGAGACTAGTGGAACTCTGTGTTTAAATGGGGGTTGCGAGTTTGTGGTATAGCGATGGCGAAGGAGCAGTTGATGGCTTAGGTGGTTGAAATAGTGAGTTATCGATGGTAGGAGGAGGCACCAGTCATGTACAGGAAAGAGGGAGGTTACTGTTGCGTAGTTGTTTCCTGGAAGGACGTTGGTAGTGTGGGTTTGTCAAATAGAAGGTGTTGGCATGAATTTGCATTGGAGGAAAGAAAGATTAGGGTTAATATAGTTAGTAAATTTTTTATTTTAGAATTAGTTGGCTTATAAATTATATAACTTCTCATATTAGGTTCGATGGATCTCCATCTATCGCATTGGAAAAATATCAACGTATGCTACGCGATAGATTTGGATTTTAAATAGTTTGGAGCTAGCTACAATTTTCGAACTAATTAAACTCTAGTTTAATTTAATAGGAAACAGAATGTTATTTTGACATATAAAAATCAGTGGGAGTATGTAATGGCCCGCAAATCCGTATTATCTGAGTTGACTACATACATCACACGTCCAACCCAAATTGCACAGAAATACGAATCAATATGAAATAAGAAGAAAACAATAGAAGAAGAACAGAAACAACAACACAAAATCTCACATCGCAAGAGAACAAAATATAATATATATAAACAACTTTTGGGATACAAAATTTTCTGTGAACATATACATATCATCATCAGAGTAAAAAATATAACACAGCGAAATAAACTCTAAATATTTAAGACTAAAACCTCCTGCTCCAAGCTCTTTCAGATAAATCTGTAAAATCCTAAACTACTTGATTGCCCGTACAAATTTGGGCACCCAAGAGTTTAGGGAAAACATAGCAAAATAAACTCTGGGTCAGTCAATGGACTAGTATGAGTAAACAATTTAAAACAATTTGAGAAAATAGATGATATCTCATAAGACCACGCTGTATAACATGGAACGGGTTTTCCCTTATGACAATCCAAAACACTCTTTATGTCAAAATTCTTCTGATATTATAATAATGTCTATCAATCAGATATAAATAATCATTTAGCAAAACGCTTGCATCTCACGTTCTACATACACAGTATATAATCAAAACTGCGAGCACTTATTGGATATTGGATTTCCAACTATGACAAAGTATGGAACCACCTTCCGATAATGTATCTCTAGAGGACGATACACTGGGTTCAACAAGAACATCTCGTAATCCGACCACACATGGCTGACCACTCATTTTGCTTGAGCGTATCGAGTGTATATCACTAACGGTTGGGATCAGCAACTGTTTCCCGAAAGGGACAACATCGAATAGAATAAAGAAGGAAATGAATTTTCTCTAGATAGGTGATAATACACCCTGATTGGGAGCTACTCAATTAGCCATGTTGCCTGCCCGATTTTTGTCATTTTCTGGTTGTTGAGGCCTTAGGCTACGATTACTTATTTTTCATTGATAGCACAATCGCTTTGAATGCCACATTGTCAGATCCATTAATCACTAATTGATTTGCTCAAAAATATTCTAGATATTATGCTAAAAGAATAAATTCTCCGCCACTAGATGTATATTCATATAGAACCACTTATGCGACCATTGAAAATACTCTATCAGACATTCGTCCATACACGTTCGTTCTAGGACTGGACGAAACCAAAGGCACAATTTCCATTAATAGAAAAAGCCCTTGCACTTTACTTTGTCTTTGATTATCATCATATAATCTGATTCACAAAGCTACTATCAGTACGGAGTGGTTCTTGGATAATAATCCAACCGGTACCCAATATTTTCAATAATCATCTTGGCCTCTTATGCTTTGGTAAATATTTTCAGATATCACCATTTTTATTTTCTATACTTAGAAAATAACTTCTATTTATTATTGGAATTCATTCCAGTTACTTATCTCTTTCACGACCATTCATTTCTATACTCAGGAAATATTTATTATTTTATTTCCAAATTCCACTTACTTGGGTTAAAACAAATGTTGTGTAAAACATCGTTACAACAACCCAAAATACTGCATTCAACTAAATCTTATTTTAAACATTTATCTTTGAAACTGAATCTATCTATTCATCGATTAATAATGAAATCAATCAAGTTGGGGTATAACCACCTCTCAGACTTTGACTGAATAACATTCTTAACTTCAAAACAGACAAGACAAACTTTATCAAATAATCAACATCGTATTAAACCAATTTTCCATTTCTTTTAAACGTGTATATGTTTCTCTTTTTATTCTTACCAGATTTAAATTTATAGATTTCCTTTTTGCTTATAATATTCTATTTTAAGTTCACTTCCTTATCGAATTCTATATATATATATATCGATATATTGATTTCTAGTTATTAAATTATCTTTAAAATATTCTAACTCCTTAAATTTTCGAATTTTTTTGCCAGCACCTCCTTTGTGTCGGTCAATAGCTCAAACCTAAACTCGCCGCTCTAGGCCCTTTCTATTCAAAAAAAAAATCAAAAAGCCAAGTGGCATGCCGATTCAGCGCATAAAATCTCATATCGAATTTAAATATGTAACCTTTTGTCGGGCACTCGAATTATAATCTTCATTCTCTTCATTCCATATCTGTCTAACACATATACGTCTATTCCTAATTTATTCCAAATCAATCTGATCATTTTTAACTCAGTTCGCTAATTTATTCTTTAATTAGCTCTTTTGCATATTTCACTATTTGATTGAACATATCACATTCATATATATTTTAAATTTACTTAAATCCCTATCAAATTTCATTTCAACTCGAGTTTCATATTTGATTTCGGGTATAAATTCATAAACCCCATTTCACTCTTCCAACACCCGGTTTCGATTCAAAACTCGATTAACTAATTATTCTAATTTAGTTAATTCTATTCAATAATTAAAAATCTGATTTTTTGTTTCAAAAATCAGTTCACTAACTCCACTTAGGTCCATATTTATTTCTCAAATCCGTATTTTTCTAATGGGAATTTAGACTTTATTTACTTAAAATCCTTACATTAATTTTAAATAAACCATTATGGTTTTTAAACGGTTATGGAACTATTTTTCTGGATATTTGATTTTGACATAACTCAAAATCTATAAGACCAAATCCTGATTTTTCTCTTCAATTAGAAAACTATTAACAAATCAGTCCTGACGATTCTTGTTTCAAAGAATTCCGACCTTAATTGAGTTATGTACACTCAATTGAAGTTCGAAACGCCAATTTACGAATTGCCGCGCTGCGACAAGTTAGTTTTAATTATATTTAAATATAAATGTTTTAAACTTCGTTTATAAATAAATTTCACTTCCATTCTTATATATTTTAATTATATATTAGAGAAGCTTTCCAAATTTAGCTTAACATTTTGATTTTTCTAAATTGTCTATTTTTCCATAGTTCAGTTGTAATTATTTACAACTCAATCTTATATATAATATTCCAATTCATTCGGAGATAAATTATAAATCCAATGGATTTATTTAAATTCCGTTTATAATCCGAATTCTGAAATATATTCCTTTGTTCCCATTTAGATACGATTCCAAATTCTATTTCCAAATTCATACTTGAATTTAAACCTCAACATTATCTAATGATAATTTATTTCACTGGATTTATAAATATCATTTATAAATCCTACTTCTTTGTTTTCTATAACAAAACAAGGTTCATTTCAAAAATCTATTTGAAAACCAATACCTTATTCTGGAATATTTTATCGATTATAACTTATATATAAATACATACATACATACATATATATATATATAAACAATGAATCTATATTCATACTTAAAATTTAAACTTCTATTTAATACAATCCTAATATTTTTCTGAAAATATTTTGTTTAAATAAATTCAATCTAATCAAATTTAAATCATAAATCCATATAGATTTATTTTAATTCACTTTACATTCTGAATATCAGAATAGAATTATCGTTTCTCTTTGAAACTGAAATTCCCTTTTTAAATTCACTTTTGAATTTAAATTTCCTAAACTATCTGAATGATAAATTTTCCATTCCATTTATAAACACTATTTATAAATTCACTTAAATTCCCTACATTATTTAATTTATAAACATCGATTATAAATTCATTTCAATTCCCGCATTATTTAATTTATAAACATCGTTTATAAACTCACTTCAATTCCTGCATTATTAAATTTATAAACATCATTTATAAATTTCTCCACTTGTTTTTATTATTCAAAACAAGTTAATATTTCTTAGCCCATTCAAAATCAAATTATATTTTAGAAAAAATAGAATTTTCCTTTTAAATCTAAAAGTCCCTTTTTCATGATATTTTTATAAATCAACATTCAGACCCAGTGATATTTAAACATCCAAAACAACCAATTATAAATCACAAGTTTCTAACACGTACTATATGATAATATATATGAAAACAAATAAATAATAATATTTTTGAGGAATCCAGTTGGATCCCTCCAGCTTGTTTCCTGCATCCACTTACGTTAGCCAACATAAATAATACCCATCCTGCTTCGAGGCAGGAGATCGCGGTATAGAAGGTCATCCACTATCATATTGTGGGGACATAGGGTCATCCGCTAATGATACCGTGGACATCCGCTAATGGTACTCCGGGAGTATCCAACCCCTAGTAAATATATAATAACCACAATCACCAAGCCTAAATAACTAATATATATATATATATATATATATTAAATAGCCGCAATAATATTTAAGCTCATCCAAACAACCAAGAAACAATTATTTTTAACGAATAAAATAGTTCTATATAAAAAAAATCTGAGTGAGATTTTCTCACCGTGATACTTTATTTTGATCCATTCTGATTCCCAATTTATTCCCAGCTTATGTAATCCGTAGCTTATGAATTTTCAATCGACTCCATTCGTTAAAATCTTGTAAAAATTAAATATGACACTCATTTTAATCTACCGAAAAAATTAAAAATAGTAAAAATTCTTAATTACTTAATTAAAAATTATTACATTACTTTATGTTTAAATCCACTTCTTCCAAAAATTAATTCCTAGCTTGCTGCTCCTTACAAACCAACTGCCGAACCTCTTCTTCCCTCGCTGAAACCATTCGAATTGAACACAAACCTCCCCATGCCTTGAACATCAGCACACTGTCTTCCCAAATCGCCTGCTAAAATCATGCAGCTTCGAACTATCTTTCCTGCATCTAAGTCGAGGTCCGAACCTGACATTCGCGACTAGGACAAGCACACAGGAAAATTGCGAACTTCATTCAATCATCTCAACGCACCACCAGGCTTTAAACATATACTATTGCTTACCACTTACAGATGTCGCGAACCACCTTCGACCAGTGCTCCTACCTAACAATAGCAGACCGACCAAAAATCACAATACGGCTACAGGCAAAAAAAATTCACGATAGTATTCATGAGCATCTACTGCCAACCTTTGCAAAAATACATGCATCTCCATCCTAAATGCAGCGCCACCTTCCGCCTGATCCATCGCCACCACGAAACCCTAATGTGCAACCATCCATGGCTCGATGAATAGTTCGAGCCTCAGCTAAAATTGATCGCGAGTTGTGAATCTCCTTCCAGTTTGAAGAATGATTAAATCGAGATACACGAGAATAACTTCAGGATTTAAGGAAATTACATTTGATTTTGAAATGATTTTGAATGGAGGATTTTTTTTTCGTTGGCTTCGATTTCATTTCTTCTGAAGAGTGAACAGAAACAAAAATTGAAAGGGGATTGGATTTTAGTCGCGATTTATAAACGAGGGATGTAGGAAATTAGGTAGGTCGGCTTTGGTACATATCTTGGGTAGCTAAGGTACATATAATTTAATTTTGATTTGATATTAATTTAATGTGGTTTGATTTCTATTTAATGCGATTTGATTTAAAGAGATTTCTATCCTTTTTAAATAGATTCCGATTTGATTCGAGCTTATCCACTAATCAAATATCTTGGGGTCTATAACATGAAATCATGAACTCCTATTTTAACGCAACTACCGTTGTTCCAATGTTATAACACTATTCTGAACTCAACAGAATAGATTATAAAATTTTATTCGAACATATATATAAAATAACCATATTAAATCGATATAATATATTTTAAATTCAAAACAATAAATTTCTCGATAATAAATTATTATTATTATGGTCTATATTCAATAGAATATATATTGATCAACTGAATCATTTCGATTCAGTTTTATCTTCAAGTTCAATTATATTTCGTATTGCGATAATTTAATATATCCGATATTAAATCGATAACTTAATATAAAAGTTCATTTATATTATCAACTCAATATTTAAAATTAATCAATAAAAATCTAGGTCGTTACATTCTTCCCCCTTAAAAGAATTTCATCCCCGAAATTACTAAGGTAGGAAAAATGCTGTAAACCCATTAACTTTTCAAAAACTCACTTATGTTGAAACTCAACATTTCATATTTCTACTATTTTAGTTCCAACAAAACTTTCATTCATATGGCTTACCATATATGCTTACGTTCATTTAATTTGAATGATTTTCAACCAGTATATTCATGTCCAACTCATATTCCATTCAAATTAATTGTGATCAATTTATTTACTTTGATCCATTTAACTTGTTTAATTTGAATTTAAATTACAGAATTCAAATTCTCGGGTTTTCATTTCAAATCCCTTTGAAATAACATAATATATACATATATTTATTTTCATCTCAAATTCAAAACATTTGAGTTTTTAAACCAATTTGTTTTCTTTTATACAAATTTTCAGAAAAACTTCTCCAATGTAGCAATACATCACTTAGAACTCGAAAATGAACACTGATGATGATGCAATCATCATCAAAGTTATTTTCCAGCCACTGAAGTGAATTCAGTGCTTTATCAATTTCAAAATCCATTCAAAAATGATTTTGATTCAAAAATCCTTCAAACACAAAGCTATATTGTTCTAATATACCTTCAGAAAATATTTTTCCAAACACCCAATATTTTGAATTCTTAATTCTTGGTTAAATTTAATTCCAATTCATTTCATTTGTATATATTCCATTCTTATACAAATTATATTTGGTTATATATATAACCATTCTAATTTTATAATCTCATTTGATTATAATAACAGCCAACACATTCAATAATTTCAGAAAATAGTTCTTTCTATATAAAAATAGAATTTGGGTAAAATTATTTCATTTACCCACTACAAAACAATATTATGTCAAATTTCTCTATTTAAGTATCTAGAAACTCCTGTTGATGTTGTGACATCCCACGATTCCAAAAGAATCCATAAACCACTCAACAGACAAGCCAACACAATATAAAAAAATTATATCAACTAACAAATACGCGTTCTCGCATATATGCACTCAACTCATTCTAGGGTGCTATTGAACTTATCTTAATGAGTAACCTTAACCAAAGCCTAGGTGTACGCTCAACCTAAGCTCTGATACCAACTGTAATGGCCCGCAAATCCGCATTATCTGAATTGACTACATACATCCATATCCAACCCAAATCGCACAGAAATACGAATCATTATGAAATAAGAAGAAAAAGGTAGAAGAAGAACAGAAACAACAACATAGAATCTCATATCGCAAAGGAACAAAATATAATATATAAAACAATTTTTGGGATACAAAGTTTTCTGTATACATATCATCGTCAGAGTATAAAATATTGCACAGTGGAATAAACTCTAAATATCTAACACTGAAGCCTCCTGCTCTAAGCTCTTTCAGATAAATCTGTAAAATCCTAAATTAGTTGACGGCCGTATAAATTTGGGCACCCAAGAGTTTAGGGAAAACATAGAAAAATAAACTCTGGGTCAGTCATGGGACTGGTATGCGTAAACAATTTAAAATAGATTGAGAAAACAAACGATATTTTATAAGACCACGCCGTATTACACGGAATGGATTTTTCCCTTATGAGAATCCAAACAATCTTTATATCAAAATTCTTCTGATACTAAAATAGTGTATATCAACCACATCTAAATAATCATTTAGCAGAACACTTGCATCTCACGTTCTGCATATATAGTATGCAATCAAAATGACGAGCACTTATTGGATATTGGATTTCCAACTCTGACAAGGTATGGAACCACCTTTCGATAATGTAACTCTAGAGGGTGATACAATGGGTTCAACAAGAACATCTTGTACCCCGACCACACATAACTGACCACTCATTTTGCTTGAGTGTGTCGAATGTATATCACCAATGGTTGGGATCAACAACCGTTTCCCGAAAGGGACTCATTGAATTGAATAAAGAAGGAAATAAATTTTCTCTAGATAGGTGTTAGTACACCCTAATTGGGAGCTACCCACTTAGCCATGCTTCCTGCCCGTTTTTTTCATTTCCCAATTCTTGAGGCCTGAGGCTACGATTACTTACTTTTCATTGATAGCACAATCACTTTGAATACCACATTGTCAGACTCGTTAATCACGTAATTGATTTTCACAAAAATACTCTGGACATTATGCTAAAAGAATAAATTCTCCGCCACCAAATGTATATTTGTACAAAACAACTTATGCGATCATTAGAAGTACTTTGTCCGGCATTCATCCAACACGTTCGTTCTGGGGCTGAATGAAACTGAAGGCACAATTTCCATTAATAGAAAAAGTCCTTCCACTTTACTCCATCATCGATTATCTTCATATAATCTGGTTCGCAATGCTACTGTCAATACGGAGTGGTCCTTGGATAATAATCCAATCGGTCTCTCCATATTGACAATGATATTGGCAAATACTTCGATAGTCTGTTATTTAACTATCCAAGAAAAAACATCCATTCAAAGCATTAAACAATCACGGGCCCCTTAATTAATATTAATTAATTAAATCACTTCTCCGTTTCCTCATTAATATTTGTTAACCCAATATTTTCAACAATCATCTTGGCCTCTTACACTATTTGGTAAATATTTTCAAATAACACCATCTTTTATTTTTTATACTTAGGAAATATCTTCTATTTATTATTGGAATTCATTCCAGTTACTTATCTCTTTCACGACCATTCATTTCTATACTCAGGAAATATTTATTATTTTATTTCCAAAATTTCACTTACTTGGGTTAAAACGAATGTTTTGTAAAACATCGTTACAACAATCCAAAATATTGCATTCAACTAAATCTTATTTTAAACATTATCTTCGAGATTGAATCTGTCTATCATCGATTAATAATGAAATCAATCAAGTTCGGGTATAACTACCTCTCAGACCTTGACTGAATAACATTCTTAACTTCAAAACAGACAAGACTACTATTCTTAAATAATCAACATCATATTAAACCAATTTTCCATTTCTTTTAAACGTGTATACGTTTCTCTTTCTGTTCTTACCAGATTTAAATTTATAGATTTCCTTTTTATTTATAATATTCTATTTTAAGTTCATTTCCTTATCGAATTATATATATATATATATCGATATATTAATTTCTCGTTATCAAATTATCTTAAAAATATTCTAACTCCTTATATTTTCAAAAAATTTCGCTAGCAGCTCCTTTGTACCGGTCAATAGCTCAAACCTAAACTCGCCTCTCTAGGTGCTTTCCATCCAAAAAGAAAATTAAAAAGCTAAGCAGCATGCCGATTCGGCGCATAAAATTTCATATGGAAATTAAAAATGTACCTTTTTGTCGGGCACTCGAATTATATTCTTCATTCTCTTCATTCCATATCTATCTAGCCCATATACGTCCAGTTCTAATTTATTCCAACTCAGTCCGATCATTTTTAACTCAATTCGCTAATTTATTCTTTAATTAGCTCTTTTGCATATTCCACTATTTGATTGAACATATCACGCTAATATACATTTTAAATTTACTTAAAACCCTATCTAATTTCATTCTCAGCTTGAGTTTCATATTCGATTTCGAATATAAACTCATAAACCCCATTTCACTTATCCAACGCCCAGTTTCGATCCAAAACTCGATCAACTAAATATTCTTCAAATTAGTTAATTCTATTCAATAATTAAAAATCTAATTTTTTTTGTTTCAAAAATCAGTTCACTTACTCCACTTGAGTTCATATTTATTTTATATCTCAAATCTAGATTTTTCTAATGGGAATTCAGATTTTATTTACTTAAAATCCTTATATTAATTCTAAATAAACTGTTATGGTTTTTAAACGGTTATGGCGCTGTTTTTATGAAATTTTGATTTTAACATAACTCAAAATCTATAAGTAGAAAACTAATACCAAATCGTTCCTGATGATTCTTATTTCAAAGAATTCCGACTTGAATAGAGTTCTGTATACTCAATTGAAGTTCAAAACGACAATTTATGAACTACCATGCCACGACAAGTTCGTTTAATTATAATTAAACATAAATGTTTTAAACTTCGTTTATAAACAAATTTCACTTCCGTTCTTATATATTTTAAATATATATTAGAGCGACTTTCCAAATTTATCTTAGCATTTCGATTTTTCTAAATTGTCGATTTTTCCATAATTTAGTTGTAATTATTTGCAACTCAATCTTATATATAATATTCCAATTCTTTTGGAGATAAATTTTAAATCCTTGGGATTTATTTCAACTCCATTTATAATACGAACTCTGAAATATATTCCGTTGTTCTCATTTTGAAATGATTCCAAATACTATTTCAAATTCATACTTGAATTTATTCCTCTAAATTATCAAATGATAGTTTATTTCACTGGATTTATAAATATCGTTTATAAATCCAACTTCCTTATTTTATATAATAAAACAAGTTTCATTTCAAAAATCTGTTTGAAAACCAAAATCTTATTCTGGAATATTTTATCGATTATAACGTGTATATATATATATATAAACAGTGAATATATTTTCATATTTAAAATTTAAACATCTATTTAATACAATCCTAATATTTTTTTCTAAAAAATATTTTATGTAAATAAGTTAAATCTAATCGAACTTAAATCATAAATCCATGTGGATTTACTTTGATTCACTTTACATTCTGAATATCAAAATAGATTTATCATTTCTCTTTGAAACTAATTTCAATTCCCTTTTTAAATTCACTTTTGAATTTAAATTTCCCAAATTATCCAAATGATAAATTTTCCATTCCATTTATAAACACCGTTTATAAATTCACTTAAATTCCCCGTATTATTTAATTTATAAACATCATTTATAAATTCACTTCAATTCCCACATTATTTAATTTATAAACATCGTTTATAAATTCACCTTAATTCCCGCATTATTTAATTTATAAACAATGTTTATAAATTTCTTCACTCGTTTTTATTATTCAAAACAAGTTAATATTTCTTAGCCCATTCAAAATCAAATTCTATTTTAGAAAAAAAATACAATTTTCCTTTTAAGTCTATAAATCCCATTTTCATGGTATTTTTATAAATCAACGTTCAGACCCAGTGATATTTACACATCCAAAACAACCAATTATAAATCGCAGGTTTCTAACACATCATATATGATAATATATATGAAAACAAATAAATAATAATATTTCTGAGGAATCCAGTTGGATCCCTCCAAACTACTTTCCTGCATCCACAGACGTCAGCCAACATAAATAATACCCATCCAGCTCCGAGTCAGAATATCGCGGTATAGAACGTCATCCACTATAATATCATGGGGCACATAGGGTCATCCGCTAATGATACTGCGGGCACCTGCTAATGGTACTCCGGGAAATACACAACCCCCAATATATATATATATATAATAACCACAATCACCAAGCCTAAATAACTAATATATATATATATATATATATATATTAAATAGCCACAATAATATTTAAAAGCATCCAACCAACCAATGAACAATTATTTTTAATGAATAAAATAATTCTAAATAAAAAAATATGAGTAAGATTTACTTACGGTGATATTTTATTTTGATCCATTTTGATGCCCAATTTATTCCCAGCTTATGTAATCCGTAGCTTATGAATTTTGGATCGACTCCATTTGTTAAAGTCTTATATAAATTAAATATGGCATTCATTTTAATTTATCAAACAAACTAAAATTAACAAAAATTCGTAATTACTTAATTAAAAATAATTACCTTACTTTATGTTTAAATCCACTTCTTCCCAAATTAAATTCCTAGCTTGCTGCTCCTTTCAAACCAACTGCTGAACCTCTTCTTCCCCCATTGAAACCATTTGAATTGAACAAAAACCTCCCCATGCCTTGAACATCAGTGCACTGTCTTCCCAAATCTCCTGCTAAAATCACACAGCTTCGAACTCCTTGCACCGAAATCGAAGTACGAACCTGGCATTCGTGACTAGGACGAGCACATAGGAAAAATGCGAACTTCGTTCTATCATTTCAACGCACGACCAGGCCTTGAACATATATTGTCGCTTACCACTTACAGATGACGCGAATCACCTTCGACCAGTGCTCCCACATAACAATAACAGACCAACCCAAAATCATGATACGGCTACAGGTATAAAAAGTCGTTATAGTATTCGCGAGCATCTACCACCAACCTTTGCAAAAATCCGGGCATCTCTATCCAAATGCAGCGTCACCTTCCCCTTGGTCCATTAACACCACGAAACCCTAATGCATAACCATCTATGGCTCGATGAATAGTTCGAGTCTCAGCTAGATCGCGAGTTATGAATCTCCTTCCAGCTTGAAGAATGATTAAATCAAGATATACGAGAATAACTTCAGGATTTAAGGAAATTACATTTGATTTTGAAATGACTTTAAATGGAGGAATTTTTTTCATTGGCTTCTATTTCATTTCTTTTGAAGAGTGAACGTGTAACACCCCACATCCGTTAGTGTCAGTCACAATGGGAATGCACTAAGTTCTATGGAACATTTAGGGTAAAAGATGCAGATAAATTCCAAGACAGACAGAAATTAAACAGCGGAAAATAAAACTTTGCTTTATTGATAAAATAGTTTGTACAACAATTTCTTTATAATATCAGAGTATCATCTGTCTTACAAAATAAAGAAGCATAAAACAACATTTATATTCCCCAATTTTAGCAAGAGCCAGCCATAGCATCCGAAAAGAGAATCCAAGCAAAACTTCAACAAATCTTCAAGCTGGGAAAGAGTGACAATCCAACTTAACCTGAGCTATACTATTCACTTCTTTACTACCTGAGGGGGGGGGGGGGGGGGGACGGAAGAAAAAAAGACGAAAGAAAAACAAAGTCAGACATAAAGCCTGAGTAAGTTCAGTAACTTCTAGCATGTGAACATGGAAAAACAAAACGACATGAATTAACTGAATACAAGATAACACCATGATGATAGGGTTGGCAAGATTAGACAAGATTTACACAAGATATGCTAAGCTAAGATAAACTGGATATGCTCTAATACTTTCGCCGCTTCGCTATTTCCTTGTTATACTGGTTTCTATATCTCTGCACCACCTAACTAGTGTTCCAACTAGTAACGATAACGTGATCCCAATCCCTGTAGTTTCCATTGCCTTCAGGCATACATTTATTATTTATTACCTAGATCAAATCTAGGGTTTTCTATCAAGTGCTTTCTAGATTCAACTAGCATTTACGCTATCTGCCGAACGCTTCTCGGATTCAGGGTTTATGCCACCTAGTCCAGTTAGGGATTACGCTACCTGTCGAACGATGCCCCCAGTCTAGGACACACTACCTAGAGTGGTATATGTTCCTATACTTCCCCACGCATGTATCGCGAATCGTTATCGCTTGTCTAGATGCACATGTCCTGTAATGTGAGACCTGAGTCCTGTGGCAGGGCAAATCAAGAAACACAGAACTCGGTCGGGAGCTTTCAGATATCTGCCGATGCAGATGCTAAGGTCTGTTTTTATTCCAGTGGCTATTGTCCCACTTGACCCCTCCCTCAACTAATGAAAGGCACACCTTGAAAAATGAGAACTATACGCAGGCCCCCGGTGCCCCACTATCCTATGGCCATCCTCAACCATAACTAGATAGCAAGTATATGGTGTTTTGGAGTTCTCCGCCTTTACGCTTCACGTATCTCGACTGACTCAAGATGGATGGTAGACGACGAGTTGCTATCACAGGGCTATCGTTTTCTCGCCGAATCACGCCGGTCCATCCTAGTCTTTAGGTTGCCATATATTGCAACCAAGGCATACCCCTGGTTCTTCTAACGTAGACCTTAACCTCTGTGAGCCCAGGAGGATCATCTGCAGCCTCACAGAGGGATACCAAGAGTACCCTCACGTCCCCTCGAAGCCTCGGGCTTTGTAACCCAATTCGTTGGAGCCTTTTCAGACGGACATTCGCTCCTCCCCGTGTTATACTAAGAATTACTACTTAGTTTCCAAAATCGTTGTTTTCTTAACTAAGGTTTACTACTTAGCTCCTTTTAACTAAGGTTTACTACTTAGTTCTCTTTCCCGTCAATTTGGATTGGTTAAGTGTCATTAGTCAATTCAAGCTAACTTAACCCTCTTCATTTATCATGATAAACTGGCTAAGTGTTATTAGTACTTCACGTTGACTTAACCCTACCACAAACCAAGTTATATTGGTTAAGTATTTCTTATTACTTAACCCTATTCACCCTGTATTGGTTAAGTGTTCCTTTTTAACTTAACCTTGCCTGTCTGTTTTAACTACCATGTCATTAATAGTTAAGTATCATCCCTTCATGTTTTAGACTTAACCCTATTCCTTTATCACAATCTGATGGTTAAGTGTTCAAGTTTACTTAACTCTACGGTCTAGCCCAGCTAACATATCAAATTGGCTAAGTGTATTGAATTTTACTTAACCCCAACCTCTAGTCTAGTTAACATGTTAACTTGGCTAAGTGTATTAACCTTACTTAACCCCACCTTCTAGTCTAGTTAACATGTTAATTTGGCTAAGTGTTTTCTTAGTTACTTAACCCCTACAAATCTTGTCTTGTTACCATGTTAAGTTGGTTAAGTGTCCCTATGGACTTAGCCCTCCCATTCTAGCTTAACTGTTTTAAATTGGTTAAGTGTTCCTATGGACTTAACCCCTCCATTCTAGCTTAACTGTGTTAAGTGTCTGTATGAACCTAACCCCACCCATCGGTTTGGTTATCATGTTGAATTGGTTAAGTGTCTTTGTTAACTTAACCCTACCATTCTTGTTCTAGCTTTAACTAAATAGATTAAAGCCGCGACCACTCACATTAGACAGATATTGTTGCGATTACTGGATGTGCCGGTTGGTTCCGGGCAGGTTTACATCGCAACTCAGTCTAACCTCGGGTTAGGCATATTCGTGTTTTCTAAGTTCAAAGGGTTTTGATTAATTTTCAAATCAGGTTTTGAAAGTAACCATCCCGTCCATCGGATCAGTTAGGGATTGCCAGGGAGAGCAGGAAACTTGTATTTTCCAAACCCAAGCCTAGACACTATCCTCTCTATCACCCTAGAACTTTCTGGTGTGTTATTAAAGAGATGTCATTAATAAAACCTTTAATTTGTCTGAATTTACATTTTCTCATTTAGGACAAATTCTATAACTAAATCATTCCTAATTTACTTATTTCCTAATTACTCTTTTAATGTAAATTGTCAACTTTTATTATTATGGCCCATTTTCCCCTCTATATCATATTTATGCCTTTTTGGTATGTAAACTATACCAAATTAAAAGTCACTAACCATGATTCTGCTAAACCTGACAATTACTCCCATTTATGGCCAATTTCAAATTTATGCCAATATACTTATCATGCCAAATTAGCTAATACAATTCTGATTTAACATTCTAATTACAGTTCATGTCAAACTAGACTTATTATTCTAGTTCACAATTCATGTAAATGCTAGGTTTACAAGTCAATACTGGATTCAAATTACACATCCTATAATTCATGTCAAATTTATCCAATTTGCATTTCTATGAAAATGCCATAATACATGTTCCCAATTTATGCCAATTTCCAAGTTAAAGACTACGTTTTTAGTAAATTTCATATTTTTCCCAAATCGTATTCCCACCGTTCGTATAATCGTGATTCAATCTAGATTATAGATAAATCTAGATTCGTAGAAAATAGTGAATGAACCAAAGATGCTATGAAAAGGATAGACATAATAACTGACATAAAATGATAATTTACTAATTACAGACCTAACGAATTTCACTGAAATTGATCTAAAACATCGAAGGCCTATAGGTCTGAAAATGTTATGACACAAAAAAGGGTTGAATAACGACGTAGGTTCAAGAACATTGGTAGACCTAACTTAATAGGTAAATTCCCAAGGTCTAAAACCAAAGAAAACCAAGAATAGACAGAATAGATAATCAGGTTTAGACCCAATTTCATAGTCACAAAACTTAAGCAACACTTTCCTAGTCATGAATCATAGGTGTTTAGTCACAGTTGTCCTTGTTATGTCATAGGCAATAGCTTATGTTTCCTAATCAAAGGCATAGGCTTGTGTTCATAGTCAAGGAAATAATTCTTATAGTCACAATCACAGTCATAGGCAATGCTCATAGTCATAGTCAATGTTCATAGTCATAGGCAATGTTCATAGTCATAGGCAAGGCCTAATTGGTCATCGAATCATAACAGTTCTTAATTAGGTCTAAAGATATAGGCACAGATTCGAATAGAAAGATTTGGCATATTCTTTTATTCCTTTAATTTCATGTCATGAATAGAGAAAACGTTCAAATCTAAAAAGTAACTGACTTACAGAGATTAGATTAGATTCATAGAAAAACAGTCGTTGAAGTCGTTTGAATCTTCACTTGAATCCTAGCTTGACTTGAACCTCTTCTTGAAAGTCTTGAGCAGCATTTCCTCATATGTATTATTTTATTTATTTATACATTTTCTCAGAGGCAGCATAAAGATAGAAAATAATTGTGAATAGAGAAGGAGACTAGGGCTGTTTATATAGTGTAGAAGTCAACGAATCTGGTCAGAATGGCGTCCGGATACAGGAAATCGAATCAGGCTGCAGATCTGGAAAAAGCGGGGGGGGGGGGGGGGGGAGGGGGGTCGAACCCCAGGTCGACTACCCAGTCGACCTGGGTCCTGGGCGGGAGTTTTCCCGCCCAGCCCAATCTGGGTCTGTTTTTCGAATTTGAACTCGTTTTCTGACCTGTTTTGAAATTTGAACTTCGCTGAATCTTCCGGAGGCCATATCTTCCTCATACAGACTCCGATTTACGCAAACTCGGACTCTATCTCATGCAGAATTCCGAGACGAACGCAATGGCGCAGCCCGTTTCTCTTGAATTTGATTTTAAAATTTAATTCTGCTTTGATTTGTGAATCTTAGTGTTATAGAATTACGGGGTGTTACATTCTCCCCCACTTAAAAGGATTTCGTCCCCAAAATCTTCAAGTTAGGAAGAATGTGTCCTACCATCCAATCACCCATCTACTCAACCATCCAATCACAGGCATTCATTGTCCTTAAAAGATATCTAATGCTTTCATGTTTATATGCATAGTGTGTGTATATGTCCTCCTCTAGTGCAAAATCAGGCGGTCTACTGATTCAGTTGACCTTCTTAATGCAAATCATGTCAGTGCCATGCATCCAACCATGTATGAAAGCATCCCTAGTTATGTAAATACTACATGCGTGCACAACCATTAATCCATATGCAACATCCATATGATAACATATCAAGTTCAACTTACAAACAAATACATATCCGTAAATGCAATATGAAAGCGTCCGAACTGATCTAGTGCCTAATACGTATGTATATGCATTCACGAGCAACCATAAGCAACCACTTGCAACCATCAACCATAACATGTTTCAAATACATGTATACATCCATCGGCTTTTACCTAAGGATCGAAGATACAACCTAGAGGATATACTTTGGAAAGAGAGAAACAATTATGCGTAAAGCTCCTACAAAAAAAAAAGAGATCAAGGATACACCCTTAAGGAAAAGGGTATGATGCTAGTATCTAGCCTTCTTGAGCTTTACTCTACTGTATCTTAACTATTTTAACTTCACGATTGTGAAGTGTCTGACCTCCATTTCCAAAATAAACAGATGTTAACTATGATACCAAGTGTACATACCAAGATGGTTCGAGGTCTCTCCACTTAGCTTATCCATCACGCCATAACTATGAGGGTCAAAAGGTCACTACATGCTTTTTTTAGAGTGCCTGCCACAACTATTCATCTCTCACGCAAACCATCCTAGTCGAACTCGACATTCCTCAAGTACAAACCCCAAAGGCCTAAACCAATATCAGACAAGCACCCAAGGAATATCTCCTCCGAATTTAGACGATCTACATGAGATGATATAAGCAAACTCGATAGCTATTCTCAAATCCCTACTAACTAAAAATAAACTGGTCGGACCACCAATTGGATTTGAGACTCTAGTGGGATCTTTATACTATACAAGTACTATGGTGCAGAGACTCAACTATGGAAGTGGATATGAACAAATGCGAAGCGCTAAAACCAAAGGAAAGAGTACAAACAGCAAAACTAGACTCTTCCAACAGGACTTACTACCTTTCTCCTAGGTACGTTTGGTGGTGAAAGTATGTACTTGCCCTTCTGAAAATCTTGTTCCTCGTTCTTGCCCTTTTCCTTAATTATATGCCCTATCATACCCTAATAAAGATACTTCCTCTTGTCTTAGGTTTTATAATTTCTTCCTCCTTCGTGAGCTAAATCTACATCCATGAATTTCTCATCCTAGGGTTTTGCTCCCTAGCAAATCTCCTCATCCCCTTCCGTGTGTAGTCATGTTGACAAATCTCTCGAAAGCTACTTCCATCGTACAGAAAACCCTATAAGCTTGAAAGAAAACTGGCTGTAAGTGAGACAACCACAACCATAGATGGAAGTCGGGCACTACTTCGCCCTTCGATGAGGTTATCTCCCAGAAAGCCAGGAGCCCCAGAGACTCAAGAAAGAAGGAGACAAGAATTTAAACAGAGGAAGAGAAGATAATGCGTATGGCTTTGAGGAATATGCCTTTAAAACAAATCTTTTCTCTTGAAAATGCTTCTTTTAAAACCGTTTTGAAAATAATTTTTCAAATCCTTTATCTGATCTGGTAACCTTCAGCTCTGATACCACGTGTAACACCCCACATCTGTTAGTGTCACTCACAAAGGGAATGCACTAAGTTTTGTGGAGCATTTAGGGTAAAAGATGCAGATAAGTTACAAGACAGACAGAAATTAAACAGCGAAAAATAAAACTTTGCTTTATTGATAAAATAGTTTGTACAACAATTTCTTTATAATATCAGAGTATCATCTATCTTACAAAATAAAGAAGCATAAAACAACATTTATATTCCCCAATTTTAGCAAGAGCCAGCCATAGCATCTGAAAAGAGAATCCAAGCAAAACTTCAACAAATCTTCAAGCTGGGAAAGAGTGACAATCCAACTTAACCTGAGCTATACTATTCACTTCTTTACTACCTGGGGGGGGGGGGGGACGGAAGAAAATAAGACGAAAGAAAAACAGAGTCAGACATAAAGCCTGAGGAAGTTCAGTAACTTCTAGCATGTGAACATGGAAAAACAAAACGACATGAATTAACTGAATACAAGATAACACCATGATTATAGGGTTGGAAAGATTAGACAAGATTAACACAAGATATGCTAAGCTAAGATAAACTGGATATGCTCTAATACTTTCGCCGTTTCGCTATTTCCTTGTTATACTGGTTTCTATATCTCTGCACCACCTAACTAGTGTCCCAAATAGTAACGATAACATGATCCCAATCCCTATAGTTTCCATTGCCTTCAGGCATACATTTATTATTTATTACCTAGATCAAATCTAGGGTTTTCTATCAAGTGCTTTCTAGATTCAAGTAGCGTTTACGCTATCTGCTGAACGCTTCTCGGATTCAGGGTTTATGCCACCTAGTCCAACTAGGGATTACGCTACCTGTCGAACGATGCCCCCAAGTCTAGGACACACTACCTAGAGTGGTATATGTTCCTATACTTCCCCACGCATGTATCGCGAATCGTTATCGCTTGTCTAGATGCACATGTCCTGTAATGTGCGGCTCGAGTCCTATGGCAGGGCAAATCAAGAAACACAGAACTCGGTCGGGAGCTTTCAGATATCTGCTGATGCAGATGCTAAGGTCTGTTTTTATTCCAGTGGCTATGGTCCCACTTGACCCCTCCCTCAACTAATGAAAGGCACACCTTGAAAAATGAGAACTATACGCAGGCCCCCGGTGCCCCACTATCCTATGGCCATCCTCACCCATAACTAGATAGCAAGTATATGGTCTTTTGGAGTTCTCCGCCTTTCCGCTTCATGTATCTCGACTGACTCAAGATGGATGGTAGACGACGAGTTGCTATCACAAGGCTACCGTTTTCTCGCCGAATCACGCCAGTCCATCCTAGTCTTTAGGTTGCCATATATTGCAACCAAGGCATACCCCTGGTTCTTCTAACACATACCTTAACCTCTGTGAGCCCAGGAGGATCATCTGCAGCCTCACAGAGGGATACCAAGAGTACCCTCACGTCCCCTCGAAGCCTCGGGCTTCGTAACCCAATTCGTTGGAGCCTTCTCAGACGGACATTCGCTCCTCCCCGTGTTATACTAAGAATTACTACTTAGTTCTACTAACTAAGGTTTACCACTTAGTTTCCAAAATCGTTGTTTTCTTAACTAAGGTTTACTACTTAGCTCCTTTTAACTATGGTTTACTACTTAGTTCTCTTTCCCGTCAATTTGGATTGGTTAAGTGTCATTAGTCAATTCAAGTAAACTTAACCCTCTTCATTTATCATGATAAACTGGCTAAGTGTTATTAGTACTTCACGTTGACTTAACCCTACCACAAACCAAGTTATATTGGTTAAGTATTTCTTATTACTTAACCCTATTCATCCTGTATTGGTTAAGTGTTCCTTTTTAACTTAACCTTACCCATCTATTTTAACTACCATGTTATTAATAGTTAAGTATTATCCCTTCATGTTTTAGACTTAACCCTATTCCTTTATCACAATCTGATGGTTAAGTGTTCAAGTTTACTTAACTTTACGGTCTAGCCCAGCTAACATATCAAATTGGCTAAGTGTATTGAATTTTACTTAACCCCAACCTCTAGTCTAGTTAACATGTTAATTTGGCTAAGTGTATTAACCTTACTTAACCCCACCTTCTAGTCTAGTTAACATGTTAATTTGGCTAAGTGTTTTCTTAGTTACTTAACCCCTACAAATCTTGTCTTGTTACCATGTTAAGTTGGTTAAGTGTCCCTATGGACTTATCCCTCCCATTCTAGCTTAACTGTTTTAAGTTGGTTAAGTGTTCCTATGGACTTAACCCCTCCATTCTAGCTTAACTGTGTTAAGTGTCTGTATGAAACTAACCCCACCCATCGGTTTGGTTATCATGTTGAATTGGTTAAGTGTCTTTGTTAACTTAACCCTACCATTCTTGTTCTAGTTTTAACTAAATAGATTAAAGCCGCGACCACTCACATTAGACAGATATTGTTGCGATTACTGGATGTGCCGGTTGGTTCCGGGCAGGTTTACATCGCAACTCAGTCTAACCTCGGGTTAGGCATATTCGTGTTTTCTAAGTTCAAAGGGTTTTGATTAATTTTCAAATCAGGTTTTGAAAGTAACCATCCCGTCCATCGGATCAGTTAGGGATTGCCAGGGAGAGCAGGAAACTTGTATTTTCCAAACCCAAGCCTAGACACTATCCTCTCTATCACCCTAGAACTTTCTGGTGTGTTATTAAAGAGATGTCATTAATAAAACCTTTAATTTGTCTGAATTTACATTTTCTCATTTAGGACAAATTCTATAAGTAAATCATTCCTAATTTACTTATTTCCTAATTACTCTTTTAATGTAAATTGTCAACTTTTATTATTATGGCCCATTTTCCCCTCTATATCATATTTATGCCTTTTTGGTATGTAAACTATACCAAATTAAATGTCACTAACCATGATTCTGCTAAACCTGACAATTACTCCCAATTATGGCCAATTTCAAATTTATGCCAATATACTTATCATGCCAAATTAGCTAATCCAATTCTGATTTAACATTCTAATTACAGTTCATGTCAAATTAGACTTATTATTCTAGTTCACAATTCATGTAAATGCTAGGTTTACAAGTCAATATTGAATTCAAATTACACATCCTATAATTCATGTCAAATTTATCCAATTTGCATTTCTATGAACATGCCATAATACATGTTCCCAATTTATGCCAATTTCCAAGTTAAAGACTACGTTTTTAGTAAATTTCATATTTTGCCCAAATCGTATTCCAACCATTCGTATAATCATGATTCAATCTAGATTATAGATAAATCTAGATTCGTAGAAAATGGGGAATGATCAAAGATGCTATGAAAAGGATAGACATAATAACTGGCATAAAATGATAATTTACTAATTACAGACCTAACGAATTTCACTGAAATTGATCTAAAACATCGAAGGCCTATAGGTCTGAAAATGTTATGACACAGAAAGGGTTGAATAACGACGTAGGTTCAAGAACATGGGTAGACCTAACTTAATAGGTAAATTCCCAAGGTCTAAAACCAAAGAAAACCAAGAATAGACAGAATAGATAATCAGGTTTAGACCCAATTTCATAGTCACAAAACTTAAGCAACACTTTCCTAGTCATGAATCATATTTGTTTAGTCACAGTTGTCCTTGTTATGTCATAGGCAATAGTTTATGTTTCCTAATCAAAGGCATAGGCTTGTGTTCATAGTCAAGGAAATAATTCTTATAGTCACAATCACAGTCATAGGCAATGTTCATAGTCATAGGCAATGTTCATAGTCATAGGCAAGGCCTAATTGGTCATCGAATCATAACAGTTCTTAATTAGGTCCAAAGATATAGGCACAGATTCGAATAGAAAGATTTGGCATATTCTTTTTATTCCTTTAATTTCATGTCACGAATAGATAAAACGTTCAATTCTAAAAAGTAACTGACTTATAGAGATTAGATTAGATTCGTAGAAAAACAGCCGTTGAAGTCGTTTGAATCTTCACTTGAATCCTAGCCTGACTTGAACCTCTTCTTGAAAGTCTTGAGCAACATTTCCTCATATATATTATTTTATTTATTTATACATTTTCTCAAAGGCAGCATAAGGATAGAAAAGAATTGTGAATGAAGAAGGAGACTAGGGCTATTTATATAGTGTAGAAGTCAACGAATCTGGTCAGAATGGCGTCCGGATACAGGAAATCGAATCAGGCTGCAGATCTGGAAAAAGGGGGGGGGTCGACCCCCAGGTCGACTACCCAATCGACCTGGGTACCCCCAGGTCGACTACCCAGTCGACCTGGGTCCTGGGCGGGAATTTTCCCGCCCAGCCCAATCTGGGTCTGTTTTTCGAATTTGAACTCGTTTCCTGACCTGTTTTGAAATTTGAACTTCGCTGAATCTTCCGGAGGCCATATCTTCCTCATACGGACTCTGATTTACGCAAACTCGGACTCTATCTCATGCAGAATTCCGAGACGAATGCAATGGCACAGCCCGTTTCTCTTGAATTTGATTTTAAAATTTAATTCTGCCTTGATTTGTGAATCTTAGTGTTACATAATTACAGGGTGTTGCAGAACCGAAAAAATAGAAAAGGGTTTGGATTTTAGACGCGATTTATAAACGAGGGATGTTGGAAATTAGGTAGGTCGGCTTTGGTACATGTCTAAGGTGGCTAAGGTACATATAATTTAATTTTGATTTATATTAATTTAATGTGATTTGATTTCTATTTAATGCGATTTGATTTAAAGAGATTTTATCCTTTTTAAATAAATTCTGATTTGATTCGAGCTTACCCACTAATCAAATATCTCGGGGTCCATAACATGAAATCATGAACTCCTATTTTAACGTAGCGACCAATGTCCCAATGTTATAACACTATTCTGAACTCAACGGAATTGATTATAAAATTTTATTCGAACATATATATAAAACAAGCATATTAAATTGATAATATATTTTAAATTCAAAACAATAAATTTCTCAATAATAAATTATTATTATTATTGTCTATATTCAATAGAATATATATTCATCATCTGAATAGTTTCGATTCAGTTTTATCTTTAAATTCAATTATATTTCGTATTATGATTTAGTATATTCGATATTAAATCGAAATCGATTTTTAAATCAATAACTTAATATGAAATTCATTTATAAAATCAACTCAATATTTAAAACAACATTAAATATTTAAAATTAATCAAATCCAGGTTTTTACCGAGTAAATCTCACTCAGATTAAATATGTAGAATTTATTTTGAGTAATTAAAATTAATTATAGGTTGTTTGGATGCATTGATGAATTGTTGACAAATTGTAACTATTATATATATATATATATATATATATATATATATTAGTTATATAGGCTCTGTGGTTGTGGCTATTATATGTATATATATTGGATATCTCCTACGGTACCATTAGCGGATGCCCGTAGTACCATCAGCGGATGATTTCTCTATGCGCCCATCTATATATATAATGGATGATCTTTTATACCGCGATATCTTGCCTTGAAGCAGGATGGGTATTATTTATGTTGGCTAACTGTAATGTCCCGTATTTTAGCGATATTATAATTAATTTATTTAATTATATAAATAGTGATTTAGAGGATTCAATGGTGGTTTAATTAAATAACTTTGAATATTTAATTAATATAATAATTAAATAATATATATAATTCTGAAATAACAAAATTAGCTGAAATGGCAATACGGTGTGAATTGGGCAATTCAAAATATAAATTTCAGTTAGAATTTGAATTAGAATAATGAATATATTATTTAAACGATAGTTGAACGTATAAATTATAGTATATTTATAATCGAGCTCGAAACGGCGCGGCAATTCGCTATTTGGCGATTTGAACTTTAAATGAATACACAAGGTCCGTTTTAAATTGGATTTCTGTGAAACAAAAAATGTTCGGAGCTAGTGAAGTATATTTTACGAATGGAAGAGAAAAATCAGGAATTCATTGTGTAGATTTTGATTTATGTCCAAATCAAATTTTAGAAAAGTCGCTATGGAATTCCTTTGAAATTTATAAAAATATATTTATATTATAAAAGGATTTTATATATAAATCGAATATCGATATAACTGGGAATTTTGAGATATCGAGTTATAAAGCCAATTGGAGTTGTATGATATTCTAATGTGGATACATACGATAATATTTATTTTTAAATATATTTATATATTTAAATGGGTTATTTAGAGCTTTAAAAATAGCCAGTTTTGCAAATGACCTCCATTTTCGACGAAACTAATTTTGTTGGATCCGCAATATTAAATTATTGCTAGGTTTTAATTTTCGTGATTTTTGGGGTCATTGTGTGGCCATACGGATTTTTAATGTGAAAAACAGTCAGTATTTCGACTGTTAAAATTACGATGTGTGAGCAAACGGAGTCGGAATTCGACGAAATTAGTTTCATTGGGTCCGTAATATCAAACTATAGATGCATTTCCATTTTCACGATTTTTGGATATCGTGTGTGATCACACGGATTTTTAGAAAGGAAAAATAGATATAAATAAAATATAAAAGTGAGTGAAGCTTGTAATTCAAGCCAAACCATACCCTTATAAATATCCCTAACTTACTCTAACCATAATAATCTCTTCCTACAGTCAAACCAAATACAAGCCGCCGCTTACAGTAAATCCTCAAAACAAAAATCGCGATAAGGAAAATATCAAATACAAAATAAAATCCAAACTTGTTCGATTCGCTGAAATCTTTGTTTCAAAGGCTTGAAGGATATCACGGCGAGTTGAGTTTAGCGAACTATCATGTCGCGACTCCCACTTTCAGCACAAGCAAGAGGATAGCCTTTGCTAGAGTTTAAGGGGATGGACGGAAGTCGAGTTCAACGTCTGGTGGCCGATAAGGTTGGTGTGGGTTCTGGTGAACTACGGCAGCATCTGTAGGGGGTGGAAATTGGTGAAATATTGTTATCGGATGTTTAATAAGCCGGAGCAGGTAATTCGTGTTTTGAGTCTGTTGTGGTGAAATTCTTGGAGTTTGAGGAGGCAGCGCATCAGGTGTGGGAAGTTAAGGAGGAGTAGGAGCTTGAAATGTCAAGCGGGATCTGCTATGGACGTAGTGGTGTTTGAGGATTGAGTGTTGCGAAAATGGAAAGTGTATTTTCCAGAAGCTGGTTCGTATATGAGGAAGACGTATAAAGAGTTAAACATGGGATTAGGCAATCAAACGTGAGATTTGTTTATGCAGGTTAATTAATATAATATTTCAATAGTGATAATGACTTTTAAATGTTCTATGGAAGGAATTAGGAGCCGGTTACAGAAGGATGTTAGGGGAAAGAAGGTTGACGGCTAATATTGATTTAAGTTAAAATTAAAGGGAGAAGTGGATGTTGGTGTGGATTTTTCCTTGGGTGTTGTAGGAAATTCGAACTGAACTATAATGGATTAGCATTGGTAGTGGAATCTTTTATGATCTGTAGGATATGGTTGTGAGAGTATAGCGCTTTCTGTTTGTTTAAGCAAGGGGGAGCGAGTTAAAAATGGTGAAGGGATATGAGGAGCGGGTTCATGTTTTAACCGATGAGGAAGAAGTGTGTTTAACAATAATAACGTAGTATTAATTTTATATGGTAATTAAGTTCTTAATTAAATATTAATTTTCAATTTAATCGTTAGTTAATGATTTTCTAATAGACGCAATCGTATAACAGTGTATAACTTCGTCATACATTATCAGAGTTCAGCAAAACAAGATCTGTTGGGATCGTAGGGACGACGCCTACAAAATGGAACTGACTGAGAGTGAATTGGAGCTCGTTACAATTTATAGCGAAATAAATTGTCCGTCTGAATCAAGCGATGGTTATCGTTATTAATGATGATCGTCCAATGTGAGTAAAACTCACCAACTCTACCATTTCATATTTTTATAACATATATTTAGAACTAATAAATGATGATTGATTTGCTGTGTGCTGACTGTTTGATTAAATTGCTGATTGATTGTTCGAAATCATAGATAATGATATATATATAAATCGTTAATCAAACATTGTTTTTTTATATATGATGATATATAATGTGATATATAATCTGTTGTTGATGATGTGTGTTAGAATGATATTGGTCATTGTTATTTGGTATTTTAAATACCATAAGGAATACTGGAATGTTAAAAAGCAAATTTTCAATGTTGTACTGACAAAGAAATATATATAAAATCAAAGGATTTTATAGAAACAGATATTTATAAAATCAAAGGATTTTATAAATAGAAATATTTTTTAAATGAATAGAATTCTTAAAAGGAATTATTTGTATAATAGATAAGATTATATAAAAGGAAATATTTGTAAAACATTTACAAATAGAAAATGAAAGGAAATATTTGTGAAAACAAATAAAAGGAATTGAACAGGAAATATTTATTTGTTAAATAAATAAAATTATAAAAGGAATATTTATTTGGAAAATAAATAGGACTATAAAAGGGGAATTAACGAGATATAAAAGAGTTATCGATTAGAGTTATTTGAATAGAGTTAATTGAAATAGAGTTAAATTTGGTTAGAGTTAATCGAATAAGAGGTAATCGAATATTAGTTAATTGAATAAAGATAACTGATTAGAGTAAATTGAAAAGAGAAAATTGATTAGAGTTAACTGAATAGAGATAATTGATTAGAGTTAACTGAATATATATAATTGATATTAGTTAATTGAATAGAGATAATTGTTAGAGTTAATTGAATAGTGATAATTGATTAGAGTTAATTGAATAGAGATAATTGATTAGAGTTAATTTAATAGAGTTAATTGATAAGAGTTAATTGAATAGAGATAATTGATTAGAGTTAATTGAATAGTGTTAATCGAATGTTAGTTATTCGAATAAAATATATCGAATAGGAGTTAATCAAATAAAGGAGTTGTTGAATATAGTTTATTTGAAGAAGAGAGATAATCGAATATTAGTTATTCGAAAGGAGTAATCGAATATATATTTATTCGAAAGAAGTTATTGAATATTAGTTATTCGAAAGAAGTAATCAAATATTAGTTATTCGAAAGAAGTTATCGAATATTTGTTATTCAAAAGAAGTTATCGAATATTAGTTATTCAAGAGGAGTTATCGAATATTAGATTATTCGAAAGGAGTAATCGAATCTAGTTTATTCGAATAGAGTTAAAGGAGTTAATCGAATATAGTTTATATAATAGAGTTAAAAGAGTTAGTCGAATCTGTTTATTCGAATAGAGCTAAAGGAGTAAATCGAATATAGATTATTCGAAAGGAGTTAGTTAATAAGAGTTAATTGATTAGAGTTAATCCAATAGAGTTAATCAAATAGATTTAATAGAATAGAGTTAATCAAATAGAGTTAACTGATAAGAGTAAATCGATTAGAGTTAATCAAATAGTGTAAATTGAATAGAGTTGATCAAATATTGCTATTCGAATAAAGATTATCGAATATAGTTTATTCGAAGGAAAGAGTTATTGAATAGAGATTTATTCGAAAGAGAGTTACTTAAGGAAGTTTGTCAAAGGTTTAAAGGGTGAACCTTGTCTGTTTCGAAGTTAGAAATGTTGTTCAGTTAAGGTCTGAGAGGTAGTTATACCCCAACTTGATTGGCTTCGTTTTTAACTAAGGAATGGTTAAGGTTCGATAGTGAAGGTTAGTTAAGTGAATTTAGTTAATGAGTGTAATGTTTGAGTTGGCATAGCGATGTTTTATTTAAACATCTGTTTAAACCCAAATGAAGAAGTTTTGGAAACATTTTCCAAACAAGAATCAGAAATGTTTTCTAATATAGAAAACAAGAAATGGAAATGTTTTCCAATGTTAATAACATATATTTTCTAAATTTAGAAAATAAGAAATGTTGAATATATGGAAATATGAAATGGAAAATGAATGATAAACGAACTAAAGAGATAGAAAGATGAATGATGATTGATCGATAGAATTTCCATCTGAAAATAATATCGTTGTTCGCACACGTGTTTTTGTTTGATAGTTAAATCACCGACTATCGAAGATTTTGACCATTTTCACTGTCAATATGAAGAGACGGGGTGTAATAATCCGGAAATCCGAACCAATTTAAAATTTTTATTTTGGCAATTTTAGGGAATTTTGAGTATTTAAAATGAATTATTTAAAATAATAATGACAATAAATTTATTTTGAATTGAATTAGAACGGAAATATTTAATTAAACCGACGTTAGAATATAAATATTTATTTATAATTATAAAAGGAATTGAAAATGGCGCGGTAGTTCGAAAATTCGATTTCAAAGTTCACATGAGTATACAGGATTCAAAATAAACCAGATTTTAGCAAAACCAAAAATATTAGAATCTATTTGAGAATATCTTTCCAATGAATCCGAAAAATTGAAATTTTATAGCAGAAATAAAAAGTTATGCCTAGTTGAAAATTCAGAATAGTTGCTCTGGAATTTTGGCCCTTAAAAATGGAAATTTTGCAAACGACCTTCGTTTTCGACAAAACCACTTCTGTTGGATCCGGGATGTCTAGTTATTGCTAGATTCCAAAATTCATAATTTTCTGAATTAATATGTGAGCATGGCACGGGAAAACGCGTTTTGACAGTTTCAGTCAATTTCGATCGAGTAGAAAATGGCCATTTTTCAAACGGTCTCAGAATTTGACAAAATTAGTTTTGTTAGGACTGTATCGTCAATACGAAGCTATAAAATATTTTTCAGAAATTTTAGAGTTCGTATGTGGTCCCGGTAAATTGTAATGTGCGTTCAAACTCAATATATAGAGTTATATTTTGATTTGAATGAAACTGATCATAACAAGCGAATTGGCTTATGAAACATATCCCATTGTGTTCGGAATGAGGGTAAATAGCTCGGGGCGATAGTCGTTGGGCCTCGTTTGGGGTTCAAAAGAAAAGTCAACTTTTATTGAAAATTAAATTAAATAAATTAATTATATAAACACCTCACCCCTCAACACGCTCTCCCCGTTCATTTGAAATAAAATAAAAAGAAAAAAAACAGTGGAACCCTAACCCAATGCGTCGCTGCCAACGGAGGGTCACCGCACCGTTGCTCTTCACGCCGCCGGCCACCAACCTCACCCCTCCTCCTCCAGCCGCCATCTCCTCTCTCCTTTGCCCCTCTTCCACCTTTGATTTAAACCCTCCCTCGTTCCAACACCAAACCGACCACCGCAGGCCACGCTTAGCACCCAACCGCCACAATACCCTCTCCAGCCCACCAACAGATGCCTCCACGACCCCCAAGACCGACGGTGGACCTCCCCCATTCGCGGAAAACTGTAAGCTTTGTATATTTTTTCTACTTTATGTAATTACTTTATATATAAAAAACAATGTAAAAGAATTAGTTTTGTTATATAAATAGCATAGTTGTTTTGAACATAAAGAAAAGGATTTTTATTTATATAAAAATCTAATTTATTCGAATAAAGATATGATATTTATCATAAGGATAGAGAAATAAAAATATATGATTTTTATGCATTTAAAAACAAGACTTTTATTTGTTTAAAGTTTGGACTTTTTTTTTGTTTAGAAGGCAAGATGTTGTAAATAGGAAAGATATGATTTTAATGATAAAAAAAAGTTCGATTTTTATATATATGAAGTGGAAATAAAAAAATGAAGTTGTAATTTTTATTGTATAAAGTTAGGATTTTTATACTTATAAAGCTTTGGTTTTTATAGCGAAAAGATTCTATTTTTAAAATGGAGAGATTCGATTTTTAATTATAGAAAGATTCAATTTTTGATTAGGGAAAAATATGAAATTTCTTATATATGAAGCGATAGAAAAATATGATTTTTATATAAGGAGCAAATTAAAAATATGATCTTTAATACAAATTGTGTGAAAACAGATCTCGTTGGAAACGCGACAAGCTTTTCTACATAAGAAGAGTCTTGGTGTTTGGTTTAGCTTATAGGCGAGAACTCCTCACTTTTATTTTATTTTCTAGTTTGAAATATATACTAGGATGCAGACGGTGCTTAGCAGCACCCGACACCCGTCGTCCACAGACCATGGACGACTTGTTTGTTTGTTGTTTGTGCTGTGAATATTGATTGTGTGATATTGAATGGAATAAATTATTTTATGGTTAAAAATATAATTTTTAACGTGTACATAAAATAAATATTTATAAACAAATCAGATGATTTGTTTATGTACACACATTTGACTGATATGGATTGGGAAGATAAATTTTACACATCACCCAACTACACAAATAAAACCTGTGTTTGATTGTTTGAAAACCCCACACGGGTGTTGGGATGAAATTGGACATACACTAGTCCCAATAATTAGCTGTATGTCGATCGATTGATTGACAGGCTGTTATAAGCGTTAAATATTTATATTTAATGCTTATGCAGTTGTATGGTGCACCCTGGATGATGATTGATTATTTATCGTTGCTATTATATACATGTGTTGTAGGGAATCCATATAATTAACATTATATGGTAATTGATTGGGCCTCATTCCAATTTGGAAAATAAAGAATATTATAAAATGAAAATTCATGTCTTGAATAAAAGAATATTCAGGTGTTGAATAAAAGAAAATTCATGTGTTGAATAAAATATATATTCATGTGAACGAAATATTTATACAATAAAGTTCACATTTTTATTGTAAGTAAGAAGTAATAAATATTCATGTGTTGAATAAAATATATATTCATGTGTTGAAGAAAATATTCATTTGTTGGATAGAATAACGAAGTTATTGAAATATATAAAGTCGTGTTGATTAGATATGCGTCATTCTGACGCAAACGATATTTATATCGATTATATTCGTTTTTATAATGAACATAGAAAAGGAAGTGATTTCAAAAAATAATGTTTTGAAAATATTATCATTTATATATTAATGATATGGAATATTCAATTTTGATCTGAAACTGAATATGAAGTTGAAATCGTTTTGAAAATGAATTTAAAACGATTTATAAAATATGTTTTGAAAGGAAATCAACGAAATATATATATATGTGTGTGTGTGTGTGTGTGTAATGGTCCAAATAGAACGCGCCGCGCTGCGGCAGTTCGCGAATTTCGACCATTAACTTCGAATGGACATTACGGGAGATCCGACCGTCGGATTCTCCTAAAACCGAAACCGTTGGGTTCATATCGAAAAGAGCTTTCTGAAAAATATTAGAGATTTGAAAACTAACGGTTGGATTTGGAATAATGCCCAAATCAAATTTGGAAAAGGTCGCTGTAAGTGCAGTTCGATGGCCGTTTATGGAAATCAACTGTACGTGGCCTTGATAAAATTATTAAAAATAGCAATAATTTGTGTAAAATCATAAGAAATGATTTGGAAAGAACTGGGATGAAAAATTCCATATTTGAAAAGATAAAAACATTTTTATCGAAAAGAACTAGTTTTGAACTAGAATTATAATCCATTTATTTTTAAAATAAGCAAATTGGATTTGAAATGGTTTTAAAAATAACCAGAAGTTCCAATATATAAACTGGAACAGATTTGAATCTAAATTGTCTTCGGAATATTTCAATGTTGGAATTCGTGATTACAGATATTGTTTTGGGAATTTGAAAGATATATTTATATCGTTATTACCAATACGTTATTTGTTGGTCGTAGAATTTGATATTGAATATAAGCCGATATATTTTCTATTCAGAGCCTTGTATTTAATATCAAGTGGGATTTGGGTTTGTCGTGAATGGTGTCTTCATTAACACTACTCTTAAACCCATTTGAGAAAAAGATTAAATCTTTTTATTTAGATTTAATGAAGTATGCCAATTAAATAATATTTAACTGGAATGGAATTGTAATTGATATTGGGTTTATCGTGAACTGTATTTTAATGACCTTCGTTCTTTAACCCGATTTACAGTGAAATGTGATTTGGAATTTATAAATCTTTTGCTAAGATTTAAAGGAGATTTTCCAAAGTAAAGTTTTCCAATTTAATAAAATAAATTGGAATGGAATGGAATTCGATTTGGTAATAATCGAAGTGAATTTCTGTGGGGGAAGAGAACTAATATATCTGGAATTTAAAAGGCTTTGCCGTTATTCCATTTATATTATTAGTCGGATATGGAAGTTTATATCGATTATATATCGATTTGTTTTCCATGAAGATTCCATTGTTAATGGAATGTGATTTTGGGTTGTCGTGAATGGTATCTTTAATAATACCGTTCTTAGACCCAATGGAGTTAAGAAAATCAGAAACTAACTGGAGATTAGCTAAGTTGAATGGTTTCCTGGGTATTGATCTGATGTTGGTTTCAGCCTTCGGGGTTATTTCTTAGGAAACTGTTCACTTGCTAATTTACGGTTAAAGGCTGATGGAATAGAATGTGATTTTAGGTTTATGGTGAACTGTGTTTTAAATGACATTGGTTCTTTAACCCAGTTAAAGACAAGATATGGTTTCCCAAGTTAAACAATCATTAATATTGATTTTTGGGAAGACATAAAACCAAGTGGGGTTTTAATGAATCTTTAATTAGATTGAAATGATCGAGAATGGAGTATCACCAGTTTTGCTCCAAGCGATAGTTAAATCTTTAATTAGATTTGAACGTGAAATGGTAATTGAATTTACCGATAACACCGTGGTATTAATATGAAGTGTTACCAGATGAATAGTTTGGGGTTGGGAAATTTAAAACGAATGATTACTTCGGTAAGCTTCGTAAATCCCGACTAGTTTGGATAAATCATAATTTGGTTTGAATTGAAATCCAAAGGAAGATTAAAGAATAAATTTAAAAGAATTCATCTTTGATAAAATTAATGGGAACTTTTCCCTATAGATGTGAATATTTTAATAAAAGAATATTATAAATTGGAATGAGGCGTATGTTGTGTTTGTGTAACACTTGTTTATTATATACGCGAGTTATTCGGAAAGGCCGGGTTTATACCCATTCTGAATAACTGATTCGACGATAAGTCGACGATGAAGACGGTGGTTGAAGACCGGAGGTCTTCACATCGTTTGGATAATTACCGATGATCTTGATTGGGCTGTACACCCAAGAGGATGGAATCAGTCGGTGATCGTCCAGACGTACTTGGAGATCGATGGATATGCAAGGAATAAGGTTCCTCCGGTTTCGTTCAGACCCAAAATGGACTTGTAAGTGGATGTGTGTCTGACATCGGATTTCATTTTGTGCGATTGATATCGGTTGCGTAGCGTGAATTGCCCGTGTGGCAAGCTGAGATGCAAATGATCAAGGCTTCTGTTGAAAAGTAGAGTCTTGTGGTTGATGATCAAAGCACGACCTTTGTGTCGTAGCTTTGTGTATAACGTTAATTCACGAGCCTCACACCCCGGTTGTGAACCATAAATGGGAGAGGACTTCAGGAAGGGCATGCGTTTCCTTCTAGCTAGGGTGGTGTCACTGACCTACCAGCCCTGACATTTATATTATTTTCATCTTTGTGATTATTGGATTGCGAGGCGCCTCAGATTTATCGGTGACTATGTGGAGCCGATGGAGTCATAGGACTCATTTACGCCCCCAAAGGGCGGGCAAATGCAGTTTTCAGGCATTTTAATCCACATCGGTGGACCGGCCCTGACGATCTAAAGGTCACTCGAGCTTTGACCTGAGGGGTGGGCTAGAGCGTCTCGAAGCGGTGAGGACGATCCCTTGCCTCGGTTCACAGATGGAAACCCAACTTCCAATACGTGACTTTGCGGTTTTGATTGTAGAACCTATATATGGCGACATAGTGGTATGTGGCACTTATGCCGTTTATAATTGATACTTATGATTGAAATTGTTTTGACACTAGACACTATAAAAGATGAAATTTAGCGTATCAAGCATTCTTTGGCTATTATAAGGTAAAACCCTATCCTCGGGCTTGTGTTGCATTGTGTGATGGGACCTGGGTCTTATAATAGCTTCATTGTTCATTATTTAGCATTGCGCTGTTGATTTATGCACTGATATTCTTGGGAGGAAACCCGTTCCGTGTCATACGGCGTGGTCTCTTGATTTACCTAACTTTAAAGTAAAGTTTTAAATAACTGTTTTAGTTCTCACACCAGTTACATAACTGACCTGGAGTTTATTGTTTTAACCTAAACTCTGGGTGCCCCTATTTTCCGCACGGGCAGCTAGTAGTTTTGGTTTTGCAAATTTATATTTACAGCAACCTGGTTTACAGCTGGAATGATATCCGGAAAGCTCTGTATCTGTATATTTTTTTCAGTTTTGTTTTGTATTCTTTTCCGCTGTAGTAATGTAATTTAAATGTAATAACCCGAAAATCCGAGCCAGTTAAAATTTTTATTTTGGAAATTTTAGTGAATTTTGAATATTTAAAATGGATTATTTTAAATAATATCTACGATAAATTTATTTTGAATATAATTCGAACGTATATATTTATACACGTCGTCGTTAGAATATAAATAATTATAAAAGGAATTGAAAATGGCGCGGTAGTTCGATAATTCGATTTCAAACTTCAATTGAATGTACCGGGTGCAAAACAATCCGGATTTTAGTGAAACCAAAAACATTAGGATCTATTTTAGAATATCTTTCCAATGAATCCGAAAAATCGAAATTTCATAGCGGGGATCAAAAGATATGTCCAGTTGAAAATTCTGAATAGTCGCTATGGAATTCAGGCCCTTAAAAATGGACATTTTGCAAATGACCTCGGATTTCGACGAAACCACTTTTGTTGGGTCCGTGATGTCAAATTATTGTTAGATTCCAAATTTCATAATTTTTCGAATCAATATGTGAGCGTGGCAAAGGAAAACGTGTTTGACCAGTTTCAGTTGATTTTAATCGACTGGAAAATGGCCATTTTTCAAACGGTCTCAGAATTCGATGAAAATAGTTTTGTTAGGACCGTATCGTCAATACGAAGCTAGAAAATATTTTTCTGGAATTTTTAGAGTTCGTATGTGACCCCAGTAAATTGAAATGCGCGTTCAAATTCAATATATAGAGTTATATGTTGATTTTAACGAAAACTGATCGAAACAGTTGAATCAGCTTACGATACATATCCCACTGTGTTCGGAATGGGGGTAACTAGCTATGGACGACAATCGGTGGGCTCAATTTTGAGTTCGAATTTTGAAGTAAACTTTTAGAGGGTAAATTCAATAAATAATATAATATATACTTTAAGCCCTTGCCCCCTTCCTTTATCTCCTTACTTCAGTCAACGCAAGAAAAAAAAAAGAAAAAAAAAAAGAAAAACCAGGAATTAATCGCGACGCCGTCTACGCCTCTGGCCACCGCACCCGCCGCTTACCCCACTCCAGCGTCGGCCTCGCCCTGTTCACCCCCTCAACCGATCCTGCCCGTCCTCTTTCCCTTCCTGATCGAGCTCGAGCTCGAGAACCCTCCCCAAACCCGCTGCCGTGGCCAGTCTCTGCCCTAGCCTGACGCCACCACTGACGGTCGTGCACCCCTCTCCGGTGATCGATGGCGGCCTCCCTCCTCCCATCCTCCACAGATCCGAAACCCTCGAGCCCAACCCTCCCCATCTCGATGCCGGTTATCCACGAGACCTCTCCCCCAATTGCCTGAAGCCCAATCCGGCGACCTTCCAGCATGGCGCGGACCTGAGGGCTCCGACCAACCCCATGGCAACGGCAGTGCATCCATTTCGAGCTTCTGTCGATGCTCAGAATGGTTTAAACAGCGAGTCTTATTTATTTCTTCACTGTTATTTTAGTTTAACTAGTATCATTTAAATTAGTTTTAAAATATATACACATTGATTTAAAATCAATTTTTAAAGGTCTAAAAACATTGTTTTAAAAGCCGAATTTCTATATAAAATAGATTAGGTAAGAATGCGATTTTTATCTAGGTAAAAATATGACCTTTTTATATATTTAGTCAATGTAAAAATAAGATTTTAAAAGTAGAAAAAATTAGATTTTTAAAGTAGAAAAGATTAGATTTTTGAAATGGAAAAAGGCGAAATCTTTATATTAAGGAAAATAGGATTTTTACATATTGAATAGCGAAGTAAAAATTCGATTTTTATATATTGAGTAGCATAGTAAAAATTCGATTTTTATATATTGAATAGCAGAGTAAAAATTCGATTTTGAATAGCATAGTAAAAATTCGATTTTTATATATTGAATAGCATAGTAAAAATTTGATTTTTATATATTGAATAGCAAAGTAAAAATTCGATTTTTACTTATGTAGAAAATACGGGCAACGAAGGTGACAAAAAGGCGAGAACGACGAAGATTTCTATAAATGAAGTGTCGTGGAATTGGGATAGCTATCGGTGAGAACTTCTCACTCTTCAATTTCTTTTCTAGTTATATATATATACTAGGATGCAGACGGTGTTTAGTAGCACCCGACACCCGTCATCCACAGACCATGGATGGCTTGTTTGTTTAATTGTTTGGTTGTGTAGTTGGTTAGATTATTTGGTTTGAATTGAATTGTTTGGTGAAATGGAATGGATTTGATTGATGTGTGAATGGCGTGGGCCTTCACTAGACCGGGGATAAGGCTAGGCCTCGTCCCGTTTCTAGTATCGTGCCGTTATGCCGCCGAAATTTTCTAAAATAAGTTAGAAAAATAAAATATCATTTTTATTTTGTAAATGAACTGAATAAAATATTTTCCTAGGTTGAATAAAATGTTTTATCGTTAAAAATATAATTTTTAACGTAAAAGTGAATAAATAAATATTTATAAACAAATCGGCCGATTTGTTTATATACACTGATTTGACTGATATTGATTGGGTCAATAAATTTTACACATCGCCCAACTGCACAACTAAAATCTATGTTTGATTGTTTGAAACCCCACACGGGTGTTGGGATGAAATTTGAAGTTCACTCATCCTGATTGATTAAATATGTCGATCGATTGATTGACAGGCTGTTATAAGCGTTAGATATCTATATTTGATGCTTATACAGTGTAGTGCACTTTGGTTGATGGTTGATTATTTTTCAATGCTATTATATACATGTGTTGTATGGAATCCATATAGTTAACGCTATATGGTAATTGATTGGGCCTCATTCCAATTTAGAAGATAAAGAATATTATAAAATAAAGGTTCATGTGTTGACAGTACTCATCCGTTGAGATTAGTCATGTGTTGAACGAAATATTTTAACAATAAAATTTACATCTTTATCATATATAAAACTAGAAACTGACTGGAAAATAAATAAGATGAGTGGTCTCCTGGATATTGATCTGATGTTGGTTTCGGCCTTCGGGGTTAAAATTTAGGGAATCGTTCTCTTACTAATTTATGGTTGGAGTCTGATTTAATATCAAACGATAGATACCTTAATTTTCATAAAATATATTAAATAACAGAAATAGTCACACGTGGACAGTACTCATTCGTTGAGATTAGTCATGTGTTGACGAAAATATAGATTCACGTATTGAATGGAATATATATTCAATTGTTGAATAGAATAACGGAATTATTGAAATATATAAAGCCGTGTTGATTAGAGATGCGCTATTTTGACGTGAACGATATTTATATCGATTATATTCGTTTTTACAATTTGAATTGAATAGAAAACGAATTTGAATTGAATCGAATAGAAAATGAATCGAATTGAATTGAATATAAACCAATTTCGAATTGAATCGAATAGAAAACGAATTTGAATTGAATCGAATAGAAAACGAATCGAATTGAATTGAATATAAACCAATTTCGAATTGAATTGAATATAAACCAAATTCGAATTGAATTGAATATAAACCAATTTCGAATTGAATTGAATATAAACCATAATCGAATTGAATTGAATATAAACCAATTTCGAATTGAATTGAATATAAACCAATTTCGAATTGAATTGAATATAAACCAGAATCGAATTAAATTGAATATAAACTAATTTCGAATTGAATTGAATATAAACCAATTTCGAATTGAATTGAATATAAACCAATTTCGAATTGAATTGAATATATAACGAATTGAATTTGTTTTGAACAGAAAACGAATTGAATTTGTTTTGAATAGAAAACGAATTGAATTTGATTTGAATAGAAAACGAATTTGATTTGAATTGAATAGAAAACGAATTTGATTTGATTTGAATAGAAAACGAATTTGATTTGAATTGAATAGAAAACGAATTTGATTTGATTCGAATAGAAAACGAATTTGTTTTGAATAGAAAACGAATTCGAATTGAATTGAAAACGAATTGAAATGAATTCAAATTGAACTGAAATTTGAATTGAATTCAAATGAACTTTAAAACAATTTATAAGGAAAAATTCAATTTTGATTTGAATTGAAATGGAAGTTGAAATTGTTTTTGAAACGAATTTAAAACTATTTATAAAATTCGTTTTAAATAGAAATCGACGAAATATATATTATATTTATATAATATATATAATATAATGGCCTGAATAGAACGCGCCGCGCCGCGGCAGTTCATGAATTTCGACCATTTATTTCAAACGGACATTACGGGAGATCCGACCATCGGATTCTCCTAAAACCGGAACCGTTGGGTTCGTATCGAAAAGAGCTTTCTAACGAATATTAGAAATTTGAAATCTAACGGTTGGATTTGGAGATACGTCCAAATCAAATTTGAAAAAGGTCGCTATAAGTGCAGTTCGATGGCTGTTGTTGAAAATCGACTGTACGGGCCTTGATAAAATTATTAAAAATATCAATGATTTGTGTCAAATCCTAAGAAATGATTTGGGAGAAATTGGGATGTAAAACTCCATATTTGAAAAGATAAAAATAGATTTTTATCGAAATGAACTAGTTTTGAACTAAAATTAAAATCCATTTATTTTTAAATAAATAAATTGGATTTGAAATGGGTTTTAAATAGAATTGATTTGTGGGTTTATCGTGAACAGTGTTTTAAATAACACTAGTTCTTTAACTTGATAATAATTAGAATGTGATTTGGGTTTGTCGTGAACTGTGTTTTAAATGACACTAGTTCTTTAACCCAGTAAAAGGAGTTTTATTGAATCTGCAATTAGATTGAAATGTGAATTGATAATTCAAATTATCAAATTTAGCAAATGAGCGAGAATGGAGTATCACCAGTTTTGCTCCAAAGCGATAGTTAAATCTTTAATTAGATTTGAACGTGAAACGGTAATTAATTTTACCGATAACACCGTGGTGTTAGATATGGAGTATTACCAGTTTTGCTTCATGGGATGAATAGGTTGGGAATGGGAAATAAAATAAATAATTACTTCGGTGTGGTTCGCTAATCTCGACTAGTTTAGAAAACCATAATTTGGTTTGAAATGACATCCAAAGGAAGATTAAAGGATAAATTTTAAAGAATTTATCTTGGATAAAATTAATGGGAACCTTCCCCTGAGAATATGAATTGGAATGAGGCGTATGTTGTGTTTGTGTAATGTTTTTAATATACGCGGGTCGTTCGGAAAGTCCGGGTTTATACCCATTCTGAATAACCGATTCGACGATATGTCGAAGATGAAGACGGTGGTTGAAGACCGGAAGTCTTCACATCGTTTGGGTGATTACTGATGATCTTGATTGGGCTGTACACCCAAGATGAGGGAATCAGTTAGTGGTCGTCCAGACGTACTTGGAGATGGATGGATACGCGAGGAAAGTGCCTCCGGTTTCGTTCAGACCCAGAACGAACTTGTAAATGGATTGTGTGTCTGACATTGGATTTTATTCTGTGTTGATTGATTTCTGTTAAATATATATCTGTTTGGCGGCGGAGAATTTATTCTCTTGCTTAACGCCCTTCTCTGAGACGTACGAGCTTAGAGGTTATATATCGATAGATATCATTCGCATGGCATGAACTGCCTGTGTGGCACGCTGAGTTGCATGGATCAAGGCTTTTGTTGAAAAGCAAAGTCTTGTGGTTGATGATCAAAGCAAGGCCTACGTGGCAGCTTTGTGTATAGCGTGGATTCGCCAGCCTCACACCTCGGTATGAGTCAAAAACGGGATGAGGACCAAAGGAGTGCACGGCGTTTCTTTCTAGCTATGGGTGGTGTCAGTGACCTACCAGCCCTGACATTCATATACTTTTCACCTTGTGGTTTGGATGCGAGGCGCCTCGATTATAGGTCCTATAGGGCCGGGAAACGTGTGTTCAGGAATAACTAATCCTCTAACGTAAGTGAGGACCGGTCTTGGAGGATCCCAGGGTTGCCCAGAGTGCGTAGCCCTGAGACATTTGCTAGAGTGTCTCGAACGCGGAGAGGAGCTTGCCCCTTGCCTCGACTCATGACGGAAATCCAATTTCCAATACGTGTATTGCGGTTTTAATTGTAGAACTAGTAGGGCGACATAGTATATGGTAGCTATGCCGCCTATGATTGATATTTATGATTGAAATTGTTTTGACACTATACACCTATAAAAGTATCAGATAATGTGTTTTAAACGTATCAAGCATGCTTTGGCTGTTATAAGGGAAAACCCTATCCTACGGCTTGCGATGCATTGTCTGATGGGACCTGGGTCTTATAACAGCTTCATTTTTCATTATTTAGCATTGCGTTATTTGTTCTATGCACTGGTATTCTTGGGAGGAAACCCATTCCGTGTTATACGGCGTGGTCCCTTGATTTACCTAACTTTAAAATCAATATAAATAACTGTTTTAGTTCTCACACCAGTCACATGACTGGCCTGGAGTTTATCGTTTTAACCTAAACTCTGGGTGCCCTTATTTTCCGCACGGGCAGCTAGTAGTTTTGGTTTTGCAGATTTATATTCACAGGATCCTGGTTTACAGCTGGAATGATATCCGGAAAGCTCTGTATCCGCATATCACCTTCAGTTGTGCTTTGTATTATTTTTCCGCTGCTATGTAATTTATTGTAATCTCTGATATTTATATCGAATGTAATTTATTCAATTATACTCTGTATATTCTTGTATCTGATGGAATTGTTGTAATAGCAATGAAATGTTCTTCTGTGTGTGTTTTGATTTGTCCTGTTCTCAAACGATCAGGGGTTTCGAACGGTCTAGAGCGGTTTAACGACTGATTCGGATCGAGCGAAATTCCCGGCCGTCACATTAAATCTCTGATATTTTATGATGTGTAATATTTATTCATACTCTGTATATTCTTGTATTCTGATGGAATTGCTGTAATAAGCGATGAAATGTTCTTCTTTTTGTGTCCCGATATGGTTTATTCCTCAACTCAATCCGTGCTTTCCTTCACGAGGAAGTTCGGGTCCTCACAGCTTGGTATCAGAGCTCTGGTTTACAGAGCTCAAGAACAAGACACGTTAGAACCATATGAAAGAATTCATCAGAGATTGGATTAGTAATATCCAATAAGAATGACTCGTTAGAGATGGGATCAGTAGTATCCTAGAACGAGTGTGAAGAGTAATGTTTTTAAAATAAAAATGAAAACAATTTTTGTTTTGAAAATTTAAACCTGATTCAACATATTTGAATATTTATTTGTATTGAATTTGGATAATCCAACATATAAAGATTTTGCATATACGCCTTGCAAATGTATATTCGAAGTTTTAGTATATTGGATAGATATAGAATCATACTCTAGTCGCCCGGAGATGATACTGATAATTGTCATGACATCATCAGTATTTATGTTCGAGTTTTGAAGGTGTGATATTTACATATTTCCAATAGACTGGTGTGAGAACCAAAACTAGATAGGGTCTATTGTGTGAATTGGCATCAAAAACATGATTTTCTGTATACGCATCAAAGTTATGAATTTGAAAAGCTAATCAACTGATTGATTGATGGTTGTGTTGTTTGATATTTTCAACCATTTAGGCCAAATTGAATCAAATATTGAACTGTATTGAAAATTGTTTGAAAATGCATGCATGTACATATATACATGTGTGAACAGGTCATAGCAAGGAGGCTAGAGCAGAGGAATAAAATTGTTTGCCCGACAAATAGGTACATGTTTATTGTATTTCTTGGGTTTTGGACGATTTTATGGGCCGATTGGTTAGTCGCTTGGCTGTTTCTTTTTTGTTTTAGATTGGAGATGCTTGTACGGAAATTTCGGGATTTTCCCGGTGCTCCCGTGCAGGGGAGGTTATGGCGAAATTTTTCGAAAATTTAGGGTGTTAGCCAACTTTTTCAAAAATTTGAAAAGGTTTTAGAAAGTAAAAAGTTGAAGAACTTAAGCCATATCGAAAAAAAATGAAAGTTGAGTTGATTAGTAAAACAACTTTCAGCTTCGTTCCTTTTCAGGGACGAAAAGTTTTAAGCGAGGGAGATTGTAATAACCCGGAAATCCGAACCAATTTAAAATTTTTATTTTGGCAATTTTAGTGTATTTTCAATATTTAAAATGAATTATTTTAAATAATAACGATGAGAAATTTATTTTGAATTGAATTAGAACAGAAATATTTAATTGAATCGACGTTAGAATATAAATATTTATTTATAATTATAAAAAGAATTGAAAATGGCGCGGTAGTTCGAAAATTCGATTTCAAAGTTCAAATGAATATACAGGATTCAAAATAAACTGGATTTTAGCGAAACCAAAAATATTAGAATCTATTTGAGAATATCTTTCCAACGAATCCGAAAAATTGAAATTTCATAGTGGGAATAAAAAGTTACGCCTAGTTGAAAATTCAGAATAGTCGCTATGGAATTTTAGCCCTTAAAAATGGGAATTTTGCAAATGACCTTCGTTTTCGACGAAACCACTTTTGTTGGATCCGGGATGTCTAGTTATTGCTAGATTCGTAAATTCATAATTTTCTGAACCGATATGTGAGCGTGGCATGGGAAAACGCGTTTTGACAGTTTCAGTCAATTTCGATCGAGCAGAAAATGGCCGTTTTTCAAAAAGTCTCAAAATTTGACGAAATTAGTTTTGTTAGGACCGTATCATCAATATGAAGCTAGAAAATATTTTTCAGGAATTTTTAGAGTCCGTATGTGGCCACGATAAATTGAAATGTGCATTCAAATTAAATATATAGAGTTATATTTTGATTTAAACGGAAACTGATCGTAAAAAGCGAATTGGCTTACGAAACATATCCCATTGTGTTCGGAATGGGGGTAAATAGCTAGGGGCGATAGTCATTGGGCCTCGTTTGGGGTTCAAAAAAAGTCAACTTTTATTGAAAAATAAATAAATTAATTATATAAACACCTCACCCCTCAACACGCTCTCCTCATTCATTTGAAATAAAAAAAGAAAACAAAAATAGCGGAACCCTAACCCAACGCGTCGCCGCCAACAGAGGGTCACCGCGCCGCCGCTCTTTACGCCGCCGGCCACCAACCTCACCCCCTCCTCCTCCAGCCGCTATCTCCTCTCTCCTTTGCCCCCTCTTTCTCCTTTGATTTAAACACTCCCTTGTTCCGACGCCAAACCGACCATCGTCGGCCGCGCTCAGCACCCAACCATCACCGTACCCCCTCCAGCCCACCATCAGACGCCTCCACGACCCCTAAGACCGACGGTGAACCTCCCCCATTCACGGAAAAATGTAAGATTTGTATTTTATTTTATTTTTTTCTACTTTATGTAATTACTTTATAAATAAAAAACAATGTAAAAGAATCAGTTTTGTTATATAAATAGCATAATGGTTTTGAACATAAAGAAAAAGATTTTTATTTATATAAAAATCAAATTTTTATTCGAATAAAGATATGCTTTTTTATCATAGGGATATAGAAATAAAAATATACGATTTTTATGCATTTAAAAACAAAATTTTTATTTGTTTAAAGTTTTGATTTTTATTTGTTTAGAAGACAAGATGTTGTAAATAGGAAAGATATGATTTTTAATGATAAAAAAATTCGATTTTATATATATATGAAGTCGAAATAATAATATGAAGTTGTAATTTTTAATGTATAAATTTAGGATTTTTATACGTATAAAGTTTTGGTTTTTATAGCGAAAAGATTATATTTTTAAAATGGAGAGATTCGTTTTTTAATTATAGAAAGATTCGATTTTTTATTAGGGAAAAGTAAGAACTTTCTTATATACGAAGTGATAGAAAAATATGATTTTTATATAAGGAGCGAATTAAAAATATGATTTTTAATACAAATTGTGTGAAAACAAATCTCGTTGGAAATGCGGTAAGCTTTTCTACATAAGAAGAGTCGTGGTGTTTGGTTTAGTTTATAGGTGAGAACTCCTCACTTTTATTTTATTTTCTAGTTTGAAATATATACTAGGATGCAGATGATGCTTAGCAGCACCCGACACCCATCGTCCACAGACTATGGACGACTTGTTTGTTTCTTGTTTGTGGTGTGAATATTGATTGTCTGAGGTGGAATGGAATAAATTATTTTATGGTTAAAAATATAATTTTTAACATGTATATAAAATAAATATTTATAAACAAATCGGACGATTTGTTTATATACACACATTTGACTGATATGGATTGGGAAGATAAATTTTACATATCACCCAACTGCACAAATAAAACCTATGTTTGATTGTTTGAAAACCCCACACGGGTGTTGGGATGAAACTGGACATACACTAGTCCCAATAATTAGCTGTATGTCGATCGATCGATTGACAGGCTGTTATAAGCGTTAAACATTTATATTTAAGGCTTATGCAGTTGTGTGTTGCACTCTGGATGATGGTTGATTATTTATCGTTGCTATTATATACATATGTTGTAGGGAATCCATATAATTAACATTATATGGTAATTGATTGGGCCTTATTCCAATTTGGAAAATAAAGAATATTATAAAGTGAAAATTCATGTGTTAAATAAAAGAATATTCATGTGTTGAATAAAGGAAAATTCATGTGTTGAATAAAATATATATTCATGTGTTGAATAAAAGAAAATTCATGTGTTGAACAAAATATTTATACAGTAGAGTTCACATTTTTATTTTAAGTTAGAATTAATAAATATTCATGTGTTGAATAAAATATATATTCACGTGTTGAAGAAAATATTCATTTGTTGGATAGATTAACGAAGTTATTGAAATATATAAAGCCGCGTTGATTAGATATGTGCCATTTTGACGCGAACGATATTTATATCGATTATATTCATTTTTATAATGAACATAGAAAAGGAAATGATTTCAAAATATAACGTTTTGAAAATATTATCATTTATATATTAATGATGTGGAATATTCAATTTTGATCTGAAATTGAATATGAAGTTGAAATCGTTTTGAAAACGAATTTAAAACGATTTATAAAATATGTTTTGAAAGGAAATCGATGAAATATATATTATATATATTATGTATATAATGGCCAGAATAGAATGCGCCGCGCTGCGGTAGTTCGCGAATTTCGACCATTGACTTCGAATGGACATTACGGAAGATTCGACCATCGGATTCTCCTAAAACCGGAACCGTTGGGTTCGTATCGAAAAGAGCTTTCTAAGGAATATTAGAGATTTAAAATCGAACGGTTGGATTTGGAATCATTTCCAAATAAAATTTGGAAAAGGTCGCTTTAAGTGCAGTTCGATGGCCGTTTATGGAAATCGACTGTACGGGCCTTGATAAAATTATTAAAAATAGCAATAATTTGTGTAAAATCATAAGAAATGATTTGAAAAGAATTAGGATGAAAAATTCCATATTTGAAAAGATAAAAATACATTTTTATCGATATGAACTAGTTTTGAACTAGAATTATAATCCATTTATTTTTAAAATAAATAAATTGGATTTGAAATGGTTTTAAAAATAACCAGAAGTTCCAATATATAAATTGGAATGGATTTGAATCGAAATTGTCTTCACAGTATTTCGATGTTGGATTTCGTGATTATAGTTATTGTTGTGGGAATTTGAAAGATATATTTATATCGTTATTTCCAATACGATATTTGTCGGTTGTAGAATTTGATATTGAATATAAACCAATATATTTTCTATTCAGAGCCTTGTATTTAATATCAAGTGGGATTTGGGTTTGTCGTGAATGGTGTCTTCATTAACACTGCTCTTAAACCCTGTTGAGAAAAAGATTAATTTTTTTATTTAGATTTAATGAAGTATACCAATTAAATAATATTTAATTGGAATGGAATTGGAATTGATATTTGGTTTATTGTGAACTGTGTTTTAATGACATTCGTTCTTTAACCCGATTTACAGTGAAATGTGATTTGGAATTTATAAATCTTTTGCAAAGATTTAAAGGATATTTTCCAAAGTAAAGTTTTCCAATTTAATAAAATAAATTGGAATGGAATTCGATTTGGTAATAATCAAAGTGAATTTCTGTGGGGGAAGACAACTAATATATCTGGAATTTAAAAGGCTTTGCCATTATTCCATTTATATTATTAGTTGGATATGGAAGTTTATATCGATTATATATATCGATTTGTTTTCCATGAAGATTCCATTGTTAATGGAATGTGATTTTGGGTTGCCATGAATGGTATCTTTAATAATACTGTTCTTAGACCAAATGGAGTTAAGAAAATCAGAAACTAACTGGAGATTATTAAGTTGAATGGTTTCCTGTGTATTGATCTGATGTTGGTTTCGGCCTTCATGGTTATTACTTAGGAAATTGTTCACTTGCTAATTTACGGTTAAAGGCTGATGGAATAGAATGTGATTTTGGGTTTATGGTCAACCGTGTTTTAAATGACGTTGGTTCTTTAACCCAATTAAAGACATGATATGGTTTCCCAAGTTAAACAATCATTAATATTGATTTTTGGGAAGATTATAAACCAAGTGGGGTTTTAATGAATCTTTAATTAGATTGAAATGATCGAGAATGGAGTATCACTAGTTTTTCTCCAAGCGATAGTTAAATCTTTAATTAGATTTGAACTTAAATGGTAATTGAATTTACCGATAACACCGTGGTATTAGATATGAAGTATTACCAGTTTTACTTCATAGGATGAATAGTTTGGGGTTGGGAAATTTAAAACAAGTGACTACTTCGGTAAGCTTCGTAAATCCCGACTAGTTTGGATAAACTATAATTTGGTTTGAATTGAAATCCAAAGGAAGATTAAAGAATAAATTTAAAAGAATTTATCTTTGATAAAATTAATGGGAAAATTTCCCTATAGATGTGAATATTTGAATAAAAGAAATATTCTGAATTGGAATGAGGCGTATGTTGTGTTTGTGTAACACTTGTTTATTATATACGCGAGTTATTCGGAAAGGTCGCGTTTATACCCATTCTGAATAACTGATTCGACGATAAGTCGACAATGAAGGCGGTGGTTGAAGACCAGAGGTCTTCACATCGTTTGGATAATTACTGATGATCTAGGTTAGGCTGTACACCCAAGAGGAGGGAATCAGTTGGTGATCGTCCGGTCATACTTGAAGATCGATGGATATGCGAGGAATAAGGTTCATATGGTTTCATTCAGACCCAGAATGGACTTGTAAATGGATGTGTGTGTCTGACATTGGATTTCATTCTGTGTGATTGATATCGGTTGCATAGCGTGAATTTCCTGTGGCATGCTGAGATGCAAATGATCAAGGCTTCTGTTGAAAAGCAGAGTCTTGTGGTTGATGATCAAAGCATGTATAACGTTAATTCGCGAGCCTCACACCCCGGTTGTGAAACAGAAACGGGAGAGGACTTCAGGGAGGGCATGCTTTTCCTTCTAGCTAGGGTGGTGTCAGTGACCTACCAGCCCCGACATTTATATTATTTTCACCTGTGTGGTTGTCGGATTGCGAGGTGCCTCAGATATATCGGTGACTATGTGGAGCCGATGGAGTCATAGGACTCATTTACGCCCCCAAAGGGCAGGGAAATGCAGTGTTCACGCATTTAAATCACATCGGTGGACCGGCCCTGACGATCCAAAGGTCACTCGAGCTCTGACCTGAGGGGCGGGCAAGAGCGTCTCGAAGTGGTGAGGACGATCCCTTGCCTCGGTTCACAAATGGAAACCCAAATTCCAATACGTGACTTTGCGGTTTTGATTGTATAATCTATATATCGCGACATAGTGGTATTGGGCAGTTATGCCATCTATGATTGATACTTATGATTGAAATTGTTTTGACACTATACACTTATAGTTATAATAAAAGATGAAATTTAGCGTATCAAGCATTCTTTGCTATTATAAGGTAAAACCCTATCCTCCGGTTTGTGTTGCATTGTGTGATGGGACCTAGGTCTTATAATAGCTTCATTGTTCTTTATTTAGCATTGCATTGTTGTTTGATGCACTGGTATTCTTGGGAGGAAACCTGTTCCGTGTCATACGGTGTGTCCCTTGATTTACCTAACTTTAAAGTAAAGTTTTAAATAACTGTTTTAGTCTCACACCAGTCACATGACTGACCTGGAGTTTATTGTTTTAACCTAAACTCTGGGTGCCCCTATTTTCCGCACGGGCAGCTAGTAGTTTTGGTTTTGCAGATTTATATTTACAGGAACCTCGTTTACAGCTGGAATGATATCCGGAAAGCTCTGTATCCGTATATTCTTTTCAGTTGTGTTTTGTATTCTTTTTCCGCTGCAGTAATGTAAATTAAATCTCTGATATTTTATGATGTGTAATATTTATTCATACTTTGTATATTCTTGTATTCTGATGAAATTGTTGTAATAAGCAATGAAATGTTCTTCTGTTTGTGTCCCGATGTGGCATGTTCTCAACTCAATCCGTACTTTCCTTCACGGGGAAGTTCGGGTCGTCACACCGGGATCAGATTCATTATCTGAAAACCACTCTGTATGGGCGTTAGCGTTGTGATCAAATATGATAAAGATAATTGAAGACGGAGTTATGCAAGGGCTGTCCTTTTTGCAGAATAGTGCCTTCAGTTTGTCCAGTCCCAGGACAACCTGTATGGAAGAATGTCTGATAGAGTATATTTAATGGATCACATAAGTTGATCTCTTCAAACGTATGTACGTTTGGTGGTGGAGGAATTCGTTTCTCTTAGCTGTATCCCGTTGTATTTTTAGGGAAATCAATTTGTGATTTAGCAGGTATGACGATGTGACATTCAAAGTGAATAAAGGTGTGATCTGTCAGAGATAAGCATGGCCTCTAGCCTCACAACCGGGGAATGACAAAAATCGGGCAGGCAGCATGGCTAAGTGTTTGGCTGCCAAGTAGATTGGATTATCACCTATCTAGAGATATTCATTTCATTCTATAATCTATTGTCAATGCTGTCCCATTCGGGAAACGGTTGCTGATCCCAACTGTTGGTGATATACATTCGATACACTCAAGCGAAATGAGTGGTCGATCATGTGTGGTCGGGTTGCAAGATGTTCTTGTTGAACCCAATGTATTCCTCTCTAGAGGTACACTATCGGAAGCTGGTTCCATACCTTATCATAGTTGGAAATCCATTACCCAATAAGTGCTCGTGGTTTTGATTGTATACTATATATACGGAACGTGAGATGAAAGCGTTCTACAAGATGATTATTATATTGTGGTTGATAGACACTATTATAATATCAATGCGTTTTGATATAAAGATTATCGTTCTTTCAAAATGATTTGAAAGTTAAATCAAAATGTTTTGGATTCTCATAAGGGAAAAACTCATTCCGTTATACGGCGTGGTCTTATGAGATATCGTTTAATTGTTCAAACTATTTTAAATTGTTTTACTCACACCCGTCCCATGACTCACCCAAAGTTTGTTTTGTTTTCCCTAAACTCTTGGGTGCCCAATTTTGTATGGGCAGTCAAGTAGTCAGGATTTTACAGATATACCTGGAGAGCTTGGAGCAGGAGGCTTCAGGATTATATAGCTATAGTTATTTCTGCTATGTTAGAAGTGTTATACTCTGATAATGTTACTGTATACATATACTGATTTTATTTCAAAGATATGTTATCTATTATATGTTGTTCGTTCCGCTGTATGATTCGTGTTACTCTGATGTTGTATGTTCTTCTTCTTCTATTATAAGTTTATATCTTATCTATTCTCACCCTCTAATTTCTTTCATGTACTAGCTGGTGTTTTCGATGCTTGAATAGTCGACATAGTGTTGTATGCTGTAACGACCCGCATTTTCAGCTATATAACAATTTATTTATTTAATTATTTATATAGTGATTTAGGGAGTTTAATGGTCGTTAATTTAATTATATTGAATATTTAGTTAAAATTAATAATTAAATTATATATTTAATTTCCGAATTTATCAGAAATAGTGAATCAACAATATAATGTGAACTGGACAATTCAAATAATATACAATTCAGTTTATATGGAATTATATTGACGAATATATTTATAAACGCCGTTTGAACGTATAATTTATATTATAATTATAATAGAGCTCGAAATGGCGCTGCAGTTCGCTATTTGGCGATTCGAACTTCAACTGGATATACAGGAGCCGTTTTAAGCCGGATTTCTGTGAAACAAGAAACGCGTGGAGCTGGTGGAGTATATTTTTCTAGTGGAAGAGAAAAATCGAGATTTCGTCGTATAGATTTTGTTTTGTGTCCAAATCAAAATTTAGAAAAGTCGCTGTGAAATTCCTTTATATTTTGCAACGCTTTATTAACGTTATAAATGGATTTTCAATATAAATTGAATATCGATTTAACACTGGAATTTGAATATCGAGCTATAAACTCTGATATGAATATTTTAGAGCTGTGGTATATCGTATGTGAATATATACGAAAATATTTATTTTTAAATATTAAATTTAATCGTTTTTAAATATATTTATATATTTAAAAGGGCTATTTAGGACTTTAAAAATAGCCACTTTTGCAAACGAAGTCGGATTTCAACGAAACTAATTTTGTTGGATCCGCAATGTCAAATTATTGCTAGATTCCAATTTTCGTGATTTTTAGAGTCAGTGTGTGGCCGTACGGATTTTTAAAGTGAGAAACAGTCAGTGTTTTGACGGTTAAAAATACGCTGTGTGGGCATACGGAGTCGGAATTCGACGAAACCAGTTTCGTTGGGACCGTAATGTCAAACTGAAGGTGCATGTCCAGTTTGGTGATTTTTGGGAATTGTATGTGATCACAGTGATTTTTCAACAGCGTATACAAGTAGCGATACAAAGATAATAAATATAATAATCGAATAAAAAATATATTAAACCTTCCTATAAATACATACCCTCCTCGCCAACCCTAAACCACTTTCCCTGAAACCAGAAACCGGCCTCCGTTCTTTTTTCTTCAGCGTGGAAATAAAACCTCCTTCAAAAATTAAAAGCAAATAGGATAGAATCCTATAAATCAAAGTATGTTGGTATTTGAAATCAAGGATGGCTGCTCTACAATTCTGTACTAGTTTCATTAGGTTCGATCAAGTTAGTGTCGCTGCAAAATTTAACAGCGTTCGGTTCGATGTGCTAGGGCTTGGAATTGGTGACAGTTTGAGCTTCGATTCAAGGATTTGTTGTCAATTTTGGATTGAGGAAGGAAATTAGGACTCGTATGCCAGCTTTTGAGGCTTTCGATGTGGGTTCCTGTCGCGACTTGACCGACCTGGTACCAGTGACGCACTGGTGAAGATACATGCGAGCTTGATATTAGGGTAATGGAACGGAAGAGAATGCGGAGAGGAGATGAATGGTATACTTCGTTTGAAATTTCATGAGGGAGGGAAGGAGTAAAGGGGAGCACGAGTTCAGCCGTATGGGTTTACTGGAGCGAGTTTAGAAGAGGAAGAAGGAGGAAGTAACGGAGGTGGGTTCGGTTGTTTGAAGTGGGCCGAATTAAGGTAAAGGCCCAATTAAATAGTGTTTAGTTTAATTAAAATTAAATAGTATGGTTACTTTAAATGATGATATCTTGCTCACATATAATCAGAATTCAATGAAACAAGATCCAACAGGATCGTATGGACGTTGGCTACACTATGGAACTGACCAGAAGCGAATTCGAGTTCGTTTGGATGTATGGCAAAATCAAACGCCAGAATCAAAACAATGACCAAATATCGTTATTCAACGATAAACCGTCCAATGTGAGTAATTCTCACTAACTCTGAACACTTTATATTTTTATAAAGTATTTTTAGAATTGATAAATCTTGGTTGGATTGCTGTATGTTGATTGTTTGGTTGAACTGCTAGTCAGTTGATTGAAATCATCGATAACGATATATATATAAATCGTATCGAAGTATTGATTCTGTCTATCAGAATATTTTACCTTCATGTTAATCATGTTGACTGACATTTGTGGATGCAGGGAAACAGGTCGGAGGGACCCAACTGGGTTCCTCAACATTTATTTACCGTTTTTTCATATATTCTGATATATGATGTGTTATATCATTTATTGTTGAAACCGTGTGTTTGGATGATGATCAACCCCTTTGATTTGGTATTTTTATACCATAAGTGATACCGGGAAGTGAAAAGGAGATTTCCAAAGTATATTTTGGAAATGAATTGATTATATAAAATCAATAGATTTTATATATGAAAGGAAAAGAATTTCATAGAAGAAAATAAGTATAGAATCAAAGAACTTGAGTAAAGTAAAATATTTGTGAAATCAAATATAAAGGAAAATATTTGCGAAATCAAATATAAAGGAAAATATTTGCGAAATCAAATATAAAGGAGAAATATTTGAAAAAAACAAATATAGAGGAGAAATATTTGTAAAACAGATATAAAGGGAAATATTGGTAAACAAAGAAATAAGAAAAATATTTGCAAACTGCTTTGCAAATAAAAATATATGGAAAAGGGAAAATATTTAACATTTTCAAATGAAATAGAAAAAGAAATATTTATCTAGAGAAATAAACTGAGTTATAAAAAAAGAATTTTTTTATTTAGAAAATAAATAGAATATTGAAGTACTTGAAATGGATAAAGTGTAATAAAGGAGAATTTTACACTAGGAAGAATTTAGGCCCGTGCTTCGCACACGGGTAAACAGAATATGAATTCGAAGTGAGAATTTAAGAGAGATCTGTTTTAACAGATAAAGTGAGGAGATTAATTTATAAATAAAGTTTTATAAATTAATTTAGTTATTTATCTTTGGATAAATAGAGTATATAAGTCAAGACTTATATAGAGAAGTAAAAATCGATTTCTACATCGATATTTGAAACTGAATAAGGACGAAGGAGAACTTATCGAATAAGAGTTATTCGAAGTAAAGCTATCGAATATCAGTTTATTCGGAAGGGAGTTTATTGAATATTTGTTATTCAAAATGGGTTGATCCAAGAGAGTTAATCCTATAGAGTTAATCCAATGGAATAAATTGATTAAGATCAACCATTAGAGTTAAACTGTTAGAGTTAAACAGTTAGGGTTAAACCGTAGAGTTAAACCGTTGGAGTAAACATTTAGAGTTAGTTAATTAGAGTTAATCAGTTAGAGTTAATCGATTAGAGTCTAATCGAACTAGAGTTATCCAAATATAGTAATCGAATGAGGGATGATGGAATATTAGTTAATCAACTAGATTTGCTCGAATTTAGTTATTCGAGATAGAGTTAAACAGAAGTAGTCATTAAGATAAGCTACCAGTGAGCACGACTGCTAGCGTAATTTGCAGGGCTGCAGATAGCCTAAGGCGGACAGATGTTTCCTGAGGGAATCAGGCGTAACCATTGTGATCGCTGCGATCTAGAGTCGAGCGAATGGTGTCAAGTCAAATATTAGTTAATTGATAAAAGTAATTTAGTCGAGTTAATTAAGCTAAGTTAGTCCAGTTGAACTGATCAGGTAAGTGGGTCAAAATGAGTAAATCAGACCGAGTTATCTGAATAAGGGTTAGTTCAGTAAGAGTTAAATTGAATAAGAGTTACAACTTAGAGTTAACCGAGTATGAGTTAATGATTTAGTTCGTTATTTATTCGAGTTAGAAAATCAAAGTATTTATAAAGTCATTATAATTCGGATGCAGGGGATTATAACACCATTGTTATAATCAAGTGTTTTTCCGTACGAGAAGCGGATTTGTAAATAAAATCCGAGAATGTCGTAAAGAAGTGTTAAAGATTTAGAAAGATGAACTTTTCCTATTTCAAAGTTAGAAATGTTGTTCAGTTAAGGTCTGAGAGGTAACTATACCCCAACTTGATTGACTTCGTTTTTAACTAAGAACTGGTTAAGGTTCGATAGTGAAAGGTGTTTAAGTGGAAACCAAATGAAGGAGATTTGGCATAGTGATGTTTATTCAAACATCTATTTAATCAAATGAAGGAGATTTGGCATAGTGATGTTTATTCAAACATCTATTTAATCAAATGAAGGAGATTTGGAAATGTTTTCCGAATGAGAAGTAGAATTGTTTTCTGAATATAGAAACAAGAGATGGAAATGTTTTCCAATGATAATGATATATATTTTCTAAATATAGTGAATAAGAAACATTAAACAACAGGAATAGGGAAATGAACGAATGAATGAAATGATGATTGTACGATAGAATTTCCTTCGGGAAATAATATCGTTGTTTGCACACCGACATGTTTTCATTTGATAGTTAAATCACTGACTATCAAAGTTTTGACAATTTACGTTGTTAATATGGAGAGACCGGTTGGATTATTATCCAGAGAACCACTCCGTATTAGCATAAGCGTTGCGAATTTAGTATGCTGAATATATTGAAGACGGAGTTATGCAAGGGCTATCATGTTTACAGAATAGTGCCTTCGGTTTGTCCAGTCCCAGGACAAACGTGAATGGAAGAATGTCTGACAGAGTATATTCAAAGGATCGCGTAAGTTGATCTCTTCAAACGTACTTACGTTTGGTGGCGGAGGAATTCGTTTCTCTTAGCTGTATACCCGTGGTATTTTTGGTGAAATCAATTTGTGATTTGGCGGGTATGACGATGTGGCATTCAAAGTAATGGAGGTGTGATCTGTCAAAAGATACGTTATGACCTCAAGCCTCATCAACCGGGAAATGACAAAAATCGGGCAGGCAGCATGGCTAAGTCGGTCGCTCCGAAGTAGGGTGTATGATCACCTATCTAGAGAAATTCCTTTTGTTCTTTAATCTATCGATGCTGTCCCATTTCGGGAGGCGGTTGCTGATCCCAACCGTCGGTGATATACATTCGATACACTCAAGCGAAATGAGTGGTCGGTCATGTGTGGGCCGGGTTGCAAGATGTTCTTGTTGAACCCAGTGTATTTGCCTCTAGAGATACATGTTCGGAAGGTGGTCCCATACCTTGTCAAGTTGGAATCCAATCTCCAATAAGTGCCTGCGAGTTTGATTGTATATTATATATGTAGAACGTGAGATGCAAGCGTTCTACTAGATTTTAATTACTTGTGATTAGACATTATTATAATACCAGATAATATATGATTTCCAAAGCGTTTTGGGTTATCGTAAGGTAAAAGCCATCCGTATTTATGAGTGGATTGGTCTTACGATTATCTTTCCTTTTGAAAAGGATTTTGAAAAGTTAAACCAAATGATTTGAGTTTACTCACACCAGTCCCATGACTGACCCAGAGTTTATTTTGTTTTGTTTTCCCTAAACTCTTGGGTGCCCAAATTTGTACGGGCAGTCAAGTAGTCAGGATTTTACAGATATACTTGGAGAGCTTGGAGCAGGAGGCTTCAGGATTTATGTAGCTATTGTTTATTCCGTTGTGATGTAAGTATTGCACTCTGATAATGGTATCGTATACATATACTGCTTTTGATTTCAAGTTATATTGTATATTATATTTTATTCGTTCCGCTGTGAGATTCATGTTACTCTGATGTTGTTGTCTTCTTCTTCTTCTTCTATTCTATTAGTTCTATCTTATCTATCCTCACCCTCTAATTTCTTTCTTGGACTATCCGGTAATTTCGACTTTTGATTGTTCGATAGGTGTTATATATCGGATAACCAAGGTCGCTTTTTCCCGGGTCGTTACAGTGGTATCAGAGCTGAAGGTTAAGTATTACCTTGGCTCTGTGGCGTGACTCAGTAGAGATGGGGTTAGTAATGCCCTAGATTGAGTTTGAGTGTATATATACGAGTGAACGTATTTGTTATTTGATATAAAATGATTTTATATTGTGGAGATTTATTGGTTGAGCTGTTTATGAATTCTGGTCGATCAGTTTGATCCACTGTATCGATAGGGGTTTCTAAACGCTTGAATACGATGAACCGACACAGTATGTTTTGAAAAAGGGTGAATGAAATAATTTTACCCAAATTATATTTTGATATAAACAAAGTATAGTTATTTGAAATATTATCATATATTGGATGTGTTGGTTGTTATTATAATCGAATAAGATTATAAAATGTGAAATGGTTATGTAAATAACAAAACAAAATTCATATAAGTGAAATATATGAAATAAGATGAATTAAATCTGAATTTAAGTTCAGAATTGGAATTAAAATTGCTAAAATTTGAATAAGCATTGTAAATGGAATTAAATTGAATATATGTGAATTTTAAAATCCTGGGAGATTTTAAATTTGTTACAAGCATTGAAAAGGGATATTTTGAAATGAATTTCAAAATGGAAATGTTTAAAAATGGGTTTTGAAAGTGCTATAGTATTGAACTCACTTCGATAACTGGAAAATAAATTCCGATGATGATCCGGACATCATCAGTGTTCATTTTCGAGATTGTAAGTGACGGATTACTACCAAAGAGTTTGTTTTTGAATTGTTTTGAGAAAACAAGTTGTTTGGATATTCCAAATAAATAATTTGATTTTTGGAAAAGGCTAAGCTGTTTAGAACTCCTAGAAACAGATTATTTGGAGTAAACACAAATTAAATAGAAATTTGTGAAAGCAAATTCGAAATTGAACTGAAATTGAATTAGAATGGTATCAAGTAGAATTGGGCTGGGTTAGAGATAATCTAGAATAGAAATGAATTATGGAGTAAGATATTTGAATTGAGATTGGAATTGCAGTTTGGTTGGAATTTTGCTTGGATAAGCGAATGGGTGTGTTGAAGATAAAAGTGATTTGAGTTTGACTGGGATGACAGTTGCATATGTTGGATTGGCAGCAGATGGAAGTAATATAAGGAATGCCCGACAAAAGGTACACATTTATATTCATATGAGTTTGATGAGATTTTGATGAACCGAATTGGCAAGCCGCTTGGCTGTTTGATTTTCTTTTGGATTGGAGAGGCCTGTGTGGCGGTTTGGGGATTTTCCCGATGCTCCCAGTACAAAGGAGGTGCTGGCGAATTTTTTTTGGTAATTTCGGGTGTTAGAAAATTTTCAGGAGTTTTGAAAATTTTCGTTTATAGAAATGAAGTAATAATTTAATTGAAATAAATAAATTCAGTTGAAACTGAAATTAAAGAAGTAAACGAATAATTCGAAACCAGTTAATAGGGTTGTTCTCTACCGTAGCAATTTCGAGGACGAAATTATTTTAAGGGGGGAAGAATGTAACGACCCGCATTTTCAGCTATATAACAATTTATTTATTTAATTATTTATATAGTGATTTAGGGAGTTTAATGGTCGTTAATTTAATTATATTGAATATTTAGTTAAAATTAATAATTAAATTATATATTTAATTTCCGAATTTATCAGAAATAGTGAATCAACAATATAATGTGAACTGGACAATTCAAATAATATACAATTCAGTTTATATGGAATTATATTGACGAATATATTTATAAACGCCGTTTGAACGTATAATTTATATTATAATTATAATAGAGCTCGAAATGGCGCTGCAGTTCGCTATTTGGCGATTCGAACTTCAACTGGATATACAGGAGCCGTTTTAAGCCGGATTTCTGTGAAACAAGAAACGCGTGGAGCTGGTGGAGTATATTTTTCTAGTGGAAGAGAAAAATCGAGATTTCGTCGTATAGATTTTGTTTTGTGTCCAAATCAAAATTTAGAAAAGTCGCTGTGAAATTCCTTTATATTTTGCAACGCTTTATTAACGTTATAAATGGATTTTCAATATAAATTGAATATCGATTTAACACTGGAATTTGAATATCGAGCTATAAACTCTGATATGAATATTTTAGAGCTGTGGTATATCGTATGTGAATATATACGATAATATTTATTTTTAAATATTAAATTTAATCGTTTTTAAATATATTTATATATTTAAAAGGGCTATTTAGGACTTTAAAAATAGCCACTTTTGCAAACGAAGTCGGATTTCAACGAAACTAATTTTGTTGGATCCGCAATGTCAAATTATTGCTAGATTCCAATTTTCGTGATTTTTAGAGTCAGTGTGTGGCCGTACGGATTTTTAAAGTGAGAAACAGTCAGTGTTTTGACGGTTAAAAATACGCTGTGTGGGCATACGGAGTCGGAATTCGACGAAACCAGTTTCGTTGGGACCGTAATGTCAAACTGAAGGTGCATGTCCAGTTTGGTGATTTTTGGGAATTGTATGTGATCACAGTGATTTTTCAACAGCGTATACAAGTAGCGATACGAAGATAATAAATATAATAATCGAATAAAAAATATATTAAACCTTCCTATAAATACATACCCTCCTCGCCAACCCTAAACCACTTTCCCTGAAACCAGAAACCGGCCTCCGTTCTTTTTTCTTCAGCGTGGAAATAAAACCTCCTTCAAAAATTAAAAGCAAATAGGATAGAATCCTATAAATCAAAGTATGTTGGTATTTGAAATCAAGGATGGCTGCTCTACAATTCTGTACTAGTTTCATTAGGTTCGATCAAGTTAGTGTCGCTGCAAAATTTAACAGCGTTCGGTTCGATGTGCTAGGGCTTGGAATTGGTGACAGTTTGAGCTTCGATTCAAGGATTTGTTGTCAATTTTGGATTGAGGAAGGAAATTAGGACTCGTATGCCAGCTTTTGAGGCTTTCGATGTGGGTTCCTGTCGCGACTTGACCGACCTGGTACCAGTGACGCACTGGTGAAGATACATGCGAGCTTGATATTAGGGTAATGGAACGGAAGAGAATGCGGAGAGGAGATGAATGGTATACTTCATTTGAAATTTCATGAGGGAGGGAAGGAGTAAAGGGGAGCACGAGTTCAGCCGTATGGGTTTACTGGAGCGAGTTTAGAAGAGGAAGAAGGAGGAAGTAACGGAGGTGGGTTCGGTTGTTTGAAGTGGGCCGAATTAAGGTAAAGGCCCAATTAAATAGTGTTTAGTTTAATTAAAATTAAATAGTATGGTTACTTTAAATGATGATATCTTGCTCACATATAATCAGAATTCAATGAAACAAGATCCAACAGGATCGTATGGACGTTGGCTACACTATGGAACTGACCAGAAGCGAATTCGAGTTCATTTGGATGTATGGCAAAATCAAACGCCAGAATCAAAACAATGACCAAATATCGTTATTCAACGATAAACCGTCCAATGTGAGTAATTCTCACTAACTCTGAACACTTTATATTTTTATAAAGTATTTTTAGAATTGATAAATCTTGGTTGGATTGCTGTATGTTGATTGTTTGGTTGAACTGCTAGTCAGTTGATTGAAATCATCGATAACGATATATATATAAATCGTATCGAAGTATTGATTCTGTCTATCAGAATATTTTACCTTCATGTTAATCATGTTGACTGACATTTGTGGATGCAGGGAAACAGGTCGGAGGGACCCAACTGGGTTCCTCAACATTTATTTACCGTTTTTTCATATATTCTGATATATGATGTGTTATATCATTTATTGTTGAAACCGTGTGTTTGGATGATGATCAACCCCTTTGATTTGGTATTTTTATACCATAAGTGATACCGGGAAGTGAAAAGGAGATTTCCAAAGTATATTTTGGAAATGAATTGATTATATAAAATCAATAGATTTTATATATGAAAGGAAAAGAATTTCATAGAAGAAAATAAGTATAGAATCAAAGAACTTGAGTAAAGTAAAATATTTGTGAAATCAAATATAAAGGAAAATATTTGCGAAATCAAATATAAAGGAAAATATTTGCGAAATCAAATATAAAGGAGAAATATTTGAAAAAAACAAATATAGAGGAGAAATATTTGTAAAACAGATATAAAGGGAAATATTGGTAAACAAAGAAATAAGAAAAATATTTGCAAACTGCTTTGCAAATAAAAATATATGGAAAAGGGAAAATATTTAACATTTTCAAATGAAATAGAAAAAGAAATATTTATCTAGAGAAATAAACTGAGTTATAAAAAAAGAATTTTTTTATTTAGAAAATAAATAGAATATTGAAGTACTTGAAATGGATAAAGTGTAATAAAGGAGAATTTTACACTAGGAAGAATTTAGGCCCGTGCTTCGCACACGGGTAAACAGAATATGAATTCGAAGTGAGAATTTAAGAGAGATCTGTTTTAACAGATAAAGTGAGGAGATTAATTTATAAATAAAGTTTTATAAATTAATTTAGTTATTTATCTTTGGATAAATAGAGTATATAAGTCAAGACTTATATAGAGAAGTAAAAATCGATTTCTACATCGATATTTGAAACTGAATAAGGACGAAGGAGAACTTATCGAATAAGAGTTATTCGAAGTAAAGCTATCGAATATCAGTTTATTCGGAAGGGAGTTTATTGAATATTTGTTATTCGAAATGGGTTGATCCAAGAGAGTTAATCCTATAGAGTTAATCCAATGGAATAAATTGATTAAGATCAACCATTAGAGTTAAACTGTTAGAGTTAAACAGTTAGGGTTAAACCGTAGAGTTAAACCGTTGGAGTAAACATTTAGAGTTAGTTAATTAGAGTTAATCAGTTAGAGTTAATCGATTAGAGTCTAATCGAACTAGAGTTATCCAAATATAGTAATCGAATGAGGGATGATGGAATATTAGTTAATCAACTAGATTTGCTCGAATTTAGTTATTCGAGATAGAGTTAAACAGAAGTAGTCATTAAGATAAGCTACCAGTGAGCACGACTGCTAGCGTAATTTGCAGGGCTGCAGATAGCCTAAGGCGGACAGATGTTTCCTGAGGGAATCAGGCGTAACCATTGTGATCGCTGCGATCTAGAGTCGAGCGAATGGTGTCAAGTCAAATATTAGTTAATTGATAAAAGTAATTTAGTCGAGTTAATTAAGCTAAGTTAGTCCAGTTGAACTGATCAGGTAAGTGGGTCAAAATGAGTAAATCAGACCGAGTTATCTGAATAAGGGTTAGTTCAGTAAGAGTTAAATTGAATAAGAGTTACAACTTAGAGTTAACCGAGTATGAGTTAATGATTTAGTTCGTTATTTATTCGAGTTAGAAAATCAAAGTATTTATAAAGTCATTATAATTCGGATGCAGGGGATTATAACACCATTGTTATAATCAAGTGTTTTTCCGTACGAGAAGCGGATTTGTAAATAAAATCCGAGAATGTCGTAAAGAAGTGTTAAAGATTTAGAAAGATGAACTTTTCCTATTTCAAAGTTAGAAATGTTGTTCAGTTAAGGTCTGAGAGGTAACTATACCCCAACTTGATTGACTTCGTTTTTAACTAAGAACTGGTTAAGGTTCGATAGTGAAAGGTGTTTAAGTGGAAACCAAATGAAGGAGATTTGGCATAGTGATGTTTATTCAAACATCTATTTAATCAAATGAAGGAGATTTGGCATAGTGATGTTTATTCAAACATCTATTTAATCAAATGAAGGAGATTTGGAAATGTTTTCCGAATGAGAAGTAGAATTGTTTTCTGAATATAGAAACAAGAGATGGAAATGTTTTCCAATGATAATGATATATATTTTCTAAATATAGTGAATAAGAAACATTAAACAACAGGAATAGGGAAATGAACGAATGAATGAAATGATGATTGTACGATAGAATTTCCTTCGGGAAATAATATCGTTGTTTGCACACCGACATGTTTTCATTTGATAGTTAAATCACCGACTATCAAAGTTTTGACAATTTACGTTGTTAATATGGAGAGACCGGTTGGATTATTATCCAGAGAACCACTCCGTATTAGCATAAGCGTTGCGAATTTAGTATGCTGAATATATTGAAGACGGAGTTATGCAAGGGCTATCATATTTACAGAATAGTGCCTTCGGTTTGTCCAGTCCCAGGACAAACGTGAATGGAAGAATGTCTGACAGAGTATATTCAAAGGATCGCGTAAGTTGATCTCTTCAAACGTACTTACGTTTGGTGGCGGAGGAATTCGTTTCTCTTAGCTGTATACCCGTGGTATTTTTGGTGAAATCAATTTGTGATTTGGCGGGTATGACGATGTGGCATTCAAAGTAATGGAGGTGTGATCTGTCAAAAGATACGTTATGACCTCAAGCCTCATCAACCGGGAAATGACAAAAATCGGGCAGGCAGCATGGCTAAGTCGGTCGCTCCGAAGTAGGGTGTATGATCACCTATCTAGAGAAATTCCTTTTGTTCTTTAATATATCGATGCTGTCCCATTTCGGGAGGCGGTTGCTGATCCCAACCGTCGGTGATATACATTCGATACACTCAAGCGAAATGAGTGGTCGGTCATGTGTGGGCCGGGTTGCAAGATGTTCTTGTTGAACCCAGTGTATTTGCCTCTAGAGATACATGTTCGGAAGGTGGTCCCATACCTTGTCAAGTTGGAATCCAATCTCCAATAAGTGCCTGCGAGTTTGATTGTATATTATATATGTAGAACGTGAGATGCAAGCGTTCTACTAGATTTTAATTACTTGTGATTAGACATTATTATAATACCAGATAATATATGATTTCCAAAGCGTTTTGGGTTATCGTAAGGTAAAAGACATCCGTATTTATGAGTGGATTGGTCTTACGATTATCTTTCCTTTTGAAAAGGATTTTGAAAAGTTAAACCAAATGATTTGAGTTTACTCACACCAGTCCCATGACTGACCCAGAGTTTATTTTGTTTTGTTTTCCCTAAACTCTTGGGTGCCCAAATTTGTACGGGCAGTCAAGTAGTCAGGATTTTACAGATATACTTGGAGAGCTTGGAGCAGGAGGCTTCAGGATTTATGTAGCTATTGTTTATTCCGTTGTGATGTAAGTATTGCACTCTGATAATGGTATCGTATACATATACTGCTTTTGATTTCAAGTTATATTGTATATTATATTTTATTCGTTCCGCTGTGAGATTCATGTTACTCTGATGTTGTTGTCTTCTTCTTCTTCTTCTATTCTATTAGTTCTATCTTATCTATCCTCACCCTCTAATTTCTTTCTTGGACTATCCGGTAATTTCGACTTTTGATTGTTCGATAGGTGTTATATATCAGATAACCAAGGTCGCTTTTTCCCGGGTCGTTACATATGCCGATATCCAGGATCATAAATTCCCTGGGTTGTTACAGTGGTATCAGAGCAAAGGTTAAGTTATTACCTTGGCTCTGTGGCATGACTTAGTAGAGATTGGGTTAGTAATACCCTAGGTTGAGTTTGAGTGTGTGTATATATATGAGTGTGTATTTGTTATTTGATATAAAAATGATTTTTATATCATGGAGATTTATTGGTTGAGTTGTTTATGGATTCTGGTCGATCAGTTTGATCCACTGTATCGGTAGGGGGTTATAAACACCTGAATACGATGGACCAACACTCTATGTTTTGAAAAGACGTTAAATGATATATCTTTACCGAAAATATATTTTGATATAAACAGATGATTTATATTGATATTATTATTGAATGTGTTAGTTGAAATTTTAATCGAATAAGATTATAATTGGAATGGTTATGTAAATAACCAATCAGAATTCATATGAATATACTATATGAAATAAGATGAAGTAAATATGATTTGAATCAGAATTGAAATTACAACTCTGGAAATTTAAAGAAGTGTTGTAAATGGAATTGAACTGAATATAAGAGAATTTTAAAATTCTGGGAGATTTTAAATTATTTTACAAGCATTGGGGATGGTATTTTGAAATATATTTCAAAGTGGAAAGGTTTAGAAATGGTTTTGAAAAGTGATATAGTATTGAACTCACTTCGATTGCTGGAAAATAATTCTGATAATGACTGCAGCATCATCAGTGTTCACTTTCGAGTTTTAAGTGACGGATTACTACCAAAGATATTGTTTTTGAATTGTTTTAAGAAAACAAGTTTTTTAGAAATTCAAAGGTTTTGAATTGGTATTATGATTTCAAAGTGATTTGAAATAAACCGAGGAATTTAAATTCTGGAATTTAAAATTTAACTTATGAAGTTAAATAGATTGAGATGGTAAAAATAAATTAAGAATTTAACTTGAACTAAGTTAAATAAAACCGGATTTGACTAGAGAATGATCTTGAATGGAATTGAGTTGATGAGTTAAGAGTTGGAATTTGATATTGGAGTTTGAATGAAATTTGACTTTGGTTTAAACAAATAATTGTGTTGAGGATGAACTGATTGCAGTTTGATTGGAATGATATTGGTACATGCAGAATTGGTAACAGATGGAAAAGATATAATGATATGCCCAACAAAAAGGTACAAGTTTATTTTTATATGGATTTGGTGATTTATGAGCCAATTTGGCAAGCCGCTTGGCTATTTGATTTTCTTTTGGGTTGGAGATGGCCCAGAAGGGCGAGTTATAGTTGTACCGATTGACCAATACAAAGGAGGTGCTGGCAAAAAATTTCGTAAATTTCGGGTGTTAGAAAATTTTCAGAATTTTTGAAAATTTCCGTTAATAGAAATAAATTAATATTTTAATTGGAATGGATTGTTCAGGTGAAACTAGAGTTAAAAATTAAACAAATAATTTTTAATCAGTTAGTAGGGTTTGTTTCCTACCTTAGCAATTTCGAGGACGAAATTATGTTGAGGGGGAAGAATGTAATGTCCCGTATTTTAGCGATATTATAATTAATTTATTTAATTATATAAATAGTGATTTAGAGGATTTAATGGTGGTTTAATTAAATAACTTTGAATATTTAATTAATATAATTATTAAATAATATATATAATTCTGAAATAATCAGAATTAACTGAAATGGCAATACGGTGTGAATTGGGCAATTCAAAATATAAATTTCAGTTAGAATTTGAATTAGAATAACGAATATATTATTTGAACGACAGTTGAACGTATAAATTATATTATATTTATAATCGAGCTCGAAACGGCGCGGTAGTTCGCTACTTGGCGATTCGAACTTTAAATGAATATACAGGGTACGTTTTAAATTGGATTTCTGTGAACCAAAAAACATTCATAGCTGGTGAAGTATATTTTTCTAATGGAAGAGAAAAATCGGGATTTCATTGTGTAGATTTTAATTTATGTCCAAATCAAATTTTAGAAAAGTCGCTATGGAATTCCTTTGAAATTTATAAAAATATATTTATATTATAAAAGGATTTTATATATAAATCGAATATTGATATAACTGGGAATTTTGAAATATTGAGTTATAAATCCAATTGGAGTTGTATGATATTCTAGTATGGATATATACGATAATATTTATTTTTAAATATTTAATTTAATTATTTTTAAATATATTTATATATTTAAATGGGTTATTTAGAGCTTTAAAAATAGCCACTTTTGCAAACGACCTCCGTTTTCGATGAAACTAATTTTGTTGGATCCGCAATATTAAATTATTGCTAGGTTTTAATTTTCATGATTTTTTGGGGTCACTGTGTGGCTATATGGATTTTTAATGTGAAAAACAGACAGTATTTCGATGGTTAAAAATACTATGTGTGAGCAAATAGAGTCGGAATTCGATGAAACCAGTTTCGTTGGGTCTGTAATACCAAACTGTAGATGCATTTCCATTTTCACGATTTTTGGATATCGTGTGTGATCACACGAATTTTTAGAAAGCAAAAACAGATATAAGTAAAATATAAAAGTGAGTGAAGCTTGTAATTCAAGCCAAACCATACCCTTATAAATATACCTAACTTACTCTAACCCTAACAATCTCTTCCTACAGTCAAACCAAATATAAGCTGCCGCTTACAGTAAATCCTCAAAACAAAAATCGCGATAACGAAAATATCAAATACAAAATAAAATCCAAACTTTTTCGATTCGCTGAAGTCTTTGTTTCAAAGGCTTGAAGGATATCACGGCGAGTTGGGTTTAGCGAACTATCATGTCGCGACTCCCACTTTCAGCGCAAGCAAGAGGATGGCCTTTGCTAGAGTTTAAGGGGACGGACGGAAGTCGAGTTCAACGTCTGGTGGCCGATAAGGTTGGCGTGGGTTCTGATGAACCACGACAGCATATGTAGGGGGTGGAAATTAGTGAAATATTGTTATCAGATGTTCAATAAGCCGGAGCAGGTAATTCGTGTCTTGAGTCTTTTGTGGTGAAATTCTTGGAGTTTGAGGAGGCAGCGCATCAGGTGTGGGACGTTAAGGAGGAGTAGGAGCTTGAAATGTCGAGCGGGATCTGCTGTGGACGTAATGGAGTTTGAGGATTGAGTGTTGCGAAAATGGCAAGTGTATTTGCCTGAAGCTATTTCGTATATGAGGAAGATGTATAAGGAGTTAAACATGGGATTAGGCAATCAAAACATGAGATTTGTTTATTTAAGTTAATTAATATAATATTTCATTAGTGATTCTGACTTTTAAATATTCTCTGGAAGGAATTAGGAGCCAGTTATAGAAGGATATTGGGGGAAAGAAGGTTGATGGCTATTATTGATTTAAGTTAAAATTAAAGGGAGAAGTGGATGTTGGTGTGGATTTTACCTTGAGTGTTGTAGGAAATTCGAACTGAACTATAATGGATTAGCATTGGTAGTGGAAGCTTTTATGATCTGTAGGAGATGACTGTGAGAGTATAGCGCTTTCTGTTTGTTTAAGCAAGGGGGAGCAAGTTAAAAATGGTGAAGGGATATGAGGAGCGAGTTCATGTATTAACCGATGAGGAAGAAGTGTGTTTAACAGTAATAACGTAGTATTAATTTTAAATGGTAATTAAGTTCTTAATTAAATATTAATTTTCAATTTAATCGTTAGTTAATGATTTTCTAATAGACGCAATCGTATAACAATGTATAACTTCATCATACATTATCAGAATTCAGCAAAATAAGATCCATTGGGATCGTAGGGACGACGCCTACAAAATGGAACTGACTGGGAGTGAATTGGAGCTCGTTGCAATTTATAGCGAAATAAATTGTCCATCTGAATCAAGCGATGGTTATCGTTATTAACTATGATCGTCCAATGTGAGTAAAACTCATCAACTCTACCAGTTCATATTTTTATAACGTATATTTAGAACTGATAAATGATGATTGACTTGCTGTGTGCTAACTATTTGATTGAATTGCTGATTGATTGTTTGAAATTATAGATAACGATATATATATTAATCGTTAATCAAACATTGATTCTGTTTAGAAGAATATTTCATAGTGAAATGAAAGTGATGTTAATTATATTGTTTAACATCTGTGGATGCAAGGAAACAGGTCGGAGGAATCCGACTGGATTCCTCAACATTTATTTTATTGTTTTCGATATATGATGATATATGATGTGATATATAATCTGTTGTTGATGATGTGTGTTAGAATGATAATGATCATTGTTATTTGGTATTTTAAATACCATAAGGAATACTGGAATGTTAAAAAGGAAATTTTCAATGTTGTATTGAAAAAGAAATATATATAAAATCAAAGGATTTTATAGAAAGAGATATTTATAAAATCAAAGGATGTTATAAAAAGAAATATTTTTAAAATGAATAGAATTTTATAAAAGGAATTATTTATATAATAAATAAGACTATATAAAAGGAAATATTTGTAAAACATTTACAAATAGAAAATGAAAGGAAATATTTGTGAAAACAAATAGAAGGAATTGAACAGGAAATATTTATTTGTTAAATAAATAAAATTATAAAAGGTATATTTATTTGGAAAATAAATAGGATTATAAAAAGGGAATTAACGAGATACAAAAGAGTTATCAATTAGAGTTATTCGAATAGAGTTAATGGAATTAGAGTTATATCGGATTAGAGTTAATCGAATAAGAGGTAATCGAATATTAGTTAATTGAATAGAGATTAGTGATTAGAGTTAATTGAATAGAGATAATTGATTAGAGTTAATTGAATAGAGATAATTGATATTAGTTAATTGAATAGAGATAATTGATTAGAGTTAATTGAATAGAGATAACTGATTAGAGTTAACTGAATAGAGTTAATTTATTAGAGTTAATTGAATAGAGATAATTGATTAGAGTTAATTGAATCGAGTTAATCGAATGTTAGTTATTCGAATAAAGTTAATCGAATAGGAGTTAATCAAATAAAGGAGTTATCGAATATAGTTTATTCGAAGAAGAGAGATAATCGAATATTAGTAATCGAAAGGAGTAATCGAATATATAGTTATTCTAAAGAAGTTATCGAATATTAGTTATTCGAAAGAAGTTATCGAATATTAGTTATTTCAAAGAATTTATCGAATATTAGTTATTCGAAAGAAGTTATCGAATATTAGTTATTCTAAAGGCGTTATCGAATATTAGTTTATTCGAAAGGAGTAATCGAATCTAGTGTATTCGAATAGAATTAAAGGAGTTAATCAAATATAATTTACAGAATAGAGTTAAAGGAGTTAATCGAATCCGTTTATTCGAATAGAGTTAAAGGAATAAATCAAATATAGTTTATTCGAAAGGAGCTAATTGATAAGAGTTAATTGATTAGAGTTAGTCCAATAGAGTTAATCAAATAGAGCTAACTGATAAGAGTAAATCGATTAGAGTTAATCGAATAGTGTTAATTGAATAGAGTTTATTGAATATGGCTATTCAAAGAGTGATTGTCGAATATAATTTATTTGAAGGAAAGAGTTATCGAGTAAAGATTTATTCGAAAGAGAGTTACGTAAGGAAGTTTGTTAAAAATTTACAGGGTGAACCTTGTCTGTATCGAAGTTAGAAATGTTGTTCAATTAAGGTCTGAGAGGTAGTTATACCCCAACTTGATTGGCTTCGTTTTTAATTAAGGAATGGTTAAGGTTCGACAGTGAAGGTTGGTTAAGTGAATTTAGTTAATGAGTGTAATGTTTGAGTTGGCATAGCGATGTTTTATTTAAACATCTGTTTAAACCCAAATGAAGAAGTTTTGGAAATATTTTCCAAACAAGAATCAGAAATGTTCTCTAATATAGAAAACAAGAAATGGAAATGTTTTCCAATGTTAATAACGTATATTATCTAAATTTAGAAAATAAGAAATGTTGAATATATGGATATATGAAATGGAAAACGAACGATAAACAAAATAAAGAGATAGAAAGATGAATGATGATTGATCGATAGAATTTCCATCTGGAAATAATATCATTGTTTGCACACGTGTTTTTCTTTGATAGTTAAATATTTGACTATCGAAGATTATGACCATTTCCGTTGTCAATACGGAGAGACCGGGATCAGATTCATTATCTGAAAACCACTCTGTATGGGCGTTAGCTTTGCGATCAAATATGATGAAGATAATTAAAGACGGAGTTATGCAAGGGCTGTCCTGTTTACAGAATAGTGCCTATAGTTTGTCCAGTCCCAGGACAACCTGTATGGAAGAATATCTGACAGAGTATATTTATTGGATCATGTAAGTTAATCTCTTCAAAATATGTATGTTTGGTGGCGGAGGAATTCGTTTCTCTTAGCTGGATACCCATTGTATTTTTAGGGAAATCAATTTGTGATTTGGTGGGTATAACGATGTGACATTCAAAGTGAATAAAGGTGTGATCTATCAGAGATAAGCGTGGCCTCTAGCCTCACAACTGGGAAATGAAAAAAATCAGGCAGGCAGCATGGCTAAGTGGTTGGCTGCCAAGTTAGGTGTATTATCACCAATCTAGAGATATTCATTTCATTCTATAATCTATTGTCGACTCTGTCCCACTCGGGAAACAGTTGTTGATCCCAACCGTTGGTGATATACATTCGATACACTTAAGCGAAATGAGTGGTCGGTCATGTGTGGCTGGGTTGCAAGATGTTCTTGTTGAACCCAGTGTATTCCTCTCTAAAGGCACACTATCGAAAGGTAGTTCAATACCTTGTCATAGTTGGAAATCCATTACCCAATAAGTGCCCGCGGTTTTGATTGTATACTATATATATGGAACGTGAGCTGAAAGCGTTCTACAAGATGATTATTATATTGTGGTTGATAGACACTATTATAATATCAATGCGTTTTGATATAAAGATTATCGTTCTTTAAAAATGATTTGAAAGTTAAATCAAAATGTTTTGGATTCTCATAATGGAAAAACCCGTTCCGTTATATGGCGTGGTCTTACGAGATATCATTTAATTGTTCAAACTGTTTTAAATTGTTTTACTCACACTCGTCTCATGACTGACCCAGAGTTCGTTTTGTTTTGTTTTCCCTAAACTCTTGGGTGCCCAATTTTGTACGGGCAGTCAAGTAGTCAGGATTTTACAGATATACCTGGAGAGCTTGGAGCAGGAGGCTTCAGGATTATACAGCTATAGTTATTTCTGTTGTTTTGTAAGTATTGTACTCTGATAATGTTACTATATACATATACTGATTTTATTTCAAAGACATGTTATCTATTATATGTCGTTCGTTCCGCTGTGAGATTCGTGTTACTCTGATGTTGTATGTTATTCTTCTTCTTCTTCTATTCTAAGTTTCTATCTTATCTATTCTCACCCTCTAATTTCTTTCATGGACTATTCGAGATGCTTGAATAGTCGACGTAGTGTTGTATGCCAAAATCTAGGATCGCAAATTCCCCGGGTTGTTACACTAACATCGGTGGATGCAGGAAAATAGGTTAGAGGGATCCAACTGGATTGCTCAAAATTTATTATTGTTTCTTTTCATATATATTATCATATATGATGTGTTAGAGAACCTATGATTGATAATTGGGTGTTTTGGATGTTTGAATATCACTGGCCCAAAATATTGATATATAAAAAACTATCATGAAAAGGAATTTTGAGATTTAAATGGGAAAATCTATTTTTCTAAAATAAAATTTGAATTTTGAATGAGCTAGGAAGTATTAGCTTGTTTTGAATAATAAAAAAAGCAGTTCATTTATAAATGATGTTTATAAATAAAGTGAAATAAATTATCATCAGATAATTTAGGGAATGTAAATTCAAATGTGAATTTAATGAGGGGAATTGAAATTAGTTTCAAAAAGAAATGATGAAATCTATTCCGAAGATCGGAATGTAAATAGAATTAGAATAAGTCCATACGAATTTATGATTGGGATTCGACTACGTTAGATTTATAAAAATAAATTATTTCAAGAAAGGATATTTAAATCGTGTTAGACAGAAACTGAAATTAAATATAGAAATAGATTCTACAATAATATATATATGTTATAATAACTAAATACTCCAAAATAAGAATTGGGTTTCAAATAGATTTTGAAATGGAACTTGTTTTAATGTATAAAACAAGGAAGTTAAATTTATAAACGATGTTTATAAATCAAGTGAAATAAATTATCATTAGATAATTTAGAAGTTTAGATTCAAATATGAATTTAAAAGTGAATTGGAAATCATTTCAGAAAGGGAACAATGGATTTTATTCCGGAATTCGGAATATAAACTGAATTGAGATAAATCTAAGAAATTATAATTGGAATTCGATTTCATCGAATTTTATGAAATAATTTATTTCTAAGAAACTGGAAATTAATAATAGAAATGGAGTTGAAATTAAATTGATAACAGAGTACTGAAATAATAGACGATTAGGGATAATCGGAAATAATAAGTTGGATTTGGAAAATTGGATTAATATATATTAAAATATTTATAAGAACGAGATTGATATTTAAATTAATCGAAGTTTAAACATTTACATCTAAATATAATTAAAATGAACTTGCTGTAGCATGGTAGTTCGAAATTTGACATTTCAAACTTCAATTAAGTATATAGAACCCAATTTAAGTCGGAATTCTTTGAAATAAGAATCACCATGACCAATTAAATAATATTTTTCTAATGGAAGAGAAAAATCTGGATTTCGCCTTATAGATTTTGAGTTATATCAAAATCAAATTTTCAGAAAAACAACGCTATAATCGTTTATAAATTATAACGATTATATAATAAAATCAAAGGATTTTATGTTAATCAAATTTGGATTTTTCATTAGAAAAACCCTGACTTGAGTTATAAAATAAATATGAACTCAAGTGGAGTAAATGAAATGATTTTTGCAACAAAAATCATATTTTCAATTATTGAACAGAATTAACTAATTAGAAGAATATTTATTTAATGAAGTTTTGATCAAAATTGGACTTTGGATAAGTGAATGGAAGTTGTGAATTCATATTTGAAATCGAATATGAAACTTGAGTTGAAAATGGATTTCAATCCATTTGTAACCACATATATATATATATATACACACGAATTTGATATGTTCAAATAAAAAGTTAAATAGGCAAAAGAGCTAACTACAGAACAAATTAGCGAACCGAGTTAAAATGATTGGGTTGAGTTGAAACAAAATGGGAATGGTTGGATATGTGTTAAGCAGGTTTTGAATGAAGTGTTAATAAATTGAAAGCATGACAAAAGAGGTACGTATTTAATTTAATATGAGCCTTTTTGGCAAGCCACTTAGCTTTTTGTTTTACTTTTTGAATGGAAAGGGCCTAGAGAGGAGATTTGTAGTTGTACCGAGTGACCCGTAAAAAGGGTACGCTGGCGAAATTTTCCGAAAATTTAAGGAGGTAGAATTTTTTTAAGTAAATTCGGTAAGTTAGAATCTACTTATCGATTAGATATGAAACTAGAAACCAAATCGGTTAATAAAATTCAAAAGCATTGTGATAAAGGTTTGCATCTATAGTAAATGATGTTCGAAAAGGAAATAATATAAGATTTTAAACATAGTTAGTTAAATACAATACTTGGGTTGTCATAACGATGTTTTACAAAACATTCGTTTTAACCAAAATAAGTGTGAATTTGGAAATATAATAACGAATATTTATTAAGCATAGAAATAAATCAGTTCGGAAAAGAGATATGTAATTGGAAGGTTTTCCAATTATAAATAAAAGATATTTTCTAATATAGAAAATAAAAGAAGTGATATATGAAAATATTTTCCAAATAGCGTAAGAGGAGAAGATGATTGCTGAAAATATTTAGTTAATTAATATTGACAAGGAAATGGAGAAGTGATTTAATTAATGAAATATTAATTAAGGGGCCCAGTGATTGTTTGATGCTTTGGATGAATGTTTGTTTTTCTTCAATAATTAAATAACTGATTATCGAAGTATCGACCAATATCGTTGTCAATATGGAGAGACTGGTTGGATTATTGTTCGAGAACCACCCTATATTGGAAGTAGCGTTGCGAATCATATTATATGAAGAAAATCGAAGACGGAGTAAAGTGCAAGGACTTTTCTGTTAATCCTAGGTAGAAATTGTCGAAGATGGATTAATAGAAATTGTGTCTTCGGTTTCGTTTAGTCCCAGAACGAACTTGTATGGATGACTGTCTGACAGAGTATTTCCAATGATCGCATATTTGGTCTATACAAATATACATATGGTGGCAGAGAATTTATTCTTTTAGCATAATATCCAGAATAAATTTGTGCAAATCAATTAATGATTAACGAATTTAATGATGTGACATTCAAATTGAATGAAGAAGTGGCATGTCAAAAGATAAGGGTAGCCACAAGCCTCACAACCAAGAAATGTTATAAAATCGGGTAGGTCACATGGCTAAGTGGGTAGCTCTCAATTAGGGTGTGTATTGTCACCTGATCTAGGGAAAATACATTTGCTTCTTAAATTTTTCGATGATGTCCCTTTCGGGAAATGGGCGCTAATCCCAACTATTAGTGATAATACATTCGGAACACTCAAGCAAATTGAGTGGTCGGTTATGTTTAGCCTGGGTTATAAGATGTTCATGTTGAACCCTGTGTATTCCTCTCTAGAGATACACTGTTGGAAGGTCGTCTCCATACCTTGCCAGTTGTAACCCAATCTTCAATAAGCGCCTGCAGTTTTGATTGTATACTATGTATATGGAGCGTGAGATGTAAGCGTTCTGCTAGATTGCTATTTATTTGATTTAGACAATATTATAATATCAGAATAGTAATGATTTCAAAGAATGTTTTGGGTTATCGTAGGTAAAAACCATCCGTATTTATGTGTGATCGGTCTTATGATTTTACTTTCATTTAAAAGAATTTTTAAAAGTTAAACCAAGTGATTGGAGTTTACACAAACCAGTACAATGAATGACCCAGAGTTTATTTTGTTTTTTTGGTTTACCCTAAACACTTGGGTACCCAAATTTGTACGGGAAGTCAAGTAGTTCAGGTATTTACAGATATCCTTGGAGGAGCTTGAAGCAGGAGGCTTCAACATTAGATATGTATTGTTATTTCCATTGTATTGTAAGCGTTTTACTTTGATAATGATATGTATGTAAGTTAAAAAAAAATCATATTTCAAATGCTATAATATATATATATATATATATATTATATTTTATTCCACTGCGATGTGAGATTCTGTGTTTTTTTGTTTCTGTTCTTCTTCTATCATTTACTTCTTTAACCCATAATGATACATATTTCTGTACAATTTGGGTTGGATGTGTTGTGTTTTCAGTCAACTCAGATAGCACGGATTTGCAGGCCATTACGGATTTTTCATATTGAAAAGAAAATTTGGTCCGACATAATGTTGATGTTATGCATACAGAAAAAATGCCATGGAGCATCCCAATAGCACCAATATAGGCCATTAAACAAGTCAAAAGATTACATCAATGCATGCAAAGATTTTAAAACCATGAGTATAAAACATAAATTGTGGGTGATGGAATACCTTGAAGCAAATAAAACAATCATACCAGAGTTAACTTTCACTTTGAGCAAAAAAGAAAAGCTATGGATTTGCACCATTTTGAAAATTTTCAATGTGCCTAGCAAATTCTCTTCTAGCTTCCACAATATTGTGACCATCATTCCTCCTAAACTAATAAATATGAAGTCACATGGTTATCAATCCATAATGCAATAGTTACTTCCAGTATTGCTTCAACATGCTTTCCACAACATAAAGATCCGGGTAATGCTATCCACCAGATAAGTCTATTCTTTAACAATTTATACTCAAAGATGATCAACAAGGGGCATCTTTTAAAGGTAAAAGATATTTTGGTTGAAGCAATTTGTCTGCTGAAGAAACATGTTTCTTCTGCAGTTTTTGACATTAATATCTACATCATAGTTCATTTAGCAGATAAAGCATTAATTTGTAGTCCTATAAGATATGGTGGATGTATACTTTCGAACACTTAAAAATTAATTTTTGTATCGTACATCATCATTCAATTTAAATAGATATTGGTTATTTACGTTTGATTATCTTTATGGGTCGCTGAAGACATATAAAAGATACATGTGTAACAAACGATACATTGAAGGGTGTAACGACAAGGATTTCGCCCTGACCTAATCGATCGCTAAATCGACCAAGACCGTTCGAATCCCGCATATGCTAACTTTAGGCATACAACATATCAGAACAAATAACAGAAGCCTTTATAAATATTATAATAATGTTACATCATAGTACATAACATTAGAGTATATCGAATATAATACAGCGGAAGATTAATTTACAATAAATTTAATACACTACAGTGGAAGAATATCATTGCTCTGGACACAGCTTTAAGCTTCGATCCAGAATCCTGCTAAATAAATAAATATCTGCAAATGAAGCCACTCGACTGCCCGTGTGAAAATAAGGGCACCCGAGTTTGCAAGTGAAACAAACTACAGGTCAGTCATGGGACTAATATGATAAATCTTACTTAACCTATTTAATAATAAGGCTAATTGCAGGACCACACCGCTAACGCAGAATGAGTTTACTCCATTGGATTGTCAGTGCATGAGATAAATTAAATCGTTAAACAACGCAATGCTTTTTAGAAAAATGAAACCATTATAAGACTCAAGTCTCATCACATAATGCAACGCAAACCGGAGGATAAAGTTTTACCTTATAATGGTCAAAAATGCATGATACGATAAAACGTATTTGATATTATTGTAGTATATATATGTTTCAAAAACATTTCAATCATAATGTATCAATCATAGGTGGCATAACTACCATATACTATGTTGCCATACTAATTATACAATCAAAACCGCATGATGTCATATTGGAAGTTGGATTTCCATCATGAACCAAGGCAAAAGATAGTCCTTACCGAATTCGAAACACTCTAGCCCGCGCCTTAGGATACAGCTGCAACTGCACCTTGGATCTTCAGGGCCGGTCCACAAATATGTTAGTGGATTAGTTATGCCTGAACAATACGTTTCCCCGCCCTATGGGGCGTAAATATAGGGCCACTAGGGACTCAAAACCAAGGCGCCTCATTCCATCATTGTAATAACCCGGAAATCCGAGGCAATTTAAAATTTTTATTTTGGCAATTTTAATGAATTTTGAACATTTAAAATGAATTATTTTAAATAATATCGACGAGAAATTTATTTTGAGTATATTTAAAACGTATATATTTATATACGTCATCGTTAGAATATAAATAATTATTTATAATTATAAAAGGAATTGAAAATGGTGCGGTAGTTCGATAATTCGATTTCAAACTTCAAATGAATGTACCAGATGCAAAATAAACCGGATTTTAGCGAAACCAAAAATATTAGAATCTAATTGAGAATATCTTTCCAACGAATCAGGAAAATTGAAATTTCATAGCGGGAATCAAAAGATATGTCTAGTTGAAAATTCTGAATAGTCGCTATGGAATTCCGGCCCCTAAAAATAGCCATTTTGCAAACGACCTTGGATTTCGATGAAACCACTCTTGTTGGATCCGTGATGTCAAATTATTGCTAGATTCCAATTTTCGTAATTTTTCGATTCAATATGTAAGTGTGGCAAAGGAAAACGCGTTTGACCAGTTTTAGTTGATTTTAATCGACTGGAAAATGACCATTTTTCAAATGGTCTCAGAATTCGACGAAACTAGTTGTGTTAGGACCGTATCGTCAATACGAAACTAGAAAACATTTTTCGGGAATTTTCCGAGTTCGTATGTGACCCCGGTAAATTGAAATGCGCGTTCAAATTCAATATATAGAGTTATATTTTGATTTTGACGAAAACTGATCGAAACGATCGAATCAGCCTACGATACCTATCCCATTGTGTTCGGAATGGGGGTAATTAGCTATGGACGACAGGCGGTGGGCCTCATTTAGAGGTCGAAATAAAAAGTCAACATAAATTGGAAATAAAATAATATAAAGATTAAAACTTCCTCTCTCTCTATACCATCAGACCCTCCCCCCCGGTATCATTTCAATCGAACGATCGAATAAAAAAAGGGGGCGCCGCCAATCTGCTCAGCCGCCACCCTCTCTCCACCGTGCCGCCTCGATGGGAGCCCACCCCCTGCCGTGCTAGCCTCTTCTCCCCCCCTCGTCGCAGCCACCTCGATTAGACCACCCCTCCACCTAGATTCGCGACCGCACCACCACCTCGACGCCACAGCAGCCTCCCCTCACCACCAGCGCCGCTTGCTCCACCTCCCGCGAGCGCCGTTCTCCCCCCACCACTGACCAAGACCCAATCCCCTCAATAAATGTGAGTTTTAATTTATTTCCATTTAGTTATTATTAAATCCGAATTTAATTTTTTTTTATTTTCAGTTTTTTTTGTTATATGGGTTAAAGTGAAAGGCGAGGTTTTCAATAAGTGAAAGGCGAGATTTTTAGTATGTAAAAGACGCAATTTTTATATATTGAATAGCGAAGTAAAAATTTGATTTTTATATATTGAATAGCGAAGTAAAAATTCGATTTTTATATATTGAATAGCGAAGTAAAAATTCGATTTTTATATATTGAATAGCGAAGTTAAAATTCGATTTTTATATATTGAATAGCGAAGTAAAAATTCGATTTTTATATATTAAATAGCGAAGTAAAAATTCGATTTTTATATATTGAATAGCGAAGTAAAAATTAGATTTTTATATATTGAATAGCGAGGTAAAAATTCGATTTTTATTTATTGAATAGCGAAGTAAAAATTCGATTTTTATATATTGAATAGCGAAGTAAAAATTCGATTTTTATTTATGTAGTGAATACGGATGACGAAGGTGACGAAAGAAGAAACGGCGAAGACTTCTACATTTGAAGAGTCCAGATGTTTGGATTAGCTAGTCGGTGAGAACTTCTCACCTTTTAATTTAACTTTCTAGTTAAAATATATACTAGGATGTAGACGGTGTTTAGTAGCACCCGACACCCATCGTCCACAGACCATGGACGACTTGTATGCTTGTTTGTTTAATTTTGATGTGTAGTTGATTGTGTGATGTGATGTGAAACGAAATAAAATATTTTATAGTGGAAAATATTTTATAGTTAAAAATAGAATTTTTAACGTGTATATGATATGAAATAAATTAAAATAAACAAATCGGACGATTTGTTTATATACACACATTTGACTGATATTGATTGGGACGATAAATTTTACACATCGCCCAACTGCACAAATAAAATCTATGTTTGATTGTTTGAAAACCCCACACGGGTATTGGGATGATATATGACACACACTAGTCCCAATAATTAGCTGTATGTCGATCGATTGATGGACAAACTATTATGAGCGTTAATTATTTATATTTGATGCTTATACAGTGTAGAATGCACTTTGTATGATGGTTGATTATTCATCGTTGTTATTGTATACATGTGTTGTAGAAAATCCATATAATTAACATTATATGGTAATTGATTGGGCCTCATTCCATATTTGAAATAGAAATATTTGAAATAGAAATAGTTGAAATAGAAATATTTGAAAATAGAAATATATGAAGCCGTGTTGATTAGATTGACGCCATTTTGACGTGAACGATATTTATATCGATTTTATTCATTTTATAATGAATAATCGAAAGTGATTTCAAAATCTGATATTTTGAAAAGAATTGAAATTCGAATTAAATTGAAATAGAGTTGAAATCGTTTGGAAATGAATTCAAATTGAATTGAAATAGAATTGAAATCTTTTTGAAATGAATTCGAATTAAAATTGAATAGAATCGAATACGAATCGAAATTGAATTGAAAACGAATTGAAATTGAATTAAAAATCGATTTGAAATGAATTCAAAACGAATTTATCAGGAGAAATTCAATTTTTGATTTGAATTTGAAATGAAGTGGAAATCGTTTTGAAAACGAATTTAAAAACGATTTATAAGATACGTTTTAAAAGGAAATCGACGAAGTATATATTATATATATAATATAATGGCCTGAATAGAACGCGCCGCGCCGCGGCAGTTCGCGAATTTCGACCATTGACTTCGGACGGATATTGCGGGAGATCCGACCGTTGGATTCTCCTAAAACCAGAACCGTTGGGTTCGTATCGAAAAGAGCTTTCTAACGAATATTAGAAATTTGAAATCTAACGGTTAGACTTGGAATTATGTCCAAATCAAATTTGGAAAAGGTCGCTGTAAGTGCAGTTCGATGGCCATTGATGGAAATCGACCGTACGGGCCTTGATAAAATTATTAAAAATATTATTAATTTGTGTAAAATCATAAGAAATGATTTGTGAAGAATTGGGATGAAAAACTCCATATTTGAAAAGATAAAAATAGATTTTTATCGAAATGAACTAGTTTGGAACTAGAATTATAATTCTATTTATTTTTAAATAAATAAATTGGATTTGAAATGGTTTTGAAAATAACCAGAAATTCCAGGAATTGAATTGGAATGGATTTGAATAGAAATCATCTTCGGAATATTTCGATGTTGGATTTCGTGATTATACAGATGTCGTTATGGAAATTTGAAAGATATATATACATATCATTATTTCCAATACGATATTTGTTGGTCGTAGAATTTGATATTGAATATAAGCCGATATATTTTCTATTCCAAGCCTTGTATTTAATATCAAATGTGATTTGGGTTTGTCGTGAATGGTGTCTTTATTAACACTGTTCCTAAGCCTAGTTGAGGAAAAGATTAAATCTTTTTATTTAGATTTAATGAAGTGTACCAATTAAATGACATTTAATTGGAATTGAATTGGTATTGATTTTTGGGTTTATCGTGGACAGTGTTTTAAATAACACTCGTTCTTTAACCCGATAATTAATGGAATGTGATTTTGGGTTTATCGTGAACCGTGTTTTAAATGACATCGATTCTTTAACCCAGTTAAAGATTAAAACTAAGTGGAGTTTTAATGAATCATTAATTAGATTGAAAATAACGAAAATGGGGTATCACCAGTTTTGCTCTAGGCGATAGTTAAATCTTTAATTAGATTTGAACGTGTAATGGTAATTGAATTTACCGATAACACCGTGGTGTTAGATATGAAGTATTACCAGTTTTACTTCATGGGATGAATAGGTTGGGATCGGGAAATAAAATAAATGATTACTTCGATGTGGTTCGCTAATCCCAACTAGTTTGAATTGATATTCAAAAAGGAGATTAAAGAATAAATTTAAAGAATTTATCTTTGATAAAATTAATGAGAACCTTTCCCAAAGTATAAGAATATTTGAATAAAAGAATATTATGAATTGGAATGAGGCGTACGTTGTGTTTTTGTAACACGTATTTATTATATGCGCGAGTTATTCAGAAAGACCGGGTTTATCCCATTCTGAATAACTGATACGACGATAAGTCGAAGGGGAAGACGGTGGTCGAAGACCGGAGGTCTTCACGTCGTTTGGGTGATTACTGATGATTTTGATTGGGATGTACACCCAAGAAGATGGAAACAGTTGGTGATCGTCCAGACGTACTTGGAGATCGATGGATATACGGGGTACTAGGTGCCTCCGGTTTCGTTCAGACCCAGAACGAACTTGTAAATGGACTGTGTGTCTGACATTGGATTTTAGTCTGTGTGATTGATTTCTATTAAATATATATCTATTTGGCGGCGGAGAATTTATTCTCTTGCTTAACGCCCTTCTCTAAGACGTACGAGCTCAGGGGTTATATATTGATGGATATAAAACGCATGGAGTGAATTTCCTGTGTGGCATGCCTAAGTGGCAAATGATCAAGGCTTCTTTTGAAAAGCAAAGTCTTGTGGTTGATGATCGAAGCACGGCCTTCGTGGCATAGATTTGTGTAACGTTTACTTCGCGAGTTTCACACCCGGTATGAACCAAAAACGGGAGACAGACCTCAGGGAGGGCATGCGTTTCTTTCTAATTAGAAGTGGCCTCAGTGGTTTTACACGCCCTGACGAGTTTGACTTATGTGGTTGTTGCTGTTGCGAGGCGCCTCGGTTTGATCAGAAGATCCGGGTCCGATGGGGTCATTCGTTGGCTCATTTACACCCCATAGGGCGGGGAAACGCATTGTTCAGGCATTTTAATCCACATCGGTGGACCGGCCCTGACGATCCTAGGGTCACTCGAGCTCTGATCCTGAGGCTCATGCTAGAGAGTCTCGAATCGGTTGAGGACTATCTTTTGCCTCGGTTCATAGACGGAAATCCAATTTCCAAATACGTGATCCTGCAGTTTTATTTGTAGAGCCTAGTATAGCGACATAGTGGGATGGGGCGCTTATGCCGTCTATGATTGATACTTATGATTTGAAGTTGTTTTATACACTATGCACTTATAATAGTATCTAATGATTTGTTTTAAACGTATCAAGCATTCTTGGCTATTATAAGGTAAAAACCCTATCCTCCGGCTTGCGTTGCATTGTGTGATGGGAACTGGGTCTTATAGTAGCTTCATTTTTCTTTATTTAGCAATGCGCTGTTGTGTTATGCACTGGTATTCTTGGGAGGAAACCTGTTCCGTGTTATACGGCGTGGTCCCTTGATTTACCTAACATTAAAAATAAAGATTAATAACTGTTTTAGTTCTCACACCAGTCCCATGACTGACTTAGAGTTTATTGTTTTAACCTAAACTCTGGGTGCCTTTATTTTGACATGGGCAGCTAGTAGTTTTGGTTTTGCAGATTTATATTCACAGGATCCTGGTTTACAGCTGGAACGATATCCGGAAAGCTTTGTATCCGTAAATCTCTTCTAGTTGTGTATTGAATTATTTTCCGCTGCTATGTATTTAAATGTAATTTAAATATCTGATATTTCTATGTAATATTGATTCATTTATACTCTGTATATTCTTGTAATCTGATGCATTGTTGTAATATACAATGAAATGTTCTTCCGTCTGCGTTCTACTTTGTCGTGTTCTCAAAACAATTCGTTCTTTCTCTTCTCTTCGGAGACCGGGGAAGTTCGGGTCGTTTCAATCATCCACATAAGTAAAAAAATTCTAGGCTTGTAAAACCCTGACACCACTTCTAGCTAAAAAGAAACGTATGTCCTCCCTGCAGTCCTTCCTCCCGTTTCTGGTTCATACCGGGGTGTGAGGCTCGCGAAGTATCGCTACACAAAGCTATGCTAAATAAAGTTGTGCTTTGATCATCAACCACAAGGCTCTACTTTTCAACAAAAGCCTTGATCATTTGCATCTTAGCATGCCACATTGTCAATCCATACTATGCTATTGATTTCTGCCAATGTATAACCTCTAAGCTCGTACGTCTCAGAGAAGGGTGTTATGTAAGAGAATAAATTCTCCGCCACCAACAGATATATATTTAGCAGAGATCAACAAATACAACATAAAGGAATACAACGTCAGACATACTATCCATTTACAAGTTCGTTCTGGGTCTAAACGAAACCGGAGACACCTTATTCCTCGTCCCATATGTCCAATATAGGAGAGAGGTCCTCGCATATCCTATCGATCTCCAAGTACGTTTGGGCAATCACCACTTATTACCTTGTCTTGGGATGCCTCCCAATCAAGACATCAGTAATCATCCAAACAATGTGAAGATCTCCAGTCTTCAACCACCATCTTCATCTTCGACTTTTAATCGTCGTCGTAATTATTCAGAATGGGTTGAACCCGGTCTTTTCGAATAATTCGCGTATTTTAAAATAAATAAACAAGTGCTATAAAACACATCATACGCCTCATTCCAATTTAGAATATTCATTTAAATAAATATTCACATTATTAGGGAAAGGTTCCCATTAATTTTATCAAAGATAAATTCTTTTAAATTTAATCTTTAATCTTCTTTTTAAAGATTCATTAAAACTCCAATTTGGTTTTAATATCAAAAACCATTACTTTATGATTATTCAACTTTAAGAAATTAATCTTGTCTTTAACTGGGTAAAAAACCCAATGTCTTCTAAAACACAATTCACGATAAACCCAAAATCATACTCCATTAAATATGGAATTTTCACAAAAATCAAATCAAAATATAATCGATATGAATTTCCGCATTAGACTAATAATATAAATGAGATTACGACAAAGCCTTTTAAATTCCATATATAGTAACGGTCATCTTTTACAGAATCTCATCTCGATTATTATTAAATTGAAATCCATTCAATTACAATTTAGTATATTAAATTGGAAAACTTTATCTTGGAAATTTTCCATTAAAATTTTGAAGACCCGTAACTTCCCCGGTAAGGAAAGAGCGGATACTTTGAGAACAACACACAAAAGAACGCAGACAGAAGAACATTTCATTGTTAATTACAACAATTTCATCAGAATACAAGAATATACAGAGTATAAATCAATATTACACATTTACCAAATATCAGAGATTATAATAAATTACATAGCAGCGGAAAATAATACAATACACAACTGAAGGAGATATACATATACAAAGCTTTCCGGATATCATTCCGGCTATAAACCAGGATCCTGTGAATATAAATCTACAAAACCAAAACTACTAGCTGCCCGTGTCAAAATAACGGCACCCAGAGTTTAGGTTAAAACAATAAACTCCAGGTCAGTCATGTGACTGGTGTGAGAACTAAAACAGTTATAAATCTTTATTTTAAAGTTAAGTAAATCAAGGGACCACGCCGTATAACACGGAACGGGTTTCCACCCAAGAATACCAGTGCATAAAACAAACAACGCAATGCTAAATAAAGAAAAATGAAGCTATTATAAGACCCAGGTCCCATCACACAATGCAACGCAAGCTGGAGGATAGGGTTTTTACCTTATAATAGCCAAGAATGCTTGATACGTTTAAAACAATTCATTTGATACTATTATAAGTGCATAGCGTATAAAACAACTTCACAGCATAAGTATCAATCATAGACGGCATAAGCGCCCCATCCCACTATGTCGCCAGACTAGGTTCTACAAATAAAACCGCAAAGTCACGTATTTGGAAGTTGGATTTCCATCTGTGAACCAAGGCAAAATATAGTCCTCACCGATTCGAGACAATCTAGCCCATGTCTCAGGTCAGAGCTCGAGTGACCTTTGGATCGTCAGGGCCCGTCCACCGATGTGGATTAAAATGCCTGAACACTACGTTTCCCCGCCCTTTGGGGCGTAAATGAGCCAACGAATGACTCCATCGGCTTCACATAGTCACCGATATATCTGAGACGCCTCGCAACAGCAACAACCACATAAGTCAAACTCATCAGGGCGTGTTAAACCACTGACGCCACTTTTAGCTAGAAGGAAACGCATGCCCTCCCTGAGGTGCTCTCCCGTTTCTGGTTCACAACCGGCGTGTGAGGCTCGCGAATTCACGTTACACAAAGCTATGCCACACAGGCAGTGCTTTGATCATCAATCACAAGACTTTGCTTTTCAACAGAAGCCTCGATAAATTTCCACTTAGGCTTGCCATACAGGCAACTCACTCCATGCGTTTGATATCCATCAATATATAACCTCTGAGCTCGTACGTCTCAGAGAAGGGCGTTAAGAAAGAGAATAAACTCTCCACCGCCAAACAGATATATATTTAATAGAAATCAATCACACAGAATAAAATCCAATGTCAGACACACAGTTCATTTACAAGTTCGTTCTGGGTCTGAACGAAACCGGAGGCACCTAGTACCCCGCATATCCTTCGTTCTCCAATTACGTCTAGATGATCACCAACTTATTCCCTCCTCTTGGGTGTACGACCCAATCAAGATCATCAGTAATCACCCAAACGACGTGAAGACCTCCGGTCTTTGACCATCGTCTTCGTCCTCGACACTACGTCGAATCAGTTATTCAGAATGGGATAGACCCGGTCTTTCTGAATAACTCACGTATATAATAAACAAGTGTTACACAAACACAACATACGCCTCATTCCAATTCAGAATATTCTTTTATTCAAATATTCTTATACTTTGGGAAAGGTCCCCATTAATTTTATCAAAGATAAATTCTTTAAATTTATTCTTTAATCTTCTTTGAATATCAATTCAAACTAGACGGGATTAGCGAACCACACCGAAGTAATCATTTAATTCCCTATCCCAACCTATTCATCCTATGAAGCAAAACTGGTAATACTTCATATCTAACACCACGGTGTTATCGATAAATTCAATTACCATTTCACGTTCAAATCTAATTAAAGATTTAACTATCGCTTGGAGTAAAACTGGTGATACTCCATTCTCGATCTTTTCAATCTAACTAAAGATTCATTAAAACTCCACTTAGTTTTAATCTTTAACTGGGTTAAAGAATCAGTGTCATTTAAAACACGGTTCACGATAAACCCAGAATCACATTCCATTAATTATCGGGTTAAAGAACAAGTGTTATTTAAAACACTGTTCACGATAAACCCAAAAATCAATACCTATTCAATTCCAATTAAATATTATTTAATTGGTACACTTCATTAAATCTAAATAAAAAGATTTAATCTTTTTCTCAACTGGGCTTAAGAATAGTGCTAATGAAGACACCATTCACGACAAACCCAAATCACATTTGATATTAAATACAAGGCTCTGAATAGAAAATATATTGGCTTATGTTCAATATCAAATTTTACGACCAACAAATATCGTATTGGAAATAACGATATAAATATATCTTTCAAATTCCCATAGCAATACCTGTATCATCACGAAATCCAACATCGAAATATTCCAAAGAAAATTTCGATTCAAATCCATTCCAATTCAATTAATGGAAATTCTGGTTACTTTTAAAACCCTTTTCAAATTCAATTTATTTATTTAAAAATAAATAGAATTATAATTCTAGTTCAAAACTAGTTCATTTCGATAAAAATCTATTTTTATCTTCTCAAATACGGAGTTTTTCATCCCAATTCTTCCCAAATCATTTCTTATGATTTTACACAGATTATTACTATTTTTAATAATTTTATCAAGGCCCGTACAGTCGATTTCCATCAACGGCCATCGAACTGCACTTACAGCGACCTTTTCCAAATTTGATTTGGACATAATTCCAAATCCAACCGTTAGATTTCTAATTTCTAATATTCGTTAGAAAGCTATTTTCGATACGAACCCAACGGTTCCGGTTTTAGGAGAATCCGACGGTCGGATCTCCTGCAACGTCAATTCGAAGTCAATGGTCGAAATTCACGAACTGCCGCAGCGCGGCGCGTACTATTCAGGCCATTATATTATATATATAATATATATATAATATATACTTCGTCGATTTCCTTTTAAAACATATTTTATAAATCGTTTTAAATTCGTTTTCAAAACGATTTCAACTTCCTTTTCAAAGTCAAATCAAAATCGAATTTTTCAATATAAATTCATTTTAATTTCATTTCAAATCGATTTCAATTCAATTTCAGTTTAATTCAAATTGGTTTCAATTCAAATCAATTTCTGTTCAATTTCAATACGTTTTAAATTCAATTCAAAATGATTTCAATTCCATTTCAATCTAATTCGAATTTCAATTCTTTCCAATTTAATTCGAACTTCAATTCATTTCAATTTAAATCGAATTTCAATTCATTTCAATTTAATTCGAATTTCAATTCTTTTCAATATATCAGATTTTGAAATCACTTTCGATATTCATTATAAAATGAATAAAATCGACATAAATATCGTTCACGTCGAAATGGCGTCGATAATCAACACGGCTTTTATTTAACACATGAAATTATTTTCTTATTTTCCAAATTGAAATGAGGCCCAATCAATTACCATATAGTGTTGATTATATGGATTTTCTACAACACATGTATATCTCAATAATGACAAATAATCAACCATCATCCAAAGTGCTTTCTACACTATATAAGCATCAAATATAAATATTCCACGCTTATAATAGTCTGTCAATCAATCGATTGACATACAACTAAACAATCGGGATTAGTGTACGTCAAATATCATTCCAATACCCGTTTGGGGTTTCAAACAATCAAACACAAATTTTACTTGTGCTGTCGGGCGATGTGTAAAATTTATCATCCCAATCAATATCAGTCAGATCAGTGTATATAAACAAATCATCGATTTCTTTATAAATATTCATTTCATATACACATTAAAAATTATATTTTTAACTATAAAACATTTTCCACAATAAAATATTTTATTTCATTTCACATCACACAATCAACTACACAACAAAATCAAACAAACAAGCATATAAGTCGTCCATGGTCTGTGGACGACGGGTGTCGGGTGCTACTAAACACCGTCTGCATCCTAGCATATATTTGAAACTAGAAATTTAAATTAAAGGTGAGGAGTTCTCACCGACTAGCTAAACCAATGCCACGACCCTTCATATGTAGGAATCTTCGTCGTGCCCGCCTTTCGTCACTTTCGTTGCCAGTGTTCACTACACATATATATATATATATTACCTTTTTATATTCTCCATTATATAAAAATCATATTTTTATAACTACGCTATATGGATAAAATTTCTATTTTTATAACGGTGCTCATAAAATAAAGATCAAATCTTTACGATCTATATAATATAAGAATCGTATTTTTAAAGCGAAGTTCTCTAAATGAAAATCATATTTTATATTGTGATATATGTGAATAAAATCACTTCTTTCTATATAAAAATTATATCTTTATATTTCCACTTCTTATATAAAAATCGAATTTTTATCTCTATACTACCTGTGTAAATATCATTCCTTTATACCGCTACTTCCATGATAAAAATTATATTTTTATCTTGCTAGTAATATAATAAAAATTATATTTCTACCTCACTATATATATAAAAATTATATTTTTATTACCCTACATAAATAAAAACCGTATTTTTATACTCTACATTAATAAAAATCAAACCTTTTATAATTTAAAAATTAGTTTCTCTATAGTTAAAAAAAATCATATTTTCTATATTTAAAAATTTATATTCAAACTGAAAATAAAATAAATGGAAATAAAATAAAACAAGGACTTACTGTGAACGGTTGGAGGAGGGAATAGGGCTTCGCTGTTGGTCATAGGTCAGGGGGAGTCTGGCGGTGCGCGCAGCGGCACTGCTGGGGGGGTCAGGCGATGCGGTGGTGGGTCCCAATGGCTGGGCGATGAGGTGCTTTGCGGTTTCGTTCTGGGGTTCAAGAGGGAAGGGGGGATCGATGACTGAGGAGGAGGTGAAGTGAAGGGGAGGTGCGACTGTCGGAAGTGGGGGCGGAGGGAGCATGGGTGAGGGTGGCGCGTCCAATGGCAGTGGCGGGCTAGGGTTCTTCGTTTTTTTCTATTTGGATTTGTGAACGGCCGAGTGAGAGAAGAGGGAGTGATAAGGTTTTTATAAATATAAATATTTTATTTAATTAAATTCCAAATAGTTGACTTTTATTTCGACCTCAAAATTGAACCCACCGATAGTCGACCTTAGCGTATTACCCCCATTCTGAACACAATGAGATATGTTTCGCAAGACAATTCGATTGTTACGACCAGTTTTCGTCAAAATCAAAATATAACTCTATATATTGAATTTGAACGCACATTTCAATTTACCGGGGCCACGTACGGACTCTAAAAATTCCTGAAAAATATTTTCTAACTTCGTATTGACGATACGGTCCTAACAAAACTAATTTCATCGAATTCTGAGACCGTTTGAAAAATGGCCATTTTTCAGTCGATTAAAATCAACTAAAATTGGTCAAACGCGTTTTCCTTTTCCACGCCCACATATTGATTCGAAAAATTATGAAATTTGAAATCTAGAAACAATTTAACATCGCAGATCCAACAAAAGTGGTTTCGTCAAAAATCGAGGTCGTTTGCAAAATTTCCATTTTTAAGGGCCAAAATTCCATAGCGCCTATTCTGAATTTTCAACTGGACGCATCTTTTGATTCCCGCTATGAAATTTCGATTTTTCGGATTCGTTGGAAAGATATTCTCAATTAGATTCAAATATTTTTGGTTTCGCTAAAATCCGGTTTATTTTGCACCCGGTACATTCATTTGAAATTTGAAATCGAATTATCGAACTATTGCGCCATTTTCAATTCCTTTTATATATATAAATAAAAATTTATATTCTAACGACAATTCTAATAAATATATACGTTCCAATTCTATTCAAAATAAATTTCTCATCGATATTATTTAAAATAATTATTTTAAATAATCAACATTCGCTAAAATTGCCAAAATAAAAATTTTAAATTGGCACAGATTTCCGGGTTATTACAATCTCCCATACTTAAAACTTTTCGTCCCCGAAACGGAACGAAGCCAAAAGTTGTTTTACAAATCAACTCAACATCCAATATTTTCTTTACGGCTTAAGTTCTTCAACTTTTCAGTTTCTAAGAACTTTTCAAATTTTCCAAAAAAATTTGGCTAACACCCTAAATTTCGCCATAACCTCCCCTGCACCGGGGACTTCGGGATATTTCATATAGCCTCCCATGGCCTTCTTCAATCCAAAAGAAAAAGAAAAAGCCAAGCGACTAGCCAATCGGCTCATAAAATCATCATCACCCAAACAAAATAGTAAATTATGGTAAACATGTACCTATTTGTCGGACAAACAATTTTATTCTTCTGCTCTAGCCTCCTTGCTATGACCTGTTCAATGTAAGTACATGTACATACATGCAAATGCGACTAATTTTCAATACAATTCACTATTTGATACAATTTAGTTAAAGGTTCAAATTTTAATTAATCAACCAATAATCAAACAACACAACCAGCAATCAATTAGTTGATTATCATTTCAAATTCATACTTTGATATATAATCAAAATTCATATTTTTGATGCAAAATCACAACAATAAGCCTTATCTAGTCTCAGTTCTCACACCAGTCTAATGGCGACATATAGAAATCCCACTTTCGTCACTCGAACATAAATTCTGACGATGATCGATCAATCATCAGAATCATCTCCGGGCGACTAGAATGTGATTCTATATCTATCCAGTATATTTGGGACTTCGTATACACGCTAGCTAGGCGTATATGCAAAATCTTCATATACTAGATTGTCCAAATCAATTTAAAATAAATTATTCAAATACGTATAATAAGATTTAAATTTCAAAAAAAAAAATTGTTTTCGCTTTAAAAATATACTCTTCACACTCGTTCTAGGATACTACTGATCCTATCTCTAACTAGTCATTCCCATTGGATATTACTAATCCAATCTCCGATGAATTCTTTCGTATGGTTCTAACGTGTCATGTTCTCTAAGCTTTGTAAACCAAAGCTCTGATACCACTTTGAAGACCCGTAACTTCCCCGGTATGGAAAGAGTGGATACTTTGAGAACAACACACAAAAGAACGCAGACAGAAGAACATTTCATTGTTAATTACAACAATTTCATTAGAATACAAGAATATACAGAGTATAAATCAATATTACACATTTACTAAATATCATAGATTACAATAAATTACATAGCAGCGGAAAATAATACAATACACAACTGAAGGAGATATATGGATACAAAGCTTTCTGGATATCATTTCAGCTGTAAACCAGGATCCTGTGAATATAAATCTGCAAAACCAAAACTACTAGCTGCCCGTGTCAAAATAAGGGCACCCAGAGTTTAGGTTAAAAAAATAAACTCCAGGTCAGTCATGTGACTGGTGTGAGAACTAAGACAGTTATAAATCTTTATTTTAAAGTTAGGTAAATCAAGGGACCACGCCGTATAACATGGAACGGGTTTCCTTTCAAGAATACCAGTGCATAAAACAAACAGCGCAATGCTAAATAAAGAAAAATGAAGCTATTATAAGACCCAGGTCCCATCACACAATGCAACGCAAGCCGGAGGATATGGTTTTTAACTTATAATAGCCAAGACTGCTTGATACGTTTAAAACAAATCATTTGATACTATTACAAGTGCATAGTGTATAAAACAACTTCACATCATAAGTATCAATCATAGACGGCATAAGAGCCCCATCCCACTATGTCGCCATACTAGGCTCTACAAATAAAACCGCAAAGTCACGTATTTGGAAGTTGGATTTCCATATGTGAACCGAGGCAAAAGATAGTCCTCACCGATCCGAGACAATCTAGCCCATGTCTCAGGTCAGAGCTCGAGTGACCTTCGGACCGTCAGGGCCAGTCCACCGATGTGGATTAAAATGCCTGAACACTATGTTTCCCCGCCCTTGGGGCGTAAATGAGCCAACGAATGACTCCATCGGCTTCACATAGTCACCAATATATCCGAGGCACCTCGCAACAGCAATAACCACATAAGTCAAACTCGTCAGGGCGTGTAAAACCACTGACGCCACTTTTAGCTAGAAGGAAATGCATGCCCTCCCTGAGGTCCTCTCCCGTTTCTGGTTTACAAACGGGGTGTGAGGCTCGCGAATTCACGTTACACAAAGCTATGCCAAACCGGCGGTGCTTTGATCATCAACCACAAGACTTTGCTTTTCAATAGAAGCCTCGATCAATTGCCACTTAGGCCTGCCACACAGGCAATTCACTCCATGCGTTTGATATCCATCAATATATAACCTCTGAGCTCGTACGTCTCAGAGAAGGGCGTTAAGCAAGAGAATAAATTCTCCGCCGCCAAACAGATATATATTTAATAGAAATCAATCACACAGAATAAAATCCAATGTCAGACACACAGTCCATTTACAAGTTCGTTCTTGGTCTGAACGAATGATCGTCGCTAATCTATAAAGTAGAAAAGCGCGACATTTGTAATAAATTCTGCAAGCATACAGGTGTGTAGCATACAGGTCGAACACAGGGAGGAAAGTTAAATTTTTATTATTTATATGTTTCGTGGGCGTGTTAGACAGAACTTTGGGGGTTGTTTTCAATGTTGTTGAAATAATGTTATTGAAACTGCTACAAATCTGAATCTAATCAGACGTATATCAAATTCAACAACAGGAAAGAAAATAACAAGTACTAGCAAAAACAACAAAAGTAAATAATAACTGGAACAATAACAGAGAATTAAAAATAGAGTTGCTGTTGAAACTAATCAAACAGTCAACACTAGTATGCAGTAACAAAGACAATAACAATATGTGTTCTACCGAATCTAATCGTGTAGATACACAAATTGTTTTAAAAGAAAAGTAAATAACTAGAACAAGAAAATTTTATTAAACTAATGGCAGTACAGAATTATGAGATGCCTTTTACAATGGTTACGATCACATATTTATAGATGAGAAGGGGAAAACCCTAACTAGCTCTATGAATAAATGGCCCTCCTCATTCATGAATATTTCTTGCCTTCCTTGACTACCTGATTGGAGAAAATCTGGGCATATTATGGTAATTATTTTCCATATCTTTCAATTTCCCCATGTGGCTTGATTGATAGAAGATTGCACCTAATTAATTCTTCCAAACAAGGACGCTTATCAGACTCCAAAGGCATTATAAGATAAAATCTTCAAAATTGGTTTTTCTTCTTGGTAACAATTCAATCAGAAATTCTTCTAATTGGAATTGAATGATTTGAATTTACTTCCATGATGAGAATATGGCTATTGCTGAGATGTTAATTGGTGCACATCATAAATACATACACATGAATATGTGTATGTATATATATAACATAACAATAATCCAGATATTTCTCAAAGCAAAGGGGCCAGTGTGAACGCGCTCCGTTTCTTTGGCAAAAAAGTGAGCTTGACGGGGTTCGAACTCAGGTCTCTCAGCACCAATTCCTATGCCTTTACCAGTGAGCTACTACTTCTTTTGCAATTGAAATGAATTTGATGTGAGGAAGTAGCTCTTTCTTGTAGTTGGCCTTTGATTTGAATTGAAGGAGGCATTTCTTGACATCCTGTAAAAATATGCAAAAGTAGCCAAAGTATCATTTATTTATTTACAAAAGATAAAGCATAAGAGTAATAAAATAAACACTTTTCAGTGTCAATCAACGAAACCGGAGACACCTAGTACCCCGCATATCCATCGATCTCCAAGTACGTCTGGACGATCACTAACTGATTCCCTCCTCTTGGGTGTACGGCCCAATCAAGATCATTAGTAATCACCCAAACGACGTGAAAACCTCCGGTCTTCGACCACCGTCTTCATCCTCGACACCACGTCGAATCAGTTATTCAGAATGGGATAGACCTGGTCTTTCTGAATAACTCGCGTATATAATAAACAAGTGTTACACAAACACAACATATGCCTCATTCCAATTCAGAATATTCTTTTATTCAAATATTCTTATACTTTGGGAAAGGTCCCCATTAATTTTATCAAAGATAAATTCTTTAAATTTATTCTTTAATCTTCTTTGAATATCAATTCAAACTAGACGGGATTAGCGAACCACACCGAAGTCATCATTTATTTCCCAATCCCAACCTATTCATTCCATGAAGCAAAACTGGTAATACTTCATATATAATACCATGGTGTTATCGGTAAATTCAATTACCATTTCACGTTCAAATCTAATTAAAGATTTAACTATTTCCTGGAGTAAAACTGGTGATACTCCATTCTCGATCTTTTCAATCTAATTAAAGATTCATTAAAACTCCACTTAGTTTTTGTCTTTAACTGGGTTAAAGAATCAGTGTCATTTAAAACACGGTTCACGATAAACCCAAAATCACATTCCATTAATTATCGGGTTAAAGAACAAGTGTTATTTAAAACACTGTTCACGATAAACCCAAAAATCAATACCAATTCAATTCCAATTGAATATTATTTAATTGGTACACTTCATTAAATCTAAATAAAAAGATTTAATCTTTTTCTCAACTAGGCTTAAGAACAGTGTTAATGAAGACACCATTCGCGACAAACCTAAATCACATTTGATATTAAATACAAGGCTCTGAATAGAAAATATATTGGCTTATATTCAATATCAAATTCTACGACCAACAAATATCGTATCGGAAATAACGATATAAATATATCTTTCAAATTCTCATAACAATACCTGTATTATCACGAAATCCAACATCGAAACATTCCAAAGACAATTTCGATTCAAATCCATTCCAATTCAATTATTGGAAATTCTGGTTACTTTTAAAACCCTTTTCAAATTCAATTTATTTATTTAAAAATAAATAGAATTATAATTCTAGTTCAAAACTAGTTCATTTCGATAAAAATCTATTTTTATCTTTTCAAATATGGAGTTTTTCATCCCAATTCTTCCCAAATTATTTCTTATGATTTTACACAAATTATTACTATTTTTAATGATTTTATCAAGGCCCGTACAGTCGATTTCCATCAACGGCCATCGAACTGCACTTACAGCGACCTTTTCCAAATTTGATTTGGACATAATTCCAAATCCAACCGTTAGATTTCTTATTACTAATATTCATTAGAAAGTGCTTTTCAATACGAACCCAACGGTTCTGGTTTTAGGAGAATCCGACGGTTAGATCTCGCGCAATGTCAATTCGAAGTTAATGGTCGAAATTCGCGAACTGCCGCAGCGCGGCGCGTTCTATTTAGGCCATTATATTATATAATATATACATCGTCGATTTCCTTTCAAAACGTATTTTATAAATCGTTTTAAATTCGTTTTCAAAACGATTTCAACTTACTTTTCAAATTCAAATCAAAATCGAATTTTTCAACATAAATTCATTTTAATTTCATTTCAAATCGATTTCAATTCAATTTCAATTTAATTCGAATTGGTTTCAATTCAAATCAATTTCAGTTCAATTTCAATACGTTTTAAATTCAATTCAAAACGATTTCAATTCTATTTCAATCTAATTCGAATTTCAATTTAATTCGAACTTCAATTCATTTCAATTTAATTCGAATTTCAATTCATTTCAAATTTAAATTCATTTCAATTTATCAGATTTTGAAATCACTTTCGATATTCATTATAAAATGAATAAAATCGATATAAATATCGTTCACGTCGAAATGGCATCGATCTAATCAACACGGCTTTTATTTAACACATGAAATTATTTTCTTATTTTACAAATTGAAATGAAGCCCAATCAATTACCATATAGTGTTAATTATATGGATTTTCTACAAAACATGTATATCTCAATAATGACAAATAATCAACCATCATCCAAAGTGCATTCTACATTGTATAAGCATCAAATATAAATATTCAACGCTTATAACAGTCTGTCAATCAATAGATCGACATACAACTAAACAATCGGGATTAGTGTACGTCAAACATCATCCCAATACCTGTGTGGGGTTTCAAACAATCAAAAACAGATTTTACTTGTGCAGTTGGGCAATGTGTAAAATTTATCGTCCCAATCAATATCAGTCAGATCAGTGTATATAAACAAATCGTCGATTTGTTTATAAATATTCATTTCATATACACGTTAAAAATTATATTTTTAACTATAAAATATTTTCCACTATAAAATATTTTATTTTATTTCACATCACATCACACAATCAACTACACAACAAAATTAAACAAACAAGCATACAAGTCGTCCATGGTCTGTGGACGACGGGTGTCGGGTGCTACTAAACACCGTCTGCATCCTAGTATATATTTCAAACTAGAAATTCAAATTAAAGGTGAGGAGTTCTCACTGACTAGCTAAACCAACGCCACGACCCATCATATGTAGGAATCTTCGTCGTGCCCGCCTCTCGTCACTTTCATTGTCAGTGTTCACTACATATATATAAAAATCACCTTTTTATATTCTCCATTATATAAAAATCATATTTTATAACTAAGCTATATGGATAAAATTTCTATTTTTATAACGGTGCTTATATAATAAAGATCAAATCTTTACTATCTATATAATATAAGAATCGTATTTTTAAAGCGAAGTTCTCTAAATGAAAATCATATTTTATATTGTGATATATGTAAATAAAATCACTTCTTTCTATATAAAAATTATATCTTTATATTTCCACTTCTTATATAAAAATCGAATTTTTATCTCTATACTACCTATGTAAAAATCATTCCTTTATACCGCTACTTCCATGATAAAAATTATATTTTTATCTTGCTAGTAATATAATAAAAATTATATTTCTACCTCACCATATATATAAAAATTATATTTTTATTACCCAACATAAATAAAAACCGTATTTTTATACTCTACATTAATAAAAATCAAACCTTTTATGCTTTAAAAATCAGTTTCTCTATAGTTAAAAAAAAATCAGATTTTCTATATTTAAAAATTTATATTCAAACTGAAAATAAAATAAATGGAAATAAAATAAAACAAGGACTTACTGTGAACGGTTGGAGGAGGGAATGAGGCTTCGTTGTTGGTCATAGGTCAGGGGGAGGCTGGCGGCGCGCGCAGCGGCGCTGGTGGGGGGGGGGGGTCAGGCGATGCGGTGGTGGGTCCCAATGGCTGCGCGATGAGGTGCTTTGCGGTTTCATTCTGGGGTTCAAGAGGGAAGGGGGGATCGATGACTTAGGAGGAGGTGAAGTGAAGGGGAGGTGCGACTGTCGGAAGTGGGGCGGAGGGAGCGTGGGTGAGGGCGGCGCGTCCAATGGCAGTGGCGGGCTAGGGTTCTTCATTTTTTTCCCTATTTGGATTTGTGAACGGCTGTGTGAGAGAAGAGGGAGTGATAAGGTTTTTATAAATATAAATATTTAATTTAATTAAATTCCAAATAGTTGACTTTTATTTCGACCTCAAAATTGAACCCACCGATAGTCGTCCCTAGCGTATTACCCCTATTCCGAACACAATGAGATATGTATCGCAAGACAATTCGATTGTTACGATCAGTTTTCGTCAAAATCAAAATATAACTATATATATTGAATTTGAACGCACATTTCAATTTACCGGGGCCACATACGGACTCTATAAATTCCCGAAAAATATTTTCTAACTTCGTATTGACGATACGGTCCTAACAAAACTAATTTCATCGAATTCTGAGACCGTTTGAAAAATGGCCATTTTTTAGTCGATTAAAATCAACTAAAACTGGTCAAACGCATTTTCCTTTGCCACGCTCACATATTGATTCGAAAAATTATGAAATTTGAAACCTAGCAACAATTTGACATCGCGGATCCAATAAAAGTGGTTTCATCGAAAACCGAGGTCATTTGCAAAAATTTTATTTTTAAGGGCCAGAATTCCATAGCGACTATTCTGAATTTTCAACCCGACGCATCTTTTGATTCCCGCTATGAAATTTCGATTTTTTGGATTCCTTGGAAAGATATTCTCAATTAGATTCAAATATTTTTGGTTTCGCTAAAATCCGGTTTATTTTGCACCCGATACATTCATTTGAAATTTGAAATCGAATTATCGAACTACCTCGCCATTTTCAATTCCTTTTATATATATAAATAAATATTTATATTCTAACGACAATTCCAATAAATATATACGTTCGAATTCTATTCAAAATAAATTTGTCGTCGATATTAGTTGAAATAATCATTTTAAATAATCAACATTCGCTAAAATTGCCAAAATAAATTTTTTAAATTGGCTCAGATTTCCGGGTTATTACAAAAATCTTAATAAAAGATTTATAAATTCCAAATCATATTTTTAATGTTAATTGGGTTAAAGAACAAATGTCGTTAAAAACACAGTCCACAATAAACCCAATTCACATTTCATTTTATTCCAATTTCTAAATATTATTGGAAACTCTAATAATCTTTACTAAAAGATTTATTCTTTTCATATGGGGTTTAAGAACAGTGTTATTTAAGACACCATTCACGACAAACCCAAAAATCCAATTTTATTTAATTCCAATTAAATATTAGCAAAACTTCATTAAATCTTAATTTAAAGATTTATTCTAGTTAATAACTAGTACATATCGATAAAAATATATTTTTATCTTTACAAAATTGGAAATTTTCATCCAAAATCTTTTCAAATCATTTATTATGATTTTACACAATTTTACTATATTTTTAATAATTATTTTTAGGCCCGTACAATCGGTTTCCAATAACGGCCACCGAACAACATCCACAACGACCTTTTTCAAATTTGACTTGGACATAATTCCAAATCTGTCCATTAGATTTCAAAACTCTTATATTCATTGGAAATCTCTCTTTTCTATACAAATCCAGTTGTTCCGGTACATCACTTTGAAGTTAATGGTCGAAATTCGCGAACGGTCGCTGCACGACACGTTCTACTCAGGACATTAAATATATAATATATATTATATATATTTCGTTGATTTCCAAATAAAACGTATTTTTATAAAATATTTATAAATATGTTTTAAAATGATTTTAACTTTATTTTCAGTGTTAAATCCAAAATTGAATATCCTATATCATTTTAATTTTAAAATGATAATATTATCAACATATTAAATTTTAAAATCACTTTTTTCGATGTTCATTATAAAGTGAATAAAATCGATCGATAAACCCATTTGGGTTAAAATGGCGTTGGCTACTTGGCTCGGCTTCATTTTTATATTTTTGTGTCCATTCTAAGACAGACATAAAAATCATAATTTTATTTTTCACTAAATTTATTTCAAAATATTCGTTATTTTAAAAATATTCTTTATTTGAAAGATCCTCTATTCTAAAATATTCTTTATATAAAAAATATTCTGAATCGAAATGCGACTCAATCAATTACCATATAATCTCTGTTATATGGATTTCATACATTGCATATAGATAACAATAATGATAAATAATCATTAAAAAATCCATTCACATCCATAGTGAAATTTACAACTGTGTGAGCATTAAAATAAATAAATAACGCTCATCACAGACTGTCAATCCATCGATTGGCATACAACTAAATATTGGGGCTAGTGTATGTCAAATATCACCCCAATACCCGTGTAGGGTTTTCAGACAAAAACAGTTTATATAAATAAATCATTAGTTAATAAATTTAACCAATTATAATTCTGTTTGAATTATTTTCTATATAACAAATTTTCGCTGTTTAAAAATATAAATGGATATTTATAATTCAATTGCCACTACCACATTAATATCAACATTATTATGATAATGTTTTAATCTAGCACACATCATATTTTAACGCAATTTTCTAATATTGCTAACATAATAATGATAATGTTTTAATCTTTAACCTATTTTTGTACTTCTAACTAATGATCATTTTAATCATTGCTACAATGCACTATAAAAATATAAATTTTATCATTGACATATTTTTGTTTTCAACATAACATTTTCTAACATAATGAAATTTTTATTTTAACATGACATTATCTAATAAATGATATTTTAATTTCACATTACATTATTCTAAATAAATGATATATTTAAATTAACATAACATGATTATAACAAAATGATATTTTTAATTAACATAACATTTCTTTGTTTCTAAGGACAAATAAAAGGAATGTTTTATTTTCATAACATTTTCTATGCCTTTTAATGACAAATAAAAAGGGATATTTTATTTGCATACATTTCTAATCTCAACATGACAAATAAAAGGAAATGTTTCTATTTGCATACAGTTAATTCTATTTAAAAATGACATATAAAATGTAAATTTATTTGCATACAAATTTCTATCCTTATCATGACAAATAAAAATGTAAATTTATTTGCACACAAATTTCTATCATTAACATAACAAATAAAATGACTACTTTTATTTGTTTACAAATTTAATGTTAACACAACACCTAAGAATGATATTTTTATGTTATCAACAATTTTAATTCATCATCACAAATAAAAATGATATTATTATATTGTTGACAATTCTAATTCAACTTAAAAATGGTCTTATATGACAAATCTAGTTCAACATAAAACTGATAGTTTAATGCGATGCAAATATAATTCAACAAAAATGATATTTTGTTTTGACACAAATATGTTTCAACAAAAAGGATATTTTTTTTTGACACAAATATGATTCATGATTCAACAAAAAGGATATTTTGTTTTGACACAAATATGATTCAACAAGAAGGATATTTTGTTTTGCCAACAATTCTTACATTAACATGACAAACAAAAATAAGGTTCTTATTTGTTTACAATTTCTACTCTTTTTAACATGTAACATAAACGTGGTATTTTAATGTGACTACAAACTGTACATTAATATGGCAAATAAAAAAAAATATTTTTATTCGAATTGCAATTTTTTACTCTTTTAACATGTAACAATAAATATGATATTTCCATGTTGACTCTAATTCAACAAAAAAGGAAAATTTTATTTTGTTGACTCTAATTCAACAAAAGGACATTTTTATTTTGTTTACTCTTTTTAATGATTCGATATTACAATAAAAATGTAATTTAGATTGTATAAACATTTTAATTCCAATATGCCAAACTTGTGATTCGTATATACAATAAAAAGGTAATCTTTCTTTTTTTTTCGTTTTAAAATATTTTATTCCTAACATGATAAAAATTTTAATCAAACAAAATTGTATTTTTTTCATATGATTATTTTTCCTAACATGAGAATGTTCTAATCAAATCATATGTTTAACATACACCATTCAAAATCTGGCCATTTATCATAATCACAGACTTTTTATTCAAAGTCTATACCACATAGATATAAATTTTATATATCATAATATAATTTTCACATCACAAACAATAATTAATTTTATTTTTAAAAATATAGATCTCACATTTGGGTTTTGAATTCTTCAAAATTTTAGATCACCCTTTTCGGCTCTGGTCTGTTCCATGTCATAGATCTTGATCATGGGATTCCAACGCTTCGAAAATCGTTTAATTCTGATAAGAATTGCATAAGATATGATGGATTGTACATTTTAATATATTAATTAACTAATTAACATTATTAATTTTATAATTAATTTAAATAACACCTTTTGATAACGTTTGACTGAGCGTTGCCCTTTCGGTTTGCTATCTTCTTTATCGTTGCCTGTACAAAACCGAACCCAACATCGGCCTTCTAACCTCCACGTCGTACCCCCCTTTTGAGGCATCGAACCAAGATCCGCGACCATCACTCCGAAGCTCCACGTCAGAGCCTCCTCCACCCAGCACTAGTCGCTGTTCAATGGTCCCCATCTCCATAAAAATCGATGCGAACGCTGCTACTTTGAAGCTCGATTTCCCATGAATTAGCACACAAGAATTGATCTCAACCGTTGGTTGTGACGAGCTCCCATAGCTCTACACTTTTCCCTTTAGAAATTTTGGAAACCATCGACTAGACTAAAAGAAAAATGAGGAAGAACGAGAGAGCATTTCAGCCGTTGAAAAGAGAAGTGTAACAACCTGAGTTTTAAAATCGAAAAAAAAAAATATTTAACTATAAATTCCAAGAAACAAACAAGAAAATGAAATAAAACGATTAAATTTAGTTATTAGAATGAATATATTCAATGTTTATTGAATTTAATATAAAAATAAATATTTGTTTGCAAAGAATTTGAAAACAAATTTGTAATCAATACGCTATAAGTTCGTTTCGTTAAATTCTGATAATTTAAACTGAATAAAATTTAAATGACTGTTAACTAAAATCAGTGCGATAAAAAAAATATAGAAATTTTATAAAACGTTCAAATCACTGATAACTGTGTGTCATTGTGTTCGTCTCGACGTCCTGATTCCAAAGGTATATTTATACTGATATGTTGGTGTCCGTAAAGACAAATGGGTAGACAGTTATTCCCATACAGGTGACCCTGTTTATATCTAAATTATAAATCCGGAACCAAAGGAGTGCTACAGACAAACCAAAAATTAAATATCTCCGCAAATCCAACAAGGATCTAAGAGAATATGAAGCATTAAATGAAGTGATGGAGGCCACATCTTTTTTTTTTCTTCCAAACATTTAATGAGACATGGTGCAAAGCATCTGTCAATTCACCTACCACCGTAATACATAAGTTCCAAACAACATCTGCTCTCCCTCCTTTTTCATAGTCTCTCTCTCCATAAATTATTTTCTTCCTTTAGCAAAGTTTGCTTCGTACAAAAAAAAAGAAAGAAAAAAAACACAATGAGAGCCTGCATGAACTAACAGCCAGCAACACAAACCCATTCGCTCCATCCTCTCTTGCTACACCCTCTCCCAAGCTCCGACGGCACACTCACCATACCAAACTCCGACGACCCCGACAACAACCGCTAACTCATCATTTAGCTTTCGGAACCCGAATGTGAGTTGTTACTCACGTCTAAATTTTTCTTTAATGTGTTTTACTGTTTGATAGCTCGCTTCATTTTTTTTATACTGACGCAAGCAATAGAACTTTGTCCAACTCTATTTCTCTTTCTATTTCCTTGCAAACATTCATTTTTCTTGTCTGTACTAATCCATCATTACGTATTGAAGAAACCCACATGCATTTTTTACATTATTTTTGCATGCAATTTAAAAAATAAAAACGCAAGGCATTCACAATAACCATTTGAGCTAGGGGAAATTTGCCCAACAACCTTTTCAATTGTTTTTTAGGCATGAATCAAGAGGATTCATTCATTATTCACGTTTTTCCGTCCTGGTAATGGAAGACTCAAAACATTATTTTATGGCCACCTTCAAAGGAAGGAGCCTGCGCATGAACCGGAATTAAAAGGGGGCCTTTTCTCTTTATTTTGAGAACTCACGCCATATATTTATATATATATTTTTGCATGAACTGGAACAACAAAAGCCACACCATTTACATTCATTTTACATGCAAGTGCGAGATGTATTCTCTTCGTTTGAGGGTGCGTGAGTTTATATGTTTGTGCACTTGTTGGTGCGTCGTACATAGAAACATGGTTATGAAGTTAAGTATCACATACACGATGGAGTGTGTGAATAGTGTAGACGTGCATGAAAAATATGGCAAAATGAGGTTTGAGTTACTGCATGCGCACATTCATGGATTAGAAGCAAAGAAGGGTAGGGTATAGGATTTGCAAGTGAGTGGAAAATGGGCATGTTTGGTTACATGTGTAGGTTATAAAAAAATAGAAAAAGAAAAGGAAGTTATGGACTCTCACTTTTTGCTGGCATCACAAAATCCATCAACATGTGTTCCATTTTCTTCCCTACTCTTCCCACTTTCTTCTTTCTTATGGCCAAAAGAAGAGAGGTACTTGCATGCATGAATATGGGTTTGTACCGCGTGGTATGTGTGAATGATTGCATGCATGTGTATACATGTGTTAAAAATATTTTCTTATGTGTGTGTTTAAATGTGTGTATGTGTGTTTAAAAATGTGTAGGTATGTGCGGTGTTGTGTACATATGCATATGCATGCTTGTGTATGTAAACATATATGTGCGTGTGCCATGTATTTTGTTAGTTTAAATATGTCTCATTCACCCTATTTTAGAATAAAAAAAAATAGGTAGTTTAATAAAATAAAAAGACATCTTTTGCAGACCCAAAATATTTAGAAAGATATGTAAGATCGTAAAAGGGACACATCGAACTCAAATGACACTGTTTCAAAAATGAACTGTGCAAGTTTTTTCACAGTTTCAGCGCAAACCGAACACCGAAACTGATAAATGAATATATTTCGGTAATCAGTGCGATGAGACGGACACAACGGTATAAAATTTCCAGTGTCTGTATGCTCCGTTCAAAAATGCGTTACGGACCCCTTTGACGTAAAAATGCGGATGTGAAACGGAGGTCAAAACGTCCGATTTTCGTGAAACGAACTTCACCATTGGATTACTGTCAATGAATAGAATATTTTTCATGTTTGTCCGAACTTGTTTTGAATAGATTTTAAAATCGCTAAAATTTGAACTGTTATGCACAACTTTGCACTGAAAATTGTGCGACCGACGACATTCAAATTTTTTGACGAAATTTTCACAACTACTATATTTCACTATACGTATTCCAAATTTCAAATTCTCAATTTGAAAAAAAATAGAATTGTTTCAAATTTCGAACATTAAACTTTGGTTTAAATTATATACATGGAAATTTTATTTAAATTGATAAATGAAATATTAAGTGATTTAAATTTTATTTAAACTTATTAAAATAACCATTGTTAAACCTCTTATTAAAAAAACGTTAGCCTAAATATTTAAGGAAATAAATTTCAAAATTGTAAATTTTGAATACAAATTTAGTTTAGAAAAACAATTTAGTTAAATGAAGTAAAATTATGAAATTTGAAAGTGAACTTAAGTGAAATATTCAGTATTTGGAAATTGTAAATTTTATAAAAGAAAATTACAACTTTACTTTATTGATTTGGAACTTTGGAATTAGACACAAAGTTAAGTGTATAATATAATTCAAATAGGAATATTTGATAGTTCAAGTTTAAATAAGGAAGTTGAAATAAAATATGGTCTGATCTATTCGATAAATTAATCAATGAAAATTGAAGGACGTTGGTTGTCAAAGAGACCGGAGCCAGTTATGGACACATTATCTGTCGATACTGGAACCACTTTGATAACTATGTTCGTGAAGTGATGATCCAGAATAAATTGATAGATTTTGGTGTACGTTTGCTGGATTGAAGAAAGTGAACGATAATGGATGACCGACACTTGTGTCAAGTTTGAAATGACTAAAACAGGAGTCGTGCCGGGCCATTGAGGCTAGCTATCTCTAGCAGACACACTTCTTCGTGTATTCTATTTTTGTTAATTGGTGATCACCCTTGATTTTGGAAGTGTTGTGTTGCGGTGGGCCGTTAGGTCTTACCACCAGTCCTTATGTGCCTTGTCATACATTTTATCCTTATGCGCGACCACTACGAGTTTCTGTTTAATATGTGCCTATAGGGGACTAACTGGCTACCGACGTTCTACTGGTTGTGTTACAGGACCTGTATAGACTACATTGTTTAAAAATTTGTTAAGGGGGATCAATGTAAAGCCTTAACGCTATTTTAATATTTTATATTACTGATAGACATTACATATAATAGCGCATTTATATTATATATAGATAGTTTAACGGATCCTTAAGAGATGGAAAATACCGTAACATCTCTTGAGTTATTTGCATTTGAGTTTAGATCTAATCACATTAGAATGTTTAGACCTGACTCGAGTGTTTTGTGTTCTTCTCATTTCGCTCGGGTCAGACTGAGTATTGTAGTGTTCTCGAAGAGCACTTTATCTGGAGCCAAAGACTCCATCCTATCCAGTACTAGTTTCCTATTTCCATTTGGCTTGTATTTGCGAACTTTATTAGTCGCTATATTGTATAATTGAATTGTAACTGTTTAAGTAGCTTCATGAACTGCTTATGTATATTATTTCATTTCCGCTGCGAGATTTTGGGTTATTCTGTATATGTGATTCTATTATACACCCTAAATTGATTATCTGTCATATTTTGAATAGTTCGAGTTGGACATGTGCGGTTTTATTGTCAACTTGGATTATTCAGAAAAGGCGGGTTGTCACAGTTGGTATCAGAGCTAAGGTTTAGAAACACCTTAGCCTGGGGGTAGTACTCATTATAGATAGGGTTAGAAATACCCTAGAATGAGTAGAATCATATCCGAGAGAGCGTAATTTGAAAGTATAAAATGTTTATAATAAAACCTATTTTCAAAATCTCTTTTTAAACTTTAGCCTATTTTCTTTAATTAGGATTCTCTTCAGTTTAAATTTCTCAAGTATCGTTCTTATCTCATCGTGAAATCGAATTCCGTATTGATCTCATTCAAGGAACTAGACCCATTGTACTTGCTTCAAGAAGAATGGCACCAAAGTAAAAGATTGAATCAAAGGTGTAAATCGAAGATCTATTCTCTAAAGATCTAATTCGTCGAAGTCATTCAGAATGGGGAGTTGTAGTTGTTACTAAGTCAGACGGTTCTATGAGAATGTGCGTAGACTATCGAGAACTGAATAAGCTTACTCACAAGAACCGATATCCAATGCCTTGCATTAATGACCTATTTAATCAATTGCACGGAGCCAAGATATTTTCTCAACTCGACCTTGCTACAGGTTTTCACCAACTTCGAATTTCTAAAGATAGTATTCCCAAAACAACTTTTCGAACAAAAGATGATTTCTATGAATGGTTGGTTATGTCATTTGGTTTACCTAATTCGCCAGTTTTACTTTGTTGACCTCATGAACAGAGTATTCCGGGATGTTCTGAATAGGTTCGTCCTTATCTTTATTAATGATATTCTAGTTTTTTCTAACACTAAAAAAGAACATGAGCATCTCAAGTTTGTTCTTAAAACTTTGAGAGATCATCAGCTGAAGGCCAAGTTTTCTAAATGTCACTTCTGGAGAGACGAAGTTAGATTTCTTGGACATATTGTTTCGGAGAATGGGATTTCGGTCGATCCAGCTAAGATCTCCGTAATCAAAGTAAGCCCTTTATTTAAAACATCCATTCATTCTTATTCGATTTATCTTATCTCTCTTATATATGTATTCATAATTCTTTAAATTTTAGGATTGGAAAACTCCTGAAACTCCAACCGATATTCACAGTTTCCTCGGCTTAGCTGGTTATTATAGGAGATTCATCGAAAATTTTGCTCGAATTTCTTCACCACTCATAGCTTTGACTGGAAAGAATGTTAAGTTCAATTGGAGCGATAAGTGTATAAAAGCATTTAATGAACTTAAACGCAAGTTAACTTCTGCTCCCGTTCTTACTGTTCTGGATAGAAGTGAAGGTTTGACTGTTTATACCGATGCTTGCGGAGAAGATTTGGGAGCTGTTCTTATGCAGCATGGAAAAGTTATTGCTTATGCTGGTAGACAACTCAGAGTCCATGAGGTTAATTATGCAGCGCATGACTTAGAACTACTTGCTGTAGCTTTTGCTCTTAAGTTGTGGAGGCACCATCTTTTGGGAATTAAATTTGAACTCTTCACTGACCACAATCATTGAAGTATATCTTTTCTCAGAAGGATCTGATTCAAAGGCAAGTCATATGGCTCGAGTTCTTAGCATCCTATGACCTCGACATCAACTATACCCCCAGAAAGGATAATGTGGTAGTTGACGCTTTGAGTAGAAAAAAAGCAATGTTATTTCAAATTACTGCTTCTCCAGCTCTTATGGATCGCATTATTGCTAAGCAAGAAGAAGATGAAATGCTTAGGCGAATAAAGGAAAATGTTCTCAATAGAGAAGTTGTAAATGTGCAGAAGGGATGGGGCGCTATAATTTGTACCAATGGAATTTTGAGGATCAACAATCGTATTTGCATTCCGAATGTGGATGGTCTAAGACAGGAGGTGCTTAGGGAGAATCATCAGTCAAAACTTTCTATTCATCCTGGGATCACCAAGATGTATCAGAATATGAAGAAGATTTATTGGTGGAGTGCAATGAAGAGAGACATTTCTATTCATATTAGTAGATGCGTCACTTGCCAGCAAGTAAAAGCCGACCATCAGAAGACTGCAGGGTTATTACTGCCTTTAGAGATTCCTAAGTGGAAATGGGATCAAATTTCTATGGATTTCATAGATGGATTACCAAGGACCAGGAGAGGAAATGAAAGCATCTGGGTTATTGTTAAAAGACTAACCAAATCAGCCCACTTTATTCCTGTGAAGACAACTCAAACTACTTCAAGTTTAGCCGAGCTCTATATGAAGGATATAGTCCGACTTCATGGTGTTCCATCTAGCATAGTATGTGATAGAGATCCCATATTTACTATCAAATTCTGGAAAGCTTTCCAAATAACTTTGGGAACTCAACTGAACCTGAGCACTGCCTATCATCCTCAGACAGACAGTCTGATCGAAAGAGTAAATCAGATTCTAGAGGATTTGCTTCGTGCTTGTGCTTTAGATTTTGGGGGATCTTGGGAAGATCATCTCCATCTCGTTGAATTCACCTATAATAATAGCTATCAGGTAATTTAATTTAATTTAAAAGTAATATTCAAATAAATGTAAATCTTGAATTAATCCATGAAATACAGGCGAGTATAAAAATGGCACCGTTCGACGTTCTGTATGGACGGCCATGTAAATCTCCATCTTGTTGGATTGAGTCTGGGAATCGACTTGTTCTGGGCCTCGAAATGATTTTGGAATCTTCCGAAAAAGTTGGAGAAATCAGAAGGAAGATGAAGATCGCCCAGGATAGACAAAAGAAGTATGCCGATGGAAAGAGGAGACATTTGGAATTTGTACTTGGTGATCTTATATTTCTAAAAATTTCACCTTTGAAAAACGTGATTCGTTTTGGAAAGAAAGGGAAGCTTGCTCCTAGATTTGTTGGCCATTTTACTATCCTAGAAAAGATTGGAGGTTTGGCCTATAGGGTTAATTTACCGGAGAAACTATCGGGTGTGCATAATGTATTCCATGTTTCACATATTCGCAGATATGTACATAACCCATTAGCTATAGTCCGGCCTGCTTTATTTGAAGATATGGATGTTGAGCCAAATCTTACTGTCAAAAAAAAGACCACTTTGTATATCTGATAAAGATATGAAGCAGCTTAGAAGAAAGATAGTTAGTCTCGTCAAAGTTCAGTGGAGTAGAGATGATCGAGATTACACTTGGGAAACTAAGGAGAGTATCTGTGCCTCAAATCCTGAATTGTTTGCATAAGATACCGAATTCATCTTTAATCATTCTTACGTTCCTGCTTATTCTTTATTTTTGCCTTGTTTCGTTCTTTTCGAGGACGAAAAGGTTTGAGTAGGGGAGAATGTAACAACCTGAGTTTTCAAATTGGAAAACAATTTATTTAACTATAAATTCCAAGAAACAAACAAGAAAATAAAATAAAACGATTAAATTTAGTTATTAGAATGAATATATTCAATGTTTATTGATTTTAATATAAAAATAAATATTTGTATGCACAGAATTTGAAAACAAATTTGTAATCAATACGCTATAGGTTCGTTTCGTTAAATTCTGATAATTTAAACTGAATAAAATTTAAATGACCATTAATTAAAATCAGTGCGATAAAAAAATTATAGAAAATTTATAAAACGTTCAAATCACTGATAACTGTGTGCCATTGTGTTCGTCTCAACGTCCTGATTCCAATGGTATATTTATACTGATATTTTGGTGTCCGTAAAGACAAATGGGTAGACAGTTATTCCCATATAGGTGACCCTGTTTATATCTAAATTATAAATCCGGAACCAAAGGAGTGCTACAGACAAACCAAAAATTAAATATCTCTGCAAATCCAACAAGGATCTAAGAGAATATGAAGCTTTAAATGAAGTGATGGAGGCCACATCTTTTTTTTCTTCCAAACATTTAATGAGGCATGGTGCAAAGCATCTGCCAATTCACCTACCACCCTACCACCGTATTACATAAGTTCCAAACAACATCTGCTCTCCCTCCTTTTTCATAGTCTCTCTCTCCATAAATTATTTTCTTCCTTCAGCAAAGTTTGCTTCGTATAAAAAAAACAAAGAAAGAAAAAAAAACACAATGAGAGCCTGCATGAACTAACAGCCAGCAACACAAACCCATTCGCTCCATCCTCTCCTGCTACACCCTCTCTCAAGCTCCGACGGCACACTCACCGCACCAAACTCCGACGGCCCCGACAACAACCGCTAACTCGTCATTTAGCTTTCGGAACCCGAATGTGAGTTGTTACTCACATCTAAATTTTTCTTTAATGTGTTTTACTGTTTGATGAGCTCGCTTCATTTTTTTTTATACTGACGCAAGCAGCAGAACTTTGCCCAACTCTATTTCTCTTTCTATTTCTTTGCAAACATTCATTTTTCTTGTCTGTACTAATCCATCATTACGCATTGAAGAAACCCACATGCATTGTTTACATTATTTTTGCATGCAATTCAAAAAAATAAAAACGCAAGGCATTCACAATAACCATTTGAGCTAAGGGAAATTTGCCCAACAACCTTTTCAATTGTTTTTGAGGCATGAAGCAAGAGGATTCATTCATTATTCACATTTTTCCGTCCTGGTAATGGAAGACTCAAAACATTATTTTATGGCCACCTTCAAAGGAAGGAGCCTGCGCATGAACTGGGATTAAAAGGGGGCCTCTTCTCTTTATTTTGAGAACTCACGCCATATATTTTTATATATTTTTGCATGAACTGAAACAACAAAAGCCACACCATTTACATTCATTTTACATGCAAGTGTGAGATGTATTCTCTTCGTTTGAGGGTGCGTGAGTTTATATGTTTGTGCACTTGTTGGTGCGTCGCACATAGAAACATGGTTATGAAGTTAAGTATCACATACACGATGGAGTGTGTGAATAGTGTAGACGTGCATGAAAAATATGGCAAAATGAGGTTTGAGTTACTGCATGCGCACATGCATGGATTAGAAGCATAGAAGGGTAGGGTATAGGATTTGCAAATGAGTGGAAAATGGGCATGTTTGGTTACATGCGTAGGTTATAAAAAAATAGAAAAAGAAAAGGAAGTTATGGACTCTCACTTTTTGCTGGCATCACAAAATCCATCAATGTGTGTTCCATTTTCTTCCCTACTCTTCCCACTTTCTTCTTTCTTATGGCCAAAAGAAGAGAGGTACTTGCATAATTGCATGAATATGGTTTTGTACCGCGTGGTATGTGTGAATGTGTGAATGAGTGCATGCATGTGTATACATGTATTAAAAATATTTTCTTATGTGTGTGTTTAAATGTATGTATGTGTGTTTAAAAATGTGTAGGTATGTGCGGTGTTGTGTACATATGCATATGCATGCTTGTGTATGTAAACATATATGTGTGTGTGTCATGTATTTTGTTAGTTTAAATATGTCTCATTCACCCTATTTTAGAACAAAAAAAAAATTAGGTAGTTTAATAAAATAAAAAGACATCTTTTGCAGACCCAAAATATTTAGAATGATATGTAAGACGTAAAAGGGACACATCGAACTCAAATGACACTGTTTCAAAAATGAACTATGCAAGCTTTTTCACAGTTTCAGCGCAAACCGAACACCGAAACTGACAAATGAATATATTTCGGTAATCAATGCGATGAGACAGACACAACGGTATAAAATTTGCAATGTCTGCATGCTTCGTTCAAAAACGCGTTACGGACCCCTTTGACGTAAAAATGCGGATGTGAAACGGAGGTCAAAACGTCCGATTTTCGCGAAACGAATTTCACCATTGGATTACTGTCAATGAATAGAATATTTTTCATGTTTGTTCGAACTTGTTTTGAATAGATTTTAAAATCGCTAAAATTTGAACTGTTATGCACAGCTTTGCACTGAAAATTGCGCGACCGACGACATTCAAATTTTTCGACGAAATTTTCACAACTACTATATTTCACTATACGTATTTCAAATTTCAAATTCTCATTTTGAAAAAAAAATTAGAATTGTTTCAAATTTTGAAGATTAAACTTTGGTTTAAATTATATACATGGAAATTTGATTTAAATTGATAAATGAAATATTAGGTGATTTAAATTTTATTTAAACTTATTAAAATAACCATTGTTGAACCTCTTATTAAAAAAAACGTTAGCCTACATATTTAAGGAATTAAATTTCAAAATTGTAAATTTTGGATACAAATTTAGTTAAGAAAAACAATTTAGTTAAATGAAGTAAAATTATGAATTTTGAAAGTGAACTTAAGTGAAATATTCAATATTTGGAAATTGTAAATTTTATAAAAGAAAAATACAACTTTAGTTTATTGATTTGGAACTTTGGAATTAGACACAAACTTAAGTGTAAAATATAATTCAAATAGGAATATTTGATAGTTCAAGTTTAAATAAGGAAGTTGAAATAAAATATGGTCTGATTTATTCGATAAATTAATCAATCAAAATTGAAGGACGTTAGTTGTCAAAGAGACCAGAGCCAGTTATGGAGACATTCTCTGTCGATACTGGAACCACTTTGGTAACTATGTTCGTGAAGTGATGATCCAGAATGAAGTGGTAGATTTTGGTGTACGTTTGCTGGATTGAAGAAAGTGAACGGTAATGGATGACCGACACTTGTGTCAAGTTTGAAATGACTAAAACAGGAGCCGTGCTGGGCCATTAAGGCTAGCTATCTCTAACAGACACACTTCTTCGTGTATTCTATTTTTGTTATTTGGTGATCAACCTTGATTTTGGAAGTGTTGTGTTGCGGTGGGCCATTAGGGGTTACCACCAGTCCGGATCAGGCAAATTGGTAGTATCCTACCTTAGGCATTGCCTCATGTGCCTTGTCATACGTTTTATCTTTATGCGCGACCACTACGAGTTTCTATTTAACATGTGCCTATAGGGGACTCACTGGCTACTGACGTTCTACTGGTTGTGTTACAGGACCTGTATAGACCACATTGTTTAAAAATTTGTTAAGGGGGATCAATGTAAAGCCTTAACGCTATTTTAATATTTTATATTATTGATAGACATTACATATAATAGCGCATTTATATTATATATAGATAGTTTAACGGATCCTTAAGAGATGGAAAATACAGTAACATCTCTTGAGTTATTTGCATTTGAGTTTAGATCTAATCACATTAGAATGTTTAGACCTGACTCGAGTGTTTTGTATTTTTCTCATTTCGCTCGGGTCAGACTGAGTATTGAAGTGTTCTCTAGGAGCACTTTATCTGGAGCCGAAGACCTAGTCGAAGACTCCATCCTATCTAGTACTAGTTTCCTATTTCCATTTTGGCTTGTATTTGTGAACTTTATTAGTCGCTATATTGTATAAATAAGTTGTAACTCTTTAAGTAGCTTCATAAACTGCTTATGTATATTATTTCATTTCCGCTGCGAGATTCTGTGTTATTATGTATATGTGATTCTATGTTCAGATTCTATTATACACCCCAACTTGATTATCTGTCATATTTTGAATAGTTCGAGTTGGACATGTGTGGTTTTATTGTCAACTTGGATTATTCAGAAAAGGTGGGTTATCACAAGAAGGGAGGCGGCGACTACGTTTGTTTTCTGAAATTAGGGTTATGAATTATCATATATTTATAATATTTTAATATTTAATTATCCAATTTTCAAAAAGGCCCTTTATTTCATACCAACCCCAATTCAAGTCCAGCGAATGTCTCCCCTAGCCAAATACCCTTGTTTCAGACACAATGGACTAGGTCCCATCAACCTGTTTGATCGTCTCAGCCCACTTTTCTTTATTTTAAAATATAAACAATTTAATTATTTAATTTGATCGTACATTTAAATTTGCCAGGGCCACATATTGACTCTAAAAATTCCAGAAAATTATTTTTAGTTATGTTTTGACGATACGGTCCTAACAAAATTAATTTCGTCGAATTTGGAGACCGTTTGAAGAATGGCCATTTTCTGGTCGATCCAATTTGATTGAAATTGACAAAACACGTTTTAATTTTTAACCGCTCACATATTAATTCTAAAAATTATGAAAATTGGAATCCTGCAATAATTTGACATTCTGGATCCAACCAAAGTGGTTTCGTCGAAAACGAAGGTCGCTTGCAAAATGACTATTTTTAATATTAAAATATATATAAAAATTATATAGCGACTATTTTGAATTTTAAACTGGGCATAACCTTTGATTCCTGCTATGAAATTTCAATTTTTTGGATTCGTTGGGAAGACGATTTTAAGCAGACTTAAATATTTTTGGTTTCACTAAAATCCGATTTATTTTGCATTTTGTACAGTCAGTCAAAGTTCGAATTCAAATTTTCAAACTTCTGCTCTATTTCCAACTCCTTTTATAATTAAATTAGAAATTTTTGTTCTAACTTCGATTTAAATAAATTTTTAATTTTCATTATTTAAAATAAATCATTTTAACTATTCAAAATCCATAAAAATTTCTAACAACGGCCACCGAACTGCATCCACAGCGACCTTTTTCAAATTTGATTTGGACATAATTCCAAATCTGTCCATTAGATTTCAAAACTCTTATATTCATTGGAAATCTCTTTTCGATACAAATCCAGTTGTTCCGGTACATCACTTTGAAGTTAATGGTCGAAATTCACGAACGGTCGCTGCGCGACACGTTCTATTCAGGACATTAAATATATAATATATATTATATATATTTCATCGATTTCCAAATAAAACGTATTTTTATAAAATATTTATAAATATGTTTTAAAATGATTTTAACTTTATTTTCAGTGTTAAATCCAAAATTGAATATCCTATATCTTTATAATTTTAAAATGATAATATTATCAACATATTAAATTTTAAAATCACTTTTTTAGATGTTCATTATAAAGTGAATAAAATCGATCGATAAACCCATTTGGGTTGAAATGGCGTTGGCTACTTGGCTCGGCGTCATTGTTTATATTTTTGTGTCCATTCTAAGACAGACATAAAAATCATAATTTTATTTTTCACTAAATTTATTTTATAATATTCTTTATTTTAAAAATATTCTTTATTTAAAAGATCCTCTATTCTAAAATATACTTTATATAAAAAATATTCTGAATCGAAATGCGACTCAGTCAATTACCATATAATTTCTGTTATATGGACTTCATACATTGCATATAGATAACTATAATGATAAATAATCATTAAAAAATCCATTCACATCCAGAGTGAAATTTACAACCGTGTGAGCATTAAAATAAATAAATAACGTTCATCACAGACTGTCAATCCGTCGATTGACATACAACTAAATATTGGGGCTAGTGTATGTCAAATATCACCCCAATACCCATGTAGGGTTTTCAGACAACAACAGTTTATATAAATAAATCATTAGATAATAAATTTAACCAATTATAATTCTGTTTGAATTATTTTCTATATAACAAATTTTCGTTGTTTAAAAATATAAATGGATATTTATAATTCAATTGCCACTAAAGAATTAATATCAACATTATTATGATAATGTTTTAATCTAGCACACATCATATTTTAACGTACGACCAATTTTCTAATATTACTAACATAATAATGATAATGTTTTAATCTTTAAACTATTTTTGTATTTCTAACTAATGATCATTTTAATCATTGCCACAATGCACTATAAAAATATAAATTTTACCGTTGACATATTTTTGTTTTCAACATAACATTTCCTAACAAAATGACATTTTTATTTTAACATGACATCATCTAATAAATGGCATTTAATTTCACATGACATTGTTCTAAATAAATAATATATTTAAATTAACATAACATGACTATAACAAAATGATATTTTTAATTAACATAACATTCTCTATGTTTCTAAAGACAAATAAAAGGAAGGTTTTATTTTCATAACATTTTCTATGCTCTTTAATGACAAATAAAGAGGGATATTTTATTTGCATACATTTCTAATCTCAACATAACAAATAAAAGGAAATGTTTCTACTTGCATACAGTTAGTTCTATTTAAAAACGACAAATAAAAATGTAAATTTATTTGCATACAAATTTCTATCCTTATCATGACAAATAAAAATGTAAATTTATTTGCACACAAATTTCCATAATTAACATAACATATAAAACGACTACTTTTATTTGTTTACAAATTTAATGTTAACATAACACCTAAGTATGATATTTTTATGTTATCGGCAATTTTAATTCATCATCACAAATAAAAATGATATTATTATTTTAGTGACAATTCTAATTCAACATAAAAATGTTCTTATATGACAATTCTAGTTCAACATAAAAATGATATTTTTATGTAATGCAAATATAATTCAACAAAAATGATATTTTGTTTTGACACAAATATGATTCAACAAAAAGGATATTTTGTTTTGACACAAATATGATTCAACAAAAAGGATATTTTGTTTTGCCGACAATTCTTACATTAACATGACAAATAAAAATAAGGTTCTTGATTGTTTACAATTTCTACTCTTTTTAACATGTAACATAAACATGGTTTTAATATGACTACAAATTATACACTAACATGGCAAATAAAATAATGTTTTTTATTCGAATTGCAATTTTCTACTCTTTTAACATGTAACAATAAATATGATATTTCAATGTTGACTCTAATTCAACAAAAAGGGATGTTTTTATTTTGTTGACTCTAATTCAACAAAAGGACATTTTTATTTTGTTTACTCTTTTTAATGATTCGATATTCCAAAAAAATGTAATATAGACTGTATAAACATTTTAATTCCAATATGTCAAATTTGGAATGGCCCGAATTTCCGTACCCTTTGTGTTGACTAATAACACCACACGTACAACCCAAATGACACAGAAATATGAATCATTAGTAGAAAGAAGTTAGAGGGTGAGGGATAGAAAGAAAGAAAATTTAGAATAAAAGAAAAACGAAGAACACAAATCTCACAGCGAAACGAATAAAATATATTAAATAACATAACTTCTGAAATACAAATCAGTAACTGTATATACATACCATTATCAGAGCACAATAGTTATTCATTGAACAGTTATAAACACCAGTTTCCAGATACAATATAGTACACAGTGGAAATATGACAGTTTATAGCTAACTGGTGAAGCCTCCTGCTTCCAGCTTTTCCAAGTGAATCTGAAAAATCTCGACTACTTGACTACCTGTACAAATTTGGGCACCCAAGATTTAGGGAAAACAAAAACAAAATAAACTCCGGGTCAGTCATGGGATTGGTGTGAGTAAACACCAATCATTTGTTTAACTTTAAAAATCTTTTCGAAAGAAATGATAATCGTAAGACCGATCCACATATAAACACAGGTAGTTTATACCTTACGATAACCCAAAATATTTTTGATATCAAATCCAGTGATATTATAATAATGTCTACATCAAATAAATAGAATCTAGCGGAACGCTTGCATCTCACGCTCCATATATATTATAAAACCAAAAACCGCAGGGCGCTTATTGGAGTTTGGATTTCCAATATGACAAGGTATGAAACCACCTTCCGATAGTGTGTCTCTAGAGGGGAATACACTGGGTTCAACAAGAGCATCTTGCAACCCGGCCCACACATGACCGAACAATCATTTCGCTTGAGTGTATCGAATGTATATCACCAACGGTTGGGATCAGCAACCATTTCCCAAATGGGACAAAATCGAATAGAATAAAGAATTAAATGAATTTCTATAGACAGGTGATAATACACCCTAATGGGAGCTACCCACATAGCCATGCTGCCTGCCCGATTTTTGTCGTTTCCTGGTTGTTTAGGCCGGAGGCTATAATTTATTATCATTCATTGATAGCACAATCACTTTGAATGCCACATTGTTAGATTCGTAAATCACTAATTGATTTGCATAAATATATTTGGGATATTATGCTAAAAGAATAAATTCTCCGCTACCATATATATCTATACAGACCAACATATTCGATAATTGGAAATACTCTATCAGACATTCAACTATAAACGTTTGTTCTGGGATTGAACGAAACCGAAGGGACAAATTCCATAAATAGAAAAAGCCCTCGCACTTTACTCCATCTTTGATTATCTTCAAAAAATCAGATTCGCAACGCTACTGCCAATACGGAGTGGTTTTCAGATAATATTCCAACCGGTCTCTCCATATTGACAACGATGTTGGCAAATACTTCGATAGTCGGTTATTTAACTATTGAAGAAAAACAAACACTCATCAAGCATCAAACAATCACTGGGGCCCTTAATTAATATTTTTTTAATTTTAATCGCTACTCCATTTCCTGATCAATATTTGTTGACTAAATATTTTCTTTAATCATCATGGCCTCTTACACTATTTGGAAAACATTCTCATATATCGACTCCTTTTATTTTCTATACTTAGAAAATATATTTTAATTATAATTGGGAACATCCCAATTACTTATCTCTTTTATGACCATTCATTTATTTCAATACATAGGAAATATTTATCTTTATATTTCCAAATTTCCACTTACTTGGGTCAAAACGAATGTTGTGTAAAACATCGTTACAACAACCCAAAACATTTCATCTAACTAACTTTTATTCAAACATTTCTCTTCGAGACTTGATCTTGCTGTTTATCAGTTAATAATGAAATCAATCAAGTTGGGGCATAATTACCTCTCAGATCTTGACCGAATAACATCTTTAACTTCAAAACAGACAAGACCACTTCTCTCAAATCATCAACATCATACAAAACAAATATTCATTTTTAAACTCGTATACGTTTCGCTTTCTAATTTTATCAGATTTAATTATAGGTCTCCTTTTTGTTTATAATATTCTATTTTCAAGTTCGTATCCTTACCGGATTCTATATATATTGATATATAGATTTCTAATTATCAAATTATCTTTAAAAAATATATTCGAACTCCTTTATTCCCAGAAAATTTCTCCATAACCTCCTTTGTACCGGTCAATAGTTCAAACCTCAACTCGCCTCTCTAGGCCCTTTCCATTCAAAAAGAAAATCAAAAAGCCAAATGGCTTGCCGATTCGACGCATAAAACCTCATATGGAATTTACCCATGTACCTTTTTGTTGCGCACATAAATTATAATCTTAATACACTTCATTCCAAACCTGCTTAATCTATGTTCACCTGTTTCCAATTTATCCCAACTCAATCTAGTCATTTTAACTCAATTTCTAATTTATTCTTTAATTAGCAATTTTGCCCATTTCATTTTTATTTGAACATATCATGTTCGTATATATTTTAATTTTCTTATAAACAAGTCGAATTTCATTTCCAACTTAAATTTCCTTTTCGATTTCGAATAAAATTTCTTAAATCACCTTTACATATTTAAAGCCCAATTTCTTACCAAATTTCAATTAACTAATTATTATTCAAATTAGTAAGTTCTATTCAATAAATTAAAAATAGGATTTTTGTTCCAAAAATCATTTCATTACGTCACTTGAGTTCGTATTTATTTTATAACTCAAGTCTAGATTTTTATAATGGAAATTCGGATTTTATTTACTTAAAATCCTTTTATTTATTTAAATAAACCGTTATGGTTTAATAATGGTTATGGCGCTGTTTTTCTGAAATTTTGATTTTGACATAACTCAAAATCTACGATGAAATTCAGAATTTTCTCTTCCATTATAAAATTATTATTAAATCGGTCCTGTTGTTTCAAATAATTCCGACTTAAACTGAGTTCCATATACTCAATTTAAGTTCGAAAAGCCAATTTACGAACTACCGCGCCACGGCGAGTTCCTTTTAATTATATTTAAAAATAAACATTATAAACTTTGCTTATAAATAAGTTTCAATCTCGTTCTAATATAATTCTTAATATCTATATTTAATCCAGTTTTCATATCCAACTTAACATTTCAATTATTTGTAATCGTTGATTTTTCATTTATTCAGTTATAAATTTACTTATAATAAATTTGCTATATTAAATTCCAATTCCCTTTATAAATAAATTTATTTATAATATTCGATATAATCGAATTCTAATTATAAATCCGTTGGATTCTTCTCGCTTCCATTTATATTTCGAATCCCAGAATAAAATTTATCGTTCTATTTCAAACACTACCCAATTCACTTTTAAATTCATATTTGAATTTAAAATTTTAAATTATCCAAGTGATAATTATCTCACTTAATTTATAAACCTTGTTTATAAATTCAGTTCAATTCAATTCCCTGATTATCCAATGAAAATCATTCCATTTCATTTATAAACACCGTTTATAAATTTACTTAAATTTCCTGTGTTATTAAATTTATAAATATCATTTATAAATTAAATATTTGTTTTATTTATTTAAAAACAAGTTAATATCTTTATAGTCCACTCGAAATTCAAATTCTATTTTTGAAAAATAGATTATCCCTTTTCAAATCTCAAATATCCTTTTCACGATATTTTTATGTATCAATATTTTGGCCCCAGTGATATTTGAACAATCAAACCACTCAATTATCAATCAACACATCATATATGATAATATATGTGGAACAAACAAATAATGATATTTTTGAGGAATCAGTTGGATCCCTCGAACCTGTTTTCCTGCATCCACAAACATTAGCCAACAGAAATAATACCCATCCTACTTCGTGGCAGGTTATCGTGGTATAGAAGGTCATCCACTATCATAGCGTGGGGCATACAGCGCCATTCGCCAATGGTACTGTGGGAATCCAACCACCAATATATATATATATATATATATATATATATATATATATATAATAACCACAAACTAATCCTAAATAGCTAATATATATTTTATAGCCACAATAATATTTTAATGCAACCAAACGACCATCAAACAATTATTTTTAATGATAAAAATAATTATTAATAATAAATTGAGTGAGATTTACTCACCTGGTATTACTTAGATCCATTCTGATTTCCATTTTAATTCCTGATAGCTAGTCTGCAGCTACAGCTTAAACGACTGATTCCATTCGATAAGATCTTGTCTAAATTTAACAATTTATATTTATTATTTAGGTCATCGAATTATTTAAATGTAATTAAAAATTAAATACTAACTAAATTTTTTTAACTTATTTTCATTTTTAATTGCTCCATTTTAGAATTTGACAGCTTGCATGCATAAGCCTCAACCAAATCCCGATTTATCCTTTACCTCATTTTGATTTTTACAATGCAAACCCTACTATCACCTTGTATAAATTTAATATACCATATTATAAATTTTTAGACTATATAGAATTAATGAATTAATTACATTCTTACCTTAATCCACTGTTGTATTTACCATTCCCAAAGAAACAAATCCAACTCTTATCACTTCAGAAATCCACCTACCGGCGCCAACATTACCCTGCACTCACTGTTACATAGTAGTTGATCTCCATTTCTTATTTGACTATAAGACCTAACTCCTTTAGTTTACTACATTACGGAATCAAACAACCCCATTCACCTAGAACCATTCATTAGCATGTTCAAATTCACCAACATGCTTTACTCCATCAGAAATTCGAACTTCAGTTTATCCCTCAACCTTCGAACTCCCTGCTATCGTGAATCTGCTCCACACAAAGATGCGACAACAATAAAATTCGAACTCCATCAGCAGTTTCCCACTGACATACATGTTCGCTAAAAATCCAAATCGCAAATCCATGCTCAGAATCGATGGTCATTGCCTTATAAAGTCCAATCCTAAATATCAGACATCGGCTTGCTCGAGTACCCAGTCATCGTGAATCCTGTCAATACACCCACCATCAACTCGTTCGTACCAATACACCCTGACCGTGACTCCACTTTCATCTTCATCGCAAATTGCAGTCCCCATCGCGACCTTTTAATCACTGTCAGAACTCCACTAGATAACATCTCTGCACCACTAAAACCCTCCCCGTTCAACCGTCAGTCCCCCCCAGGTCGTTCTTACAGATCACACATTCCAAACAATACTCCCACCAAATCGCGCATCCTAACCCACTACTGCTATCCGATGACAACCGTGACATCGATAATACTAAGGAACCCTAGCTCGAGATGCTTGAAATCGAACTAGTTGCGATCTTCTGGAGGCCTTGCTGATTTTGGTCTAAATATGTGGCTCGATTTTATTTAATTAGGGAAGAAAAATTGATTTTATTTTATTTTTCTTTTATACTGGAACAATTTGATTTTGATTTGAGGATCAGAAAAAGAAAGACAAGGCTTCAAATAAGTTTTGTTGGAGAATAAGAATAGAAGACAATTACGATTTTGAAGGGAATGATAATTTACTTTTTGATTCGAACCCTTCATTTTTCTCTCTCAGAAGAACGAAATGGGTAAAAGAATGGGAGGACACGATTATTTATAACGAAGAGGGGGACATACATACACTTCAATTAAATGGTTGTCTACCATAGTACGAACATTATTTAAATCGATTTGATTTTAATTTTAAATCGATTTGATTTCTAATTAATATGATTTGATTTAAAGAGATTTTTATTCTTTTTAAATAGATTTCGATTTGCTTTCGAAACTATCCACAATCAAATATCTCGGGGTCTATTAATTTAAATCACGAACCACTATTTTAGCGTATAGACCAACATTTAAATTTAATAACAATATTCTAAGCTCAATAGAATATATTCTGAAAATAAATTTGAACATATATATATAATAACCATAATAAATTAATATAATATAATTTAAATTCAAAAACAAATCAATTTCTCGATAATAAATTATTACTATTATCATTTATATTCAAACAAAATTTATACCGGTCATCTGAATTGTTTTTGACTCCGTGTTTAACTTCGATTTCAACTATATTTCGTATTTTGATAATTTAATATATTCGATATTAAATCAAAATCGATATTTAAACCGATAACATAAATATAAAAATTCAAGCATATTATCAAATAAATATTTAAAATGATATTAAATATTTAAAATATATGGATCAAAAATCCGGGCCATTACATTCTTCCCTCCTTAAAAGAATTTCGTCCCCGAAATTACTAAGCTAGGAAAAAGGCTACAACCCATTACTTTTCAAAAACCCACTTATTTTGAAACTCAACATTTCATATCAACAAAATTTTGTTTGACCAAAACTTTTGGTTTCCATTCACATTGCACACACCATATATGCTCACATTCATTTATTCGGAATGATTTATAACGAATTCATATTCCATTCGTGTGAATTTAAATTCATTCAAATTGATTTTAAATCAATTTATTCCTTTCAATCCATTTGACTTGATCAATTTTAATTTAAAAATTCAAAATTCCCGGGTATTTATTTCAGTTCCTGTTGAAATCCCATAAATATATACATATATTTATTTCCATTTCAAATTCAAAACATTTGAATTTTCAAACCACTTGTTTTCTTTCAAACAATTTCACCCAAAAACTTTTCTAAGGTAGCAATCCATCACTTAGAACTCGAAAATGAACATGATGATGCAGTAATCATCAGAATTATTTCCAGCCACTGAAGTGAGTTCAGTGCTTTATCTATTTCAAAATCCACTCAAATATGATTTTTATTCAAACAGTCTTTTCAAAACAAAGCTATATTCTTTTAATATATTTCGAAAATATTTTCAAACTTCCCAGGATCTAAATTCCAAATTCTGTTTTAAATCCAATTCCAGTTCACCTCATTTGTATATTTCATTACATACAAATTTTATCTGGTTATAGATAACCAATCCAATTTTATAAGCTTATTTGATTATAATAATATCAATCAACTCATCCATATATTATAATAATTTAAGAAAATTATTCCTTTTCTATCAAAGTAGAATTTTGGGTAAAATTATTTCATTTAGCCACTTAAAAACAATATCGTGTTCAATCTTCTATTCGAGTATTTACAAACTCTTATCGACATCGTGGCATCCCACGATTCGACCAAAATTCATAAACCACCCAACAGACTAGCCAACACAATATAAAATAGTTTTTATATCAATTAACAAATACGCGCTCTCATATATATACACTCAACTCATTCTAGGGTACTACTGACCCTATCTCTAATGAGCACAATTGTAACGACCCAGATTTTTGAACAGCTTATTTTAAATATTTAGTATGGTTTTAAATATTGAATTTAAAATATAGATGGTATTTTACTGGGTTATTGTTTAAATAATCGAAATACGATTTATTTTGATAATTATCGAAATACGAGAAGTTGAAATAATTCAATTTGAAGATAAAACTGAACGATGATAATAGAAATTCATTGATAAAGAATTTATTTTGAATTTAAAATGATTTAATATGGTTATTTTAAATATACGTTCAAATTTAATTGTATAATCTATTTCATTGAATTCAGAATAGTGGATAACGTTGGAAACATCGGTCGTCACGGTTGAATAGTGATTCGGGATTACTAGTCAAGGACCATGAGATATTTTAATTATTTAATTAAAATAAAACCTGTATAAAGAAAAAGATAAAAAAAAGAGAGAGAGCCGACCTAAGAAGTGTTTAACGCAGACCTAAATAAAGTCGCCCACCCTATATCTCATCTCGAGCCAACGACTTTGTCTCCAAGCTTCAGTATCAGGGAAACAGGAATTTAATGGCCGGTACTATTTGTTTCATCATTCCTCCCTATAAAATACGTTTCTTGTCTTCAATTTCCATTCCTCAGCAAAAACCAAAATCGAAGCCGCCTCTTCTTCGTTTTAAATACCAATTTCCTTTTCTAATTCTTCAATCTAAAAACGAAACCAAAATCGACTTCGCAGTCGAGTCTGAGGGTTCCGAGGAGTTGGGGATACGCGCGCGAGATCGGGGGTGGAAAGAAAGTTCGAACTCGAACTGGTCAAGCTAGGCAAGGGATTGACGGGGTTTTGAGGAGCGCGTGGGTTGGTGGAGTTCGATTGGATTCGGTCAGGGTTACTGTGGGAGAGCGATGCAACTGGAATTGACACTTGGAGCAGCGCGCCTGTTGTTGGTTTAGGAGATGACCGAGATGCGATGAGGAGATTTTCTGAAGTGGAAGTGGCGGCTTACTGATGATGAAAGGGTCGAACTGTGTGGATGAATGGGGGAAAATGAAGTGGAGTTTAGACTGAACTTCGGCAATGGAGTATTGCATGTAAGGTGCTCGGGAAAATGTCGCAATGACCTATAGCAGTTTTGAGGGTGATTTTAGTTTTGGAGCTGGCCGAGGACTTGTTTCGGGAATTGGTCAAGCAGTTTACAAAGACAGTAAGGTATAAGTTTTCGAAATTTAAATAAATATAGTAATTTATTTAATCATTGCGGTAGTTAAATTAAATGAAAAATAGTTTGATTTCTAAATTAAAATAAATTAATCATAGGTACGAAAATAATTATCCAAGTCGATTTGCAGCAGCGAAGATACAATGTTTAATTGAATATTCAGAAATGAAAATCAGGTGAGTAAATCTCACTCACCTTTAGAATTATTTTTATTTCATTAAAAATAATTGTCTGTTGCTTGTGTGAATGTTTCTGGTTGTTTTATATATATTAGTTATTTAGGCTATATATATATATATATTGGGTTGATTGATTGGTTGGATTCCCGCAGTCTCATTAGCGGATGCCCGCAGTTTCATAGCGGATGATTACCCTATACGCCCCACGCTATGATTAGTGGATGACCTTCTATACCGCGATATTCTGCCACGAAGCAGAATGGGTATTATTTATGTGCTAACATCTGTGGATGCAGGGAAACAGGTTGGAGGAATCCAACTGGATTCCTCAAAAATATATTATCTGTTTGTTTATTTGTTTGCATATATATTGTTATATATGATGTGTTAGAAAAATAAATAATTTGTTGCTTTGTGTGTTTAAATATCACTGGGCTTAAGTAATGATATTTTAAAATATCGTAAAAAGGATATTGGCGATTTAAAAAGGAAAAATTCTATTTTTAAATAGAATTTGAATTTTAAATGGAAATAAAATATAAACTTGTTTTTGAAAAATAAAACAAGTAGTTTCTTTTTAAACGAAGTTTATAAATAGTTCTTTTATAACGAAGTTATAAATGAAGTGAAAAGAATTATCATTTGATAATTCAGAAATAGGAACACCAGTGTGAAATTGGAATTTGAAATAAAATTTCAAAACAGGATGTGAAATGAAATTTTTAAATATATATAACTCAAATGAAATTTGAGTATAACATTTGAATTTTAAAAGGGAGTTAAATATTTGAATTTTAAAAGGGGATTGAATATTAGAAATTCAAATAAGAAGTTCAAATATAATTTGAATAGACGAGATTAGAATGAAAAGTAGAATTTGAATTCAAGGAATTAAATTATAATTTGAATTCGAAGGAATTCAAATAAAGAAATTCAAATAGAGATTTGAATGTTGAATTTCAAAATAGAATTTGAAATATAGAATTTCAAAGAAGAATTGAATAGAATTTGAAATATAGTATTTCAAGGAAGAATTCAAATATAGAAATTTGAATATAGAAAGTTCAAATGGAATTTAAATATAGAGTTTGAATAAGGGAATTCAAATAGAAATTCAAATATTGAATTTGAATATCAAATAGAAAAGGAATTGAAATTTGAATTTAGAATTCAAATAAAAGTGAGATTTGAATTTAAATCAAGCAGAGTTAAATGGAGTTGAATTCATTTTAAAGAAGTTAGAAGTTTAAAAGTTTTTATATATATAAATATAATTAAACGAACTCGCCGCAGCGCTGCAGTTCGTAAAATAGCGATTCGAACTTCAATCGAGTATACAGAACGCAATTGAAGTCGGAATTCTTCGAAACAAGAAACGTCAGGACCGGTTTGATAATAGTTTTCTAATGAAAGAGAAAAATAAGAATTTCGTCGTATAGATTTTGAGTTATATCAAAATCAAATTTTTAGAAAAGCAGCGCCAGAATCGTTTTAAAACCATAATGGTTTATTTAATGTTATAAAAGGATTTTAAAGGGAAAAAAATCCGAATTTTCTATTTAGAAAATCTCCGAGTTGAGTTGCAAAATATATGCGAATTCAAGTTGTGTAAATGAATATGATTTTTGAAACAGAAACCAGATTTTTGATTTATTGAATAGAATTAACTAAAATGGAATTAGTTAATGAGATTTCAAATGGATATTGGGGTTTGAATGAGTAAATTCGATTTGAAATTTATATTCGAAATGGAAAAGGGAAAACTAGAATTGAAATTGAAATTCAATTTGGTTATGAGCAAGTTAAATATTTTGTTTGAACATGTTATGTTCAACAAAGAAGTGAAATATGCAAGAAGGGCTAATTAAAGAATAATTGAGCGAAACTGAATTCAAACGATTCAAAATTGAATTCAAACGAATGGATTGAGTTGAATTGAATTGGAAACAGGTGAACAGGTGTTAAACAGATATGGGATGGAATATATGAAGATTTAAATTTATGTGCTCGACAAAAAGGTACATGTTTAATTCATATATGAGATTTATGCGCCGTATCGGCAAGCCGCTTGGCTTTTTCTTTTTCTTTTCGATTGGAGAAGATACCGGGGAAGCTATTTGAAATTTCCCGATGCTCCCGATACAGGGGAGGTTATGGCGAAATTTTCCGGAAATTTAAGGAGTTAGAATATTTTAAGATATTTTGATAATTTGAAATCATTGTATCGACGTATTGAATTCGATAGTAAGGTGAATATAAAAATCGAATGTTGTAAACAAAAAGGGATAGAGATAAGTGATTGGAATTGTTTTCCAATTACAAATAGAGATTTTTCTAATATATAGAAAATAAAAGAAGTTGATATTTGGAAACGTTTTCCAAATGGCATAAGAGGCCGAGATGATTATTGAAAATATTTGGTTAACAAATATTGATAGAGAAATTAGAGAAGTGATTTAATTAATGAAATATTAATTAAAGAGCCCAGTGATTTGTTGATATGTTGATTGAACACTTGTTTTTATTCGATAGTTAAATCACAGACTATCGAAGTTTTGACCATCGTTGTCAATATGGAGAGACCGGTTGGATTATTATCCGAAGAACCACTCCGTATCGGCATAAGCGTTGCGAACCAAGTATGCTGAGTATATTGAAGACGGAGTGAAGTGCAAGGGCTTTTCTAGTAATAGAAATGGTGCCTTCGGTTTCGTTCAATCCCAGAACGAACGTATATGGACGAATGTCTGACAGAGTATTTCCAATGATCAAATGGGTTGGTCTGTATGAATATATATGGTTGCAACGGATTTATCCCTTAGCATAGTATCCAGAATATTTGTGCAAACTCAACTAGTGATTAACGGATCTGACAATGTGGCATTCAAAGTGATTGTGTTATCAAGGAATGGTAAGTATGCGTAGCCTCAGGCCTCAACAACCGGGAAAGGACAAAAATCGGGCAGGCAGCATGGCTATGTGGGTCGCACCCATTAGGATGTATAATCACCTATCTAGAGAAATTCCTTTTGTTTCTAAATCTATCGATTCTGCCCATTCGGGAAACGGTGGTTTGAGTCCAACCGTTGGTGATATACATTCGATACACTCAAGCGAAATGAGTGGTCGGTCATGTATGGGCCGGGTTGCAAGACGTTCTTGTTGAACCCAAGTGTATTCCTCTCTAGAGATACACTAGCGGAAGGTGGTTCCATACCTTGTCATGTCGGAAATCCAATCTCCAATAAGCGCCATGCGGTTTTTGATCTTATAATATATATGTGGAGCGTGAGATGCAAGCGTTCTACTATTTGGTTATTTACTTGATGTAGACATTATTACCATATCACTAGATTTTCGTATCAAAGTGTTTTGGGTTATAGTAAGGTAAAAACCGTCCATGTTTATGTGTGGGCTGGTCTTACTATTACCTTTTCTTTTGAAAGGATTTTCAAAAGTTAAACAAGTGGTTGGAGTTTACTCACACCAGTCCCATGACTGACCCAGAGTTTATTTTTGTTTTGTTTTCCCTAAAACTCTTGGGTGCCCAAATTTGTACGGGCAGTCAAGTGTTTCAGGCTTTTACAGATACACTTGGAGGAGCTTGAAGCAGGAGGCTTCAACGTTAGTTCTTTAGAGTTACTTCCGCTGGATCAAATGTTATGTGTACTCTGATGATGGTATGTATCTATGTACAAAACAGATTGTATTTCAAAGCTTATGTTATATAATATATTTTATTCGTTCCGCTGTGAGTTGTGATCTTCGTTTTTCTTCTATTCTAATATTTCTTTCTTTCTATTTCTCATCCTCTAACTTCTTTCTATTAATGGTTCATATTTCTGTGTTATTTGGGTTGGACGTGTGGTGTATTTAGTCAACTCAGATAGCCCGGATTTGCGGGTCGTTTCAGTTGGTATCAGAGCTTAGGTTGAGCAAATACCTAGGCTTTGGGGGAATGTGCTCATTAGAGATAGGGTCATTAGTACCCTAGAATGAGTTGAGTGTATACATATACGAGAGAGCGTATTTGTTATTTGATATAAAAATTGTTTTATATTGTGTTGGCTTGTCTGTTGAGTGGTTTATGAATTCTGATCGAATCGTGGGACGCCACGAAGTCGATAGGAATTTATAAGCACTTGAACAGAGAATTCGATACGATATTGTTTTAAAGTGGGTAAATGAAATAACTTTACCCAAAACTATATTTGGATGTAGAAAGAATAATTTTCTGAAATTATTATATTTTGGATGTGTTGGTTGTTGTTCTTATAATCAAATGAGATTATAAAGATTGAAATGGTTAATTATAACCAAATAAAATTTGTATATGAATGAAATATATACAAATGAGATGAATTAGAATTAAATTCAAACCAGAATTTGGAATTTAAATCCTGGAAAGTTGAAAAATATTTTTCAAAGTATATTAAAATAATGTGGCTTTGTTTTGGGAGGATTTGAAAGAAAATCGTTTTAGATGGATTTAGAAATAATAAAGCACTGAACTCACTTCAGTGGCTGGAAAATAATTCTGATGATGATTGCAACATCATCAGTGTTCATTTCCGAGTTTCTAAGTGATGGATTGCTACCTTAGAAAGTTTTGTTGGAAATTTGTTTGAAAGAAAACAAGTTGTTTTGGGAAGAATTGAAGTGCTTTGAATTTAATATAGAAATAAATATATGTATATATATATATATGTGATTTCAGAAGTGATTTGAAATCAAAAATCCGGGAATTTGAATTCTGGAATTAAAATGTAACTTAAAACAAGTTAAATAAATCAAGTGAATAAATCGATTTAGAATCAATTTGAATGCATGTGAATGAGAAACCAAATGTTTTGGTAGAATAAAATTTGTTGAAATAAGGAGTTGAGTTTCAGCATGAGTGGAAAGTAATAGGCTAGTAGCATTTTCCCTACCTTAGCAATTTCGAGGACGAAATTATTTTAAGGGGGGAAGAATGTAACGACCCAGATTTTTGAACAGCTTATTTTAAATATTTAGTATGGTTTTAAATATTGAATTTAAAATATAGATGGTATTTTATTGGGTTATTGTTTAAATAATCGAAATACGATTTATTTTGATAATTATCGAAATACGAGAAGTTGAAATAATTCAATTTGAAGATAAAACTGAACGATGATAATAGAAATTCATTGATAAAGAATTTATTTTGAATTTAAAATGATTTAATATGGTTATTTTAAATATACGTTCAAATTTAATTGTATAATCTATTTCATTGAATTCAGAATAGTGGATAACGTTGGAAACATCGGTCGTCACGGTTGAATAGTGATTCGGGATTACTAGTCAAGGACCATGAGATATTTTAATTATTTAATTAAAATAAAACCTGTATAAAGAAAAAGATAAAAAAAAAGAGAGAGCCGACCTAAGAAGTGTTTAACGCAGACCTAAATAAAGTCGCCCACCCTATATCTCATCTCGAGCCAACGACTTTGTCTCCAAGCTTCAGTATCAGGGAAACAGGAATTTAATGGCCGGTACTATTTGTTTCATCATTCCTCCCTATAAAATACGGTTCTTGTCTTCAATTTCCATTCCTCAGCAAAAACCAAAATCGAAGCCGCCTCTTCTTCGTTTTAAATACCAATTTCCTTTTCTAATTCTTCAATCTAAAAACGAAACCAAAATCGACTTCGCAGTCGAGTCTGAGGGTTCCGAGGAGTTGGGGATACGCGCGCGAGATCTGGGGTGGAAAGAAAGTTCGAACTCGAACTGGTCAAGCTAGGCAAGGGATTGACGGGGTTTTGAGGAGCGCGTGGGTTGGTGGAGTTCGATTGGATTCGGTCAGGGTTACTGTGGGGGAGCGATGCAACTGGAATTGACACTTGGAGCAGCGCGCCTGTTGTTGGTTTAGGAGATGACCGAGATGCGATGAGGAGATTTTCTGAAGTGGAAGTGGCGGCTTACTGATGATGAAAGGGTCGAACTGTGTGGATGAATGGGGGAAAATGAAGTGGAGTTTAGACTGAACTTCGGCAATGGAGTATTGCATGTAAGGTGCTCGGGAAAATGTCGTAATGACCTATAGCAGTTTTGAGGGTGATTTTAGTTTTGGAGCTGGCCGAGGACTTGTTTCGGGAATTGGTCAAGCAGTTTACAAAGACAGTAAGGTATAAGTTTTCGAAATTTAAATAAATATAGTAATTTGTTTAATCATTGCGGTAGTTAAATTAAATGAAAAATAGTTTGATTTCTAAATTAAAATAAATTAATCATAGGTACGAAAATAATTATCCAAGTCGATTTGCAGCAGCGAAGATACAATGTTTAATTGAATATTCAGAAATGAAAATCAGGTGAGTAAATCTCACTCACCTTTAGAATTATTTTTATTTCATTAAAAATAATTGTCTGTTGCTTGTGTGAATGTTTCTGGTTGTTTTATATATATTAGTTATTTAGGCTATATATATATATATTGGGTTGATTGATTGGTTGGATTCCCGCAGTCTCATTAGCAGATGCCCGCAGTTTCATAGCGGATGATTACCCTATACGCCCCACGCTATGATTAGTGGATGACCTTCTATACCGCGATATTCTGCCACGAAGCAGAATGGGTATTATTTATGTGCTAACATCTGTGGATGCAGGGAAACAGGTTGGAGGAATCCAACTGGATTCCTCAAAAATATATTATCTGTTTGTTTATTTGTTTGCATATATATTGTTATATATGATGTGTTAGAAAAATAAATAATTTGTTGCTTTGTGTGTTTAAATATCACTGGGCTTAAGTAATGATATTTTAAAATATCGTAAAAAGGATATTGGCGATTTAAAAAGGAAAAATTCTATTTTTAAATAGAATTTGAATTTTAAATGGAAATAAAATATAAACTTGTTTTTGAAAAATAAAACAAGTAGTTTCTTTTTAAACGAAGTTTATAAATAGTTCTTTTATAACGAAGTTATAAATGAAGTGAAAAGAATTATCATTTGATAATTCAGAAATAGGAACACCAGTGTGAAATTGGAATTTGAAATAAAATTTCAAAACAGGATGTGAAATGAAATTTTTAAATATATATAACTCAAATGAAATTTGAGTATAACATTTGAATTTTAAAAGGGAGTTAAATATTTGAATTTTAAAAGGGGATTGAATATTAGAAATTCAAATAAGAAGTTCAAATAGAATTTGAATAGACGAGATTAAAATGAAAAGTAGAATTTGAATTCAAGGAATTAAATTATAATTTGAATTCGAAGGAATTCAAATAAAGAAATTCAAATAGAGATTTGAATGTAGAATTTCAAAATAAAATTTGAAATATAGAATTTCAAAGAAGAATTGAATAGAATTTGAAATATAGTATTTCAAGGAAGAATTCAAATATAGAAATTTGAATATAGAAAGTTCAAATGGAATTTAAATATAGAGTTTGAATAAGGGAATTCAAATAGAAATTCAAATATTGAATTTGAATATCAAATAGAAAAGGAATTGAAATTTGAATTTAGAATTCAAATAAAAGTGAGATTTGAATTTAAATCAAGCAGAGTTAAATGGAGTTGAATTCATTTTAAAGAAGTTAGAAGTTTAAAAGTTTATATATATATAAATATAATTAAACGAACTCGCCGCAGCGCTGCAGTTCGTAAAATAGCGATTCGAACTTCAATCGAGTATACAGAACGCAATTGAAGTCGGAATTCTTCGAAACAAGAAACGTCAGGACCAGTTTGATAATAGTTTTCTAATGAAAGAGAAAAATAAGAATTTCGTCGTATAGATTTTGAGTTATATCAAAATCAAATTTTTAGAAAAGCAGCGCCAGAATCGTTTTAAAACCATAATGGTTTATTTAATGTTATAAAAGGATTTTAAAGGGAAAAAAATCCGAATTTTCTATTTAGAAAATCTCCGAGTTGAGTTGCAAAATATATGCGAATTCAAGTTGTGTAAATGAATATGATTTTTGAAACAGAAACCAGATTTTTGATTTATTGAATAGAATTAACTAAAATGGAATTAGTTAATGAGATTTCAAATGGATATTGGGGTTTGAATGAGTAAATTCGATTTGAAATTTATATTCGAAATGGAAAAGGGAAAACTAGAATTGAAATTGAAATTCAATTTGGTTATGAGCAAGTTAAATATTTTGTTTGAACATGTTATGTTCAACAAAGAAGTGAAATATGCAAGAAGGGCTAATTAAAGAATAATTGAGCGAAACTGAATTCAAACGATTCAAAATTGAATTCAAACGAATGGATTGAGTTGAATTGAATTGGAAACAGGTGAACAGGTGTTAAACAGATATGGGATGGAATATATGAAGATTTAAATTTATGTGCTCGACAAAAAGGTACATGTTTAATTCATATATGAGATTTATGCGCCGTATCGGCAAGCCGCTTGGCTTTTTCTTTTTCTTTTCGATTGGAGAAGATACCGGGGAAGCTATTTGAAATTTCCCGATGCTCCCGATACAGGGGAGGTTATGGCGAAATTTTCCGGAAATTTAAGGAGTTAGAATATTTTAAGATATTTTGATAATTTGAAATCATTGTATCGACGTATTGAATTCGATAGTAAGGTGAATATAAAAATCGAATGTTGTAAACAAAAAGGGATAGAGATAAGTGATTGGAATTGTTTTCCAATTACAAATAGAGATTTTTCTAATATATAGAAAATAAAAGAAGTTGATATTTGGAAACGTTTTCCAAATGGCATAAGAGGCCGAGATGATTATTGAAAATATTTGGTTAACAAATATTGATAGAGAAATTAGAGAAGTGATTTAATTAATGAAATATTAATTAAAGAGCCCAGTGATTTGTTGATATGTTGATTGAACACTTGTTTTTATTCGATAGTTAAATCACAGACTATCGAAGTTTTGACCATCGTTGTCAATATGGAGAGACCGGTTGGATTATTATCCGAAGAACCACTCCGTATCGGCATAAGCGTTGCGAACCAAGTATGCTGAGTATATTGAAGACGGAGTGAAGTGCAAGGGCTTTTCTAGTAATAGAAATGGTGCCTTCGGTTTCGTTCAATCCCAGAACGAACGTATATGGACGAATGTCTGACAGAGTATTTCCAATGATCAAATGGGTTGGTCTGTATGAATATATATGGTTGCAACGGATTTATCCCTTAGCATAATATCCAGAATATTTGTGCAAACTCAACTAGTGATTAACGGATCTGACAATGTGGCATTCAAAGTGATTGTGTTATCAAGGAATGGTAAGTATGCGTAGCCTCAGGCCTCAACAACCGGAAAAGGACAAAAATCGGGCAGGCAGCATGGCTATGTGGGTCGCACCCATTAGGATGTATAATCACCTATCTAGAGAAATTCCTTTTGTTTCTAAATCTATCGATTCTGCCCATTCGGGAAACGGTGGTTTGAGTCCAACCGTTGGTGATATACATTCGATACACTCAAGCGAAATGAGTGGTCGGTCATGTGTGGGCCGGGTTGCAAGACGTTCTTGTTGAACCCAAGTGTATTCCTCTCTAGAGATACACTAGCGGAAGGTGGTTCCATACCTTGTCATGTCGGAAATCCAATCTCTAATAAGCGCCATGCGGTTTTTGATCTTATAATATATATGTGGAGCGTGAGATGCAAGCGTTCTACTATTTGGTTATTTACTTGATGTAGACATTATTACCATATCACTAGATTTTCGTATCAAAGTGTTTTGGGTTATAGTAAGGTAAAAACCGTCCATGTTTATGTGTGGGCTGGTCTTACTATTACCTTTTCTTTTGAAAGGATTTTCAAAAGTTAAACAAGTGGTTGGAGTTTACTCACACCAGTCCCATGACTGACCTAGAGTTTATTTTTGTTTTGTTTTCCCTAAAACTCTTGGGTGCCCAAATTTGTACGGGCAGTCAAGTGTTTCAGGCTTTTACAGATACACTTGGAGGAGCTTGAAGCAGGAGGCTTCAACGTTAGTTCTTTAGAGTTACTTTCGCTGGATCAAATGTTATGTGTACTCTGATGATGGTATGTATCTATGTACAAAACAGATTGTATTTCAAAGCTTATGTTATATAATATATTTTATTCGTTCCGCTGTGAGTTGTGATCTTCGTTTTTCTTCTATTCTAATATTTCTTTCTTTCTATTTCTCATCCTCTAACTTCTTTCTATTAATGGTTCGTATTTCTGTGTTATTTGGGTTGGACGTGTGGTGTATTTAGTCAACTCAGATAGCCCGGATTTGCGGGTCGTTTCAACAATCCCACCAAAGCCTAGGTATTTGCTCAACCTAAGCTCTGATACCAACTGTAATGGTCTGAATTTCCGTACCCTTTGAGTTGACTAATAACACCACACGTCCAACCCAAATGACACAGAAATACGAATGATTAGTAGAAAGAAGTTAGAGGGTGAGGAATATAAAGAAAGAAAAGTTAGAATAGAAGAAAAACAAAAAACACAAATCTCACATCGGAATGAATAAAATATGTTAAAAAACATAACTTTTGAAATACAAATCAGTAATTGTATATACATACCATTATCAGAGCACAATAGTTATTCCTGGAACAATTATAAACACCTGTTTCCAGATACAACATAGTACACAGTGGAAATGTGATAGTCTATAGCTAACTGGTGAAGCCTCCTGCTTCCAGCTCTTCCAAGTGAATCTGAAAAATCCCGACTACTTGATTGCCCGTACAAATTTGGGCACCTAAGAGTTTAGGGAAAACAAAAACAAAATAAACTCTGGGTCAGTCATGGGACTAGTGTGAGTAAACTCCAATCATTTGTTTAACTTTAAAAATCCATTCGAAAGAAATGATAATCTTAAGACCGATCCACACACGAACAAGGATAGTTTTTACCTAACGATAACCCAAAATATTTTTGATAGCAAATAAAGTGATATTATAATAATGTCTACATCAAATAAATAGAATCTAGTGGAACGTAGGGCGCTTATTGGAGTTTGGATTTCCAACATGACAAGGTATGGAATCACCTTCCGATAGTGTATCTTTAGATGGTAATACACTGGGTTCAACAAGAACATCTTGCAACTCGGCCCACACATGACCGACCACCCACTTCGCTTGAGTGTATCGAATGTATATCACCAACGGTTGGGATCAGCAACCGTTTCCCGAATGGGACAGCATTGAATAGAATAAGGAATTAAATGAATTTCTCTAGATAGGTGATAATACACCTTAATGGGAGCTACCCACATAGCCATGCTGCCTACCCGATTTTTGTCATTTCCCGGTTGTTGAGGCCCGAGGCTACGATTTCTTATCATTCATTGATAGCACAATCACTTTGAATGCCACATTGTCAGATCAGTAAATCACTAATTGATTTTCATAAATATATTCTGGATATTATGCTAAAAGAATAAATTTTCCGCCACCATATATATCTATACAGACAAACATATTCGATCATTGGAAAACTCTATCAGACATTTGTCCATAAACGTTCGTTCTGGGATTGAACGAAACGGAAGGCATATTTCCATAAATAGAAAAAGCCATTGCATTTTACTCCATCTTCAATTATCTTCAAAATATCTGATTCGCAAAGCTACTGCCAATACGTAGTGGTTTTCGGATAATAATCCAACGGTCTCTCCATATTGACAACGATGTTGCCAAATACTTTGATAGTTGGTTATTTAACTATCGAAGAAAAACAAACACTCATCAAACATCAAACAATCACTGGGCCCCTTAATTAATATTTTTATTAATTTAATCACTACTCCATTTCTTGATCAATATTTGTTGACTAAATATTTTCTTTAATCATCATGGCCTCTTACACTATTTGAAAAACATTCCCAAATGTCGACTCCTTTTATTTTCTATACTTAGAAAATATATTCTAATTATAATTGGAAACATTCCAATTACTTATCTCTTTTATGACCATTCATTTATTTCAATACATAGGAAATATTTATCTTTATATTTCCAAATTTCCACCAACTTGGGTTAAAACGAATGTTGTGTAAAACTTCGTTACAACAACCCAAAACATTTCATTCAACTAACTCTTATTCAAACATTTCTCTTCGAGACTGGACTTTGCTGTTTATCAGTTAGTAATGAAATCAACCAAGTTGGGGTATAATTACATCTCAGGCCTTGACTGAATAACATCTTTAACTTCAAAACAGACAAGACCGCTTATCTGAAATCATCTACATCATATAAACCAATTATTCATTTTTAAACCCGCATACGTTTCGCTTTCTAATTTTATCATATTTAATTATACATCTCCTTTTTGTTTATAGTATTCTATTTTCAAGTTCATTTCCTAATCGGATTCTATATACATTGATATATAGATTTCTAATTGTCAAATTATCTTAAAAATATATTCTAACTCCTTTATTCCCGGAAAATTTCGCCATAACCTCCTTTGTACCAATCGATAGTTCAAACCTCAACTCGCCTCTCTAGGCCCTTTCCATTCAAAAAGAAAATCAAAAAGCCAAGTGGCTTGCCGATTCGGCGCATAAAACCTCATATGGAGTTTACATATGTACCTTTTTGTCGGGTACATAAATTATAATCTTCATGCACTTCATTCTAAACCTGCTTAATCTATATTAACCTGTTTCCAATTTATCCCAACTCAATCCGGTAATTTTAACTCAATTTGCTAATTTATTCTTTAATTAGCAATTTTGCCCATTTCACTTTTATTTGAACATATCATGTTCGTATATATTTTAATTCGCTTATAAACAAGTCGAATTTCATTTACAACTCATGTTTCCTTTTCGATTTCGAATAAAATTTCTCAAATCACCTTTACTTATTCAAAGCCCAATTTCTTACCAAATTTCAATTAACTAATTATTATTCAAATTAGTTAGTTCTATTCAATAAATTAAAAATAGGATTTTTGTTCCAAAAATCATTTCTTACATCACTTGAGTTCTCATTTACTTCATAACTCAAGTCTAGATTTTTGTAATGGAAATTCAGATTTTATTTACTCAAAATCCTTTTATTTATTTAAGTAAACCGTTATATTTAATAATGGTTATGGCGCTGTTTTTCTGAAACTTTTATTTTGACATAACTCAAAATATGTATGATGAAATTCAGAATTTTCTCTTCCATTATAAAACTATTATCAAATCGGTTCTGACGATTCTTGTTTCAAATAATTCCGACTTAAACTGGGTTAAATATACTCAATTTAAGTTCGAAAACCCAATTTATGAACTAACGCACCGCGGCGGGTTCGTTTTAATTATATTTAAATATAAAAATTATAAACTTTGTTTATAAATAAGTTTAAATCTTGTTCTAATATAATTCTTAATATTTATATTTAATCCTGTTTGCAAATCCAACTTAACATTTCGATTATTTATAATCGTTGATTTTTCATTTACTCAATTATAAATTTACTTATACTAAATTTGCTATATTAAGTTCCAATTCCCTTTATAGATAAATTTATTTATAAAATTCGATATAATCGAATTCTAATTATAAATCCGTTGGATTTTTCTCGCTTTCATTTATATTCCGGATCCTGGAATAAAATTTGTCGTTCTATTTCAGACACTTCCCAATTCACTTTTAAATTCATATGTGAATTTAAAATTTAAAATTATCCAAGTAATAATTATCTCATTTAATTTATAAACCTCGTTTATAAATTCAATTGAATTCCCTGATTATCCAATGAAAATCATTCCATTTCATTTATAAACACAATTTATAAATTTACTTAAATTTCCTGTGTTATTTAATTTATAAATATCATTTATAAATTAAATACTTGTTTTATTTATTTTAAAATAAGTTAATATCTTTATAGTCCACTCGAAATTCAAATTCTATTTTTGAAAAATAGATTTCCCTTTTTTAAATCTCAAATATCCTTTTCACGATATTTTTATATATCAATATTTTAGCCCCAGTGATATCTAAACAATCAAACCACTCAATTATCAATCAACACACCATATATGATAATATATGTGGAACAAACAAATAATAATATTTTTAAGGAATCCAGTTGGATCCCTCAAACCTGTTTTCCTGCATCCACAGACATTAGCCAACAGAAATAATACCCATCCTACTTCATAGCAGGATATCGTGGTATAGAAGATCATCCACTATCATTGCATGGGGCATATAGGGTCATCCGCTAATGGTACTATGGGAATCCAACCACCAACATATATATATATATATATATATATATATATATAATAACCACAAACCAATCCTAAATAGCTAACATATATTTTATAGCCACAATAATATTTTAATGCAACCAAAAAACCATCAAACAATTATTTTCAACGACTAAAAATAATTATAAATAATACATTATATTGAGTGAGATTTACTCACCTGATATTACTTAGATCCATTCTGATTTCCATTTTAATTCCTGATAGCTAGTCCGTAGCTAGAGCTTAAACGACTGATTCCATTCGATAAGATCTTGTATAAATTCAACAATTTATATTTATTATTTAGGTCACCAAATTATTTAAATGTAATTAAAAATTAAATACTAACTAAAAATGTTTACCTTAATTTCAGTTTTAATTCCTCCATTTTAGAATTTTACAGCTTGCATGCATAAGCCTCAACCAAATCCCAATTTATCCTCTACCCCATTTTGATTTTTACAGTGCAAACCCTACTATCACCTTGTATAAATTTAATATACCATATTATAAATTTTTTGACTATATAGAATTAATGAATTAATTACGTTCTTACCTTAATCCACTGTTGTATGAACCATTCCCAAAGAAACAAATCCAACTCTTATCACTTCAGAAATCTACCTGCCGGCGCCAACATTACCCTACACTCACTGTTACATAGTAGTTGATCTCCATTTCTTCTTTTACTATAAGACCCAACTCCTTTAGTTTACTACATTACCGAATCAAACAAACCCATTCACCCAGATCCATTCATCAGCATGTTCAAATTCACCAGCATGCTTTACTCCATCAGAAATTCGAACTTCAGTTTATCCTTCAACCTTCGAACTCCCTGCTATCGTGCATCTGCTCCGCACAAAGATGCGACAACAATAAAATTCGAACTCCATCAGCATTTTCCCACCGACATACATGTTCGCCAAAAATCCAAATCGCAAATCCATGCTCAGAATCGATGGTCGTTGCCTTATAAAGTCGAACCCTAAATAGCAGACATCAGCCTGCTTGAGTATCCAGTCATCATGAATCCCGTCAATGCCCCCACCATCAACTCGTTCGCACCATCCAATCCTGACCGTGACTCCACTTTCGTCCTTATCACAAATTGCAATCCCCATTGCGACCTTTTAATCACTATCAGAACTCCACTGTATAACATCGTCGCAACACTAAAACCCTCACCATTCAACCATCAGTCCCCCCAGGTCGTCCTTACAGATCGCACATCCCAAAACACTATTCCTACCAAATCGCGCATCCCAACCCACTACTGCTACCCATAACAACCGCGACATCGATAATACTAAGGAACCCTAGCTCGAGATGCTTGAAATCGAACTAGTTGCCAGCTTCCTGAGGCCTTGTTGATTTTGATCTAAATCTATAGCTCAATTTTGTTTAATTGGGGAAGCAAAATTGATTTTTTTTTCTTTTATACTGGAACAATTCAATTTTGATTTGAGGATCATAAAAAGAAAGACACGCCTTTAAATAAGTTTTGCTGGAGAATAAGAACAAAAGACAATTGCGATTTTAAAGGGAACGATAATTTCCTTTTTAATTCGGATCTTTCATTTTTTTTCTCTCAGAAGAACGAAATGTTTAAAAGAATGGGAGGACACGATTATTTATGAAGAGGGGGATATACGTACGCTTCAATTAAATGGTTGTCTACCATAGTACGAACATTATTTAAATCAATTTGATTTTAATTTTAAATTGTTTTTATTTCTAATGAATATGATTTGATTTAAAGAGATTTTTATTCTTTTTAAATAGATTTCGATTTGATTTCGAAACTATCCACAATCAAATATCTCAGGGTCCATTAATTTAAATCACGAACCGCTATTTTAGCGTATAGACTGACATTTAAATGTAATAACAATATTCTGAGCTCAACAGAATATATTCTGAAATTAAATTTGAACATATATATATAATAACCATAATAAATTAATATAATATATTTTAAATTAAAAAAAAAATCAATTTCTCGATAATAAATAATTATTATTATCGTTTATATTCAAACAGAATTTATATCGGTCATCCGAATTGTTTTTGACTCCGTATTTAACTTCGATTTCAGCTATATTTCGTATTTCGATAATTTAATATATTCGATATTAAATCAAAATCGATATTTAAACCGATAACATAAATATAAAAATTCAGGTATATTATCAAATAAATATTTAAAATTGTAACGACCTAACTTTCGAACACATCGGAAGTCGTGCCATTAATAAGAATAAGAATAGATAGAAGATAAAATCAAAGAAAAACATCAGAATCTCACAACGGAATTTTTACAAAAGATAATGCTTCATAATATTACCCAGCAGTACATATTACATCAGAGTATCATATCTCTAATGATACAAGCCATTCATAGTACATCTTTAATTATACATATCATTGATGTCTAACTTGCAGACTTAATTATACGGTAGATATGATAAGTAGACCAGCACACAGAAAGTCTCCATCCATCTTCACAAGTTTTTATCCAATCCTGATTCACTTGTCTATTCATAACAAGTGTTATGAATACCCAAGAGTTTAAGGGAAACACAAAAAAATTAACTTTGGGTCAGTCAGGGGATTGGTATGAGTAAACAGTTTAAATAGATTAAAGAAATAAAAATATCTCATAAGACCATGCCGTAAATAAGGAACGGGCTTTTACCTTATGAGATCAAAACACTTTGTATATTTGAAATCAGATATTATCATAGTGTCTATTAGTTTTTCACAAATAAATTAGAATCTAGAAGAATGCTTGCATCTCACATTCTCCTATATAGTATACAAATAAAAACCGCTTGGCGCTTATAGAAATTGGATTTCCAACTATGACAAGGTATGGGACCACCTTCCGATCTTGTATCTCTAGAGCCGAATACACTGAGTTCAACAAGAACGACTTGCAACCCGGCCCACACATGACCGACCACTCATTTCTCTTGAGTGTATCGAATGTATATCACCAACGATTGGGCTCAAACCACCGTTTCTCGAAAAGGGACAGCATCGAAATAGATTAAAGAAGTAAAAGGAATTTCTCTAGATAGGTGATTATACATCCTAATGGGAGCGACCCACATAGCCATGCTGCCTGCCCGATTTTTGCCATTTCCCGGTTGTGAGGCTTGAGGCTAGACTTACTTTTTCATCATCTCTGCTTATTTTCTTTGAATGCCACATCGTCAAAACTTCCCAACCACTATTGACTTCCCCAAAAATATATTATCGATATACAGTGAGAGAAACGAATTCCACTGCCACCGTATAAACATGTTTGAAGAGATCAACGTACGTGATCAGTTAGATTTACTTTGTCAAACATTCGTCCATACAAGTTGTCCTAGGATTGGACAAACAGAAGGCACTATTCTGTAAACAGAACAGTCCTTGCAATACTCCGTCTTCAATAGTCTTTAATAAAAACTCTGACTCGTAACGTATATCGAACCGAAATGGAATTTAAATTCCGGTCCCTTCGAAGCGATAACGAAAGGGTCCAGATTTGGTAGTCCGTGATTTAACTATCAAATATAAAATAAAAGCTAGTTTGACACCATTGTATCTGCTAAGTCATAAAATAATCTTTATTCAAATATTAACTTTGTATTCTTTTATGAAATGCTTTAGCGATATTACAACTTAGCATTTCCCATGACATATATCAGTTCTTATAATATATGACATTTGGTTTGTTAATTAATTTACACAACCAAGCATGCAACTACTGATAACACAACATCTCAGCATGTATAATTATTGATAAAATATATCAAACTAATAAGTAGCAGAACGATGTTTATTTCTGCCAACAGTGTGGTTTAAACAATCTAATCAATCAAATAGATAGTGGAACGGTGTTAAATGCCACAAACAGATGTCAAATAAAAATATATAATTACGATTCACGTAACTGACATAACTTAATCAATTAATTGACTGAACAATCAATTCAGTATTTACTGCATTTACAGATTATTATTAGTCAATAGTTTACGCCTTAATTCAGTTCATGACTAAATTTACGGTTATTTATTATAACGATTGTTATGGACAAACCCAATTGAATTATTAAATAAATTTATTTATTTTATGTCGACTTGTTTAAAATTCGATAACTACATCAAGTTTCTTACATACACTGTCGTTCGACTCGATGAGCCAAAACATTCAACCTAATGCTGTTCATGCAATAGTTGTATACCTCGATATGTATATATATTTCTATTTTCATTTAAATTTAAATAATTTTCTTTACTCTTCATTTACTGGTAATGGGTCAGGCCCAATCATGTCGGCCCATACCATTATATATATATTTATACTTCCATAAATTAACTTAGATTTAAGCTTAAATTAAATTTAACTATTTTTTTTCATATATGTGGGCCAAGCCCGGCCCATAAAAAATTCAAAACCCACGCCTAAATAAAATCCGCATCACTTTTTTTCTTTTCAATCACCCAATTAGCAAAACTTCCCCTTGATCTTCCAGGCAACGCAAATTGACCCATTCAATTTCCCTCCTCTTTTATTTGCGTTGCACTTGCACCTACTAATCCCACTTCTTCCTTTTCTTTTGATTCCATTTTAATACCTTTTTCTCTTCTTCATGGTTTACTCCTATGCAACGTACACGCTGTGCACGCACCCCACATGCACACTGGTTTTCACGCACCTTGTTCCTTCCTCTTCACCACCTTAAATCGTCACGGTCCCCTAAACCCTCCTCGTCAGTTTGTATCGAATTAATGCATCACTTCAGCCAAGACATGTCCGCTAACCTTCCACCATATATTTTTGAACTGCTACCTTTGTGGTCCACAAGAACCCGTCAAACTTCACCTCCACGAAGCTGACCCATGTCTCCACGATTCAACCCAGGTGCGGTCCCCTCCGTGGTCATCCCGATGGTGCTGTTCGCACCTGAACTGAAGCTTCAAGAAAAACAGTCCTCCGCTACCTAATCCATTAAAATCTTACAACCCGTTTGATTAAAATTTATTGCTGTAATTTTCCTATGAATACCACTCCCTGCCGCACCTCCAGAATCAAACTTGAGACCCCTAACCCTCGGCTTCGCCGGAGATTGGCAAAACCCCAATTTTCGATCAACTCTTCTTTTCGCTCCAATCCCAATATTAAAAATCCTCATTTTGTTACTAAAGATCATGATTTTAACATATCAACGCATTCCTATACCTGAATTGTAGATCGACCATGTTTGAAAATTTAAGTTTTTACTTACTTTTCTATATAATTTATTTACCTACATATATAACAATCATTTTCAATGGGAATGGATTTTATTTTTTTTGTAATAAAAATAGATCATTCCAAATGTTTATCATGTAGGAATTAAAATTCTAAAACTTACTAGAATCTAAACTATAGTTTTTTCTTTTTCTTTTTCTTTTTTTTTGAAATTACAGGGGACATGTTGTATCAGTTTAACACAAGAAGTTATAAATATAACAAGAGTTCATGGTGATTCAATCCAATCATGCAACCAGATATTTGACCCAAAAATGCTACTATATATCTATGAACATGTATAGGTATGTATATAGTTTTCATCTTCTAGTAGATTAATTATGGCATATTTTAAAAGGGGAAACAAGTGAAGGTTTACTCACAGCTGCTGCTTCCTGTTCTTTGCTTCTGTTTTATCAACAAATGGAAATAAACATATATATTGAAGTGAACTGTTTTTACAGAAACCATTAAACAAAATTGAATTCTTTGATGTTAAACTCTATCTCTAACACTCAGTAGAAAATTATTTATTGATTTTTCTTAGCTAGTGGGTTTAGAGGATAGTAAACATAGTCTGTTTTGCATTTTGTTTACAGTAATTCATTTCAGTTACCATAGATTCTAGTTATAATATGCAGACTGAAATTGAATCTGTAAACATATCCAAAAGCATCCCAAACATAAATAGGAGGGTTCTGCACTATACTGGTCACAACAGATTAAAATGAGAAAGAGATTTCTCACTACTGTATTTTGTTTTATATGTTTTATTTTCATTTTCCAGACTTGAAATGAAAATCTTATTTTCTAAGTTAATAAATACCAAACAAATGTGTCTACAACATATTAAACATAAATATTTTCAAATAGGAACAAGGAGGGTTATTCTTACCTAAGTTTGTTCAAGAAAAATTACTTTCAGGTTCGTCATATAAGTTTGTTTAACTCAGTATAAATCATTAAAACATGTATACATACAGATCTTAATCATCTTACGAATAATTAAAAAGGTAGTTTACTCACCTACTTCCTGTTTTAACTTTCAGTTCTTATAATATTTGTTTTCAAGGTTTGATATGCAAATCAAATTGATCAAACTCAACTAAACATATATGCATCATCAAAATCAATAAACCAAATAGGTAAGTTTACTCACCCTTAAAAGCTCGACACCTTTAGCTTTATTTCCCTTTACTGATCTGATTTCAGTGTTTGTGTTGTGAGGGAAAAGTACATGCTTATGTCTATTTATAGTGGTGGAAAAATATTAAAATATGTTGCATAAAAAAAATTTCAGTTTCCAGATTTTTGGTTTGACAATTGATGGACATATCAGAAAATCCTTTCCTCTTACCAAATCAAAACATCACCACCCCAAAATCACATGGCTTATCTCAGCCACCATCACCCATAGAGATCCCTTGCACATGACATCCTTTTCCCTTATTCGTTACTATAAAACACCACCTCAAATGCCATGTGCAACACATGATCTTCACAAATCTTTTCCTTGGTTTAACAAATTATAGTATCCATCTTTTATACCATAAATGTTCAGTTTTCATAAGGTTTCTAACCCAAGGTCTTCTCATGACAAATTGATTTAACAACAAAATATATAAATACTTTTACTTACCTTCAAAGGCAATACAAAATATGAAAGTTTTTGTACCATTTGATCTTGGCCATGTGGTGAAATAGACATGAAAACATCTTAAAAAAAACTAAGTATTATAATGGATCTAGTGTAGGTGCATCTAAGGTTTAAATATACAAGATTTGGCAAGATTTAAAGCACATTTTTATGTTCAAATGGACATGGTTTTAAGAATGCAAAAGAAAAGGGTCATTTAAGAAAATCTTGTGCGAAAAGAAAAGGATTTGAACTGAAAATACATTGATACCAAAAATGATTTGCCATATGACAAATATTTCTTCAGATCCCCTTTACTAGCTTACTACTAGTGTAAGTTGTATCTTGAATTTGGTTCATAAAACATGTTTGCAAATGGAATGGCTCTTTCATGTTTTGGTGTATGTATAAGTGAATCATGAAATGGATTTTGACTAAAATGGTTTTTGCATGCTTAAATTCAAGTGTTTAAAAGTTTTCCAATCAAGAATTTACCAAAAACTCAAATTCTAACTCTTTTGAAAAATGAACAAAACATGTAAATTAAAAATGGCATTCCAAAACTTGCTATTAAAAAGTGTTATCATTCATACATGTATAAATAAAGTTAAAAATATGCTATCTTTTACATGCTATCATATATTAAAAGAAAATGGCAATTAAACCTTTGACATGTTTGAAATAACTTAAAGTCTTGATTTTTAAATCGTATTTGTAAATACATACTTATGATCAGTTAATACCTGTGTCCGTGATACATGTAAATACCGGGTCATTACAATCTACCCCCCTTATAAAAATTTCATCCTCGAAATTTTTAAGCAATAGATTAGAGTTATCGATACACATCGATAAATATTTAACACACATCAACAATTTCCTATTCATAACCAAAAATATCTGTCAAAGTTCCCTTCTTAACTCATTAGTCAATTTACTTAAATCCGTTAAGTATCACCCACAATCTTCATTCACTTAGTTAATCATCTCCATTTTGGTACTCACAAATATGATTTAATTTCACAAATCAACCAGTTCACTTTCCCTGGGTTCATACTTAAGTCCAGCCTTAATTTTAGGAAATCCAAATTAAAATTGTAACTCGATTTCTGGTATCAATATGATTGGATATAACTAACCTAGGTATGCCATCCAAGTTGATTTAAATTTATTTTAAATTTTATTATAAGAATACGCTCTCTCACACTCATATAAAGTTAGGTAATCCGTAACCTAAGCTCTGATACCAACTGTAATGGCCCGGCGATTTCGGTAGGCTTTTCAACCATCCCTCAACCCCCAAGGCAGAGGGCTAACCTCCCCCCGTGGCTTACACTGGTACCTCAGAACTGCTTTTACGGCCAACCTCGCGACTCGACCAACCCACATTTTTGGGAGATGTAAGGGTAAGGTCTCCCGTTCGCCACTTAACGCGAAGCGAGAACCCCCTATCATCCGTACCAATTAAGCAACCAACTCTGATACCAACTGAAATGACCCAACTTTCGAACAAATCGGAAGTCGTGCCATTAATAAGAATAAGAATAGATAGAAGATAAAATCAAAGAAAAACATCAGAATCTCACAGCGGAATTTTTACAAAAGATAATACTTCATAATATTACACAGCAGTACATATTACATCATAGCATCATATCTCTAGTGATATAAGCCATTCATAGTACATCTTTAATTATACATATCATTGATGTCTAACTTGCAGACTTAATTATACAGTAGATATGATAAGTAGACCAGCACACAAAAAGTCTCCATCTATCTTCACAAGTTTTTATCCAATCCTGATTCACTTGTCTATTCATAACAAGTGTTATGAATAGCCAAGAGTTTAAGGGAAACACAAAAAAATAAACTCCGGGTCAGTCAGAGAACTGGTATGAGTAAATAGCTTAAAACAAATTAAAGAAATAAAAATATCTCATAAGACCACGCCGTAAATACGGAACGGGTTTACCCTTATGATATCAAAACACTTTGTATACTTGAAATCAGATATTATCATAGTGTCTATTAGTTTTTCACAAATAAATTAGAATCTAGAAGAATGCTTGCATCTCACATTCTCCTATATAGTATACAAATAAAAACCGATTGGTGCTTATGGAAATTGGATTTCCCACTATGACAAGGTATGGGACCACTCTCTGATCGTGTATCCCTAGAGGCGAATACACTGGGTTCAACAAGAACGTCTTGCAACCTGGCCCATATATGACCGACCGCTCATTTCTATTGAGTTATCGAATGTATATCACCAACGATTGGGCTCAAACCACCGTTTCCCGAAAAGGGACAACATCAAAATAGATTAAAGAAGTAAAAGGAATTTCTCTAGATAGGTGATTATACACCCTAATGGGAGCGACCCACATAGCCATGCTGCCTGCCCGATTTTTGTCATTTCCCACTTGTGAGGCTTGAGGCTAGACTTACCTTTTCATCATCTCTGTTTATTTTCTTTGAATGCCACATCGTCAAAACTTCCCAACCACTAGTTGACTTCCCCAAAAATATATTATCGGTATACAACGAGAGAAACAAATTCCTCTGCCACCGTATAAATACGTTTGAAGAGATCAACATACGTGATCAGTTAGATTTACTTTGTCAGACATTCGTCCATACAAGTTGTCCTGGGATTGGACAAGCCGAAGGCACTATTCTGTAAATAGAACAGTCCTTGCAATACTCCGTCTTCAGTAGTCTTTAATAAAATCTCTAACTCGTAATGTATATCGAATCGAAGTGGAATTTAAATTCCGGTCCCTTCGAAACGATAACGAAAGGGTCCAGATTTGATAGTCGGTGATTTAACTATCAAATAAAAAATAAAATCTAGTTTGACACCATTGTATCTGCTAAATCATAAAATAATCTTTATTCAAATATTAACTTTGTATTCATTTATGTAATGCTTTACCGGTATTACAACTTAGCAGTTCCCATGACATATATCAGTTCTTATAATAGATGACATTTGGTTCGTTAATCTAATTTACACAACCAAGCATGCAACTACTGATAACACGACATCTCAACATATATAATTATTGATAAAATATATCAAACTAATAAGTAGCAGAACGATGTTTATTTCTGCCAACAGTGTGGTTTAAACAATCTAATCAATCAAATAGATAGTGGAACAGTGTTAAATCCCACTAACAGATGTCAAATAAAAATATATAATTACGATTCATGTAACTAACATAACTTAATCAATTAATTGACTGAACAATCAATTCAGTATTTACTACATTTACAGATTATTATTAGTCAATGGTTTACGCCTTAATTCAGTTCATGACTAAATTTACGGTTATTTATTATAACGATTGTTATGGATAAACCCAATTGAAAAACTAAATAAATTTATTTATTTTATATCGACTTGTTTAAAATTCGATAACTACATCAAGTTGCTTACATACACTATTGTTCGACTCGATGTGCCAAAACATTCAACCATATACTCTTCATGTATCAATAGATGTATACCTCGATATGCATATATATTTTTATTTTCATTTAAATTTAAACAATTTTCTTTCCTCTTTATTTATTGGTAATGGGCCGAGCCCAATCATGTCGCCCATACCATTATATATATTTATACTTCCATAAATTAACTTAGAATTAAGCTTAAATTAATTTTAACTATTTTTTTCATATATGTGGGCCAAGCCCGGCCCATAGAAAATCAAAACCCACGCCTAAATAAAATCCGCAGCACTTTTTTTTCAATCACCCAATTAGTAAAACTTTCCCCTTGATCTTCCAGGAAACGCAAATTGCCCCATTCAATTTCCCTCCTCTTTTCTTTGCGTTGCACTTGCACCTGCTAATCCCACTTCTTCCTTTTCTTTTGATTCCATTTAAATACCTTTTTCTCTTCTTCATGGTTTACTCCTGTGCAACGTACATGCTGTGCACACACCCCACATGCACACTGGGTTTCACGCACCCTGTTCCTGCCTCTTCACCACCTTAAACCGTCACGGTCCACTAAACCCTCCTCGTCAGTTTGTATCAAATCAATGCATCACTTCAACTAAGACAAGTCTGCTAACCTTCCACCATAAATTTGTGAACTACTACCCTTCTGGTCCACGAGGACCTGTCAAACTTCACCTCCACGAAGCTGACCCATGTCTCCACGATTCCCCCCAGGTGCGGTCCCCTCCATCGTCATCCCGATGGTACAATTCGCACCTGAACTGAAGCTTCAAGAAAAACAGTCCACCACTACCTAATCCATTAAAATCTTACAACCCATTTGATTAAAATTTATTGCTGTAATTTTCCTATGAATCCCACTCCCTGCCGCACCTCCAGAATCAAACTCGAGACCCCTAACCTTCGGCTTCGCCGGAGATTGGCAAAACCCCAATTTCCGATCTATTCTTCTTTTAGCTCAAATCCCAATATTAAAAATCCTCATTTTGTTACTAAAGATCACGATTTTAACATATCAATGCATTCGTGTACCTGAATTGTTGATCGACCATGTTTGAAAATTTAAGTTTTTACTTACTTTTCTGTATATTTTATTTACCTGCATATATAACAATCATTTTCAATGGGAATGGATTTTTTTTTGGAATAACAATAGATCCATCCAAATGTTTTTCATGTAGGAATTAAAATTCTAAAACTTACTAGAATCTAAACTCTAGTTTTTTCTTTTCTTTTTCTTTTTCTTTTTATTTGAAATTTACCAGCGACATGTTGTATTAGTTTAACACAAGAAGATATAAATATAACAGGAGTTCATGGTGATTCAATCCAATCATGCAACCAGATATTTGACCCAAAAATGCTACTACATATCTATGAACATGTATAGGTATGTATATAGTTTTCATCATCTAGTAGATTAATTATGGCATATTCTAAAAGGGGAAACAAGTGAAGGTTTACTCACAGCTGCTGCTTCCAATTCTTTGGTTTTGTTTTATCAACATATGGAAATACACATATATATTGAAGTGAACTGTTTTTACAGTAACCATTAAACAAAATTGAATTATTTGATGTTAAACTCTATCTCTAACATTCAGTAGAAAATTATTTATTGATTTTTCCTAGCTAGTGGGTTTAGAGAATTGTAAACAGAGCCTGGTCTGTATTTTGTTTGCAGGTTATTCATTTTAGTTACCATAGATTCTAGTTATAATATGCAGTCTGAAATTGAATCTGTAAACATATCCAAAAGCATCCCAAACATAAATAGGAGGGTTCTGCACTGTACTGGTCACAACAGATTAAAATGAGAAAGAGATTTCTCACTACTGTATTTTAGTTTATATGTTTTATTTTCGTTTTCCAGACATGAAATGAAAATCTATTTTGCTAAATTAATACATACCAAACATATGTGTCTACAACATATTAAACATAAATATTTTCAAATAGGAACAAGGAGGTTATTCTTACCTATGTTTGTTCAAGAAAAATTACTTTCAGGTTCGCAATATAGGTTTGTTTAACTCAGTATAAATCATTAAATCATGTATACATACATATCTTAATCATCTTGAATAATTAAAAAGGTAGTTTACTCACCTACTTCCTGTTTTAACTTTTAGTTCTTATCATATTTGTTTTCAAGGTTTGATATGCAAATCAAATTGATCAAACACGACTAAACATATATGCATCATCAAAATCAGTAAACAAAATAGGTAAGTTTACTCACCCTTAAAAGCTTGACACCTTTAGCTTTATTTCCCTTTACTGATCTGATTTCAATGTTTGTGTTGTGAGGGAAGAGTACGTGCTTATGTCTATTTATAGTGGTTGAAAAATATTAAAATATGGTGCATAAAAAAAACACAGAAATCAGTTTCCAGATTTTTGGTTTGACAATTGATGGGTATATCAGAAAATCCTTTCCTCTTACCAAATCAAAACATCACCACCCTAAAATCACATGGCTTATCTCAGCCACCATCACCTATAGAGATCCCTTGCCCATGACATCCTTTTCCCTTATTCGTTACTATAAAACACCACCTCAAATGCCATGTGCAACACATGATCTTCACAAATCTTTTCCTTGGTTTAACAAATTATAGCATCCATCTTTTGTACCATAAATGTTCAGTTTTCATAAGGTTTCTAACCCAAGGTCTTCTCATGACAAATTGATTTAACAACAAAATATATAAATATTTTTATTTACCTTCAAAGGCAATACAAAATCTGAAAGTTTTTGAACCATATGATCTTGGCCATGTGATGAAATAGACATGAAATCATCTTGTAAAATCTAAGTATCAGAATGGATCTAGTGTAGGTGCATCTAAGGTTTAAATAAAAAAGATTTGGCAAGATTTAAAGCACATGTTTTATGTTCAAATTGACATGGTTTTAAAAATGCAAAAGAAAAAGGTCATTTCAGAAAATCTTGTGTAAAAAGAAAAGGATTCGAACTGAAAATACATTGATACCAAAAATGATTTGCCATGTGAAAAATATTTCTTTAGATCCCCTTTACTAGCTTACTACTAGTGTAGGTTGTATCTTGAATTTGGTTTATGAAACATGTTTGCAAATGGAATGGCTCTTTCATGTTTTGGTGTATGTATAAGTGAATCATGAAATGGCTTTTGACTAAAATGTTTTAACATGCTTAAATTCAAGTGTTTAAAAGTTTTCCAATCAAGAATTTACCAAAAACTCAAATTCTAACTCTTTTGAAAAATGAACAAATTAAAAATGGCATTCTAAAACTTGTTATTAAAAAGTGTTATCATTCATACATGTATAAATAAATTTAAACAAACGCTATCTTTTACATGCTATCATATATTAAAAGAAAATGGCAATTAAACCTTTGACATGTTTGAAATAACTTAAAGTCTTGATTTTTAAATCGTATTTGTAAATACATACTTACGATCAGTTAATACCTGTGTTCGTGATACGTGTAAATACCGGGTCATTACAAAAATGATATTAAATATTTAAAATATATGGATCAAAAATCCGGGTTGTTACAAAATTTGTGATTCGTATATACAATAAAAAGGATATCTTTTCTTTTTTTGTCATTTTAAAATATTTTATTCCTAACATGATAAAAATTTAATCAAACAAAATCGTATTTTTTCCATATGATTATTTTTCCTAACATGAGAATGTTCTAATCAAACGAAATCATATCTTTAACATACACCATTCAAAATCTAGCCATTCATCACAATCACAAACAATCAATTCAAAGTCTATACCACACAGATAAAAAATTTATATAGCATAAATATAAATTTCACATCAAAAACAATAATTAATTTTAATTTAAAAATAGAGATCTCACATTTGGGTTTTGAATTCTTAAAAATTTTAGGTTGCCCTGCTTCAGCTCTGGTCTGTTCCATGTTGTAGATCTTGATCACGCGATTCCAATGCTTCAATAATCGTTTAATTTTGATAAGAATTGCATAAGATATGATGGATTGTACATTTTAATATATTAATTAACTAATTAACATTATTAATTTTATAATTAATTTAAATAACACCTTTTGATAACATTTGACTGAGCGTTGCCCTTTTGGTTTGCTTCTTTCTTCTTTATCGTTGCCTGTACAAAACCGAATCCAACATCGGCCTTTAACCTCCACGTCACACCCCCATTTTGAGCCATCGAACCAAGATCTGCGACCACCACTCTGAAGCTTCACGTTAGAGCCGCCTCCGCCCATCACAAGTCATCGTTCGGTGGTCCCCATCTCCAAGAAAATCGATGCGAACGCTGCCACTTTGAAGCTCGATTTCCCATGAATTAGTGCACAAGAATTGATTTCAATCGTTGGTTGTGACGAGCTCCCCTAGCTCTACACTTTTCCCCTTAGAAATTTTAGAAACCATCGACTAGATTAAAGAAAAATGAGGAAGAACGAGAGAGCGTTTCAGCCATTGAAAAGAGAAGGGGGCGGCGGCTATGTTTGTTTTCTGAAATTAGGGTTATGGATTATCATTTATTTATAATATTTTAATATTTAATTATCCAATTTTCGAAAAAGCCTTTTATTTCATACCAACTCCAATTCAAGTCCAGCGAATGTCTCCCTAGATAAATACCCCTGTTTTGGACATAATGGACTAGGTCCCGTCAGCTCGTTTGATCGTCTCACCCACTTTTCTTTATTTTAAAATATAAATCATTTAATTATTTAATTTGATCGTACATTTAAATTTACTGGGGCCACATATTGACTCTAAAAATTCCAGAAAAATTATTTCTAGTTATGTTTTGACGATATGGTCCTAATAAAATTAATTTCGTCGAATTTGGAGACCGTTCGAAAAATGGCCATTTTCTGGTCGATCCAATTTGACTAAAATTGACAAAACAAGTTTTAATTTTTAACCGCTCACATATTAATTCTATAAATTATAAAAATTGGAATCTTGCAATAATTTGACATTCCGGATCCAACCAAAGTGGTTTCGTCGAAAATGGAGGTCGTTTGCAAAATGGCTATTTTTAGTATTAAAAAATATATACAAATTCTATAGCGACTATTCTGAATTTTAAACTGGGCATAACTTTTGATTCCCGCTATGAAATTTCAATTTGTTGGATTCATTGGAAAGATGTTTTTAAGAAGATTTAAATATTTTTGGTTTCACTAAAATCCGATTTATTTTGCATCCTGTACAATCAATCAAAGTTAATTCAAATTCTCAAACTGCCGCGCTATTTCTAACTCCTTTTATAATCAAAATAGAAATTTTCATTCTAACTTCGATTTAAATAAATTTTTAATCGTTATTATTTAAAATAAATCGTTTAAACTATTCGAAATCCATTAAAATTTCTAAATAATTTTTTTAAAATTGGTTCCAAAATTCCGGGTTGTTACAATCTCTCCTACTTAAAATCTTTTCGTCCTCGAAAAGGAGCGAAGCTAAAAGTTGTTTAACTAGCCAACTCCATTTTCATTCCTTTATTTGTTTAAATAATTTAATTAGTTGAACTAATAATCACACAACACAATCATGAGTCAATTAGATTATTAGCTTTCAAATATATTTAACTTTTGTATATTCAAAAATCATATTTTGTAAGATCGGATTAAATATATAATGACAAATACGTTAATTATAAAATTGTCACTCTCAACTCATTCTAGGGCATTTCTAACCCCATCTCTAATGAGTTTTCTCATTATAGGATGCTACTGATCCTATCTCTAATGAGTTTCTTTCATAGGATATTACTAATCCTACCTCTGATAAGTCTTTTGTTCAATTCTAATGAGTTGTACCCCAAAGATTTGGATTAACCAAAGCTCTGATACCAACTATAACGACATGGATTTCGGCCGGACCTAATCGATCGCTAAATCGACCAAGACCATTTGAATCCCGCATACGCTAACTTTGGGAATACAACACATCAGAACAAATAACTGAAGATTTTTATAAACATTATAATAATGTTACATCAGAGTACAAAATATCAGAGTACATCAAATATAATACAGCGGAAGATTAATTTACAATAAATTTAGTACACTACATTAGAAGACTATCATTGCTCTGGACACAATATTAACCTTCAATCCAGAATCCTGCTCAATAAATAAATTTCTGCAAAACAAATCACTCGACTGCCCATGTGAAAATAAGGGCACCCGAGTTTGCAAGTGAAACAAACTACAGGTCAGTCATGGGACTGATATGAGAAATCTTACTTAACCTATTTAATAATAAGGCTAATCGCAGGACAACGCCGCTAACGCGGAACGGGTTTACTCCTTTGGATTTCCAGTGCATGAAATAAATTAAATTGTCAAACAACGCAATGCTTTTTAGAAAAATGAAACCATTATAAGACTCAAGTCCCATCACATAATGCAACACAAACCGGAGGATAGAGTTTTACCTTATAATGGTCAAAAATGCATGATATGATAAAACGGATTTGATATTATTATAGTGTATATATGTTTCAAAAACATTTCAATCATAATGTATCAATCATAGGCGGCATAACTACCATATATCATGTCACCATACTAGTTATACAATCAAAACCGCATGATGTCGTATTGGAAGTTGGATTTCCATCATGAACCAAGGCAAAAGACAGTCCTTACCAAATTTGAGACACTCTAGCCCGTGCCTCAGGATACAACCACAACTGCACTTGGGATCTTCAGGGCCGGCCCACAAATATGTTAGTGGATTAGTTATGCCTGGACAATACGTTTCCCCGCCCTATGAGGCGTAAATATAGAGCCACTAGGGACTCAAAACCGAGACACCTCATTCCATCATCCACATAAGTAAAAATTTATGGGCTTGTAAAACCCTAACACCACTTCTAGCTAGAAAGAAACGTATGTCCTCCCTGTAGTCCTTCCTCCAGTTTCTGGTTCATAATGGGGTACGAGGCTCGCAAAGTATCGCAACACAAAGCTATGCTAAATAAATCTGTGCTTTGATCATCAACCACAACGCTCTTCTTTTCAACAAAAGCCTTGATCATTTGCATCTTAGCATGCCACATTGTCAATCCATACTATACCATTGATTTCTACCAATATATAACCTCTAAACTCGTACTTCTCACAGAAGGGTGTTATGCAAGAGAATAAATTCTCCACCACCAATAGATATATATTTAGAAGAGATCAATGAATGCAGCATAAAGGAATACAACGTTAGACATGCCATCAATTTACAAGTTCGTTCCGGGTCTGAACGAAACCAAAGACACCTTATTCCTCGTCCCACACGTCCAATACAGGAGAGAGGTCCTTGCATATCCGGTCGATCTCCAAATACGTTTGGGCGATCACCACTTATTATCTTGTCTTGGGATGCCTCCCAATCAAGACATAAGTAATCATCCAAACGATATGAAGATCTCCGGTCTTCAACCACCACCTTCATCTTCGACTTATAATCATCATCGTAATTATTCAGAATGGGTTGAACCTGGTCTTTCCGAATAACTTGCATATTTTAAAATCAGTAAACAAGTGCTATAAAACACATCATATTCCTCATTCCAATTCAGAATATTCCTTTAAATGAATATTCACATTATTAGGGAAAGGTTCCCAATAATTTTATCAAAGATAAATTCTTTTAAATTTATTCTTCTTTTTAAAGATTCATTAAAACTCCAATTTGGTTTTAATATGAAAAATCATTACTTTATGATTATTCAACTTTAAGAAATTAATCTTGTCTTTAAGAAGGTTAAAAAAACCAATGTCTTTTAAAACACAGGTCACGATAAACCCAAAATCATACTCCATTAAATATGGAATTTTCACAGAAATCAAATCAATATATAATCGATATGAATTTCCGTATCAGACTAATAATATAAATGGAATAACGGCAAAGCCTTTTAAATTCCATATATAGTAACTGTAACACCCCGTAATTTTATAACATTAAAATTCACAAATTAAAGTATACTTAATTTTTAGAAAAGAATTAAGTGAAATGGGTTGCGCAGAGAAATATATATATTGATATATATATATATAAATTAAAAAATAAATAAATAAATATGCGAAAAAGTTCAAAACAGCGAATTGGGAGGGGAAATAACCGAACCGGCCCATTTTTGAGGTCGACCCGAGCCTTGCTGGGTCGACTAGGGTTTAATCCAGGGTGTTTGGCTGTCAACCCGTGGGCCGATTCGCTCAAATGCAGATTTTGCATTTGATTGGTTCTCATGGTTCATGGTTAATCTAATGGTCCTAAATAACTTCCTACACCTATAAATACATCCTAATTCTAGCCCTAAACCTAATTAAAATAGAATAGTTACCGTCGCCATGGAAATCAATGGAGCCGCCGCCAACTAAGAAAGAAGAAAAGCAAATTCAATTCTAATTCTCTCAACCCTAAAGCAAAGCAAAACTCTCTCTTTTCTTCTCTAAATTGTGAGTATGATGATCTTAACAAGATTATTATCATTTTAATTAGGTTGAGTTATGAATGGATTATGAGCAGATGAGGTGAATTATCATATATGTTGTTGTAAACCCCTTTTGCTATCATGTATATTGTAAATCCAATGTTATGTGATGATGATATCTTATATGTTGTAAATCATGCTATGATGATGTTATGTATGTTGAAAGTTTCTATGCTAAGTTGTGATGAATCATACATGTTAAAAAGGCCATGATGTTACCATCTATGCTAGTTAGTTCATATTAATTAAATCATAATGTATGGATTATGTTGATCTATATGACAAGTCACATATGCAAGTTAGATTGATTAGAAAAGTTATGAACATATACCAAGACATCTATTATGACATCTAGAATTATGCTATGACATATGTGGTATCCTATGCTAGTTCACACCATCATTATGTTGCCTAAAAACCCCATATGCAAGTTTATGTATAGATTTGGGCTATGATCATTGTAACGACCCAGAAAATCTGAACCAATTTAAAATTTTTAAATTGGCTAAAATAATGGATTTTAAACATTTAAAATAAATATTTTAAAACAATGGCGATGAAAACTGAGTTGAATCGACATTTGAAAACGAATATAATTAATTATAATTATATATAGAATTGAAAATAGTGCGGTAGTTCGATAATTCGATTTCAAACTTCAATTGAATATACCGGGTGCAAAACAATCCGGATTTTAGTGAAACCAAAAATAATGGAATCTAATTGGTAATATCTTTCAAACGAATCCGACCAATCGAAATTTGATAGCGGGAATCAAAAGATATGTCAAGTTGAAAATTCTGAATAGTCGCTATAGAATTCAGGCCCTTAAAAATGGACATTTTGCAAATGACCTCGGATTTCGACGAAACCACTTTTGTTGGATCCGCAGTGTCGAGTTATTGCTAGGTTTCAAATTTCATAATTTTTCGAATCAATATGTGAGCGTGGCAAAAGAAAACGCGTTTGACCAGTTTCCGTTGATTTTAATCGACTGGAAATTGGCCATTTTTCAAACGGTCTCAGAATTCGACGAAACTAGGTTTGTTAGGACCGTATCGTCAATACGAAGCTAGAAAATATTTTTTCTGGAATTTTTCTAGTCAGTATGTGGCCCCGGTAATTTGAAATGTACGTTTAAAATTCGATATAGTGATTTAAATGTAAATTCAACGGAAACTGATTGTAATGATCAAATCAGCTTACGATACATATCCCATTTTGTTCGGAATGGGGGTAAAACGCTATGGACGACAGGCGGTGAGCCTCGTTTTGAGGTCGTATGTAAAAGTCAACCTTTTTGCAAAATATAAATAATTAAATAAAATAAAAAAAAATATAATCTCCCCCCCTTTATCTTCGTTCTGCCCCCCCCCCCCCCCCCGTTCATTATAATTTCAAACGAAAAGAAAGAAAAGAAAAACCCTAAGAACCGATCGACAACGCCTCCCCCCCCCAAAGACGAACGCCACCGACCCACCCCTCCCTCCGTCCAGCTTCCCTCCACCCAGGGCGCAATCTCCGACGAAGCCCCTCCCCCCCTCGCTCGCGATGCTGAAGCCGCTGACGACATCTTCTTTCCCCCCCCCCTTTTTGCAGCTAATTCGGTGAGCACTTTTTTTTTATTATTTTATTTTTTTATTTTATTTATTCTGTAAAACTGATTATGTTTAATAATAAAAACTGTTTTGTTTTTTTAAAGTAAAAACTGATTTTATAAAACATTTAAAAAACTGATTTTTATGTTTTTAGATTCTGATTTTAAAGTAAAAACCTGATTTCTATAAACATTTTAAAACTGAGTTTTTTTTTAAGAATTTTGAACTGAATTTTAAAAACAGATTTTAAAGGATTTTTAAACTGATTTTTTTTTTAAAGGGAAAAACTGATTTTTTATAAGGAAATAAAAACCTGATTTTTAAAAGGAAATAAAAACCTGATTTTTAAAAGGAAATAAAAACCTGATTTTTAAAAGGAAATAAAAACTGATTTTCAAAAGCATATAAAAATTGATTTTTTGGAAAAGGTTTAAACGTCAAAGAGAAAAAGATTTGAACTTTAAAAAGGAAAAAAAATCATATTTTTATATATTGAAAGTCGAAGTAAAAATCATGTTTTTATATATTGAAAGTCGAAGTAAAAATCATATTTTTATATATTGAAAGTCGAAGTAAAAATCATATTTTTATATATTGAAAGTCGAAGTAAAAATCATATTTTTATATATTGAAAGTCAAAGTAAAAATCATATTTTTATATATTGAAAGTCGAAGTAAAAATCATATTTTTATATATTGAATAGCATCGTAAAAATTCGATTTTTAAATATGTAGAGAATACGGGCAACGAAAGCGACAAGAAGGCGAAGTAGGCGAAGATTTCTATAAGGAAGAGTCGTGAAGTTGGATAGCTATTGGTGAGATTTCTGATTTAAAATTTATATATATATGTGTGAAGTAAAAGTGAATTGCTATAGATATATATATATATATAAATATAAATATATATATATATATATATATATATACGCCCCTCGTCCACAAACCATGGACGATATTTATTGATTGAAATCGTTGTGAAAATTGATTGATAGCGAATGGTTGTTTGGGATTGTTTGTGATTGATATTGGTTGATTGTGGTTGAAAAATACCCATTTGTGGTTGTGAAATATTTGGTTGAAACCACATAGGATTAGTTTGTGGAAATGAAATAAATATATACATGCCGCCTGCGTGCGAACTAGATGCATGAACCCCATTGTCAAAAACCGCGAGGTTTTAAGGTAGAGCGAGGAGCCGTACTAGGGACGGTGCTGGTGTAACTACCCTGCCGTTATGCTGCCGAAATTTTGAATAATATTTGTGTGTTTGAATTATTTTCATATGCTTAAACTATATTTATTCATTGTATAGAAAACATTCATGTGTTGAATTGATATTCATTCGTTGTTTAGAAATTCATGTGTTGAATGGTATTCATATTTTGAAATAAATTGTTCAATAATAAAAATCACATTTTTATCTATATATAGAAACTATAGAAAACATTCATGTGTTGAATTGATATTCATTCGTTGATTAGAAATTCATGTGTTGAATGGTATTCATATTTTGAAATAAATTGTTCGATAATAAAAATCACATTTTTATCTATATATAGAAACTATAGAAAACATTCATGTGTTGAATTGATATTCATTCGTTGTTTAGAAATTCATGTGTTGAATGGTATTCATATTTTGAAATAAATTGTTCGATAATAAAAATCACATTTTTATCTATATATAGAAACTATAGAAAACATTCATGTGTTGAATTGATATTCATTCGTTGATTAGAAATTCATGTGTTGAATGGTATTCATATTTTGAAATAAATTGTTTGATGATAAAAATCCCATTTTTATCACCAATTTGAACTATATAGAAAATTAGTGTTTTGAAATGAATTGTTTTACAATAAAAATCACATTTTTATTGTACGTATAAATCGTTGAAATGTGAAGTGTTAAAAATAGCCACTTGTTCAAAATAAACATATATGAGATGAAATATTCATTAATTAGCTAATGAAATGATTTGCACCTATTTATGTAACATTAGAATGAATGGAGTTTTTAAACCAAATAGAAATCAAATATGAAGTCGAATAGAAATTGATAAATGATAGGAACTGTATATATATGTGCATGCAATATTCATTGAACAGGTTATAGCAAAGGGGCTAGAGAAGAGGAATAAAATTTTGTGCCCGACAAATAGGTACACATTTACTGATTTGTTTGGGTGATGATTTTGAGCCTGTTGGCTAGCCGCTTGGCTTTTTCTTTTTCTTTTTGAGATTAGAAGGACCGGGAACGCTATTTGCGATTTCCCGATGCTCCCGGTGCAGGGGAGGTTATGGCGAAATTTTTCCAAAATTTAAGGCGTTAGAAAAATATTTGAAGTGAAAACGATATGGAAATCATTGAATGAACTATATTTATATAAATATATAAATATAAATAAAATTAAAACGAAACGAAGCCGTGCAGTTCGTATTTCGAAACCGTGATTTCAAACGACTAGTGCGGGAAATCCGACCATTGGATTTTCCCGAAACCTCAACCGTCGGGTTCGCCTTGGAATAATCTTTCCAACGGCACCAACCTTGTAAAAATCCAACGGTTGGATTGTCTGGAATGTTTAATTCAAATCTGAAGAAAAACAGCGCCAGAAGCGATTATATTTATATATATATAAATATAATTATATATTTAATCGAATAACGACGCTGCAGTTCGTATTTTGAAATCGAAATTTCAAACGATTGTACCGGGAGATCCGACCGTCGGATTTTCCCGAAACTGGAACCGTTGGGTTCGTTTTGAAAAGACCTTTCTAATGATGTAAATTTTGTGAAGATCCAACGGTTATATTTTCAGATATGTGTAAATCAAATCTGAAGAAAAACAGCGCCACGGCCGCGTTATGGCCCGAAGCGTCGTTTTGAATAAATGGGCTATTTTAAAATAAATAAAAATAGCGATAAATCATTATAAAATACCATAAACAATGTGGAGTGGAAATAAACTGAATTTGCTCGATTTATGTTGTATTTGATGGTTGAATGTGTTTGGTGTGAAAATTACATTAAAGAACAATATTGGTGTTATCGAATAATTTAACCATTGAAATAAATTGATTTGAAATTCTAAATATACGTGAATTATTTGAAAAGGCCGAGTTAATTCTCATTTCGAATAATTGACCGACGATTGAAGGTCGAAGATGAAGACGACGGTCGAAGACCGGAGATCTTCACCTCGTTTGGATGGTAACCGAGGTCCTGATTGGGAGGCATCCCGAAATATGGATAATGAGTGGTGATCGTCCAGACGTACGTGGTGATCGATGGGTTTGCGAGGTATTTAGTGCCTCCGGTTTCGTTCAGACCCAGAACGGACTTGTAAATGGACTGTGTGTCTGACATAGGATTTATTCTGTGTGGCATGCTAAGATGCAGTGATTAGGGCTTCTGTTGAAAAGCAAAGTCTTGTGGTGATGATCAAAGCACCGCCTGTGTGGCGTAGCTTTGTGTATAACGTAAATTCGCGAGCCTCACACCCCGGTATGAACCTAAAACGGGAGAGGACATCAGGGAGGGCCTGCGTTTCTTTCTAGCTAGGGTGGTGTCAGTGACTACCAGCCCTGACATTTATATACTTTTCACCTATGTGGTTGTTGCTGTTGCGAGGCGCCTCGGTTTGATCGGACGATCCGGGTCCGATGGAGTCATTCGTTGGCTCGTTTACGCCCCAAAGGGCGGGGAGACGTAGTGTTCAGGCATAGTAATCCACATCGGTGGACCGGCCCTGACGATCTAAAGGGTTGATGCGTTCTGATCCTCAGGGGCGGGCTAGAGCGTCTCGAATTCGGTAAGGACTATCTTTTGCCTTGGTTCATGACGGAAATCCAATTTCCAAATACGACATCGTGCGGTTTTGATTGTATACCTATATATGGCGACATAGTGGTATGGGGCATTAATGCCGTCTATGATTGATAGTTATGATTTGAAATTGTTTTCAAAACATATAAACACTAGCAATAATATCAAATGCCTTTGTTTTATTCGTATCAAGCATATCTTGGCCGTTATAAGGTAAAAACTCTATCCTCCGGTTTGCGTTGCATTGTGTGATGGGAACTGAGTCTTATAACGGCTTCATTTTTATAAAAAGCATAGCGATGTTTAAAAGAAATATTTGTTTGAAAGCACTGGCAATCCAATGGAGTAAACCCGTTCCACGAAAGTGGCGTGGTCCTGTGATTTGCCAATTATATATATGTGTTGAGTGGATTTCTCATACCAGTCCCATGACTGACTCGTAGTTTGTTTCACTTTCAAACTCGGGTGCCCCTCTTTCTACACGGGCAGCCTTGTATTCAGGTTTAGCTGGTTCTTTCTGGATAGCTGGAGCTGAAGATGGATTCTATCATTTATTTCTTTTTATGCTGCTATTGTACATATTTTGTTTATTTCCGCTGTAGGCATTTATGTATAGCTGAACTGTATCTGTACTAAGTAAGATCCTGTATACTGTGTAACTCTGATGATTACTTTTATCCAGTATATTTTGTTGTTCATATCTGGTGTATTTATTTAATTCTGTTCTGCTATTATATGTTTCTGTGTTATATTCCAAAGATAACCTTGTTTCCGTGAGAACGGGAAATCGGGTCGTCTCATCGTGGTATCGGAGCTTTGGTTAAGCTTAGTTCTGGAATATAACATTTGAACGAACTCGTCAGAAATAGAACCAGTAGTGTTCTAGGACGGGTGACTCCATACAGATAGGATCAGTAATATCCTAGTATGAGTAAAGCAGAAGGAAATTACTCCTCGATAGACACATTTACACTTGAAGTATATGTTTCTATGTTTTAAAATATCTTTTCTGTGACCTGACACTTGATCTGCTAATTGCAGAAGTACTAGAAAAATGAGTGCCAGAAATAGAAGGAATACAGAACCCGATCTAGAGGCTCTATTAAAGAAATATCGAAATCTGGGTGGAGCACAATTCTCGGGCAATGAATCTATTATTCAAACTCAAGCTTGGATGAGTTCTGTCGAGAGAATCTTTGAGCATATCCAGCTGAGAGACGACCAGAAACGGTTAGTAGCATCTTGGGCGCTCAAAGAAGAAGCTTTAATCTGGTGGGAAACAATCATCAAAAATAATCCAGAAGGTGATATCACCTGGGACAGATTCAAAGTGATTTTCTTAGAAAGATTTACTCCTCCCGAAGCAACTGAGAGATTATGTGATGAATTTTCTTATCTAATACAAGGAGACATGACAATTCCCGAATATCATAAGAAATTCAATGAACTTTCTCACTTTGCTCCTCATCTAATTCAAAATCCAAAGAGGAAAAATCTGAGATTTATTCACGGACTTCAAAGGAAATACCAGAATAAAGTATTGGGGCATGTGAAGCTTCCTTTTTCTGAAATGATATATATGGCCTATCAGTATGAAGATCTCCATAAGAAAGGAATGTTATGCGACGAAGAAGAAGTCAGTTCTAGTGACATAGCAAAGTCAGAAGCTGATATTCCTGAAGCCAGTACAAAGTCTGAGGTCAATAAGAGGCTCAGTGCCAAGAGAAAAAGGGCTGAATCTGGGAACGAACAAATAACAACCGCCACGTGCTCAAGCTGCAATAGAAAAGGACATTTGGCGGTAAGTTGTAGATCTTGGAACAAACGAAGAAAGAAGGGATCTAAATCCAAAGAGAGATTTCAAGAGAAAAGAGGTTGCAGTGAATGCAAGCAGACTGGTCATCTTGCAAAGGATTGCTGGCTCTTGAGGAAGCCTGAAGTAGTTCAGGTGAATGAATTGGCAGAAACTTCTGATCCCTCAGCAAGCCAAGAAAGGGCTGATGTTTTAGAAGGAATGCTTACTGTCAAAAACATTCCAGTTAAAGTACTGTTTGACACAGGTGCGTCGCGAAGCTTTATTTCAAAGAGTGCCGCAAAGAAACTTGATTTAAGCTTGAGGAAGCTTAATGAACCAATGACTGTCCAGAATTCGGTCGGGGGTTCTATCAATCTCAGTTGGATTTGTGCAGTACCTGTCTCCTTTTCTTGCTATAAATTCCCTATTATCTTTGTAGTCATGAATTTTGATGAATTCGATCTTATTCTGGGATTGGATTGGCTAACCAAATATGAAGCAGAGGTTAGATGCGCCGAGAGAGTTGTTAGAGCTAAGATCAAATTAGGGAGTTATATAACCATACCGTGTGAAGGTCAAAATGCTAATAGAAAAGACTTCTGGGCAGCTTTGAATGTTTCTCCAGCCCCAATTGAAAATGTTCCTGAAGTCACAGAGAATATTCCTGACCTCATCAAAGACATTCCTGTCGTCAAGAATTATGCGGATGTGTTTGAGGAAGTCGTTCGCTTACCTCCGCAGAGAGAGATAGATTTCAAAATTGCTTTAATTTCCAATGCAAGGCCGGTAGTTCACGCTATTCGAAGAATGTCCTTGAAAGAGAAAGAGGAATTGGACAATCAAACACGACAGCTAGTATGGAAGGGTCTGATCAGGCCCAGTTTCTCTGATTAGGGTGCAGCAGTGGTATTTGTCCCAAAATCTGACGGTACTCTACGGCTATGCGTGGACTATCGAGATCTGAACAAACAGACAATAAAGAACAAATATCCATTGCCGCGAATAGATGATTTGTTAGATCGATTAAATGGAGCACAAGTATTCTCAAGGATGGACCTAGCTACAGGTTTCCATCAACTTCGAATTGCCGAAGAGTGTGTTCCAATGACAGCGTTCAGAGGCCCCGACTTATTCTACGAGTGGTTAGTAATGTCGTTCGGCTTATGTAACGCTCCTGCTTACTTCGTCGATCTAATGAACAGGGTATTCAGAGGAGTATTGAATAAATTTGTTCTGGTTTTTATTGACGATATTCTAATCTTCTCTAAATCAAAGGCCGAACATGAAAAGCATCTGGAACAGGTTCTAGAAATTCTCAGAAGGAATGTATTGAAAGCCAAATTTTCCAAATGTATATTCTGGCAAGATGAAGTGAAATTTCTGGGTCACGTTGTATCAAAAGAAGGAATCGCTGTGGACCCAAGCAAAATCACAGCTATTCAGAATTGGAAACAGCCTAGTACTCCCACTGAAGTCCGCAGTTTTCTCGGATTGGCTAGCTATTACCGGAAATTCGTTAAAGACTTTTCGAAGATATCTGGTCACTTAACGAAGCTTACAAAGAAGCATTCTAAATTCAAATGGACTCAAGAGAGTGAGGAGGCTTTCGAAGAGCTGAAGTTGAGATTAACGATAGCTCCAGTGTTAACCATCATCGATGGCAACCAGGATTTGAAAGTCTGGACTGATGCTTCTAGAGAAGGCCTTGGCGCAGTGTTAATGCAAAGAGGTCAAGTTATTGCTTATGCTAGCCGTCAACTTAAGCCACACGAGAAAAACTACGTAACTCATGATCTTGAGTTATTGGCTATCATATTCTCTTTGAAAATCTGGAGACACTATCTTCTGGGCGAGAGGTTTGAACTGTTTACAGATCACCAGTCGTTAAAGTATCTGTTCACTCAGAAAGACCTGAACTTGAGGCAGCAACGTTGGCTGGAGTTTCTTGCAGCATATGACTTTGAAATTATATACACTCCAGGAAAAGCCAATGTCGTGGCTGATGCGTTAAGCAGAAAGAACGTAATGATCTCCAGCTTTATTATCACAACTTCCTTGATTGACAAAATATCTATTCTTTAGAAGGAGGATAACTTTATTAAAGATATGATCAAAAGGATTCAGAAAAACGAACCCTCGTGTTTTCAAATAGATAACGACGAGTCCTTGAGGTTAAAAGGAAGGATTTGTGTTCCTGACGTTCCTGAGCTAAAAAGGGAAGTGTTAGACGAGTGTCACAAGTCCAAGCTGAGTATCCATCCTGGTGTGGCCAAAATGTATAACGATCTCAAAAGAACTTTCTGGTGGAAGGCTATGAAAAGAGACGTTTCGATATATGTTAGTCGATGCCCTACTTGCCAGCTAGTTAAAAGCGACCAACAGAAATTGGCTGGACTATTGCAACCACTAGAAGTTCCTGGCTGGAAGTGGGAACATATTTCTATGGATTTCATCGATGGTCTGCCCAGAACCAGAAAAGGAAATGACAGTATTTGGGTGATCGTAGATCGTTTCATGAAGACCGCCCATTTTATAGCCGTCAGATCAAACAGAACTGCTCAGAGTCTGGCGCAGATTTACTTCAGGGAAATAGTTAGACTACATGGAGTGCCGCTCAGTATAGTCAGTGATAGAGATACAATATTCACTAGTAAACTCTGGGAAGCATTTCAAGTCGAGCTGGGAACGAAGTTAAACATGAGCACCGCTTATCATCCTCAGACAGACGGTCAGACTGAGAGGGTGAATCGCATTTTAGAAGATCTATTGCGGGCTTGTATTCTAGATTTCGGTGGATCATGGGAAGACCATCTGCATTTGGCTGAATTCTCTTATAACAACAGCTACCAGGCGAGCCTGACAATGTCGCCATTCGAAGCATTATATGGTAGACCGTGCCGATCTCCTGCTTGTTGGGTCGAGCCTGGGAATAGACTTGTGTTGGGTCCCGATATGATTCGAGAAGCTGCCGACAAAGTCGATTTTATTAAGAAGCGATTGCTCGCCGCTCAAAGCCGACAAAAGAGCTATGCCGATAGAAGAAGAAGAGATATATCCTTTGAATTTGGCGACTATGTATATTTGAAAGTATCGCCGATGAGAGGAGTTATCCGGTTCGGTAAAACTGGAAAGTTGGCACCCAAATTCATTGGTCCGTTTCCTATTCTGGAACGGATTGGAACTCTCGCTTATAGGGTCAAATTGCCTGATTGGTTGCCTGGAGTGCATGATGTGTTTCATATATCTCAACTTCGAAAGCACGTTCATGATCCAGACTTGATCGTGGAAGAAGCAGCTCAGCAGGATATTGAAATTACTCCAGAATTAGCTGTGAGGCGAGAGCCGCTAAAGATTATCGGCAAAGAAACCAAAGAGCTGAGGAACAAGAAGGTTCACTTAGTCAAAGTGCAATGGAGTGGAGATCCGCGAGATTGTACTTGGGAAACTGAGGAGAGCATTCAGAAAGCTTATCCTAGATGCCGAGTAGATATCTCTGATTGACTCTGGTGCAAGGTACATTTACCCTACTTTGCATTACCATTTAATTCTCTATTCTATTGCAATTTTCTTCCTATGGATGTGCACTATTTATTCTATACTCTAAATGATTTTGAAAAGTGTATAGAGATTAATTAGTATATTTTTGGAAGGTTAGAAACAAATTGGTTGTTGTATTGTGTGATTGTAGATTTATCAAACCACTTTCGACTTTGTTCCTTTTCGGGGACGAAAAGTTTTAAGTGGGGGAGATTGTAACGGCCCAGAAAATCTGAACCAATTTAAAATTTTTAAATTGGCTAAAATAATGGATTTTAAACATTTAAAATAAATATTTTAAAACAATGGCGATGAAAACTGAGTTGAATCGACATTTGAAAACGAATATAATTAATTATAATTATATATAGAATTGAAAATAGTGCGGTGGTTCGATAATTCGATTTCAAACTTCAATTGAATATACCGGGTGCAAAACAATCCGGATTTTAGTGAAACCAAAAATAATGGAATCTAATTGGTAATATCTTTCAAACGAATCCGACCAATCGAAATTTGATAGCGGGAATCAAAAGATACGTCCAGTTGAAAATTCTGAATAGTCGCTATAGAATTCAGGCCCTTAAAAATGGACATTTTGCAAATGACCTCGGATTTCGACGAAACCACTTTTGTTGGATCCGCAGTGTCGAGTTATTGCTAGGTTTCAAATTTCATAATTTTTCGAATCAATATGTGAGCGTGGCAAAAGAAAACGCGTTTGACCAGTTTCCGTTGATTTTAATCGACTGGAAATTGGCCATTTTTCAAACGGTCTCAGAATTCGACGAAACTAGGTTTGTTAGGACCGTATCGTCAATACGAAGCTAGAAAATATTTTTTCTGGAATTTTTCTAGTCAGTATGTGGCCCCGGTAATTTGAAATGTACGTTTAAAATTCGATATAGTGATTTAAATGTAAATTCAACGGAAACTGATTGTAACGATCAAATCAGCTTACAATACATATCCCATTGTGTTCGGAATGGGGGTAAAACGCTATGGACGACAGGCGGTGAGCCTCGTTTCGAGGTCGTATGTAAAAGTCAACCTTTTTGCAAAATATAAATAATTAAATTAAATAAAAATAAAAAAATATAATCTCTCCCCCTTTATCTTCGTTCTGCCCCCCCCCGTTCATTATAATTTCAAACGAAAAGAAAAAAAAAACCCTAAGAACCGATCGACAGCGCCTCCCCCCCCCCCCGAAAGACGAACGCCACCGACCCACCCCTCCCTCCGTCCAGCTTCCCTCCACCCAGGGCGCAATCTCCGACGAAGCCCCTCCCCCCCCCCCTCGCTCGCGACGCTGAAGCCGCCGACGACATCTTCTTCCCCCCCCTTTTTGCAGCTAATTCGGTGAGAACTTTTTTTTATTATTTTATTTATTCTGTAAAACTGATTATGTTTAATAATAAAAACTGTTTTGTTTTTTTAAAGTAAAAACTGATTTTATAAAACATTTAAAAAACTGATTTTTATGTTTTTAGATTCTGATTTTAAAGTAAAAACCTGATTTCTATAAACATTTTAAAACTGAGTTTTTTTTTAAGAATTTTGAACTGAATTTTAAAAACAGATTTTAAAGGATTTTTAAACTGATTTTTTTTTAAAAGGGAAAAACTGATTTTTTATAAGGAAATAAAAACCTGATTTTTAAAAGGAAATAAAAACTTGATTTTTAAAAGGAAATAAAAACCTGATTTTTAAAAGGAAATAAAAACTGATTTTCAAAAGCATATAAAAACTGATTTTTTGGAAAAGGTTTAAACGTCAAAGAGAAAAAGATTTGAACTTTAAAAAGGAAAAAAAAATCATATTTTTATATATTGAAAGTCGAAGTAAAAATCATATTTTTATATATTGAAAGTCGAAGTAAAAATCATATTTTTATATATTGAAAGTCGAAGTAAAATTCATATTTTTATATATTGAATAGCATCGTAAATATTCGATTTTTACATATGTAGAGAATACGGGCAACGAAAGCGACAAAAAGGCGAAGTAGGCGAAGATTTCTATAAGGAAGAGTCGTGAAGTTGGATAGCTATCGGTGAGATTTCTGATTTAAAATTTATATATATATGTGTGAAGTAAAAGTGAATTGCTATAGATATATATATATATATATATATATATATATATATATATATATATATATATATATATACGCCCCTCGTCCACAAACCATGGACGATATTTATTGATTGAAATCGTTGTGAAAATTGATTGATAGCGAATGGTTGTTTGGGATTGTTTGTGATTGATATTGGTTGATTGTGGTTGAAAAATACCCATTTGTGGTTGTGAAATATTTAGTTGAAACCACATAGGATTAGTTTGTGGAAATGAAATAAATATATACATGCCGCCTGCGTGCGAACTAGATGCATGAACCCCATTGTCAAAAACCGCGAGGTTTTAAGGTAGAGCGAGGAGCCGTACTAGGGACGGTGCCGGTGTAACTACCCTGCCGTTATGCTGCCGAAATTTTGAATAATATTTGTGTGTTTGAATTATTTTCGTATGCTTAAACTATATTTATTCATTGTATAGAAAACATTCATGTGTTGAATTGATATTCATTCGTTGTTTAGAAATTCATGTGTTGAATGGTATTCATATTTTGAAATAAATTGTTCGATAATAAAAATCACATTTTTATCTATATATAGAAACTATAGAAAACATTCATGTGTTGAATTGATATTCATTCGTGGATTAGAAATTCATGTGTTGAATGGTATTCATATTTTGAAATAAATTGTTCGATAATAAAAATCACAATTTTATCTATATATAGAAACTATAGAAAACATTCATGTGTTGAATTGATATTCATTCGTTGTTTAGAAATTCATGTGTTGAATGGTATTCATATTTTGAAATAAATTGTTCGATAATAAAAATCACATTTTTATCTATATATAGAAACTATAGAAAACATTCATGTGTTGAATTGATATTCATTCGTTGATTAGAAATTCATGTGTTGAATGGTATTCATATTTTGAAATAAATTGTTTGATGATAAAAATCCCATTTTTATCACCAATTTGAACTATATAGAAAATTAGTGTTTTGAAATGAATTGTTTTACAATAAAAATCGCATTTTTATTGTACGTATAAATCGTTGAAATGTGAAGTGTTAAAAATAGCCACTTGTTCAAAATAAACATATATGAGATGAAATATTCATTAATTAGCTAATGAAATGATTTGCACCTATTTATGTAACATTAGAATGAATGGAGTTTTTAAACCAAATAGAAATCAAATATGAAGTCGAATAGAAATTGATAAATGATAGGAACTGTATATATATGTGCATGCAATATTCATTGAACAGGTTATAGCAAAGGGGCTAGAGAAGAGGAATAAAATTTTGTGCCCGACAAATAGGTACACATTTACTGATTTGTTTGGGTGATGATTTTGAGCCTGTTGGCTAGCCGCTTGGCTTTTTCTTTTTCTTTTTGAGATTAGAAGGACCGGGAACGCTATTTGCGATTTCCCGATGCTCCCGGTGCAGGGGAGGTTATGGCGAAATTTTTCCAAAATTTAAGGCGTTAGAAAAATATTTGAAGTGAAAACGATATGGAAATCATTGAATGAACTATATTTATATAAATATATAAATATAAATAAAATTAAAACGAAACGAAGCCGTGCAGTTCGTATTTCGAAACCGTGATTTCAAACGACTAGTGCGGGAAATCCGACCATTGGATTTTCCCGAAACCTCAACCGTCGGGTTCGCCTTGGAATAATCTTTCCAACGACACCAACCTTGTAAAAATCCAACGGTTGGATTGTCTGGAATGTTTAATTCAAATCTGAAGAAAAACAGCGCCAGAAGCGATTATATTTATATATATATAAATATAATTATATATTTAATCGAATAACGACGCTGCAGTTCGTATTTTGAAATCGAAATTTCAAACGATTGTACCGGGAGATCCGACCGTTGGATTTTCCCGAAACTGGAACCGTTGGGTTCGTTTTGAAAAGACCTTTCTAATGATGTAAATTTTGTGAAGATCCAACGGTTAGATTTTCAGATATGTGTAAATCAAATCTGAAGAAAAACAGCGCCACGGTCGCGTTATGGCCCGAAGCGTCGTTTTGAATAAATGGGCTATTTTAAAATAAATAAAAATAGCGATTAATCATTATAAAATACCATAAACAATGTGGAGTGGAAATAAACTGAATTTGCTCGATTTATGTTGTATTTGATGGTTGAATGTGTTTGGTGTGAAAATTACATTAAAGAACAATATTGGTGTTGTCGAATAATTTAACCATTGAAATAAATTGATTTGAAATTCTAAATATACGTGAATTATTTGAAAAGGCCGAGTTAATTCTCATTTCGAATAATTGACCGACGATTGAAGGTCGAAGATGAAGACGACGGTCGAAGACCGGAGATCTTCACCTCGTTTGGATGGTAACCGAGGTCCTGATTGGGAGGCATCCCGAAATATGGATAATGAGTGGTGATCGTCCAGACGTACGTGGTGATCGATGGGTTTGCGAGGTATTTAGTGCCTCCGGTTTCGTTCAGACCCAGAACGGACTTGTAAATGGACTGTGTGTCTGACATAGGATTTATTCTGTGTGGCATGCTAAGATGCAGTGATCAGGGCTTCTGTTGAAAAGCAAAGTCTTGTGGTGATGATCAAAGCACCGCCTGTGTGGTGTAGCTTTGTGTATAACGTAAATTCGCGAGCCTCACACCCCGGTATGAACCTAAAACGGGAGAGGACATCAGGGAGGGCCTGCGTTTCTTTCTAGCTAGGGTGGTGTCAGTGACCTACCAGCCCTGACATTTATATACTTTTCACCTATGTGGTTGTTGCTGTTGCGAGGCGCCTCGGTTTGATCGGACGATCCGGGTCCGATGCAGTCATTCGTTGGCTCGTTTACGCCCCAAAGGGCGGGGAGACGTAGTGTTCAGGCATAATAATCCACATCGGTGGACCGGCCCTGACGATCTAAAGGGTTGATGCGTTCTGATCCTGAGGGGCGGGCTAGAGCGTCTCGAATTCGGTAAGGACTATCTTTTGCCTTGGTTCATGACGGAAATCCAATTTCCAAATACGACATCGTGCGGTTTTGATTGTATACCTATATATGGCGACATAGTGGTATGGGGCATTAATGCCGTCTATGATTGATAGTTATGATTTGAAATTGTTTTCAAAACATATAAACACTAGCAATAATATCAAATGCCTTTGTTTTATTCGTATCAAGCATATCTTGGCCGTTATAAGGTAAAAACTCTATCCTCCGGTTTGCGTTGCATTGTGTGATGGGAACTGAGTCTTATAACGGCTTCATTTTTATAAAAAGCATAGCGATGTTTAAAAGAAATATTTGTTTGAAAGCACTGGCAATCCAATGGAGTAAACCCGTTCCACGAAAGTGGCGTGGTCCTGTGATTTGCCAATTAAATATATGTGTTGAGTGGATTTCTCATACCAGTCCCATGACTGACTCGTAGTTTGTTTCACTTTCAAACTCGGGTGCCCCTCTTTCTACACGGGCAGCCTTGTATTCAGGTTTAACTGGTTCTTTCTGGATAGCTGGAGCTGAAGATGGATTCTATCATTTATTTCTTTTTATGCTGTTCAGCTCCTATTGTACATATTTTGTTTATTTCCGCTGTAGGCATTTATGTATAGCTGAACTGTATCTGTACTAAGTAAGATCCTGTATACTGTGTAACTCTGATGATTACTTTTATCCAGTATATTTTGTTGTTCATATCTGGTGTATTTATTTAATTTTGTTCTGCTATTATATGTTTCTGTGTTATATTCCAAAGATAACCTTGTTTCCGTGAGAACGGGAAATCGGGTCGTCTCAATCATATCATATAAATTGAGACATTTAACAAGTTGACACCTTTTGATCCTTAACATGTGTAGTTTATGCAAGTTTCACCCCTATTATGATTAGATTTATTTTAATTGTCTATATGTTGTGATAATTTATCTTTGTGCTAGGTGTTAGACTATACAAGTCTAGCCTATATTATGCGTTGAATAAGCGAACGTATAAACGTGGGGTAGGGGTAACATTAAGGATTTAATATTAAAAAGTTAGGGTGCAATTGATATGATTTTGCATGCCATAAGTGGATGGCCATGTGACGGCAAGGAATTTCGCTCGGTCCGAACCAGTCGCTAAACCGATCCAGACCGTTCGAAAACGCCCTATCGTTTTGAGAACACGACAAATCAGAACGCAGACGGAAGAACATTTCATTGTATATTACAACAATGCATCAGATTACAAGAATATACAGAGTACAAATGAATATTACACAGAAATATCAGAGATTTAAATTACATTTAAATACATAGCAGCGGAAAATAATACAATACACAACTAGAAGAGATATACGGATACAAAGCTTTCCGGATATCATTCCAGCTGTAAACCAGGATCCTGTGAATATAAATCTGCAAAACCAAAACTACTAGTTGCCCGTGTCAAAATAAGAGCACCCAGAGTTTAGGTTAAAACAATAAACTCTAGGTCAGTCATGTGACTGGTGTGAGAACTAAAACAGTTATTAATCTTTGTTTTAAAGTTAGGTAAATCCAGGGACCACGCCGTATAACACGGAACGGGTTTCCTCCCAAGAATACCAGTGCATAAAACAAACAGCGCAATGCTAAATAAAGAAAAATGAAGCTGTTATAAGACCCAAGTCCCATCACACAATGCAACGCAGCCGAGGATAGGGTTTTCCCTTATAACAGCCAAAGAATGCTTGATACGGTTAAAACAAATCGTTTGATACTATTATAAGTGCATAGTGTATAAAACAACTTCACATCATAAGTATCAATCATAGGCGGCATAAGCGCCCCATCCCACTATGTCGCCATACTAGGTTTTACAATTAAAACCGCAAATGTCACGTATTTGGAAATTGGATTTCCGTCTATGAACCGAGGCAAAAGATAGTCCTCAACCGATTCGAGACTGTCTAGCCCGAGCCTCAGGAACAGCCGCAACTGCCCCATGGATCGTCAGGGCCGGTCCACCGATGTGGATTATTATGCCTGAACACTACGTTTCCCCACCCTATGGGGTGTAAGTCTGGTCCGTCTGTCGGCCAGAATGCATCGGCCGAAACCGATATAACCGAGGCGCCTCGCAACAGCAACAACCACATAAGTCAAACTCGTCAGGGCGTGTAAAACCACTGACGCCACTTCTAGCTAGAAAGAAACGCAAGTCCTCCCTGAGGTCCGTCTCCCGTTTTGGTTCATACCGGGTGTGAAACTCGCGAATTCACGTTACACAAAGCTGTGCCACACAGGCTGTGCTTTGATCATCACCACAAGACTTTGCTTTTCAACAGAAGCCTTGATCAATTGCCACTTAGGCGTGCCACACAGGCAATTCACTCCATGCGTTTGATATCCATCAATATATAACCCCTGAGCTCGTACGTCTCAGAGAAGGGCGTTAAGCAAGAGAATAAATTCTCCGCCGCCAAACAGATATATATTTAATAGAAATCAATCACACAGACTAAAATCCAATGTTAGACACACAGTCCATTTACAAGTCCGTTCTGGGTCTGAACGAAACCGGAGGCACCTAGTACCTCGCATATCCATCGATCTCCAAGTACGTCTGGACGATCACTAACTGTTTCCATCTTCTTGGGTGTACAGCCCAATCAAGATCATCAGTAAGCACCCAAATGACGTGAAGACTTCCGGTCTTCGACCATCGTCTTCATCTTCGACACCACGTCGAATCAGTTATTCAGAATGGGATAAACCCGATCTTTCTGAATAACTCGCGTATATATTATAAAAGTGTTACTCAAACACAACATACGCCTCATTCCAGTTCAGAATATTCTTTTATTCAAATATTCCTATACTTTGGGAAAAGTTCCCATTAATTTTATCCAAGATAAATTCTTTAAATTTATTCTTTAATCTCCTTTGAATATCAATTCAAACTAGTCGGGATTAGCGAACCACACCGAAGAAATCATTTATTTTATTTCCCAATCCCAACCTATTCATCCCATGAAGTAAAACTGGTAATACTTCATATCTAACACCACAGTGTTATCGGTAAATTCAATTACCATTTCACGTTCAAATCTAATTAAAGATTTAACTATCGCCTGGAGCAAAACTGGTGATACTCCATTTTCGATCTTTTCAATCTAATTAAAGATTCATTAAAACTCCACTTAGTTTTAATCGTTAACTAGGTTAAAGAATCAGTGTCATTTAAAACACAGTTCACGATAAACCCAAAATCACATTCCATTAATTATCGGGTTAAAGAACAAGTGTTATTTAAAACACTGTTCACGATAAACCCAAAAATCAGTACCAATTAAATATCGTTTAATTGGTACACTTCATTAAATCTAAGTAAAAAGATTTAATCTTTTCACAACTAGGTTCAAGAACAGTGTTAGTGAAGACACCATTCGCGACAAACCCAAATCACATTTGATATTCAATACAAGGCTCTGAATAGAAAATATATCGGCTTATATTCAATATCAAATTCTACGACTAACAAATGTCGTATTGGAAATAACGATATAAATATATATCTTTCAAATTTCCATAACAACATCTGTATAATCACGAATTCCAACATCGAAATATTCCGAAGACAATTTCGATTCAAATCCACTCCAATGCAATCATTGGAAATTTTGGTTATTTTCAAAACCCTTTTCAAATTCAATTTATTTATTTAAAAATAAATAGAATTATAATTCTAGTTCAAAACTAGTTCATTTCGATAAAAATCTATTTCTATCTTTTCAAATATGGAGTTTTTCATCCCAAATCTTCACAAATCATTTCTTATGATTTTACACAAATTATTACTATTTTTAATAATTTTATCAAGGCCCGTACAGTCGATTTCCATCAATGGCCATCGAACTGCACTTATAGCGACCTTTTTCAAATTTGATTTGGACATAATTCCAAATCCAACCGTTAGATTTCTAATTTCTAATATTCGTTAGAAAGCTCTTTTCGATACGAACCCAACGGTTCCGGTTTTAGGAGAATCCGACGGTCGGATCTCCCGTAATGTCCGTTTGTAATAAATGGTCGAAATTCACGAACTGCCGCGGCGCGGCGCGTTCTATTCAGGCCATTATATTATATATATAATATATATAATATATACTTCGTCGATTTCTATTTAAAACGAATTATATAAATAGTTTTGAATTCGTTTCAAAAACATTTTCAACTTCCTTTTCAATTCAAATCACAATTGAATCCTTCTTTATAGATTCGTTTTAAAATTCATTTCTATTCAATTCAAATTTCAATTCAATTTGAATTCGTTTTCAATTCAATTCATTTCGAAATCGTTTTCAATTCAATTCATTTCGAAATCGTTTTCAATTCACTTCATTTCGAAATCGTTTTCAATTCACTTCATTTCGAAATCGTTTTCAATTCAATTCATTTCGAAATCGTTTTCAATTCAATTCATTTCGAAATCATTTTCAATTCATTTCATTTCGAAATCGTTTTCAATTCATTTCATTTCGAAATCGTTTTCAATTCACTTCATTTCGAAATCGTTTTCAATTCAATTCATTTCGAAATCGTTTTCAATTCAATTCATTTCGAAATCGTTTTCAATTCAATTCATTTCGAAATCGTCGATTTCAAAATCACTTTTCAATATTCATTTTAAAATGTATAAAATCGATATAAATATCGTTCACGTCAAAATGGCGTCAATCTAATCAACACGGCTTCATAATTTCTATTTTCTTTATTTTTCAAATTGGAATGAGGCCCAATCAATTACCATATAAAATTAATTATATGGATTTCCATACAACACATGTATATAATAGCATTGAAAAATAATCAACCATCAACCAAAGTGCACTACACTGTATAAGCATCAAATATAGATATCTAACGCTTATAACAGCCTGTCAATCAATCGATCGACATATTTAATCAATCAGGATGAGTGAACTTCAAATTTCATCCCAACACCCGTGTGGGGTTTCAAACAATCAAACACATATTTTATTTGTGCAGTTGGGCGATGTGTAAAATTTATCGACCCAATCAAAGTCATTCAAATAGGTGTACATAAACAAACCGTCCGGTTTGTAAATGAATATTTTATTTTGTTCACTTCACTATTTTCATATTCACGTTAAAAATTTTATTTTTAACGATAAAACATTTTATTTCAACCTATGAATTTCTATTCAATTCATTTATTCAATAAAATGATATTTTTATTTTTCTAACATATTTTAGAAAATTTCGGCGGCATAACGGCACGATACTAGAAACGGGACAAGGCCTAGCCTTATCCCCGGTCTAGTGAAGGCCCACGCCATTCACACATCAATCAAATCCATTCCATTTCACCAAACAATTCAATTCAAACCAATTCATCTAACTAATCTATGCAACCAAACAAACAAGTCCATGGTCTGTGGACGATTGTGTCGGGTGCTACTAAGCACCGTCTGCATCCTAGTACATATATATATAACTAGAAAAAGAAGTTTAGAGTGAGAAGTTCTCACCGATAGCTATCCAACTTCACGACACTTCATTGACAGAAACCTTCGTTGCTACCGCATCTTCGCCATCTTCGTTGTCCGCTTTCACTACCTATGTAAAAATCGAATTTTTACTTCGCTATTTCATATATAAAAATCATATTTTTATTTCGAAGTTCAACATATAAAAATCCTATTTTTATTTCGAAGTTCAATATATAAAAATCCTATTTTTATTTCGAAGTTCAATATATAAAAATTCTATTTTTATTTCGAAGTTCAATATATAAAAATCATATGATATATATTTTTAAAACATTCCCATATATTTTCAAAACCTTGCGATATAGATATATTTTCAACAATGCTAATTTTTTTATATTTAAAAATCATTTCAAATTTATATTTTCTATTTAAAGTTTTAACCTTTTTCTATTTAAAGTTTTAACCTTTTTCTATTTAAAGTTTTAACCTTTTTCTATTTAAAGTTTTAACCTTTTTTCTATTTAAAGTTTTAACCTTTTTCTATTTAAAGTTTTAACCTTTTTCTAAAATCAGTTTTTAAAATTCCTAAAATCAGTTTTTAAAACCTATAAAAAACAGTTTTTACTTCCTAAAAAAAAAATCAGTTTTAACTTTTAAAACAAAATCAGTTTTTTTACCTTTCTTAAAAATCTGTTTTAAACCTTAAATCGAAATTAGTTTTAACGAATTAAAATAAAAATAAAATACAATAAAATACTTACAGTATTTTGAAGAAGGGGGGGGGGGGGGTGAAGACGTCGTCGGCGGCACTTCAGGGGGGGGGCTGTCGGCTTCAGCATCGCGAACGTGGGGGGGCTTCGGTGGGAGTTCGTCGAGGGAGGGTGGGCTTCGGTGGGAGTTCGTCGAGCGAGGGTGGGCTTCGGTGGGTTTTTAGGGCGACTAGGGTTTTTCTTTCGGGGCATTGGGCGACTGCTCCAATCAGAAGAGAAGGGGGAAGCAGGGTCGCCGATCGAGACAGGGGGGGGAGTCGGAGGAGGAGTTGCTGGAGACGAGGGGGGGAAGCAATCGCCGGCGGCGTCGGGGCTGTGGTGGCGCGATTCGTCATCGAAGTTTTTTTTTTCTTTTAAAAAAATGAATTGAAATATCGGGGGGGGGGGGGGGGCTGGTAGTTAAAGGGGGAGATAAGTTTTTTTTTTACTTTTTTTTTTATTTAATTATTTTATTTGGCAAAAAGTTGACTTTCACAAACGACCCCTAAACGAGGCCCACCGACTGTCGCCCATAGCGTTTTACCCCCATTCCGAACACAATGGGATATGTATCGCAAGCTGATTTGATCGTTTGAATCAGTTTCCGTTAAATTTACATTTAAATCACTATATTGAATTTTAAACGTACATTTCCAATTACCGGGGTCACATACGAACTCTAAAAATTCACGAAAAATATTTTCTAGCTTCGTATTGACGATACGGTCCTAACAAAACTAGTTTCGTCGAATTCTGAGACTGTTTGAAAAATGGCCAATTTCCAGTCGATTAAAATCAACTGAAACTGGCCAAACGCGTTTTCCTTCGCCACGCTCACATATTGATTCGAAAAATTATGAAATTTGGAATCTAGCAATAACTTAACACCACGGACCCAACAAAACTGGTTTCGTCGAAATCCGAGGTCGTTTGCAAAATGTCCATTTTTAAGGGCCTGAATTCCATAGCGACTATTCAGAATTTTCAACTGGACATATCTTTTGATTCCCGCTACGAACTTTTGATTTTTCGGATTCGTTGGAAAGATATTCACTATTAGATTCCACTATTTTTGGTTTCACTAAAATCCGGATTGTTTTGCACCCGGTACATTCAATTGAAGTTTGAAATCGAATTATCGAACTACCGCGCCATTTTCAATTCTATTTATAATTATATATAAATATTTATATTCTAACGACGACGCGTATAATATATACGTCGAATTCAATTCAAAATAAATTTTTCGTCGATATTATTTAAAATAATCTATTTTAAATATTCAAACTTCGCTGAAATTGCCAAAATAAAAATTTTAAGCTGGCCCAGAATTTGCGGGTTGTTACAATCTCCCCCACTTAAAACTTTTCGTCCCCGAAAAGGAACAAAGTCGAAAGTGGTTTGATCATTCAACTCTACGTTCGGTCTGGCTTTCATTCTCCAACTTTTCAGTTTCTGAGAATTTTCAAAATTTCAAAAATTTGGCTAACTCCCTAAATTTTCGAAAAATTTCGCCATAACCTCCCCTGCACCGGGAGCATCGGGGAATTTCAAATAGCTTCCCCGGTCCTTCAGATCTCAAAAAGAAAAAGAAAAAGCCAAGCGGCTAGCCAATAGGCTCACAAAATCATCATCACCCAAACAAAACAGGAAATTATGTAGTAAACATGTACCTATTTGTCGGGCAAACAAATTTTATTCTTCGGCTCTAGCCTCCTTGCTATGACCTGTTCAATGTAAGTATATGTATATGCAAGCAGATGCGACCAAATTCCAATATAGTTCAATACGTGATTCAGTTAGGCTAATTGGCTAAAAATTAGCAAACAAATAACCAAACAACACAAACATCAATCAATTAGTGAATTAGAGTTTCAAATTCATAATTTTGATCCATATACAAAAATCATGTTTTTGATGCCAAATCACAACAATAAGCCCTATCTAATTTTGGTTCTCACACCAATCAATAGGAAATATATAGAAAGTCCACTTTCGTCACTCGAACATAAATTCGAATGATGATCGATCAATCATCAGAATCACCCCCGGGCGACTAGAGTGTAATTCTATATCTATCCAGTATATTAAAACTTCAAATACACGTTTGCCAGGCGTATATGCAAAATCTTTATATACTGGACTGTCCAAATCAATATAAATAAATAATCAAATACGAATAATTGATTTTAAATTTTCAAAACAAATTGGCTTTCATTTTAAAAATATACTCTTCACACTCGTTCTAGGATACTACTGATCCTATCTCTAACGAGTCATCCTAATTGGATATTACTAACCCAATATCTGATGAATTCTTTCGTATGGTTCTAACGTGCCTTGTTCTCTGCTTTGTAAACCAAAGCTCTGATACCAACTGTGACGGCAAGGAATTTCGCTTGGTCCGAACCAGTCGCTAAACCGATCCAGACCGTTCGAAAACGCCCTATCGTTTTGAGAACACGACAAATCAGAACGCAGACAGAAGAACATTTCATTGTATATTACAACAATGCATCAGATTACAAGAATATACAGAGTACAAATGAATATTACACAGAAATATCAGAGATTTAAATTACATTTAAATACATAGCAGCGGAAAATAATACAATACACAACTAGAAGAGATATACGGATACAAAGCTTTCCGGATATCATTCCAGCTGTAAACCAGGATCCTGTGAATATAAATCTGCAAAACCAAAACTACTAGCTGCCCGTGTCAAAATAAGAGCACCCAGAGTTTAGGTTAAAACAATAAACTCCAGGTCAGTCATGTGACTGGTGTGAGAACTAAAACAGTTATTAATCTTTGTTTTAAAGTTAGGTAAATCCAGGGACCACGCCGTATAACACGGAACGGGTTTCCTCCAAAGAATACCAGTGCATAAAACAAACAGCGCAATGCTAAATAAAGAAAAATGAAGCTGTTATAAGACCCAAGTCCCGTCACACAATGCAACGCAGCCGAGGATAGGGTTTTCCCTTATAACAGCCAAAGAATGCTTGATACGGTTAAAACAAATCGTTTGATACTATTATAAGTGCATAGTGTATAAAACAACTTCACATCATAAGTATCAATCATAGGCGGCATAAGCGCCCCATCCCACTATGTCGCCATACTAGGTTTTACAATTAAAACCGCAAATGTCACGTATTTGGAAATTGGATTTCCGTCTATGAACCGAGGCAAAAGATAGTCCTCAACCGATTCGAGACTGTCTAGCCCGAGCCTCAGGAACAGCCGCAACTGCCCCATGGATCGTCAGGGCTGGTCCACCGATGTGGATTATTATGCCTGAACACTACGTTTCCCCACCCTATGGGGTGTAAGTCTGGTCCGTCTGCCGGCCAGAATGCATCGGCCGAAACCGATATAACCGAGGCGCCTCGCAATAGCAACAACCACATAAGTCAAACTCGTCAGGGCGTGTAAAACCACTGACGCCACTTCTAGCTAGAAAGAAATGCAAGTCCTCCCTGAGGTCCGTCTCCCGTTTTGGTTCATACCGGGTGTGAAACTCGCGAATTCACGTTACACAAAGCTGTGCCACACAGGCTGTGCTTTGATCATCACCACAAGACTTTGCTTTTCAACAGAAGCCTTGATCAATTGCCACTTAGGCATGCCACACAGGCAATTCACTCCATGCGTTTGATATCCATCAATATATAACCCCTGAGCTCGTACGTCTCAGAGAAGGGCGTTAAGCAAGAGAATAAATTCTCCGCCGCCAAACAGATATATATTTAATAGAAATCAATCACACAGACTAAAATCCAATGTCAGACACACAGTCCATTTACAAGTCCGTTCTGGGTCTGAACGAAACCGGAGGCACCTAGTACCTCGCATATCCATCGATCTCCAAGTACGTCTGGACGATCACTAACTGTTTCCATCTTCTTGGGTGTACAGCCCAATCAAGATCATCAGTAAGCACCCAAACGACGTGAAGACTTCCGGTCTTCGACCATCGTCTTCATCTTCGACACCACGTCGAATCAGTTATTCAGAATGGGATAAACCCGGTCTTTCTGAATAACTCGCGTATATATTATAAAAGTGTTACACAAACACAACATACGCCTCATTCCAGTTCAGAATATTCTTTTATTCAAATATTCCTATACTTTGGGAAAAGTTCCCATTAATTTTATCCAAGATAAATTCTTTAAATTTATTCTTTAATCTCCTTTGAATATCAATTCAAACTAGTCGGGATTAGCGAACCACACCGAAGAAATCATTTATTTTATTTCCCAATCCCAACCTATTCATCCCATGAAGTAAAACTGGTAATACTTCATATCTAACACCACAGTTTATCGGTAAATTCAATTACCATTTCACGTTCAAATCTAATTAAAGATTTAACTATCGCCTGGAGCAAAACTGGTGATACTCCATTTTCGATCTTTTCAATCTAATTAAAGATTCATTAAAACTCCACTTAGTTTTAATCGTTAACTGGGTTAAAGAATCAGTGTCATTTAAAACACAGTTCACGATAAACCCAAAATCACATTCCATTAATTATCGGGTTAAAGAACAAGTGTTATTTAAAACACTGTTCACGATAAACCCAAAAATCAATACCAATTAAATATCGTTTAATTGGTACACTTCATTAAATCTAAGTAAAAAGATTTAATCTTTTCACAACTAGGTTCAAGAACAGTGTTAGTGAAGACACCATTCGCGACAAACCCAAATCACATTTGATATTCAATACAAGGCTCTGAATAGAAAATATATCAGCTTATATTCAATATCAAATTCTACGACTAACAAATGTCGTATTGGAAATAACGATATAAATATATATCTTTCAAATTTCCATAACAACATCTGTATAATCACGAATTCCAACATCGAAATATTCCGAAGACAATTTCGATTCAAATCCACTCCAATGCAATCATTGGAAATTTTGGTTATTTTCAAAACCCTTTTCAAATTCAATTTATTTATTTAAAAATAAATAGAATTATAATTCTAGTTCAAAACTAGTTCATTTCGATAAAAATCTATTTCTATCTTTTCAAATATGGAGTTTTTCATCCCAAATCTTCACAAATCATTTCTTATGATTTTACACAAATTATTACTATTTTTAATAATTTTATCAAGGCCCGTACAGTCGATTTCCATCAATGGCCATCGAACTGCACTTATAGCGACCTTTTTCAAATTTGATTTGGACATAATTCCAAATCCAACCGTTAGATTTCTAATTTCTAATATTCGTTAGAAAGCTCTTTTCGATACGAACCCAACGGTTCCGGTTTTAGGAGAATCCGACGGTCGGATCTCCCGTAATGTCCGTTTGAAATAAATGGTCGAAATTCACGAACTGCCGCGGCGCGGCGCGTTCTATTCAGGCCATTATATTATATATATAATATATATAATATATACTTCGTCGATTTCTATTTAAAACGAATTATATAAATAGTTTTGAATTCGTTTCAAAAACATTTTCAACTTCCTTTTCAATTCAAATCACAATTGAATCCTTCTTTATAGATTCGTTTTAAAATTCATTTCTATTCAATTCAAATTTCAATTCAATTTGAATTCGTTTTCAATTCAATTCATTTCGAAATCGTTTTCAATTCAATTCATTTCGAAATCATTTTCAATTCACTTCATTTCGAAATCGTTTTCAATTCACTTCATTTCGAAATCGTTTTCAATTCAATTCATTTCGAAATCGTTTTCAATTCAATTCATTTCGAAATCATTTTCAATTCATTTCATTTCGAAATCGTTTTCAATTCATTTCATTTCGAAATCGTTTTCAATTCACTTCATTTCGAAATCGTTTTCAATTCAATTCATTTCGAAATCGTTTTCAATTCAATTCATTTCGAAATCGTTTTCAATTCAATTCATTTCGAAATCGTCGATTTCAAAATCACTTTTCAATATTCATTTTAAAATGTATAAAATCGATATAAATATCGTTCGCGTCAAAATGGCGTCAATCTAATCAACACGGCTTCATAATTTCTATTTTCTTTATTTTTCAAATTGGAATGAGGCCCAATCAATTACCATATAAAATTAATTATATGGATTTCCATACAACACATGTATATAATAGCATTGAAAAATAATCAACCATCAACCAAAGTGCACTACACTGTATAAGCATCAAATATAGATATCTAACGCTTATAACAGCCTGTCAATCAATCGATCGACATATTTAATCAATCAGGATGAGTGAACTTCAAATTTCATCCCAACACCCATGTGGGGTTTCAAACAATCAAACACATATTTTATTTGTGCAGTTGGGCGATGTGTAAAATTTATCGACCCAATCAAAGTCATTCAAATAGGTGTACATAAACAAACCGTCCGGTTTGTAAATGAATATTTTATTTTGTTCACTTCACTATTTTCATATTCACGTTAAAAATTTTATTTTTAACGATAAAACATTTTATTTCAACCTATGAATTTCTATTCAATTCATTTATTCAATAAAATGATATTTTTATTTTTCTAACATATTTTAGAAAATTTCGGCGGCATAACGGCACGATACTAGAAACGGGACAAGGCCTAGCCTTATCCCCGGTCTAGTGAAGGCCCACGCCATTCACACATCAATCAAATCCATTCCATTTCACCAAACAATTCAATTCAAACCAATTCATCTAACTAATCTATGCAACCAAACAAACAAGTCCATGGTCTGTGGACGATTGTGTCGGGTGCTACTAAGCACCGTCTGCATCCTAGTACATATATATATAACTAGAAAAAGAAGTTTAGAGTGAGAAGTTCTCACCGATAGCTATCCAACTTCACGACACTTCATTGACAGAAACCTTCGTTGCTACCGCATCTTCGCCATCTTCGTTGTCCGCTTTCACTACCTATGTAAAAATCGAATTTTTACTTCGCTATTTCATATATAAAAATCATATTTTTATTTCGAAGTTCAACATATAAAAATCCTATTTTTATTTCGAAGTTCAATATATAAAAATCCTATTTTTATTTCGAAGTTCAATATTTAAAAATTCTATTTTTATTTCGAAGTTCAATATATAAAAATCATATGATATATATTTTTAAAACATTCCCATATATTTTCAAAACCTTGCGATATAGATATATTTTCAACAATGCTAATTTTTTTATATTTAAAAATCATTTCAAATTTATATTTTCTATTTAAAGTTTTAACCTTTTTCTATTTAAAGTTTTAACCTTTTTCTATTTAAAGTTTTAACCTTTTTCTATTTAAAGTTTTAACCTTTTTCTATTTAAAGTTTTAACCTTTTTCTATTTAAAGTTTTAACCTTTTTTCTATTTAAAGTTTTAACCTTTTTCTATTTAAAGTTTTAACCTTTTTCTAAAATCAGTTTTTAAAATTCCTAAAATCAGTTTTTAAAATCTATAAAAAACAGTTTTTACTTCCTAAAAAAAAATCAGTTTTAACTTTTAAAACAAAATCAGTTTTTTTACCTTTCTTAAAAATCTGTTTTAAACCTTAAATCGAAATTAGTTTTAACGAATTAAAATAAAAATAAAATATAATAAAATACTTACAGTATTTTGAAGAAGGGGGGGGGGGGTGAAGACGTCGTCGGCGGCACTTCAGGGGGGGCTGTCGGCTTCAGCATCGCGAACGTGGGGGGGCTTCGGTGGGAGTTCGTCGAGGGAGGGTGGGCTTCGGTGGGAGTTCGTCGAGGGAGGGTGGGCTTCGGTGGGTTTTTAGGGCGACTAGGGTTTTTCTTTCGGGGCATTGGGCGACTGCTCCAATCAGAAGAGAAGGGGGAAGCAGGGTCGCCGATCGAGACAGGGGGGGGGGGGGGGAGTCGGAGGAGGAGTTGCTGGAGACGAGGGGGGGAAGCAATCGCCGGCGGCGTCGGGGCTGTGGTGGCGCGATTCGTCATCGAAGTTTTTTTTTCTTTTAAAAAAATGAATTGAAATATCAGGGGGGGGGGCTGGTAGTTAAAGGGGGAGATAAGTTTTTTTTTTACTTTTTTTTATTTAATTATTTTATTTGGCAAAAAGTTGACTTTCACAAACGACCCCTAAACGAGGCCCACCGACTGTCGCCCATAGCGTTTTACCCCCATTCCGAACACAATGGGATATGTATCGCAAGCTGATTTGATCGTTTGAATCAGTTTCCGTTAAATTTACATTTAAATCACTATATTGAATTTTAAACGTACATTTCCAATTACCGGGGTCACATACGAACTCTAAAAATTCACGAAAAATATTTTCTAGCTTCGTATTGACGATACGGTCCTAAAAAAACTAGTTTCGTCGAATTCTGAGACTGTTTGAAAAATGGCCAATTTCCAGTCGATTAAAATCAACTGAAACTGGCCAAACGCGTTTTCCTTCGCCACGCTCACATATTGATTCGAAAAATTATGAAATTTGGAATCTAGCAATAACTTAACACCACGGACCCAACAAAACTGGTTTCGTCGAAATCCGAGGTCGTTTGCAAAATGTCCATTTTTAAGGGCCTGAATTCCATAGCGACTATTCAGAATTTTCAACTGGACATATCTTTTGATTCCCGCTACGAACTTTTGAATTTTCGGATTCGTTGGAAAGATATTCACTATTAGATTCCATTATTTTTGGTTTCACTAAAATCCGGATTGTTTTGTACACGGTACATTCAATTGAAGTTTGAAATCGACTTATCGAACTACCGCGCCATTTTCAATTCTATTTATAATTATATATAAATATTTATATTGTAACGACGACGCGTATAATATATACGTCGAATTCAATTCAAAATAAATTTCTCGTCGATATTATTTAAAATAATCTATTTTAAATATTCAAACTTCGCTGAAATTGCCAAAATAAAAATTTTAAACTGGCCCAGAATTTGCGGGTTGTTACAGGCCATAATTGAGTCAATTATGGACATCATTAAAAGTTGACTTAATTAATAATTTGAGTAGGGAATTATTAAAACTGGGGTAAAAGATTTTAAGTGTTAATCAATGCTTAGGACACGAGGTTGGACTCGTTTGTGACGTAAACCTGCCTGGACCCGCCCGACAAATCCAGTGGTCACAAATGTCAGCCCAATGTGAGAGGTCCTAGGCCTAAACTAAAGCATAACGGTTGTAAAGACACGAGGTTAGACTCTTTTATGGTGTAAGACTGCCCGGACCCGCCCGACAAATCCAGCTTCCATAAATGCCAGTCTAATGTGAGAGGTCTTTATGAGGTTATGGCCTGAATGAATTAAGAAATACTTAACCAGATAAACATGTAAGGTGGGACATGGGGGTTAAGTAGGTGCCTTGGGTGGCATGAGGAATCTAGGGGGTGCCCTTAGTGGCATGTGAAATACGATTAGTAAGACTTAACCAAACACACATGTAAATGAACATGACTAAGAGGGTTAAGTGGGATATACTAGTGACAAGCTTAGGTGGGTAGCTTGTGGGGGCCCATTTCGACCAGTATCCCAAACGTATCTTTGTGGGCTCGACCCAAGTCGAGGATGTTACACGCATGCTGGGTTTGACTGTAAGAGGCCAAAACGGGGAGCGGTGGCAATGCAAGTCCAACGGGTTTCATATGCGTGTGTGGACCCGAGCTGATAGGTAAGACGTTGTTGCATCGTGTAGGTATAAGTCGTGCATTCTCAAGTTGTATCGGGTTGCCACTTTAGGGGAGTGATACACCCCATTGTGGGGCCAGCACGGGTATCTACGAGTAGGGAGCCGATCGAAAGTGGGTAGTGGGGTACATCTAGTGGAGATAGGGGCAGACGACACCTATGTACTCAGCTAGGGGTACGTAAGGCTATTTATAAAGTTTCTGTGTGAAGCAAGTGGGATCAAACAATAGGGTGACTAGTGTGGTGCAGTGTAGTAATGTGTGGTGCAGTGTAGTAATCATTCGTTAGTAATTAGGTGTGCCTTTACCGTTATCTTTAACGTTATCTTAAACGCTATCTTTATCTTCCTATGAGTTCATGGACATTTACTTGTCTTCCAACTTATGCCTTAGTCTAGTTATTTTGATAATAGTATTGTTAGAATTATCATACTCGCCAGACTTATGTCTGACCCCCTCTATTTCTATCCTTTTTCCCCCTCCAGGTCCTCAGGTTGGGCCCAGCTCTAGTGGAGTTTGATTGAATTGCTTCATCTCTCTTTGGAAAGCTTGGACCGTTGAAGTAAAGTCCAGCTTGTTATCTTTTTAATGGCTATTTATGTAATGGGATTATGTATTTTGTTTTTATGAAGATGGATATTGTACTTGGTTATGATCTATGGTTTTATGTTGTAAAAAACATGTTTAATTTCCGCTGCAATAAAATGAAGTTTTAGATTTCCAAGTACTATTTATTATTTGTCTTGTTGTAATTTTTCTGTTCTATATTCACTTATAACCTCCATGGAAGTTAATGCATTCCCTTTGTGAGTGACATTAATGGATGTGGGGTGTTACACGTGGTGTCAGAGCTTAAGGTTACAAGAACAGATAAAAATACTTTAGAAAAATAGTTATTTTTGGAAGAAGTGTTTTCAAAAACATGTTTTAATGAGAAATTTAAAGAGAAAAGTTTTTAAGAAAAACATAATCCCCAATAGCCACATATCTTTATCTTTCGAATTCTCCATTTTGAATCTTTCCTTTTTCGTTTCAGCATCGCTGAAGATCTTAATCTACCCAACGGTATAACAATACCAGGACGGTATAGGAGGCTATTAGAGGTTAGGGCCGCTGCAGGTCCAGCCAATGTTCCTCCACTACTAGTTGCACCCGTTCCTCCTCCTCCTCCTCGCGTAGATACTTTTGCAAAGACGTGCAAGGAATTCAAGGCTATGGGTGGAAAACCATTTCAAGGGTCAGAAACGTTTGTGGAAGCTAGAGATTGGCTTAAGGAGGTGGAAGAATTGCTAGAAATATTTGAAGTAGAAGAAGGGAGGAGAGTTCGTTTAGCAGCTTGGTTGATGAAGGGAGAGGCCTCGTTTTGGTGGGTGGTCACTAATGGGGAGCGTCCTGTTGACTCTTGGGCGGATTTCAGACGTAGGTTCGAGGCGAAGTTTCTCTCAAGGGAGGAAGAAAATCTATATATGGAAAGGTTCTTGACATTGAAGCAAGGAAGCTCATCAGTGAAAGAATATGTCAATAAATTTAATCAGTTAGCAAGGTTTGGCTTGGACTTAGTGAACACGCCGGAGAAGAATGCGCTGAGGTTCGTGAATGGCTTGAATGAACCATTGTAAGGGTTGGCTATGACCCACATCCCGATGGGGGCCACCTTTGAGAAGTTAGTAGAAATGGCGCTCATGCATGAGGAGAAAAACGCTAAAGCTGATAAGGCACCCGAGAAGAAGGGGGATCAGAAGAAACCACAACAGCAAAACAAGAAGGGTGGAAAAGACAATAATGGCAAGGGAAAGAAGAAGTGCTTTAACTGTGGAACCCCAGGCCATCTCAGCAAGGATTGCCGAAAGAAAAAGAAGACAGGCTGTTTTCATTGTGGCGATGCGGGACATTTAGTGAAGGACTTCCCAAAGAAGGGGCAGAGGGCAGGAGCTACCTCGGGAGGACAAGTGCAGGCTCTTATGGCACCAGGGCAGGCTAGGGGACAAGTTCAGGCTCTCGCGGTCCCACCGCTGCAAGAACGAGGTAGAACCATTTCTGTTGAAAGCTTAGTTTTTCTGTTTGATCATCATGTCCGTACCTTATTCGATTCGGGCGCATCACATTCATTTATCTCTACATCATTAGTTGAATCACTGCACTTAAACACCAGTTTAGTAGAGGATCCCTTAGTTGTTTCGAATCCAATAGGGGGCTCAGCTTATTTGTCCATGATGTGTTTGGATTTGAAAATTTCCATACTTAGCGTTGAATTTAGATGTGATGCTTATGTGTTGGGCTTCACGGGCTATGGGCTAATTTTAGGAATGGATTGGTTATCCAGAAATGGGGCCGTTCTTGATTGTGAAAGGAGAGTAGTTAGGCTCGTGACTCACCTTGGCAACACTCTCGAAATCTTCTGTAATCCCATAAATTCGGTTATGCTAAGTTATCTAGAATCGCTTGACGCGTCTGAGGAAAATCTATGATCTATTAGAGTGGTCCGAGAATATTCGGATGTGTTTGAGGAGGTGAAGGGCTTGCCTTCGAAGCGGGAGATAGATTTTCGAATATATTTTGTGGATAATGCGAAACCAGTATCTTTGCCAGTACGCCACATGGCTCCACGTGAAAGGAGGGAACTCGATAAGCAAGTGAAGGAGTTGCTTGAGAAGGGGTTCATAAGACGAAGTATATCGGAGTGGGGCGCTCCAGTAGTATTTGCCACGAAGGCGGATGGGTCCCTTAGACTGTGTGTGGACTATAGAGAAATTAATAAACTTACTAAGAAGAACAGACACCCACTGCCGAGGATTGACGATCTCTTCGATCAGTTAGTTGGCACCTCAGTGTTTTCGCAGTTGGACTTAGCCACTGGGTTCCATCAGTTGAGAGTGGATGAGGATAGCATAGACAAGACTGCCTTTAGGACTCCGGACGGTTTCTATGAATGGCTAGTGATGCCCTTCGGTTTGACAAACACCCCAGCATATTTTGTTGATTTGATGAGTAGGGTGTTTAGGGAGTAACTTAACAAATTCGTGGTAGTCATTGTAGATGACATCTTGATCTTTTCTAAGGATGAAGAAGAGCATGCCCTACATCTTAGGGAAGTGTTGGAGACCCTACGAGCGCATAGCCTTAAGGCTAGATTTTCTAAGTGTCACTTCTGGAGGAAGGAAGTACGGTTCTTGGGGCACATGGTTTCCAAAGAAGGGATAGCCGTGGATCCCGCGAAGGTGGTGGCCATCCAAGATTGGAAGGTCCCTAAAAATGCTACCGAAGTGAGAAGTTTCTTGGGGTTGGCTGGCTACTATAGGAAGTTTATCAAAAACTTCGCAAAGATATCAGCTCCATTGACACGCTTGACGAAGAAGAACCTAGTTTTCACATGGGACGTAGATTGTGATGATGCGTTCCAACGTTTGAAGAGAGCATTGACTTCAGCCCCAGTCTTAGTATTGCCAGACGGGAGTAAGCCATTTACCGTTTATACTGATGCTTGTGGGATAGGACTAGGCGCAGTCTTAATGCAAGAGGGTAGGGTAATAGCCTATGGTGGAAGGCAGTTGAGAGCGCATGAGAAAAATTATCCTATACATGACCTAGAATTTGCCGCTATTGTTTTCGCGCTTAAGTCTTGGCGTCATTGTCTTCTTGGCGAGAAATTCGAATTATTCACTGACCACAAGTCTTTAAAATACCTATTATCTCAAAAGGACTTGAACTTAAGGCAGCAAAGGTGGATGGAGTTCTTAGCGTCCTACGACTTCGAAATAGCCTATACCCCTGGCAAGGGTAACGTGGTGGCAGACGCCTTAAGTAGAAAAAGATTATCCTTAAGTCCTTTGTTTGTTGAGCGGTGAAGTTTAGAATTCATTTCGATGTTTGACTTTAGACCTTCCGTTAACTTCGTACCCGGTTTTCTAGCATCCTTGGAGGTCAGACCTACGATTTTGGGACGGATTGGTGAGGCACAGCGAGAAGACCCACAGTTGGTTGAGTTAGTAGAACAACTCAAAGGAGGGGAGTCATCAAGCCATCTCCGTAGGTATACCCTAGACGATAAGGGTTGGTTACGTAGGGACGGTAGACTTTGTGTACCAAAAGACGATGACCTAAGGAAGACTATTCTCGACGAAGCACATCATTCGAAGATGACCATTCATCCCGGCGGGGACAAGATGTACAAAGACATGAAGAGAGTTTACTTTTGGGCCGGCATGAAGAAAGATGTGGCCGAGTATGTCGCTAGATGCTTGGTGTGCCAACAAGTAAAAGCGGAGCAAAAGAAACCCGGTGGGTTGCTTCACCCATTGGAGGTTCCACTATGGAAGTGGGAAAGTGTCTCGATGGATTTTGTGGATGGGTTACCGCGATCAAGGAAGGGTAATACGGGAATTTGGGTTATAGTAGATAGACTTACTAAAAGCGCCCATTTCATTCCCGTAAAGAGTAAGAGGACTGCTCCATGGTTAGCCTTCGTATACGTTCGAGAAATAGTTCGTTTGCACGGTGTTCCTTCTAGCATAGTGAGCGACCGCGATCCTATTTTCACTAGCGAATTTTGGAGAAGCTTACAAGAGGCGGTAGGGACTCAGTTATGTTTGGGCACCGCATATCATCCTCAGACGGACGGCCGGACTGAGAGGGTGAATCGCATTCTAGAGGATCTATTGAGGTTATGCATCCTAGACTTTGGGGGTACGTGGGAAGAGCATCTTCCATTGGTGGAGTTCGCATATAATAACAGCTTTCAGTCCAGCATTGGTATGGCACCATTCGAAGCTCTTTATGGACAACCTTGTCGTTCACCTACATGTTGGTGGGAATCTACGGATAAGATCTTACTTGGGCCCGATATGATTAGGGAGACTTCGGAGAAGATCGACTTGATTCGAAGGAGGATGAAAGCAGCACAGGATAGGCAGAAATCTTATGCGGATAAGAGGAGGACAGATCTCGAGTTTGAAGTTGGGGACATGGTCTTTGTCAAAGTGTCTCCATTACGGAACATTGTTCGCTTTGTGTCCGTTGGGAAATTAGCACCAAGGTTTGTAGAGCTGTTTCCTATTAAGGAGAAAATTGGACAGATGGCGTATAGAGTGGAGTTGCCCAAGAGACTTAGTGGTGTACACGACGTATTCCATGTGTCACATTTGAGGAAGTGCTTGCACGAGACCGCGAAAGTGGTAGAGCCGAGCTTTCTTAGAGAGGTGGAGATAGATCATGATGCGACAATTCGACGAGCTCCTACGCGCATTCTTGGGTCGGAGATCAAGAGGTTGAGGAATCGAGAGGTCAGACTAGTCAAAGTGAAATGGGCAGATGATGAGAGCAACGCAACTTGGGAGACAGAAGAGAAGATGCGTTCACGGTAGCCTTTTCTTTTTGAGGGTATGTCTTTTAATTTCTCCTTTATCGCTTAGCTTGTACTTATCTTATCTTTAGTATATCCTCTTGGTAGTATCTTTGACCTTTAGTTAGGATAACCCAAGGTTGAAACATGTGTTTGAGACATGTTATGTATGGTGGATGCAAAGTGGATGCAAGTGTTTGCTAGTGGTTGCTCGTGGATGCATATACACACACTATTAGGCACCAGATCGGCTCAGTCACTTCATATTGCATATTGCATATATATGGATGTATTTAGTAAAATGGATGTATAATGGTTGTATTATCATATAGTTGCCGCATTCGGGTGGATGGTTGTGCACGCATATAGAATTAATATGTATCATTAGGAATCTTTTGCATACATATTGGACGCATGGCACTATCATGAATTGCACTAAGGAGGTCGACTGAATCAGTAGACTGCCAAATTTTGCATTAGATATGGACATATACACACACTGTGCATATAAACATTAAAGCATTATAAGTCTTTTAAGGACAATGGATGCTGGTGTTTGATGGTTGAGGAGATGGACGATTAGATGGTAGGAAATACATTCTTCTTGACTTGGAGATTTCGGGGACGAAATCCTTTAAGGAGTGGAGAATGTAACACCCCGTAATTTTATAACATTAAAATTCACAAATTAAAGTATACTTAATTTTTAGAAAAGAATTAAGTAAAATGGGTTGCGCAGAGAAATATATATATTGATATATATATATATATATATATATATAAATAAATTAAAAATTATATAAATAAATATGCGAAAAAGTTCAAAACAGCGAATTGGGAGGGGAAATAACCGAACCGGCCCATTTTTGAGGTCGACCCAAGCCCCGCTGGGTCGACTAGGGGTTAATCCAGGGTGTTTGGCTGTCAACCCATGGGTCGATTCGCTCAAATGCAGATTTTGCATTTGATTGGTTCTCATGGTTCAGGGTTAATCTAATGGTCCTAAATAACTTCCTACACCTATAAATACATCCTAATGCTAACCCTAAACCTAATTAAAATAGAATAGTTACCGTCGCCATGGAAATCAATGGAACCGCCGCCAACTAAGAAAGAAGAAAAGCAAATTCTATTCTAATTCTCTCAACCCTAAAGCAAAGCAAAACTCTCTCTTTTCTTCTCTAAATTGTGAGTATGATGATCTTAACAAGATTATTATCATTTTAATTAGGTTGAGTTATGAATGGATTATGAGTAGATGATGTGAATTATCATATATGTTGTTGTAAACCCCTTTTGCTGTCATGTATATTGTAAATCCAATGTTATGTGATGATGATATCTTATATGTTGTAAATCATGCTATGATGATGTTATGTATGTTGAAAGTTTCTATGCTAAGTTGTGATGAATCATACATGTTAAAAAGGCCATGATGTTACCATCTATGCTAGTTAGTTCATATTAATTAAATCATCATGTTTGGGTTATGTTGATCTATATTACAAGTCACATATGCAAGTTAGATTGACTAGAAAAGTTATGAACATATAACAAGACATCTATTATGACATCTAGAATTATGCTATGACATATGTGATATCCTATGCTAGTTCACACCATCATTATGTTGCCTAAAAACCCCATATGCAAGTTTATGTATAGATTTGGGCTATGATCATATCATATAAATTGAGACATTTAACAAGTTGACACCTTTTGATCCTTAGCATGTGTAGTTTATGCAAGTTTCACCCCTATTATGATTAGATTTATTTTAATTGTCTATATGTTGTGATAATTTATCTTTGTGCTAGGTGTTAGACTATACAAGTCTAACCTATATTATGCGTTGAATAAGCGAACGTATAAACGTGGGGTAGGGGTAATATTAAGGATTTAATATTAAAAAGTTGGGGTGCAATTGATATGATTTTGCATGCCATAAGTGGATGGCCATAATTGAGTCAATTATGGACATCATTAAAAGTTGACTTAATTAATAATTTGAATAGGGAATTATTAAAACTGGGGTAAAAGATTTTAAGTGTTAATCAATGCTTAGGACACGAGGTTGGACTCGTTTGTGATGTAAACCTGCCTGGACCCGCCCGACAAATCCAGTGGTCACAAATGTCAGCCCAATGTGAGAGGTCCTAGGCCTAAACTAAAGCATAACGGTTGTAAAGACATGAGGTTAGACTCTTTTATGGTGTAAGACTGCCCGGACCCGCCCGACAAATCCAGCTTCCATAAATGCCAGTCTAATGTGAGAGGTCTTTATGAGGTTATGGCCTGAATGAATTAAGAAATACTTAACCAGATAAACATGTAAGGTGGGACATGGGGGTTAAGTAGGTGCCTTGGGTGGCATGAGGAATCTAGGGGGTGCCCTTAGTGGCATGTGAAATACGATTAGTAAGACTTAACCAAACACACATGTAAATGAACATGACTAAGAGGGTTAAGTGGGATATACTAGTGACAAGCTTAGGTGGGTAGCTTGTGGGGGCCCATTTTGACCAGTATCCCAAACGTATCTTTGTGGGCTCGACCCAAGTCGAGGATGGGACACGCATGCTGGGTTTGACTGTAAGAGGCCAAAACGGGGAGCGGTGGCAACGCAAGTCCAACGGGTTTCATATGCGTGTGTGGACCCGGGCTGGTAGGTAAAACGTTGTTGCATCGTGTAGGTATAAGCTGTGCATTCTCAAGTTGTATCGGGTTGCCACTTTAGGGGAGTGATACACCCCACTATGGGGCCAGCACGGGTATCTACGAGTAGGGAGCCGATATAAAGTGGGTAGTGGGGTACACCTAGTGGAGATAGGGGCAGACGGCACCTATGTAGTCAGCTAGGGGTACGTAAGGCTATATATAAAGTTTCTGTGTGAAGCAAGTGGGATCAAACAATAGGGTGACTGGTGTGGTGCAGTGTAGTAATGTGTTGTGTAGTGTAGTAATCATTCGTTAGTAATTAGGTGTGCATTTACCGTTATCTTTAACGTTATCTTAAACGCTATCTTTATCTTCCTAAGAGTTCATGGACATTTACTTGTCTTCCAACTTATGCCTTAGTCTAGTTATTTTGATAATAGTATTGTTAGAATAATCATACTCGCCAGACTTTATGTCTGACCCCCTCTATTTCTATCCTTTTTCCCCCTCTAGGTCCTCAGGTTGGGCCCAGCTCTAGTGGAGTTTGATTGAATTGCTTCATCTCTCTTTGGAAAGCTTGGACCGTTGAAGTAAAGTCCAGCTTGTTATCTTTTTAATGGCTATTTATGTAATGGGATTATGTATTTTGTTTTTATGAAGATGGGTATTGTACTTGGTTATGATCTATGGTTTTATGATGTAACAAACATGTTTAATTTCCGCTGCAATAAAATGAAGTTTTAGATTTCCAAGTACTATTTATTATCTATCTTGTTGTAATTTTTATGTTCTATATTCACTTATAACCTCCATGGAAGTTAATGCATTCCCTTTGTGAGTGACATTAATGGACGTGGGGTGTTACAGTAACAGTCATCTTTTATAGAAGCTCATCTCGAGTATTATTAAATCGAATTCCACTCAATACCAATTTAATATATTAAATTGGAAAACTTTATTTTGGAAAATTTCCATTAAAATCTTAACAAAAGATTTATAAATTCCAAATCATATTTTTACTGTTAATTGGGTTAAAGAACAAATGTCGTTAAAAACACAGTTCACAATAAACCCAATTCACATTTCATTTTATTCCAATTTCTAAATATAATTGGAAACTCTAATAATCTTAATTAAAATGTAACAACCCGGAAAATCCGAGCCAATTTAAAAATTTTATTTTGACAATTTTAATGGATTTTGAATATTTAAAATGAATTATTTTAAATAATAACGACGAGAAATTTATTTTGAATAGAATTAGAAATATATATTTATATAGATCGTCATTAGAATATAAATATTTATTTTTAACTATAAAAGGAACTAGAAATGGCGTGGTAGTTTGAAAATTCGATTTCAAATTTCAAATGAATGTACAGGATTCAAGATAAATCAGATTTTAGTGAAACCAAAAATACTAGAATCTATTTGAGAATATCTTTCCAACGAATCCAAAAAATTAAAATTTCACAGCGGGAATAAAAAGTTATGTCCAATTGAAAATTCAGAATAGTCGCTATGGAATTTTGGCCCTTAAAAATGGAAATTTTGCAAACGACCTCGGTTTTCGATGAAAGTACTTTTGTTGGATCCAAGATGTCAAGTTATTGCTAGATTCCAAAATTCGTAATTTTCTGAATCAATATGTGAACGCGGCGAAGTAAAACGTGTTTTGACTGTTTCTGTCAATTTCGATCGACCAGAAAATGACCATTTTTCAAATGGTCTCAGAATTTGACGTAATTAGTTTTGTTAGGACCGTATCGTCAATACGAAGCTAGAAATATATTTTTTAGGAATTTTTAAAGTTAATATGTAGCCCCGGTAAATTGAAATGTACATTTGAACTGAATATATATATATAGGTTTATATTTTAATTTAAATAGAAACTGATCGAAACAGTCGAATTGGCTTACGATACGTATCCCATTGTGTTCGGAATGGGGGTGATTAGCTAGGGGCGATGGTCGTTGGGTCTCGTTTCAAGTTCAAATGGAAAGTTAACTTTATATGGAGAAAATAATTAAAAATATTATACAACTTAAACCCCCTTTCCCTCCCGTTGACTTCAGAATCAATAAAGGAAATAAAAAAAACTTGACGAAGGCGAAATTGCGCACCACCATCGAATGCGGCCATCGCTATCTCCACACCGTCAGCCCGGAGGACCCCGCCGCCGTCACCCTCTCCACTACCTCCCCATCGCACCCATCTTTGACCCAAAACCCATATAGCCCTAAACCCCCAATTCCCTTGAATGCCACCGCAAATCGCAGCCCCCATGACTGCAACTGCCCTCCAAGCGACGTCCAGACTCCGGCGCCCCAATGGCCACTGACCAGACCGCGACGCAACACCCTTTCCTCCAGTGACGCAGAAAACCTCCCTCCCCTTCGAACGGTGAGTTTTATTTATTCAATTTAGTTTAACTAATTTATAAAGTACGATTTAAAATCAGTTTTCTATGTATAAAAAATATATGAAAGGGTAGGAATTTTATATTTAAAAAGGTTTGATTTTTATTATTAAAAATATTTGATTTTTTTTAACATAGAAAAGATCAGACTTTTAACATAGAAAAGATCAGATTTTTAACATAGAAAAGATCAGATTTTTAACATAGAAAAGATTTGATTTTTAAATAGAAAAAGGCAATATTTTTATATAGAGAAAGGATAGATTTTTATCATGAAGAAAGAGGAGATTTTTAGATATACGATAGCGGTGTAAAGGTATGATTTTTATTTATACCATAGCATGATAAAAATATGATTTTTATATACTAGAGAATATAAAAATGTGATTTTTATATGAGTGGCGATATAAAAATATAATCTTTATTAGAAGAAGAGCGATATTAAAATATAATTTTTATTACGAATTTAGCGTGATAAAAATATTATCTTTATTATATGAACACTATTATAAAAATAGTATTTTTATCTATATAGTAGCGGTATAAAAATAGAATTTTTATCTATATATTATCGGTATAAAAATAGTATTTTTATCTATATAGTAACGGTATAAAAATAGAATTTTTATATATATAATAGCGGTATAAAAATGTAATTTTTATCCAAATAGCGCAGTTATAAAAATGTGATTTTTATACACATGGCAACAATATAAAGATGCGATTTTTATATATGTAGTGGACACGGACAACGAAAGTGACAAAAGGCGAGCACGACGAAGATTTCCTACAAATGAAGAGTCGTGGCATTTGGTTTAGCTCTCGGTGAGAACTTCTCACTTTAATTCTTGTTTTCTAGTGAAAAATATATACTAGGATGCAGACAGTGCTTAGCAGCACCCGACACCCGTTGTCCACAGACCATGGACGACTTGTTTGATTTTGTTATGTGGTGAAAATTGATTGTGATGTGGAATAAATGAAAATATATTCATGTGTTGAAATAAATTATTTATCGTTAAAAATATAAATTTAACGTGAATGTGAATAAATAAATATTCATTTACAATTCTAACGATTTGTTTATGTACACCCATTTGAAGGATATTGATTGGGAAGATAAATTTCACACATCGCCCAACTGCACAAATAAAAATCTATGTTTGTTGACTGAAACCCCACACGGGTATTGGGATGATATTTGACGTACACTAATCCCGATTGTTTAGTTGAATGTCAATCGATGGGTTGACAGACTGTGTAAGCGTTAATTACTTATATTTAATGCTTATGCAGTTGTGTGGTGCACTTTGGATGATGGTTGATTATTTATCATTGCTATTATATACATGTGTTGTATAGAATCCGTATAAATAACATTACATGGTAACTGAGTGGGTCTCATTCCAATTTAGAAAATAAATCATATTCATGTGTTGAATAAATAAAAATAGTCATGTGTTGACAATAATCATGTGTTAAGAATATTCTTATGTTGAAAATATTCATGTGTTGAATAAAATATTTATACAATAAAATTCACATTTTTATTGTAAGTAAGAATAAAATTATATTCATGTGTTGAATAAAAAAAATTCATGTGTTGAATAAAAAATATATTCATGTATTAAAGAAAATATTCATTTGTTGAATAGGATAACAAAGTTATTGAAATATATAAAGTCGTGTTGACTAAATTTGCGCATTTTGACGTGAACGATATTTATATCGATTATATTCGTTTTTATAATGAATATAGAAAAGAAAGTGACTTCAAAATCTAATATTTTGAAAATATTATCATTTATATATTAATGATATGGAATATTCAATTTTGATATAAAATTGAATATGAAGTTAAAATCGTTTTTAAAACGAATTTGAAACGATTTATAAAATATGTTTTGAATTGAAGTCGATGAAATATTTATAATATATATATATTATATATTAAATGGCCTGAATAGAACGCGCCGCGTCGTGGCAGTTTGCGAATTTCGACCATTGACTTCGAATTGATGTTGCGGGAGATTCAACCGTCGGATTCTCCTGAAACTAGAACGGTTGGGTTTGTATCGAAAAGAGCTTTCCAATGAATATTAGAAATTTGAAATCTAACAGCTAGATTTGGAATTATGTCCAAATCAAATTTGGAAAAGGTTGTTATAAGTGCAGTTCGACGACCATTATTGGAAGTCGACTGTACGGGCCTTGATAAAATTATTAAAAATATCAATAATTTGTGTAAAATCATAATAAATGATTTAGAAAGAATTGGGGTGAAAAATACCATATTTAAAAAGGATAAAAATATATTTTTATCGGAATGAACTAGTTATGAACTAGAATTGGATTTGAAGTGGTTTTAAAATAATCAGAATTTCCAATATACGAATTGGAATGGATTTGAATCGAAATTATCTTCGGAATATTTCGATGTCGGATTTCGTGGTTATACATATATGGTTATGGAAATTTGAAAGATATATTTATATCGTTATTTACAATACGATATTTGTTGGTTTCAGAATTTGATATTGAATAGAAGCCGATATATTTTCTATTCAGAGCCCTGTATTTAATATCAAACGGGATTTTGGGTTCATCGTGAATGGCATCTTAAATAACACTGTTCTTGAACCCAGTTTAGAAAAGAATAAATCTTTTAATTATTATTTAGTGAAATTGTCCAGTTAAATAGTATTTAATTGGAATTGAATTTAAATTGGTTTTTGGGGTTTATCGTGAGCGGTGTTTTGAATAACACCTGTTCTTTAACTCGATTAACAATGGGATGTGATTTTGGGTTTATCATGAACCGTGTTTTAGATGACATTGGTTCTTTAACCCAGTTAAAGACAGGATATGGATTTTTGGGAAGATTAAAACTAAGTGGAGTTTTAATGAATCTTTAATTAGATTAAAGTGATCGAGAATGGAGTATCACCAGTTTTGCTCCAAAGCGATAGTTTAATCTTTAATTAGATTTGAATGTGAAATGGTAATTAATATTTGCCGATAACACCATGGTGTTAGATATGGAGTATTACCAATTCTGCTCCATGGGATGAATAGGTTAGGATTGGGAAATAAAACAAATGATTACTTCGGTGTGGTTCGCTAATCCCGACTAGTTTGGAAAACGATAATATGGTTTGAAAAGATATCCAAAGGAAGATTAAAGAATAAATTTAGAAGAATTTATCTTTGATAAAATTAATGGGAACCTTTCCCTAAGAATGTGATTTTTTGAATAAAAGAATATTCTGAATTGGAATGAGGCGTATGTTGTGTTTGTGTAGCACTTGTTTATTATATACGCGGGTTATACGGAAAGGCCGGGTTCATACCCATTCTGAATAACCGATTCAACGATAAGTCAAAGATGAAGATGGTGGTTGAAGACCGGAGGTCTTCACATCGTTTGGGTGATTACTGATGATCTTGATTGGGCTGTACACCCAAAAGGAGGGAATCAGTTGGTGATCGTCCAGACGTACTTGGAGACCGATGGATATGCGAGGAATAAGGTTACTCCAGTTTCGTTTAGACCCAGAACGAACTTGTAAATGGACTATGTGTATGACATTGGATTTTATTTTGTGTGATTGATTTCTATTAAATGTATATCTGTTTGGCGGTGGAGAATTTATTCTCTTGCTTAACGCCCTTCTCTGAGACGTACGAGCTTAGAGGTTATATATCGATAGATATCAATCGAATGGCATGAATTGCCTGTGTGGCATGCCTAAGTGGCAGATGATCAAGGCTTCTGTTGAAAAGAAAAGTCTTGTGGTTAGTGATCAAAGCACGACCTATGTGGCATAGCTTTGTATATGTCGTTAATTCGCGAGCCTCACACCTCGGTATGAGTCAAAAACGGGATAGTGACTGCAGGGAGAGCATGATGTTTCTTTCTAGCTATGGGTGATGTTAGTGACCTACCAGCCCTGACATTTATATAATTTTTACCTGTGTGGTTATTGGATGCGAGGCGCCTCGGATATAGGTCTGAAAGGACCGGAAAACGTGTGTTCAGGAGTTGCCAATCCTCAAAAGTAAGAGAGCACCGGCCCTGATGATCCAGGATCGCTGTGTGTGGTCCTTAGACATTTGCTAGAGTGTCTCGAACGGAGAGGAGCTTGCCCCTTGCCTCGATTCATGATGGAAATCCAATTTCCAATACATGATATTTCGGTTTTGATTGTAGAACCTAGTATGGCGACATAGTAGCGTGGGATACTATGTCATCTATGATTGATACATTTATATTCGAAGTTGTTTTCTTCACTTATAGTAATAATAAAAGATGAAATTTAACGTATCAAGCATTATTTGGCTATTATGAGGTAAAACCCTATCCTCCGGCTTGTGTTGCATTGTGTGATGGGACCTAAGTCTTAAAGTAGCTTCATTTTTATTTATTTAGCATTGCACTGTTTGTTTCATGCACTGGTATTCTTGGGAGGAAACCCGTTCCATGTTATATGGCGTGGTCCCATGATTTACCTAACTTTAAAAGTAAAGATTAATAAAAAAATTTAGTTCTCGCACCAGTCACATGACTGACCTGGAGTTTATTGTTTTGACTTAAACTCTGGGTGCCCCTATTTTCTACATGGGCAGCTAGTAGTTTTGGTTTTGCAGATTTATATTCACAGGATCCTGGTTTACAGCTGGAATGATACTCGGAAAGCTCTGTATCCGTGTATTTCTTTCAGTTGTGTGTTGTATTATTTTTCCGCTGCTATGTATTTAAATGTTATTTAAATCTCTAATATTTATCAATGTGTAATATTTATTCATACTCTGTAAATTCTTGTATGCTGATGGAATTGTTGTAATAAACAATGAAATTCTTCTGTTTGCGTTCCGATTCGTCTTGTCTTCAAAGTAATTTGTTCTCTCTTCTCTTCGGAGACCGGGTAAGTTCGGGTCGCTTCATAAAATATTTATTCATTTCATACGGGGTTTAAGAACAGTGTTATTTAAGACACCATTCACGACAAACCCGAAAATCCAATTTATTTTATTTAATTCCAATTAAATATTAGAAAACTTCATTAAATCTTAATTTAAAGATTTATTCTAGTTAATAACTAGTTCATATCGGTAAAAATATATTTTTATCTTTACAAAACTGGAAATTTTCATCCAAAATCTTTTCAAATCATTTATTATGATTTTACATAATTTTACAATAATTTTAATAATTATTTTTAGGCCCGTACAGTCGATTTCCAATAACGGCCACCGAACTACATCCATTGCGGCCTTTTTCAAATTTGATTTGGACATAATTCCAAATCTAACCAATAGATTTCAAAACTCTTATACTCATTGGAAAACACTTTTTGATACGAACCCAACGGGTTCGGTTTTAGGAGGATCCGACGGTTGGATCTCCCGTTATATCACTTTGAAATTAATGGTCGAAATTCGCGAACAGTCGCTGCGCGGCGCGTTCTATTCAGGCCATTAATTATATAATATATATATTATTTATATTTCGTCGATTTCCATTTAAAACATATTTTATAAAATATTTATAAATATGTTTTAAATTGATTTTAACTTTATTTTCAGTCTTAAATCCTAAATTGAATATCCTATATCATTATAATTTTAAAATGGTAATATTATCAACATATTAAATTTTAAAATCACTTCTTTTCAATGTTCATTATAAAGAGAATAAAATCGATCGATAAACCTGTTTGGGTTAAAATGGCGTTTGCTACTTAGCTCGGCTTCATATTATTATATTTTTGTGTTCATTCTAAGACTGAAATAAAAATCATAATTTTATTTTCACTAAATTTATTTTAAAATATTTGTTATTTTAAAAATATTCTTTATTTAAAAGATCTTCTATTCTAAAGTATTCTTTATATAAAAGATATTCTGAATCGAAATATAGCTCAATCAATTACCATATAAATTCTGTTATATGGATTTCATACATCGCATGCATATAACAATAAGGATAAATAATCGTTAAACAATCCATTCACATCCAGCGTGAAATTTACAACTGTATGAGCATTAAAATAAATAAATAACGCTCATCACAGACTGTCAATCCATCGATTGAAAACAACTAAATATTGGGGCTAGTGTATGTCAAATATCACCCCAATACCCGTGTAGGGTTTTCAGACAACAACAGTTCATATAAATAAATCATTAGTTAATAAATTTAACCAATTATAATTCTGTTTGAATTATTTTCTATATAACAAATTTTCGCTGTTTAAAAATATAAATGGATATTTATAATTCAATTGCCACTACCACATTAATATCAACATTATTATGCTAATGTTTTAATCTAGCACACATCATATTTTAACGTACAACCAATTTTCTAATATTGCTAACATAATAATGATAATGTTTTAATCTTTAACCTAATTTTGTATTTCTAACTAATGATCATTTTAATCATTGCTACAATGCACTATAAAAATATAAATTTTATCATTGACATATTTTTGTTTTCAACATAACATTTCTAACAAAATGACATTTTTATTTTAACATGACATTATCTAATAAATGACATTTTAATTTCACATTACATTATTCTAAATAAATAATATATTTAAATTAACATAACATGATTATAACAAAATGATATTTTTAATTAACATAACATTTCTTTGTTTCTAAGGACAAATAAAAGGAATGTTTTATTTTCATAACATTTTCTATGTTTTTTAATGACAAATAAAGAGGGATATTTTATTTGCATATATTTCTAATCTCAACATGACAAATAAAAGGAAATGTTTCAATTTGCATATAGTTAGTTCTATTTAAAAATGACAAATAAAATGTAAATTTATTTGCATACAAATTTCTATCCTTATCATGACAAATAAAAATGTAAATTTATTTGCACACAAATTTCTATCATTAACATAACAAATAAAATGACTACTTTTATTTGTTTACAAGTTTAATGTTAACACAATACCTAAGAATGATATTTTTATGCTATCGACAATTTTAATTCATCATCACAAATAAAAATGATATTATTATGTTGTTGACAATTCTAATTCAACTTAAAAATGGTCTTATATGACAAATCTAGTTCAACATGAAAATGATATTTTTATGCGATGCAAATATAATTCAACAAAAATGATATTTTGTTTTGACACAAATATGTTTCAACAAAAAGGATATTTTGTTTTGACACAAATATGATTCAACAAAAAGGATATTTTGTTTTGCCAACAATTCTTACATTAACATGACAAACAAAAATAAGGTTCTTATTTGTTTACAATTTCTACTCTTTTTAGCATGTAACATAAACGTGGTATTTTAATGTGACTACAAACTATACATTAATATGGCAAATAAAAAAAAATATTCGAATTGCAATTTTTTACTCTTTTAACATGTAACAATAAATATGATATTTCGATGTTGACTCTAATTCAATAAAATGGGAAAATTTTTATTTTGTTGACTCTAATTCAACAAAAGGACAATTTTATTTTGTTTACTCTTTTTAATGATTCGATATTACAATAAAAATGTAATTTAGATTTTATAAACATTTTAATTCCTATATGCCAAACTTGTGATTCGTATATACAATAAAAATGTAATCTTTCTTTTATTTTGTCGTTTTAAAATATTTTACTCCTAACATGATAAGAAATTTAATCAAACAAAATCGTATTTTTTTCATATGATTATTTTTCCTAACATGAGAATGTTCTAATCAAGCCAAATCATATCTTTAACATACACCATTCAAAATCTAGCCATTTATCACAATCACAGACTTTTTATTCAAAGTCTATACCACATAGATATAAATTTTATATATCATCATATAAATTTCACATCACAAACAATAATTAATTTTATTTTAAAAATAGAGATCTCACATTTGGGTTTTGAATTCTTCAAAATTTTAGATCACCCCTTTTCGACTCTAGTCTGTTCTATGTCGTAGATCTTGAACATGCGATTCCAACGCTTCGAAAATCGTTTAATTCTGATAAGAATTGCATAAGATATGATGGATTGTACATTTTAATATATTAATTAACTAATTAACATTATCAATTTTATAATTAATTTAAATAACACCTTATGATAATGTTTGACTGAGCATTGCCCTTTCGGTTTGCTTTCTTCTTTATCGTTGCCTGTACAAAACCGAACCCAACATAGGCCTTGTAACCTCCACGTCGCACCCCCTTTTGAGGCATCGAACCAAGATCCGAGACCATCACTCCAAAGCTCCACGTCAGAGCCGCCTCCACCCAGCACTAGTCGCCGTTCAATGGTCCCCATCTCCGTGAAAATCGATGCGAACGCTGCTACTTTGAAGCTCGATTTCCCATGAATTAGTGCACAAAAATTGATCTTAACCGTTGGTTGTGACGAGCTCCCCTAGCTCTACACTTTTCCCTTTAGAAATTTTGGAAACCATCAACTAGACTAAAAGAAAAATGGGGAAAAGCGAGTGAGCATTTCGGCCATTGAAAAGAGAAGGGGGGCGGCGACTACATTTGTTTTCTGAAATTAGGGTTATGAATTATCATATATTTATAATATTTTAATATTTAATTATCCAATTTTCAAAAAGGCCCTTTATTTCATACCAACTCCAATTCAAGTCCAACGAATGTCTCCCCTAACCAAATACCCTTGTTTCTGACATAATGGACTAGGTCCCATCAACCTGTTTGATCGTCTCAGCCCACTTTTCTTTATTTTAAAATATAAATAATTTAATTATTTAATTTGATCGTACATTTAAATTTGCCAGGGCCACATATTGACTCTAAAAATTCCAGAAAATTATTTTTAGTTATATTTTGATGATACAGTCCTAACAAAATTAATTTCGTCGAATTTGGAGACCATTTGAAAAATTGTCATTTTCTGGTCGATCCAATTTGATTGAAATTAACAAAACACGTTTTAATTTTTAACCGCTCACATATTAATTCTAAAAATTATGAAAATTGGAATCTTGCAATAATTTGACATTCTGGATCCAACCAAAGTGGTTTCGTCGAAAACGAAGGTCGATTGCAAAATGGCTATTTTTAATATTAATATATATATATATATATATATAAATTCTATAGCGACTATTTTGAATTTTAAACTGGGCATAACCTTTGATTCCCACTATGAAATTTTAATTTTTTGGATTCGTTGGAAATATGATTTTAATCAGATTTAAATATTTTTGGTTTCACTAAAATCCGATTTATTTTGCATTTTGTACAGTCAGTCAAAGTTCGGATTCAAATTTTCAAACTTCCACGCTATTTCTAACTCCTTTTATAATTAAATTAGATATTTTCATTCTAACTTCGATTTAAATAAAATTTTAATTGTTACTATTTAAAATAAATCATTTTAACTAATCAAAATCCATTAAAATTTCTATTTTTTTTAAATTGGTTCCAAAATTCGAGGTTGTTATAAAGGGTGTATTGCAGAAGGATATATTGCACAAGAAACTAGTCTTTACTGCATGGAGTACATTCCAAATGAAGTTGACCACACTCATAAACATACCCATGAAGCGTTTTTTAGACGAAGATGATGAGTTTGCTGATGAGATACCTTTAGACGATGGTAGAGACATAACTTTAATTCAAGTGCAGTTTGAACAAATACATTGATGGGTCCTTAATAAGTGTGATGGGTTGAATGAATAAAATAAGTAAGTTCATGGATTTATCATATATTTCCAATAGTATAAATTAACTCATATATGTTTTGAAATGTGTGTTGTAGGAGTTATGAAATCTATGTTAAAAGTATTAAATCTCAATTTAGAAGTGGGGTTACATGTGTGGAGGCTTATCAAAGTTTTACTCTATGGTTACGTAGTTAGGTATTACATCATCTTAAATATGTCATGCGTTTAAAAAAATCATACACCTTCTTGATCATATTCGTAAACTTATTGTGTTTTTAGTTGGTGAGGATCAACAATGCTGATTCAACTCTTTGGCACTTGGTGAATGGACCAAAGTTCAAGGCGTGCAGTTATATGAAGTACCAAGTGAATTTGGGTTTAGATTTTTTCTCGAAAGCTTATGAAGAGTGGATGGTAACACAAAACAGTGGTTAGTGTATGACAAAAACTAAAAAATTTAGAGCAAGTGGGAAGGATAATAATTATAAGGAAGCAGAAAAATGTATTATGGAGTTATTCAATAGATAACTGAGTTGGATTATATTAAATTTAAGCAATTTCCTATTCATAACCAAAAATATCTGTCAAAGTCCCCTTCTTAACTCATCAGTCAATTTACTTAACTCCGTTAAGTATCACCCACAATCTTCATTCACTTAGTTAATCATCTCCATTTTGGTACTCACAAATATGATTTAATTTCACAAATCAACCAGTTCACTTTCCCTGGGTTCATACTTAAGTCCAGCCTTAATTTCAGGAAATCCAAATTAAAATTGTAACTCGATTTCTGGTATCAATATGATTGGATATAACTAACCTAGGTATGCCATCCAAGTTGATTTGAATTTATTTTAAATTTTATTACAAGAATACGCTCTCTCACACTCATATTAAGTTAGGTAATCCGTAACCTAAGCTCTGATACCAACTGTAATGGCCCGACGATTTCGGTAGGCTTTTCAACCATCCCTCAACCCCCGAGGCATAGGGCTAACCTCCCCCCATGGCTTACACTGGTACCTCAGAACTGCTTTTACGGCCAGCCTCGCGACTCGAGCAACCCACATTGTTGGGAGATGTAAGGGTAAGCTCTCCCGTTCGCCACCTAACGCGAAGCGAGAACCCCCTATCATCCGTACCAATTAAGCAACCAACTCTGATACCAACTGAAACGACCCAACTTTCGAACAAATCGGAAGTCGTGCCATTAATAAGAATAAGAATAGATAGAAGATAAAATCAAAGAAAAACATCAGAATCTCACAGCGGAATTTTTACAAAAGATAATACTTCATAATATTACACAGCAGTACATATTACATCAGAGCATCATATCTCTAGTGATATAAGCCATTCATAATACATCTTTAATTATACATATCATTGATGTCTAACTTGCAGACTTAATTATACAGTAGATATGATAAGTAGACCAGCACATAGAAAGTATCCATCTATCTTCACAAGTTTTTATCCAATCCTGATTCACTTGTCTATTCATAACAAGTGTTATGAATACCCAAGAGTTTAAGGGAAACACAAGAAAATAAACTCCGGGTCAGTCAGGGAACTGGTATGAGTAAACAGTTTAAAACAGATTAAAGAAATAAAAATATCTCATAAGACCACGCCGTAAATACGGAACGGGTTTTACCTTATGATATCAAAACACTTTGTATACTTGAAATCAGATATTATCATAGTGTCTATTAGATTTTCACAAATAAATTAGAATCTAGAAGAATGCTTGCATCTCACATTCTCCTATATAGTATACAAATAATATCCGATTGGTTCTTATGGAAATTGGATTTCCAACTATGACAAGGTACGGGACCACTTTCCGATCGTGTATCCCTAGAGGCGAATACACTGGGCTCAACAAGAACGTCTTGCAACCCGGCCCATACATGACCGGCCACTCATTTCTATTGAGTTATCGAATGTATATCCCCAACGATTGGGCTCAAACCACCGTTTCCCGAAAAGGGACAACATCAAAATAGATTAAAGAAGTAAAAGGAATTTCTCTAGATAGGTGATTATACACCCTAATGGGAGCGACCCACATAGCCATGTTGCCTGCCCGATTTTTGTCATTTCCCACTTGTGAGGCTTGAGGCTAGACTTACCTTTTCATCATCTCTGTTTATTTCCTTTGAACGCCACATTGTCAAAACTTCCCTACCACTAGTTGACTTCCCCAAAAATATATTATCGGTATACAGCGAGAGAAACAAATTCCTCTGCCACCGTATAAATACGTTTGAAGAGATCAACATACGTGATCAGTTAGATTTACTTTGTCAGACATTCGTCCATACAAGTTGTCCTGGGATTGGACAAGCCGAAGGCACTATTCTGTAAATAGAACAGTCCTTGCAATACTCCGTCTTCAGTAGTCTTTAATAAAATCTCTAACTCGTAACGTATATCGAATCGAAGTGGAATTTAAATTCCAGTCCCTTCGAAACGATAACGTGTAACACCCCACCTCCGCCAGGGTCACTCATAAGAGAATGCACTAGCTTTGGAGGGGCGTTGTCTAGGTAAACATGCAGAGAAATATTACATGACAGAACATATAAAACAGCGGAAGAAAAATCAAATTTCATTACCTCATAAAATTATAAGGTCTAAAGCCTTTTACATCAAAATGCCTTTAAAACCATTACTTTGGAAACCTGTCTTGCAATAGTTAAAGAAGCATAAAACTACAGTCATAAAATATTCCCCAAGTAAAACGGTAAAGCAGCCATTGCCAAGAAAAATCCAAGCCATACATGATGACCTTGAAGCAGAAGAAGTCCGAGCTAAATAACAGTATTTCCTCCCTGAAAACCTGGGGAGGGGGGGGGGGGGGGAACGGAAGACAAAGAGGCGAAAGAAAACGGGGTCAGTCTTAAAGACTGGTAAGTCCTATCAACTTCCAGCATAAAGACAGGTAAAGGTAACATGACATGCATAAACTGAAAGTAAACATAAGGATGATGACAAGATTGACAAGCTAAACCAAGGTAACAGGATGAACTACTGTATCAAGATAAACTACGGTCACTATGAATCAAGTATAACATCCCAAGGTTCTATCGAGTATAACACCCCAAGGTTCTATCAAGTATATTTGCCCTGCACCTTCCGTACTAGTATCCCAACCCGTGTCATGTGTTAGCTACAAAATGTCCCTTGCCCAATGAAATGGTGCATGTTAACCTAATGTAGGTTTTCCCAACTCGTATGTTTCTTTCCATGTATATGTTTAGTCCTTTGTCGTAAATCCTATGGGCTTCCTCACGTAGTTCTATACTACTTCAACGTAGTTCCATTATCCTTGAAATCGTTTGGAATGTCACCCTTGATCTAGCTGTATTTTCTTACCATGAATTCTCGAATGTTCGGCTAGGATTTATGCTACCTAGGACCACTAGGGATTACGCTACCTACTAAACTTTTTCGTAACTCGATTTGGGTTTAAGTCACCTAGGACCGCTAGGGATTACGCTACCCGTCAACCACGCCCTTTTTCCCACATATGTATCGTGAATCGTTTTCCATGTCTAGATGCACATGTATCTCAATGTGCCATCCGAGTCCCGTGACAGGGCTAATCAAGAAATACAGGACTCGGTCGGGAGCTTTAGGTTATTTGCTGATGCAGATATCAAGGTCTGTTTTTCTACCGGTGGTTATGGTCCCACGTGACCCCTCCCTCAACTACTGAAAGGCAATCCAAGAAAATCATGCACGAGAACTATACTCCGGCTATCCCTGCCCTACTTTCCTATTGGCCAACCTCACCCATAACTAGATAGCAAGTATATGGTCTGTTGGGAGTTCTCTGCCTTTCCGCATACGTACACGATTGACTAAAGATGGTAGGTAGTCGACGACGTGCTATCACAGGGCTAAACTAAGTATCGCAGACTCCACGCTAATCCACCCCAGTCTTTAGGTTGCTCGCACAGCAACCAAGGCATACCCTTGGTTCTTCTACCGCAGACCTTAACCTCTATGAGCCCAGGCGGATCATCTGCAACCTCACAGAGGGATACCAGGAGTACCCTCACGTCCCCCGAAGCTACCGCTTCGTCACCCAGTTCGCTGGAGCCTTTATCTAAGTCAGATAAACATTCGCTCCTCCTCGTGTGTTTGTTTAAACGATGACCTACCGTATCAGGTTACTCATCTATTTGTGAACTGGTCCAATTCTCTTGACTAAGAATTATTACTTAGTTATCCTTAACTAAGGTTTATCACTTAGTTTCCCCTTCCCGTTATCCTTATTAACTACGATTTTCCATGAACTAGGGTTTTGTCTAATGGGTTAAGTGTTGTCATTCGAGTTCATGACTTACCCCGCCTACGAATCATGCCAAAATTGGCTAAGTATTCAAGATCAAGACTTAGCCCTACAAACCATGTATCAAGTTGGTTAAGTATATCAAGACGTTCATGAATTAACCCTAGATTATCGTGTCAGATTGGTTAAGTATAGGTTAACTTAACCCTATCAAATTACCGTGTCAGATTGGTTAAGTATAGGCTATCTTAACACCGTTCAGCTACCGCGTCAGATTGGTTAAGTATAGGTTGTCTTAACTTCATCAAATCATCAAGTAAAATTGGTTAAGTGTAGGTTAACTTAACCCAGTTAAATTATCGAGTCGGATTGGTTAAGCATATTTAAGAGGTTCGTGACTTAACCCTATCAAATCATCAAGTCAGATTGGTTAAGTGTAAGTTAACTTAACCCCATCAAATTACCGAGTCGGATTGGTTAAGTGTAGGTTAACTTAACCCCATCCACTAGTCGTATTTATAATGGTTAAGTATCATTCTTGTGGGTTTACTTAACCCTACCACGCATCGCGTTATCCCACTCGGGTGTTATCAACCCATTTACGTTAAACTAACCCATCCGCTAATCGTGTTATATGGTTAAGTGTCTTTAAGTAATCAAGTCCGGTCTTACTTAACCTACCCATTCATGTCATATCGGTTAAGAGCCATTAGTCAAACTAACTTAACCTTATCATGTGGCATTAAGTAAATTAATGCACCCCAACCTCTCACATTAGACTTTGTTGTGGTTACTGGTTAAGCCGGGCGGGTCCGGGCAGCTTTACACCACAACCTAGTCTAACCTCGGGTTTTGAGCGCGATATGACCAACTACTCACATTGGGTCTTATTGTCTGTAGCTACTGGATTTGCCGGGCGGTTTCGGGCAGATTTATGCTACAAACTCAACCCAACCTCGAGTTGGCCACTTTCATGTTTTTCTACTTGTCAAGTTCATGTCAAATTTATGCTACGACAAAGTCCACGTTTTCCACTTATGCCCATTGTCCCATTACTTAATTCATGTTAAGTTTCATAGCCCATCTCAAGTTTGCCTAAACTACCCAAGGCGTATTCCCAACGCAAGTGAAAGCGATTCAACATAGTAGGAATAATATGACAACATATTGACCTCAAACATGTTATGATAGCATAAAGGGATTGGCCTCAAACATGTATGATAGCATAACACTAGGTTCATCATCATAGGCATGTAAATGGTCATGAGGGGTTTAGGTTCTTTTACATGCATAAGCCCCAAGTCAAGTTCGTATGAATGTTCCACAAGTCAAATTGTTCTAAGGGTTCATGCCAACATTTCGCAAGTCAAGATTCAATCTTGCATGATAAACTAGGTCAAACACAACATGAGTGGCATGATTTGTTCACCAAGAAATAGCCCAAAGTCATAGGTTAAAGAGAGGGGCAAGACTAGATTCACATAGACTAACATACTTAGGTTTCATCTCATTTTATTTCATGTCAACATTAGAACTACCGTTTAGATCTAGAAGTATCTAGAACTTACAAAGCGTGGCTAGAGATTTATGAGCAATCATTTGTCGTAGAACGGTGTTGAGATTATGCTCTACTTCCTTGATTTGATGTAGAAAGCTTGCTCCTTTGGCTTGAATCTAGTTTGCATGCTTAAGCCCTTGAAGTTGAAGATGGAGGCCATGATCAAGAGACATTTGGGCAGCACTTTGTTGTTAGGATGGTTTGTAGTGAATTAGGCTAGGTCTTAGGGTGTTTTTATAGAAGTTAGGACTAGTTTAGGCCCTTAGATTAACCCTAGTTTAGATCTGAACCATCCATTCTCGTCACAGGCCAACAGTACAGACCCAAAGGAGCAAGCAGGTGCACCAGGCCAACCTGGCCCGACCAAGGAGGTCGACCCCCAGGTCGACACCCAGGTCGACTGCCCAGTCGACCCGGTCCCTGGGGGGTCGACTCCCCAGTCGACCTGGGGCTGGGCGGGAAATTTTCCCGCCCAGTCTGTTTGGGGCTAAATTTGAAATTTGAAAATCTGTTTTCATTTTCTGATTTTTCGAGAAACTTCTAGAGGCCATATCTCGGTCATACGGACTCCGATTTATGAAATTTCGGACTCGTTTCCAACCAGAATTCCGAGACGAACGCAACGGCGCAACCCATTTCGCTTGATTCTTATTTTAAAATTTAATTCTACCCTGATTTCTTGTTTTAACATATTATAAAAATTCGGGTTGTTACATTCTCCCCAACTTAAAGGATTTCGTCCCCGAAATCTCCAAATTAGGAAGAATGTATCCTACCATCCATCTACTCAAACCATCATCCACAAGCAACCATTGTCCTTAAAAGATTTCTAATACCATATGGACATATGAAGAAAGTGTGTGTATATGTTCCTTATCTAATGCAAATGATCAGGCCTGATTGATCTTTTAAATGCAAAATATGTTTAGTGCCATGAATCCATATGTATGCAAATAGTCCTAGTCACATAAACACTATATGTGTGCACAACCATTCATCCATATGCAATATTCACATGATAACACATTCAAATTCATCCATAAACAAGTATAAACACGTATACATATGAAATATGAAATATGAAATGTGACTGAGCCGATCTAGTGCCTAGTGTGTATTCGCGCATCCACGAGCAACCACTTGCAACCATATCAATCATAACATGTTTTCAAATACATGTTTACAGGGTTCTACCTAAGGTCCTTAAGATAGGACTGAGAAGATAAACAAGATAAAATCCATTTTGGATTACAAGAAATCCCTTTCTAAACCTAACCCAAAGCCCAAAAGGTTTAGTCAACCTAATGGACACCTTCAAACCCTGACATGTATTATTAACCGATGAATCATACCCCCTATGGAGTTTGCAACAGAAATAAGATCGTGAATAGGACCGAGAGGATATGCATAAAGGATAACATGCGGGTAAGCTCTACAGGAAAACAGGGATCAAGAATATACTCTTAAAAAGAGATATGATGCGCGTATCTTGTCTTCAATCTTCTAAGTCGCATTTCCTTGAGCTTAATTCCATTGTGCTTTGACCATCTTTAACTTCATGATTTCGTGGCCTCTTAACTCCTATTTCCAAATATGAGCTGGAACTCACTTCATTGTCGCCTCTCGTTCCACTTTTACTTATTCTCCCTCTAGTATACTTGGCTCAACCATATCCGTGCACTCATGGTTTCATGTAAGCACTCAAAAATTCACTAGTGAATCATGGATCTCATTTACTCGCTCTACGACATTCCACGTAGAAGAACTTATCTCTTGAAAACAAACAGATGCCAACCATGTTACCAAGTGTACTTACTAGAGTGATTTCCATAACTCATGCACAAGCGAAATGAACCATCCGCCTTAGTGGCGAACTCTACTCGAACGGATTACCAACAAATGCATCAAGAGCTTCTAGGTAACCAATCATGACAGAACCCTAAAGGTTACACGAGACTTCGAGGGTATTAACGAGGCAGGTCAAGAGCCTAACTACCCTCCTTTCAGAACCGAGAATGACACCCTTACTGGATAACCACTTCATTCCTAGAATTCAACCCATAGCTTAAAAGCATAAGCATTATTCCCAAAAGTTATAGGAGTCCTCAAATCCAAACAAGTCATGAATAAATGGACCGATTCCTCAACAAGATTTGAGACAAAAATGGGATCCTCTACTATGCTAGTACGAAGGTGCAGAGACTCAACTATCGAAGCAGACTTAAATGATGCGGTGATCAAAGCAAAGTCCTGACGGGATGATAGAGAAGAAAAGCTAAACCTTTCACAGAAACGTTACCATCCTTCTTAGGTACGCTAACAGTGAGAGCATACAATTTCCCACTCGATGATCTTGTCCTCGCCTCATAATACTTGACCATCTTTCCCTTTTTACCCTACTAGAGATACTCTCTCTTGTCATGGGTTTTATCATTCACCTTTTTCCTCCTTTGTGAATTAAGCCATACTAACAAGTTGCTTGTCCTTAAGCTTGTATCCTTTATCCTTGTTCTTACTATCCTTTCTTTTAATGCGGTAACAGGTCTCTCGAGAACTACCTCCATCGTACCGAAAACACTGACGTAGTTAGAAAAGGATTAGTCGCAGTTCGAACCACTGTGACTACAGGTGGAGGAAAGAAAGGAAAAGAGATCCAATCAAGGAAACAAAGGAAAATGCTAATGGCCTTTGGGGAATAGCCTTTAAAAATAAAACTTTCCATGAAAAATGCTTCTTTGTAAACGGTTTTCAAATTGTTTTCAGAAGGTCTTAAAACTTTTGCCCAGTCTGGTAACGTTCTGCTCTGATACCAAATGTAACACCCCACCTCCGCCAGGGTCACTCACAAGAGAATGCACTAGCTTTGGAGGGGCGTTGTCTAGGTAAACATGCACAGAAATATTACAAGACAGAACATATAAAACAGCGGAAGAAAAACCAAATTTCATTACCTCAAAAAATTACAAGGTCTAAAGCCTTTTACATCAAAATGCGTTTAAAAGCCATTACATTGGAAACCTGTCTTGCAATAGTTAAAGAAGCATAAAACCACAGTCATAAAATATTCCCCAAGTAAAACGGTAAAGCAGCCATAGCCAAGAAAAATCCAATCCATACATGATGACCTTGAAGCAGAAGAAGTCCGAGCTAAATAACAGTATTTCCTCCCTGAAAACCTGAGGGGGGAAACGGAAGACAAAGAGGCGAAAGAAAACGGGGTCAGTCATAAAGACTGGTAAGTCCTATCTACTTCCAGCGTAAAGATAGGTAAAGGTAACATGACATGCATAAACTGAAAGTAAACATAAGGATGATGACAAGATAGACAAGCTAAACCAAGGTAACAGGATGAACTACTGTATCAAGATAAACTACGATCACTATGAATCAAGTATAACATCCCAAGGTTCTATCGAGTATAACACCCCAAGGTTGTATCAAGTATATTTGCCCTGCACCTTCCGTACTAGTATCCCAACCCGTGTCATGTGTTAGCTACAAAATGTCCCTTGCCCAATGAAATGGTCCATGTCAACCTAATGTAGGTTTTCCCAACTCATATGTTTCTTTCCGTGTATATGTTTAGTCCTTTGCCGTAAATCCTATGGGCTTCCTCACGTATCTCTATACTACTTCAACGTAGTTCCATTATCCTTGAAATCGTTTGGACTGTCACCCTTGATCTAGCTGTATTTTCTTACCATGAATTCTCGAATGTTCGGCTAGGATTTATGCCACCTAGGACCACTAGGGATTACGCTACCTACTAAACGTTTTCGTAACTCGGTTTGGGTTTAAGCCACCTAGGATCGCTAGGGATTACGCTACCCGTCAACCACGCCCTTTTTCCTACGTATGTATCGTGAATCGTTTTCCATGTCTAGATGCACATGTATCTCAATGTGCCATCCGAGTCCCGTGACAGGGCTAATCAAGAAATACAGGACCCGGTCGGGAGCTTTAGGTTATCTGCCGATGCAGATATCAAGGTCTGTTTTTCTACCGGTGGTTATGGTCCCACGTGACCCCTCCCTCAACTACTGAAAGGCAATCCAAGAAAATCATGCATGAGAACTATACTCCGGTCATCCCTGTCCTACTTTCCTATTGGCCAACCTCACCCATAACTAGATAGCAAGTATATGGTCTGTTGGGAGTTCTCTGCCTTTCCGCATACGTACACGATTGACTAAAGATGGTAGGTAGTCGACGACGTGCTATCACAGGGCTAAACTAAGTATCACCGACTCCACGCTAATCCACCCCAGTCTTTAGGTTGCTCGCACAGCAACCAAGGCATACCCTTGGTTCTTCTACCGCAGACCTTAACCTCTGTGAGCCTAGGCGGATCATCTGCAACCTCACAGAGGGATACCAAGAGTACCCTCACGTCCCGCGAAGCTACCGCTTCGTCACCCAGTTCGCTGGAGCCTTTATCTAAGTCAGATAAACATTCGCTCCTCCTCGTGTGTTTGTTTAAACGATGACCTACCGTATCAGGTTACTCATCTATTTGTGAGCTGGTCCAATTCCCTTGACTAAGAATTATTACTTAGTTATCCTTAACTAAGGTTTATCACTTAGTTTCCCCTTCCCGTTATCCTTATTAAATACGATTTTCCATGAACTAGGGTTTTGTCTAATGGGTTAAGTGTTGTCATTCGAGTTCATGACTTACCCCGCCTACGAATCATGTCAAAATTGGCTATGTATTCAAGTTCAAGACTTAGCCCTACAAACCATGTATCAAGTTGGTTAAGTATATCAAGGCGTTCATGACTTAACCCTAGATTATCGTGTCAGATTGGTTAAGTATAGGTTAACTTAACCCTATCAAATTACCGTGTCAGATTGGTTAAGTATAGGCTATCTTAACCCCATCCAACTACCGCGTCAGATTGGTTAAGTATAGGTTGTCTTAACTTCATCAAATCATCGAGTAAAATTGGTTAAATGTAGGTTAACTTAACCCCATTAAATTATCGAGTCGGATTGGTTTAGCATATTTAAGAGGTTCGTGACTTAACCCTATCAAATCATCAAGTCAGATTGGTTAAGTGTAAGTTAACTTAACCCCATCAAATTACCGAGTCGGATTGGTTAAGTGTAGGTTAACTTAACCCCATCCACTAGTCGTATTTATAACGGTTAAGTATCATTCTTGTGGGTTTACTTAACCCTGCCACGCATCGCGTTATCCTAGTCGGGTGCTATCAACCCATTTAGGTTAAACTAACCCATCCGCTAATCGTGTTATATGGTTAAGTGTCTTTCAGTAATCAAGTCCGGTCTTACTTAACCTACCCATTCATGTCATATCGGTTAAGAGCCATTAGTCAAACTAAGTTAACCTTATCATGTGGCATTAAGTAAATTAATGCACCCCAACCTCTCATATTAGACTTTGTTGTGGTTACTGGTTACGCCGGGCGGGTCCGGGCAGCTTCACACCACAACCTAGTCTAACCTCGGGTTTTGAGCGCGATATGACCAACAACTCACATTGGGTCTTATTGTCTGTAGCAACTGGATTTGCCGGGCGGTTCCGGGAAGATTTATGCTACAAACTCAACCCAACCTCGGGTTGGCCACTTTCATGTTTTTCTACTTGTCAAATTTATGTCAAATTTAGGCAACGACAAAGTCCACGTTTTCCACTTATGCCCATTGTCCCATTACTTAATTCATGTTAAGTTTCATAGCCCATCTCAAGTTTGCCTAAACTACCCAAGGCGTATTCTCAACGCAAGTGAAAGCAAGTCAACATAGTAGGAATAATATGACAACATATTGGCCTCAAACATGTATGATAGCATAAATTGATTGGCCTCAAACATGTATGATAACATAAAGGGATTGGCCTCAAACATGTATGACAGCATAACACTAGGTTCATCATCATAGGCATGTAAATGGTCATGAGGGGTTTAGGTTCTTTTACATGCATAAGCCCCAAGTCAAGTTCATATGAATGTTACACAAGTCAAATTGTTCTAAGGGTTCATGCCAACATTCCACAAGTCAAGATTCAATCTTGCAAGATAAACTAGGTCAAACACAACATGAGTGGCATGATTTAATCACTAAGAAATAGCCCAAAGTCATAGGTTCAAGAGAGGGGGAAGACTAGATTCACATAGACTAACATACTTAGGTTTCATCTCATTTTATTTCACGTCAACATTAGAACTACCGTTTAGATCTAGAAGTAGCTAGAACTTACAAAGCATGGCTAGAGATTTATGAGCAAGCATTTGTCGTAGAACGGTGTTGAGATGATGCTCTACTTCCTTGATTTGATGTAGAAAGCTTGCTCCTTTGACTTGAATCTAGTTTGCATGCTTAAGCCCTTGAAGTTGAAGATGGAGGCCATGATCAAGAGACATTTGGGAAGCACTTTGTTGTTAGGATGGTTTGTAGTGAATTAGGCTAGGTCTTAGGGTGTTTTTATAGAAGTTAGGACTAGTTTAGGCCCTTAGATTAACCCTAGTTTAGATCTGAACCATCCATTCTCGTCACAGACCAACAGAACAGACCCAAAGGAGCAAGCTGGTGCACCAGGCCAACCTGGCCCAACCAAGGAGGTCGACACCCAGGTTGACTGTCCAGTCGACCTGGTCCCTGGGGGGTCGACTCCCCAATCGACTCCCAAGTCGACCTGGGGCTGGGCGGGAAATTTTCCCGCCCAGTCTGTTTGGGACTAAATTCGAAATTTGAAAATCTGTTTTTGTTTTCTGATTTTTCTTGACACTTCTAGAGGCCATATCTCGGTCATACGGACTCCGATTTACGAAATTTCGGACTCGTTTCCAACCAGAATTCCGAGACGAACGCAACGGCACAACCCGTTTCTCTTGATTCTTATTTTAAAATCTAATTCTGCCCTGATTTCTTGTTTTAATATGTTATAAAAATTCGGGTTGTTACATAACGAAAGGGTCCAGATTTGATAGTCGGTGATTTAACTATCAAATAAAAAATACAATCTAGTTTGACACCATTGTATCTGCTAAATGTTAAAATAATCTTTATTCAAATATTAACTTTGTATTCATTTATGAACCACTTTACCGGTATTACAACTTAGCAGTTCCCATGACATATATCAGTTCTTATAGTAGATGACATTTGGTTCGTTAATCTAATTTACACAACCAAGCATGCAACTACTGATAACACAACATCTCAGCATATATAATTATTGATAAAATATATCAAACTAATAAGTAGCAGAACGATGTTTATTTCTGCCAACAGTGTGGTTTAAACAATCTAATCAATCAAATAGATAGTGGAACGGTGTTAAATCCCACTAACAGATGTCAAATAAAAATATATAATTATGATTCATGTAACTAACATAACTTAATCAATTAATTGACTGAACAATCAATTCAGTACTTACTGCATTTACATATTATTATTAGTCAATGGTTTACGCCTTAATTCAGTTCATGACTAAATTTACGGTTATTTATTATAACGATTGTTATGGATAAACCCAATTGAAATACTAAATAAATTTATTTATTTTATATCGACTTGTTTAAAATTCGATAACTACATCAAGTTGCTTACATACACTATTGTTCGACTCGATGAGCCAAAACATTCAACCATATACTCTTCATGTATCAATAGATGTATACCTCGATATGTATATATATTTCTATTTTCATTTAAATTTAAACAATTTTCTTTCCTCTTTATTTATTGTAATGGGCCAAGCCCAATCATGTCGCCCATACCATTATATATATTTATACTTCCATAAATTAACTTAGAATTAAGCTTAAATTAATTTTAACTATTTTTTTCATATATGTGGGCCAAGCCCGGCCCATAAAAAATCAAAACCCACGCCTAAATAAAATCCGCATCACTTTTTTTTCAATCACCCAATTAGTAAAACTTACCCCTTGATCTTCCAGGCAACGCAAATTGCCCCATTCAATTTCCCTCCTCTTTTCTTTGCGTTGCACTTGCACCTGCTAATCCCACTTCTTCCTTTTCTTTTGATTCCATTTTAATACCTTTTTCTCTTCTTTATGGTTTACTCCTGTGCAACGTACACGCTGTGCACACACCCCACGTGCACACTGGGTTTCACGCACCCTGTTCCTGCCTCTTCACCACCTTAAACCGTCACGGTCCCCTAAACCCTCCTCGTCAGTTTGTATTGAATCAATGGATCACTTCAACCAAGACAAGTCTGTTAACCTTCCACCTTAAATTTGTGAACTACTACCCTTCTGGTCCACAAGGACCCGTCAAACTTCACCTCCACGAAGCTGACCCATGTCTCCACGATTCCCCCCAGGTGCGGTCCCCTCCATCGTCATCCCGATGGTGCAATTCACACCTGAACTGAAGCTTCAAGAAAAACAGTCCACCACTACCTAATCCATTAAAATCTTACAACCCATTTGATTAAAATTTATTGCTGTAATTTTCCTATGAATCCCACTCCCTACCGCACCTCCAGAATCAAACTCGAGACCCCTAAACTTCGGCTTCGCCGGAGATTGGCAAAACCCCAATTTCCGATCAATTCTTCTTTTTGCTCCAATCCCAATATTAAAAATCCTCATTTTGTTACTAAAGATCACGATTTTAACATATCAACGCATTCGTGTACCTGAATTGTTGATCGACCATGTTTGAAAATTTAAGTTTTTACTTACTTTTCTGTATATTTTATTTACCTGCATATATAACAATCATTTTCAATGGGAATGGATTTTTTTGGAATAACAATAGATCGATCCAAATGTTTTTCATGTAGGAATTAAAATTCTAAAACTTACTAGAATCTAAACTCTAGTTTTTTCTTTTTCTTTTTCTTTTTATTTGAAATTTACCGGGGACATGTTGTATTAGTTTAACACAAGAAGATATAAATATAACAGGAGTTCATGGTGATTCAATCCAATCATGCAACCAGATATTTGACCCAAAAGTGCTACTACATATCTATGAACATGTATAGGTATGTATATAGTTTTCATCATCTAGTAGATTAATTATGGCATATTCTAAAAGGGGAAACAAGTGAAGGTTTACTCACAGCTGTTGCTTCCTATTCTTTGGTTTTGTTTTATCAACATATGGAAATACACATATATATTGAAGTGAACTGTTTTTACAGTAACCATTAAACAAAATTGAATTATTTGATGTTAAAATCTATCTCTAACATTCAGTAGAAAATTATTTATTGATTTTTCCGAGCTAGTGGGTTTAGAGAATAGTAAACAGAGCTTGGTCTGTATTTTGTTTGCAGGTTATTCATTTCAGTTACCATAGATTCTAGTTATAATATGCAGTCTGAAATTGAATCTGTAAACATATCCAAAAGCATCCCAAACATAAATAGGAGGGTTCTGCACTGTACTGATCACAACAGATTAAAATGAGAAAGAGATTTCTCACTACTGTATTTTAGTTTATATGTTTTATTTTCGTTTTCCAGACTTGAAATGAAAATCTAATTTGCTAAATTAATACATACCAAACATATGTGTCTACAACATATTAAACATACATATTTTCAAATAGGAACAAGGAGGGTTATTCTTACCTAAGTTTGTTCAAGAAAAATTACTTTCAGGTTCGCCATATAGGTTTGTTTAACTCAGTATAAATCATTAAACCATGTATACATACAGATCTTAATCATCTTACGAATAATTAAAAAGGTAGTTTACTCACCTACTTCCTGTTTTAACTTTCAGTTCTTATCATATTTGTTTTCAAGGTTTGATTTGCAAATCAAATTGATCAAACACGACTAAACATATATGCATCATCAAAATCAGTAAACAAAATAGGTAAGTTTACTCACCCTTAAAAGCTTGACACCTTTAGCTTTATTTCCCTTTACTGATTTGATTTCAGTGTTTGTGTTGTGAGGGAAAAGTACGTGCTTATGTCTATTTATAGTGGTTGAAAAATATTAAAATATGTTGCATAAAAATAACACAAAAATCAGTTTCCAGATTTTTGGTTTGACAATTGATTGGAATATCAGAAAATCCTTTCCTCTTACCAAATCAAAACATCACCACCCTAAAATCACATGGCTTATCTCAGCCACCATCACCCATAGAGATCCCTTGCACATGACATCCTTTTCCCTTATTCGTTACTATAAAACACCACCTTAAATGCCATGTGCAACACATGATCTTCACAAATCTTTTCCTTGGTTTAACAAATTATAGCATCCATCTTTTTACCATAAATGTTCAGTTTTCATAAGGTTTCTAACCCAATATCTTCTCATGACAAATTGTTTTGACAACAAAATATATAAATACTTTTACTTACCTTCAAAGGCAATACAAAATCTAAAAGTTTTTGTACCATATGATCTTGGCCATGTGATGAAATAGACATGAAATCATCTTTAAAAATCGAAGTATTAGAATGGATCTAGTGTAGGTGCATCTAAGGTTTAAATACAAAAGATTTGGCAAGATTTAAAGCACATGTTTTATGTTCAAATGGACATGGTTTTAAAAATGCAAAAGAAAAAGGTCATTTCAGAAAATCTTGTGTAAAAAGAAAAGGATTCGAACTGAAAATACATTGATACCAAAAATGATTTGCCATGTGACAAATATTTCTTTAGATCCCCTTTACTAGCTTACTACTAGTGTAGGTTGTATCTTGAATTTGGTTCATGAAACATGTTTGCAAATGGAATGGCTCTTTCACATTTTGGTGTATGTATAAGTGAATCATGAAATGGCTTTTGACTAAAATGGTTTAACATGCTTAAATTCAAGTGTTTAAAAGTTTTCCAATCAAGAATTTACCAAAAACTCAAATTCTAACTCTTTTGAAAAATGAACAAAACATGTAAATTAAAAATGGCATTCTAAAACTTGTTATTAAAAAGTGTTATCATTCATACATGTATAAATAAATTTAAACAAACGCTATCTTTTACATGCTATCATATATTAAAAGAAAATGGCAATTAAACCTTTGACATGTTTGAAATAACTTAAAGTCTTGATTTTTAAATCGTATTTGTAAATACATACTTACGATCAGTTAATACCTGTGTTCGTGATACGTGTAAATACCGGGTCATTACAAAAATGATATTAAATATTTAAAATATATGGATCAAAAATCCGGGTTGTTACAAAATTTGTGATTCATATATACAATAAAAACTTTTTTTGTCATTTTAAAATATTTTATTCCTAACATGATAAAAAATTTAATCAAACAAAATCGTATTTTTTCCATATGATTATTTTTCCTAACATGAGAATGTTCTAATCAAACGAAATCATATCTTTAACATACACCATTCAAAATCTAGCCATTCATCACAATCACGAACAATCAATTCAAAGTCTATACCACACAGATATAAATTTTATATAGCATAAATATAAATTTCACATCAAAAACAATAATTAATTTTAATTTAAAAATAGAGATCTCACATTTGGGTTTTGAATTCTTAAAAATTTTAGGTTGCCCCGTTTCAACTCTGGTCTGTTCCATGTCGTAGAACTAGATCACGCGATTCCAATGCTTCAATAATCGTTTAATTCTGATAAGAATTGCATAAGATATGATGGATTGTACATTTTAATATATTAATTAACTAATTAACATTATTAAATTTATAATTAATTTAAATAACACCTTTTGATAACATTTGACTGAGCGTTGCCCTTTCGGTTTGCTTCTTTCTTCTTTACCATTGCCTGTACAAAACCGAACCCAACATCGGCCTTTAATCTCCACGTCACACCCCCATTTTGAGCCATCGAACCAAGATCCGCGACCACCACTCTGAAGCTTCACGTCAGAGCCACCTCCGCCCAGCATAAGTCACCGTTCGGTGGTCCCCATCTCCAAGAAAATCGATGCGAACGCTGCCACTTTGAAGCTCGATTTCCCATGAATTATTGCACAAGAATTGATTTCAATCGTTGGTTGTGACGAGCTCCCTTAGCTCTACACTTTTCCCTTTAGAAATTTTAGAAACTATCGACTACATTAAAGAAAAATGAGGAAGAACGAGAGAGCGTTTCAGCCATTGAAAAGAGAAGGGGGCGGCGGCTATGTTTGTTTTCTGAAATTAGGGTTATGGATTATCATTTATTTATAATATTTTAATATTTAATTATCCAATTTTCGAAAAAGCCCTTTATTTCATACCAACTCCAATTCAAGTCCAGCGAATGTCTCCCCTAGATAAATACCCCCGTTTTGGACACAATGGACTAGGTCCCGTCAGCTCGTTTGATCGCCTCAGCCCACTTTTCTTTATTTTAAAATATAAATCATTTAATTATTTAATTTGATCGTACATTTAAATTTACTGGGGCCACATATTGACTCTAAAAATTCCAGAAAAATTATTTCTAGTTATGTTTTGATGATATGGTCCTAACAAAATTAATTTCGTCGAATTTGGAGACCGTTCGAAAATGGCCATTTTCTAGTCGATCCAATTTGACTAAATTGACAAAACATGTTTTAATTTTTAACCGCTCACATATTAATTCTATAAATTATGAAAATTGAAATCTTGCAATAATTTGACATTCCGGATCCAACCAAAGTGGTTTCGTCAAAAATGGAGGTCGCTTGCAAAATGGCTATTTTTAGTATTAAAAAAATAAATAAATTCTATAGCGACTATTCTGAATTTTAAACTGGGCATAACTTTTGATTCCCGGTATGAAATTTCAATTTGTTGGATTCATTGGAAAGATGTTTTTAAGACGATTTTAATATTTTTGGTTTCACTAAAATCCGATTTATTTTGCATCCTGTACAATCAATCAAAGTTAATTCAAATTCTCAAACTGCCGCGCTATTTCTAACTCCTTTTATAATCAAAATATAAATTTTCATTCTAACTTCGATTTAAATAAATTTTTAATCGTTATTATTTAAAATAAATCATTTTAACTATTCAAAATCCATTAAAATTTCTAAAATAATTTTTTTAAATTTGGTTCCAAAATTCCGGGTTTTTACAATCTCTCCTACTTAAAATCTTTTCGTCCTCGAAAAGGAGCGAAGCTAAAAGTTGTTTAACTAGCCAACTCAATTTTCATTCCTTTATTTGTTTAAATAATTTAATTAGTAGAACTAATAATCACACAACACAATCATCAGTCAATTAGATTATTAGCTTTCAAATATATTTAACTTTTGTATATTCAAAAATCATATTTTGTAAGATCGGATTAAATATATAATGACAAATACGTTAATTATAAACTTGTCACTCTCAACTCATTCTAGGGCTTTTCTAACCCCATCTCTAATGAGTTTTCTCATTATAGGATGCTACTGATCCTATCTCTAATGAGTTTCTTTCATAGGATATTACTAATCCTACCTCTGATAAGTCTTTTGTTCAATTCTAACGAGTTGTACCCCAAAGATTTGGATTAACCAAAGCTCTGATACCAACTGTAACGACATGGATTTCGGCCGGACCTAATCGATCGCTAAATCGACCAAGACCATTTGAATCCCGCATACGCTAACTTTGGGAATACAAAACATCAGAACAAATAACAGAAGACTTTTATAAACATTATAATAATGTTACATCAGAGTACAAAATATCAGAGTACATCAAATATAATACAGCGGAAGATTAATTTACAATAAATTTAGTACACTACATCGGAAGACTATCATTGCTCTGGACACAACATTAACCTTCGATCCAGAATCCTGCTTAATAAATAAATATCTGCAAAACAAATCACTCGACTGCCCATGTGAAAATAAGGGCACCCGAGTTTGCAAGTGAAACAAACTACAGGTCAGTCATGGGACTGATATGAGAAATCTTACTTAACCTATTTAATAATAAGGCTAATCGCAGGACAACGCCACTAACGTGGAACGGGTTTACTCCTTTGGATTTCCAGTGCATGAAATAAATTAAATTGTCAAACAACGCAATGCTTTTTAGAAAAATGAAACCATTATACGACTCAAGGCCCATCACACAATGCAACACAAACCGAAGGATAGAGTTTTACCTTATAATGGTCAAAAATGCATGATATGATAAAACAGATTTGATATTATTATAGAGTATATATGTTTCAAAAACATTTCAATCATAATGTATCAATCATAGGCAGCATAACTACCATATATCATGTCACCATACTAGTTATACAATCAAAACCGCATGATGTCGTAATGGAAGTTGGATTTCCATCATGAACCAAGGCAAAAGACAGTCCTTACCAAATTTGAGAAACTCTAGTCCGTGCCTCAGGATACAGCCGCAACTGCACTTGGGATCTTCAGGGCCGGTCCACAAATATGTTAGTGGATTAGTTATGCCTGAACAATACGTTTCCCCGCCCTATGGGGCGTAAATATAGAGCCACTAGGGACTCAAAACCGAGACACCTCATTCCATCATCCACATAAGGAAAAATTTCTAGGCTTGTAAAACCCTGACACCACTTCTAGCTAGAAAGAAACGCATGTCCTACTTGTAGTCCTTCCTCCAGTTTCTGGTTCATACTGGGGTATGAGGCTCGCGAATTATCGCTACACAAAGCTATGCTAAATAAATTTGTGCTTTGATCATCAACCACAAGGCTCTTCTTTTCAACAAAAGCCTTGATCATTTGCATCTTAGCATGCCACATTGTCAATCCATACTATACCATTGATTTCTGCCAATACATAACCTCTAAACTCGTACGTCTCAGAGAAGGGTGTTATGCAAGAGAATAAATTCTCCGCCACAAACAGATATATATTTAGCAGAGATCAACGAATGCAGCATAAAGGAATACAACGTCAGACATACCATCAATTTACAAGTTCATTTTGGGTCTGAACGAAACCGAAGACACCTTATTCCTCATCCCACATGTCCAATACAGGAGAGAGGTCCTCGCATATCCGGTCGATCTCCAAGTACGTTTGGGCAATCACCACTTATTATCTTGTCTTGGGATGCCTCCCAATCAAGACAAAAGTAATCATCCAAACGATATGAAGATCTCCGGTCTTCAACCACCGCCTTCATCTTCGACTTATAATCATCGTCGTAATTATTCAGATTGGGTTGAACCTGGTCTTTCCGAATAACTTGCGTATTTTAAAATCAACAAACAAGTGCTATAAAACACATCATATGCCTCATTACAATTCAAAATATTCCTTTAAATGAATATTCACATTATTAGGGAAAGGTTCCCAATAATTTTATCAAAGATAAATTCTTTTAAATTTATTCTTCTTTTTAAAGATTCATTAAAACTCCAATTTGGTTTTAATATGAAAAATCATTACTTTATGATTATTCAACTTTAAGAAATTAATCTTGTCTTTAAGAAGGTTAAAAAAACCAATGTCTTTTAAAACATAGGTCACGATAAACCCAAAATCATACTCCATTAAATATGGAATTTTCACAGAAATCAAATCAATATATAATCGATATGAATTTCCGTATCAGACTAAGAATATAAATGGAATAACGGCAAAGCCTTTTAAATTCCATATATAGTAACAGTCATCTTTTATAGAAGCTCATCTCGAGTATTATTAAATCGAATTCCATTCAATTCCAATTTAATATATTAAATTGGAAAACTTTATTTTGGAAAATTTCCATTAAAATCTTAACAAAAGATTTATAAATTCCAAATCATATTATTACTGTTAATTGGGTTAAAGAACAAATGTCGTTAAAAACACAGTTCACAATAAACCCAATTCACATTTCATTTTATTCCAATTTCTAAATATAATTGGAAACTCTAATAATGTTAATTAAAATGTAACAACCTGGAAAATCCGAGCCAATTTAAAAATTTTATTTTGACAATTTTAATGGATTTTGAATATTTAAAATGAATTATTTTAAATAATAACGACAAGAAATTTATTTTGAATAGAATTAGAAGTATATATTTATATAAATCGTCGTTAGAATATAAATATTAATTTTTAACTATAAAAGGAACTAGAAATGGCGCGGTAGTTTGAAAATTCGATTTCAAATTTCAAATGAATGTACAGGATTCAAGATAAACCGGATTTTAGTGAAACCAAAAAGACTAGAATCTATTTGATAATATCTTTCCAACGAATCCGAAAAATTGAAATTTCACAGTGGGAATAAAAAGTTATGTCCAATTGAAAATTCAAAATAGTCGCTATGGAATTTTGGCCCTTAAAAATGGAAATTTTGCAAACGACCTCGGTTTTCGATGATACCACTTTTGTTGGATCCGGGATGTCAAGTTATTGCTAGATTCCAAAATTCGTAATTTTCTGAATCAATATGTGAACGCGGCGAAGTAAAACGTGTTTTGACAGTTTCTGTCAATTTCGATCGACCAGAAAATGACCATTTTTCAAATGGCCTTAGAATTTGATGAAATTAGTTTTGTTAGGACCGTATCGTCAATACAAAGCTAGAAATATATTTTTTAGGAATTTTTAAAGTTAATATGTAGCCCCGGTTAATTGAAATGTACGTTTGAATTGAATATATATAGGTTTATATTTTAATTTAAACGGAAACTGATCGAAACAGTCAAATTGGCTTACGATACATATCCCATTGTGTTCGGAATGGGGGTGATTAGCTAGGGGCGCCAGTCGTTGGGTCTCGTTTCAAGTTTAAATGGAAAGTTAACTTTATATGGAGAAAATAATTAAAAATATTATACAACTTAAACCCCCTTTCCCTCCCAATGACTTCAGAATCAATAAAGGAAATTAAAAAAACTCGACAAAGGCGAAATCGCGCACCATCAACGAATGCGGCCATCGCCATCTCCACAACGTCACCCCGGAGGACCCCGCCGCCGTCACCCTCTCCACCACCTCGCCATCGCACCCTCGTTCACCCAAAACCCATACATCCGTAAACCCCCAATTCCCCTGAATGCCACCGCAAATCGCAGCCCCCCTGACTGCAACTGCCCTCCAAGCGACGTCCAGACTCCGACGCCCCAATGGCCACTGACCAGACTGCGACGCAACACCACTTCCTCTAGTGACGCAGAAAACCTCCCTCCCCTTCGAACGGTGAGTTTTATTTATTCAATTTAGTTTAACTAATTTATAAAGTACGATTTAAAATCAGTTTTCTATGTATAAAAAATATATGAAAGGGTAGGAATTTTGTATTTAAAAAGGTTTGATTTTTATTATTAAAAAGATTTGATTTTTTTTAACATAGAAAAGATCGGACTTTTAACATAGAAAAGATCAAATTTTTAACGTAGAAAAGATCATATTTTTAACATAGAAAAGATTTGATTTTTAAATAGAAAAAGGTAATATTTTTATATAGAGAAAGGATAGATTTTTATCATGAAGAAAGAGGAGATTTTTAGATATACAATAGTGGTGTAAAGGTATGATTTTTATTTATACCATAGCGTGATAAAAATATGATTTTTATATACTAGAGAATATAAAAATGTGATTTTTATATGAGTGGCGATATAAAAATATAATCTTTATTAGAAGAAGTGCGATATTAAAATATAATTTTTATTATGAATTTAATGTGATAAAAATATGATCTTTATTATATGAACACTATTATAAAAATAGTATTTTTATCTATATAGTAGCGGTATAAAAATAGAATTTTTATCTATATATTATCGGTATAAAAATAGTACTTTTATCTATATAGTAGCGGTATAAAAATAGAATTTTTATATATATAATAGCGGTATAAAAATGTGATTTTTATCCATATAGCGTAGTTATAAAAATGTGATTTTTATACACATGGCAACAATATAAAGATGTGATTTTTATATATATAGTGGATACGGACAACGAAAGTGACAAAAGGCGAGCACGACGAAGGTTCCTACATATGAAGAGTCGTGGCGTTTGGTTTAGCTCTCGGTGAGAACTTCTCACTTTAATTCTTGTTTTCTAGTTAAAAATATATACTAGGATGCAGACGGTGCTTAGCAGCACCCGACACCCGTTGTCCACAGACGATGGACGACTTGTTTGATTTTGTTGTGTGGTGAAAATTGATTGTGATGTGGAATAAATGAAAATATATTCATGTGTTGAAATAAATTATTTATTGTTAAAAATATATATTTAACGTGAATGTGAATAAATAAATATTCATTTACAATTCTAACGATTTGTTTATGTAGACCTATTTGAAGGATATTGATTGGGACGATAAATTTTACACATCGCCCAACTGCACAAATAAAAATCTATGTTTGTTGACTGAAACCCCACACAGGTATTGGGATGATATTTGACGTACACTAATCCCGATTGTTTAGTTGTATGTCAATCGATGGGTTGACAGACTGTGAAAGCGTTAATTACTTATATTTAATGCTTATGCAGTTGTGTGGTGCACTTTGGATGACGGTTGATTATTTATCGTTGCTATTATATACATGTGTTGTATAGAATCCGTATAAATAACATTATATGGTAACTAAGTGGGTCTCATTCCAATTTAGAAAATAAATCATATTCATGTGTTGAATAAATAAAAATAGTCATGTGTTGACAATAATCATGTGTTAAGAATATTCTTATGTTGAAAATATTCATGTGTTGAATAAAATATTTATACAATAAAATTCACATTTTTATTGTAAGTAAGAATGAAATTATATTCATGTGTTGAATAAAAAAAATATTCATGTGTTGAATAAAAAATATATATTCATGTATTAAAGAAAATATTCATTTGTTGAATAGGATAACGAAGTTATTGAAATATATAAAGCCGTGTTGATTAAATTTGCGCCATTTTGACGCGAACGATATTTATATCGATTATATTCGTTTTTATAATGAATATAGAAAAGAAAGTGACTTCAAAATCTAATATTTTGAAAATATTATCATTTATATATTAATGATATGGAATATTCAATTTTGATATAAAATTGAATATAAAGTTGAAATCGTTTTTAAAACGAATTTGAAACAATTTATAAAATATGTTTTGAATTGAAATCGATGAAATATATATAATATATATATTATATATATTAAATGGCCTGAATAGAACGCGCCGGGTCGCGGCAGTTTGCGAATTTCGACCATTGACTTCGAGTTGATGTTGCGGGAGATCCAACCGTCGGATTCTCCTAAAACTGGAACGGTTGGGTTTGTATCGAAAAGAGCTTTCCAATGAATATTAGAAATTTGAAATCTAACGGCTGGATTTGGAATTATGTCCAAATCAAATTTGGAAAAGGTCGCTTTAAGTGCAGTTCGACGACCATTATTGTAAATCGACTGTACGGGCCTTGATAAAATTATTAAAAATATCAATAATTTGTGTAAAATCATAATAAATGATTTAGAAAGAATTGGGGTGAAAAATCCCATATTTAAAAAGGATAAAAATATATTTTTATCGGAATGAACTAGTTATGAACTAGAATTGGATTTGAAGTGGTTTTAAAATAATCAGAATTTCCAATATACGAATTGGAATGGATTTGAATCGAAATTATCTTCAGAATATTTCGATGTTGGATTTCGTGATTATACATATATGGTTATGGAAATTTGAAAGATATATTTATATCGTTATTTACAATACGATATTTGTTGGTTTCAGAATTTGATATTGAATAAAAGCCGATATATTTTCTATTCAGAGCCCTGTATTTAATATCAAACGGGATTTTGGGTTCGTCGTGAATGGCATCTTAAATAACACTGTTCTTGAACCCAGTTTATAAAAGAATAAATCTTTTAATTAATATTTAGTGAAATTGTCCGGTTAAATAGTATTTAATTGAAATTGAATTTAAATTGGTTTTTGGGGTTTATCGTGAGCGGTGTTTTAAATAACACCTGTTCTTTAACCCGATTAACAATGGGATGTGATTTTGGGTTTATCATAAACCGTGTTTTAGATGACATTGGTTCTTTAACCCAGTTAAAGACAGGATATGTATTTTTGGGAAGATTAAAACTAAGTGGAGTTTTAATGAATCTTTAATTAGATTAAAGTGATCGAGAATGGAGTAATACCAGTTTTGCTCCAAAGCGATAGTTAAATCTTTAATTAGATTTGAACGTGAAATGGTAATTAATATTTTCCGATAACACCATGGTGTTAGATATGGAGTATTACCAATTCTGCTCCATGGGATGAATAGGTTGGGATTGGGAAATAAAATAAATGATTACTTCGGTGTGGTTCGCTAATCCCGACTAGTTTGGAAAACGATAATATGGTTTGAAAAGATATCCCAAGGAAGATTAAAGAATAAATTTAGAAGAATTTATCTTTGATAAAATTAATGGGAACCTTTCCCTAAAAATGTGATTTTTTGAATAAAAGAATATTCTGAATTGGAATGAGGCATACGTTGTGTTTGTGTAGCACTTGTTTATTATATACGCGGGTTATGCGAAAAGGCCGGGTTTATACCCATTCTGAATAACCGATTCAACGATAAGTCAAAGATGAAGACGGTGGTTGAAGACCGGAGGTCTTCACATCGTTTGGATGATTACTGATGATCTTGATTGGGTTGTACACCCAAAAGGAGGGAATCAGTTGGTGATCGTCCAGACGTACTTGGAGATCGATGGATATGCGAGGAATAAGGTTACTCCGGTTTCGTTCAGACCCAGAACGAACTTGTAAATGGACTATGTGTCTGACATTGGATTTTATTTTGTGTGATTGATTTCAATTAAATATATATCTGTTTGGCGGTGGAGAATTTATTCTCTTGCTTAACGCCCTTCTCTGAGACATAGTAGCAAGGGATACTATGTCGTCTATGATTGATACATTTATATTCGAAGTTGTTTTCTTCACTTATAGTAATAATAAAAGATGAAATTTAACGTATCAAGCATTATTTGTCTATTATGAGGTAAAACCCTATCCTCCGGCTTGCGTTGCATTGTGTGATGGGACCTGAGTCTTATAATAGATTCATTTTTCTTTATTTAGCATTGCGCTGTTTGTTTCCTGCACTGGTATTCTTGGAAGGAAACCCGTTCCGTGTTATACGGCGTGATCATTTGATTTACCTAACTTTAAAAATAAAGATTAATAAAAAAATTTAGTTCTCACACCAGTCACATGACTGACCTGGAGTTTATTGTTTTGACCTAAACTCTGGGTGCCCCAATTTTCTACATGGGCAGCTAGTGGTTTTGGTTTTGCAGATTTATATTCACAGGATCCCGGTTTACAGCTGGAATGATACTCGGAAAGCTCTGTATCCGTGTATTTCTTTCAGTTGTGCGTTGTATTATTTTTCCGCTGCTATGTATTTAAATGTAATTTAAATCTCTAATATTTATCAATGTGTAAAATTTATTCATACTCTGTATATTCTTGTATTCTTATGGAATTGTTTTAATAAACAATTAAATTCTTCTGTTTGCGTTCCGATTCGTCTTGTCCTCAAAGTAATTCATTCTCTCTTCTCTTCGGAGACCGGGTAAGTTCGGGTCGCTTCATAAAAGATTTATTCTTTTCATACGGGGTTCAAGAACAGTGTTATTTAAGACACCATTCACGACAAACCCGAAAATCCAATTTATTTTATTTAATTCCAATTAAATATTAGAAAATTTCATTAAATCTTAATTTAAAGATTTATTCTAGTTAATAACTAGTTCATATCGGTAAAAATATATTTTTATCTTTACAAAACTGGAAATTTTCATCCAAATTCTTTTCAAATCATTTATTATGATTTTACATAATTTTACCATATTTTTAATAATTATTTTTAGGCCTGTACAGTCGATTTCCAATAACGGCCACCGAACTACATCCATTGCGGCCTTTTTCAAATTTGATTTGGACATAACTCCAAATCTAACCAATAGATTTCAAAACTCTTATATTCATTGGAAAACACTTTTTGATACGAACCCAACGGTTTCAATTTTAGGAGGATCCGACGGTTGGATCTCCCGTTACATCACTTTGAAATTAATGGTCGAAATTCGCGAACGGTCACTGCGCGGCGCGTTCTATTCAGGCCATTAAATATATAATATATATATATTATTTATATTTCGTCGATTTCCAATTAAAACATATTTTATAAAATATTTATAAATATGTTTTAAATTGATTTTAACTTTATTTTCAGTCTTAAATCCAAAATTGAATATCCTATATCATTATAATTTTAAAATGGTAATATTATCAACATATTAAATTTTAAAATCACTTCTTTTCGATGTTCATTATAAAGTGAATAAAATTGATCGATAAACCCGTTTGGGTTAAAATGGCGTTTGCTACTTTGCTCGGCTTCATATTATTATATTTTTGTGTTCATTCTAAGACAGACATAAAAATAATAATTTTATTTTCACTAAATTTATTTAAAAATATTTGTTATTTTAAAAATATTCTTTATTTAAAAGATCCTCTATTCTAAAATATTCTTTATATAAAAGATATTCTGAATCGAAATGCAGCTCAATCAATTACCATATAATTTCTGTTATATGGATTTCATACATCGCATGTATATAACAATAATGATAAATAATCATTAAACATTCCATTCACATCCAGCGTGAAATTTACAACTGTATGAGCATTTAAATAAATAAATAACGCTCATCACAGACTGTCAATCCATCGATTGAAAACAACTAAATATTGGGGCTAGTGTATGTCAAATATCACCCCAATACCCGTGTAGGGTTTTCAGACAACAACAGTTCATATAAATAAATCATTTGTTTTAAATTTAACCAATTATAATTTTGTTTGAATTATTTTCTATATAACAAATTTTTCGCTGTTTAAAAATATAAATGGATATTTATAATTCAATTGCCACTACCACATTAATATCAATATTATTATGTTAATGTTTTAATCTAGCACACATCATATTTTAACGTACAACCAATTTTCTAATATTGCTAACATAATAACGATAATCTTTAACCTAATTTTGTATTTCTAACTAATGATCATTTTAATCATTACTACAACGCACTATAAAAATATAAATTTTATCATTGACATATTTTTGTTTTCAACATAACATTTCTAACAAAATGACATTTTTATTTTAACATGACATTATCTAATAAATGACATTTTAATTTCTCATTACATTATTCTAAATAAATAATATATTTAAATTAACATAACATGATTATAACAAAATGATATTTTTAATTAACATAACATTTCTTTATTTCTAAGGACAAATAAAAGGAATGCTTTATTTTCATAACATTTTCTATGTTTTTTAATGACAAATAAAGAGGGACATTTTATTTAGATATATTTCTAATCTCAACATGACAAATAAAAGGAAATGTTTCTATTTGCATATAGTTAGTTCTATTTAAAAATGACAAATAAAATGTAAATTTATTTGCACACAAATTTCTATCATTAACATAACAAATAAAATGACTACTTTTATTTGTTTACAAGTTTAATGTTAACACAACACCTAAGAATGATATTTTTATGTTATCGACAATTTTAATTCATCATCACAAATAAAAATGATATTATTATGTTGTTGACAATTCTAATTCAGCTTAAAAATGGTCTTATATGACAAATCTAGTTCAACATGGAAATGATATTTTTTTGCGATGCAAATATAATTCAACAAAAATGATATTTTGTTTTGACACAAATATGTTTCAACAAAAAGGATATTTTGTTTGGATACAAATATGATTCAACAAAAAGGATATTCTGTTTTGCCAACAATTCTTACATTAACATGACAAACAAAAATAAGGTTCTTATTTGTTTACAATTTCTACTCTTTTTAGCATGTAACATAAACATGGTATTTTAATGTGACTACAAACTATACATTAATATGGCAAATAAAAAAAATATTTTTATTCGAATTGCAATTTTTTACTCTTTTAACATGTAACAATAAATATGATATTTCGATGTTGACTCTAATTCAATAAAAAGGGAAATTTTTATTTTGTTGACTCTAGTTCAACAAAAGGACAATTTTATTTTGTTTACTCTTTTTAATGATTCGATATTACAATAAAAATGTAATTTAGATTGTATAAACATTCTAATTCCAATATGCCAAACTTGTGATTTGTATATACAATAAAAAGGTAATCTTTCTTTTATTTTTCGTTTTAAAATATTTTATTCCTAACATGATAAAATAATTAATCAAACAAAATCGTATTTTTTCATATGATTATTTTTCCTAACATGAGAATGTTCAAATCAAGCCAAATCATATCTTTAACATACACCATTCAAAAATCTAGCCATTTATCACAATCACAGACTTTTTATTCAAAGTCTATACCACATAGATATAAATTTTGTATATCATAATATAAATTTCACATCACAAACAATAATTAATTTTATTTTAAAAATAGAGATCTCACATTTGGATTTTGAATTCTTCAAAATTTTAGATCATCCTTTTCGGCTCTAGTCTGTTCCATGTCGTAGATCTTGATCATGCGATTCCAACGCTTCGGAAATCGTTTAATTCTGATAAGAATTGCATAAGATATGATGGATTGTACATTTTAATATATTAATTAACTAATTAACATTATCAATTTTATAATTAATTTAAATAACATCTTTTGATAATGTTTGACTGAGAGTTGCCCTTTCGGTTTGCTTTCTTCTTTATCGTTGCCTGTACAAAACCGAACCCAACATAGGCCTTGTAACCTCCACGTCGCACCCCCCTTTTGAGGCATCGAACCAAGATCCGCGACCATCACTCTGAAGGTCCACGTCAGAGCCGCTTCCACCCAGCACTAGTCGCCGTTCAATGGTCCCCATCTCCGTGAAAATCGATGCGAACGCTGCTACTTTGAAGCTCGATTTCCCATGAATTAGTGCACAAAAATTGATCTCAACCGTTGGTTGTGACGAGCTCCCCTAGCTCTACACTTTTCCCTTTAGAAATTTTGGAAACCATCGACTAGACTAAAAGAAAAATGAGGAAGAACGAGTGAGCATTTCAGCCATTGAAAAGAGAAGGGGGGGGGGGGCGACTACATTTGTTTTCTGAAATTAGGGTTATGAATTATCATATATTTATAATATTTTAATATTTAATTATCCAATTTTTAAAAAGGCCCTTTATTTCATACCAACTCCAATTCAAGTCCAGCGAATGTCTCCCCTAACCAAATACCCTTGTTTCTGACACAGTGGACTAGGTCCCATCAACCTGTTTGATCGTCTCAGCCCACTTTTCTTTATTTTAAAATATAAATAATTTAATTATTTAATTTGATTGTAATATAATTAAAATATAAATAATTGATCGTCGAATTTGGAGACCATTTAAAAAATTGCCATTTTCTGGTCGATCCAATTTGCTTGAAGTTGAGAAAACACGTTTTAATTTTTAACCGCTCACATATTAATTCTAAAAATTATGAAAATTGGAATCTTGCAATAATTTGACATTCTGGATCCAACCAAAGTGGTTTCGTCGATAACGAAGGTCACTTGCAAAATGGCTATTTTTAATATATATATATATATATAAAAATTCTATAGCGACTATTTTGAATTTTAAACTGGGCATAACCTTTGATTCCCGCTATGAAATATTAGTTTTTCGGATTCGTTGGAAAGATGATTTTAAGCAGATTTAAATATTTTTGGTTTCACTAAAATCCGATTTATTTTGCATTTTGTACAGTCAGTCAAAGTTCGGATTCAAATTTTCAAACTTCCACGCTATTTCTAACTCCTTTTATAATTAAATCAGATATTTTCATTCTAACTTCGATTTAAATAAATTTTTAATTGTTATTATTTAAAATAAATCATTTTAACTATTCAAAATCCATTAAAATTTCTATTTTTTTTTAAATTGGTTCCAAAATTCGAGGTTGTTATAAAGGTTGTATTGCAGAAGGATATATTGCACAAGAAACTAGTCTTTACTGCATGGAATACATTCCAAATGAAGTTGACCACACTCATAAACATACCCATGAAGCGTTTTTTAGACGAAGATGATGAGTTTGCTGATGAGATACCTTTAGACGATGGTAGAGACATAACTTTAATTCAAGTGCAGTTTGAACAAATACATTGATGGGTCCTTAATAAGTGTGATGGGTTGAATGAATAAAATAAGTAAGTTCATGAATTTATCATATATTTCCAATATTATAAATTAGCTTGTATATGTTTTGAAATGTGTTGCAGGAGTTATGAAATCTATGTTAAAAGTATTAAATCTCAATTTAGAAGTGGGTTTACATGTGTGGACGCTTATCAAAGTTTTACTCTATGGTTACGTAGTTAGGTATTACATCATCTTAAATATGTCATGCGTTTAAAAAAATCATACACCTTCTTGATCATATTTGTAAACTTATTGTGTTTTTTAGTTGGTGAGGATCAACAATGCTGATTCAACTCTTTGGCAGTTGGTGAATGGACCAAAGTTCAAGGTGTGCAGTTATATGAAGTACCAAGTGAATTTGGGTTTAGATTTTTCTCGAAAGCTTATGAAGAGTGGATGGTAACACAAAACAGTGGTTAATGTATGGCAAAAACTAAAAATTTTAGAGCAAGTGGGAAGGATAATAATTATAAGGAAGCAGAAAAATGTATTATGGAGTTATTCAACCGATAACTGAGTTGGATTATATTAAATTTAAGCAAATGATTTTTTATTGTGATTGGGTGAAGGTCGAAGATAAAGGTCAATGGTTGCTAGATAGATCCTATTTCAAACTCAATTACAGTTAACTTGTGAAAAGTGAAGACCAAAGATAGAGTAAATGATGAACCATTTATTCTTGCATCAGTAGCAAGTCAAGTGTTATACTCAAAAGATTTAAAAAATAATGGATGGTTTATGGTTTTGCATACACCAAAGCAGTTGACTACAAATGTGGATGATATTAAGTTTCCTACTGCCGATCAATCATCTTTTGAAGACAACTAAAAATTGGAAGTCCTTATCAAATGCATATGTTAATATAAAATGTATTTGTTAATTCCATTGAGTTGAATTTCAAGCATTATTAAATTTAGGATGCATTCACTATGGATGTTTTCTTGACACTTTGTTTCCAAAGATCATTATTTTTTATTGTAGTTCCCTGAACCTAAAATTATAATTTTTATGCCTTAATCTCAAACTAGTGCAGTTTTATAATGTTTAGAAGTTGATGCAAGGCAGTAATTAATGTGCAATTCTATAATGCTTAAAAGTAACGTCAATCTCAAAAAAGTGCAATTCTACAATGTAAAACTTCACTCTATGTAACAAACCAGATTTTGGAACCAATTTGAAATTTTATTTTTAATTGATTTAATGGATTTTAAGAATTTAAAATGATTTATTTTGAGAATTAACGATTTAAAATTTATTTAGATTGAAGTTAGAACGTATAAATTTAAAATTTAATTAAAATGAACTCGAAATGGTGGGGTAGTTTGAAAATTCGACTTTTAATTTCAAATGAATGTACAGAATTCTAAATAAATTGGATTTCAGTAAAACAAGAAATATTGGAATATTTTGAGCTGTAATTTTCTAACGAATGTAAGAAACCGAGATTTCACATTATAAATTGCAAGTTATGCCCAGTTTAAAATTCAAAATAGTCGCTATAGAATTTATTTATATTTTAATAAATATATAGCCCTTAAAAATAGTCATTTTGCAAATGACCTCCGTTTTCGATGAAACCACATTTGTTGGATCTGGAATGTCAAATTATAGTCAGGGTTAAAATTTCATAAATTTTGGAATTAATATGTGAGCGTGCTGAATCTAAACGTGTTTTGTAAATTCAATTGAATTTAACAAGTTAAAATAAAGTCCATTTTTCAAACGGTCTCCACATTCGATGAAATTAATTTTGTTAGGACGTATCGTCAAAACATAGCGAGATTTCAAAATTCATACTTTTTGGGGTCAGTATGTGGCCTCGGTAAATTAAAATGTGCATTGAAATTCAACATTGACCGTTATATTAATTTATATTTTAATTTTTATCAAAATTGATCAAAACAGTAGAATTGGCTTACGAAACATATCCTATTGTGTCCGAAATGGGGGTATTTGGTTACGAACTACAGTCGTTGGGTTTGATTTTGAGTTTGAATTGATAAACTTGTATTTTGGAGATTAAATAATAATATAATTATATATATAACCCTAGGAAATTGGTCAAACCTTAATCTGTTTCATACGCGGTCATCATTTAATTGAGTCTCCGTTCTCTTTTGTTTAATGGCTATAATCGTTCGAAAATTCTTCTCCAACTGTTGGTCAATCATTTCATTACAATTCGATACCTCCAAAACAAAAATTGAAGAGCTAGGCTAGCTCTTTCCATCCATAGCAACACGATGGAAATTGGTAAAGTATCCTGCATGGATTTCGAGCATAAATTGGCTTCGTTCAAGCGCAGATTGCGAGGCCGAGGGGCGATAGAGTCTCAGGCTATTCACGGCGGTGGTGTCTCACGCGGAGGTCAACGTCGTGAGGCGTTCAGATGGGATTCCGGTCATGTGTAGGCCCTATGACGTGGGGATATAATTGTCGAGATTATGGGTTGCTTGATTTCAGAAAGACGACGGGGAGTAGTAAGATTAAAGAGGGAAATGTAATTAAGAAATAAATTAATTATATTTAATTAGTTTATTATTGTCATTAAAGTTTAAATTATCATATCTATTTCATACGAGGTCGGAATTTCATACGAGGTCGGGATTCGATAATTTCAGTTGCGTTGAATTCGCAACGACGAACTCTACAACATGGAACTGACCAGAATGAAAATGGAGAAAATTGAGTTTTTGAGTTAAATTAAACGCCTATTTAATTTAGTTTAAAAATAAATTCCTTCAATAAAGACTGACTTAGTGGAAACCAAGGTGAGAACTCTCTCACTAAAATTTTGTACAGTTATTTATTTTATAACTGAATGTAGCGATTACCAGTGTTGATTTTTATCAGTTTTTAATTATTAAAAATGTATACGGTGCCTATTAGCTAACCTTCATTGTTGTTTGAAAACCATGGATGATTTAATTAACTGTATTGTGATGTGATTTTGATGTTTAACATATTAAAAATAATGTTAATATTATTGAGGTAGTTGAAATTAAATTATAAATATCCATTTGTAATTTAAATAGTGAAAATTGGGTAATTAAAAAAATAATTCGAATCAAATTAGAATTGGTTAAATTTATTAGCCAGTGATTAATTTGAATTCATTGTTGTTGGTTGAAAACCCACATGGGTCTGGGGACGATAATTAATTCATATCTCCCTTGGATTTAATTGTATCTCAGCCGATTGATTGACAGACTGTGTGCAACAACCTAGAATTTCTGAATCAATTTAAAAATTTATTTTTAATTGAATTAATGTATTTTAAGTTAAAATGATTTATTTTGAGAATCAACGATTTAAATTTTATTTAAATTGACGTTAGAACGTATAAATCTATTTTAATTATAAAACGAACTTGAAATGGCGCGACAATTTGAAAATTCGATTTTAAATTTCAATTGAATGTACAGGATTCAATATAAATCAAATTTCAGTAAAACAAGAAACATTTGAATCTGTTTAATTATATCTATCTAACGAATGTGAAAAAAAAACTAGATTTCATAATATATATTGAAAGTTATGTCCAGTTTAAAATTTAAAATAGTCACTATGGAATTTATTTAAATTTTAATATAATATATATCCCATAAAAATAACCATTTTGCAAACGACCTCCGTTTTCGATGACACCATTTTTTTTGGATCTGGGATGTCAAATATTGTTAGGTTTCAAATTTCATAATTTTTGGAATTAATATGTGAGCGGAGTAAATTAAAATGTGTTTTATAATTTCAATTTAAATTTAATCTACTGAAAAAGGGTCATTTTTCAAACGGTCTCCAAATTCAACGAAATTTGTTTTGTTAGGACCGTATCTGTAATGACCCGAAAATCCGGTCCAATTTGAGCTGACTAAATAACACAAGTCCAACCCCAAATTGCACTGAAAATTCAAGAAATTAATAGAAAGAAGATAGAGGGTGAGGATAGATAAGATAGAACTAGTAGAATAGAAGAAGAAGAAGAACATCATCATCAGAGTAAACACGAATCTCACAGCGGAACGAATAAAATATAAACATAACTTTTGAAATACAAACAGTTATATATACAATAGCACTTATCAGAGTACAGCACTTACAACAACAGCGGAAATAAATATAGCTATAGAATCCTGAAGCCTCCTGCTCCAAGCTCTTCCAGTATATCTGTAAAATCCTGAACTACTTGACTGCCCGTACAAATTTAGGCACCCAAGAGTTTAGGGAAAACAACAAAGTAAACTCCGGGTCAGTCATGGGACTGGTATGAGTAAAACATTTCAAAACAGTTTGAACAAGTAAACGATATCTCATAAGACCACGCCGCATAACGGAACGGGTTTTTCCCTTATGAGAATCCAAAATATCTTTATATCAAAAACCTTTTGATATTATAATAATGTCTATGTACAAATAGATATCAACTAGTAGAAACGCTTTCATCTCACGTTCTACATATATAGTATACAATCAAAATCGCAAGCACGTATTGGGTAATGGATTTCCAACTATGACAAGGTATGGATCCACCTTCCGATCAGTGTACTCTAGGAACGATACACTGGAGTTCAACAAGAACATCTTGCAACTCAGCCACACATGACCGACCACTCATTTCGCTTGAGTGTATCGAATGTACATCACCAACGGTTGGGATTAGCAACCGTTTCCCGTATATATATGGGACAGCATTGATAGATTAAAAGAAGCAAATGAATATTCTCTAGATAGGTGATTATACACCCTACTTCGGTGCGACCGACTTAGCCATGCTGCCTGCCCGATTTCTGTCATTTACCGGATGTGAGGCTAGAAGCTACGCTTACTTTCCATTCATTTATAACACGATCACTTTGAATGCCACATTATCAGATCCGTAAATCATTAGTTGGTTTATACAAATATCCTGGATGTTATGCTAAGGGATAAATCCGTTGCAACCATATATATTTATACAGACCAGCCCATTCGATCATTTGAAAATACTTTGTCAGACATTCGTCCATTTACGTTCGTTCTAGGACTGAACGAAACCGAAGGCACTATTCTGTAAACAGGACAGCCCTTGCACTTTACTCCGTCTTCAATTTCTTCATCGTATTTGATCACAACGCTTATATCGATACGGAGTGGTTCTTCGGATAATAATCCAACCGGTCTCTCCATATTAACAACGTAAAATGGTCAAAACTTCGATAGTCTGTGATTTAACTATCAAATGAAAATATGTCGGTGTACAAACAACGATCTTAATTCCAAATGGAATTATCAATCCAATCATCAACCATATATATATATATATATATATATATATATATATTCATATTTCCTTATTTTCTAAAATTAGAAAATATATGTTTTCAACATTGGAAAACATTTCCAATCCTCATTTACGCATCACTACCATTCCACAACTATTAGTCCCTAACTGTAAACTAGTAAGAGAACAATTCTCTAAGTATAAACCCCGAAGGCCGAAACCAACATCAGATCAGCACTCAGAAAAATATTCAACTTACCAATCTCTAGTCAGTTTCTAATATTGTTTAACTCTATTTGATTTACTCTTATTCGAATACTATAAGTCGATTAACTCTATTGATTTAACTCTATCGAATAACTAAATTCGATTAACTCCTTTTGATTAACTCTATCGAATAACTAAATTCGATAAACTCCTTTTGATTAACTTGTATTCGGTTACTAAATTCGATTAGCTAATATTAGACTATTCTTATTTCGATTAACTAATATTAGACTAACTCAAATCAGGTTATTTCTAATTGAATGACTAATATTCAATTACTCTATTTCGAGTATCTCTTTTATATCTCATCAATTTCCTTTTTATAACGTTTATTTTCCGTTACAACTATTTCCTTTTTTAACGTTTACTTACCGTTACAAATATTTCCTATTTACAACTTCTATTTACCGTTACAAATATTTCCTATTTACAACTTCTATTTACCGTTACAAATATTTCCTATTTACAACCGTTTATTTATCTTCTAAATAAATATTTCTTGTTTATATTTATTTTCTAAATAAATATTCTCCTTTTCAATTCTATTTATTTTCTAAATAAATATCCCTTTTATAAAACTCTATTTGTTTTATAAATACTTCCTTTTATAAAACCGTGTTCGTTTTATATATAATTTCCCTATATAAAATCCTGTGATTTTATAAAATTTCTTTATTTCAATATAGATTGAAATATTCCATTTTTCACAACTCAGGGTTTCTTATGATATTTAAAATATCAAACAACGATGATCAATATCGTTCTAACATCCATAATCAATAACAGAATATAAATCACAACATATATCACAATATATGAAAACGGTAAAATAATTGTTGAGGAATCCAGTCGGATTCCTCCAACCTGTCTCCCTGCATCCACAGATGTTACACAGTATAATATATATCATATTTCATTTTCAATATGAAATATTCTACTGGAAAAAATCAATATTTGATTAACTATATAACTTATGACTATATTTATGTTTTCAATCAAATCTATTTAACAGTCCAGTTTAACAATCAATATACAGCAGTCAACAAAATAAAGTACAATTTATATTAAAATATAAATTGAGGAGAGTTAGTGAGTTTTACTCACATTGGCGCGTTAATTGTTATATAACGGTTTGCGTCGATAGCCCTGATCAGTTCCAAAAAATTCTATTCGTCAGCATGATTCCGTCAGATCTTGGTTTATTCGATTATTTAGAAATAAAGGAATTCTCAGCCAAAAGCTTTCTGATCCTCACGTTTTCTGCTCTTCATGTATCACAAACACAGTACCACTATTTACACAAATTTTGACCTAATGACCTCCCAAGGTAACCCCTTCTTAAGAACAGTACACATATATAATACTAACAGTCCACATGTGTGTACACTGACCAACGTCAGTTTTCTTCTCCAAAATCTTATCCCAACTTAGCCGTACACTACAAACGACGTAGTTCCATCCTCCCTTTCTTCCTAGTACTCCATTTCGCAAGCCAACCTGACCCCATTTCCATGCACCCAACACGTCACAGCCTTGCTAGCTTCAACCCGCACACTACTCTCCGATTCACATACTCGAAATCCCCTCCCTCAGCTTCCCATTTCACGTAGAACAGAACTGCTCCAGTTCTTCCACCATACCCCCAATACACAGCTCGCGCAACCAGAGAGGTTCGCCACTTCCAGACCATAAACCCCCTCACGCTGAACCCGCTATCTCCTTAAAAGCCTACCGCTACGCTACTCTGTAGAGACCCCTTGTGCGAAGAACACCAGTGTAAAGCTTCAATTTGAATTGTGGGCTTTGAATTAAATTGAGAGAGAAGGATATGAAGATTTCATTCGTCTGTTTTTAATTTGGTGGCGGCGGAAACATTTGCTGACTTATTTTTAGGGTTAGTGTGTTGAGGGGGTTATTTATAGGGTAAGGGTGGGAAGAAAAATTATTATTTTAATATAATTAACTTATACGTGAAGTCTCATCTCACCACACGTTCGTACGATCTCTGTTTTCGACAAGCTAAGCTATTCCTAGCATAGAAAAATATTCCGGACCTAATGGGACAGGTTTCGTCATATTCCGACACCGTTTGAGAAAATCCCTTAGAAAATATCGATGAAAAACACCGAGCATTAATTCCTTAAAATTACAGAAAAAATCCTAAAAATATGAGGCCTCTACGTTTCACTAGACCTCTTCCTAAGGTTTCGTATGAAACTTGTTTCGTTGAATTTTGAGTTCGTTTGACCAGTTAACCATTCAGTTTAGTTTGTTTTAAGTTAAAAACATAGCGTACCCTACTATGAAATATTCTGTTCACGTAGGGACTGTTATGGACAGAAACAAAAATACCATTGAAATGAGTGACGTGCTCTGGTCCTAAAAATGTAATAATACCGGTAGATGGGCTCATATTGTGAAACCCCGAAATGTCGATACAGGGTGCCAAATACTCCAAATAAAAAGTTGCTTATTTAATTAATTAAAAATTACCATAAAAATTAAATTATCGTTACTTCCCAAAAGAATCTTGTCTAAATTCAAAACCGATCTCTAGTTATATCGAATAAACCGATATGGTCGATAAACGATTCTATAGCGACTATTTCAAAATTTGATTTGGACACATCTCAAAATCTACACGACGAAATCCTGATTTTTCTCTCCCACTAGAAAGATATAATCCACCAGCTCCACACGTTTCTTGCTTCACAGAAATCCGATTTAAAACGAATCCTGTACACTCAGTTGAAGTTTGAATCGCCAAATTACGAACTGCAACGTCATTTCGAGCTCGGTTTTAATTATAATATAATTATACGTTCTAACATCGTCGATTAATTAATATATTCGTTATTTAAATAATTAAATAAGTTCATTATTACACCGTCAAATATCCGGGTCATTACATTCTTCCCCACTTAAAATATTTTCGTCCTCGAAATTGCTAAGGTAGAGGACGACCCTATCTATTGGAATTCCTAAGATTTGTTTACCCTTATTTCTGATTTCAACTGAACCAATTAATATTAACTAAAATATTAATTTATTCCGACTAACTAAAAATTTCAAAAATCCTGAAAATTTTCTAACACTTTAAATTTCCGGAAAATTTCGCCATAACCTCCTTTGTACAGCCCTATCGGTAAAACCACAACTTGCCTCTCTAGGCCTTCTCCAACCCAAAAGAAAATCAAACAGCCAAGCGGCTTGCCAATTCGGCTCATAAATCACCAAACTCATATATAAATAAACTTGTACCTTTTGTCGAGCACACCATTCATATTCTTTCATTTGTTACCACTTCAACATATACTCATGTCATTCCAAACAAATTCTAATCAGTTTATTCTCAATTCCAATCTTTCACTTATACAAGTCAGATTTCATTCAACTCTAATATCAACCTTCAACCTCTTAACTCATCAACTTAATGCCATTTGAGATTATTCTATAATCAAATTCAGTTTAATTCAACTTAGTTCAAGTTAAATTTCTAATTTGTTTATTCACATTTACTAGTTCATCTGCTTAACTCATAAGTTAAATTCAAATTTCAAATGCCGGGGTTTATTTCAAATCCATTTGAAATCACAATACCAGTTCAAAACCTTTGAATTTCTAAACAACTTGTTTTTCTTAAAACAATTCAAAAACAAGACCTTTGGTAGTAATCCGTCACTTAGCAACTCGAAAATTACACCGATGATGTATCGATCCATCATCGGAATTATTTCCCAGCGATCAAAGTGAGTTCAATACTATATCACTTTCAAATTGAAAAACATTTTCAAAATCTCCCAGGATTTTAAAATTCTCATATATTCAATTCGATTCCATTTACAAACACTTCTCCAAATTTCTAGTGTTTTAATTTCAATTCAAATTCAATTTCAGATTCAATTCATCTTGATTTCATATATTATACTTATATGAATTCTGATTAGTTATTTATAACCATTTCACCTTTATAATCTTATTCGATTATAATAACAACCAACACATTAACATTTCCAATATATATACTTGGGTAAAATTATTTACCCTCTTTTCAAAACATACCATGTCGGTTCATCGTATTCAAGTGTTTAGTAACTCCTATCAACACAGTTTGCATTACTGTATCGACCAGAATTCATAAACTACTCGACCAATAAATCTCCACAATATAAAACAAATTTTTATATCAAATAACAAATACGTTCACTCGTATATATACACTCAACTCAATCTAGGATATTACTAATCCCATCTCTACTGAGTTACGCCACAGAGCCAAGGTAATTCGCTTAACTTAAGCTCTGATACCAACTGTAATGACCCGAAAATCCGGTCCAATTTGAGCTGACTAAATAACACAAGTCCAACCCCAAATTGCACTGAAAATTCAAGAAATTAATAGAAAGAAGATAGAGGGTGAGGATAGATAAGATAGAACTAGTAGAATAGAAGAAGAAGAAGAACATCATCATCAGAGTAAACACGAATCTCACAGCGGAACGAATAAAATATAAACATAACTTTTGAAATACAAACAGTTATATATACAATAGCACTTATCAGAGTACAGCACTTACAACAACATCGGAAATAAATATAGCTATAGAATCCTGAAGCCTCCTGCTCCAAGCTCTTCCAGTATATCTGTAAAATCCTGAACTACTTGACTGCCCGTACAAATTTAGGCACCCAAGAGTTTAGGGAAAACAACAAAGTAAACTCCGGGTCAGTCATGGGACTGGTATGAGTAAAACATTTCAAAACAGTTTGAACAAGTAAACGATATCTCATAAGACCACGCCGCATAACGGAACGGGTTTTTCCCTTATGAGAATCCAAAATATCTTTATATCAAAAACCTTTTGATATTATAATAATGTCTATGTACAAATAGATATCAACTAGTAGAAACGCTTTCATCTCACGTTCTACATATATAGTATACAATCAAAATCGCAAGCACGTATTGGGTAATGGATTTCCAACTATGACAAGGTATGGATCCACCTTCCGATCAGTGTACTCTAGGAACGATACACTGGAGTTCAACAAGAACATCTTGCAACTCAGCCACACATGACCGACCACTCATTTCGCTTGAGTGTATCGAATGTACATCACCAACGGTTGGGATCAGCAACCGTTTCCCGTATATATATGGGACAGCATTGATAGATTAAAAGAAGCAAATGAATATTCTCTAGATAGGTGATTATACACCCTACTTCGGTGCGACCGACTTAGCCATGCTGCCTGCCCGATTTCTGTCATTTACCGGATGTGAGGCTAGAAGCTACGCTTACTTTCCATTCATTTATAACACGATCACTTTGAATGCCACATTATCAGATCCGTAAATCATTAGTTGGTTTATACAAATATCCTGGATGTTATGCTAAGGGATAAATCCGTTGCAACCATATATATTTATACAGACCAGCCCATTCGATCATTTGAAAATACTTTGTCAGACATTCGTCCATTTACGTTCGTTCTAGGACTGAACGAAACCGAAGGCACTATTCTGTAAACAGGACAGCCCTTGCACTTTACTCCGTCTTCAATTTCTTCATCGTATTTGATCACAACGCTTATATCGATACGGAGTGGTTCTTCGGATAATAATCCAACCGGTCTCTCCATTTTAACAACGTAAAATGGTCAAAACTTCGATAGTCTGTGATTTAACTATCAAATGAAAATATGTCGGTGTACAAACAACGATCTTAATTCCAAATGGAATTATCAATCCAATCATCAACCATATATATATATATATATATATATATATATTCATATTTCCTTATTTTCTAAAATTAGAAAATATATGTTTTCAACATTGGAAAACATTTCCAATCCTCATTTACGCATCACTACCATTCCACAACTATTAGTCCCTAACTGTAAACAAGTAAGAGAACAATTCTCTAAGTATAAACCCCGAAGGCCGAAACCAACATCAGATCAACACTCAGAAAAATATTCAACTTACCAATCTCTAGTCAGTTTCTAATATTGTTTAACTCTATTTGATTTACTCTTATTCGAATACTATAAGTCGATTAACTCTATTGATTTAACTCTATCGAATAACTAAATTCGATTAACTCCTTTTGATTAACTCTATCGAATAACTAAATTCGATAAACTCCTTTTGATTAACTTGTATTCGGTTACTAAATTCGATTAGCTAATGTTAGACTATTCTTATTTCGATTAACTAATATTAGACTAACTCAAATCAGGTTATTTCTAATTGAATGACTAATATTCAATTACTCTATTTCGAGTATCTCTTTTATATCTCATCAATTTCCTTTTTATAACGTTTATTTTCCGTTACAACTATTTCCTTTTTTAACGTTTACTTACCGTTACAAATATTTCCTATTTACAACTTCTATTTACCGTTACAAATATTTCCTATTTACAACTTCTATTTACCGTTACAAATATTTCCTATTTACAACCGTTTATTTATCTTCTAAATAAATATTTCTTGTTTATATTTATTTTCTAAATAAATATTCTCCTTTTCAATTCTATTTATTTTCTAAATAAATATCCCTTTTATAAAACTCTATTTGTTTTATAAATACTTCCTTTTATAAAACCGTGTTCGTTTTATATATAATTTCCCTATATAAAATCCTGTGATTTTATAAAATTTCTTTATTTCAATATAGATTGAAATATTCCATTTTTCACAACTCAGGGTTTCTTATGATATTTAAAATATCAAACAACGATGATCAATATCGTTCTAACATCCATAATCAATAACAGAATATAAATCACAACATATATCACAATATATGAAAACAGTAAAATAATTGTTGAGGAATCCAGTCGGATTCCTCCAACCTGTCTCCCTGCATCCACAGATGTTACACAGTATAATATATATCATATTTCATTTTCAATATGAAATATTCTACTGGAAAAAATCAATATTTGATTAACTATATAACTTATGACTATATTTATGTTTTCAATCAAATCTATTTAACAGTCCAGTTTAACAATCAATATACAGCAGTCAACAAAATAAAGTACAATTTATATTAAAATATAAATTGAGGAGAGTTAGTGAGTTTTACTCACATTGGCGCGTTAATCGTTATATAACGGTTTGCGTCGATAGCCCTGATCAGTTCCAAAAAATTCTATTCGTCAGCATGATTCCGTCAGATCTTGGTTTATTCGATTATTTAGAAATAAAGGAATTCTCAGCCAAAAGCTTTCTGATCCTCACGTTTTCTGCTCTTCATGTATCACATACACAGTACCACTATTTACACAAATTTTGACCTAATGACCTCCCAAGGTAACCCCTTCTTAAGAACAGTACACATATATAATACTAACAGTCCACATGTGTGTACACTGACCAACGTCAGTTTTCTTCTCCAAAATCTTATCCCAACTTAGCCGTACACTACAAACGACGTAGTTCCATCCTCCCTTTCTTCCTAGTACTCCATTTCGCAAGCCAACCTGACCCCATTTCCATGCACCCAACACGTCACAGCCTTGCTAGCTTCAACCCGCACACTACTCTCCGATTCACATACTCGAAATCCCCTCCCTCAGCTTCCCATTTCACGTAGAACAGAACTGCTCCAGTTCTTCCACCATACCCCCAATACACAGCTCGCGCAACCAGAGAGGTTCGCCACTTCCAGACCATAAACCCCCTCACGCTGAACCCGCTATCTCCTTAAAAGCCTACCGCTACGCTACTCTGTAGAGACCCCTTGTGCGAAGAACACCAGTGTAAAGCTTCAATTTGAATTGTGGGCTTTGAATTAAATTGAGAGAGAAGGATATGAAGATTTCATTCGTCTGTTTTTAATTTGGTGGCGGCGGAAACATTTGCTGACTTATTTTTAGGGTTAGTGTGTTGAGGGGGTTATTTATAGGGTAAGGGTGGGAAGAAAAATTATTATTTTAATATAATTAACTTATACGTGAAGTCTCGTCTCACCACACGTTCGTACGATCTCTGTTTTCGACAAGCTAAGCTATTCCTAGCATAGAAAAATATTCCGGACCTAATGGGACAGGTTTCGTCAAATTCCGACACCGTTTGCGAAAATCCCTTAGAAAATATCGATGAAAAACACCGAGCATTAATTCCTTAAAATTACAGAAAAAATCCTAAAAATATGAGGCCTCTACGTTTCACTAGACCTCTTCCTAAGGTTTCGTATGAAACTTGTTTCGTTGAATTTTGAGTTCGTTTGACCAGTTAACCATTCAGTTTAGTTTGTTTTAAGTTAAAAACATAGCGTACCCTACTATGAAATATTCTGTTCACGTAGGGACTGTTATGGACAGAAACAAAAATACCATTGAAATGAGTGACGTGCTCTGGTCCTAAAAATGTAATAATACCGGTAGATGGGCTCATATTGTGAAACCCCGAAATGTCGATACAGGGTGCCAAATACTCCAAATAAAAAGTTGCTTATTTAATTAATTAAAAATTACCATAAAAATTAAATTATCGTTACTTCCCAAAAGAATCTTGTCTAAATTCAAACCCGATCTCTAGTTATATCGAATAAACCGATATGGTCGATAAACGATTCTATAGCGACTATTTCAAAATTTGATTTGGACACATCTCAAAATCTACACGACGAAATCCTGATTTTTCTCTCCCACTAGAAAGATATAATCCACCAGCTCCACACGTTTCTTGCTTCACAGAAATCCGATTTAAAACGAATCATGTACACTCAGTTGAAGTTTGAATCGCCAAATTACGAACTGCAACGTCATTTCGAGCTCGGTTTTAATTATAATATAATTATACGTTCTAACATCGTCGATTAATTAATATATTCGTTATTTAAATAATTAAATAAGTTCATTATTACACCGTCAAATATCCGGGTCATTACAGTATCATAAAAATATAGCTAGATATAACGTTTCCGTAATTTTTGGAGTTAGTATGTGGCACCGGTAAATTAAAATGTACATTTAAAATTCAATATATTGATTTATATTTTAATTTAAAGAAAAACTAATCGAAACAGTCGAGTTGGCTCACGAAACATATTCTATTATATCTGAAATGGGGGTATTTAGCTAGAGGCTATAGTTGTTGGGGTTGATTTGGAGTTTGTGACCATTTTGAGAAATAAAGGAATTTAAATATTATTAAATAAATTATATAAATACTCATTTAAACCCCAAACCCTAACTAATTCAACACAGCACCGTCAACTCCGTTAGAGAGCCAGAAACATCCTAAATTCATTCAATAAATTCTCTCAATCCATATAATGATTTCCAACACTAATTACATAAAAATTAAAGAGCATTCAGAGTGCTTTAATCTCGTATGGGTGTGATCGTTCCTCGTATTGTGTTGAGCTCGATTTTCTATCTCGAAGTGGAAGAATTCACAGGAGATTTTGGGACTCTTGGAGGCGGCGAGTTCACTACAAAGGCTGGCGGTGGGATGTGGCGAGGTCGTCTTTCGGGTGGCGTTCCTTGATCGACGGTAGGATGGCGGTGGGAGGCGCTAGATCGAACCCTAGATGTTGAGGGGGCTTCGGTTTTTGCATGACGAAGAAGAAAGAAGGAGGCGGCCCGTGATTTCTCCTATAGCCAATGAGAATAAACAAAGGTTTAAGCACTGATTAAAATAACTAATGTATAATTAGTTTAATAATTATATTAATAATGTTTAAATCCGTTAAATCATGTAAAATGAATATCTCCTTCATATGACATCAGAATTGGACAATTTTGGATGTGTTGGAATCGTGAAATCAAACTCTTCGCAATGGAACTGACTAGAAGTGATTTGGAGCAAATTAAAATTTGAGATGAATCTAAACCAAAACAGTACAGAATTTCAGAAACGAAGATTGATGGAGTGGAATCCAATATGAGAGTTCTCTCACTAAAATTTTGTACAGTTATTTAATTTATTTTATATAACTGAAAATATATAGAAATTACTGGTACAGATTTTTATCTGTTGTATGGAGTTCAACACTAGAATTCTCACAAATCACATAAATTGGAAGCGATGTATGGATGAACTGCTTCCCTTCCAACTCAGTCAACTGCTTCCAAAGCTCCTCCATCTCAACACGAGGCATACGATTAGGAGGTCTACTGACTGGTTGGGCACCAGGGATAAGATCTATGCGAAACTCCACGGCCCTCTTAGGCTGCAAGCCAGTAACAGGCTCAAACACATCACCAAAATCCCTGACAAAGGGACTTTAGCTATCTCCTTATCTTCTCGCGGCTCAATGGAATAGAGAGAACCATGAGCATTGGGGCCTTGCATATCAAGTGTTATATTAACAAGCGCTTTGAAAGAGGGGTGTTTCAAAGTAATAACTCTGTTTAAGCAAGAAAGATGAGCCTCATATCGTTCCAACCAATCCATCCCCAAAATAATATCAAAGCCAAGACACTCAAATACATGCAAGTCGCATGAGAAAGGAAGTCCTCCTAAGAATAGCTCAAGGTTCTTGCACAACATTCCAAGCGTTGCGGACCCGCCAATGGGATTCGCAACCCTTAGAGATGTGACAAGATAAACTACATCCAAAGCATATCTATCACTAAATCTTTAGATATAAAGGAGTGTGATGCACCGGTGTCAAAAAGTATGCAAATAAAAGTATCTCTAAATTGGATTGTACCTTCCATTACTTGCTTTCCTTTCCTTTGGCTTGGACCTGGATCTCCCTTCATGGCATGAAGCTTAGCTGCTTGCTTTTTCTTTGTGAGTTGCGGACACTCGTTCCTTAGATGACCAATCTGGTGACACTCATAACACTCCCTTTGAGGACAGACATTAGCAAAATGCCCCTTTGCTCCACACTTATAGCACTCTACTCCACCTTAAGCTTTCTTTTGTGAGCCTGAAGCTTGACCCTTCTTTTGCTTCTTTTGGGAATTCTGCTTCTTCTTAGCGAAAAATCGAGCTTTCCTCTTAGGTGCATCATCATCTCTTTCACGATACAAATCCTCATATCTCAAAGCCAGATCAACAATCTCATCAAAAATAGAACGAAGCTGAGTCAAGAGTTGTTCCCTCAGCTTCCTACGAAGACCATCTACAAATTTCTGATTCTTTTTGAACTGGGTGTTGATCAAGTCTGCACCATACTTAGAGAGAGAACTGAAGGTATTGACGTACTCCTGAACTGACATATCCCTCTGCTTAAGCTCAATAAATCTACGAGCAAGGATGGCTTTCTCTGCCTCTGGAACGAACCTCAACTCAAATCGTTCCCTAAATCTTACACATGTAAGTTCTTCCTCTCCCCACTCAGCATTCATAATGTCAAACCAATCGCAGCATTGCCTTAGAGGAAACTAGAAGCAATCTCGACCTTTTGACGGTCAGTCACACCCATATGCCCAAAAACACGCTCACGGGTCTTAAGCCAGGCCTGAACTTCAACAACACCTTCTTTCCCAAGGAAAGGCTTCCCTCCAAGGCTCGTAAAGTCCTTACACATACGAGCGAAATCAGCTCTAGGAGCAGCATTAGGAGCGGGTGTGGCTTGAGGCATGTTCCACATCAACTCCAACCACTGCTCCATCGTCAAACGGGGATGTCTTCCAGCCATCTTTCTCACTAATCTGCATATAGTGAGATATATCATCAAGCTAGAATTAAAACAATACTCACACTAAAAAGCTAAAAGACTGGGGTTTCGGTTCAGGTATGTACAGCTATTATTATATGATGGGAGTGATACTGTAAAATAAACAGACATGTATGATGTTTCTACTGTCTTGTGCCAACCCATGTTCTAAATATACTTTGTACTATGTCAAACCTGGGCTCTGATACCAACAATGTAACGCCCGGCCCCTAGACCCATGCTAACCAAGAGCAACACTAAGTATTACTGTCGGAAAGCACGGAGAATGGGACTCGATAGGGCTAAAAGTTGTACTCATTCCCTTGAACGAACACTGGCACGAGAATTTTTAAAATTTCTCAACTTACCATTCGTGCTCAGTATAAGTTCAAAGCAATGGTACAAGGAGATTTCCCTAGTTACATAGTACAAAATATAATAGCATCAAGCGCCGCACAATAACAACAGCAGAATACATAATACATATCATAATAGAGATGTCCAAATACATAGTCCATCATACATAATATCACCTCCCAAAATTCATAATAGTGTACATACCATAATACTACACGCTACTGCTAGTCTGAAGCTGCATAGTCCAAAACCGCAAAACGTGGAAAAGGATAAAAGTGATGCTGCAGTCCACGCAAAACTAACCTGCCAACAATCCTCAGCCTGACCCGAGAATTGTTTTAACAAAACAAATCACACGGGTCAGACTATGTCTAGTGTGAGTGAAGTAAGTATCTATGGACATCAAATGACTTAACAAAGAAGTAAAGGAGCCACATGTATAAGTCAACATGAGGCGTATGTATGTTATAATATATGAACAATTTAGCATAGTCATCGCATTAATATGCCATAATCTCAGGCATCAGTATTGTACGTAAAGCAATACAATACCAAACAATTATCATATTTAAAACAATATGATAATATATAAAAGAGTAAGATTAAAAGGAACGGGTATTTTATGTAAAGCAATACAATACCAAGCAACTATCATATGTAAAGCAATATGATAATATAAAAAGTAAGATTAAAAGGCACAAGTATTCTATGTAAAGCAATACAATACCAAAACAATTATCATATATAAAACAATATGATAATATAATACTGGGTTTCCAAATTAACTTAGGTAATATGCCACCCTTATTCAGGTAAATAAAAGGGTAATAAAGAATTATGGGAACTACGGGATAAATATAATATGACTCATAACAGATACTAAATAAACAGACGCTAGTATTGTAAAATCACAGTGGTAGAGCTCGAGCGCGCGCGGAGACGTCAGCACCATAACCTACTCATAACGCCATAACAACACCTGGCAATCAACCTAGGATAACCAAGACGGTCTAAGGCAAAGGCCGTATGCTACCCGTTCACAGCACTACACGTGGCACATCCACGCCTCCATCTGATGTACTCCATGACCCGCCGATCGGGAATCCCGATCAAACAACAAAATTGCCCAATGTAGCAGACCGTTTGACCTTTGGTGGTAGGTGGGCAAAATTTAAAACCACCGTGATTCAGTTAGCGAACCTAAATCAGGTCGACCAAGATGGAGTTTTGGCCCATTGGTACAACCGAGTCCAATCTATCCCAATCCAAAAATTAAAAGTATTTTTAAAATATTATTTTGTAAATTTATGCCTTAAAAATTCATATTGTTTATAACACCAAAACACTATATAAAACTAATCATGGCAATATTCATAAAACTAAGTTTTATAAACCCAGTATATTTTGCAAAAAGCTTAACAACTGTAACGACCCGTATTCTACGCATCATAGGATCGTAGTATTTCTTTCCCATACAAAGTGGTATGGTCATGTAACTTTGGGAGACGACTATTGGGGTCATTTCCCATGTTCATGATTTTTCCCGATTTTTAAATGACCATTTTACCCCTAGTTGGTACTTTTTTGCCCATAACTTTTGACTAGAAATGAATTTTGACCTGAAACCACTTCCATTGGCTCCGGATGATGGTTTCTCTTTCCGTAGAGTGGTCACATTAGCCAAACGGACTCACCGTTCGGGAGATATGGCTGAAATAAGTTTCAGATGGTGAAAAACAGCTTAATTGGGCTTAATCGGGTGATTAGCAGCTAGGCCCAGAGGGGAATTTCGGGTTTAGAGGTATAGGAGGACTGATTAGGGTTAGGAAATTACTTTCATTTCAGTTTTGAGCCACCACAAACCTTCTTGAGACCCTAGTAATGGCTTCCATCCTCTAAAACCACTCCAAAACACATTTTTAGTGAAGATTAAACCTAAACTACATCAAAGCAAGGCCAAATAGCAACAAAGTAAGGTTGGAGATGCTGCTATACATAGGAATTCGACCCAAACAGAGAGTATTTCAGATTTGGTGTTTTATTTTGTGGCCAAGGTGAGTGATTTGCATAGTTTTTGCACTAATTACGGTAATTAAGGGTAATTAGTGAAGATTAGCGAATTTATACACTAATAAATTCAGGAAAAATGTTTATAAATTCTTAAATAATATTTCATGCCTCTGTTAGAAAATTTAGACGATTTGATTAAGTTATACTAAGTATGTGCTTAAACATGATTAAGAGGGATTATGGGAAAATGTGAACTGGGCAAGAAACCCGACCCAAACCGGAGTCTGGCACAAAAGAGACTTGGCAAAAAGGAAGGCCATGTTGGTTAAGCTGGGGATCGGATCGACCTGGAGACGCAGGGCTCGGATCGGAAGTAAACACTTAGGAGAACTAGCAAGAGGGAAGGACACGCAGATCAGATGGCAAGGAGGGATCGGATCGGAATACGTGAAGAAACGAGGGAGCGGAAGCACGAACTGGAAGGGACGACACCCGACCCGACCCGGAGGAGGACACCCGACTTGAAGTGGAATAACTGACCCGAACCGATGCGACGCTGTGGACCCGAACCGATGCGACGCTGTGGACCCGAACCGAACCGCTACAGGAGAAAACTACGAACCAACCTGAAGTAGAGGGCCCGATCCGAACCGATGGCTAGAAGGAGAACCCGACCCGACCCAGTATTGACCAATAACCAGAGATGCAAAGGAAGCCCAAATGAGAAGTTAGAGCTCAAGATTCAGACGGGAATCAACGAGTTCGCTTCATGGTTGGGTTTTGCTGCGGGATGCGTGCCAAGGGGTTATCGGTGTCTATAGCTTTGGACCACTATGGTAGGAGGTATGAAGGCGGATTCAAGGCCATTATGGCATCGGTAGAACCAAGGGCTACAACCAATGAAGTGGATCATTGAAATGTTTGGTCATGACTCCATGTGTTTAGCTTGGTCACAGCAGGGTTTCTACAAGTCGGGATTCGTCGTTACCTCAATTTGTCTAGTGTTCCAAAGTGGTAGATATCGTATGCTTTACGCACTGAGTGAGAGATGTGAGGATGGTTGCTATGGATGATTTATTTGCTATTATTGTGACATGCACACCCCACCCCCGTATTCTTTACACTATTTATTATGACACCTTAGAGTATTGTACGGTATGTGGTACTGACTCTTTGGTTGCAGGTTCAGGTTCAGGTATGGTTTAGTATACATGTTATTGTTTTGTTTAGATGCTTATCGCTCATACCAGGCTTTATGTCTGACCCAGAGTTTTATGTCTCCTCTTATTACTCTGGGTGCTCACACGAGCAGACTAGGGACATGTCAGCTGGTGATGCACGGGTAGATGATCCGGAGACGAGCAGGAGGCTTCCACGTAATATATAAATAGTATTCTCCCTGTGTTGCTGAAGATCACTACTTGGGCATTAGTGGTGTATCTTCTACTTTAGCTTTCTTTTGTTTAGAGACAGTAAATTTGAAAAGTTGTAATAAGCTGTATTTGGATTTCCGCTTCTCTGATGTTGATGTTGGTTTTAGTTATCAGCTTATACACTGTCTCACCTGTTTTATGTCAAGTATTTTGTTATTATATTTTATTCCATGCGCTGTGAGACATTCTACAGGTTCCTTGATTAGTTCATTCCCTTATTTCCTTTCTTTGGCGACCGTCCTGTGCTAGTTGAGCATGTGTACAGCGCACTTTCAGAGGAAATGCAGGCTGGTGCGGGGCGGGCCGTCACACTTGGTATCAGAGCTCTAGGTTGCGTAGTTAACCTAGGGAAGTCATCAGGGAGAGATAATATACGTATACGAGAGAGCGTATTTGTGATTACTTTTGGTTTTTAAAAGTTATATATATATACTATTACTAGTATAAGTATGAAGTCGTACTGCACTAGCACCACTATGGAGTCGTTAATCGTTTCCTTTTTCAGATTGACGATGAGCCGATATACTAGAGGTGCTGGTAGGGGAGCCAATAATGGGAATGCTGCTGACATGAGGACGATGTTTACTGACCTCATGAGAGAGATGCTTAGAGATGTATAAAGGGCAGCTCCCAATGGTGGAAATGGTGGTGGTCCAATAGTGCAGGCGCCAAGAGTCGACTTCGTCAAGCTGAATAAGGATTATACTTGCCTTGGTGGGAAGCCGTTCCACGGAACGGAGTCGGCTGCTGATGTTCAGGATTGGTTAGATAGTTGCAAACATATCTTCGAGGATTTGGGTATCGAGGATGCAATGAAGAGAAAGCTAGTGTCCCGTCAGCTGCAAGGGCGGGCAATGAATTGGTGGAATGCTATAAAGGCAGCTACTCCCGAAGATCAGATTACTTGGGAGCAGTTTAAGGCTCGCTTTAGCGAGAAGTTCATTCCAGCTGCTCAGAAGTCAGTTAAGAAATTCTTGGAGCTCAAGCAGAATGGCAGAGCTATCTCGGAGTATATTGCTGAATTTGACACTTTGTCAAAATATGGGTTATCTCTTATTGATACTGCCGAGAAAAAGAATGAGAAATTCATAACTGGTTTGGATTAGTACTTGGGGGAAAGACTTATTAACAACATCGATGAGACGTTTGAATCGATTGTGGGGAAAGCATTAAGATCAGAAAGTCTCTACCCTAAGCCGAAGACTGAGGTTGCATCCGCAGATGAGCCAAAGCCACAAGTAAGTGGTGGAGGCAAGGGTGGTTCCCAGAATAAGAGAAAGCAGAGTCAGACTAAGGATGGCCAGAAGAAAAAGAATAAGCAAGATGTGGAGTGCTTCAGCTGTGGTAAGAAGGGCCATTATGCTAGTAATTGTCGGGCCAAGCCAGCGGATAGGAAGTGCTTCAGCTGTGGCCAAATGGGACATCACAAGGACAAGTGTCCGCAACCCCCCAAAGAAAAGCAAATGGTGAAAGCATATGCCCTTAATGCTATTCCTTCTTCGTCGAATGCCCCAACCGCGGTGGAGATGGGAAAGAATGTCGTCATTCAAGGTATGCTTTCTGTTTATGATGTTCCTGTTAGAGTTTTGTTTGATACCGGAGCTTCCAGTTCTTTCAAATCTAGTGACCTGGTAGATAGGTTGGGATTGGAGCCCGATATTGTCGATAGACCTTTAGTAGTGACGAACCCGATTGGTGGTTCGACTAGCCTTAGCATGATTTGTCGTAATGTGGTCTTATCGAGTCATGGATGCATGTTTGTTTGTGATTGCTTTGTTTTGGGCTTTACTGGGTTTGGCATTATTTTGGGAGTAGATTGGCTCCAAAGATACGGGGTGGTGGTAGACTGTGAGGGCTTTTTGGTGACAGCTAGAGCGGATGATGGGCAGAGGATAGTGTTTGGCGGTCTACCCAGTGAGGGGGTATTGACTAGTTTTCTAAACTCCCTCGACATTCTGCATAGTGAGTTGTCAGGTTTGCCCGTAGTTGGCCAGTATCCGGATGTTTTCGAAGAAGTGACCGGGCTTCCACCACACCGAGAGATTGAGTTCCGTATTGATTTGGCGAAAGATGCCAGACCTATAGTGATGCCACTTCGTCGTATGGCACCAAGGGAGCAGCGAGAGCTCGAGGTGCAAGTCAGTGATCTTTTGAAGAAGGGATTTATCAGAAGGAGTGTTTCTGAATGGGGAGCACCAGTTGTGTTTGCTACCAAGGTAGATGGTTCCCTTCGTTTGTGTGTAGACTACCGCTAGTTGAATAAAGTAACGAGGAAGAACAAGTATCCTCTACCGCGGATAGATGATTTGTTCGATCAGTTGAGTGGCGCGAGAGTATTTTCTCAGTTGGATCTCGCGACAAGTTTTCATCAGCTTAGAGTGCAAGCTGAGAATATAGCTAAAACGGCATTTCGGACGTTGTCTGGGTTTTGTGAGTGGTTGGTCATGCCATTCGGGCTGACCAATGCCCCAGCATATTTTGTGGATCTTATGAATAGAGTATTCAGAGATCAGTTGAATAAGTTTGTCCTTGTGTTCGTTGATGATATTTTGGTCTACTCGAGGACAGAGGAAGAACACAAGGAACATTTAAGAATAGTGATGGAAGTGTTGAGAAAACACCAATTGAAAGCAAAGTTTTCTAAGTGTCACTTCTGGAAGAGGGAAGTGAGGTTCTTGGGCCATGTTGTATCAGATAATGGTATTGCCGTGGACCCGGCGAAGGTGGCTACGGTACAGGATTGGCCTGCGCCCAAAAATGCAACAGATGTAAGAAGTTTCTTGGGATTAGCTGGATATTATCGTAAGTTTATCCAAGGTTTCTCCAAGATAGCAGCACCATTGACCCAGTTGACCAAGAAGAATCAAGCTTTTGTCTGGGATGTAAGGTGCGAGAATGCGTTCAAAAGTCTAAAGGACAAGTTGACAAGCGCACCAGTGGTAGTCATTCCTAAGGGGAATGAAGAGATGACGATATACACGGATGCCTGTGGTATCAGACTGGGTGCTGTATTGATGCGGGGTGGTAGGGTTGTAGCTTATGCAAGTCGACAATTGAAACCGCACGAGAGAAGGTACCCTACCCATGATTTAGAATTGGCAGCGATCATGTTTGCATTAAAGATGTGGAGACACTATCTCTTGGGAGAAAGATTTGAGCTGTTTACATATCATAAGTCGTTAAAGTATCTCTTCTCTCAGAAAGATCTGAATCTCCGTCAGCAGAGATGGTTAGAGTTCTTAGCTTCCTATGATTTTGACATCGCACACACACCGGGAAAGGGAAATGCGGTAGCCGATGCGTTGAGTCAAAGACATGCCTGTTTAGGGGCTATGTTCCTTGAATGGAAGCAACTGGAGTATATCGCGGGGTTTGATTTCAGGCCAAAGTGCGAATTGGATCCAGAAATGTTAGCAAGTTTGACGATCAGACCCACTTTAATTGAGAGGATCGGCTCTAGTCAGAGTGACGATCCTAACCTATTGGAAATCATCTCCAAGTTAGAGATGGGTATCGATGAGGAGATGAACAAGTATGGGCTTGATCGAGATGGATGTCTTAGAAAGAATGGAAAGCTTGCTGTACCCAATGTCAATGGATTGAGAGATGAAGTGCTTAGAGAATGTCATCACTCAATGCTGACTATACACCCCGGTGGTAACAAGATGTATCGAGACATGAAACAGACCTACTACTGGGAAGGGATGAAAAGGGACATTGGGAAGTTTGTACCCAAATGCATGAATTGCCAGCTAGTTAAAGCAGAGCAAAAGAAGCCTAGTGGGTTGTTACAGCCATTAGAAATTACCGAATGGAAATGGGAGCAAGTCTCGATGGACTTCATCGATGGTTTACCAAGGACTATATCGGGACATGATAGCATTTGGGTAGTTGTGGATCGACTGACTAAAAGTGCAAGATTCATATCAGTCAAATCGACCAGAACGGCAGCTAGCAGAATTATATATGAAGTGGGTAGTGAGATTTCATGGAGTACCTAAAAGCATTGTGAGTGACCGAGACCCGTTGTTCATTAGTGGGTTTTGGAAGAGCTTACAAGAGGCTCTAGGGTCAGAGTTACATCTCAGTACCGCATATCATCCTCAGACCGACGGTCAGACGGAGAGGGTGAATCGTATTTTGGAAGATCTCTTGAGAGCATGTATATTGGATTTTAGTGGATCATGGGATGACCATTTGCATCTAGTAGAATTTGCATATAATAATAGCTACCAATCCAGTATCGGTATGGCTCCGTTTGAAGCTTTGTATGGAAGACCGTGCAACTCACCATCATGGTTGATAGAGACTGGTGAGAAGTTTGTGCTTGGACCAAATATGGTGAGAGAAACTTCGAATAAGATTAAGATTATTCAGCAACGAATGAAAGCTGCCCAAGATAGGCAGAAGAGTTATGCTGATAAGAGGAGAAGAGACTTGAAATTCTCCGTTGGTGACTTGGTGTTTGTCAAAATTTCTCCGTTAAAGAGCGTAATACGATTTGGCAGGAGAGGAAAGTTAGCACCAAGATTTGTTGGCCCATTCCCTGTTCTTGAACTAGTCGGGAATTTGGCATATAAAATTGACTTATTAGAGAAGATGGCGGGAGTTCACAATGTATTTCATGTTTCCCAACTAAGGAAGTTCGTTCACGCCTCAGATATGACTATTTCACCTGATCAGTTGGAGGACTTCGAAGTAGAACCCGAGGCGGTTGGGAACCGCAAGCCAGCCCGTATTGTCGAGCACGACATGAAGCAACTTCGAAGGAAGGCGGTGAAGCTAGTCAAGGTTCAGTGGGGCGAGGACGAGAATGATTGTACTTGGGAGACAGAGGAGAACATTAGGAAGACACACCCAGAACTCTTTGCCTGGTAAGGTTTTGACTTCGATTTAGTTTTCCGCATGCTAGGATAGGCTTGTTTGCTTGTTTTGCAAGTTTGACTGTTGTATGTGGTCGTTAGGCATGCGGGATCCTTTGTATGTTTTGGGTTAAGGAATTTCGGGGACGAAATTTCTTAAGAGGGGGAGAGTGTAACGACCCGTATTCTACGCATCATAGGATCGTAGGATATTTATTTCTTTCACATACGAAGTGGTATGGTCATGTAACTTTGGGAGACGACTATTGGGGTCATTTCCCATGTTCATGATTTTTCCCGATTTTTAAATGACCATTTTACCCCTAGTTGGTACTGTTTCGGCCATAACTTTTGACTAGAAATGAATTTTGACCTGAAACCACTTCCATTTGCTCCGGATGATGGTTTCTCTTTCCGTAGAGTGGTCACATTAGCCAAACGGACTCACCGTTTGGGAGATATGGCTGAAACAAGTTTCAGATGGTGAAAAACAGCTTAATTGGGCTTAACCGGGTGATTAACAGCTAGGCCCAGAGGGGAATTTCGGGTTTAGAGGTATAAGAGGACTGATTAGGGTAAGGAAATTACTTTCATTTCAGTTTTGAGCCGTCACAAACCTTCTTGAGACCCTAGTAATGGCTTTCATCCTCTAAAACCACTCCAAAACACATTTTTTTAGTGAAGATTAAACCTAAACTACATCAAAGCAAGGCCAAATAGCAACAAAGCAAGGTTGGAGCTGCTGCTATACATATGAATTCGACCCAAACAGAGAGTATTTCAGATTTGGTGTTTTATTTTGTGGCCAAGGTGAGTGATTTGCATAGTTTCTGCACTAATTACGGTAATTAAGGGTAATTAGTGAAGATTAACGAATTTATACACTAATAAATTCTGGAAAAATGTTTATAAATTCTTAAATAATATTTCATGCCTCTATTAGAAAATTTAGACGATTTGATTAAGTTTTACTAAGTATGTGCTTAAACTTGATTAAGAGGGATTATGGGAAAATGTGAGGTTTTAGCCACTTTTGATCCATTTTGATTCATTTAAATTGTTGTTTGCTGTTTGTGGTTGCTATTACGTGTTGCTATGACTCTATGGTGTGTTTTATGATTGATTAGAAGTGTTAGATTTGTCGAAAACGTCGTCGAATGGCGTAAACAAGTTGCTGGAAGAAGTTGCAGAAAGTTGTGCAGGGTTTCGGATCGGATCGGATGTGGGCTCGGATCGGATATGTGAACTGGGCAAGAAACCCAACCCGAACTGGAGTCTGGCACAAAAGAGACTTGGCAAAAAGGAAGACCATGTTGGTTAAGCTGGGGATCAGATCGACTTGGAGACGCAGGGCTCGGATCGGAAGTAAACACTTGGGAGAACTAGCAAGAGGGAAGGCCACGCGGATCAGATGGCAAGGAGGGATCGGATCGGAATACGTGAAGAAACGAGGGAGCGGATCGGAGCGGAAGCACGAACTGGAAGGGAGGACACCCGACCCGACCCGGAGGAGGACACCCGACCCGACCTGAAGTGGAATAACCGACCTGAACCAATGCGACGCTGTGGACCCGAACCGATGCGACGCTGTGGACCCAAACCGAACCGCTACAGGAGAAGACTACGAACCGACCTGAAGTAGAGGGCCCGATCCGAACCGATGGCTAGAAGGAGAACCCGACCCGACCCAGTATTGACCAATAACCCGAGATGCAAAGGAAGCCCAAATGAGAAATTAGAGCTCAAGATTCAGACGGGAATCAACGAGTTCGCTTCATGGTTGGGTTTTGCTGCGGGACGCGTGCCAAGGGGTTATCGGTGTCTATAGCTTTGGACCACTATGGTAGGAGGTATGAAGGAGGATTCAGGGCCATTATGGCATCGGTAGAACCAAGGGCTACGACCAATGAAGTGGGTCATTGAAATGTTTGGTCATGACTCCATGTGTTTAGCTTGGTCACAGCAGGGTTTCTACAAGTCGGGATTCGTCGTTACCTCAATTTGTCTAGTGTTCCAAAGTGGTAGATATCGTATGCCTTACGCACTGAGTGAGAGATGTGAGGATGGTTGCTATGGATGATTTGTTTGCTATTATTGTGACATACACACCTCACCCCCGTATTCTTTACACTATTTATTATGACACCTTAGAGTATTGTACGGTATGTGGTAATGACTCTTTGGTTGCAGGTCCAGGTTCAGGTATGGTTTAGTATACCTGTTATTGTTTTGTTTAGATGCTTATCGCTCATACCAGGCTTTATGTCTGACCCAGAGTTTTATGTCTCCTCTTATTACTTTGGGCGCTCACACAAGCAGACTAGAGACAGGTTAGCTGGTGATGCACGGGTAGATGATCCGGAGACGAGCAGGAGGCTTCCACGTAATATATACATAGTATTCTCCCTGTGTTGCTGAAGATCACTGCTTGGGCATTAGTGGTGTATCTTCTACTTTAGCTTTCTTTTGTTTAGAGACAGTAAATTTGAAAAGTTGTAATAAGCTGCATTTGGATTTCCGCTGTTCTGATGTTGATGTTGGTTTTAGTTATCAGCTTATACACTGTATCACCTGTTTTATGTCAAGTATTTTGTTATTATATTTTATTCCATGCGCTGTGAGACATTCTACAGGTTCCTTGATTAGTTCATTCCTTTCTTTGGCGACCGTCCTGTGCTAGTCGGGCATGTGTACAGCGCACTTTCGGAGGAAATGCAGGCTGCTGCGGGGCGGGCCGTCACAACAACGCATGTCCATAGATGGTGACACTACCGTTTCGCTCTAATACACAAGTACCCCATAATACATATGTATTATAACGAAACATAAGAATTGTTTAGCATGTTAAACTTGTTTGAGATTAACAAATTTATTTGACCATTTAATTTGTACATAATACTATTATTTTTGCTCATAGGAAAAAACTTGTTTTCAAATTTTTTAAGGAAAATAATAATTTTCTAATATAAAACATATAATTGCTTTAAAGAAAATCTTATTTTAAACTAAAATAAAATTTGAGTTTTTTTTCGTACGCACTGGGCTGCACATGGCAGCCCGCATAGGCTGCTGGTGCAGCCCGCCTGGACTGCACTACAGCCCTTGTGGGCTGCTAGTGCAGCTCGCCAGGGCTACCCCTGCAGCCCTTGTGGGCTGCACCTACAGCCCACAGAACAGCCCAGCCATGGGCTGCTATTGCAGCCCGCCTGGGCTGCTCCTGCAGCCCACGGCTGGGCTGCACCTGCAGCCTACGTGGGCTGCTGATGCAGCCCGCATGGGCTGCACCTGCGGCCCACGCCTGGGCTGCAAGTGCAGCCCGCGTGGCCTGCACCTGCAGCCCAAATGGGCTGCACAGTGCAGTCCCGCCTGGGCTGCAGGCAGCCCAGCTGCAGCTCCTTGCTGCAGTTGCTCCTCCCCTCCCCCAAACTAAAAAAAAATTCAGTTTGTCTCTTTTTTTTCCTTTTCTGATAATTATGAAGATGATGTTTTATGAGGCAATTATACGTATATTTTGCATACGATAAAATCATCATGCAACAAATATGAGGCATTTAAACAAATACTTTGCAAGCAATAAAAATTGCTTGCATGCAAGCAAATTCAATGTATAATGTCTTCAACTTTGCAATATCACCACAATTTATTTCAAATCTAATCTAATCGCCCCAGACATACGAATAGTGAATCATACATAGGGAAAGAAGTTAATCTACAAACAAAATTCCACCTTTAAGCCATTATGCATACACCATCCATGATTTAAAAAGGAAAAAAGGTGGAAATTTCACTCACCTCCAGCGCCAAAATGCAATTTTGAAGCCCTATAACAGCTTGTTTTTGATTGCGATCCTCTTCATTTTCAATTCAAACAAAAATCAAAATCCCCTAAATAACAACTCATAGAAAGGCAAGGAAGAAGATGGAATAAGATTAGATTTAGGGATACTTACTTGAAGAATTGGCAACCTTACTTCAATCTTGATTGCAAATTTTTTTGATTTTTATTTTGATTGAGATGTGAGGATCTAAATTTTTTTCCTTTATGTTTCTGGTATTCGTTCTCTGGTTTGAGGAAGAAAGATACGTACTGTAAGCGGTGAATGAATGAGAAGGATTTTTATCCTTAACCCCCCTCTCTAAAACATTCAACCAAATTCTCCCCCCCCCCCCTTTATTTTAATATTTCACCCCTCTTTTTTATTTTAATTTTTATTTTTCTATGCAACACAATGATTAAGTTTTGTCTCATTAGGAGATTTTTTTACTTTCCTTTTTATTTAATTAGTTTCTAGAGAATTCATCAAAATGCCTTTATAAAATGCCTACTTATCTTATATTTTTATTTTGTTTATATTTTTTCCTTTTAAATAAACATAAAAGTTCTTTCTCTTTCCCTTTTTTTTTCCAAATGCAATCATGAAAACTAACACACATAAAAATAGTGTGTTGTCTAAACTTCTCATAAATGAAAAACTTCTTTATGTAATCATAAAAAAACATTTTTTTCTTTTCTTTTAAAATTGTTATTTAATATAAAAAACAATAAACTTTATCATTGTTACAACAAAACGTGCAACATTTACATCAACCACATACGCAAAATACTTCATAAAACATGTATTTTCCTCTCATCCCAAAATATATGTTTTGCTACTTTTTATTTGTTTACTCATTATTATATTTATTTTTCCTCTAAATTACCAAAACAATTAGTTGATTCCCAATTCAATATCCCAAATAAAAGTGGGTTGTTACAGACTTCCCCCCTTACAAAAATTGCGTCCTCGCAATTTCTACATAAGGGATACATCTGTAACAAAATTATAGATTCTACTCAAAATAGTAGGACATACCTTACTCAAGCGCCAAACAATTTGGGATAATGCCTCAGCATCGACTCTTGTGGTTCCCAAGTGCAGTCTTTTGGATTACTTGACCATTGCACCTTGACTAAAGGAACCACATTACTACGAAGCTTCTTCGTTTTAAAGGCAATAATACGAATAGGCTCTCGAGTAAACGTCATGTTAGGAGCGATTTCAGTCTGCTGCAACTGCTTCGGCTCTATGACCTCTTCGGAGTCCCTTAAATACTTTCTCAAGTGAGACACATGGAAGACGTTGTGCACACTCGATAAGTGTTCGGGTAAGGAGACTCTATAGGCAAGTTTTCCGATTCGCTCCACAATAGGATAAGGGCCAATAAATCTCGGAGCAAGCTTACCAGTCTTACTGAACCTCATTACTCCTTTTAAAGGAGTAACCTTCACGAATACATGATCTCCAACACTAAACTCCAAGTCCTTTCTTCAACGATCTGCATAGGACTTTTGTCTATCCTGCGCCTCTTTCATCCTTCTTCTAATTAGGTCCACCTTCTCAGAAGCTTCACATACAGTGTCAGGACAAAGCACCAACCTATCCCCAGTCTCAAGCCAGCACGAAAGAGATCTACAGGGTCTTCCATACAATGCTTCAAAAGGAGCCATGCCTATACTGGATTGAAAGCTATTTTTATATGCAAACTCGACCAAGTATAGGTGGTCCTCCCAAAACCCGCCAAAATCAAGGATACAAGAATGCAACAAATCCTCCAATATCTTGTTAACCCGCTCAGTTTGCCGATCGGACTGAGGATGATATGCCGAGCTGATATTCAACTTCGTCCCCAAAGCAGACTGCAAGCTTCTCCAGAACCCACTAGTAAATAGTGGATCCCTATCACAAACTATAGCGCTAGGTACACCATGGAGACGAACAACTTCCTTCACATATAGCTTTGCCAAATAAGGAGCGGTTCTTTTTGACTTGACTGGAATAAAATGGGCAGATTTAGTCAAACGATCCACTACTACCCATATGCTATTGTGCCCTTGCTTTGATCTCGGCAATCCATCAATGAAGTCCATGGATACCTAATCCCATTTCCATAGAGGAATCTCCAATGGCTGAAGAAGACCGCTAGGCTTTTGGAGCTCGCACTTCACCAATTGGAAGGTAATACACTTCTTCACATACTCGCCTATGTCGCGTTTCATTCCTTCCCAGTAATATAGACGTTTCATGTCCATATATATCTTACTGCCACCTGGGTGAATGGTATATCGCGAACTATGGCAATCGCTCATCACCTCATGCCTAAGACCTGCAACATTAGGTACAAAGATCCTGCCCTTCTTCCTTAAACAACCCTGAGCATCCAACTAATCATCAGCATCATCTCCATTCTTCAACCGATGAATACGCTCTAAAGCAGTAGGATCTTCCGTCTGAGCATGAGAAATCCTATCCATTAGGCTCGGTCTCATAACCATATTGGCCAACATCCTTCCAGAGCTATTAGTGGGCATATTACAATAGATTTCACTAGAAACCAACACCTCCAAGTCTCGCCATTCAGCTATCATCATTGATACAACTATTTGATGCTTACGGCTGAGAGCATCTACTACACGATTACCTTTCCCAGGTGTATACTGAATATCAAAATCGTATGCTGCCAAAAACTCCAACCATCTTTGCTGGCGCATATTCAGCTCTTTTTGGGTAAAGAGGTATTTCAAAGACTTATGGTCAGTATAAAGGACAAACCTCTCGCCATAAGATAATGTTGCCATAGCTTCAAAGCAAAAACTACAGCTGCCAGCTCTAAATCATGAACAACATATCTAACCTCATTGGGTCTTAATTGTCTAGATGCATAAGCCACGACTCGTCCTTTCTGCATAAACACAGCAACCAATCCAGACCCACAAGCATCAGTATACACCACTAGATCTTGATTACCTTCTGGGATCACCAAAACTAGTGCATTAGTGAGCAACTCCTTCAACTTAGAGAAAGCTTCTTCACACTTATCTGTCTACTCAAACTTTACACCCTTCTTCGTTAGCCTTGTCAAAGGAGTGACAATCTTCGAAAAATCCTTAACAAAGCGACGATAATACCCTGCTAGACCGAGGAAGCTTTGAATCTCTGTAACAGTCTCAGGCCTTTTCCAATTCTGAATTGCTTCTATCTTAGAAGGATCCACAGCTAGACCAGCTTCGGATATAATATGGCCTAAGAACTTTACCTCCTTCTGCCAAAAGTGGCACTTGGAAAACTTTGCTTTCAGCTTATGTTCCCTCAAAGTCTCCAAAACAATCCTCAAATGACCTTCATGCTCTTGCTCGGACTTGGAATATACTAATATATCATCAATGAAGACCAAAACAAGTCTATCAAGATAGCTTCTGAACACTCTATTCATCAGGTCTACAAAGTATGCAGGAGCATTCGTAAGTCCAAACGGCATTACCAACCATTCATAAGAGCCATATCGAGTGCGAAAGGCAGTGAGAGGGATGCTGTCTTCCGCTACTCACAACTGATGGAATCCAGTGGCTAAGTCAAGCTGGGAAAAGACTTTTGCTCCACTTAACTGATCAAAAAGATCATCAATACGAGGGAGTGGATACTTATTCTTTACCGTCATCTCATTAAGCTTTCTATAATCAATGCATAAGCGGAGAGAGCTGTCAGCCTTCTTTACAAAGACTGCAGAGGCTCCCCAAGGAGAGCTACTCGATCGGATGAACTGCTTCCCTTCCAACTCAGTCAACTGCTTCTGAAGCTCCTCCATCTCAACACGAGGCATACGATTAGGAGGTCTACTGACTGGTTGGGTTCCAGTGATAAGATCTATGCGAAACTCCACGGCCCTCTTAGGCGGCAAGCTGGTAATAGGCTCAAACACATCACCAAAATCCCTGACAACAGGAACTTTAGCTATCTCCTCATCTTTTCGCGGCTCAATGGAATAGAGAGAACCATGAGCATTGGGGACTTGCATATCAAGTGTTATATTAACAAGCGCTTTGAAAGAGGGGTGTTTCAAAGTAACAACTCTGTCTAAGCAAGAAAGATGAGCCTCATATCATTCCAACCAATCCATCCCCAAAATAATAACAAAGCCAAGACACTCAAATACATGCAAGTCACATGAGAAAGGAAGTCCTCCTAAGAATAGCTCAAGGTTCTTGCACAACATTCCAAGCGTTGCGGACCCGCCAATGGGATTCACAACCCTTAGAGATGTGACAAGATAAACTACATCCAAAGCATATTTATCAACTAAATCTTTAGATATAAAGGAGTGTGATACACCGGTGTCAAAAAGGGTGCAAATAAAAGTATCTCTAAATGGGATTGTACCTTCCATTACTTGCTTTCCTTTCCTTTGGCTTGGACCCGGATCTCCCTCCATGGCACGAAGCTTAGCTGCTTGCTTTTTCTTTGTGAGATGTAGACACTCATTCCTTAGATGACCAATCTGGTGACACTCATAACACTCCCTTTGAGGACAGACATTAGCAAAATGCCCCTTTGCTCCACACTTGTAGCACTCTACTCCACCTTTAGCTTGCTTTTGTGAGCCTGAAGCTTGACCCTTCTTTTGCTTCTTTTGGGAATTATGCTTCTTCTTAGGGAAAAATCGAGCTTTCCTCTTAGGTGCATCATCATCTCTTTCACGATACAAATCCTCATATCTCAAAGCCAGATCAACAATCTCATCAAAAGTAGAACGAAGCCGAGTCAAGAGTTGTTCCCTCATCTTCCTACGAAGACCATCTACAAATTTCTGATTCTTTTTGAACTGGGTGTTGATCAAGTCTGCACCATACTTAGAGAGGGAATTGAAGGTATTGACGTACTCCTGAACTGACATATCCCTCTACTTAAGCTCAATAAATCTACGAGTAAGGATGGCTTTCTCTGCCTCTGGAACGATCCTCAACTCAAATCGTTCCCTAAATCTTTCCCATGTAAGCTCTTCCTCTCCCCTCTCAGCATTCATAATGTCAAACCGATCGCGGCATTGCCTTGGAGGAAGCTAGAAGCAATTTTGACCTTTTGACGGTCACTCACACCCATATGCCCAAAAACACGCTCACAGGTCTTAAGCCAGGCCTGAACTTCAACAACACCTTATTTCCCAAGGAAAGGCTTCCCTCCAAGGCTCGTAAAGTCCTTAAACATATGAGCCAAATCAGCTCTAGGAGCAGCATTAGGAGCGGGTGCGGCTTGAGGTATGTTCTGCATCAACTCCAACCACTGCTCCATCGTCAAACGGGGAGGTCTTCCAGCCATCTTTCTCACTAATCTGCATATAGTGAGATATATCATTAAGCTGGAATTAAAACAATACTCACACTAAAACGCTAAAAGACTGGGGTTTCGGTTCAGGTATGTACAGCTATTATTATATGATGGGAGTGATACTATAAAATAAACAGACATGTATGATGTTTCTACTGTCTTGTGCCAACCCATGTTCTAAATATACTTTGTACTATGTCAAACCTGGGCTCTGATACCAATAATGTAACGCCCGTCCACTAGACCCATGCTAACCAAGAGCAAGAGTAAGTATTACTGTCGGAAAGCACGGAGAATGGGACTCGATAGGGCTAAAAGTTGTACTCATTCCCTTGAACGAACACCGGCACGAGAATTTTAAAAATTTCTCAACTTACCATTCGTGCTCAGTATAAGTTCAAAGCAATGGTACAAGGAGATTTCCCCGGTTACATAGTACAAAATATAATAGCATCAAGCGCCGCATAATAACAACAATAGAATACATAATACATATCATAATAGAGATGTCCAAATACGTAGTCCATCATACATAATATCACCTCCAAAAATACATAATAGTGTACATACCATAATACTACACGCTACTGCTAGTCTGAAGCTGCATAGTCCAAAACCATAAAACGTGGAAAAGGATAAAAGTGCCGCTGCAGTCCACGCAAACCTAACCTGCCAACAATCCTCAACCTGACCCGAGGATTGTTTTAACAAAACAAATCACACGGGTCAGACTATGTCTAGTGTGTGTGAAGTAAGTATCTATGGACATCAAATGATTTAACAAAGAAGTAAAGGAGCCACATGTATAAGTCAACATGAGGCGTATGAATGTTAAAATATCTGAACAATTTAGCATAGTCATCCCATTAATATGCCATAATCTCAGGCATAGGTATTGTATGTAAAGCAATAGAATACCAAAAAATTATCATATTTAAAACAATATGATAATATATAAAAGAGTAAGATTAAAAGGCACGGGTATTGTATGTAAAGCAATACAATACCAAGCAATTATCATATGTAAAGCAATATGATAATATAAAAAGTAAGATTAAAAGGCACAGGTATTGTATGTAAAGCAATACAATACCAAAACAATTATCATATATAAAACAATATGATAATATAATACTGGGTTTCCAAATTAACTTAGGTAATATGCCAACCTTATTCAAGTAAATAAAAGGGTAATAAAGAATTATGGGAACTACGAGATAAATATAATATGACTCATAACAGATACCAAATAAACAGACGCTAGTACTGTAAAATCACAGTGGTAGAGCTCGAGCGCGCGCGGAGACATCAGCACCGTAACCTACTCATAACGCCATAACGACACCTGGCGATCAACCCAGGATAACCAAGACGGTCTAAGGCGAAGGCCGTATGCTACCCGTTCACGGCACTACATGTGGCACATCCACGCCTCCATCTGATGTAGTCCGTGACCCGCCGATCGGGAATCCCGATCAAACAACAAAATTGCCCAATGTAGCAGACCGTTTGACCTTTGGTGGTAGGTGAAAAAAATTAAAACCACCGTGATTCAGGTAGCGAACCTGAATCAGGTCGACCAATATGGAGTTTTGGCCCATTGGTACAGCAGAGTCCAATCTATCCCAATCCCAAAATTAAAAGTACTTTTAAAATATTATTTTGTAAAATTATGCCTTAAAAATTCATAGTGTTTATAACACCAAAACACTATATAAAACCAATCACGGCAATATTCATAAAACTAAGTTTTATAAACCCATTATATTTTGCAAAAAGCTTATCAACGCATGTCCATAGATGGTTACACTACCGTTTCGCTCTAATACACAAGTATCCCATAATACTTATGTATTATAACAAAACATAAGCATTGTTTAGCATGTTAAACTTCTTTGAAATTAACAAATTTATTTGACCATTTAATTTGTACATAATACTATTATTTTTGCTCATAGGAAAAAACTTTGTTTTCAAAAATTTTAAAGAAAATAATAGTTTTCTAATATAAAACATATAATTGTTTTAAAGAAAATCTTATTTTAAACTAAAATAAAATTTAAGTTTTTTTTCGTACGCACTGGGCTGCACATGGCAGCCTACGTAAGCTGTTGGTGCAGCCCGCCTGGACTGCACTACAACCCTTGTGGGCTGCACCTGCAGCCCACGTGGGCTGCTAGTGCAGCCCGCCTGGGCTTCTCCTGCAGCCCTTGTGGGCTGCACCTGCAGCCCACGGAACAGCCCAGCCATGGGCTGCTAGTGCAGCTCGCCTAGGCTGCTCCTGCAGCCCACGGCTGGGCTGCACCTGCAGCCTACGTGGGCTGATAGTGCAACCTGGGTGGGCTGCACCTGCAGCCCCCGTTGGCTGTACCTGCAGCCCAAATAGGCTACACAGTGCAGTCTGCCTGGGATGCACAGTGCAGTCCCGCCTGGGCTGCAGGTAGCCCAGCTGCAGCCCCTTGCTGCAGCTGCTCCTCCCCCCAAACTGAAAAAAATTCAGTTTTTCTCTTCTTATTTTTTTCCTTTTCTGATAATTATGAAGATGATGCTTTATGAGGCAATTATATGTATATTTTGCATACGATAAAATCATCATGCAACAAATATGAGGCATTTAAACAATTACCTTGCATGCAATAAAAATTGCTTGCATGCTAGAAAATTCAGTGTATAATGTCTTCAACTTTGCAATACCACCACAATTTATTTCAAATCTAATCTAATCGCCCCAAACATGCCAATAGTGAATCTACATAGGGAAAGAAGTTAATTTACAAACAAAATTCCACCTTTAAGCCATCATGCATACACCATCCATGATTTAAAAAGGAAAAAAGGTGGAAACTTCACTCACCTCCAGCGCCAAAATGCGATTTTGAAGCCCTATAACAGCTTGTTTTTGATTGCGATCCTCTTCATTTTCAATTCAAACAAAAATCAAAAATCCCTAAATAACAATTCATAGAAAGGCAAGGAATAAGATGGAATAAGATTAGATTTAGGGATACTTGAAGAATTGGGAACCTTACTTCAATCTTGATTGCAATTTTTTTTTATTTTTATTTTGATTGAGATGAGAGGATCTAATTTTTTTTCTTTATGTTTCCGGTATTCGTTCTCTGGTTTGAGGAAGAAAGATACATACTGTAAGTGGTGAATGAACGATATGGATTTTTATCCTTAACCCCCTCTCTAGAACATTCAACCAAATTCCCCCCCTTTATTTTAATATTTCACCCCTCTTTTTTATTTTTGTTTTTATTTTTCTATGCAATACAATGATTAAGTTTTGTCTCATTAGGAGATTTTTTTGCTTTCCCTTTTTATTTAATTAGATTCTAGAGAATTCATCAAAATGCCTTTATAAAATGCCTACTTATCTTATATTTTTATTTTGTTTATATTTTTTCCTTTTAATAAACATAAAAGTTCTTTTTCTTTCCCTTTTTTTCCAAATGCAATCATGAAAACTAACACACATAAAAATAGTGTGTTGTCTAAACTTCTCATAAATGCAAAACTTCTTTATGTAATCATAAAAAAGTCTTTTCTTTTAAAATTGTTATTTAATAAAAAAACAATAAACTTTATCATTGTTACAACAAAACGTGCAACATTTACATCAACAACATACGCAAAATACTTCATAAAACATGTATTTTGCTCTCATCCCAAATATATGTTTTGCTACTTTTTATTTGTTTACTCATTATTATATTTATTTTTCCTCTAAATTACCAAAACAATTAGTTGATTCCCAATTCAATATCCCAAATAAAAGTGGGTTGTTACATAGTGGTCCTAAACTAGTCGATATCTTTATTTTGAATGTGAGTACATTGGCTTTGTATGGCAGAAAGTATTACTTCATTTTGGTTTACATACTCCATGCATTAGTTCAGCGGAAGAATGGTTTTTAATTTTCAAGTATACTAGATGGAGAAATTTAAGTGGAATCTTACTTTTGAAGCTTTTCAAAATGTAACACCCCACCTCCACTAGGGTCACTCACAAAGGGAATGCACTAGTTTTGGCGGAGTATTATCTAGATAAACATACACAGAGATATCACAAGGCAGAACATAACTAAAGCAGTGATATAAATTAAAAATCAAATTACATTACTTTCAAGAAAAGAGTCAAAACCTCATATATCCAAAGTACAAATTATTCCTTTACATCAAGTTCTAAATAAAGAAGCATAAACTTAAGATAACAAATGTAAATTATTCCCCAAAGATAGCAGAAGTGCGGCCATAGCATAGCTCAAGACCAAACCGTACATAAGCTGACAGAAAGCAAGCTAAATCCAAGCTAAGAGCAAGCGTTTCCTCCCTGAGAACCTAGGGGGGAAACGAAAGAAAAAGGGGCGAAAGAAAAGGGTCAGTCATAAAGACTGGTAAGCCCTAGTGACTTTGAGCATAAAAACTAGTAAAAGTAACATGGCATGTGAAAACTGGAATTAAACATAATGATGATAACAGGACTGGTATGATAACTAAGATAACAAGATAAGTCAAGTCTAGCATCACATATTCAAGATTCGCTGCACCAACTGTACTAGTATTCTAACCCATGTCAAGTATTAACCATGAAATGATCCCTTGGCCCAATATCATGAAATGACCCATTACGGGGTTCTACAGTACGATCTACTAATCGATCGGCTCCCTACAAGTTCTAGCTCGTCTTGTGTCTGTGTTATACGACCTAATCACGAAATGTAGTCACCTGTGCTAGGCCCACCATAGGGTGTATCAAGCCCTAGGGTACCAACCATCGACACGAATCAAACACGCACAGTTTAAACCTACTGGTGCCCAATGCCTGCTTTTTCAACTCCGGACTACGTGCATGAACATAGTTCGCCTGAACCTACAATGGCACACCAACTCAACCGTCGTTCTGGTCGCTTACAATCAGCCCAGTAATCGTACCCCACCCTGCCTAGTCCCAGGGTATCGTGATACATCTAAGTGGGTTACTGCTGAAAAGGACCGCGTAACTAGGGCTTCTAATGGGTTAAGTGTTGTCATTCAAATTTGTGACTTAACCCTATCCAATCATGTATCAAGTTGGTTAAGTGTTGTCTTTCATGTTCATGACTTAACCCTATCATGTAGGATAAATTCATTAATGTACCCCAACCTCTCACATTAGACTAGTTGTTGTGGTCACTGGATTTGTCGGGCGGTTCCGAGCAGATTTACACCACAACATAGTCTAACCTCGGGTTTTAGGTGCGATATGGCCAACTACCCACATTGGATCCTATTGTTTGCAGTCACTGGATTCGTCGGGCGGTTCCGGGTAGATTTACACTGCAAACTCAACCCAACCTCGAGTTGGCCATTTTCAAGTTCGTTCTAGAGTCATGACCATGTTCAAGTCTCATATCAAGTTCATGACAAGTTTCAAGGTAAGTTTCATGTCCATATTCAGATTCAAGTTATAATAATGTTCATGTTCCAAGTTCATGGTAAATTCAGGTTTGCCTAAACTACCTAAATCGTATTCCCATCGCATGTGAATTCGAATTGATACAAACAAATATAATTAGGGGATAACATGGAAAGAACGGGCATAAGGTGGCAAAAGTGATTACATGTCAAGAATGGTATAACTTGAGATAAACGATTACAACAATACTGGCATATGGAGTAGTGGACTCAAATATCAAATCTAGCAAAATAGGGTGATAGTCATGGTAACAGTTGACATAAGATAATAACCCCAACTTGTGAATTACAAATAATTCAACATCGCAGGCATGAATATTATGGACATCAGGGGTTCTAGATCTACAACATATATAAGCCCCAAATCAATTTCATATTACCACAAGTCAAGATTCAGGATGAATAGATCCAAGGTGAACAAATAGTAGATCCAAAATACTAGATCTAAAATGAACAATGATAGATCCAAGATATACAATGATAGATCCAAGATAATTGTCATACTTAGGTTCAATTTCAATTTACAACATGTCTATATTAAGTTTAAAGTTTAGATCTAAAAGTAATTGGGGCTTATAGATCGTGGTTTGAGAATTAGAAAACAAAGAGGCGATGTTGAATCTCTAGTCTAACAAAAATCCCCCAAACAGCAGTACTCTACACGTAGCCTTGTTGGAGAAGAAGCAATCCCTTTTTCTCTAACTTTTCAACCAGAGTTTTTGCAGCATAAGGTTAGAGAGAATTTGTGTAGAGAGACTAAAGTTAGGGGCTGTTTATATAGGGTCAGGCCAACGAATTTACACAGAAATCGGACTAGAAACATCAGAGTGAACTCTGACTCAAAAATGGGCTCGGCAACCAGGTCGACACCCAGGTCGACTCTATGGTTGACTTGGTCTGGGCAGGTCGACACTATGGTCGACGTGGTCTTGGGCGAGAAATTTCCCACCCAGTCCGTTTTGGGGTTTGAATTCGAAATTTGAATTTGAATTCTGAGCTGTTTTTGAACTTGAAATTTCTGAAACTTTGAAGGGTCATAACTTGGTCATACGGACTCCGATTTTCGAAAACTCGGACTCGTTTCCAAGCAGAATTTCGAGACGAACGTAATGGCGCAACCTGTTGCCCTTGATCCTTATTTTAAAAATTAATTCTGCCTTGATTTATGGTTATAACACGTTATTAAAACACGGGTTGTTACACAAAAAGACATTACATTTACTTTGGATGGAGAGAAACATTAGGATGTTTAGCGGTATATTGACTGCTAAACATGGTCATTTCTACTATTAGTTGTATTTGTTGATCTTTGTAATTTTCAGTTTTTAATAAAATATGGTAGGGGCCATTCAGCCCCGCTTGCTATGCAAAAATAAATAAATAACAACAAAGCCTTTAAAAATAGCCATTTTGCAAACGACCTCCGTTTTCAACGAAACCACTATTGTCGGATCTGGAATATCAAATTATTGCTAGGTTTAAAATTTCATAATTTTTGGAATTAATATGTGAGCGTAGTAAATTAAAACGCGTTTGGTCATTTTTGTTGAATTAGATCGACCCGAAAAAGGTCATTTTTCAAGCGGTCTCCAAAACCGATCAAATTAATTTTGTTAAGACTTTATCATCAAAATAAAACTAGATTTATTTTTTGGGAATTTTTGGAATTAGTATGTAGTCCCAATAAATTAAAATGTACGTTTAAATCCAATATTGAATGTTTTATATTTTAATCTTGAGAGAAACTGACTGAAAAATTCGAATGCGCTTATGAAACATATTCCATTGTGTTCGGAATGAGGGTATTTAGCTAGCGGCGATAGTCGTTGGGTTTGATTTGGAGTTCGTATGGATAAATGGGTATTTTTGGAAATAAAAGAATTAAAAATAAATAAATTAATGTATATATATATATACATATATTTGTTGGAGAATGGAGTTTTGATGACATCAAACTTATTTCAATTATCATTGAGTATAAAATATATGCTAACACTTTTTGTATAGAATATATATATATATGTGTGTGTGTGTGTGTGTGTGTGTGTGTGTGTAGGAATTATATACAGGAAATATTACTGAAAACTATAGAGTTATAAAGATTCAAGGATCAGAAAAATTTCAAGACTCATGAGTAATCAAGATTTCAAGAGTTCAAGATTAATATATTTATAGAGTCTAGATTTTGTAAGACTCTAAATAACACTTCAGGTTCAAATCCAAGTTCAAATTCTGATTTTCAATTCTTTCCTCAATCCCCTCTATTTTGTTTTTTTTCCCTCAATCATCTTTATTTTGTTTTTATATCTGTTTCTATTTTTATTCTTCTTTGTTTTTCAAAGTAAAATTTTCATATATATATATATATATATATGTATATATACTTTATTTATATTTTATATAGTTTAAAACCTTATAATTTTATAAATATATTTATATAGTTTATAAATATATTTTCATATGTTTTTCTATCATATAATATTGATTTACAACATTAGAATTTTACTCAAGAATTTCCAGAATTAATTTTATATCAAAATACTTGAAAAATGCTTTGAAAATGAAAATTACACATGACTGTGTTGACATAGAAAAATATGTACATCAACATATAACAACTATTTTTCTAACCTTGAAGGGAGGTGTCTTTTCACTGTTTGAAACGCTTCAGAACCGTTGCAACCCTTCATACTCTATGAAAAGAGGTTAAAACCGAATTTTTTGAACATCTCTTCTTCTCCATCTTCATCCTCTTTCACCTACCATTATTCTTAATCATTTTTGTGGATTTTACACTTACACTCTGTCGAGTTCACTTCTGAATTGATCAAACTTCTTCTCTCTACATTCTCTACTCTCTGAATCAAGTGCTATTGAAGAGTTATAGGGCTGTTTTGTAATTGCTTGGCCTGAATAAACCCTGTTTGTAAGTCAAAGAGTAATCAGTGTATCCTTGTAGCCATGAAATCAAGGAATAAAAGTCGGTGTGTCCTTGTTGAGCCGTATATCAATGGATAGGAATCAGTGTCTCCTTGTTGAGCAGTGAAATCAAGGAGGTTGTATTTGGGTATTTGAAAACAGTAATAAAACAATGCACAATCTAGCGTTGTGCGGGACTGGGCGTCGGAGTGATCCAAACCAGTATAAAATCTGGTGTGTTCTTTCCTTTTCTGCACTTTTATTTCTGTTTATTTTGCATCTGTGTTTGAATCTGTGTCTGTGATTGTGTTTGTGGTGTTTGATTCATCCCATAGTTCTCTCTAGTTTTTAGTTTTGTTTAAATTCTTACAAACACTATTCACACTCCCCCCTCTAGTGTTTGCTTTGCCTGAATGATCCATTCCGCAGTCCCTAACAATTGGTATCAGAGCAAGGTTTTTCAAAAAATTCATAATCTGATTTTTGAAAATATTAAATGGAAAATTTTGAACACTAGTTTTAATTCATGTATTGAATCAAGTATTATATGAGCATGTGTTCAATTTTATTGAATATCAAGTTACTATGATTTAATTTTTGAAATTTGAAATTTTTGATCTATGGATGTGTTACAAAACTATCATGATATTATTGTTTAAAATTGCAGTTAATTACTTGAAACGTCACTTGTTTATTTGAAGAGTCGTTTAATTTTTGAAAAGTCATTTGATTCTTTGAAAAGCTTGTGTTGTTTTGCGGGAAAAGATGTGCTATATGACTTTTTAAAATTCAAAAGTTAAAATGATAGGTAATGTGGCCATTGGAGATTCAAATTACGAAATGTGGCTATTGAAAATTCAAATTTTGAAAAGGTGGCTATTGGAAATTCAAATTCCGAACTGGTGTGTTACATGGGTGTTGAGGGTTCAAATTCTGAAGGACAATTGAAGAAGAATAATGATGATTGGTGAAAAGACATCAAGAGGAAGAAATGAAAACATACAATATAAATCAACAAAGAAATGGGTACCAGATAAAAAGAAACCTTTTGATTCTCATCTACAAGTAGATTTAATACCGTACTTCTGTTCATTTACTTCGCAATGCCGTTGGTTTCATGTAAATCCGTCAAGAATTGATCAAGTAATGATCAAATGAAGTTTTGGTGAATAAAGAGAGAAGGAAACCAAAAATGTCGACAAAGTTCTTCAAATTGCATCCAAAGGTTAGGCTATGTTGTCCCAATTACTTTTCCGGATTGTAGTTCTCGTTCTCGCGGTCGATTTAAATAGTTCGCCAAATTCCGATCAAAATTGAGTGACATATGGCAGCTGAAAACTGTTACGGGATTTTATTCATATCTCTTACTATTTCGACTTTCTATACCCAATACCATCCAAATTCATCCCCAAACTACTACAAGATCGTAGTCCTCGAATTCCTCTTCGATTTGCCGCTGATTTCGTCCAATTCCGTTAAGAAATGATGAAGTTATGCCTCTTGAAAGTTTGATTGAAAGTGAAAAACGAGAGGAAGAAGAAGAGAAGAGAATGTGAAGGGACATGGCCTTTGGGCCTATTTATGGCTGAAGTGCCTTTTTATTCAAATTCAAATTTTTGGCACCAAATTGGTTGAACTACTAAATCTTCCCAATCTTTCTCATACGTTCTTCAAATTCTGAAAATGAGTATACTATCCTGATCAGAAAAACGAGCCTGTCGCAATAGAACAGATCTCATCATCAAATTCCTAAAGATCAATTCAGAATTTAGATAATATCAAAGAAATGGTTCTAAAAACCGGGTACGCCTTAATAATTTTTTTTTGGTTGAATGGATGTTATGTTTGCTTTGTTTTGAATTTGAAATTTAAAACTTTAAAATTCAAACTTGAAATTTTAAATTCAAATTTGAATTTTGAATTTGAAATTCAAATATCAATATAAAATAAATTTTGGACGTTTGTTATGATTAAAATTATTTCAGGAAATAGTTAAACCTGAAATATAAATCGATAAATAAAACCAAGAAGCAAAAACAATATGTTTTTTGATTTTCCATATGTATGTTGACATACATGAATAGTCATGTCGACATAATGAAATTCAAATTTTGAATTTCAAAAGTTTAAACTTTCATACTTCCCTCCATTTTTTTAAAATAAGAAAATGCAACTTCAAATTCTAGTTATCAACTCTTTCTATCTACTTATTTTTTATATCTTGTTAGTAAAATTATTAATATGATTGAAATAATTTAATTTTTCAAACATTTGATATTGTTATAATATATATATATATATATATATATATATCTTTAGTTTAAGCACACATAGTTTAACTTTTATTTTTTTCACATATAATAACAATTTTGGGTTACATTATAATAAATACTATTTGTAATTTCATACTAATTTTAACTTATATATTTAACTTAATATTTTGGTATAAAGATATATATATATATATGTGTGTGTGTGTGTGTGTGTGTGTATGTGTGTGTGATTTTTATACAGTTTAAATATAAGAAATTATAACTTTATATATTACTTCATTTTGTTATAGATTGTTCTTTGGCAAATAAATATGTTTGGATTTCTAAAGTTTGAATTTAAAAGATTATCGTATATCTCATAATAAATTTTATATTCTTTTCAAAATCACTTTTTATATATACTATTATGAAAATATGTTTGTAGTCTACTATCTATAATTTTATATTCTCTTTAAAAATATCTTCAATTCTTACTATATTTATCTTACTAATATTATTTAACTCCAAAATTATTTTGAATATTTTGCTACCTATCATGATTTTATTGAACTCTTAATTTCTTTTATTAGCATCATTAACTTAAGTCTAAAAATTAATATTACTTTTGATTGATTTTAATATATGTAGAATTTTGAATATCTTTTACCAAGATATATATAATCATCAAATCATTCTACATATTATCATTATCCTTATTATTTCATATCATACATCACTAAAGTGCATCTCAAGTCATTTACGTCACAAATTACATTTCATTCAATATATCACTTCATACAGTTTTGCATATGTCATACTACATTATTACCAATACTCCATTACATGTTAACTTTAACTCCACACATAAAAAGTATACATAACACATTTACTTTGTCTTGATTAATCTGATTGACTTATTTGGCTTGACTGAAATTGATTGAATTGATTAACTTGTTTGGTTTTTTTAATTTGTTTGACTTGAATAACTTGATTGACATAATTGATATGGTTAAATTTAATTAGTGGTTGATAGGAGCTTTATAAGTTTTATAGGATAAATAGAAGTACAAGATATGTTTGGTTTTATGTTTGAATTAATTTTAGTTGATGTTTTAAGAAAACAAAACTTTAATTGATTGATTGCTTGGATTAAACTTCTCTACTTACATCAAAATTTTAAGAATATCTTATCAAAGTTATTTCTTAAGTCTAGATTAAAGTCTTATTATAGTTTTAAGGAAATTAAAGTTTAGGATAGTCTTGTACTAGATTAAGAGGGGGTTTTATAGTTTCTAGAATTATTTGAAGGTAAAGAAATGTTTATTAACATATATTATTTAATTTTCTTTATTTGGTTGATTGCTTGAATTGATTGCTTAAGTTGATTGTTTGAGTTAATTGTTTGGATTATTTGTTTGAATTGCTTGTTTGGATTGATTTGCTTGTTTGAATTAATCGGTTTACTTAGTTTATTATCCTTTTATTAAGGTTATTAGACTGAAATTTATAGAGAATTATATATTAAGGGAGAGTTATAGATTTAAGGAAAATTATATATAGAATAAGATTATTATATAGGCATAAATTTAGAAGGAGTATTTTATAAGGTATAAATAGATTTAGGATGCAGGGGGAGTACTTTACTTTAGTATATGAATTAGTTAGATAGTTATAGGAATATGGGGAAGTAGTTTTAGAATTCTTTTTGATAATGACAAAGGGGGAGAAATTATAAAATATAGACATAGTAGAATTTATATAGACAAGGGGAGTATTTAAGGGGATCATCATCAACAGGTATATACAACAGGCATGATATTTTACAAACTAAGGTTGTCATCATAAAAAAGGGGGAGATTGTTGGAGAATGGAGTTTTGATGACAACAACCTTATTTCAATTATCATTGATTATAAAATATATGCTAACACATTTTTTATAGAATATATATATATATATATACATATGTGTGTGTGTGTGCATAAACTATATACAGGAAATATTACTGAACATCGTACAGTTATAATGATTCAAAGATCAGAAAAATTTCAAGACTCATGAGTAATCAAGATTTCAAGAGTTCAAGATTAATATATTATAGAGCCTAAATTTTGTAAGAATCTAAATAGCACTCCAGGTTCAAATTCAAATTTTGATTTTCAATTCTTTCCTCAATCCTCTCTATTTTGTTTTTTTTCCTTAATCTTCTTTATTTTGTTTTTATATTTGTTTCTATTTTTATTCTTCTTTGTTTTTCAAACTAAAATTTTCATATATATACTTTATTTATATTTTATATAATTTAAAACCTTATGGTTTTATAAATATATTTATATAGCTTAAAAATATGTTTTCATATGTTTTTCTGTCATATAATATTGATTTACAACATTATAATTTTACTCAAGAATTTCCAGAATTAATTTTATATCAAAATACTTGAAAAATGCTTTCAAAATGAAAATTACACATGACTATATCGACATAGCAAAATATGTATCTCGGCATATAATAGCTATTTTTCTAATTTTGAAGGGAGGTGTCTTTTCACTATTTGAAATGCTTTAGAACCGTTGCAACCCTTCATACTCTATAAAAAGAGGTTAAAACCGAAGTTTTTGAACATCTCTTCTTCTCCATCTTCATCCTCTTTCATCCTACCATTATTCTTAATCATTTTTATGGTTTTAACACTTATACTCTGCTGAATTCACTTCTGAATTGATCAAACTTCTTCTCTCTACACTCTCTGAATCAAGTGCTTTGAAGAGTTATAGGGCTGTTTTTGTAATTTCTTGGGTTGAATAAACCTTGTTTGTGAGTCAAATAGTAATCAGTGCATCCTTATAGCCGTGAAATCAAGGAATAGGAGTCGATGTGCCCTTGTTGAGCCGTGAATCAAGGGATAGGAGTCGATGTCTCCTTATTGAGCCGTGAAATCAAGGAGGTTGTATTTGGCTATTTGAAAATAGTAATAAAACTCTACACAATCTAGCGTTGTACGGGACTGGACATAGGAGTGATCCGAACCAGTATAAAATCTGGTGTGTTCTTTTCTTCACTTTTATTTCTGTTTATTTTGCATCTGTTTTTGAATCTGTTTCTGTGGTTGTGTTTGTGGTGTTTGATTCATCCCTTAGATCTTTCTAGTTTTTAATTTTGTTTAAATTCTTACAAACACTATACACCTCCCTCTAGTGTTTTCTTTGCCTGAACGATCCATTTTGCAGTCCCTAACAATATTATCCAAACCCACGTTTGAAACACCCTACGTCCGTTAATGTCACTCACTAAGGGAATGCATTAAGTTTCATGAAGCACTATAGGTAAACAAACACAGAATAATTACAAGACAGATATAAATAAGGCAGCAGCGGAAAATTTTAAAAATCTATTTCAAACATAAGTCATAATACCGTGGTCCATAATTTCATAAGTCACAAAACCCATTACAATAAAATAACTTCTGTCTTGAACCATCAGAGTACATAACTAAATAAAAAGCATCGCTCCCTCAATTAAAAGAGTTAAGCCATAGTAGAGACAAGAACTTGATCCATACTTTAGAAGTAGCTCCTAGCAAGATGATATCTGATTCCTGATTAAGTCTAAGTGTTTCCTCCCTGAGAACCTGGGGGGGGGGGAGGACGGAAGAAATAAGGAGAAACAACAGGGGCAGACATAAAGTCTGGCGAGTCTAGTTATTTTTAGCCAGTAGATAAATAAAAGCAACATGATAGGCATATAAAGTAGATAACAGAGATCACTACATAAATGGCAGGTATACAAGGTAAGCAAGTTAAGATGTATATGCCTCATTAATGATTACTCTGCATTATTACTAGTATAACTGAAATGAGATGATCCCGTCCACTATGAGTTGGTAGGCTTAGGTCATACGTCCAAGTATACCCTGACCACTACCCTAATCGATCGGCTACTTACCCTGTAGATATCCTTTGCTGGTCTCACAGTATGAGGTATCACTTCCTAAAGTGGCAACCCATGGTGTGCACAACCATATCTACTGGTGTCACGGTCGTCTTAGCCCCATCTGCCTGGCACATGCACGCATATGTCCTCGGTCGGTTTGCGTCGCCCACACCATCCGCCTCATTTGGATCTCTTATAATCAATCAGTAAACATGCCCCTTTCTCCGCCTAGTACGGAGTTCTTTATTTGATGCCTACTTTGGGTTACTGACTGAAATGGGTCCCACACAATATGATACAAGCTCTCCCATTTGTCTTGTATCTCCTACTAGATTTTCCACTGACTATGTATACCTTTAGGTGTCTTTAATTACATAGCCCTATGTCAGTTATGCTTACCCTAAAGGGTGTCTTTAATTACATAACTTTATTACATTATTTACCAGTTATGTATACCACTAGATGTCTTTAATTACATAACCTTATTACATTATCTACCGGTTATGTATACCACTAGGTATCTTTAATTACATAACCTTATTGGGTTAAGTTCGTGGGCCTATATATAAATATTACCCACCCCCTCTAATTTACTTAACCTACCCACTACCCATTCAATTTACTTAACCCTAACTTAAGTTCATAATCATACAATCTTTAAATTAGGTTAAGAAGTCCAATTAAATATCATGTCCAATTATGGTTATAATGGGCTAGACCTCCCACATCAGGCCTACAATGTGTGGATGCTAGATATGCTGGTCGGGTCCGGGCAGACTTATTCCACAGTTGGGCCTAACTTTGTGTCTTAGCCCGATTCGTATTTGTGTACTTAGCCTCCCACATTAGGTTCAACATTAGTGGCTGCTGGATATGCCGGTCGGGTCCGGGCAGACTTCCACCACTAACGTAACCTAACCTCGTGTCATAAGTACAATTTACAATTTCTAATTGTAAATTACTAAACATTCCAAATTAATCCAAATCTACCTATGTCATTATAGGTAACTATTTCTATGTTTTCCCCATTTGAATTACATGTCCATTCATATAAATATTACATAAATTATGCTAATTATAATCCCTTTTTCCCTGTTTCCTTTCTAATGTATTCGTACGTATTTTGGCGGCATCTAGGCTATAAAGCAGCCTAGCTACAACAATGAAAATTTTAATATGACGAAGGTGATAGTTTCAACATATCTTGGCATAAACATAAACTGGTATGATAACAAGGTGAATGGTCATGCAATCATCATGGAAAGGTAGGCATAAAAGCGATGAACTTGTAGCAATTATGATGTCAAAGCAACATAATGAGATCTAAATTAACCATAAGGTGTCCAATTATTTAGATCTGGCATAGTTAGGGTGACATAGTAACATGTTTAGATCTAAAGATGGATTCACATGTCAAGTTTACAGCATGTCTCAATGGATCACAATATGACTGGTGAAAGGTGATTAACATAAAGATCTAAATCTAAGTAATGTTACAACTATCCAAATTAATAGATGTACATCCACCATATCATGGTTACAAGTCAAGATCCATATATGCAACATAATCGAATAACCATAATTTTATTAGATCTAGGAAAATAGATTTGTCTTGACGTAGTATAGATTTCACATTAACACAGAATCATACTTTACAACATATACAATTCATAGTCTTTCAAAATATACTTTTATTTATCTAAATCTAAAAACAACTAGAACTCACAGTGTTAGGTTTAGAGAGTTGAGAAAGAACGGATCTAGAATTTCTAAATTGGATCGGTAGAATATGTTGTTGTAGAAAACGGTTCAGTTCGCACTCTAACAGTATATGGCCTCCATGACTTCCAATGAAGAAAATACGAGAAATAGGACACATATATATAGCTGCCAGACCCCCTGAAACCGAGTGCCACGTCATCCCTAGGGTGTCGACACCCCCGTAGGTAGGTCGACCCCTAAGTCGACATCCCTTCAGGGCGGTCAACCCTAGGTCGACACCCATCTAGGGGGGTCGACCCCCTAAAGCGGGATTTTTCCGCTTAGAGGAATTTTTCGAATTTGAATCCTCCGGATAGAATTCTGACTCATCTCTAACTCACCTCTGACTCATGCGTATATATAAAAAAATTCTATGCGTATACAAACTTAAACCCTCATAACTTCTTCATACGGTGTCCGCTTTACGCAAACCAAATGTCTATCTTTACTAGAATTTCGAGACAGACGCAATGGAGCAGTCTGTTTCCTCTAATTCTGAATATTATATTAATTATTATCTAATTTATTCTCTTTTATGTCATAAAAAATTCGGGGTGTTACAGCGTTGACCAATTCATTTCGTTCAAACCTGTGAACCCTCCAAATCGACGACGGCTGATGCTCCCTCCTTCTCTATTCGATTTCTTGCAATCCACTAACAAAATCGCTTGCTTCCTTAGATAATTTTGTAGATCTCAGTCCCATCTTCAAATCCATATTAGTTAGGTAATTTATCATTGTGTATATTGTTCGAACCACCTCCACTAACCTTCGTTGTTCCCCGCCGGGATACTTCTCCCCACCGCCGTCGAGTTCAACGTGAGGGGGATCCACTGGTGTGCCCCTCCTAGCTCCACGTTGTCATATAATCTGATCGGCTTCAAACTATATGGATTGAGTGAAAGATCAAAACCTAGTTTCGAACCATTTGCTAAAGGTAACGACTGTTATATATTTAAATGGTTAACAACATATAAAAGCGTTACAAAGTTATATTATCGAATAAAAATCATATCTTTTTCATGTATTGTCGAAATCCAATGAAACAAGACACATTGGACTCGTGACAGCAAATTCTACATTCTAGAAGAGTCTAGAAGTAGTTTGGAGCTATCTACAATTTTATTAGGAGTGGAACCCAATGTGAGGTTTCTAAATTCAAATAAAATGGAGAAAAATATAATAGGTTGTAGACGGGGCCTAGTAGCTCCTGACACTACTTTCTAATAAACCATGGATCATTGGGTGATGATTGTAGTGTGAAATTGATGGTGATTGTGAATGATTGATTGTGGTTGCAACAAAATTGATTGTGTTTGTGGTAAATTCATTGTGTTGTGGAAATGAATGGTATTGTGGAAGTCATTGAAATAAATTTATTGTAATGCTGCAAGGCTTAGGTTAGTAGAGGAGCCGTGCTCAGACACGGTGCCGGTGCTAAATACCCTGCCCTTGTAATGTCAGAATGTTCTGAAACCAACTATATAAAATAGCTATTGTTTGAAATAAATTGATTGAACAATAAAAATAACATTTTTATTGTATGTATGAACCGCTAAAATATTCATGTATGGAATAAATTGTTTGAACGATAAAAATATCATTTTTATGTGTATATGGGCTAAATAAAATAGTCATGAGTTGAAATATATTTGTGTTCACCAAAAATATTATTTTTATCATGTATGTGAAGTAATAAAAATGGTCATGTGTTGAAATATATTTTTTTTCGCCAAAAATATTATTTTTATCATGTATGCGAAGTATTAAACATGGTCATGTGTTGAAATATATTTTTGTTTGCCAAAAATATCATTTTTATCATATGTATAAGTGTTAAAAATTACCTTGTGTTGGAATAAATATATTTTGACTATAAGTATTATGTTTAACATGTATATAGACTAAATAAAATAACCTTGGGTTGAAATATATTTTTGTTTGCCAAAAATATCATTTTTAACATGTGTATGAAGTGTTAAAAATAACCATGGATTGAAATAAATGTTTGTTCATTAGAAATATTAATTTTAACATGTATATGAAGTGATAAAAATAACCATGGGTTGAAATAAATGATTGTTCATTGAAAACATTATTTTTAACATGTATATGAAGTGTTAAAAATAACCATGTATGGAAATAATCATTTGTTCACTAAAAATATTATTTTCAGCTTAGATATGCATATATATTCACATGCATAATAGGTAAATGGATTTGCTGCTGAGTAAAGAATTTATCTGCGTGCCCCAAAATAGTTAAACTTTAATGAGTTGGCTGCCCAATTTTATTTATTATATAAACTCCTGTGAATGCCATTGGATGCAGTGTGTTGGTTGTTCTGTATTTGATTATAAATGTCTCCATAGGATAGTAACAATTAATTTTGAACTACACTACATGGCATACTACGTGAAGATAACATACTCTATCATATTCCATATAAGCATTTGGAGCTTGCATGACGAGGTTGGAATTACCATACAAGCGAGAGGCTTGTATGGCGATGATTACGTTTCCGGTTGAACCGAAGATGAACTATTGATGTCATAGCATATCGTATTCCATATAAGTAATAGGTGCTTATATGACGAGGTTGAGATTACCATACGAGCAAGAAGCTCATATGGCGATGACTGAATTACAGGTTAAACTGAGGACTGATATGGACTAAATAAAAAATAACGGTAAATTTCCAGATGAAAAAAAAATTCCACAAAGGTCTGCAGTTGACAATAATCACATCTCTCTAGTTATTAGACACGGCACATCGATTATTTATTTTCCAACACTGGACAAGGTGACGAGACTTATCTTTGCAGTTATGATCTTTATACACTCTCATGGGCATAGAATAGGTCACTAAAAATTGTATGCTATTTCTGGATTTAATGGGTACCTAATACAGCACAATAAATTTCCAAAACGCTCTCCGAACAAAGGAGGCTATGGCGAAGTTTTTCAAAATTTAAAGGCATTAGCCCAATTTTTGAAGTGAAAATTGTTTGGAAATCGTCGAATGAATTATATTTATATACATATAAATATAAATTAAAATAAAAGGAATCGCGCGTGGTAGTTCGTGTTTTGGAATCATAACTTTAAACGATTATACTAAGAGATCTAACCATCGGATTTTCCTAAAACCGGAACTATTGGGTTCGCTTTGAAAAGATCTTTCCAATGATGTTAAATTTGTTAAGATCCAATGGTTAGATTTTGAGAAATGTGTAATTCAAATCTGAATAAAAACAGCGCCAGGGCCGCGTAATGACCTGAAGCGTCGTTTAATTAAAATGGGCTATTTTTATATAAATAAAAATAGCGATAAATCATTTTAAAATATTATAAATGATTTGGAATGGAAATAAACAACCTTTACTTGGTTTATCAGATATTTTGATGGTTAGATGTATTTGACATGAAAATTATATTAATGAACTGAATCGTGAATGTCAAATAGTTTAACCATGGAAAGAATTGATTTGAATTCTATCCATAAGTGAATTATTTGAAAAGGCTGAGTTAATTCTCATTTCAAATAATTGGTCGCCGATTAAAATTCGATGATATGAAGATGGAGCAAGACCGGTGATTTTCACATTGTGTGGATTACTAGTGATGCCTTAGATATGGGTAGCTCCCATGATGAGTTTATAGTGGTAGTGGTTTTGATGTATTTGTTGATTGTCCAGATGTTGGTGGGCCTCTCTTCCGTATTGGACATATGGAATGAGGAATAAGGTGCCTTCGGTTTCGTTCAGACCCAAAACGGACTAGTAAATGGATGTGTGTCTGACAGTGGATTTTGTTCTGTGTTGATTGATCTATATTAAATTTATATCCGTTTGGTGGCGGAGAATTTATACTCTTGCTTAACACCCTTCTCTAAGAAGTACAAGCTTAGAGGTTGTATATCGATAGACATCAGTCGCATGGCGTGAATGGTCAGTGTGGCATGCAAATATGAAAATGATCAAGGCTTCTGTTGAAAAGCAGAGTCTTGTGGTTGATGATCAAAGCACGGCTTTAAATAGCATAGCTTTGTGTATAGCGTTAACTCACGAGCCTCACACCCGGTATGAGTCAAAAACGGGATAAGGGACCCAAGGAGTGCACGACATTTCTTTCTAAATATGGGTGGTGTCATGGTATGGAGCCTAGACATTTATTTATTTTTACCTATGTGGATGATGGAATGCGAGGCAGCTCGGATATATCGGTCACTACGGGGCCGATGGATAGGTCCGATAGGACCAGAAAACGTGTGTTCAGGAATACTAATCCACTAACGTAAGTATGGACCAGCCTTGGAGGATTTGAGGGTTCACTGCAGGGAACCCTGAGGCATTTGCTAGACTGTCTCGAAGCCAATGAAGAGTACATCTCTTGCCTCGTCTCACGATGGAATCCAATTCCAAATATGACATTTAGGTTTTGATTGTAAACCTATATATGTCGGCATAGTGGGATGGGACGCTCATGTCATCTATGATTGACACATTATGATTGAAATTGTGTTTGAAACATATACAGACTAGTGATAATATCAAGTGATTTTGTTTTATATGTATCAAGCATATTTTGGCAATTATAAGGTAAAGCTCTATCCTCCGGCTTGCGTTGCATTGTGTTATGGGACCTGAATCTTATAATGGCTTCATTTTTGTAAAAAGCATTGCGTTGTTTAAATGATTTACTTGTTTTATGCACTGGCAATCCAATGGGTTAAACCCGTTCCGCATTAGCGGCGTGGTCCTGTGATTAGCCTTATTATTAAATAAGTTAAGTAGATTTCTCATAGTAGTACCATGATTGACTTGTAGTTTGTTTCACTTGCAAACTCGGGTGTCCCTATTTTTACACGGGCAGCCAAGTAACAGGTAGCAGGATTTATTTTGGCTTAGCACTATAGCTTGGAGTGCACTTTTGGCTAATGGCGAAGACTAGCTTTTATCTGTATTTTGGACTATTGACAATACCTCCTATACTATCTTATGTATATGTACTGTTGATCTCGATGTAGAATGATCATTTATTTTATGCACTAAGTTGTATCCTTAAACTGTGCAACTCTGATGATGATGACATTTATGATTCCGCTGTCATATTGACGTAAATTATTCTATTTCATGTTTATTTTATTATCTCTATTCTACTATTGTAATTAATGTGCTATATTCCAATGATTATCCTTGCTTCCGTGGCACGAGGGTTTGGGGTTTTCATAGTTGGTATCATAGCTTTAGTTAATCTATGTTCTGGAATTAAATATATTAAACAACTTCTCAGAAATAGAATCAGTAGTATTCTAGAGTGAGTAGCTCATTAAAGATAGGATTAGTAATATCCTAAAATGAGCACGGTAAAATAGCATAATAATTTGATTAGTACATCATTGTTTTTTCCATATGTCCTTCTACTTTTACCATTCCTTAAATTTATCATTTCTGTTGGTCTGACTCTTTTCTTGCTTGCACAGAACTGACTGAGATGAGTGTGGTTACGGTCGTGCGAATGGATCTTCGCCGGCCTAGAGCTAGAAGATCATAGAACGAGGTTCATGGCATCCTGGTTGTTGAAGGATGAAGCACTGATATGGTGGGAAGCCATCAAAGTACGCAAGCTTGAGGTAGATATGACATGGGCTAAATTAGAGGAAGTGTTAGAAGAGAGATTTATCCCTTTATAGGAGGTCGAGCGCTTACATGATGAGTTCGCTAATCTCCAGCAAGGAGATCGTACTATACATGAATGCCACAACAAATTGGTCGAACTATCTCGCTATGCACCCGAGCTTATTCAGGATCCTATCAAAAAGAACAAGCGATTTATCAATGGTCTTCTTCGTAGGAACCAAAGTCGAGCAATTGGGCACATTAACCTTCCATTCACCAAGCTGGTTGAGGTGGCATTTAGGTATGAAAGTTTAGATAAGAAGAACTTTCAGGAGGACCGCGGGAAGAACCAAGCTAGCAACAAAAGAAAATCTTCTGGAAAGCAGCCCGAAACTAGCGACACAGAAGCAACTAAGGCTCTAAAGATAGACGATCAAAGGGTAAATGCTACAATTGCGATCAATTTGAACATTAATCTAATCAATGCAATGCTCCAAACAGCAAAAGACAAATCAATCTGGTCCTAGTCAGAACTGTCTGGATAATAGAGAGTGTTTCAACTGCCATAAGAAGGGGCACATCAAGCCAAATTGTCCATTGCTGAAAAGTTCCTAAGTGGCTCATGTCTACGACGGGGAAAATACGCTAACTTCTTCTGATGGAGCAGGTAAAACTGATGTTTTAGGAGGTACCCTTACTATTAAAAATATTCCTATTTCAGTATTATTTGACACTAGTGCATCACGTAGCTTCATTTCAAGTAACACAGTTAAAAAATTAAAGTTAAAATCAAGAGATCTTAAAGAATCGATTGGAGTTCATAATCCGATAGGAGGTTCTCTTGTTCTCGGTTTATATTGTAATGTGTCGGTCTCTTATTCTTTTTACCAGTTTCCTTTTAAGTTGATCGTTATGGATTTTTCGGGATTCGATATTATTCTTGGTCTGGATTGGTTAACAAAATACGAAGCTGAAGTTAAATGTACCAAAAGAATATTTAAGGTTAAAGCGAAGCTTGGAAATATTATTATACCATACCACGGCTCAGAAGCCAATAGAAAAGAATTTTGGTCTGCATAGAAGTACTCCCACTTTATTAGAAAAGATTCCTATCGTTAAAAATTATGCGGATGTGTTCGAAGAAGTTGATAACTTACGTCCGCGAAGGGAAATTGACTTCAAGATCGATTTAATTCTTAATGCAAGGCCAGTTGTGCATGCTATTCGGAGAATGACGTTAAAACAGAAAGAAGAATTGGGCGATCAAACTCGACAATTGCTATGGAAGGGTCTAATCAGACCTAGATTCTCGTGTTAGGGAGCAGCCGTAGTGTTTGTTTCTAAGTCAGATGGTGCCCTTAGGTTGTGCGTCGACTACCGAGATTTAAATAAACAAACATTGAAGAATAAATATCCATTACCGCGAATTAATGATTTATTAGATTGCTTGAATGGAGCGCAAGTATTTTCTAGAATGGACCTAGCTACAGGTTTCTATCAACTGCATATTGCCGAAGAATGTGTTCCTTTGATAACTTTCAGAGGTCTAGACTTATTCTGTGAGTGGTTAGTAATGCCGTTCGGCTTATCTAATGCTCCTGCTTACTTTGTCGATTTAAAGAACAGAGTATTTCACGATGTGTTAAATAAATTTGTGCTCGTTTTCATTGACAACATTTTAATCTTCTCTAAGTCAACTAGTGAGCATGCGAAACATTTAGAACAAGTGTTAGAGATTCTGAGAAAAAACGCCTTAAAAGCCAAATTTTCTAAATGCATATTCTGGCAAGAAGAAGTGAAGTTCCTTGGTCACGTAGTATCAAAGGAAGGAATCTCAGTGGATCCAAGCAAAATTACAGCTATTCAAGATTGGAAGCATCCTACTACACCCACAGAAGTTCGAAGTTTTCTGGGATTGGCTAGCTATTATCGAAAATTTGTTAAAGATTTTTCGAAGCTATCTAGTCCATTAACAAAGCTTACAAAGAAGCATGCGAGATTTAATTGGACTCTGGAATGTGTGGCAGCTTTCCAAGAGCTGAAATTAAGATTAACCACCAGTATTAACAATTATCGATGGCTAGCAAGATTTGACAGTCTATACAGATGCTTCTCTTGAAGGTGTTGGTGCAATATTAATGCAAAGAGGCCAAGTAGTTGCTTATGCTAACCGTCAGTTGAACCCGCATGAGAAGATTTACGTTACTCATGATCTTGAGTTATTAGCCGTATTGTTTGCTTTGAAAATATGGAGGCAATATATATTGGGTGAGAAGTTCGAATTATACACCGATCATAAGTCGTTGAAATATTTGTTCACCCAAAAAGATTTGAATTTAAGGCAGCAGCGTTGGTTAGAATTTCCTGCAGCGTATTATCTAGATATTTTGTATACTCTGGGAAAAGCCAATGTTGTGGCTGATGCGCTTAGCAAAAAGAATGTGATCATCACCAGCCTTATTATTATGCCTTCATTGATTGACAAGATCTCTGTCCTCCAAAGAGACGATGAATTTATTCAAAGAATTAGCCAGTGAATTCAAGAAGGTAAAGCTTCAGATTTCCAGCTTGATAGTAAGGGGATTCTAAGGTTATAAGGATGGATTTGTGTTTCGGATGTTCCAGAGCTCCGGAGAGAAGTACTAGATGAATGTCACAAGTCCAAGCTTAGTTTTCATCCTAGGGTAAGTAAGATGTACAATGATCTCAAATGCACATTCTGGTAGAAGTCATTGAAAAGGGACATTTCTATATATGTTAGCAGGTGTTCTACTTGCCAACAAGTCAAGAGTGATCAACAGAAACTTGTCGGATTGTTGCAACAATTGGAGATTCTTGATTGGAAGTGGGATCAAATTTCCATGGATTTCATAGATGATTTGCCTAGAACCAAGAAAGGAAATGACAGTATATGGGTGATCGTAGATCGTTTCATGAAGACCGCCCATTTTATTCCTGTCAGATCGAATAGAACAATTCAAAGTCTGGCGCATATATATTTTAAAGAAATTGTTAGACTACATGGAGTGCCCAGTAGTATGGTTAGTGATAGAGATCCGATCTTCGCTGCTAAGTTCTGGGAAGCATTTCAGGCAAAATTGGGAACGAAGCTGAATCTTAGCACCGCATATCATCCTCAGACAGATGACCAAACTGAGAGGGTGAATCGTATATTAGAAGATTTGTTGCGGGCTTATATTCTTGATTTTGGCGGATCATGGGAAGATCACCTACATTTGGCAGAGTTCTCATATAATAACAACTATCAAGTGAGCTTGGAAATGTCACCATTTGAAGCATTGTATGGTCGACCATGTAGATCTCCTGCATGTTGGGTAGAACCAGGCAATCGACTGGTATTGGGTCCTGACATGATTCGAGAAGCTTCATATAAAGTCGATTTCATTAAGAAACGACTACAAGAAGCTCAAAGCCGACAGAAGAGTATGCAGATTCTAGAAGAAGAGATTTGGCTTTTTCTGTTGGTGATTATGTGTATTTAAGAGTTTCACCGATGAGAGGAGTAGTCGGATTCGGGAAAACAGGGAAGTTAACACCTAGATTTATTGGTCCATTTCCTATACTTAAAAGAACTGGAACTCTTGCTTACTAGGTTCAGTTGCCAGACTAGTTTCCCAGAGTACATGATGTGTTTCATTTTTCTCAACTTCTTAAACATGTTCATTGTAATGACCCGCATTGGCAGGGTTATTATGATTAATTTATTTAATTGTATAATTGGTGGTTTAGAGAAATTTAATGGTCATGGAAGAATATAATGATGAATATTTAATTTAAAATAATAAATTTAATTCTGAAATAATCAGGATTGGCTGAAATGGCGATATGGTGTGAACCAGATCATCTGTGATATTTAATTCAGCTTGAAATTGAATTTGAATAACGAATATATTCAATCGTCGACAGTTGAACGTATAGTTTATATTATAATTATAAACGAGCTCGAAATGGCGCTGCAGTTCGTAAATTGGCGATTTGAACTTCAACTGAATGTACAGAGTTCGTTTTAAATCGGATTTCTCTGAAACGAGAAACGTTAGGAGCTGGTGGAGTATATCTTTCTAGTGGAAGAGGAAAATCAGGATTTCATCGTATAGATTTTGAGATATGTCCAAATCAAATTTTAAAATAGTCGCTATAGAATCGTTTATCGACCGTATCGGTTTATTCGATATAACTAGAGATCGGGTTTGAATTTAGACAAGGTTCTTTTGGGGCATAGTGATAATTTAATTTTTAGAATTTTACTGTAATTTTTAATTAATTAAATATGCGACTTTTTATTTGGAGTATTTGGCACCCTGTAATCAACATTTTGGGGTTCCACAATATGAGTTAAACTACTGATATTATTATATTTTTGGAATCACGGTACATTGCTGGACACATCAGTATTTTTATTTTTGTCCCTATCGGTTCATATGTGAACGGAGTTTTTACAACAAGGGTACCCTAAGTTAGAATAATAAAATACTTAAAATATCCTACTTTATCATTGATCAAACGCAAGCCACGATGCATTGATCTCAGCCTAAAGCGTGGAAAGGGGAAATCCTTACGAATCGAAAACAAAGTCCTATAAATAATCGTAACCCATTGTAAACCTAAATCCATTCATCCGTAGTCAAACAGAAATCAGACCGCCACTTCTTTCTCTTCCTCTTCAAAGAAACGTGAGAAACCATAATCCAAAGGAAATCAAAGAAAAATCGATAAATCAAAATACGTATACATTCAGAATCAACATAAGTAGTTCTTCGATTTGGGGTACACAGTTTGGGGTGCGATTTTGGTTTGCTGGAGCTCGAAACTTCCAGCGTGAATTAGGGTTCGAACTTTCCCTAATTTACAGACATTGATTTCTACTGTGAGTTGTGTATTTGAATCGATGGTATAAAGTATGGTTAGTAGGCATGATATTGGGGTATACGATGAGGTGATGTGACGCACAGTCACTGTTGGGGATGGAAGTCGCTTCCGAGATGGTAGGCTCGAACGAGGAAACGAGGTGATAGTGGTGGAGTGCTCGCGGAGAGAAGTCCATCGGTATATACTGTTAGGTTTCCGATGCAAGGATGATGGAGCGGGGTGGAGTTGAAGTTGGGAAAAGGGGTACTGTGTAATGTCTGAAGCGAATTTGTTTCGGTGGAAGAAGGAGTCTTTTTAGGGCGCAGGTTATTGTGATGGGCCTGGAAATTTAGGTGAAGCTCAAAGTGAAAAAGTAATGGGGTTTGGACATTTTAAAGGTGCTGTTTTGGACAACAAAGGGAGTTGGGAAGTCGGAAAATGTTTGGGAAAGTTCAAAAGGCGGAGCAGGCATGTCATTTGAGGTGGAAGAGGGGTCTATTCATATGGAAGCTCAAGGTTGGATTTTGGGACTTCAGTTCGAATGTGGCATGGTGGGTATGAGGTTCAAGAGGAGGAGTAGAGGTGAATGGCAGTGGTGTTGTTGGTCGAACCGTGATGTGTGGATGGAGAGAATTGGGGTAGGAGCCACGACAATGGCCATGCTTTTCATCATTTTGTTTACTGGAGGGAATGATTTTGGGAGAGAAGCAGTAGGGAACGGGCCAGAATATTTAAATGAGCCTATTTGAAAGGTAAAACCCAGAATGGAAATTAATTAAGTTTAAGTTAAAAGAAATAAAAGTGTGTTAACTTTAAATAATCGTAACTTTACCGTACGTTGTCAGAAATGGACAAAACAAGATCCGTCAGGATCGTATGGACGGGAGCAACACAATGGAACTGACTGGGAGCGAATCCGAGATCGTTACAATTTATGGCGAAATAAATTGTCCGTCGCAATCAAATAACGCAAACCGTTATTTAACGGCTAATGCGCAAATGTGAGTAAATCTCACTAACTCTGAACAGTTATAATTTCATGTTGTATTTTTAGAACTGTTAAATATTGGTTGATTGACTGTGTGTTGACTGTTTGATTGAACTGCTAGTCAGTTAGTTGAATTTCTATATTGATTCTGTTTAACTGAATATATCATATGGAACTGAAAGTGATGTTATCTATATTGTTTAACATCTGTGATGCAGGGAAACAGGTTGGAGGAATCCAACTGGATTCCTCAACATTTATTTTACTGTTTTCATATATTGTGATATATGATGTGTTATATAATCTGTTATGGATTATGGGTGTTGAAATGATATTGATCATTTTTATTCGATATTTTAAATATCATAAAAGACCCTAGGATGTAAAAAGAATTTATTTCAATGTATATTGAAATAAAGGAATTTTATAAAATCACAGGATTTTATAAAAGGAAATATTTATAAAACGAACACGGTTTATAAAAGGGATATTTATTTAGAAAATAAATAGAAATAGAAAAGGAATATTTATTTAGAAAATAAATAGAAGTTATAAATATGAAATATTTGTAACGGTAAATAGAAGTTAAATAGGAAATATTTGTAACGGTAAGTAAACGTTAAAAAAGGGAGATAATTATAATGGAAAACGTAGTTTATCAAAAGGAGCTAATCGATGTTAGTTAATCGATTAGTGTTAAAGTAAAAAGGAGCTAATCGATGTTCGTTAATCGATTAGAGTTAAAGTAAAAAGGAGCTAATCGATGTTAGTTAATCGATTAGAGATAAAGTAAAAGTTAGTTAATCGATGTTAGTTAATCGATTAGAGATAAAGTAAAAGGAGCTAATCGATGTTAGTTAATCGATTAGTGTTAAAGTAAAAAGGAGCTAATCGATGTTAGTTAATCGATTAGAGTTAAAGTAAAAAGGAGCTAATCGATGTTAGTTAATCGATTAGAGATAAAGTAAAAGTTAGTTAATCGATGTTAGTTAATCGATTAGAGATAAAGTAAAAGGAGCTAATCGATGTTAGTTAATCGATTAGTGTTAAAGTAAAAAGGAGCTAATCGATGTTAGTTAATCGATTAGAGATAAAGTAAAAGGAGCTAATCGATGTTAGTTAATCGATTAGTGTTAAAGTAAAAATGAGCTAATCGATGTTAGTTAATCGATTAGAGATAAAGTAAAAGTTAGTTAATCGATGTTAGTTAATCGATTAGTGTTAAAGTAAAAAGGGGCTAATCGATGTTAGTTAATCGATTAGAGATAAAGTAAAAGTTAGTTAATCGATGTTAGTTAATCGATTAGTGTTAAAGTAAAAAGGAGCTAATCGATGTTAGTTAAATCGATTAGAGTTAAAGCAAAGGAGCTAATCGATGTTAGTTTAATCGATTAGAGTTAAAGCAAATGAGTTAATCGAATATAGTTATTCGAATAGAAAGTAAAAGGAATTATCGAACATAGTTTATTCGAAAGGAGTTAAGCGAAATGAGTAAATCAATAGCGTTAGTCAAATAGAGTTAATCCAATAGTGTTAGTCCAATAGAGTTAATTGATAAGGGTTAATTGAATAGAGTTAAGTGAAAAGAGTCAATTGAATATAGCTATTCGAAGAGGGTTAAGTAAGGAAGTTAGTAAAAAGAATAAAGTGAACTTTGCCTATTTCAAAGTTAGAAATGTTGTTCAGTTAAGGTCTGAGAGGTAGTTCTACCCCAACTTGATTGGCTTCGTTTTTAACTAAGGAATAGTTAAGGTTCGGCAGTAAAGGAAATGGTTTGAGTTGGCATCGCGATGGTTTGTTTAAAACATCTGTCTAAGTCCAATAAAGAAGCTTTGGAAATGATTTCCAAATAAGAAACCAGAAATGTTTTCTAATAAAGAAACAAAGAAATGGAAATGTTTTCCATTGTTAATAATGTATATTTTCCCAATTTAGAAAATAAGGAATACTGAACGTAGGGAAACAGGAGATAAGTAAATTTATGAAATAAAGAGATAAATGTTGAATAATGTTTGATTGATATAAATTTCCTCTGGGAAATAATATCGTTGGTTGCACACCTGTTTTTATTCGATAGTTAAATCACAGACTATCGAAGTTTTGACCATTTTAACGTGTTAATATGGAGAGACCGGTTGGATTATTATCCAAAGAACCACTCTGTATTGGCATAAGCGTTGCGAATCATATATGTCAAAGGAAATTGAAGACGGAGTTATGCAAGGGCTATCCTGTTTACAAAATAGTGCCTTCGGTTCATCCTGTTCCTGGATGACTTGTATGGACGGATGTCTGACAGAGTATGTCCAGACGATCACGTATATTGATTTCTCCAACTGTACCAAGAGTGGAAGCGGAGAAGGAAACTTCTTTTAGCTAACGCATAATGTATGGTTGAGGACATCAATCGGTGATTTGATGGATTTGACGATGTGGCGTTCAAAGTGAATCTGATATGATGATAAAGCGTAGCTTCTAGCCTCATCATCCGGTAAATGACAGAAATCGGGCAGGCAGCATGGCTAAGTCGGTCGCACCGAAGTAGGGTGTATAATCACCTGATCTAGAGTTTCATTTACTTCTAAAAATCTATTGTTGATGCTGTCCCATTCGGGAAACGGTTGCTGATCCCAACTGTTGGTGATATACATTCGATACACTCAAGCGAAATGAGTGGTCGGTCATGTGTGGCTGGGTTGCAAGATGTTCTTGTTGAACCCAGTGTATTCCTCTCTAGAGGTACACGAGCGAAAGGTGGATCCATACCTTGTCATAGTTGGAAACCCATTACCCAATACGTGCTTGCGGTTTTGATTGTATAATATATATGTAGAACGTGAGATGAAAGCGTTTCTGCTAGTTGATTATTATACTGTGGTTGATAGACATTATTATAATATCAAAAGGTTTTTTGATATAAAGATAATTTGGATTCTCATAAGGGAAAAACCCGTTCCGTTATGCGGCGTGGTCTTATGAGATATCGTTTACTTGTTCGAACTGTTTTTAAACTGTTTTACTCACACCAGTCCCATGACTGACCCGGAGTTTACTTTGTTGTTTTCCCTAAACTCTTGGGTGCCTAAATTTGTACGGGCAGTCAAGTAGTCGGGATTTACAGATATACTGGAAGAGCTTGGAGCAGGAGGCTTCAGGATCATATAGCTATAGTTATTTCCGTTGTGTTGTAAGTGCTGTACTTTGATAATGATATGTATATGCAAGTACAGATTTGTATTTCAAAGTTATGTTATGAAATATATTTATTCGTTCCGCTGTGAGATTCGTGTTACTCTGATATTGTGTTCTTCTTCTTCTATTCTAATTTTCTATCTTATCTTTCCTCACCCTCTAATTTCTTTCACTAATTACCAGGATTTTTCGATGTTTTGGTTATCAACATCGTGCTTATGTCGATAACCAAAGTCGCTAAAAATCCGGGTCATTACAGTTGGTATCAGAGCTTAGGTTAAGAATTACTTGGCTCTGTGGCGTGACTCGGTAGAGATAGGGTTAGTAATACCCTAGATTGAGTTTGAGTGTATATATACGAGTGAACGTATTTGTTATTTGATATAAAAATAATTTTATGTTGTGGAGATTCATTGGTTGAGTTGTTTGTGAATTCTGGTCGATCAGTTTGATCCACTGTATCGGTAGGAGTTACTAAACACTTGAATACGATGGGTCGACACGATATGTTTTGAAAAGGTGGTAAATTAAAATAAGTTCCAAGGTATATCTTGATATAGAGAAGATATATATATATCAAAATTTTAATATATTGGATATATTGGTTGTTATTATAATCGAGTAAGATTATAGATTAAATGGTTATGTAAATAATCAATCAGAATTCATATAAGTGGAATACGTGAAATCAGATGAGTTAAATCTGAAATTTAAACCAGAAATTGAGTTAAAACTCTGGAAAATTGGATAAGTGTTTGTAAATGGATTGGGATTAAAAATAAGGAAAATTTAAGATCCTGGGAGATTTTAAATTATTTTACAAGCAGTGTGAATTATATTTTTGAAATGAATTTCAAAGTGGAAATGTTTAGAAATGGTTTTATAGTATTGAACTCACTTCGATCGCTGGAAAGTAGATTCTAATGATGACAGCTGCATCATCAGTATTCATTTTCGAGTTGTAAGTGACGAATTACTACCAGAGATACTGTTTTGAATTTATTTTGGGAAAGACCAGTTGTGTTGAATTTCAAAAATGGGATTTAAAATATAGAATTTGAACTTTTAAATAGATTTGAAATAATAACTCGTTTTAAAAGAAATAAAACAATAAGTTCCTTTATAAACGAAGTTTATAAATAGTTCTTTTATAAACAAAGTTTATAAATGAAGTGGAAAGAATTATCATTGGATAATTCAGAAATAAAAATACAAGTGTGAAATTGAAAAGGGAAATCTATTTTTCCAAAGGTAGAAATATCGATTTCAAAAGGAATTGAAATCGAGACTTATATAAAGAATGAATAAAGATAGTTTGAAAGGAAATTTGAATGTAAAATTCAAATAGATTGAAATAGAATTTCAAAATAGAATTTGAATAAAGGAAGTTCAAACATAGAATGTAAATAAGAAAATTCAAAGGGGATTTGAATATAGAAAATTCAAAGGGGATTTGAATATAGAAATTCAAATGAGATTTGAATAAAGAAGATTTAAATAATGGAAAAGTGAATATAGAATTTCAAAATAGAATTTGAAATAAGAAAATTGAATATAGAATTCATGTAGAGTAATAATAGAAATTGAATATAGAAATTCAAAGGGAGTTTGAATATATGAAATTCAATAGAATTGAAATAGAGTTTGAATATAGAAATTCAAATGAAATTCAAATATAGAATTTGAATATAGAAAATATAAAGGAATTCAAATATAGGATTTGAATATCGAAAATGAAATTTGAATATAGAAGATTCAAATAGAATTGAAATGAAATTCAAATATAGAATTTGAATAAGAGAATAGAAATGGAATTTGAATATAGGAAATTCAAATAAAATTGAAATGGAATTCAATTAGTTGATAAACAAGATAAAATATATTTGAACATGTATATTCAAATAAAAAGGTGAAATGGGCAAACCAGTAATTTGAAAATCACTTAACGAAATAAGTTAAAATGATTGGATTAAGTTGAAATGAATTAGAAATGTATAAATATACATGAGATATGTATGGATAAGGTATGAAGGTATATAAATAGAATGCCCGACGGAAAGGTATGTATTTAATTCATATATGAGATTTTATGCGTCGTATCGGCTAGCCGCTTGGCTTTTCTTTTTCTTTTTGATTGGAAAAGGCCTGTGTGGCAGTTTGGGGATTTTCCCAATGCTCCCGGTACAAAGGAGGTTATGGCGAATTTTTCTGGGAATTTAAGGAGTTAGAATATTTTTAAGATAATTTGATAATTAGAAATCAACGTATCGATATATATAGAAGTCGATAAGGAAACGAACTTAGAAATAGAATAGTATTATAAAAAAGGAAGTCTAGAATAAAATCTAGAAAGAGAAAGTGTATACGTGTTTAAAGTGAATAAGTAGTTGTATGGTATTGATTATTCGAGTAAGTAGTCATATCTGTTTTGACGTTATAAATGTTATTCAGTCAAGGTCTGAGAGGTAGTTATACCCCAACTTGATTGATTTCATTATTAACAAATAAATAGTAAGATTTCAGGCTCAAAGATCAATGTTGAATAAGAGTTAGTTGAATATAGTATTTGGGTTGTCGTAACGATGTTTTACACAACACCTGTTTTAACCCAAATAAGTCTAAGCTTGGAAATATAATAAGAATATTTCCTAAGTATAGAAATAAACGAGATCGGAAAAGAGATAAGTAATTGGAATATTTTCCAGTTATAAATAGCATATATTTTCTAAGTTTAGAAAATAAAGGAAGGCGATATTCGGAAATGTTTTCCAAATAACATAAAAGGCCAATAAGGTTATTGAAAATATTTGGTTAACAAATATTGATAAAGAAATAGAGAAGTGATTTAACTAATGGAATATTGATTATGGGCTCAGTTGAATTTCAAAAAGGAAAATTTGATTTTTGGAAAGAGTAAACTGTTTAAAAATTCCCAGGAAAAGACTGTGTGAATTAAAAACAAATTTAACAGAAATTTGTGAAAGCAAAATTTGAATTAAAGTAAAGCCAGTAAAGTGGTAACTGAGATTGAATTAGAATGATATCAAGACAAATTGGATTGTGAGATTCAAATTTGAAGTGTAAGTTGATAATCAAGTTAAGAGTTGGGAATCGAGAAGAAACTCGAGTTGAAATGATATTTGGTTCGGATATAAGCGAATGGTTGTGTCGTGGAAAAGCAGATTGGAATTTGATTGGGATAATCCTTGTATATGCTGAGTTGATAGCATATGGAAGTAATAGAATGATATACCGACAAAAGGTACAAGTTTATATTTCTATTGGATATAAGATTTATGAGCCAAATTGGCAAGCCGCTTGGCTGTTTGATTTTCTTTTGGGTTGGAGATGGCCCAGAGAGGCGAGTTGGAGTTTGACCGATTGACCAGTACAAAGGAGGTGCCGACGAAATTTTTCGAAGTGTTAAGGCATTAGAAAATTTTCAGGATTTTTGAAAATTTTCGTTAATAAGAATGAATAATTTAATTGAAATTAAATTGGTTCAGTTGAAACTGAAGTTAAGAAGTGAACAAATATGTTCTAACCAGTCGATAGGGTTGTTCTCTACCTTTTAGCAATTTCGAGGACGAAATTATTTTAAGTGGGGAAGATTGTAATGACCCGCATTGGCAGGGGTATTATGATTAATTTATTTAATTGTATAATTGGTGGTTTAGAGAAATTTAATGGTCGTGGAAGAATATAATGATGAATATTTAATTTAAAATAATAAATTTAATTCTGAAATAATCAGGATTGGCTGAAATGGCGATATGGTGTGAACCAGATCATCTGTGATATTTAATTCAGCTTGAAATTGAATTTGAATAACGAATATATTCAATCGTCGACAGTTGAACGCATAGTTTATATTATAATTATAAACGAGCTCGAAATGGCGCTGCAGTCCGTAAATTGGCGATTTGAACTTCAACTGAATGTACAGAGTTCGTTTTAAATCGGATTTCTGTGAAACGAGAAACGTTAGGAGCTGGTGGAGTATATCTTTCTAGTGGAAGAGGAAAATCAGGATTTCATCGTATAGATTTTGAGATATGTCCAAATCAATTTTTAAAATAGTCGCTATAGAATCGTTTATCGACCGTATCGGTTTATTCGATATAACTAGAGATCGGGTTTGAATTTAGACAAGGTTCTTTTGGGGCATAGTGATAATTTAATTTTTAGAATTTTACTGTAATTTTTAATTAATTAAATATGCGACTTTTTATTTGGAGTATTTGGCACCCTGTAATCAACATTTTGGGGTTCCACAATATGAGTTAAACTACTGATATTATTATATTTTTGGAATCACGGTACATTGCTGGACACATCAGTATTTTTATTTCTGTCCCTATCGGTTCATATGTGAACGGAGTTTTTACAACAAGGGTACCCTAAGTTAGAATAATAAAATACTTAAAATATCCTACTTTATCATTGATCAAACGCAAGCCACGATGCATTGATCTCAGCCTAAAGCGTGGAAAGGGGAAATCCTTACGAATCGAAAACAAAGTCCTATAAATAATCGTAACCCTTTGTAAACCTAAATCCATTCATCCGTAGTCAAACAGAAATACGACCGCCACTTCTTTCTCTTCCTCTTCAAAGAAACGTGAGAAACAATAATCCAAAGGAAATCAAAGAAAAATCGATAAATCAAAATACGTATACATTCAGAATCAACGTGAGTTGTTCTTCGATTTGGGGTACACAGTTTGGGGTGCGATTTTGGTTTGCTGGAGCTCGAAACTTCCAGCGTGAATTAGGGTTCGAACTTTCCCTAATTTACAGACATTGATTTCTACTGTGAGTTGTGTATATGAATCGATGGTATAAAGTATGGTTAGTAGGCATGATATTGGGGTATACGATGAGGTGATGTGACGCACAGTCACTGTTGGGGATGGAAGTCGCTTCCGAGATGGTAGGCTCGAACGAGGAAACAAGGTGATAGTGGTGGAGTGCTCACGGAGAGAAGTCCATCGGTATATACTGTTAGGTTTCCGATGCAAGGATGATGGAGCGGGGTGGAGTTGAAGTTGGGAAAAGGGGTACTGTGTAATGTCTGAAGCGAATTTGTTTCGGTGGAAGAAGGAGTCTTTTTAGGGCGCAGGTTATTGTGATGGGCCTGGAAATTTAGGTGAAGCCCAAAGTGAAAAAGTAATGGGGTTTGGACATTTTAAAGGTGTTGTTTTGGACAACAAAGGGATTTGGGAATTCGGCAAATGTTTGGGAAAGTTCAAAAGGCGGAGCAGGCATGTCATTTGAGGTGGAAGAGGGGTCTGTTCATATGGAAGCTCAAGGTTGGATTTTGGGACTTCAGTTCGAATGTGGCATGGTGGGTATGAGGTTCAAGAGGAGGAGTTGAGGTGAATGGCAGTGGTGTTGTTGGTCGAACCGTGATGTGTGGATGGAGAGAATTGGGGTAGGAGCCACGACAATGGCCATGCTTTTCATCATTTTGTTTACTGGAGGGAATGATTTTGGGAGAGAAGCAGTAGGGAACGGGCCAGAATATTTAAATGGGCCTATTTGAAAGGTAAAACCCAGAATGGAAATTAATTAAGTTTAAGTTAAAAGAAATAAAAGTGTGTTAACTTTAAATAATCGTAACTTTACCGTACGTTGTCAGAAATGGACAAAACAAGATCCGTCAGGATCGTATGGACGGGAGCAACACAATGGAACTGACTGGGAGCGAATCCGAGATCGTTACAATTTATGGTGAAATAAATTGTCCGTCGCAATCAAATAACGCAAACGGTTATTTAACGGCTAACGCGCAAATGTGAGCAAATCTCACTAACTCTGAACAGTTATAATTTCATGTTGTATTTTTAGAACTGTTAAATATTGGTTGATTGACTGTGTGTTGACTGTTTGATTGAACTGCTAGTCAGTTAGTTGAATTTCTATATTGATTCTGTTTAACAGAATATATCATATGGAACTGAAAGTGATGTTATCTATATTGTTTAACATCTGTGATGCAGGGAAACAGGTTCGAGGAATCCAACTGGATTCCTCAACATTTATTTTACTGTTTTCATATATTGTGATATATGATGTGTTATATAATATGTTATGGATTATGGGTGTTGAAATGATATTGATCATTTTTATTCGATATTTTAAATATCATAAAAGACCCTGGGATGTAAAAAGAATTTATTTCAATGTATATTGAAATAAAGGAATTTTATAAAATCACAGGATTTTATAAAAGGAAATATTTATAAAACGAACACGGTTTATAAAAGGGATATTTATTTAGAAAATAAATAGAAATAGAAAAGGAATATTTATTTAGAAAATAAATAGAAGTTATAAATATGAAATGTTTGTAACGGTAAATAGAAGTTAAATAGGAAATATTTGTAACGGTAAGTAAACGTTAAAAAGGGAAATAATTGTAACGGAAAACGTAGTTTATCAAAAGGAGCTAATCGATGTTATTTAATCGATTAGTGTTAAAGTAAAAAGGAGCTAATCGATGTTGGTTAATCGATTATAGTTAAAGTAAAAAGGAGCTAATCGATGTTAGTTAATCGATTAGAGATAAAGTAAAAGTTAGTTAATCGATGTTAGTTAATCGATTAGAGATAAAGTAAAAGGAGCTAATCGATGTTAGTTAATCGATTAGTGTTAAAGTAAAAAGGAGCTAATCGATGTTAGTTAATCGATTAGAGTTAAAGTAAAAAGGAGCTAATCGATGTTAGTTAATCGATTAGAGATAAAGTAAAAGTTAGTTAATCGATGTTAGTTAATCGATTAGAGATAAAGTAAAAGGAGCTAATCGATGTTAGTTAATCGATTATTGTTAAAGTAAAAAGGAGCTAATCGATGTTAGTTAATCGATTAGCGAAAAAGTAAAAGGAGCTAATCGATGTTAGTTAATCGATTAGAGATAAAGTAAAAGTTAGTTAATCGATGTTAGTTAATCGATTAGTGTTAAAGTAAAAAGGAGCTAATCGATGTTAGTTAATCGATTAGAGATAAAGTAAAAGTTAGTTAATCGATGTTAGTTAATCGATTAGTGTTAAAGTAAAAAGGAGCTAATCGATGTTAGTTAAATCGATTAGAGTTAAAGCAAAGGAGCTAATCGATGTTAGTTTAATCGATTAGAGTTAAAGAAAATGAGTTAATCGAATATAGTTATTCGAATAGAAAGTAAAAGGAATTATCGAACATAGTTTATTCGAAAGGAGTTAAGCGAAATGAGTAAATCAATAGCGTTAGTCAAATAGAGTTAATCCAATAGTGTTAGTCCAATAGAGTTAATTGATAAGGGTTAATCGAATAGAGTTAAGTGAAAAGAGTCAATTGAATATAGCTATTCGAAGAGGGTTAAGTAAGGAAGTTAGTAAAAAGAATGAAGCGAACTTTGCCTATTTCAAAGTTAGATATGTTGTTCAGTTAAGGTCTGAGAGGTAGTTCTACCCCAACTTGATTGGCTTCGTTTTTAACTAAGGAATAGTTAAGGTTCGGCAGTAAAGGAAATGGTTTGAGTTGGCATCGCGATGGTTTGTTTAAAATATCTGTCTAAGTCCAATAAAGAAGCTTTGGAAATGTTTTCCAAATAAGAAACCAGAAATGTTTTCTAATAAAGAAACAAAGAAATGGAAATGTTTTCCATTGTTAATAATGTATATTTTCCCAATTTAGAAAATAAGGAATACTGAATGTAGGGAAACAGGAGATAAGTAAATTTATGAAATAAAGAGATAAATGTTGAATGATGTTTGATTGATATAAATTTCCTCTGGGAAATAATATTGTTGGTTGCACACCTGTTTTTATTCGATAGTTAAATCACAGACTATCAAAGTTTTGACCATTTTAACGTGTTAATATGGAGAGACCGGTTGGATTATTATCCAAAGAACCACTCTGTATTGGCATAAGCGTTGCGAATCATATATGCCAAAGGAAATTGAAGACGGAGTTATGCAAGGGCTATCCTGTTTACAGAATAGTGCCTTCGGTTCATCCTGTTCCTGGATGACTTGTATGGACGGATGTCTGACAGAGTATGTCCAGACGATCACGTATATTGATTTCTCCAACTGTACCAAGAGTGGAAGCGGAGAAGGAAACTTCTTTTAGCTAACGCATAATGTATGGTTGAGGACGTCAATCGGTGATTTGATGGATTTGACGATGTGGCGTTCAAAGTGAATCTGATATGATGATAAAGCGTAGCTTCTAGCCTCATCATCCGGTAAATGACAGAAATCGGGCAGGCAGCATGGCTAAGTCGGTCGCACCGAAGTAGGGTGTATAATCACCTGATCTATAGTTTCATTTACTTCTAAAAATCTATTGTTGATGCTGTCCCATTCGGGAAACGGTTGCTTATCCCAACTGTTGGTGATATACATTCGATACACTCAAGCGAAATGAGTGGTCGGTCATGTGTGGCCGGGTTGCAAGATGTTCTTGTTGAACCCAGTGTATTCCTCTCTAGAGGTACACGAGCGAAAGGTGGATCCATACCTTGTCATAGTTGGAAACCCATTACCCAATACGTGCTTGCGGTTTTGATTGTATACTATATATGTAGAACGTGAGATGAAAGCGTTTCTGCTAGTTGATTATTATACTGTGGTTGATAGACATTATTATAATATCAAAAGGTTTTTTGATATAAAGATAATTTGGATTCTCATAAGGGAAAAACCCGTTCCGTTATGCGGCGTGGTCTTATGAGATATCGTTTACTTGTTCGAACTGTTTTTAAACTGTTTTACTCACACCAGTCCCATGACTGACCCGGAGTTTACTTTGTTGTTTTCCCTAAACTCTTGGGTGCCTAAATTTGTACGGGCAGTCAAGTAGTCGGGATTTACAGATATACTGGAAGAGCTTGGAGCAGGAGGCTTCAGGATCATATAGCTATAGTTATTTCCGTTGTGTTGTAAGTGTTGTACTTTGATAATGATATGTATATGCAAGTACAGATTTGTATTTCAAAGTTATGTTATGAAATATATTTATTCGTTCCGCTGTGAGATTCGTGTTACTCTGATATTGTGTTCTTCTTCTTCTATTCTAATTTTCTATCTTATCTTTCCTCACCCTCTAATTTCTTTCACTAATTACCAGGATTTTTCGATGTTTTGGTTATCGACATCGTGCTTATGTCGATAACCAAAGTCGCTAAAAATCCGGGTCTTTACATTCATGATCTAGATTTGATTGTATAGGAAGCCATGAAATATTCTTTGGATATTACTCCGAAATTAGCGGTGAGAAGAGAGCCACTGAAAATTATTGGCAAAGTCCAAGGTTCTGAGAAACAAGAAGATACATTTAGTCAAGGTGCAATGGAGAGGAGATCCTAGAGACTATACTGGGAAACAAAAGATAGCATTAAACAGGAGTATCCCAAGTGCAGAGTGAACATCTCTGATTAGCTCTGGTGCAAGGTACATTTACAGTATATTCTATTTTCATTTTGTTTCCTACTTTACTATTGTTTCCTTTTCGGGGACGAAAAGTTTTAAGGGGGGAGATTGTAACAACCTGGAAAATCAGAACCAAATTAAAATTTTATTTTAAGGAAATTTTAACATAAATTTGGTTAGAATTTAAAGATTCTATTTTTAAATAACAAAAAAGCCCTTAAAAATAGCCATTTTGCAAATGACCTCCGTTTTCGGTGGAACCACTTTTATTGGATTCGAATGTCAAAATATTGGTAGGCTTAAAATTTCATAATTTTTGGAATTAATATGTGAGTGTGGTAAATTAAAATGTGTTTGGTCATTTCTGTTGAATTGGATCGACCAGAAAAAGGCCATTTTTCAAACGGTCTCCAAATCCGATAAAATTAATTTCATTAAGGCTGTATCATCAAAACAAAGCTAGATTTATTTTTTGGGAATTTTTGGAAATAATATATGGCCCCGGTAAATTAAAATGTACGTTCAAATCTAATATCGAATTTTACATTTTAATCTTGAGAGGAACTGACTGAAATAGTCGAATGGGTTTACAAAACATATTCCATTGTGTCCGGAATAAGGGTGATTAGCTAGTGGCGATGGTCGTTGGGTTTGATTTGGAGTTCATATGGATAAATGGGTATTTTTGGAAACAAAAGAAATAAAAAAATTACAATAATATATATATATATATATATATAATCCAAACCCGCGTTGACCAATTCATTTTGTTCAAACCCGTAAACCCTCCAAATCGACGACGGCTGATGCTCCCTCCTTCTCCCTTCGATTTCTTGCAATCCACTCAAAGAAATCACTTGCTTCTTTAGAGAATTTTGTAGATCTCAGTTCCATCTTCAAATCCATATAAGTTTGGTAATTTATCGTTGTGTATATTGTTCGAACTACCTTCACAAACCTTCGCCGTTCACCGTCGGGATACTCCTCCCCACCGTCATTGAGTTCAACGTGAGGGGCACCCACTGGTGCGCCTCTCCTAGCTCTACGCCGTGGTATAATCTGATCGGCTCCAAACTACACGGATTGAGTGAAAGATCGAAACATAGTTTCGAACCATTTGTTAAAGTTAACAACTATTGTATATTTAAATGGTTAACAACATATAAAAGCGTTACAATGTTAGATTATCTAATAAAAATCATATTCTTTTCATATGTTGTCGAAATCCAGTGAAACAAGAGATATTGGACTCGTGACATCGTATTCTACATTCTATAAGAGACTAGAAGCAGTTTGGAGTTATCTACAATTTTAAAAGGAGTAGAACCCAATGTGAGATTTCTAAATTCAAATAAAATGGAGAAAAATATAACAGTTTACAAATGGGGCTTAGTAGCTCCTGACACTACTTTATGTTAAACCATGGATGATTAGGTGATGATTGTGGTGTGAAATTGATTGTGATTGTGAATGACTGATTGTGGTTGCAACAAAATTGATTGTGTTTGTGGTAAATTCACTGTGTTGTGGAAATGAATGGTATTGTGGAAATCATTGAAATGCTGCAAGGCCTAGGTTAGCGGAGGAGCCATGCTCAGACATGGTGCTAGTGCTAAAAACCCTGTCGTTGTAGTGCCGAAGTTTTCTGAAACCAACTATATAAAATAGTTGTTGTTTGAAATAAATTGATTGAACAATAAAAATAACATTTTTATTGTATGTATGAACGACTAAAAATATTCATGTGTGGAATAAATTGTTTGAACGATAAAAATATCATTTTTATGTGTATATGAGCTCAATAAAATAGTCATGAGTTGAAATATATTTTTGTTCGCCAAAAATATTATTTTTATCATGTATGTGAAGTAATAAAAATGGTCATGTGTTGAAATATAATTTTGTTCGCCAAAAATATTATTTTTATCATGTATGTGAAGTAATAAAAATGGTCATGTGTTGAAATATATTTTTATTCGCCAAACACATCATTTTCTCATATGTATGAAGTGTTAAAAATAACCATGTTGTGGAATAAATATTTGTTGGCTATAAATATTATTTTTAACATGTATATGAACTGAATAAAATAAACATGGGTTGAAATATATTTTTGTTCGCCAAAAATATCATTTTTATCATATATGTGAAGTGTTAAAAATAACCATAGGTTGAAATAAATGTTTGTTCATTAGAAATATTATTTTTAACATGTATATGAAGTGTTAAAATAACCATGGGTTGAAATAAATGATTTTCATTGAAAATATTATTTTTAACATGTATATGAAGTGTAAAAAATAACCATGTATAAAAAAATCTATCATGACCATTGTTAATGGCGACATTGATACCTAATTTTTCTTCCTCCTCCCTTGCCTTTGATTCCTCCTACCCCACTCTCCCATCTCAGCCTCCTTCTCTCCCTCTGATCCTGCACCTCTCTCTGTAAACTCCACTTCTACCATCCCTTCAGATGCTATTCTTGGATCGCATCCAGTTCAAGTGATTCATGATAATCTTAGATCCTCTAATCCTCCTAATTCTAATCCACCTCTGGATCCATCAATGCAATTGCCTCCGAATTCAACTTTTGATGGCTCTAATTCGTCCTTTCCATCGTTTACTAAACGTGATTACGCCTCTCTTTTTAGCTCTCTCCCTAGAAATGTTGGTTCCTTCAATCCTATTCACTTCGATATTCCTAGGGATGGGAAACATAAGCCAATTCCAGACCTGGTCAAGCAAGCATGTATGAATTATTGGAGTGAATATCTGGTTGGTTTTTTCCTAGATGGCACCTTAAATTGCCTTGTTGTTGTTAATTACTTAAGTCGATTGTGGAAACTGCAAGATAAAGTTGATACTAAATTTGATGGCAAACATTTTTATTTCAAGTTTTCAAATGAATTGGATAGGGATAAAATCCTCCGATCTGATCCTATCTTCATAAGAGGTAGGATGTTTATCATCACTAGGTGGGGTCCTATGATTGGGAATGCACAGTCGCAGATAAAGAAAATACCAATTTGGATTCAATTTTACCATATTCCAACCATTCTTTGGACCTTAATTGGAATAAATGGGTTGGTGTGTCATGTAGGTAGATTAATTTATTTTGGTGGTACCACAGAAAGATTGAATCAATTTAGGTATGCTAAAGTGTTGGTTGAAGTTTCATCTGACTTTTATTTGCCTACATCAATAGAAATTCCTGAGTTACGTGATAAGTGTCCCCCTGTTAAACTATCGTATGATTGGAAACCATTGATTTGTACAGTGTATAAAGTTTTTGGCCATAATTTTTCTAATTGTGATTTTTGTAAAAAGGAGAACTCTACTGATTTTGAGCATAACAATGAGGATAAACATGTTAATGTTCCTTCTGATCATCCAAATCGTGATGCTCATGTAAATATGCATAGGAAAAATCGGAATACTGTATATAGTAAGAAAAGACAATATTGGAAGAGGAAGGTAAGTAGCAATAATCAGGATTCTGGTGGTAATACTGCTGATGTGGTTAATGAAAATGTTAATCCTTTTGCCACGTTGGCTACTGATGGATAAGATGATAATAATCAGTTTGATGCAAACATTGAGGAAAGGAATGATATAGGAAATGCTATCAAGGATGCTAATATTGAAATACATGATGCAAATGTTAGCGCACAGGATGATAACTCATTAGTTAGGAATGTTTTTGATGATATAAATGATCAATCGGATTTGTGAGATAAGGATTCAAGAATTATTGATCCAGTTACTACTTCAGCTAGTAATGTTATTGCCGCTCCTTCTGGTGTCCTTAATTCTTCTCTTAGTATTAGTTCAAGTTCCACTATGTCATGTTCTTCAATACTCAGTTCCTCTACTCCTGGTAACATCAGCTCCTCTGTTTTTTCATGTTCATCTCTACCTGGATCTAATTCGTCATCTTCTTCATTCGATAAGTCACCATATGCAGCACTGAAGCCTCCATCTCATATTAAGCTACCGCCAACTCAAGGAGCAAGGTTAACTTATCCAATATTTAACACTACAGCTTTGCTTTCCTCTGTTGTCTCTAAGAGTGCTATTCCTTTTTCCAAGCCTCAAAAGCTAAAAGGTAAATTCTGGGATGATTATGATGAAGGTTTTGATTATTCCTCAGAGGATGTGATGCCTCTTAGCTCTAATTTGAAATCCTCTAGAAGACATACTAGAAGCAATCCTTTATATGACTCATCTCTTGTTTGAGGTTGGCTCTTATTCAATTTTTATGGCAAGGATTTTGCTTTCTTGCTTGTATGGGTTATTAGAATATGCTTTGTTGTAGCTTTTTCTCAACTTTTGTAGTGATGAAGCTGTGCGAAGATTATGCAAAGAATAAGTGAAATCCTGGGTGGTGTTTTAGTCTTGACTTCCAAGTTGACGGGGGATATATGTTCAGTTGATTGCAAAATTCTTTCTGTATTTTTGTCAATTTTAATTTTTTTATTAGTGAGGTGGTTTAATGAGGTTTATGGCATGTTGTAATGTAGCTGGAAGGGTACTCTTTGTTTACATTACGATTTTGTTTATTTTGAGTCTGTAGTTTGTAACTTCTTTGTTGTTAATGAATATGCGCTTAACGTTCAAAAAAAATAACAATGTACAGAAATAATCATTTGTTCGCTAAAAATATTATTTTTAGCTTAGATATGCATATATACACACATGCTAAACAGGTAAATGGATTTTCTGTTGAGTAAAGAATTTATTTGCATGCCCGACAAATAGGTAAACCTTAATGAGTTGGCTGCGCAATTTTATTTATTATATAAACTCCTATGAATGCCATTGGATGTGGTGTTCTGGTTATTCTGTATGAGATTATAAACGTCACCATAGGATAGTAACAATTAATTTTGAACTATACTACATGGCATACTACGTGAAGATAGCATACTCTATCATATTCCACATAAGCATTTGGAGCCTGCATAACAAGGTTGGAATTACCATACAAGCGAGAGGCTGTATGGAGATGACTACATTTCAGGTTGAAACGAAGACGAACTATTGATGTCATAGCATATCATAATCCATATAGGCAATAGGTGCTTATATGATGAGGTTGAGATTACCATACGAGCAAGACGCTTATATGGTGATGACTGAATTACAGGTTGAATTGAGGATTGATATGGAATAAATAAAATATAACGGTAAATTGCCAGATGAAATAAAAAAAAACCCACATGGGTCTGGAGTTGACAATAATCACGTCTCTCTAGTTATTAGATACGATACATGGATTATTTATTTTCTGACACTGGGAAACGTGAAGAGATTTATCTCTGGAGTTATGATCTTTACACACTCCCTTGGGCATAGAATAGGTCACTAAAAATTGTGTATGTTGTTTCTGGATTTATTGGGTACCTAATACGACCCAATAAATTTCCAAAACACACTCCCAACAAAGGAGGTTATGGCGAAATTTTCCGAAATTTGAGGGCGTTAGCCAAATTTTTAAAGTGAAAATGGTTTGGAAATCGTCGAATGAATTATATATATATATATATAAATTAAAATTAAAATAAAAGGAATCACGCGTGGTAGTTCGCATTTTAGAATCGTAACTTTAAACGATTATACCGAGAGATTCGACTGCCGGATTTTCCCGAAATCGGAACCATTGGGTTCGCCTTGGAAAGATCTTTCCAACGATATTAAATTTGTTAAGATCCAATGGTTAGATTTTGAGAAATGTGTAATTCAAATCTGAATAAAAACAGCGCCAGAGCCATGTAATGGCCTGAAGCGTCATTTAATTAAAATGGGCTATTTTTTATAAATAAAAATAGCGATAACTCGTTTTAAAATATTATAAACGGTTTGGAATAGAAATAAATCAATTTTACTTGTTTTATCAGATATTTTGATGGTTGGATGTGTTTGACATGAAAATTATATTAATGAACTGAAACATGAATGTCAAATAGTTTAACCATGAAAATAATTAATTTGAATTCTATGTAAACGCGAATTATTTGAAAAGGCCAAGTTAATTCTCATATTAAATAATTGGTCGACGATTAAAGTCGAAGATATAAAGACAGTGCAAGACCGGTGATCTTCGCATCGTGTGGATTACTACTGATGCCTTAAATATGGGTAGCTCCCTTAATGAGGTTACAGTGGTGGTGGTCTGGACGTATTTGTTGATTGTCTGGATGTGTGAGGGCCTCGCTTCCGTATTGGACATATGGAACGAGGAATAAGGTGCCTCCGGTTTCGTTCAGACCCAGAACGGACTAGTAAATGGATTTGTGTCTGACATTGGATTTCATTCTATGTTGATTGATCTCTATTAAATATATATCTGTTTGGTGGCGGTGAATTTATTCTCTTGCTTAACACCCTTCTTTAAGACATAAGAGTTATATATCGATAGACATCAGTCGCATGGCGTGAATTCTCAGTGTGGCAAGAAAAGATGAAAATGATCAAAGCTTCTGTTAAAAAGCAGAGTCTTGTGGTTGATGATCAAAGCACAACTTTAAATAGCATTGCTTTGTGTATAGCGTTAATTCGCGAGCCTCTCACCCGGTATGAGTCAAAAACGGGATAAGGGACCCAAGGAGTGCACGTCGTTTCTTTCTAGCTATGGGTGGTGTCATGGTATGGAGGCCAAACATTTATTTATTTTTACCTATGTGGATGATGGAATATGAGGCGCCTCAAATATATCGGTCACTACAAGGCTGATGGCTAAGTCCGATAGGACCGGGAAACGTGCGTTCAGGAATACTAGTCCACTAACGTAAGTGTGGATACTGGACCGACCTTGGAGGATCTAAGGGTTCACTACAAGGAACCCTAAGGCATTTGTGTAACACCCCACCTTCGCTAGGGTCACTCGCAAAGGAATGCACTAGCTTTAGAGGGGTATTATTGGTAAACATGTACAGAAATATTACAAGACAGAACATATATATATATAAAACAGCGAAAGTAAAACAAATTTCATTACCTTATAAAATAAGGTCTAAAAGCCTTTTACATCAAAATACATCAAAACCTGTCTTGCAATAATAAAGAAGCATAAAACCATTTCATAAATTATTCCCCAAGTAAAACAGTAAAGTAGCCATAGCCAAGAGAAGTCCAAGCCATGCGTGATGACCTTCAAACAGAAGAAGTCCAAACTAACAATAGCATTTCCTCCCTGTAACCTGGGGGGGAACGGAAGACAAGAGGCAAAACAAAACGGGGTCAGTCATAAAGACTGGTAAGCCCTATCTACTATCAGTATATAAACTAGTAAAGTTAACTGGCATGAGGAACTGAGATGAACATAAGTATGATGGCAAGATAGATAAGCTAAACCAAAATAACAGGATGAACTACGGTACCAAAATAAACGAGTGTGTCATGATAAACTACGGTGTCAAGATAAATCAAGGTACCACATCGTCCGGTTTCTATCAAGTATACTATCCCAAGGTATTTATCATGTATAACATCCTAAGGTATATACCATGTATATTTGCTCTGCACCCTTCGTACTAGTATCCCAACCCGCATCATGTGTTAACTATGAATGTCCCTTGCCCAACGCCACGTAATGGTCCATGTCAACCTAATATATAGCATATGTAGGTTTTCCCAACTCGTATGTTTCTTTCCATGTATAAGTTTAGTCCTTTGCCGTAGGCCATACGGGCTTTCCCATGTAAACGTCTTATCCTTGAAGTTATTTTGGACTGCTACCCTTGATCTAGTTATGTTTTCTTACCATGAACTATCGCGTGTACACTTAGGATTTATGCCACCTAGGACCACTAGGGATTATGCTACCTAATGAACGTTTCCATGTCTCGGTTTGGGTTCAGCCACCTAGGGCCACTAGGGATTATGCCACCCGTCAACCGCGCCCTTTATCCCACGTATGTATCGTGAATCGTTTTCCATGTCTAGATGCACATGTTCCTCAATGTGCCATCCGAGTTCTGTGCCAGTGCAAATCAAGAAATACGGGACTCGGTCGGGAGCTTTAAGTCATCTGCTAATGCAGATATCAAGGTCTATTTTTGTACTCGTGGCTATAGTCCCACGTGACCCCTCCCTCAACTACTGAAAGGCAATCCAAGAAAAATCATGTATGAGAACTACACTAAGGCCCATCGATGCCCACTTCCAGATAGCCAACCTCACCCATAACTAGATAGTTAATATATGGTCTTTTGGGAGTTCCCTGCCTTTCCGTACGTACACGATTGACTAAAGATGGTAGGTAGTTGGCGACATGCTATCCCGGGGCAAAATCAAGTATCGTCGACTCCACGCTAATCCATCCCAGTCTTTAGGTCGCTCGCATAGCAACCAAGGCATACTCTTGGCTCTTCTACCGCAGACCTTAACCCCTGTGAGGTCGGGTTTCATGGACCACTCGCCACCTCACAGAGGGATACCAAGAGTACCCTCACGTTCCCCGAAGCTTTCACTTCGTCACCCAGTTCGCTGGAGCTTTTATCCTAGTCAGATAACTTGCTCCTCCTCGTATACTAAGCGATGACCTACCGTACCAGGTTACTCATCTCTTTATGAACTAGTCCCATGTCCTTAGCTAAGAATTATTACTTAGTTACCCTTAACTAAGGTTTACCACTTAGCCCCTCTTTCCGCTATCCTTGTTAACTACGATTTCCAACCTAGTCCTTTGAGCTAGGGTTTTGTCAAATGGGTTAAGTTTTGTTATCCAAGTTCGTGACTTGACCCGCCTACAAATCATGTCAAGATTGGCTAAGTACTCAAGTTCAAGGCTTAGCCATACAAGTTGGTTAAGTGTACCAAGAAGCTCATGACTTAACCCTATCAAGTCAAATTGGTTAAGTATTTATTTTCCTTAACCTATCAGATTTTCATGTTAGATTGATTAAGCATGGATTATCTTAATCCCATCAGATTATCGAGTCGGATTGGTTAAGTATGGGTTAGCTTAACCCCATCCAATAATCGTATTACAATGGTTAAGCCTAATCTTAAAAGGTCTTGTGACTTAACCCTTATCAGGTCCACCTATTAGATTGGTTAAGTATAGGTTACTTAACCTCATCAAATCATCACGTATAATTGGTTAGGTATAAGTTACTTAACCCCATTAAATTATCATGTTAAATTGGTTAAGTATTGGTTACTTAACCCCATTGAATAACCAAGTTTAGATTGGTTAAGTGTTTAACTTAACCCCATCGAATTCCCGTGTTTAGATAAGTTAAGTATAGATTACTTAACCCCATCTAATTACCGTGTTTAGATTAGTTAAGTCTTAGTTACTTAACCCCATCTAATTACCGTGTTTAGATTAGTTAAGTCTTAGTTACTTAACCCCATCTAATTACCGTGTTTAGATTAGTTAAGCGTAAATTACTTAACCCCATCCCCTAACTGTCTTGTATGGTTAAGTGTCATTAAGAAATCAAGCCCGGTCCCACTTAACCTACCCATTCGTGTCATATCGGTTAAGTGTCATTAGTCAAACTTACTTAACCTTATCATGTGGCATTAATTTAATTAATGCTCTCTCAACCTCTCACATTAGACTTTGTTGTGGTTACTAGTTAACCCGGGCGGGTCCGGGTAGATTTACACCACAACCTAGTCTAACCTCGGGTCTTAAGCGCGACATGACCAACTTCTCACATTGGATCCTATTGTTTATAGCCACTAGTTAAGCCGGGCGGGTCCAGGTAGATTTATGCTACAAACTCAACCCAACCTCGAGTTGGCCATTTTCATGTTTGGTCTAGTGTCTTGTTACACTTACAACCCATACATGTCAAGTTTCCAAGTCCCATGCTCATAGCCAAAGTTACATGTTGTCATGTTTATACCCATTTACCCAAATCATGTTTCACGTCATTAAAGTTTTACCCATAACGTAACCCAACGCTTTTAAACTCGCATATACATTCGCAACAACGCATAATGGATTAAAAGAAGGAACTTGGCAAAGGCATGACAAAAAGGGGTATAAGGCCACAAGTTAAACATGGTGGAAATGAGGCATAAATGTGCTCACAAACTTGCATGTTACATTGTCAAGCCTCAAAAACATGCATAACATTCAAACTTGGCAAATAGGTGATACATGGTCATAGATGGCATGAAATGATGACAAGTAACTCGCATATAACATCACATAAGGGTTATGACTTCATATGCAAGTTAACCTAAAGGTTATGAGGGTTCTCATGTTGCATAATGCAACATTTCAACATAAAGGTTATAGCTTTTAACCCACTAGATCAAGGTAATGACTTTATAGACTTGCATAACATGATAGCATGTATCATACTTAATGATCAAACCCAAACTTGCAACATTCATTTAACTTTATAGTTAATATCTAAGAGTAGGAGGGGGCTTACAATGCTACGAAGGCATAAATCAACATATAAAACAAAGATTGAGACGAAGCCATTCATGCTATCACCCAAAAACCCCAAAAGAACAAGCTCCAAATGAAACCCTTGAGCAAATATCAATAAAAATCCTTGCTTTGAAGAAAAAAGGTTTCAACTTTGGATTTGAATGAAGCTTATGAGCTCTCATGCAAGATCCTTGCTTTTTGGTCAAGAAAAGGTTGCAACTTTGGCTAGAATGCAACTTATGAACTCTCATACAAACATGAAATCACTCAAATGATCATAGGATCTCTCATGAATGAAGAAAAGAGGCTCCTTTACTTTGAAACTAGCTTAGAACACTTAAGCTATCATGAAGAAGAAGATGGAGGCCATGGGTTGAAGTGGAGGCCATGATGAGGAATCATTTTGGCATAGTTTAGTTGTAGGATCAATTTATGAGGGTTTTAGGAGAGGGTTAGGGGTCTTTTTATAGAAAACTAGGATAGTTTTAGCCATAGGATAAACCCTAGTTTAGATCCTAGCCATCCAAAGCATATCTTGGGGAAGAAGTCAAGTCTAAAAAATGGAGTGGTGTCTTAACCAGGCCTAAAAATGGAGTGGTGTCTTAATTGGGCTGAATTTCAAATCTGTTTTCGGATTTGAATTTTCGTGAAACTTTGCGAGGCCATATCTCGGTCATACGAACTCCGATTTACGAAATTTCGGACTCTATTTCGTGTATTTTTCCGAGATGAACGCAATGGCGCAACCCGTTTATCCTGATTCAGGTTTTATAATTAAATTCTGCCTTGATTCTTGTCTTAACACGTTGTTAAAATTCGGGTTGTTACAATTTGCTAGAGTGTCTCGATGCCGGCAAGGAGTACATTCCTTGCCTCGACTCATGATGGAATCCAATTCCCAATACGACATTTTGGTTTTGATTGTAAACCTATATATGGTGGCATAGTGGCATGGGACGCTCATTGCATTTATGATTGATGCATTATGATTGAAATTGTGTTTGAAACATATATGCACTAGTGATAATATCAAATGATTTTGTTTTATATGTATCAATCATATTTTGTCCATTATAAGGTAAAACTCTATCCTCCAGTTTGCGTTGAATTATGTGACGGGACCTGAGTCTTATAATGGCTTCATTTTTTAAAAAAAGCATTGCGGTGTTTAAATGAATTACTTGTTTTATGCACCGGCAATCCAATGGAGTAAACCTGTTCCGCGTTAGCGGCTTAGTCCTGTGATTAGCCTTATTATTAAATAAGCTAAGTAGATTTCTCATACCAGTCCCATCACTAACTCGTAGTTTGTTTCACTTGCAAACTCGGGTGCCCCTATTTTTACATGGGCAGTCAAGTAACAGGTAGCAAGATTTATTTTGGCTTAGCACTATAGCTTGGATTGCACTTTTGGCTGAAGGCGAAGACTAGCTTTTATCTGTATTTTGGACTATTGACATTACTGCCTGTAGTATCTTATGTATATGTACCGTTGATCTCGATGTAGACTGATCATTTCTTTTATGCACTAAGTTGTATCCTTAAACTGTGCAACTCTGATGATGATGACATTTATGATTCCGCTGTCATATTGATGTAAATTATTCTATTTCATGTTTATCCTATTATCTGCATTCTGCTGTTGTAATTAATGTGATATATTCCAATGATCATCCTTGCTTTCGTGGCATGGAAGCTTGGGGTTTTCACATGAAAATTTTGAAATATATGAAGCCGAGTAAGTAGATGTTCGCCATTTTAAAATGAACTGTTTTTTCTGTTGATTTTATTCATTTTTTAATGAATATAGAAAAAAATTGATTTCAAAATCAGATATTTTGAAAATATTATCATTTTATTATTATAATGATAGGGAATATTCAAATTTGATTTAAAATTGAAGTATAAGTTGGAAACGTTTTAAAATGAATCTATAGACGATTTATAAAATACGTTTTGAGTTGAAATCGACGATATATATATTATATATATAATAGCTTGAATAGAATGCGCAACGACCGCTCGCGAATTTCAACCACTAACTTCAAATTGATGTAATGAGAGATCCGACTGTCGGGTTCTCCTAAAAACGGAACCATTGGGTCCGTATCGAAAAGTGCATTCCAACAATATAATAGATTTACACAGTTGGATTTCAAATTATGTCTAAATCAGTTTTGGATAAGGTCGCTATGGATGCAGTTCGGTGGCCGTTATTGGAAACCGACTTAAATGGCGATATTAAAAATATTGAAAATATGGAAAAATTGTGTAAAATCATATTAAATGATTTGGAAATATTTTGGATGAAAAATTCCATATTTAAAAAGATAAAACATATTTTTATCTGAATGAACTATTTATTAACTCGAATAATAATCCACTATTTTTAAATAAATAAATTGGATTTGAAATGGTTTTGATATAACCAGAATTTTTCAAGGTATAGGTTGGAATGGATTTGAATGGAGATAATCTACGGAATATTTAGATACTGGATTCTGTGATTATATGGATATCGTTGAGGAATTTGGAAGATACATATGTCGTTATTCACACTACGACATCCCTTGGTTTCAGAATTCGATGCTGAATATAAGCAGAATATAATTTCTATTCAGAGCCTTATATTTAATATTGAATTGGATTTTGGGTTTATCGCGCATGGTGTTTTAAATAACATTTGTTCTTTAACTCAATTAACAGTAAAGAGATTATTCAGAATTTTTAAATCTTTTTATTAAGATTTAATGGGAAATTTCCCAAGTAAAGTTTTCCAATTTAATATATTAAATGGGAATTGAATGGATTCGATGTGGTAATAATCGAGATGAGCCTCTGTAAACGAAGACCGTTACAATATATGGAACTTAAAAGGCTTTGCCGCTATTCCATTTATATTATTAGTCTTATATGGAAATTTATATCGATTATATATTGATCTGTTTTCTGTGAAGATTCCATAGTTAATGGAAGTTGATTTGGGTTTATTATAAACTGTGTTTTAAATGACATTGGTTCTTTAACCCAGTTAAAGACATGATTAATTTTCCTAGAGTTGAATAATCATTAAGTGATGATTTTTAGAGATTAAGACTAAATGGAGTTTTAATGAATCTTTAATTAGAATGGAAAGTGAATGAGATAATTAAATTTATCAAACAAGAGAAATGATTGAGAACGGAGTACCACCAATTTTACTCCAAGCGTTAGTTAAATCATTAATTAGATTTGAATGTGAAATAGTAATTAAATTTACCGATAACATCGTGGGTGTTAGATATAGAGTAATACCAGTTTTGCTCCATGGGATGAATAGGTTGGGATTGGAAAATAAAATAAATGATTACTTCGATAAGGTTCGATAATCCCGACAAGTTAGTAAACCTTGTTTTCGTTTAAATGGTGAAAAGATTTAATAAAATCATTTGAAATGTATATCCAAAGGAAGGCTAAAGAATAAATTTAAAAGGATTTTTCTTTGATAAAATTAATGGGAACCTTTCCCTAAAAATGTGAATATTTGAATAAACAAATATTCTGAATTGGAATGAGATATATGATGTGTTTTTATAGCACTTGATTATTGATTATAAAATACGCGAGTTATTCGGAAAGACCGGGTTCATCCCATTCTAAATAACTGATATGGTGACTAAAAGTCAACGATGAAGACTATGGTCGAAGACCAGAGTTGTTCACATCGTATGGATGATTACTGATGTCTTGATTGGGCTAATCCCCCAAGATAAGGTAATAAGTGGTGATCGTCCAAACGTACTTGGAGATCGACTGGATATGCGACGACTTCTCTCTTGTGTTGGACATATGGGATGAGGAATAAGGTGCCTCCGGTTTCGTTCAGACCAAGAACGGGCTTGTAAATGGATGTGTGTCTGACATTGGATTTCATTCTGTGTTGATTGATTTCTATTAAATATATATCTGCTTGGTGGCGGAGAATTTATTCTCTTGCTTAACACACTTCTCTGAGACGTACGAGCTTAGAGGTTATATATTGATAGACATCAGTTGCATGGCCTGAATTACCAGTGTGGCATGCTGAGATGCAAATGATCAAGGCTTTTGTTGAAAATAAGAGTATTGTGGATGATGGTTAAAGCACGACTTTAATTAGCATAGCTTTGTGCATAGCGTTAATTCGCGAGCTTCACATCTCGGTATGAACCAGAAACATGAGAGGACTTGTAATGACCCGCATTTTTAGAGATATATAATTAATTTATTTAATTATATAATTGGTGATTTAGAGAAGTTAATGATCGTTTAATTAAATAATATTGAATATTTAATTAATAATTATAATATAATAATATATTATAATGTCGAAATAGTCGGAAATAGTGAAATTCACAATATCATGTAAATTGAATAGCATACGAGATTTTGTGGAGTTTCGATTCGAAATATAATAACGAATATATTCAATCAACGACGGTTTGAATGTATAATTATAATATAATTATAATAGAGCTTGAAATGGCGCTGTGGTTCGTAAATTGGCGATTCGAACTTCAATTGAATGTATAGGATTTGTTTTAAGCCGGATTTCTGTGAAACAAGAAACGCGTGGAGCTGGTGGAGTATATCTTTCTAGTGGAAGAGAAAAATCTGGATTTCGTCATGTAGATTTTGAGATATGTCCGAATCAAATTTTAAAATAGTCGTTATAGAATCGTTTATCGACCGTAATGGTTTATTCGATATAACTAGAGATCGGGATTGAATTTAGATAAGGTTCTTTTGGGAAATAGTGATGAAATAATTTTTAGAATCTTATGGTAATTTTTAATTAATTAAATAAGCAACTTTTTATTTGGGGTATTTGGCACCTTGTATCGACATTTCAGGGTTTCAGAATATGAGTTAATCTACCGGTATTATTATATTTTTGGGATCGTGGTATGTTGGTCGTCACAACGGTATGTTCAATTCTGTCTATAGCGATCCGTAAAACGAATGAAATTATATAGTGTACCTTAAAAACATCACTTTGAAAACTAACCAACATAGGATGGATACTAACCTATATAGCGGCATACCAATATATGCTCGACAATTTTTTTTTTACTTACTGTCACGAGGATATAGAAAAGGATAAACAAAGATTTACGAAGTAACTAAGCGGGGGAAGCAATATATGCGATTTGCCTCGGACAACAAAACCAAAATAATCCCCCATTTTCTTTGAATCCACAGCAGGCCACGCCTCACCACTTCTCAACAACCAGTGTCACCAACCCCAAACGCAATATAAAAACAATCCTGTTCTCAAAAATCTCAAACGCAGGAAGAAAATTCAGATAAAAGTCTATAAATTACAATACATATATTTTCGGAATCCTAGGAGCTGCTCTTCGATTCTAGGTAGCTCTTGGTGGGTTCGATCTCTTTTTGTTCGCTCGAAATAAAGGGGCAGTGGATCTAGGGTTCAACATACTGGGTGATTAAGGCATCTATCTTCGAATATGAGTTCAGTTTGGGATTCGTATGGGAAAATGATAGTTGCGGTGGTAATTTGGGTGGGTTCGGTGCTCGTTGAGTTCGATACCTGTACGAGATTTGGCACGCCAGACTGTACGACGCGATGCAAAGTTGGAGGCTGAGCTGATCACCAATGGCGTGGTTGAAAAGAGGAGATGAAGAGGAGTATGAACATGGTCTTAGTCTGGATTTCGGTGAAGAGGAGGAGGTGCAGTTGTGGCTTGAAGTTGCGAAAATGGAGTGGAGTAATTCTGGAGTACGGGAGTTAAAGCTAATTGGGGAAGAGGGATTTAACGGGTCCAGGCCGTGGTTTTTAATGAAGTGTTGGGGCAATTATTGGGTAAAGCCCAAATCATAGATTAATTAAGTTTATTTTCAATTTAATTAGTGTAAACTTCGTAATGTTATAACTCGGTCATATATAATCGAAATTCAGCGAAACAAGATCCCTTAGGATCGTATGCACGAGAGCTCCACAATGGGACTGACCGCGAGTCAATTGGAGTCAGTTACAATTTATAGCAAAATAAATTGTCCATCAGAATCAAAGATGGTTATCGTCATTGACGATGATCGTCCAATGTGAGTAAATCTCACTAACTCTGAACTGTTTATAATTTCATGTTTTATTTTTAGAACTGTTAGAAATTGTCTGTTTGATTGTGTATTGACTGTTTGATTGAACTGCTAGTCAGTAAATGAAAATATTATATATATATATATATAATATAAACAGTTAGGTAGTTATATATTGATTCTGTTTATCAGAATAATTCATATTGAACTGAAAGTGATGACAATCATGTTGTGTAACATTTGTGGATGCAGGGAAACAGGTTGGAGGAATCCGACTAGATTCCTCAACAAATATTTATTGTTTTTCATATATTTTGATATATGATGTGAATTATAACCTGCTGTTGATTGTGTGTGTATGGACGATATTGGATATCGAAATTTGATATGTTAAATACCGAAACATACCGGAATGTTGATAAGGGAATTTTCAAAGTGATAGTGAAAATAGAAAATTTATAAAATGGGATATTTATAAATAAGAGTTATTTATAAAGTGGAACATTTATAAATAAGGAATATTTATAAATGGAATATTTATAAATAGGGGATATTTAGAAAAGGAAATAATTGCAAACCATTTTCTTTTTGAATGGAAAGGCCTGTGTGGCGAGTTTGGGGATTTTCCCGATGCTCCCGATACAAAGGAGGTTATGGCGAATTTTCCCGGGAATTTAAGGAGTTAGAATATTTCAAGAATAAATTTGAAAAGGAAATATTTGTAAACCATTTACAAATAGAATTGGAAAGGGAACATTATAAAAAGGAAATCATTTTTAAAGTGTAGAACCGTTATTTAAAAGTAAATCTTTTCAAATGAATAAAATGTTGTTAAAAAGGAAATCTTTATAAAGTGAATAAAGTAAATCGAATATGGTATTCGAAAGGAGAAATCGTATATGGTATTCGAAGTTAATTAATCGAATATAGACATTCGAAAGGAGTTAATCGAATATGGTATTCGAAGTTAGTTAATCGAATATGATATTCGAAAGTTAGTTAATCGAATATGTTATTCGAAAGGGGTTAGTCAAGTCGAGTTAGTCAAATAGAGTTAACCAGTTAGAGTTAATCAGTTAGAGTTAACCAGTTGAGTTAATTAGTTAGAGTTAATCGATTAGAGTTAAAACGAACTAGAGTTAATCAAATATAGTAATTTGAAACAGAGTTAGTCAAACATAGTATTCAGGGTAAGTTGCCATCTTGTACGACTGCTAGCGTAATTCGCAGGGCTGTAAATAGCCTACGGCGGTCGGATGTTTCCTGAGGGAGTCAGGCGTAACCATTGTGATCGCTGCGATCTAGAGTCAAGCGAATGGAGTTTAATCGAATATTAGTTATTCGATAGGAGTTAATCGAGTTGATCAAGTTGAGAAATAAGTTAAGTTAAATAAGTTGAGTTGATCGGGTGGTTCGACCAAGTTAGTCGAGCCTAGTTAATCGAATCGAATTGGTCGAACCAAGTAAGTCGAGTTAAGTTAGTCAAGTTAGTCGAGCCTAGTTAATCGAATCGGATTGGTCGAACCAAGTAAGTCGAGTTAGTCGAGTCAAGTTAAGTTAGTTGAGTTAAGTTCGTCGAGTTAAATAAATCGATGTTAGTTTCATCGAAAGGAGTTATCGATGTTAGTTTCATCGAAAGGAGTTATCGATGTTAGTTTCATCGAAAGGAGTTATCGATGTTAGTTTCATCGAAGGGAGTTATCGATTATAGTTTAATCGAGGTGAGATTTTCAAATATGAGATATTTGAAAAGGAAGAGTTATCGAATATTAGTTATTCGAAGAGAGATTATCGAATATCGTTTATTCGAGAAGGAGTTAATCGAATATAGGTTATTCGAAGAAGAGTTAATCAAATAGAGATTTCTCGAAGAGAGTGAATCGGCAAATTTGATTATATCGAATTCGGGAAAGTACTTATACTTTCCAGTGTTTAAATAGAGATTTATTTATTTATAAATAAATAATTGTTAGGTTAATTATTCACTAATAAGAATAGAAGTTATAATTACAGTTAGATAATTCGAAAGTAGGGATTATAACGTTATTGTTATAACCAATGTTTTAAATATAGAATTGGATTAGTAAAATTGAATCCGAGAAAGGCGTAAAGAAGTTGTTAAAGATTAAAAGATAAACTTTGACCATTTCGAAGTTATAACGTTGTTCAGTTAAGGTCTGAGAGGTAATTATACCCCAACTTGAGTGACTTCCTTCTTGACTAAGAAATGGTAAGGTTTGATCGTAAAGTAGTTTTGGAAATGTTTTCCAAACGAGAATCAGAAATGTTTTCTGATAAAAGAAAAATAAGAATTTAGAATATAGGGAAACAGGAGATAAGTAAATAAATGAACTAAAGAGATTTATGTTAAATGATGTTTGTTCGATATAATTTCCATTTGGAAATAATATCGTTGTTTGCACACTTGTTTTTCTTTGATAGTTAACTCACCGACTATCGAAGTTTTGACCATTTTAACGTTGTTAATATGGAGAGACCGGTTGGATTATTATCCATAGAATCACTCTGTATTGGCATAAGCGTCGCGAATCATATATGCCAAAGAAAATTGAAGACGGAGTAAAATGCAAGCGCTGTTGTATAAGTCTTAGATAACAGTGACTAAGATGGATATACGGAATAGTGCCTTCGGTTTGTCCTGTCCCAGGACAACTTGTATGGACGAAGGTCTGACAGAGTATATCCAATGGATCGCGTAAGTTGATCTGTTCAAACTTATTCACGTTTGGTGGCAGAGGAATTCATTTCTCTTAGCTGTATACCGGTGTTATTTTTGGATAAGTCAATTTGTGATTTGGCGGGTATGACGATGTGACATTCTAAGTGAATGAAGATGACTTGTGTGGATGAATGTCTGACAGAGTATTTCCAGAAAGGTCACGTACATTGATTTCTTCGACCGTACCAAGAGTGGAAGCGGAGAAGGAAACTTCTTTAGCTAACACGTAATGTACTGTTGTAAACGTCAATTAGTGATTTCGATGATTTGACAATGTGACATTTGAAGTGAATTTGATGTAATGATAAAGCGTAGCTTCTAGCCTCATCAACCGGTAAATGATAGAAATCGGGCAGGCAGCATGGCTAAGTCGGTCGCACCGAAGTAGGGTGTATAATCACCTATCTAGAGAATATTCATTTGTTTCTTAAATCTGTCAATGTTGTCCCATATATATACGGGAACGGTTGCTGATCCCAACCGTTAGTGATGTACATTCGATGCACTCAAGCGAAATGAGTGGTCGGTCATGTGTGGCTGAGTTACAAGATGTTCTTGTTGAACTCCAGTGTATCGTTCCTAGAGTACACTGATCGAAAGGTGGTTCCATACCTTGTCATAGTTGGAAATCCATTATCCAATACCTACTTGCGATTTTGATTGTATACTATATATGTAGAACGTGAGATGAAAGCGTTTCTGCTAGTTGATACCTATTTGTACATAGACATTATTATAATATCAAAAGGTTTTTGATATAAAGATATTTTGGATTCTCATAAGGGAAAAACCCGTTCCGTTCCGCGGCGTGGTCTTATGAGATATCGTTTACTTGTTCATATACCTGTTTAAACTGTTTTACTCATACCAGTCCCATGACTGACTCGGAGTTTATTTGTTTTGTTTTCCCTAAACTCTTGGGTGTCTAATTTTGTACGGGCAGTCAAGTAGTCAGGAATTTACAGATATACTGGAAGAGCGTGGAGCAGGAGGCTTCAAGATCATATAGCTATAGTTATTTCCGCTGTGTTGTAAGTGTTGTACTCTGATAAGTGCTATTGTATACATAACTGTTATATTTCAAAGTTATGTTATCTATTATATGTTATTCGTTCCGCTGTGAGGTTCGTGTTACTCTGATGTTGTGTTCTTCTTCTTCTTCTTCTATTCTAAGTTTCTATCTTATCTATTCTCACCTTCTAATTTCTTTCATTAATTACCGGGATTTTTCGATGTTTTGGTTATCGACATCGAGCTTATGTCGATAACCAAGTTTGCCGAAAATCCGGGTCGTTACAGTTGGTATCAGAGCTTAAGTTAAGAATTACTTGGCTCTGTGGCGTGACTCGGTAGAGATAGGGTTAGTAATAACCTAGATTGAGTTTGAGTGTATATATATGAGTGCGTATTTGTATTTGATATAAAATGGTTTTATATTGTGGAGATTCAATGGCTGAGTTGTTTATGAGTTCTGGTCGATCAGTTTGATCCACTGTATCGGTAGGAGTAAATAAACACTTGAATACGATGGACCGACACTGTATGGATATGTAATATATTTTCATATATTAGATATATTGGTTGTAATTATAATCGAATGAGATTATAAAGTGAAATGGTTATATATAACCAATCAGAATCATATAAGTAAAGTATATGAAATAAGATGAATTAAATATGAATTTAAATCAGATTTGGAATTAAAATAAGGAAATTTCAAGTTCCTGGGAGATTTTGAAATGTTTTCAAATGGAAGTATTTAGTAATAGTTTTGAAAATGATATAGTATTGAAAATCACTTGGGTCGCTGGAAAATAATTCCGATGATGACTGCGCAGTATCATCGGTGTGATTTTCGAGTTCTAAGTGGTGGATTACTACCAGAGATTTTGATTTGAATTGTTTTGAGAAAACAAGTGTTTAGAAATTCAAAGGTTTTGAATAGGTATTGTGATTTCAAATTGATTTGAAATTTACCCAGGAATTTAAGTTCTAGAAATTAAAATTTAACTAATGAAGTTAAATAAAATGAGATGGTAAAAATAAATTGAAATTTAACTTGAACATAGTTAAATAGAATTGAATTGGATTAGAGAATAATCTGTTATGGAATTGGGTTGATGAGTCAAGAATTTGAAATTTTAGCTGGACTTAGAATTTGAAAATCAAGAATGAAACTTGAGATTGAAAATGGGATTCGGCTTGAGTATAAGCGAATGATTTGGTTTGACGATATAAAAGTGATTGAGTTTGATTGGGAGGACACTGGTATATGCTGAGTTGATAGCATATGGAAGTGATAGAGTTGATATGCCCGACAAAAAGGTACTAGTTTATATTATATATGGATATGAGATTTATGAGCCGAATTGGCAAGCCGTTTTGCGTTTTGATTTTCTTTTGGGTTGAAGAAGGTCTAGAGAGGCGAGTTGTGATTTGATGTATATGCCGGTACAAAGGAGATGCTGGCGAAATTTTCCGAAAATTTAAAGTGTTAGAAAATTTTCAAAATTTTTGGAAATTTAGTTAGTCGGAATAAATTAATGTTTTAGTCAATATTAATTGGTTCAGTTGAAATCAGAAATAAGGGGTAAACAAATCTTAGGAATTCCAATAGACAGGGTCATCCTCTAACTAAGCAATTTCGAGGACGAAATTATTTTAAGTGGGGAAGAATGTAATAACCCGCATTTTTAGAGATATATAATTAATTAATTTAATTATATAATTGGTGATTTAGAGAAGTTAATGATCGTTTAATTAAATAATATTGAATATTTAATAAATAATTATAATATAATAATATATTATAATGTCGAAATAGTCGGAAATAGTGAAATTCACAATATCATGTGAATTGAATAGCATACGAGATTTTGTGGAGTTTCAATTCGAAATATAATTACGAATATATTCAATCGACGACGGTTTGAACGTATAATTATAATATAATTATAATAGAGCTTGAAATGGCGCTGCAGTTCGTAAATTGGCGATTCGAACTTCAACTGAATGTACAGGATTTGTTTTAAGCCGGATTTCTGTGAAACAAGAAACGTGTGGAGCTGGTGGAGTATATCTTTCTAGTGGAAGAGAAAAATCTGGATTTCGTCATGTAGATTTTGAGATATGTCCGAATCAAATTTTAAAATAGTCGTTATAGAATCATTTATCGACCGTAACGGTTTATTCGATATAACTAGAGATCGGGATTGAATTTAGACAAGGTTCTTTTGGGAAATAGTGATGAAATAATTTTTAGAATCTTATGGTAATTTTTAATTAATTAAATAAGCAACTTTTTATTTGGGGTATTTGGCACCCTGTATCGACATTTCGGGGTTTCAGAATATGAGTTAATCTACCGGTATTATTATATTTTTGGGATCGTGGTATGTTGGTCGTCACAACGGTATGTTCAATTCTGTCTATAGTGATCCGTAAAACGAATGAAATTATATAGTGTACCTTAAAAACATCACTTTGAAAACTAACCAACATAGGATGGATACTAACCTATATAGCGGCATACCAATATATGCTCGGCATTTTTTTTTTACTTACTGTCACGAGGATATAGAAAAGGATAAACAAAGATTTACGAAGTAACTAAGCGGGGGAAGCAATATATGCGATTTGCCTCGGACAACAAAACCAAAATAATCCCCCATTTTCTTTGAATCCACAGCAGGCCACGCCTCACCACTTCTCAACAACCAGTGTCACCAACCCCAAACGCAATATAAAAACAATCCTGTTCTCAAAAATCTCAAACGCAGGAAGAAAATTCAGATAAAAGTCTATAAATTACAATACATATATTTTCGGAATCCTAGGAGCTGCTCTTCGATTCTAGGTAGCTCTTGGTGGGTTCGATATCTTTTTGTTCGCTCGAAATAAAGGGGCAGTGGATCTAGGGTTCGACATCCTGGGTGATTAAGACATCTACCTTCGAATAGGAGTTCAGTTTGGGATTCGCAGGGGAAAATGATAGTTGCGGTGGTAATTTGGCTGGGTTCGGTGCTTGTTGAGTTTGATACCTGTACGAGATTTTGGCACGCCAGACTGTACGACGCGATGCAAAGTTGGAGGCTGAGCTGATCACCAATGGTGTGGTTGGAAAGAGGAGATGAAGAGGAGTATGAACATGGTTTTAGTATGGATTTCGATGAAGAGGAGGAGGTGCAGTTGTGGCTTGAAGTTGCGAAAATGGAGTGGAGTAATTCTGGAGTACGGGAGTTAAAGCTAATTGGGGAAGAGGGATTTAACGGGTCCAGGCCGTGGTTTTTAATTAAGTGTTGGGCCGATTATTGGGTAAAGCCCATATCATAGATTAATTAAGTTTATTTTCAATTTAATTAGTGTAAACTTCGTAATGTTATAACTCGGTCATATATAATCGAAATTCAGCGAAACAAGATCCCTTAGGATCGTATGCACGAGAGCTCCACAATGGAACTGACCGTGAGTCAATTGGAGTCAGTTACAATTTATAGCAAAATAAATTGTCCGTCAGAATCAAAGATGGTTATCGTCATTGACGATGATCGTCCAATGTGAGTAAATCTCACTAACTCTGAACAGTTTATAATTTTATGTTGTATTTTTAGAACTGTTAGAAATTGTCTGTTTGATTGTGTATTGACTGTTTGATTGAATTGCTAGTCAGTAATTGAAAATATTATATATATATAATATATAAACAGTTAGGTAGTTATAGATTGATTCTGTTTATCAGAATAATTCATATTGAACTGAAAGTGATGACAATCATGTTGTGTAACATCTGTGGATGCAGGGAAACAGGTTGGAGGAATCTGACTGGATTCCTCAACAGATATTTTATTGTTTTTCATATATTTTGATATATGATGTGAATTATAACCTGTTGTTGATTGTGTGTGTATGGACGATATTGAATATCGAAATTTGATATGTTAAATACCGAAACATACCGGAATGTTGATAAGGGAATTTTCAAAGTGATAGTGAAAATAGAATATTTATAAAATGGGATATTTATAAATAAGAGATATTTATAAAGTGGAACATTTATAAATAAGGAATATTTATAAATGGAATATTTATAAATATGGGATATTTAGAAAAGGAAATAATTGCAAACCATTTTCTTTTTGAATGGAAAGGCCTGTGTGGCGAGTTTGGGGATTTTCCCGATGCTCCCGATACAAAGGAGGTTATGGCGAATTTTCCCGGGAATTTAAGGAGTTAGAATATTTCAAGAATAAATTTGAAAAGGAAATATTTGTAAACCATTTACAAATAGAATTGGAAAGGGAACATTATAAAAAGGAAATCATTTTTAAAGTGTAGAACCGTTATTTAAAAGTAAATCTTTTCAAATGAATAAAACGTTGTTAAAAACGAAATCTTTATAAAGTGAATAAAGTAAATCGAATATGGTATTCGAAAGGAGAAATCGAATAAGGTATTCGAAGTTAATTAATCGAATATAGACATTCGAAAGGAGTTAGTCGAATATGGTATTCGAAGTTAGTTAATCGAATATGGTATTCGAAAGTTAGTTAATCGAATATGGTATTCGAAAGTTAGTTAATCGAATATGTTATTCGAAAGGGGTTAGTCAAGTCGAGTTAGTCAAATAGAGTTAACAAGTTATAGTTAATCAGTTAGAGTTAACCAGTTGGAGTTAATTAGTTAGAGTTACTCGATTAGAGTTAAAACGAACTAGAGTTAATCAAACATAGTTATTTGAAACAAAGTTAGTCAAACATAGTATTCAGGGTAAGTTGCCATCTTGTACGACTGCTAGCGTAATTCGCAGGGCTGTAAATAGCCTACGGCGGTCGGATGTTTCCTGAGGGAGTCAGGCGTAACCATTGTGATCGCTGCGATCTAGAGTCAAGCGAATGGAGTTTAATGGAATATTAGTTATTCGATAGGAGTTAATTGAGTTGATCGAGTTGAGAAATAAGTTAAGTTAAATAAGTTGAGTTGATCGGGTGGTTCGACCAAGTTAGTCGAGCCTAGTTAATCGAATCGAATTGGTCGAACCAAGTAAGTCGAGTTAAGTTAGTCAAGTTAGTCGAGCCTAGTTAATCGAATAGAATTGGTCGAACCAAGTAAGTCGAGTTAGTCGAGTCAAGTTAAGTTAGTCGAGTTAAGTTCGTCGAGTTAAATAAATCGATGTTAGTTTCATCGAAAGGAGTTATCGATGTTAGTTTCATCGAAAGGAGTTATCGATGTTAGTTTCATCGAAAGGAGTTATTGATGTTAGTTTCATCGAAGGGAGTTATCGATTATAGTTTAATCGAGGTGAGATTTTCAAATATGAGATATTTGAAAAGGAAGAGTTATCGAATATTAGTTATTCGAATAGAGATTATCGAATATCGTTTATTCGAGAAGGAGTTAATCGAATATAGGTTATTCGAAGAAGAGTTAATCAAATAGAGATTTCTCGAAGAGAGTGAATCGGCAAATTCGATTATATTGAATTCGGGAAAGTACTTATACTTTCCAGTGTTTAAATAGAGATTTATTTATTTATAAATAAATAAGTGTTAGGTTAATTATTCACTAATAAGAATAGAAGTTATAATTAAAGTTAGATAATTTGAAAGTAGGGATTATAACGTTATCGTTATAACAAATGTTTTAAATATAGAAGTGGATTAGTAAAATTGAATCCGAGAAAGGCGTAAAGAAGTTGTTAAAGATTAAAAGATAAACTTTGACCATTTCGAAGTTATAACGTTGTTCAGTTAAGGTCTGAGAGGTAATTATACCCCAACTTGAGTGACTTCCTTCTTGACTAAGAAATGGTAAGGTTTGATCGTAAAGGAGTTTTGGAAATGTTTTCCAAACGAGAATCAGAAATGTTTTCTGATAAAAGAAAAATAAGAATTTAGAATATAGGGAAACAGGAGATAAGTAAATAAATGAACTAAAGAGATTTATGTTAAATGATGTTTGTTCGATATAATTTCCATTTGGAAATAATATCGTTGTTTGCACACTTGTTTTTCTTTGATAGTTAACTCACCGACTATCGAAGTTTTGACCATTTTAACGTTGTTAATATGGAGAGACCGGTTGGATTATTATCCATAGAACCACTCTGTATTGGCATAAGCGTCGCGAATCATATATGCCAAAGAAAATTGAAGACTGAGTAAAATGCAAGGGCTGTTGTATAAGTCTTAGATAACAGTGACTATGATGGATATACGGAATAGTGCCTTCGGTTTGTCCAGTCCCAGGACAACTTGTATGGACGAAGGTCTGACAGAGTATATCCAATGGATCGCGTAAGTTGATCTGTTCAAACGTATTCACGTTTGGTGGTGGAGGAATTCGTTTCTCTTAGCTGTGTACCCGTGTTATTTTTGGATAAGTCAATTTGTGATTTGGCGGGTATGACGATGTGACATTCTAAGTGAATGAAGATGACTTGTGTGGATGAATGTCTGACAGAGTATTTCCAGAAAGGTCACGTACATTGATTTCTTCGACCGTACCAAGAGTGGAAGCGGAGAAGGAAACTTCTTTAGCTAACACATAATGTACTGTTGTAAACGTCAATTAGTGATTTCGATGGATTTGACAATGTGGCATTCGAAGTGAATCTGATGTAATGATAAAGCGTAGCTTCTAGCCTCATCAACCGGTAAATGATTGAAATCGGGCAGGCAGCATGGCTAAGTCGGTCGCACCGAAGTAGGGTATATAATCACCTATCTAGAGAATATTCATTTGTTTCTTAAATCTATCAATGTTGTCCCATATATGTATACAGGAACGGTTGCTGATCCCAACTGTTGGTGATGTACATTCGATACACTCAAGCGAAATGAGTGGTCGGTCATGTGTGGCTGAGTTACAAGATGTTCTTGTTGAACTCCAGTGTATCGTTCCTAGAGTACACTGATCGGAAGGTGGTTCCATACCTTGTCATAGTTGGAAATCCATTATCCAATAAGTTCTTGCGATTTTGATTGTATACTATATATGTAGAACGTGAGATGAAAGCGTTTCTGCTAGTTGATACCTCTTTGTACATAGACATTATTATAATATCAAAAGGTTTTTGATATAAAGATATTTTGGATTCTCATAAGGGAAAAACCCGTTCTGTTCTGCGGCGTGGTCTTATGAGATATCGTTTACTTGTTCATATACCTGTTTAAACTGTTTTACTCATACCAGTCCCATGACTGACCCGGAGTTTATTTGTTTTGTTTTCCCTAAACTCTTGGGTGCCTAATTTTGTACGGGCAGTCAAGTAGTTAGGAATTTACAGATATACTGGAAGAGCGTGGAGTAGGAGGCTTCAAGATCATATAGCTATAGTTATTTCCGCTGTGTTGTAAGTGTTGTACTCTGATAAGTGCTATTGTATACATAACTGTTATATTTCAAAGTTATGTTATCTATTATATGTTAATCGTTCCGCTGTGAGGTTCGTGTTACTCTGATGTTGTGTTCTTCTTCTTCTTCTATTCTAAGTTTCTATCTTATCTATTCTCACCTTCTAATTTCGTTCATTAATTACCGGGATTTTTCGATGTTTTGGTTATCGACATCGAGCTTATGTCGATAACCAAAGTCGCCGAAAATCCGGGTCGTTACAGGACTGCAGGGAGGACATGCGTTCCTTTCTAGCTAGGAGTCGTGTCATAGTATATAGCCCAGATATTTTACTTATATGGATGTTGGAAGGAGAGGTACCTCGGATTTAAGTTCCAAGTGGCTCTTGTTATTGGTTGACATACTGACCAGATTTTATGCCCCATAGGGCATGGAAATGTATTGTTCAAGAATTACCAATCCACTAACTAAGTATGGACCGGCCATGTCGCATCCAGGTGCAGTTGCGGCTGGATCTTGAGGCACAGGCTAGAGTGTCTCAAATCATAAGGAAGATCCCTTGCCTTGGTTCATGACGGAAATCCAATTTCCGATACGACTTCGATCGGTTTTGATTGTAAAACTAGTATGGCGGCATAGTATATGGTAGCTATGCCGTATAGGATTGATACATTTATATTGATAGTGTTTTAAACTAGCTAGACACTAATAATAATATCAAATGATTTGTTTCAAAACATACAAAGCATGTTTGCCTATTATAAGGTAAAGCTCTATCCTCCGGCTTGTGTTGCATTGTGTGATGGGACTTAAGTCTAATAATAGCTTCACTACAACAAAATTCAACTTTCTTAGCAGGGGACTACATAATTTTTAATTATGTTGCTGTAAATGCTCCACGTTCCCTGTTAAATAATTTACATTTCCATCTCCACCGATGTTAGTAATTAGCACGCTAAACAATTTTCATTTCCCGTCATTTCATACATTATCCCCCAAAATTTTAATTTCTTCGTGAAGGTCAATTTTTTCAAGCCAAATTATCTGCATCCACCTTCGCGTCTGTCACTGCTGTCGATCGGTCTTCGCTGTCCTCCGTGCTACGATCGTCTTCACTCAGAAAATCAACAATGGACCTTGTCGTCGACCATGTTACTGGAAAGTAAGTGTTTGCCCTGGCCTCTGTTGAAAGCCCCATAAGCTCAACAACAATTTTTTGAGTTTACATTTTATAGGTGAAAACAATGTAGGAGATTTCTAATTGGAACTCAGAATTGAAGTATCAGCTTTTAATTTAGGATAATTTGTATTTCGTTTCTTACTGGCTTAGAAACTGTATAAATTAATTTTTCTGAAATCAGGTTAGGCGAACAACATATGCGCAGCCATAGGACGGGATCTCAAGCAACATAGAAGAATATAGCTTGGGAAATTGTTTTTTTCTGATTCAGTGGGTTAAGTCCTTGCTGTTATCAATTGGTTGGGGAAGCAAGCTGAATTCAGAAAAAGTATATTCTTTACCAATCATCTTTGAAATGTCTATTGTAAGTTGATTAAGTAGGTCTTACGATCACGTATGATGATCATGAGCCTGATGTTGATAGGAGTTTCAGCATTGTTACGTTAACACCATGTATGCCACATTGTCACCGTAATTGTCACACTGAGTTGCCTATACATTTGATTACTTAGTCCAAGATTATGTAGGTCAGCAACAATTTGATTGAGATAAGAACTGCTGATCTTTGCCACTCTTAGTTTATTGTTTATTGTTTATTCTGTGCCAAAAGTTGAGTGAATATTGACAATTAAAAAAAATGCGCTTTGTCTTCATTGTGCTGGTTGCAAACCTTACAGGTAGGATAAATAGTGTTGTTCCACTTGCTAACTATATATTTTGTATTTATTTTTCTATACATTTATAACTCAATATAGCAAAGAATATATGTAAAGGCTTTTTTTTCGTTTAGACGACAACTTAAGTTGATTACGGTTAACCCATTTTGGGATGCTATATAACAAAAACATATAATTTTGATATTGGTTTCATAATTGTAATATTTGATGGTATTGTTCATGATTATGAACCTTTATTCCATCTTTCAGATTTAATTATTTACAAGTAAATAGGTGTAGTATAATCAACGTACTACTGCTATGTTTTCCACTTTAGTTATAATCATAGCTGATTAGTCTGTAAACCTTTCTTTTTACAAAGCGAAAAGGACCAAACTTCGAGAAGAAAACAAACAATCTTAACTGCAATTAGACATATATTTGACAACAATATCAACAAACTTTTACTGGGTAATCAAATGTGAATATAAAATAATTGTGTTAATGTCTAAGTTCATGGCGAATAAAAAAACCTCTTGCAACATTCATGTTTTCACTCAACGATGGATTGATTTATTTCTTAATATTAATAACCAAATTATAGTCTCAAACTTTGGAATGAATCATTAGAGTATCAGTGAGATAATTTATTTCTTAACATTCAGGTTTTCACTCAACGATGGATTGGTTTATTTCTTTATATATGGCATTGGCTATAAACGTACTGTAGGATCATTATGTAAAAGTTTTAACAAGTTAAAGGGTATTTTGATTTCAAATGTAAAATGAATTTAGAGAACAATGTCTAAAAATTGTTTGAAAAAAAATATAGTAGAACAACAAAGCAAGTATAGGTGATAGTGTGGTAACGTGTCTGCATCACTCTAATGAAAAAAAAATATTAGAACAACAATGTTTAAAATTGGTTTAAAAATTTGTGAGAACTAAAAGCTTAAACAAGAGCAGCAAGAAAGGGAATGAAAACTTATGCTAGAAGGTAAATTAGAGATAGTTCATGCAACTAATTATTAAAATCTTATATTTTGATTTTTTTACACACACGCACTAAACCCATACTCTAATATTCTTTCCATCCTATGTTGCTACATTTACTATAACATACATGCTAAATGAAATAAAATCTCATAAATACTGAAACGTAATGACTTAAATACAATTAGCCTAACAACAACAATTATAGCCTAGTTTGTACTTATTTTCCTTTTAAAATAAACCTTATTTTTTGCTGAAATGGCCAATTTATGGATTAGAAACTCTCGACAGATCGGCATTTTCGACGGTGCGGGAACATTTAGATCAAATTTTACACTTCTCCTTTCAGCGCTCTCATCCGATTTAACATTGCTGCCAACATTAGTGTTTATGTTTATATTTGTAATTTTGTAGTTAAGTCAACAACATGATTGATAGTAGTACCCGCAGCTTCGAGGAAACCTGTTCCGTGTTTTATTCTGAGATTCATGTGGAGTAAACCCGTTCCGTGTTGTACGGCATGGTCCCGTGATGTCCCAACTTTTAAAGTAAAGATTTAATAACTGTTTTAGTTCTCACACCAGTCCCATCACTGACTCGTAGTTTATTGTTTTCTACCTAAACTCTGGGTGCCTATATTTTCCACACTACAACTAGTAGTTTTGTTTTTGCAGATTTCTTTTTACAGGATCTTGGTTTACAGCTGGAGCTATATTCAGAAAGCTTTGTATCCATGTATTTCATTGAGTTGTGTTAGTTAATGTATTTCCGTTGTGCTTTGTATTCATACATTTAAATTTCCACTGTTATTTAATTTAATCTCTGATATTTTTTCCGTTGTGTAATATTTATTTATAGTTTTATATATTCTTGTACTCTGATGTAAATTGTTGTAATATCAATGAAATGTTCTGTTGTTTGTGTTCTAATGAGTCGTGTTCTCAAAGCAATCCGGGTTCCTTCGTCTCTTCGGGGATCGGGGAAGTCTGGGTCGTCTCAGTTTGGTATCAGAGCTTTGGTTTACAAAGCTCGTGAACAAGATACATTATAACCAAATGAAAGAATTCATCAAAGATAGGACAGTAATGTCCTATAAGATTGACTTATTAGAGATATGATTATTAATACCCTAGAATGAGTTTGAAGAGTTTTATTTATAAAAACCAATTTATTTTTGAAAAATTATATCTTAGTACACGTATTTGAATATTTATTTTGTATTGAATTTGGACTATCGAGTATAAGAAGATTTTGCATATATGTCTCGCAAACGTGTATTTGAAGTCTCAAATATAATGGATGGATATAGAATCACACTCTAGTTGCCCGGAGATGATTCTGATGGTTACTCGAGTATCATCAGCATCTATGTTCAAGTTTCGAAAGTGGGATATCTATATATTTCCGATTGACTGGTACGATAACCAAGCTTAGTTAGAATTAATTGTTTGTGATTTGGCAATAAAAATATGATATTTGAATATGTAAAAGTTATATATATATATATATTTAAAAAGCTAATCAATTAATGGATTGTTGGTTGTGATGTGTGATTATTGGTTTGAATAATTAAACGATTGGAACAATAAAACCAATATGAAAATGAAAGGTAAGATATAGCCAAATCCAGTCAAATATAGAACTGAATTGAAATTTGATTGGAACTGCATAAATGTACATGTATATATAATGAACAGGTCATAACATGGAAGCTAAGAAGAGGAATAAAATTGTAAGCCCGAAAAATAGGTACATGTTTACTATATTCATTGGGTTTGATGATTTTATGAGGCAATTGGCAAGCCACTTGGCTTTTTTTTTCTTTCTAATTGATGAGGGCCTTGTGAGGCAAGTTATGAATTTACGGATCAGCCCATACAAAGGAGGTTATGGCGAAATTTTTCGAAAATTTAGGGTGTTAGCCAATTTTTTGAGAAATTAGAAAGTTCTTAGAAACAAAAAGGTTGAAGAACTCAAGCTAGAATGAAAGTTGAGTTGGTTAGTTAAACAACTTTCAGCTCCATTCATTTTCGAGGAAGAAAAGATTTTGAGTGGGGGAGATCGTAACAACTCGAAATTTCTGAACCAATTTAAAATTTTATTTTCAATTGATTTAATGGATTTAAGAATTTAAAACGATTTATTTTGAGAATTAATGATTTAAAATTTATTTACATCAAAGTTAGAACTTATAATTTTATTATAATTATAAAACGAACTCGAAATGGCGCGACAGTTTGAAAATTTGATTTTAAATTTCAATTGAATGTATAGGATTCAATATAATCGGATTTCAATAAAACAAGAAACATTTGAATCTATTTAATTATATCTATCTAATGAATGGGAAAATTTTAGATTTCATAATATAAGTTGAAAGTTGTATCCAGTTTAAATTTTAAAATAGTCGCTGTGGAATTTATTTAAATTTTAATATAATACATATCCCTTAAAAATAGCCATTTTGCAAACGATCTCCGTTTTTTATGGAACCACTTTTGTTGGATCTCGAATGTCAAATTATTGTTAGGTATCAAATTTCATAATTTTTGGAATTAATATGTGAGTGAAGGTAATCTAAATGTGTTTTGTAATTTCAATTTAATTTTAATCAACTGAAAAAGGGTCATTTTTCAAATGGTCTCCAAATTCGACGAAATTTGTTATGTTAGGACCTATCGTAAAAACATAGCTAGATATAATTTTTCTGTAATTTTTGGAGTCAGTATGTGGCCCTGGTAAATTAAAATGTATGTTTAAAATTCAATATATTGATTTATATTTTAATTTAAAGAAAAACTGATCGAAATAGTCAATTTGGCTTACGAAACATATTCCATTGTATCCTAAATAGGGGTATTTAGCTAAAGGCGACAGTCGTTGGGGTTGATTTGGAGTTCGTGACGATTTTGAGAAATAAAGGAATTAAAATATTATTAAATAAATTATATAAACACTCCTTTAAACCCCCAAACCCTAATTAATACAACACAACGCTGTTAGCTCCGTTGGAGGGCCAAACACATCCGAAATTCATTCAATAAATTCTCTCAATCCATAGAACGATTTGCAACACTAATTACATGAAAATAAAAGAGCATTCAGAGAGCTTTAATCTCATATGGGTGTGATCGTTCCTCGTATTGTGCTGAGCTCGATTTTCTATTTGGAAGTGGCGGAATTCGTAGGAGATTTTGGGACTCCTGGAGACAGCGAGTTTACCGCGATGGCTGGCGGTGGCGAGGTCGGCTTTCGGGTGGTGTTCCTTGACCAACGGTAGGAGGCACTAGATCGAACCCTAGATGTTTAGGGGGCTACGATTTTTGCACGATGAAGAAGAAAGAAGGAGGCGGCCCATGTTTTCTCCTGTAGCCAATGAGAATTAACAAAGTTTTAAGCACTAATTAAATTAATTAATGTATAATTAGTTTAATAACTATATTAATAATGTTTAAATCCGTTAAATCTTGTAAAATGAATATTCCTTCATATGACATCAGAATTGGACAATTTTGGATGCGTTGGAACCGAGAAATCAAACTCTTCATAATAGAACTGACTAGAAGTGATTTGTATAAAATTAAAGTTTGAGACAAATCTAAATCATAATAGTACAGAAATTCAGAAACGAAGACTGGTGGAGTGGAATCCAATGTGAGAATTCTCTCACTAAAATATTATACAGTTATTTAATTTATTTTATATAACTGTAAATATATCGAAATTGCCAGTATGGATTTTTATCTGGTGTATGGAGTTCAACACTCGAATTCGAACAAATAACATAAATTAGAAGCAATTATGGATATTACCAATATTCGGATTTCATCCTCTACGAATGGCCACTTATGGTGCCGTTAATGGCATTGGGTAGTTGAGTATTTATTTATTTGGATGATTTGGTGATTTGTGTATTGTGATACTGATTTTGTGATATTTAACATGTCAGAAATGTTAATATTAAACTGATCGATGAAAATGGACAAAATAATCATCTACATATTAAAACAGTGAAAATTGGTTAAGTGGAAAAATAATTCAAACCGAATTTGAATTGGTTAAATTTATTAACCAATGATTTTTTTAAATAGGCTGTTGTTGTTTGAAAATTCCACATGGGTATTGGGACGACATTTGGCATACACCAATCCCAATATTTAATTGTATGTCGATCGGTTGATGGACAGATTGTGATGAGCGTTATTTATTTATTTTAATGCTTATACAGTTGTAGAATGCACTCTAGATGATGTTTGAATGTGTAATGATTATTTATCATTATTGTTGAATACATGCGATGTATGAAATCCATGTTACTGAAATTATATGGTAATTGATTGGGTCGCATTCCAATTAAGAAATAACGAATATTTTAAAATAAAAATTCAGTAAAGAATTAGCATATGATTTTGATATCTGATTTTAGATGGACATGAAAATATTGAAATATATGGAGTCGAGTAAGCAGATATTCTCCATTTTAACCCGAATGGATTTTTCTATCAATTTTATTCATTTTAAAACGAATATCGAATAGAATTGATTTCAAAATCAGATATTTTGAAAATATTATCATTTTAATATTATAATGTTATGGAATATTCAATTTTGATTTTAAATTGAAATAGAAGTTGGAATCATTTTAAAATGAATTTATAAATGATTTATAAAATACGTTTTGAATTGAAATCGACAATATATTATACATATATATAATGGCTTGAATAGAACGCGTCGCGCAGCGACCGTTCGCGAATTTCAACCGTTAATTTCAAATTGAAGTAACAGGAGATCCGACCGACGGATTCTCCTAAAACCAGAACCGTTGGGTTCGTATCGAAAAGAGATTCCCAACGATTGTAAGAGATTTAAATTTTAACGGTTGGATTTCAAATTATGTCCAAATCAGTTTTGGAAAAGGTCGCTATGGATGCAGTTCGGTGGCCGTTATTGGAAACCGACTGAAATGGCGATATTAAAATTATTAAAAATATGAAAAAATTGTGTAAAATCATAGTAAACGATTTCGAAATATTTTAGATGAAAATTATATATTTGAAAGGATAAAAGATATTTTTATCTGAATGAAAATAATAATCCACTAGTTTTAAATAAATAAATTGGATTTGAAATGGTTTTGATATAATCAGAATTTTTCATGTTATGGAATGGCATGGATTTAAATGGAGATAATCATCGGAATATTTCGATATCGGATTCCATGATTATGCTGATGTCATTGAGGAATTTGGAAGATATAGATATCGTTATTCCCAATACGATATCCGTTGGTTTTAGAATTCGATGTTGAATATAAGTCGATATAATTTCTGTTCGGAGCCTTATATTTAATATCGTATTGAATTTTGGGTTTACCGTGAAGGGTGTTTTAAATAACATTTTTTCTTTAACCCAATTAACAGTGACGAGATGATTTGGAATTTATATATCTTTTTATTAAGATTTAATGTAAATTTTTCCAAGTAAAGTTTTCCAATTTAATATATTAAATGGGAATTGAATGGAATTCGATTTGGTGATAATCGAGACGAGCCTCTGTAAAGGAAGACCGTTACTATATATGGAATTTAAAAGGCTTTGTCATTATTCCATTTATATTATTAATCTTATACGGAAATTTATATCAATTATATACTGATCTGTTTTCCATGAAGATTCCATAGTTAATGAAATTTGATTTGGGTATATTGTGAACTGTGTTTTAAATGACATTGCTCCTTTAACCTAGTTAAAGACAGGATTAATTTTCCTAAATTTGAATAATCATTATGTGATGCACTACTACAAAAGTGGGCAAATTCGACACTAATTTTATGTGGCCTTATATTGAAAAAGCATTACTGTAGCCCTTTTTTTCAAATAGGCAAAACCAGAGACCCGTGACATCTGCTGACATTGCCTTAGCCCTCTAAGGCATCACTTTTGCCCATCTACTGCCATAGAAAGAAAGTGTTGCATTATAGCCGTAATGCAACACTTTTTGCATGTAATGCAACACTATTCAGCATTGTCTTAAGCATTAATTAGGGCCTGGCTTCCAGTGGGGCCACGTCAGCTTTCCACGTCAGTTGTCTATGTGTCACACGACACGTCATCTCTATATGTCAGCTGTCCACGTGTCATACGCCACACCAGCTATCCACGTCAAATGTGGGGTCCACGTGTGACAGGTAATTAATTATATTTAATTTAATGCAACACCACTGCAATATGTAATGCAACACCACTGCAATATGTAAATCAACACCATTACATGAAATGCAATATCAATAAAAGCTAACGCAACAGTAGAAGAAAGCAAATGCTACACTAGAAGATAGCAAATACAATGCTTTAATTAAAAAATTTGCAATACAGGTTTTGTACAAGAGACTCATCTAAAGCCATTGTTTTAATTATCCAAATATCAAAACTCAAAAATCAGCTACACTGTTTCCTTCATTGTATATAGTAAGCTCGAACTACTTCAAGAATAGGTGCAAGGCATAAGGGACATTATCCTCCATTCCTGGCCAATTCATTAGCGCATTTTAAACATGTCCACATCTGCAAAATGTATTACTCATTTATTTATATGGATCATATATATGCAGCAATCCTATTGCAATAGGAAATATATATATATATATATGTACGTATGTATGTACCTATACAAGAGGGTGGCATCGAATATATATATGTGTGTCACATCTGCAAAATGTATCCCTCTGCCTTCCAGAATTAAATATGCACCTAAAATGATAACAAGTTATTTGATAAGTGGTGGCATCGAATGGCCATTGGCCTTCTTAACAAACTGTTATGAACACAATTATTACAATTGTCTTACTGACCATTGGCGATTGGTCACTCATGCCAGCCAAGCCCAACAAATAAGCAATTTCAGTATGCTTCGTCTTCTGAGCAAAAAGTCTTCAGTTCGCATATTACTGCCACGTATAGTGTGTCACTTCATATCCTTTCAAGCTTCAGAACCATATTGTCATCTACATCTTCAACTCCTAAACAAATCTCCATCGTCAAAAGTTTCAAAAAAAAAAAAAAAAAAAATTGGAGGACTCTTCACTATGGATCACTGCCACTGTTCTTACAGGACATTGGACTTACGAAGTGCATCTCATGCTTAGGCATACTCTGGAGCATAATGAGTGGCATATCCGGGTTATACCCATTAACTCTTTTCTAATAACATGCCCATCTTACAGTAAGCGTGACCATGCACTAATGTTAAAACTTTTTACAAAACGTGGAGGTGCTTTTTATGTGCAATAATGGTCTGGCGAAGAATTTGAGCCAGAACCAGCGTTCAAGGCAGAATCATGGGCTAGAGTTGTTGGCTTTCCCGAGTTCCTGAAGAAAAATGTTCCTGCAATTAAAGAATTAATGACGACAATGGGAAATGTGCATGAAATTGACGACTGTCATTGGTCTTGAATTAACCATAGATCATTATACCTGAAAATGGAATTTTATGAAGGCATTGGCTCGGAGAATAGTTTTGCTGCTCGATTCGACAACAAGTTTTACGTCATTAGGGTTCAGCGCTGTACCTATGCTCATCCTGGGACAAGGCCTGAAATTCTGTTTGTGGGCAATAGGGAGGAACCGGTGGTACCATTTTTTGTGATCATAGGTAAATTTTACTTCCATCCACAGTTTCTTTTAGTTAATCTACAATATGTTTGGCCAATCGAGGTAAATTTGCCAAAGAACACAATTACAAAGTGTTCATTCAACTATGCTCTATCCTTAACAACCTTATAATGAGACATAACCACACATGCACACACTCACGGACATACATACAAGGTTATAATAGCCTACATTATGAATTTACCCATTAGTTTCTCAACAAATTATATGGAGTCAGCATAGCATGCTCCTTATCATAGTCAGCACAAAATATAATAGAAGTTTGACACAAAGTGTCCATTCAACATGCTCTATCCTTAAGAGCCTTACAATGGGACACAACCACACATGCACACACTCACATATATACATACAAGGTTATAATAGCCTTATAATGAGACACAACCAGATGACCAATGTTCAACTAGAAAGTAGCTATACCAACATTAGCATAAAACAACACATTATCACAAGTGGATTATCTTATCTAGAAGTAATCATTTCTTCATAAAACTATGATCATCTATATGAGGTGCTAATTGGAATATATCAATGATCATGTAATCCCCTTTTAGTCACTCTGACATAGACAATGACTCTGACATGGACACTAACTCTGAAGAAGAAGAAGAAGAAGATTAACATGCCTCTTGGTGGAAAACTATTTATGTATTATGTATGTATATATTCAGTTATGTTTTATGTATGACTGCTTTACGATACTTTATGCAGCCTTTTGATGCTCGCTGGTGGAGTTTGTGAATGTTTGTGAATGTTGTGATGAATGCTGGTGATGATTGTTGGCTTGAATGTTTGTGGAAGTTTGTGATTGTTGGTGATGAATGTTGGCTTGAATGTTTGTGAATGGCTTGAATGTTTGGGAATGGTAGTGAATGTTTGTGAATGCTGGTGATGAATGGTAACCACAAGCATTTTAATAGTATCTTTGTTTGACTTTGGGTAGATTTAACTTTGGTTTTATCATTTATATATGCTCTCTACCAACTGACTTACATAGAAAAGTAATTTGCAAACCCAAATATAACTATCCAAGTACATAATTACTTGTGGATAGATTAAGGTGGACCGTCTGCTGCTCCTAATCTGCATAATTACTTATGGTACATAATTACTTATGGATAGATTAAGGATGTTGGTAAATAATTACTTATGGAAAGATTAAGGATAAATTAAGTTACATAACTACTTGTGGATAGATGAAGGATAGATTAAGGTAGAATAACTCCCCCTAACCTGCATTTTCTTCCTTTAAATGGAGCGTCTGTTGCTCCTTCAAATATGAGGTGGAAGAACTCCCCCTAATAAGTGCCGTGGCAATAACAAATGGACGGTCTGTCTCTTATATTTTTCGATGTTGCTCCTTCCTCCGATCTGTAATTTGTGAGTGTTAATCGACATGGTGATGTGAGAATGGAAGCTGACGTGAATTTAGGTTTACAATTTGGTCAATGGAAAAAAGGGGAAAGTTAGGAGAGAGAAGATGAATGATGAGATTATTTTTAGATGTTTTTCGTGAGGGGAAATGTCACGCCAAAATTTCAGCGGAAGAATGCAACGAGGTGGCTGCCCTTGATTGGATGATAGGGTAATGATTAGATAGGAAACATGGATTGATTTTAACCATTGGATTAGATCTGCATCTACGGTTGTTGCTTTATTTATGCTGGTAACACGAATCGCTGACCTGGATTGTATTTATGTAAAGCTACACTTTGATCTAGTGTTGCACGTCACAGCACAAGAATTCCAACCACAATAGTGCATTCACGTCTAAAGCAACAACATATGAATACTGTTGTAGAAGATCAAAGAAAGCATAGCTTTCGCCACACTTTTCATGCAACGCACACAAAATAGTGTCGAATATGCCCACTTCTGTAGTAGTGATGATTTTTAGATATTAAACTAAATGGGGTTTTAATGAATCTTTAATTAAAATGGAAAGTGAATGAGGTAATTAAATTAATCAAACAAGAGAAATGATCGAGAATGGAATACCATCAGTTTTACTCCAGGCGATAGTTAAATCTTTAATTAGATTTGAACATGAAATGGTAACTAAATTTACCGATAACACCGTGGGTGTTAGATATGGAGTACTACAGTTTTGCTCCATGGGATGAATAGGTTGGGATTGGAAAATAAAATAAATGATTATTTGGTAAGGCTCGGTAATATTGACTAGTTAATAAACGATGTTTTGGTTTAAATGGTGAAAAGATTTAATAAAATATTTTGAAATGGATATCCAAAGGAAGGTTAAAGAATAAATTTAAAAAGATTTATCTTTGATAAAACTAATGGTGAAAAGATTTAATAAAATCTTTTGAAATGGACATCCAAAGGAAGGTTAAAGAATAAATTTAAAAAGATTTATCTTTGATAAAATTAATGGGAACCTTTCCCTAAAAATGTGAATATTTGAATAAATAAATATTCTGAATTTGAATGAGGCGTATGATGTGTTTTTATAGCACTTGATTATCGATTATAAAAAACGCAAGTTATTCGGAAAGACGGGGTTCATCCCATTCTGAATAACTGATACAGCGACTAAAAGTCGACGATGAAGACGGTGGTCGAAGACCGGAGATCTTCATATCGTCTGGATGATTACTAATGTATCGATTGGGATGATCCCATGAGACATGGTAATAATTGGTGAACGTCCAAACATACTAGGAGATCGACTGGTTATGCGAGGAAATCTCTCCTGTATTGGACATATGGAATGAGGAATAAGGTACCTTCGGTTTCGTTCAGACCCGGAACGGACTTGTAAATGGATATGTGTCTGGCATTGGATTTCATTCTGCATTGATTGACTTTTATTAGATATATATCTGTTTGGTGGCGAAGAATTTATTCTCTTTCTTAATACCCTTCTCTAAGATGTACGAGCTTAGAGGTTATATATCGATAGACATCAGTTGCATGATGTGATTTGTCAGTGTGGCATGCTGACATGCAAATGATCAAGGCTTTTGTTGAAAAGCAGGGTCTTGTGGATGATGATCAAAGCATGTCTTTAATTAGCATAGCTTTGTGTATAGCGTTAATTCGCAAGCTTCACACCCTGGTATGAACCAGAAACGGGAGAGGACCGTAGGGAGGACATGCCTTTCTTTCTAACTAGGAGTGGTGTCATGGTATGTAGCCCAAACATTTTACTTATGTGGATGTTGGAAAGCGAGGTACCTCGGATTTGAGTTCCAATGGCGCTTGATATTAGTTGACATACTGACCCGATTTTATGTCCTATAGGGCAGGGAAACATATTGTTCAGGAATTACCTATCCACTAAAGTAAGTGTGGACCGACCCTGTAGCATCCAGGTGCAGTTGCGACAGAATCCTAAGGCACGGGTTAGAGTGTCTTGAATCGGAAGGAAGATCCCTTACCTTGGTTCATGAAGGAAATCCAATTTCCAATATGACCTCGTTTGGTTTTGATTATAAAACTAGTATGGCGACATAGTCTATGGTAGTTATCCCGTCTAGGATTGATACATTTATATTGAAAGTGTTTTAAACTGACTAGACACTAATAATAATATCAAATGATTTGTTTTAGAACGTACAAGCATGTTTGGCTATTATAAGGTAAAACTCTATCCTCCGTCTTGCGTTGCATTGTCTGATGGGACCTGACTCTTATAATAGCTTAATTTTTCAAAAAAGCATTGCGTTGTTTTATTTTAAACTGAGATTCATGTGGAGTAAACCCGTTCCGTGTTATATGGCATGGTCCGGTGATTTCCAGACTTTTAAAGTAAAGATTTAATAACTGTTTTAATTCTCACACTAGTCCCATGACTGACTCGGAGTATACTGTTTTCTACCTAAACTCTGGGTGCCCATATTTTCCACACGGGTAGCTAGTAGTTTTGGTTTTGCAGATTTCTTTTCATAGGATCCTAGTTTACAGCTGGAGCTATATTCGGAAAGATTTGTATCCGTGTATTTCATTCGGTTGTGTTAGTTGATGTATTTCCGCTGTGATTTGTATTTATACATTTAAATTTCCGCTGCTTTGTAATTTAATCTCTGATATTTTTTCCGTTGTGTAATATTTATTTGTACTCTAATATATCTTGTACTCTGATGTAAATTGTTGTAATAGCAATGAAATATTTTGTTGTTTGTGTTCTGATGAGTCATGTTCTCAAAGCAATCAGGGCTCCTCCGTCTCTTTGGGGATTAGGGTAGTTTGGGTCGTCTCATTATGACAAGCGTTATTTAATTATTTAATGCTTATATAGTTGTAAATTGCATCTGGATATGAATTGAACGTTTAATAGTTGTTTATCACTATTTTTGAATACATGCAATGTATGGAATCCATATAAGTAAAATTATATGGTAATTGACCGAGTTTGATTCCAATTCAGAAATAACGAATATTTTAAAATAATATTTAGTACAGAATCAATATATGATTTGATGTTCGATTTCGGATGGACACGAAAATATTGAAATATATGAAGCCGAGTAAAGTAGGTAAATGCCATTTTAACTCAAACGGATTTTTCTATCGATTTTAATCATGTTATAATGAATATCGAAAAGATTGGACTTCAAAATCTGATAAGTTGAAAATATTATTATTTTTATATTATAATAATATGGATTGTTCAATTTTGATTTAAAATTGAATAGGAAGTTGAAATCGTTTTAAAAAGAATTTATAAACGATTTATAAAATACGTTTTAAAAAGGAAATCGATGAAATATATTATATATATTTAAACGGCCTGAATAGAACGTTCCACGCAACGACCGTTCACGAATTTCTACCATAAACTTTGAATTGACGTAACAGGAGATCCGACCATTGGATTCACCTAAAACCGGAATCGTTGAGTAAATATCAGAAATAGCTTTTGAATGATATTAAGAGATTTGAAATCTAAAGGATGGATTTTTAGATATGTCCAAATCAGTTTTGGAAAAGGTCGCCATGAATGAAGTTCGGTGGCCGATATTGGAAACCAACTGTAAGGGCCTTATTAAAAATATAAACAAATTAAAAAATCAAAATAAGTGATTTGAAATGATTTTGGATGGAAAATTCCACGTTTGTAAATATAAAAGGTATTTTTATCAGGATAAGTTGTTTATCAATTAGGTAAAGAACTAAAAGGAATTGAAATGGTTTTGATATAACCAAAATTTTCCAACGTTTGAATTGGAAAGGATTTGAATGGAAATAATCTTCGAAATATTTTGATATTGGATTCTGTAATTATACGGATATCGCTGAGCGATTTGGAAGATATAGATATCATTATTCCCAATACGATATTTGTTGGTTTCAGAATTTGATATTGAATATAAGCCGATATGATTTCTATTCAGAGCCTTGTATTTAATATCATATTGGATTTTGGGTTTGTCGTGAATGGTGTCTTTATTAACACTATTCTTAAACTCATTTGAAAAAAGAATAAATCTTTTGACTAAGATTTAATGAAGTTTTCCAATTAATTAATATAATTGGAATTAAATGGTAGTTGAATTTGGGTTTACTGTGAACAATGTTTTAAAATAACATTAGTTCTTTAACCCAATTAACAGTGAAGATATGAGTTGTAATTTATAAATATTTTTATGAAGATTTAAAGGAAATTTTCCAAAGCAAAGTTTTCCAATTTAATATATTAAATTGGAATTGAATGGTATTCGATTTGATAATAATCGAGATGAGCTTCTGTAAAGGAAGACCGTAACTATATATGAAATTTAAAGGGCTTTGCCGTTATTCCATTTATATTATTAGTCTGATATAGAAATTTATACCAATTATATATTGATCTTTTTTCTGCGAGGATTCCATATTTAATGGAAGTTGACATGGGTTTATTATGAACTGTGTTTTTAATAACATTGGTTCTTTAACCCAGTTAAAGACAAGATTAATTTCTTAAAGTTTAATAATCATAAAGTAATGATATTGAGATTAAAACCAATTGGAGTTTAATAAATCTTTAATTAGATTGGGATGCGAATGAGGTTATTAAATTTACCAAATTCAAAAAATGTTTCGAGATGGAGTACCACAAGTTTTACTCCATATGATAGTTAAATCTTTAATTAGATTTGAATGTGAAATGGTAATTAATTTTACCAATAACACAGTGGGTGTTAGAAATGGAGTACTACAAGTTTTACTTCATAGGATGAATAGGGTGGGACTGGAAAAATAAAATAAATGATTAGTTTGGTAAGACTCGATAATCCCGACTAGTTTTATAAACCTTAATTTGATTTAGAATTGTTAAAGGATAAAATAAAATCTTTTGAAATTAACATCCAAAGGGTGATTAAAGAATAAGATTAAAAGAATTTGTCTTCGATAAAATTAACGGGAATCTTTCCCTAAAGATGTAAATATTTGAATAAAGAATATTCTGAATTTGAATGAGGCCTATGATGTGTTTTCATAACACTTGATTATTGATTATAAAATACACAAGTTATTCGGAAAGACCGGGTTTATCCCATTCTGAATAACTGATACGACAACTAAAAGTCGATGATGAAGGTGGTGGTCGAAGACCGAAGATCTTCACATCATTTGGATAATTACTGATGTCTTGATTGGGTTGTACACACAAGACAAGGTAATAAGTGGTGATCATCCAGATGTACTTGGAGATCGACCGGATATGCATGGACCACTCTCCTGTATTGGACATATGGTATGAGGAATAGGGTGCCTTCGGTTTCGTTCAGACCTAGAACAGACTTGCAAATGGATGGTGTGTCTGACATTGTATTCCTTTATGCTATATTCGTTGATCTATGCTAAATATATATCTGTTTGGTGGTGGAGAATTTATTGTCTTGCTTAACACCCTTCTCTAAGACGTAGGCGCTTAGAGATTATATATATTGGTAGAAATCAGTGGTATTCTATGTATGGACAATGTGGCATGCTAAGATGCAATGATAAAGGCTTTTGTTAAAAAGTAGAGCCTTGTGGTTGATGATCAAAGCACTGCTTTAAATAGCATAGCTTTGTGTATAGCGTTAATTCGCGAGCCTCACACCCGGTATGAGTCAAAAGCGGCACAGTGATTGTAGGGAGTGCATGCGTTTCTTTCTAGCTAAAAGTGGTGTCATGGTATGAAGCCCTGCCATTTTTGCTTATGTGGATGATGGATTGCGAGGCACCTCGGATATAGGGCAATATGCTCATAAGGTCGACGTACTGACCTGTTTGTAGGTCTGATGGGACCGGGAATCGTATTGTTCAGGAATAACTAATCCACTAAAGTAAGTGTGGACCGACCCTGAAGATCCAAGGGTTGCCCATAGGTGTGATCCTGAGGCATTTGCTAGAGTGTCTCGAATCGGAGAGGAGCCATCCCTTGCCTCGGCTAATAGATGGAAATCCAACTTCCAATACGCGACTTTTCGGTTCTAATTGTAAACCTATGTATGGAGGCATAATATGTGGTACCTATGTCGTCTATGATTGATACATTCATATTTATATTTGAAGTTGATTATGACACTATGCACTTATAGTAATGTCAAAATGATTTGTTTTAAACGTACCAAGCATGTTCGGTTATTATAAAGGAAAATTCTATCCTCCTGCTTGCGTTGTATTGTGTGATGGGACCTGAGTCTTATAATAGATTAATTTATTGAAAAACATTGCATTGTTTATATATTGTTTTATTTCATAGTATTCATGAGAGTGAACCCGTTTTGTGTTATACGACGTGGTCCCTTGATTTACCCAATTTTAAGTAAACGTTTAATAACTGTTTTCTTTCTCACACCATTCCCATGACTGACTCAGAGTTTATTGTTTCCACCTAAACTTTGCGTGCCCATATTTTCCACACGAGCAACTAGTAGTTTAGGATTTGCAGATATTTCTTTTCACAGGATCAAGAATTTCAGCTGGAGCTATATTCGAAAAGCTTTGTATCCATGTATTTCTTTCAGTTGTGGTAGTAGATATTTTTCGATGAATTGTAATTTAAATCTCTAATATTCTTTCACTGTAAATCATTTATCGAAACTTTGTTATCTTGTACTTTGTTGTAATTGTTGTAATAGCAATGAAATGTTCTACTGTTTATGTTCTGATGCGTTGTGTTCTCAAAACAATCTCAGCTCCTCCATCTCTTCGGGGATCAGGGAAGTCTAGATCGTTTCTATTGGTATCAGAGCTTTGGTTTACAAAGCTCGGAGAAGAAGACACATTAGAACCGAACGAAAGAATTCATCAGAGATAGGATTAGTAATATTTGATAAGAATGACTCGTTAGAGATAGGGTTAGTAATACCCTAGAATGAGTTTAAAGAGTGTAATCTATAAAAAAAATGAATTTAGTTTTGAAAATTTTATCTTATTATACGTACTTGAGTATTTTATTTTATATTGAATGTAACACCCCACCTCCACCAGTGCCACTCTTGCAAGGACACTAACTTTGGAGGGGCGTTAAACAAGGTAAACATGCATGCAGATATCACAAGGCAGAGCATATAAGTAAAAACAGAGTAAATAAAGCAGCGGATAAAACTAGCATTTCAAAACCATAGTCAAGTTACATCAAAGTACTGGTTCATTATTTTCCATAAAACAAAGTCTAGAACATAAACCGAAAACTGAAAAAGAAACATAAAGTAACTATCCCCAAAGTAGCATAAGGCCATAGCATGCTCAAACCATACGTGAGCTATCCAGAAAAGCAGCAAAAGATCCAGCTAGGTAACAGAGTTCCCACCCTGCAAACCTGGGGGGGGGGGGAACGGAAGAAAAGAGGCGAAAGAAAACGGGTCAGTCAAAAAGACTGGTAAGTCCTATCTACTATTAGTATAATAACTAATAAAGTTAACTGAACATGTAAAACAGAGATGAGATGTAGGTTGATAACTGGCATGGTGAAAAGTTGTCAAGATAGATCAAGTGTGGCATCGCATATACAAGGTTAAGTTGCACCGGGAGTGTACTAGTATTCTAATCCATGTCAAGTATAACAAGGAATGATCCCTTGGCCCAAAGCTGGCCCACATCATGAGATGACCAAAATCGAGGTCCAACTACTCGGTCTAGTCGATCGGCTCCCTAAAAGCCTAACTCGTCAAGTGTCGGTATCATACGGCCCAATCACGAAGTGTAGTCCAACTGTGCTTGGTCCACCCTAGGGTGTATCAAGCCCTAGGGTGCCAACCACGGACACATATCAAGCACGCACAGTCTAAACCTACGGGTGCCCGTGTCTGCTTTTTCAACTCCGGACTATGTGCACGACCATGGTCCGCCTGAACCTACACCGACGCACCTACTCAGCCGTCGTTTTGGTCGCTTACATGTCAACCCAGTAATCGTGCCCCACCCTAGCCTAGTCCCTAGGGTATCATGATACAATCAAGAGGGTTACTGCTGAAAAGGACCACGTAACTAGGGTTTCTAGCGGGTTAAATGTGGTTAACCCTACCCAATCAAGAATCAAGTTGGTTAAGTGTACCCAAAGTTCATGACTTAACCGCGTCAACCCATCATGTTTAATTGGTTAAGTATTCAAGTGGTCCCTGAATTAACCCTATCATGTGGCATTAATTATTTTAATGCACCCAACCTCTCACATTAGACTTTGTTGTGGTTACTAGTTAAGCCGGGCGGGTCCGGGTAGCTTTACACCACAACTTGGTCTAACCTCGGGTTTCTAGTGCAACATGACCAACTACTCACATTGGGTCCTATTGCTTGTAGCCACTAGTTAAGCCGGTCGGTTCCGGGTAGATTTATGCTACAAACTCAACCCAACCTCGAGTTGGCCACACTCATATTTTCTAAGTGTCATGTCCACCATTATGTTTACAAACACAATCACAAGTCAATGTTCATGGCCTATTAAAATCATGTTTCATGTCATTAATATTACCCAACCCAACGTCTACCCATCGCATGTACATTTCACATAACATAACATAGATCAAAAGGGGGAACTTGGCAAAAGCATGATTTAAAAAGGGGCATAAGGTAATAAGGTTGGCCACAAGTTAAACATGGTGGCATATGAGGCATAAATAGGTTCATAAGTTTGCATATTACATCATAGGCCTCCAAAACATGAATAATATCCATTTAAGCTAATATGTGAAACATGATTATGAATGACATAGGATGATGGCTAAAAGTTCGCATATAGTATTATATGCAAGTTATCACAAAGGTTATAAGAGTTCTCATGCAACATTTCAACATAAAGCTTATAGCTTTTAGCCCACAAGGTCAAGGTGATAAAGTTTCAAACATGCATAGAATATATTCATGCATAACATGATAAGATCAAAGCATATATCATAATTAGGCCCAAACTCAACTTGCAACATATCACATTTAACTTCATAGTTAGAATCTAAGAGTAGTATAGGGCTTACAATGAGCGGTTATGCGATCTAGATCAATATATATAAAGATTGAGACGAAGCCACAAGCAAAATCCGCAAAGAAAATAATAAGCTCCACTTAAACGCCTTGAAACAAGAAGTAATAACTCCAACGAGAAAGAAAGAAGAATCTTTTACTTAAGAAAGATGGCTCTTTTATGACAAAGATTGATTTGAGACACTCATGCTTTCATGAAGAAGATGGAGGCCATGATTGAGGAATATTTTGACATAGTTTAGTTGTAAGAATGATTAATGAGGTTTAGGCTAGGTCTAGGGGCCTTTTTATAGGTGATTAGATTAGTTTAGACCATAGGATTAACCCTAAAACACATCAGGTCCGTCAAATCTCGTCAGAAGCTTCCAGAGCAGACTCGACACGTCACAAATGGTGCACCAGAAAAACTGGTCTGACCGGGGGGGTCGACCCCTGGGTCGACATGGGTGTCGACCCATGGGTCGACATGGGTGTCGACCCATTGGGGGGGGGTCGACACTGGTGTCGACCCCTGTGTCGACCCTGCCTAGGGCGGGAAAATTCCCGCCTACCCTGTTTTGGCTGAAATTTGAATCTGAATTTGAATTTGAACAGTTTTCGGGCTTGGAATTTTCTGAAAACTTCATTGGGCCATAACTTGGTCATACGGACTCCGTTTTTCGAAAACTCGGACTCTATTTCGCGTATTTTTCCGAGACGAATGCAATGGCACAGCCCGTTTCCCTTGATTCAGATTTTACAATTTAATTCTGCCTTGATTTACATTATAACATGTTATTAAAAATACGGGTTGTTACATTCTCCCCTCCTTAACGGATTTCGTCCCCGAAATCTCCAAGTTAGGAAGAACGTATCCTACCATCCATCGTCCATCTACTCAAAACATCAGCCACATGCAGTCATTGTCCTTAAAGGGTTCTAAATGTTGTATGATCATATGCAAAGGGGTGTGTATATGTACTTATCTAATGCAAAAATTAGGCGGTTACTGATTCAGTAAACCTCCTTAATGCAAAGTATGTTAGTGAAATGAGTCCATATGTATGCAAATTCCTAACGTAATTTATAATCTCTACATGAGTGCACATAATATTCATTCATATGCAACACCCACATGATAACATAACAAGTTTCATCCATGAATAAGTATAAGCACTCATGCATATGCAACATGAAAGTGTGTGAGCCGATCTTAGTGCCTAATGTGTATCATGCATCCACAAGTATCCACTAGCAAACACTTGCAACCACTTGCAACCATCAAGCATAACATGTTTCAAATACATGTTTCATCCAAAGGGTCTCTACCTACGGTTCTCATGACAAGGTTAACGAGATAAACAGGATAAACACGGATAGCAAAAAGAAAGATATGCTACTTAGGAAAGGAAATTGAGAATGTACCCTCAAAAAGGAATGGATAAAGCCCACGCATCTTCTCCTCGGTTTCCCAAGTTGCATCTTCATCGGCTTCACTCCACTGAACTTTCACCAATTTGACTTCTCGATTCCTTAACTTCTTGATCTCTTTTCCCAAAATATGAATTGGAGCTCTCCTCAAGGTTGCCTCTTTTTCTACTTCCACGTCTTCAAGAATGATTGGTTCAACCACTTCAGCGGACTCATGAAGGCACTTTCAGAGATGCGAGACATGAAAGACATTATGTACTCCGGCTAGCTTCTCGGGCAATTCCACCTTATAGGCCTTCTTTCCAATTCTCTCTGTGATAGGGAAGGGCCCTACGAACCTTGGTGCCAGCTTCCCAATTGCTCCAAAACGCACCACGTTACGCAAAGGAGAAACCTTCACGAAAACCCTGTCTCCCACTTCGAATTCCAAATCTACCCTTCGCTTGTCAGCATAGGATTTCTGTCTATCTTGAGCCGCTTTCATCCGTCTTCTCACCAATTCAACTTTCTCGGATGTGTCCCGTATCATATCGGGCCCAAGTATAAGCCTATCTGTTGTCTCCCACAAACAAGATGGTGACCTACACGGCCTCCCATGCAAAGCTTCAAATGGTGCCATCCCTATGCTGGCTTGATAGCTATTATTATAAGCAAACTCTACAAGAGGAAGGTGGTCTTCCCAAGTACCACCAAAGTCAAGATCATAAAGCCTAAAAAGATCTTCTAGCACTCTATTCACCCTCTCGGTTTGGCCATCCGTCTGGGGGTGATAGGCTGTACTCAGATTCAATAGCGTACTCATCGCTTCTTGCAAACTATTCCAGAACTGGCTAGTGAAAATTGGGTCACGATCGCTAACTATGCTAGAAGGAACTCCATGCAACCGCACTATCTCTCGGAGATAAATAGATGCTAGCCATGATGCGGTCCTCTTGCTCTTTACAGGAATGAAATGAGCACTCTTCGTAAGTCTGTCAACTATGACCCATATGCTCGTGTTCCCTTTCCTTGACCTAGGCAATCCATCCACAAAATCCATAGAAATACTCTCCCACTTCCATTGCGGGACCTCCAATGGATGTAATAGCCCACCTGGTTTCTTTGACTCGGCTTTCACTTGTTGGCACACCATGCACCTTGAAACATACTCTGCCACATCTTTCTTCATTCCGGCCCAAAAGAAAATGCGCTTCATATCTCTATACATCTTATCTCCTCCCGGATGTATAGTCATCTTCGAGTGATATGCTTCTTTAAGAACTTTATGCACTAAGTCTCCTACTTGTGGAACGCATAGCATTCCATCACGCCTTAGCCAACCTTTGTCATCAATAGTATATCTAGCAAGGTGACTAGACGTCTCACCTCGAATCAACTTGTCCATAACTTCGACTATCTATGGATCTTCCTTCTGCGAAGCCCCAACTTGATCAAGAAGTGTGGGTCTAAGCTCAAGGGATGCTAATGAACCCGTCATCGACTCAACAGTCGTCGTGAAATCAAAGTTTGCCAAGAATTCTAAGTTCTTCATCTCAATAAACAAGGGACTCAAAGTCAACCTCCTTCTGCTTAGTGCATCTGCCACAACATTACCCTTGCCAGGGGTGTAAGCTATCTCGAAGTCATAAGATGCCAAGAATTCCATCCACCTTTGCTGCCTTAGATTCAGATCTTTCTGCGAGAAGAGGTATTTGAGTGACTTGTGATCAGTATACAACTCAAACCTTTCGCCTAGAAGATAGTGGCGCCAGGATTTGAGTGCAAAGACGATCGCCGCCAACTCCAAATCATGAGTGGGATAGTTCTTCTCATGAACTTTAAGTTGCCTACCCCCATAACATATCACTCTTCCCTCTTGCATTAGAACAGCACCTAACCCCGTGCCACATGCATCTGTGTACACGGTAAACATCTTACCACCATCGGGTAATGCCAAAACTGGAGCTGTGGTAAGGGCTCTCTTGAGCCTTTGAAAAGCAAGCTCACACTCCAAGTCCCATGCAAAGACTAAGTTCTTCTTTGTCAACTTAGTAAGAGGGGCCGAAATCTTAGCGAAGTCCTTGTTGAACTTCCTATAGTAGCCCGCCAGACCGAGAAAGCTTCTTACTTCGGTTGCATTCCTAGGAGTCTTCCAGTCTTGAACCACAACCACTTTTGCGGGATCCACCGCTATGCCTTGCTTAGAAACTATATGTCTAAGAAACCAAACTTCCCTTCTCCAAAAATGACATTTGGAGAACTTGGCTTTCAACTGATGCGTTCTAAGCGTATCCATCACTTCCTTGAGGTGCCTAGCATGCTCTTCCTCATCCTTTGAGAAGATCAGAATATCATCCACGAAAACAACAACAAACTTGTTGAGGAACTCCCTGAACACACTACTCATCAAATCTACGAAGTAGGCGGGTGCATTAGTCAAACCGAATGGCATGACAAGCCATTCAAAGAATCCATCTGGAGTCCTAAACGCAGTTTTATCAATACTATCCTCAGCCACTCTAAGCTGATGGAATCCGGTGGCTAGATCGAGCTGAGAGAAAACAGAAGCACCAACAAGCTGGTCAATGAGATCATCAATCCTCGGTAACGGGTGCCTATTCTTCTTTGTCAGCTTGTTCAATTCTCAATAATCAATACATAGACGAAGCGAACCATCCGCCTTAGTAGCGAATACCACAGGAGCACCCCATTCAGAAATGCTTCGCCTAATATAATTTTTCTCAAGCAGCACCTTGATTTGCTTACTGAGCTCCCTTCTTTCACGTGGGGCCATGTGCCTAACGGGCAATGAAACTGGCTTGGCATTGTCAACTAGATAAATGCGAAAATCTATCTCTCGTTTAGGGGGTAACCCCTTAACTTCTTCAAAGACATCAGGATAGTCTCGGACCACCCTTACAGATTGCAGATCATTGATGGTCGAGTCAAGAGATTCAAGATAACATAACATGACGGGACCTCTAGGGTTACAAGAAATTTCTGGGTATTACCGAGGCGAGTCATGAGCCTCACCACCCTATGTTCACAATCGAGAATGGCTCCATAACTGGACAACCAATCCATACCCAAGATCAACCCGTATCCCGTGAACCCGAGAACATAAGCATTACACGTGAATTCTACGGTCAAGATAGAAATCTTCAAATCCACACAAATCATAGATAGATGGGCGGAACCCCCAATTGGATTTGAAACACAAACGGGATCCTCAACTAGACTAGTACTTAGGTGCAAAGTTTCAACAATGTCAGAAGAGATAAAACTATGTGATGCGCCAGAATCAAATAAGATGCGAACAGGATAATCAGCAATATAAACAAGACTTTCTACAGAAATACTACCTCGGTCCTGAACTGGAGCAGCGTTGAGAGTATGCACTTGCCCTCCAGAAGGTCTGCACGTTGATTCTGCCCTTGCCCTTGTCCTTGCTTCTTGGGGCAATCCTTGCTAAAGTGTCCAGTCTCTCCACAATGAAAGCATTCGCCCCGCTTCCTCTTCTTCTTTCTGCACTCCTTGGCTATGTGCCCAACAATCCCACAGAAGTTGCATTTTCTTGGGTCCTTTGCCTTGGCCTTGTTGCCCTTGTTGTTCTTGTTGTTCTGATTGCTCTGATTTCCTCCCCACTTGGAGTCTGTCTTCTTGGCTTGAGTCTCATTAGCCTTGACTTCCTTCTTGCCATTCTTATCGTCTCCTTAAAGCAATGCCATGTCTACTAGGCCTTCAAAAGTGGCCCCCATGGGTATATGAGATAGGGCTAAACCTTGTAATGGCTCATTCAACCCTCGTGCAAAGCGTAAAGCCTTCTTCTGGGGGGTATTAACCATGTCCAAACCAAATCGAGCAAGCTGATTAAACTTATTCACATACTCCCTCACCGTCATGTCCCCTTGCTTCAAAGATATAAAATTCTACAATTGCAGATTTGCCTCAGCTGATAATAGAAACTTAAGCCCAAATCTTGTCCTAAAGTCGGCCCAAGTCTCTATAGGCCTCGTAGCATTGGTGGCCTCCCACCAATAAGCAGCTTCTTCTTTTAATAGCCATGCTACTAATAAAACCCTTCTATGGTCTTCCACATCAAAGATAGCGAAAAGATCCTCAGTTTCTTTCAACCAATTTCGTGCCTCCACAAAAGTCTCCGTCCTAATGAAATTTTTGCCACCCATCGCCTTAAAGTCTTTACAAACCTTAGCGAAATCTGCTTGTGGATTCTGAGGAGGAGGAGGAGGAGGAACCTCAGTTATGGTGGGGGTGGTTGTTGGGCCCACATTGTTGGCCCTAGCTTCCAAGTACCTCCGGAACCATGCGGGAATGGTCACTCCCTCGGGAAGGTTAAGATCGGCCATACTGAAAAAGGAAAAGACAGATTTAGAACAAGGAAACGAAGGATAGTGCTAATGGCTTTTGGGGAATAGCCTTTTAAAATAACTAGACTTTTCTTGGAAAATACTTAATTGGTTTTGAAAAATAGTTTTTTAAAATGTAAGTTTTAAAAAACTTTTGCTCAAATCTTGTAAACCTTATGCTCTGATACCAAATGTAACACCCCACCTCCGCCAGTGCCACTCTTGCAAGGACACTAACTTTGGAGGGGCGTTAAACAAGGTAAACATGCATGCAGATATCACAAGGCAGAACATATAAGTAAAAACAGAGTAAATAAAGCAGCGGATAAAACTAGCATTTCAAAACCATAGTCAAGTTACATCAAAGTACTGGTTCATTATTTTCCATAAAACAAAGTCTAGAACATAAACTAAAAACTGAAAAAGAAACATAAAGTAACTATCCCCAAAGTAGCATAAGGCCATAGCATGCTCAAACCATACGTGAGCTATCCAGAAAAGCAGCAAAAGATCCAGCTAGGTAACAGAGTTCCCACCTTGCAAACCGAGGGGGGGGGGAGGGAATGGAAGAAAAGAGGCGAAAGAAAACTGGTCAGTCAAAAAGAATGGTAAGTCCTATCTACTATTAGTATAATAACTAATAAAGTTAACTGAACATGTAAAACAGAGATGAGATGTAGGGTGATAACTGGCATGGTGAAAAGTTGACAAGATAGATCAAGTGTGACATCGCATATACAAGGTTAAGTTGCATCGGGAGTGTACTAGTATTCTAATCCATGTCAAGTATAACAAGGAATGATCCCTTGGCCCAAAGCTGGCCCACATCATGAGATGACCTAAATCAAGGTCCAACTACTCGGTCTAGTCGATCGGCTCCCTAAAAGCCTAACTCGTCAAGTGTCGGTGTCATACGGCCCAATCACGAAGTGTAGTCCAAATGTGCTAGGTCCACCCTAGGGTGTATCAAGCCCTAGGGTGCCAACCACAGACACAGATCAAGCACGCACAGTCTAAACCTATGGGTGCCCGTGTCTGCTTTTTCAACTCCGGACTATGTGCACGACCATGGTCCGCCTGAACCTACACCGGCGCACCTACTCAACCGTCGTTTTGGTCGCTTACATGTCAACCCAGTAATCGTGCCCCACCCTAGCCTAGTCCCTAGGGTATCATGATACAATCAAGAGGGTTACTGGTGAAAAGGACCACGTAACTAGGGTTTCTAGCGGGTTAAATGTGGTTAACCCTACCCAATCAAGTATCAAGTTGGTTAAGTGTACCCAAGGTTCATGACTTAACCGCGTCAACCCATCATGTTTAATTGGTTAAGTATTCAAGTGGTCTATGACTTAACCCTATCATGTGGCATTAATTATTTTAATTTACCCAACCTCTCACATTAGACTTTGTTGTGGTTACTAGTTAAGCCGGGCGGGTCCGGGTAGCTTTACACCACAACTTGGTCTAACCTCGGGTTTCTAGTGCAACATGACCAACTACTCACATTGGGTCCTATTGCTTGTAGCCACTAGTTAAGCCGGTCGGTTCCGGGTAGATTTATGCTACAAACTCAACCCAACCTCGAGTTGGCCACACTCATATTTTCTAAGTGTCATGTCCACCAATATGTTTACAAACACAATCACACGTCAATGTTCATGGCCTATTAAAATCATGTTTCATGTCATTAATATTACCCAACCCAACGTCTTCCCATCGCATGTACGTTTCGCATAACATAACATAGATCAAAAGGGGGAATTTGGCAAAAGCATGATTTAAAAAGGGGCATAAGGTAATAAGGTTGGCCACAAGTTAAACATGGTGGCATATGAGGCATAAATAGGTTCATAAGTTTGCATATTACATCATAGGCCTCCAAAACATGCATAATATCAATTTAAGCAAATAGGTGAAACATGATTATGAATGACAGAGGATGATGGCTAAAAGTTCGCATATAGTATTATATGCAAGTTATCACAAAGGTTATAAGAGTTCTCATGCAACATTTCAACATAAAGCTTATAGCTTTTAGCCCACAAGGTCAAGGTGATAGGGTTTCAAACATGCATAGAATATATTCATGCATAACATGATAAGATCAAAGCATATATCATAATTAGGCCCAAACTCAACTTGCAACATATCACATTTAACTTCATAGCTAGAATCTAAGAGTAGTATAGGGCTTACAATGAGCGGTTATGCGATCTAGATCAATATATATAAAGATTGAGACGAAGCCACAAGCAAAATCCGCAAAGAAAATAATAAGCTCTACTTAAACGCCTTGAAACAAGAAGTAATAACTCCAACGAGAAAGAAAGAAGACTCTTTTACTTAAGAAAGATGGCTCTTTTATGACAAAGATTGATTTGAGACACTCATGCTTACATGAAGAAGATGGAGGTCATGATTGAGAAATATTTTGACATAGTTTAGTTGTAGGAATGAATAATGAGGGTTTAGGCTAGGTCTAGGGGCCTTTTTATAGGTGATTAGATTAGTTTAGACCATAGGATTAACCCTAAAACACATCAGGTCCGTCAAATCTCGTCAGAAGCTTCCAGAGCAGACTCAACACGTCACAAATGGTGCACCAGGAAAACTGGTCCGACCGGGAGGGTCGACCCCTGGGTCGACATGGGTGTCGACCCATGGGTCGACATGGGTGTTGACCCATTGGGGTGGTCGACACTGGTGTCGACCCTGCCTGGGGCGGGAAAATTCCTGCCTACCCTGTTTTGGCTGAAATTTGAATCTGAATTTGAATTTGAACTGTTTTCGGGCTTGGAATTTTCTGAAAACTTCATTTGGCCATAACTTGGTCATACAGACTCCGTTTTTCGAAAACTCGGACTCTATTTCGCGTATTTTTCCGAGACGAACGCAATGGCACAGCCCGTTTCCCTTGATTCCGAGTTTACAATTTAGTACTGCCTTGATTTACATTATAACATGTTATTAAAAATACGGGTTGTTACATTGAATTTGGACAATAGAGTATAAGAAGATTTCGCATATATGTTTGATCCACGTGTATCTGAAGTTTCAAATACACTGGATAGATATAGAATCACACTCTAGTTGGCCGGAGATGATCATGATGATTACTATAGTATCATCAGTATTTCTGTACGAGTTTCGAAAGTGGGACATCTATATATTTCCAATTGACTGGTGTGTGAATCAAAACTTAGAATTTATTGTTGTGATTTAGCATTAAAAATAGATTTTTTGAGCATATATAAAGTCATATATTTGAAAAGCTAATTAACCAATTCATTGATATTTGTGTTGTGTGATAATTAATTTAACTAATAAAAATATTGGAATGATAAAGCTAATACAAGAATGAATGATAAGTAAGTCCAAATCAAATATAATGTAGAGTTGAATTGAAAATTTAGTGAATTGAATTTATGTATATAGATAGATAGATATGCACATATATATTTATATTGGATAGGTTGTTGAGTAAAGATTGAGTAGAGAATTCAATTGCGTGCCCAATAAACATGTGCACCTTAATGAGTTGGTTGCGCAATTTTATTATTATATAAACTCCTATGATGATTTGGAAGCGTTGTGATGGTTGTTATGTGCGAAATTTAAACCCACGCCATATGATAACAACAAATAAATTATGAACTACACCGCATAACATACATCATGAAGACAACATTTCATATTCCATATAAGCATTTGGTGCTTATATGACGAGGTTTGGATTACCATACGAGCGAGACACTTGTATGGCGATGACTAAATTACAGGTTGAACCGAATACTGATTATAGATGGCATATCATATCATACTCCATATAAGCATTTGGTGCTTATATGATGAGGTTTGGATTTCCATATGGGCGAGATGCTTGTATGGCGGGTTACTAAATTACAGGTTGAACAGAAGACTGATTATGGACTTAATAAATATAACGGTTAAGGGCAGGATTTAATGAAATCTATCTTGTTTTTAGCTATGGCATATGGATTATTTTATTATTTCCAATACTGGAGCAAGGTCCAACATTTCAACTTTTTACACGTCGCCCTTAGGCATAGATAGGTCACAAATGTTGTGTATGCTTTTTATTAATTTATTGCATGCCTAATACGACCCAATAAATTTTTCAAACCCTCCCCGTACAAAGGAGGTTATGGCGAAATTTTTCGAAAATTTAGGGTGTTAGCCAAATTTTTGAGAAATTAGAAAGTTCTTAGAAACTGAAAAGTTAAAGAACTAGAGTCAATCAAAGGGGGAGTTGATTAAGTAAAGAACCTTCGATTCTATCTTCCTTTTCGAGGACGAGAAGATTTTGAGTGGGGGAGATTGTAACAACCCAGATTTTGGAAACAATTTAACATTTTATTTTTAATAGATTTTAAAATTTTAAAATGATTTATTTTGAGAATTAACAATTTAAAATTTATTTAAATTGAAGTTAGAACGTATAAATTTAAAATTTAATTAAAACGAACCCAAAATAGCGCTGTAGTTTGAAAATTCGACTTTTAATTTCAAATGAATGTACAGAATTCAAAATAAATCGGATTTCAGTAAAACAAAAAACTTTGGAATATTTTGAACTGTAATTTTCTAATGAATGTAAGAAACTGAGATTTCACTTTATAAATTGTAAGTTATGTCCAGTTTAAAATTCAAAATAGTCGCTATAGAATTTTTTTTATATTTTAAAAAATATATCACTCTTAAAAATAGCCATTTTGCAAACGACCTCCGTTTTCGACGAAACTACTTTTGTTGGATCTGGAATGTCAAATTATAGTCACGTTTAAAATTTCATAAATTTTGGAATTAATATGTGAGCGTGGTGAATTTAAACATGTTTTGTAAATTCAATTGAATTTAATAAGCTAGAATAAAGGCTATTTTTCAAACGATCTCCCAATTCGATGAAATTAATTTTGTTAGGACCGTATCTTCAAAACATAGCGAGATTTTAAAATTCATAATTTTTGGAGTCAGCATGTGGCTCCGATAAATTAAAATGTACGTTGAAATTCAACATTGACCGTTATATTAATTTATATTTTAATTTTGATAAAAAATGAACAAACAGTAGAAATGGCTTACGAAACATATTCCATTATGTCCGAAACAGGGTATTTGTTTAGGTACGACAGTCTTTGGGTTTGATTTGGAGTTCGGATTGATAAACATGTATTTTTGAAATTAAATAATAATATAATTATATATATAACCCTAAGAAATTGGTCAAAGCCTAATCTGTTTTATAAGCGATCAACATTTAATTGATCCACCATTATCTTTTTTTTAATGGCTATAATCATTCGAAAATTCTTCTCCAATTCTTGGCCAATCTATTCATTAAAATTCGATACCTCCAAAACAAACATTGAAGAGCTAGGTGAGCTCTTTCCATCCATATCAACATGATTGAAATTGGTGAAGTATCTTGCATAGATTTCGAGCACGAATTGGCTGCGTTCGAGCGTAGATTTCGAGGTCGAGGGGCGATCGAGTCTCAGGCCATTCGCGGTGGTGGAGCCTCATGCGGAGGTCGACATCGTGAGGCGTTCAGATGGGATTCCGGTCATATGTAGGCCCTACGACATGAGGATGTAAATGTCGAGATTATAGGTTGCATTGGTTTCAGAAAGACGATGGGGAGCAGTAAGATTAAAGAGGGAAATGTAATTAAGTAAATAATTAATTATATTTATTTAGTTTATTAATGTCATTAAGTTTAAATTATGATATCTATTTCATACAAGGTCGGAATTCGATGATTTCAGTTGCGTTGGATTCATAAAGACTAACTCTACAACATGGAACTTATTAGAATGGAAATGGAGCAAGTTGAATTTTTAAGCTAAATTAAATGCCTGTTTAATTTATTTTAAAAATAAAATCCTCCAATAAAGATTGACGGAGTGGAAAACAAGGTGAGAACTCTCTCACTAATATTTTGTATAGTTATTTATTTCATAACTTAATGTAGCGATTACAAGTGTTGATTTTTATCAGTTTTTAATTATTAAAAACATATACGGTGCCTGTTAGCTCACCTTCATTGTTGTTTGAAAACATGGATAATTTAATTGACTGTATTTTGTTGTGATTGTAATGTTTAACTTATAAAAATTAATGTTGATTTTATTAAGGTAGTTGAAATTAAATTATAAATATCCATTTATAATTTAAACAGTGAAAATTGGGTGATTCGAATCAAATTAGATTTGGTTATAATTATTAAACAGTGATTAATTTGAATTCATTGTTGTCGGTTTGAAACCCCACACGTGTCTGGGGATGATAATTAGTTCACATCTCCCTTGGATTTAACTATTGTCAACTTATTGATTGACAGACTGTGATAAGCATTATTTAATTATTTAATGCTTATATAGTTGTAAATTGCACTCTGGATGTGAATTGAATGATTAATAGTTGTTTATCACTATTTTTGAATATATGCGATGTATAGAATCCATATAAATAAAATTATATGGTAATTGATTGAGTTTGATTCCAATTCCGCAATAACGAATATTTTAAAATAATATTCACTAAAGAACCGAAATATGATTTTGATGTACAATTTTGGATGGATATGAAAATATTGAAATATATGAAGCCGAGTTATGTAGGTAAACGCCATTTTAACTCGAACGGATTTTTCTATCGAATTTATTCATTTTATAATGAATATCGAGAAGATCTGATTTCAAAATCTGATATGTTGAAAATATTATTATTTTTATATTATATTTTTTAAAGAAAAAATGCGTGTTCTTCTAAAAAAAGAGAGCACATATAAGATAGATAAAAAGAAGTTTACAAATACAATTCTACTAGTACAGTCCACAGCTCTAAAAATAAAACAAAAAACGACACAAGAAATGACTATAAGAATGTATAGGATATTAGATAGATGAGCTCCGGATAAACCACTGCCCATCATACTAAACTATCGAATTCCGGCAAGGCCACCATCCGATAGTGAAGTATATCTACTCCTTTACAATAAACTAGTCACTCCATTCTAAAAACAAATACATGATCACATAACAACACAAAAGCTCGCCAAATCAGCTCTCTAGACAACTCCAAATCATCAATCAACCAAAATATCTACCCAAAAGCATCTCAGTTATGATCCACCACCTGGTACCTGAAAGAAACTAAACAAAACCATAAGCAACCATTGCATATATGTATGAATATATATATATATATATACATATACCTAAGAATATACACAAATATAATCATACATATATGTGACAAAATAGAGAGAGTGACAATCATCACACACTAAAAAGCAAAAATCAATAACAAATGCAAATACTATTACGACTAAAATACCTATTAATTCTAATAAACAAACTCAAATTAGATCTAACTAAAATCAAATATCTCTCAAAACAACAGTCTCTATTAAACTTAACGTGAGAATTAGACATCCAATCAAGACAGAAAGTAAAAATCCTAATGATCAATTTATCAACAGACTCAGAAAAAAATGGAATACCCTCTGATTTCTATCAGACCAAATGTACTAACTAATAATAGTAACTAAAGAATCTAACACATATCTTTGTCTGAAATTAAATATAAATCTACCACAATTCCAATAATAATCGCAGTTACTAAAAGAATTAAAGCAACTAAAAGCAAAAATCCTTAACACCATATTTAAAATATAATTAGCAACAAAGTAAGAGAAAAATAAATGATCAACATTCTCATCCAAAATGCCACGAAAACTACACTTAACATCAAAAATAATATTTTTCTTCTTTAAAAGCTCAACTATATTAAGCTTCTTATGAATAATCAACCACATAAAAAATTTAGCTTTAGGCGGAGAATTAGTGTGACGGCCCACCACGCACCAGCCGACATTTCCAATGAAAGTGCGTTGTGCCAATGTCCGACTAGCACAGGACGGTCGCCAAAGAAAGGAAAAGAAAGGAATTTGAACTAACAAGGAACCTGTAGAATGTCTCACAGCGCATGGAATAAAATATAATAACAACATACTTGACATAAAACTGGCGAGACAGTGTATAAGCTGAAAACTAAACCATAATCATCATAGCAGCGGAAATCCAAAATACAGCTTATGATCCATAACCATTATTACAACTTCAAAATACTGTCTCTAAAGCAAAAGAAAGGAAAGGTACACTACTAATGCCCAAAGCAGTGATCATCAACAACACAGGGAGAATATATATAGAGAATAGTACGTGTAAGCCTCCTGCTCGTCTCCAGACAGCTACTCGTGCACAACCAGCTAACATGTCTCTAGTCCTCCCTTTTTAAGAGCACCAAGAGTAATAAGAAGAGACATAAAACTCTGGGTCAGGCAAAAGTCTGGTGTGAGTGATAAGCAGCAAAACAGAACAATAACAGGTATACTAAACCATACATGAACCTGCAACCAAAGAGTTAGCACAACATACCGTACAATACTCTAAGGTGCCACTAACGTATGGTGTAAAGGATACGGAGGTGGGGGTGTGCATGTCATGGCAAACAATCAAGCATAGCGATCATCCTCACATCTCTCACTCAGTGCATAAAGCATACGATATCCACCGCTTTGATCACCCAATACTTTGTTACGATCACTCTGCCCCCATGGAGTCGTGACGGCTCCACTGCACTGATCCGTAACCACAAATACTTTGCTATGTCCACTCTACCCCATAGAGTCGTGATAACTCCACTGCACTGGCTCATAGCTATGCTACGATCACTCTGCCCCATGAAGTAATAACTACCCCACTGCACTGATCAGTAGCCTAACATTCGTCTTTCGATGGTGAATCAAAGTTATGGACGTCGATAACTCCTTAGCACACGTCCCACAGCAAAGTCCAACCATGAAGTTAACTCATTTGTTCCCAACTGGATCCTGAATACAAACTTCCCATTTGGACTACCTTTGTAATTTGGGTTTGGTCTCCTCCGGATCGGTCTGGAGTCAAGCTTCTATTCAGATCGGTTCTCTTCTTCTCGTTCAGTCCATATTCATCAACCCCGCTCGGGTCGGGTGGTGTTCCCTCCACGGGATCGGGTCGTGGTGCCCAAGCTGAGCCATAGTGCCACACTGGTTCTGTTCCGTCATGCATGCTCCAGTTCGGTTCAGTTCGTGACTTCGGTCGGGTCGGGGTAGGACTCTGGTTCGTGATCTTCCTTGACCATCGATATGTGAGCTTCTGAAGCAGTTCGTTGTGATCAAATTGGAGCGGTTCATGAGAAAGAAGTGGTTCTTCATGAGCAGGTCAGGTCGGGCTTCCATCATCGGTTTGTGATACTTGCTTTGCGAGTGGGTGAGGGCGATCCGATTCGATCCCTGCACTATTTCCTGCAACTTTTCCAGTGACTATTTTACGCCATACGACGGCGTTTTTGACCAATCTAACTGTTCTAAACAATCATAAAACATTCCAAGTAGTCATAGCAACATGTATAATCAACCATAAACACCAAAACAATAATTTAATGTGTTATAATGGATCAAACATACCCAAAACCCCATGTTTTCTCCTTAATCATGTTTAGCAATAACTAATGTTAGGATTAGCAAAACTTAACCAAATCAACCCAAATTTCTAACAGAGTCCTGAAACAATATTTCAAAATTTATAAATATTTTTCTAGAATTTAATCATGTTTAAATTCGCTAATTAACACTAATTACCCTTAATTAACCATAATTAGTGTAAAAACAAGGCTAATCACTCACCTTAGCCACAAACAAAACTTTTAAAACTGAAACTCCACTGATTTGGGACGATCTTCAGCGTCAAATAGCAGCTCTAACTCTGAAATGCTGCTATTTCTCCTTGATTTGATGTTGCTAAGCTTAATCCTTGATTAAACGGTGACTAAAGATGATTCTAGATGTTGGAGGCCATTGTTAGGGTTTCTATCATGTATGTGGCGGCTGGAAAATGAGTAAAAACTGAAATCCCTAACCTAACAGCCCTTAAACACCCAAATCCCGAAATCCACCAATGGGCCTAGCTGTTAATCGTCCGGTTAAGCCCAATTAAGTTGTTTTTCACCGTTTAAACCTTAATTCGGCCATATCTCCCAAATGGTAAGTCCGTTTGGCTAATGTGACCATTCTACGGAAAGGTAAACCATCATTCGGATCTAATGGACGTTGTTTCAGGTCAAAACTCCTTACCAATCAAAAGTTATGTCCAAAACAAGATCAATTAGGGGCAAAACAATCATTTAAAAATCGGCAAAAATCATGAACGTGGGAAATAACCCCAATAATCATCTCCCAAAGTTACATGACCATACGACTTCATATGTGAGAGAAATAAATATTCTATGATCTTTCAATGTATAGAATGCGGGTCGTTACATTGTCTCGCCACCCCCCCCCCCCCACAAAGAAATTTCGCCCCCAAAATCCCTTAACTAAGAAACAAACAAAGGATTCTACAAGCCTACCAACCATTCACAACAATCAAACATACAAAACAACAAACAAGTCTATCCTAGCATGCGGAAAACTAGGTCGCAATTAAAATCTTACAAGGCAAAGAGTTCTGGATACATCCTCCTCATATTCTCCTCTATTTCTCAAGTACAGTCTTTCTCATTCTCGCCCCCACTGAACTTTGACTAGATCCACCGCTTTCCTTTGAAATTGCTTCGTATCGTGCTTGACAATACGAATCGGCTTGCGGTTCCTAACCGCCTCAGGTTCTACTTCGATATCATCCAACTGATCAGGTGAAATAGTCGCATCGGGGTCGTGCACGAATTTCCTTAACTGGGAAACATGAAATACATTATGAATTCCTGCCATCTTCTCTGGTAATTCAACTTTATATGCCAAATTCCCAACTTTCTCGAGAACTGGGAATGGACTAACAAATCTTGGTGTTAACTTGCCTATCCTACCAAATCGTATCACGCTCTTTAATGGAGAAATCTTAACAAAAACCAAGTAACGAATAGAGAATATTAAATCTCTTCTCCTCTTATCAGCATAACTCTTCTTCCTATCTTGGGCAGTCTTCATTCGTTGTCAGATGATCGTTATCTTGTTTGAGGTTTCTCTCATCACATCTGGTCCAAGCACAAACTTCTCACCAGTTTCGAACCAACATGACGGTGAGTTGCACGGTCTCCCGTACAAAGCTTCAAATGGAGTCATACCAATACTGGATTGATAACTATTATTATATGCGAACTCCACTAGATGTAAATGGTCATCCCATGATCCACCAAAATCCAATATACAAGCTCTTAAGAGGCCTTCTAATATACGATTCACCCTCTCTTTCTGATCGTCGGTTTGAGGATGATACGCGGTACTGAGATGTGATTTTGATCCTAATGCCTCTTGTAAGCTCCTCCAAAATCCATTAGTAAACAACGGATCTTGGTCGCTCACAATGCCTTTGGGTATTCCATGAAATTTGACTACCCAATTTATATACATTTCCGCTAACTTAGCTGTCGTCCTGCTCGACTTGACGGGTATAAACCTTGCACTCTTAGTCAATCGGCCCACAATCACCCAAATGCTATCATGGCCCGATCTAGTTCTTGATAACCCATCAATGAAATCCATTGATACTTGTTTCCATTTCCATTCTGGAATTTCTAATGGTTATAACAAACCACTAGACTTCTTTTTCTCAGCTTTAACTAGCTGGCAGTTCATGCATATGGATATAAACTTCCCAATGTCTCTTTTCATCCCTTCCTAGTAGTAGGTCTGCTTCATGTCTCGATACATTTTGTTACCACCGGGATGTATAGTCATTTTTGAGTGATGACATTCTCTAAGCACTTTATCCCTCAATCCCTTGACATTGGGCACAACTAGTCTTCCATTCTTTCTAAGCCATCCATCTCGATCAAGCCCATACTTGTTCATCTCTTCGTCGATTCCAATCTCTAACTTTGAGATGATTTCCAATAGGTTAGGATCGTCCCTCTGACTGGAACCAATCTGCTCAATCAAAGTGGGTCTGATCGTCAAACTTGCTAACATTTCTGGATCCAATTCACACTTTGGTCTGAAATCATACCCAACGATGTACTCCAGTTGCTTCCATTCTAGAAACATAGCCCCTAAACTGGCATGTCTTCTGCTTAATGCATCAGCTATCGCATTGCCCTTTCCTGGTGTATATGCGATATCGAAATCATAGGAAGCCAAGAATTCTAACCATCTTTGCTGTCGGAGATTTAGATCCTTCTAAGAGAAAAGATACTTTAACGATTTATGATCGGTAAACAACTCAAATCTTTCTCCTAAGTGGTAATGTCTCCACATCTTCAATGCGAACACGATCGCTTCCAATTCCAAATCATGAGTAGGATATCTTCTCTCGTGCGGTTTCAGTTGTCGACTAGCATAAGCTACAACCCTACCTCCTTGCATCAATACAGCATCTAGTCCGGTACCACAGGCTCTTTGTATACCGTCATCTCTTCATTCCTTTTAGGAATGACTAACACTGCTGCACATGTCAACTTTTCCTATAGACTCTTAAATGCATTCTCGCACTTTTCATCCCAAATAAAAGCTTTATTTTTCTTTGTCAACTAAGTCAACGGTGCTGCTATCTTGGAGAAGTCTTGGATAAACTTACAACAATATCCAGCCAATCCCAAGAAACTTCTTACATCTGTTGCATTTTGGGCGTAGACAAATCCTGTAACGTAGCCACCTTTGCAGGTTCCACAACAATGCCATTCTCTGAAACAACATAGCCCAAGAATCTCACTTCCCTCCTCCAGAAGTGACACTTAGAAAACTTTAATTCAATTCGTGTTTTCTTGACACCTCCATCATTATCCTCAAGTGTTCCTTGTGTTCTTCCTCTGTCCTCGAATAAACCAAGATATCGTCCACAAATACAAGAACAAACTTACTCAATTGATCCCTGAATACCCTATTCATAAGATCCACAAAATACGTTGGTGCATTGGTCAACCCGAATGGCATGACCAACCACTCGTAGAATCCAGATGGTGTCCGAAATGCCGTTTTAGCTATACTCTCAGCTTCCACTCTAAGCTGATGAAAATCTGTCGTGAGATCCAACTGGGAGAACACTCTTGTGCCACTCAACTGATCAAACAAATCATCTATCCGCGGTAGAGGATACTTATTCTTCCTCATCACCTTATTCAACTCGCGGTAGTCCACACACAATCGAAGGGAACCATCTGCCTTGGTAGCAAACACAACTGGTGCTCCGCACTCAGAAACACTTCTCCTGATAAATCCCTTTTTCAACAGATCGCTTACTTGCACCTCGAGCTCTCGCTAATCCCTTGGTGCCATACGACGAAGTGGCATCACTATAAGTCTGACATCTTTCACTAAATCAATACGGAACTCAATCCCTCAGTGTGGTGGAAGTCCGGTCACTTCCTTGAAGACTTCCGGATACTGGCCAGCCACAGGAACATCTGACAACTCATCATGTGGGATGTCGAGGGAATTTAGAAAACTAGCCATTACCCCATCACTTGGTAGACCACCAAACACTAGCCTCCGCCCATCATCCGCTCTAACTGTCACCAAAAAGCACTCACAGTCTACCACCACCCCGTACCTTTGGAGCCAATCGACTTCCAAAATAATGCCAAACCTAGTAAAGCCTAGAACAAAGCAATCACAAACAAACATGCATCCATGACTCGATAAGACCACATTACGACAAATCATGCTAAGGCTAGTTGAACCACCTATCGGGTTCGTCACTGCTAAAGGCCTATCGACTATCTCGGATTCCAATCCCAACCTATCTACCAGGCCACTAGATATGAAGGAACGGGAAGCTCCGGTATCAAACAATACTCAAAAAAGAATATCATAAACAGAAAGCATACCTTGATTGACAACATTCTTACCTTTCTCCGTCGCAGTCGGGGCATTCGAAGAAGAAGGAACAACGTTAGGAGCATATGCTTTCACAATCTGCTTCTGTTTAGGGGGTTGCAGACACTTACCCTTGTGATGTCCCACTTGGCCGCAGTTGAAGCACTTCCTGTCCGCTGGCTCTGCTCGAGATTCTTTAGCATAATAGCCCTTCTTACCACAGCTAAAGCATTCAACATCTTTCTTATTCTTCTTCTTCTGGCCCTCCTTGGTCTGATTCTGCTTTCTCTTATTCTAAGAACCATTCTTGCCTCCACCGCTTGCTTGCGGTTTTAGCTCCTCTGCAAATGCAACCTCAGTCTTCGACTTAGGGTAAAGACTTTTTGATCTTAATGCTTTCCGCATAATCGACTCAAACGTCTCATCGATGTGGTTAATAAGCCTTTCCCCCAAGTATCCTTCCAAACCAGTTATAAACTTCTCGTTCTTCTTCTCGGCAGTATCGATAAGGGATAATCCATACTTCGATAAAGTATCGAACTCTGCAATGTACTCAGAGACTTCCCTACCATTCTTATTAAGCTCCAGAATCTTCCTAAACAACTCTGATTTCTGAGCAGATGGGATAAACTTATCACTAAATCGAGCCTTAAACTGATCCCATGTAACTTGATCCTCTGGAGTAGCTGCCTTAATAGCATTCCACCAATTCATCCCCCGTCCTTGCAACTGATGGGATGCTAGCTTTCTCTTCATCGCATCCTCAATACCCAAGTCTTCGAAGATACGCTCACAAGTATCCAACTAATCCTCAACTTCTGTAGCCGATTCCATTCCGTGGAACGACATTCCACTAAGACTAGTGTAATCCATGCATAGCCTCGCGAAATCGGCCCTAGGCGCCTGCACCGCTGCACCATCACCATTTGCAGCATTAGGAGCTTCCCTCTGAACATCCCTAAGTATCTCTCTCATGAGATCAGTAGACATCGTCCTCATATCAGGAGCATTCCCATTATTAGCTCCTCTTTAACACCCCAACTATGTTAAGGTCACTCGCAAAGGGAATGCCTTAACTTTGGTGGAGCATTTTTAGTAGAGAGAACAGAAATTTACAAGACAGATAAAGTAGTAATTGAAAAATCTATAACTTTATTACAATAGAAACAGAAATGAGTTTATTTACATCTTTCAAAACCACAATATCGGAATTCAAGTACATAAATATTGGTCTTGTACAAAAACCTTTAGAATGCATAGTTTTTAAAGCCATGATCCCCAACATAAACTGCCATGGAAAGATAGAACCAAAGCCAAGAAATACTTCGAACACTTCAAGCAGAGAGAATCTGAATCATGCTCCTATGTTTCCACCCTGAAAACCTGGGGGGGGGGGGAGGGGACGGAAAGAAAAGAGGCGAAACAAACTAGGTCAGACATAAGTCTGGTAAGTCCAGTGACTTTCAACATATAAACAAATAATAGTATCATGACATGTAAATAAAACTGGATGAGAGACAACCGTAATAGGAATAGCAGGTTAACAGAAGAAACGGAATGATATAGGCCAAGCTAAGCTTCTTACTTAGTTTTCACTTCTCTGCACTAATACTAGTATAACAGAACTAGGTGTTACCCTAATGTCTAAACTGAAACAGAAACGGAAACAGAGTAATCTCTACAGAAACAGAATGCTTATAATGGGCCTTTACCACCCCAACAGACAGAAGGTACAGAAGCGGAATACTAATAATACGCCTTTACCACCTAACTAATGGGCCTTTACCACCCCAACAGACAGAAGTTACGGAAACAGAATCAGAAATGGAATCAGAGACGGAAACAGAATGTTAGAATTAGGTGTACACTAGTAATGGCCCTTTACCACCCGAACAGGCAGTACCACGCAGAAACAGACAAGTGTTACCACCCAACAGAAACAGACGGTACCCACAGAAACAGACAGAACAGGGTGTACCCTAATGTCTAAACTGAAACAGAAACGGAAGAGGAAATAGAATAATCTCTACAGAAACAGAATGCAAGAATTAGGTGCACACTAGTAATGGGCCTTTACCACCCGAACAGACGGTACCACGCAGAAACAGACAGGTGTTACCACCCAAAAGAAACAGATGTACCCACAGAAACAGGCAGAATTAAGTGTACCCTAAGTCCTACACTCAAGCGATCGACTCCCTAATACATAAATACCCTGTGTCGGCCCCACAGTAGGGTGTATCACTCCCTAAAGTGGCAACCTATTGGCACAGACCTATTTATAGATGTCACGGTGTCTTACATCCTCAGAGCAGACCGGATCCATGCACACACATGACCCGGTTGGAACGCACCATCAACACCCCTCGCCATTATCAGAATGAACCGCTTATAATTAGTTCAATAAGCATGCCCGGACCCCTACATAGCGTCGGGTCAAAGTTTTGATACCAGAATGGGTTACTGACTAATATGGGTCCCAAACAACAGATGACACAAGTATTTCCCCTCATAACCTTGTGTCCGTAGACTAGAAGATTTCAGATTGACTTGTTTACAAGTTTCAGACAGAGTTTAGGTTACTGGTTCACAGATCAGACAATCAAGTTAACAAGTTTTCAGATTAACAGATCACATGTACGGATGTAACAGACTTACAGATTGTCTAACATTGTATTGGGCCTACAGATTCACGAAACGGGTTTACTAGATTCATCCGTCCAGTTGGTTTAATCCTATCCACCCAACACGTTTTTAGACACCACATTTCTCTTAAATTTGCAATAATTAAATATTAATACGTGACCCTCTCACATTAGGTCAGTAGCTTGTGGCCGCCGGATGTGCCGGGCGGTTCCGGGCAGACTTCTGCCACAAGCCAGACCTAACCTCGTGTCTAAGCATATTCAAGTTATGCCTACGACCTCTCAAATTAGACTGACAGTTTGCGGTTGCTGATTAAGCCGGTTTGTTCCGGGCGGGCTTCTATCACAAACGGAGCTAACCTCGTGTCATAGCCAATTTATTCCAATACAGATTATATAGATATCAGACTGATTATGTCCATTTAACAGATTAAACATCTTTACAGGTTATAGCAGAACAATCAAATTTCCATGTTTTACTAAATCTTAGATCGAGCCTACGGATTTTCATAGCCAAATTACAATTATTTAGCTTTCAATAGATTAGGCAATTCAATAGATAACGGATCTAGCAGATTAGGCAATTCAACAGATTAGGCAATTCAACAGATCAGGCAATTCAACAGATAACAGATCTAGCAGATTAGGCGATTCAACAGATTAGCAGATTAGGCAATTCAACAGATAACAGATCTAGGTGATTAGGCGATTGAACAGATTTAGCAGATAACAGATTTAGCAGATTATATATTTCTAAAATTCTATTTACATATCTTGCATAATCATAAATTAATACTTAACTTACATGCCTAAATCATGGTCATAATTCATAATACAACATATGCCTAAATTTTTAGTTAAACTTTGCACAGTACAGAATATTCCCTAAAAGCCCCCAAATCATAATATACCATACGAATTATGCCAAATTATAGCCTTTAATGCCAAAAATCCACTTCTAGGCAAATTCACATTGATAGTTATCCTATTATAATATAGGTCTCTATGCCTAAGTCACATATTCCTTTTTCAGGTCATGAATCCAAAAATCTAGATCTTTAAATTATATCCTCTCAAAATTAGATCTTTACTTTTATATGCATTATGTACCCAAGTTTCAAGTCATATGTTATCATACAATGATTCCTCTTCTTCCAAATTACAGAGTATACACAGATCTAGATCTAATTTACAATATATGTCCATTTCTCAAATCAGTCATGTCCAATTATGCATTATCCATTATTTGTCCCAAAATTTAGCGTTCGTGCGTTAATCTCTTATGAGATTTGGCGCAGGCTCGTGGTAGCCTGGCTATAAACAAAAAGGAAGAAAAGAGGGAATAGATACAAAATAGTCACAAAAATATTAACAAGATAGATCCAAAGAAAAGTATGCATAACCTCATATCTAGATTCACAAAAATGTCAAGAAAATTATTAAATTTCATATCTGAAAATAATTGTACTCACAAAAAGGGAACGATTCTTGTATTCTGGAATCTGTATTCTGACACTGAATAGCTCTCCTTTGGCGTAGACTATCGATTAGATTAGAAAATAGTTGTCCTCTTTTAATTATATCCAGATTGGAAGAAGATGCACTTGTTCTAGTTTTGATTCCAGCAGAGTAGCGACACCATTTTTATTTTTAATTAGAATAGAGGCTGAGTATAGACAGAATGAAATTGTGTGGAGAGAAAGCTAGGTTTGGGGTGTTTAAATAGCATACGGGTCACGAATCTGGTCAGAACGGGCATCTAAATATAGAAAAATGCATCTGTCCATGGATCTGGAAATAAGTGGGGAGGTCGACCCTAGTGTCGACCTGTTTACCCAGGTCAACCCTATTGTCGACTTGGGTTCTGGGCGGTAATTTTCCGGCCCAGCCCGGGTGTCTGTTTTGAATTTCGAAATCTGAATTTTGAATTTCGGGCTGGTTTTTACTGAAACTTCTGAAGGCCATATCTTCTTCATACGGAGTCCGATTTACGCAAACTTGGACTCTATTCCAAGCAGAATTTTAAGACGAACGCAATGGTGTATCCTGTTTCGCTTAATTATTTTGTTAAAATTTAATTATTCTCTAGATTTTCATTCTTATGTTCACAGAAAATACGGGGTGTTACATTCTCCCCTCCTTAAAGTATTTCGTCCCCGAAATCTTCAAGTTAAGAAGAATGTGTCCTACCATCCAATCACCCATCTACTCAACCTTCATCCACAAGCATCCTTTGTCCTTCGAAACTTCTAACGTTGTATGAACATATGCAAAAGTGTGTGTATATGTTCCTCATCTAATGCAAAGATCAGGCGGTCCACTGATTCAGTTGACCTCCTTAATGTGAATTATGTCTGTGCCATGAGTCCAACATGTATGCAATTTTCCTATTTGATACATATCATTTCTATATGAGTGCATAACCGTTCATTCATATGCAACATCCATGTGCTGAGTCAACCATTTTTCATCCACAAAATTGAAAAATGCACACACATCCATATGCAGTATGAGAGTGTTTTTGAGTCGATCTAGTGCTTAGTGTGTGTATATGCATCCACGTGCAACCACTACCAACCACTTGCAACCATCAAACATAACATGTCTCAAACAAATGTTTACACCCATTAGTTTCTACCTAAAGGTCGAATATTTGGTCGATAGGATAAAGTCGAGTGATAGAAGCAAGTACAATTAGAACAAAAGCGCGGTTCCCATTAGACATCGGTTTAAGAGAATAACCCCCTAAGTGTCAATCTCGAAGATCGAAATCAACATCAGATTGACACTCAGAGAACTACTCCCATTAAACAAATGTCCAACTGCAAATCTACTTCACGCATTAAGTAAAAACCCTTAACCTTATCAGAAATATTCAGATACTTACAGACTACTGGTATAGATCGGATTATCAATTGATTCTTAGGAAACTAAGCATGATAAAAAAAACCCAGAATGTATGCATCATAGTCAACTTAACGCCTAACACAGATACCCTCAAACCCTAACTTATCACAAACAGATGGGTCGTAACCCTCATGGGGATTGAGACTATAGCGGGATCAGAAACAAGACTAGTAGAGACTCAACTACAGAATCAAAATGCCAGAATGATCAGATAAGGAAATTAAACTTTCTAATGAAATTTTTTTCCACCTCTATCATGTCTGCCAACTACGAGAGTATCTACCCTCTAGAAGATTCGACCCTTTGCCCTTGACTTCTGGAGAAATCCTAGATCAGATGTCCTATTTCACCACACTGAAAACAACCACTCTTCTTACATGTTAACAAGTCTTTCTCCAAAGTTGCCCTCATCGCACGGAAAACCTTATGAAGCTCGGAAGAGGATTATCCATATGTGAAATTACTGCGACTACAGAAGGAAGTTAGGCACTTCTTTTCTCTTCGGCAGACGCCGTAGTCTCATCATGCCTACGGAACCACGTCGTGATGAGGTTGCCTCCCATAAAGCCAGGAGCCCTGGAGACTCAGAAAAGAAGGAAACAGGAAATCAACAGATATATATATGGCTCTTGGGAATTATGTTTTTTAGAATAAACTCTACTTTTGAAAATATTTCCTTTTTAAAACTTTTTTGAAAATAGTTTTCAAAAACTTTTTATCGAATCTGTTAACCTTCAGCTCTGATACTAAGTGTAACACCCCACCTCTGTTAAGGTCACTCGCAAAGGGAATGCCTTAACTTTGGTGGAGCATTTTTAGTAGACAGAATAGAAATTTACAAGACAGATAAAGTAGTACTTGAAAAATCTATAACTTTATTACAACAGAAACAGAAATGAGTTTAGTTACATCTTTCAAATCCACAAATTTGGAATTCAAGTACATAAATATCGGTCTTGTACAAAAACCTTCAAAATGCATAGTTTTTAAAGCCAAATCCCCAACAAAAACTGCCATGGAAAGATAGAACCAAAGCCAAGCAATACTTCGAAAACTTCAAGCAGAGAGAATCTGAATCAGGCTCCTATGTTTCCACCCTAAAAACTGGGGGGGGGGGGACGGAAAGAAGAGAGGCGAAACAAACTAGGTCAGACATAAGTCTGGTGAGTCCAGTGACTTTCAGCATATAAACAGATAATAGTATCATGACATGTAAATAAAACAAGACAAGCAATAACCGTAACAGGAATAGCAGGTAAATAGAAGAAACGGAATGATATAGGCTAAGCTAAGCTTCTTACTTAGTTTTCACTTCTCTACACTAATACTAGTATAACAGAATTAAGTGTTACCCTAATGTCTAAACTGAAACAGAAATGAAAACAGAGTAATCTCTACAGAAACAGAATGCTAATAATGGGCCTTTACCACCCCAACAGAAAGAAGGTACAGAAGCAGAATACTAATAATGGGCCTTTACCACCCCAACAGACAGAAGTTATGGAAACAGAATCGGAAACGAAATCAGAGATGGAAACATAATAATCCCTACAGAAATAGAATGTTAGAATTAGGTGTACACTAGTAATGTGCCTTTACCACCCGAACAGACGGTACCACGCAGAAATAGACAGGTGTTGCCACCCAACAGAAACAGATAGTACCCACAGAAACAGACAGTACTGGGTGTACCCTAATGTCTAAACTGAAACAGAAACGGAAACAGAATAATCTCTACAGAAACAGAATGTTAGAATTAGGTGTACACTAGTAATTGGCCTTTACTACCCGAACAGACGGTACTACGCAGAAACAGACAGGTTTTACCACCGAACAGAAACAGACGGTACCCACAGAAACAGACAGAACTAAGTGTATCCTAAGTCCTACCCCCAAGCGATTGGCTCCCTAATACATAAATACCCTGTGTCGGCCCCACAGTAGGGTGTATCACTCCCTAAAGTAGCAACGTATTGACACAGACCAATTTATAGATGTCAAGGTGTCTTACATCCTCAGAGCAGACCGGATCCATGCACGCACATGACCCGGTTGGAATGCACCATCAACACCCCTCGCCATTATCAGAATGAACCGCTTATAATTAGTTCAATAAGCATGTCTGAACCCCTACATAGCGTCGGGTCAAAGTTTGATACCAGAAATGGTTACTGACTAATATGGGTCCCAAATAACAGATGACACAAGTATTTCCCCTCCTAACCTTATGTTCCCAAACTAGAAGATTTCAGATTAACTTTTTTACAAGTTTCAGACAGAGTTCAGATTACTAGTTCACAGATCAGACAATCAAGTTAACAAGTTTTCAGATTAACAGATCACATGTATGGATTTAACAGACTTACAGATTGCCTACCTTTGTATTGGGCCTACAATTCACGAAACGGGTTTATTAGATTCATCAGTCCAATTGGTTTAACCCTATCTGCCTAACACATTTTTAGACACCACATTTCTCTTAAATTTGCATTAATTAAATATTAATGCATAGACCTCTCACATTAGGTCAGTAGCTTGTGGTCGCTGGATGTGCCAGGTGGTTCCGGGCAGACTTCTGCCACAAGCCAGACCTAACCTCGTGTCTAAGCATATTCTAGTTATGCATACGACCTCTCACATTAGACTGACAGTTTGCGGTTGCTGGTTAAGCCGGTTGGTTCCGGGCAGGCTTCTACCACAAAAGGAGACTAACCTCGTGTCATAGCCAATTTATTCCAATACAAATTATATAGATATCAGACTAATTATGTCCATTTAACATATTAAACTTCTTTACAGGTTACAGTAGAATAATCAAATTTCCATGTTTTACTCAATCCTAGATCAAGCGTACGGATTTTCAAACCCAAATTACAATTATTTAGCTTTCAACAGATTAGGCAATTCAACAGATAACAGATCTGGCATATTAGGTGATTCAACAAATTAGCAGATTAAGCAATTCAACAGATAACAGATCTAGCAGATTAGGTGATTCAACAGATTAGCAGATTAGGCAATTCAACAGATAACAGATCTAGCAGATTAGGCGATTCAACAGATTTAGCAGATAACAGATTTAGCGGATTAGGCAAATCAACAGATTTAGCAGATTATATATTTCTAAAATTCTATTTACATATCTTGCTTAATCATAAATTAAGCCTAAACTTACATGCCTAAATCATGGTCACAATTCATAATACAACATATTCCCAAATTTTTAGTTAAACTTTGCACAGTACAGAATATTCTCTAAAAGCCCCCAAATCATGATATACCATATGAATTATGCCAAATTATATCCTTTAATGCCAAATATCCAAAAATCCACTTTTATGCGTACTCACATTGATAGTTATCCTATTATAATATAGGTCTCTATGCCTAAGTCACATATTCCTTTTTCAAGTCATGAATCCAAAAATCTAGATCTTTAAATTATATCCTCTCAAGATCAGATCTTAACTTTTATATGCATTATGTCCCCAAGTTTCAAGTCATATGTTATCATACAACGTTTCCTCTTCTTCCAAATTACAGAGTATACATAGATCTAGATCTAATTTACAACATTTGTCCATTTCTCAAATCAGTCAAAGATCAGTCATGTCCAATTATGCATTATCCATTATTTGTCCCAAAATTTAGCGTTCGTGTGTTAATCTCTTATGATATTTGGCGCAGGCTCGTGGTAGCCTGGCTATAAACAAAAGGGAAGAAAAGAAGGAATAGATACAGAACAGTCACAAAAATATTTACAAGATAGATCCACAGAAAAGCATGCATAACCTAAGATCCAGATTCACAAAAATGTCAAGATAATTATTAAATTTCATATCTGAAAATAACTGTACTCACAAAAAAGGAACGATTCTTGTATTCTGGAATCTGTATTCTAACACTGAATAGCTCTCCTTTGGCATGGACTATCTATTAGATTAGAAAATAGTTGTCCTCTTTTAATTCTATTCAGATTGGAAGAAGATGCACTAGTTCTAGTTTTGATTCTAGCAGAGTAGCGACGCCATTTTTATTTTTAATTAGAATAGAGGCAGAGTATAGGCAGAATGAAATTGTGTGGAGAGAAAGATAGGTTTGGGGGTGTTTAAATAACATACGGGTCATGAATCTGGTCAGAACGGGCGTATAAATACAGAAAAATGCATCTGTCCACGGATCTGGAAATAAGGGGGAGATCGACCCTAAGATCGACCCTAGTGTCGACCTGTTTACCTAGGTCGACCCCCGGGTCGACCCTAGTGCCGACCTGGGTCCTAGGCAGGACTTTTTCTGCCCAGCCCGGGCGTCTGTTTTGAATTTCAAAATCTGAATTTTGAATTTCTGGCTAGTTTTTACTGAAACTTCTGAAGGTCATATCTTCTTCATACGGAGTTCGATTTACGCAAACTTGGACTCTATTCCAAGCATTTTTCGAGATGAACGCAATGGCATAACCATTTCCCTTAATTATTTTGTTAAAATTTAGTTATTCTCTGGTTTTTCATTCTTATGTTCACAGAAAATATGGGGTGCTACACCTCTACTAGTACCCCTCGTATATCGGCTAATCGTTCAATATGTAAGGAGAAAACAATTAACAATCTCTTCAGTGGTACCAGTGCAATGCGACTTCATCCTTAAATATACTAATAGTATATATATAACTTTTGAAAAACAAAATATCATAAATACGCGCTCTCATATACATACTATCTCACTTTGGTGTCTTCCCTAGGTTAACTATGCAGCCTAGAGCTCTGATACCAAGTGTGACAGCCCACCCTGCACCAGCCGACATTTCCAATGAAAGTGCGTTGTACCAATGTCCGACTAGCACAGGACGGTTTCCAAAGAAAGGAAAAAAAGGAATTTGAACTAACAAGGAACCTGTAGAATGTCTCACAGCGCATGGAATAAAATATAATAATGACATACTTGACATAAAAACGGCGAGACAGTGCATAAGCTGAAAACTAAACCATAATCATCATAGCAGCGGAAATCCAAAATACAGCTTAGATCCAACTTCAAAATACTGTCTCTAAAGCAAAAGAAAGGAAAGGTACACTACTAATGCCCAAAAGCAGTGACCATCAACAACACAGGGAGAATATACATAGAGAATAGTACGTGTAAGCCTCCTGCTCGTCTCCGACAGCTACTCGTGCACAACCAGCTAACTTGTAGCTACTCTGCCCGTTTAAGAGCACCCAGAGTAATAAGAAGAGACATAAAACTCTGGGTCAGACAAAAGTCTGGTATGAGTGATAAGCAGCAAAACAGAACAATAACATGTATACTAAACCATACCTGAACCTGGACCTGCAACCAAAGAGTTAGCACAACATACCATACAATACTCTAAGGTGCCACTAACATATGGTGTAAAGGATACGGAGGTGGGTGCGTGCATGTCATAGTGATGGCAAATAATCAAGCATAGCAATCATCCTCACATCTCTCACTCAGTGCATCAAGCATGCGATATCCACCGCTTTGATCACCCAATACTTAGTTACGATCACTCTGCCCTATGGAGTCGTGACGGCTCCACTGCACTGATCCGTAACCACTAATACTTTGCTATGTCCACTCTTCCCCATGGAGTCATGATAATTCCACTGCACTGGCTTATAGCCATGCTATGATCACTCTGCCCCATGAAGTAATAACTAACCCACTGCACTGATCTGTAGCCTAACATTCGTCTTTCGGTGGTGAATCAAAGTTATAGACGTCGATAACTCCTTAAAGCACGTCCCGCAGCAAAGTCCAACCATGAAGTTAACTCGATGGTTCCCAACTAGATGCTGAGTACAAACTTCCCATTTGGACTACCTTTGCATCTCGGGTTTGGTCTCCTCCGGATCGGGTCGGAGTCAAGCTTCTATTCAGATCGGCTCTCTTCTTCTCGTTCAGTCCATGGTCGTCAACCCCGCTCGGGTCGGGTCGTGTTCCCTCCATGGGATATAGTCGTGGTGCCCAAGCTGAGCCATGGTGATACACTGGTTTTGTTCCGTCATGCATGCTACAGTTCGGTTCGGGTCGTGACTTCGGGTCGGGTCGGGGTAGGACTCCGGTTCGTGATCTTCCTTGACCATCGATACGTGAGCTTCTGAAGCAGTTCGTGGTGATCAAACTGGAGTGGTTCGTGAGGAGGAAGTGGTTCTCCATGAGCGGGTCGGGTTGGGCTTCCATCATCGATTCGTGATACTTGCTTCGCGAGTGGGGGAGGGCGATCCGATCCCTGCACTATTTCCTACAACTTTTCCAGCGACTGTTTTACAACATACGACGACGTTTTCGACCAACCTAACTATTGTATACAGTCACTAAACATTCCAAGCAGTCATAGCAACATGTATAATCAACCGTAAACACCAAAACAATAATCTAATGTGTTAAAATGGATCAAACATACCCAAAAACCCATGTTTTCCCCTTAATCATCTTTAGCAATAACTAATGTTAGGATTGGCAAAACTTAACCAATCAACCCAAATTTCTAACTGAGGCCTTATACAATATTTCGAAATTTATAAATATTTTTCTAGAATTTAATCATGTTTAAAATCGCTAATTAACAGTAATTACCCTTAATTAACCATAATTAGTGTAAAAACAAGGCTAATCACTCACCTTAGCCACAAACAAAACTTTCAAAACTAAAACTCTGCTGATTTGGGGCGATCTCCAGCATCTAACAGCAACTCTAACTCTGAAATGGTGCTATTTCTCCTTGATTTGATGCTGCTAAGCTTAATCCTTGATTAAACAGTGATTAGAGATGATTCTAGATGTTGGATGCCATTGTTAGGGTTTCTATGATGTATGTGGCAGCTAGAAAATGAGTAAAAACCGAAATCCCTAACCCTAATAGCCCTTAAATACCCCAAATCCCAAAATCCCCCAATGGGCCTAGATGCTAATTGCCCACTTAAGCCCAATTAAGTTGTTTTTCACCCTCTAAACCTTAATTATGCCATATCTCCCAAATGGTAAGTCGGTTTGGCTAATATGACCACTCTACGGAAAGGTAAACCATCATCTAGATCTAATGGAAGTGGTTTCAGGTCAAAACTCCTTACAATCAAAAGTTATGGCCAAAACAAGATCAACTAGGGGCAAAACAATCATTTAAAAATCGGCAAAAATCATGAACATGGGAAATGACCCCAATGGTCGTCTCCCAAAATTAGATGAGCATACGACTTTGTATGTGAGAGAAATAAATACTCTACGATCCTTCGATGTGTAGAATGCGGATTGCTACAATTAGACTTCAAAAGAGACTTAAAAATAAACAAAGAAACACCATAAAAATTAGAAATTTATGCACAGAATTAGTAGTGTACACAAGATTCTAATCCAAACCCCAACAAATGTTATCACCATTATCATCCAAATGATACAAAGCCAATTTTGCTCTCAATAAGGAAAACTGCCTTAACATAGACCCTTCTAAAATATTATCAAATTAAAATTCCCACGGGGGATCTAACTTGCCTATATAAACATCAATAACCAAAGCATTCTTAAAACAGCAATTCCCAAACAGCTCTCTAAATTCTACTTTAAGGGGTAATCTAGAAATCCAAGCATAACGCCAAAAAAAAGTGACATTATCCAAACGAACAGTCAACTTACAACCTAAATTAAAAAAATCAAAAAATTTCAAAACAGAATTCCAAATATAAGATAATCTATTATTCCAACTAAAACTAGAACCCACTAAAAAAAATCCTCCCCAGAATAATAGAACTTGGAAACAATTTGCTTCTAAGTAGCCGTCACTTCAGGGTTCCTAAATCTCCATAGCCATTTAGCTAACAATGAAGAGTTAAAATTACAAAGATTAATAATCCCCAACCCCCCATCCTTCTTGGATCTACAACAAACATCCCAGTTAACTAAACAATTATAACCTCTACAAATGTTAACACCACTCCAAAGAAAATTACTCCTTATTCTGTCGATTTTCTCAATTGCCCATTGAGGAAATCGATGAACGGCCATCTAATAAGTACGAATAGCAGACAACACAGAGTTTACAAGAACTAATTTGCCAACAATTAATAGAAATCTACTATTCCGACCAGATAATCTATTATTAATCTTATCAATAATAACAAGCCAATCATCGCGTTTGAGCTTCGAAGGCCTAATCTTAAAACCCAAATAATCGAAAGGAAATTTGATAGCAGAACAGTTTAAGGTGTCAGCAACTTGATTCTCGACGAGGTCAAAGTCATTAAGAACCATAACAAAACTCATATCAAAGTTTATTCTAAGACCAGATAACATCTCAAAACAATAAAGGATAAACTTCAAAGCAATAATATGCTTTGGTAAGTGAGAGGAAAATAATAATATATCATCTGCAAATTGAAGAATTGATAATTCATTATTAAAATCCTCATTACCAATAACACCTAAAACATCTAGTCTTACAGCAAACTTTAGTATTTTAGTGAAAACATCAACAGTGAGATTAAAAAGTAGAGGTGATAGAGGATCACCTTGTCTCAGACCTCTTTTAGATTGAATTTTCGTTCCAATAACCCCGTTGACTACAATACTAGAGCAACCAGATCTGAGTAAAAGCATGATCCAATTGATCAATCTTATGCTAAAACCCCTTGCTAAACATAACTCGCAAATAAAATCCCAGTCAACAGAATTGAAAGCTTTCTCAAAATTAATGTTCAAAATTGCACAAGAAAAAATATTTTTACAATAAATATTAATAAGCACTTGGACAGCGGCCACACCATCAAATATATTCTTGCCTTTAGTAAAGGCAGGTTGGGAACAATCGATTAGATCGTTCATCATAATACTAAGCCTATTAGCTAGGACTTTAGAAATAATTTTAACAAAGCAATTGATTAAAGAAATAGGCCTAAAGTCCTTTAAGGAATTAGCGCCTAATTTCTTATGAATAAGGATAACATAAGCAAAGTTAAAGATATCCAAACGCAAAGTCCCATTATAAAAATCATAAATAAGTTAATAATATCTAATTTCCAAACATCCCAAAATTGTTTATAATATTATTTTTATATCATAATAATATAGATTGTTCAATTTTGATTTAAATTGAAAGGAAGTTGAAATCATTTTAAAATGAATTTATAAATGATTTATAAAATACATTTTAAAAGGAAATCGATGAAATATATTATATATATTTAAACGGCCTGAACAGAACATTTCGCGTAGCGACTGTTCACGAACTTTGACCCTTAACTTCGAATTGACATAACGGGTGATTTGACCGTCGGATTCTCCTAAACCGGAACCGTTGGGTTCGTATGTAAAAGAGATTTCGAATGATAATAAGAGATTTGAAATCTAACGGTTAAATTTTAAGATATGTCCAAATCAGTTTTGGAAAAGGTCGTCGTAGATGCAGTTCGATGGCCAATATTGGAAACCAACTGTATGGGCCTGATTAAAATTATTAAAAATATAAACAATTAGGAAAAATCATAATAAGTGATTTGAAATGATTTTGGATGGAAAATTCCACGTTTATAAAGAAAAAAGATATATTTATCAGAATAAGTTGTTTATCAATTAAGTAAAGAACTAAAAGGATTTGAAATGGTTTTGATATAACCAGAATTTTCCAACGTATGAATTGGAAAGGATTTAAATGGAAATAATCTTCGGAATATTTCAATATTGGATTCCGTAATTATACGGATATGATTGAGGAATTTGAAAGATATAGATATCATTACTCCCAATGCGATATTTGTTGGTTTCTGAATTTGATATTGAATATAAGCCGATATGATTTCTATTCAGACCCTTGTATTTAATATCAAATTGGATTTTGGGTTTGTCGTGAATGGTGTCTTTATTAACACTGTTCTTAAACTCATTTGAAAAAAGAATAAATCTTTTGACTAAGATTTATTGAAGTTTTCCAATTAATTAATATAATTGGAATTAAATGGTAGTTGAATTTTGGTTTATTGTGAACAATGTTTTAAAATAACATTAGTTCTTTAACCCAATTAACAACGAAGATATGATTGGGAATTTATAAATCTTTTTATGAAGATTTGATGGAAATTTTCCAAAGTAAAGTTTTCCAGTTTAATATATTAAATTAGAATTGAATAGAATTTGATTTGGTAATAATCGAGATGAGCTTATGTAAAGAATACTGTTACTATATATGGAATTTAAAAGGCTTTGCCGTTATTCCATTTATATTATTAGTCTGACATGGAAATTTATACCAATTATATATTGCTCTGTTTTCCGCGAAGATTCCATATTTAATGGAAATTTATATGGGTTTACTGTGAACTGTGTTTTTAATAATATTGGTTCTTTAACCCAGTTAAAGACAAAATTAATTTCTTAAAGTTGAATAATCATAAAGTAATGATTTTTGAGATTAAAACCAATTGGAGTTTTAATAAATCTTTAATTAGATTGGGATGTGGATGAGGTAATTAAATTTACCAAATTCAAGAAATGTTTCGCGACCGAGTACCACCAGTTTTACTCCATGCGATGGTTAAATCTTTAATTAGATTTGAATGTGAAATGGTAATTAATTTTACCAATAACATAGTGGGTGTTAGAAATGGAGTACTACCTGTTTTTCTCCATGGGATGAATTGAGTGGGATTGGAAAATAAAATAAATAATTACTTCGGTAAGGCTCGATAATCCTGGCTAGTTTTATAAACCTTAATTTGATCTATAATTGTTAAAGAATAACATAAAATCTTTTGAAGTTAATATCCAAAGGGTAAAGAATAAGTTTAAAAGAATTTATCTTCGATAAAATTAACGGGAACCTTTACCTAAAGACGTGGATATTCGAATAAAAGAATGTTCTCAATTTAGAATGAGGCATATGATGTGTTTTTATAACACTTGATTATTGATTATAAAATACGCGAGTTATTCAGAAAGACCGAGTTTATCCCATTCTGAAGAACTGATACGACGACTAAAGTCGATGATGAAGGCGGTGGTCATAGGCCGAAGATCTTCACATTGTTTATACGATTACTATAACGACCCGCATTATACGCATCGAAGGATCGTAGAATATTTATTTCTTTTTCATATGAGGTTGTATGGTCGTGTAACTTTGGAGAACGACTATTAGGGTCATTTTCCATGTTCATGATTTTTTCCGATTTTTAAATAACCGTTTTGCCCCTAGCGAATCTTGTTTCGCCTATAACTTTTGATTGGTAAGGTATTTTCACCTGTGACCACTTCCATTGGATTCGGAAGATGGTTTACCTTTCCGTAGAGTGGTCACATGGATCAAACAGGCTTACCATTTGGGAGATATGGCTGAAATAAGGTTTGTAAGGTGAAAAACAGCTTAACCGGGCCTAATTTGGGTGATTAACAGCTAGGCCCATAACCCATTTTAGGATTATGGTGATGAGGAGGCTGAAATCAGTTAGGAAACGATTTTATTTCATTTTCTCAGTCGCTTAACATTTCTCTAACCCTAGCAATAGCCTCTACCTTATAAAATCATCCCAAATCACCTTCTAATCACAAATTAAGAAGATCTATATCAAATCAAGGCAAATCAACACCAAATTAGAGTTGGAGATGCTGTGTTGCATAGGAAAACGCCCCTAAATAGTAGAGTTTCATATCTAAAGTTTTATTTATGGCTAAGGCGAGTGATTTGCATTGTTTTTCACTAATTACGACAATTAGGGGTGATTAGTGATAATTAGCGAAATTATGGCTTAGAAAAATCTAGAAAAAATTGTAAAATTCTGAAATATTATTTATGGCTTTGATAAAAATTTGAGTTAATTTCGATTAAGTTTGCTAATCCTATTGTTAAAACATGATTATGGGGACTAAGGTGAAAATCATGCTTTTGTGGTATGTTTGATCTTAAATGACTTATATGCTTGATGTTTGGACCATGTTGATTGATCTTATATGTTACTATTACTGTTTGGTAGGTTTTATATTGGTTAGTGAAGTTAGAATGATCGAAAACGCCGTCGTATGGCGAGAATGGGCGAAAATTTGCTCATTGGAAACTGTGCAGGGTTTCGCATCGGATCGGATATGGGGCTCGGATCGGATAAGAGAACTGGGCAAGGGGATTCGATTCGGATCCGAACTTGGCACTAGAGGGGGCTTGGCAAGAAGGAAGGCCACCCGCATAGAGGTGGAGTTGGGGCATGGGATCGGAGCGGATCGGGTTAATCGAGCTGGAGCAGGAGAGATGAACGGAACCGAGAAGCAAAGCACAAGCCGGACCAGGATTGCAAGCACCAAACCGAACCGGATGGGGATGGCCGAACTAAACGGAAGCGTTAGCAAAGGGAAGGAGACTCGAATCGAACCAATGAACATAGAACCGAACTGCATATGGAGGTTGAACCAAACCGGATTTGGAACCACTTCTAAGCAACGACTCTTCTGAAGACCAACTTCAATTCGACTAAAACCCAAGATGTAAAGGAAGTCCAAATAGGAAGTAGAACTTAGGATTCAGATGGGAACCAACGAGTTAACTTCATGAATTGGACTTTGCTGCGGGACGTGTGCAAAGGAGTTATCGATGTTTATAGCTTTGACTCACCACTGAGATGGATTAGTGGCTATGGATCAGTGCAGTGGGGTTGTTATGACTCTATGGGGGCAAAGTGATCGTAGCAGGGCTATGAGCTAGTGCAGTGGAGTTGTTATGACTCCATGGGGCAGAGTGGACATAGCAAAGTATTAGTGGTTACGGATCAGTGCAACGGAGCCGTCATGACTCCATAGAGCAGGGTGATCGTAACAAAGAATTTGATGATCAAAGTGGTAGATATCATATGAATTACGAACTAAGTCAGATATGTAAGGATGATTGCTATGTTTGATGTTTTACTATCACCATGACATGCACACCCCCTCCCTATTATTCTCACACTATGTGTTAGTGTCACTTTAGAATATTGTACATCCTATTGTGCTAACTCTTTGGTTGCAGGTCCAGGTTCAGGTATGGTTATGTATACCAGTTATTGCTCTGTTTTGCAGCTTATCGCTCATACCAGACTTTTGTCTGACCCAGAGTTGTATGTATCTTCTTATTACTCTGGGTGCTCTTAAATGAGCAGACTAGAGACAGGTCAGGTGATTATGCACGAGTAGTTGTACCAGAGACGAGCAGGAGGCTTCCACGTATGATATATATATATATAATCTCCCTGTGTTGTTGCTGGTCACTACTTTGGGCATTGGCAGTGTACCTCTTTCTTTTGCTTTAGAGACAGTATTTCAAAGTTGTAATAATGTTGGTTTGGATGATAAGCTGTATTTTGGATTTCCGCTGCTATGATGGTTTAGTTTCCAGCTTGTGCACTGACTCGCCGGTTTTATGTCAAAGTTATTTTATTATTATATTTTATCCTATGCGTTGTGAGACATTCTACAGGTTCCTTGTTAGTTCAAATTCCTTTCTTTTCCTTTCTTTGGCGACCGTCCTATGCTAGTCGGGCATTCGCACAACGAACTTTCATTAGAAATGTTGGCTGGTGCGGGGCGGGCCGTCACACTTGGTATCAGAGCTCTAGGTTGCGTAGTTAACCTAAGGAAAGACACTAGGGAGAGATAATACGTATATGAGAGCGCATATTTGTTTTATTTTAGGTTTTCAAAAGTTATATATATATACTATTACTATATATAAGGATGGAGTCCCACTGCACTGGCACCACTGAAGAGATGGTTAATCGTTTTCTCCTTATAGATTGAACGATGAACCGATATACGAGGAATACTAGTTCAAGAGCCAATAATAGGAATGCTCGTGATATGAGGACGATGTTCACTAACTTCATGAGAGAGATGCTTAGGGATGTTCAGAGGCAGCTCCTAATGCTGCGAATGGTGGCGGTGCAACGATGCAGGTGCCTAGGGCCAATTTCGCCAAGTTCTGTAAGGACTACACTAGTCTTGGGGGTAAGCCATTCCACGGAACGAAATCAGCTACAGAATTTCAGGATTGGCTTGATAGTTGTGAGCGTATCTTCGAGGATCTGGGAATCGAAGATGCGATGAAGAGGAAGCTAGCATCCCATCAGCTGCAAGGACGGGCTATGAATTGGTGGAATGCTATTAAGGCAGCTACTCCCGAGGATCAAGTTACATGGAATCAATTTAAAGCTTGCTTCAGTGACAAGTTTATCCCAGCTGCGCAAAAGTGAGATTTGTTTAGGAAGTTCTTGGAGCTTAAACAGAATGGTAGGGCAGTCTCGGAACATATTACTGAGTTTGATACTTTATCGAAGTATGGATTATCCCTTATTGGCACTACCGAGAAGAAGAATGAGAAGTTCATAACAGTTATAAACCATATAAATGAGAATTTTGAATCGATTGTTGGGAAAGCTTTGAGGTCAGAGAGCCTTTATCCTAAGCCCAAGACTAAAGTCGTTGTTGCATCTACAGAGTGGCCAAAGCCGCAGGCAAGCGGTGGAGGCAAGTCAGACCAAGGATGGTCAGAAAAAGAAAGACAGGAAAGATGTAGAGTGCTTTAGCTGTGGCAAGAAGGGCCATTATGCTAAAGAATGTCGAGCAAAGCCAACGGACAGGAAGTGCTTCAACTGCGGCCAAGTGGGACATCACAAGGATAAATGTCCGCAACCCCAAAAGAGAAGCAGATTGTGAAAGCATATGCTATTAATGTTGTTCCTTCTTCGTCAAATGCCCCAACTGCAGCGGAGAAAGAGAAGAATGTCATCATTCAAGGTATGCTTTCTATTTATGATGTTCCTATTCCCGTATTGTTTGATACTGGGGCTTCCCATTCCTTCATATCTAGTGACCTGGTAGAGAGTTTGAGATTGGAACCTGATATAGTCGATAGACCTTTAGCGACGACGAACCCGATTGGTGATTCGACTAGCCTTAGTATGATTTGTCGTAATGTGGTTTTATCGAGTCATGGATGTATGTTTTCTTGTGATTGCTTTGTTTTGGGCTTTACTGGGTTTGGCATTATTTTGGGAGTTGATTGGCTCCAAAGATATGGGGTGGGGGTAGACTGTGAGGGATTTTTGGTGATATTAGGGGGGATTATGGGCGGAGGTTAGTGTTTGGTGGCCTACCTAGTGATGAGGTGATGGCTAGTTTTCTAAATTCCCTCAACATTCTGTAGGACAAGTTATCAGGGTTTCCATTGCTGGCCAGTATCCGGATATCTTTGAGGAAGTGACCGGACTTCCACCACACCGAGAGATTGAGTTCCGTATTGATTTAGTGAAAGATGCCAGACCTATAGTGATGTCACTTCTTCGTATGGAACCAAGGGAGCAGAGATAGCTCAGGGTGCAAGTAAGCGATATTTGAAGAAGGGATTCATCAGAAGAGGTGTCTTCGAGTGGGAGCACTAGTTGTATTTGCTACCAAGGCAGATGGTTCCCTTCGTTTATGTGTGGACTATTGCGAGTTGAATAAAGTGACTAGGAAGAATAAGTCCGTGGATAGATGATTTGTTTGATCAACTGGAGAGAGCAAGGATGTTCTCCCAATTGGACCTCGCGACAGGATTTCATCAGCTTTGAGTAACTGCTGAGAGTATTCCTTAAACGGCATTTCAGATGCCGTCTGGATTCTATGACCGGTTGGTCATGCCATTCGGGTTGACCAGTATTTTGTGGATCTTATGAACAGGGTATTCAGGGATCAATTGAATAAGTTTGTTCTTATGTTCGTAGACGATATCTTGGTTTACTCGTGGACAGACAAAGAACAGAAGGAACATTTAAGGATAGTGATGGAGGTGTTAAGGAAACACCAATTGAAAGCGAAGTTTTCTAAGTGTCACTTATGGAGGAGGGAAGTGAGATTCTTGGACGATGTTGTTCCAGAGAATGGTATTGCCATGGATCGTGTGAAGGGTGGCTACAGTACAAGATTGGTCTACGCCCAAGAATGCAACAGAAGTAAGAAGTTTCTTGGGATTAGCTGGATATTATCGTAAGTTTATCCAAGATTTCTCCATGATAGCGACACCGTTAACTCAGTTGACCAAGAATAATCAAGCTTTCGTTTGGGACGAAAGTTGTGAAAATGCATTCAAGAGCCTAAAGTAAAAGTTGACGTGTGCACCAGTGTTAGTCATTCCTAAAGGGAATGAAGAGATGACAGTATACACGGATGCACGTAGTACCGTACTATGTGCTGTATTGATGCAAGGAGGTAGGGTTGTAGCTTATGCAAATCGGCAACTGAACCTGCATGAGAAAAGATACCCTACCCACGATTTAGAATTGGCAGCGTTCGTGTTTGCGTTGAAGATGTGAAGACATTGTCTCTTGGGAGAAAGATTCGAGTTGTTTACCGATCATAAATCGTTAAAGTATCTCTTTTCTCAGAAGGGTGTAAATCTCCGACAGCAAAGATGGTTAGAATTCTTGGCTTCCGATGATTTCGATATCGCATGTACACCAAGAAAGGGCAATGCGGTAGCTGATGCATTGAGTAGAAGACATGCTTGTTTAGGGGCTATATTTCTTGAGTGGAAGCAACTGGAGTATATTGCTGGGTACGATTTCAGACCAAAGTGCGAATTGGATCCAGAGATGTTAGCAAGTTTGACGATCAAACCCACTTTGATTGAGCGGGTTGGTTCCAGTCAGAGGGATGATCCTAACCTACTAGAAATCATCTCCAAGTTAGAAATGGGTATCAATGGTGAGGAGATGAACAAGTATGGGCTTGCTTGAGAAGGATGGCTTTGAAAGAATGGTAAACTGGTTGTGCCCAATGTCAATGGATTGAGAGATGAAGTGCCTATAGAATATCATCGCTCAAAATTGACTATACATCCCGGTGGTAATAAAATGTATCGAGACATGAAGCAGACCTACTACTGGAAAGGGATGAAAAGAAACGTTGGGAAGGTTATATCCAAATGCATGAACTGCCAGCTAGTTAAAGCTGAGAAAAAGAAACCTAGTGGTTTGTTGCAACCATTATAAATTCCAGAATGGAAATGGGAACAAGTCACAATGGATTTCATTGATGGGTTAACGAGGACTAGATCATGTCATGACAACATTTGGGTGGTTGTGGACTGATTGACAAAGAGTGCAAGGTTTATACCGTCAAGTTGAATAGAACAACAGCTAAGTTATCTAAACTGTATATGAAGTGGGTAGTGAGATTTCATGAAGTACCCAAAGGCATTGTAAGTGACCGAGATCCATTGTTCACTTGTGTATTTTGGAAGAGCTTACAAGAGGCTTTAGGATCAGAATTACATCTCAGTACCACGTACCATCCTCAAACCGACGGTCAGACAGAGAGGGTGAATCGTATATTGGAGGATCTCTTGAGAGCTTGTATATTGGATTTTGGAGGGTCTTGGGATGACCATTTGCATCTAGTTGAGTTCGCATATAATAATAGTTATCAATCCAGTATTGGTATGGCTCCATTTGAAGCTTTGTACGGAAGACCGTGCAACTCACCATCATGCTCGTTAGAAACCGATGAGAAGTTTATGGTTGGGCCAGATGTGATAAGAGAAATTTCAGAACAAGTCAGGGTTATCCAACAGAAAATGAAGGCTGCTCAAGATAGGCAGAAGAGTTATGATGATATGAGGAGAAGAGATACAAAATTCTCCATTGGCGACCTGGTGTTTGTCAAGATTTCTCCGTTAAAGAGCGTGATTCGATTTGGCAGGAGAGGCAAGTTAGCACCTAGATTTGTTAGTCCATTCTCAGTTCTCGAGCAAGTTGGGAATTTGGCATATAAAGTTGAGTTGCTAGACAAGATGGTGGGAGTTCATAACATGTTTCATGTTTCCCAGTTAAAGAAGTTCTTGCACGACCCCGATATGACTATTTCACCGGATCAGTTGGATGACATCGAAGTAGAACCGAGGTGGTTGGGAACCGCAAGTTGATCCGTATTGTCGAGAGCGATACGAAGCAACTTTGAAGGAAGGCGGTGAAACTGGTCAAGGTTCAGTGGGGCGAGAATGAGAGTGACTGTACTTAGGAAACAGAGGAGAGCATAAGCGAATCGCATCCAAAACTCTTTGCCTGGTAAGATTTTAATAGTGATAGTTTCTTCCCTTGTTAGTAAACAACATGCTAGGGTGTGCTTGTTGTGTATGTTTGATTGTTTTGAATGATTGATAGGCATGCAGAACACCTTTGTATGTTTTTGGTTAAGGAATTTCGGGGGCGAAATTTCTTAAGTGGAGGTGAGTGTAACGACCCGCATTCTACATATCGAAGGATCGTAGAATATTTATTTCTTTTTCATGTGAGGTCGTGTGGTCGTGTAACTTTGGGGAACGACTATTGGGTCATTTTCCATGTTCACGATTTTTGTTGATTTTTAAATGACCGTTTTCCCCTTGGCAAATCTTGTTTTGCCTATAACTTTTGATTGGTAAAGATTGTTGACCTAAAACCACTTTCATTGGATTCAAATGATGGTTTGCCTTTCCATAGAGTGGTCATATTGGTCAAACGGACTTATCGTTTGGGAGATATGGCTAAAATAAGGTTTGGAAGGTGAAAAACAACTTAACCGGGCATAATTTGGGTGATTAACAGCTAGGCCCGTAACCCATTGCGGGATTAGGGTTATCGGCAGGCTGAAATCAGTTAGGAAATGATTTTATTTCATTTTCTCAGCCGCCTAAAACATTTCTCTAACCCTAACAATGACCTCCACCTTCTAAAATCATCCCAAATCATCTTCTAATCACGAATTAAGAAGATCAACATCAAATCAAGGCAAATCAACACCAAATTAGAGTTGGAGCTGCTGTATTGCATAGGAAAACGCTCCAAAACAGTAGAGTTTCAGATCTAAAGTTTTATTTGTGGCTAAGATGAGTGATTTGCATTGTTTTTCACTAATTACGGCTCATTAGGGGTGATTAGTGATAGTTAGCGAAATAATGGCTCAGAAAAATCTGGAAAAATTTGTCAAATTATGAAATATTATTTTATGTCTCTTATAAAAATTTGAGTTAATTTCAATTAAGTTTGCTAATTCTATTGTTAAAACATGCTTAAAGGGGTTAAGGGGAAAATCATGCTTGTGGGGTATGTTTGATCATAGATGACCTATATGCTCGATGTTTTGACCTTGTTGATTGATCTTATATGTTATTATTATTGTTTGAAATGTTTCATGATTGGTTAATGAAGTTAGAATGGTTGAAAACGCTGTCGTATGACGAGAATGGACGAAAATTTGCTTGTTGGAAAATGTGCAGGGTTTCGGATTGGATCGGATATAGGGTTCGGATGGGATAAGAGAACTGGGCAAGGGGATTCGATTCGAATCAGAATTTGGCACTAGAGGGGGCTTGGCAAGAAGGAAGGCCACCCGCATAGAGTTGGAGTTGGAACGTGGGATCAGATCGGAGTAGCAAGCTAGAGAAGGAGAGACGAACGAGCCGGACCAAGATTGCAAGCACCGAACCAAACCGGATGGGGATGGCCGAAGTGAACGGAAGCGTTAGCAAAGGGAAGGAGGCCCAAACCGAACCAATGAACACCGAACCGAACTGCATATGGAGGCTGAACCAAACCGGATTTGGAACCACTTCTACGCGACGACTCTTCTGAAGACCAACTCCAATTCGACCAAAACCCGAGATGTAAAGGAATTCCAAATAGGAAGTAGAACTCAGGATCCAAACGGGAACCAAGGGGTTAACTTCATGAATTGGACTTTGCTGCAGGATGTGTGCAAAGGGGTTATCGATGTCTATAGCTTTGACTCACCACTAAGACGGATCAGTGGCTATGGATCAGTGCAGTGGGGTTGTTATGACTCCATGGGGAAAAGTGATCGTAGCAGGGCTATGAGCCAGTGTAGTGGAGTTATTATGACTCTATGGGGCAGAGTGGACATAGAAAAGTATTAGTGGTTACGAATCAGTGCAGTGAAGCCATCATGACTCCATAGGGAAGAGTGATCATAACAAAGAATTGGGTGATCAAAGTGGTAGATATCATATGCTTTACACACTGAGCGAGAGATGTAAGGATGATTGCTATGTTTGATGTTTTACTATCACCATGACATGCACACCCCCTACCCATTATTTTCACACCATGTGTTAGTGTCACCTTAGAGTATTGTACATCATGTTGTCTAACTCTTTGGTTGCCGGTCCAGGTTCAGGTATTGTTATGTATACCTGTTATTGCTCTGTTTTGCTGCTTATCGCTCATACCAGACTTTTGTCTAACCCAGAGTTTTATGTCCCTTCTTATTACGCTGGGTGCTCTCAAATAGGCAGACTAGAGAAAAGTCAGGTTACTATGCACAAATAGCTATACCGGAGATGACCAGGAGGCTTCCATGTATGATATATATATACACAATCTCCCTGTGTTGTTGTTGGTCACTACTTTGGGTATTAGTAGTGTGCCTCTTTCTTTTTCTTTAGAGACAGTATTTCAAAGTTGTAATAATGTTGGTTTGGATGATAAGCTATATTTTGGATTTCCGCTGCTATGATGGTTTAGTTTTCAGCTTATGCACTATCTCGCCTGTTTTATGTCAAAGTTATGTTGTTATTATATTTTATGCCATGCGCTGTCAGATATTCTACATGTTCCTTGTTAATTCAAATTCCTTTCTTTGGCGACCGTTCCATGGTAGTCGGGCATTGGCACAACGCACTTTCATTGGAAATGTCGGCTGGTGAAGGGCGGGCCATCACAATTACTGATGTCTTGATTGGGTTGTACACCCAAGACAAGGTAATAAGTGGTGATCGTCTAGATTTACTTGGATATCGACTGGATATGCGAGGACCTCTCTTCTATATTGGACATATGGGACAAGGAACAAGGTGCCTCCGGTTTCGTTCAGACCCAGAACGGACTTGCAAATGGATGGTATGTCTAACATTGTATTCCTTTATGCTGTATTCATTGATATATGCTAAATATATATCCGTTTGGTGGCGGAGAATTTATTCTCTTGCTTAACACCCTTCTCTAAGAAGTACGAGCTTAGAGGTTATATATATTGGTAGAAATTAGTGTTATGGTATGGATTGACAATGTGGCATGCTAAGATGCAATAATCAAGGCTTTTTGAAAAGCAGAGCCATGTGGTTGATGATCAAAGCACAACTTTAAGTAGCATAGCTTTGTGTATAACATTAATTCGCGACCCTCAGACCTGGTATGAGTCAAAAGCGGGATAGTGACTGTCGGGAGTGCATGCGTTTCTTTCTTGCTAGAAGTGGTGTCATGGAATGGAGCCTAGACATTTTTACTTATGTGGATGATGGATTGTGAGGCACCTCGGATATAGGGCTATATGCTCATAGGGTCGACATACTGACCTGTTTGTAGGTCCGATAGGATCGGGAAACGTATTGTTTAAGAAAAACTATCCACTAAAGTAAGTGTGGACCGACCCTGAAGATCCTAGGGTTGGCCATAGGTGTGATCCTAAGGAATTTGCTAGAGTGTCTCGAATCGGAGAGGAGCCATCCCTTGCCTGGACTAATAGATGGAAATCCAACTTCCAATAAGCGACTTTTCGGTTTTAGTTGTAAATCTATGTATAACAACGTAATATATGGTACCTATGTCGTCTATGATTGATACATTTATATTTGAAGTTGATTTTGACACTCTACACTTATAGTAATATCAAAATGATTTGTTTTAAGTGTACCAAGCATGTTTGCCAATTATAAGGGAAAACTCTACCCTCCAGCTTGCGTTGCATTGTGTGATGGGACCTGAGTCTTATAATAGCTTCATTTTTCGAAAAGCATTGCGTTGTTTATAAATTATTTTATTTTGGAGTATTCATGGGAGTGAACCTATTCTGTTTTATATGGTGTGGTCCCTTGATTTACCCAATTTTAAGTAAAAGTTTTAACTATTTTAGTTCTCACACCAGTCCCATGACTGACTCCAGTTTATTGTTTCCACCTAAACTCTGCGTGCTCATATTTTCCACGCGGAAGCTAGTAGTTTTGGATTTGCAAATATTTCTTTTCATAGGACCCTGGATTTCAGTTGGACTTATATTCAGAAAGCTTTGTATCCTTGCATTTCTTTCAGTTGTGATAATGGATATTTTCCGTTGTTTTGTAATTTAAATCTTTGATATTCTTCCGCTGTAAATTATTTATCTGAACTCTGATATCTTGTACTCTAATGTAATTGTTGTAATAGCAATGAAATGTTCTATTGTTTGTGTTCTGATGCGTCGTGTTCTCAAAACAATCCGGGCTCCTCCATCTCTTCGGGGATCGGGGAAGTCTAGGTCATTTCACTCTATGCCAAACAGTTCCTTCCTTTCTTGTTGAATAATTATAAACTATGGAGTTAAAGAGTAATGCTAGAATCATGTTTTTTCTTCATTCCTTTCTTATATGATCTTGTTTTTCTACACTGTATTTTGTTATTTTGACATTGTTTTTAGTGTTTTAGTTTATCTTGTTCGAACTATTGAATGTTTATCAAAATTCAACTATTTTGAGCTTCTTTAGTGTTGTAATGGCAACTAGAATCATTTTTTTCTTGACCATTTGTTTTTTGTTTCTCCCTTCTCTGCCAACCCTTCGCCTCTAGTTCCCTTTATTTTCAAGCTTTCTCCACGATTGAGTAACAATGCTTGCGCTACACGCAAACGCCTCTTTAATCTCTGATATGCCCTACAGTTTTCCACCTTGCTCTTTCTCACTGTTCTGATGATCCTATAGGGGTTGATTCATGTGTGGGTACATGGATCTCATCTGTTATAGAACTACCGTTCAATCTAATTTAGTGCCTCATACGAGACTGGTTTCCAGCTGACAAGATCATTTTTTTTAATTGTACTTAGATCTGAAATTACCGGTGAGATTTGTTGTTTTTCTAAGTGTTTCAACCCCTCACTACAAGAAAAATGATTTTTTGTAGCATCCAAAAACCGCCACTAAGTATTTTTGGTGCCGTTTCGATAATCGTTACGAGAAAACATGCCACTAAATATAATTTTTTTTTTGTTGCACTTAATTTAAACGCCACGAGTAAAATCTTTCCTATAGCACTTTTTTAATGTTACCATTTTTTGCAGCTTTAGTTAAACGCCACTGAAAGGGTTTTTGCATTACACCTGTTTTTTGTTGCGTTCTTTTAGCTTTTTTGTAGCGTTTAAAATGCGCCAACATAACTATTTTTGTGTTCTGCGATAATACATTTGTAGCGGTTTTTAAACGCTACGAATGAATTTAATATTCCGTAGCGTTTTTCCTGCCACTATTTGTTACCAATTTTGTATTATAATATTTCGTACCTACCTATAATTCTACCGCCAATTAAATAACATAATCCACAAACACATACATTTTTCAACATAACATATTATAGAACCACAACATACATCTTCAAACATCCACAAGATAATCATTCAAACATCCACAAGTTCAATCGTCCACAACCTTCACAAACAAACTGCCAGTAACACGGTCATAACTACAACATACACACCCAGACTACTGAGTTTAAATAACTAGTAACACTATCATAACCAATTACACTAAAGATTGAAATAAACACCTGAAATAACAAAGTTACCGACAAATATTGTAGTGTTGTTGTCATCAAACCACCTGAAATATTGTTGATCTACATGTAAAACAAATAACATACCATAACTTTAAGAATGGAAATAGCATAAACCTTTCAGACACTACATAACATAAACCTTTTAGACACAAGCTCTGAACGTAACACTACATAACATAAACCTTTCAGGCACGCTCATTTTCCTGCACACTATGGACACTACATAACACAAACACCTGAACCATGTAATGCAATTCTGTGACCATGTAATTATGAACCATGTAATGCAATTCTATGACCATGTAATTCTGAACCATGTAATGCAATTCTGTGACCATGTAATTCTGTGACCGAGTAATTCACAGATGACAGTGTCTACCCATTAAGGTGAATGTATGATTTCATATATGATTTCTGAGATGACCATGTAATTTGAGATGACATGTGCCGTCTCCTCGAGTATATTTCATATATGATTTCTCTTCAATTAAGGTGAATGCTTATTGGTATCTTTACATTAATCCACATTATCTTGATAATACTTTAACCATGTACGTAAAAGTTTAACCATGTATCTTTGCAAATCATTTAAGATACCTCACCAAATTAGCTTCAAATGCATTAATAAACATTTAGTGGGAGTTTTGTCCGGTACTACTACACATTTGATTTATAAGGAGAGTGAGACAACACACTTATTGTCCAAAATAACCTAACTCAACTATTTCCAGTCGATCATGTGCTCCCGAGGGCAGTAACTCCTAAATGTATATTAAAAAATATTAAAATACCTTTCATTTGGTGTCAATAATGATTCTTCCCACTGGCTTAGCTATGGGAACGCCGAAGGCATCTTCCATGCACATCAGAGCTGATGTTGGTTTCCATAGCTCTGCAATTGGAACTATCACATGTTCGACCCAAACCTTTACAACATCCTTTCCCAATGGATGACAATGGACCATCGCTATCAGATCAGTTGATGCAATAGATCCTTCAGCCACTACGTTTGTTCCAACTACATCTATCAACTTGCATTTGGCGTCTTTTGTCATGTTTGCAATCGGCTGAAAGAAAAAAAGATTATTATGCAGAATGTATATACTTACATAGTGATCAATGTTGAAAATAAATACATACATGTTTCGATTTATTTGTGGACACATATGAGGATTTCGAGGGAGAAGTCGCATGATTTTCACTTTCAACATGACTCTTAGTTGGATTTTCTTTGTCCGCTTCTACTTTTGATCTTGGCCATGCTACTTTCTTATCAATTGCATCTCTAATGCACGACATATCAGATGTGGGTCGCCAAAAATAAGCATCTTTATTTATTGCGTTGTCCACCCAAATGACAACAGCAGACGGACCGAGCGGAATACCATTAACAGTGCATTTTGGATCATCGGCATGGATTCTTCCTTCGGCAACTACGCCTTCACCCTCATTCCAAGCATAAATCTTGCAAATATAGTGGATGCTATCGATACTAAAAATGAGAATATGCTTCAATATTAGCAATTATACACACACGTAACTACTAATAGCTTCACGCATAACTATAAATAAATATTGCATTATACACACACAAAATAGCTATAAATATTATATGACAAGTTTAAATTTTACCGTACTGGCTTCGTCAAAGTTCAAGCGTGTTCGCAGTGGTACCTTGAAGCAAACTGATGGCCAAACTGTTACCTTATTCATAACATCTCCTAATACAGCCATTTTATGTGTAGGCCTCCATAAATAAGTATCTGGCTTATCCACAAAATCTATAACAATACTCGCAGCATCTGGTCCAAGACGAATGTCATTGACAACGTCATTTGGGTCCAGGGACAACAGCCACCCATAGGCAACAACTCCAGAGGTTCCATCCCAATTCAGCAACAAACATACTTCGTCGTCACTCTAGAATTATTCAACCAAAAGTACTATCAAATACTAGAGTAAAATTTTCAAAACATAAATTTTATTTATTAAGTAATATAATTAATTCTTTTATCGATTCAGGTGAGATCTTTCCTGCTTTCCTTACCCTGCTGCAAAGCACAAAATATCACGATATTTTAATCTAAGGAGCACTCAAGTGGATGCCAGTATTCCACAATACTTAAATAAAACATTACTAGATCAAAACATTTATTGGGTAATATAATTATTATTTTTACCATTTCATGTGTGCTCCCTTGCAAACTTTCTTTACCCTGCAGTAAAGCACAAAATTTAATCTTTTTAGTATTTTAAATTATATAGTGTGCTAAATATTATATTTAACGAATAAAAGTTAAGTTTATAAGTTTACCTTCTGGTCCATCGGAGTCTGTATCATTCCCTTCAATTCTGCTATTTCCTCTCGACACCATGAGACTTGTTCATCTTTGGACTGAGCCACAACTAGTTTGGTTAAAGTGCAACCCCTTCCCAATGCCCTTAACCTTCCCGGTCTATCTTCTTCCAATACATGTGCAAGAGCATCTCCACTGACATTCTATGTCGAGCTAGACTGGGTTACGCTACCAAACTTTTTAATCTCCTCCTACATAAATAAAAACAAATAAATGATGTACAATGGTAAAAATACCACAGTTTAAAAAAAATTACCGATAAAATGAAAAAAACAATTATACATTAGTATTTATAGCTTCCATGGACATCGGTTGACCAATTTTTCTTATGTGAGATTTGATCCACACATCAGCTCTAGTTATGGACGATGGGTCTACACTTTCGTTTTTTCTAAATTTAGGATAACATTAAATAAGTAAAATGACAGGTATAAAATAATATTAAGTAAAGCTGTAGTTATTAATCTAACCATGTCTTTGGTCATTCTAGCCATTCCTTACGACCGATTGTATGTGGAAGCTGTGTGTTCCTAAGGGCCGGATATTTTTCACTTTTTGTTGGAAATACAGAAAGATGTTAAAATTATCATACTGATAAAGATGAGCATAGGAATGATTTGCTGTTGAAGTATTGAATTTTATCTTAAATTTACCTTAAACTCCACACTTGTTTGCGCCTTCACAAACTTTCTCCATTTGTTGATGCTTTTGATGTTGGTTGGTTTCAGTTTAAGTCTTTCCTCTTCATTCTCCTTTTTTTGCAAAGTTCGAACCAATTTGCTTTTTGAAGATCTCCACAGTACTCCCATTTGTTGAAATATGACTTTTCTTTGCCATTCCTCTTCCAGTTTAAATCTAACCTGAATCAGTTCATGAAAACATGATATTAAAATCAAATAATTCACCTGTGCATACGGTCCGAACTGGAGTACATAGCTTTAGAATATTAAAATTTGTTGCATAAATTCTGAGACTTCTATCATGTAATTAAGTAACCAAAATTAAATCTTAATTCATACCTGAACCAACTGCTACAAAACTTCTTTTAAATAATCATTTATATTCCACCAATCATCGATAGTGTATGGAACTTGCTCCCGCACAAGCGGTCCAAGAAAAAAAGGATAAATATATGGACCTTTGCCCTATCGGTATACCTAAATCATTGAACTAAACTTCAATTCGATCCTGACTGCATAAAGGAAGACTTATTGCTTTTCCTGGGCCTCTACCGCCTATTTTCCGAGAAGTACTTCCGATGGTAGGTACACTTTGTTTTCCAATTTCCAGCTCAGCATCATCAGTGTGTTCAAGACAGGCTTGATTTTTTGAATGTAGACCTTCTTCATTATGGTCATTCAGGACAGTTTTTTCTTCGCCTTTATTATGAACAATGGCTTGCTTCTTATTAGAACTGACTAGTTGATCTTCGCATTGAATCTTACGTTTCCGATCTGGCGTATTCTTTTAGGATTCCATTGCAGTCTTCATCTGGTTGCGAGTACATACATTGCATGTCGACATCATTTCCTGCAAATGAAACAAATACATAATTCTGAATTGTATATATAGTCATAAATATACATATAATTTTTAAATTGCATGGTTTGATGTAAACAATATGCAAGACCAGACAAGGCAGTACAATGTATATGTATATACATTTATATGTACATAAAGTATACACATGTGCATGTACTAGTGCATGTGCGTGTAACATGTGCATATGCAAAAGCAAGCCAGATCAGACAAATATCAGGTTTAATGGGAAGAGAAGGAAACATAATGTACTAGTGCATGTATGTGTAACATGAAAAATAGGTCAGACTGCATGGCCATGAAATGCCAGAATTTATGGTACAACATAAATGTATATAACATAGTTTCAGGTGCAACACCAATGAACAACCAAACATAAAGAAAATTAATATGATTACAATGAACAACCAACACTAAAGCAAATGAACAACCAACACTACAGAAAATCAATACAAGTACAATGAACAACGATGCTCAAGTAGGACATATAATCTACTCAAGTATGCCCTTGCAATCCTCTCTAACATAGCTAACATCTTCATTATCCACTTTAGTTATTTCATCTTCCATCACTTGGATATCTTCCTCGATGCAATCGGGATCCTCTAAATCAGTAAAACTTCTTGATGGTGCTTTCGTTACAACATACCAAATAGAATCATCGTCCTCTCTTGAATAAAATACTTGTTTAGCTTGAGATGCGAGTATGTATGGGTCTCATGAAAATGATGCGTGATGTAAATTAACAAGAGTGAACCCATCATCATCATCAGCTTTTACTCCATTTCCTTTATACACCGATCGACACTTAAAAACTGGAATATAAAACAAATGATATTCTAACAAAATTATATCTATCAATATTCCATATTAAGTGACTACATCAACCACGTGGGACATATCTTTTGCACTTGCTTTACACATAGTAGTCGCATCAAAAGACACCCCATAATTCTGAGTTTGTCTCCCTAAATCTTTTACATGGAAACATTGCTCATTGATGATATATCCTTTGTAAGACACAAGATCATCCTTCGGACCGTAAGCAATCCATTTAAACATGTCTTTATGATCCTTGGAGGATATAGGTATCTACATAGAATTTCATATAGCATGTAAATTTTATGTATAGTATATTAATAGTCATATGAGAATATATTTGAAATCTAACTAACCTTTCTTTTAATCCAATCGGCAAAAATTTTGATATGTATTTCCCAAAATAAGGTCGCATTTTTTTCATGCACTGGTCTGAATTTTCTAATCCCTCCAAATGCAAACTAGTATTAAACATTTGATTATAAGTTACATATATCATTACGAATACATAAAAATAATTAAAACAATATATAACATGAACTTACTCCATAAATGGTTCCACCGCAGCCGTATTCATTAACACGGCTAAATGAGCCATTTCTTTCTCATTAGCCAGCATTGTAATTGTCTTCGATGTTGAAATTGGACGTCCGTCAAGTATTACACTACTTTCATACTCTTCATTTCAAGCTCCTTTCTCCTCTATATGTCCTGATTTTTTCAAAAGTTCATTGAAGAACAACATGCACTCTGCTGTTAGATACGATTATGTAATACATCCCTCTGGTCGTGCATAGTTTCTGACATAATCTTTGAGTGTCTTCGTATATCTTACGAATGGGTACATCCAACGAAAATGAACTGGTCCACACATTAGTGCTTCTTTTCCAAGATGAATGGATAAATGTACCATTATATCAAAGAAAGATGGTGGGGAAAAAATTTCAAGCTCACATAAAACTTCAATAATCTCAACATTGATTTGTTCTACCTTCTCTCTATCAAGAACACGTTGACATAATTTGTTGAAAAAAGAAAATAAGCCAATTATTGTTTTTCTTGCCTTCTTTGCCAGTAATCCTCTCGATCCTACTGGCAATAAATGTTGCATTAATACATGATAATTATGTGGCTTAGATCCACTAATTTTATAATCCGACAATGAAATCCGATTTTTTAAATTTGAATAGTAGCCATCCGGTCCTTTGAAATTGTACAATCTTTTGCAAAATATTTTTCTTATGGATTTTGACAATAAATATGGATCCGGTGGAAGATATGTTTTATTCCCACGAGGTTGTGTACAAAGCTCACATCGAATTCCCCAATCCTCTAAATCCTTCCTACAGTTGGTTCCAACTTTGGACTTATTACCATGCAACATCGTGCCCAATAAGCTTTCACCAATATTCTTCTCCACATGCATCACATCTATATTGTGACGTAGTGGAAGTTCCTGTGAAAACCATAACTATAACGCATTATTGGGTTTTTCTTATACTAAAACAGTAAAAATTAAACATTTTAACAACTAACCTCCCAATAAGACAAATCAAAGAAAATCGATCTTTTTTCCATCTTGTTATCTCCATTTTCGTGGAAGTGTTAGTATCATCAATTTCTTCTTCTTCATCATAAACATACTTTCTCTTATTAATTTTGTCTTCTTTTCCTTTTCCAAAAGCATTTGGATAATCCTTCAACAATGCATAAATGTTCCTCCCAGTAAGCAATCTAGGAGCAATATCTATCTCTATGGTGTTATCTAACAATGCCTTTTGTTTCCTACGTGAATCTAAAGGAAGTAGAAATCTTCTATGTCCCATGTAGGCGAACTTTCGACTATGATTCAACCAACGAGAATGGGTATTGACACCACATAACGAGCAAGCCTTTTCCCCTTTCACATGACATCCAGCAAGATTTCCATAAGCAGGAAAATCATTAATCATCCATAGTAAAATTGCATTCAATTTAAATAAAGTTTTGCTAAACACGTCATAAGCATTAACTCCGTAAGACCACAAGTGATGCAAATCTTCCACCAAAGGCACCAAATATACATCAATATCATTCCCGGGTTGCTTCGGGCCTGGAATAAGTAAAGTCAACATAATATTTTCCTTCTTTATACACAACATAGGAGAGAGATTGTATGCCACAATCATTACCGGCCAGCAACTATATTTTGAACTCAACATGGAAAATGGGTTGAATCCATCTATAGTAAGACCAAGCCTAAGATTGCGTGGATCCGATGAAAAAGATTTATACTTTTCATCCACTATTTTCCATGTCATAGAATCCACGGGATGACGCATTTTTCCATCGCTACTTTTATTAGTAAAATGCTATCTTAAATCTTCTGCCATCTTTTGAGATCTATACATTCTTCTAAATCTCGGAATGATTGGAAAATATCTCAATACTTTAACTGGAACACCTTGTATAACCTCTTCAGTATCTTGATTTTTCTTCTATCTCGTAGAACCACATTTTGGACAATTTTCTAAATCTTTGTATTCTTTTCTGAAAAGGCAACAGTCATTCTCAGATACATGTATCTTTTCAAAACCCATGTCAAACACTTTAAGAAATTTCTTGACTTCATATAAGGTTTTGGGAAACACGTTTTCCTTCGGCAGAAATAGATGTTGCATAGCTAAAAGCTTATCGAACCCACTATCAGACAAGTCAGTCTCACATTTAAGATTATATAAGATGGTGATAGCAAATAATTTTGTGTGGTCTATGCAACCAGGGTATAATGGAGTTTCTTCATCTTCCAAGTTCTTGAGTAACTCCTCCTCTTTTCTCCGAAAATCAACATTATCTTTATCATCATCAAAAAATTCATCATTTATAAAATCTTCGTCTTCATAGTGAATCATCTTGAATAGATCATATACGTCAAACGAATTTGTTTTCATGTCTCATTACTCCCTATAACTAAATTAAAATCCGTCACATCAAATTGTACAACATGAAAATAACCTATCAGAAAAACATCCAAATAGAACATGAAATCAAGCAGTTATAACATAACCGAGCCCTAACAAGATAGGAGATGAGAAAATGACAGAATACAGAATTACAGATCAATGAGTGATTGCAATTAGGGTTAATTAGCTATACCATCAAATCCTAGCAAGATAAGAGATGAGAAAATATCATGCATTAGAATATTTCATACACAATCCAAATAGAATCACACAATCGAGTAAAAGAATTCATACCTAAATTTACCTATACCATGAGTGGAGATTTTCGCCGTCTTTCGCGACATTGTTGACAGGATTACGACAGAGTTGACGATGACATGAGGAACGTTAATCGGTGCGATTTCTTCGATAGAGAGCGATTTTGGGGGGGATAGTGAATTTTTTGGCAGAGGGATTTTGGGGGAAAGGGAACGAGGGCTAAAATTTTCGAAGTATGAGTGAGATAGGAATAGAAAATAGGTGGTCACATTTTTTTTTGACACGCGGACTAATTTTTGTTAGGCAGGGAGATGAATTTTTTTTTTTTGCCGCGTTAATGATAGGAGTGAAAACACTATTTCTTGCATTTACAAATAAACGCTACTGATTTTTACAACAAAAAAAAAAAATCATTTTTCTTATAGTTCCTACTGGTTTGCATCACTCTGAGTATGGGTTTTAAGTTTAGTAATTAGGTTGGATCTTGCTTCGATCATATATGCAGAATTTGGGATGATGGTTGTGTTTCTTCGTGAGAGCAGTACCTACTTGCCACGTTGATCAATGATAGTTTATTACGGGGTCATGCTGGCATTGGTAGGAGTTGTGTACGCTCTTTCATTTACATATACCCCTAGTGTTAAGGTACTATGCTATGGTTCTTTGTCTTGTTGCATTCATGTGAAGACTCTGTCGTTGTTGTGCTTGTTAGGGAACACGGAATGCAGATCTTAAGGCAAGACTAACACTAAAGAGGGGGTGAATAGTGTTTATAAGAAATTTAGGAAAATCAACTTATATGATCTACTATAGAGATGATCATAGACACATGGTCAAGCACAAACACAGAAATAAATAAAAATAAAGTGCAGAAAAGGAAAGAACACACCAGATTTTATACTGGTTCTATTACTCCTACGTCCAGTCCCACGCAACACTGGATTGCACATAATTTTATTACTATATTAATATCCAAGTACAATCCCCTTGATTTTCCGGCTACCAGGTTAACACTGCTCCAAACACTCTTGATTTCACGACTACAAGATTACCACCTCCCTCTTTCCTTGATTTCAGGGCTACAAGGAACACACCCTTTCCAAATGATTACAGCAGCCCTATAACTCTTCAATAACACTTCAATTCAGAGAGTTAATGAGTAGAGAGTTAGAAAAGAAGAAGTTTTATATAATTAGAGTAGATTTCAGCAAAGTAGAAGTGTAGAAATCAATAAAATATGAAATATTAATGGTGGGATGAAGAGGGGTGAAGATGGAGAAGAAGAATGATTAAAAAATTCGAAATCAGCCCCTATTTATAAGATTTGAAAGGTGGCAAAGCTTCTGGAATGTTACAAATAGTGAAAAGACACTTCCTTTAAAAATTGAATTTCTAATAGTTGTATGTCGACATATCCACCATATTTTTATTTTTTTTATCATCTTGACAATATTTAAACCAATATATATATATAGTATGGAAATTCCTGAAACCAAACTAGTTGTTAAAACATTAGTTTTCAAGTATAAAAACATAAGAAAATATTGTTTAAACATATGATTAAAAACTTTTATATATATGTGATATAAAACTATATATAATATAATTATAAACATATTTATAGGAATTTGTAAAGAGATATTTGTAAACTATATACAAACAAAAAGGTTATATGAAAACTTAGAGTTTAAATAAGAATATTATAATCAAATATAAACTTAGTAATATATATAAATGATTTAATAAGACAATAAAAATAAGAATATTTATAAATTAGGAAATACATTTGAAATCATAAGTTTTAAATTCTTGGAAGATTACAAATTATTTTGGGAGAAATTTGAAATCAATTTGAAAATAGTTTTAAAATTAATTTTGAAAAGAGATAATTTGAAAAACAGAGTTTGAACCTGGAGTGCTATCCAGAATCTTAAATATAAACTAGACTCTATTACTATATTTTTCTTGAAATCTTGATAGCTTGATAACTTATGAGTCTTGAATGTCTTCTGAATCTTGAATCTCTTGAAACTCTAGAACTGTACAGTCTTCAGTACTTAAGTCCTGTACACAAATCCTGCATATATATATATATATGTGTGTGTGTGTGTGTGTGTGTATGTCTATATATTCTGATAGAGATGTTATTATATATTTTAAAATCAAATAAGATCGTTTTCATATGGTTGTTGTCATCAAACTCCATTCTCCGAAAATTTCCCCATTTTTTATGATGACAACCTAAATTTATAAAATATTCATACTTGTTGATTCCGATCCTTCTAACACTCCCCCAGTCATCATGAATCCTTCATACTCTCCCTTGAAATAATCCTTATTTTATAATTTCTCCCCCTTTTTCATTATGAAAATAAATTCTAAACATACTCCCCTAATTCTATAATCTATATTTATCTATATATTTTATGATTATAATACTTAATTCTACACTAAAGTGCCAACATACATAACTCCCCCTAAATTTGTGCCTATATTATATCCTTATTCTATTGTAACCATTCTAATACTAATCCCTAAATCTATGCTATAAATGACTATATAATACTCCTTGAATTGAATAACCATATATTTCCCTCTAAATCTATGATTCTAAATCTAAAATATTATAAATCCCCCTAAATTTATGATAACACTAGTATAATAAAATAAAACTAAGTAAACCAACCAATATTTATAATCAATTCAAATAATCAATCTAAACCATTAAGTCAACAAAAGCAAAAATATATGTTTATTCAAAAATACTTCTTGAAACTTTAACTAATCCTAGAAACTAAAAAGCTCCCCCTTAATCTAATACAAGACTAAACCTAGCCTAAACTTTAATTCCCTTAAAACTATAATAAGACCTTAATCTAGACTAAGAAATAATTCTGATAAGATATCCTTAAAACTATGGTACAACTTAAAGTAATATAAGTCAAGTAATGATAAGTCAATATTCAAGCAATTTAATCCAAGCAATCAACGAAGTTTGGTTTTGTTGTCACAAAACATAAAGCCAGACATTTCTTCTAACTTTTATTTTTCCTAAAAACCTATAAAGGTTCTATCAACTACAAATGCATAAGTATTTTTCTAACAAACCAATCAACCACTAACGAAATTTAACCATGTCAAGTAAGTCAATCAAGTTATTCAAGTCAAACAAATCAAACAAACCAAACAAGTCAATCAATTCAGTCAATTCAACCGAGCCAAACAAGTCAATCAAGTTAATCAAGAAAAAGTAAATATGTTATGTATTTGATTAATAATCCAATATTTCTAATTAGATAAAAACTTCTCATAATGTATACTTGTTATGTGTGGAGTTAAAGTTAACATGTAATGCAGTGTTGATTATAATGCAGTATGTTATATGCAAAACTATATTAAGTGATATATTGAATGAAATGCAACATGTGATGTGAATGATTTTAATTTGAGATGTACTATAATTTATAATAATGATATTAGATTTGAAATAAGATATGTAATGATAGTATATAGAATGATTTGGTGATTATATCTATTTAGGTAAAATATATTCAAAGTACTATCTAACTATTATGCAAATACATATATATTATACACTATTTTAATTAAACAAGGGTAATATATACTAATTTCTAGACTTAGGTCAATAATACTTGTGAAAGAGACTTAAAGGATAGTAAAGATGAAAGTTTATTGGAACTCATAATAAATAATAATTTTTTTAGAATAATTCTATAAGAAATGTGGAGTTAAATAATCTTAGTAGGGTGCTTCTTTAATATAATAAAAATTGAAGATCTTTTTAAAGGGAATATACAATTGTATCATATAAAGTAAACTAATTTTATATAAACATATATTCATAATTGTGTGTGTATATATATGTAAACTAATTTTAAAAAGGACTTAAAATTTAATTTATTATAAAATATAAATCTATCTTTCGATACAAATTAATTTTAAATTTAAACTTTTAGAAATCAAAATATATTAATTTTCTAAGGAACCATTTATATATTAAAACTTTAAAAAGAAATCTATAGTCCTAACAAAATTATGAAATCTGGATATAACTTAAACTATAATACTATAAATTCTTATATTTAAGCTACATATTTAAGACATGAAATCATATATACACACACACATATATATATATATATGCATGTATATATATGTATATATATATTATTTTTATACCGAAATACTAGGTTAAATATTCAAGCTTTTAAAAATCTTAATAACAAATCAAAATAAGTATTAAGTTATAAATAGTATTTGTGATAATGTAACCCAAAATTGTTATGAAATCATGTGAATAATACATACTTTAAACTATGCATGTTTAAACTATATTTAATATAAATAAATTATATTTAAAACAATATATATATATAATATTTATTCTGTGTATCATGTTATCATGTCTATATAATTTTATTAATTTACATACTTTTAATATATATTTAGAAACAAGGTATACGAAAGTAAGTAGACAGACAAAGTTAATAACTAGAGTTTGAACTGGCATTTTCTTGTTGAAAATATGGAGGGAAGTTTGAAAGTTCAAAATTTGAATTTACCGATACATATGTCGACATGTCAACTACTGTATGTCGACATATATGTATGCTTTCAAAAGACAAGTTGCATTTTGATCATGTTATATTATTTAAGCATTCATATTTTCTATTTAATTTGTTTTCTGAAATAATGTTAATCTTAATCTTAATCAAACATTTAAAATTAATTATATTATTATTTATTATTATTTTGAATTTCAAAATTCAAATTTCGAATTTGAATTTTAGAATTCAAGATTGAATTTCAGAATCTCAAATTCAAATAAGGCAAACAAAGCATCTATTCATCCAAATTAACCAAAAATTTATAAATTTGTTAAGGTGTACCTAGTTTTAGATCCATTTCTTCGTTATTCTCTGAATTTTGAATCCCTGTGAAACACATATTTGGATTTCCAATTTCTGGCCCTTTATCGCTTGATGATGAATCTGAATCATCTAAAGTTGTTGTGTATGCCCTCTTTCTTTTCTTTGATGAATTACTGTTGATTTGATTTACCTGGATATTGACACATTCTTTTTATATGCCCTGGTTTGTTGGAATTATAACATCTATCTTCATTTCTTCCATTGTCATGAATCATACATTTACGTCTTTCAGAATTTCACGATGAGATCGATGATTTAGTAGTTTAACTGACATGGCGTCAAAATTTTGAATTTGAATTTTGAATGAATGGACACTTCAACTACTATAAGTCCAAAAGTCATATCCCTTCATAAACTCTTATTTCTTGATTGATGAATGATCATCTTGGTGTCTTTTGGCCAACAGTCATCAAATATAACTTCTTTTCCTGCAAAATAACATACCTTTTCAAAGAGTCAAGTGACTTTTCAAAATAACCAATTGAAATTTAAAATAATAACATCATGATGATTATGTGATTTATCCATTTAAAATTTTCAAGAAACCATATCATGATAACTTTATTTTTCAATAAAATTGAATGCAAACTCATCTAATACTGATGCAGGGCATGAATTTAACCTAGTGTTATAAATCATTTCAAAACTTACCGTTTAATATTTCCAAAAATAAAATTATGAATTTTTTGAAAAAACATGCTCTGATACCAATTGCTAAGGAACGCGGAATGCGGATCTTAAGAAAGGACTAACACTGGAGGGGATGAATAGTGTTTACAAGAAATTTACGAAAATCTAAAACTTATATGATCTACTATATGAATCACACACACTAGAGATTATCAAAGACACAGAATCAAACATAAACATAGAAATAAACAAAAACAAAGTGTAGAAAAGGAAAGAACACACCAAATTTTATGCTGGTTCGGATTACTCCTATGTCTAATCTCGCTCAACGCTGGATTGCGCATAGTTTTATTACTGTATCAATATCCAAGTACAATCCCCTTGATTTCCCGACTACGAGGTTAACACCGCTCCAAACACTCTTAATTTCATGGCTACAAGATTATCACTCCCACTTTCCTTGATTTCAGAGCTACAAAGAGCACACCCATTCCCAAACACTTCTCAAATGATTACAACAGCCCTATAACTCTTCAAATAGTGAAAAGACACTTCCTTTGAAAATTGAATTTCTGACAGTTGTATGTCGATATACCCATATATGTATATCAACATATCCACCATATTTTTTTTTAAAATCAAATTTAAACCAATATATATTCTGGAAATTCCTGAAACAAAACTAGTGGTTAAAACATTATTTTTCAAGTATAAAACATAAGAAAATATTATTTAAACATATGATTAAAAACTTTATACATATATGTGATATAAAACATATATAATATAATTATAAACATATATATAGGAATTTATAAAGAGATATTTATAAACTATATATAAACAAAAAGGTTATATAAAAACCTAATGTTTAAATAATAATATTATAATCAAATATAAACATAGTAAAATATATATATAAACCTATATATAAATGATTTAATAAAACTATAAAAATAAGAATACTTATAAATTAGGAAATACATATTTGAAATCATAAGTTTGAAATTCTTGGAAGATTAAAAATTATTTTGAGAGAAGTTTGAAATCAATTTGAAAATAATTTTGAAATTAATTTTGAGAAGAGATAATTTGAAAAACAAAGTTTGAACCTGGAGTGCTATTCAGAGTCTCACATATAAACTAGACTCTATTACTATATTTTTCTTGAACTCTTCAAATCTTGATAGCTTGGTAACTCATGAGTCTTGAATCTCTTCTGAATCTTGAAACTCTAAGACTGTACACTCTTTAGTACTTAAGTCCTGTATATAAATCCTGCATATGTATGTCTATATATTCTAGATAGAGATGGTAGTATATATTTTATAATCAATGATTATTGAAATAAAGTTGTTGTCATAGGGTTATTGTCATCAAAACTCCATTCTCCAACAATACTAGCCACGGTTTTTGTGCTAGGGTGTTTGGTTTGTTTGGCTAGTCAACATATCAATTGTGTAAGTGATGAAAGTGTTGTCCTTGGCTCCATCTTGGCTTCATGCTGTGGTAGAAGGCTATGCCTCAGAATATGTTAAATCTCTATGATAAGTTTCTACTCTATGACATAGAGGTCGTTTGCTCTTCTTTACTGTCTCTCAAGTCAAATATGCTATGCTAATTAGTTGTCTCATGGTGGAAAACATAAGTCGCATGTGCGGCAGTTTGACTAGAACCGGAGTTTCCAGTAGCCCTTGATGGATGACAACATTCAGCCATTAGATGTCGACGCATCCAAAGCTTTAGTCGGTGATAGCTAGGTTATTTCTTATTATGGATGCCATGGTTTCTTGTGTATGTTCTCTTCTATTTTTCTCTGGATAGGCTATCACCACTGGCATTGAAGAGAAACGAGATAAGGAATCATATTCTAACTTGTGTCTATATAGTTTATTTGTAGCATAATGTAATGATATGATTATGTGCTAACTCTGAGATTGCATGAATGGATCAGGTGAGACCTAAATTGTCTATTATCATATTATTCTGTGTAATTGTTGATAGTTATTTATCACTCACTAAGACTGTTGTCCAACTCAAGCTTTTATGTTTCCTCTTATTACCTTGGGTTACTCATTAATGATGTCGATGGGTAGACTGAGTAGTAGATTTCTGGTTTAGTGGAGCTACTGATGTACGATGACGAGTAGGAGTCTGGCATACTATTTTCTTATATTGTATTACTAGTCTGATGTTTTGTTGGGATACTCTAAGGGATGTAGTCAGGCATATTGAATTTAGAGCACACTAGGATGTACTATACTTGAGACTCTGTGGTTTTATGGAGATGAAATCTTTTATTTTGTTATGCTTCGCTATTATATCATGTTGTATATTTTATTATTATATGTTATCCAAGCATTGTGAGCTATATGACAAGTCTATTTTCCTTAACAGTTGTCCCATATCAACACGACGCATCAGATTAGTGTGAGAGGTATGGGGCGGTCGTCACATTAGACTAGCCAGAAACTAATATGGATGAGTCCATGTTTGAAACTTCATATCTTTTCCATTTCATCTCGAAATTCGGTGAACCTTTCTCAGTCGGAAGAAATATTATTATAGTTTGTGTAAATCAATTTTTAAAGCATTCTAACATCATCTGATCAGTCAAAACTTATCTGAAAGTTGCAACTAGAGTAGATTTCTAGGTACATTTTCATGGCTCTAATGTTTGTTTAAGGTGATTTTCTTAGGTATTTTCATGCTACTTTTGACCTAAATCTAAGCCATAATTCTTTAGTCTTATTTTGGATAACTTCTACATTAAAGAATCCTAAATTATCACCAATCTATAGGTGGAGGTTGGTGAATTTCCGAGTAAATTTTCTTGTGTTGTTTCATCTGTTTTTATGAGATTTTCGTGCATACATGCACATGTTTTATAAACCATTTTAAAAGAGGTTTTAAATATAAATTAGCATTTTTTTAAGAAAATATTCTTCTATATCATAAAAAAAAATTGATCATTGTTACATATATTCTTATTATATAATTTTTTTTTCAAATAAGTTATTTCCAATTTTATTTCTGAAATCGTTTATAAAACCCAATTTCTAAAGGGTATTTTCTTATATATAAAACCACATGTTCTTGCACACTTTGAGAAGATGAGATTATGGTTAAACGAAGTTGTAAATCTCGTGGTATGAGACACAAAATTATGTTATATCGATTGATTCCACACTCGTCGATTGAAGCAATTTTGTGGAGTTGGCTGACTTGGGGTACCATTAAGTGAGAACGATAGGTATGGGTTGTATTGTTACCACTATTTGGGTTACTATTGTGAAGTCCATGACATATACTTAGGGATTTGTATGGGACCTTCATGTTACTTCTTTTGGCCTGTTGTTTACCAGTACAAGGCCATGACGGGCCAATTACGTAGACATGAGATTTTACATGTAGGGTGGTTGTGTGCGGCTTACAAGCCATATATACTTATGTGGAAAATTGTGTGGAGGGGCATAAACTATGTTGTAGTAATCCAAAATTTTGTGGTAGTATTGGTGGCTTCGTCCAACCGTGTGGTGTACAAGCAAGCCTGGCTAAATCTTGCCTTATTGGATCCAAAACTATGTAGTTTGTTGTTTACTAATTTCCCCGGGAATTGTGTGTTATAATAACTGTGCGGTGCTATATTTTCTAGAATTTCAAGTATCATTGAGTCCTAGAACTCTATGATGTTTCACTATTATGTATATCGAGTTTTATACGTAATTCTATGTCATTTTATGTTTATTTTTTTGGTGATTACATCATTGTGTCATGAATTCTTAGTTGAGCTCGACGTAATGTATTTATGTGATTTCCATCATATTTTCTATTAATTGAGATTTCTTAAGAACATTATAGCCTTAGGCTTTAGTCATTTAGACGATGAAAGTATTTGTACTGTGTTATGTGTGTAGTGCCATACATGAGATCATTGATATGATTTAGTGATCCTATCTCATGTATTTTACGATGTTTTTGTATATGTCATATTCCTCATTATGGAGTTATATCTTACATTTATCATGTATAAATTGATATGTTTAAGCTAGACTGACCCAGTTTTTTATACTCGGGCCATAGCGAGTTGATTCAGGTTTATAGATTGATGTTGGTTCATACCTAACTGCTTTCACCTTGGGCTACCTCTCTTGAAGTTATTACCTAAGTTATATAGTTGTGTATTCGTGTTATATGTATATTTATTCTTTTGGGACATGTTGAATATGCATATGTCTCATGTAAAACCATTTGAGTAAGTAGCACATATACATTTTATATTCTGTTGTTGCACCTATATGTATTTTGTTCTATGATTTACTATTTATGATGTGTTGTAGTTTGTTTTGAATGCGATTCTTAGCCATCATAATTTTATATTAGATGAATTGAGTACGTCGATCCACCTTAGGTAAGGAAAAAAAATTATGCACCCAAATTGACATATCTGATACTCGTTTAATACAAAATTATGAAAGATCTCTCCTGACCAGCCTTATGCTCCACCCTAAAAGATAACATTACTAGGTAATGCTCTATATTATGGTGGATCCTGGAGTGGGGTATTACACCATGGTATTAGCGCGAAATTTAGAACAAAGTATAATAAACAAAGGACAGAACTAGAGTCATGCATATGTTATAACACCAAGGATAACACTCTTGTTAACTTATATCACTTTTATTGTTATCTTTAACACATGCTCATTATCATCTGGGTTATAAGTTAATCTTAGCTTTGTTAATGCATATAGGATTGTATTTCATTTCTTTGTATTTCAAGGGTTGATTTCGATTGTCTATAGTTTATGTTTGTAGATATTTCCATCCTTTTAAATCCTTTCGATGTTTAAATATTGGGTTTAGAATCTTTTGATGAAACTTGAATCCTATCCTTTTGAGTATAGTTGATGGTTGAGTTAAACAAAATAAATTAGAATGGGTAAACGAATTAAGTCCAAGATAATAAAAGTGATATTAGGATAAAAGAGTACTAATCTAGATTAATCAGAGTCGTGCAACGAAAACAAGTGAATTGTTTGGTTATCGTAGATTTAATAAATTTATAAGTGAGATTAAAGGGATGGAACATAAATTATTAAATTTTGATTAAGATTTAACTGTGTAGTGAATTTAAATCAAATAATTAACTAATGAGACTTAGCGTTGGGCTGTATTTATTTAAAATAAATCAAAAATGTTTGTGATAATGAAGGAATAATTCAACTAGTGCAAACCAAAAATTAGCGATTATCTTTTGGGGGTAATTGTCTGTTGGGTACTTTAAGGGTTCTGGTCGATACTTCTGATCAACGTTATTGTTAAGAATTTCTTAAACGCTTGTCGAGACTTTTGAACACTATGTTTTGAGTGATGACATAATTAATTATAAGTGGATGGTGTGGAAATAATTGTGTTAAGCTGTGTTAAACCACTAGATAAGACGTAGAAAGTAGAAATAGTGGCGAGGCAATATCGATACTATATTGACTTTCCAGCTGATTAATGAAATGAATTGTTGTAAATTTGGTGGTTTAAAATTACTTTGATGCAAAGTAAGCAATATTTTTATAAATGAAGTTGTGCCTTGAGAAATAAAGGTATGAGTATAAGTGTATTTTTTTATAAGGAACATTTTGAAAGGGTACTATCTTGAATATAAGACATATTTTAACATACTCTCATGTTTTAGTTTGAAAGAAGGTTGCAGACATTGAGTATTAAAGATAAATAGAAAAATAGCAAAGCTGTTTTGATTTTATAATCAAAATCGCAGCCATTGTTCGGATAATTAGTACAAATTGACGTAGAGGCAACGTCATAAACTAATTTTATGTTGGAAAAGAGGAGTGTGTATTTTTAAACACATTTGCTCAATTTTTATAAAGTCATATAATGCAAAAATGGTGAAGAACAGTGCTAAAATTTGTGTTAATAGATGTTAAGATTACACGGAGAATCTAATTACAAATTTGCAACACCTAGCTAAATGGACGAATTATCAACACTTGCATTCATGGGTTACTAGGTAGGTCTAAATTCTAACCTGAGTCCAAAAAGGAATTTTCTGAAAATATTGGAATGGAAAAGAAGAGCATGTATTCACATTTTTTTTTGGATAACTTCATGTTCCTCTTTATTGCTTACTGAGAACGAAATGGTTTTCCCTCTTCTTCAAATCCCTACGAATCCAAGATTTTTTAATAAAATCGAAAAGGGGAAAACTTGTTAGTCCTCTATCCTAAGACAAATCCAATTCTAATGAGAGATTTAATCATCTAATCTTGGGAACTAAAGGAGAAGTTACAGTAAATTTTGAGGCTTTGCATGTAAGTATATTTCACTGTTACACACTCTAGGAAGCTAAATTTGCTATTATGATAAGCTGTGACTTTGTAGTTCATTCGCATGGCCAATCAAGATGAGTTTATACACTCACACTTTCTAGTTTTTAGAAAATCCAGTTTGTTTATTTCGTGATTATGTTGGTAAACATTGAGGTTACAGTAACCTATATGAGACATTTATGTATCTATGAAAAACCGATCTAAGTCCAATTTTGTGAAGCCATATCTCTTTGGTTTGTTACCAATTTTGTGTAAAATTTGTTCCATTGGATAATATTGATATTGGACTCCTTACATGCCAATATTCAAGTTATGTTGACCTCTCTATTTATCTTCTTAATTTTCAAGTTTCCATAACTGAACTCTACCAAAATTCAAAGAGAATCAAACTAGATCATCCCTAATTTAATTCTTATCATTCTCTCTCAAAGATCTAAGTGCTATTTAGATTTATAGAAGCATTTGTATTCAAAGATCGAAATATTAAAGCCTTATCGAGCCTCTCTAACTAACTGTTACTAAAAAGGTATGGTTGTAGCCCGTTCAAATCAATCGGGTGTGATTGTAACCCATAAATCAAATAGGCGATTTTTAACCTAGTTATATCAAGATAGCTCTATGTGCTCGGATGCAGTTGAGGTGACCTTGTGTGTGACACCCCACCTCCCATAATGTCACCAATATGAGAATGCATTAAGTTTTGTGAAGCGCAATAGGTATAAAGTAACAACACAAAGACTAAAATTCAAAAGATGGAATGTAAAACACAACGAAAAGTTTTAAAACATTTGTTATTAAACCAGCCACAACATTACGATTCAATATACCATGGAATCATCATCATAAAACAAACTATCCCGTGCAAAAAACATCAGAGTACAAGAATGAAACCACAAAGTTTTCTCTCTCATAAGTCATTACAATAGTCATAAAGTAAGTACCGAAGCAATACATGAGGTAAGAAATGGTCTAAATCCAAGCTGAATCAAAAGATCGAAAATCACTGCTGCGATCCTCCACCTTGAAAATCCCGGGGGAAGAAAGATATATACAGAGAGAAAAAAAACCAAGTCAGACATAAGTCTGGTGAGTTCCAGTAATTTTAAGCATAAGATAAAGAAGTAATCACACAGATGAATAGCAATGGACATGAAATGTAGTAAAATAGAAAACACGAAACAAGATAAGCTTCTCATTCATATCCCAAGAATTTCTGCACCAACTATCAAAATATCATAATTAGGCTTTACCTAATTTATAGCCAGCGATCGATTTGTTATACAGGATGTGAATAACTTGTGCCAGCTATGGCATTCAGTGTTATCAGTCGCACCCCCATCAACTAAAAAGATAGCCTTAATCACAAGTGTTACATCATCTTATCTTCCCTATTTGGATCAATGCAAGCTCATGGTTTCATCGGAACGCACCCGTACCTACCTCGTTTTGAACCTCTTACTATCCAGATCAGTAAAGCGTGCCCTATCCTCTACCTGGTGCGAGGCTCAGATGATAATAACAGGGATATTGATTGATACGGGTTCCACTAAATCAAGCATTTTGCACAATTCACCCTAGACTTGGTCCCCATGTTAACTAGGATTTCTATGAGCCCCTTATATCTCACCATAATGGACCCCTTAGCTTATTAATCATATAGGTTTAACTTAATATGTTTAAGTTCATTAATAAGCTCAATATAACCTTGTGTTATATTCCTAGGTTGTAATTAACATTTATAATTAAATGTAATCTTTTTATGTAACCCTTCCCTACATTTGACAAGTCCAATGCGCCATTGCTCAAATGTTTTACAGTTACCAGTTACAAGTTACTTAATGTACAATTAAGTATATTTTGTTCCAATTCACATGTTTTATAATAACATGTTACTTAACGCATAACCAAGTACAGCTTATTCTAATTCACAAGTTTGCATATTCTTCCATTAGAATTTATCCTTATTTACAGTCCATAATTGACCAGTTCTCAATATCCCCAAAAACCCCTTTTTAACATTCTTTCATATTATTCCAATTTTTACGCAAATTAGATGTTAAAAGTGTAACGACCCAGATTATTGATCCATATCATTTTAAATATTTAATATCATTTTAAATATTTATTTGATAATATACTTGAATTTTTATATTTATTTTATCGGTTTAAATATCGATTTTGATTTAATATCGAATATATTAAATTATCGAAATGTGAAATATAGTTGAAATCGAAGTTAAATACGAAGTCAAAAACAATTCAGATGACCGATATAAATTCTGTTTGAATGTAGACGATAATAAAAATAGTTTATTACCAGTGAATTAATTAGTTTTGAATTTCAAATGGTATATAGGTTTAAATTAAATTTCAGAATATATACTGTTCATTTCAGAATTTCGTTAGCATTTAAACGACAGTGGTTACGTTAAGATAGTGGTTTGTGTGTGAACCCTGAGATATTTTATTGGATAAGATCAAAGTCGAATCGAAGTTCAAATCAGAATCTGTTTAAAAGAAATAAAAATCTCTTTATTTCAAATCAGATTAAATCAAAAGATCGAATCGCAGTTAAATCAAAGTCTAATCAAGTTTAATTATATTGTACCTTAATCTGTAACCTATAATGTACCAATGTAGGCCTATTCTTTAATGACCAAGTTCCTCTGCATCTATATATTCGTGATAACCCCCATTTCTCTCTTCATTTTGTTCTTCTAAAAAATGAAATCAAACTCCCCCTTTTAAAATATGGTTCACTCCTTCCACTTTCAAATATCAGATTCGACAATAATCAAAGGGCTTTAGGAAAATAAATGTCGCTCATCACTGTTTTCTCCAAGTCGAATCAGACGAAATTATACCACTCCTCCTTTTTATAATCAAATTGCTCGATTCTTCAAATACCTTCGAACTCCATAAGGCTATCAGTGCGTGCGAATCTGGAGCTCGAACTCGAGTTTGAATCAGTAAAAAGGGACGAAATCAGATCGCGATGTTATGGACTTGGTAGATGCTCGAACTAGAGACAGCTAAGGCTTCAGCAAATTGAACAATGGGGTTGGAGTTTTGGTCAGACGGGGTGCATGGGTGTGCGATGATCTGAAGGTTCGCAGGTTGGTGTTTGGGGATCGCGAAGTGGGGGATTGGTCAAATACGGTGTTCGAAGTACAACAGGGTAGAGCTTGACGAGATACATCCACAAAACAGTTCGCACAACTACTGTAGCTCGACCGAAGTCGCGTTTGATTTCAGCATCGAGCATAAGGACATGGTGATCATTAGGAAGTGCTGAAGGCGCTGGAGTTCTTGGTGACATCGGTGAAGGGGTTGATGGTGTCAGTGTTGGTTGTTGAGGTTTCCAATTTGAAGTTAGGGATTAAAGAACTGTTGCGATGGTGTTTTAGGGGATTTTTGCGAGCTTGTCGAGGCAGTAAAAAAGATGGTTTTGTGGTAGTTAGACTGTGGGAAGTAAGGAGGTTAAGGCATGACATAGGTGGTAATTAAGAAAGCAGGTAAATTCCGATTGTTTTCTGTTTTTGTTTTGGTTTTTAAACTTATCATATTAGTTAAAAACAAAATTTTGTATAATGTTCGAAAAGGAAATATCATTACGACTAATCTAGGATTTGAAAACTGAAAAGAATATTTACTAAGGGAATCATTATATAAATTTTAAATTTGATTAGTAAAATATTTAAACTTAAGATCATTAAGGTATACGATTTTATAGAATTTAAAATACATAGGATAAAATATTTGTTTGGTTTAAATAGATAAATTAAATAAATAATAGCTTAACAGATAATAAAATAAATTTTCATCGGTGCTAGGTAGATTCACTTGAGATGATTCGTAGTAGTGAAGTTACAAGATTTAAATGGGTATTCGACAAAAGAAAAATCACGGTGAGTAATTCTCATTCAGAAATTTATTTAAATTTATTTTTATCGTTAAAAATAAATTGTTGGTTGCTATGGATGCATTTTTAATTGCTTATCAGTGTTTGATATTAAATATATATTAGTTATTTAGGATTGGTTGTTGTGGTTATTATATATATTGGTGATTGGTTGGATTTCCCGCAGTATCATTAGCGGATGCCCGCAGTATCATTAGTGGATGACCCTATGTGCCCCACGCTATGATAGTGGATGACCTTCTATACCGCGTTATCCTGCCATGAAGCAGGATGGGAGTAATTTATGTTGACTAACGTTTGTGGATGCAGGAAAACAGGTTGAAGGGATGCAACTAGATTCCTCAAAAATATTATTGTTTGTTTGTTATCACATATATAGTTATATATGATGTGTTTGAAAACCTATGGTTGATAAATTGGGTGTTTTGAATTGTTCAATATCACTGGGCTAAAATGTTGATATACAAAAATATCGTGAAAACAATATTTAAGATTTAAATGGAAAATACTATTTTTCTAAAAATAGAATTTGGAATTCGAATGGACTAGAAATAATAACTTGTTTTGATCAAACCAGTATTGAATTTATAAACTATGTTTATAAATTAAATAATACAGGAAATTGAAGAAAATTTATAGACAATGTTTATTAATACAACGGAATGATTTTTCATTTGGATAATAAAGGAATTGAAAAATAAACAATATTTATAGATAAAATGGAAAAAAATTATCATTTGATAATTCGAATATTTAAATTCAAATGTGAATTTAAAAATAGAAATGGGAAATCATTTTAAAGAAAATAAACGATGGAATTTATTCTGATGTTCAGAATATAAATTGAACTAAATTAAATCCGTAAGGATTTCTGATTTGAATTTGATTAATTCAAATTTATTTAAATAGAAGTTAATGAATATGAAAATAAATTGGGTGTTATAAGTTATTATAAAGAGAATTGAAAATAGAATTTGAATATAGAAAATTCAAATGGAATTTGAATATAAGAAATTCAAAGAGAATTGAAAATAGTATTTGAAAATAGAGAGTTTAAATCATTTTGAAAAGGAAATAACGGTTTTTATTCTAGAATCCATAATATAAAAAGGAAGTGGATTTTAAAGGGAATTTGAAATGGAAAACCTGTTTTAATATATAAAACTTGAAAAATGGATTTGCAAACGATGTTACAAAGCTAGGAAAATAATTTATTTATAAAAGGAATTGGAATTTAATATAGAAGATCGAAGTATAAATAAATTTATTTTCAAGTAAGGAAAAATCGACAGTTAGAGAAAATCAGAAATGTTAAGTTGGATTTGAAACTAGATTGAATATATACTAAGATATATATTAGAACGAGATTGAAATATTTTTATAAACATAGTTTATATTTAGTATGATTAAAACAAACTTGCCACAGCACGGCAGTTCGAAAATTGGCGTTCCGAACTTCAATTGGGTGTACAGGACTCAATTTAAGTCGGAATTCTTTGAAACAAAAATCGTCAGGACCTTTGGAATAATGGTATTCCAATGGAAGAGAAAAAAATCTGAATTTCGTTGAATAGATTTTGAGTTATGTCAAAATCAAATTTTCAGAAAAACAGCGCCATGACCATTATTAAACCATAACGGTTTATTTAAATAAATAAAGGGATTTTAAGTAAATAAAATATAGATTTTTATTTTAAAAATCTAGACGTAAGTTATAAAATAGATATAAACTCAAGTTGTGTAAATGAAATGATTTTTGAAACAGAAATCAGATTTTTAATTTTTGAATAGAATTAACTAATTTGAATAATGATTGGTTAATGAGATTTTTGAATTGAAATTGGGCTTTGAATAAGTGAATTCGATTTGGAAATTCATATTCGAAATCGAAAAGAAAACTTCAATATAAAATGGAATTCGATTTGTATATAAGTAAGTTGATATTATATCAGAACATGTTATGTTCAGACAAAGAAGTGAAATAGGCAATATAGCTAATTAGAAAATAAATTAGCAAATTGGGTCAAGATGAGTGAATTGAGTTGAAACCAAATGGAAATATTTGGATACGTGATAGACAGGTATGGGATGAAGTGTATGAAGATTTTAATTCGAGTGCCCGACAAAAAGGTACATGTTTAAATTCTATATGAGGTTTTATGTGCCGAATCGGCAAGCTACTTGGCTTTTTTATTTCTTTTGAATGGAGAGGGCCTGTGTGGCGGTTTGGGGATTTTCCCGATGCTCCCGGTACAAAGGAGGTTATGGCGAAATTTTCCGGAAATTTAAGGAGTTAGAATATTTTTAAGAAAATTTGATAATTAGAAATCAATGTATCGATATATATAGAATTCGATAAGGAATCGAACTAAAAATAGAATATTATAAACAAAAAAGAAAATCTGTGAATTTAAATCGAGTAATAATAGAAAGAGGAAAGTATACACTTTTTAGAAATGGAAAATTGGTTTAATATAGTGTTGATTATTCGAGTTAGCAGTCTTGTCTGTTTTAAAGTTAATAATATTTTCAGTCAAGGTCTGAGACGTAATTATACCCCAACTTGATTGATTTCATTATTAACTGATAAATAGCAAGATTCAGTCTCGAAGAGAAAGGTTTAAAGAAATTTAGTCGAATGCAGTGTTTTGGGTTGTTGTAACGATGCTTTACAAAACATTCTATTTAACCCAAATAAGTGGAATTTTGGAAATATAATATTTCCTGAGTGTAGAAATGAACGGTTATGGAAGAGATATATAATTGGAATGTTTCCAATTATAAGTAAAGTATGTTTTCTAAGTACAGAAAATAAAAGAAGGCGATATATGGAAATGTTTTTCCAAATAGCGAAAAGACCAAGATGATAATTGTAAATATTTGGCTAACAAATATTAATAAGAAAATGGAGTAGTGATTTAATTAATGAATGAAATAACAATTAAATGGCCCAATGATTTGTTTGATGCCTTGAATGAATGTTTTGTTTTCTTCGATAGTTAAATAACTGACTATCGAAGTGCTTGCCAATATCGTTGTCAATATGGAGAGACCGGTTGGATTATTACCCGAGAACCACTCCGTATTGGCAGTAACGTTGCAAATCACATTATATGAAGATAATCGAAGACGGAGTAAAGTGCAAGGACTTTTTCTATTAATAGAAATTGTGCCTTCGTTTCATTCAATCCCAGAACGAACGTAAATGGACAAATGTCTGATAGAGTATTTCCAATGATTGCATAAGTTGGTCTGTATAAATATATACGGTGGCGGAGAATTTATTCTCTTAGCATAATATCCAGAATGTATTTGGGCAAATCAATTAGTGATTAACGGATCTGACAATGTGGCATTCAAAGTGATTGTGCTATCAAGGAATGATAAGTAATCGTAGCCTCAGGCCCCAACAACCGGGAAATGACAAAAATCGGGCAGGCAGCATGGCTATGTGGGTCGCTCCAATTAGGGTGTGTAATCACCTATCTAGAGATATTCATTTCATTCTTTAGTCTATTCGATGTTGTCCCATTCGGGAAATGGTTGCTGATCCCAACCGTTGGTAATGTACATTCAATACACTCAAGCGAAATGAGTGGTCGGTCATGTGTAGGCCGGGTTGCAAGATGTTCTTGTTGAACCCAGTGTATTCCCCTCTAGAGATACACTATCGGAAGGTGGATCCATACTTTGTCATAGTCGGAATCCAATCTCCAATAAGCGCCCTGCGTTTTTGGTTTTATATTATATATGGAGCGTGAGATGCAAGAGTTCCACTAGATTGTTATTTATTTGATGTAGACATTATTATAATATCACTGGATTTGATATCAAAGATATTTGGTTTATCGGTAGGTAAAAACCATCCATGTTTATGTGTGGATAGGTCATACGATTATCATTTCTTTCGAAAGGATTTTTAAAGTTAAACAATTGGTTGGAGTTTACTCGCACCAGTCCCATGACTGACCCAGAGTTTGTTTTGTTTTGTTTTCCCTAAACTCTTGGGTGCCCAAATTTGTACTGGTAGTCAAGTAGTCAGGATTTTTCAGATTCACTTGGAAGACGTGGAAGCAGGAGGCTTCACCAGTTAGCTATAGACTATCATAGTTTCATTGTGTACTATGTTGTATCTGGAAACAGGAGTTTATTACTGTTCCAGGAATAACTGTTCTCTGATGATGGTATGTATATAAGGTTACTGATTTGTATTCCAAGATTATGTTATATAATATATTTTATTCGTTTCGCTGTGAGATTTGTGTTCTTCTTTTTTCTTCTATTCTAACTTTTCTTTCTATTTCTCATCCTCTAACTTCTTTCTAATAATGATTCGTATGTCTGTGCAATTTTGGTTGGACGTGCGGTGTTATTAGTCAACTCAGATAGTACGGATTTGCGGGCCGTTACATTTGGTATCAGAGCTTAGGTTGAGCGAATACCTAGGCTTTGGTGGGATGTGCTCATTAGAGATAGGGTCAGTTGTACCCTAGAATGAGTTGAGTGTATAGATACGAGAGCGCGTATATGTAAATTGATATAAAAATTATTTTATATTGTGTTGGCTTGTCTGCTGAGTGGTTTATGAATTCTGATCAAATCGTGGGACGCCACAGAGTCGATAGGAATTTCTAAATACTTGAACAGAGAAATTCGATAGAGTATTGTTTTAAATTGGGTAAATGAAATAATTTACTCAAAATTCTATTTTGAAATAGAAAGGATAGTTTTCTGAAATTATTATAATATATGGATGTGTCAGATGTTAATATTATAATCAAATGAGATTATAAGAATTGAAATGGTTATATATAACCAAATAGAATCTGTATATAAATGAAATTTACAAATGCGATGAACTGAAATTGGAATCATGATCAAAACTAAGAATTTAAAATCCTGGATGTTTGGAAAAATATTTTTCAAAGTATATTAAAATAATATAGCTTTGTTTTAAAAGGATTTTGAATAAAAACCATTTCACATGGATTTTGGAATTAAAAAGCACTGAACTCACTTCACTGGCCGGAAAATTTATTCTGATGATGATCGCGACATCATCAGTGTTCATTTTCGAGTTTCTAAGTGATGGATTGCTATCTTAGACAAGTTTTTGAAGGAAATTTGTTTGAAAGAAAACAAGCTGGTTTGAAAATTCAAATATTTTGAATTTGAAATGGTTATAAATATATGTTTATATATTTGTGTGATTCCAAACGGATTTGAAATGAAAAACTCAGGAATTTAAGTTCTGAAATTAAAATTTAACTTAAGCAAGTTAAATAAAGTGAAGTAAATAAATGAACTAAAATCAATTTGAATGAATATGAATGCATATGAATGAATATGAATTGATAGTAAATCATTCAGACTAAATGAATGCAAACCTATATGGGGTGCCATATGAATGAAAAACCAAATGTTTTGGTGGAATAAAATTTGTAGAAGTATGAAATGTTGAGTTTCAAAATAAGTGGGATTTTGAAAAGTTAATGGGTTTGAACCATTTTTCCTACCTTAGTAATTTCGGGGACGAAATTCTTTTAAGGGGGAAGAATGTAACGACCCGGATTATTGATCCATATCATTTTAAATATTTAATATCATTTTAAATATTTATTTGATAATATACTTGAATTTTTATATTTATGTTATCGGTTTAAATATCGATTTTGATTTAATATCGAATATATTAAATTATCGAAATGTGAAATATAGTTGAAATCGAAGTTAAATACGAAGTCAAAAACAATTCAGATGACCGGTATAAATTCTGTTTGAATGTAGATGATAATAAAAATAATTTATTACCAGTGAATTGATTAGTTCTGAATTTAAAATGATATATAGGTTAAAATGAAATTTTAGAATATATACCGTTCAGTTCAGAATTTTGTTATAACATTTAAACGACAGTGGTTACGTTAAGATAGCAGTTCGTGTGTGAACCCTGAGATATTTTAATGGATAAGATCAAAGTCGAATCGAAAATAAGGACATGGTGATCATAAGATAGCAGTGTCCACAAAACTGTTCGCACAACTACTGTAGCTCGGCAGAAGTCGCATTTGATTTCAGCGTCGAGCATAAGGACATGGTGATCATTAGGAAGGGCTGAAGGCGTTGGAGTTCTTGGTGACATCGGTGAAGGGGTTGATGGTGCCAGCGTTGGTTGTTGAGGTTTCCAATTTGAAGTTAGGGATCAAAGAATTGTTGCGATGGTGTTTTAGGGGATTTTTGCGAGCTTGTCAAGGCAGTAAAGAAGATGGTTTTTGTGGAGTTAGTGTAACGTCCCGTATTTTTGGCAGTAAAATATTTAATTTGATTTATTATTTTAAATATTTTATTTGGAATATTAATGGATTTTAATATTGAAATCGTTATTAAAATGAAGTTTGAACGTTATAATTTATTTATAATATAAAACGAGCTCGAAATTGCACGGCAGTTCATAATATTGAATTTTCAACTTCAATTGAACATACATGACCCGATATAAGTCGGATTTCTGTGAAACAAGAAACGTTGGAACCGTGTTGATGATAATTTTCATAAGAAAGCGAAAAATCTAGATTCCGTGTTATAGTTTGTTATTTATGGCCAAATCAAATTTTAAAATAGTCGCTGTGAAATTCGTTATCAAATTACAGGCCTTTAAAAATGGTCATTTTGCAAACGGACTCTGTTTTCGACGAAACCAGTTTCATTGGGGCCGTAGCGTTAAATTATTGTACGGTGTTGAATTGCGTGGCAAACCGATGTCGTATGTGGCCACGGTAGCCGTAAACGCCCGTTCATTTTCTATAGCGTGTAGTTAATTTAATAAAGGGGTTTTTTGAGTGTAACTTGAGCAGACGGTTGAATTAGGCCATGAAACCAGTTCCATTGAGTTCGTATCGTCGATTAGAGTCAGAATAGATATATAGTTTGTTATTTTTGGAGACCGTGAAATTAGGTGTCCGAAATGGCATCTCGGTGCGCGTAAAAATAGCCTACCGGGGAAACAGTCTCAGAATGCGACGAAACTAGTGCCGTTGAGCTCGTATTGAAAAATTATTGTCGGATTTCGAAGTTTCGAATTGATTTGATTTATCTAGTGATCATGAAAATTTTAAACGCTTGTTGATTTCTGGTTTTATAAAGGGAATTTTTTTCAAACGATGTCAGATTTCAACGAAACTTGTCACATTGGGTCTGGAATACCTTTTTACACTAAGATTAGCCTTTTTATCAGAAAACAGAAATTTTATATGGTGGTTTTTAACATGATTTCTCCATGACGAAGTTTGGTACATTATAATATTAATAAAACTATCCTACCACTTACATTAATTTTTCTTTTGGCTTGCGTCCCTTTCCCTTTCGATTTCTTACGCCCAACCCATTTGCTTTACTTGCATCCCAAACAAACACTTTACTTGAGTATCAATTCATCACTACCTTGCTTGCCACGGATTGCTTTGAAATTCTCTAAACCATGCAACAACTAATCTACTCCTCTGCAAGCCTATTTTCCTACAACGTGGACACCACGAAAACTACTGTATAAATATACTAATGCTCAATCCTTTTCTTCGGTGGCTCCATTCTTCTCTTCTTTTGCCTGTAATGGAAAACCACACCTTCTCAGCAAACCAAAATCAATATGAAGCCCTCTTTATTTCTATCTTCCTTATATCCAACCTTCTGCAAACCGCACATCAGTGCAAGAGGAAAAAAAAGAGTAAAAGTGATGCAAGAAAAAGAAATGGAAGGGAGGATCTGTGTATGTGGCGAGAAAAATAGTGGTGTGGGTTTAAAGTGGGAGGCTTGTTCATGTTGGAGTGCAGCATGGACGGGGTATGGAAAGGAGGTGCATCGAAGAGCTGAAATGAAAGGTGGCAGTAGGCCTTGGGGCATTGCGTTTTATAGAAAAAAAGAGAAAAAAAAGAGAAGCTGGGCGTTGCATGGAAGGAAGAACTTCCATGCGTGAGAATGGCCAGTGCGTGAGGGAAGGAAGAGCGAAGAGGCGGGTGGACTGAGACGCATGCAGACTTCGGCCTTGTTCTCTCTCAAAAAAAAATGACGTTGGGAAAAGAAGGAAAGGAGGGGAGAGCAACTGTTTGTAGCGGGAAGGTGTTGGGGACGAGCTGAGACGCGGCTGACGTCGTCGGATGGAGCTCCGGCAGTTAGCGCAAGGGATGGTGGTAGGCCGGAGTATGGAGGTGCGTGATGGGACAAATGGTGGGAGCCGCTGTATTGAATAACATCAGCAAGATGATGAATATGGATATGCGAAAGGTGCCAAATCCCTTTTACTTATTTCCTAATCATCATTAATATTAGCCTAATCATTCCTTTTAAAGTATGTTTTACAAAGTTATATCATATTATATATAATGTAGTAATAATTGTTAATTGGCGAAAACAATTTAGAAGTGCGTACCCATTTGCATATGCCTAATTAAAAGTAAAACATGTCTAAACCAGTATACGTAATTTGACCGGTCACTATATTCACGCCTAACCAATTTGTACCACTTTTGACGTTGCATGCCACCTATCCTTCCGCGTACAAATATATTTTTATTTAACTAAATGTACAATATGAATTTTGGCAATACTTTTATAACGTTTTATCAAAGAAACGGTTATATGGTGATCCTAACATTCCATATTATGATTCTTTAAAGCATTGAAATAAGACCAATTAAGGGAATTCAACTGCTGATACGTTATAAAATATGTAAACATGTTTTGTAATTTTACCATCCCTAATCCATGCCTAATGAAGATTTATAATAAATGTTAATGAGTGATTTGTAATTATTATTAAGTTTTAATAATTGTAAGTGAATGTCGTGTTAAAGTCATTTCTTGGCTATACAGTGCGGATTGAACGAAACAGGTGATGTCGAATCTGTATCAACAAACACAACACGATGAAGCCGGTTTGGGCAGCGTCAGGCGTTGTTGAGAGTTTTAAAACACTTGTTTTATTTATGACAAGCTGTTCTGACAATGACTAGAAATCCAAGGTGAGTTAAACTCACTCGGTTTTTACCTCACTTATATTTTTTATAAGTCGGGTTTTATAATTGTGTGCTATACTTGTTATTGGTTGTTTGTTTATTGGTCCGTTGTTGATTTTATATTCATGTATGGACTGAACAGTTAAATTAAACATTCGTTTAATTTAATTGAAAGAATCGTTATTTCAACGATTAAATCCAAGTGAGGTTACTTACCTCAGTGGTTACGTTTATAACACTATAAACGTTATAAATAAATAGTGAATGCTTGAATTTTCTTTTATTAACCCTTAAAGTTATTTTTAACTGTTATTATTGAACTGTTATGTTATCTATTTGGATTATTGATTGGTCGTATTAAAAGGAGTGATTTGAATTGTGATAACCATTATTTTGCAAAGAATAACAGGTTGGATAATACAGATAACATTTATCAATATGATAAAATTGTTGTTATGGAATGTGAAATTAGTGTATATTTCACGGTTTGGTACTATAGTAGCCATTTGCCTTTTTAGCACCGTCGATGAAAAGAAATGATTTTCGAAATCAATATTAAATGGATTTCGAGCAGTTTCAAAGTTACAAATATATTTTTATATGATTTTAAAATGCGACGCTTATGGCAAAGATAATAGTCGAGGCTAAATTTTCGAATTTATAACCAACAGAAATGTAAGAGATTATCAATAATGTTTAAACGATATAAATTTATCGAATTGGCTATTTAAATGTTGAAATGATTTTGTAAAAGCCTTATCGATTGGAAGGGAAGTTTAAGTGTAGTTCAAAATAGAATCAATGGATCGTGAATATGCGAGAATGTGTAAAAGGGTTTGAAAGAGAAATATTTTGTAATAAATGTTCGTTTTTAGTAAATGGTGTTTCAAATTTTATGAAATGTGACTAAATGACATTTCGTGAATAAGATTAACAAATCAACGGATTTGGAAATGTGTGGTGATTTGGAAATGGAATTTCATATTTAAAATGGAATCAAAGTTGTATATATAAATGGAATTTATAAATGAGATTTAGTCAAATAAATGAAAGTGAGTTATTCCGAGGTTCGGAATGCAATATTCTGAAGTTCGGAATATTAACTAAAGGCATGAGTAGTAAATGAAGTTAAAGATTTGAATAACGACAACGAATGTTAGTTGTCGATAATGAATTGGAAATGGGATTTTTTTTTAAAATGCAGTTAACAATGTAAAAGTGAAAGTGAATGGTAAGTTATCGTAATTAATTTACAAAAGATTTTGTAAATGGAAATTTAATGAATTCAAGTTAGTAAATAAAGTGAGTGAATGTGTTTTGTAACATTGGTTATAAATGGGATGAACTATTTTAGACATAAGTTTTTTTAAAAGGTTTACCATACAATTTTGGATAACAAATAAGAAGTCGATTATTATTTGAAGTGAATGTGATAAGTGGAAGTAAAAATGGCTTTGAAATGAAATATGTAATGTTGTTACAGATGATAAGTTATTCGATCAATATAAGACTTTGAAAGCTATATTAATATAACAAATATATAAGAGATTTATAAAAGTTTTGTTTATGTGGTTTTAAACAAATGAATTTGAATTGTTGAAATAATTTGTAACATTATAATAAAGAGATATTAAGGAATTTTCATAAGGATTCTATTTCTAATAGAATCGAAGCTTTGTTGAGATTTAAATCAGTTTTTCAAAAGAACGTGTGGTTAATACGCTTTTATTTATTTTGAAGATATGAATGTTGTTGGTCAAGGTCTGAGAGGTAAATGAAATACCCCAACTTGAACGACTCCATGATTATCCAAGAATGATATTAGTTTATAAACGAGAATAATTGATGGAAATATAAGTTATGATTTCCGTATATGATATTATAAGTTGTTCCGAGAAGTTTATAAGCTGAATAAAAAGAAGTTGGAGAATATTCTTATTTTATAATAAGAAGTAAAAGTGATGATTCAAATGTTGGAAAAGTAAAGGATATAATTAACGGACAGTTCATCTAAGAGGCTAAAGGATACTAAGTAGTGAATCAGTGAATATATTTTGTTATGGATGGAATGTTGTTTTATTTGATAGTTAAATCACCGACTATCAAACTTACCCATACGATTGTTGGCACGGAAAGACCGGGACCGAATATATTCGAAAACCATTCTGTCCAGCAAATACGAATACGCTAAAGATGCTGATTCAAGTCGGAGCTATTGAAGACCGTAGATTTTCATAAACGGAAGAGCCACTAAAATTCTCTGCCTTTCAAACAGAGAAAAGCTGTGATTCTATCGTGATTGGAATCTACGGGTTGCAAGGATTTCTTGCTGCTGATCCATAGGGTGATTCTTATATTGGATGCGGCAGGGAAGTACCTTCGGTTCATCCTATTCCTAGATGACTTGTATGGATGAATGTCTGACAGAGTATTTCCAGAAAGGTCACGTACATTGATTTCTTCAACCGTACCAAGAGTGGAAGCGGGGAAGAAAACTTCTTTAGCTAACACGTAATATACTGTTGTGGACATCAATTAGTGATTGTTGATGGATCTGACGATGTGGCATTCGAAGTAAATGTGATGTGCTGAATTAAGCGTAACCTCAAGCCTCATCAACCGGGAAATGACAAAAATCGGGCAGGCAACATGGCTATGTGGGTCGCTCCCATTAGGATGTATAATCACCTATATAGAGAAATCTATTTCCTTCTTTAATCTATTTCGATGTTGTCCCTTATCGGGAAACGGTGGTTTGAGCCCAACTGTTGGTGATATACATTCGGTACACTCAAGCGAAATGAATAGTCGGTCATGTGAGGGCCGGGTTGCAAGACATTCTTGTTGAACCCAGTGTATTCGCCTCTAGAGATACACTATCGGCAGGTGGTCCCATACTTTGTCATGGTCGGAATCCAATTTCCAATAAGAGTCCGCAGGTTTGTTTGTATACTATATATGTGGAGCGTGAGATGCAAGTGTTCCACTAGATTGTTATTTACTTGTATTTAGACATTATAATAATATCAGAAAAGATATTGATTTCAAAAACGTTTTGGGTTATCGTAAGGTAAAAACTGTCCATGTTTATGTGTGGATTTGGTCTTACGATTATCCTTTTCCTTCAAAAAGATTTTAACTTTATAATCAAGTTGTGTGTTACCCTTAAACTGTGCGAGTTTTTCTCACTCTGGTTCACCAGACTGACCCGGTGTTTTGTAAATGCTCGGGTTGGCCCGGGTGTGTATAGGTTCAGGTTAGCGAATGATGTGAAGAGACGAGCTGGAGGAGTTCAGATGTCTGATATTATATAGCTACTATTCCGCTGTGTTGTATCTAAGGACAGGTTATTATAACTGTCCAGATGTTGATGTACTCTGATAATTGTAAGTATTTTTAAAGCTCTTAGTAAAGATTTATTTCTATATTATATTTCGTTCCGCTGCGATGTGAGACTCTGTGTTGTGTTGTTTCTTCTTCTTCTTCTATTCTAATATTTCTTTCTTTCTTATCTCACCCTCTAATTTCTTTATAATAATGTTCCAGTGTTTTCGGTGTTTTGGAAGATCGGCATATGATATGGAAATGTATTTATGTCGATTTTCTGGGCCGAAAATCCTCTGGTCGTTACAGTGGTATCGGAGCTATTGGTTTAGTAATAACCTTGGCTATGTGGCGTAACTCGATAGAGATGGGGTTAGTAATACCATAGATCGAGATTGAGTGTATATATATGAGAGCGTATTTGAAAATTTTATATACAAATGTTTATGTTTTGTAAAGATGGTAAATGAAATAAATTTACCCAAATATATTTTTGTATAGAAAAGAAACAATTTTATTATATTATTGAGATATTGGGATGGTTGATTGATTTGAATGATATTCAAATTTGGATTAGGAACACGAATTGAATTTAACTTGGTTAAGTGAAATTAAATTGAGAATGATGTTGAAATCAAATAAAATTAATTTGGATTTGAAATTTTGATGAATTGTTATTGAAATATGTTAAGCCAATATTGAATGTAAAATTCAATTGATTTGATTGAGTTGATGATGCATTGGTTGTTGATTGATTATCGATTGTTTGATTCATGGATGGTTTATATAAGAGCTGGATGAATTAAAATAAAATTTTAGTAATATAAACTGGAATGAAAGCATAGATGAATTGAAATTAATGATTTAAATCTATATTTACAAACGAGTTGATTCCCAGGACTGATTTTCGGAATTTGTGAGGTTATACTTGTTGGTTAATGAGATATCATATAATTGTTACTCATATGTCAAACTGAGTTGAGTACAGGTGCCAGATGGCTTTGAGGATTTGATTTTGATCGAGTAGATCGCGATAAATAAAGCAAGTAACCTCAGTAGCGCTCGTAAAAAGGTACGCCTACGTGAAAATATAAATTTTGGTTTTGGTTTTTGGTTTTTGCTTTCCGACCGTATGGGTCGATGAAAATATTTTATTTGTTCCTGCGATATCACAGAAATCACTCGTGCAAGGGAAACTCTACCAAATTTTTCAGGAATTTAAAAGTGTTAGAATTGAAAATTTTATTTTACAATATTAAATTGGGTTTTGATAAATTATATTTGGAAATTAATGGATTTGTAACATTCTTTCTTACCTTAGCAATTTCGAGGACGAAATTATTTTAAGGGGGGAAGAATGTAACGTCCCGTATTTTTGGCAGTAAAATATTTAATTTAATTTATTATTTTAAATATTTTATTTGGAATATTAATGGATTTTAATATTGAAATCGTTATTAAAATGAAGTTTGAACGTTATAATTTATTTATAATATAAAACGAGCTCGAAATGGCACGGAAGTTCGTAATATTGAATTTTCAACTTCAATTGAATATACAGGACCCCATATAAGTCGGATTTCTGTGAAATAAGAAACGTTGGAACCATGTTGATGATAATTTTCATACGAAAGAGAAAAATCTCGATTTCGTGTTATAGTTTGTTATTTATGGACAAATCAAATTTTAAAATAGTCGCTGTGAAATTCGTTATCAAATTACAAGCCTTTAAAAATGGCCTTTTTGCAAACGGACTCTGTTTTCGACGAAACTAGTTTCATTGGGGCCGTAGCGTTAAATTATTGTACGGTGTTGAATTGCGTGGCAAACCGATGTCGTATGTGACCACGGTAGCCGTAAACGCCCGTTCATTTTCTATAGCGTGTAGTTAATTTAATAAAGGGGTTTTTTGAGTGTAACTTGAGCAGACGGTCGAATTAGGTCGTGAAACCAGTTCCATTGAGTTTGTATCATCGATTAGAGTCAGAATAGATATATAGTTTGTTATTTTTGGAGACCGTGAAATTGGGTGTCCGAAATGGCATCGTGGTGCGCGTAAAAATAGCCTACCAGGCAAACAGTCTCAGAATGCGACGAAACTAGTGCCGTTGTAGGATTTCGAAGTTTCAAATTGATTTGATTTATCTAGTGATCATGAAAAATTTAAACGCGTGTTGATTTCCGGTTTTATAAAGGGAATTTTTTCAAACGATGTCGGATTTCAACGAAACTTGTCCCATTGGGTCTGGAATACCTTTTTGCACTAAGATTAGCCTTTTTATCAGAAAACAGAAATTTTATATGGTGGTTTTTAACATGATTTCTCCATGACGAAGTTTGGTACATTATAATATTAATAAAACTATCCCACCACTTACATTAATTTTTCTTTTGGCTTGCGTCCCTTTCCCTTTCGATTTCTTGCGCCCAGCCCATTTGCTTTACTTGCATCCCAAACAATCACTTTACTTGAGTATCAATTCATCACTACCTTGCTTGCCACGGATTGCTTTGAAATTCTCTAAACCATGCAACAGCTAATCTACTCCTCTGCAAGCCTATTTTCCTACAACGTGGACACCACGCAAACTACTATATAAATACACTAATGCTCAATTCTTTTCTTCGGTGGCTCCATTCTTCTCATCTTTTGCCTGTAATGGAAAACCACACCTTCTCAGCAAATCAAAATCAATACAAATCCCTCTTTATTTCTATCTTCCTTATATCCAACCTTCTGCAAACCGCACATCAGTGCAAGAGGAAAAAAAAGTAAAAGTGATGCAAGAAAAAGAAATGGAAGGGAGGATCTGTGTATGTGGCGAGAAATATAGTGGTGTGGGTTTAAAGTGGGAGGCTTGTCCACGTTGGAGTGCAGCATGGACGGGGTATGGAAAGGAGGTGCATCGGAGAGCTGAAATGAAAGGTGGCAGTAGGCCGTGGGGCATTGCGTTTTACAGAAAAAATAAAAAAAAAAGCAAAAAAAAAAAGAGAAGCTGGGCGTTGCATGGAAGGAAGAACTTCCATGCGTGAGAATGGCCAGTGCGTGAGGGAAGGAAGAGCGAAGAGGCGGGTGGACTGAGACGCATGCAGACTTCGGCCTTGTTCTCTCAAAAAAAAAAAAAAAAAGAATGACGTTGGGGAAAGAAGAAAAGGAGGGGAGAGCAACTGTCTGTAGCGGGAAGGTGTTGGGGACGAGCTGAGCCGCGGCTGACGTCTCGGATGGAGCTCCGGCAGTTAGCGCAAGGGATGGTGGTAGGCCGTAGTATGGAGGTGCATGATGGGACAAATGGTGGGAGCCGCTGTATTGAATAGCATCAGCAAGATGATGAATACGGATATGCAAAAGGTGCCAAATCCCTTTTACTTATTTCCTAATCATCATTAATATTAGCCTAATCATTCCTTTTAAAGTATGTTTTACAAAGTTATATCATATTATATATAATGTAGTAATAATTGTTAATTGGCGAAAATAATTTAGAAGTGCGTACCCATTTGCATATGCCTAATTAAAAGTAAAACATGTCTAAACTAGTATACATAATCTGACCGATCACTATATTCATGCCTAACCAATTTGTACCACTTTTGACGTTGCATGCCACCTATCCTTCTACATACAAATATATTTTTATTTAACTAAATGTACAATATGAATTTTGGAAACACTTTTATAAAGTTTTATCAAAGAAACGGTTATATGGTGATCTTAACATTCCATATTTTGATTCTTTAAAGCAATGAAATAAGACCAATTAAGGGAATTCAACTGCTGATATGTTATAAAATATGTAAACATGTTTTGTAATTTTACCGTCCCTAATCCACGCCTAATGAAGATTTATAATAAATGTTAATGAGTGATTTGTAATTATTATTAAGTTTTAATAATTGTAAGTGAATGTCGTGTTAAAGTCATTTCTTGGCTATACAGTGTGGTATGAACGAAACAGGTGATGTCGAATCTGTATCAACTAGCGCAAGACGATGAAGTTGGTTTGGGCAGCGTCAGGCGTTGTTGAGAGTTTTAAAACACTTGTTTTATTTATGACAAGCCGTTCTGACAACGACTCGAAACCCAAGGTGAGTTAAACTCACTCTGTTTTTCCCTTACTTATATTTTATATAAGCCGGGTTTTATAATTGTGTGATATACTTGTTATTGGTTATTTGTTTGTTGGTCCGTTGTTGATTTTATATTCATGTATGGACTGAACAGTTAAATTAAACATTCGTTTAATTTAATTGAAACTAATCGTTATTTCAATGATTAAATCCAAGTGAGGTTACTTACCTCAGTGGTTACGTTTATAACACTATAAACGTTATATATAAATAGTGAATGCTTGAATTTTCTGTTATTAACCCTTAAAGTTATTTTTAACTGTTATTATTGAACTGTTATGTTATCTATTTGGATTATTGATTGGCCGTATTAAAAGGAGTGATTTGAATTGTGATAACCATTATTTTGGAAAGAATAACAGGTTGGATAATACTGATAACATTTATCAATATGATAAAATTGTTGTTATGGAATGTGAAATTAGTGTATATTTCACGGTTTGGTACTATAGTAGCCATTTGCCTTTTTAGCACCGTCGATGAAAAGAAATGATTTTCGAAATCAATATTAAATGGATTTCGAGCGGTTTCAAAGTTACAAATATATTTTTATATGATTTTAAAACGCGACGCTTATGGCAAAGATAATAGTTGAAGCTAAATTTACGAATTTATAACTAACAGAAGTGTAATAGATTATCAATAATGTTTAAATGATATAAATTTATTTAATTGGCTATTTAAATGTTGAAATGATTTTGTAAAAGCCTTATCGATCGGAAGGGAAGTTTAAGTGTAGTTCAAAATAGAATCATCGGATCGTGAATATACGAGAATGTGTAAAAGGGTTTGAAAGAGAAATATTTTGTAATAAATGATCGTTTTTAGTAAATGGTGTTTCAAATTTTATGAAATGTGACTAAATGACATTTCGTGAATAAGATTAACAAATCAACGGATTTGGAAATGTGTGGTGATTTGGAAATGGAATTTCATATTTAAAATGGAATCAAAGTTGAATTTGTAAATGGATTTTATAAATGAGATTTTATAAATGAGATTTAGTCAAATAAATGAAAGTGAGTTATTCCGAGGTTCGGAATGCAATATTCTGAAGTTCGGAATATTAACTAAAGGCATGAGTAGTAAATGAAGTTAAAGATTTGAATAACGACAACGAATGTTAGTTGTCAATAATGAATTGGAAATGGGATTTTTTTTTTAAAATGCAGTTAACAATGTGAAAGTGAAAGTGAATGGTAAGTTATCGTAATTAATTTACAAAAGATTTTGTAAATGGAAATTTAATGAATTCAATTTAGTAAATAAAGTGAGTGAATGTGTTTTGTAACATTGGTTATAAATGGGATGAACTATTTCAAACATAAGTTTTATTTAAAGGTTTATCATACAATTTAGGATAACAAATAAGAAGTCGAGTATTATTTAAAGTGAATGTGATAAGTGGAAGTAAAAATGGCTTTGAAATGAAATCTGTAATGTTGTTACAGATGATAAGTTAAATTGTTTCGATCAATATAAGACTTTGAAAGGTATATCAATATAACAAATATATAAGAGATTTATAAAAGTTTTGTTTATGTGGTTTTAAACAAATGAATTTGAATTGTTGAAATAATTTGTAACATTATAATAAAGAGATATTAAGGAATTTTCATAAGGATTCTATTTCTAATAGAATCGAAGCTTTGTTGAGATTTAAATCAGTTTTTCAAAAGAATGTGTGGTTAATAAACTTTTATTTATTCTGAAGATATGAATGTTGTTGGTCAAGGTCTGAGAGGTAAATGAAATACCCCAACTTGAACGACTCCATGATTATCCAAGAATGATATTAGTTTATAAACGAGAATAATTGATGGAAATATAAGTTATGATTTCCGTATATGATATTATAAGCTGTTCCGAGAAGTTTATAAGCTGAATAAAAAGAAGTTGGAGAATATTCTTATTTTATAATAAGAAGTAAAAGTGATGATTCAAATGTTGGAAAAGTAAAGGATATAATTAACGGACAGTTCGTCTAAGAGGTTAAAGGATACTAAGTAGTGAATCAATGAATATATTTTGTTATGGATGGAATGTTGGTTTATTTGATAGTTAAATCACCGACTATCAAACTTGCCCATATGATTATTGGCACGGAAAGACCGGGATCGAATACATTCGAAAACCATTCTGTCTAGCAAATACGAATACGCTTAAGATGCTGATTCAAGTTGGAGCTATTGAAGACCGTAGATTTTCATAAACGGAAGAGCCACTAAAATTCTCTGCCTTGCAAACAGAGATAAGCTGTGATTCTGTCGTGATTGGAATCTACGGGTTGCAAGGACTTCTCGCTACTGATCCATAGGGTGATTCCTATATTGGATGCAGTAGGGAAGTACCTTCGGTTCATCCTGTTCCTGGATGACTTGTATGGATGAATGTCTGACAGAGTATTTCCAGAAAGGTCAAGTACATTGATTTCTTCAACCGTACCAAGAGTGGAAGCAAGGTAGGAAACTTCTTTAGCTAACACGTAATGTACTGTTATAGACATCAGTTAGTGATTATTGATGGATCTGACGATGTGGCATTCGAAGTAAATGTGATGTGCTGAATTAAGCGTAACCTCAAGCCTCATCAACCGGGAAATGACAAAAATCGGGCAGGCAACATGGCTATGTGGGTCGCTCCCATTAGGATGTATAATCACCTATCTAGAGAAATCTATTTCCTTCTTTATTCTATTTCGATGTTGTCCCTTATCGGGAAACGGTGGTTTGAGCCCAACCGTTGGTGATATACATTCGATACACTCAAGCGAAATGAGTGGTCGGTCATGTGAGGGCCGGGTTGCAAGACGTTCTTGTTGAACCCAGTGTATTCGCCTCTAGAGATACACTATCGGCAGGTGGTCCCATACCTTGTCATGGTCGGAATCCAATTTCCAATAAGAGTCCGCGGTTTTGTTTGTATACTATATATGTGGAGCGTGAGATGCAAGCATTCCACTAGATTGTTATTTACTTGTATTTTGACACTATTATAATATCAGAAAAGATATTGATTTCAAAAACGTTTTGGGTTATCGTAAGGTAAAAACCGTCCGTGTTTATGTGTGGATTTGGTCTTACGATTATCCTTTTCCTTTGAAAAGATTTTGACTTTAAAATCAAGTTGTGTGTTACCCTTAAACTGTGCGAGTTTTTCTCACTCTGGTTCACCAGACTGACCCGGTGTTTTGTAAATGCTCGGGTTAGCCCGGGTGTGTACAGGTTCAGGTTAGCGAATGATGTGAAGAGACGAGTTCGAGGAGTTCAGACGTATGATATTATATAGCTACTATTCCGCTGTGTTGTATCTAAGGACAGGTTATTATAACTGTCCAGATGTTGATGTACTCTGATAATTGTAAGTATTTTTAAAGCTCTCAGTAAAGATTTATTTCTATATTATATTTCGTTCCGCTGCGATGTGAGACTCTGTGTTGTGTTGTTTCTTCTTCTTCTATTCTAGTATTTCTTTCTTTCTTATCTCACCCTCTAATTTCTTTCTAATAACGTTCCAGTGTTTTTGGTGTTTTGGAAGATCGGCATATGATATGGAAATGTATTTATGTCGATTTTCTGGGCCGAAAATCCTCTGGTCGTTACAGTTAGACAGTGGGAAAGTAAGGAGGTTAAGGCGTGACATAGGTGGTAATTAAGAAAGCAGGTAAATTCCAATTGTTTTCTATTTTTTTTTAAACTTATCATCTTAGTTAAAAACAAATTTTAGTATAATGTTCGGACAGGAAATATCATTACAACTAATCTAGGATTTGAAAACTGAAAAGAATATGTACTTAGGGAATCATTATATAAATTTTAAATTTGATTAGTAAAATATTTAAACTTAAGATCATTAAGGTATACGATTTTATAGAATTTAAAATACAAAGGATAAAATATTTGTTTGGTTTAAATAAATAAATTAAATAAATAATAGCTTAACAGATAATAAAATAAATTTTCATCGGTGCTAGGTAGATTAACTTGAGATGATTCGTAGCAGTAAAATTACAAGATTTAAATGGGTATTCGACAAACAAAAAATCACGGTGAGTAATTGTCATTCAGAAATTTATTTAAATTTATTTTTTCATTAAAAATAAATTGTTGGTTGCCATGGATGCATTTTTAATTGCTTATCAGTGTTTGCTATTAAAAATATATTAGTTATTTAGGATTGGTTATTGTGGTTATTATATATATTGGTGATTGGTTGGATTCCCGCAGTATCATTAGCGGATGACCCTATGCGCCCCACGCTATGATAGTGGATGACCTTCTATACCGCGATATCATCCCATGAAGCAGGATGGGTATTATTTATGTTGACTAACGTTTGTGGATGCAGGAAAACAGGTTGAAGGGATCCAACTGGATTCCTCAAAAATATTATTGTTTGTTCGTTATCACATATATTGTTATATATGATGTGTTTGAAAACCTATGGTTGATAAATTGGGTGTTTTGAATTGTTCAATATCACTAGGCTAAAATGTTGGTATATAAAAATATCGTGAAAACGGTATTTTAGATTTAAATGGAAAATTCTATTTTTCTAAAAATAGAATTTGGAATTCGAATGGACTAGAAATATTAACTTGTTTTGATCAAACCAGTATTGAATTTATAAACTTTGTTTATAAATTAAATAATACAGGAAATTGAAGTAAATTTATAGACAGTGATTATAAATACAACGGTTTTTCATTTGGATAATCAAGGAATTGAAAAATAAACATTGTTTATAGATAAAATGGAAAAAATTATCCTTTCAAAATTCGAATATTTAAATTCAAATGTGAATTTAAAAATAGAAATGGGAAATCATTTTAAAGAAAATAAATGATGGAATTTATTCCGATGTTCAGAATATAAATTGAACTAAATTAAATTCGTAAGGATTTATGATTTGAATTTGATTAATTCGAATTTATTTAAATAGAAGTTAAATTGAATATGAAAATAAATTGGGTGTTATAAGTTATTATAAAGAGAATTGAAAATAGAATTTGAATATAGAAAATTCAATTGGAATTTGAATATAGGAAATTCAAATAGAATTGAAAATAGAATTTGAAAATAGAGAGTTGAAATCATTTTTAAAAGGAAATAGTGGTTTTTATTCTGGAATCCAAAATATAAAAAGGAATTGGATTTCAAAGGGAATTTAAAATGGAAAACCTGTTTTAATATATAAAACATGAAAGATGGATTTGCAAACGATGTTATAAAGCTCGCAAAATAATTTATTTATAAAAGGAATTGGAATTTAATATAGAAGATCGAAGTATAAATAAATTTATTTTCAAGTAAGGAAAAAACGACAGTTAGAGAAAATCAGAAATGTTAAGTTGGATTTGAAACTAGATTGAATATATACTAAGATATATATTAGAACGAGAATGAAATGTTTTTATAAACATAGTTTATATTTAATATAATTAAAACGAACTCGCCGCAGCATGGTAGTTCGAAAATTGGCGTTCTAAACTTCAATTGAGTATATAGGACTCAATTTAAGTCGAAATTCTTTGAAATAAAAATCGTCAGGACCGTTGGAATAATAGTTTTCCAATGGAAGAGAAAAATCTGAATTTCGTCGAATAGATTTTGAGTTATGTCAAAATCAAATTTTCAGAAAAACAACGCCATAACCATTATTAAACCATAACGGTTTATTTAAATAAATAAAGGGATTTTAAGTAAATAAAATATGGATTTTTATTTTAAAAATCTAGACGTAAGTTATAAAATATATACGAACTCAAGTTGTGTAAATGAAATGATTTTTGAAACAGAAATCAGAATTTTAATTTTTGAATAGAATTAACTAGTTTGAATAATAATTGGTTAATGAGATTTTTGAATTGAAATTGGGCTTTGAATAAGTGAATTCAATTTGGAAATTTGTATTCGAAATCGAAAAGGAAACTTGAATATAAAATGGAATTCGATTTGTTTATAAGTTAGTTGATGTTATATCAGAACATGTTATGTTCAGACAAAGAAGTGAAATAGGCAATATAGCTAACTAGAAAATAAATTAGCGAATTGGGTCAAGATGAATGAATTGAGTTGAAACCAAATGGAAATATTTGGATATGTGTTAGACAGGTATAGGATGAAGTGTATGAAGATTTTAATTCGAGTGCCTGACAAAAAGGTACACGTTTAAATTCCATATAAGATTTTATGCGCCGAATCGGCAAGCCACTTGGCTTTTTGATTTCTTTTGAATGGAGAGGGCCTGTGTGGATTTTTGGGGATTTTCCTGATGCTCCCGTTACAAAGGAGGTTATGGCAAAATTTTCCAGAAATTTAAGGAGTTAGAATATTTTTAAGAAAATTTGATAATTAGAATCAATGTATCGATATATATAGAATTCGATAAGGAAACGAACTAAAAATAGAATATTATAAACAAAAAAGAAAATCTGTGAATTTAAATCGAGTAAGAATAGAAAGAGGAAAGTATACATGTTTTAGAAATGGAAAATTGGTTTAATATAGTGTTGATTATTCGAGTTAGCAGTCATGTCTGTTTTGAAGTTAATAACATTTTCAGTCAAGGTCGGAGAGATAATTATACCCCAACTCAATTGATTTCATTATTAACTGATAAATAGCAAGATTCAGTATCGAAGAGAAAGGTTTAAATAAATTTAGTCGAATGCAGTGTTTTGGGTTGTTGTAACGATAGTTTACACAATATTCGTTTTAACTCAAATAAGTGGAATTTTGGAAATATAATATTTCCTGAGTGTAGAAATGAACGGTTGTGGAAGAGATAAATAATTGGAATGTTTCCAATTATAAGTAAAGTATTTTCTAAGTACAGAAGATAAAAGAAGGCGATATATGGAAATGTTTTTCCAAATAGCGAAAAGACCAAGATGATAATTGTAAATATTTGGCTAACAAATATTAATAAGAAAATGGAGTAGAGATTTAATTAATGAATGAAATATCAATTAAATGGCCCAGTGACTTGTTTGATGCCTCGAATGAATGTTTTGTTTTCTTCGATAGTTAAATAACCGATTATCGAAGTGTTTTCCAATATCATTGCCAATATGGAGAGACCGGTTGGATTATTATCCGAGAACCACTCTGTATTGGCAGTAACGTTGCAAATCACATTATATGAAGATAATCGAAGGTGGAGTAAAGTGCAAGGACTTTTTCTATTAATAGAAATTGTGCCTTCGGTTTCGTTCAATCCCAGAACGAACGTAAATGGGCGAATGTCTGACAGAGTATTTCCAATGTTTGCATATGTTGGTCAGTATAAATATATATGGTGGCGGAGAATTTATTCTCTTAGCGTAATATCCAGAATGTATTTGGGCAAATCAATTAGTGATTAACGGATCTGACAATGTGGCATCCAAAGTGATTGTGCTATCAAGGAATGATAAGTAATCATAGCCTCAGGCCTCAACAACCGGGAAATGACAAAAATCGGGCAGGCAGCATGGCTATGTGGGTCGCTCCCATTAGGGTGTATAATCATCTATCTAGAGATATTCATTTCATTCTTTAATCTATTCGATGTTGTCCCATTCGGGAAACGGTTGTTGATCCCAACCGTTGGTGATATACATTCGATACACTCAAGCGAAATGAGTGGTCGGTCATGTGTGGGTCGGGTTGCAAGATGTTCTTGTTGAACCCAGTATATTCCACTCTGGAGATACACTATCGGAAGGTAGTTCCATACTTTGTCATAGTCGTAATCCAATCTCCAGTAAGCGCCCTGCGGTTTTTGGGTTTTATATTATATATGGAGCGTGAGATGCAAGCGTTCCACTAGATTGTTATTTATTTGATGTAGACATTAATATAATATCACTGGATTTGATATCAAAGATATTTGGGTTATCGTAAGGCAAAAACCATCCGTGTTTATGTGTGGATCGGTACGATTATCATTTCTTTCAAAAGGATTTTTAAAGTTAAACAATTGGTTAGAGTTTACTCACACCAGTCCCATGACTGACCCAGAGTTTATTTTGTTTTGTTTTCCCTAAACTCTTGGGTGCCCAAATTTGTACGGGCAGTCAAGTAGTAGGGATTTTGCAGATTCACTTGGAGGAGTTTGAAGCAGGAGGCTTCACCAGTTAGATATAGACTAATATTTTCCGCTGTGTATTGTGTTGTATCTGGAAATAGGTGTTTATAACTGTTCCAGGAATAACTATTGTGCTATGATGATGGTATGTATACACAGTTACTGATTTGTATTCTAGAGATTATGTTTTATAATATATTTTATTCGTTTCGCTATGAGATTTGTGTTCTTTGTTTTTCTTCTATTCTAACTTTTCTTTCTTTCTATTTCTCATCCTCTAACTTCTTTCTAATAATGATTCGTATTTCTTTGCAATTTGGGTTGGACGTGTGTTGTTATTAGTCAACTCAGATAGTACGGATTTGCGGGCCATTATAAAAAGCCTAGGCATTCATTGGCCTAGGCTTAGCGCAAAAACAAAGAAAAAGGAGGAATTGTTCTAGGCTACTCATAAGGCATAGACTCAAAAATGAACAAAATAAATAAATAGGCATTGCAAGAATATAGTTAAAATAATAATAGAGAAATGGATAAAGAAGAAGAATTTGCTTATAAATAAATAGCAACTGAAAAGGAATAACAATAGATAGTAAATAAAATTAAAAAATAACTTGAGGAAGATAAAGTTATAACCAGTATAATTGTTAAACTTTCAGATCCAATATTTTTTACTGTCTTATATATGAATTGCTAATCTAAAAATTATATCAAAAAACTCACAGATAAATATTGTAGATCCAGAAAAGGCATTTGAAAGAGAAGAGGAAGAAAAATATCCTTTTAGATCTACAATTTGACAACACTCTAACTTTCTCCCCAAATTTATATTTAGAGCATAATGGAGTGGAGGCTAAGAAGATGAAGAAGAATATGTGTGGGGAAGAAATGGAGGATCGTAGTCTATTTATAAGTGTGGAAGGATAGTTTAGGCCATAAGATATTAGGTTTTTAATCTAAATTATAGAAGAAACCTCGGTAATGCATCAGGAAAGAATTATTTTGAAGCAGGCGACATTGGCCAAGAAAAGGCTCGTGCCTAGCTCGAAGTGGGTCAACTCACCTTATATGTGGGTCGACACATGTATCGACCCATAAGTTGACACAGGGGTCGATCCATATATAGGCTGGGTCGCCTACTTACCGTTGCTTTATTCTGATTATGAACCAAATTTTCTATTTTAATTTCAAACTTTGATTGATCATAACTTGTTCATTTTTAGTCTTATTTACGCAAACTAAAAGTCTATCTGAATCAAAATTTTGTAACGAACGCAAGATGAAATCCATTTTACCCAACTCTATATATTGTTTTAATTAATATTTGATATATTAATCTTCCTCGTATAATTATTGTTTAGTAAAATGTTGGGTGTTAGGTTTTCCCCTCCTTAAAGGCTTTCGTCGCAGAAATTTTTAAGGTTAGAAGAATGTTATGACTATTATCCACCATCTTCTACCCATCTACTCATCCATCAACCACTGGCATACATTGTCCTTAAAATTTCTAAGTCTTTGTATATAAATATGAAAATGTGTTGTGTATATGTCCCTAAGCTAATGCAGAATGAAGCAGTCTACTGATTTAGTTGACCTCCTTAATGCAATTCATGTATGTGTCATGCATCCCCTATATATACAAAGGAATCCTAATAATACATCTAAATTCTATATGTGTGCAACAACCATTCACCAAAATGCAATATCCGAGTGATGATTCAAACATTTCCATCCATATTTAAAGTAAATTAAAATGCACACACATCCATATGCACTATTTAAGTGTTCTAGTTCAGCTGATCCCTAATATAGTGCCCAGTGTGTGTATATGCATCCACTAGAAAACACTTGCATCCACGTGAATCTGTTAAACCATAACATGTTTTATCAACATGTTTCAAACCATTCCTATCATCCATAGGTTTTTACCTAAAAATCCAGTTCCAAACAATAGGAAAATAGATTCAAATTCAAAAGCTTAGAAAGGAATTAAGAATGTACTTTCAAAGAGAAACAAAAAAGAAGCATGAATCTTATCTTCAAGTTCCCAAGTCACGTCATCACTATCTTCTCCCCACTGTACCTTAACTAGCTTTATTCTCTTATTCTGTAGTTTCTCAAATTCTTATCCTAGTATCCGGATAGGACCCTTTCTGACTGATGCCTCGTCCTCTGTCTCCATATCCACAAGGGTACCTAGCTCTACTACCTATGAGGTATCATGTATACACTTCCTCAAGTGTGAGACATGGAACACATCGCAAACCCCAGCCAGTCTCTCTAGTAGTCTAACTCTGTAGGCCATCAGACATATCCTCTCTACTATGCGGAATTGCCCTACAAACCCTGGCACTAACTTCCCCACCGAGCCAAATCGAACAACACTTTTCAAATGTGACACCTTGATAAAGACCATATCTCCTACCTCGAACTCTAGCTTTATCCTTCTTTGGTCGGTATACGACTTCTTCATGTCCTGAGCTGCTATCATCCGTCTTCGAATCAAGTCTATCATTTTCGAAGTTTCTCCGACCATCTCAGGTCCAAATAGTAGTTTGTCTATAGACTCCCACCAACGGGAGCCATACCAATACTCGTCTGATAGCTATTATTGTATGCGAACTCTACCAATGGGAGATGCTCCTCCTGAGTCCCTCTGAAGTCTAGGATACACAACCTCAATAATTCCTCGAGAACCCTATTAACCCTCTTTGTCTGTCCATCCGTCTGAGGGTGATAGGCGGTTCTAACTCATAGTTGTGTCCCTAATGCCTCTTGCAGGCTCTTCCCGAATTCACTCGTAAACATGGAGTCATAGTCATTAACAATACTACAGGGTACCCCATGAAGTCAAATGATCTATCTAAGATAAACCGATGCCAACGAAGCCACCATGCTCTTGTTCTTGACTGGGATAAAGTGAGCGCTCTTAGTCAATCTGTCGACTATAACCCAAATACTGGTGTTATCCCTCCTCGATCTGGGCAACCCATCTATAAAATCCATAGAGATGCTCTCCCACTTCCACTGTGGTATGTCTAGAGGCTGAAGCAATCCATCGGACTTTTTCTGTTCATCCTTCACTTGTTGGCAAGTTATACTCTTGGCTACATACTTTGCCATGTCCTTCTTCATTCCAGTGCATTGAAAAACCCTCCTCATATCTCTGTACATCTTATCACCACCCGGATGGATAGTTATCCAAGTGATGAGCCTTCTTTAGAAATGATCTCAACAAATCATCAGCTCTAGGAATACATAGTCTCCTATCTCGATGTAGCCACCCTCTCTCCTCCACATAATACCTAGCAAGGTGACTAGAGGTCTCTCATCCACGGAGTCGTTCCATGATGTCCACCGATTGCTGATCTTCGAGCTAACTGGATCCAGTGTGCTCTAAAAGAGAGGTCGTACCTCCAATGATGCCAACAATCTGGGCGCAAAATCCATAGATGGTCTAAAATCGAGTGACGAGATAAACTCTAAGCTCTGTTGCTCTATGAATAAAGGACTTAAGGACATCCTCTGCCTACTCAATGCATCTACAACCACATTCCTCTTCCCCAGGGTATACGCTATCTCAAAGTCATAAGACGCAATGGACTCCATCTAATGTTGTTGTCGTAAATCGAGATCTTTCTGCGAGAACAAGTGCTTGAGTGACTTATGATCTGTATAAAGCTCAACCTCTCACCTAGTAAATAATGTCTCTAAGAGTTTAGCGCAAACAGTATTGCCGCCAACTCCAAATTGTAGGTAGGGTAGTTCTTTTCATATACCCTAAACTACCAACTACCTTAGCAGAACCCTACCTTCCTACATCAACATTGCACCTAAACCCATGCCGAAAGCATCCATGTAGATGGTAAACATCTTGGTACCATTAGGAAGAGTCAAAACTGGAGTTGATGTAAGAGTCTTCTTCAATCTCAAGAATGCATGCTTGTAATCTACATCCTAAGCAAAAACTAGGTTCTTCTTCGTTAGACGGGTAAGTGGAGATGAGATCCATGCAAAATCCTTAATAAAATTTCTGTAGTAACCCGCCAATCTAAAGAAAATATTAACCTCTGTCGCATTATTAGAGGCTTTCCAATCTTGTACTGAGACAACTTTAGTGGGATCCACAACTATACCATCTCTAGAGACACCATGCCCTAGGAACCTTACTTTCTCCCACAGGAATGACACTTAGAAAACTTAGCCTCCAGCTGATGTGTCGGAGAGTGCGGAGAACCTCTCCTAAGTGTATTGAGTGCTCCTCCTCAATTCCTGAGAAAACCAGGATAACATCAACAAAAACCACTACAAACTTATTCAGGTACACCCTAAATACTCGTCTCATTAGATCCACAAAATACGACAGTACATTGGTTAATCCAAAAGGCATAACCTACCACTCGAAGAACCCGTCTGGAGTCCTAAAAGTAGTATTGTCTATGTTGCTATCTACTACCGTAAGATTACGAAAACCAGTAGCCAGATCCAACTGTGAGAAAACTGAAGCGCCCACTGACCGGTCAAACAAGTCATCTATCCGTGGAAGTGGTGACTATTCTTCTTGGTGCGATTATTCAACTCCCTATAGTCCACACATAAATAGAGAAAGTCGTCTTCCTTGGTTGCAAAGACGTCAAAAAAATCTCTAACTATCTCTCGCCTGGGAGATAACCCTCTCACCTCGTCAAACAAATTCAAAAAGTCTCTAACTATGGGTACCAAACTGAGATTATCAACGGAAGCATCTAGGGAATCAAAGAAACTGAACATAACCGACCCTTATGTGTCACAAGAAATCTCAAGAGTTCTATTATGGCATGTTAGCAGCCTAACAGCTCTCCTCTTGCAATCAAGGATGGCACCGTACGTGGCTAGCCAATTTATCCCTAAAATAAGACCATAAGCCATAAAACCTAGAACATATGCATCACACTCAAACTCGACGCTAAGAACAGAAATCCTCAAACCCCTACATATCATAGACAAGTGATCCGTACCTCCTATGGGTTTGAGACAACTACATGATCAGAAACTATAGAAGTATCTAGGTGCAGACTATCAACAATAGAATTGGATATGAAAGAACGAGAAGTACCGGAATTGAACAGAGTCCATATAGGAGAGTCAAAAAGAGAAATAAAACCCTACGGTGATTTTCCTACCTCGGTCCTGACTATCAGCCTGAGTCGCTTAAATCGGATGAACTTGTGCTTTTGATGATCCTGCCCCCTAACCCTGCTTCTTAGGGAACTTCCCGGTGTAATGTCCATTCTGTCCATAATTGAAACAAGCATTCTAAGTCTTTCTGCAGTATTTGACGAAGTGTCCCTCCTTTCCACAACCACAACACTTAACATCCATCTTTATTTGAGCCTTCTCGGGATTCTCTCCCTTCTTCCACGCACCCTTCTTGGGCCACCGTGTTTTTGTTTTCAGTTTTGGGCTTGGTCTCTTTGGCCTTATCCTCTTGCTTGCCCACTTTCCCATTCTTAATTATCAGGGCCATATCCACTAGCCTCTCAAATTTATCTCCCATAGGGAGATGTTTCATCACTAGTCCTTGGAGGGGTTGGTTCATCCCTCTCACAAATGTCAAAGCCTTCTTGTGAGCAGTGTTAACTAGATCCAAGCCAAACCTTGCCAATTCCTTAAAGTTATTCACATATTCTCATACTCCCTTGCTTCATAATTAAGAACTTTTCAAATTACATTCCTTGTTCAGCTTGTGATAAGAACTTCCTTTCGAATCTATCCTTGAACTCATCCAATGTTGCCATTATCCGTCCTGGCTGAGCTATATCCTACCAATACGATGCTTTCCCTTTTAGCGGCCACTTGAATCCTCCTCCTGTCATTTGGCTCCAACAATCCAAACACACGTTCTGTCTCCTTAAGCCAGTCGCAATCCTCCACATAACTCTGCATTCCAAGAAATTGCTTGCTGCCCATCGCACAAAAATCCTTACAGAGCTTAGAGAAGTTAACTACTAGATTAGGTGGAACTATTGTAGCATCAGCTGAGGGTGGGGCATTTTCTTGTGCTTCGGCAGGTGCCGCAGCTTCTACATATCTATGGAATCATATCGGAATGGGAATGCCCTATGGGAAATTGGTAGCCCTAGACATGCTGTGTAACACCCCGCATTTTTAATATAATTAAAAATGAAATAAAATTTATGAAAATATCCTTATATAGGTAAATAATGGTGATGTATAATGAGAATTAATTAATACATGGAAGAGAAGAAAAATTAATTCAACAATAGTGTATGTAACAGAGAAGATAGTAAAATAAGGATATTTAATTTAAATATTAGGAATTATGTAAAATGGACATCACCATTGCGTTCCTCTCGAAATTTTACATGAAATAGAGTCCGAGTTTTCGAAAATTGGAGTCCGTATGAAGGAGTTATGACCTCCCGAAGTTTCGGCGAAAAAACAGAAAACAACCCAGCCCAGAACAGAAAAAAAAATGACCAGGTCGACCCCCAGGTCAACCATAGGGTCGACCTCCTAGGGGGGAGGTTGACCATAGTGTCGACCCCTCCTTGGGGAGGTCGACCTGGAGCGACCTAGAGCGGGAATTTTGGTCCAAAAGCGGGAAATTCGCCCCAGAAGCTGTCCAGGTACATTTTTGAGCACCTGGATGAGTTTTTGGGCCTGGTACGTTGGTCTAACACCTATATAAACATCCTAGGCTCATTGTAAACTCCACAACAATTCATGGCAAGGCCATGGCTCTCTTCTAACTTGATTTCTTCTTCCTCCTCAAGCTATTGATCTAAATAAATCTTAGATCTATTCTTCTCTCTTTTTTGTACAACATCTATTCTTAAAATTAAAAAGAATGAGATCTAGAATTACTACAGCCATGAATAAAAAGAAAAGAGGCTTAGATCTAAATCACTGCGCAAAGAGAAGAAATTCAGATTTGCAACCTACGTCGCATATGAAATCAAAGATAAATTGAATTATACATGAAATCAATCAAAGATGAATCAAAAGCAACAAAAAGGGGGAAATCAGTTCGAAGATTAATCTCGTTCCTGTTTTGAAGATGACAAACACTGTGAGTGGAGTTATAATACACTTTTTGTGTAAAATTATGATTTATCGTTCAAACATTCCCTATGTAAACGCGAAATGAAATTATTGTGGAAATTGGAATCGTAATGTTTAATATTGTCATGTGTTCGCTTTTAATTATTATGCCTACGATTATGTCCTCTTTTATTCTCCCTCTTTTATCTTTTTATGACTAGGCTATCATGAGCCTAGCTTTATTATGGAATGAATACGACGGAATTATTATTGCGAACTAAAAAGGGGAACGCTTGGTTTTGGGCTATGACATGAACTGGAGGGTGTGTTTATAAATTACAAAGGGGGTTGGGCATAATATAACATTGACAAAACCTGAATGCGTAAACCAAATTTAGAATTATACGCATGAACATAATTTGGGGTTTTGCGTAGAATTGACATCATTGATTTAAGCATGAAATTGACTTATGGATTTGTTAATGGGCACATGTCTCTAGAATAAAACATGTACTATAACTTGAATTTGGATAAGAACACAAACTTGATATGAATTGACATCTGGAATTTGACATGAAGTTTACATCTAGAACTTGAACATGAAATTGACATGAATATGAATTATGAATTTAATGATAGACGTGACCTGTTAATGGGATTACAAGCATGAATATAAATTGGGGGTTTTTAGGTAAAGCTTGGATTTGGGGAATTGACACTTGACATCTAGATTGAACTTGATACTCGAATTTTGGCACTATTGAAATGCATTGAACATGAATATGGTTGAGTAATTTATGTAATGTAAATAGGGACAAAATTATGAAACTTGAAATATGACATTTAGAATATGCTTATGAACTTGACATCTAAAACGAACACGAACATGGCATAAATTGGTAGTTGACATTTATAAGAACTTGCTTGTAATTTGGGTAATGGGCATAACATGAACTTAATATTTCTTACATGATTATGAACTTGGCATATGTCAATTAGAATAGACATGAATCAAACATGAAACGTGGCTAACTCGAGGTTAGGATGAGTTTGCGATGTAATCCTGCCCAGAACCGCCCGGCCTAACCAGTGGTTGCAAACAATAGGTCCTAATGTGAGAAGTCAGTCATATCGCGCTTGAAACCCGAGGTTAGACTGAGTTGTGGTGTAATTCTACCCGGAACCGCCCGGCATAACCAGTGACCACAACAACAGATCTAATGTGAGAGGTTGTGGTGCATTAATAATTAATGGCACATGGTTCGTAGGGTTAAGTCATGAATTCAAAGACAACACTTAACCAAATTTGTGAATGAACGTTATAAGGAGATGGGGTTAAGTCAACATGAACATATGAACAAAACTTAACCAAAAACGGAAATAGGGAATGTTAACTACCTATTATAAATCGAAGTTGAAATAGTCGAAGGGTTAATTAGGGGGTAAACCTGTCCTAGGGACAGAGAAAGATTATGACTTAAGATGTAATGTCAGACCTGAAGGGTGGGATAACCTATAATATGGGGTAAGCTAAGCAAGAACTATCGGAAAACACCCATGCGCTATCATCGAATAAAAGTGAACTTAAGTTATGCTTGAATTCATGGGAAAACCTTAGTCAACAAGTTGAATTATAAAGCGAGAATATGTGGTCTGATGTCTAAGGTAACGAGAATTGACTAAGTAAAACAACGAGAATGATAACTAAGTAACAAGCCTTAGTTAATAGGAACTAAGCAGTAAACCTTAGTTAAGAAAACGGTCGAGAACGGGAACTAAGTTGTAATCCTTAGTTAAGGGGACTAAGCGGTAAACCATAGTTAACAAGATTAACGGGAAAGGAAACTAAGTGGTAAAACTTAGTAAAGAACAACTAAGTAATAATTCTTAGTCAAGGAAACTGAGCCAGTCCATAAATAGATGAATAACCCGATATGGTAGATCATCGCTTAACAAACACACGAGGAGGAGCGAACGTTTATCTGATTTCGAGAAAGGCTCCAGCGGACTGGGTTACGAAGCACGTAGTTTCGGGAACGTGAGGGTACTCTTGGTATCCCTGTAACGGCCCAGATTATTTTGACCATTTAGTTATTATTTAAAAATGTTTTTTTATTGTTTTGGAAGTTTAAATGGTTTAATTTCAATAATTTTGAATATTTTATTTTATTTCGAAATGGTAGAAATTTAGTGGATCTGCAATATAATGTGAACTGGCAGTATAAAAGGATAAATTTTTAATTTAAAATAGTATGTTTACAAAGGATGTAGTAGCTAACGAACTCGAATTTCGATGAAATCAGTTTCATTAAATCTGAAATGATAAAATTAGGTAACCAACAAAGTTACGTCAAAAATGGCATCCGTATGTGGAAAAGAAAAAATAAAAGGCCAAAATTTGAACTAAATTTTGACGGTAATTGGAATTTGCTAATGCTAACGGCAAAACTGGAACCTGAGACCTATCCAGGAAAATTCTAAACATAGGATATTAGCTATATATGAAATCTGGGAAAATCCTATAACGGATATAGAAAGTTATTAAGGAAACAAAATTTAAATAAATTATTTGAAAATCTAAACAAACTCCAATTTTTGATTTGAATACATAGGATTGAAGTACGTTAAAAACCGGACCAGATGGTGGAAGAATTTCTGAAAACCGTTATCGTTTGATACTCCAACATGAGACCGGAAGGTGTTGAAACTAACACAAAACGCTATTTTGAATTTGAATTTAAATTATTTGAAAGTTCAAACGAATTCAAAATTTAAATATTTTTATATATTATTGAAGAGCAAGAAAAATTGAACAACATGGTTGAAAAAGATTTTGGATAAGGTATCAATAAGTAAGTCAAATTAACGTCCGAATAGGGTTGAGAAAACACACTTTACTATTCATAAATTATTAAATTTATTTATAATTTAATAAATTTAAGGATTAATCCTAGCCATCCATTTTCGACCGTTGGATTCGCGCCACCTCAGCAATCCATGTGACTCCTTCGGCTATAAATAGCCCCCCCCCCCTTCATTTTTAAACTCACTCTTCCTCCTCCTCTTTCAAGCTTTGGCAATGGCAGAAATAATAATAAAATATTAGGAAATAGGGAAAAGGGAAGGAAGGGAGAAATGAGGGCAAGACGTGGAGCTAGGGACTCTTAGGCAGAGGCTTGGGCTTCGCTGGGTAAGTTTTTAAATAATATTTATTTATTTATTTATTTGTGTAATATATATATATATATTATAATTAAAATAGAATTTGTAAAAATAAATATCAGAACATTCTAAGGGTGACAGAGAGGATAGTGTCTAAGGCTTGAGTTTGGAAAATATAGTTTCCTGCTCTCCCTGGCTATCCCTAACTGATCCGACGGATGGGATGATTAATTTAAATTTAAATTTAAAATTTAATTTGAATTTAATTTGAATTTAAAACAGACAAGGGGCATTTTCGTAATTTTTAACCATAAACTTTAAAAGCTTATAACTTTTTCAAAACAAGTCGGATTTCCACGAAACAAGGACCGTTGGATTCTTATCGGAAAATATTTTAAAATGAGTGGAAGCAGATTTTTGATCCGGGTTAAAAAATTTAAGTTATAATTAAATGAATATTTTTAAATATTTTATTTGAAAATTAAATTTAATTAATATTAAAATGGTTTTTCAATTTTAAAAAAATTTGGATATGGCTAGAGATGGGAAAGTATGATTTTTTAGAAGGGCAGGGAAGGTAATTTGGCTAATAACGCAATTAGAAATTAATTAAGATAAAAATAATTTAATTAATTTAATTAAATATATATTCATTTAAATTAGGTAAATATTGTAAATAACATAACTTTTGCATACATTAACGAAATTTAACGAAACAGGATCCGTTGGGATCGTATGGACGAGCACTACGCAATGGAACTGACCGCAAGTGGATTGGAGCTCGTTTGGATTTATGGTGAAATTTAACGTCTGAACCAAATCAATGACCGATTATCGTTATTCAACGATAAACCGTCCAAGGTGAGTAAATCTCACTAACTCTGAGCACTTTATATTTTTATAAAGTATTTTTAGAACTGATAATTATTGGTTGAATTGCTGAGTGTTGATTGTTTGGTTGAACTGCTAGTCAATTGATTGAAAATACCGATGTAGTTATATATATCGTTAACCGATGTTGATTTTGTTTATCAGAATACCTCATATTGAAATGAAATTGATGTGAATTATATTGTGTAACATCTGTGGATGCAGGGAAACAGGTCGGAGGAATCCAACTGAATTCCTCAACATTTATTTACCGTTTTTCATATATTCTGATATATGATGTGTTATATCATCTGTTGTTGAACCTGTGTGTTTGGATGATGATTGAACCTTTTGATTTGGTATTTTTATACCATAAGTGATACTAGAAAGTGAAAAGAGATTTTCAAAGTTTATTTTGAAAATAAATTATTTATATAAAATCAATAGATTTTATATATAAAAGGAAGAGAATTTCATGAGAGAAAATGATTATAGAATCAAAGCATTTGTAAAAAAACAAATATTGGTGAAATCAAATAGAAGGGAAAATATTGGTGAAATCAAATAGAAGGGAAAATATTGGTGAATCAAATAGAAGGGAAATATTTGTGAAACGATTACAAATAGAAATAAAAAGGGAAACATTCGTAAAAGTATTTACAAATGGAATTGAAAAGGGAATATTCATGTAGGGAATAAAGAAAAGTTGACAGAAGTACTTATTTGTTAAATAAATAGAAAAGTTAAAAGAAATATTTATTTGTTGAATAAATAGAAAAGTTAAAGGGAATATTTATTTGTTAAATAAATAGAAGCGAAAAGAGAATAGTTATTTGTTGAGTAAACGAATAGAAAAAGAATCTATTCAAGGGAAGTAATTCAAAGGAATTATTCCAAAGGAATTATTCAAAAGAGAAAAGTCAAAGGGATTAATTCAAAAGAGTTAATCAACCAGAGTTAAACCGTTGGAGTTAAACTGTTAGAGTTAAACAGTTAGAGTTAAACTGTTAGAGTTAAACAGTTGGAGTTAAACTGTTAGAGTTAAACAGTTGGAGTTAAACTGTTAGAGTTAAACCGTTGAAGTTAAACTGTCAGAGTTAAACCGTAAAGTTAAACAGTTAGAGTTAGTTAGTTAGAGTTAACTAGTTAGAGTTATTTAGTTAGAATTATCCAGTTAGAGTTATTCAGTTAGAATTAACCAGTTAGAGTTAATCAGTTAGAGTTAATCGTTTTGAGTCAAATCGAACTAGAGTTATTCAAATATAGTAATCGAATAAGGGTTAATTGAATATTAGTTATTCAATTAGAATTGATCGAATCTAATTATTCGAGATAGAGTTAAAAATAGACAAAGTTATTTAAGGATGAATTTCCATTTAGCACGACTGCTAGCGTAATTCGCAGGGCTGCAAATAGCCTACGGCGGTCGGATGTTTCCTGAGGGAATCAGGCATAACCATTGTGATCGCTGCGATCTAGAGTCAAGCAAATGGTGTTAAATCAAATAGTAATTAATCAATAGAAGTTAATTAAGTCGAGTTAGTCGAGTATTAGTAAATTAAGTAGGGTTAGTCAAAAAGGGAATTAATCGAATATCACCTATTCGAAGTAGAGTTATCGAATATAGTTTATTCGAGAAGAGTAATCGAATATAGTTCGTTCGAAGTGTGTTAAATCAAATATAGTTATTCGAAGGAGAGAATTATCGAATATGGTTTATTCGAAGTGAGATTTTTCGAATATTAGTTATTCGAAGAAAAGGATTATCGAATATTAGTTATTCGAACAGGGGAATCGAATATAGTTTATTCGAAAGAGAATTATCGGATAGTGATTATTCGAGAGTGAATCATACATGGAAATTCGATTATATCGAATCAAGGGAAGTAATGTTTACTTTCCATTTCAAGTCAAGTTTTAATTATCTGTTAATAAAGTAGTTGGTTGTTTATTTATCCAAATTAAGATATGGAAATATATTTAAGTTAACATATTTTGAAAGCATGGAATTATAACATTTACAGTTATAATCAAATGATTCAGTAAAGGAAGTGGATTCATAAATAGAATCCGAGAGTTCGCAAGGAAGTTTCTTAAAGAGTAATGTTTGAACTTTGTCTATTTCGAAGTTAGAAATGTTGTTCAGTTAAGGTCTGAGAGGTAATTATACCCCAACTTGATTGACTTCGTTTTTAACTAAGAAGTGGATAAGGTTCGAGAGTGAAAGGGGTTAAGTGAATTTAGTTAATGAGTGAAATGGTTGGTGTTGGCATAGCGATGTTTATTCAAACATCAGTTTAAACCCAATGAAGGAGATTTGGAAATGTCTTCCAAATGAAAATCAGAAATGTTTTCTGAATATAGAAAATGAGAAATGGAATGGTTTTCCATTGTTAATAACGTATATTTTCTAAATATAGTAAATAAGAAATATAGGAAAACAAGAATAAGGAAAAGGGTAAATTTATGATAATTTGATGATGAATGATGATTGATCGATAGAATTTCCATCTAGAAATAATATCGTTGTTTGCACACCGACATGTTTTTAATTGATAGTTAAATCACCGACTATCAAAGTTTTGACCATTTTAACGTTGTTAATATGGAGAGACCGGTCGGATTATTATCCAGAGAACCACTCCGTATTGGCATAAGCGTTGCGAATCAAGTATGCTGAATATATTGAAGACGGAGTTATGCAAGGGCTATCCTATTTACAGAATAGTGCCTTCAGTTTGTCCAGTCCCAGGACAAACGTGAATGGACGAATGTCTGACAGGGTATATTCAAAGGATCGCGTAAGTTGATCTCTTCAAACGTACTTACGTTTGGTGGCGGAGGAAATCGTTTCTCTTAGCTGTATACCTGTGGTATTTTTGGTGAAATCAATTTGTGATTTGGCGGGTATGACGATGTGGCATTCAAAGTAATGGAGGTGGGATCTGTCAAAAGATACGTTATGACCTCAAGCCTCATCCACCGGGAAATGACAAAAATCGGGCAGGCAGCATGGCTATGTGGGTCGCACCCATTAGGATGTATGATCACCTATCTAGAGAAATTCCTTTTGTTCTTAAATCTATCGATGCTGTCCCTTATCGGGAGACGGTTGCTGATCCCAACCGTTGGTGATATACATTCGATACACTCAAGCGAAATGAGTGGTCGGTCATGTGTGGGCTGGGTTGCAAGATGTTCTTGTTGAACCCAGTGTATTTGCCTCTAGAGATACACGTTCGGAAGGTGGTCCCATACCTTGTCAAGTTGGAATCCAATCTCCAATAAGTGCCTGCGAGTTTGATTGTATATTATATATGTAGAGCGTGAGATGCAAGCGTTCTACTAGATTTTAATTACTTGTGATTAGACATTATTATAATATCAGATAATATATGATTTCCAAAGTATTTTGGGTTATCGTAAGGTAAAAGCCATCCGTATTTATGAGTGGATTGGTCTTACGATTATCTTTTCTTTTGAAAAGGATTTTTGTAACATCCCATAAATTTTATCAAGTTGATTTAGATTTTTATATATATGTATTTGGATTGTTATTATATAATGTGGATTTCTAAATATATATTTGTTTTATAAGGTTTGAATATAGGAAATTTAATTTTTGTTTTATTTTATAAATTATGATTTGCATAAGGAAAATTTATTTTAAAAATTTATAATTAATTTATAAGATTTCATGTTAAGTAATAATATTTTTCTAATTTTGATGATATTGATTTGTAAATAAATTTTGTAAAGGATAATTTATTTTATGATTTTTACAAGAATGATTATTATTATTATTTTTGTTAAATTATAATTGTATTTATAAAATCTTGTAAGGATTGATAGTTATTTATTTTTAACCATTTATGAGTTTTGGTAAAGTATATATATAAATAATATTTTTGGAATATTAATAAGTGATAAGCATTTTTGATAAACTTTAAATAATACATAAGCATTGAAATTTAGTTACATTAATAAGTGTTGTAAGGATATGGCAAAAATTTCCAATTTATAAATAAATAAATAAGGTTATTTGTTAAACATGCATTGGCTAAAATTATAAAGAAAGATATGTGTCCTTATGCATGGAATTTGATTGCCAAGTGTCTTTAATTGGATAATAAGCTAACTAAAAGAATTTTAATACAAAGAGAAAGGGATCGCACTCTTCATTTCTGGCAGCAACATCCTCCCGTACCTTTCCTTTTCTCCCTTTTGTGTTTACAGTAAATAGTAAAATTCAAGTTCTATCCATTCAAAAATCCTCAACTCTCAACCCGTTCCATTTTTGCTAATACGATCTGCACAGATGTCGTTCGTACCATCGTTAGGGATTTTTAAAAATTGACGGATTGAAATTCCGTTAACAAACGAAAGAGCAAATTCAGTTTTACTGGAAAAATCAAAATTTCAATGGAAACTTTGAAAAATATAATCTCCCAATCCGTGAAGAATTGATCGATGGCGTCAGCACCATTGCGATCAGCGAGGAACCTAGTACCTTTGGTGCGAAAATGGTGCGATTTCGTGTTGATGATTGGAAATGTTGAAAATTAGGTTTTGGTTTTATTGGAGAATCGAGCAACGATAGAGGAAATGGAGCTTGGATTGGCGATGAGAATGGAAAGGGCTTCGTTATGGGAAAAATTGGTGGAGTTCGAAGTGAAAATGTGTCGAGGCTTTGTGGGTTCACGCACGGTCCAGTTTTCCTGTCGAGAGCACGCATTTCAATGTAGGGAGCCGGAGTGGTGATGATGTGGTGCAGTGTGACGAGGAGGTGAAGAGAAATATGCGGGCGGTTTCGGATGTTGGTTCGGTGGAAATTTTGAGGTGTGCATATGCACAGGCTCGCGTGTAATCGGGTACAGGAGAGGAAGTAGAGAAGAACATGGGAGGAAGAAGAAGAAGGGGGTGACGGGTTGGATCGGTGTATGTTTTGGGCCTTGGGCCGAGTACCATGGTATGTTTATATTTATATTGAAAGTTTAAATTTGTTTAAAGTTTAAACACCTATAACTAATTCATTTTAAAGCAGATTGACTCGCCATAAGAAGCGATAGAACCGTATCGGAAAGTAGAACTTATCAAAATACAATTTTGATAATTCTGGTTAGGAATGAATTAAAATAAAAATAAAATAAAAAGGGGCTTATATATGAATAAATATATCGAACAATGTTATTAACTTAATTTTAATATATATATAATTAGCAGAAAATCTCCAGCTGCTAACGGAAGTGAACTGAGAACAGTACGAGTAGCAGGGACGATATTCGTTGGTATGTTCGTTCTGATACGAAGATGTTGGAGCTCGACTGGTGAGAACTTCTAATTTAAATTATTTATTTAAATAAGTTAATTATAATTAGCTGAGATAATTATAATTTGTTAATGATGATTGTGTGATGGATGTTATTATGTGAATGGATGTGCATGTAGTTAGATAACACACTGAACACTGGAAGCGTTATCGACAGTAACGCTTGTGCACAACTGAATTGCTTGTTGTTAATGATAATGATAATTCATTATCATCTGATATATATGGTTGATTTACTCTGTTGGTATGATGCACACACGATACCATGGCTATGGGATTTTACAGCTGATCGATTTTATTCCTCTTCCATATAAATGAAGTTCGATTTTTCTAATATTAAAATATTAGCATGTTCAGTTTAATTCACATATAAGATTTGTTAAAATTTGAATATGGTTTTATATGTTTTTGAAAAACATAATATGGTAATATATAGACACCAGAACGTTCTAGGATGACAGAGAGGATGGTGTCTAGGCTTGGGTTTGGAAATTCAGTTTCCTGCTCTCCCTGGCTATCCCTAACTGGTCCGACAACAGGATGGAAAAATTCAAAATCTAATTTGAAAAAAATATATTCGAAACTGTCTTTCAAATGAGTTGGAAATATAAAATAAATTTGAAAGGATTTGAATAATTTATATTTGAATCATTATATGGGTTGAATAGAACGCACTATGAGGCGACAATTCGTAAATATCGATTTCAAGTTTTGAATAGTTTTAACTTGATTATTTGGTATTAATTTGAAACGTTAAATGGCAAAAGGATAACAGTTTTGAAAAGCATTGGAATATTCGAATTTCGAACAATTTTAAATATACTTGATTTAAATGGCTATTTTAATAGTTGTACCTTTGGTAACAATTCCAAATGTTGTTTGAAATTATAAGCGAGAACTATCATTTGATTATAAGAATGATTTCGAAGATTATTGAAGTATTGGAAATAATTATATGGAATTGAAATGGGTTTTCCAAAGTTAAAAATTTGGATATGGTTGGAGATAAATCTTCGGATGTTGATATTAACTCGGTGGATGGAAATTCATATTATCTGAGGAATTTAAAAGGTAATTCACCGTTGTTCCACTTATAATATGAGTTGGATATGGAGATTTATATTAAAGATAAGTTGATGTTATTTCTATCCAGATCAAATATCAAAGAGTTGAATAAATCTTTTAATTAAGATATGGGTTGCTCCACCTGATTGAGATAAGTTAAATAGAAATAATCTTCGATATTGGTATAAGATTTCATGGTGTAAATGAATACTATCTGGGGAATTTGGAAGATATTATTATATCGTTATTCCACTTATGGTATTCGTTGATTATGAGAATTTATATCGAATATAAGTGAATAAAATTTCTGTGTAATTTATGATTCAGTATCGACTGATTTGGGTTTTTGTTGTGAATCGTATCTTTAATAATATCATTCTTGAAAACCCGATGAAATTGAATGGTGGAAATTCATAGCGTAATTAGGGATTTAATCAAATCTTTGATTCGAGGGAATTAAAGGTAAGAATTGAAGCGAAGGTAAAATCCTGGATTTCAAAGAAAAGATAAGATGATAATGAGATGTATGAAATTAAAATAATTCAAATCTTGAGTTATATATGAATTGAAAATCATTTGGAAGGAGAGTTGAATCGAAAAGCCTGTGTAAACCATAGCTACTGTTTTAAAGTACGCTTGTTACTTGGAAAGACCGGAATCGAATATATGTTCGGAAACCATTCCAAGTAATAATACGACGTGATGAAGCAATTCGAGACTTGGTAAACGATGAATGAAGACCGGGAATATTTGAATTGTTTAGATTGATTGTTGATTGATGTCTCGGATGGGTAGGCCACCCAATACGAGGTATGGGTTGCATGAGACCTGAACATATTCAAGTATTTTCGGGTTGTTGTTCCTTTCAGACCCAGAATGGACTTGCATGGATGGTGTGCCTGACATTGAAATTGACCGCATAGCACTGATTTCCGTTAATGTATATCGGATTTGTGGCAATATATTATCCTTGTCTCTAAGTCATATGAACTTAGAGGGTATGCATTGATTTAAATCAGTGATATGTCGTGAATTGTCAATGCGGCATACCCAAGTTATGAGTCGAGCTAGTGATGATCAAAGAATGGCTTATCGAAGCATCGCTTTGCGTATGACGTGACATCGACAAACCTCACACCCCGGATTGATGAGAAACTGGCGGTTAGGTTTTATACTTATATATGAATTGATGATGAAGCTGTGCAGCAGTGGGAAACCACTTATGAACTTAGGGAAGTTGGGTATGTTCGGGGGGGCCGTGTCTGGTCGAAAACCGTTGATCTGCCCTGATGATGTGTATTCGGTGTCCGCGTATGGTCGAAAAAGCCGTTGAGGCACTTCGTTTTGTATCCTTGATTGATCTTTCGTGTCAGGAATCATCAAGTTGGAAATCCAAATTTCTTATGCGAGCTATACGATTTTGATTGTATATATATATGGCAACATATATTATGGGGTATATGCTGTCTAGGATTAATACATTTACTTGCGAAATGTTTTCCACACTATATATATATTATGGTATTGAAGAGAATTTTACGTATGAAAGCATATTTGGTTGTCATAAGATAAAACTCGCCCATCTGGTGTGCGCTTGCATTGTGTGATGTGGGATGAGCTTATGATAGCTTCATTTTCAAAAGACATTGCGCATTTATATGCACGGGTATCCACCTGGAGTAAATCCGTTCCGCGTTAGCGGCGTGATCCGGTGAAGTTCCCAACTTTAAGAATGAACCTAACTGTTTTTGAGTTCTCACACCAGTCCCATGACTGACCTGGAGTTTATTGTTCCCTCACCTAAACTCTGGGTGCCCATGATTTTTGCACGGGCAGCCAGTAGTTTAGTTTTGCAGTTATAGATCGTTGGAGCAGGATTTAGAGCGCTTCTAGAGTTGGAGTCCATGATAGAGTTGAAGCTTCCGCTGTGTTTTAATCTTCTGCTGGGAGTAAAGTTATTTTCTTTCTTCCGCTGTATACGTTATGTTGTAACTCTGATATTCATGTAACTCTGATGTAATATTGGTTTATTCAATGAAAAGTTCTGATATTTTTGTTCAATGTATGTATGTACCCATAACAATTCGTCTTTCTGAACGGTTTAAGTTGGTTTAATTACCGGCGAAGAATCGGGCAAAAAGACGGGTCGTTACAATTTTGAAAAGTTAAACCAAATGATTGGAGTTTACTCACACCAGTCCCATGACTGACTCAGAGTTTTATTTTGTTTTGTTTTCCCTAAACTCTTGGGTGCCCAAATTTGTACGGGCAGTCAAGTAGTCAGGATTTACATGTATGCTTGAAGAGCTTGGAGCAGGAGGCTTCAAGATTTTTCTAGCTATTGATTATTCCGCTGTGATGAAAGTGTTGTACTCTGATAATGGTATGATATACATATACTACTTTGATTTCAAGATATGTTGTCTATTATATTTTATTCGTTCCGCTGTGAGATTCATGTTACTCTGATGTTGTTGTGTTCTTCTTCTTCTTCTGTTCTAATTTTCTATCTTATCTATCATCACCCTCTAATTTCTTTCTTGGACTATCCGGTAATTTCGACTTTTGATTGTTCGATAGGTGTTATATATCGGATAACCAAGGTCGCTTTTTCCCGGGTCGTTACAGTTGGTATCAGAGCTGAAGGTTAAGTATTACCTTGGCTCTGTGGCGTGATTCAGTAGAGATGGGGTTAGTAAAACCCTAGACTGAGTTTGAGTGTATATATACGAGTGAACGTATTTGTTATTTGATATAAAATGATTTTATATTGTGGAGATTTATTGGTTGAGTTGTTTATGAATTCTGGTCGATCAGTTTGATCCACTGTATCGATAGGGGTTTTTAAACGCTTGAATACGATGAACCGACACAGTATGTTTTGAAAAAGGGTGAATGAAATAATTTTACCCAAATTATATTTTGATATAAGCAAAGTACAGATATTTGAAATTATTATAGTATATTGAATGTGTTGGTTGTGATTATAATCGAATAAGATTATAAAATGTAGAATGGTTATGTAAATAAAAAATCAAAATTCATATAAGTGAAATATATGAAATCAGATGAATTAAATCTGAATTTAAGTTCAGAATTGGAATTAAAATTGCTAAAATTTGAATAAGCGTTGTAAATGGAATTAAATTGAATATATGTGAATTTTAAAATCCTGGGAGATTTTAAATTTGTTACAAGCATTAAAAAGGGATATTTTGAAATGAATTTCAAAATGAAAGTGTTTAGAAATGGTTTTGAAAGTGACATAGTATTGAACTCACTTCGATAGCTGGAAAATAAATTCCGAAGTTGATCCGGACATCATCGGTGTTCATTTTTGAGTTTGTAAGTGACAGATTACTACCAAAGATTTTGTTTTTGAATTGTTTTGAGAAACCAAGTTGTTTTGATATTCCAAAGGGATATTTGGTTTTTGGAAAAGGCAAAGCTATTTGAAACTCCCAGGTAAGATTGTTTGAAATAAACACAAATTAAATAGAAATTTGTGAAAGCAAATTTGAAATTTAGTTGAAGTCGGTTCAGTGGAAATTGAGTTGAATTGAAATAAAATGGTATCAAGTAGAATTGGACTGAATTAGAGATTATCTGGGATAGAAATGGATGGTCGAGCAAGAAATTTGAATTGAGATTGGATATGCAGTTTGATTGAAATTTGGCTTGGTAATAAGCGGATGGTCGTGCTGAAGATAAAAGTGATTGGGAGTTTGATTGGGATGATAGTGGTATATGCTAAATTGATAGCAAAATTGAATGCCGACAAAAAGGTACACGTACATATTCATATGAGTTGGATGAGATTTATGAGCCTGTTTGGCAAGCCACTTGGCTGTTTGATTTTCTTTTGGGTTGAAGAAGGCCTAGAGAGGCGAGTTGGAGTTTGAGCTATTGACCAGTACAAAGGAGATGCTGGCGAAATTTTTCAGAAATTTCGAATGTTAGAAAATTTTCAGAATTTTTGAAATTTTCGTTTACAGAAATAAATTAATAAATTAATTAGATTTAATTGGTTTAGTGAAACCGGAGTAAATAAATAATTTTAACCTAGTTATAAAGTTCATTTTTCTACCTTAGCAATTTCGAGGACGAAATTATTTTAAGGGGGAAAGAATGTAACGGCCCAGATTATTTTGACCATTTAGTTATTATTTAAAAATGTTTTTTTTATTGTTTTGGAAGTTTAAATGGTTTAATTTCAATAATTTTGAATATTTTATTTTATTCCGAAATGGTAGAAATTTAGTGGATCTGCAATATAATGTGAACTGACAGTATAAAAGGATAAATTTTTAATTTAAAATAGTACGTTTACAAAGGATGTAGTAGCTAACGAACTCGGATTTCGATGAAATCAGTTTCATTAAATCTGAAATGATAAAATTAGGTAACCAACCAAGTTACGTCAAAAATGGCATCCGTATGTGGAAAAGAAAAAATAAAAGGCCAAAATTTGAACTAAATTTTGACGGTAATTGGAATTTGCTAATGCTAACGGCAAAACTGGAACCTGAGACCTATCCAGGAAAATTCTAAACATAGGATATTAGCTATATATGAAATCTGGGAAAATCCTATAACGGATATAGAAAGTTATTAAGGAAACAAAATTTAAATAAATTATTTGAAAATCTAAACAAACTCCGATTTTTGATTTGAATACATAGGATTGAAGTACGTTAAAAACCGGACCAGATGGTGGAAGAATTTCTGAAAACCGTTATCGTTTGATACTCCAACATGAGACCGGAAGGTGTTGAAACTAACACAAAACACTATTTTGAATTTGAATTTAAATTATTTGAAAGTTCAAACGAATTCAAAATTTAAATATTTTTATATATTATTGAAGAGCAAGAAAAATTGAACAACATGGTTGAAAAAGATTTTGGATAAGGTATCAATAAGTAAGTCAAATTAACGTCCGAATAGGGTTGAGAAAACACACTTTACTATTCATAAATTATTAAATTTATATATAATTTAATAAATTTAAGGATTAATCCTAGCCATCCATTTTCGACCGTTGGATTCGCGCCACCTCAGCAATCCATGTGACTCCTTCGGCTATAAATAGCCCTCCCCCTTCATTTTTAAACTCACTCCTCTTCCTCCTCTTTCAAGCTTTGGCAATGGCAGAAATAATAATAAAATATTAGGAAATAGGGAAAAGGGAAGGAAGGGAGAAATGAGGGCAAGACGGGGAGCTAGGGACTCTTAGGCAGAGGCTTGGGCTTCGCGGGGTAAGTTTTTAAATAATATTTATTTATTTGTGTAATATATATATATATATATTATAATTAAAATAGAATTTGTAAAAATAAATATCAGAACATTCTAAGGGTGACAGAGAGGATAGTGTCTAAGGCTTGAGTTTGGAAAATATAGTTTCCTGCTCTCCCTGGCTATCCCTAACTGATCCGACGGATGGGATGATTAATTTAAATTTAAATTTAAAATTTAATTTGAATTTAATTTGAATTTAAAACAGACCAGGGGCATTTTCGTAATTTTTAACCATAAACTTTAAAAGCTTATAACTTTTTCAAAACAAGTCGGATTTCCACGAAACAAGGACCGTTGGATTCTTATCGGAAAATATTTTAAAATGAGTGGAAGAAGATTTTTGATTCGGGTTAAAAATTTTAAGTTATAATTAAATGAATATTTTTAAATATTTTATTTGAAAATTAAATTTAATTAATATTAAAATGGTTTTTCAATTTTAAAAATTTTTGGATATGGCTAGAGATGGGAAAGTATGATTTTTTAGAAGGGCAGGGAAGGTAATTTGGCTAATAACGCAATTAGAAATTAATTAAGATAAAAATAATTTAATTAATTTAATTAAATATATATTCATTTAAATTAGGTAAATATTGTAAATAACATAACTTTTGCATACATTAACGAAATTTAACGAAACAGGATCCGTTGGGATCGTATGGACGAGCACTACGCAATGGAACTGACCGCAAGTGGATTGGAGCTCGTTTGGATTTATGGTGAAATTTAACGTCTGAACCAAATCAATGACCGATTATCGTTATTCAATGATAAACCGTCCAAGGTGAGTAAATCTCACTAACTCTGAGCACTTTATATTTTTATAAAGTATTTTTAGAACTGATAATTATTGGTTGAATTGCTGAGTGTTGATTGTTTGGTTGAACTGCTAGTCAATTGATTGAAAATACCGATATAGTTATATATATCGTTAACCGATGTTGATTTTGTTTATCAGAATACCTCATATTGAAATGAAATTGATGTGAATTATATTGTGTAACATCTGTGGATGCAGGGAAACAGGTCGGAGGAATCCAACTGGATTCCTCAACATTTATTTACCGTTATTCATATATTCTGATATATGATGTGTTATATCATCTGTTGTTGAACCTGTGTGTTTGGATGATGATTGAACCTTTTGATTTGGTATTTTTATACCATAAGTGATACTAGAAAGTGAAAAGGGATTTTCAAAGTTTATTTTGAAAATAAATTATTTATATAAAATCAATAGATTTTATATATAAAAGGAAGAGAATTTCATGAGAGAAAATGATTATAGAATCAAAGCATTTGTAAAAAAAAAAATATTGGTGAAATCAAATAGAATGGAAAATATTGGTGAAATCAAATAGAAGGGAAAATATTGGTGAATCAAATAGAAGGGAAATATTTGTGAAACGATTACAAATAGAAATAAAAAGGGAAACATTCGTAAAAGTATTTACAAATGGAATTGAAAAGGGAATATTCATGTAGGGAATAAAGAAAAGTTGACAGAAGTACTTATTTGTTAAATAAATAGAAAAGTTAAAAGAAATCTTTATTTGTTGAATAAATAGAAAAGTTAAAGGGGATATTTATTTGTTAAATAAATAGAAGCGAAAAGAGAATAGTTATTTGTTGAGTAAACGAATAGAAAAAGAATCTATGCAAGGGAAGTAATTCAAAGGAATTATTCCAAAGGAATTATTCAAAAGAGAAAAGTCAAAGGGATTAATTCAAAAGAGTTAATCAACCAGAGTTAAACCGTTGGAGTTAAACTGTTAGAGTTAAACAGTTGGAGTTAAACTGTTAGAGTTAAACAGTTGGAGTTAAACTGTTAGAGTTAAACAGTTGGAGTTAAACTGTTAGAGTCAAACCGTTGAAGTTAAACTGTCAGAGTTAAACCGTAAAGTTAAACAGTTAGAGTTAGTTAGAGTTAACCAGTTAGAGTTATTCAGTTAGAATTATCCAGTTAGAGTTATTCAGTTAGAATTAACCAGTTAGAGTTAATCAGTTAGAGTTAATCGTTTTGAGTCAAATCGAACTAGAGTTATTCAAATATAGTAATCGAATAAGGGTTAATTGAATATTAGTTATTCAATTAGAATTGATCGAATCTAATTATTCGAGATAGAGTTAAAAATAGACAAAGTTATTTAAGGATGAATTTCCATTTAGCACGACTGCTAGCGTAATTCGCAGGGCTGCAGATAGCCTACGGCGGTCGGATGTTTCCTGAGGGAATCAGGCATAACTATTGTGATCGCTGCGATCTAGAGTCAAGCAAATGGTGTTAAATCAAATAGTAATTAATCAATAGAAGTTAATTAAGTTGAGTTAGTCGAGTATTAGTAAATTAAGTAGGGTTAGTCAAAAAGGGAATTAATCGAATATCACCTATTCGAAGTAGAGTTATCGAATATAGTTTATTCGAGAAGAGTAATCGAATATAGTTCGTTCGAAGTGTGTTAAATCGAATATAGTTATTCGAAGGAGAGAATTATCGAATATGGTTTATTCGAAGTGAGATTTTTCGAATATTAGTTATTCGAAGAAAAGGATTATCGAATATTAGTTATTCGAACAGGGGAATCGAATATAGTTTATTCGAAAGAGAATTATCGGATAGTGATTATTCGAGAGTGAATCATACATGGAAATTCGATTATATCGAATCAAGGGAAGTAATGTTTACTTTCCATTTCAAATCAAGTTTTAATTATCTGTTAATAAAGTAGTTGGTTGTTTATTTATCCAAATTAAGATATGGAAATATATTTAAGTTAACATATTTTGAAAGCATGGAATTATAACATTTACAGTTATAATCAAATGATTCAGTAAAGGAAGTGGATTCATAAATAGAATCCGAGAGTTCGCAAGGAAGTTTCTTAAAGAGTAATGTTTGAACTTTGTCTATTTCGAAGTTAGAAATGTTGTTCAGTTAAGGTCTGAGAGGTAATTATACCCCAACTTGATTGACTTCGTTTTTAACTAAGAAGTGGATAAGGTTCGAGAGTGAAAGGGGTTAAGTGAATTTAGTTAATGAGCGAAATGGTTGGTGTTGGCATAGCGATGTTTATTCAAACATCAGTTTAAACCCAATGAAGGAGATTTGGAAATGTCTTCCAAATGAAAATTAGAAATGTTTTCTGAATATAGAAAACGAGAAATGGAATTGTTTTCCACTGTTAATAACGTATATTTTCTAAATATAGTAAATAAGAAAAATAGTAAAACAAGTATAAGGAAAAGGGTAAATTTATGATAATTTGATGATGAATGATGATTGATCGATAGAATTTCCATCTGGAAATAATATCGTTGTTTGCACACCGACATGTTTTTAATTGATAGTTAAATCACCGACTATCAAAGTTTTGACCATTTTAACGTTGTTAATATGGAGAGACCGGTCGGATTATTATCTAGAGAACCACTCCGTATTGGCATAAGCGTTGCGAATCAAGTATGCTGAATATATTGAAGACGGAGTTATGCAAGGGCTATCCTATTTACAGAATAGTGCCTTCGGTTTGTCCAGTCCCAGGACAAACGTGAATGGACGAATGTCTGACAGAGTATATTCAAAGGATCGCGTAAGTTGATCTCTTCAAACGTACTTACGTTTGGTGGCGGAGGAATTCGTTTCTCTTAGCTGTATACCCATGGTATTTTTGGTGAAATCAATTTGTGATTTGGCGGGTATGACGATGTGGCATTCAAAGTAATGGAGGTGGGATCTGTCAAAAGATACGTTATGACCTCAAGCCTCATCCACCGGGAAATGACAAAAATCGGGCAGGCAGCATGGCTATGTGGGTCGCACCCATTAGGATGTATGATCACCTATCTAGAGAAATTCCTTTTGTTCTTAAATCTATCGATGCTGTCCCTTATCGGGAGACGGTTGCTGATCCCAACCGTTGGTAATATACATTCGATACACTCAAGCGAAATGAGTGGTCGGTCATGTGTGGGCCGGGTTGCAAGATGTCCTTGTTGAACCCGGTGTATTTGCCTCTAGAGATACACGTTCGGAAGGTGGTCCCATACCTTGTCAAGTTGGAATCCAATCTCCAATAAGTGCCTGCGAGTTTGATTGTATATTATATATGTAGAGCGTGAGATGCAAGCGTTCTACTAGATTTTAATTACTTGTGATTAGACATTATTATAATATCAGATAATATATGATTTCCAAAGTATTTTGGGTTATCGTAAGGTAAAAGCCATCCGTATTTATGAGTGGATTGGTCTTACGATTATCTTTTCTTTTGAAAAGGATTTTGAAAAGTTAAACTAAATGATTGGAGTTTACTCACACCAGTCCCATGACTGACCCAGAGTTTTATTTTGTTTTGTTTTCCCTAAACTCTTGGGTGCCCAAATTTGTACGGGCAGTCAAGTAGTCAGGATTTACAGGTATGCTTGAAGAGCTTGGAGCAGGAGGCTTCAAGATTTTTCTAGCTATTGATTATTCCGCTGTGATGAAAGTGTTGTACTCTGATAATGGTATGATATACATATACTACTTTGATTTCAAGATATGTTGTCTATTATATTTTATTCGTTCCGCTGTGAGATTCATGTTACTCTGATGTTGTTGTGTTCTTCTTCTTCTTCTGTTCTAATTTTCTATCTTATCTATCCTCACCCTCTAATTTCTTTCTTGGACTATCCGGTAATTTCGACTTTTGATTGTTCGATAGGTGTTATATATCGGATAACCAAGGTCGCTTTTTCCCGGGTTGTTACAATCCCTCTGTGAGGTTGCAGATGATCCGCCTGGGCTCACAGAGGTTAAGGTCTGCGGTAGGAGAACCAAGAGTATGCCTTGGTTGCAATATAAGGCAACCTAAAGACTAGGATGGACCAGCGTGAGGCGCCGATATCTTGTTTAGCCCTGTGATAGCACTCGTCATCTACCTACCATCTTTAGTCAATCGTTGTACGTATACGGAAAGGCAGAGAACTCCCAGCAAACCATATACTTGCTATCTAGTTGTGGGTGAGGCTGACCAATAGGAAAGTGGGGCATAGGTGGCAGGAGTACAGTTCTCGTGCTTGATTTTCTTGGATTGCCTTTCATTAGTTGAGGGAGGGGTCACGTGGGACCATAACCACTGGTAGAAAAACAGACCTTAGCATCTACATCGGCAGATAACTTAAAGCGCCCGACCGAGTTCCGTATTTCTTGATTTTGCCCTGTCACGGGACTCGGGCCGCACATATAGTGTACATGTGCACCTAGACATCAGAAACGATTCTCGATACATACGTGGGAAAAGGGCTCTGTTCGACAGGTAGCATAATCCCTAGTAGTCCTAGGTGGCATAAACTCTAATCGAATCCAGAAAACGTTCAATAGGTAGCATAATCCCTGGTGGTCCTAGGTGGCATAAATCCTAGTTGAACACTCGATAGTCCATGATAAGGAAACCTAGCCAGATCAGGGGTGGTAGTCCAAACGATTTCAAGAATGGTGGCACTATGCTGAAGTAGTATAGAATTACGTAATAAAGCCCGTACGATATACGGTAAGGGACTGTACGTATACATGGAAAGGATTATACGAGTTGGGGAAAAATTACGTATACGATGTATTAGGTTAAGTCTACCAGTAATTAGACGAGAATGACATGGGTAACCTAATAAACAAGAAATTATAACTGAACGGTATATGTAGGGTTACACAAGAGTTTATTATAGTCCAGTCACACAGAACTTATGTTCTGACCCCCTCCTCACAACATGCGCAGGTTAGGTTCACGACAGAGATAGTATTGCTTGACTACTGGCTTGGCAGTATTATTATTAAGGTAATGCTATTTTGAATAAATTATATTTTATTCCTTCCGCTGTGAGCTACTTTTCGAACTCTGACATGTCTCTTTCTCTCTGTCTTTTCTGCAGGATACCAGAGCACCCAATTCAGAGTCCGTTGGATTGAATTTTGAAAAATTCGGTCTGTCGAAACCCGGGTTGTTACATGCTGAAAAGAGAAGAGATAAGGATTCGAGAAGAGATCCAATGAATATTGCAATTGACTTGAGGGGATATATTTTCAAAAATAGGTTTTACTTGAAAATACTTTGCTATGAAAACACATTTTCCAAAACTTTTCTCAGATCTTGTACCCTTAGACTCTGAAACCAAATGTGACACCCCGTATCCCGTAATGTCACCCATATGAGGATGGATTAACTTTCGTGAAGCGCACTAGGTATAAAGTAACACATAAAGGCCAAAATTCACAACAAGAATGTAAAACACAGCGCAAACTTTTTAAAACATTTATTATTATATCAGTCACAACATTATAATTCAAAATACCATGGAAAATCATCGTAAAACAAACTGTCTCGTGGAAAGAAAAACATCAGAGTACAAAAATAAAACCACAAAAGTCATCTCCCTCATAAGTCATTCCAATGGTCATAAAACAAGTAAGTAATACAAGAGTTAAGAAATGGTCTGAATCCAAGTTGAATCAAAAGATCAAAAGTCACTGTTGCGATCCTCCGCCCTGAAAACCTGGGGGGAAAGGAAGAGAGAGAAGACAAACTAGGTCAGGCATAAGTCTGGCGAGTTCCATTAATATTTAGCATAATATAAAGAAGTATTCAGATAGATGAATAGTATTGGACATGAAATGTAGTAGAGCAGAAAACATGAAATAAGATAAGCTTCTCATTCATATCCTAAGAATTTTTGCACCAACTATCAGAACATCATAATTAGGCTTTACTTAATTTCTACCCAGTGATTTTGTTCTTATACAGAATGTCAATAACTTGTGCCAGCCGTGGCATTCGGGGTAATCAGCCCCGAACCCATCAACTAAAAAGACACAGCCTTAATCATAGGTGCTACAACATCTTATCTTCCCTGTTCAGAACAATGCACGTTCATGGTTTCATCGGAATGCACCAATACCCACTTCGTTCTGAACCTCTTACTATCCAGATCAGTAAAGTGTTCCCTAGCCTCTAGCTAGTGTGAGACTCAAATGATAATGATTGGGATACTGATTGATACAGGTTCCACACGAGCAAGCATTTGACACAAGTCACAATTAGACTTGGTCCCCAAGTTAACTAGGATATCTACAATCCCCTTATATCTCACTAGAATGGACCTCTTAGCTTATTAATCAGACATGTTTAACATAACATGTTTAAGTTCATTAATAAGCTCAATATAACCTTATGTTATATTCCTAGGTTTTAATTAACATTTCTAATTAAATGTAATCTTTTTATACAACCCTTCCCCATGTCAGACAGCACCACTGTTTAGATCTTTTACAGTTACCAGTTACAAGCTACTTAATGTACAATTAAGTATATTTTATTCCAATTCACATTCTCTAATAACATGTTACTTAATGTATAATTAAGTACAGCTTATTCAAATTCACAAGTTTGCATATTCTTCCATTACAATTTATCCCAATTTATAGTCCATAATTCACTAACTCTCAGTATGCCCAAAATCCCCCTCTTAATATTTTTTCATATTATTCCAATTTTTACACAAACTATATGGTAAAGGCCTAGGCTCTCATTGGCCTAGGGTCAGTTCAAAAATAAAGAAAAAGGAGGAATCGGTCTAGGCTACTCATAAGGCCTAGACTTAGAAATGAACAAAATAAATAACTAGGCATTGCAAGACTATAGATAAAATAATAACAGAGAAGGAGATAAAGAAGAAGAATTTGCTTATAAATAAATAATAATTGAAAAGGAATAAACAACAGACAACAAATAAAATGAACAATAACTTGTAAATGATAAAGTTATAAACACTAGAATTGCCAAAATTTTGATCCAATATATTGTATTATCTTAATCCTACTTATATGAATTACTGATATAAAAATTATGTCAAAAAATCGTAGAGAAATACTATAGATCAGAAAAGGCCTTTGAAAGAGAAGAAGAAGAATATCCTTTCATATTTACAATTTGACAGCTCCCTGAATTTTTCCCTAATTTTATTTTAGAGCTCAATGGGGGTGGAGGCTAAGAAGATGAAAAAGAACAGGTGTGGGGAAGAAGTGAAGAGTGTTAGTCTATTTATATGTGTGGGAGGATAGTTTAGGCCATAGGATATTTGGTTTTTAATCTAAACAATAGAAGACACCTCAGTAGTGCATCAATGAAGAATTATCTAGAAGCAAGCAACATTGGTCTGGAAGAGACTCATGCCTAACTTAAAGTGGGTCAACCTACCTTATATGTAGGTCGACACAGGGGTCGACCCATATATAGGCTGGGTCGGCTACTTACCGTTGCTTTATTCTGATTATCAATTGATTTTCTCTATTTTAATTTCAGACTTTTACTGAGCACAACTTGTTCATTTTTTGTTCGATTTACATCGTAATGAATATAACGATGAAATCCATTTTACCCGATTCAGAATATTATTTTAATAAATACTTTATTTGTTAATCCTCTTTGTATAATTATTGTTTATTAAAATTTGCGTGTTGCATCGTGGCCCTGAAATCAAGGAGTGTAATATGGATGTTTATTTGAAAAGAAATTTGCAAAACACAGAATTTTGTGGGACTGGATATAAGGTAACTCTGAACCAGTATAATATCCCAATGTGTTCTTTTTTATTGCTTTTGCTTATTATTTGCATCTATGATTGATTTTGGGACTGTTTCATATTTGTGATTTGCATTTGATTTTGATATATCCAAAAAGATTTCAAGAAATTCATAAATTTCATTAAACACTATTCAGCCCTTTAATGTTAAGTTAGCCATAAGATCTGCAATCCGCATTCCCAACAATTGGTATTAGAGCATTAGTTTTTTAAAATTTCTAATTTTTTATATGGAAACCAACACTGGTAATGTCAACCCTAGTAGTTCTATTTGATTTATAAAAGGTTAGTCCACTATTAGGCCACACTATTTAATGGAAGTGATTGTGCATATAGGCATGTAAAATGAAAATATATTTACAATCAATTGGATTAGATGCTTGGAACATCACACAAACTGAGAATGGTGAACCCACAAATAATTTTGCATAATGGACTATTGAGCAAAAGGCTACTGCAAAAAATAATTTAGAAGCTATGAATATTTTATTTTGTTCACTTGATAGAAATGAATTTAATAGGTTGTCTGTTGTAAGTCAGTATATGAAATCTAGAAAATTTTGCAAGGTACTCATGAAGGAATAAGCAAAGTTAAACAAACCAAAATATCTATGTTAACTAAAAAATTTCAAATATTCAAAATAAACCCGAATTAGTCTATCTCTGATATGTACTGTAGTTTTCAGGATATTGTGCATTCACTGATTGCCTTGGGAAAGATATACACTGCGGAAGGCCAAGTCAAAAATATCTTGAATTCGTCAACTATAGAATGGGATCAAAAGACTATGGCAATTGAAGAGGCCAATGATATTGATACTCTAAAAATTGAAGAGTTAGTTGGAAATCTAATGTCGTTTGACGTACAGATGCAAGGAAGGAAAGAAATAAGTCATCAGAAAAGAAGTCAATAGTGTTCAATGCAATAACCGAAGATTCAGACTAAAATAGTGATGATGATGAAGAGATGGCATTGATGACAAGGAATTTTTGAAAACTTCTAAAATATATAAAGATGAACAATCAAAGAAAGAATGACTATAAAAATTCTATGAAAAATAATGATATTCCAGAAAACATCAGATTTTACAATTGTGATGAACCAAACCACTTGAAAAGAGATTGTCCATATCCAGATAGACAAAATCATCCTCTTAATAACAATACTCAAAGAAAAGGAAACTATTATATAATTTTACTTTAGACGATACTAATTCATTCTCCAATGACGAAGAACCAAAGATAAATAATTCAAATATGCGTTTCACGGCTATTCATGACTCAAAAATATTGGAAATTGGATTTAAAAATAGGTACGTGGTTATATTACTTTTATTTAAATTGCTTGATTGAATGGTTTTTTGGTTGCTTGCTTTGTTTGAAATTCCTTGAATTTTAAATTAAAAATTCATCATATAAAATTTAATTTTTAATAATAAAATTGTATTATTTTAATAAAGTTAAATATTAAAATATTGATAAGTTAAGTATTATTATTTTAAATTTATCTTAAGAATTATATAAATTAGAATATAGGATATATATAATACGAAATAGAATTACACATGTCCTTTGTATAAATAGACACTTGTCGACATGCTCTTATACCCATGTCGACATGCTTCCTAAATATTTGAAATTAAAATAATGAATTCAAACTTTTGAAATTCCTTCTACCTTTTCACCAACTCCAATGTATTGAAAAGTGCCTCTTGACCAGAGAGCATGCCTATAAATTCTCCATTTTTCTCTGTATCCTTATCACCACTTTTCACCTTTTATACAAAATTCAATTTTATATTCATTATCTTCTACTATTCACAAACTTTATCAATGGCTTCCTCAAGCACCCCAAGCACCATCAGGCTATCCAAAGACCCACCAAAGCTTTTCTTTTTTACTGTTTTGTAAACTATCAAAGCTTACATTAACTATGCAATCTTTTGTAAAATTTATACCAATAAATTTCCTATTTTCAATGATTTTTCCATCTTATGAACTTGAAACTTTCTTTGATCAAAATGGGAATCTTAATTTGATTAACCCAAAGAAAAATGATTACGTGTGTTATCTGATTCATTTAAAAATGTTTTATGCAAACTTGAATCGATGTTTTTACGAAGGAAATAAAGGTGAAATTTGGAGTAGAGTAAGAGGCACTCAAATTATTTTGGATTGTGAAATTTTGGGAAATATTTTTAGATTGTAAGCACACGGGAATGGACCTCTCAAATTTTAAAATTAATAAACATGACCGAGAGACTTTCAATCATATTTTTGAAGGAGATAACAATTTAGAATTCAAAAACCGTTATTTTTTATCAAAGGCAAGAATCGTAAATCTATTTCTTCAACACACCTTTAGACCTCAATCGGAAAATTTCAATGATTGTACTATGAAAATTTGCAAATCTCTTTTTGTCGTTTATGGAAATTATAATACTGATTGGGCTCGGGTTATTTTGGATATTTTTTCAGCCAAAAACTTTTCAATAGGTGACAATACGTTATATCATAAAAAAATTCTCATACGTATTTTCAAATTTTTTGGAGTTGATTTCAAAGGAGAAGAGTTTGTTTTCAAAAAGGTCTTTTATTTTGGAAATATATCTCTTATGAAGATTCCATTAATGAAACACTTACGGAAAAAGAGGAAAGGTTTGCTCTTGAATCGAAGAAGAAAAGAAAGGAATGGAAATCAAAGAAGAGGGAGAAGAAGAAAATATTTCCTTAGAAAGCATTGAATATCTCGCTATTGTCATCAATCCATCCAATAAAATCATTCTCAAGAATCCAAAGATTATTATGGAAAATCAAAGGTTATAAAAATGTCCTATAGTAACAAACTGGAAAAGATCTTGTAACACCCCACGTCCATTAATGTCACTCACAAAGGGAATGCACTAACTTCCATGGAGCGTATTTAGTGTGTAGAACAGAATATAACAAGACAGATATAAATAATGGTACATGAAAATTTTAAAACAACTTTTATTGCAGCGGAGAAATAGTTTGATTACAACAACTTCATAAACCAAGTACACTTAATATCCATCTTGATAAATTGTTTCAGAGTACATAAAATAAAAAGCATAAACCCCAACACAAGTAGCCATAAAAGAGATGATCTGAACTTTACTTTCAGCAATTCAAGAAAGAGATCCAAGATCAAGCTCCACTAGTACTAGTCCCACCCTGAGAACCTGGGCGGGGGGGGGGGGGGGGAGGAAGAAAAGAGGCGAAAACAAGGGGGTCAGACATAAAGTCTGGCGAGTATAATAACTTTAACAATATAATTATTAAAGTAACTAGGATAAGGCATAAACTGGTAAGATAAGATATGACCATGGTAATGGTAGTTTCGTGTATCCCTAGTCAGCACTAAAAGTTGATCCCGCCTACAGAACTTAATAATGATAATGGTAGTTTCGTGTATCCCTAGCTGCCTTCATAGGTGTCATCTACCCCTATCTCCACTAGTTGTACCCACTACCCCCATTCGATCGGCTCCCTAATTCGTTGATACCCGTGCTGGTCCCACGGTGGGGTGTACCACTCCCCAAAGGGGTAACCCGATACCACAAAAGATGCACGGCTTATATCTACACGATGCAACAACGTCTCACCTACCAGCCTGGGCCCACGCACGCATATGACCCCGTTGAACTTGCGTTTGCCACCGCTAACCCGTTTTTACCTCTTACAATCTAATCCAGTAAGTGTGTCCCGTCCTCGACTTGGGTCGAGCTCACAAGGATACTTAATGGGTTACTAGTTTGAAAAGGACCCCCATGCTTGACACAAGCCTTCCATTTATGCTTGGTCCCCACTAAGGTTTCCCCACTTAACCCCATTCTTATTCATGTCTTCTTACATGTTTCAATCTTGGTTAAGTGCATCTAATCGTATTTCACATGCCACCCAAGGCACCCACTTAATTTCACATGCCACCCAAGGCACTCACTTAACCCCCCATGTCCCACCACATGTTTATCTGGTTAAGTGTTACTTAATTCATTAGAACCATAACCTTGTAAATACCTCCCACATTAGGATGACATTTGTGGTTGCTGGATTTACCGGGTGGGTCCGGGCAGTCTTATACCGCAAACGATCCTAACCTCGTGTCTTTACAATTGTTATGCATTTAATTCATTCCTTTAATATCTCACATTAGACTGGCATTTGTGGCTGCTGGATTTGTCGGGCAGGTCCGGGCAGTCTTACACCACAAAAGAGTCCAACCTCGTGTCTTGGGCGGTTAACTATTACACATCTTTATTTAATCCCAAATTGGATTAATATCCCTACTCAAATTTGTCAATAAATTCCAAATTTGTTTATGTCCATAATTGTCTCTTAAAATTATGTCCATAAATACCAATTATGCCAATTAATGTCTCAAATTAATTATATGCCTTTTTAGGCTATTCTATGCCAATTCACAATTTATGTATATTCAATTTATCCCATCATCCCCATGTTATTCGTACATTTACATATGACATATGTTTGACTCGCAAATAGTCTAACTTATAAAAAGAAAAACAACATCACATAACACATAAAATAGACCTGGGATCATGACATAAGATTACATAGCCAATAACTTGCATATGAATTTCATTCAAACTAGCATATGATACAAAACTAGCATAGGTAATGGGCATAAACTTGCATAACTTATGTACTACTACAGATACAAACATAAAGGTGTGAACTTGCACTTGGATCTAAACATAAAGATTTAAACTTGCATATAGATCTAAACATAAAGAAGTAAACTTGCATATAGATCTAAACATAAAGATGTAAACTTGCATATGGGTCTAAACATAAAGATGTAAACTTGCATATGGATCTTACATAAAGGTTAATGTCACATAAACTAGCATATTCATATACATGTCTCACATATATTTTAACAACCCAAACTTGCACAAGATTCATACATGAATATATGATCCAATCATCACAAACTTGCATAAGATATATGATTCAACTTGCATAAGATTCACATAAGAACTAACATATGATCCAACTTGCATAAGACTAACATATGATTCAATACCACAAACATACATATAATTTACATCACTTGATTCAAAATCATATTCTCATAATCCCAATTATATCTTATCATAATTAAATTAATTAATTAATTTCTGAAAGCTATCATACTCACAATTAAAAAGAATAGTCTTGTCTTTCTGGGATTTGTATTCTGAAACTGAATTGCTCGCCTTTGATGTAGACTAATCATTACTTAGATTTGATTTTGATTCAAGCTTCTATCTTTCTTTAGGGTTGAAACTGTACGGCGGCTACTCTAGGTTCTCCATTGACGGCATGGCGGCTCTTGTTATGAATTAATGTGATTAGGGTTAGGGGTCTAGGAGTGTTTTTATAGAAGTTTAATTTAATAAGAGCCGTCGGATTAACCTAGGGATAACCAGAACCATCAGGACCACTTAGATGCCACATCAGCCCTGAGGGCGAATCGGGCCACGGGTTGACAGCCAAACACTCTGGATCGACCCCTAGTCGACCCAGCGAGGCTCGGGTCGACTCCAAAACTGGTGCGGTTCGGCTATTCCCCCTCCCGATTCGCTGTTTTGAACTTTTTTTGAATATTATATATATTTGTATATCTATATATATATTTCTCTCATATGCATACAAACTTCAAGGCTTAATAACTTCTTCATAAGTTATCCGTTTTATGCAAACCAAATGTCTATCCTGACCCAAAATTTTGAGATGAACATAATAGCTCAACCCATTTCACTTAATTCTTCCTCTAAAAATTAAGTATACTTTAATTTGTGAATTTTAATGTTATAAAATTACAGGGTGTTACATTCTCCCCTCCTTAAAGGATTTCGTCCCCGAAATCTCTAAGTTAAGAAGAATGTATCCTACCAACCAATCATGCATCTACTCAACCATCATCCAGAAGCATCCATTGTCCTTATAGAAATTTCTAATGCTATATGAACTTATGCAAAAATGTGTGTATATGTTCCTTATCTAATGCAAAGATCAGGCGGTCCACTGATTCAGTTGACCTCCTTAATGCAAATCATGATAGTGCCATGTGTCCATTATGTATGTGAAAGAATCCTATCGGTACATATTATTTCTACATGTATGCACAACCATTCATCAAAATGCAGCATCCATATGATAACACAACCATTATACATCCATTAATTTAGATATGCACACGCATTTATATGCAACATGAAGGTGACTGAGCCGATCTAGTGCCTAATGTGTGTGTACATGCATCCACGAGCAACCACTTGCATCCATTTGCATCCACCAAACATAACATGTCTCAAACACATGTTTGCAACCATAGGGTTCTTCCTAACTAAATATCGAAGATGTCATCGCAAAGATAATACTAAAAGATAGACAAGTGTCAACAAAATGGTAGAAAAAGGAGAAATTAAAACATACCCTCAAAAAGGAAACGGTACAGCGTACGCATTCTGTCTTCCGTCTCCCAAATCGCGTCTCTTTGATCATCTCCCCATTGCACTTTGACCAACTTGACCTCTTTGTTGCGAAGCTTTTTGACCTTCGATCCAAGAATGCATGTAGGAGCTCGTCTGATTGTGGCATTGCGCTCTACTTCCACTTCTTTGAGCATGCTCGGCTCTACCACTTCCGCCGTATCGTGTAAACACTTACGCAAATGCGAAACGTGAAACACGTCATGAACTCCGCTGAGCTTCTCTGGTAACTTCACTTTGTACGCCATATGTCCAATCCTTTCCGTAATTGGAGAGGGTCCTACGAACCTCGGTGCCAACTTCTCTACTGATCCAAAACGGACTACGTTTTTAACGGTGACACCTTAACAAAAACCATGTCCCCAATATAGAAAGATCAGTTCGTCTCCTATCAGCATATGACTTCTGTCGGTCCTGCGCCATCTTCATTCGCCGTCGAATCAGGTCTATCGTCTCCGAAGTCTCCCTAATCATGTCGGGTCCAAGAAAAACCTTATCAGTGGATTCCCACCAACATGTAGGTGATCAGCACGGTTGTCCATAAAGAGCCTCAAAAGGTGCCATTCTAATGCTAGCCTGAAAACTATTATTATAGGCGAACTCCACTAGTGGAAGGTGTTCTTCCCATGTTCCTCCAAAGTCTAGGATGCATAGTCTCAGAAGGTCTTCTAGAACCCGATTTACTCTCTCGGTCTGGCCATCCGTTTGAGGATGATAAGCAGTACTTAAGCATAATTACGTTCCAATCGCCGCTTGTTAGCTTTTCCAAAATTCGCTTGTGAAAATGGGATTTCTATCGCTCACAATGCTAAAGGGTATTCCATGCAAACAAACTATCTCTCGAAGGTAAACAGATGTTAACCACGCGGCGGTCCTTCTACTTTTAATGGGAATAAAATGGGCACTTTTGGTAAGTCTATCTACAATTACCCAAATCCCCGTATTACCCTTCCTTGATCTTGGTAACCCATCTACAAAATCCATGGAAACGCTTTCCCATTTCCAAAGCGGAATCTCTAAGGGATGGAGCGAACCTCTTGGCTTCTTTTGCTCCGCCTTGATTTGTTTGCACACTAAGCATCTAGCAACGAACTCGGTCACGTCCTTCTTCATTCCGGCCCAAAAGAAAACTCGCTTCATATCCCTATACATCTTATCACCACAGGGATGTATGGTCATCTTAGAGCGACGTGAGTCTTCAAGAATTGCCTTCTTAAAACTCTCGTCTTGTGGTACGCAAAGTCTTCCATCTCTACGTAGCCAACCTCCCTTATCTATAGCATATCTATCAAGATGACACGAGGACTCCCCTCCTATAAGCTTGCCTACTATCTCAACCAACCGTGGGTCATTTCGTTGTGCCTCTCCAACTCGACCCAAAAGTGTAGGTTGCATCTCTAACGATGCAACAATTCGGGTACATAATCGATAGAGGGTCTGAAGTCAAAGGAAGATATATACTCCAAACTATGCTGCTCTACAAACAAAGGACTTAAAGTTAACTTCTTTCTACTTAAGGTGTCGGCTACAACGTTACCCTTGCCAGGGGTATATGCGATCTCAAAATCGTAGGATGCCAAAAACTCCATCCATCTCTATTGCCTCAAGTTTAGGTCCTTCTGAGAGAATAAGTACTTTAGCGACTTATGGTCTGTATACAACTCAAACCACTTGCCAAGCAAATAGTGATGCCATGAATTAAGCGCAAAAACTATGGCCGCCAACTCTAAGTCGTGGGTAGGGTAATTTTTCTCGTGGGCTTTCAACTGTCTTCCACTATAGCATATCACCCTTCCCTCTTGCATTAAAACTGCGCCAAGCCATGTCCAACAAGCATCGGTATATACAATGAATGTCTTACTCCTGTCTGGCAAAACTAAAACTGGAGTTGTCATCAAAGCCCTCTTCAGACGTTGGGAAGCATCGTCACAGTCAACGTCCCAAGTAAAAGTCAAATTCTTCTTCGTTAATCGAGTAAGAGGGGCTGATATCTTCGCGAAGTCCTTAATGAAATTCCTATAATAGCCAGCCAGCCCTAAAAAACTTCTTGCTTTTGTTGCGTTCTTAGGAGTTTTCCAATCTTGGATTGCAACCACCTTGGCGGGATCCACAGCTATCCCTTCCTTAGAGACCACGCGTCCTAAGAACCTCACTTCTTTTCTCCAAAAATGGCACTTGGAGAACTTAGCTTTTAGCTGATGCGCTCGTAGGGTCTCTAAGACTTCCCTAAGATGTAGGGCATGCTCTTCTTCATTTTTAGAGAAAACCAGAATATCATCTACAAAGACTACCACAAACTTGTTTAGAAACTCCCTAAACACCCTACTCATTAAGTCAACAAAGTATGCGGGTCCATTCGCCAAACCAAAAGGCATGACCTGCCACTCAAAGAAACCGTCAAGAGTTCTAAAGGCAGTCTTATCGATGCTATCTTCAGCCACCCTTAGCTGATGAAACCCTGTAGCTAAATCCTGTTGCGAGAAAACTGAAGCACCTACCAACTGATCGAATAAATCGTCTATCCTCGGCAATGGGTGCCTGTTCTTCTTTGTTAGCTTATTCATCTTTCTATTGTAACGGCCCGCAAATCCGTACTATCTGAGTTGACTAATTACACCACACATCCAACCCAAATTGGCACAGAAATACGAATCATTATTAGAAAGAAGTTAGAGGATGAGAAATAGAAGGAAAGAAATATTAGAATAGAAGAAAACGAAGATCATAAACTCACAGCAGAACAATAAAATATATTAAATAACATAACTTTTTGAAATACAAATCAATAACTTTATATACATACCATCATCAGATCACAACAGTTATTCCTGGAACAATTATAAACACCTATTTCTAGATACAATACAATACACAGTGGAAAATATGAGTCTATAGCTAACTGGTGAAGCATCTTGCTTCAAACTCCTCCAAGTGAATCTGTAAAATCCCGACTACATGACTGCCCGTACAAATTTGGGCACCCAAGAGTTTAGGGAAAACAAACAACATAAACTCTGGGTCAGTCATGAGACTGGTGTGAGTAAACACTAACCATTCGTTTAACTTTCAAAATCCTTTCGAAAGAAGTGATAATCGTAAGACGGATCTACACATAAACACGGATGGTTTTTACCTTTCGATAACCCAAAATATTTTTGATATCAAATCCAGTGATATTATAATAATGTCTAAATCAAACAAATAGAATCTAGTGGAACGCTTGCATCTCACGCTCCATATATAATATAAAATCAAAAATCGCATGGCGCTTATTAGAGATTGGAATTCCAACATGACAAGGTATGGAACGATAGTGTATCTCTAGAGGGGAATACAGTGGGTTCAACAAGAACATCTTGCAACCCGTCCCACACATGATCGACCACTCATTTTGCTTGAGTGTATCGAATGTATATCACCAACGGTTGGGATCAGCAACCGTTTCCCAAATGGGACAGCATCGAATAGAATAAGAAATTTAATGAATCTCTAGATAGGTGATTATACATCCTAATGGAAGCGACCCACATAGCCATGCTGTCTGCCTGATTTTTGTCATTTCCCGGTTGTTGAGTCCTGAGGCTACGATTACTTTCCATTCATTGATAGCACAATCACTTTGAATGCCACATTGTCAGATCCGTTAATCACTAATTGATTTGCACAAATATTCTGGATATTATGCTAAGGGAATAAATCCGTTGCCACCATATATATTTATACAGACCAATATATTCGATCATTGGAAATACTCTGTCAGACATTCGTCCATGTACATTTGTTCTGAGATTGAACGAATCCGAAGGCACAATTTCTATTAATAGAAAACTCCCTTGCACTTTACTCCATCTTCGATTATCTTCGTATAATCTGATTCACAACGCTACTGCCAATACGGAGTGGTTCACGGATAATAATCCTACCGGTCTCCCCATATTGACAACGATATTGGCAAACAATTCGATAGTCGGTTATTTAACTATCGAAGAAAAACAAACATCCATTCATAGCTTCAAACAAACAATCACTGGGCCTTTTAATTTATATTTCATTAATTAAATCACTACTCCATTTCATTATCAATATTAGTTAACCAAATATTTTCAATAATCATCTTGGCCTTTTACATTATTTGGAAAAACATTTCCATATATCGCCTTCTTTTATTTTCTATATTTAGAAAATATATTTTATTTGCAATTGAAAACAATTTCAACCCCTTATCTCTTTCCCGACTACTTTAATTATACTCAGGAAATATTTACTTTTATATTTCCAAAATTCCACCACTTGGGTTAAAACGAATGCTATGTAAAACATCGTTACAACAGCCCAAAATATTTTATTCAACTAACTCTTATTCAAACACTTCTCTTCGAGACAGGATCTTGCTATTTATCAATAAAAAATGAAATCAATAAAGCTGTGGTATAACTACCTCTCAGACCTTGACTGAAAACATCATTAGCTTCAAAACAGACAAAACCACTTACCTCGGATAATCAACACCATACAAACTAATTATTCATTTTTAAATGTATATAAGTTTTCTCTTTCTATTACCAGCCTATCGATTTCCTTTTTGTTTATAACATTCTATTTTAATTTCGTTTCATTATCGAATTCTATATATATATATATATCGATATGTCGATTCCTAATTATCAAATCTTCTTAAAATATTCTAACTCCTTAAATTTGCAGAAAATTTCGCCATAACCTCCTTTGTACCGGGAGCATCGGGAATATCCCCAAACCGCCACACAGGCCTCTCCAATCATAAAGAAAAAGAAAAAGCCAAGCGGTTGCCGATACAGCGCATAAAACCTCATATGGAATTTAACATGTACCTTTTTTCGGGCACTAAATTTATAAACTTCATTCTCTTCATTCCATGCCTATTTAACACCTTCACCTGTTTTCAATTCAATTCAACTTGATCCATTCGTTTGAATTCAGTTTCGCCCATTTTTTCTTTAATTAGCTATTTTGCCTATTTCACTTCTTTGTTTGAACATAACATGTTCAAATAAAATATTTAACTTGCTCATAACCAAATTGAATTCCAATTTCAATTCTAATTTCCTTTTCGATTTCGAATATAAATTTCCAAATCGAATTCACTTATTCAAAGCCCAATATTAATTCAAAATCTCATTAACTAATTACTATTCGAATTAGTTAATTCTATTCAATAATCGAAAATCTGATTTCTATTTCAAAAATCAATTCATTACTCCACTTGAGTTCACATATAATTTACAACTCAAAATCTGAAATTTTCTAAATAGAAATTCGGATTTTATTCACTTAAAATCTTTTTATAAAATTAAATAAACCGTTATGGTTTTTAAATGGTTATGGCGCTGTTTTTCTGAAAATTTGATTTTGACATAACTCAAAATCTATTCGACAAAATCCAGATTTTTCCCCTCCATTAGAAAACTATTATCAAATCGGTCCTGACGTTTCTTGTTTTAAAGAATTCCGATTTCAATCGAGTTCTATATACTCAATTATAGTTCGAAACGCCAATTTACGAACTGCCACGCTGCGGCGAGCTCGTTTTAATTATATTTATATATATACACGTTTTAAACTTCATTTATATATAAATTCCAACTCCATTCTAATATATTTTTAATATATATCAAATCCATTTTTCCAATTCAACATTATATTTCTGATCTTCTAAAATTGTCGATTTTCCCTAACTCGGAAATAAATTTATTTATACTTCGATCTTCTATATTCCAATTCCATTTCAATTCTATTTGAATTCGATATTCAAATTCCATTTCAATCTATTTGAATTCTATATTGAAATTCTATTTAAATCTATTTGAATTCTATATTGAATTTCTATTTCAATTCTATTTCAAATTCTCTATATTCAAACTCCATTTGAATTTCTATATTCAAATTCTATATTTGAAATTTCTTTATTCAAATTCCATTTCACTTTCTATATTCAAATTCTATATTTGAATTTCCTTTATATTTTCTATATTCAAATTCTATATTTGAGTTCCATTGAATTTCATATATTTAAACTCCATTTTGATTTCTAAATTCAAAATCTATTTAAATTTTCTTTATTCATTCTTAAACAAGTCTCGATTTCAATTTCTTTTGAAATCGATATTTCTACTTTTGGAATTTCTCTTTTCAATTTCACACTTGTATTTTTATTTCTGAATTATCCAATGAAAATTCTTTTCACTTCATTTATGAACTTCGTTTGTAAAAGAACTACTGATTTTTATTCTTTTAAAACAAGTTAATATTTTTATTCTATTAAAATTTCAAATTCTATTTTAGAAAAATAGATTTTCCTTTTTAAATCTGAAAAATTCCTTTTTCATATATTTTAAAATATCAACATTTAGGCCCAGTGATATTTAAACACCAAACAACCAATTATTTATTTCTGGTTTTCTAACACATCATATATGACAGTATACATGCCAACAAATAAACAAACAGATAATATGTTTTTGAGGAATCCAGTTGGATTCCTCCAACCTGTTTTCCTGCATCCGCAGACGTTAGTCAACATAGTAATACCCATCCTGCTTCGAGGCAGGACATCGCGGTATGAAGGTCATCCACTAATATATATTTGTGGGGCGCATAGGGAAATCATCCGCTATGAAACTGCGGGCATCCACTAATGAGACTGGGGGAACAATCCAATCATCAACCCAATGTATATATATATATATATATATATATATATATATATATATATAAATATATATAATAGTCAACCCTAAATAACTAATATATTTAAATCAACCAGAAAGCATTCAAACAAGCAACAACAATTATTTTTACTGAATAAAAATAATTCTAAATAACAAGTGAGTGAGATTTACTCATTGTGATTTTCCTTTTATCGAATATCCTATTAAATTCCATCGCATCGCGGCTATAGATTGTGTCAAATAAATCTACTTCACACCTACGATTATTTATTTTGTTTGCTGATTAAACATTTAATTATCTAAATTAAGTTCTATAATAAATAAACGACCAAATTAATTCTTCTATGAATATTTTTAATTTCTAGAAAAACATATACCTTATAGTTACTATAGTTCACTTGACCCAATTCCAAAAACAAAATCCTGGGCTGTCCAAAATATTGCAGTAGCCAAAAACTGTCTATCCTTAGCTCAATAATTCATCAACACTCCCACTAATCCTCCATTAAATCACCTGACTCAACTCCACTTGCGCCTGTATAGACAACTCCAAGACCGAGTTCACCATTCTCCTTCCCTGGGATCGCAGTGTACACCTCTTTCATCGCACTCTCCCAAACCACCATCGTGACTTTCACAAACCACTTGGATACAGGAAACGCGACTTTCACTTCCACCATCAGTACTCGCCCCTTGGTCCCCGCACCAGTTTGATACCGTACCGTCAAACTCCCTAAATTCCAACACTAGCAAAAACCTAGGTCGTCGCACCTTTTGCCATTGTCGGAGACCACATCGCACTGCTCAACCCGAATTGAACTTCACCACGCTCAAGTCATACATGCGCCTCCATACCCGTTCACCAACATCGCATGCCATAGATCTCCCCTGATGTCGAGCTACAAGCTCTCGTGACTCAAATCCGAATTTCGATTTCAATCTTATTCCTTTCTTTGTTACTCGATTTCTGAAGAAAATGAAAAGAGGGAAAGGGTTGCGGATGTTGTTTAAATAATAATGGATTTTCGATTTGTGAATTAGAGAAAAGGGTGGTGCGTTTTAAATTGAAGCTTCTGATCTTTTGATTTTGTAGAAGAGGATTTCCGTTTGAGGAAGAAAGGGTGGAGATGCCTGCGATTTTATAGATGAAGTGGGAGACGAGGGTACAGGGGTTTTAAATGTGTGGTCGGCCAACGTACATAACAATATCTTTTTGAAGAAATTAAAAAGATTTTGATTTTGATTTTAAATATAATTTAATTTGATTTGATATAAAGAGATTTTTATTTCTTTTTAAATGGATATCGATTTGATTTTTGATTCGATTTCGATCTTATCCATTACAAATATCTCGGGGTTCACAGTTAAAAATTGTGAACTGCTATTTTAGCGTACCGACCGTCGTTCCAATGTTATAGCGTTATACTGAACTCAACATACTATTTTCTAAAATTTAATTTGAACGTATATTTAAAATAACCATATTAAATCAATATAATTAAATTTAAATTCAAACAAATAAATTTCTCGATAATAAAATATTATTATCGTATATATATTCAAATAGAATTTATACCGGTCATCTGAATTGTTTTGATTCAGTTTTCAACTTCGATTTCAATTATATCTCGTATTACGATAATTTAATATATTCGATATTAAATCGAAATCGTTTTTAAATTGATAACTTAATATAAAAATTCATTTAAATTATCAACACAAAATTTAAAACGATATTAAATATTTAAAATTAATCATTCAAAAATCTGGGTCATTACATTTTACCCCCCTTAAAAGAATTTCGTCCCTGAAATTACTAAGGTAGGAAATATGCCTTAAATTCATTTATTTTCAAACTCACTTATGTTGAAACTGAGCTCTTCAAATTTCAACAAATTTAATTCCACCAAAACTTTTGGTTTTAATTTGAATGATCTACAATCAATACATTTACATTCAATATGTATTTCATTAATCTATTCAAATTGATTCTATTCCATTTAACTTGATTAAGTTAAATTTAAATTCCAAGTTCAAATTCCCGGGTTTACATTCCAAATCCTTTTTGAAATCACATAAATATATATATATACTTATAACCATTTCAAATTCAAAACATTTGAATTTTCAAATAACTTGTTTTCTTTCAAATAAATTTCCATAAAAAATTTTCTAAGATTGCAATCCGTCTCTTAGAAACTCGAAATGAACACTGATGATGCTGCAGTCATCATCAGAATTATTCCCAGCCATGAAGTGAGTTCAATGCTTAAACAATTTCAAAACCCATTAGAAATCCTTTTAAAACAAAGCTATATTGTTCTAATATACTTGGAAAAAAATATTTTTCTAAACACCCAGGATTTAAAATTTCAAATTCTGATTTAAATCCAATTCCAGTTCATTTCATTTGTATATTTTATTCTTATACAAATTATACTTGGTCATATATAACCATTTCTATTTTTATAATCTCATTTGATTATAATTATAACAACCAACACATCCATATATTAAAATAATTTCAGAAAATTACTCCTTTTCTATAGAAAATTGAATTTTGAGTAAATTTATTTCATTTACCCACTTTAAAACAATATCATCTTCTGTTCAAGTATTTACAAATTCTTATCGACGTCGTGGCATCCCACGATTCGACCAGAATTCATAAACCACCCAACAGATAAGTCAACACAATATAAAACAAATTTAATATCCATTAACAAATACGCTCTCTCGTATATATATATACACATATACATATATATACACTCAACTTATTCTAGGGTTCTGTTGACCCTATATCTAATGAGCACATCCCACCAAGGCCTAGGTATTCGCTCAACCTAAGCTCTGATACCAACTGTAATGGCCTGGCGATTTCGGTAGGCTTTTCAACCATCCTTCAACCCCCAAGGCAGAGGGATAACCTCCCCCCATGGCTAGAACTGCTTTTACGGCCAGCCTCGCGACTCGACCAACCCATATTTTCGGGAGATGTAGGGGTAAGTGTCTCCCGTTCGCCACCTAACGCAAAGCGAGAACCCCCTATCATCCGTACCAATTAAGCAACCAGCTCTGATACCAACTGTAACGGCCCGCAAATCCGTACTATCTGAGTTGACTAATAACACCACACATCCAACCCAAATTGGCACAGAAATATGAATCATTATTAGAAAGAAGTTAAAGGATAGAAATAGAAAGAAAGAAATATTAGAATAGAAGAAAACGAAGATCATAAACTCACAGTAGAAAGAATAAAATATATTAAATAACATAACTTTTTGAAATACAAATCAATAACTTTATATACATACCATCATCAGAGCACAACAGTTATTCCTGGAACAGTTATAAACACCTATTTCTAGATACAGCACAATACATAGCGGAAAATATTAGTCTATAGCTAACTGGTGAAGTCTCCTGCTTCAAACTCCTCCAAGTGAATATGCAAAATCCCGACTACTTGACTGCCCATACAAATCTAGGCACCCAAGAGTTTAGGGAAAACAAACAAAATAAACTTTGGGTCAGTCATGGGACTGGTGTGAGTAAACTCCAACCATTTGTTTAACTTTCAAAATCCTTTCGAAAGAAGTGATAATCGTAAGACTGATCCACACATAAACACGGATGGTTTTTACCTTACGATAACCCAAAATATTTTTGATATCAAATTCAGTGGTATTATAATAATGTCTGAAACAAATAAATAGAATCTAGTGGAACGCTTGCATCTCACGCTCCATATATAATATAAAATCAAAAACCGCATGGCGCTTATTATAGATTGGAATTCCAACATGACAAGGTATGGAACCACCTGCCGATAGTGTATCTCTAGAGGGGAATACACTGGGTTAAACAAGAACATCTTGTGTAACACCCCACCTCCGCTAGGGTCACTCACAAAGGGAATGCACTAGGTTTGGTGAAGCATTATCGAGGTAAACATGCATAGAAATATTACAAGACAGAACTTATATAAAACAGCAGAAGTAAAACAAATTTCATTACCTTATAAAATAAGGTCTAAAGCCTTTTACATCAGAATACATCAAAACTTGTCTTGCAATAGTAAAGAAGCATACCTTTTTATAAATTATTCCCCAAAATAAAGCGGTGAAGCGGCCATAGCCAAGAGAAGACAAAGCTATACATGATGACCTTCGAGCATAAGAGGTCCGAACTAAACAACATCATTTCCTCCCTGAAAATGGGGGGGGAACGGAAGACAAAGAGGCGAAAGAAAACGGGGTCAGTCATAAAGACTGGTAAGTCCTATCTACTTCCAGTATAAAAACAGGTAAAGGTAACATGACATGCATAAACTGAAAGTAAACATAAGGATGACGACAAGATAGATAAGCTAAACCAAGATAACCGGATGAACTACTGTAGCCAGATAAACTAAGGTATCATGATAAACTACGGTGTCAAGATAAATCAAGGTATCACATCGTCAGGTTTCTATCAAGTATACTATCCCAAGGTATCTATCATGTATAACATCCTACGGTATCTATCATGTATAACATCCCAAGGTATTTATCATGTATATTTGCTCTTCACCTCTCGTACTAGTATCCCAACCCGCGTCATGTGTTAACTATGAATGTCCCTTGCCCAATGTCATGTAATGGTCCATGTCAACCTAATATATAGCATATGTAGGTTTTCCCAACTCGTATGTTTCTTTCCATGTATAAGTTCAGTCCTTTGCCGTAGGCCGTACGGGCTTTCCCATGTAAATCTATACTACCTCAACGTAGTACCATTTTATCCTTGAAGTTGTTTTGGACTGCTACCCTTGATCTAGTTATGTTTTCTTACCATGAATTATCGTGTGGTCACTTAGGATTTATGCCACCTAGGACCACTAGGGATTATGCTACCTAATGAACGTTTCTGTGTCTCGGTTTGGGTTTTAGCCACCTAGGACCACTAGGGATTATGCCACCCGTCAACCACGCCCTTTGTCCCACGTATATATCGTGAATCGTTTTCCATGTCTAGACGCACATGTATCTCAATGTGCCATCCGAGTTCCATGCCTGGGCAAATCAAGAAATACGGAACTCGGTCGGGAGCTTTAAGTCGTCTGCTGATGCAGATATCAAGGTCTGTTTTTGTATCCGTGGCTATGGTCCCACGTGACCCCTCCCTCAACTACTGAAAGGCAATCCAAGGAAAATCATGTATGAGAACTACATCCCGACCCCACTATAGCCCCACTTTCCTATGGGCCAACCTCACCCATGACTCGATAGCAAGAACATGGTCTGTTGGGAGTTCTCTGCCTTTCCGTTCGTACACGATTGACTAAAGACGGTAGGTAGTCGGCTACGTGCTATCCAGGGCAAAAACAAGTATCGTCGACTCCACGCCAATCCATCCCAGTCTTTAGGTCACTCACATAGCAACCAAGGCATACTCTTGGCTCTTCTACCGCAGACCTTAAACTCTGTGAGGCCGGGTTTCATGGACCATCTGCCACCTCACAGAGGGATACCAAGAGTACCCTGTGTCCCCCGAAGCTACCGCTTCGCCACCCAGTTCGTTGGAGCCTTTATCTAAGTCAGATAATTTGCTCCTCCTCATGTTTTAAGCGATGACCTAGCGTATCGGGTTACTCATCTATCTGTGAACTGGTCCAAATTCCTCGACTAAGAATTACTACTTAGTTTCCCAAACTAAGGTTTACCACTTAGTCTCCTTTCCCGTTATCCTTGTTGATCCCGGTTTTCCACCAAGTCCCCTGAACTAGGGTTTTGTCTAATGGGTTAAGTATTGTCATTTAAGTTCATGACTTAACCTGCCAACGAATCATGTCAAGATTTAGCTAAGTATTCAAGTCCACGACCTAGCCCTACAATTTGGTTAAGTATACCAAGAAGCTCATGACTTAACCCTATTCAATCATCAAGTCAATTTGGTTAAGTATTTGTTTATCTTAACCCTATCAGGTTATCGTGTTAGATTGGTTAAGCATAGATTATCTTAACCTCATCGGATTATCGAGTCGGATTGGTTAAATATAGGTTAACTTAACCCCATCCAGTAATCGTATTAGAATGGTTAAGTATATTTAAACGGTCTTTTGACTTAACCCTATCAAGTTCTCATATTAGATTGGTTAAGTATGGTTGCTTAACCTCATCAAATCATCATGTATAATTGATTAAGTATAAGTTACTTAACCCCATTAAATTATCATGTTAAGTTGGTTAAGTATTGGTTACTTAACCACATTGAATTACCAAGTTTAGATTGGTTAAGTGTTTAACTTAACCCCATCGAATTACCGTGTTTAGATTAGTTAAATGTAGGTTACTTAACCCCATCTAATTACCGTGTTTAGATTAGTCAAGTGTAGGTTACTTAACCCCATCTAATTACCAAGTCAGATTAGTTAAGTGTAAATTACTTAACCCCATCCCCTAATCGTCTTATATGGTTAAGTGTCATTAAGAAATCAAGTCCGGTTCCACTTAACCTACCCATTCGTGTCATATCGGTTAAGTGTCATTAGTCAAAATTACTTAACATTTTCATGTGGCATTAATTAGATTAATGCACCCCAACCTCTCACATTAGACTTTGTTGTGGTTACTAGTTAAGCCGGGCGGGTCCGGGTAGATTTACACCACAACCTATCTAACCTCAGGTTTAAAGTGCTATATGACCAACTACCCACATTGGGTCCTATTGTTTGTAGCCACTAGTTAAGCCGGGCGGGTCCGGGTAGATTTACACCACAACCTAGTCTAACCTCGGGTTTTAAGTGCTATATGACCAACTACCCACATTGGGTCCTATTGTTTGTAGCCACTAGTTAAGCCGGGCGGGTCCGGGTAGATTTATGCTACAAACTCAACCCAACCTCGAGTTGGCCACTTTCATGTTTGGTCTAGTGTCATATTACACTTACAACCCATACGTGTCTAGTTTCAAGTCCCATGTTTACCCCACATGTCATGTCCCCATTTAGGTGTATCATGAGTGTCATATTTTCATGAAATCCCATGTCAAATTATCATGTCATAAGCGCGCTCGTCTATCCTAATCTAAATCGTGTTTCCAACCCAAGTAAAAGCGAGTCAACATAGTAAGGATACTATGCTACATATTTGCCTCAAAACATGCATGATGTCAAAAAGGGATTGGCCACCAACATGCATGGTATCATAAGGGGTTTGGCCTCAAAATATGCATAGTATCATAAGGGGTTTTTGGCCACAAACATGCATAGTATCATAAGGGAATTTGGCCACAAACATGCATATTATCATAAGGGAATTTGGCCACAAACATGCATATTATCATAAGTGAATTTGGCCACAAACATGCATGATAACATAAGGGGTTTGGGTTCATTTACATGCATAAGCCCCAAAGTCAAATCTTTGCCAATGTTTCACAAGTCAAATGGTTCCCAAAGGTTCATGCTAACATTCTATAGATAAAGATTCAAACTTGCAAGATATACTAGGTTAAACATAACATGAGTGGCATGATTAAGTCGCTAAAACTTAGCCCAAGGTCATAGACCATAGAAAAGGGGCAAAATTAGGTTCACATAGGCTAGCACACTTATGTTTCATCGCATTTTATTCCATGTCACATTAGAACCACCGTTAGAATCTACAAGTAGCTAGAACTTACATAGTGTGGCAAGAGGGCTAGGAGCATGAATCGTCTTGACGAAGAAAGGTGGCTCCTTTGTTGAAGAATCGTCATGAAATTTGCGTAGCAACGTTGATCTCTCCTCGATTTGGTGTAGAAAGCTTGCACCGTTTGATTTGAATCCGATTTGAATGCATAGTCTCTAGGAATTGGAGATGGAGGCCATGATCACTTGGCATTTGGGCGGCACTTCGTGGCATGAGTGATTTGTGAGGGTTTAGGGTAGGCTTAGGGGTCTTTTTATAGAGATTAAGAGTAGTTTAGGCCCTTAGATTAACCCTAGGATAGATCTGAGCCTTTAAAATCCGTCACAAGCCTCCAAACATGTCTTGAGGAACAAGTCAGGTGCACCCAGGCCAAACTGGCCGACCACCCAAGTCGACAGAGGTGTCGACTGGGCAGTCGACACCACCTGGGGTGTGTCGACTCCCAAGTCGACTCCCTAGTCGACTTGGGGGTGGCGGGAATTTTTCCCGCCTGTTCTGCCTGGCTGAATTTGAATTATGAATTCAAATTTGAACTGTTTTTGAACTTGAAATTTTCTGAAAACTTTGACGGGCCATAACTTGATCATACGGACTCCGATTTTCGAAAACTCGGACTCTATTTCGCGTATTTTTCCGAGACGAACACAATGACACCGCCCGTTTCCCCTGATTCAGAATTTGTGATTAAATTCTGCCTTGATTCTTATCTTAGCATGTTGTAAAAATCTAGGTTGTCACATTCTCCCCAACTTAAAGGATTTCGTCCCCGAAATCTCCAAGTTAGGAAGAACATATCCTACCATCCATCATCCATCTAGTCAAAACATCATCCATAGGCAACCATTGTCCTTAAACGATTTCTAATGCCATATGAACATATGCAGAACGTGTGTTTGTGTGTATATGCTCCTTAGCTAATGCTAATGATCAGGCCTGAATGATCTTTCTAATGCAAAATATGTTTAGTGCCATGAATCCAACATGTATGCAAATAGTCCTAGTCATATAAACACTATATGTGTGCACAAACATTCATTCATATGCAACATCCGCATGACAACACATTAACTTTCAAACAAGTATAAATACTCGTGCATATGCAATGCAAAATGTGAGTGCGTCGATCTAGTATCTAACGTGTATTCGCGCATCCACGAGCGACAACTAGCAACCATTTGCAACCATATCAATCATAACATGTTTCAAATACATGTTTACATCCATAGAGTTCTACCTAAGGTTCCCAAGATAGGATCGAAAAGATAAAAAAGACAAACTCCTTACAGGGTTTGCAACAGGAACAGGACCGAGAGGATATCCACCAAGCGATAGCATGCAAGCAAGCTCTACAGGAGAACCAGGGATCAACGATATACTCTTAAAAAGAGACATGATGCGCGCGTTTAAGCCGCATTTCCTTAAGCTTAATTCCAGTGTGCCTTGACCACATTTGACTTCATGATTTTCGTAGCTCCTTGATTCCTATTTCCAAGGTATGAGTCGGAACTCATTTCACTTTCGCCTCTTGTTCCGCTTTCACTTATTCTTTCCCTAGTATTCTTGGCTCAACCATATCTGTGTACTCATGCAAGCTCTCCGAAATTCACTAGTGAAATTTGGATCTCGTTTACCGATGCCAATCCATGTTACCACGTGCACTTACTAGGGTAATTCCTATAACCCATGCTTAAGCAGAATAAACCATCAGCCTTATTGGCGAACGTTACTTAATCGGTTCAGAGATTTCTGATAAATACATCAAGTGATTCTAGGTAACTAACCATGACAAAGCCCAAAAGGTTACACGAGGCTTCGAGGGTATTACCAAAGCAAGCCAAGAGTCTGACTACCCTATTTTCAAAATCGAGAATGGTATCCCTTACTGGATAACCACTTTACCCCTATAATCCATCCATAGCCCAACAAGTCTTGAATAAATGGACCGATCTTCCAACAAGATTTGGGACAAAAAATGGGGATCCTCTACCATGCTAGTACTAAGGTGCAGAGACTTAACTATCGAGGCAGACTTAAATGATGCGATGATCAAAACAAAGTCTAGATGGGATGACAGAAGAGAAAGGCTAGGCCTTTAACAGAAACGGTACCATTCCTCTTAGGTACGCTAGAAATGAGAGCATGCAATTGCCCTCTCGCTGATCCTGTCCTTATCTTCCTTTGTGGATCAAGCCATACCAACAAGTTGCTTATTCTTAAGCCCGTGTCCTTTATCCTTGCTCTTATTATCCCTTCTTATAACTTCGGTAACAGGTCTCTCGAGAACTTCCCCCATCGCACGGGAAAACACTTACGTAGCTAGACAAGGATTAGTCGCAGTTAAAACTACTGTGACTACAGATGGAGGAAAGAAAGGAAAAGAGGTTCAATCAAGGAAACAAAGGATAGTGCTAATGGCTTTTGGGGAATAGCCTTAAAAAAAACTTTTCTTGAAAAATGCTTCTTTGTAAACGGTTTCTCAAATAGTTTTCAGAAGGTTTTAAAAACTTTTGCCCAGTCTGGTAACCTTCTGCTCTGATACCAAATGTAATACCCCACCTCCGCTAGGGTCACTCACAAAGGGAATGCACTAGGTTTGGTGAAGCATTATCGAGGTAAACATGCACATAAATATTACAAGACAGAACATGTATAAAACAGCGGAAGTAAAACAAATTTCATTACCTTATAAAGTAAGGTCTAAAGCCTTTTACATGAGAATACATCAAAACTTGCCTTGCAATAGTAAAGAAGCATAAAACCTTTTTATAAATTATTCCCCAAAATAAAGCGGTGAAGCAGCCATAGCCAAGAGAAGACCAAGCTATACATGATGACCTTCGAGCATAAGAGGTCCGAACTAAATAACATCATTTCCTCCTTGAAAACCTAGGGGGGAAACGGAAGACAAAGAGGCAAAAGAAAACAGGGTCAGTCATAAAGACTGGTAAGTCCTATCTACTTCCAGTATAAAAACAGGTAAAGGTAACATGACATGCATAAACTGAAAGTAAACATAAGGATGACGACAAGATAGAAAAGCTAAACCAAGATAACCGAATGAACTACTGTAGCCAGATAAACTAAGGTATCATGATAAACTACGGTGTCAAGATAAATCAAGGTATCACATCATCAGGTTTCTATCAAGTATACTATCCCAAGGTATCTATCATGTATAACATCCCACGGTATCTATCATGTATAACATCCCAAGGTATTTATCATGTATATTTGCTCTGCACCTCTCGTACTAGTATCCCAACCCGCGTCATGTGTTAACTATGAATGTCCCTTGCCCAATGTCATGTAATGGTCCATGTCAACCTAATATATAGCATATGTAGGTTTTCCTAACTCGTATGTTTCTTTCCATGTATAAGTTCAGTCCTTTTCCGTAGGCCGTACGGGCTTTCCCATGTAAATCTATACTACCTCAACGTAGTACCATTTTATCCTTGAAGTTTTTTTGGACTGCTACCCTTGATCTAGTTATGTTTTCTTACCATGAACTATCGCGTGTTCACTTAGGATTTATGCCACCTAGGACCACTAGGGATTATGCTACCTAATGAACGTTTCCGTGTCTCGGTTTGGGTTTTAGCCACCTAGGACCACTAGGGATTATGCCACCCGTCAACCACGCCCTTTGTCCCATGTATATATCGTGAATCGTTTTCCATGTCTAGACGCACATGTATCTCAATGTGCCATCCGAGTTCCGTGCCAGGGCAAATCAAGAAATACGGAACTCGGTCGGGAGCTTTAAGTCGTCTGCTGATGCAGATATCAAGGTCTTTTTTTGTATCCGTGGCTATGGTCCCACGTGACCCCTCCCTCAACTACTGAAAGGCAATCCAAGAAAAATCATGTATGAGAACTACATCCCGACCCCACTATAGCCCCACTTTCCTATGGGCCAACCTCACCCATGACTCGATAGCAAGAACATGGTCTGTTGGGAGTTCTCTGCCTTTCCGTTCGTACACGATTGACTAAAGATTGTAGGCAGTCGGCGACGTGCTATCCAGGGCAAAAACAAGTATCGTCGACTCCACGCTAATCCATCCCAGTCTTTAGGTCGCTCGCATAGCAACCAAAGCATACTCTTGGCTCTTCTACCGCAGACCTTAACCTCTGTGAGGCCGGGTTTCATGGACCATCTGCCACCTCACAGAGGGATACCAAGAGTACCCTCATGTCACCCGAAGCTACTGCTTCGCCACCCAGTTCGTTGGAGCCTTTATCTAAGTCAAATAATTTGCTCCTCCTCGTGTTTTAAGCGATGACCTACCGTATCGGGTTACTCATCTATCTGTGAACTGGTCCAAATTCCTCGACTAAGAATTACTACTTAGTTTCCCAAACTAAGGTTTACCACTTAGTCTCCTTTCCTGTTATCCTTGTTAATCCCGGTTTTCCACCTAGTCCCCTGAACTAGGGTTTTGTCTAATGGGTTAAGTATTGTCATTTAAGTTCATGACTTAACCTGTCTACGAATCATGTCAAGGTTTGGCTAAGTATTCAAGTCCACGACCTAGCCCTACAAGTTGGTTAAGTATACCAAGAAGCTCATGACTTAACCCTATTCAATCATCAAGTCAATTTAGTTAAGTATTTGTTTATCTTAACCCTATCAGGTTATCGTGTTAGATTGGTTAAGCATAGATTATCTTAACCTCATCGGATTATCGAGTCGGATTGGTTAAATATAGGTTAACTTAACCCCATCCACTAATCGTATTAGAATGGTTAAGTATATTTAAACGGTCTTGTGACTTAACCCTATCAAGTTCTCATATTAGATTGGTTAAGTATGGTTGCTTAACCTCATCAAATCATCATGTATAATTGATTAAGTATAAGTTACTTAACCCCATTAAATTATCATGTTAAGTTGGTTAAGTATTGGTTACTTAACCACATTGAATTACCAAGTTTAGATTGGTTAAGTGTTTAACTTAACCCCATCTAATTACCATGTTTAGATTAGTTAAGTGTGGGTTACTTAACCCCATCTAATTACCGTGTTTAGATTAGTCAAGTGTAGGTTACTTAACCCCATCTAATTACCAAGTCGGATTAGTTAAGTGTAAATTACTTAACCCCATCCCCTAATCGTCTTATATGGTTAAGTGTCATTAAGAAATCAAGTCCGGTTCCACTTAACCTACCCATTCGTGTCATATCGGTTAAGTGTCATTGGTCAAAATTACTTAACCTTTTCATGTGGCATTAATTAGATTAATGCACCCCAACCTCTCACATTAGACTTTGTTGTGGTTACTAGTTAAGCCGGGCAGGTCCGGGTAGATTTACACCACAACCTAGTCTAACCTCGGGTTTTAAGTGCTATATGACCAACTACCCACATTGGGTCCTATTTTTTGTAGCCACTAGTTAAGCCGGGCGGGTCCGGGTAGATTTACACCACAACCTAGTCTAACCTCGGGTTTTAAGTTCTATATGACCAACTACCCACATTGGGTCCTATTGTTTGTAGCCACTAGTTAAGCCGGGCGGGTCCGGGTAGATTTATGCTACAAACTCAACCCAACCTCGAGTTGGCCACTTTCATGTTTGGTCTAGTGTCATATTACACTTACAACCCATACGTGTCTAGTTTCAAGTCCCATGTTTACCCCACATGTCATGTCCCCATTTAGGTGTATCATGAGTGTCATATTTTCATGAAATCCCATGTCAAATTACCATGTCATAATCACGCTCGTCTATCCTACCCCGAATCGTGTTTCCAACCCAAGTAAAAGCGAGACAACATAGTAAGGATACTATGCTACATATTTGCCTCAAAACATGCACGATGTCAAAAAGGGATTGGCCACCAACATGCATGGTATCATAAGGGGTTTGGCCTCAAAATATGCATAGCATCATAAGGGGTTTTTGGCCACAAACATGCATAGTATCATAAGGGAATTTGGCCACAAACATGCATATTATCATAAGGAAATTTGGCCACAAACATGCATATTATCATAAGGGAATTGGGCCACAAACATGCATATTATCATAAGGGAATTTGGCCACAAACATGCATGATAACATAAGGGGTTTGGGTTCATTTACATGCATAAGCCCCAAAGTCAAATCTTTGCCAATGTTTCATAAGTCAAATGGTTCCCAAAGGTTCATGCTAACATTCCATAGATAAAGATTCAAACTTGCAAGATATACTAGGTTAAACATAACATGAGTGGCATGATTAAGTCGTTAAAACTTAGCCCAACGTCATAGATCATAGAAAAGGGGCAAAATTAGGTTCACATAGGCTAGCACACTTATGTTTCATCGCATTTTATTCCATGTCACATTAGAACCACCGTTAGAATCTACAAGTAGCTAGAACTTACATAGCGTGGCAAGAGGGCTAGGAGCATGAATCGTCTTGACGAAGAAAGGTGGCTCCTTTGTTGAAGAATCATCATGAAATTTGCGTAGCAACGTTGATCTCTCCTCGATTTGGTGTAGAAAGCTTGCACCAATTTATTTGAATCCGATTTGAATGCATAGTCTCTAGGAATTGGAGATGGAGGCCATGATCACTTGGCATTTGGGCGGCACTTCGTGGCATGAGTGATTTGTGAGGGTTTAGGGTAGGCTTAGGGGTCTTTTTATAGAGATTAGGAGTAGTTTAGGCCCTTAGATTAACCCTAGGATAGATCTGAGCCTTTAAAATCCGTCACAAGCCTCCAAACATGTCTTGAGGAACAAGTCAGGTGCACCCAGGTCAAACTGGCCGACCACCCAAGTCGACAGGGGTGTCGACTGGGCAGTCGACACCACCTGGGGTGTGTCGTCTCCCAAGTCGACTCCCCAGTCGACTTGGGGGTGGAGAGAATTTTTCCCGCCTGTTCTGCCTGGCTGAATTTGAATTCTGAATTCAAATTTGAACTGTTTTTGAACTTGAAATTTTCTGAAAACTTTGACGGGCCATAACTTGATCATACGGACTCCGATTTTCGAAAACTCGGACTCTATTTCGCGTATTTTTCCGAGACGAACGCAATGGCACCACCCGTTTCCTCTGATTCAGATTTTATGATTAAATTCTGCCTTGATTCTTATCTTAGCATGTTGTAAAAATCCGGGTTGTCACATCTTGCAACCCGGCCCATACATGACAGACCACTCATTTCGCTTAAGTGTATCGAATGTATATCACCAACGGTTGGGATCAGCAACTGTTTCCCGAACGGGACAGCATCGAATATAATAAGAAATTAAATGAATCTCTAGATAGGTGATTATACATCCTAATGGGAGCGACCCACATAGCCATGTTGCATGCCCGATTTTTGTCATTTCCCGGTTGTTGAGGCCTGATACTACGATTACTTTCCATTCATTGATAGCAAAATCACTTTGAATGCCACATTGTCAGATCCGTTAATCACTAATTGATTTGCACAAATATTATGGATATTATGCTAAGGGAATAAATTCGTTGCCACTATATATATTTATACAGACCAATATATTTGATCATTGGAAATACTCTGTCAGACATTCGTCCATGTACATTCGTTCTGGGATTGAACGAATCCGAAGGCACAATTTCTATTAATAGAAAAAGCCCTTGCACTTTACTCCGTCTTCGATTATCTTCATATAATCTGATTCGCAACGTTACTACCAATACGGAGTGGTTCATAGATAATAATCCAACCGGTTTCTCCATATTGACAACGATATTGGCAAACACTTCGATAGTCGGTTATTTAACTATCGAAGAAAAACAAACATCCATTCATAGCATCAAACAATCACTGGGCCTTTTAATTTATATTTCATTAATAAAAACACTACTCCATTTCATTATCAATATTTGTTAACCAAATATTTTCAATAATCATGTTGGCCTTTTACATTATTTGGAAAAACATTTCCATATATCGCCTTCTTTTATTTTCTATATTTAGAAAAAATATTTTATTTGTAATTGAAAACAATTTCAACCCCTTATCTCTTTCCAGACTACTTTAATTATACTCAGGAAATATTTACTTTTATATTTCCAAAATTCCACCACTTGGGTTAAAACGAATGAAGTGTAAAACATTGTTACAACAACCCAAAATATTTTATTCAACTAACTCTTATCCAAACACTTCTCTTCAAGACTGGATCTTGCTATTTATCAATAAAAAATGAAATCAATCAAGATGGGGTATAACTACCTCTTAGATATTGATTGAAAACATCATTAACTTCAAAATAGACAATATCACTTACCTCGAATAATCAACAACATACAAACAAATTATTCATTTTTAAACGTATATAAGTTTTCTCTTTCTATTACCAACCTATCAATTTCCTTTTTGTTTACAACATTCTATTTAAATTTCATGTCTGTAACGATCCAGAATTTTTAACCGATTTAAAATTATAATTTTTAATGCATAATTTGATTTAAATTTGAGTTTGACATAAATACATATGGTTAGGAATATTTAATAACAGATTTTTATTTGAATTTAATGAATGATAATGATTATTGATAAGTTGGATTTATTGATATTATTTGTTGTTCGATCAGATTTGTAAAACTATAACATGAATTAGTAGCATTAGAATTAAGTGTTGCCCTTAGTTTTCTTAACGTTTTAAGGTAAATGCTATCAAAAACACCTTCCTTCTCTTTATTACAAGTGTTAAGACACTTGTAATTTTGCATGAAACATTTCATGCATGGATGCCACTTGCCCCCTTATGTGTCTTTACCTCCTTACTCCTCCTTTCCTATATAAGGAGCCATTTACCTCCCTTTTTATCATCCATTCTCATTTTTTCTACCTTACTTCTTCTTCTTAAGCTTAAAGCCATGGTTTCCATGGCATAACTCTTCCTCTTTTCCACCATTTCTCCACCACCACCACCACCTTGCCAAAGTTAGTCATCCTCCTCCTTCTCTTTTAAAGAGAGATATTAATATGTAGTGTGTGTGTGTATATATATATATATTGGTGAAAAAGACGGTGCATAGAAATACTGTCCGACGATTCGTTCGAAGTCAGCTAGGCTAACCTACCGTGAAGTTTTGGAAAGTTGTTCGGTGAGAACTTCTAATTTATATTTTTTTATTTAAATTAGTTAAATATGATTAGATGAGATTAATTTAATTAGTTAATTATGATTGTGTGATGGATGTTGATGTTTGAATGGTTGTTTATGAAATTAGATAATACACTGAACACTGATAAGCGTTATTGACCGTAATGCTTGTGCAGTTAAAATGTTTGTTGTGATGAATGAATTCGTATCCATCTGATCATATGGTTCATTTGGATAAATATGATTGCATTGTATGATATCATATACACACAAACACACCGTGGTTATGGAAATATATGGGTGATCGATTTAGAATCTGCTTCCTATATACGATTTTATTTAATTATTAAATAATATTTAAAATGTTAGTTTGGAAATAAATATCAACTTTTAAATATTGAATTAGTATTGGAAAATGATTTGAATTATGTATTAATTTTGTATAATGATCTTTACGTCTATTTGGAACTGGTTTTGGTAAAAATATATTATTTGCAATTTAAATTCAAAATGAGATTTTTGAAATTTGAATATGGTTTTATATATATTAACGATGTCTCTTTATAATAACAATATACTATACACCAGAACGTTCTAGGATGACAGAGAGGATAGTATCTAGGCTTGGGTTTGGAAAATATAGTTTCCTGCTCTCCCTGGCTATCCCTAACTGATCCGACGGATGGGATGGTTAATGCAAGATTTAGTTATTTGAATTTAGAGATAAATTGGAATTTAATTTATTAAGTGAAAAATAAAAGCTGAATTTTAAACCCAAATAATTTGGAAAATCAATTTAACTAATTTTGAATGGTTTATATAGGTATATAATGATTTTCCAAGGTATTTTGAAGTATCGCAAAATAATTTATATTGCAATCAAAATAGCGTTTGTCGCACAACGGCAATTCGCGTATTTTAGTTACAAACTTTAAACACTTATAACTTTTGCAATTTAAATCGGATTTCCACGAAACGGAAAATGTTTGATTACTTTTAACAAGAGCTTTCAAATGAGTGAAAGCAGTTTTTAATTTCGAATTATATTTTTTAAGTTACGTTTAAAACCGTTTCGAAAAGGAACGTTGTAAGTGAAGTTATTGACTGTAATTTTAAATAATCATTTTTAATGTTTTAAAAATATGGGAAAATTTTGTAAAATAAATATAAATTATGTAAAAGTATTTTGAATTGTGAAGTTTAAGTTTTTGCTAAGATAAACGATACTTTGATCAAAATTGTTAAGACAACTGTTTTATAACACTTTTGTAACGTTTTTGAAAACACTTTTGTAACACTTTCTTCGGAAACAATCTATTTTGAAGCTTTTAACTTGCAACTGTTTTCCAAACTATAAGTAATCATTTGTAAATGATTGGTGGAATGCTTTCAAAGATTTAAAAGTATTGAAAATGTTTTTATCGAAATTAAATGGATTTATTTGATATTAAAATGTTTTTTTTCCTTTCAATTTTTAATAGTTGGATATGGTTGGAGAAAAATTTTCGAATGTTTGATATTAATTCGGTAGATGATAAATCTTATTATTTGAGGAATTTAATAGGTAACTCACAGTTATTCAGCTTATAATATGAGTTGGATACGGAAATTAATATTGAAGATAAGTTGATGGTATTTCTATCCAGATCTAATGTCAAAGAGTTGAATAAATCTTTTAATTAAGATACGGGTTGCTCAACCTGATAGAAATAAGTTAGATAGAAATAATATTCGATATTTGGTATAAAATTTCATGATGTAAACGTAAACTATCTGAGGAATTTGGAAGATATTATTATATCGTTATTCCACTTATAGTATTCGTTGATTATGAGAATTTATATCGAATATAAGTGGATACAATTTCTGGGTAACTTTTGATTCAAAAATCGATTTGATTTGGGTTTTGTCGTGAATCGTATCTTCAATAATATCATTCTTGAAACCCAATGAGATTGAGTTGTGGAAATTCATATCATAAATGGGGATTTAATCAAATCTTTGATTCGAGGAAATTAAAGTAAGAAATTGAAGCGAAAGTATAATCTTTGATTTCAAAGAAGAGTTTAAGATGATAACGAGATGTATGAAATTTAAAGTAATTCAAATCTTGAGTCATAAATGAATTGATAACTATTTGGAATGAGATTTGAATTGAAAAGCCTGTGTGAACCATAGCTACTGTTTTAAAGTACGCTTATTACTTGGAACGACCGGGATCGAGTATATGTTCGAAAACATTCCAAGTAATAATACGACGTTATGAAGCAATTCAAGACTTGGTAAACGACGAATGAAGACTGAGAATATTTGAATTGTTTAGATGATTGCTGATTGATGTCTCAGTTGGGTAGGCCACCCAATACGAGGTATGAGTTGCATGAGACCTGAACATATTTAAATACTTATGGGTTGTGTTCCGTTAAGACCCAGAACGGACTTGTATGGATGGTGTGTCTGACATTGAAATTGACCGCATAACACTGGTTTCTGTTAATGTATATCGGATTTGTGGCAATATATTATCCTCGTCTCTAAGTCATATGAGCTTAGAGGGTATGCATTGATTGAAATCAGTGATATGTCGTGAATTGTCAATGTGGCATACCCAAGTTATGAAACGAGCTAGTGATGATCAAAGAATGGCTTATCGAAGCATAGCTTTGTGTATGATGTGACATCGACAAACCTCACACCCCGGATGATGAGAAACTGGCAGTTAGGTTTTATATAGATAAATGAATTGATGATGACCGTTGCAGCAGTGGGAAACCACTTATGACTTATGGAATAGGGTATGTTCGGGGGGCCGTGTCTGGTCGAAAACCGTTGATCTACCTCGCGATTTGTATTGGTGTCCGCATCTGGATGAAAAACCCATCATTACACTTCGATTGTGTTCCGATTGATCTTTTATGCCAGGAATCATCAAGTTGGAAACCCAAATCTCCAATACGTGCCACACGGTTTTTGTTTGTGTGTGTGTATATATATATATGTATGTGTGTCTATATATATATATATATATATATATATATATATATATATATATATATATATATATATTTGGCGACATAATAGGATGGGGTATTATGCCGTCTAGGATTAATACATTTATTTGCAAAATGTTTTCCACACTATATATATTATAGCATTTAAAGAGGATTTTACGTATGAAAGCATATTTGGTTACCATAAGATAAACCTCGCCCATTTGGTGTGCGCTTGCATTGTGTGATGTGGGACGAGCTTATGATAGCTTCATTTTAAAAAGGTCATTGCGTATTTATATGCACAGGTGTTCACTTGGACTAAACCCGTTCCGTGTTAGCGGCATGGTTCAGTGAAATTCCCAACTTTAAAATGAACCTAATAATAACTGTTTTGAGTTCTCACACCAGTCCCACGACTGACCTGGAGTTTATTGTTCCCTCACCTAAACTCTGGGTGCCCGTAATTTTTGCACGGGCAGCTAGTAGTTTATTTTTGCAGTTATAGATCGTTGGAGCAGGATTCGAAGCGCTTTTAGAGTTGGAATTCACACAAGAGTTTGGAGCTTCTGCTATATCATACGATTTCTTCCGCTGAGAGAATATTTTCTTTTCTTCCACTGTATATGTTGTAACTCTGATATTCTATGTAACTCTGATGTAACATTGTATTTTGAAATGAAAAGTTCTATTATTTTGTTCAATATATGTATGTACCCATAACAATTCATCTTTGTGAACGATTTAAGTCGGTTTAATTACCGGCAAAAAGACGGGTTGTTACAATTTGGTATCAGAGTTTTGGTTATACAAAGATATGGGGTACGTACATATTTGAACAAAGGATAGGACTCATCAGAGTTATAATATCTCATTAGAGATAGGGTTAGAAATGCCCTAGAGTGAGATTTTGGAATATTATGTCGAGAGAGCGTATTTTGAAACCTATATAAGGTATTTTTGAACAAGTAAATCATTTTGAAAACGATGATTATTTGGAATATATTTTTTAATATAATTGGAAACAAGGATTTCGAGTATTTTATTCGACGTCACAATTGGACTATCGAGTATATGGGGATTTTGAATATACGCCTAGCTAACGTATATACGAAGTCTAATATATACTAGGTAGGTGTGGGGTCACACTCTAGTCGCTCGAGGATGATTTTATTGATGACCATGGCACCATCAGTAGTTATTTTCGAGTTTCGAAAGTGGGATGACTATATGATTTCAATTAAGACGTCGAGGAATACTTAAACTACTTTGGTATGTTTGAAATATTAAAGAAAGAATTTCATGTAAGGACATATGTTATAAATTCAAACCAAATTATTTTAATAACCAGAAAGGATTTTAGATGTAAATTTCACTTAAAGATTAGAAAGTGAAATTTGGGAAATAAGGAAATTCATTAAAAAAATATATATTAAATATCACCCATAATTCGAAATGGATCAACAAATAGGAATTTTTTATCTAATAAGTTGAAATCGGAGAAGATATCATACTCCTCGATGAGTATTAAGTAATGGAATTGAACCTATACCTAACATATATTGTAAATGATAAATGCAAGTTAAGCTTTTTGCTCAGAAGTATATTTTAGCAAATCTAAACCCCTCAAGAAGTTAGGAAGTAATTTTGACTTAAGAGTCAATTTAAAGGGATGATTTAAACTGTAACAAACATTTAAGTAGGAGAAAACTGCTCTTTCCCATTGAAATTGTGTGGGTAATTCAAATAAGAATATTTAGCGAATACTCGCTTATAATGCAAAGAAAATAAAAGTTGAAGTAAGACTTACTCAAAAGGAAGTTAACGAAAAACCAAGTGCTCCAAGAATAAATAACCTGTAATTGTTTCCTTAGATTCGCTCGACTTTCCTACCTTAGCTTAAGTTAGCTCCATCGTTTGGATTCGAACCGTTTGCTAGTGGGCAGTGTTGTTCATATCTTCTTGTCCTTTGAACTTGGTCAAGTATTGTACTTTGAACTGTCACTACTTTTGGTATTCGTTTCGATATTAAACCCCTATTTATACATCTCCAATTGACTTGAGCACATACAAATTGAATTGTCTCATATATGTATACCTTTATAGAATGAAACCAAGATCTAATTTAAACTAGATAGCTTGTTTATCTAAGAAATTGTGTTAACGAAATCTCAGCACTTAAGTCTAACCTAGTAAGAAGACAAGGAAGTTAGATCTTTGGGAAAATTAAACTTAAGAAGTGAATTCTGAGATTGTTAATATTAATGATTGAAACTAGTTTGAACATGTATACGCGTAATCAGAGTAGTGCAGCGGAAGCGTAATGGTACTTTTTTGAATAAACTGTCACAAGTGACTTTTCGACTAGTTGAGTAAGAAAGCTTCCTAAACAAGATTTGATATTTAAACAAGAATGAGAAAGGTTATATATTTGGATTTTAAGTGGATTTAATTAAAAGAAAAGTGTTACTCAATTGTGAGAATATGAGAACTAAATGTGAAATCCAATTATTAAAGATACGAAAAAATTATTTAGAAAATCCAGTAAATATTTGAAACAATTTTTGAAATTGAGTTAAGGGAAGTTAAAAGAACTTATGAATTATGAACGGCTGTTTAAAATTCTAGAATGTAAAAGGTTTATTTAGGAAATTGTTAAAGAGACTTTATTGATCAAATCGATGAAAGAGAAAATGTATGGTTGTATGAACATTAATTTATGTAAATAAAAAGATGTTTTGTAATGAATTGAGACTTATGAAGCAAGATGTGATTCTTAAAATATTCGACTTAGTAAATGTAAATAAGGTCATTTATTTTTGGAAAATGAAACCTTAGTCGTATATTTGAAAGCTAAAATTTATTCCAAGCGAAGAATTGTTTTCCAAATACTTTGGATATGATGTATTGGTTATAAAAGCGGTTTACAAATAAAAGAAATTTCGACGACTTGAATCCTGATAATTTGAAAATATTTGGAAACAACAAACTATTGGTTAAAGTATTTGTAAATTATGGATTGCAAAATGATTTACTACTTTGGGATATGAAATGTTTTTTTTATTTTCGAGTAACTCGTGACAAAACTGAGATATGCTTAGATTGGGTACAATGGGTGGTACTCAGTAGCCCGTCGTGAGGAAAAACTTCTCGAACTAATAAATTTATTTTCACTATTAAGTATTTGAAAATTTTAAAGTAAATTTGGTTTTGAAAATCCTGAAGTAGGGTATGATTATTTATATAGAAGGAATATATAGTATTTCAATGTTTTAAGAAAAAAATGGGAATCTAAGCCCGAGGAAATCGTTTTCAAATGTTTAGCAAACTTGGATATGTAATTATGGTTAAAAACTCAAATTGTTTTAATTGACCTCTCCATATATATATATAAATATATATATATATATCTTTCGAATATAACGATTTAAGTTTATATAAGTTTTGACATTAAAATTTTCACAAATTTAATCGCATGAGATTTTTGTTTGATAAGTTTCAGACTTAATAAAAATTTGTAATTTTGTTTCGAATAATGAGATTTAATTCGCTTAAGATTCAATTTTATAACTCTCCTTTTCGAGGATGAAAAGCCTTAAGGGGGGTGAATGTAATGATCCAGAATTTTTAACCAATTTAAAATTATAATTTTTAATGCATAATTTGATTTAAATTTGAATTTGACATAAATACATATGGTTAAGAATATTTAATAATAGATTTTTATTTGAATTTAATGAATGATAATGATTATTGATAAGTTGGATTTATTGATATTATTTGTTGTTCGATCGGATTTGTAAAACTATAGCATGAATTAGTAGCATTAGAATTAAGTGTTGCCCTTAGTTTTCTTAACGTTTTAAGGTAAATGCTATCAAAAACACCTTCCTTCTCTTTATTACAAGTGTTAAGATACTTGTTATTTTGCATGCAACATTTCATGCATGGATGTCACTTGCCCCCTTATGTGTCTTTACCTCCTTACTCCTCCTTTCCTATATAAGGAGCCATTTAACTCCCTTTTTATCATCCATTCTCGTTTTTTCTACCTTATTTCTTCTTCTTAAGCTTAAAGCCATGGTTTCCATGGCATAACTCTTCCTCTTTTCCACCATTTCTCCACCACCACCACCACCTTGCCAAAGTTAGTCATCCTCCTCCTTCTCTTTCAAAGAGAGAGATTAAAATGTAGTGTGTGTGTGTGTGTGTGTGTGTGTATATATATATATATATATATATATATTGGTGAAAAAGACGGTGCGTAGAAATACTGTCCGACGATTCGTTTGAAGTCAGCTAGGCTAACCTACCGTGAAGTTTTGGAAAGTTGTTCGGTGAGAACTTCTAATTTATATTTTTTTATTTAAATTAGTTAAATATGATTAGATGAGATTAATTTAATTAGTTAATTATGATTGTATGATGGATGTTGATGCTTGAGTGGTTGTTTATGAAATTAGATAGTACACTGAACACTGATAAGCGTTATTGACCGTAACGCTTGTGCACAGTTAAAATGTTTGTTGTGATGAATGAATTCGTATCCATCTGATCATATGGTTCATTTGGATAAATATGATTGCATTGTATGATATCATATACACACAAACACACCGTGGTTGTGGAAATATATGGGTGATCGATTTAGAATCTCCTTCCTATATACGATTTTATTTAATTATTAAATAATATTTAAAATTTTAGTTTGGAATTAAATAACAACTTTTAAATATTGAATTAGGATTGGAAAATGATTTGAATTATGTATTAATTTTGTATAACGATCTTTACGTCTATTTGGAACTGGTTTTGGTAAAAATATATTATTTGCAATTTAAATTCAAAATGAGATTTTTGAAATTTGAATATGGTTTTATATATATTAACGATGTCTCTTTATAATAACAATATAATATACACCAGGACGTTCTAGGATGACAGAGAGGATAGTATCTAGGCTTGGGTTTGGAAAATATAGTTTCCTGCTCTCCCTGGCTATCCCTAACTGATCCGATGGATGGGATGGTTAATGCAAGATTTAATTATTTGAATTTAGAGATAAATTGGAATTTAATTTATTAGGTGAAAAATAAAAGCTGAATTTTAAACCCAAATAATTTGGAAAATCAATTTAAATGATTTTGAATGGTTTATATAAGTATATAATGATTTTCCAAGGTATTTTGAAGTGTCGCAAAATAATTTATATTGCAATCAAAATAGCGTGGCACAACGGCAATTCGCGTATTTTAGTTACAAACTTTAAACACTTATAACTTTTGCAATTTAAATCGGATTTCCATGAAACGAAAAATGTTTTATTTCTTTTAACAAGAGCTTTCAAATGAGTGAAAGCAGTTTTTAATTTCGAGTTATAGTTTTTAAGTTACGTTTAAAACAGTTTCGAAAAGGAACGTTGTAAGTGAAGTTATTGACTGTAACTTTAAATAGTCATTTTTAATGTTTTAAAAATATGGGAAAATTTTGTAAAATCAATATAAATTATTTAAAAGTATTTTGAATTGTAAAGTTTAAGTTTTTGCTAAGATAAACGATATTTTGGTCAAAATCGTTAAGACAACTGTTTTATAACACTTTTGTAACGTTTTTGAAAACACTTTTGTAACGCTTTCTTCGGAAACAATCTATTTTGAAGCTTTTAACTTGCAAATATTTTCCAAACTATAGTAATCATTTATAAATGATTGGTGGAATGTTTTCAAAGATTTAAAAGTATTGAAAACGTTTTTATGGAAATTAATGGATTTATTTGATATTAAAATGGTTTTTTTTTCTTTCAATTTTTAATAATTGGATATGGTTGGAGAAAAATCTTCGGATGTTTGATATTAATTCGGTAGATGATAACTCTTATTATTTGAGGAATTTAATAGGTAACTCACCGTTATTCAGCTTATAATATGAGTTGGATACGGAAATTAATATTGAAGATAAGTTGATGGTATTTCTATCCAGATCTAATGCCAAAGAGTTGAATATATCTTTTAATCAAGATACGGGTTGCTCAACCTGATAGAAATTAGTTAGATAGAAATAATATTCAATATTTGGTATAAAATTTTATGATGTAAACGTAAACTATCTGAGGAATTTGGAAGATATTATTATATCGTTATTCCATTTACAGTATTCGTTGATTATTAGAATTTATATCGAATATAAGTGGAATACAATTTCTGGGTAACTTATGATTCAAAAATCGATTTGATTTGGGTTTTGTCGTGAATCGTATCTTCAATAATATCATTCTTGAAACCCAATGAGTTTGAGTTGTGGAAATTCGTATCTTAAATGGGGATTTAATCAAATCTTTGATTCGAGGAAATTAAAGTAGGAAATTGAAGCGAAAGTATATTCTTTGATTTCAAAGAAGAGATTAAGATGATAATGAGATGTATGAAATTTTGAAGTAATTCAAATCTTGAGTCATAAATGAATTGATAACTATTTGGAAGGAGATTTGAATTGAAAAGCCTGTGTGAACCATAGCTACTGTTTTAAAGTACGCTTATTACTTGGAACGACCGGGATCGAGTATATGTTCGAAAATATTTCAAGTAATAATACGACGTTATGAAGCAATTCAAGACTTGGTAAACGACGAATGAAGACCGGGAATATTTGAATTGTTTAGATGATTGCTGATTTATGTCTCGGTTGGGTAGGCCACCCAATACGAGGTATGAGTTGCATGAGACCTGAACATATTTAAATATTTTCGGGTTGTGTTCCATTAAGACCCAGAACGGACTTGTACGGATGGTGTGTCTGACATTGAAATTGACCGCATAACACTGATTTCCGTTAATGTATATCGGATTTGTGGCAATATATTATCCTCATCTCTAAGTCATATGAGCTTAGAGAGTATGCATTGATTGAAATCAGTGATATGTCGTGAATTGTCAATGCGGCATACCCAAGTTATGAAATGAGCTATTGATGATCAAAGAATGGCTTATCGAAGCATAGCTTTGTGTATGATGTGACATCGACAAAACTCACACCCCGGATGATGAGAAACTGGCAGTTAGGTTTTATATATATAAATGAATTGATGATGACCGTTGCAGCAGTGGGAAACCACTTATGACTTATGGAATAGGGTATGTTCGGGGGTCGTGTCTTGTCGAAAACCGTTGATTTACCTCGCGATTTGTATTGGTTTCCGTGTCTGGATGAAAAACCCGTGATTACACTTCGATTGTGTTCTGATTGATCTTTCGTGCCAGGAATCATCAAGTTGGAAACCCAAATCTCCAATACGTGCCACACGGCTTTGGTTTGTGTGTGTGTGTGTGTATATATATATATATATATATATATATATATATATGATGACATAATTGGATGGGGTATTATGCCGTCTAGGATTAATACATTTATTTGCAAAATGTTTTCCACACTATATATATTATAGCATTTAAAGAGGATTTTACGTATGAAAGCATATTTGGTTACCATAAGATAAACCTCGCCCATCTGGTGTGCGCTTGCATTGTGTGATGTGGGACGAGCTTATGATAGCTTCATTTTAAAAAGGTCATTGCGTATTTAGATGCACGGGTGTTCACTTGGACTAAACCCGTTCCGTGTTAGCGGCATGGTCCGGTGAAATTCCCAACTTTAAAATGAACCTAATAATAACTGTTTTGAGTCTTCACACTAGTCCCACGACTGACCTGGAGTTTATTGTTCCCTCACCTAAACTCTGCGTGCCCATAATTTTTGCACGGGAAGCTAGTAGTTTAGTTTTGCAATTATAGGTCGTTGGAGCAGGATTCGAAGCGCTTTTAGAGTTGGAATTCACACAAGAGTTTGGAGCTTTTGCTATATCATATGATTTATTCCGCTGAGAGTATATTTTCTTTTCTTCCGCTGTATATGTTGTAACTATGATATTCTATGTAACTCTGATGTAACATTGTATTTTGAAATGAAACGATCTGTTATTTTGTTCAATATATGTATGTACCCATAACAATTCATCTTTGTGAACGGTTTATGCCGGTTAAATTACTGGCGAAAATCGGGCAAAAAGATGGGTTGTTACAGTTTCATTGTCGAATTCTATATATATATATCGATATATTGATTCCTAATTATCAAATCTTCTTAAAATATTCTAACTCTTTAAATTTCTGGAAAATTTCGCCATAGCCTCCTTTGTACCAAGAGCATCGGGAAAATCCACAAACCGCCACACAGGCCTCTCCAATTAAAAGAAAAAAGAAAAAGCCAAGCGGCTTACCGATACGGTGCAAAAAACCTCATATGGAATTTAAACGTGTACCTCTTTGTCGGGCATAAAATTTATGAACTTCATTCTCTTCATTCCATACCTGTTTAACACTTGTTCACCTGTTTTCAATTCAGTTCAACTCGATCCATTGATTTGAATTTAGTTTCACCCATTTTTTCTTTAATTAGCTATTTTTCCTATTTCACTTCTTTGTTTGAACATAACATGTTCAAATAAAATATTTAACTTGCTCATTACCAAATTGAATTCCAATTTCAATTCTAATTTCCTTTTCGATTTCGAATATAAATTTCCAAATCGAAATCACTTATTCAAAGCCCAAATATTAATTCAAAATCTCATTAACTAATTACTGTTCGAATTAGTTAATTATATTCAATAATCAAAAATCTTATTTCTGTTTCAAAAATCAATTCATTACTCCACTTGAGTTCACATATAATTTACAACTCAAAATCTGAAATTTTCTAAATAGAAATTTGGATTTTATTCGCTTAAAATCTTTTTATAATATTAAATAAACCGTTATGATTTTTAAATGGTTATGGCGCTATTTTTCTGTAAATTTATTTTGACATAACTCAAAATCTACTCGACGAAATCCAGATTTTTTTCCTCCATTAGAAAACTATTATCAAATCGGTGCTGACGTTTCTTGTTTCAAAGTATTCCGATTTCAATCGAGTTCTATATACTCAAATGAAGTTCGAAACGCCAATTTACGAACTGCCACGCTGCGGCGAGCTCGTTTTATTTATATTTATATATATAAACGTTTTAAACTTCGTTTATATATAAATTCCAACTCCATTTTAATATATTTTTAATATATATCAAATCCATTTTTCCGATTCAACATTATATTTCCGATCTTTTAAAATTGTCGATTTTCCCTAACTCGGAAATAAATTTATTTATACTTCAATCTTCTATAATCCAATTCCATTTCAATTCTATTTGAATTCTATATTCAAATTCCATTTCAATCTATTGGAATTCTATTTTGAAATTCTATTTCAATCTATTTGAATTTTATATTGAATTTCTATTTCAATTCTATTTCAAATTCTCTATATTCAAACTCCATTTGAATTTCTATATTCAAATTCTATATTTAAAATTTCTTTATTCAGATTCCATTTCACTTTCTATATTCAAATTCTATATTTGAATTTCCTTTATATTTTTGATATTCAAATTCTATATTTTAATTCCATTGAATTTCATATATTCAAACTCCATTTTAATTTCTATATTCAAATTCTATTTAAATTTTCTTTATTCATTCTTAAACAAGTCTCGATTTCAATTTCTTTTGAAATCGATATTTCTACTTTTGGAAAATAGATTTCCCTTTTCAGTTTCACACTTGTATTTTTATTTCTGAATTATCCAATGAAAATTCTTTTCACCTGATTTATAAACTTCATTTGTAAAAGAACTACTTGTTTTTATTTTTTTTAAACCAGTTAATATTTTTATTCTATACAAATTTCAAATTCTATTTTAGAAAAATAAAATTTCCTCTTTAAATCTGAAAAATTCCTTTTTCACGATATTTTAAAATATGAAAATTTAGGCCTAGTGATATTTAAACACCAAACAACCAATTATTTATTTCTGGTTTTCTAACACATCATATATGATAGTATATATGCCAACAAATATAAAAACAAATAATATATTTTTGAGGAATCCAGTTGGATTCTTCCAACCTGTTTTCCTGCATCCAAAGACATTAGTCAACATAGTAATACCCATCCTGCTTCGAGGCAGGATATCCCGGTATGAAGGTCATCCACTAATATATATTTGCGGGGCGCATAGGGAAATCATCTGCTGTGAAACTGCGGCCATCCGCTAATGAGACTGGGGGAACAATCCAATCATCAACCCAATATATATATATATATATATATATATAATAGTCAACCATAAATAACTAATATATTTAAATCAACCAGAAAGCATTCAAACAAGCAATAACAATTATTTTTACTGAATAAAAATAATTCTAAATAACAAGTGAGTGAGATTTACTCACTGTGATTTTCCTTTTGTCGAATATCCTGTTAAATTCCATCTCATCGCGGCTATAGATCTTGTCGAATAAATCTACTTCACACCTATGATTATTTATTTTGTTTATCGATTAAACATTTAATTATCTAAATTAAGTACTATAATAAATAAACGAACAAATTAATTCTTCAACGAATATTTTAAATTTCTAGAAAAACATATACCTTATAGTTACTGTAGCTCACTTGACCCAATTCCCGAAACAAAATTCTGGACTGTCCAAAATATTGCAGTATCCAAAAAATGTCTATCCTTAGCTCAATAACTCATCAACACTCCCACTAATCCTCCATTAAATCACCTGACCCAACTCCACTTGCGCCTGTATAAACAACTCCAAGACCGAGTTCACCATTCTCCTTCCCTTGGATCACAGTGTACATCTCTTCCATCGCACTCCCACAAACCACCATCGTGACTTTCACAGACCACTTGGATACAGGAAACGTGACTTCCAGTTCCGCCATCAGTACTCGCCCCTTGCTCCCCGCGCCAGTTTGGTACCGTACCTTCGAACTCCCCAAATTCCAACGCTAGAAAAAACCTAGGTCGTCGCACCTTTTGCCTTTGCCGAAGACCACATCGTACTGCTCAACCAGGATTGAACTTCACCATGCTCAAGTCATAGATGCGCCTCCAGACCCCTTCACCAACATCGCATGCCATAGATCTCCCCTGACGTCGAGCTACAAGCTCTCGTGACTCAAATCCGAATTTTGATTTCAATCTTATTCCTTTCTTTGTTATTCGATTTCTGAAGAAAATGAAAAGAGGGAAAAGGTTGCGGATGTGGTTTAAATAACAATGGATTCTTGATTTTGTTTTGTGAATTAGAGAAAGGGTGGTGCATTTTAAATTGAAGCTTATAATCCTTTTATTTTTTAGAAGAAGATTTGAGTTTGAGGAAGAAAGGGTGGAGATGCCTGCGATTTTATAGATGAAGAGGGAGACAAGGGTACATGGGTTTTAAATGTGTGGTCGGCCAATGAACATAACAATATCTTTTTAAAGAAACTAAAAAGATTTCGATTTTTAATATAATTTAATTTAATTTGATTTGATTTGATATAAAGAAATTTTTATTTCTTTTTAAATAGATATTGATTTGATTTTTGATTCGATTTCGATCTTATCCAATATAAATATCTCGGGGTTCACAATTAAAAATTGTGAACCGTATTTTAGCGTACCGACCGTCGTTCCAATGTTATAGCGTTATACTAAACTCAACAGAATATTTACCGAAATTTAATTTGAACGTATATTTAAAATAACCATATTAAATCAATATAATTAAATTTAAATTCAAACAAATAAATTTCTCGATATTAAAATATTATTATTATCGTATATATATTCAAATGGAATTTATACCAGTCATCTGAATTGTTTTGATTCAGTTTTCAACTTCGATTTCAGTTATATCTCGTATTACGATAATTTAATATATTCGATATTAAATCGATATCGATTTTTAAATTGATAACTTAATATAAAAATTCATTTAAATTATCAACACAATATTTAAAATGATATTAAATATTTGAAATTAATCATTCAAAAGTCTGGGTCGTTACATCTATAGTCCACGCACAATCTTAGTGAACCATCAGCTTTTGTAGCAAAAACGACTGGAGCACCCTACTCCGAAATACTTCTTCTTATGAACCCCTTCTCAAGCAATTCTTTCACTTGCTTACTGAGTTCTCTTCTCTCTCTCAGAGCCATGTGGCGCACTAGTAATGCAACTGGCTTTGCATTATCTACAAGATATATTAGAAAGTCTATCTCGCGCCTCGAGGGTAAACGTCGTACTTCAACGAAGACGTCACTATATTCACGGAACACACGAACAGATTTCAAATCATCATTGGATGCGTCTAGGGATTCTAGGTAGCTAAGCATTACCGGACCTCTAGGGTCACAAGAAATATCAAGGGTCTTTCCACAACGAGTCAACCATCTAACTACCCTTCTTTCACAATCTAGGATGGCACTGTATCTAGTTAGCCAATCCATTCCTAGAATCAAGCCGTAGCCCATGAAGCCAAGAACAAAGGCGTTGCATTCAAACCCAACGCCCAAGATAGACACTCTCAAGTCCCGACAAATCATAGAAAGATGAGCCGAACCGCCAATAGGATTTGAGACTACCATGGGATCCGTAACTAGACTAGTATTTAGGTGCAGTGTTTCAACTAAGGAAGCAGATAAAAACGAGTGTGAAGCGCCAGAGTCAAACAAAGTACGAATAGGATGATCAAACAGAAAAACTAAACTTTCAACGAAAATGTTTCTACCTCTCTCCTGTCCTGGTGCCATGAGAGCCTGAATCTGCCCTCTCGCCTGCCCTTGTAACACCCCATGTCCATTAATGTCACTCACAAAGGGAATGCATCAATGTCCATGAAGCGTTATTGTTGTATAGAACAAATAAATTATAAGAATAAATAAATAAAACAACACAACGGAAGATAAAACTTATTTCATAGCATTCTAACTCAAAATAAGCTTACATAAGTAGTTTCCAAAACCATCACAACAGGATCAATAGTCTTTTCCAAAAACTTCAAAGTACAAAAGGAAGCAAATACTTAAATAACATGAATGCATAAATCCCCACTAAGCATAAGCAAAGCCATAAAGATGAGAGAGTCCAAAGCGATGCATGTACTCCTCTTAAGCAACTGAAAGAAATCGGCACTAAGCTGTAGTATTCCCTCCTTGCAAAACTGAGGGGGAAAGGAAAGAAAAGAGGTGGAAACAAACGGGTCAGACATAAAATCTGGCGAGTCCAGTAATTTTAACAAATAATAGTAAGGTAAATGATCAAGACAAAAATAGGCATCATGATATGGTTGTAACATAGATAAGGTAGATAAAAAAGATGGACAAGATGATTTTGTTCCTAAGAACTAAGACAATCCTACACCATGGCTAAGCGAACAACCCTCCAGGTACTGACCCCGAAGACTGAAGTCAACATCAGACTAGCACCCAAAGGACTATCTAACTCAACCAACATGAATTTCATTACACCGCACTTTTGCTAAGTTACACCACATTACTTAATTACACCACACATCTACTAGTCTCTTTTACTCAAGGTTGATCCCTTCCCACTAACTGTACCCACATGACAAACTTGGTAGCTACTTGTACCAAGCTGCTATCGTAGGTGCCGGCTTGCTCCTACCACCGCTAAGGTACCCTTACTCTACCCATTTGATCGGCTCCGTAAACCCCGTAGGCACCCGTGCTAGCCCCACAGTGGGTTGTATCACTCCCCAAAGTGGCAACCCCGATACCAGCATGAAATGCGCGGCCATACCTATATGGTGCAACAACGTCTTACCTACCAGCCCGGACCCATTCACGCACATTAACCTGTTGGACTTTCATTGCCACTGTTATTCACATTTTGACCTCTTATATTCAAGCCCAGTAAGCGTGCCCCAACCCCGGCCTAGTACCGGGCCCAATTAGATACACAAACGGGTTACTGGTTGAAATGGGTCCCCTTCTGATACAAGCCTCCGACCTATGCTTGGCCCCCACTAGGTTTTTCTCCCACTTAACCATTTTAATTTAAATGTCCATGTCTTACACATGCTACGATTAAGTCCATACTTACATGTCATAATTTACATGCCTTATCTTATTCCGGTTAAGTCCATATTTACATGTCATAATTTACATGTCACCCCACTTAACCCTCTAACCATACTCATGTCTTATTATGGTTAGTATTCCTTAATTCATTCCTTATGACGAACGGTGAATGACCTCCCACATTAGACCGAACACTTTGTGGCACTGGATTTGTTGGGCGGTTCCGGGCAGTCTTACGCCACAAACCGGGTCTAACCTCGTGTCACCCATCGTTACGCCTACAATTCATACCTTTGACCTCTCACATTAGACGTCCAATTGTGGCAGCTGGATTTGCCAGGCGGTTCCGGGCAGTCTTACACCACAATTGCACCTAACCTCATGTCAAAGGTTTATTAATAATCGTGTTTCACCCAAACCCCAATTTTCATGTCATGTGTTTCCGATTCGACATATAATCATGTTTACACTTTTTGCGTATTCCAACTTGTCATTAATTATACTAATTACATATTAATTAGCCTCAATTACAAATTTCCAATTATAGGTAATTTCATCAATTCCATGCAATTCATACCCAAATATGCCAATTTCACATATTATCCAATTATCCAATAATATCCAAATTTCCAAATTTCCCATATTCCCAATATTCCCCATCGTTCCCACGCATTCGTATTCGCGCATATTTTTAATATAGACTCGAAGGTAGCCTAGATCCATAAATAAAAGGAATAGGGGTAAGATGAGAGAATTAATTCATAGAAAATTGGAATAAAACATCGTCATGAAATAAAGAGGCATATAGACTGGCATAGAGGCATAATAAAAGATTCAACATGAATAAACTAATAAAAGGTATGAACTTTACATAGAAACATAGGCATATGATGACATGAATCAAAAAGGTGAAGACTTGGTGAGATTTTCATTACAAACATATATATGAATCCTTTTTACAATTTTTTCATGTTACTTTAAAACCTGTTATATTGTGAAATAACTGCACCTTTCGTGGCTTAAGAAAAGGATTAACGAATGGTGTAGAATCATTGCGGTGATGTTGATTGGTCTTCTTGAATTGTTATAGAATCCCTAATCTTTAATTTGAGTTGAAGTTGAATGCTTGCAATTTGACTTAGAGGCGGTGGTTAGGATTTAAGAGAGAGTTTGACAGCATAATGGTGTCATAGTTAATATTTTATGAATTAGGGTTAGGTTGATGACATATTTATAGGCGTAGGAATTTATTTAGGCCTTAGGATTAACCCTAGAACTGATCTGGACCATCAAAAATCGTCCTAGACCCAAAAATTGCACCACGTAGCAAAACTGGACGAACCAGGTTCGACCTCCTAAATGGGCAGGTCGACCCTCAGGTCGACCTGGGGGTACCCAGGTCGACACCATGGTCGACCCCCCCCCCTTGGGAGGTCGACCTCCCTGCTCGGCCTGCTCACATATTTTTTTTCTTGTTATCTTTAGAGAGTCATATCTCCTTCGTCCGGACTCCGTTTTTCGGAAACTTGGACTCTATTCCATGCAGAATTCCGAGACAAACGCAATGGGGCAACTCGTTTCCCTTCATTCCTCTTTTAAAAATTAAGTGTTCTTAAATTTAGTTAATTCGATCATTCAAAATTCGGATTGTTACATTCTCCCCTACTTAAAGGATTTCGTCCTCGAAATATCTAAGTCAAGAAGAACGTATCCTACCATCCAATCTTCCATCTACTCAACCATCAACCACTAGCAACCATGGTCCTTAAAAGATTTCTAATGCTTTTCATGTACATATGCATAGTGTGTGTGTATGTTCGTATACTAATGCAAAATCAGGCGGTCCACTGATTCAGTCGACCTCCTTAATGCAAATAATGATAGTGACATGTATCGATCATGTATGCAAAGAACCCTATACATGTCGTTACTACATGTGTGCACAACCATTCATTTAAATGCAACATCCTTATGATACACACATTCAATGTACATTCATTTTACTAAATACATCCATTTATATGCAATATGCAATATGAAAGTGACTGAGCCGATCTAGTGTCTAAAGTGTGTGTTTATTCATCCATGAGCAACCACTAGCAAACACTTGCATCCACATGCATCCACCATACATAACATGTCTCAAACACATGTTTCAACCATAGGACTACCCTATCTAAAGGTCAAAGGTACTAGCGAGAGGACATACTAAAGATAGAACAAGTACAAGCTAAGCGATAAAGGAGAAATTAAAAGACGTGCCCTCGAAAAGAAAAGGGTACAATGAACGCATCTTCTCTTCCGTCTCCCAAGTAGCGTCGCTCTCATCATCTCCCCATTGCACTTTGACTAGCTTGACCTCTCGATTCCTCAACTTCTTAATCTCCGACCCATGAATGCATGTAGGAGCTCGTTGAATCATCGCATCACGCTCTATCTCCACCTCTCTAAGCAAGCTCGGCTCTACCACTTCCACGGTCTCATGCAAGCACTTCCTCAAATGTGATACATGGAATACGTTGTGTACACTACTAAGTCTCTCGGGCAACTCCACTCTATACGCCATCTGTCCAATCCTCTCCTTAATAGGAAACGGCCCTACGAACCTTGGTGCTAACTTCCCAATGGACCCAAAGCGAACAACATTCCGTAATGGAGACACGTTGATAAAGACCATGTCCCCAATATATAATTCAAGATCTGTCCTCCTCTTGTCCGCATACGATTTCTACCTATCTTCCGCCGTCTTCATCCTCCATAGAATCAAATCGATCTTTTCCAAAGTCTATCTAATCATATCGGGCCCCAGTAAGATCATATCTGTATATTCCCACCAACATGTAGGTGAACGACAAGGCCTTCCATAAAGAGCCTCGAAAGCTGCTAGACTGGAAACTATTATTATACGCGAACTCTACCAAAGGAAGATGCTCCTCCCATGTACCTCCGAAGTCTAAAACACATAGCCTCAAAAGGTCCTCTAGAATACGATTCACTCTCTCGGTCTAGCCGTCCGTCTGAGGATGATATGCGGTGCTCAAACATAACTGAGTCCCTACCGCTTCTTGCAAGCTCTTCCAAAACTCGCTAGTAAAGATAGGATCGCGATTGCTTACTATGCTAGAAGGAACACCATGCAAACGAATTATCTCTTAAATGTATACAGAGTCTAACCGTGGAGCAGTCCTCTTACTCTTCATGGGAATGAAATGGGTGCTCTTAGTAAGTCTGTCTACCACGACCCAAATCCCCGTATTACCCTTCCTCGATCTCGGTAACCCATCAACAAAGTCCATCGAGACACTCTCCCACTTCCATTGTGGGACCTCCAATGGGTGAAGCAACCCACCGGGCTTCTTTTGCTCTGCTTTTACTTGTTGGCACACCAAGCATCTAGCAACAAACTCTACCACGTCCTTCTTCATACCGGCCCAAAAGTAAACTCGTCTCATGTCCATGTACATCTTGTCCCCGCCGGGATGAATGGTCATCTTCGAACGATGTGCATCATCAAGAATGGTCTTCCTCAAGTTCTCATCTCGTGGTACACAAAGTCTACCGTCCCTACGTAACCAACCCTAATCATCTAGGGTATACCTACTGAGATGGCTCGATGACTCCCCCCTTATGAGCTTCTCTACCAACTCAACCAACGGTGGATCATCTCGTTGTGCCTCAACAATCCATCCCAAAAGCGTAGGTCTGACCTCTAAGGATGCTAGCAAACCGGGTACAAATTCAAGGGAAGGTCTAAAGTCAAACATAGAGATGAACTCTAAGTTTTGCCGCTCAACAAACAACGAACTCAAGGACAAACTTTTCCTACTTAATGCGTATGCCACCACGTTACCCCTGCCAGGGGTATATGCTATCTCGAAATCATAGGACGTTAAGAATTCCATCCACCTTTGCTGCCTTAAGTTCAAGTCCTTCTGAGAGAACAGGTATTTTAGCGATTTGTGGTCTATGAACAATTAGAATTTCTCGCCATGAAGATAATGGCACCAAGACTTAAGCGCGAAAACAATAGCAGCCAACTCTAGGTCATGTGTAGGGTAATTTCTCTCATGCACTCTCAACTTCCTTCCTTCATAGGATATTACCCTCCCCTCTTGCATTAAGACTACACCTAGTTCTGTCCCACAAACATTGGTATAAACGGTAAATGGCTTACCCCCATCTGGCAACACTAAGACTGGGGTTGTGGTCAAAGCTCTCTTTAAACGTTGGGACGCATCATCACAATCTACGTCCCATGTGAAAACTAGGTTCTTCTTCGTCAAGCGTGTCAATGGGGTTGATATCTTTGCGAAATCCTTGATAAACTTCCTATAGTAGTCAGCCAACCCCAAGAAACTCCTCACCTCGGTAGCATTTTTAGGGACCTTCCAATCTTGGATGGCCACCACCTTCGCGGGATCCACATCTATCCCTTCTTTGGAAACCACGTGCCATAAGAATCGCACTTCCTTCCTCCAAAAGTGACATTTAGAATATTTAGCTTTAAGGTTATGCGCTCGAAGGGTCTCCAACATTTCCCTAATATGTAGGGCATGCTCTTCCTCGCTCTTAGAAAAGATCAAGATGTCATCCACAAAGACCACCACGAATTTATTAAGGTACTCCCTAAACACCCTACTCATCAAGTCAACAAAGTATGTGGGAGCGTTTGTCAGACTGAAGGGCATTACAAGCCACTCATAGAAAATGTCCGGAGTCCTAAAGGCAGTCTTGTCTATGCTATCCTCAGCCACTCTCAATTGATGGAAACCAGTAGCTAAGTCCAACTGCGAAAACACTGAGGCGCCAACTAACTGATCGAAGAGATCGTCAATCCTCGGCAGTAGGTGCCTATTCTTCTTAGTAATCTTATTAAGTTCTCTATAGTCCACACAAAGTCTAAGGGACCCATCCGCCTTCGTGGAAAATACTACTGGAGCACCCCACTCCGATATACTACGTCTTATGAATCCCTTCTCAAGAACTCCCCTACTTGCTTATTGAGCTCCCTCCTCTCACGAGGAGCCATGTGGCGTACTGGCAGAGATACTGGGTTTTCATTGTCTACAAGATAAATACGAAAGTCTATCTCACGTTTTGGGGGTAGACCCCTCACCTCATCGAAGACATCAACATATTCACGGACTATACGAACAGAATGTAAATCATCATTGGATGCGTCAAGTGACTCAAGATAACTAAGCAACACCGATCCTCTAGGGTCACAAGAAATATCAAGGGTCTTTCCACTATGTGTCAACAATTTTACTACCCTTTGTTCACAATCTAGGATGGCACCATGTCTGGCTAGCCATTCCATCCCAAGAATCAACCCATAGCCCATGAAACCAAGCACAAAAGCATTACATTCAAAACCAATGCCTAAAATAGACAATCTCAAATCCCTAAAAACCATGGATAAATGAGCCGACCCACCAATAGGATTTGAGACTACAATGGGATCCCTAACGAGACTAGTATTTAAGTGTAGTGTTCCAACTAATGATGTAGAGATAAACGAATGTGATGCGCCAGAATCGAATAAAGTACGGACAGGATGATCAAACAAGAAAATCAAACTTTCGACAGAAATTTTTCTACCTTCTTCCTGTCTCAGAACCATGAGAGTGTGAACCAGCCCTCCCAAAGTAGAACCTGCCCTCTTCCCTTGCTTCTTAGGACAGTCCTTCATAGCATGACCCGCATCACCACAATGATAGCAAGCGAACTTCTTCTTCCTACAGTCTTTCTTCAAATGGCCAGGTATCCCACAGTTTTGACACTTCCTCTTTTCTTTACCACCTTTCTTTTGTTGTTGGGCTTTCTTTGGATCCTCCTTCTTATCTTGCGGCCTAAAAGTACTTACACCCTTCTCTTCTTCATGCATATATGCCATATCAACAAGCTTTTCATACATAGCCCCCATTGGAATGTGGGACATAACCAAACAGTGAAGCACTTCATTTAGGCACTTTGCAAACCTCAAGGCCTTCTTGTGAGGCGTATTCACCAACTCTAGCCCAAATCTCGCAAACTTATTAAATTCGGTCACATACTCCTTCACGGTCAAGTTTTTCTGCTTCAATGCCAAGAACCTCTCCATGTACATACTCTCCTCAGCTTGAGAAAGGAATTTCAACTCAAACCTTCCCCTAAAATCTGCCCATGTCTGTATAGCACGCTCTCCATTAGTAATCTCCTACCAAAATGAAGCTTCGTCCTTCATTAACCAAGCAGCCAATTGGACCTTCCTACAATCGTCCAAATCGAAAATGCCAAACAGATCCTCTACTTCTTTCAACCAATTTCTAGCTTCAACGAACTTTTTAGACCCACTAAAAGGTTTTCCACCCATCGAACGAAAGTCTTTACATATCTTGGAGAAAGCATCTCCACGTGGAGGAATGACTGGAGCTGGGGGAGGAGGAGGAACGTCGGTCGGACCCGCGGCAGCCGCTCTAGCCTCGAGATATTGATGAAACCAACCGGGTACATGAACACCCTTTGGTATCTCTGATGCTCCAGACATGCTGAAAAGAAAAAGAAAGAGTTTCAAAACAAGGGAAACGAAAGAGAGATGTATGGCTTGGGGGATTATGCTCTTTAAAGTAAACTTTCCTTGAAGATGGATTCTTTAAAACAAGTTTTTGAAAATACTTTCTAGGAAAAGAATACTTTTCAAAACTTTTTATCTGTTCATGTAACCATAGCTCTGATACCATATGTAACACCCCATGTCCATTAATATCACTCAAAAGGGAATGCATCAATGTCCATGAAGCGTTATTGTTGTACAAAATAGAAAAATTACAAGAATAAATAAATAAAACAACATAGCGGAAGATAAAACTTATTTCATAGCATCATAACTCAAAACAAGCTTACATAAGTAGTTTCCAAAACCATTACAACAGGATCAATAGTCTTTTCCAAAAATTTCAAAGTACATAAAGAAGCAAATACTTAAATAACATAAATGCATAAATCCCCACTGAGCATAAGCAAAGCCATAAAGATGAGAGAGTCCAAAGCGATACATCTACTCCTTTCAAGCAATAGAAAGAAATCGGCACTAAGTTGTAGTATTCCCTCCTTGCAAACCTGAGTGGGGGAGGAAGGAAAGAAAAGAGGTGGAAATAAACGGGTCAGACATAAAGTCTGGCGAGTCCAGTAATTTTAACAAATAATAGATAAGGCAAATGATCAAGACATAATAGGCATCATGATATGGTTGTAACATAGATAAGGTAGATAAAAAGGATGGACAAGATGATTTCATTCCTAAGTACTAAGACAATCCTACACCTTGGCTAAGAGAACAACCCTCCAAGTACTAACCCCGAAGACCGAAGTCAACATCAGACTAGCACCCAAAGGACTATCCAACTCAAGCAACATGTATTTTGTTACCACACTTTTGCTAAGTTACACCACATTACTTAATTACACCGCACATCTACTAGTCTCTTTTACTATAGGTTGATCCCTTCCCACTAAATGTACCCACATGAAAAACTTGGTAGCTACTTGTACCTAGGTGCTATCGTAGGTGCAGGCTTGCTCCTACCACTGCTAAGGTACCCTTACTCTACCCATTCGATCGGCTCCCTAAACCCCGTAGGCACCCGTGCTGGCCCCATAGTGGGGTGTATCACTCCCCAAAGTGGCAACCCCGATACCAACATTAAATGCAAGGCCATACCTACATGATGCAACAACGTCTTACGCACCAGCCCAGACCCATGCACGCACATGAAACCGTTGGACTTGTGTTGCCACCGCTATCCACGTTTTGACCTCTTATATTCAATCCCAGTAAGCGTGCCCTATCCCCGGCCTAGTACCGGGCCCAATTAGATACTCAAACGGGTTACTGGTTGAAACGGGTCCCCTTCCGACACAAGCCTCCCACCTATGCTTGGCCCCCACTAGGTTTATCTCCCACTTAACCATTTTAACTTAAATGTCCATGTCTTACACATGCTACGGTTAAGTCTATACTTACATGTCATAATTTACATGCCTTATCTTATTCCGGTTAAGTTCAAATTTACATGTCATAATTTACATGTCACCCCACTTAACCCTCAAACCATACCCATGTCTTATTATGGTTAATATTCCTTAATTCATTCCTTATGACGAATGGTGCATGACCTCCCACATTAGACCGAACACTTTGTGGTCGCTGGATATGTCGGGCGGTTCCGGGCAGTCTTACGCCACAAACCGGGTCTAACCTCGTGTCACCCATCGTTACGTCTACAATTCATGCCTTTGACCTCTAACATTAGACGTCCAATTGTGGCAGCTGGATTTGCCGGGCGGTTCCGGGCAGTCTTACACCACAATTGCGCCTAACCTCGTGTCAAAGGTTTATTAATAATCGTATTTCACCCAAACCCCAATTTTCATGTCATGTGTTTCCGATTCAACGTATAATCATGTTTACACTTTTTGCCTATTCCAACTTGTCATTAATTATACTAATTACATATTAACTAGCTTCAATTACAAATTTCCAATTATAGGTAATTTCATCAATTCCATGCAATTCATACCCTAATATTCCACTTTCACATATTATCCAATTATCCAATAATATCCAATTTTCCAAATTTCCCATATTCCCAATATTCCCCATCGTTCCCACGCATTCGCATTCGTGTGTATTTTTAATATAGGCTCGAAGATAGCGTAGATCCACAAATAAAAGGAATAGGGGTAAGAAGAGAGAATAAATTCATAGAAAATTGGAATAAAACATCATCATGAAATAAAGAGGCATATAGACTGGCATAGAGGCATAATAAAAGATTCAACATGAATAAACTGATAAAAGGTATGAACTTTACATAGAAACATAGGCATATGATGACATGAATCAAAAAGGTGAAGACTTGGTGAGATTTTCATTACAAACATATATATGAATCTTTTTGACAACTTTTTCATGTTACTTTAAAACCTATTATATTGTGAAAATAACTGTACTCACCTTTCGTGGCTTACGAAAAGGATTAATAAATGGTGTAGAAACGTTGCGGTGATGTTGATTGATCTACTTGAATTGTTGTAGAAGCTCTAATCTTTAATTTGAGTTGAAGTTGAATACTTGCAATTTGAGTTAGAGGCGGCGGCTAGGGTTTAAGAGAGAGTTTGATAGCATAATGGTGTCATAGTTAATATTTTATGAATTAGGGTTAGGTTGATGACATATTTATAGGTGTAGGAATTTATTTAGGCCTTATGATTAACCCTAGAACTGATCTGGACCATCAAAAATCGTCCCAGGCTCAAAAATCGCACCACGCAGCAAAACTGGCCGAACCAGGTTTGACCTCCCAAAGGGGAAGGTCGACCCCCAGGTCGACTTCGGGGTACCCAGGTCGACACCATGGTCGACCTCCCCTTTGGGAGGTCGACCTCCCTGGTTGGCCTGCTCACATTTTTTTTCTTGTTATCTTGCGAGGGTCATATCTCCTTCGTTCGAACTCCGCTTTTCGAAAACTTGGACTCTATTGCATGCAGAATTCCAAGACGAACGCAATGGTTCAACCCGTTTCCCTTCATTCCACTTTTAAAAATTTAGTGTTCTTAAATTTAGTTAATTCGATCATTCAAAATTTGGGGTGTTACAGCCCTGGTGCCATGAGAGCCAGAAGCTGCCCTCCAGAAGTTGTTTGCCCTTGCCCCTATTTCCTTGGGCAGTCCTTAACTAGATGACTTGCCTCTCCATAGTGGAAACAGCCAGTCTTCTTCTTTTTCCTACACTCCTTGCTCAGATGGCCTGGTGTCCCACAATTAAAGCACTTCTTCTTTCCCTTGCCATTATTGTTCTTCCCGCCTTTCTTGTTTTGCTATTGTGGCTTCTTCTGGTCTCCTTTCTTCTCCAGTGCCTTATTTGCATTCGCAACTTTCTCTTCCTCATGCATAAGTGCCATGTCAACCAGTTTCTCCAAGGTAGCCCCCATCGGAATGTGGGTCATCGCCAACCCATGTAGTGGCTCATTCAAACCTATAACGAACCTCAGGTCCTTCTTCTCAGGTGTGTTTACCAATTCCAAGCCAAATCTCGCCAACTGATTGAACTTATTGATGTACTCCTTTACTGATAAATCCCCTTGCTTCAACGCCAAGAATCTTTCCATAAATAAATTCTCTTCTACTCGTGAGAGAAACTTCATTTCGAACCTACGCTTGAAATCCATCCATGTCTCTACCGGACGCTCTCCGTTCGTGACCTCCCACCAAAACGAGGCTTCTTCTTTCATTAACCAAGCAACCAATTGGACCTTCCTTCCATCTTCTACTTCGAAAATACCAAATAGATCTTCCACCTCCTTAAGGAAATTTCGAGCTTCAACAAACGTCTCTGATCCGTGAAAAGGTTTCCCGCCCATTGCCCTAAAATCTTTGCATATCTTTGCAAAAGTATCAACGCAGAGAGGAGGAGGAGTAGAATTTTCTGGGCCTGCAACATTGGCCCTAGCTTCCAGATACCTTCTAAACCATCCTGTTATCGGTATCCCCTCGGGTATCTCGTGAATTCCAGACATGCTGAAAAGAAAAAGAAGAGATTCAAAACGGAGAATTCAAAAGAAAGATATATGGCTCTTGGGGGTTATGTTTCTAAAACAAACTTTTCTCTTGAAAATACTTTCCTTAAAACATACTTTTGAAAGTATTTATTTATAAAATGCTTTTTGAAAAATAGTTTTCAAAATTCATATCTGGTCTGGTAACCTTCAGCTCTGATACCACGTGTAACACCCCACGTCCATTAATGTCACTCACAAAGGGAATGCATTAACTTCCATGGAGCGTATTTAGTGTGTAGAATAGAATATAACAAGACAGATATAAATAATGGTACTGGAAAATTTTAAAACAACTTTTATTGCAGCGGAGAAATAGTTTGATTACAACAACTTCATAAACCAAGTAAAGTTAATATCCATCTTGATAAATTGTTTCAGAGTACATAAAATAAAAAGCATAAACCCCAACACAAGTAGCCATAAAAGAGATGAGCTGAACTTTACTTTCAGCAATCTAAGCACTTCCAAAAGAGAGAGAAAGAGATCCGAGATCAAGCTCCACTAGTACTAGTCCCACCCTGAGAACCTGGAGGGGGGGAAGGAAGAAAAGAGGCGAAAACAAGGGGGCCAGACATAAAGTCTGGCGAGTATAATAACTTTAACAATATAATTATCAAAGTAACTAGGATAGGCATAAACTGGTAAGATAAGATACGACCATGAAACAAGTGGGCATGACAAAGCAAATAAGAGGAATATTCTGGCGTTAATCTTGTTCCTAATCATTATAGGATAATTACTATACTGCACTACCACTAGTCACCGTAAAATTTGATCCCGCATACAGAACTTAATAATGATAATGGCAGTTTCGTGTACCCCTAGCTGCCTTCATAGGTGTAGTCTGCCTCTATCTCCACTAATTGTATCCACTACCCTCATTCGATCGGCTCCCTAACTCGTAGATACCCATGTTGGTCCCACAGTGGGGTGTATCACTCCCCAAAGTTGCAAACTGATACCACTAAAGATGCACATCTTATATCTACACGATGAAACAATGTCTTACCTACCAGCCCGGGCCCACGCATGCATATGACCCCGTTGGACTTGCGTTGCCACCGCTAACCCGTTTTAACCTCTTACAATCAAATCCAGTAAGCTTGTCCCGTCCTCGACTTGGGTCGAGCTCACAAAGATACTTAATGGGTTACTGGTTTGAAAAGGGCCCCCATGCATGACACAAGCCTTCCACCTATGCTTGGTCCTCACTAAGGTTTCCCCACTTAACCCCATTCTTATTCATGTCTTCTTACATGTTTCAATCTTGGTTAAGTGCATCTAATCGTATTTCACATGCCACCCAAGGCACCCACTTAATTTCACATGTCACCCAAGGCACCCACTTAACCCCCCATGTCACACCACATGTTTATCTGGTTAAGTGTTACTTAATTCACTAGAACCGTAACCTTGTAAAGACCTCCCACATTTGGCTGACATTTGCGGTTGCTGGATTTGCCGGGCGGGTCCGGGCAGTCTTATACCGCAAATGAGCCTAACCTAGTGTCTTTACAATTGTTACGCATTTAATTCGTGCCTTTGACCTCTCACATTAGACTGGCATTTGTGGCTGCTGGATTTGCCAGGCGGGTCCGGGCAGTCTTACACCACAAAAGAGTCTAACCTCGTGTCTTAGGCGGTTAATTATTACACATCTTTATTTAACCCCAAATTGGATTAATATCCCTATTCAAATTTGTCAATAAATTCCAAATTTATTTATGTCCATAATTGTCTCTTAAAATTATGTCCATAAATACCAATTATGCTAATTAATGTCTCAGATTAATTATATGCCTTTTAAGGCAATTTTATGCCAATTCACAATTTATGTATATTCAATATTATCCCATCATCCCCACGCTATTCGTATGTTTTCATATGACATATGTTAGACTTGCAAATAATCTAACTTATAAAAAGAAAAACAACATCACATAACACATAAAATAGATCTAAGGATCATGACATAAGATTACATAGCCAATAACTTGCATATGAATTTCATTCAAACTAGCATACGATACAAAACTAGCATAGGTAATGGGCATAAACTTGCATAACTTATGTACTGCTACAGATCCAAACATAAAGGTGTGAACTTGCATATGGATCTAAACATAAAGATGTAAACTTGCATATTGATCTAAACATAAAGATGTAAACTTGCATATAGATCTAAACATAAAGATGTAAACTTGCATATGGGTCTAAACATAAAGATGTAAATAAAGATGTACACTTACATATGGATCTAGACATAAAGGTTAATGTCACATAAACTAGCATATGCATATACATGTCTCACATATATTTTAACAACCCAAACTTGCATAAGATTCATACATGAATATATGATCCAATCATCACAAACTTGCATAAGATATATGATTCAACTTGCACAAGATATATGATTCAACTTGCATAAGATTCACATAAGAACTAACATATGATCCAACTTGCATAAGACTAACATATGATTCAACACCACAAACATACATATAATTTACATCACATGATTCAAAATCATATTCTCATAATCCCAATTATATCTTATCATAATTAAATTAATTAATTATTTTGTGAAAGCTATCATATTCACAATTAAAAAGAATAGTCTTGTCTTTCTGGGATCTGTATTCTGGAACTGAATTGCTCGCCTTTGATGTAGACTAATCGTTATTTAGATTTGATTTGATTTAGATTCAAGCTTCTATCTTGCTTTTTGGTTGAAAGTGTATGGCGGCTACTCTAGGTTCTCCATTGACGGCATGGTGGCTCTTGTTATGAATTAATGTGATTAGGGCTAGGGGTTTAGGAGTGTTTTTATAGAAGTTTAATTTAATAAGAGCCATCGGATTAACCTAGGGATAACCAGAACCATCAGGACCACTCAGATGCCACATCAGCCCTTAGGGAGAATCGGGCCACGGGCTGACAGCCAAACACCCTGGATCGACCCCTAGTCGACCCAGCAGGGCTTGGGTCGACTCCAAAAATGGTGCGGTTCGGCTATTCCCCCTCCCGATTCGCTGTTTTGAACTTTTTTCTGAATATTATATATATATATATATATATATATATATACATATATACTTCTCTCATATTCATACAAAGTTCAAGGCTTAATAACTTCTTCATAAGTTATCCATTTTATGCAAACCAAATGTCTATCTTGACCAAAAATTTTGAGGTGAACATAATAGCGCAACCCATTTCACTTAATTCTTCTTCTAAAAATTAAGTATACTTTAATTTGTGAATTTTAATGTTATAAAATTACGGGGTGTTACAGATCTCCACGAACAAATTCTTTTGAAAAGTATGTCACAAGCTTGGACTATCATCATCTTCCACTGAATTTAAGATTTATTTCCATGTCGTATAAATTTCTATTCCTATCGTGTTTTAATTCCACGTTATGTATCATTATTTGATATTATCAATGAATATCTTCTAACTCTGTTCATTATCTTTAAAACATCTCTGAGATGTTTATTATTATGTTAAGAATATTAAAATATAACGCAAAACACAACATAAAATAAAATTTGCAAAATCCAAAGATTTGAAGGACCCATGTCGACATCTAACTGTCATATTTTAAAATTTTGTTTGAATTCAAAAATCCTTATCCAGCTAATGTCTTTTCAATTCTAATGAATTGCAGATCTTATAAATATATATTTCTTCCATAAAAAGTTATTTTTTCCATTTCTCTTTTGTCTCCAATGTTTATCTACTTATTTTATCCATATCATAAATTCTCTACTTAACAATTTGAATGAAAATCTTGAAGAGACACTCAATTCTTTCAAAAATATTCTTTCTATCGTTCTCTGCAATCAATGACACTTAAATTTAAGTCGAATGAAGATGATTAAAAAATCAAGAGAAGCATTTCGATGACATTCAATGGATGATTTCTGCACTTAACAAAGAAGAAGAAAATAATGATCCAAAAGGAACGCTTACCAAAAAAATGTTGAATGGGTTGCTTTAAAGGATGATCCAATCTTTGGAAAAGAAGGATAGGTAGAAGTTCTAAGAAACATTTGAATTTATGTTTGAATTTAGTGTGATATATATTTAGTATGTTTAAATTTGAATTGATTGTATGTGTGTATGAAAACTTAAATTTGAATGGGATGTATAAATTGATTTGATTATATAAACATAATAGTTTTGTTTGGATTACTTAAATAATGATTTGACTGATTATATTACTCCAGTCTATTTTCAATATTACTCATTTTTTCATTTAATCTTATGGTTCTGTAGTTTAAGGGAGATTATTGGAGTCATTATAGTCTTGGTGTCATTCTTGTTAATGAAAAAAAAAAGAGTTATGAAATCGGTTAAAATAGGCTTAGAATAAGGGGGAGTTAGTAATACTAGTAGGAGTTGGGGAGTTAGAGGGAGTAATTGAAGAATCTGAAAATGGTAAGTATACTTAATAAACAAAGGTTGTCATCATTAAAAAAAAAAGGAGATTGTTAAGGGTTTGAGATGATGGTTTTGATGATAACAACCTTTTTAACTATTATATAAATTATATACTAATACTTTATCCATGTATATGTGTGTGTATGAAGGAATTGAAAATGAAGACTGTAGAGTTTCAAGATTGTAGATTACAAAGAAGAAGAATTCAAGATTGAAGACTTATAAGTAATAAGAGTTCAAAATGTTAAAGATATCAAGATATCAAGATAAGTAATAAAGTCTAGATTTTTTTTTAAAACTCTATAATAGCACTACATCTTTATTCCAATTTTCTTATAGATGAAAACCATTTTGTCTTTTAATTTTTCTCCGAACTCTTCTTAGCTTTTAAAAATATTTCAGAATTACTTCCTGTTTTTTTTTAAATATCTCTTATTTTACTTTTCTCGTTTTTAATCTAGATTCAAATTTTAATATTTTAGATTTTCTTATTTGTATTTTAGTTTTAATATACATATATATGTTTATCATTTAGTTAAGTTACATTATATTTGTAGTTTTATATCTTAAGTTCTAAATTTCTTACATTTATATTTATAGTTTTACATTAGGATTTGATATCACTTTTATAGATTATAAATATGTGTTTTAAATTTATATTTCTACTCAATTATACTATTTTAATATATAGGAAAATATTTTTTTAAATTCTAGAACTAACTCGATTTATTTAAACATCATTTCCATTGTTTTCAAAAAAAATCGTAATTGCATAGGGGATGTCGAAATAGAGGGTCACCCATGTCGACATGATAACCGCTTTTTCAAAAATTCAAATTTCAAAAGAAGTGCATATTCATTTAAATCCATTCCTAAATAGACATGGTTGTTGATTCACCATAAATACCCATCTTAAAACGAATTTTTTAACCGCTTTTCATTATCTTCTCACTCCTTCTCTTCATTTATTTTCTTAATTTTATGGTTTCCAAAAGCAAACCCTGCCAAAATTGAAAGAGAATCAAACCAAATCATCCCTAGTTTAATTTCTATCATTCTGTCCCAAATATTTAAGTGCTATTCAGAGTTATAGGAGCATTTCTAATAAAAGATCAAAAGTTTGAAGTCCTATCGAGTCTCCCTAGCAAACCATTACTGAAAAGGTGCGGTTGTCGCCCGTTCAAATCAAGTAGGTGTGATTGCAGCCCACAAATCAATTAGATGATCATATAGCCTGGTTAAATCAAGATATCTCCCTATGCTCGGAGGCTGTTGGAGATGGATCTCGTAACCTTGAAATCGCGGAGTGTAATATTGAAGCTTATTTGAAAAGAAATCTGCACAACCCAGAGTTGTGTGGGGGCTGGATGTAGGGTAACTTTGAACCATCCCCGGTATGTTCTTTATTTTACTACTTTTACTTATTATTTGCATGTGTGATTGATTCTGTGACTATTTCATAACTATGATTTGCATTTGATTCCGATATATTAAAAAATATTTCAAGAAATTCATAAATTCTATTAAACAATATTCACCCATCCTTTGGTGTTAAGCTAGCCTTAAGATCTATAATCCTCCTTTCCAACACTCAAGTGTTCGAGAAGAAGAGGATTTTGGACTTTGCTATAAGTAAGGAAAAAGAAATAGTTTAGATTTCGATCACTGTCATCATTCCATATTAAATGCGAATTTGATCCGACACTTAACCCTTCGTATCGACCTTAGTGAAAGTTGATACAAAACGCCAATGTAAGTAAGTTGTATCAACATGTTGCCTTCAAATGATTGTAATTTGAAGCACCAACTATTTTGCCTCTTTGATACTTCATCTTTAATATGATTCGATGCACTAAATCGTGCTTACTTCATTTACTTATGAAGTTTTTATTTTTATCAAAGTCGTCACATTGTTTACAGTCAGAACTACTTTGTAACTGTTAACTTGGATAGAATGGCTTCCCTTTATAATGCCTAAGTGAGAATTATATGATATGCCAAAATTTACAGCTTTCACTATAGTGAATGCAACAGGTCTTATTTATTTCAATACTATAGAGGTCGAGACTATGTTTCGCCTTTCAAAGTAGACCCATTGTTTCGCCTTGTTTATGTTGATTTTGAATAATAAATGAGTGTGAAGTATTAAACCTAGATGATGCCATACAAGATGTTTTGCATCGACTCCCAAAGGATTAATACATATGTTTTACATTTGTGTTACAATACAGGAATTTTTTGTGAGGATGTTATAATGTGCTTCGTCTCGAATAATTACTGATGTGATAATTCAAAGGAAGCAAACTATATTGGTCCTTATTCAATTCAAAATTATTCTTTTACTTTGTTAACTACCAATTGAAATTTAAAGTAAAATCACTAGTCAAGTAAAACGGAATCTTCCAATACTGGAAAGAAGTCAGTTAAGAAGTCAGTTTAGCACCATGAGGATCTCACGTTAAAGATAATAAGCATGATCATTTTTCTCAGTCTTGTGATATCACTACTCAAGAAAAGGTAAATTTTTATCCTAGAAAATTGGAACTTTTGGAGTTGAAGCTATTCTAGCAAACTCGGATAGTAAAACCTATCCCCTTTGGCTGGCTACTTTGCATTCACCTCAATCCATATCTTACATGATGGTTATCTCTTACTTAGCGTACATGGAAGTCCTTGCTTGAGAATTCGGCCTTCCATCCCTTAGTTCAGAAATACATCATCTTACAGTTAGCCCATATAGAAAGAATGAAAGTCATAAAAGTATTATTTATAGAGTTAACTCTCATACCAGTAATCTAATTTCTAGGGTAGTTAACAAGTCTAGGAAATGAGACACTTACTTCTTCTCCTTCGTGAAGTGTTATTTCAAAATCATAGGAGAATTCTCAATAGCTTGTAAGTTTATTATCAATAAGCATTTTAAGTTATTTCCTTCCCACATGGATGGTCTTTCTTTTTACTTTTAGCTCCTTCCCTTAAGTTTTAAGTTTCGCTAACAGGATAATTATTGATGCTTTGATTAAGAGGATGGAGTTGTTGGTGGTGAGAACCTCACTACCTACGTAAGCCTTCAATACATACTCATGTCCCTTGGTTATAAAGTTATGACTGAGCCACCTCTATACAAAGTTGTAAAAGTACAGCGAGTTCTATATCTGGGCAAAGGTTCACCCTTCACTCAAAGTTCTCCTGTTTAGGGTAGACTTCTCGATAAGTGCAAAGGTTACTTCCTTTTGGGTTTTTGAAAAATTCACATATGATACTTATTTTTTGACTTAGGTACTTTGGTTAAAACTTCTTCCTCCAAAGAAAAGATAACTTTAGTTGTTTCATCCATTGAGCAAAGTCATGTAGATGTTCATCCTTCTTTCTTTAAAATTCTTGAATCTGATGACTTTATGAAAGATATTCTTACCTCATATAAGTCCAGGAATAGGAGAATTTAGTCCTTTGGTTTAATCTTTTTCATCCAAAAAAGCTAAAATTCATTAAAGAGGGTTCCTTGGTTATCCTTGAAGATATACTAATTACTCCTGGTCTACAATCACCTAATCCTTACATCATAACATTTCCTCCTCATGAAACGACTTTTGAATAATTCCAAGATCTACCCTAAAAAGTCTTTTCTTTAATTCTCTATATGCTCTTAATCGATGTAAGGAGCTTAGAATATTAATTTCTACATATGATCAGTTTGCCTTCAAGTCTATAATATCTACTCCAGTGAGTAAGTTCAAAAATCTTGCTTAACTTGTCATTCAATCACCTTTTTCTCAGCTCTTAGACCATCCTATACTCAACCACAAACGTCGGATGAGCAGTTTGTAGTTTTAAAGCACTTTCTTTCAAGAAGTTCGTTTTAATTTCATTTTATTAAACCTTAACACTTTGCTTTCATGTAACAACCTATAATTTAATACACCATAATTATATAAAGAAGACGATAAAACGAATATTAATTAATTAAATATTCAGAATTGAGTAAAATAGACATTACTGTTGTGTACGTTACGAAATTCTGGTTCAAATAGACTCTGGGTTTGTGTAAATTGGATTATGTATGGAAAAGATATGAGCTAAAGAATTGTGAACTATATTTAAAATAATTTAAAATAAAATAATTTAAAATAAAATAATTTAGAGTGCAACGGTCAGGAGTCGACCTGACCCTACATGGGTCGACCCATATGTCGACCCTAGGGTTGACACTAGTGTCGACCTAGGTAGTAAGTAGGTCTACCTACCTTCGAGAAGGCAGAGGTCTGCATCTAGACTGTTTTGTGTGTTTTGTTCATGTTAACTCATCTTTAACGGATTAATTTTATAACCTAATATCGTATGGTTTAGATTATCCTAACTTATTTATAAATAGGCTAGCAACCTCATCATTTTCTTACACACAATTATTTCTTCATCTTCCTCCTCCTCTAAGTTATGTTCTGAAATAAAAATAAGAAGATGTCAAGGTGCTGCCAAAACATAGATTGAGGGGATAATTCTATTTTTTCTTCAACAGCAACTATTTCAAAGTTATTCTAGATCTAATATATATCTCTGTGAGTTCTACGTTATTTTTATACCTACTATTTAAAAAGGGTTTTGACAGTAAATATATTGGATCTAAAATAAGTTGTGTTTATATGCTTATTCTTATATGCTATTGTTCTTCTGATTACTGTCAATTACTTATCATTTTGGAGTTATTATATGTTCATACGTACATCTTTCTTCCATATCCCCTTTTTGTCTTTATTTTATTTACAGTCTTATTGTGCCTATTTGTTCAGTTTCAGTTTGGATCTGTTTTATCCTTTTATTTTTCATTTTGCGTTGAGCCTAGGCCATCGAGAGTCTAGGCAATTTCCGTTTAATTGCGTTAAATTGGGATAAATTGGAATAACATGTAATAGTAGTAAAAAGGAGATTTGGGCATTTTGTAATTTGATTGTATAATTAGGATAATTATAAAGGGAGACTATGCAAACATGTTAATCTGAATAGGTTGGATTTAATTAGAACATGTTATGGAAAATATGTTGATCAGATGTAAATTAAGTAAAACATGTTACTGTAATCAATATACATTTGAGTAGGTGCTTGTATGACTTGGGGGAGGAGTTGTTATATTTAATTAGAAATGTCATTTACAACCAAGAAATATAACATAGGGCTATATGCTGCTTATTAATGAAATTAAAACTATTAAGTTAACCCCGTTTTGATTAATGAGCTAAGAGGTCCCACATCTGTTGTTTATATCCGGGGGTACTCTTGAAATCCTAGTTTACTTGGGGGCACAAGCCTAGGGTGGCTTGTGTTAATTTGCAGTTGCTTGGAACCCGCATCAGCTAGTATCCCTATTGGTATCATCTCGGAGCATCGAACTAGGTAAGGGCTAAGGCACGCTTTACTGATCTGGATTGTAAGAGGTTTAAATTTAGGAGGTGGGTACGGGCATGTTCCGGCGGAGTCATGAGTGTGCATGGGTCTGATGGGGGGAAATAAGATGCTGCAACACCAGCAGATAGGATAGTGCTTTTTAAAGTTGACGGGTTCGGGACTAATATCCCCGGCTGTCGTAGCTGGCACAGGTTATTCGCGTTTGTAGGGAGCCGATCGCTGGGTAGTAATTAGGGTAAAACATAATCCTGATATTCTGACAGTTGGTGCGGAAACTTCTTCTTTGGATATGAATGGGAATCTTACTTGATCTTACCTTGTCTCGTTTATCTCATTTATTTTGTACTTGTATATTTTATTGCATTTCTTATCTGGTATCATTTATCTGTCTTGATACTTCTTATCTTATGCATATGCTAAAAAATCACCGGAACTTGCCAGATTTATGTCTAACCTATTTTTTTCCTTCTCTCTCTTCCTATCCCCCTCGGGTTCTTAGGTTGGTGGACTGCGGCAAGTACCATGATTCTTTCTTTCATCTTGGACTTAGATTACTTCTTACTCTATGTATTGCTTCAATTTCTGTTCTTTGATATTGTTATGGCTTATGAGATATATGATTTTATTAGTTTTGTACTTGTACTTTGATGGATTATATTTCCACAAGACAGATGGTTATGATATTGACTTATGGTATTTGAAAATGTAATGTTGTATTAGGTTTATAATAAAAGTTTGAAAGTTTCCCGCTGGATTTTACATTCTGTCTTGTTAAATTAGCCTCTGTATTATTATTGCGCTTTACATAACTTAATGCATCCTCATATGGGTGACACTAAGGGACGTGGGTTGTCACATGTCATATATTAGTCTAATTTTTGTACTTGTGATTCATGGTAGGCCGAAATCATTTTTTCGAGGTAATATTACATAATTATCAAATGAGATCATCTGGCTTAAAGGTGAAGTTACCATCCTTAATGATCAAATCGTCGATCTTGAAACTGCAAAAGTAAAGATAGAAATAATGGAAAAGGTGAAAAAGGGAACATTTCTAAAGCTTTCCATGAGCTTCAAACATCCCTTAAGGTAGATAAGAAAGTAAGACTGCCTCAGATGAAAAAGTAAATATTGTAGTTGCTAAGTTGACAAGTAATATTGAGACTCTTAACAACAAAATGAAGAGCATCTAGAATATCCTACTTAAATCAATTTCCATAATTTAAGATGTCATATAAAATATTTCTAATTTCATAAATTCTTGTCTCAGTTCCATCACAAGAAGATAATTTTATAAGGCCTTGTATTTTGCATACCAAGACAACGTAGGAAATTACCCAAATAAGGACTTCCCTACTTCTCACTATAACAAAGAATTCAAGAGAAAATTTATAACTATGGCAGTAAGGGTACTTAAAGAGGATAAGAATATCAATGTTATAGAGTGATAGGTTTTTGATGATTTGCCTATTGGCAAAGTACCTGAATTAGACGATGATGAAGATGATGCGTGTATGCTGATCGACATAGTCACGATGGTGATGATGATTGAGATGATCATGGAGACGATACCACGATAGTGACGACCTAGGTGATAAGAAAGGAGACAAGGAAAGGGACAAAGATAATGAAGCCCTTTTGAAACTCAAGGTGTAGACCTGACTTTCGACTGCTTCAAGTCGATAATTAAACCAACTCTAACCGTTCAAAATAGTATATTGTTATTTGCTAAGGAGTTAAAAATTAAATCATCATAGAATCATAGACACGGAATACTTCATAGCAGAAGTAAAATTAATACAATATTACAAAATTTTCAATTATCCTGAAACGACAAATCAGAACATAAACAACAGAACATTTCATTGCTATTACAACAATTTACATCAGAGTACAAGAATATAACAGAGTATGAATACATAATATACATCAAAAAAATATCAGAGATTAAAATAATTTACATAGCAGCGGAAAAGTAATACATAACACAACTGAAACAGATACACATATACAAAACTTTCCGAATATAACTCCAGCTGTAAATCCAGGATCCTGTGAAAATAATATATGCAAAACCAAAACTACTAGCTTCCCATATGGAAAATATAGGCACCCAGAGTTTAGGTAAAACAATAAACTCCAGGTTAGTCATGGGACTGGTGTGAGAACTAAAATAATTATTTGAAACTTTACTTTAAAAATAAAGAAAATCAAGAGACCACGCGATATAACATGAAACGGGTTTTCTCCTAAGAATACCAGTGCATAAAACAATTTATAAACAACACAATGCTTTTTGGATAAATGAAGCTATTATAAGACTCATGTCCCATCACACAATGCAACGCAAGCCGGAGGATAGAGTTTTCCCTTATAATAGCTAAACATGCTTGGTACATTTAAAACAAATCATTTTGATATTACTATAAGTGTATAGTTTCAAAACAACTTCGAATATAAATGTATCAATCATAGACGGCATAGCTACTATATACTATGTCGCCATACTAGTTCTACAACTAAAATCGAAGAATGTTATATTGGAAATTGGATTTCCACAATGAGTCAAGGCAAGGGACGGTCTTCTTACCGATTCGAGTCACCTCTAGCAAGATGACTCAGGATCACGCCTACAGGTAACCCCGGATCCTACAGTGTCGGTCCGTACATACTTTAGTGGATTGGTTATTCCTGAACACACGTTTCCCGGTCCTATCGGACCTATCGGACCTATCACTTGGCCAGTAGCGACCAATATCTAGAGCCACTAAGGACTCAATCTGGGCTTCATACATGACACTACCTCTAGCTAGAAAGAAATGTATGCACTCACCGCATTCCCTTATCCCCTTTTTGACTCATACCGGGTGTAAGGCTTGCGAATTAACGTTATACACAAAGTTATGCTACTTAAAGCCGTGCTTTGATCATCAACCACAAGATTCTGATTTTCAACAAAAGTCTTGATCATTTGCATCTTAGAATGCCACACTGACAATTCACGCCATGCAACTGATGTTTGTCAATACATAACCTCTAAGCTCCTATGTCTCATAGAAGGATGTTAAGCAACAAAATAAATTCTCCGCCAATGAACAAATATATATTTAATAGAAATCAATCAACACAGAACGAAATCCAATGTCAGAAACACGACCATTTACAAGTCCGTTCTGGGTATGAATGAAATCGGAGGCAACTTATTCCTCGTCCCATATATATGTCCAATACAGGAGAGAGGTCCTCGCATATCTTGTCGATCTCCAAGTACGTCTGGACGATCACCACTTATTACCTTGTCCTGGGTGTACGATCCAATCAAGACATCACTAATCATCCAAACAATGTGAAGAACTTCGGTCTTCAACCACCGTCTTCATCGTCGACTTTTAGTCGTCATATTAATTATTCAAAATAAGATAAACCCAGTCTTTCCGAATAACTAGCGTATTTTATAATCAATAATCAAGTGCTATAAAAACACATCATATGCCTCATTACAATCCAGAATATTCTTTTATTCAAATATTCACATTTTTAGGAAAAGGTTCCTATTAATTTTATCAAAGATAAATTCTTTTAAATTTATTCTTTAATCTTCCTTTGGATATCAATTCAAAACCAAATTAAGGTCTATCAACTATTCGGGATTATCGAGCCTTACCGAAGTACTCATTTATTTATTAGTCCCAATCACAACCTATTCATCCCATAGAGTAAAATTAGTAATACCCCATATCTAACACCCACGGTGTTATCGATAAAATTAATTACCAATTCACGTTCAAATCTAATTAGAGATTTAACTATCGCTTGGAGTAAACTGGGGGTTGTAACAACCCGTATTTTTATAACATGTTAAAACAAGAAATAAAGGCAGAATTAAATTTTAAATTCAGAATCAGGGGAAACGGGTTACTCCATTGCGTTCGTCTCGAAATTTTACATGAAATAGAGTCCGAGTTTTCGCAAATCGGAGTCCGGATGAAGAAGTTATGGTCTGTACAAGTTTCAGCAGTTTTTAGGCAGCACTGGACCAGGGGGTCGACCATAGGGTCAACCTACCCCCCCCCCCCCCCCAGGTCGACCATAGTGTCAACCTACTCCCAGGTCGACCATAGTTTCGACCTCCCCCCTACAGGTCGACCTGGTCGACCTGTTTTGACCCAGAACTCATTTTTGAAGCCTGAGACATGTTTTGATGGTCCGGATTGATTCTAGGGTTAATCTAAGGGCCTAAACTAGTTGCTACACCTATAAAAACACCCTTAGACCTAACCTAATTCATATCAAATCATTCTTACACCTTTATGCTGCTAAAATACCTCTTGAACCATGGTCGCCGTCTCCAAATCAAAGTTCAAGCATTCAAACTCAAATCAATTCAAAGAACAAGGCTTCTACAATTATTCAAGACAATAAATCAACAACGCCACGACATTTTTACAACAAATTCAGTTCTTAATTCATTTTCCATGCTCTATAAGTTCTAGTTATTTTCAGATTAAAATATTTAAATATAATATGGGCATGTGATGAAGTGAAATTGGATTTAAGTATGTTTATCGATCTATTTCTATTGCTTCTTGGATCTTGAGTTTTGAGACTTGTCTATCTTTATTCCCATGTCTAGTTTATGATCTATTCAGCCTGTTGTAAATCAGTTTTCTTGATCCATATTGATATTATTACTAAGTTGTAATCTTCATGCCTGTGATGATGTTTTTCTCTCTGATATTATTTTTATGCAAAATTCTACCTTCCCCTATTTATTTTCTTTTGATGAACCTAGGTCAATTTCGGACCTAGGCCTAAACTACGATATACGTGCGATGGTATACGGGGGAAATATTGGAATATGGCCTAGTAGAATATGTGTGTTTGGTGGAATTGATGGCATAACATAAAAATTGGATATTTGGGTATTACTACCATTAACATGAAATTGGATATTTGGGTATTGTCAATATAGTTGAAATTGCAAGTTTGGGCATACATGAATTGGCATGTAAATTAAAACACGAGTCTGGGACTATGTAAATTAAATCAAAAGATTGGGTTTATGTTAATTAGGCATATGTAGAATTGGGAATTTGAACATGAAAGCGATTGTAAACTTGATAATTGGCATAAACATGTATTATGAACTTGGGCAACTGACATGTACTGTAATAAAAAGGTTATAGTTTGGGATAACTACATCATGAATTATGATTTAGGTATGAAACTTGATACATGTAATTTGGGCTAGAACTTGATATGGTAAAATGGCACAAAATTGGCATACATGTAAAACGGCATAAATTGAACATATGTAAATTTAGTACGAATTGGGCATATGTAAAATTTACATGTAATCTAGAACTTGGGCATATGTTAATTATGTAAAATTTGGAGTTGAAACATATATGATAATTTATGACTTAGTAGAGGTTTAATATGAACGCGCCTAAGTTGGGTTTTGGGTAATTGGCATGTATTGTAAATAAAAGGCTATAACTTGGCATAACCTTATAGTGAATTATGATAATAATTTGGGAATACGTTTTGGGCAAAAACGTGAATCATGAACATTTCTATATGTTAAACACATGAACTGATATTGGGGTTTTGGGTGGAATACGACCATTAATGAACCTTTGACACGAGGTTAGACTCAGTTTGTGGTGTAAATCTGCCCGGAACCGCCCGGCAAATCCAGTAGCCACAAAGTGTCAGTCTAATGTGAGAGGTCGAATGCCAAATTGTAGGCGTAACGGTTTATGACACGAGGTTAGACCCAGTTTGTGGTGTAAATCTGCCTGGAACCGCCCGGCATATCCAATGGCCACAAAATGCACGGTCTAATGTGAGAAGTCATGATTCGTTCATCATAATGAATGAATTAAGGAATACTAACCATAATAAGACGTGGGTATGGTTAGAGGGTTAGGTGGGATGACACGGAAATTTGACATGTAAATATGGACCTAACCGGTATGAGTTAAGAACATGTAAAACTTATAAATGTAGGCTCAACCAATATGTTATGAATGGGTGGGTTAAGTAACGTGGCTAGGCAAATGACACTTAACTGTTATAACATGACTAGCGGATGAGTTGGCTAACTTGAATAGGTTGATAACACCCAATCGATATAACCTGATGCGTGGTAGGGTTAAGTAAACACACGAGGGTAACACTTAACCATTATAATATGACTGGTGGATGGGGTTAACTTAACATGCACTTAACCAATATAACGTGATGCATGGTAAGGTTAAGTAACAACAGAGGGTAACACTTAACCGTCACAACATGATAAGTAGGTGGGCTAAGTCAATGTATACTTAACCAATTTGACACGATGATTTGATAAGGTTAAGTCATGAACCGCTTGAATATACTTAACCAATTTGACACAGTGATTTGATAGGGTTAAGTCATGAACCGCTTGAATATACTTAACCAATTTGACATGATGATTTGATAGGGTTAAGTCATGAACCGCTTGAATATACTTAACCAATTTGACACGATGATTTGAAAGGGTTAAGTCATGAACCGCTTGAATATACTTAACCAACTTAACACATGATTCGTAGGGCTAAGTCATGAACTTGAACGACAACAATTAGCCAATTTGACATGACACGTAGGCGGGTTAAGTCACGAACTTGAATGACAACACTTAACCAACTTGACATGCTAGACTGATGGGGTTAAGTCTCGAATTTAAATGACAACACTTAACGTACTGGACGGAAACCCTAGTTACGCGGTCCTTTTCAGCAGTAACCCACTAGATGTATCATGGTACCCTGGAACTAGGCAGGGTGGGGCACGATTACTGGGTTGATTGTAAGCGACCAGAACGACGGCTGAGGTGGTGCGCCATTGTAGGTTCAGGCGGACTATGATTGTGCACGTAGTCCGGAGTTGAAAAAGAAGGCATTGGGCACCAGTAGGTTTACACTGTGCGTGCTTGATTCGTGTCGGTAGTTGGCACCCTAGGGCTTGATACACCCTATGGTGGACCTAGCACAGGTGACTACATTTCGTGATTGGGCCGTATGACACAGACACATGAACGAGCTAGGACTTGTAGGAAGCCGATCGATTAATAGATCGTTACATGGAAAAAGGGTGTTGTTCGTTAGGTAGCATAATCTCTAGTGGTCCTAGGTGGCATAAACCCTAATCGAATCTAGGAAACGTTCAATAGGTAGCATAATCCCTAGTGGTCCTAGGTGGCATAAATCCTAGTTGAACACGTGATAGTTCATGATAAGGTAACCTAGCCAGAACAATGGTGGCAATCCAAACGATTTCAAGAATGGTGGCACTACATTGAAGTAGTATAGAAATACGTGATGAAACCCGTACGATATACGGCAAGGGACTGTACATATACATGGAAAGGATGATACGGGTTGGGGTACTAGTGCAGTTGGTGCAGAGAATTTAGGAAATCAAAGAAAATAGTGGAATGGTGAAGCTTAGAAATCTTGCGATGTTATACTTAATAGAAACCCTGCAATATGATACTTGGTAGGAACCTTATGATGATATTCTTGATAGGAAGCATGGAATGTTATACTTGATTCATTGTGCCTGTAGCTTACCTTGTCATCATGCTTATGTTTATTTTCAGTTTATTCATGGCATGTTATCTTTACCTATTTTTATGCTAAAAGTCACTAGGGCTTACTCAGTCTTTATGACTGACCCGTTTTGTTTCGCCTTTTTTCTTCCGTTCCCCCCCCCCCACCCCCCAGGTTCGTAGGGTGGGAATACAGCTTAGTTCGGATCTTACCAAGCTCCAAGGCTCTTTCATGTACGGCTTGGATTTCACTTGGCTATGGCTTGCTTTACTATTTTCCTTGGGGAATGATTTATGACCATGGTTTCATGCTTCTTTACTATTGTAAGATAGATTTCGATGTAATGGATTTAATGGCATTTTGATGTAAAAAGGCTTTAGACCTTTCTAGATTTTTAAAGCAATAAAATTTGATTCTTCTTCCGTTGTTTTATATGTTTTGTCTTATAATATTTCTGTGTATGTTTACCTAGATAATGCTCCACCAAAGCTAGTGCATTCCCTTTGTGAGTGACCCTAGCGGAGGTGGGGTGTTACATTTGGTATCATAGTAGAAGGTTACCAAACTGGGCAAAAGTTTTTAAAACCTTTTGAATTATTTTCAAAACCATTTACAAAGAAGCATTTTTCAAGAAAAGTTTTATTTTTAAAGGCTATTCCCCAAAGGCCATTAGCATTATCCTTTGTTTCCTTGTTCGAATCCCTTTTCCTTTCTTTCCTCCATCTGTAGTCACATTAGTTCCATCTGCGACTAATCTTATTTCAAGCTTTGTAGGGTTGTCGTGCGATGGAGGTAGTTCTCGAGAGACCTGTTAACACGTTATATAAGAAGGGATAAGAGTGGTTAAGGCGAATGAGGCTCAGAACAAGAAGGTAGAAATGTTTATGTAGGAAAGTCTAGTTTATATTTCTATCTTGTTCGTACCCTTTTTTATTATGGTACATCGCATCCTTTTTATTTCTGCTTCGATAGTTGAGTCTCTGCACCTTAGTACTAGCGTAGTAGAGAATCCCGTTTTTGTCTCAAATCCTGTGGGGAATCGGCTCATTTATTTACGACTTGTTTGGATTTGAGAATGTCTGTGCTAAGTGTTGAGTTTAGAAGTAATGCTTATGTTTTTGGGCAATGGGTTGATTCTATGGATAGAGTGGTTTTCAAAAAATGATACCATTCTCGAGTATGAAAAGAGGGTAGTTAGACGCTTGACTTGCCTTGGTAATGCCCTCGAAGTCTAGTGTAAACCTTAGGGTTCTGCCACGGTTAGTTACCTAGAATCTCTTGATACATTTATCAATCCGCTCGAGTAGTGTTCGCCACTAAGGCGGATGGTTCATTTCGCTTATGCATGAGTTATAGAAAATCACCTTAGTAAGTACACTTGGCAACATGGTTGACATTTGTTTATTTGCAAGAGATAATCCTTCTGCGTGGAATACCATATAAACGAGATCGAGGATTCACTAGTGAATTTTGGAGAGCTTGCATGAAACCACGAGTACGCAGTTATGTTTAAGCCGAGTATACTAGAAGGAGGATAAGGGAAAATGGGACGAGAGACAACAGTGAAATGAGTTCCAACTCATATTTTGGAAACAAGAATTAAGAAATTATGAAGTTAAATACGGACAAAGCACAATGGAGTTAAGCTCAAGGAGATGCGACTTAGAAGATTGAAGACTTGATGCACGCATCATATCTCTTGTTAAGAGTATATCCTTGATCCCTCTTTTCCTGTAGGGCTTACTTACATACTATCTTTTATGTATATCCTCTCGGTCCTATTCTCAATCTTATTTCTGTTGCAAACCCCATAAGGAGTATGACTCATCTGGCTGTGATACATGTTGGGGCTTGAGGGTATCCGTTGGGTTGAGTAATTCTTTGAGTGTCAGCCTGATGTTGATTTCGGTCTTCGGGGCTGGTGCTTAGGAGTTCTTCTCCTAATCAGTATATATGTGACGTAGATTTCCAGTTTTGACATTGCCTAATGGGCACAAAGTTTTTACTTGCTTCTATCATTCGGCTATATCTTTAGGTAGGAACAATTGGGTGAAACATGTGTTTGAGACATGTTATGATTGATGGTTGCAAGTGGTCGCAAGTGGTTGCTCGTGGTTGCATAACACACATTAGGCACTAGATCGTCTCAGACACATTTTCATATTGCATATGAATGAGTGTTTATACTTGTTTATGGATGAAATTGAATGTGTTATCATGTGGATGTTGCATATGGATGGATGTTTGAGCACACATATAGTGTTTATGTGATTAGGGTTATTTGCATACATGTTGGACTCATGGCACTAAACATATTTTGCATAAAGAAGATCAATCAGGCCTGATCATTTGCATTAGATAAGGAACATATACACACACTTTCTGCATATGTTCATACAACATTAGAAATCTCTTAAGGACAATGGATGACTATGATTGATGATCGAGTAGATGGATGATTGGATGGTAGGACACATTTTTCTTAAATTGAAGATTTCGGGGACGAAATCCTTTAAGGAGGAGAGAATGTAACAACCCGTATTTTTATAACATGTTAAAACAAGAAATCAAGGCAGAATTAAATTTTAAATTCAGAATCAGGGGAAACTGGTTACGCCATTGCGTTCGTCTCGAAATTTTACATGAAATAGAGTCCGAGTTTTCGAAAATCGGAGTCCGGATGAAGAAGTTATGGCCTGTACAAGTTCCAGCAGTTTTCAGGCAGCACTGGACCGGGGAGTCGACCATAGGGTCGACCTACACCCCCCCTCCCCCCCAAGGTCGAACATAGGGTCGACCTACCCCCCAGGTCGACCATAGTGTCGACCTCCCCCCCCCCCCCCTCCTACAGGTCGACCTGGTCGGCCTGTTTTGACCCAGAACTCATTTTTGAAGCCTGAGACATGTTTTGATGGTCCAGATTAATTCTAGGGTTAATCTAAGGGCCTAAACTAGTTGCTACACCTATAAAAACACCCTTAGACCTAACCTAATTCATATCAAATCATTCTTACACGCTGCTAAAATACCTCTTGAACCATGGTCGCCGTCTCCAAATCAAAGTACAAGCATTCAAACTCAAATCAATTCAAAGAACAAGGCTTCTACAATGATTCAAGACAATAAATCAACAACGCCGCGACATTTTTACAACAAATTCAGTTCTTAATTCATTTTCCATGCTCTGTAAGTTCTAGTTATTTTCAGATTAAAATATTTAAATATAATATGGGCATGTGATGAAGTGAAATTGGATTTAAGTATGTTTATCGATCTATTTCTGTTTCTTCTCGGATCTTGAGTTTTGAGACTTGTCTATCTTTATTCCCATGTCTAGTTTATGATCTATTCAGCCTGTTGTAAATCAGTTTTGTTAATTCATATTGATATTATTACTAAGTTGTAATCTTCATGCCTGTGATGATGTTTTTCTCTCTGATCTTATTTTTATGCAAAATTCTACCTTCCCCTATTTATTTTCTTTTGATGAACCTAGGTCAATTTCGGACCTAGGCCTAAACTACGATATACATGCGATGGTATATGGGGGAAATATGGGAATATGGCCTAGTAGAATATGTGTGTTTGGTGGAATTGATGGCATAACATAAAAATTGGATATTTGGGTATTACTACCATTAACATGAAATTGGATATTTGGGTATTGTCAATATAGTTGAAATTGCAAGTTTGGGCATACATGAATTGGCATGTAAATTAAATCACGAGTCTGGGACTATGTAAATTAAATCAAAAGATTGGGTTTATGTTAATTAGGCATATGTAGAATTGGGAATTTGAACATGAAAGCGATTGTAAACTTGATAATTGGCATAAACATGTATTATGAACTTGGGCAACTGACATGTACTGTAATAAAAAGGTTATAGTTTGGGATAACTACATCATGAATTATGATTTAGGTATGAAACTTGATACATGTAATTTGGGCCAGAACTTGATATGGTAAAATGGCACAAAATTGGCATACATGTAAAACGGCATAAATTGAACATATGTAAATTTAGTACGAATTGGGCATATGTAAAATTTACATGTAATCTAGAACTTGGGCATATGTTAATTATGTAAAATTTGGATTTGAAACATATATGATAATTTATGACTTAGTAGAGGTTTAATATAAACGCACCTAAGTTGGGTTTTGGGTAATTGGCATGTATTATAAATAAAAGGCTATAACTTGGCATAACCTTATAGTGAATTATGATAATAATTTGGGAATACGTTTTGGGCAAAAACGTGAATCATGAACATTTCTATATGTTAAACACATGAACTGATATTGGGGTTTTAGGTGGAATACGACCATTAATGAACCTTTGACACGAGGTTAGTCTCCGTTTGTGGTGTAAATCTGCCCGGAACCGCCCGGCAAATCCAGTAGCCACAAAGTGTCAGTCTAATGTGAGAGGTCGAATGCTAAATTGTAGGCGTAACGGTTTATGACACGAGGTTAGACTCAGTTTGTGGTGTAAATCTGCCTGGAACCGCCCGGCAAATCCAGTGGCCACAAAATGCACGGTCTAATGTGAAACGTCATGATTTGTTCGTCATAATGAATGAATTAAGGAATGCTAACCATAATAAGACGTGGGTATGGTTAGAGGGTTAGGTGGGATGACATGGAAATTTGACATGTAAATATGGACCTAACCGGTATGAGTTAAGAACATGTAAAACTTATAAATGTAGGCTCAACCAATATGTTATGAATGGGTGGGTTAAGTAACGTGGCTAGGCTAATGACACTTAACCGTTATAACATGACTAGCGGATGGGTTGGGCTAACTTGAATAGGTTGATAACACCCAATCGATATAACCTGATGCGTGGTAGGGTTAAGTAAACACACGAGGGTAACACTTAACCATTATAATATGACTGGTGGATGGGGTTAAGTTAACATTCACTTAACCAACATAACGTGATGCATGGTAAGGTTAAGTAACAACAGAGGGTAACACTTAACCGTCACAACATGATAAGTCGGTGTTCTAAGTCAATGTATACTTAACCAATTTGACACGATGATTTGATAGGGTTAAGTCATGAACCGCTTGAATATACTTAACCAATTTGACACGATGATTTGATAGGGTTAAGTCATGAACCGCTTGAATATACTTAACCAATTTGACATGATGATTTGATAGGGTTAAGTCATGAACCGCTTGAATATACTTAACCAATTTGACACGATGATTTGATAGGGTTAAGTCATGAACCGCTTGAATATACTTAACCAACTTGACACATGATTCGTAGGGCTAAGTCATGAACTTGAATGACAATAATTAGCCAATTTGACATGACACGTAGGCGGGTTAAGTCACGAACTTGAATGACAACACTTAAACAACTTGACATGCTAGACTGATGGGGTTAAGTCTCGAATTTAAATGACAACACTTAACCTACTGGACGGAAACCCTAGTCACGCGGTCCTTTTCAGCAGTAACCCACTAGATGTATCACGATACCCTGGAACTAGGCGGGGTGGGGCACGATTACTGGGATGATTGTAAGCGACCAGAACGATGGCTGAGTTGGTGCGCCATTGTAGGTTCAGGCGGACTATGATCGTGCACGTATTCCGGAGTTGAAAAAGCAGGCATTGGGCACCAGTAGGTTTACACTGTGCGTGCTTGATTCGTGTTGGTGGTTGGCACCCTAGGGCTTGATACACCCTATGGTGGACCTAGCACAGGTGGCTACATTTCGTGATTGGGCCGTATGACACAGACACATGAACGAGCTAGGACTTGTAGGGAGCCGATCGATTAATAGATCGTTACGTGGAAAAAGGGTGTTGTTCGTTAGGTAGCATAATCCCTAGTGGTCCTAGGTGGCATAAACCCTAATCGAATCTAGGAAACGTTCAATAGGTAGCATAATCCCTAGGGGTCCTAGGTGGCATAAATCCCAGCTGAACACGCGATAGTTCATGATAAGGGAATCTAGCCAGAACAAGGGTGGCAGTCCAAACGATTTCAAGAATGGTGGCACTACATTGAAGTAGTATAGAAATACGTGATGAAACCCGTACAATATACGGCAAGGGACTGTACATATACATGGAAAGGATGATACGGCTTGGGGTACTAGTACAGTTGATGCAGAAAATTTAGGAAATCAAAGAAAATAGTGGAATGGTGAAGCTTAGAAATCTTGCGATGTTATACTTAATAGAAACCCTGCAATATGATACTTGGTAGGAACCTTGTGATGATACTCTTGATAGGAAGCATAGAATGTTATACTTGATTCATCGTGCCTGTAGCTTACCTTGTCATCATGCTTATGTTTATTTTTAGTTTATTCATGCCATGTTATCTTTACCTGTTTTTATGCTGAAAGTTACTAGGACTTACTCAGTCTTTATAACTGACCCGTTTTATTTCCCCTCTTTTTCTTCCGTTTCCCTCCCCCTCCCCAGGTTCGTAGGGTGGGAATACAGCTTAGTTCGGATCTTACCAAACTCCAAGGCTCTTTCATGTACGACTTGGATTTCCCTTGTCTATGGCTTGCTTTACTGTTTTACATGGGGAACGATTTATGACCATGGTTTTATGCTTCTTTACTATTGCAAGACAGATTTCGATGTAATGGATTTAATGGCATTTTGATGTAAAAAGGCTTTAGACCTTTCTAGATTTTTAAAGCAATAAAATTTGGTTCTTCTTCCGTTGTTTTATATGTTCTGTCTTGTAATATTTCTGTGTATGTTTACCTAGATAATGCTCCACCAAAGCTAGTGCATTCCCTTTGTGAGTGACCCTAGCGGAGGTGGGGTGTTACAGGGGTACTCCATTCTCGATCATTTCTCAAATTTTATAATTTAAATTATCTCATTCTCATTTCAATCTAATTAAAGATTCATTAAAACTTCACTTAGTTTTAATCTTCCAACCATCATTATTTAATGATTAGTTAACTTTGGAAACACAAACATGCCACATCGACAATCTACACCGTACCATTGATTTCTACCAATATATAACCTCTAAGCTCATACGCCTCAGAGAAGGGTGTTAAGAAAGAGAATAAATTCTCTGCCACCAAACAGATATATATTTAATAGAGATCAACAATACGGTTTGAAATACAATGTTAGACACGTAATCTTGTCTTTAACTGGGTTAAAGAACCAATGTCATTTAAAACACATTTCACGATAAACCCAAAATCACATTCCATTAATTATGTAATCTTCATGGAAAACAGATCAATATATATAATCGATATAAATTTCCATATCCAACCAATAATTTAAATGGAATAACGGCAAAGCCTTTTAAGTTCCATATATAATAATAGTCTTCCTCCATAGAAGCTCACTTGTGTTATTACCAAACCGAATTCCATTCAGTTCCAATTTAATATATTAAATTGGAAAACTTTACTTTGGAATATTTCCATTAAATCTTAATAAAATATTTGTATATTCCAATTCACATTTCACTGTTAATCGAGTTAAGAACGAATGTCTTTAAAAACACAGTTCACAATAAACCCAATTCACATTCCATTTTATTCCGATTACTAAATATAATTGGAAACTCTAATAATGTTAACTAAAAGATTTACTCTTTTCAAATGGGGTTTAAGAACAGTGTTACTAAAGACACCATTCACGATAAATCCAAAATCCACTTTGATATTAAATATAAGGCTCTAATCAGAAATTATATCGGCTTACACTCAATATCAAATTGTGAAACCAACAAATATAGTATGGGGAATACCGTTATATACATATCTTCCAAATTCTTCCACAATATCCGCATAGTCACGGAATCCAATATCGAAATCCCCCGAAGTTGATTTCTATTCAAATCCACTCCAATTTATATATTGGAAATTTCTGGTATTATTAAAACCCTTATAAATCCAAATTATTAATTTTAAAATTATTGGATTTCAAATCTAGTTAATAACTACTTCATTTAGATAAAAATACATTTTTATCTTTTCAAAAATGGAAATTTTATCCAGATTCTTTCCAAATCATTTAATATGATTTTACACAAATTATTAATATTTTTAATAATTTTATCAATGCTCGTACAGTCGGTTTCCAATAACGGTCACCGAACTGCATCCATAGCGACCTTTTCCAAATTTGATTTGGACATAATTCCAAATCCAACCATTCAAATTTAAATCTCTTATATTAATTGGAAAGCTCTTTTCGATACGAACCCAATGGTTCCAGTTTTAGGAGAATTTGACGGTCGGATCTCCCGTAATGTCAATTCGAACTCAATGGTCGAAATTCGCAAATGGTCGCGGCGCGGCGCGTTCCATTCAAGCCATTAATATATATATATGTATATATATATGTATATATATATATGTATATATATAAAATATTTCATTCAAAACGTATTTTATAAATTTGTTTTAAAAAATGATTCCCACTTTCATTTCAATTTTAAATAAAAATTGAATACTCCTTATCATTATAATATTTAAATGATAATATTTTCAAAATATCAGATTTTGAAATCATTTCTATTTCGATATTCATTATAAAAACGAATAAAATCGATATAAATATCGTACGCGTTAAAATGTCGCACATCTAATCAACACGGCTTCACACATTTCAATATTTTCGTGTCCATCCCAAATCGGACATCAAAATCATATTTTAATCCTTTACGGAATATTATTTTTAAATATTCGTTATTCCTAAATTAGAATCAGACACAATCAATCACCATATAATTTATTTATATGGATTTCATACAACATATGTATACAACAACAATGGTAACCAATCAACCATCATCCAGTGTGCATTACACAACTACAGAAGCACTAAATATAAATAATTAACGCTTACTGCAGTCTGTCAACCAATCGATTGACATACAACTAAAAAATTAGGATTAGTGTACGCCAAATATCATCCCAATACCCGTATGGGGTTTCAAGCAACAAATACTGAATATTATTTGTGCAGTTTGGCAATGTGTAAAATTTATCGTCCAAATCAATATCAGTTAAATGGGTGTACATAAACAAATCATCCAATTTGTAAATGAATATTTATTTTCGTTTCAGGAGAATTTTATGTCGTTCAAATATATGTTAAAAATTATATTTTTAATGATAAAATATTTATTTCAACACTTGACTATTTTATATAGTTCATGCATTCAATAAAAATGATATTTTTATTGTTCAAACATTTTATTCAACACATGAATATTTTATATAGTTTATTACACATTAAGAATGATATTTTTAATGTATAAATATTTATTTCAGAAAATTTCGACATTATAACGATGCGATATTAGAACCGGAGTAATGTCTAGCATTACCCCCCTCCTGATACTGGCTCGTGCCATACACAATAATCAATCCAATCAAAAAAACCACATTACAATCAATAACCACAATACAATCAATTTTCCCATAATACGATCCAAACAAACAACCATAGTTTCTACAAATAAATAGTGTCAGGGGATACTAAGCCCCGCCTGCAACCTAAAATATATTTAGCTGTAAAATAATTTGAGTGAGAAGGTGTTCTCACATTGGGATCCACTTCGCCGTCATTTCTGACGTTCCGATTTGTTGTTCTGGTTCCAGAATTAGCAAATGAACTCCAATCTTCACACAGTCTTTTTTTACTAGTTTAAACGCGCCATTTCGGACAACTTTCTCCTAGTGGCCTTTCTTTCGAAAATGCTCCATTTCGCCAGAATTTGCGAAAAGACAGTATTTGGACAACAAACTTTGGACGCGTTTTCTGAACAACTCCGCAATCCAAAATATGACTTCCATATGACCAAATCAAAGAGAAAATCATGCTCTTTGATTTTGGCATCGTGGCGTTTTGCCCAGAAGCGCTTGGATTGGAAGTTATGGGTTGAAGAGCATCAGGGTATTATCTGCAAAATTGAAAATATATAAAAATCGGATTTTTGAACAAAGGGGGACCCCACAGCGGTTGCGGTGGCAGGGGTTAGTGGCGGTGGACCTTTGGTGGTTGGGGGGTGGCGGGGCTGAACGGCGGTGGCTAAGGTTTGGGCAGAGTAGCGGTTTTTGGGTTGGTTTGAGGGGTTTGGGCGCGGGGAAGCAGAGAGAGGGGGCGGAGGAGAAGGAGGGTGGCCGGCGGCGCTGGCCTGGGCGGTGCGCGGTGGTGAGCGGCGGGCTGGAGCTAGAGGCGACAGGGTCCTTTGATCGGTTATTTTATTTTATTTTCTTTCTGGTTTGAACGATAAAGAGGGAGAGGAGAGAGAGGTTGACTTTATATGATAACTTATTTTATTATTTTAAATTCCATAAAGTTAAATTTTCATTTAATCTCCAATTAGAACCCAATGACGGTCTTCCCTAGCTAAATACCCCCATTCCGGACACAATGGGATATGTCCTGTAACCCATTTTGACTGTTTCGATCAGTTTCCATCAAAATTAAAATATAAATTAATATAACGTTCAAAATTGATTTTAACGTACATTTTAATTTATTGGGGCAACATATTGACACCAAAAATTCCAGAAAAATAAATCTAGCTATGTTTTGTCGATACGGTCCTAACAAAACTAATTTCGTCGAATTTGGAGACCATTTTAAAAATCATCATTTTCTAGTTGATTAAATTCAAACTGAAATTACCAAACATGTTTAAATTCACCACGTTCACATATCAATTCTAAAAATTATGAAAATTGGAATCTGGCAATAATTTGACATTTCAGATCCAACAAAAGTTGTTTCGTCGAAAACGGAGTCATTTGCAAAATGACTATTTTTAAGGGCTATATATTATTCAAAATATATATAAATTCAATAGCGACTATTTCAAATTTTAAACTGGACATAATTTTCAATTTATAGTATGAGATCTCAATTTCTTACATTTTTCAGAAACATATAGTTAAGTAGATTCTAACACTTCTGGTTTTACTGAAATTCGGTTTATTTTGAATCCTTTACATTTAATACAAATTTAAAATTGAATTTTCAAACTGCCGCATCATTTCAAGCTCGTTTTATAATTAAAATAAATTTATACATTCGAACTTTGATTTAAATAAATTTTTATTTCTTATTATTTAAAATAAATCATTTTAAATATCTAAAATCCATTAAAATAGCTAAAATAAAAAAATTTAAATTGGTTCTGAAATTCTTGGTTGTTACAGTCTCTCCCACTTAAAATCTTTTTGTCCTCGAAAAGGAATGAATCTGAAAGTTGTTTTACTAACCAACTCAACTTTCATTCTGGTTTTCATTCTTCAACTTTTCAGTTTCTAAGAATTTTCCAGTTCTTCAAAAATTTGGCTAACACTCTAAATTTTAGAAAAATTTCGCCATAATCTCCTTTGTATAGGGAGACCTTTAAAACCACAACTTGCCTCACAGGGCCCCCATCAATCCAAAAGAAAAAGCCAATCGACTCATAAAATCCTCAAACCCCAAGAAATACAATAAACATGTACCTATTTGTCGGGCATACAATTTTATTCCTCTTCTTTGCTTCCATTCTATGACCTGTTCAATATATATGCATGCACATATATGCAATTGCAATTAATTTTCAATTTAGTTCAATATTTGCTCGATTTGGCTAAATTTACCTTCCATTGTCATATTAGTTTCAGTAATTTTATTAGTTAAACTAATAATCAAACAACACAGCCAGCAATCAATTAGTTGATTAGCTTTTCAAACATATATTTTTATATATACTGAAAAATCATATTTCAATGCCAAATCACAAACAGTAACCCTAACTAGGTTTCGGTTCTCACACCAATCAATTGGAAATATATAGATATCCCACTTTCGAAACTCGAACATAAATATTGATGATGGAGCTCCATCATCAAAATCATCTACGGGCGACTAGAGTGTGATTTTATATCCATCCAGTATATTTGAGACTTCGAATATACGTTCATGATGTGTATATGCAAAATCTTTATATACTCGATTGTCCAAATTCAATATAAAATAAAATACTCAAATATGTATTATAGGGTTTAAATTTTCAAAACAAAATTTGATTTCATTTTTATTTTAAAAATAACACTCTTTGAAAGTCATTCTAGGATACTACTGATCCCATCTCTAACGAGTCATTCTTATTGGATATTACTAATCCAATCTCTAATGAATTCTTTCATTTGGTTCAAATGTGTCTTGTTCTCGAGCTTTGTAAAACCAAAGCTCTGATACCACGACGAAACAACAAATCTAAACACAAACAACATAACATTTCATTGCTATTACAACAATTTACATGAGAGTACAAGAATATAACAGAGTATGAATACATAATATACATCAGAAAACTATCAGAGATTAAAATAATTTACATTGCAGTGGAAAAATAATACATAACACAACTGAAAGAGATACACGGATACAAAGCTTTCTGAATATAACTCTAACTGTAAATCCAGGATCTTGTGAAAATAATATCTGCAAAACCAAAACTATTAGTTGCTCGTGTGGAAAATATGGGCACCCAGAGTTTAGGTTAAAACAATAAACTCCAGGTCAGTCACGGGACTGGTGTGAGAAATAAAACAGTTATTTAAAACTTTACTTTAAAAACAAAGTAAACCAAGGGACCACGCCGTATAACACGGAATGGGTTTTCTCCCAAGAATACCATTGCATAAAACAGTTTATAAACAACGCAATGCTTTTTGGAAAAATGAAGCTATTATAAGACTCAGATCCCATCACACAATGCAACGCAAGACGGAGGATAGAATTTTCCCTTATAACAGCCAAATATGCTTAGTACGTTTAAAACAAATCATTTTGATATTACTGTAAGTGTATAGTGTCAAAAAAACTTCAAATATAAATGTATCAATCATAGACGGCATAGCTACCATATACTATGTCGCCATACTAGTTATACAACTAAAACCGAAGAATGTCGCATTGGAAATTGGATTTCCATCATGAGTCAAGGCAAGGGATGGTCTACTTACCGATTTGAGTCACCTCTAGCAAGATGACTCATGATCACACATACGGGCAACCATGGATCCTGCAGTGCCGGCCCACACATACTTTAATGGATTGGTTATTCCTGAACACACGTTTCCTGTTCCTATCGGACCTATCACTTTGCCAGTAGCGACCAATATCTAGAGCCACTAGGGACTCAATCCGAGGCACCTCGCAATCCATCATCCACATAAGTAAAAATGTCTGGGCTTCATACCATGACACTACCTCTAGCTAAAAAGAAACGTATGCACTCAATGCGTTCCCTTATCCCGTTTTTGACTCATACCAGGTGTGAGGCTTGCGAATTAACGCTACACACATAGCTATGCTACTTAAAGTCGTGCTTTGATCATCAACCACAAGACTCTTCTTTTCAACAAAAGTCTTGATCATTTGCATCTTAGCATGCCACACTGACAATTCACGCCATGCAAATAATGTCTATCAATACATAACCTCTAAGCTCATACGTCTCAGAGAAGGGTGTTAAGCAAGAGAATAAATTCTCCGCCACCAAACAGATATATATTTAATAGAAATCGATCAACATAGAATGAAATCCAATGTTAGACACACATTCATTTACAAGTCCGTTCTACGTCTGAACGAAATCGGAGGCCCCTTATTCCTCGTCCCATATGTCCAATACAGGAGAGAGGTTGTAACAACCCGGAAAATCTGAACCAATTTAAAATTTTTGTTTTGGCTATTTCACTAAATTTTGAATAGTTAAAATAATTTATTATAAATAATAACTATTTAAAATTTATTTTAATTGAAGTTGGAGCAAATATTTATTTTGATTTCAAAAGGAATCAGGAATAGTATAGTAGTTTGAAAAGTCAAACCTGAACGTTGACTCAATGTTCCGGATTCAAAATCTAAGGGATTTTAGTAAAACCAAAAATATATAAATCTATTTGAAAATATCTTTCCAACGAATCCGAAAAATCGAAATTTCATAGCGGGAATCAAAAGTTATGGCCAGTTGAATATTCAGAATGGTCGCTATAGTATAATTTATAGCCCGTATAAAAGGCCATTTTTCAAACGACCTCCATTTTTAACGAAACCCCTTTTGTTAGATACAGAATGTCAAATTATTGACAAGTTTAATTTTCCAGAATTTTTGGAAATAATATGTGAGCGTAGCAAACGAAAATGTGTTTTGTCAATTTCAGTCAAATTTGATCGACTTGAAAATGACCATTTTTCAAACAGTCTCAGAATTCGATAAAATTAATTTTTGTTAGGACCGTAACGTCAAAACAAAGCCAGAAATAATTTTTCTGGAATTTTCTGAGTCCGTATGTGGCCCCGGTGAATTTAATTATACGATCGAATTAATTTAATAAAGGATTTAAATATTAAATTAAAGAATTCAGGCCACAAACAGTCGTTTGGGCTGACGAGACCTATCCCATTGGATCCGGAATGGAGGCTATTGGGTGGGATCAACTCCTGTTGGACTGAAATCGGATTGGTTTATGATTTATGGTTGTATTTGCAAAATTACAATTAAAATATTATAAATAATAGGAAATTACAAACCAAAACCCTAATTCCTATTATCAGCGCCGCCACCCCTTTGAAACCATGGCGTGAAAACTCCCGCCTTTCCACCTCAAATTCTTTCAATCCACAGTAAATTAGACCTCCCTCCTTTAGGAAATATCAAAGAGATTTTCTTGCTCTTCATTTCCATACGGGTGGATCATCCCCAAGTGGCTCGGACTTCGAGAAACTGCGCTCCGAAAACCCGACGTCTTGAAGCCGCAACCCCGCTAGGCTCGATCGAGCTACACCAAAGCGGGCCCCCTGGTGAGCCGCCCGTAGCCCTTCGACGTGCCGCCTTCCGATCGACCTCTGGTGCTTCTAATTTTGTGAAAAATCGATCTGAAGGTTTGAACCTTTTTGAAAACTTACGGCCGATTTTTGAAGGAGGAAGAGGAAGGTTTAATCCTTTAAATATTTTATTAATTTAATTTAAAAATTATTATCTACCTTATTTAAATCATAACTAATTCATACGACATCGAAAATGAACGATTTCAGATCCTGTGCGATCGTAGAGACGAGATCTACGTTGTTGCTCTGACTAGAAGCAATTCTGAGTTGTTTGAATTTTGGACAAATTTACAGTTCTGAACAAAGCAAAATAACCCAACTGTGAGATTTCTGATTTTAATTAATTAATCAATTTAATTATTTTTCTCACTGTTAAATAATTGTATGTATGTTAATGAATTAGTTCTGCAATGTGATAAAATTTTGGATGATTGATATGTTTGTTTGTGATGTATAAACATAGATCTGTTAGTTAAATTATAGATCTGTATGTGTTAGTTAAAATAAATCTTTTTTATCAATATTTTGTGAATCATGTATATTAAATAAAAATAAATTATTTTGTTATAATATTTTTGAATTGAAATAGAATTGTCAATTCATTGAAAAATATCATTTTGCTTATATAATTGAATTGAGATAGAATTGTCAATTCAATAAAAATATTATTTTGCCTAAATTTTTGAATTGAAATAGAATTGTCAGTTCAATGAAAAATATCATTTTTTTTCTATATTATTGAATTGAAATAGAATTGTCAATTCAATAAAAATAAATCGATTTGTTATATTGTTGAATTGAATTAGAATTGTCAATTCAATAAAATATATCTTTTTGTTTATATTATTGAATTGAATTAGAATTGTCGATTCAATAAAAACACTACTTTGTTTATGTTATTGAATTGAATTGGAACTTTCAATTCAATATAAAATCTATCACTTTGTGTGTTGATTGATAAAAACATCACCTTTGTTGTTGTTTGATTGTAGTATGCAAGTTACTTTTTTTTTTTGTGCAAATTTAGATGCAAATAGACATCGTAGAAAAAGTTGTATTTTTATTTGCATTCTTTGATGCAAATAAAATATGAATTAAAAAGTGTATTTTTATTTGCATTCTTTGATGCAAATAAAACATGAATTAAAAAGTTGCACTTTTATTTGCGTTCTTTGATGCAAATAAAACATGAATTAAAAAGTTGCATTTTTATTTACATTCTTTGATGCAAATAAAAACATTGATTAAAAAGTTGCTTTTTTTTTTGCATTTTAGAAGCAAATAAAAACATCGATTTAAAAGTTATATTTTTATTTGTATTTTAGATGCAAATAAAAACATTAATTTAAAAGTTACATTTTTGTTTGCATTTTAGATGCAAATAAAAACATTGAATTAAAAGTTACATTTTTGTTTGCATTTTAGATGCAAATAAAAACATCGAATTAAAAGTTACATTTTTCTTTGCATTTTAGATGCAAATAAAAACATCGATTTAAAAGTTACATTTTTGTTTGCATTTTAGATGCAAATAAAAACATAGATTTAAAAGTTACGCTTTTATTTGCATTTTAGATGCAAATAAAACATCGATTTAAAAGTTTCATTTTTGTTTGCATTTTAGATGCAAATAAAAACATCGATTTAAAAGTTGCATTTTTGTTTGCATTTTATGCAAATAAAAACATCGATTTAAAAGTTGCATTTTTGTTTGCATTTTAGATGCAAATAAAAACACTGATTTAAAAGTTGCATTTTTTTTGCAAATAAAAACATCGATTTAAAAGTTGCCTTTTTGTTTGCAACTTAGATGTGAATAAAAACATTGGATTAAAGATTGCATTTTTATTTGCAAATTTTATATGCAAATAAAAACATAGATAAAAATGACATGTTAGTTGAAACAAAAAAAATAAATCAAAAATGACATTTTTGTTGACATGATTAGTTGTAAATAAAGGAGTAGAAATAAATGTTATATTTTTGTTATCAAATTAGAGACAATAAAAAGCATACAATTAAAGAGTTATATTTTTATTTACATTTTAGATGTAACGAAAAGTATAGATTTTAATGTTATATTTTTATTATCATTTTAAGAACAATAAAAAGAATAGATTTTAAATGATACATTTTATTGTCACTATAGAAACAATAAAAAGAATAAGATCAAAGGTTGCATTTGATTGACATTTTATATACAATAAAAAAAATTGATTTACATGTCACATGTTTATCGCCATTTTGGATGCAATAAATATAGTAGGATCAAAAATCATGTTTTATTATCCTTTGATTTCAACCAAAAAGAGTGAACATTAGGAAAATATATTCTCGACGTAACTTAGCTACCATTGGAAATAATTAGTTATTAAAACATGATTTATTTCAAATCATCATTTTTATCATGTTAGCAGGATTATGAAAATCATATATAAAATCTCTATCATGAATATAGATTATATTTGGCTTGCATGTGATTGTTTGAAAGTAGTTGAAGTCGCCGAACGATTATATATATATATATATATATATATATATATATATATATATATATATATATATATTAAAATTAAACGAATCGCGTGCGGTAGTTCGCGTTTCGGCAATCGTAACTTTAAACGGTTATACCATAAGATTCAATCGTCGGATTTTCCTAAATCTGGAACCGTTATGTTAGCTTTGGGAAGATCTTTCCATTGATATAAATTTTATCAAAATCCAACGGTTAAATTTCAAGATAGGTGTAAATCACATTTTGGTAAAAACAGCGCTAGGGCCGCCCATCGACCCGAAGTGTCATTAAATAAATTTGGCTATTTTTATATAAATAAAAATAGCAATTAATCGTTATTAAACATCATTAACGATATGAAATGATTTTAAAATATATATAAGCGGGGATCATTTGAAAAGTCCGAGATAAAACTCATTTCAAATGGTCATACGACGGTCTAAATTGAAGATCTCAAAGATGGCGATTGAAGACAGGCGATCTTCACATCGAAAGGATAACTACTGATGCCTGGCATTGGCTAGCTAAAGGGTTAAAGTGGTAGTTGTCTGGACGTACTTGTTGATCATCCGGATACGCGAGCACCTCAATTCCGTATTGGACATATGGGACGAGGAATAAGGTGACTCTAGTTTCGTTCAGACCCAGAACAGACTTGTAACTGGATGTGTGTCCGACATTGAATTTCATGCCGTGTAATTAAATTGATTTCTATTAATATATATCTGTGGTGGCGGAGAATTTATTCTCTTTCTTAACACCCTTCTTTGAGACGCATGAGCTCGAAGGTTATAAATTGGTAGTTATCGATTGCATGGTATGCACTGTCAATGTGACATGCCAAAATGCAATTGAAAGAAGCTTTTGTTGAAAAGCAGAGCTTTGTGGATAATGATCAGAGCATAGCCTATTTAGGCATAGCTTTGTGTATTACGTTACCTCGCGAGCCTCGCACTCCGGTAGAGTCAAAAACGGGACAAGGGAACGCAAAGAGTTCACAGGTTTCTTTCTAGCTAGAAGTGGTGTTTGGGTTTTTACAAGGCCCAACATTTTTACGTGTGGTTGATGGAATGAGGCGCCTCGAATTTTTATTGGTCTCCAATGGCCAATTTATAGGTCCAATTGGATCGGGAAGCGTGTGTTCAGGTATAACTAATCCACTAAAGTATTTGTGGACCGACCCTGCTGTATCCAGGGGTTCACCAGCGTCCGAATTGTGATGACCCCAAATTTCCACGGGATGAAAGTAAGGCATAATCATTTGGAATACAAAATAAATACAACAATACGGATCACTGATACAACATAGCACAGGAAAACTATATTATAACAACATCATAGCAGCGGAAAATATGAATGTCGTCAAATACAGAATTCCACAGTCACAGAGTTCTAAATTATTACATCAAATTCAGCAAAAGGAAATAAGTTTCAAACTTCAAAATAGAACAACTGGAAATAGAATAAGTTCGGATGTCTCAAAGTCTAAAGATAAAATGCAACAAAAGATAAATGATAGATAGTCTTCATAGCTCCAGATCATCACCTCAACTAAGCAACACCAAGAAAGCTCCAAAGACAACAACTCCAAAGAAAGTGAAACCTGCTACCTGGCTACCCGTGTAGAAAAGAGGGCACCCGAGTTTGCAAAGGTGAAAACAAACTACGAGTCAGTCATGGGACTGGTGTGAGAATTCTTAACTAATTTAACTAATAGTAATAAGGCAAATCCAAAGACCACGCCGCTAACGCGGAAGGGGTTTTATTTCAATGGATTGTCGTGCATAAACTAAAGTGACATAACAGATAAATAAGTAAATTGTAAACAACGCAATGCTTTTGAAAAAATGGAATCATCATAAGACTCAAGTTCCATCACACGATGCAACGCAAACCAGAGGATAGAGTTTTACCTTATGATGATTAAACATGCTTGGTACGATAAAAACGAATTTGATATTATTATTAGTGTATATATGTTACAAAAACATTTCAAAGTAAATGTATCAATCCTAGGCAGCATAGTACCCCGTACTACTATGTCGCCATACTAGTAATACAATCAAGTCTGTAGGGTCGTATTGGGAATTTGGTTTTCCATCATGAGTCAAGGCTAGGAATGATCTCCTTACCGATTCGAGACACTCTAGCTAATGTCTCAGGATCCCCCGCAGTGAACCCTTGGAAAGCTGCAGGGCCGGTCCGCACATACGATTTTGCGGATTGGCAATTCCTGAACACACGTTTCCCGGTCCTATCCCACTTAATATCCGAGGTGCCTCATTCCATCATCCACATAAGTAAAATGTCGGGCCATGTAAAACCCAAACACCACTTCTAGCTAGAAAGAAACGTGCTGCTCTCTCTGCGTTCCCTTGCTCCGTTTCAGACTCAACCGGGCTGTGAGGCTCGTGAAGCTACGTAATACACAAAGCTATGCTTATTCAAGCTGTGCTTTGATCGTCACCACAAGGTTCTGCTTTTCAACAAGAAACCTTGATCATTGCACCTTGGTATGTCACACTGTCAATCCATACCATACAATCGACCTTTTGCCCAAATATATAAAAGGGTGTTAAGCAAGAGAATAAATTCTCCGCCATCAAACATTCATATACTCGGCAGAAAATCAATAAATATGGTATAAAGGAGTACGATGTCGGACACACATTCCACTTATAAGCCCGTTCTGGGTCTGAACGAAACTGGAGATACTCTCGTCCCGTATGTCCAGTACGGAAAAGAGGTACTCGCATATCCGTGAAATCAACACGTACATTTGGGCAATTACCCTGACCCTTGGATTGGGAGCAAGTCAATTCAGGGTCTTGATCGTTGTCCATTCGAGGGAAGATTTACGGTCTTCATTCGCCGTCTTCACACTTCGATCTTTAGACGTCATTTGATTATTTGGAATGAGATTAAACTTGGACTTCCCAAATAATTCTCGCATATATAATTTGAAAAACCATTTTTACATCGATATATTATTTTGTAACGATTAATTCCTATTTTTAATTATTAGAAATAATTAAATCTTTATTTAACGACGCTTCGGGTCAAAGGAGCGACCCTGGCGCTGTTTTCAACCAATTTTGATTTACACATTTTTCAAAATCTAACTGTTGTATTTTAACGTAGTTCATATCGTTGAGAAGATCTTCCCAAAGCGGTCCTAACGGTTTTCGTTTTGGAAAATTCCGACGGTCGGATCTTTTGATATAGTCGTTTAAAGGTACGATTTCAAAACGCGAACTACCGCGCTCGATTCGTTTAAATTTATTTATATTTATATATAAATATATAAATATAAACCATTAACCATAATAACGTCGTTCAATTTAATAACGAGCTCAACAACTACCGATACCCATTCATTTTTAATTTATTTAAAAATGAAGATAATATTTCAACATCTAAATACACTAGTGTGAACCCGTGCTTTGCACACGACTTAGAAAGAATAATTTGTTTAAAATCAGCAGCTAAAAACAGATAGGGAAACAGATTTTCAAATGAATTACTGGCTCTCTATAATATTAAACATTGAGCGCTAAGTACACTCGGTATTTATGGTTTGAAAGCTTTAAAAAAATGTTATTTGTTATTTCTATTTCATTAGTAACCTTTGTCGTAGGAGTTGCTTTAAAAGAGTCATACACTGGTTTTTATGACATTATAATGCATATATTATTTATTTATATTATTGCGAACCCGTGCTTCTCATACGGGGTGTATTTATATGTAATTTTATGGTTACAGATGAAAATTGGCAATTAATTTAGACATTATTCTCTAAAATAGTTAAATACAAATTGTTCAAAAAGATTTAAATTAAATTCAAAATTAAGTATGCTTAAAGAATAAAAAAATGTATTAAAATTTTGAATTTTTTGTGATACAATCATAAATCTCTATTTAACAATTACCTTTTCAGTTTTTAAACTATACATTTTAAGTGGGAAACAGGCCTTTTTTTGGGAATGGTAAACCCACTATTCCACCTTAATTCATTGTTTCATTTCTAACGTTCATACTGGTTATTTAGATGGGGTCGACAATTGCAAATTTGAAGCCAAATAACCACATAGCAATACCATTTCAGTGAAATACGTGCAGCCTTCATAACCTCAAAATAGGAAGGAAAAAAAAAACATGTATCAAAACAGTGGACTCTACGTAGGAAAATCCTGGAGAAGCAAATGATGTTTTGTTTTATTGAAATATCACAATGATAATGCACAGAAAGCTGGAAAAGGACGTTTCACTACTAAGGCATTTATAAACGTTCCATCTACTGTCAATGGTTTAGGAAATTTATACAAAGACATCTTCTGTTACAATGTAAATAGCAAATGAATATTAATTATAAATTTTGTGAGCGAAATTAAAACTTGAATTTTATATCAATGCCTAGATATTTTTTACTGCAGCGGCAAGTTACATTTGTTTCCTAGTTAAAAGATGGACAAATTTGCAAGTTTGAAATGTTGATTGTAGACAGCAACTTCATGAATGTAGTGGCTTGAATATTAGTGTGATGCAGCCCAACACACCTTCAAAGCTAGATTCCAATTTTCCCATGTCTGCAAGCAATACATTTCTGGTACTCATCTCCAATCTGCTTAGTAAAAAATATTGGCCAGCATCCCACATCGAAAGGCCTGTATATTAGAAATGGTCCAAAATGCAAACTCATCAATAAAAAACAAAAATGATTGGAAGCAAAAGACTACTCTTTCAGATTGAATGTGAATCATAAGGAGAAAAGCTTAAACCACTTGCTGGTAGGTGTGCGTATGGTACCATTTGCAAAATAATCATGTTTTTGATTAGAAATAGCGAAGTCATTATTTGTTAAATGTGACAATTTTTAACACAAAGAAAGTCCTATACATGTTAAATGATATAAGGAAAATCAAGGAACACTGAAATGGGTGAGGCAGGATAGGAATTCAAACATTCATTTGCAAATAGACTACAGTGCATGTTTATATTAAAATAAAGTTGTTTTAAATCTGTACATTATTCTGTTTCCTTCGGTCTACTAACACATTTCATCGTCGAATCAGAATTTATCTAAAGCAGGACCACTGAAAGCTAATTTTTTTATATCTATATATTATTTAAGACAACAGGCAAAAGTACCTATATCTATTTTGACGTACATTTCCCTTGCATTGATAATAACAAAATCAGGATACAAATTCATAGTAAAAGGATACATGTAATCTAGTTATAAACCACAGACCAAAAACATCAAACTATAATGGAAATATTGTTTGCAATTTTTATAATGCATAGAATAATGAAACAAATAACACTTAATTAATGACGTTTTAAAATATCTGATACATTTATATATTTTTCTATAAATATGATCCAATTTATTTTAGCGTAAACATATAGATTCAGAATAGTTGTGTAACATACACTGTAACACTATGTATTATTGTAGGCATCCAGAAAATTGTGTCCATCTAGGATGCCTTCTTGCTTTATTGTTTCCTTGTGGCTGATCCAATGTTTTTCCATTTCTAGTTTTTTGCGCCTTACTGTTCCCGTGATGAACGGGTTCTTTGTTAAAGTGATTACTCTTAGAGGACTTGTGCAATAGCTATTAGCAACTATAAACTATCAATCGCTTCTTTCATAGCAGCAAGAAGAGTTTCGAGCAAGAATAGTCATTACAATGTTCTGAATGAAATAACTCTGCTGAATAATTTCATTATTAAGATATGTAAACATGTTTTAGAATATCAAATAGAGAAAAAGGTAAATTATTATCATATTATAAGGTACAACAATTCCCTTCCTTGATTCGCGGAGAGCTTGAATAAAACATAGCATGCACAAACTTTGATTGAAAAGGGCTTTTAACTGTATTATTAACGGTATTATTGAACTCATGCTACACACGCTTTCGTGTCATACTAATGGGAGGAGCGAGTTGTGGCTGTTATTTTAATCCGAATTTCGTTGAATATTTTTATACAAACTTGTCTTGAAATAAAACGATGAAATAGCATGAAAATGTTCATTAAAAATATTGACATGTTGGATGGAATGAAAAATTGAAAAGGACCGTCGATCAAACAAACATATGAAAGCTTAAAGTGATAATTTTTTATCCAACTGTAATTATTGGTATATTGAATTGAAATCCATTATTAATTAGCACAACCTTCCGCAAACAAATCTAAAGTGAAACCATAAGCAGAAAACAGTTGAACACTGTTTTAAAATTACATCCTATGAACTATATAATGTACAAATTAAGATCTATCGTATTTGCAAACATGAATATAGTAGCGCAAAACATGGAGGTGTGTGTTTCTCCCAGCTTGCATGAGTACAACTTAATGAGATAACCAACATTTAAATTCACCAAGTTCTAGTGATTCTATCCCAATTTCTATAGGGAGCGAGATAGAGTTCACATGTCCAATTGTTCACGTCCAACAAAGGCATCCAACACAGCAGATTATTTGCGATAAGTTCAATGTTCAAAGGTTTAGCTACTTCTGTGAGGATGATCATAGCACCAAAGAAGAACATTTTGTAATACTCCTGATATGCTAATTTTCAATTTAGTTAAACACTGAACAAACTACAGTGCACTCAATCTAAAGGTTAACTATATGTCACACTTTTTCACCTTCAATTTTTTTTTTATCAAATGATTTCTTTATCCAAAAGTACCAGTCAGCATCTACGATTTTCATCCAATTTTAATTACTATGTACTAACACGTCAAGGACCACGATAGCATATTGGTATAAAAAAAAAACAGTTGGCATTAATTTGATAGTGAAAAAAAAAAACATTTATTTGAAGTTGTCGAAATGCTAAATCCATTTGTGTTCTGCAATCCTCCATTTTCTTTGAAAGTTGTTCAAAACATAGAAAGCAGTACCAGAGTTACAACCAAAAAATTAAAAACTGCAAGCATGTTCACTTCCTACCTAATTCAATGTACGAATTTAGGAAGGCATATCATTTCAGAAGGTAAGATAAAAATGAGTCGCACATTGGCAACACACCCTAAATAATGCTTATATTATTGGGTCGATGTATATATAAACGAAACACTACGAAAACTAAATGGGCCGATTCCTGATTAAAAATAAATTTAAGCGAACTATGCAGCGCAACTCATAGGTTGTATAGCCATAGAAAATCATTATCGGACCAACGTCCAATAATGTCATAATTTTACTCAAAAGAAAACTAAAATTTCAGTTTGTGTGTGAAAAGAATGTAATACATAGATATTGAATCTTTAGTTTTTCAAAATAACCATTCACAAAAAATAAATGCAAGCATAAAGTAGGGAGAATTTAGGTAACGAAAAACAAACTTGTGACAAAATAAGGAAGAAAATGAATTTTTGCATGAAAAAGCTTGTACCTTATTGAATATTTGTTTTTTGGCTCGTGAACCCATATTCATCAACATCCTTACATGACCTGGATTAAGATGATTTATATACATATTAATATACATATATACACCACACTCATTTAAAACATCATCTCGCTGTTAAACAGAAATTATGAAGAAAACAGTTATATAAATTTAATATACAAATATTACTAAGTATCTGAGTGCTAAAGATTTTAAAAAACTTAAAACACTTTAATAATACACTGCGGAAAAGTAATATGCATGCAAAAGACACAGGAAAAAATATTTAAAAAACGCATGCATCGTTCTAAATTTTAGTGCATTACCAACAACTAAGAGAAATGTGTCGACGTTAGCAGTATAATATTGGCAAACATATGTACTCAACTTGATTTGCAATTAGAATGTAAATATAAGTGGATATACCATACCGATAGGTCACAGCGATATGTGTTTATTAGAACTACGGTTGAATCTTGTTTTTCTACAAAATGATATTTGTGAACTCTGATAAACATTTTCTTCCCTATGTAAGGCATACATAAAAGTTAAGTTATACTGAGGTTCATAAAAGTGTATATATTAGTTTTACGATTTTTAAACTAAACAAAAGGAAAAATAGATATTAAACCCATTCATAAGTTCACGGAGATAGCGCGAACTCGTGCTTCGGACACGGATGTAGCAAAAACATTGCACTTGCACAGCCTGTATTGAAATGTATAAAAAAAGTCAATGAAAAATCTGTTAGGTCGCACTCAAAACATGAAAAAGTGGACCAAAAAATTAGATTACACCCTGAACTTGATATTAAAAAATACTTAAAAGGAAAATAAGTTAACACAAAGGAATAGGCATGAAAATAAAATACATTAAAACATCGAACATTCGTAAAAAGAAATAGCCAATGCAAAGTCCGTTATATCGAATGTGAGTTAGCATTTACATCATACAAAAATAAAAATTACTAAGATTGATTACAACTTATTGAAATTGATATTACATAATAGGATAAAAAAAGTAAATAGATTAATACAATGAACAATTCATAAGATTAAATTGTAAAAGAACCTTTTCCTTTGAATGTCAATCAACTTAATTGCTCAATAACAATTGCTCTAATTTAATAAGAAAACGTAAAGATACATTCTAGTAGTATATACATCAAAATAATTAATGCTTATGTAACAATCAATGAATTTTAATCGCACATTTTAAAAAAAAAAGTACAATGATTTTGACATGACAACTCAAGTTGTTTTTCGTAGCAAATAATTTTTGAAACTATGAAATACATTATTTTTCTTTTGGAATAATGTGTTTTTAGATATTGAATTGTGCTATAGTTTATGCAATAATGATATTAAATCTAATCAAAACATGCAATAGCCTAATGAAAGAACAGAAAAAAAAATAACTTTTGTATGCAAAATTATTAATAAAATACCTCAAAAAAAATTATACGATTAAGGCAGATGGAAATGGGGCATAAATCATACAACCAAATATGAGTCCATCAAAAGGTGATGTGGAAACATCAAATTCGTGGTGTTTGCAGCAACAAAACTCTAAAAATAAATTCAGAACTCAAGGCACATAGAATTTAAAATTTTAATTCATTATGTTTGAGAACATAGAAGCAATGATAAAAAAGCAAGGAAGCAAGACCTGCAAGTGTTGTGTGTGCACGCATGTGTGCACAGACATTACACTAACAAAAATTAATGTCGATGCTATGGTTGTGCTTGATGATGGATGATGGATCTGAATAGAAATGATATATGATACAACCTGCATGCATGAAAGACAAGTTAATATGAAAAGTATGCAAGATTCAAATAAATTATTACAATGTTTGATATTACATTAAACATAATATCTTATAACCGTTTTAAACTAATAAATTCTTATGTTCTTTTTTATTTTTTGATCACTTCAAACATGATTTCAGAGAAAAGCCATGAACTGCTCCAACATCAAGTGTTATCAATATTATAAAGAACAGCTGTCAGTTGAAGCTAGATCAAGGATTCAACAAAGAAGCATTTAACATTGTTCACGTCTAGAACACAGTAGAAATCCAAAACTTGCACCAACATTAGACTGAATTTAAGCTACAAAGTTCACCATGGGAGCTTAAGCAATTGTTTTTTCTTTTGTTTAACTACTAAATTTTTTTGACATCATATATTCTGTACATAATGGAAACAGAAGTGTTGTTTATTTGAGGTATTAAAACTGCAAAATTCAAAAGCCAGTTAGAAAAAAAAAAAGGATTTCCAAGGTTTATCGTGAAAACCATTAAAAACTCAGAAAAATAAAGAAACAAAAAATAATTAAAATGCATTCCAAAACACCTAATTTTCAAGAATTACTATGCAGGTTACCTCTTAGAATGTATTCATAGAAGAACATATGTATAGTCCTCAATGACTTAAAACTGCAATTTACCACTATTGATAAACTGGAACATATGCCCTCACTGAATGGAGACCAACAAACATGATACATGACAAATTCAGACAATTATAGGCATGGTTTTCTTCATTTGATGATTAATGAGAAGATGAAAGTAGATAAGAAGTATTTAGTTTCTCTTTTGTTGCTTCTATTCTGAAAAGGGATTTATAAAGTAATTTAAAACATTTACATGTATAAATGGATATCATACTAAGAAAATAAGGTCAAAAAAAGGCAAAAAAGTGTTCAAATCAAGATACTTTGCTTTATATGTTAACATCTGATATTAAAATATATTTTTGCATAAGATACAACATATGCACACGTTATTTCCAAAATCACAAAGATCACATAAATGGGAAGGTAAAAGAGAGTAATTATGTTAGTCAGAAGGTACATGAAAAAAAACCTTCAACCTTTTTTGACTCTTAGAGAGAAAACTACCTAACATGAGATGATAAAAAAAATTGAAGTTGAGAAAAGTTGAAAGTGCTAATTAACATAATTTCAGTATATTCAAAATAATGAAAATTAGGATACAAAAATTTGCATGTTTTAGCTTGAAAAAAAAAACAGAACTTTTTGTTACAACCTGGTTTTGAGGAGCGAAAGACACGTGCTTTAAAACTCAATATGGTGTTTTGAAAAAATATCCACTAAAATTTACAGATTATGTTTGGAAACATAAGATTCTTTAATATAATAGCACTAAAGCTGCTCAAATTCTGTTGGAAATCCTAAAGGACACATTTAAATTCAATCAAAGTAAATATAAAAGATGACCATAAAAGAAACAAAGGCGTTTATATTACCGTATACAAAAAGAAACAGACCTAATATTTATTAATTTTTGGTCACAAAAGTATGGTTGAGGAAGATTAAGGTAATTAGTATGAAGTTACCTTAAAAAAATAAAGTGAAAATGGATGTAAATTTACACAAGTCAATTCATTTTTGAGGTAAAACTGTCGCAATATTGAATTGATCTAAACACATCAAGTTTTCATATGGCAACATATTCAAGCTTTAATGAACAATTAGATTATTAACTTACATAGTCATAAAATACTGGATTATGAATTTTAAAGTAAAAGAAAAAATAAAGAGAACTTTCTATGAACTTATCTTCGTTTGCATTACAATATATGAAAATATGGAAATAGTGCCTATATAATCTTCGTTCAAGACACTTAGTTACATATACTATTCTCAGCTGAGATAAGTTGAACATGGGAAAAGATAAGAAATATTGGACTTATATTTTTTTGACTATATAATAAATCCTTGCTTGAGTGGAAACTAACCTTTTCAAATATTAGGTGTTGTACCTATTCTCAGTTGAGATAGATTTAATAGCTAAGAAATAACAAATATGGCCTATGGGAGTGTATTCTCTGCAGCTAGCATATACATCCTTACTTGAGCGGCAACTTACCTTGTCTAATATCAATTGTTGCAACCTTATAATCTGAAGCCCAACCATTCATACCCCAACAAAAATGAGAAATCAGTGAAATGTATAAAAATTAGAAGGATTACATGTAGCATAAAACAAATGGATGAAAATTCAAATAAAGATAACTAAGAGCTTTTCCCTTCTATTTGTATGATACAATATAATACCCAATAAAAAAGTATTTTTTTAACGAAGACTATATATGGTATGTCTGTAAAAGAGATTCATACAGCTCAAAATGAGAAGGATATAAAATTATAAGTTTTAATATCGCCATATATTTGTTAACACATAATCAAAATAAAAATAATATTAGAATAGATAGAACATCTCATACATAACCACAACAGTATATAGGGTGGTTCAGAATATGAATCCGAAATCAAACCACAACACCATATAAGGCATGTGATAAAATCTGTTTTCTATGAAAGACACTCACTGTAATGGAACAAAAGCAACTCATTCAACTCCAATTCCTTTATCCATATATTCCCAATGGATATTCAAATTGTAAAAAAAAGTATTAATCTTGGATATAGAAATATTATGACAAAACTTAAATAAGTGCAGCAGGTAGCCGATATCTTTTCCCATCATGAAAATATATAATCAAAGAATAATTGACAGATATGGACGTTGAATAATAAGTAAATACAAAATGAAATGTTAACCTTTGTACTATCCTGTCTCCAGTATGCAACATACAAAATTGTATAGACAATAATTTTGGGAATACAAATGCTATATAAACATGAAGCTACCATCTTATCAAAGACCATAGTAAAGAAAGAGAGCGTAGAAGATACCATTATCATGAAAAACAACTAAATTTACCTTTGTATTTGCATGACTGTCTACCAACGTTATTCTTTCAAAATATCTAATAATCCATCGACTTCTATTATAAGGACTGCATAGTTTAAAAATCCTGCACAAAACAAACCAAAAAGCATATTGTTTACTTTATTTGAAAATTTTGTTCTCCAATCTCGACTTTCCATATTTAGAAACTTCTGCACAGCTAAAAATAAGCATATATAAAAGTTAACATTTTGAAATCCAAAGTATGCATACAAAGGATTTTGATACTCCAAGAAACAATGAATGCATGACTCAACAAACAGAAAATGCAGAAATCTAGATATAAACGTAATTTAATTTTAACACAGGAAACGCAAACTGAATAACAGGATTCTACATAGGAGCATGAGAGGTACAACCAATACTGGGCTTCAATGATGATCTTTTGAGTTTTTTTTTAATTATTATTACTTGAAAACTTCATCTTGTTGTTTAAGAAAATTGAATTGGGAGCATATGTTTTCCTTAGCTAAAATTTGACTGCCAAGCACATAGTTCATTAACTATCCGCATCATAGATTTTGTTTTCACCTTTTTGCAGCAGCAAACAATATTGAAAGCAAAACATTAGTTTAAAGCAAAGCAGGACTTCACATTTAATAACTATGATAGTATTACGATCTTGGTACTGATCTTGCTACAAACCTCTGTCCAACACGTAAAGGTTTAATTTCATTAAATAACTATTTCCACATGACTTTTTATAATTAGGCATACAAATAATCCAAATATAAATTGTTTCTTTAAATATGCCAATTTCTATGCTTTGATCAAAATGTCAGTTAAAAACATCATAAATTTCAATAACATATAGTTTTCATTCATTTTTCAGTCTAATTTTCTTTCCTTAATTTCATCCATTTCTTACATGGACATATTAATTCTGCTAATTTCGGTTAGCCCTCCATGTATTTATATACAGTCAGCCTTACATAGGAAGAAAAGTACTTTTGTGTATTAAACTAAGGTGGATACCCAGTGCCAAAGGCTCCCGCACTCAAGCGCGAGAGGACTTCCCAGATCAGTCTCCCGTCCTGGTACTATTCTCACGGCTTTCCGGGCTCTGGGGGTGGTCGATTAGTACACACAGCCTTTCCCTCACATATGTGAAGAGGCCGGGACTCGAACCTGTGCGCTCCAGATTACCAGCCGGGTAACCTTACCGTTGCGCCAGGCACCACCTTAAATGGTTATTACTACTCTGTTCCAAAGCTGACGTGACATACCATAAATGGTTATTACTACCAATGTTTTAAAAAACGCGCCTGAGGCGCGCCTCGAGGCGAGGCGGAGGCTAAAACGCCTTAAGGCGTGCTTCGAAAGGCGTTTTGCTCCTGAGGCTTAAGCCTCAATGGTTTGAGGCGCAGGAATCACAAAAAAACGCACGCCTCAATGGCTTGAGGCGCAGAAAGCGCAAAAAAAAATGAATTCTGCATTTGAACAGGAATCGAACTCGATTCCAGAAGAATCGAACTCGATTCCAGAAGAATCGAACTCGATTCCAGAAGAATCGAATCGATTCCAGAAGAATCGAACTCGATTCCAGAAGAAACGAACTCGATTCTGGAATCGAGTTCGATTCTGGAATCGAGTTCGATTCCAGTAAACTGGAATTGAAACCGATTCCAGTGAGGAACACAAAGAGAGAGCTTTTTTTGTTTTTGATTTTTTAACTGTTGTGCCCTATTATTGTGCTGTCTGGAGCTATTGGCTAGTGGGTTAAAGATTAAGTATATGTGTTGCATGGAAGTGGATTAAAGATTTAGGTATATGTGTTACGCTTTTTTTTTACCTGAAAGGCTTACGCCTCAACGCGTCGAGGCTTACGCCTCGCCTCACGGACCCGAAAACGCCTCGCGTACGCCTTTTGCGTTTTAAAACATTGATTACTACCATCCACTATCCTTCTGTAAAGCATAAGGCAATGTTTAAATATAAACAAACCTACCTAATTGATCTGATTCATTTCAGTGCTTATGTTACAAAACCATAAAGAACCAAATAAAGCATTTAATACAATAAAAAATGTCCTAATATAGAATACAGAAGAGTACAGGTATATTTTTGAGGGTCTGTACATATACCGCGCCAAAAGAATCAATAACAAAAGTATCAATAACAATTAAAAGACAATGAATGCATAATAATATAGAAATCAAAAAAAGATTTTTGAGGGTCTTTTCATCATTGATACAAATGAGTACAGGTATATTTTCAATATGAAGGAGAGGAATGCATATCACATTGAAGCCAAGAACGAATACATACATTAATGCTGCACATTTTTTATTGCTAAACATTAAAAATTAATATTATGCATATATTAAATTGTTATTTTTTAACTAATCAAGCAGAATTTAACCATTGTTAAGCAACGGTGATGCCCGCATATTTATTTAGATGTTCCATACAGTACAATGCAATTTTCATAGATGTTAAAAGCTTACGAACAACAAAAAATAAAATTTGAAGAAAAATATTTCTCTACTTGTTAACTCATATGAAATTTCAACTAAAATATGTGCAATACGAAATTGCAAAAATGTCAAATTGTTAGATGATACGCACAGATGGATTTTAACAAATTCATTACCCATAGGTTAAGCAAACATTCATTTATGGAATTGCAAAATATCGTATCTAAAAACAAATCGTTTAGAGAAAGTAAACTATAAAATCGATATCTCACCATGTACAGACTGAAATGATTTGTTTGAATCTCATTGTTGCATCCTTCAAAACCTGTATAACAAATAAAAAATATTAGAAGATACTATAAAATAAATTAATGATAGCAATTACATACTGGTAATAATCTAATTATGATTTACTTGGCAGTTATATATTACAGGGTCATCTTCCCAGCTTAATGTACATCTGCATGATATAACCTGGTACATTTCCATAATATGATCTGGTTTTAAAAACTGAACACCTAAACAGCCATTGTTTGTTCTAATTGAATATAGTTTGACCCGAAAGCTCAACTTTTAGTTACATTTGGATCAAATGAAATAGGAAAAGGTAGAAATCAAGAAAAATATAATTCTACTTATTATTTTAGGCTAAGTAGGCTTCCTAAGTTTGATTACGATAAAAATGTGGCATATGCATCTTAAATTAATCTATATAAGCAGGTGAAACTTACAACGCACAAGAATCTTATGTTTGAGAAACTAAACCACCATTTCATTGTAACAAACATAAGGTTTTCTAAACCCGCAACATATGCTAATATGTAATCCTGAATAGGACATAATAAATGATAACATTATTACAATTTCTCAACCAAGAAATAATTCAACATAACTCACCATCCAGAAATGATTAGACTGCTTGTCGTGTTCACTATATTTAAAAACATATAAAATTTCTATGAAAATAAATCAATAATTAAACATGAATTTGAACGTTCTTACCACATTATACATCTACTTAAATTATTTAAAGTAAGTTTAAGTAAATATTTGCTTACAATTGGTATAAATAATTCATCATTTAAAAACTACAGTAAAAAAACATGACTTGTCAGCGGGTGCGGCGCAGTGGAAAGGAGGCCTAACTTCCTGGTAAAAGGTCGATGGTTCGATTCCTACCATGCGCTTCTCCATCCTACATAAATTTACCCGGGGGTATGGGGGCTTGGATTAGCGGACGGCTTTACTGTACCTTTCTCAGGAGTTTACCGGCCCGCCGGGTTCTCCTGGGTTTTCAAAAAAAAAAAAAAAAAAAAAAAAAAAAAAATGACTTTCGCTAATTATAGATGTATATTTTCAATCACAAAAAATAACAGCTTAATGCCTATGATACACTGGCCAAAAAACACAACTTAAGTAGTTATGATATCTCACAACAATCAGTAGCACTAAAATAGCTTGCAAATGAAATCTAATTTTAATTTTAGGGAAAAGAAAATTATGCCAAAGGAATTCTAAGATCTCATGTTCGATTGCTAACAAACTTATGGGTTCTATATGGAAGATAACATGTTTATCACGTAAGGAAAAATATAAAAGGGGAAGAGTTACAGCCAAAATCAGACATACAATATATACCATATAATAGGAAGTTAGGATCGTCGACCACTGGTTTGCTATATGGCTAAGACGAATGTTGTCAGCGATGGAATAACGAAAGTTTATGACCTTCGCTGGATTTGATGATAGGAGAAAATGCTAAAAGAAAGCAGAAGAAAATGATCAGGACTTCAGGAAAAAAAGTTCTTTAAAAATTTAAGTAGTTAGGACTTTCCTAGATCGTTTTAATTGCATTTTTTCCTCAGCTTTGTTGGACATCAATTAAAACCAATGATACTTCGTATAACAAATAACAAATGACTTGTTCTGAAAAAAAATCCACAGCAAAAAAATTAATGTTAAATAGATGAAATATTATTAATTATTATTAGTGAGATACCAGACCCAATTCAAGTTAAAAAAATTGTAGATAACCAATTTGAGTCAGCTGCTATGATCCATCCTCATTTGGCAGAAACATCCAATACAAATAAAATCCATTTAGATACAAATTATTCCAAATAAAGAGGGAAAATTGAAAACGAACCATATAAGGTAATTTGAGGTGAATTCGATTTAGGGAAGGACAAAGAAGTTTATGGCCTTTTCTGAATTTGGCATTACGAATGATATAAGAAAACGTTAAAAAAGCAGAAGAAAATGCGTAGAACTTCAATAAAAGTGTTCTTGAAAATTTAAGTAGTGAGGAACAATTGAAGAAGTTGTTAACTATCTCCAGTTAATTACGAACTATTCTGCATCTATATTAACATTATAATAACATATATATAAATTTACTAACAGGCTTTGTAAACTGTTCTAATCATCAATAAAGCTATAATAGGAAAAAAAAACATAGAACCATAAACATATTATTATCTTTACCTAAAATGCTAAAGAACGTCAAAAAAATGATATCCAAAATGAGGATACAACCTTAAGCATATGCATACACATAAGGTGATACATCTTCCAGGAAAACATCAAATCTAAACTTAGAATAAGTAACTGACCTTTAGGATTTGATTAGAATAATATTTCTTGTAATGGGTAGATGAAAAGAATAACCGAATTTTGAATAAACTATTCCAGTTGATCTTATAGAAGATAAACAAAAAATAATGGAACATCAACTTTTGGGCTAAACTTGAAGTTCACTTACTTATGTAGCTTCTGTTAAGAACTATGGTTAAAATTAAAGTTCACTTAGACGCTAACATACTCATTGACAAATATGTTTTTGTACGCCATTGGAGAAGGCTTTTTTCTCCCTTTTGATATATAGTTTTCCCTTTCAGTAAAAAAAAAAAAGAGTAACATACTCAGCGACAAATTACGATAAACCATTATGTTAGTTAAAAAAATTCTAGTTGCAATGCAAGTAAAAGAATAATAACCAATGAAAAATGTGGGGAACTTTTGCAAAATTTGACAGTATAAAATAGAGCAGCAAGGAAGTGCCTTTTCCTTATAACTATTTCCAGGAAGCAACAAATTTGCCATCAAAGGATTTTGGAATCTCCTACACAACATAAATAAAAAAACAAAAGCTTAACAATTAAAAAATGTGTCATGCATTTTCCTTGTATATCTCCATCAATAACATCATGTATACAATTTACCTATGAACTGTAAGGTTTGTAGCATAAATTGGTAAAATATAATTAGTCAATTCATCGGTGTAGTATTGGTTTAAAATAATATCATATTTTCTTGGGTAATCCTCTCCTTGTTAATGTTGGCATGTCTTAATCTTGTTGTATTCTATCAGCCATGTAATGCACATAATTTTTTTTATTTTTTTAAATCTTTTATTACATCAACTGAAATGAAGACAGAGTTAGAAATTAGATCCTCACATAAAAATGGTGAATAATTTTTGAGTTAATGTTATAAGTCAAACCATAGATTTAGAAATTCTTTGTGGCAGAATAAAATATCCAATGAAATAGTAAATTTAAAATTGACATGGAAACAATTAGTAAATTATACGTTATCGGAAACCAACCACTGCGAAAATAGTAAGAACACAAATCCCACCCAAAAATGAAGTCAGTCGATACACAGACAGCGCTACGAACGGAGCGTACCAAACCGTGATCCAGAAGAGAACGTAAAGCCCAGCAACTCAACAGTACAGAACTGGACGGTAATCAGATTGCTCTAAGCGGAGAATACAAACAAAAAGAAAAATGAAAAACGGATAGATAAACAAAAGGGTAAGGCAAACTGTAAAAGCATCAGTAAGAACGAACGTACTGAATTTAGGGTTCTTACCTTAAACCGGATGTATACGGTCTAGCAGATGACGAAGGCGGAACATATAAGTCCGACGCGATGGAGGAAAGGCGAACGTAAAATCAAGGGGGAAATGATAGGTTATAGCCATGAATGCAAACTAACTCGTGTAACACCGAATTGAATTTCCCCAATTTAATTTAGGGTTTGGGAAGGCAAAATGCATTGGGGCCAGAGAAAATGAGTGGAGCATGAAGGAAAAATGGAGACCTACTCCATGTTGCAAACTCTGTTTGTAGATATGAAATTAGGGCATCAGGAATAAACGATTTGCAGGGAAAAAGAAGACGAAGGGCGTTGGGGGAGGGAAAAGGTGGATGTCTACGCGAAAGAAACATTCGGCAAATGGTTGAAACGATTGAGTAAACGTGGACTCTCTCTTATGTCTTTCCTTGCAAAAATTGGAGGTGCTTGTGACCCATCGAAAAACAACTCAGCTTTAATACTATAGTATAGATTCTTTTATTATTTACATAGAAATGTAAAATATATTACAATGTTGAATTCCATTCTTTTATCATAATGTAAAACCTCCCTTTTTAATTACAATGTGAATTGTAACTAACATTATAATGTAGAATTTTTATCCTTTAATTACATTGTAAAATTTCTCTTATTAATTACATTAAAAATGTAATTATCATAATGGTGAAAAATCCCTTTTTATAAATTACATTAAAAATGTGATTTTAATTACACCGTCAAATTCTGCTTTTTAATTACATTGAAAATGTAATTAATATTGCATGTCAAGTCATGTTTTCAATTTACAATGTAAAATCCTATTCTTTAATTACATATAAAAATGTAATTTTATTATCAATGCAACTTCTCATTTTTAACTTACATATAAAAATGTAATTTTAATTTACATGTAAATTCTATTTCTATAAATACATATAAAAATGTAATTATATGCAGTATAAATTTCATGTCTCTCAATGACATATAAAAATGTAATTTTCTATACGGTATAAATTTTATGTCTCTTAATGACATATAAAAATGTAATTTTCTATACGGTATAAATTTCATGTCTCTTAATGACATATAAAAATCTAATTTTCTATACGGTATAAATTTCATGTCTTTGTAATAACCTAATTTTTTTTATTTACGATGCAAAAATCTAATCTTTTTATTTACAATGCAAAAATCTAATCTTTTTATTTACAATGCAAAAATCTCATCTTTTTATTTACATTGTAAAAATCTCATCTATTTAAATATAATTATCATGACGGTGTAAATTTCTATCTTTTTAAATTACATTAAAAATGTAAATTTTCTTCTAATGTCCAATTCTTCTTTTTAGTTACATTAAAAATGTAATTTTTGTTTCATGTCGAGATCTTGTCTTTTAATTACATTGAAAATGTAATTTTTGTTTCATGTCGATATCTTGTCTTTTAATTACATTGTACAAAAAAAAAATCTCTACATTAAAAAATGCAATTAACATTACGGTGTCAAATTTTGTTCTTTCATTTACAATGTAAAAATTCCTATCTTTTTTTAATTATATTAAAAATGTAATTAACATTACATTTCAAATTCCCTTCTTTTTAATTACATGTCAAATTCATATCTTTTTAATTACATTAAAAATGTAATTAACATTACATTTCAAATATAATTAAAATAAATCTTTTCATACTGTAAACATTTTCACTTTTATTTTCAATAAAAATTGAATCTTTTCATACCGTAAACATTTTCACTTTTATTTTCAATAAAAATTGGATCTTTTCATACTGTAAACATTCTCACTTTTATTTTCAATAAAAATTGAATCTTTTCATTTTTAGTAAGCAAACCAATTCAAGATCTATGAATTATACCAAAAGTTAGATCTTTACTCCAACACAGGATTTGTATGTGAACTAAATAAGATAGATCTGCATAATAAAAAGGTAGATCTAGGGAGTAAAAGCATGGTTCTATATTTTAAATCCAACTAGAAAGGTTTTAAGTGACATTCATGTGTATGAAACAACATATGATTTCAGATCTATAATTATCAATAACTAGAAATGTGGTCATACAACATCCAAAACAAATCAACACATAATCATAACATCACAAATCAGATTACTCATATATACAGCATGATTTATGAACAAGAAATATAATTAAATTAATTATTAATTATTTGAATCAGAATACTCACCTTGATTTAAGCAGAATTAAAAATCCAAATAAATTCAGAAATTGTCCCAATCCCTTTTTAAAAGTCGTACTCGCAGTCACGGTTCTCTCGGATCTGAAATTTTCCAATTTGGAGTTCGTATGAATTAATTATCCATTTTTAATCAACAATTACTTTTTACAACTGCAGTTGCAACAGAAATAAGCGTGGCAAATTTGAGAATTTACCCTTGAAATTTAGGCCATATAATTTCAGATTTGTTCAAATCTTTGATCCAACTTTTCAGGAGATATAGGCAATGGTTTTCAGAGATGTTTGCGCGACGTCGGAGGGCTAGGAGGGGGGAACGATCGCCGGGGAGATGGGGGGTCGCGGCTGCGTCTATGGGGCCCAGCACAGTTCGACGGCGGCGGTGTTTAGGGGGGTGGGGCGGCGACTACAGGTAACGAGGAGGTTCGATTTTGGTATGAGGACTGAAATCAAGTGGAGGAGGAGGAGCCGAAGTTTGAAAATTCGAAGGGTGATGGGTTGTGGCGGCTGAAGGAAACGGGGAAGAAAGAGTATTGTTCATCCGTATTTATACATGTATTCAAGCGTATTTTCTTTTTTTATTTAATTATTTAATTAACCCCAAAATTAGGGTTTTTCCATCCGATCTCCAAACGGAGCCCAACGACTGTCGAACAATATGTTTAGACGTCTTCTAAACGCAATGGCGCTAGTGCCGAAGTCCAATTCTGAATTTATAGCATGTTTTTTTTTTTAAAATAAATCTTTAATATTAAATTTGAACGTACTTTTTAATCTTACCGGGGCCACATACGAACTCAGAAAAATTCAGAAAAATTATTTCTGGCTTTGTTTTGATGATACGATCTCAACAAACAAATTTCGTTGAATTCTGAGACTGTTTGAAAAATGACCTTTTTTTAAGTCGATTAAAATTGACTGAAACTGACCAAACTGAAATCCTTTTGCCACGGTCACAAATTAGTTCTAAAAATTATGAAAAATTAAACTTAGCAATAATTTGATATTCCGAATCCAACAAAAGTGGTTTCTTCGAAAACAGAGGTCGTTTGAAAAATGGCTATTTTTAATATTAAAAATATATGTAGAAATTCTACAGCGACTATTCTAAAATTTCAACTGGCCATAACTTTTGATTCCCGCTACGAAATTTTGATTTTTCGGATTCTTGGAAAGATATTTTTAACTAGATTATAACATTTTTGGTTTCATCAAAATCCGATTTATTCTGCATCTTGTACAGTCAGTCAAAGTTCATATTTGACTTTTCGAACTACCGTGCTATTTCTAATTCTTTTTATAATTAAATTGAATATATTCGTATTAACTTCGATTAAAATAAATTTCTAGACATTATTATTTGAAATAATTTATTTCAAATATTAAAAATCCCTTAAAATTTCTAAAATAAAAATTTTAAATTGGCCCCAAATCCGGGTTGTTACAATCTCCCCCGCTTAAGAACTTTTCATCCTCGAAAAGGAAGAAGGAAAAATAGAAGAGTAGGAACCAACATAGAGAATGCAAAATATCTTAAGCGTACCTTAAAACAAAATCTAATCGGAGATATCCACTCTGCATTTGGGATAGACCTGTTTGATACTCTCCTCAGTTTCCCAAGTGCAGTCTCTAGGATCACTGCTCCATTGCACTTTGACTAGGTTGATTTTTTGTATTTCTCAGCTCTCTAGTCTCTTTGCCAATAATTTTCAGTGGCTCCCTTCTCACTGCAAGGCTTAGGGTAATCTCCAAATCTTGCTGTGTAGCTTCTTCCACAACCAGATCATGAATATGCCTCCGAAGTTGAGATACATGGAATACGTCTTGCACCTCAGGCAACCAGTCGGGCATCTGAATTCTGTAAGCTAGGGTACCAATCTTTTCAAGAATAGGAAAGAGGCCGATGAATTTAGTGCTAATTTTCCTATCTTTCCAAAACGGATGACACCTCACATTGGAGCAACTTTCAAATAGACATAGTCACCCACTTCAAAAGCCAACTCTCTTCTTCTTATATCTGCATAGCTCTTTTGTCTACTTTGGGCGACCAATAATCGCTTCTTAATATAGTCAACCTTGTCCGAAGCTTCTCGAACCATGTCTGGGCCCAAAACAAGACGATTTCCTTTTTCAACCCAGCATGCTGACGATCTGCATGGCCTACCATACAAGGCTTCAAATGGAGACATTTTCAAACTTCCTTGATAGCTATTGTTATATGAGAATTCAACTAAATGCAAGTGATCCTCCCGAGAACCTCCAAAATCGAGTATGCAAGCTCGCAATAAATCCTCAAGAATGTGATTCACCCTCTCAGTTTGGCCATCTGCCTGAGGATGATATGTGATACTAAGGTTTAACTTCGTTCCCAACTCATTTTGGAATGCTTCCCAAAATTTGCTAGCGAAAATAGGATCAAGGTCGCTAACGATGCTACTAGGAGCTTTGTTTAAAACAAAAGATTATTCTTTTATTATTATTTAGAAAATGAAAATTTTCATTTAGATAATGATGAAAAGGAAAGATTTAATTCTATTACCCATGTAGCCTGACTATTTCTTAGCAATAAATTTGCACTAGACTTTGAACAGTTCTAGTGGACTTGACAGGTATGAAATGAGTGGTCTTGGTGAAGCGATCCACGATCACTCATATGCTGTCATTTCCTTTCCTAGTACAAGGCAAACCATCTATAAAATCCATGGAGATTCGGTCCCACTTCCAATCTGGAACCTCCAATGGTTGCAACAATCCCGCAAGCTTTTGTTGATCGCTCTTTACTTGTTGGCATGTAGGACATCTACTCACATAAATGGATATATCCCTCTTCATAGCCTTCCACCAAAATGTGCGCTTAAGATCTTGATACATCTTGCTCACGCCTGAATGGATGCTTAGCTTTGATTTGTGACCTTCATCCAAAACTTCCCTTATGAGCTTTGGGATACTTGGAACACAAATCCGCCCTTGTAATTTAAGAACTCCCTTGCCATCTATTTGAAAGTTCGTGTTTTCACCTTCTTGAATTCTTTCAATATTTTTTCGAATAAAAACATCATTTTTCTGAAGAGAAGAAATTTTATCAATCAAAGAAGGGGTAATGATGAGGCTTGCAACAATTGCATCCTTTCTACTGAGTGCGTCCGCCACAACATTGGCTTTCCCCGGAGTATATAAGATGTCAAGATCGTATGCCGCAAGAAATTCTAGCCATCGTTGCTGCCTTAAATTCAAATCATTTTGATCGAAGAGATATTTCAAAGATTGATGGTCTGTGAATATTTCAAACTTTTCTCCCAAAAGATAATGTCTCCAAATCATTAAAGCAAAGACTACGGCCAACAACTCTAAGTCATGGACACGATAATTTTTCTCATGCGGCTTTAATTGACGACTTGCATAAGCAACAACTTTGCCTCTTTGCATCAATATCGCGCCAAGACCACCACTTTGAGAAGCATCGGTGTAGATGGCTAAATCTTGATTGCCATCGATGATGGTAAGTACGGGAGCAGTAGTTAAACTCACCTTTAGCTTTTGGAAGGCCTCCTCACACTCCGTTGTCCAGATGAACTTGGTGTGTTTCTTGGTGAGCTTTGTTAATGGGCCAGACAGTTTGGAGAAGTCTTTGACGAATTTCCTATAATATCCAGCCAATCCTAGGAAGCTTCTTACTCTAGTGGGTGTACTGGGTTGCTTCCAATCTCGAATGGCGGCAATTTTACTTGGGTCAACAGCAATTCCTTCTTTCGACACAACATGGCCCAAGAATTTTACTTCCCCTTGCCAAAATGTGCATTTGAAAATTTTCGCTTTTAGAACATTTCTTCGCAGAATCTCCAACACTTCCATTAAATGTCTTTCATGCTCCTCCTTAGTTTTAGAATATATTAAGATATCATCAATGAAGACTAGGACGAATTTGTTTAAAACATCTCGAAAGACTCTATTCATCAAGTCAACAAAGTAGGTTGGAGCATTGCATAGGCCTAACGGCATTACCAGCCATTCGTAGAATATGTCAGGACCTCCGAAGGCTGTCAAAGGTATGCATTCTTCGGCTATGCATAGTTGATGGAAACATGTAGCTAGATCCATCTTAGAAAACACCTTGGCTCCATTCAATTGGTCCATTAAATAATCTATGCGAGGCAAGGGATATTTTGTCTTCAATGTTTGCTTATTAAGGTCGCGGTAATCTACACAAAGCCTTAGAGTATCGTCAGACTTGGGGACAAACACCACAGCCGCACCCCAATTGGAAAAACTAGGCCGGATGAGTCTCTTCCATAAGAGCTGTTTAGTCTAGGTTTTCAACTCTTCTTTTTCTTTAGGGGTCATCCTTCGGATAGCATGGACTACAGGCCTTGCATTTGGAACAAGATCAATTCTGAAATCAATTTCTCTTCGCGGCGGTAAATTGTCTACTTCTTCAAATACGTCTGTGTAATTTTTGACTACAGGAATATTTTCTAAAGAAATGGGAGTGATCTCAAGAGAAGACCAAAATGCCTTTCTATTAGATTTTGAACCATGGCAAGGTATAGCAATAGTATTTTCGAATCCTGTTTTCGCCTTCACTACTCTTTCTGAGCATAGCACTTCAGCGCCATATTTCGTTAGCCAATCAAGACCAAGGATGATATCAAACTCGGAAAAATTCATGATAGTCAAGTCAAAAGGAAACTGAAAGTAAGAGTAGGAAATAGGCACCCTACAGTACAAAACAAGGACGGTAGAACCTCCTACAGGATTATGAACATTAATTGGCCCTTTAAGGCTTCTTTGTTTTAATTTCAATTTCTTGACCGTGTTGTTAGAAATAAAGCTCCTTGAGGCAACGTATCAAACAAAGCAGTAATAGGAATGTTTTTAACAGAAATAGTACCACCTAAAACATCAGGCTTACCTGCTCCTTCAGAAGAAGTAGGGGCGGAAAAAGATGGTGCACTTGCCCCCTCGTACACATGTGCAATCTGAGCTCCTCTCAACAGTGGACAATTAGGCTTGATATGACCCTTCTTGTGGAAGTTATAACATTCTTTAGTGTCATCACTTCTGGCCTTTTTTGGATTTCTGCAGTCCTTGCTGTAGTGTCCAAACTTCTGGTAGTTGTAGCATTGCACCTTTGTCTTATCATGGGTTTTAGCAGCTCTAGAACCGCTTCCTTCATTCTTCTTTTCGGCTTGCTTCCTCTTATTATTATTGTTGGCCAAGCTCCTTTCTCTATCTTGTTGTGAAACCCTTTTGTCGTTCTCCTCATAGTGATAAGCAAACTCAATCTGCTTATTAAAAGAAAGGTCAATGTGAGCAATAACTCTGTCAGTGTACTTCCTTGCAAGCCCATTAATAAACCTCTTGTTCTTTTGAAAATCATCCTGAATCAATTCTGGGGCATAGCGAGAGAGATCTTCAAATCTTCTTACATACTCAGAGATAGTTTTGTCGCCTTGCTTCAAGTTGGCGAACTCGTCATGCAGCCTTTCCACTTCTTGCCTTGGAACATACTTTTCATTGAACAGCTCTATAAACCTGGTCCAAGTCACATTTTCTTCATCACCTCCTATGTTGACCAATTCCCACCAATTCTATGCTTCGCCTTGTAGCAGCCATGAAGCCGTAAATCTCTTTCTTTGATCTTCTAGCCCTATCCCTCCAAATATCTTCTCACAATTCTTAAGCCATGCCTGAGCCTGTGTCACGGTCTCCGTACCAGTGAATGGAACTCCACCTAAATTCTTGAACTTCTTCGCTACCTTATCCAAGACAAAGGGCTGCGATGGTGGTGGTGGTGGCTGTTGAACTGTGGCCTCCTTAGTTTCAGAAACATTTTGCCTCCTTGCTCTAGCTCTAGCGGCTCTAACGGCAGCAGTACTCATTTTTAGTTAGTTCTATATGATCCAGGAAAGAGTCAGAACAACTGTAATGGTGATTTTTAAGAAATGATAAAGATAAAAGGATGGAGATAAAATGACTGACTATTATGTATTCTCATGAAATGTTCGCCATAGAATATTGTGATTCTATGTAAACGAATTATTATAAATATGTTATATTCCAAAGCTATGTTTAACCAAAGCTCTGATACCAACTGTGATGACCCAAACCTTCTATGGGATGAAAGTAAGGCATAATCATTTGGAATACAACATAAATACAACAATACAGATCACAGATACAATATAGCATAGGAAAACTATATAATAACAACATCATAGCAGCGGAAAATATGAATGTCATCAAATACAGAATTCCATAGTCACAGAGTTCTAAATTATTACATCAAATTCAGCAAAAGGAAATAAGTTTCAAACTTCAAAATAGAACAACTGGAAATAGAATAAGTTCGGATGTCTCAAAGTCTAAAGATAAAATGCAACACAAGATAAATGATAGATAGTCTTCATAGCTCCAGATCATCACCTCAACTAAGCAACACCAAGAAAGCCCCAAAGACAACAACTCCAAAGAAAGTGAAACCTGCTACTTGGCTGCCCGTGTAGAAAAGAGGGCACCCGAGTTTGCAAAGGTGAAAACAAACTACGAGTCGGTCATGGGATTGGTGTGAGAATTCTTAACTAATTTAACTAATAGTAATAAGGCAAATCCAAAGACCACGCCGCTAGTGTAACAACCCAAATATTTTATATATTAAATTTGGATTTTTATAACTAAAAGAAAAAATATTAGGGGAAAAATCAGTTTTGTTGGTTGGAATAATAATGTCTGTTAAAAGTTGAGTAAGAATAGATTTCCAAATTTAGTTGAAATGTTGTAAAAATGAGACTTATTATTTTAATAATTGATGGAACTTTAATTTATTAAGTTAAAAGAGAAATTTTAACTTTATTTGGTAATTTGGTGAAATTCTGAGCAATTAAATGATAAATTTGGATATAAAGTGTAAATGGATATATAAATTTATTTGAGACTTAAAGATTCATAAAAATTATTTATAAAATTTTACATAAGTATAATTTGATATAAATGGAATTTTATTAATATTTAAATTGAATTTAAAACGGTTATATGAAATTTTAGATATTTAGTTAATTAATTAACTGTGAAATTTAACTGTTTTGGCGACTGTCTCAGAATTCGACGAAACTGGCACCATTGGATCCGAAACTGCAAATTATTATAGGATTTAAATTTTTAGAATAATCGGACTTGTTATGTGATCGCATCGGATAAAACGCGAATTGAATCAGAGATATAGAATAACTGAGTATTTATCGTATCGGGCCTTATATACATGTATAAATAAGGTCCATCTTTACCTCACCAGCTCATTTTTCACATTCACGTTGTTTTCCTTCTTACTTCCTCGTTATCCATGGCTGAAATCAAATTTCAAAACTTAGAAAATAAAATACAAGCTAAAAATAAAATCTCTCCAAAACTTATCGTATTATATATCAATTCGAAGCTCTTGACAGCACGAAGCTTCTGGTGCAATTTATTTCGACATGCAGCGCTTGGTCTCGCCGGAAATCGTGGTCAAAGTTGGCTGATTGCGTAATCCTAAGTGTCAAATTGGGGGTTTTTTGATTTAGGCTCAAATCTGAGAATCGACGACCTGGGTATTGAAGAGTATGTCCATACGAGTGTAACGGTGGTATGCATGTGATTTATTGTCAAGGGGATCATCTGAATTTGGTCTTTAAAGGGCAAGAAACCCGTTCGCTCTTAGCATCGCCGCCGGAGGGAGGGGCCATCGTGCTCGACCAGACTAGGGGGAGAAGATGAGGATTTCGAGGAGGAAGGCATCGGTGGTGGTCTCAGGTCGTGAAGTGGACGGAGCAATGAGTATTTGATGGTCAAAGTTTTGGTTTTTGGGTTCAATTTTCATCATTTTACTGTAGCAAGCATGAGATGGAGCGGGAAGAGGAAGTTGGGGGTGGTGACGTGGCAGGATTGTTTTGGGTGAGAGTTTATGTTATTTAATTTTTTTATTAAAAATTCAAACGGTAAAACAATCATAACTTCTTCATACGACCTCGGATTGACGCGCGGTTTGTTGCGTTAGGATCGTGTCGGAATTGCAGACATTTTGGCACTCGTTTGGCTACGTTTAGAGACTGTCAAATTTTGGCCCTTAGTTGGACGTTCGATCAACTATGGACGCAAAGGTGAGTGATTCTTCGCTCAAGAAATACTGAATTATTCCCATATTTATTGAATTAAATCATGAAGTAAGTTTGGTTGCATGGTTGTGTTGGATTGTTGATGTGTGGTTTAAATTTAACATGCAAGTGGGTTAACATGTAATCTAAGTAAATGATTTGTTATTTAATTAAATTTGAATCTCTAGTTGAATTCGAACCCTTGTTAAATCCTGGAACAGTTAATGCTGAATTTGTTGAATGAAATTGTTGTGATGGATGTTGGTTGAAATTTATTACTGAATTTATAGTGACATTTTAAATGCTCTTTATTTCAGTATATTGTAATGCATGTTGATTTTTGACGATAAATCCCATTTACCCTTGATGTTACGGGCATCTAATGAACCCGGGATCTATCGATAAAATAAACTAAGAACACAGAGTGAAATGATAAATCTCTGTGACCCTAACCTGGATTGAAATGATAGATCCATCCCTGAAATATCGAGAAATTAAATTTAAAATCACTTGGCCATTGGATAGATAATTATATACAGACATCGGTTGGTTAAATGATTTTAAATATTCGAAATTTTGTTTGATAGAATTTTCCCTTTTAAAGAATGTACCGATTCTCGATAATTTAATTCTTTAAAGATTCTGAACTGGGATGTTAATTAAAAAGGGTTAAAGGAATTTTCCAAAAACAAAGTGGAAATATTTAAATTGGGTTTGAATATGATTTAAAATATTTTCAAATTAAGAGTTTGGTTTAGAAGGAAATAAATTCTTATGTAATCTAATTCTTGGGAAATTTGGAAATCGAGGGTATCTGAGTTGTTTTAACTCAGTTTGAATGTATATTTGAACTCTAGAAATCAAATTATTGTTTGGAACGGGGTTGAAACGAGATATGGAATTTAATAAACTCCGTTGAGACCGGAGGATAGATTCAAGTATTTGAAATTTGGAAGGAAGGAAAGATTTTGATTAGAGAAATTTATTTTAAATATATTTATGCATTTGATTCCAAATAATTATTCTTGCTTTAAATTTATTACTCGCCTTTACTTATAATTATTGTATTTTTTTAAATAAATTTTTCCTTATAATTCATTTTTCAAAATTTTCTAGTAAACCTATATTTTAAGTAAATATATAATATTTAAATTACTGATTTATTTTAATTATTATATCCTATATGTACATCTATATATTTATTTATATAAAATTTATTTTATTATTATTATTACTATTGTTATTATTAGATATAAACATTTAGTTTACAAGTGTTTTAGAATTATAAATTTCTTCCGAATGGAAATGCTTGAGTTTGAACCGCTGGTTCAAATGGAGTTGAGATAAGAATCCGTGATAATTTGAAATCTTTGAGATAAATTATATTCTATTTGAATATAAGTTGTTTTGAAATATTATATTATTATAATATAATGATATGAAATATATTCTAGTTTAGAATATAATCGGTTTGGGTATGATTATGATATGTCGATATGAAAATTTATTCGTTGAATATAAATTGGGTTCGAAACAGAAGATGATATTTTGATATGAAAGTGAACCTTTATCAAATATAAAAGAACCGACCGATGTGAAAGATGAAGGCGTTGGTTGTTAAAGAGACTGGAGTCGACATAAGGCATACTCTCTGTCAGTGTCGATACCACTTTGATAACTGTGAACGTTATGACGTATCCAGATTGAGTATGACGACTTGGAGGCGATTATTGAATCGAAGAAGATGATCGATGATGAAATAGCCTTGACCTTCGGGTCAGAATTGAAATGACTAAAACAGGAGCTATACCGTGACTAACTGAGGTAGCACCTTTGATCGGACACACTTCTTCGATAATATTTCTATGACTATGATGATGATGATTTGGGCCCATTTATGACTTTGGGAGTGTGTTCCGAGGTGGGCGGTAGTGGCTGCTATGCGTTACCACCGGTCCGGGAGTGCAATTGGTAGAATCCTACCCTGGGCATTGCCTCGAGTGCCTTGTCATATTATCCTTATCGAACCCCATACGATTTTGATTTGTATCGTACCTATGGAGTGCCCTCTGATGTCATCGTTTACGGTGGGTTTACGGTACTGTATAGACTACGGTATTATAAACGGTGTAAGGGTAAAAATGTAATCCCGCTTACGCTATTTTCAGTATTTATACTTTACTGAATAGACATTATAATAATAGCGTATTATTATATAGATATTAGTTTAACGGATCCTCGAGAGATGGAAAAAAAAATCTCGTAACATCTCTTGAGTTACTGCACCCATGACACTGATATTAATTCGTATTTTAATTTGACTAATATGAGAATGATTTAGTGTTGATCCGAGTGTTTGTTGTGTTTTATTTTTATGCAATACGCTCGGGTCAACAGGCGTTTGCAGTTAACAGGGATGACTGTGACTAGGAGATCGAAGATGAAGATTTGGTATATCTATTATCTATACATATGTATATCCGCTGCATTATTTCCGCTGCTTATTATGTACAGTTGTATGTATATGTAACTTTGATAATCATTGAATGCTATAACCGATGTATACATTTCAACTGCTTTTAAACTGCTATTTGTTTATTATATGTTGTCCTTCCGCTGTGAGGTTCTGTGATTGGTTTTTCTCTTCTTTCTTTCTTTTCTTCTTTTTCCAATAACTACCTGCATTTGCGATTTGTTTGGGTCGACATGGGTGGTTTATTGTCGAATTGAATGGTCAAAAATACGGGTCGTTACATTTGGTATCAGAGCGATGGTTAGCGATAACCTTGGCTCTATTTGGGAATAAACTCATTAGAGATAGGGTTAGAAACGCCCTAGAATGAGTTGAGAGTATATATGAGAGAGCGTACTTGTATATATTGATATGAAATGGTTTTATATTATGTTGATTGTTCTGTTGAATATTTATAGGTTCTGGTCGATATATGGGACGCCGTAGAATCGATAGGAATTTATAAACAATCGAACAGAATGATCGACATAATATGGCCTTCGATTATATTTTAAATATATCAAATATATATTATTGGTTCAAGTATATATGTATTCGTTCGAGTAAGTGATAATATTAAGTCATTACCTATGATGAGTGATTCAATAATAAAACTAATGGAAAATTTAAATGGTTCGGGAAATTCAAGAATAAAATCTCTAGTATAATTGGTTGCAGAATATGATTTGCAAATGAAATAGAAATGAACTTGAAACTTGATCCTGGGGTACTCTTGAAATAGATTTGCCAAGATATTTGGAATATTATGGTATTATAAGTAAGCATTTTCGAAGGGTAAGCGATCTCAAAGGATTTGAAATAGAATAAGTGTAACCCCTTCTTGGACCTTAGAATAACTTCGGTAATGAGTGCACGCATTATCGACGTTTATTTTGAGGAGTCTAAGTGGGGAGACCACCTTGTATTTTCATAACTAGTTAATAAAGATTTTGGATTTAATTACATATGATATAAAATTTCACATAAAGATATTACTTCCTGTTATTAGAAGTTGAATTTAAAATTTAACCAGGATTGAAATTTGTTTGTTTTGTTAATTAAAGTATGGATTTCAATTTATGGTATGTTTACTATGGATTTTATAAATACATATGTATTTTAAACGTGGTTAATAACCCGGAGTCAAGCATTTGGGTTCGTCTTAATTAATGATATCGATTGGAACACTAAAGTAAGTCTATTCATTAGAATTTTGATTTTTGAACCAGGAAATGTACTTAAAGATTATAAGTAGGAGAAACCGTCATATAAACGCTTAAACGGGGACAATAATTAAGTTCAAACAAACTCCAAATTGGTCGATAAAATGTTAAAGGAGATTGAAGTTTACCTCGGAATATAAGTCAACTAAAGTCAACTAGAATAAAGTGGAAAGTTTGTTGTGTAAATAAATTGGCAATGGTTCTTGGTTTGGAATAATTAATAAGGGGATTTAACTAGTTCGAGAAGAAATCAAAGAACTTAGGTTAGTTGATAAAATCTAAATGATCGATAAAGTAAAATTGAAGGAATAAATGGTGAGTTAGAGTACGTGAGAATGAATATATAGAAAATCTAAATGGGTTAAATCTCATTTGAACGATATATCGAACATGAATCCAAGTGTGGACGATGAAATGAATGGAATGTAAATCTGAATATAGACTGTCTTCAACCCAAATTCATGACCTGAAAGTCGAATAAGTAGATTGAGTAAATGGAATAAACTTTAAGTAAGGTTGAAAATAGAATAAGTGAATAGGAAAAGGGTTGAATGAATAATGATTTAACATTAATGAGACGAACGAGCAATTGAATGTAGCGAAGGAATGAGAGAGTAATTTGAGATAAATGAAAGAAATAAGAATAATGAGATGCAAATATAAATTTGGCTATTAAGAATAAAGTGATAGTTAAGCGAATTTTTAATTTGGAACTAGTGATATCGAAATGAGATATAAAAAAAATAAAAATAAAAAATAGACTTATTTTGTGGTGAATAGATTTAATATAAGGAAACCAATTTAAGAAAATGAAATAAGTCGATATGGAATTATATGTGTTGTTGGATTTAGTAAGTGAAATGGAATTTTCAAAAAAAAAAAAAAAAGGAAAGGAAATGGTTTATATAAAAGAAACCATCAAGGATCTTAACCCCGATTTTTGGATTTGGAAGTTGACTATATGGAACGACATTCTTGTAATATGGATGGAGTAAGAATAAGTAATGAAATTTGGAAATTGATGTAAATGAGTTTGGTAAATTGATTCATGTAAAATGAGTTAAGGATTTAATATAATTAAGTTGTAGTAGATAAATCCAAAGTTGAACTAGAACTAATGCTTGAAATGAAACAAGAAACGAATAAAAATTTATGTTGGATGAAGTAAGCGATTGAATGAAAAATCTAATTCTTGGATTATGAAGTAAATGTAAATGTAAATGTAAATGATTTAATGAACGGATAAATAAGTTGGGAATGAACATGAGTATACTTAAGCAATAAGGGTGAAACATATTCGAACATAATGAAATGAAAATCCATTTAGATGGTTAAACTAGGCTAAAATCTTTGGAACCGGAAAGTTTGAATTTGAATTGAAATAAGTCAATGTTTACGTAAAATCTGAAATAGTCGATAAGCTGAAATAAAATAGGCATAACTTTTGATAGGATGATCGGAATCTGACGATTCCGGACTTTTCGGAAACCTTAGAAACCGAGCTAAAACTTTCGTTTATAAAGCCCTGTCGAATTCCTATGTTTACTAAGCTGAAATGCAAGTTTTAGTCATAGTTGTATGTGCAGAAAATTTAAAAACTGAATAGCGATATTGTTTTGACCATAACTCTCTAACGGAGCGTCGGATTTTAATGTGCGAGTACAATTCATAAAGACCAGGACGTAAACTAAACTTTTCCGAAAAGTGTTAAGCCTAAATCTGATGTTTAAGGGGTTAAAAACTGGGTAAAACATTTCAGATCTGCATTTTTAGTGTGCGGGCTAAAGTGTTCGCTTTTATTAAAACAGTCATAACTTTTGGATGGATTATCCGAATTCGATGAATCCGGACAATTTGGAAAGCCGGAAACTAATACTACAACTTGTTCCTCGGGTGTCTTAAGCAAATTCCATCATTTATTAAGTGATAATCGACGATTTGTTTGCTGACCGGTTGCTAATAAGTTGTTCTGTAGTTGATATGTTGAATATATGTTGTATAGATTATATGCCATTGCTATGTACTGTTGTGTGTTTGATTCTAATGCATGTTTGAGTGTTTTAGTAGGTGCAAGGAAGGGGTTATGCGTTAGAGCTTGCTTGCGCTAAGTATTAAGGTGATAAGGTAAGAAAACCGCAAAATAAACGCTAAAAGAGGTACGTGTTTGGGTTTATATGGGTTTTTGTGTTTTCCCCTTGTACAGGGATGCCTCATCGATGATGGGATGTATATTTTGGGTTGATATATATGTATATATATATATCGGGATTTTCCCGGAGCTCTCCGTACAGGGGAAATGCTGCCGAAATTTTCCGTAATTTCGGGAGTTAGAAAATTTACGAGTTTTATAACTATAACTTATTTTATAAACACTATTTTAAATATAGATTTGAAATAGATATGTGCTCAATATCATTTTTGTTCTCTTTTCGAGGACGAAAAGTTTTTAAGTGGGGGAGAATGTAACAACCCAAATATTTTATATATTAAATTTGGATTTTTATAACTAAAAGAAAAAATATTAGGGGAAAAATCAGTTTTGTTGGTTGGAATAATAATGTCTGTTAAAAGTTGAGTAAGAATAGATTTCCAAATTTAGTTGAAATGTTGTAAAAATGAGACTTATTATTTTAATAATTGATGGAACTTTAATTTATTAAGTTAAAAGAGAAATTTTAACTTTATTTGGTAATTTGGTGAAATTCTGAGCAATTAAATGATAAATTTGGATATAAAGTGTAAATGGATATATAAATTTATTTGAGACTTAAAGATTAATAAAAATTATTTATAAAATTTTATGTAAGTATAATTTGATTTAAATGGAATTTTATTAATATTTAAATTGAATTTAAAACGGTTAAATGAATTTTTAGATATTTAGTTAATTAATTAACTGTGAAATTTAACTGTTTTGGCGACTGTCTCAGAATTCGACGAAAGTGGCACCATTGGATCTGGAACGGAAAATTATTATGGGATTTAAATTTTTAGAATAATCGGACTTGTTATGTGATCGCACGGGATAAAACGCGAATTGAATCAGAGATATAGAATAACTGAGTATTTATCGTATCGAGCCTTATATACATATATAAATAAGATCCATCTTTACCTCACCAGCTCATTTTTCACATTCACATTGTTTTCCTTCTTACTTCCTCTTTATCCATGGCTGAAATCAAATTTCAAAACTTAGAAAATAAAATACAAGCTAAAAATAAAATCTCTCCAAAACTTATCGTATTATATATCAATTCGAAGCTCTTGACAGCACGAAGCTTCTGGTGCAATTTATTTCGACATGCAGCGCTTGGTCTCGCAGGAAATCGTGGTCAAATTTGGCTGATTGCGTAACCCTAAGTGTCAAATTGGGGGTTTTTGATTTAGGCTCAAATCTGAGAATCGGCGACCTGGGTATTGAAGAGTATGTCCATACGAGTGTAACGGTGGTATGTATGTGATTTATTGTCAAGGGGATCATCGGAATTTGGTCTTTAAAGGGCAAGAAACCCGTTCACTCTTAGCGTATCTGCCGGAGGGAGGGGCCATCGCGCTCGACCAGACTAGGGGGAGAAGATGAGGATTTCGAGGAGGAAGGCAATGGTGGTGGTCTCGGGTCGTGAAGTGGACGGAGCAATGAGTATTTGATGGTCAAAGTTTTGGTTTTTGGGTTCAATTTTCATCATTTTACTGTAGCAAGCATTAGATGGAGCGGGAAGAGGAAGTTGGGGGTGGTGACGTGGCAGGATTGTTTTGGGTGAGAGTTTATGTTATTTAATTTTTTTTATTAAAAATTCAAACGGTAAAACAATCATAACTTCTTCATACGACCTCGGATTGACGCGCGGTTTGTTGCGTTAGGATCGTGTCGGAATTGCGGACATTTTGGCGCTCGTTTGGCTACGTTTAGAGACTGTCAAATTTTGGCCCTTAGTTGGACGTTCGATCAACTATGGACGCAAAGGTGAGTGATTCTTCGCTCACGAGATACTGAATTATTCCCATATTTATTGAATTAAATCATGAAGTAAGTTTGGTTGCATGGTTGTGTTGGATTGTTGATGTGTGGTTCAAATTTAACATACAAGTGGGTTAACATGCAATCTAAGTAAATGATTTGTTATTTAATTAAATTTGAATCTCTAGTTGAATTCGAACCCTTGTTAAATCCTGGAACAGTTAATGCTGAATTTGTTGAATGAAATTGTTGTGATGGATGTTGGTTGAAATTTATTACTGAATCTATAGTGACATTTTAAATGCTCTTTATTTCAGTATATTGTAATGCATGTTGATTTTTGACGATAAATCCCATTTACCCTTGATGTTACGGGCATCTAATGAACCCGAGATCTATCGATAAAATAAACTAAGAACACAGAGTGAAATGATAAATCTCTGTGACCCTGACCTGGATTGAAATGATAGATCCATCCCTGAAATATCGAGAAATTAAATTTAAAATCACTTGGCCATTGGATAGATAATTATATACAGACATCGGTTGGTTAAATGATTTTAAATATTTGAAATTTTGTTTGATAGAATTTTCCCTTTTAAAGAATGTACCGATACTCGATAATTTAATTCTTTAAAGATTCTGAACTGGGATGTTAATTAAAAAGGGTTAAAGGAATTTTCCAAAAACAAAGTGGAAATATTTAAATTGGGTTTGAATATGATTTAAAATATTTTCAAATTAAGAGTTTGGTTTAGAAGGAAATAAATTCTTATGTAATCTAATTCTTGGGAAATTTGGAAATCGAGGGTATCTGAGTTGTTTTAACTCAGTTTGAATGTATATTTGAACTCTGGAAATCAAATTATTGTTTGGAACGGGGTTGAAACGAGATATGGAATTTAATAAACTCCGTTGAGACCGGAGGATAGATTCAAGTATTTGAAATTTGGAAGGAAGGAAAGATTTTTATTAGAGAAATTTATTTTAAATATATTTATGCGTTTGATTCCAAATAATTATTCTTGCTTTAAATTTATTACTCGCCTTTACTTATAACTATTGTATTTTTTTAAATAAAATTTTCTTTATAATTCATTTTTCAAAATTTTCTAGTAAACCTATATTTTAAGTAAATATATAATATTTAAATTACTGATTTATTTTAATTATTATATCCTATATGTACATCTATATATTTATTTATATAATTTTTTTTTATTATTATTACTATTGTTATTATTATATATAAACATTTAGTTTACAAGTGTTTTAGAATTATAAATTTCTTCCGAATGGAAATGCTTGAGTTTGAACCGCTGGTTCAAATGGAGTTGAGATAAGAATCCGTGATAATTTGAAATCTTTGAGATAAATTATATTCTATTTGAATATAAGTTGTTTTGTAATATTATATGATTATAATATAATGATATGAAATATATTCTAGTTTAGAATATAATCGATTTGGTTATGATTATGATATGTCGATATGAAAATTTATTCGTTGAATATAAATTGGGTTCGAAACAGAAGATGATATTTTGATATGAAAGTGAACCTTTATCAAATATAAAAGAACCGACCGATGTGAAAGATGTAAGCGTTGTTTGTTAAAGAGACCGGAGTCGACATAAGGCATACTCTCTGTCAGTGTCGATACCACTTTGACAACTGTGAACGTTATGATGTATCCAGATTGAGTATGACGACTTGGAGGCGATTATTGAATCGAAGAAGATGATTGATGACGAAATGGCCCTGACCTTCGGGTCAGAATTGAAATGACTAAAACAGAAGCTATACCGTGACTAACTGAGGTAGCAACTTTGATCGGACACACTTCTTCGATAATATTTCTATGACTATGATGATGATGATTTGGGCCCATTTATGACTTTGGGAGTGTGTTCCGAGGTGGGCGGTAGTGGCTGCTATGCGTTACCACCGGTCCGGGAGTGCAATTGGTAGAATCCTACCCTGGGCATTGCCTCGAGTGCCTTGTCATATTATCCTTATCGAACCCCATACGATTTTGATTTGTATCGTACCTATGGAGTGCCCTCTGATGTCATCGTTTACGGTGGGTTTACGGTACTGTATAGACTACGGTATTATAAACGGTGTAAGGGTAAAAATGTAATCCCGCTTACGCTATTTTCAGTATTTATACTTTACTGAATAGACATTATAATAATAGCGTATTATTATATAGATATTAGTTTAACGGATCCTCGAGAGATGGAAAAAAAATCCCGTAACATCTCTTGAGTTACTGCACCCATGACACTGATATTAATTCGTATTTTAATTTGACTAATATGAGAATGATTTTGTGCTGATCCGAGTGTTTGTTGTGTTTTATTTTTATGCAATACGCTCGGGTCAGCAGGCGTTTGCAGTTAACAGGGATGACTGTGACTAGGAGATCGAAGATGAAGATTTGGTATATCTATTATCTATACATATGTATATCCGCTGCATTATTTCCGCTGCTTATTATGTACAGCTGTATGTAAATGTAACTCTGATAATCATTGAATGCTATAACCGATGTATACATTTCAACAGCTTATAAACTGCTATTTGTTTATTATATGTTGTCCTTCCGCTGTGAGGTTCTGTGATTGGTTTTTCTCTTCTTTCTTTCTTTTCTTCTTTTTTCAATAACTACCTGCATTTGTGATTTGTTTGGGTTGACATGGGTGGTTTATTGTCGATTTGAACAGTCAAAAATACGGGTCGTTACAGCTAACACGGAACGGATTTTATTTCAATGGATTGTCGTGCATAAACTAAAGTGACAGAACAGATAAATAAGTAAATCGTAAACAACGCAATGCTTTTGGAAAAATGGAATCATCATAAGACTCAAGTCCCATCACACAATAAAATGCAAACCAGAGGATAGAGTTTTACCTTATGATGATTAAACATGCTTGGTACAATAAAAACGAATTTGATATTATTATTAGTGTATATATGTTACAAAAACATTTCGAAGTAAATGCATCAATCCTAGGCAGCATAGTACCCCATACTACTATATCGCCATACTAATAATACAATCAAGTCCGTAGGGTCGTATTGGGAATTTGGTTTTCCATCACGAGTAAAGGTTAGGAACGACCTCCTTACCGATTCGAGACACTCTAGCTAATGTCTCAGGATCCCCTGCAGTGAACCCTTGGAAAGTGGCAGGGTCGGTCCGCACATACGATTTTGTTGCGGATTGGCAATTCGTGAACACGTGTTTCCCGGTCCTATAGGACCTAATATCCGAGGCGCCTCATTCCATCATCCACATAAGTAAAATGTCGGGCCATGTAAAACCCAAACACCACTTTTAGCTAGAAAGAAACGTGCTGCTCTCCCTGCGTTCCCTTGCTCCGTTTTAGACCCAACAGGGTTGTGAGGCTCGTGAAGCTACGTAATACACAAAGTTATGCTTATTCAAGCCGTGCTTTGATCGTCACCACAAGGTTCTGCTTTTCAACAAGAAACCTTGATCATTGCACCTTGGTATGCCACACTGTCAATCCATACCATACAATCGACCTTTTGCCAAAATATATAAAAGGGCTTAAGCAAGAGAATAAATTCTCCGCCACCAAACATTCATACACTCGGCAGAAAATCAATAAATATGGTATAAAGGAGTACGATGTCGGACACACATTCCACTTATAAGCCCGTTCTGGGTCTGAACGAAACTGGAGATACTCTCGTTTCGTATGTCCACTACGGAAAAGAGGTCCCTACATATCTGTGAAATTAGCACGTACGTTTGGGCAATTACCCTGACCCTTGGATTGGGAGAAAGTCAATTCAGGGTCTTGATCGTTGTCCATTCGAGGGAAGATTTACGGTCTTCATTCGCCGTCTTCACACTTCGATCTTTAGACATCATTTGATTATTTGGAATGAGATTAAACTCGGACTTCCTAAATAATTCTCGTATATATAATTTGAAAAACCATTTTTACATCGATATATTATTTTGTAATGATTAATTCCTATTTTTAATTATTAGAAATAGTTAAATCTTCGTTTAACGACGCTTCGAGTCAAAGGAGCGACCTTGGCGCTGTTTTCAACCAATTTTGATTTACACATTTCTCAAAATCTAACCATTGGATTTTAACGTAGTTCATATCGTTGGAAAGATCTTCCCAAAGCGGTCCTAATGGTTTTCGTTTTGGAAAAATTCGACGGTCGGGTCTTTAGATATAGTCGTTTAAAGGTACGATTTCAAAATGCGAACTACCGCGCTCGATTCGTTTAAATTTATTTATATTTATATATAAATATAAACCATTAACCATAATAACGTTGTTCAACTTAATAATGAGATCAACAACTACCGATACCCATTCATTTTTAATTTATTTAAAAATGAAGATAATATTTCAACCTCTAAATACATTCTTTTATTATTTACATAGAAATGTAAATATATTACAATGTTGAATTCCATTCTTTTATCACAATGTAAAACCTCCCTTTTTAATTACAATGTAAATTGTAACCAACATTATAATGTAGAATTTCTATCCTTTAATTACATTGTAAAATTTCTCTTATTAATTACATTAAAAATGTAATTAACATAATGGTGAAAAATCCCTCTTTATAAATTACATTAAAAATGTGATTTTAATTACACCGTCAAATTCTACTTCTTAATTACATTGAAATAATTAATATTGCATGTCAAGTCTTGTTTTCAATTTACAATGTAAAATCCTATTCTTTAATTACATATAAAAATGTAAATTTACTTTCAATGCAACTTCTCATTCTTAACTTACATATAAAAATGTAATTTTAATTTACATGTAAATTCTATTTCTATAATTACATATAAAAATGTAATTCTATGCGGTATAAATTTCATGTCTCTCAATGATATATAAAAATGTAATTTTCTATACGGTATAAATTTCATGTATCTTAATGACATATAAAAATGTAATTTTCTATACGGTATAAATTTCATGTCTTTTAATGATATATAAAAATGTAATTTTCTATACGGTATAAATTTCATGTCTTTGTAATAACCTAATTTTTTTATTTACGATGCAAAAATCTAATCTTTTTATTTACAATGCAAAAATCTAATCTTTTTATTTGCACTGCAAAAATCTCATCTTTTTATTGACATTGTAAAAATCTCATTTTTTTAATATAATTTTCATGACGGTGTAAATTTCTATCTTTTTAAATTACATTAAAAATGTAAATTTTCTTCTAATGTTCAATTCTTCTTTTTAATTACATTAAAAATGTAATTTTTGTTTCATGTCGAGATCTTTTCTTTTAATTACATTGAAAATGTAATTTTTGTTTCATGTCGAGATCTTGTCTTTTATTTACATAGTAGAAAAAAATTCTCTACATTAAAAAATGCAATTAACATTACAGTGTCAAATTTTGTTCTTTCGTTTACAATGTAAAAATTCTTTCATTTAAATTGGCAAACTGCATGCCTTCCCTATACACATGGTGGTTTGAACGTACCTCATGATTCAACATATAATCTTGCTCTTTTGACTAAATGGATCTGGAGAGCACTCTCTCCCTCCAACTGTATTTGGAAAGACTGGATCTTATTGCGTCACTACAATTCTAACCCCTTCTGGATCCTTCACTTCAGACCTTCCTCGCGTCCATCTCCTTTATGGAGTAGGGTTTTATCCGCTCTACCAAGGGTTAAGATGCTTTTCCACGTTAAGGTGAACTGTGGCGAATCGTGTCTGTTTTGGCAAGACATCTGGCATGGCGAGATCCCTTTATCTTCATCTTTAATCTGTCTTGGACCTATTAATAACTCCAGCCCACAAACACTAGCCGATGTATACAGTTCGAGTCCGATGGGCTTATTTCCTAATTCATGGGTTGGGCTTCCAACCCTTCAGGAATTTATTAGTATAGGGGAACTTTTAAATTCCTTTCATCCATCGCCTGGGCCTGATTCTTTTCTTTGGGCTTTGGGCTTTGGGCTTTGGGCTCCTCTAGCAAATTCTCGGTCAAATCGTGTTACACCTATCTCATTCACCCTGGCCGATGCTTCTCCTTCTCCAGAATTTGGAAAAATCGTCTTCCTCCTCGAATTATCTTTTTCCAATGGCTTCTGATTCATAACCGTATTAATACGAAGGACAGGCTCCGTCATTTCAACATCGAGGTTAACCCAGTTTGCGTACTCTGCAATCTCGAGAATGAATCTCTCAATCACTTGTTCTTCGACTGCGACTTCTCCTTCGCTCTATGGGCCGCTATCAGCTCATTCGTCCTTAGTTTCATCCCCTCAATTCACTCCTTCTTTGGTTACTGGCAGCACTCCCCCCGATCCATCTCTAGATTCTCTTGTGGCAATCTTCTCTTGGCGTGTATGGTTAGAGCGCAACGCTTGTGTCTTCGGCAAGCCTAAAAAGCTACTGATGGAAACTTGTTACCACATTTTGCATCTCTTCGAACTCTAGGCAGGAACAGCCAGGCATGCTCGCTTCAGGATCTCTCTGCCAAGGTCGCATTCGCCAGGAACTCAGGGTTGCAACTCCTTGTTCCCTTTCTGATGGGGAGTATCTAGTAGTTTATTTTGGCTGTGTACTGATCACCACTATATGGTGTAGCTATGCCATTTTGGTTATGTATATTACTGTTATCATAGGCATGTTATGTATATATACTACTGTATGCCTTAGGCTGACTACTTTAGACCATCTTGGTCTGCTTTATGCTTGCTACTGGTTGGGCCTATCAACCAGATATTATTATATTTGCATCTACTCGTAATCGGTTGTGTAGCTCCACGCTACACACACGTTTTCCTCAAAAAAAATTAAAAATTAAAAATGTAATTCACATTACATTTCAAATTCCCTTCTTTTTAATTACATGTCAAATTCCTATCATTTTAATTACATTAAAAATGTAATTAACATTACATTTCAAATATAATTGAAATAAATCTTTTCATACTGTAAACATTTTCACTTTTATTTTCAATAAAAATTGAATCTTTTCATACCGTAAACATTTTCACTTTTATTTTCAACAAAAATTGAATCTTTTCATACCGTAAACATTCTCACTTTTATTTTCAATAAAAATTGAACCTTTTTATTTTTAATAAGCAAACCAATTCAAGATCTATGAATTATACCAAAAGCTAGATCTTTACTCCAATACAGGATATGTATGTGAACTAAATAAGATAGATCTGCATAACAGAAAGGTAGATCTAGGGAGTAGAAGCATGGTTCTATATTTTAGATCCAACTAGAAAGGTTTTAATTGACATTCATGTGTATGAAACAACATATGATTTCAGATCTATAATTATCAATAACTAGAATTGTGGTCATACAACATCCAAAACAAATCAACACATAATCATAACATAACAAATCAGATTACTCATATATACAGCATGATTTATGAACAAGCAATATAATTAAATTAATTATTAGTTATTTGAATCAGAATACTCACCTTGATTTAAGCAGAAATAAAAATCCAAATAAATTCAGAAATTGTCCCAATCCCTTTTTAAAAGTCGTACTCGCAGTCACGGTTCTCTCGGATCTGAAATTTTCCAAATTGGAGTTCATATGAACTAATTATCCATTTTTAATCAAGAATTACTTTTTACAACTGCATTTGCAACAGAAATAAGCGTGGCAAATTTGAGAATTTACCTTTGAAATTTAGGCCATATAATTTCAGATTTTTTTCAAATCTTTGATCCAACTTTTCAGGAGATATAGGCAATGGTTTTCAGAGATGTTTGCGCGACGTCGGAGGGCTAGGAGGGGGAACGATCGCCGGGGAGATGGAGGGTCGCGGCTGCGTCTGCGGGGCCCAGCACAGCTCAACGGCGGCGGTGTTTAGGGGGTGGGGTGGAGGCTACATGTGACGGGGAGGTTCGATTTTGGTATGAGGTCGAAGAGCGGAGAAAATACTTTAAAAAGTTTCACTACGGCGAGGACTGAAATCGAGTGGAGGAGGAGGAATCGAAGTTTGAAAATTCAAAGGGTGGTGGGTTGTGGCGTCTGAAAGAAACGGGGAAGAAAGAGTGCTGTTCATCCGTATTTATACACGTATTCAAGCATATTTTCTTTTTTATTTAATTATCCCCAAAATTAGGGTTTTTCCGTCCTGTCTCCAAACGGAGCCCAACGACTGTCGAACAATATGTTTTAACGTCTTCTGAACGTAATGGGTCTAGTGCCGAAGTCCAATTCTGAAGTTTACAGCATGTTTCTTTTATTTTTAAAATAAATCTTTAATATTAAATTCGAACGTACTTTTTAATCTTACCGGGGCCACATACGAACTCAGAAAAATCCAGAAAAATTATTTCTGGCTTTGTTTTGATGATACAATCTCAACAAAACAAATTTTGTCGAATTTTGAGACTGTTTGAAAAATGGCCTTTTTTTAAGTCGATTAAAATTGACCGAAACTGATCAAACTGAAATCCTTTCGCCACGGTCACAAATTAGTTCAAAAAATTATGAAAAATTAAACTTAGCAATAATTTGACATTCTGAATCCAACAAAAGTGGTTTCGTCGAAAACAGAGGTCGTTTGAAAAATGGCTATTTTTAATATTAAAAATATATATAGAAATTCTACAGCGACTATTCTGAAATTTCAACTGGCCATAACTTTTGATTCCCGCTACGAAATTTTGATTTTTCGGATTCGTTGGAAATATATTTTAAACTAGATTCTAATATTTTTGGTTCATCAAAATCTGATTTATTCTACATCCTGTACAGTCAGTCAAAGTTCAGATTTGACTTTTCGGACTACCGTGCTATTTCTAATTCCTTTTATAATTTAATTGAATATATTCATATTAACTTCAATTAAAATAAATTTCTAGTCCTTATTATTTGAAATAATTTATTTCAAATATTAAAAATCCCTTAAAATTTCTAAAATAAAAATTTTAAATTGGCCCCAAAATTTTAGGTTGTTACATGAATCCTCAGACATTGCTAGAGTGTCTCGAATCGGTTAGGAGTTCGTCCCTTGCCTTGACTCATGATGAAAATCCAATTTCCAATACGACATTACGGTTTTGATTGTAAACCTATATATGGCGACATAGTATATGGTAGCTATGCCGTCTAGGATTGATATATTTACCTTGAAGTATTTTTGAAATTTTAGACACCAATAATAATATTAAAAATATTATTTTCTACATATCAAGCATTTTTTATCATTATAAGGTAAAACTCTATCCTCCGTTTGCGTTGCATTGTGTGATGGGACTTGAGTCTTATAATGGTTTCATTTTCTAAAAAGCATTGCATTGTTTTGACTTAAAATTTATAAAACTTATGCACTGGCAATCCAATGGAGTAAATCCGTTCAGCGATAGCGGCATGGTCCAGTGATTTGCCATATTATTAATTTAGTAAGATTTCTCACACCAGTCCCATGACTGACTCGTAGTTTGTTTCAGTTTGCAAACTCGGGTGCCATCTTTCCACGTGGGCAGCCAATTGATAGGTTTCAGGTAGGGATATTTTCTGGACTAGAGCTTGCTGATGAAGATGATGAAGATCTTTTCTTTTTATCTTTTTATTTACTTCTTGAGACATTGAGACAATATTGAGTATTGATGTAATTTTGGGAAATTAAGACTTTATTTCTTTCCTTATTTTAGGCATCTATTTTGCTATGTGTATCCTGTACTACGTACTCTGATTTTCTGTGATGATGTTTTGTGATGACATTTCCATTTCCGCTGCAATGATTTATATGTTCTACTATTATCTGAGATATGTTGTTGTTTTAATTATGTTATGCTCCCATGATTATCCTTACTTTCGTACCACGAATGTTTGGGTCATCACATTTCGTATCAGAGCGAAAGGTTAACCTTAGCTTCGGAGTATAGCATTTTTGGAACAATTCGTCTAAACAGAATCAGTAGTATTCTAAGACGAGTAGCTCATTAGAGATAGGATTAGCAAAGCATAATAGCACATATAAATCAGTCATTACATCATTATCATCTTATTGTATGTCTCCACCTAGTCAAAGTGCAGTGGAGCGGGGATCCTAGAGACTGTACATGGGAGACTGAGGATAGCATCAAACAGGCTTATCCCAAGTGCAGAGTGGACATCTCTGAATAGCTCTTATGTTGAGGTACATATACAATACCTTACATTTTCCTTTTTGTTTCCTACTTTACCATGGTTTCCTTTTCGAGGATGAAAAGCATTTAAGTGGGGGAGATTGTAACAACCCGGAAAATCTGAACCAATTTAAAAATTTTATTTTGGCTATTTTAGTAAATTTTGAATAGTTGAAATAATTTATTTTAAATAATAACGATTAAAATTTTAATTTAATCGAAGTTAGAGCGAATATATTTATTTTGATTTCTAAAGGAATCGGGAATAGTACGGTAGTTTGAAAAGTCAAACCTGAATGTTGACTGAATGTACCGGATTCAAAATCTAACGGATTTTAGTAAAACCAAAAATATCTAAATCTATATAAAAATATCTTTCCAACGAATCCGAAAAATCGAAATTTCATAGCGGGAACTAAAAGCTATGGCCAGTTGAATATTCAGAATGGTCGCTATAGTATAATTTATAGCCCGTATAAAAGGCTATTTTTCAAACGACCTCAAGTTTTCGATGAAACCACTTTTATTGGATCCGAAATGTCAAATTATTGCTAAATTTAATTTTCCATAATTTTTGGAATTAAAATGTGAGCTTGGCAAACGAAAATGTGTTTTGTCGACTTTAGTCAAATTTGATCGACTTGAAAATGACCATTTTTCAAACAGTCTCAGAATTCGACGAAATTAATTTTATTAGGATCGTATCGTCAAAACAAAGCTATAAATAATTTTTCTGGAATTTTCTGAGTCCGTATGTGGTCCCGGTGAATTTAATTATACGATCGAATTAATTTAATAAAGGATTTAAATATTAAATTAAATAATTCAGGCAACAGACAGTCATTTGGGCTGACGAGACCTAGCCCATTGGATCCAGAACGATGGCTATTGGGTGGGGTTAACTCCAGTTGGACTAAAATCGGATTGATTTAAGATTTATAGTTTTATTTGCAAAATTACAATTAAAATATTATAAATAATAGGAAATTACAAACCAAAACCCTAATTCCTATTATCAGCACCGCCACCCCTTTGAATCCATGGCCAGAAAACTCCCATCTTCCCTCCTCAAATTCTTTCAATCCACAGCAAATTAGACCTCCCTCTTTTAGGAAATATCGAAGAGATTTTCTAGCTCTTCATTTTTTATACGGGTGTATCATCCCCAAGTGGCCCGAACTTCGAGAAACTGCGCTCCAAAAACCCGATGTCTTGAAGCCGCTGCCCCCCAGGCTCGATCGAGCTGCACCAAAGCGAGCCCTCCTGGTGCGCCGCCCGTAGCTCTTCGATGTGCCGGCTTCTGATCGACCTTTGGTGCTTCTGATTTTGAGCAAAATCGATCTAAAGTTTTGAACCTTTTTGAAAACTTATGGCCGATTTCTGAAGGAGGAAGAAGAAGGTTTAATCTTTTAAATATTTTATAAATTTAATTTAAAAATTATTATCTACCGTCTTTAAATCATAACTAATTCATACGACATCAAAAATGAATGATTTCAGATCCTATGCGATCGTAGGGACGAGATCTACGTTGATGTTCTGACTAGAAGCAATTCTGAGCTATTTGAATTTTGGTCAAATTTGCAGTTCTGAACAAAGCAGAATAACCCGACTGTGAGATTTCTGATTTTAATTAATTAATCAATTTAATTATTTTTCTCGCTGTTAAATAATTGTATGTATGTTAATGAATTAGTTCTGCGATGTGATGAAATTTTGGATGATTGATCTGTTTGTTTGTGATGTGTAAACATAGATCTGTATTGGTTAAATTAAATCATTTTTATCAATATTTTGTGAATCATGTATATTAAATAAAAATAAATCATTTTGTTATATTATTTTTGAATTGAAATAAAATGGTCAATTCATTGAAAATTATCATTTTTATTATATGATTGAATTGAGATAGAATTGTCAATTCAATAAAAATATTATTTTGCCTATATTTTTGAATTGAAATAGAATTTTCAGTTCAATGAAAAATATCATTTTTGTTTATATTATTGAATTGAAATAGAATTGTCAATTCAATAAAAATAAATCATTTTGTTATATTGTTGAATTGAATTAGAATTGTCAATTCAATAAAACATATCTTTTTGTTTATATTATTGAATTGAATTAGAATTGTCGATTCAATAAAAACATTACTTTGTTTATGTTATTGAATTGAATTAGAACTTTCAATTCAATATATAATTTATCACTTTGTGTGTTGATTGATAAAAACATCACCTTTGTTGTTGTTTAATTGTAGTATGCAAGTTACAATTTTGTTTTTATTTTTTTGCAAATTTAGATGCAAATAAACATCGTAGAAAAAGTTGCATTTTTATTTGTTTTCTTTGATGCAAATAAAACATGGAATTAAAAAGTGTATTTTTATTTGCATTCTTTGATGCAATAAAACATGAATTAAAAAGTTGCACTTTTATTTGCATTCTTTGATGCAAATAAATATGAATTAAAAAGTTGCATTTTTATTTACATTCTTTGATGCAAATAAAAACATTGATTTAAAAGTTGCATTTTTGTTTGTATTTTAGATGCAAATAAAAACATTGAATTAAAAGTTACATTTTTGTTTGCATTTTAGATGCAAATAAAAACATAGAATGAAAAGTTACATTTTTGTTTGCATTTTAGATGCAAATAAAAACATCGATTTAAAAGTTACATTTTTGTTTGCATTTTAGATGCAAATAAAAACATAGAATGAAAAGTTACATTTTTGTTTGCATTTTGGATGCAAATAAAAACATCGATTTAAAAGTTACATTTTTGTTTGCATTTTAGATGCAAATAAAAACATCGATTTTAAAGTTACATTTTTGTTTGCATTTTAGATGCAAATAAAAACATTGATTTAAAAATTACATTTTTTTGTTTGCATTTTAGATGCAAATAAAAACATTGATTTAAAAGTTGCATTTTTGTTTGCATTTTAGATGCAAATAAAATCATCGATTTAAAAGTTGCATTTTTGTTTGCATTTTAGATGCAAATAAAAACATCGATTTAAAAGTTACATTTTTGTTTGCATTTTAGATGCAAACAAAAACATTGATTTAAAAGTTGCATATTTATTTGCAATTTAGATGTGAATAAAAACATTGGATTAAAGATTGCATTTTTATTTGCAAATTTTAGATGCAAATAAAAACATAGATAAAAATAACATGTTAGTTGAAACAAAAAGAGTAAATCAAAAATGACATTTGGGTTGACATGATTAGTTGTAACTAAAGGAGTAGAAATAAATGTTATATTTTTATTGTCAAATTAGAGACAATAAAAGGCATACAATTAAAGAGTTATATTTTTATTTACATTTTAGATGTAATGAAAAGTATAGATTTTAATGTTATATTTTTATTGTCATTTTAGGGACAATAAAAAGAATATATTTTAAATGATACATTTTATTGTCACTTTAGAGACAATAAAAAGAATAAGATCAAAGCTTGCATTTGATTGACATTTTATATACAATAAAAGAATAGATTTAAATGTCACATGTTTATCGCCATTTTGGATGCAATAAAAATAGTAGGATCAAAAATCATGTTTTATTATCCCTTGGTTTCAACAAAAAAGAGTGAACATTAGGAAAATATATTCTCGATGTAACTTTGTTACCATTGGAAATAATTAGTTATTAAAACATGATTTATTTCAAATCATCATTTTTCTCATGTTAGTAGGATTATGAAAATCATATATAAAATCTCTATCATGAATATAGACTGTATTTGGCTTGCATGTGATTGTTTGAAAGTAGTTGAAATCGCCAAGCAATTATATATATATATATATATATATATATATATATATATACATACATACATATATTAAAATTAAACAAATCGCGCATGGTAGTTCGTGTTTCGACAATCGTAACTTTAAACGATTATATCGTAAGATTCAACCATCAGATTTTTCCCAAAACTGGACCCTTTAGGACCGCTTTGGGAAAACTTTCCACCGATATAAAATTTGTCAAAATTCAACGGTAAGATTTCATAATAGGTGTAAATCAAATTTTGGTAAAAACAACGCTAGGGCCGCCCATCGACCCGAAGCATCGTTAAATAATTTGGCTATTTTTATAGAAATAAAAATAGCGATTAATCGTTATTAAACACCATTAACGATATGAAATGATTTTAAAATATATATGCGAGGATCATTTGAAAAGTCCGATTTAAAACTCATTGCAAATAGTCATACGACGGTCTAAATTGAAGATCCCAAAGACGGCGATTGAAGATCGGCGATCTTCACATCGAAAGGATAACTACTGATGCCTGGAATCGGCTAGCTACCAATAAAGGGTTAAAGTGGTAGTTGTCCGGACGTACTGGTTGATCGTTCGGATACGCGAGCACCTCACTTCCGTATTGGACATACGGGACGAGGAATAAGGTGACTCTGGTTTCGTTCATACCCAGAACGGACTTGTAAATGGATGTGTGTCCGACATTGAATTTCATGCTATGTAATTAATTTATTTTTATTAATATATATATATATATATATATCAATGGTGGCAGAGAATTTATTCTCTTGCTTAACACCCTTCTTTGAGACGCATGAGCTCGAAGGTTATATATTGGTAGTTATCGATCGCATGGTATGGACTGTCAATGTGGCATGCCAAGATGCAATTGATCGAGGCTTTTGTTTAAAAGCAGAGCCTTGTGGATGATGATCTAAGCATAGCCTATTTAGGCATTGCTTAGTGTTTTACGTTACCTCGTGAGCCTCACACCCCGGTAGAGTCAAAAACGGGACAAGGGAACGCAGGGAGTGCATACATTTCTTTCTAGCTAGAAGTGGTGTTTGAGTTTTCACAAGGCCCAACATTTTTACTTATGTGGTTGATGGAATGAGGTGCCTCGGATTTTTATTGGTCGCCAATGGCCAATTTATAGGTCCAATAGGATCGGGAAGTGTGTGTTCAGGCATAACTAATCCACTAAAGTATTTAAATTTCATATTTACAAATCGATCCATCATCAAATTCCACATCTAATTTTTAGATTACATGTAATGAACATCGTTATTCAATTAAATCTTTATATACAAACATTTAGGACTAAAGTTTGCTCAGAATGGAATATTTATGCTTTTATTTAAGAATAGTTAAGTTAAACATAAAATAGTATTTATATATATATATATAATAGTTAAATTTGATAAAAATATAGTTAAATAATAATATATAGATTTGGTATCGCTTACCTTAAAATAAAATAAAATAGTTTAGAAGAATATTTAAGTTTGATATATAGTGGGTTTGATAAGATATATACATAATTTTAATGTAAACTAGTTTATATAAATAGTGATAAGATATATATAATAGAATACTAATTTTTAAGAAATAATCCAGTCTGAATCAACTATCCAATTTGAAATTCCATTCATCGTTCATTTCAAAATATCATTTACCATTCTATACCAACTTACATTAGCTAATACAAGTTTTGAAATTTTATTTATAATTTAAAATTTATAATTCAGTATCATACTAAAAATCAATTTAAACTTTAATTTTAAGTTTCTTTCCTTGCATTATATTCCCAAGACAATTTCAAAGTTAAATCTTCAGTCATCCTCTTAACTACATTTTAAGTTTCAAATTTTATTACTTTAAAAATCTTACTTAATTTAGAAACTAAATAAAAGTCAATTCTTTCCATTTGCTCCATTAATCTTTACATTTAATTTTTGCATTTTTCAAACTACAAAAGCTATTAAAATTTAATCTCCATGCCAAAATAAATTTCATTAACTAAAAAGGAAAATCTTTAAAGCTAAATACTCCCTTATATTAATGATAAGACCCTCTAAATTCAACTATTATATTATGATCTATTTAGATTAAATTACATCAATTTCATTAAAACTCTATTTAAATCAAAACTTAAATTAAAGTTATAACTTTTATAATTATATTTTTAAACACCATTTCAATAAGTCAAATTTTACTTAGAATTTAAAGATTCGAGAAACTATGAATAATTTTTTTATTTAAAACTTTATTGAAAGGCAGGTGAAAACTTTATTATTCACAACCTCAAGAGTTATAACCAAAAATGCAAAAATAGCAATACGGACTTTTGATAATTCCAAGCCCAATAATTCCTAAGATGAACTATCAAAATATCAAATGAGTGTACATCTTTGCAAGCTTATAAAGGTGGATACTACTACTAATGTCAACTAGCAGCATACCTCACGGCAGCAGTACGAAGCTGAATTATTGTATATCCAAAATTTCAATTGAAAACCGGACTTGAAAGAACCAATGTCCACGACTGTTTGATGTCAAAACCAGGAATGCCCTTGCTCAAAAAAGAAAAACAAATTTAAAAGTTTCAAAACAATAGATTTCATGAAGACGCAGGAAGTCATCAGTAGTGGTAATTGCAAATATGCAATATCAAATCAAGGTTGGATCAAACATGGGGACAGGATTTTTCCTGGTGTGTCTTTTAGTATCTTTTAGCTTATTTCCGAGCGGGAGCACATCCTCTGTCCCATAGTCAATTCCATCATCAAGATCTGAGTCATCCCAGAAATTACCTTTCAATTTGTTACTCTTGGGTTTTGGTGGAGAACTTGTAGGCACTGCAGTAGATAGAGAGGACAAAGAATTGTTCACTTGTGGGAATGTCAAGTCACAACCAGTGACGGGAGGGGGAGGGAGTTGCATATTAAGAGGAGGTCTCAGGTTAGCATATGGTGAAGTTGCTACAAGAGTAGAAGATGAAGGTGATGAAGAATATTTCATGCGACCAGATGTATGAGTAGAGAGTGATGATGAATTCATTACCATATTTCTAGTAGAGGATGGTGTAGAGTGACTAAAGGTCGATTAACAAGACAAATTGGAGTAAGGAGATGATTTAGAAGAGCTTGCATTTAAAACAACAGTGGAGAAAACTAATGAACCAGAGGTGCATTTACCAGATTTTGCTGACAACTCAACATTGTCTGTGTTTTCATCAAATAAGTTACCCATCAAATCTTCACCATCTTCAGATTGTGCGCCATTATTATCCACAATATTCAGATCTTCAGTATCATTAGTCATGTTCACTATTGATTGCAACCCAGCTGCAGTATCATATGTACTTCCATTTACAGGATCTGCCTCCTTGCTATTAATTTGTACCTCTGCATTAAACTCATCAGTGTTTTCGTTACCATCTAAATCAGATTCTAAGATATTAAAACTTTAATTAAAACATATACTTAAATTATATTTAAAAGCAATTTATTAAAATAGATACATACCTATAAAGTTTTAAAATAGATTTTATAGACCATGGTGTTCGTATATAATTTCCAATCCCATGGTCAAGTGGATCGGGTATGTATCATTTCAACCCGTTTTTTAAAATTTCGAGTATCTATCATTTCAATCCGAATCTTAATTCAATTCAGTTTTATTTCCTAAATCTATATAATCATTCGGTATGTGTCATTTCAACCCATTCATTTAATTTTGCCTAAATATACAAGGAACTTGCAAGGTCATAACTGTTCAACATAGCATAACATACATTGCATCAATATCATGTCATATATCGATAGTATGTGTGTCACATGTGCACAACTAATAATTATGAGTTTTCTAAAGCAGTCGTAACATCTCATTCAACATTTAGAATATTTAATTCACTTAATGATAAATTAGTCGTGAGTTAGGGAAACTTGCCTTTGAAGGCGAAATGAAGTTGAGAACAGTAGAATCGACACAACTTGAAGCGAGATTTCTATGAACACATAAACCGATTTATGCACATATATACATACATATGTGTGCGTATATATGTACATATATCCCAAAATTTTGAATCATTCCTTGCCTCAACCAACTGACTCGACCTCACGACAATCATGACAAGCTGCGACAACCCAAAGATAAACTATCAAAGATGATAACACACAATTAGAGCTATGAATTTCGACTTAAAAATAGTGATAGATTCCTATTTAACAGAAGCTAAAATCTGGAAATATACTAACCATAAATATATTGCATATATCCAACAAGCAACCAAACAAAATCTTCATCGATCAAGCCGAATCAGAAGTAGCGGGCTTTTGGAAGAAAAGGGGGTTGAATATGGCTATGACCTTTGTGTGGCTCTTGGGTGGACGGACGTAGATGGGAGGCTCGCATGCGGATGCTAGGTCTGTCATAGGATTCAGGCATAGGGGTTTACGATATTGATGCAGAGTTTGTGGATCGTGACTGCTTAGATCAATAGTGACACTGCACAAAAGAGGATAGGTGCGCGGGTTTTAAGCCACTAGAGTAGTTCGATTTACAGTGTTCTGAGCTTCGATGTAAGGTGATGGAGGATTTGGGGTTCTAGTTTGATTTTGAAGTGATAACGGTTTGAGGTACTAGGTGAGGGTCGTGAACTAATAATGACGACAGGGTTGAGGTTGTAGAGAAACAAGCAACATGGGCATAAATGACGATGCGGTGGGTGTAGCCAACGGTAGAAGGAAGAGGCCATGAAATGTTGAATTTGGGAAAGGAGAACGAATTTTTTTATTTTGGGTTTCTTTCTCTTTCGAGTTGAACTGATTTGAGAAATGATAAAAGAGAAGGGGAAAACAACTGAACAGAAGGGAAACATGGGTTGTTTGTTCTGAACAACACCGCCAAACTTGCATGTTTTGACATGAAATTATGGATCTAAAACAACAAACGTTCGAATTTTGTGAAACGAAACATAGCTTTATTCTTAGAATTCCATCAAGTATTTTTAGTTTAAATTTGTCTAAATTTTGACATTGTTTGGTTATTGACGTCTTATTTAAATGCTTCACTAATTTACACCAAACGAAACAAATTTATGTATTATATTACGAAATTTATTTCTTTATTATGTCTTGTAATAGTCTCAAATATTAAATTCTGTAATTTAATTCAAAATATAAAATTTAACATAAATTAAGATGTCGTTTGTTGTTATCGCAAATCGGTCATCCAAATCGATTTAAACGAAGCGAATGAACTTAAATGTTTTTGTTATATAACTATTTAGATTACTACTAAGTAATAAATCCAAATTTAAGAATCAATATTTCATAAATTGTTGATTTCATGTTTGATTTTCAAACAAGTTCTAAATTATCTTGTCATTCTAATTGTATATCCAAACCAACATACAAAATTAAGTTAATATTTGAAAATCAAATTCATAACTTCAACATATAAAATAATTTAAGTTTCTAATTCGAATTTCAGTTATAAACAATCATTTAAGATGTTAAATTTTAATTAACTTCATATAATAAATGTCGAAATTACCGGTTCATCACACAAGGCATAGAAGAAGGTGCTAAAGATGCCGAAATAAACAGTATTCTTGATTACCTCTAAAGGAGACTCATAAAATCGGAAAATCAAAGGAGAAACAAAAGACTACCGAAGCATAAATCCCGCTACCTTAAGTATGGCATCCCTCATTTAATTCCTTAAGTTTTCCTTGTATCCGTTATTTAGTTCTTAAAACTTAAGTACTAGGGTTAAATCAAAATACCAGTTTGAATCCATATTTGAGGAGAAAAGGAAAAAGTCGATAGACTGAATAGAGAATTAGACAAGATGATGAAATAATATAATACGTTGTTTGAAAATTATCAAAATTTTAACATCAAGGCCTATAATATGTGAGAATAGAAGGAGTAGAATATAGCCCCTTTGTTAAAGAAACAATGATATCATCAACAACAGCTTTTGAAGGAAAACGTCAAGGTCATAACACTTTTTTGGGTGTTAATTGAAGAGTGAGAAATTTCATTAGAGATTCTCTATAATGACTACAATAGGAGCATAATGGTCGACTTTCGCACTGGAAAATGAATGTGTAGGTTTGCTTAGACGCTTCCACAAAAAAAACGAGAATGAGAATAGGTTGGATCCTTATGATGGTGCACATTAGAACCTACTTAGAGTACAACCCATTCCCTCTTCAAAAAATGCAATCCTCCTAGAGATGATTACTATTATAGGAATTTTTTGTTTTAGAGTACTACAAGAAATCTGTTTTGTTTGAACTCGATGATTGCTAATTATGCAGTAAAAAATTTTGGTTAATTAATTTTGTAAATGGTACTTTCCTTCTTCCAAATTAACTTGTTTTATACATGTCATGTAGACTACAGAAACCTTAAGTAGTCATATTCTCGCAAAATTATTAAATAAATACATTAAACCCAAGAGAGAGTTAGAAGAAAATTCTTCTATTTTTTATATCCTTCCTTTAGCTAGACATTTTTCCTAGGAAATTTGCAAGAGGTTTACCCTTAGTTTCCTAGCTTTAAAGATTACTTTTTGGATAAGAAAAAAATGAGTGGCTTGATGTGACTCAAAATAATCAAAATAATTTTCTATTTAGTGAAAATGGTCTTTTAAATTTGTCGGAAAGTATACTTTTTCTTGTTGGAAATGTTATCTTTAAATATCAATGAAACTATCATATGTATTATTAACGGGTTGAACTTTGTAACTTTTGATCAATTGAATGAGAAATTGCTTTCTCATTTTTAATGGTTTTGTTCCTTATTCTGTCCTTCTAGGGAAACCACTAATTGTGGTTGATATTGGATATGATATGAATACAAGATTTAAAATAACTTTGGATAAATTTTTAAAGGATATCGAGAAAAGATATGCTTTGGGTCTTTTTTTTTCTACAATCTTGATGTCGAAAATTGTATGATCTTTATTATACAAAAGGTACCATGATGGCTTTGCCAAAAAAAGGTACCACGATCACTTAAAAAGAGAAGCTTGACAATTTAGAGAAACAAATTAAAGTTAAAGATGCCAAGATTGAAGAGCTACTTAGGAGAATTAACTAGGTGGTTTTGCAATCCCAGCCCTCGACTAAAGATACAATAATTAATGCTAAGATTGCTTCTTTCTGCTATAATATTAATGATTTTGTCGTGGAATTACAAACAAAACGGGCTAGTATCCAATCTCTCAAACTAACTAAGAGCGAGGTAATTTAATTTTTCCATACCCATCTCCCACATTTGGAAGCGATCCATTTTATGCACTTCACCATACCTAATAAGCTCAAATGAGCCTCTTATTTGTGATTAGTGTCGAAAAGTTAAGTTTGATATAACGTCTGTATTTTTAGCGATTGAATAATTAGTTTATTTAATTATTTAAAAATTGATTTGGTAATGTAAATAACTTGAATTCAATATTTTGAATGTTTAAATAATGCATTAAATTCCAAAATAGTCGAAATAAGTTGAATACGCAATGTTATGTGAACTAGATAGTTTAAGACATTTAATTGAGTTCAGATTCGAGTTATACTAACAAATTTATTTAATAAACAGAGTTTGAACGTATTAATTATAATATAATTTAAAACGAGATCGCGACGGCGCGGTAGTTCTTAGTTTTACGATTGTAATTCAAATGAATATACAGGATCTAGTATAAGTCGGATTTCTTTTAAACAAGAAACGTTTGAATCTATTGAACTATATTTTTTTAATAGAAGAGAAAGATGAAGATTTCGTATTGTAGATTTTTAGTTATGTCCAAACCAAATTTTCAGAAACTCGTTATGGAATCGTTTATAAACCATAACGATTTATTTGTATAATAAAACGATTACTTGGATTTTTAAATATCGAGTTATAAGTCCAAGTATGTTTATTTTAGAGCTATATGATATTCTATTTGGATATATACGATAATATTAATTCATTATTATTAAGTTGAATTGTTTATTAATTTTTAATATTTTAATTGTTTTATTTAAGCCTTAAAAATAGCCATTTTATAAATGATCTCTGTTTTCGACGAAACGAATTTTATTTAATCTGTAATGATTAGTTATTGCTACATTTCAAATTTTGCACCAATTGGAGTTGTTTGTGACCGTGCGTAATTAAAATGTAAATTATTCGATAATTTGAATTTAAAGTAACATTGTTTATGCAAACGGACACGGATTTCGACGAAACATCTTTCATTGGATCCGTAATGTCGAATCATAACTGTTTGTCCATTTTCATCGAAATTGGGTAACATATGCGATCACATGAATTTTTAAACGACAAACGTAAGCAACAACAAAACAAAACTTAGTATAAATCAATATATTCTATCCCTATAAATATCCCACTACCTTACCCTAACCCTAAATTATTTTCTTCCCTGGTCATAATGTATGGCCACCATTGTTTTCTTCCACAAAACAAATTCACGCATTGAAAATTTCATATAAAACCAAATAAATTCCTAAAATCACCAAACATATTTATTTGAACTCCTCTTTTGTTACTCTTCACTACTATATGCTTTTCACTCCCTTTGAACACTTTTTGGTTCGATGTTTTCACATAGCCATAGTCTAGGGTAAAATGATTTGGTATATTGGAGCATCAATTCAAGAATTGGTTGTTATAGTGGAAATTATGGCATCGATTAGAGCTTGGTTTGAAATTTTGGAAATTTATGGCAATAAAAAGTGACTCACTGAACTGCTATGTGTGCTCGAGTTGGGCAGCTCATCGCAGTCATCAGGAGGAAGGCGAGCATGTTAAGATGGTGTTTGTGGGATGGAGGTTAAGAAGAGTGGCATTTGGAAGTTGTTTCACTCAATTTTGTGATCGGTTGAAGGAGTAGTTAGAGATTGAATTAATGGTAATAGCGCTCGTGAAGCTTCAGGGTGCGGTAGTATTGAACGAAGAAGAAAGGGGTTAGCGGGAAATAAAATGTAATTAGAGTTTTAATTATTTAATGAATGTAGTTAGCGACCTTCAAATTTGCTATAACCTGTTAAATGTATAAATTTTGCATGCTTAATCAAAATCTGACAGAACAAGATACGTTGGATCGTATGGACGAAGGCTACACAATGAAACTTGTTTGGAGTGATTTGGAGCTCGCTGGTATTTATAACGAAATAAAACACCTGATTGAACTATTGGAATTAATTGTTATTCAACGATTTAAAACCAATATGAGTAAAATCACTAACTCTGTCTAGTTTATAAATATTATAAACATATTTTAATGTTGACGATTGAATGTTGTGTGATGATTGTTTTGTTGAATAGATATATTTTTATTAACTATTTCTATTATATATATATTAGTTGTATTTAAGGTTGGTAGTTGGGTATTTCCGAACATTTAACGGATCAGACCCTATGCACCGTAGATAATAACGGATGTCCTTCTATACCGCGATATTCTATCTTGAAGCGGAATTGGTATTATTTATGTTATTTAACATCTATGGATGAAGGAAAAACAGGTTGTAGGGATCCAGCTGGATTCCTCCAAATTTATTAATGTTTGTTTTCATATATTGTGATACATGTTGTAATAGATATTTTGTGATAAAATTTGTTGTGTTGGGTGTTCGAATAGCATTGGTCCTAAATTAATTAGTATTTAAATACCGTAAAAATATATTCGAATGAAAGGAAAGTGGGTCTGGGTTTAAAAAAATAAATCTATTTTCCTAGAATAAAAATTTAATTTTGAATGGGCTAGGAAATAACAACTTGTTTTTAATAATAAAAACAACTCGTTTATTTTGTAAACGATGTTTATAAATGTAATGAAATAATTATCATTGGACAATTTGGGAATGTAAATTCAAGAGTGAATTTAAAGGGAACTTGGAAATTGTTTTTATTTAGATTCTCGGAGTATGGATAGAATTCAAATAAGTCCATAAGGATTTATAATTGAAAATCGACTATGTCAAATGTTATAAAAATAATTTATTTTTAGAAATTATATATCATATAATTCAGAATGTTACAAGATAATTAATATTTGGTTTGAAACCGATAATTTATAATTGAATATAAAGTCAATATAAAGCTATAGACATAATAGATAATTAACAAGAAGTTGACTAGTAAACGAGATTTATAAATAAAGTGGAATATCATGTAGATTTATAAAGTGACCTGATAAGTGATCTTTAAACCTGTAATAGTATTTATAAATGAAAAATCATGATTTGATTCGATAAAATGAGTCTAGATTTCTATAAAGGAACAATATTTATATTTAAAAGTGGATATTGGTTAAAAGCAAACTTTTTGCAGATTTAAATGGTTTTAAGAGAAATTGGGGGTGATAAATTCAAAGACGAATTTTGAGTGAAAGTGGGAAATATAGTTAATCTGAAACGATTAAATTATTCTAAAGTTTAGAATATTAATCGAATAGAGATTATTCGAAAGAGAGTTATCGAATAGAGATTTTTCGAAAAAGAATTATACATTGGAATTCGACTATACCGAATTCAGGAAAGCACTATTTACTTTCCGTTTTAATCAAGATTTAATCATTTGTTTAATTAGTTAATTATTATTTTATTTATTCAAATTAATGAATAAAAGATATATTTTAAGATTTTATATCACGGAGCATGGAGCATGGAGCATGGATCATAACGCTATTGTTATAATCAATGATTTCCATTAAGGAAGTGGATTCTTAAATTGAATCCGAAAGTTGCCTAAGCGATGTTTTATTGGTATTCAAAATTATAAACTTTATCTATGTCGAAGTTAAGAATGTTTTTCAGTTAAGGTTTAAGAGGTAATTATACCATTACTTGATTAAATTCATATTGACTAAGGAATGGTTAAGGTTTGGTGGCAAGGATTGGTTAGTTATACGATTAGTTAATGAGTGATTAATGGGTTGAGTTGTCGTAACGATGTTTTATACAATGTTCACTTAAATCCAAGTAAACGAGTTTTGGAAACATTTTCCAAATATAATCAGAGATGTTTTCTAAGCAAAGAAAATATGATGAGTTGGTTGATAAGAATATGAAAATATAAATATATGGAAATGTTTTCTGATGTTAATAACGTATATTTTCTAAATATAGAAATAAGGATTTGTGAATATATGGAAATATTTCCCGATGTTAATAACGTATATTTTCTGAATATAGAAATATGGATTTGTGAATATTCGGAAATGTTTTCTGATGTTAATAACGTATATTATCTAAATATAGAAATAAGGATTTGTGAATATATGGAAATGTTATCCGATGTTAATAATGTATATTTTCTAAATATAGAAATAAGGATTTGTGAAAATATGGAAATGTTTTCCGATGTTAATAACGTATATTTTCTAAATATAGAAATAAGGGTTTGTGAATATATGGAAATGTTTTCCGATGTTATAAGATATGTTTTCTGGAATATAGAAAGTAAATATTTTTTAGATATGGAAATGTTTTGTCCAGAATCATGAGAGGCCAAACAGGGTTTTAAGGAATATATAGGGAAAAATATGGCAAACCGAAAAGGGGAAACTGGTAAATGATAAATTAATTTAAACGGTCTCAGTGTTGCTTGATGGATGATTAGTAGTATTTCCATTTGAAATAGGATCATTGGTCATATGGATGTTTACTTTGATAGTTGAATAACCGACTATCAAAATTTTGTCCCATTTATACTTCTGTTGTCAATACGGAGAGATCGGGATCAGTTTTATTATCTAAAAACCAATTTGTATAGGCATAAGCATTGCGAATTAAATTATGCTGAAGATAAATTGAAGAGGAGTAAAGTGCAAGGGCTGTTATGTTAATCCTAAGTAGCAATTGCCTAAGATGGATCGAGGGGATGGTGCCTTCGGTTTGTCCAGTCTTAGGACAACTTGTATGGACGAATGTCTGACAAAGTATGCTTAACGGGTAATGTACATTAATCTCTTCAAACGTATTTACGTTGGTGGCGGAGGAATTAATTTCTCTTAGCTAAGTGCCTGTGATATTTCTGAAGAAATAAATAAACGATTTGGCGGGTTTGACAATGTGGTATTAAAACATAAGTATGGCCTCAAGCCTCACAACCGGGAAATGAAAAAAATCGGGCAGGTAATGGCTATGTGGATCACTCCCATTAAATTGTATCATCACCTGATCTCTAGAAAAATCCATTTTCTTCTTATTCTATTACTGTTGTATGCTTCAATAACGATTACTAATCCCAACCGTTGATGATAAGACATTCAGTACACTCAAACCAAATGAGTGGTCATTCATGTGTGGCCTGGGTTGCAAGATGTTCTTGTTGAACTCTGTGTATTCCTATCTAGAGTTATACTATCGGAAAGTGGTTCTATACCTTATCATAGTTGGAAATTCATTACCCAATAAGCGCCTACGGTTTTGATTGTATACAATGTATATGGAGCGTGAGATGCAAGCGTTCTGCTAGATTGCTATTGATTTGATTAGACACTATCATAATATTAGAATATTGTAGATACAAAAAATATTTTGGGTCGTCATAAGGTAAAAACCATTCGGGTTTATGTGTGGATTGGTTTTACGATTATCCTTTCTTTTAAAAAGGATTTTTGAAAGTTAAATCAAATGGTTGGAGTTTACTCACACTAGTCCCATGACTGACCCAAAGTTAATTTTGTTTTGTTTTACCCTAAACTCTTGGCTGCCCAAATTTGTATGAGCAATCAAGTAGTCGGGATTTTACAGATACACGTGTAAGAGATTGGAGAAGGATGTTTCAACATTTGATATACAAAGTTTATTTCTGTTGTGTTGTATGCATTATCTCTAATGGTTTTATGTAAATACAGTTAGTGATTTGTATTTCAAAAGTTATGTTATATAACCTTTTTTTTTGTTTCGCTATGAGATCTATGTCTACTTTGATGTTGTGATATCGTGATATTCTTTTCTTCTATTCTAACATTTTTTAATCTTTTTTCACCCTCTAACTTCTTTCTTTCGCATCGGGTTTTTAGTGCACTTCAGGTTGGACTTGTGTTGTATTTGGTCAACTCAAAGGATACCAAAATTAGGTTCGCTACATTCAAGATCATGCAATACTTGATTAACTAGTGGGACAACAACTTTTCAAAATGAATCAATTTTTATGCAGCTCAATATGAAGATCACATCAAACATAAAATATTCCTCACTCAGCAGATAAACAAATTGAAGATTAGGATCAAATATTTAAAGAGAACAACAAAAGCTCCCAACAAAGTGATGAAAAATCAAATCTGTAATGACCCGCATTTTCAATGATATAATAATTTATTTATTTAATTATTTAAAAGGTGATTAAAAGGATTTAATGGTCGTGGAATTAAATAATGGTGAATATTTAATTAAAATAATAAATTAAACAATATATTTAATTCTGAAATAATCAGAATTGGCTGAAATGGCGATATGGTGTGAACTGTATCATCTGTGATATTTGATTTAGTTTAGAATTGAATTAGAATAACGAATATATTATTTGAACGATAGTTTGAACGTATGATTATATTATAATTAAAATCGAGCTTGAAATGGCGCGGTAGTTCGTATATAGGCGATTCGAACTTCAACTGAATGTACAGGATTCGTTTTAAGCCGGATTTCTGTGAAACAAGAAATGTGTGGAGCTGGTGGAGTATATCTTTCTAGTGGAAGAGAAAAATCTAGATTTCGTCGAGTAGATTTTGATTTATGTCCAAATCAAATTTTAGAAAAGTCATTTTGGAATTCCTTTATAATTTATAAAGGAATTATTTATATTTTCAAAAAGGAATTTCATTTTTAAATCGAATATCGATTTAATCGACATTTAAAATATCAAGTTATAAATCCCAGTAGAGCTGTATGGTATTCCACTATGAATATATACGATAATATTTATTTTTAAATATTAAATTTAATTGTTTTTAAATATATTTATATACTTAAAAAGGGTTATTTAGGACTTTAATAATAGCCACTTTTACAAACGAAGTCGGAATTCGATGAAACAAATTTTGTTGGATCCGCAACATCAAATTATTGTTAGATTCCAAGTTCCGTGATTTTTGGGGTCATTGTGTGGCCATACAAATTTTTAGAGTGGAAAACAGTCAGTATTTTGACATTTAAAAATACGCTGTGTGAGCAAAAGGAGTTGGAATTTGACGAAACCAGTTTCGTTGGGACCGTAATGTCGAACTGTAGCTGCATGTCCAGTTTTGTGATTTTTGGGTATTGTGTGTGATCACACGGATTTTTAGAAGGTAAAAACAAATATAAAATGATAAATAAAAATATCTAAAATATCTAGAAAAAAAATCTAAGTTCCCTATAAATACCCCCACTAACTTTTCCCATCCTTAGAAGTTATTTCTTTGGTCAACAGAAAGAATTCCGCCATAGTTTTCTTCAGTAAAATATTTTTGATCCTCCAAAATCGAAATAAAATCCAATAAAATTCCTAAATTCTCAAACCATCTTTCTTTGAATTTGTATAGAGATAGGCTTCAATTCGATACCCCTATTAAGGGTGCGACACATCCTCATTGATGCTCGAAAACAACAACGAAGGTTAGGGTTCACGAAATCGGAGAAAGGAAAGATCGTTTGAGGATTTCGAGCTGAGTTTTGGGATGAGCAGTCAAAACCGCATCTGGTGATGATTGTTTCGTGGATTTCGATGGTAGAATTTGTCTGGGTTGGTCATGAAACTGCAGATGACGCAGTTTGGATGGAGAGCTCGAGTGGATGATGAAGGAGGTTGTCGGGTAGGGTGCGCGAAGGGGATGAATTTGGTGATGGTTTCCTACGATATGGTCGGGAGGCGAGGGAGATTATAGGGCTTGATTAACAGCCATGGTTTGTGGTGATGTTTGCTGAAGCATGAAAGATGGAGGAAGAAGGGAGCGGGCCTTGGTTTTGAAGAGAGGTGTTGGGCCGAAGTCAAAGGTTAAAAGCCCAAATTAAATATCTTAAGTTATTTTAAAGTTAAAATAGTATATTAAGTTTAAAAATTCATAACTCTCGCGTACGATATCAGAATCAAGCGAAAAAAGATCCGATGGGATCATATAAACGGACACTACCCAATGGAATTTACTAGGTGTGGAGTGGAGCTCGTTTGAATTCATGGCGAAATAAACTGTTTGATTCAAATCAAACAACAGTTTATCGTTCTTTAGCGATGAACTGCCAATGTGAGTAAAACTCACCAACTCTGAACAGTTCTATTTTTATAACGTGTATTTAGAACTAATAAATGATGACTGATTGCTGTGTGTTAACGGTTTGGTTGAATTACTTGTGTATTGGTTGAAATATTAGATAACGATATATATATAAATCATAAATCGAATATTTGATTCTGTTTATCAGAATATTTTATATTGGTATTGTTTAACATCTGTTATGCAGGGAAAAAGGTTGGAGGAATCCTCAACACTTATTTTCCTGTTTTCATATATTGTAATATATGATGTGGTATATAACCTGTTGATGATTTTGTATGGTTGGATGTTATTGATCACTGTGTTTGGCATTTTAAATACCGTGGAAAACACTAGAATGTTGTAAAGGAGATTTTCAAATGGTATTTGAAAATAAAATATTTATAAAATCAAAAGGGTTTTGTAAATGAAATGTTTGTAAATGAAATATTTATAAATGATATATTTATAAATGAAATATTTATAAATAGAAATCTTTAAAGGTGAAATTATATAGAAAGGGGAAATCTTTATAAATGAAATATTTATAAAGAAAAGGGAATATTTATAAAATCATAAGATTTTATAAATGGGATATTTATTGGTTAAATAAATAGGAGATGTTAAACGAGATATTTATTTGTTAAGTAAATAAGTTATAAAAGAGATATTGACTTAGGAAACAGAATAAGTTATTAAAAGGATTATTTATTTGTTAAATAAATAGAATAAGAAAAGGAGATATTTATTTGTTAAATAAATAAGATAATATATAAGGAATATTTATTTAGAAAATAAATAAGATATTTATAAAGGAAATACTTAGGATAAATTAATAAGGTTAATAAAGGGAATACTTGGAAATAGAACCCTAAAAGGAAATATTTGCAAACCATTTATTAAAAAGGAAATATTGGCAAGGGCATTTAGAAAACAAGTAGATTATAAAGGAAATATTTATCTTTGGATAAATAGCTATATATATAAGTCTGAACTTATATATGAAGAAGTAAACAGATAAAAGGAGCAGATTGATTTGTATATGATATTTATAAATTAAGTTAAATGTTTATCATTTGGATAAATAGAATATATAAGTCAGGACTTATATAAAGAAGTAAGAATCGATTTCAACATCGATGTTTGAAACTAAATAAGGACAAAGAGTTAATCAGTTAGGATTAACCAGTTAGATTTAAACCAATTAGAGTTAACCAGTTAGGTTTAACCGTAGAGTTAAACCAGTTAGAGTTAATCAGTTAGAGTTAATCGATAGAGTTAAATCGAACTAGAGTTATTGAATAGAGTTAAATCGAACTAGAGTTATTCAAATGGAGTTAATCGAATTTAGTTTAATCGAATAGAGTTGAAATGAGTAATCGAATTTAGTTATTCGAAGAAGTGAATCGAATCAGAAATATTCGAAGTGAGATAATCGAATAGTAGATATTCGAAGTGAATCAAACAGTAAATATTCGAAGTGAGTTGATCGAATCTAGTTATTCGACAGGAGTTAAATCGAATAAGATTTATTCGAAGAAAGAGATTTTCGAATATAAGTATTCGAAAGTAAGCAAATCGAATATAAGTTATTCGAATAAGAGTTAATCCAGTAAGAGTTATTAGGTTGGAGTTATTCAAATAAGAGTTATAGATTAGAGTTAACCGAATAGGAGTAAATAAATTAGTTGTCGTTATATTATTCGAGTTAGGAAATAAAAGTCATATTAAAGATAATATATTTCGGATGCAAGAGATTATAACACCATTGTTATAATCACGTAAACTTGTAAAAGAAGGGGGTTCGTAAATAGAATCCGAGGGTTCGTAAGGAAGTGTTAAAGGGTTAAAAGATGAACTTACCCTATTTCGAGATTTGAAATGTTGTTCAGTTAAGGTCTGAGAGGTAGTTATACCCTAACTTGATTGGCTTCGTTTTTAATTTAGAAATGGTTAAGGTTCGAGAGTGAAAGTGGTTAAGTGATTTTAGTAAATAAGTATAGTGGTTTGATTTGTCGTCGCGATGTTGATTTAAACATCTGTTTAAATCCAAGTAAAGAAGATTTGGAAATGTTTTCCAAATAGAATCAGAAACGTAATCAAATATTGAAATTTGAAATATGAATTAGAAAAGGAAGTGTTCATGTAAAAGTAGTTAAGAAATGGAGTTAAACTAAATCAGAATTTGACTGGAGACTTGTTAAGCTGAATGGTTTCCTAAGTGTCTATCTGATGTTGGTTTCGACCTTCGGGATTGGTACTTAGGGAATTGTTCTTATACTAGTTAACAATCAGAGACTGATAGTTGTAGAAGAATAGTGATACATAAATAAGTTATGGAAATGTTTTCCATCGTTAACGTACATTTTCTAAACATAGAAAATTAGGAACATACGAGTATATATACATATAGATATATATATGATTGACGATTGATTTGATAGAATTTCCATCTGGAAATAATATCGTTGTTTGCACACGTACTTTTCTTTGATAGTTCACTCACCGACTATCGAAGTTTTTGACTATTTTAACGTTGTTAATATGGAGAGACCGGTGGATTATTATCCAAAGAACCACTCTGTATTGGCATAAGCGTTGCGAATCATATATGCCAAAGGTAATTGAAGACGGAGTAAAGTGCAAGGGCTATTGTATAAGTCTTAAATAACAGTCCCTAAGATGGATGTACTGAATAGTGCCTTCGGTTCATCCTGTTCCTGGATAACTTGTATGGATGAATGTCTGACAGAGTATTTCCAGAAAGGTCACGTACATTGATTTCTTCAACCATACCAAGAGTGGAAGCGGAGAAGGAAACTTCTTTAGCTAACACATAATGTACTATTGTAGACGTCAATTAGTGATTTTCGATGGATCTGACAATGTGGCTTTCGAAGTGAATCTGATGTGATGACAAAGCGTAACCTCAAGCCTCATCAACCAGTAAATGACAGAAATCAGGCAGGCAGCATGGCTATATAGGTCGCACCTATTAGGGTGTATAATCACCTGATCTAGAGTCTCATTTACTTCTAAAAATCTATTGTTGATGCTGTCCCATTCGGGAAACGGTTGCTGATCCCAACCGTTGGTGATATACATTCGATACACTCAAGCGAAATGAGTGGTCGGTCATGTGTGGCCGGGTTGCAAGATGTTCTTGTTGAACCCAGTGTATTCCTCTTTAGAGGTACACTAGCGAAAAGTGGTTCCATACCTTGTCATAGATGGAAATCCATTACCCAATACGTGCTTGCTGTTTTGATTGTAGGCTATATATGTAGAATGTGAGATGAAAGCGTTTCGGCTAGATGATTATTATATTGTGGTTGATAGAAATTATTTTAATATCAAAAGATTTTTGATATAAAGATAATTTGTATTCTCATAAGGGAAAACCCGTTCCGTTATACGACGTGGTCTTAGGAGATATCGTTTTGTTGCTCAAATTGTTTAAACTGTTTTACTCATACCAGTCCCATGACTGACCCGGAGTTTATTTTGTTTTGTCTTCCCTAAACTCTTGGGTGCCCAATTTTGTATGGGCAGTCAAGTAGTCGGGATTTACAAATACTTGAAGAGCTGGAGCAGGAGGCTTCAGAATTATATAGCTGTGGTTATTTTCCGCTGTGTTGTAAGTGCTATACTTTGGAAATAATATGTATATTCAAGTACAAATTTATATTTCAAGTTATGTTATATAAATTATATGTTATTCGTTCCGCTGTGAGGTTCGTGTTACTCTGATGTTGTGTTCTTCTTCTTCTTCTATTCTATGTTTCTATTTTGTCTATCCTCACCCTCTGTTTTCTTTCTATTAGTTTTCTGATTTTCCAGTGTAATTGGGGTTAGACTTGCGTTATTTGGTCAGCTCAAATTGGACCGGAATTTCGGGTCACTACGGTTGGTATCAGAGCTTAAGGTTAAGAGAATTACCTTGGCTCTGTGGCGTGACTCAGTAGAGCTGGGGTTAGTAATACCCTAGATTGAGTTGAGTGTATATATACGAGTGAGCGTATTTGTTATTGATATAAAAATTGTTTTATATTGTGGTGATTTATTGGTTGAGTTGTTTATGAGTTCTGGTCGATCAGTTCGATCCACTATATCGGTAGGAGTTACTAAACACTCGAATACGATAGATCGACACGATATGTTTTGAAAAGAGGGTAAATTTAAATAAGTTTACCCAAGGTATATCTTGATATGGAGAAGATATATATAACAAAATTAGAATATAGTGGATATATTGGTTGTTATTATAATCAAGTAAGATTATAAATTAAATGGTTATGTAAAAAACCAATCAGAATTCATATAACTGAAATACGTGAAATCAGATGAGTTAAATCTGAAATTTAAAGCAGAAATTGAATTAAAATTCTGGAAAATTGGGTAAATGTTTGTAAATGGATTTGGATTAAAAATAAGGAAAATTTAAGATCTTGGGAGATTTTAAATTGTTTTACAAGCAGTGTGAATTATATTTTGAAATGAATATCAAAGTGGAAATGTTTAGAAATGGTTTTATAGTATTGAACTCACTTCGATCGCTGGAAAATAGATTCTGATGATGACAGCTGCATCACCAGTATTCATTTTCGAGTTGTAAGTGACGGATTACTACCCGAGATACTGTTTTGAATTTGTTTTGGGGAAAAACAAGTTGTGTTGAATTTCAAAAAGGAAAATTTGATTTTAAAAGGTAAACTATTTTAAAACTCCCCGGAAGAATGTTGTTTGAATTATAAACAAATTAAACAGAAATTTGTGAAAGCAAATGGGAATTAAAGATAAAGCCAGTTCAGTGGTAATTGAATTGAATTGAATTTGAATTGGAACCAGATTAAGGGATTATGAGTTTAAAATCAAGCATAATACTTGAATTTGAAATGGAATTTGGCTTGGTTAAAAGCTAATGGTTGTGTTGGAGATAAAAGTGATTGGAGTTTGATTGGGATGGCATTGGTATATGCTGAATTAACAGCAGATGAAAATGATATAATGATATGCCCGACAAAAAGGTACCAGTTTATGTTATATATTGGGTATGTGATTTTGATGAGCCAAATTAACAAGCCGCTTGGCTGTTTGATTTTCTTTTGGGTTGGAGATGGCCAAGAGAGGCGAGTTGGAGTTTGACCTATTGACCAATACAAAGGAGGTGCTGGCGAAATTTTTCAGAAATTTAGGGAGTTAGAAAAATTTCAGGATTTTTGAACATTTTCGATATTGAGGATTAATTAATATTTCAGTTGAAATAAATTGGTTTGTTGCAACCAGAGTTAAGAAGTGAACAAATAAGTTCTAACCAATCAATAGGGCTTGTTATCTACCTTAGCAATTTCGAAGACGAAATTATTTTAAGTGGGGAAGAATGTAATGACCCGCATTTTCAGCGATATAATAATTAATTTATTTAATTATTTAAAAGGTGATTAAAAGGATTTAATGGTCATGGAATTAAATAATGGTGAATATTTAATTAAAATAATAAATTAAATAATATATTTAATTCTGAAATAATCAGAATTGGCTGGAATGGCGATATGCTGTGAATTGTATCATCTGTGATATTTAATTCGGTTTAGAATTGAATTAGAATAACGAATATATTATTTGAACGATAGTTTGAACGTATGATTATATTATAATTAAAATCGAGCTTGAAATAGCGCGGCAGTTCATATATTGGTGATTCGAACTTCAACTGAATGTACAGGATTCGCTAAGCCGGATTTCTGTGAAACAAGAAACGTGTGGAGCTGGTGGAGTATATCTTTCTAGTGGAAGAGAAAAATCTGGATTTCGTCGGGTAGATTTTGATTTATGTCCAAATCAAATTTTAGAAAAGTTGCTGTGGAATTCTTTTATAATTTATAAAGGAATTATTTATATTTTTTAAAAAGGAATTTCATTTTTAAATCGAATATCGATTTAATCGGGATTTGAAATATCAAGTTATAAATCACAGTAGAGGTGTATGGTATTCCACTGTGAATATATACGACAATATTTATTTTTAAATATTAAATTTAATTGTTTTTAAATATATTTATATATTTAAAAAGGGTTATTTAGGACTTTAAAAATAGCCACTTTTGCAAACGAAGTCGGAATTCGACAAAACTAATTTTGTTGGATCCGCAACATCAAATTATTGTTAGATTCCAAGTCCCATGATTTTTGGGGTCACTGTGTGGCCATACTGATTTTTACAGTGGAAAACAGTTAGTATTTTGACAGTTAAAAATACGCTGTGTGAGCAAAAGGAGTCGGAATTTGACGAAACCAGTTTCTTTGGGACCGTAATGTCGAATTGTAGCTACATGTCCAGTTTCGTGATTTTTGGGTATTGTGTGTGATCACACGGATTTTTAGAAGGTAAAAACAAATATAAAATGATAAATAAAAATATCTAAAATATCTAGAAAAAAAAAGCTAAGTTCCCTATAAATACCCCCACTAACTTTTCCCAACCCTAGAACTTATTTCTTTGGTCAACAGAAAGAATTCCTCCGTAGTTTTCTTCAGTAAAATATTTTCGATCCTCTAAAATCGAAATAAAATCCAATAAAATTCCTAAATTCTCAAACCATCCTTCTTTGAATTTGTATAGAGATGGGCTTCAATTCGATACCCCTATTATAGGGTGCGACGCATCCTCATTGATGCTCGAAAATAACAGCGAAGGTAGGGTTCACGAAATCGGAGAATGGAAGGATTGTTTGAGGATTTCGAGCTGAGTTTTGAGATGAGCAGTCAAAACTGCTTCTGGTAATGATTGTTTCGTGGATTCTGGTAGTAGAATTTTTCTAGGTTGGTCATGAAACAGCAGATGACGCAGTCTGGGAGAGCTCGAGTGGATGATGAAGGAGGTTGTCGGGTAGGGTGCGCGAAGGGGATGAATTTGGTGATGGTTTGCTACAATATGGTGGGGAGGCGAGGGAGATTAGAGGGCTTGATTAACGGCCATGGTTTGTGGTGATGTTTAATGAAGCGTGGAAGATGGAGAAAGAAGGGAGCGGGCCTTGGTTTTGAAGAGAGGTGTTGGGCCAAAGTCAAAGGTTAAAAGCCCAAATTAAATATCTTAAGTTATTTTAAATTTAAAATAGTATATTAAGTTTAAAAATTCATAACTCTCTCGTACGATATCAGAATCAAGCGAAAAAAGATCCATGGGATCGTATGAACGGACACTACCCAATGGAACTTACTGGGAGTTAAGTGGGGCTCGTTTGAATTTATGGCGAAATAAACTGTTTGATTCAAACCAGACAACAGTTTATCGTTCTTTAACAATGAACTGCCAATGTGAGTAAAACTCACCAACTCTGAACAGTACTATTTTTATAACGTGTATTTAGAACTGATAAATGATGACTGATTGATGTGTGTTAACTGTTTGGTTGAATTACTTGTGTATTGGTTGAAATATTAGATAACGATATATATATAAATCGTAAATCGAATATTTGATTCTGTTTATCAGAATATTTTATATTGGTATTGTTTAACATCTGTGATGCAGGGAAATAGGTTGGAGGAATCCAACTGGATTCCTCAACACTTATTTTACTGTTTTCATATATTGTAATATATGATGTGGTATATAATCTATTGATGATTTTGTATGGTTGGATGTTATTGATCACTATGTTTGGTACTTTAAATACCCTGGAAAATACTGGAATGTTGTAAAGGAGATTTTCAAATGGTATTTGAAAATAATATATTTATAGAATCAAAAGGGTTTTGTAAATGAAATATTTATAAATGAAATATTTATAAATAGAAATCTTTATAGGTGAAATTATATAGAAAGTGGAAATCTTTATAAATGAAATATTTATGAAGAAAAGGGAATATTTATAAAATCATAAGATTTTATAAATGTGGTATTATTGGTTAAATAAATAGGAGATGTTAAACGAGATACTTATTTGTTAAGTAAATAAGTTATAAAAGAGATATTGACTTAGGAAAAAGAATAAGTTATTAAAAGGATTATTTATTTGTTAAATAAATAGAATAAGAAATGGAGATATTTATTTGTTAAATAAATAAGATAAGATATAAGGAATATTTATTTAGAAAATAAATAAGATATTAATAAAGGAAATACTTAGGATAAATTAATAAGGTTAATAAAGGGAATACTTGGAAATAGAACCCTAAAATGAAATATTTGCAAACCATTTGCAAATAGAATTTGAAAAGGAAATATTTGTAAACCATTTACAAATGGGATTAAAAAGGAAATATTGGTAAAGGCATTTAGAAAACAAATAGATTATAAAGGAAATATTTATCTTTGGATAAATAGATATATATATAAGTCTGAACTTATATATGAAGAAGTAAACAGATAAAAGGAGCAGATTGATTTATAAATGATATTTATAAATTAAGTTAAATATTTATCATTTGGATAAATAGAATATATAAGTCAGGACTTATATAAAGAAGTAAGAATTGAATTCAACATCGATGTTTGAAACTGAATAAGGACAAAGAATTAATCAGTTAGGATTAACCCGTTAGAGTTAACCAGTTAGGTTTAACCGTAGAGTTAAACCAGGTAGAGTTAAACCAGTTAGAGTTAATCAGTTAGAGTTAATCGATAGAGTTAAATCGAACTAGAGTTATTGAATAGAGTTAAATCGAACTAGAGTTATTCAATTGGAGTTAATCGAATTTATTTTATTCAAATAGAGTTGAAATGAGTAATCGAATTTAGTTTTTCGAAGAAGTGAATCGAATCAGAAATATTCGAAGTGAGATAATAGAATAGTAGATATTCGAAGTGAGATAATCGAATAGTAAATATTCGAAGTGAGCTGATCCAATCTAGTTATTCGACAGGAGTTAAATCGAATAAGATTTATTCGAAGAAAGAGATTTTCAAATATTAGTATTCGAAAGTAAGCAAATCGAATATAAGTTATTCGAATAAGAGTTAATCCAGTAAGAGTTATTAGGTTGGAGTTATTCAAATAAGAGTTATAGATTAGAGTTAACCGAATAGGAGTAAATAAATTAGTTTTCGTTATATTATTCGAGTTAGGAATTAAAAGTCTTATTAAAGATAATATATTTCGGATGCAGGAGATTATAACACCATTGTTTTAATCACGTAAACTTGTAAAAGAAGGGGTTTCGTAAATAGAATCCGAGGGTTTGTAAGGAAGTTTTAAAGGGCTAAAAGATGAACTTACCCTATTTTGAGATTTGAAATGTTGTTCAGTTAAGGTCTGAGAGGTGGTTATACCCCAACTTGATTGACTTCGTTTTTAATTTAGAAATGGTTAAGGTTCGAGAGTGAAAGTGGTTAAGTGATTTTAGTAAATAAGTATAGTGGTTTGATTTGTCGTCGTGATGTTGATTTAAACATCTGTTTAAATCCAAGTAAAGAAGATTTGGAAATGTTTTCCAAATAGAATCAGAAACGTAATCAAATATTGAAATTTGAAATATGAATTAGAAAAGGAAGTGTTCATGTAAAAGTAGTTAAGAAATGGAGCTAAACTAAATCAGAATTTGACTGGAGACTTGTTAAGTTGAATGGTTTCCTAAGTGTCTATCTGATATTGGTTTCGACCTTCGGGATTGGTACTTAGGGAATTGTTCTTATACTAGTTTACAATCAGAGACTGATAGTTGTAGAAGAATAGTGATACGTAAATAAGTTATGGAAATGTTTTCCATTGTTAACATACATTTTCTAAACATAGGAAATTAGGAACATATGAATATATATACATATAGATATATATATATGATTGATGATTGATTTGATAGAATTTCCATTTGGAAATAATATCGATGTTTGCACACGAATTTTTCTTTGATTGGTAACTCACCGACTATCGAAGATTTTGACCATTTTAACGTTGTTAATATGGAGAGACCGGTTGGATTATTATCCAAAGAACCACTCTGTATTGGCATAAGCGTTGCGAATCATATATGCCAAAGGTAGTTGAAGACGGAGTAAAGTGCAAGGGCTATTTTATAAGTCTTAGATAACAGTGCCTAAGATGGATGTACTGAATAGTGCCTTCGGTTCGTCCTGTTCTTGGATGACTTGTATGGATGAATGTCTGACAGAGTATTTCCAGAAAGGTCACGTACATTGATTTCTTCAACCGTACCAAGAGTGGAAGCGGAGAAGGAAACTTCTTTAGCTAACACGTAATGTACTGTTGTAGACGTTAATTAGTGATTTTCGATGGATCTGACAATGTGGCATTCGAAGTGAATCTGATGTGATGATAAAGCGTAACATCAAGCCTCATCAACTGGTAAATGACAGAAATCAGGCAGGCAGCATGGCTATGTAGGTCGCACCTATTAGGGTGTATAATCACCTGATCTAGATTTTCATTTACTTCTAAATATCTATTGTTGATGCTGTCCCATTCGGGAAACGGTTGCTGATCCCAACTGATGGTGATTTAGATTCGATGCACTCAAGCGAAATGAGTGGTCAGTCATGTGTGGTCGGGTTGCAAGATGTTCTTGTTGAACCCAGTGTATTCCTCTCTAGAGGGACACTAGCGAAAGGTGGTTCCATACCTTGTCATAGTTGGAAACCAATTACCCAGTACGTGCTTGCGGTTTTGATTGTATACTATATATGTAGAATGTGAGATGAAAGCGTTTCTGCTAGATGATTATTATATTGTGGTTGATAAACATTATTATAATATCAAAAGGTTTTTGATATAAAGATAATTTGGATTCTCATAAGGGAAAATCCCGTTCCATTATACGGCGTGGTCTTATGAGATATCGTTTTGTTGCTCAAACTGTTTAAACTGTTTTACTCATACTAGTCCCATAACTGACCCGGAGTTTATTTTGTTTTGTCTTCCCTAAACTCTTCGGTGCCCAATTTTGTTCGGGCAATCAAGTAGTCGGGATTTACAGATACTTGAGGAGCTGGAGCAGGAGGCTTCAGAATTATATAGCTATGGTTATTTTCCGCTGTGTTGTAAATGCTGTACTTTGGAAATGATATGTATATTAAGTACATATTTATATTTCAAGTTATGTTATATATATTATATGTTATTCGTTCCGCTGTGAGGTTCATGTTACTCTGATGTTGTGTTCTTCTTCTTCTTCTGTTCTAAATTTCTATCTTATCTATCCTCACCCTCTGTTTTCTTTCTATTAGTTTTCTGATATTCCAGTGTAATTGGGGTTGGACTTGCGTCATTTGGTCAGCTCAAATTGGACCGGAATTTCGGGTCACTACAAAATCTCTTTTATTGATGATGGTAAGTCTGCTCGAAAGAAGGAGAAAAAGAAAAAACATATCTTACTAATCGTTGTAAGTCGCATTATAGATGCTTCCCCTAATTTAAGAAAACCATCTTAATAATTTCTTAGTCAACGAAGATTTGTGAATATTTGATAAAGAATGTGTTTTGTACGCATTATAACATAGTGTTTTGTAGACCATACCTATATTTTTAATTTAATAACATACTTTCCATAAATTTTTGTCTTTCAGTATCCTAATTTGTAGGGTTAAATTGATTATCAGCAATGCTTCCTCAAATGAAATCCTAAAAATGGCATCAGCAACAGTAATTTCTACTTAACAATGTAATCGTAATTAAGGTTATTCACTTGATAACTTTCTAAAAATGCCATAAATCCATATAGAAACCAAATTATCATAAACTACAAATTCAAATTTGACAATAACAAAAAGCCAAAATGCTGGAATAATAGAGGAACAAAATGTTAATGATTGAGATTTTGAAATTTAGAAACCCAATGATAATAGAAGGCCAGAAATCTACTAATAGATATTCAAAAACCCAAATGCCATATATTAACATTTGATCAAAAATCGAATAATTGAAGGGCATAAAACCAAAAGATTAGGATCTCATATCAGACAATAATAGAAGAGCAGAATCATATCTGATAGTAATAGAAAGACAAGAAAACTAGTAGACCGTTAAATCCATTAACATGAATCTAGAAATTCAATAATACAAATCTAGAATCCTGATAATGGAAGACTCTTGTTTGATTAAAGATCCAAGACTCTTGTTTGGAAGTGATTAATCCATGTTCTGCTTCTCTTGAGAGGTGTTTTATGAAGTCATGTAGTCGTTTTTCAGATCTCGCATTTTGGATGTTCTAAAGTTTTTCTTTCCTTTAGGAGATGCCAAAATGTTTTAGGGTTATGTCTCAAGGAAGGTCGAGGACTTCCTCCCTCTAGAGGTTCTCTAGTGAGGTCATGTCGAGGGCGATAAAAACTTTATGCCTTGAATGTGCCAAGGACTTCCTCCCTATATGAGGTGTCTGTATGTGTCAGTGCTTCGTTTGAGGAATATCAGTGACATCTTCCTTCAAAGAGGTTCTTTAATCACACCAAACGTATGACATTAAAGGCTTTATCACCATGGATGTGTCAAAAAGTGCTCTGCCTTGGATGTGTCAGAAAATACTTGCTCTAAAATATGCTTCAGAAGGGTCAAGGACTTTGGACATACTTTATCCCGCTTGATCATGGTTAGACAACTTCTTTTTCATTGACGACTTCCTTTGACAAATTCCTGCAGCTTTCTTTGCCTTAAAAGTAGTTAATAACCCTTTTAAGAGCTCGACATTAATTAGCATTATGTTCCTTAGCATGATAATAGTGTCAGTATGCTCCTTTGTGATTATTTTATTTTCTCGGCACGTATTTGTAGATAATCAACAGTTGATATAATATTTAGTCAGGAAATAGATGTTCCCATAAGAAGTACTTAAGAGGTCTTCTTTTAATGGCTAGGACTTTCCACCTTTCTTCGATTGTGCTTAAATATTTTAGAATTAATGTTATTTTTATTACCAATGGCCTTCATCCTTAATGGATTGTGATACTTATGAGTTTGATCAAGAGTTGCTTTACATTTCAAATCCACTTCTTTGGAATCTTTACTATTTTTATTTTGGAAGATGGTTCCTTTTACTTTTTGATGGATTTCTCGCCTTATCCTTAAAAAGAATCATACTTGTTAAAAAAATTCAAATGCAAAAATTGGAGTTGGACCTACTTGGAATAGGTTGATGCGCCATTTCTCAGTATCATAAGAGTTCATTAGTTTCCTTTTATATTTCTATAAGTTCTTGAGATGATGGTTTTGATGACAACAACCTTATGACTTATTATAAAGTATGTATGCTAACATTTTATGTTGAGTTATTTATGTATATGCAGGATATTTATAGACAGGTATATAGAATGATGATTGTACAGTATAAAGATTTAAGATTGAAGATTACAAAAATGAAGAATTCAAGATTAAAGGCACATGAGTATCAAGAGCTCAATAATTCAAGAGTTCAAGGTATCAAGATAAGTTATATAGTCTAGATTTATGTTAAAACTTCATAATATCACTAATATCTTTATTTGGATTTTAATTTTGAAATGGAATCCACCTTCTCGCTTTATAATGAGATGGAATCCATAGTGAGATGGAACCCACGACCTACTCTAGTGGGATGGAACCCATGAACTTTAAAAAGTGTCTTTCAAATTTTCTTTTCGATCTTTTTTTAATATTTTATCCTTTTGAATCAAAACTATTTTGAATAAAATAATTTTGATTTCTAAACACTCCTTTTTTTTAAATATTCTACTCTTTTTTATCTTTATAATTTATTCGCGTTTTAGCCTTAATCTCAAGTTATATTTTTTAATTTAATTTACTTATATTTTTATTTACTGTTTTACATGTCAAGTATTCTATTATTTTCAAAAAAACACTTTTTAGAATGTTTAATAAGTGTTATTATTTAGTTATATTATATATAGAATGTTTACAAGTCTCAGAACTGTTTTAACAAGTTTTAAAATCAAAATTCTTTTGAAAACAAGTTTTTTTTTAATAAATTTCAACATAGGCATGTCGACATATGCCATCCCCCCATGTTTACAAGGTTACCGTTTCAGCTAAAATTCAAATTTCAAAAGAAGTGTCCATTCGTCGTTTCCCTCGCAAATGGTTATGACCGTTGTTTACCTATATATACCTGATGCTTGAGCGAATTTTAAATCACTTTTTCTTTATTATACTTCACTCCTCCACCCATTTCCTTTCCAAATTTCAAGAATCCTTTAACAAACTCTGCTGAAATTCAAAGTGAATCAAACCAAATCATCTCTATTTTGATTCTTTTGCACTCTTTCTCAAACATATCAGTGCAATTCAGAGTCATAGGAGCATCTGCAATCAAAGATCGAAATATCAATTTCCTATCGAGTCTCTTAAATTAATTGTTAATGAAAAGGTGTGGCTATGGCTTATTTAAATTTATTGGGTGTGATTGTAGCCCGTAAATCAATTAGGTGACCTTGTAGATTGGCTAACTCAAGAGAGTTCCCTGTACTTAGAAGTAGGAGGATTGTACCTTGTGGCCTTGAAACCGAGGGTTGCAATAACGATATTTATTTGAAAAGAAATCTGCATAAACAGTTGTGTGGAACTAGATGTAAGTTAACTCTGAACCAGTATAAGATCCTGGCGTATTCTTTCCTTTACTGCTTTTACTTATTATTTGCATTTGTGTTTGATTTTGAGATTTTTCATATCTATAATTTGCATTCGAATCTATTATATTCAAAAAGATTATAAAAATTTCATAATTTTCATTAAACACTATTCATCCCCTCTCTAGTGTTAATTTAGCCTTAAGATCCATAATTCGCATTCCCAACATTTGGTATCAAAACATAGGTTTTCAAAGCTTTCATAATATTAATTTTTGAAAAGTTTGAAATTGTAATTTTTTGAATTTATGTTAAAATTAGTTCAAAAATATTAAATTCATCATTTTTTTATTTATCTGCATTTAATTAGTTTGATAATCAAGTTATCTACCGAATTGGTGTGTTGTGTAGGATCATATACGTTATATGGCTCTTGATGATTCAACACTTAATGGACAAATGGTGAAAATTAAAAAATAAATGGATGCTTGATAGTGGATGTTCAAGACGTACGACTGGAAATCCAGATATACCGAATGACATAGTCTATGGAGATGGTGAAATGGTCAGGTTTGGAGACAACTTAAAAGGATATTTGATTGACATCAACAATGTCGATAGTTCTAAAAGTCCTACTATTTCTGATGTTTTGTTGGTTAGAAATTTGAAACACAACTTACTTATTATAAGTCAGTTATGTGACAGAAGTTACAAAATTAAATTTGGAAAAGATAAGTGTCACATTAAAGATAATAATTCAAATATTATATTAAAGGAATCAGGAAGAAAAATATTAATATTCTGAATATGAAAATTTCAACTAACAATTTATCTCTCTTGGCTATGGATTTAACACAAAAGATTCGGGCATTTGAATTTCAAACTCCTAACTAGACTTTCTAAACTTTCTAAAAATGATTTAATAAGAGGTCTTCATAAAATGGACTTTAAAACAGATAGTATATGTGATTCTTGTAAACTAGGAAAACTTAGTAAGAGTTCATCTAAACTAGAAGATAATATTTCCACTTCAAAACCTCTTGAGATACATCATTTAGATTTATTTGGTCCATCTAAACTTCAGTTAATCAATTATAGTAGATATGTTGTTATTGTAGATGATTATTCTAGATACTCTTGGACTCATTTTCTCAAAAATAAAAGTGATTCTTTTGATTTATTTAAAACTTCTGCAAAAAGAATTCAAAACCATCTTTCCTTGAAAATCAAAACTGTATGTAGTGACCCGGGTGGAGAATTTAAAAATGAAAATTTTGAGAATTTCTGTAAACAAAAGGCAATCACTCATAATTTCTCCATTCCAACGACTCCACAACAAAATAGAGAAGTTAAACGTAAGAATAGAAAACTCAAGTGACTATGCTTTCAAACAATCACTCATAATTTCTCCATTCCAACGACTCCACAACAAAATAGAGTAGTTAAACGTAAGAATAGAAAGACTCAAGTGACTATGCTTTCAAATAATTAACTACCAAGAATTTTTAGGGTTGAAGCAGTCGCTATAGCTTGTTTGTAACACCCCGTGTTTTCTGTTAATATAAACTAACGAATTAAACAATAATTAATTTTAATGTGAGAATCAATGGAAACGGGTTATGCCATTGTGTTTGTCTCGAAACTCTGTTTGAGATAGAGTCCGAGTTTGCGTAAATTGGACTTCGTATGAAGAAGTTATGGCTGCCGAAAGTTTCCAGAAAATTCAAATAAATTCAAACAGCTTGAAACCGGATTCAAAATTCAAAACAGAAGTCAGAAGCGGGCTGGGCAGGAAAATTCCTGCCCAAGACCCAGGTCGACCAGGGGATTGACCCTAGTGTCGACCTCCCCTCTACAGGTCGACCTGGGGGTCGACCTATGGGTCAACCTTCCTCTCCCCCTCCGGCTAAATCTGAATTTTGACGACTTATGACTTGTTGCTGAGTCACTAGGGTTTTTGGATAGTTCTGATCTGGTCTGAATGGTTGTGGTTAACTTTAGGTTCATCCGACTGCTCTAATTGAATTGAAATTCTATATAAACATATGTAGACTCAAACCCTAAAACCAAATCAAAATTAGAACCTTGGCCGTCATGCTATAACCTTGCAACCTGGAGTAGCCGCCACCAACTAGAGGAAAATAAAGCTAATCAACTAAATTCAACTCAAGTCTATAACAACAACAACAACAAATTTGTCTACTTCAAAGGCGAGCTAAATCAATTTTAGAACTCAGATCCCAGAACTCAAGACCTTCTTTGAGTTTTGAGTTCAATTTCTTTAATAAGATAATTAACAAGTTAATTGGGTTGAGTTATAAATTGGGTTGTTTGGCTATGTTTGTGAAACGTTGAAAAAATGTGATATTTTGTAAATATATGCTAGTTGTTCATAATGACAGTTTTTGTTGTGGATTCCTTTGTATATGCCCAATCACCTATGTTCAACTTGATTCATGTTTGACATCATTTTATATGCAAGTTTGGGTGTAGATTATATGCTAGTTTCTATGTGAATTGTACATAAGTTTACATGTGAACCAAATAAAGTGACTATATGCAAGTTTAGGTAGAAATTGGATTCACATATATGCAAGTTTACACATTTAGATTTAGATCTATAACATACATAGTTTTATGCAAGTTTGTGACTATGGCCTATACAAGTTTGGGTAAAAACTATGTTCATACCTGCAAGTTCACACCTTAAGCTCTATGTTTAGATTCACGACAAAACAAAGTTTATGCAAGATATGTTGTAATCCTTATTCGTAAGTTAGATCCATTTTATGTGTTATACAAATTTGCGATGTTTCTTCCCTTTTATGTCATTAGACTAATTGATAGTCTAATATATATATATATATATATATATATATATATATATATATATATATATATATATATATATGTCATGATAAGCGAACGAACAACGTGGGGACGATGGGGGTAATATTGAATATACACATATTGAGAATTGGCATGTAATGGCCTTTAAAGGCATTTAATTAATTTGAGGCAATAATTGGTATAATTTATATACCTGAAATAAATGGACATAATTTAGGTGATAATTATGGACATAAGTATATTTGGAATTTATTTACAAATTTGAATAGGGATATTAATCCAATTTGGGGTTAAATAAAATGTGTAATAATAAACTGCCTAAGACACGAGGTTAGACTCTTTTGTGGTGTAAGACTTCTCGGACCCACCCGGCAAATCCAGCAGCCACAAATGCCAGTCTAATGTGAGAGGTCAAAGACACGAGTTAAATGCGTAACAATTGTAAAGACACGAGGTTAGGCTCGTTTGTGGTGTAAAACTGCTCGGACCCGCCCGGCAAATCCAGCAGCCACAAATGCCAGTCTAATGTGGGATGTCTTTACAAGGTTACGGTGTTAATGAATTAAGAAACGCTTAACCAGATAAACATTTGGTGGGACATGCGGGGGTTAAGTGGGTGCCTTGGGTGGCATGTGAAATTAAGAGGGTGCCTTGGGTGGCATGTGAAATTAAGAGGGTGCCTTGGGTGGCATGTGAAATATGATTAGATGCACTTAACCAAGATTGAAACATGTAAGAAGACATGAATAAGAATGGGGTTAAGTGGGGAAAACCTTAGAGGGCACCAAGCATAGGTGGAAAGCTTGTGTCATACATGGGGGCCCTTTTCAAACCTATAACCCATTAAGTATCTTTGTGGGCTCGACCCAAGTCGAGGACGAGATACTGGGTATGATTATAAGAGGTCAAGATGGGTTAGCGGTGGCAACACAAGTCCAACGGGGTCATGTGCGTGTGTGGCCTCGGGCTGGTAGGTAAGACGTTGTTGCATCGTGTAGATGTAAGTCGTGCATTTTTTGTGGTATTATTTTGCCACTTTGGGGAGTGATACACCCCAATAGGGCCAGCACGGGTATCTACGAGTTAGGGAGCCGATCGAATGGGGGTAGTGGGTACACCTAGTGGAAATAGGGGCAGACGGCACCTATGTAGGCAGCTAGGGGTACACGAAACTACCATTATCATTATTAAGTTTTGTAGGCGGGATCAACTTTTAGGGTGTGGTGCAATGTAGTAATTATCTTGTAGTGATTAGGTGCGCCTTTAACGTTATCTTTGTTCTCTTATTTCCTTTGTTTGCTCTATCATGGCCATTTGTTCACAGTCATTTCCTTATTTTCCAGCTTATGCCTTATCCTAGTTACTTTAATGATTATATTGTTAAAGTTATTGCAGTCGCCAGACTTTATGTCTGACCCCCTTTGTTTCCACCCTTTTCTTCCTTCCCCCCCAGGTGCTCAGGATGGGACTAGTACTAGTGGAGCTTGATTTGGACAGCTTTATCTCTTTCTTTTGGAAGTTACTTGGATTGCTGAAGTAAAGTTCAGCCTATCTTATTTATGGCTATTTAATGTTGGAGTTATGTCTTTTATTTTATGTACTCAGAACTTATTTGTCAAGATGGATAATAAGTGTATTTGGTTTTGTAGTTGGTTTTTGATGTGATGTAACCAAACTATTTCTCCGCTACAATAACAGTGGTTTTTATTTTCCAAGTTCTAATATATTTATCTTTCTTGTTTACTTTTCTGCTCTACACACAATAATTAAGGCATTCCCTTTGTGAGTGACCTTAATGGAGATGGGGTGTCACACGTGGTATCAGAGCTGAAGGTTACCAGAACAGATAAGATATTTTGAAAAATTATTTTTCAAAAAGAATTTTATAAAGAAATACTTTCAAAAATATGTTTGAAGGAAAGTATTTTTTAAGAGAAAAGTTTATTTTAAAAACATAACCCCCAAGAGCCATATACCTTTCTTTCAAATTCTCCATTTGAATCTCTTCATTTTCTTTTCAACATGTCTGGAATTCCCGAGATACCCGAGGGGATACTGATAATAGAATGGTTTAGAAGGTATCTGGAAGCTAGGGCGAATGTCTCAGGCCCAGCAAATGCTCCTCCTCCTCCTCCTCCTCCCCGTGTTGATACTTTCGCAAAGATATGCAAGGACTTTCGGGAAATAGGCAGAAAACCTTTTCACGGATCAGAGATATTTGTTGAAGCTCGAAATTGGCTAAAGGAGGTGGAAGAATTGTTTGGAATCTTTGAGGTAGAAGATGGAAGAAAGGTCCAGTTAGCTGCCTGGTTAATGAAGGATGAGGCCTCGTTTTGGTGGGAGGTCACTAATGGATAGCGTCCAGTTGATACATGGCCGGATTTCAGGCGTAGGTTTGAGGCAAAGTTTCTCTCATGGGCCGAAGAGAATCTATACATGGAAAGGTTTTTGGCATTGAGGCAGGGAAATCTATCAGTGAAAGAGTACGTTAACAAGTTCAATCGGTTGGCGAGATTTGGCTTGAACTTGGTGAATACACCCGAAAAGAAGGCCCTGAGATTTGTTAAGAGTTTGAACGAGCTGCTACATGGGTTAGCTATGACCCACATCCCTATGGGGGCCACCTTTGTGAGACTAGTTGACATGGCGCTTATGCATGAAGAGGAGAAAGGCGCCAATGCTAATAAGGCACCTGAGAAGAAAGGGGACCAAAAGAAACCACAATAGCAACAACAGAACAAGAAGGGTAGTAAAGATAACAATGGCAAGGGAAAGAAAAGATGTTTTAACTGTGGGACACCAGGCCATCTGAGCAAAGACTATAGGAAGAAGAAGAAGACTGGTTGTTTCCACTGTGGCGAGGCAGGACATCTGATTAGGGACTGCCCAAAGAAAGGGCAAGGACTACCTCTGGAGGATAGAATCAGGCTCTCATGGCTCCAGGGCAGGCAAGGGGGCAGGTCCAAGCTCTCGTGGCCCCACCGCTGCAAGAACGAGTAGAACGATTTCCGTTGAAAGTTTATTTTAATTTTTTGATCATCCTGTTCGCACACTCTTTGATTCTGGTGCATCGCACTCTTTTATATCTACTGCTTTGGTTGAGTCACTACACCTAACACCAGTATAGTAGAGGATCCCTTAGTTGTTTCAAATTCAATTGGGGGCTCAGCCTATTTGTCGATGATTTTTTGGATTTGCAAATTTCTATACTTAGCGTTGGGTTTAGATGTGATGCTTATGTTTTGGGCTTCACGGGCTATGGGTTAATTCTAGGCATGGATCGGTTATCCAGTAATGGAACCGTCCTAGATTGTGAAAAGAGAGAGGTTAGGCTTATGACTTGCTTGGACAACACTCTCGAAATCTCTTATAATACCACGAATTATGTTATGCTAAGTTATCTAGAATCGCTTGACGCATCTGTTGAGAACTTGCAGTCTGTTAGAGTGGTCCGTGAATACTCGGATGTCTTTGAGGAAGTAGAGGGCTTGCCTCCGAAGCGGGAGATAGACTTTCACATATATCTAGTTGATAACGCAAAACCCGTTGCTTTACCCATTACGCACATGGCTCCAAGGAAGAGAAAGGAGCTTAACAAGCAAGTTAAGGAGCTGCTAGAAAAAGGGTTTATAAGGCAGAGTATTTCTGAACTGGGTGCTCCAGTGGTGTTCACAATCAAAGCGGACAGTTCACTTCGCCTATGCGTTGATTATAGGGAGCTAAACAAGCTGACCAAAAAGAATAGGCACCCACTGCTAAGAATAAACGATATGTTCGATCATCTTGTAGGTGCAACAGTTTTCTCCCAATTAGATCTAGCTACCTGATTTCTTCAGCTAAGAGTGGCTGAAGATAGCATTGATAAGACCGCGTTCAGAACCCCGGACGGTTTCTTTGAATGGCTTGTCATGCCTTTTGGCTTGACAAACGCGCCTGCTTATTTCGTCGATTTGATGAATAGAGTGTTCTGGGAATTTCTCAATAAATTCGTGGTGGTCTTCGTAGATGATATTCTGATTTTCTCGAAGAATGAGGAAGAGCAAGCTTTGCATTGAAGGGAAGTCATGGATACTCTCCGTGCACATCAGTTAAAAGAAAAATTCTCCAAGTGCCACTTTTAGTGGAAGAAGTAAGATTTCTTGGGCATGTGGTATCCAAAGAAGGGTTAGCTGTGGACCCCGCCAAAGTAGTTGCGGTCCAGGATTGGAAGGTTCCAAAGAATGCAACCGAAGTCCGAAGTTTTCTTGGACTAGCAGGCTTTTATCGCAAGTTCATTAAAGTATTTGCGAAAATCTCAACTCCAGGTTAACAAAGAAGAACCTGACTTTCTCTTGGGATTTGGACCGCGAAGTCGCTTTCCAACGATTGAAGTGGGCCCTGATAACAGCCCCAGTTTTGACATTACTAGATGGGAGCAAGATGTTTACGGTATACACAGATGCATGCGGTACGGGACTAGGCGCTGTTTTGATGCAAGAGGGGAAGGTAGTAGCTTATGGTGGAAGGCAGTTGAAAGTGCATAAGAAAAACTACCCAACCCACGATCTAGAGTTAGCAGCCATCGTTTTTGCGCTTAAGTCTTGGCGCCACTATCTCTTAGGTGAGAAATTTGAGTTGTATACTGACCATAAATCGTTGAATTACCTTTTCTCGCAGAAAGACCTCAATCTAAGGCAGCAAAGACAGATGGAGTTTATCGCCTCATACGACTTTGAGATCTCCTATACTCCTAGCAATGGCAATGTAGTAGCAGATGCCCTAAGTAGAACGAAGCTGACCTTAAGTCCTCTCTTTGTAGAAAGGCAAAGTTTGGAGTACATTGCAAATTTTGATTTAGACCCTCTGTTGATTATGTGACTAGCTTGATGGCAATGCTAGAGGTGCGGCCTACTTTGTTGGACTCAATAGGAACCGCACAACGTGAAGACCCTCATCTAGTTGATGTGATAGATAAGCTGATTAGGGGAGAGACTTCTAGTCACCTCAATAGATAATCCATCGATGATAAGGGTTGGTTGAGACAGGATGGAAGACTATGCGTTCCACAAGCAAGAGATTTGGTGAAGATGGTTCTGGAAGAAGCACACCATTCCAAGATAACCATACACCCTGGTGGGGACAAGATGTATAAAGATATCAAAAGAGTTTTCTTTTGGAATGGCATGAAGAGGGATGTAGCTGAATTTGTTTCGAAATGCATGATATGCCAGCAAGTCAAGGCGGAGCAGAAGAAGCCTGGCAATTTGCTTCATCCTCTAGAAGTTCCGCAATGGAAATGGGAGAGCATTTCGATGGACTTTGTTAATGGGTTGCCTAGGTCAAGAAGGGGAAATACCGGTACATGGGTAATAGTGGATAGGCTCACGAAAAGCGCTCATTTTATACCTGTCAATAGTAGGAGGACCGCCTCGTCTTTAGCCTAAATTTATCTTAAGGAGATAGTTCGACTCCATGGGATACCCTCAAGCATTGTGAGTGATCGAGACCCTAAGCGAGTTTTGGAGGAGTTTGCAAGAGGCTGTAGGCACACATCTATGTTAAGCACAACCTATCACCCTCAAACCGATGGTCAGACAGAAAGGGTGAACAGAGTAGTGGAAGATCTTTTGAGACTGTGCATTCTTGACTTTGGAGGATCTTGGGAGGATCATCTCCCTTTGGTGGAATTCGCTTATAACAATAGCTACCAAGCCACTATAGGCATGGCACCCTTCGAAGCTTTATATGGAAGGCCATGTCGATCACCGACTTGTTGGTGGGAGTCCACATATAAACTTATGCTTGGGCCTTACATGATTAGAGAGACTTCATGGAAAGTGGACTTGATACGAAGGAGAATGATGACTGCTCAAGATAGACAGAAATCCTACGCAGATAAGAGAAGGACTGACCTTAAGTTTGAGGTTGGGGATAAGGTGTTCCTTAAAGTATCTCCTTTGAGGAATGTCATCCGCTTTGGGTCCATAGGAAAGTTAGCACCACGATTTGTAGGACCATTTCCTATCATTGAAAGGATTGGGATGATGGCCTACAGAGTAGAGCTACCTGAAAGACTGGCTGGAGTTCATAATGTTTTTCATGTCTCTCAGCTACGAAAGTGCTTACATGAGTCGGCAAAAGTTGTGGAGCCAAGCATACTAGAGGAAGTCGAAGTGGAACGAGAAGCGACTGTGAGGAGAGTCCCAACTCGTATCTTGGGGTTGTAAGTCAAAAAGCTACGCAACCGTGAAGTTAAGCTTGTCAAAGTTCAATGGAGCGACGTCGAGGAAGACGCGACTTGGGAGACTGAGGCCAAAATACGTGCATCCTACCCTTTTCTTTTTAAGGGTACATCTTTGATCTCTTTTTCCTTAAGTTTATTCAAGCTTGTACCTACCTTTTTAGTGTATCTCCTCGGTCATATTCTTTATCCTTAGGTAGAGGCCAATGGATGTAAACATGTATTTGAAACATGTTATGATTGATGGATGCTAGTGGATGCAAGTGTTTGCTAGTGGTTGCTCGTGGGTGCATATACACACATTAGGCACTAGATCGACTAAATCACTTTCATACTGCATATAAATGTGTGCTTATTTAGATTAATGGATGTATAATGGTTGTGTTATCATATGGATGCTGCATTCGGATGAATGGTTGTGCACGCATGTAGAAATAATATGTCTCATTAGGGATCTTTTGCATACATAATGGACGCATGGCACTACCATAATTTGCATTAAGGAGGTCAACTGAATCAGTAGACTGCCTGATTTTGCATTAGAAATAGACATGTACACACAATGTGCATATAAACCTGAAAGCATTACAAGTCTTTTAAGGACAATGGATGATTGTGTTTTATGGTTGAGTAGATGGAGGATTGGATGGTAGGATATGTATTCTTCGTAACTTCAAGATTTCGGGGTCGAAATCCTCAAGGAGGGGAGAATGTAACACCCCATGTTATCTATTAACATAAACTAACGAATTAAACAATAATTAATTTTAATGTGAGAATCAAGGGAAACGGGTTACGCCATTGTGTTCGTCTTGGAATTCTGGTTGAGAAAGAGCCTGAGTTTGCGTAAATTGGTCTTCGTATGAAGAAGTTATGGCTGTCAGAAGTTTCCAGAAAATTCAAATAAATTCAAACAGCTCGAAACCAGATTCAAAATTCAAAACAGAAGTCAGAAGCGGGCTGCGCAGGAAAATTCCCGCCCAGGACCCAGTTCGACCACGGGGTCGACCCTAGTGTCGACCTCCCCCCTACAGGTCGACCTGGAGGTCGACCTAGGTCGACCTCCACCCCCCAGCCAGATCTGAATTTTGACGACTTATGACTTGTTGCTGAGTCACTAGGGTTTCTGGATAGTTCTAATCTGGTATGAATGGTTGTGGTTAACTCTAGGTTCATCCGACGGCTCTAATTGAATTGAAATTCTATATAAACATATGTAGACTCAAACCCTAAAACCTAATCAGAATTAGAACCATGGCCGTCATGCTATCATCTTGCAACCTGGAGTAGCCGCCACCAACTAGAGGAAAGTAAAGCTAATCAACTAAATTCAACTCAAGTCTATAACAACAACAACAAATTTGTCTACTTCAAAGGCGAGCTAAATCAAGTTCAGAACTCAGATCCCAGAACTCAAGACCTTCTTTGAGTTGTGAGTTCAATTTCTTTAATAAGATAATTAACAAGTTAATTGGGTTGAGTTATAAATTGGGTTATTTGGCTATGTTTGTGAAACATTGGAAAAATGTGATATTTTGTGAATATATGCTAGTTGTTCATAATGACAGTTTTTGTTATGGATTCCTTTATATATGCCCAATCACCTATGTTCAACTTGATTCATGTTTGACATCTTTTTATATGTAAGTTTGGGTGTAGATCATATGCTAGTTTCTATGTGAATTGTACACAAGTTTACATGTGAACCAAATAAAGTGACTATATGCAAGTTTAGGTAGAAATTGGATTCACATATATGCAAGTTTACACCTTTAGATTTAGATCTATGACATACATAGTTTTATGCAAGTTTGTGACTATGACTATGGCCTATACAAGTTTGGGTAAAAACTATGTTCATACCCGCAAGTTCATACCTTAAGGTCTATTTTTAGATTCATGACAATACAAAGTTTATGCAAGATATGTTGTAATCCTTATTCCTAAGTTAGATCCATTTTGTGTGTTATGCAAATTTGCGATGTTTCTTCCTTTTTATGTCATTAGACTAATTGCTAGTCTAATATATAAGTTACGATAAGCAAACGAACAACGTGGGGACGATGGGGGTAATATTGAATATACACATATTGAGAATTGGCATGTAATGGCCTTAAAAGGCATACAATTAATTTGGGCAATAATTGGTTTAATTTATATACCTGAAATAAATGGACATAATTTAGGTGACAATTATGAACATAAGTATATTTGGAATTTATTTACAAATTTGAATAGGGATATTAATCTAATTTGGGGTTAAATAAAGATGTGTAACCGCCTAAGACACGAGGTTAGACTCTTTTGTGGTGTAAGACTGCCCGGACCCGCCCAGCAAATCCAGCAACCACAAATTCCAGTCTAATGTGAGAGGTCGAAGGCATGAATTAAATGTGTAACAGTTGTAAAGACACGAGGTTAGGCTCGTTTGTGGTGTAAGACAGCCCAGACCCGCCCGGCAAATCCAGCAGCCACAAATGCCAATCTAATGTGGGAGGTCTTTACAAGGTTACGGTGTTAATGGATTAAGAAACACTTAACCAGATAAACATGTGGTGGGACATGGGGGGGGGGGGGGAGGGGTTAAGTGGGTGCCTTGGATGGCATGTGAAATTAAGAGGGTGCCTTGGGTGACATGTGAAATACGATTAGATGCACTTAACCAAGATTGAAACATGTAAGAAGACATGAATAAGAATAGGGTTAAGTGGGGAAAACCTTAGAGGGGACCAAGCATAGGTGGAAAGCTTGTGCCATACATGGGGGCCCTTTTCAAACCTATAACCCATTAAGTATCTTTGTGAGCTCGACCCAAGTCGAGGACGGGACATGCGTACTAGGTTTGATTGTAAGAGGTCAAGACGGGTTAGCGGTGGCAACGCAAGTTCAACGGGGTCATGTGCGTGTGTGGCCTCGGGCTGGAAGGTAAGACGTTGTTGCATCGTGTAGATGTAAGCCATGCATTTTTGGTGGTATCGAGTTTCCACTTTGGGGAGTGATACACCCCACTGTGGGGCCAGCATGGGTAACTACGAGTTAGGAAGCCGATCGAACGGGGGTAGTGGGTACACCTAGTGGAGATAGGGGCAGACAACACCTATGAAGGCAGCTAGGGGTACACGAAACTACCATTATCATTATTAAGTTTTGTAGGCGGGATCAACTTTTAGGGTGTTTGGTGTGGTGCAATGTAGTAATTAGATTATAGTGATTAGGTGCGCCTTTAACGTTATCTTCGTTCATCTTATTTCCTTTGTTTGCTCTGTCATGCCCATTTGTTCACAGTCATTTCCTTATTTTCTAGCTTATGTCTTATCCTAGTTACTTTAATGATTATATTGTTAAAGTTATTGCACTCGCCAGACTTTATGCCTGACCACCTTTGTTTCCACCTCTTTTCTCCCTCCCCCCTCCCCCACAGGTGCTCAGGGTACGACTATACTAGTGGAGCTTGATATGGACAGCTTTATCTCTTTCTTTTGGAAGTTGCTTGGATTGCTGAAGTAAAGTTCAACCTATCTTATTTATGGCTATTTTATGTTGGGGTTAAGTCTTTTATTTTATGTACTCAGAACTTATTTGTCAAGATGGGTAATAAGTGTATTTGGTTTTTTAGTTGGTTTTTGATGTGACGTAACCAAACTATTTCTCCGCTGCAATAAAAGTGGTTTTTATTTTCTAAGTACCAATATATTTATCTGTCTTGTTTACTTTTCTGTTCCATACACAATAAACGCTCCACGAAAATTAAGGCATTCCCTTTGTGAGTGACCTTAATGGACATAGGGTGTCATATTGTTATATTTTGAATAGGATTTTAATTAAACCACTAACTAACAAAATACCAATTGAACTTCTTTTCAATAAGAAACCAAAAGTATATTGTTTTAAAAAAATTGTAAGAAAATGTTTTATTTTAAATACTAAATAAAATTTATAAAAATTTGATCCTAATATGATAAAGGAATTTTTATTGGATATTCAAATAGAAGTAAAACCTTCAGAGTTTCCAATTTAAAAACTAATACTAGTGAAGAAACACTGCATATATCTTTTAATGAAAATTTTAAAGCTTTAGGTAAAATAATTAATGAAGATGAGTTTGATAATGTAAATTAAAAATGAAATGAAACAAATTGTGAAATTAATCAACCGAATAAAAGAATCAGGCTTTTAAAAATCATACTATAGAAAATATACTAGGAGATATTGAATCTGTAGTTAGAATAAGAAATCAATTAAACAAGACAAGCAATGTAGCTTTTACATCAACTACGGAACCTAAAAATCCAAAGGATGCATCACTTGATGATTCATGGATACTTGCTATGCAAGAATAACTGGATCAAGTTACCATAATTGATGTATGGGAACTTGTTCCTAGCCTTGAGACAAAACTATAATAGGAACTAAATTATTTTATAAAAACAAATGAATGAACGTGGTGAAGTTGCTAAAAATAAAATTTGATGTAATGACCCACATTCGCAGAGGGTATTATAATTAATTTATTTAATTATATAAATAGTGACATAGTGAATTAAATGGTCGTGGAATTAAATAATGGTGAATGTTTAATTAAAATAATAAAATTAAATAATATATTTAAATCTGAAATAATCAGAATTGGATGAAATGGCGATATGGTGTGAACTGGATCATCTGTGATATTAAATTCAGTTTAGAATTGAATTAGAATAATGAATATACTATTTGAACGACGGTTTGAACATATAATTATATTATAATTAAAATCGAGCTCGAAATGGCACTGCAGTTCGTAAATTGGCGATTCGAACTTCAACTGAATGTACATGGCTTGTTTTAAATCGGATTTCTGTGAAACAAGAAACATGTGGAGCTGGTGAAGTATATCTTTCTAGTGGAAGAGAAAAATCGGGATTTCATCGTGTAGATTTTTTGTTATGTCCAAATTAAATATTCAGAAAAAAGCGGTATATTCGTTCGTGGCCATAACGGTTATTCAAGTATATTTGAATATCAGTTTTGAATTTAGACAAGGTTCTTTTGAGGCGTAGCGATAATTTAATTTTTTGAATTTTACTGTAATTTTTAATTAATTAATAAGCAACTTTTTATTTGGAGTATTTTGCACCCTTAATCAGTAATTGTAGGGTTTCAAAATATAAGTTAATCTACCGATATTATTATATTTTTGGAATAGGGGCACATCGCTCGTCACAACGGTATTTTTATTTCTGTCGTGAGCAGTCCATAAAAGAACGAATTTTTATGCAGCGGCATACACTTACTATAATATCGACGTGCATACTGAACCATCATTCACTAAAAACACATGCCAAAGTAAATGATTCCAGCCTATTCTCTCGCATTTTAAATCATACAGTGATCGAAGCCCTTTTTCTTCCCTGCCTACGGTGGACTTTTGTACACGTTCTTCATTAACGACCAAGTATTTAATCATATAAGTATTATCCTTAATTCCCCTATATAAAATCCTTAACCCGCTAAACCCTTGTTTATTTTTTCCCAGCAGTCAAAGAGAGCCGCCATCGTTCTCTCAGAAAATGGAAAACGCAATCGATCAAAGAAATAAATCAAAAACAATTCTAATCAAATTCCCTAAAAATCCTAAAACCAAGTCATTGCTTTTCTCCTGGCTGGTGCGATCTGGGGCTGATGAGCTTGAAATCGAACGAACGAGCTTTTGGTTTTCTTTATCTCGAGATTTGTGATGAACTCGGGTGGCGTCGGTTTGAGCAGTAGTGAAATAGGGAGGTGACTGGAATGGATATGGCTTTCGTGTAGGAAGGTGGCGATGAGGTCTGAACGAAGAACGTTTTTGGGTGAGGTTAATTCGAAGCTATAGAAAATGGGATGGGTTGACTGCGTTGGTAACAGGGGGTCATCACGATGGTGTTGGGTGTTGAGATGGTGGTTTGCGTGAGAAGTAAAGGCCGGGAAGAGGCTTGCGAGAAGACCTTTTGCTTTGCTTGTTTCAAGTACTGGAAATGGCTTGTGAAGGGAAGTTTGAGGCTGAGTTGGTGTTGCTGTAATTAGTTTGTTGATGTATATATTATATGGAAGAAGATGGGCTTCGAAAATCAAACGGAGCAGTGTCTTCAAAATGGAGTGGATGGAAATGCAAGTGTATGAGGGGTGCTTGAAGGTTTCAGAATTTGATAAAAACCATACTAGAGCTTTGAAAACAGTTTTTAGCTGAAGCTTGCATTCAATAAATTTCGTGAAGATAGTACTGGGACTTCATGCATACGGGACGAGAGTCATACTTTGGAGAAGGATGGGATTTTTAGGATAATGATGGTGAGATGTGTTTTCAATTCGGTGTAGCAGCGTGATGGGAAAATGGATCAAAGTTCAGCTATGATGTATTCAAAGTAATGGCAGCTTAACAGGAAGAAGACGGGGGAGTATTAACAATTTAAATGAATTTGACAAAATAAGATCCGCTCGGATCGTATGGACGGACACTACCCAATGGAACTGACTGGAAGTCCATCAGAGCTCGTTACAATTTATTGCAAAATAAATTGTCCGTCTGAATCAAGCGTTGGTTATCGTTATTAACGATGATCGTCGAATGTGAGTAAATCTCACTAACTCTGAATAACTTATAATTTCATGTTGTATTTTTAGAACTGTTAAATATTGGCTGATTGACTGTGTGTTGACTGTTTGATTGAACTGCTAGTCAGTTAGTTGATTTTCTATATTGATTCTGTTTATTAAAATATATCATATGGAACTGAAAGTGATGTTGATTTTATTGTGTAACATCTGTGGATGCAGGGAGACAGGTTGGAGGAATCCGACTGGATTCCTCAACAGTTATTTTATTGTTTTTCATATATTATGATATATGATGCGGTTTATAATCCGTGGTTGATTATATGTGTTTGGACGATATTAAACATCGTGATTTGATGTGTTAAGTACCATAAAATAATAGAATAGAATAAAGGAATATTATTAGAAAATAAATAGGATATTATAAAGGGAAAATATTTATAAAACGAATAGAGTTTTGTTAAAGGGAAAAATGTTGATAAAACGAATAGAATAGAATAAAGGAATATTATTAGTAAATAAATAGGATATTATAAAGGAGAATATTTAGAAAACAAATAGAATTATAAAAAGGGACTAGGATTAATCAAATAAAGTTATTCGATTAGAGTATATCACTAATCGAATATAGTTTATATTCGAAGGAGTTATTCGAATATAGTTTATTCGAATAGAATTAAAAGAGTTAATCAGTTAGAGCTAATCAGTTAGAGTTAATCAGTTAGAGTAAACCAGTTAGAGTTAATCAGTTAGAGTAAACCAGTTAGGTTAATCAAATAGAGTTAAAGAAATAGAGTTAAGCAAAATTAGAAACTGCCTAAAGATTATTAAGTTGAATAGTTTTCTGAGTATCGGTGTGATGTTAGTTTCGGCCTTCGGGGTTTATACTTGGGAAGTTGTTCTCTTATTAGTTTACAGTTAGAGTCTGATAGTTGTGGAATGGGAGTGATTGATGATTAGTCGATAGAATTTCCTTCTGGAAATGATATCGTTGTTTGCACACGTATTTTCCTTCGATAGTTAAATCACACACTATCGAAGTTTTAACCAATTTACGTTGTTAATATGGAGAGACCGGTTGGATTATTATCCAAAGAACCACTCTGTATTGGCATAAGCATTGCGAATCATATATGCCAAAGAAAATTGAAGACGGAGTAAAGTGCAAGGGCTAATGTATAAGTCTTAGATAACAGAGCCTAAGTTGGATGTATTGAATAGTGCCTTCGGTTCATCCTGTTCCTGGATGACTTGTATGGATGAATGTTTGACAGAGTATTTCCATAAAGGCCACGTACATTGATTTCTTCAACCGTACCAGGAGTGGAAGCGGAGAAGGAAACTTCTTTAGCTAACACGTAATGTACTGTTGTAGACGTCAATTAGTGATTTTCGATGGATCTGACAATGTGTCATTTGAAGTGAATCTGATGTGATGATGAACCGTAACCTCAAGCCTCATCAACCGGTAAATGACAGAAATCGGGCAGGCAGCATGGCTAAGTCGGTCGCTCCGAAGTAGGGTGTATAATCACCTGATCTAGAGTTTCATTTACTTCTAAAAATCTATTGTTGATGTTGTCCCATTCGGGAAACGGTTGCTGATCCCAACCATTGGTGATATACATTCGATACACTCAAGCGAAATGAGTGGTCGGTCATTTGTGGTCGGGTTGCAAGATGTTCTTGTTGAACACAATGTATTCCTCTCTAGAGGTACACTAGCGGAAGGTGGTTCCATACCTTGTCATAGTTGGAAATCCATTACCCAATACGTGCGGTTTTGATTGTATACTATATATGTAGAACGTTAGATGGAAGCGTTTCTGCTATATGATTATTATATTGTGTTGATAGACATTATTATAATATCAAAAGGTATTTGATATAAAGATATTTTGGATTCTGATAAGGGAAAAGTCCGTTTCGTTATACGGCGTGGTCTTATGAGATATCTTTTACTTGTTCGAACTGTTTTAAAACCGTTTTACTCATACTAGTCCCATGACTGACCCGGAGTTTATTTTGTTTTGTTTTCCCTAAAATCTTGGGTGCCCAATTTTGTACGGGCAGTCAAGTAGTCAGGAATTTACAGATATACTGGAAGAGCTTGTAGCAGGAGGCTTCAGGATTATATAGCTATAGTTATTTCCGCTGTGTTGTAAGTGTTGTACTCTGATAAGATATGTTGTCTATTATATGTTATTCGTTCCGCTGTGAGATTCGTGTTACTCTGATGTTGTGTTCTTCTTCTTCTTCTATTCTAAGTTTCTATCTTATCTTTCCTCACCCTCTAATTTCTTTCATTAATCATCCGGTATTTTTCGATGTTTGGTTAGTCATCATTGAGTTTATGGCGGTAACCAAGGTCGCCAAAATTGCGGGTCATTACAATTGGTATCAGAGTTTAAGTTAAGTGATTTACCTTGGCTCTGTGGCGTAACTCAGTAGAGATGGGGTTGGTAATACCCTAGATTGAGATGAGTGTATATATACGAGTGAACGTATTTGTTATTGATATGAAAATTTGTTTTATATTGTGGGGATTTATTGGTTGAGCCGTTTATGAGTTCTGATCGATCAGTTTGATCCACTATATCGGTAGGGATTTTGTAAACACTCGAATACGATGAACCATCATGGTATGTTTTGAAAGGAGGGTAAACGAAATGATTAACCCAAAATTATATTTTGATATAAAGGATTTATATTGGAATGATTATAATATATAGGATATATTGATTGTTATTATAATCGAATGAGATTATAAATTAAAATGGTTATATAAATAACCCATTAAAATTCATATAAGAGTAATATATGGAATAAGATGAATTAATTCTGAATATAAACCAGAAATTAAATTAAAACTCTGGAGAATTGGATAAGTGTTTGTAAATGGATTTAGATTAAAAAAAAGGAAAATTTAAGATCCTGGGAGATTTTAAATTGTTTTACAAGCAGTGTGAATTATATTTTGAAATGAATTTCAAGGTGGAAATGTTTAGAAATGGTTTTATAGTATTGAACTCACTTCGATCGCTGGAAAATATATTCTGGTGATGACAGCTGCATCATCAGTATTCATTTTCGAGTTGTAAGTGACGAATTACTACCAAAGATTTTGTTTTTGAATAGTTTTGAGAAAATCAAGTTGTTTTGAATCTTGAAAAGGAAAATTTGATTTTTGAAAAGAGTAAACTATTTAAAAACTCCCAGGGAAAGACTATTTGAATTAAAAACAAATTTAACAGAAATTTGTGAAAGCAAATTTGAATTAAAGTAAAGCCAGTAAAGTGGTAACTGAGACTGAATTTGAATGATATCAAGACAAATTGGATTGTGAGATTCAAATTTGAAGTATAATGTGATAATCAAGTTAAGAGTTGGGAATCGAGAAGAAACTCAAGTTGAAATGATATTTGGCTCGGATATAAGCGAATGGTTGTGTTGTGGAGAAAAGCAGATTGGAATTTGATTGGGATGACCCTTGTATCTGCTGAATTGATAACAGGTGGAAAGGATATAATGATATATCGACAAAAAGGTACAAGTTTATATTTCTATTTGGATATAAATTTATGAGCCGAATTGGCAAGCTGCTTGGCTGTTTGATTTTCTTTTGGGATGGAGATGGCCTAGAGAGGCGAGTTGGTGTTTGACCTATTTGACCAGTACAAAGGAGGTGCTGGCGAAACTTTTCGAAAAGTTAAGGTGTTAGAAAATTTTGTGATTTTTGGAAATTTTCGTTGAGAAGAATTAAATAAATTTCTAATTGAAATTAAATTGGTTCAGTTGGAAACTGAATTTAAAAAGTAAACAAATAAGTTCTAACCAGTAATAGGGTTTGTTCTCTACCTTAGCAATTTCGAGTACGAAATTATTTTAAGTAGGGAAGATTGTAATGACCCACATTCCCAGAGGGTATTATAATAAATTTATTTAATTATGTAAATAGTGACATAGTGAATTAAATGGTCGTGGAATTAAATAATGGTGAATATTTTATTTAAATAATAAAATTAAATAATATATTTAAATCTGAAATAATCAGAATTGGCTGAAATGGCGATATGGTGTGAACCGGATCATCTGTGATATTTAATTCAGTTTAGAATTGAATTAGAATAACGAATATATTATTTGAACGACAGTTTGCACGTATAATTATATTATAATTAAAATCGAGCTCGAAATGGAGCTGCAGTTCGTAAATTGGCGATTCGAACTTCAGCTGAATGTACAGGGCTCGTTTTAAATCAGATTTCTATGAAACAAGAAACGTGTGGAGCTAGTGGAGTATATCTTTCTAGTGGAAGAGAAAAATCGGGATTTCATCGTGTATATTTTTAGTTATGTCCAAATTAAATATTCAGAATAACAGCGGTATATTCATTCGTGGCCATAAGGTTATTCAAGTATATTTGAATATCAGTTTTGAATTTAGACAAGGTTCTTTTGAGGCGTAGCGATAATTTAATTTTTAGAATTTTACTCTAATTTTTAATTAATTAATAAGCAACTTTTTATTTGGAGTATTTTGCACTCTTAATCAGTAATTGTGGGGTTTCAAAATATAAGTAAATCTACCGATATTATCATATTTTTGGAATAGGGGCACATCGCTCGTCACAACGGTATTTTTATTTATGTCGTGAGCAGTCCATAAAAGAACGAATTTTTATGCAGCGGCGTACCCTTACTATAATATCGACGTGCATACTGAACCATCATTCACTAAAAACACATGCCAAAGTAAATGATTCCAGCCTATTCTCTCGCATTTTAAATCATACAGTGATCGAAGCCCTTTTTCTTCTCTGCCTACGGTGGACTTTTGTACACGTTCTTCCTTAACGTCCAAGTATTTAATCATATAAATATTATCCTTAATTCCCCTATATAAAATCCTTAACCCCCTAAACCCTTGTTTATTTTTTTCCATCAGTCAAAGAGAGCCACCATCGTTCTCTCAGAAAATGGAAAATGCAACCGATCAAAGAAATAAATCAAAAACAATTCTAATCAAATTCCCTAAAAATCCTAAAACCAAGTCATTGCTTTTCTCCTGGCTGGTGCGATCCAGTGCTGATGAGCTTGAAATCGAATGGTGAGCTTATGGTTTTCTTTATCTCGAGATTTGTGATGAACTCGGGTGGCGTCGGTTTGAGCAGTAGTGAAATAGGGAGGTGACTGGAATGGATATGGCTTTGCGTGTAGGAAGGTGGCGATGAGGTCTGAACGAAGAACGTTTTTGGGTGAGGTTAATTCGAAGCTACAGAAAATGGGATGGGTAGACTGCGTTGGTAACATGGGGTCATTACGATGGTGTTGGGTGTTGAGATGGTGGTTTGCGTGAGAAGTAAAGGCCGGGAAGAGGCTTGCGAGAAGACCTTTTGCTTTGCTTGTTTCAAGTACTGGAAATGGCTTGTAAAGGGAAGTTTGAGGCTGAGTTGGTGTTGCTGTAATTAGTTTGTTGATGTATATATTATATGGAAGAAGATGGGCTTCGAAAATCAAATGGATCCGTGTCTTCAAAATGGAGTGGATGGAAATGCAAGTGTATGAGGGGTGCTTGAAGATTTCAGACTTTGATAAAAACCATACTAGAGCTTTGAAAACAGTTTTTAACTGAAGCTTGCATTCAGTAAATTTCGTGAAGATAGTACTGGGACTTCATGCATACGGGACGAGAGTCATACTTTGGAGAAGGATGGGATTTTTAGGATGATGATGGTGAGATGTGTTTTCGATTCGGTGTAGCAGCGTGATGGGAAAATGGATCGAAGTTCAGTTACGATGTATTCAAAGTAATGGCAGCTTAGCAGGAAGAAGACGGTGGAGTATTAACAATTTAAATGAATTTGACAAAATAAGATCTACTCGGATCGTGTGGACGGACATACCCAATGGAACTGATTGGCAGTCCATCAGAGCTCGTTACAATTTATTGCAAAATAAATTGTCTGTCTGAATCAAGCGATGGTTACCGTTATTAACGATGATCGTCCAATGTGAGTAAATCTCACTAACTCTGAACAACTTATAATTTCATGTTGTATTTTTAGAACTGTTAAATATTGGCTGATTGATTGTGTGTTGACTGTTTGATTGAACTGCTAGTCAGTTAGTTGAATTTCTATATTGATTCTGTTTAACAGAATATATCATATGGAACTGAAAGTGATGTTGATTTTATTGTGTAACATCTGTGGATGCAGGGAGACAGGTTGGAGGAATCCGACTGGATTCCTCAACAGTTATTTTATTGTTTTTCATATATTATGATAAATGATGCGGTTTATAATCCATGGTTGATTATATGTGTTTGGACGATATTGGTCATCGTGATTTGATGTGTTAAGTACCATAAAATAATAGAATAGAATAAAGGAATATTATTAGAAAATAAATAGGATATTATAAAGGGGAAATATTTATAAAACGAATAGAGCTTTATTAAAGGAAAAAATGTTGATAAAACGAATAGAATAGAATAAAGGAATATTATTAGAAAATAAATAGGATATTATAAAGGAGAATATTTAGAAAACAAATAGAATTATAAAAAGGGAATAGTGTTAATCAAAAAAAGTTATTCGATTAGAGTATATCAAGAAGTAGTTAATCGAATATAGTTTATATTCGAAGGAGTTATTCAAATATTGTTTATTCGAATAGAATTAAAAGAGTTAATCGATTAGAGTTAATCAGTTAGAGTAAACCAGTTAGAGTTAATCAGTTAGAGTAAACCAGTTAGGTTAATCAAATAGAGTTAAAGAAATAGAGTTAAGCAAAATTAGAAACTGCCTAAAGATTATTAAGTTGAATAGTTTTCTGAGTATCGGTCTGATGTTGGTTTCGGCCTTCGAGGTTTATACTTGGGAAGTTGTTCTCTTATTAGTTTACAGTTAGAGTCTGATAGTTGTGGAATGGTAGTGATTGATGATTGATCGATAGAATTTCCTTCTGGAAATGATATCGTTGTTTGCACATGTATTTTCCTTCGATAGTTAAATCACAGACTATCAAAGTTTTGACCAATTTACGTTGTTAATATGGAGAGACCGGTTGGATTATTATCCAAAGAACCACTATGTATTGGCATAAGCGTTGCGAATCATATATGCCAAAGAAAATTGAAGACGGAGTAAAGTGCAAGGGCTATTGTATAAGTTTTAGATAATAGTGCCTAAGATGGATGTACTGAATAGTGCCTTCGGTTCATCCTGTTCCTGGATGACTTGTATGGATGAATGTCTGACAGAATATTTCCATAAAGGTCACGTACATTGATTTCTTCAACCGTACCAAGAGTGGAAGCGGAGAATTAAACTTCTATAGCTAACACGTAATGTACTGTTGTAGACGTCAATTAGTGATTTTCGATGGATCTGACAATGTGGCATTCGAAGTGAATCTGATGTGATGATGAAGCGTAACCTCAAGCCTCATCAACCGGCAAATGATAGAAATCGGGCAGGCAGCATGGCTAAGTCGGTCGCTCCAAAGTAGGGTGTATAATCACCTGATCTAGAGTTTCATTTACTTCTAAAAATCTATTGTTGATGTTGTCCCATTTGGGAAACAGTTGCTGATCCCAACCGTTGATGATATACATTCGATACACTCAAGTGAAATGAGTAGTCGGTCATGTGTGGCTGGGTTGCAAGATGTTCTTGTTGAACTCAGTGTATTCCTCTCTAGAGGTGCACTAGCGAAAGGTGGTTCCATACCTTGTCATAGTTGGAAATCCATTACCCAATACGTGGTTGCGGTTTTGATTGTATACTATATATGTAAAACGTGGGGTGGAAGTGTTTCTGCTAGATGATTATTATATTGTGTTGATAGACATTATTATAATATCAAAAGGTTTTTGATATAAAGAAATTTTGGATTCTCATACGGGAAAAACCCGTTCTGTTATACGGCGTGGTCTTATAAGATATCGTTTACTTGTTCGAACTGTTTTAAAACCATTTTACTCATATCAGTCCCATGACTGACCCGGAGTTTATTTTGTTTTGTTTTCCTTAAACTCTTGGGTGCCCAATTTTGTACGGGAAGTCAAGTAGTCAGGAATTTACAGATATACTGGAAGAGCTTGGAGCAGGAGGCTTCAGGATTATATAGCTATAGTTATTTCCGCTGTGTTGTAAGTGTTGTACTCTGATAATGTTATTGTATACATATACTGATTTTATTTCAAGGATATGCTATCTATTATATGTTATTCGTTCCGCTGTGAGATTCGTGTTACTCTGATGTTGTGTTCTTCTTCTTCTTCTTCTATTCTAAGTTTCTATCTTATCTTTCCTCACCCTCTAATTTCTTTCATTAATCATCCGGTATTTTTCGATGTTTGGTTAGTCATCATTGAGTTTATGGCGATAACCAAGGTCGCCAAAATTGCAGGTCATTACATTTGATTAGTCATGCATAGTTATTGTCAACAAGAAGGAATACATTTGGGTGAAACCTTTGCATCGATAGCAAGATTAGAAGCTATTAAAATCCTACTTGCTTTGCTAATTACAATAATTTAAAAATATTTCAAGTGTATGTAAAAAGTGCATTTTTAAATGATTTTGTTAAAGAAGATGTTCATGTTGAACAACCTTCATTTTTTAGGATGAAAATTTCCAAATCAAATTTATAAATTAAAGGAAGCTTTATATGGTCTTAAACAAGCTCCTAGAATTTGGTGTGATAGACTAAAATCTTATTTATTACGATCAAATTTGAAATTGATAAAGTAGACAATACTCTTTTTATTAAAAGAAATAAAATTAATATTTAATTAGTTCAAACCTATGTAGATGATATTATTTTTCGATCAACAAATAATGAAATAAACAAAGAGTTTTCTGAAATCAGGACAAAAGAATTTGAGATGAGTCATATAGGAGAACTCACTTTCTTTTTTGGATTTAAAATAAAATAGTGTAACACCCTGTAAATTTGTTAGCATTAAAAATGATAAATTAAATAATAATTAATTTAATATTCAAAATTAAGGGAAACAGACTGCGCCATTGCGTCCGTCTCGAAATTCTGGTCAAGATAGACAATTGATTTAATGTAAAACGGACACCGTATGAAGAAGTTATGAGGGTTTTAAGTTTGTATATGCGTAGAAGAAATATATATATATATATATACATATGAGTCAGATATGAGTCAAAACGTTATCCAGAAGCGTTCAAAAATCAAAGTTTTGTATGGCGGGAAATTTCCCTCTCTAGGGGGTCGACCCCCCTAAGGGGGTGTCGACACCGGGGTCGACCCAACTACAGGGGTGTTGACACCCCTATGGATGACGTGGCAGTCGGTTTCAGGGGGCTTGCAGCTATAAATACATGGTCATTTCTCATGTTTTCTTCATTGAGAATCCATGGGGGCTAAACTCTACCGGTGTCTGAACTAAACTGGAACCGTTATCTTCTACAACTATCAACTTAAACAAATCAATTAGAGATTCAAGATCCATTCTTTCTCTATTTTCTAAACCAAACACAGTGAGTTCCTAGTTGCTTTTAGATTTAAATATTTTAAAGTAAACGTGATATGACTATAGTTTGGATTTGTTCATTTTCCTATGCTATGCTGGATCTATTGTACGATCATATTCCCATCACTTTTCCCTTTTTATTGTTTATGACTAGGCTACTTTCTAGCCTATATGTCGTCAAATATATGCGTTAGTTAGGGAATGGGGGAAAAAGGTTACAGTTGGCATAATTTAAATAATGTTTATATGAATTGGACATATAATTCAAATTGGGGAAGTGGGGACATAATCACCTATAATGGCATAGGTAAGAATTGGATAAGAATGAAATGTCTAATAATTACAATTATAAATTGTAATTGCAGTTTTGACACATGGTTAGGTTGCATTAGTGGTGGAAGTCTGCCCGGACCCGACCGTCATATCCAGTAGCCACTAATGTTGAACCTAATGTGAAAGGTTTGCGCAAATACGAATCGGGCTAAGACACGAGGTTAAGGCCAACTTGTGGAATAATACAACCCAGACCCGACCAGCATATCCAGCAACCACAAGTTGTAGGCCAAATGTGGGAGGTCTTGCCCATTAGAAACCATAAACGGACATGGTAATAAATTGGACTACTTAACCAAATCTAATCCATATGGATTGTATGATTATGAACTAAAGTTAGGGTTAAGTAAAATTGGTTGGACAGTGGATGGGTTAAGCAAATCTGAGGGGGTGGGTAATATTTACATATAGGCCCACAAACTTAATCCGATAAGGTTATGTAATTAAAGACACTAGTGGTATACATGACCGGGGAGAATAATAAATTTATGTAATTAAAGACACCTTTTAGGGTAAACTTAACTAGTGGAAATGATAAGGTTATGTAATTAAAGACACCTAGTGGTATACATAGCCAATGAAAACCTAATGGTGGATACAAGACAAAGGGGAGAACTTGTATCATATTGTAACACCCTGTATTTTCTGTAAACGTTTAAGTAACGAATCATAGAATAATTAATTACAAATTTGAGAATTAAGGGAAACGGGTTATGCCATTACATTCGTCTCGGAATTCTTCTTGAGATAGAGTCTGAATTTGCATAAATTAGACTCCGTATGAAGGAGTTATAACTTTCAGAAGATTCAAGAATTTAAATAAATAGCTCAAATTAAAGTTCAGAAAATTCAAAATTCAAAATCAGAAGCAGAAGCGGGCTGGGCAGGAATTTTCACGCCCAAGGCCAGGTCGACCAGGGGGTCAACCTCCCCCCATACAGGTCGACCAGGGGATCGACCTCCGCCTCGGTCCAGATCCGAAATCTGACTATTTCTTCCTGTGACGATTTGCTGTGTCATTAAGGCTTGTGTGGCAAGTTCTGGTTGGTTCTCTTAGGTTTGAATGGCCTTGATTTGCCCTGGGTTGATCTGACGACTCCTATCAAATCAAACTTCTATATAAGCAACCTAAATCTTAACCCTAAGCCACATAAAAAATTACTAAGACCGTCATGCTGTCAGTACTCAACCTAGAGTAGCCGCCATTCTCCATCAACTAGAAAGCAAGTTAGGAATTGCAAATCAAATCTAATTCAAACTAAGATAATTCAACATCTACAACAAAGGAGAGCCATCCAATTTCAGAATACAGATCCCAGAACACAAGACTAGTCTCCTTTTTGTAAGTCCAGTTATCATTTAGACCTAAACGATATTGGAATTATGACTAAATAACTGGTTGTAGAACAACGCCCTATGTAAATTTATGCCTATCCTTTTTGTTAAAACTGAATTGATTAAGACTGTGACTCTTATCATGTTGATTTTATGACCATGTTGTATGTAATTTGATGATAAATTGGCGATGACATATTATAATTTGGCGATGGCATATCATATTGTGTAATTTAGCGATGACATGCCATATTATATAATTTGGCGATGGATATCATATTGTGTAACTTGGCGATGGCATACCATATTTTATAATTTGGCGATGGATATCATATTGTGTAATTTGGCGATGACATACCATATTGTATAATTTGGCAGTGACATTTCAATTTGTATGATTTGGTAATGACACCTGTATGTTGTATGACAATTTGGAAATTTTGCTATGTTTATGCAAATTCAACCATGATCACATATATGACCTAAACTACATGCTAATATGATTAGGTTCATGTTAAATTTGATCCAACTAATTTGCAAGTTTGCAACTACATGCCTAATTTTAAGTTTATGTAGTTCTATGTAAAACCCCTATTTCATGATTCATGTTGAGTAGATCTAAATTTGCAAATTCATAAATGAATGTATATTGTTTTATGCCAAATTCTTATGATACATGTGTAGTTAGATCCATATTTTTATGATGTTGGAATTATTACATGTTTCTCTTTTTCCCCTTTTGTGTATAAGTTAGGCTATGTATTGAGCCTAACATTTTATGTGATTTATGCGAACGTTTAATGGGGGTAACATTGGGGAAAACATGAAATTACATATAATTGGCATATTTGGCTCATAAACATGAAAATATTTTATGGCATAAAGTGGTATAAATTTTTATACCTAAAATTATGAACTTGATTTAAAGGGAAAGTGGGGCTTGTCTTGAATGACAATAATTTACATATAAATATAAAGAGGTAAATATGTAAATTTAGAAAAGACGAATATGCCTAACCCGAGGTTAGATTGAGTTTTGGTGTAAGACTGCCCGGAACCACCCGACACATCCAACAACTGTAACAATATATATATAATGTGAGAGGTTAGTGCATCGAGCACAAAAGAACCCGAGGTTATACTGAGTTGCGGTGTATAACTACCCGGACCCGACCGGCACATCCATTAACCACAACAATACCTGTCTAATGTGAGTGGTTGGTGCTTTAATGAATGAATTAAAGCTAAGTCAGGAATGGTACGGTTAAGTTAATTAAGGTAACACTTAACCAATACAACATGTTAACTAAACTGATGGGTGGGGTTAGGTTAACTTGGACACTTAACCAATTTAACATGTTGATTAGGAAACCCTAGTAACGGGGACCCATTTCAGCAGTTGTAACACCCCGCAATTTTAAATTGGGACATAAGATATAATCAAAGAATAATTAATTTCAAATGTGAAAATTAAGGGAAACGGGTTACGCCATTGCGTTCGTCTCGGAATTCTAGTTGAGATAGAGTCCAAGTTTGCGTAAATTGGACTTCGCATGAAGAAGTTATGGCTGTCGAAAGTTTCCAGAAAATCCAAATAAATTCAAACAGCTCGAAAACAGATTCAAAATTCAAATCAAAAGTCAGAAGAGGGCTGGGTGGGAAAATTCCCGACAAGGACCCAGGTCGACCAGGGGGTCGCCCCTAGTGCTGAGTCATTAGGGTTGAGGTGTCACCCTATCTTGACTGAATGGTTGTGGTTAACTCTAGGATTATCCGACGTCTCTAATTAAATTTGAAATTCTATATAAACAACCTAATACTCAACCCTAAAATCACATTAATTCATTCTAAGAGCCGTCATACCGCCATACTCAACCTAGGACATCCACCATTTTCTTTCAACTAAAAAGAAAACTAGAAGGCTACAATGTGAATCAAATCTGAATTATAGGAACAACGATCTACATCAAAGGCGAGCATACCAACTTCAGAATTAAGATTCCAGAATTCAAGAATTCCTTCTTTGTAAGTTCGGTTATTCCTTAGATAAGAACGTGTAATTGGGATTGTGAATGTAATGAATCAAAATATAGAACTATACCAATTTTCGAGTTAATTATCTTTGATTCGTGCTTATGTCAAATTGAAAGTTATCTATGCCTTTGGATCTAATTTACGACTATGACTATGAGACTTTTCCTAAAATTATGACTATGAAAATGTTACCTATGAAGCTATTGCCTATGACTATGACTATGACTATGACTATGAGACTTTTGCCTAAGACTATGACTATGAAACTGTTGCCTATGAAGCTATTGCCTATGACTATGACTATGAGACCTTTGTCAAAGACTATGGCCATGAACTGTCGCCTATGAAATTATTGCCTACGACTATGAATCATAACTATGAGACTATTGCCTATGACATTGATTAAGAAATTACTGTGATTAGTCGCCCATGACTATTGTGGTTAATTGCCTATGACTATTGTATTTAGTTGCTTATGACTATTGTAGTTAGTTGCTTATGACTATTCCCATTGTTACAATTAACCGATCATGTTGTACCTTGAACTGGCATTATGTTGGACCAAATCACCTATGCCTATTCCCTTGATTATGTGGATCTCATATTTAGTGTGTAATTTGGCTAGTTTATTCCTATTCACTATTATGTACATCGAATCGATTGGAGCCATTATTTTTGCATGCCTAATCTTTTATATCAATTTTTGTGCTCATCCCCTATTCCTTTTGATTAGTGCCATTTCATGTGTACATAGAAAACTTGTGAAATCATGTTATACGTACGACTATGATTCGGGGATTGGGCGTAGCTTAATTAAGTTAATTTGGCATAATAAATATGTTGGCATAATCTAAATTTGCTATAATAGTGAATGATTTACACGCATATTAGACTTGGGCATAAATCGGTAGATTTAATTGGCTGCAATGTGTGTAATTGGCGTGCAAACCAAGTTTTGGACATAAATGGTAAACTAGAATATTAAATCTTGTTTTGACATGAACCGTAAATCGGAATATTAATCTAGATTGGGCATGAATTATAAAAGGGGAATATTAAATCTAAATTGGTATAAACTGCAAGTTGGGTTAATTGATTGGTAAATAAGGTTTTGGGCATAGAATATAAGTATGTTAATTTGCATGAGAGTTGAATATGTTCTAGGCTAAATTGATTAATGGAAAATTTACATAAATAGTAAATATGTAAATTTAGTAAAAGACGGATATGCCTAACCTGAGGTTAAACTAAGTTGTGGTGTAAAACTACCCGAAACCGACCGGCACATCCAGTGACCACAACAATACTTGTCTAATGTGGGTGGTTAGTGCATCAAGCCCAGAAAGACCCGAGGTTAGACTGAGTTGTGGTGTAAACCTGCCCGGAACCGACTGGCACATCCAGTAACCACAACAATATCTGTCTAATGTGAGTGGTTAGTGCTTTAATTAATTAATTAATTATGGCTCATGAATAAATCAAGCTAGAAATGGTGAGGTTAAGTAATTAGGGAAACACTTAACCGTAATAACATGTTAACAAAAACAAGAATGGTGGGGTTAAGTATTCGAGAAAACACTTAGCCAATTCAACATGTTAACTAGACAAGGTTGATAGGGGTTAAGTTAATTTGGACACTTAACCAACTTAACATGTTAACAGGGCAAGACTTGGGGGAGGGGGGGGGGGGGGGTTAAGTAACTAAGGGAACACTTAACCATAATAACATGTTAACTAGACAAGTGGGTAAGGTTGAGTAAGCGTTTAACATGCTAACTAGACTAGATAGTGAGGTTAAGTAAATTTAGAACACTTTACCGTCATAATATGTTAACTAGGCAAGTGGGTGAGGTTAAGTAAAATTAGAACACTTAACTGTCATAACATGTTAATTAGACAAGTGGGTGAGGTTAAGTTAATAGGACACACTTAACCAATATATATATATATATATATATATAAAATGATGTGTGGTAGGGTTAAGTAACATAAGAGGAACACTTAACCAAAATATATATATATAACATGATATGTGATAGGGGTTAAGTAACACAAAGGGAACACTTAACCAATATATATATATATATATATATATATATATATATATATATATAACATGATGTGTGGGCAGGTTAAGTTAACTTGAATGAATGAATAACACTTAACCAAGAACATATATCAACTTGAATCAGTGGGAGGGTTAAGTACATATCAGGTTGGTGGGTAATATTAGTAATATAGGCCCACAAACTTAACCATTTAGTAAACATGCTTGAACCGGTGGAAAGGTTAAGTACATATCGGGATCGGTGGGTAATATTCGTACATATAGGCCCACAAACTTAACCATTAAATAGACATGCTTGAATCGGTGGGAGGGTTAAGTACATCATGTGTAGGTGTGTAATATTGTGTATATATAGGCCCACAAACTTAACCAGTAGGAAACCCTAGTAACGGGGACCCATTTCAACAGTAACCCACATAGATGTATCACGGTACCCTGAGTTAGGCAGGGTGGGGCACGATTACTGGGCTGACTATAAGCAGTCGAAATATAGGTAGGGGGTACGTCAGTGTAGATTCCGACGGTTTACGGGCGTGCACGTACTCCGGAGTGCAAAAAGCAGGCACTGGGTACCAGTAATTATACACTGTGCATCTTGAATCGTGTCGGGTCGCTATCATAAGGCTTGATACATCTTATGGTGGGGCCAGCATAGAGTATTTACATGCAAGGGAGGGCCAACTGACACAGACACATGGAAAATTAATACAAAGTAGGTAGCATAATCCCAAGTTGGACCTAGGTGGCGTAAACCCTGAATCCGAAAAGCGTTCAATAGGTAGCATAAACCCCAGTGGCACTGGGTAGCGTAAACCCTGGTTGAATCTAGGAAGCGCTCGATAGTAAACCCTAGATTAGATCTAGGTAATAAATGGAATCCCCATAATAGATGTACACCTAAAGGAAACCGCAAATACGGGGATTGGGATCACGTTATCATATGATCATAGATTACTAGTTTAGACACTAGTAGGTTGTGCAGAGATATAGAAATCAATATAATAGGGTAGTTGCGAAGCAAAGGAGTAGAAGCGCATTCATTTTATCAGTACATTCAGTTTATCAGTACATTCAGTTTATCGGTACATTCAGTTTATCTTGCCATATCCCATGCTTACCCCCATGTTATCTTTTTACTATGGTTCAGTCTTATATTTAGTTTATTCATGTCATGGCCCTTTTCCTCGTTTAAATACAAAAAATCACTGGACTTACCAACCTAGTTTGCTTTCGCCTCTTTTCTTCCGTTCCCCCCCAGGTAGTCAGGGAGGGAAAAGCTCAGCTCATTTTGGGGCCGTTACTCTTTCCGAACTTGAAGATTCTTTGGCGCATTGCTTTGAACTCCATTTTCTACTGCTATGGCTGGCTCATGCTTTATTGGGGAATATCATTGTCAGTTTGTGCTTCTTATATATTAAACAAGACAGATGCTTTCTTGTAATAAGTATTAGTGTTGTAAAACAATCTTTGTACAAGCTGTTTTAATCAATAAAGGTTATTTATTTTTCGCTGCTTTATTTGTCTGTCTTGTAATTTTTCTGCATCTTGTACTAAAAACGCTCCACCGAAGTTAAGGCATTCCCTATGTGAGTGACCTTAACGGAGGTGGTGTGTTTCACTTGGTATTAGAGCTGAAGGTTACTAGATCAGATAAAAGATTTGAAAATTTATTTTCAAAACGGTTTAAAAGAAGCATTTTCAAAAGAAAAGTTTTGTTTTAAAGGCATATTCCCCAAAGCCGTATGCACTATCTTTTGATCCTCTGTTTGAATCCTTGTTTCCTTCTTTCTTGTGTCTCCGGGGCTCCTGGCTTTCTGGGAGGTAACCTCATCGCTGCATGGTTCCGTAGGCTCGACAAGACTACGACACTTGTCAAAGGGCAAACAAGTGCCCAACTTCCATCTGTAGCCGTCGCAGTTTCACCTGCAGCTAATTTTCTTTCGAGCTTTATAGGATTCTCCGTGCGATGGAAGCAGCTTTCGAGAGACATGTCAATAAGTTAAATAAGGATAGAAAAGTTGCGAATGAGAGGGTCTGGCTATGGGGCACAACACAAGGATGAAGAACCCATGGATATGGACTTGGTGCACAAAGGAGGGGAGGAAAAAAATAATAAAACCTAAAACAAGAGGAAGTATCTTTATTTTGGTATAACGGGTCGTATAATTAAGGGCAAGGGCAAGAACAAGGGACAAGATTTTCCGGAAGGCGAGTGCATGCTCTCACCGCCAGCATAACTGAGAGAGAGAGGCAGTAAGATTTCGGTTGAAAGAGTTTTTCCTTTTTGATTATCCTGTTAGTACTCCTTCCGATTTTAGCGCTTCACATACGTATATATATCTGCTTCCATAGTTGAGTCTCTGCACCCTAGATATTGTGTAGTAGAGGATCCCATTATAGTCTCAAATCCAATTGCTGGTTCGACCCATTTATCTTTGACTTGTGAGGATTTGAGAATAACTATATTTATGCTTATGTTTTTGGGCTATGGGTTGATTCTAGGCATTGATTGGTTAGCTAGTAATTATGAAACAAGGGTAGTTGACTTTTGACTTGCCTCGAGAATACCCTTGAGATTTTGTACGATCCTAAGGGTTTGTCTTAGCTACATAGAATCACTTTACTTATCTATCGACGATTTTCGATCCGTTGGGATAGTCCATGAGTACGCAAGATGTTTTGACTAGGGTAGGGGTTTTACCCCTAAGAACTCGAGATAGACTTCCGCATATATCTAGATGACACTGCAAAGCCAGTTATGCGATCAACGATAATTCTGGAGCAAGATTGGCGAGGATAGCCAGAGTCGGTAAAGTGCTCAATTGTTTGGTTGTTTTGTTAGTATCATCTCACATAGATCGTCCAAATTCGGAGGAGGTATCCCTTGGGTGCTTGTCTGATATTGGTTTAGGCCTTTGGGGCTTGTACTTGAGGGATGTCGAGTTCGACTAGGATGGTTTGCGTGAGAAATAAATGGTTGGGGCTGGCACCCTAAGTTAGACTGACCTTAAGAGAGGTAATAAGCACATAGTAACCATTAGCTTTAGACCCTCAGATTTGCAGCATAATGAATAAGCTAAGTAGAGGAGAGACCTCTAATCACCTTAGGTATATACACTTGGTATCATGATTAACATATGTTTTTCTCAAGAGGATAGTTTGACTACACTGGATATCCTCTAGCATAGCAAGTGAGCGAGGTCCTATCTTTACTAGTGGGTTTTGGAAATGGAGGCCAAGAAGCTTCGCGATCGTGAAGTTAAATAAGGTACAGTGGAGTGAAGCTCAAGAAGATGCGACTTAAAAAATGATGACCAGATACGTGCATCATACTCTTTTTTGAGGGTATATCCTTGATTCCACTTTCTCTGTAATGTTTATCTTTTAACCATATCCCCTAGGTCGTATCTTCGATCCTTAGGTAGGAACCCATTTGGATGTAAACATGTAATTGAAGCATGTTATGATTAATGGTTGCAAAAGGTTGCCAGTGTTTGCTAGTGGATGCATATACACACATTAGGCACTAGATCGGCTTAGTCACTTTCATGTTTGCATATGCATATATGTATTTGTATATGGATTAAAACTTGATGTGTTATCATATGGATGTTGCATATGGATGAATGAATATGCATGCATATAGTACTTACATGACTAGGGGTAATTGCATACATGATGGAATCATGGCACTGACATAATTCGCATTAAGGAGGTCAACTGAATCAGTAGACCGCCTGATTTTACATTAGATAAGGACATGTACACACACTATGCATAGAATCATGAAAGCATTAGAAATCCTTTTAGGGACAATGGATGCCTGTGATTGGATGTTTTAGTAGATGGATGCTGGATGTTAGGATACATTCTTCTTAACTTAGAGATTTCAGGGACGAAATCCTTTAAGGAAGGGAGAATGTAACACCCCGCAATTTTAAATCGGGACATAAGATATAATCAAAGAATAATTAATTTCAAATTCGAAAATTAAGGGAAGCGGGTTACGCCATTGCGTTCATCTCGTAATTCTGGTTGAGATAGAATCCGAGTTTGCGTAAATTGGACTTCCTATGAAGAAGTTATGGCTGTCGGAAGTTTCCAGAAAATTCAAATAAATTCAAACAGCTCGAAAACAGATCAAAATTCAAATCGAAAGTCAGAAGCGGGCTGGAGGGAAAATTCCCGCCCAGGACCCAGGTCGACCAGGGGGTCGCCCCTAGTGTCGACCTCCCCCCTACAGGTCGACCTGGGGGTCGACCTAGGGGTCGACCTGCCCCCTCCCCCCCGGGCAGATCTGAAAGACGGCGAATTTGTGACCCAGTGCTGAGTCATTAGGGCTGAGGTGTCACCCTATCTTGACTGAATGGTTATGGTTAAGTCTAGGATCATCCGACGACTCTAATTAAATTTGAAATTCTATATAAACAACCTAACACTCAACCCTGAAATCACACTAATTCATTCTAAGAGCCGTCATACCGCCATACTCAACCTAGGATATCCACCATTCTCTTTCAACTAAAAAGAAAACTAGAAGGCTACGAAGTGAATCAAATCTGAATTATAAGAACAATGATCTACATCAAAGGAGAGAATACCAACTTCAGAATTCAGATTCCAGAAATCAAGAATTCCTTCTTTGTAAGTTCGGTTATTCCTTAGATTTGAACGTGTAATTGGAATTGTGAGTGTAATGAATCAAAATATAGAAATATACCAGTTTGCAAGTTAATTATCTTTGATTCGTGCTTATGTCAAATTGAAAGTTATCTATGCCCTTGGATCTGATTTATGACTATGACTATGAGACTTTTGCCTAAGACTATGACTATGAAACTATTGCCTATGAAGCTATTTCTATGACTACGACTATGACTATGAGACTTTTGCCTAAGACTATGACTATGAAGCTGTTTCCTATGAAGCTATTGCTTATCACTATGATTATGACTATGAGACCTTGTCTAAGACTATGGCCATGAACTGTCGCCTATGAAATTATTGCCTACGACTATGAATCATAACTATGAGACTATTGCCTTTGACATTGATTAAGAAATTATTGTGATTGGTCGCCCATGACTATTGTGGTTAATTGCCTATGACTATTGTAGTTATTTGCTTATGACTATTCCCATTGTTAAAATTAACCGATCATGTTGTACCTTGAACTGGCATTATGTTGGACCAAATCACCTATGCCTATTCCCTTGATTATGTGGATCTCATATTTAGTGTGTAACTTGGCTAGTTTATTCCTATTCACTATTATGTACATCAAACCGGTTGGAGCCATTATTTTTGCGTGCCTAATCTTTTGTAACAATTCTTGTGCTTATCCCCTATTCCTTTTGATTAGTGCCATTTCATGAGTACATAGAAAACTTGTGAAATCATGTTATACGTACGATTATGATGCGAGGATTGGGCGTAGCTTAATTAAGTTAATTTGGCATAATAAATATGTTGGCATAATCTAAATTTGCTATAATAGTGAATGATTTACATGCAAATTAGACTTGGGCATAAATTGTTAAATTTAATTAGCTACAAAGTGTGTAATTGGAGTGTAAACCAAGTTTTGGACATAAATGGTAAACTAGAATATTAAATCTAGTTTTGACATGAACCGTAAATTGGAATATTAATCTAGATTGGGCATGAATTGTAAAAGGGGAATATTAAATCTAAATTGGTATAAACTGCAAGTTGGGTTAACTGATTGGTAAATCAAGTTTTGGGCATATAATATAAGTATGTTAATTTGCATGACAGTTGAATATGGTCTAGGCTAAATTGATTTACGGAAAATTTACATAAATAGTTAATATGTAAATTTTGTAAAAGACGAATATGCCAAACCCGAGGTTAGACTAAGTTATGGTGTAAAACTGTCCGGAACCGACCGGTACATCCAGTGACCACAACAATACCTGTCTAATGTGGGCGGTTAGTGCATCAAGCCCAGAAAGACCCGAGGTTAGACTGAGTTGTGGTGTAAACATGCCCGGAACCGACCGGCACATCCAGTAACCACAACAATATCTATCTAATGTGAGTGGTTGGTGCTTTAATTAATTAATTAATTAAGGCTCATGAATAAATCAAGCTAGAAATGGTGAAGTTAAGTAATTAGGGAAACACTTAACCATAATAACATGTTAACAAAGACAAAAAGGGTGGGGTTAAGTAATCGAAAAAACCTTAGCCAATTCAACATGTTAACTAGACAAGGTTGATAGGGGTCAAGTTAATTTGGACACTTAACCAACTTAACATGTTAACAAGGCAAGACATGTGGGGGGGGGGGGGTTTAAGTAACTAAGGGAACACTTAACCATAATAAAATATTAACTAGACAAGTGGGTAAGGTTAAGTAAGCGTTTAACATGCTAACTAGACTAGACGGTGAGGTTAAGTAAATTTACAACACTTAAGCGTCATAATATGTTAACTAGGCAAGTGGGTGAGGTTAAGTAAAATTAGAACACTTAACTGTCATAACATGTTAATTAGACAAGTGGGTGAGGTTAAGTTAATAAGACACACTTAACCAATATTTATATATATATATATATATATATATGTGTGTGTGTGTGTGTGTATATATATATAACATGATGTGTGATAGGGTTAAGTAACACAAGAGGAACACTTAAACAAAATATATATATAACATGATATGTGATAGGGATTAAGTAACAAAAGGGGAACACTTAACCAATATATATATATATATATATATATATATAACATGATGTGTGAGTAGGTTACGTTAACTTGAATGAATGGATAACACTTAACCAAGAATATATATCAACTTGAATCAGTGGGAGGGTTAAGTACATATCGGGTTGGTGGGTAATATTAGTAATATAGGCCCACAAACTTAACCATTTAATAAACATGCTTGGACCAGTGGAAAGTTTAAGTACATATCGGGATCGGTGGGTAATATTAGTACATATAGGCCCACAAATTTAACCATTAAATAGACATGCTTGAATCAGTGGGAGGGTTAAGTACATCACGTGTAGTTGGGTAATATTGTGTATATATAGGCCCACAAACTTAACCAGTAGGAAACCCTAGTAACGGGGACCCATTTCAGTAGTAACCCACATAGATGTATCACGGTACCCTAAGCTAGGCAGGGTGGGGCACGATTACTGGGCTGATTATAAGCGGTCAAAATAGCGGCAGGGGGTACGTCAGTGTAGGTTCAGACGGTTTACGGGCGTGCACGTGCTCCGGAGTGGAAAAAGCAGGCACTGGGTACCAGTAGTTATACACTGTGCATCTTGAATTCGGTCGGGTCGCTATCATAAGGCTTGATACACCTTATGGTGGGGCCAGCATAGAGTATCTACATACAAGAGAGGGCCGACTGACACAGACACATGGAAAATTAATACAAAATAGGTAGCATAATCCCTAGTTAGCCCTAGGTCGCGTAAACGCTGAATCCGAGAAGCGTTCAATAGGTAGTATAAATCATAGTGACCCTGGGTAGCGTAAACCCTGGTTGAATCTAGGAAGTGCTCGATAGTAAACCCTAGATTAGATTTAAGTAATAAATGGAATCCCCATAATAGATGTACACCTGAAGGCAACCACATATACGGGGATTGGGATCACGTTATCATATGATCATAGATTACTAGTTTGACACTAGTAGGCAGTGCAGAGATATAGAAATCAGTATAACATGGTAGTTGCGAAGTAGAGAAGGAGTAGAAGCGCATTCAGTTTATCAGTACATTCATTTTGTTAGCACATTCAGTTTATCGGTACATTCAGTTTATCTTTCCATACCCCATGCTTACACCCATGTTATCTTGTTACTATGGTTTAGTCTTATATTTAGTTTATTCATGTCATGACCCTTTTCCTTGTTTAAATACTAAGAATCACTGGACTTAGCAGACTTTATGTCTAACCTAGTTTTCTTTCGCCTCTTTTCTTCCTTTCCCCCCAGGTAGTCAGGGAGGGAAAAGCTCAGCTCCTTTTGGGGCCGTTACTCTTTCCGAACTTGAAGATTCTTTGGCGCATTTCTTTGAACTCCATTTTCTACTGCTATGGTTGGCTCATGCTTTATTGGGTGATATCATTGTCAGTTTGTGCTTCTTATATATTAAACAAGACAGATGCTTTCTTGTAATAAGTATTGGTGTTGTAAAACAATCTTTGTACAAGCTGTTTTAATCAATAAAGGTTATTTATTTTTCGCTGCTTTATTTGTCTGTCTTGTAATTTTTCTGCATCTTGTACTAAAAATGCTCCACCGAAGTTAAGGCATTCCATTTGTGAGTGACCTTAATGGAGGTGAGGTGTTTCAGCAATAAACCACATAGATGTATCATGGTGCCCTGAACTAGGCAGGGTGGGGCACGATTACTGGGCTGATTATAAGCGGTCAAAACAACGACGGTTGGTGCGTCAGTGTAGGTTCCGGCGGGCGTGCACGTACTCCGGAGTGGAAAAAGCAGGCACTGGGCATCAATAGTTATACACTGTGCATCTTGAATCGTGTCGGGTTGCCTCCATATGATTTGATACGCCCCATGGTGGGACTAACATAAGTATCTATAATCGAGCAAGGTCGTATGACACAAGTGGTAAATGCGTGCGAGTAGGAGCCGATCGATAAAAAGGGATCCCTGGGTTTGAACTCATGATGATGGTTGAAATATCTAGTCGGTGCAGAGAATATGGATATGAGTGTGATAGTATGATTAATTTATCTTGCCTTGTTATCTTGCCTCATCCTATGTTACCTTAGTTCCTTGTTATTGTCCTGTGTCCAGCATATTCAAGTCATGGTTCTTTTATCAGTTTACATGCTGAATAATCATTGGACTTACCAAACTTATGTCTAACCCATTTTTTCTTCGCTCTCTTTTCTTCCATTCCCCCCTCAGGTACCCAGGGAGGGAGTAGCTCAGCTTAATTTGGACCGTTCATCTTTCCAAGCTTGAAGACTCTGTGATATATAGCTTGGAACCTTTTATCTTTAGCTATGGCTTTGGACACACTACTACTTACGGATTTATGCAATTTTATTTTATGCTTCTTTATGTTATAATCAAGACAGAGATTCAGATGTAATCATTTGGAAGTAGTTTTGAGACAGTTTGCTGTAATGTTTTGTTATGAACCACGAATGAAATAAATTTAGTTTTTCAGCTGCTTATATATGTCTTTCTTGTAAATTATCTGTGTCTTTTACCTATAATGCTCCACCACTATTAAGGCATTCCCTTTGTGAGTGACCTTAACAGAGTAGGGTGTTTCACTTGGTATTAGAGCAAAGTTTACCAGATCAGATAGAAATTTTGAAAACTGTTTTTCAAAAAGAAGTTTAAAGAAGCAATTTCCAAGAAAAAGTGTTTTATTTTAAAAAGGCATAATCCCCCAAAAGCCATATGCACTATCTTTCTATCCTTTGTTTTGAACCTTTCCTTTTTCGTTTCAGCATATTTGGGGATCTTAACCTTCATGAGGGCGTGCCTGTACCTGCCTAGTTCAGAAGGTACCTAGAGGCTAGGGCTAATGTCGCAGGCCCAGCAGACATTTTTCCGCCCCCAGTTTCAGCGGTTCCTCCTCCTCCTCCGCATGCAAAAGTTTTCTAAAAAATATGTAGGGATTTCCGAGCCATGGATGGAAAGAACTTCAATGGAAATAAATCCTTCGTGGAAGCAAGAAACTGGCTCAAAGAAACTTAGGATTTGTTTGATATCTTTGAAGTGGATGATAGGTAGAAGATATAGTTGGCTGTGTGGTTGCTTAAAGATGAAGCTTCCTATTGGTGGAAAGTTACTAACGCTGAAATACCAGTTGAAACTTGGATGGATTTCAGAATATGGTTTGAAATGAAATTCCTCTCACAAGCTGAATGAAGCCTACAGATGGAGAAGTTCTTAGCTCTCAAACAGGGAAGTATGTCGGTCAAGGAATGCGTTAACCAGTTCAACCAGCTGGCTAGGTTCGGATTGGAGTTAGTGAACACTCCACATAAGAAGGCTCTCCGTTTTGTTAAAGGATTGAATGAGCCACTGCACAGCGTAACTATGTCTCATATACCAACGGGTTCAACTTATGAGAGATTTGTGGACATGGCACTGTTACAAGAGGAAGATAAGGCTGGCAAGAAAGAGACAAAGGTGGAAGTACCTCAAGATAATAAAGTGGAAGGATCACAGAGCAAGAAGACATATTCCAAGAAGGGCGGTAAGAACAATAAACCCCGTGACAAGAGGAAGTGTAATTTTTGTGGCATTCCTAGACATCTGGTTAAGGACTACAGAAAGAGGAAGAGGAAGATGGGTGGTTGCTTCCATTGCGGCGAGACAGAACACATGGCTAAGGATTGCCTAAGAAAGCAAGGGCAAGGGCAGAGAGCTGGATCTACTTCTGGAGGGTAGGTTCATGCTCTCATGCCACCTCCGCAAGAACGAGGTAGAAAAGTTTCTGTTGAGAGTTTAGTTTATCTTTTTGATCATCCTGTTCGTACACTCTTTGATTCTGGCGCATCGCACTCTTTTATATCTACTGCTTTAGTTGAATCTCTACACTTAGACACCAGTTTAGTTGAGGATCCCTTGGTTGTTTCAAATCCAGTTGGGGGCTCAACTTATTTGTCAATGATTTGTTTGGATTTGGAAATTTCTATACTAAGTGTAGGGTTTAGATGTAATGCCTATGTTTTGGGCTTCACGGGCTATGGGTTGATTCTAGGCATGGATTAGCTATCCATTAATGGTGCTATCCTCAATTGTGAAAAGAGAGTGGTTAGACTTATGACTCGCCTCGGTAACACTCTCGAAATTTCTTGTAATCCCATGAACTCTATTATGCTCAGTTATCTGGAATATCTTGATGCGTCTGTTTAGGATTTACAGTCTGTTAGAGTAGTCCGTGAATACTCGGATGTCTTTGAAGAGGTGAAGGGCTTACCTCCGAAGCGGGAGATAGACTTCCACGTATACCTCGTTGATAATGCAAAACCCATTGCTTTACCCGTTAGACACATGGCTCCAAGGAAGAGGAAAGAACTCAGCAAGCAGGTTAAAGAGTTGCTTGAGAAGGGGTTTATAAGGCACGGTATTTCTGAATAGGGTGTCCAGTAGTGTTCGCAACTAAAGCGGACAGTTCGCTTCGCCTATGCGTTGACTATCGGGAGCTAAACAAGATGACCAAGAAGAATAGGCACCCACTCCCAAGAATAGACGACTTGTTCGATCAGCTTGTAGGTGCATCGGTTTTCTCCCAACTAGATCTAGCTACTGGGTTTCATCAGCTAAGAGTGGCTGAAGACGGCATTGATAGGATTGCGTTCAGAACTCCGGATGGTTTCTTCGAGTGGCTTGTCATGCCCTTTCGGCCTGATAAACGCACCCGCTTACTTCGTTGACTTGATGAGCAGGGTGTTCAGGGAGTTCCTTAATAAGTTTGTGGTGGTCTTCGTAGATGACATTTTGATTTTCTCAAAGAGTGAGGAAGAGCATGCTCAGCATTTAAAAGAAGTCATGGATACTCTTCGAGCACATCAGTTGAAAGCCAAATTCTCCAAATGCCACTTCTAGAGAGAGAAAGTAAGGTTTCTTAGACATATGGTGTCCAAGGAAGGGTTAGCCGTGGACCCCGCAAAAGTAGTTGCGGTGCAAGATTGGGAGGTTCCACGGAATGCGACCGAGGTCCGGAGCTTCCTCGGACTAGCGGGCTTTTACCAAAAGTTCATCAAAGACTTTGCGAAAATCTCAGCTCCACTTACAAGGTTGATGAAGAAGAACCTAACTTTCGATTGAGATTTGTATTGCAATGTTGCTTTCCAACGATTAAAGAGGGCTCTAACAACAGCCCCAGTTCTGACATTGCCGGATGGGAGCAAGATGTTTACCGTATACACGGATGCATGTGGTACGGGACTAGGTGATGTCTTGATGCAAGAGGGGAAAGTAGTAGCTTATGGAGGCAGACAATTGAAAGTACATGAAAAAAACTACCCAGCCCACGATTAAGAGTTGGCTGCCATCGTCTTTGCGCTTAAGTCTTGGCACCATTATCTCTTAGGTGAGAAGTTTGAATTGTATACTGACCATAAATCTTTGAAGTACCTCTCGCTGAAAGATCTTAACTTGAGGCAACAAAGGTGGATGAAATTCTTGGCATCCTACGATTTTGAGATTTCCTATACCTTTGGCAAGGGCAATGTAGTAGCAGACGCCTTGAGTAGAAAGAAGTTGACCTTAAGCTCTCTCTCTTTGTAGAAAGGCAGAGCTTGGAATACATAGCCAATATTAACTTTAGACCCTCTGTCGATCATGTGACTGGTTTGTTAGCATCACTAGAGGTGCGACCTACTCTTTTGGACTCAATAGGAACCGTGCAACATGAAGACCCTCAGTTAGTTGATGTGATAGATAAGCTAATTAGGGGTGAGACTTCTAGTCCCCTCAATAGATACTCCATCAATGATAAGGGTTGGTTGAGGCGGGATGGAAGGCTATGCGTCCCACAAGCAAGGGATATGGTGAAGAAGGTTCTCGAAGAGGCACACCATTCCAAGTTGAACATACACCTAGGTGGAGACAAGGTGTATAAAGACATAAAAAGGGTTTTCTTTTGGAATGGCATGAAGAGGGATGTAGCTGAATTCGTCTCGAAGTGCTTAGTATGCCAGAAAGTAAAGAAGGAGCAAAATAAGCCTGATGGTTTGCTTCATCCTCTAGAGGTCCCACAGTGGAAATGGGATAGCATTTCAATGGACTGTATCGATGGGCTGCCTAGGTCAAGAAGGGGCAATATCAGTATTTGGGTAATAGTGGACAGGCTCACAAAAAGCGATCACTTTATACTCGTTAAAAGTAGAAGGAATGCCTTATCTTTAGCATCCATTTATCTTAAAGAGATAGTTTGACTCCATGGGATACCCTCCAGCATTGTGAGTGACCGAGATCCTATCTTTACGAGCGAGTTTTGGAAGAGCTTGCAAGAGGCTGTAGGCACACAGCTATGCTTAAGCACGACCTATCACCCCCAAACGGATGGTCAGACGGAAAGGGTGAACAAAGTATTAGAAGACCTCTTGAGATTATGCATTCTTGACTTTGGAGGAACATGGGAGGATCATCTTCCTTTGGTGGAGTTTGCCTACAACAATAGCTACCAAGCCACCGTAGGCATGGCACCCTTTGAAGCTTTATATGGAAGACCATGTCGATCTCCAACTTGTTGGTAGGAATCTACAAACATGCTCATACTTGGACCAGATATGATTAGGGAAACTTTAGAGAAAGTGGACTTGATACGAAGAAGAATGAAGACTGACCAAGATAGACGGAAGTCCTACGCAGACAAAAGAAGGACCGACCTTGATTTTGATGTTGGAGACAGGGTTTTCCTTAAAGTATCTCCTTTGAGGAACGTCGTTCGCTTCGAATCCGCAGGAAAGTTGGCACCAGGATTTGTAGGGCCGTTTCCTATCATTGAAAAGATTGGAAAGATGGCTTACAGAGTAGAGCTTCCTGAAAGATTGGCTAGAGTTCATAATGTCTTTCACGTTTCTCACTTACAGAAGTGCTTACATGAGTCCGCGGAAGTGGTAGAACCAAGCATGTTAGAGGAAGTAGAAGTAGAACGAGAGGCGACTGTGAGAAGAGTTCCAACTCATATCTTGGGTACAGAAGTCAAAAAGCAATGCAACCGCGAAGTCAAACTTGTTAAAGTTCAATGGATTGACGCTGAGGAAGACGCGACTTGGGAGACTGAGGCCAAGATACGCGCAGCCTACCCTTTCCTTTTTGAGGGTACATCTTTGATCTCTTTTCCTTAAGTTTGTTCATGCTCGTATCTATCTTTTTAGTATTTTCCTCAGTGTTGTTCTCGATCCTTAGGTAGAAACCAGTGGATGCAAACATGTATTTGAAACATGTTATGATTGATGGTTGCAAGTGGTTGCAAGTGATTGCTAGTGGTTGCTCGTGGATGCATACACACACACACACATTTGGAGTTAGATCGACTCAGTCACTTTTATATTGCATATGCATATATGTACTTGTACATGATTGAAACTTGATGTGTTATCATGTGGATGTTGCATTTGTATGAATGATTGTGCACTCATATAGAAAGTATGATTAGGAATGATTGCATGCATAATGGACTCATGGCACCGACATGACTTGCATTAAGGAGGTCAACTGAATCAGTAGACCGCCTGACTTTGCATTAGATAAGGACATGCACACACACTACGCATATGATCATGAAGCATCAGAAGTCTTTTAAGGACAATGGATGCCTATGTTTGACAGATGAGTAGATGGACGATTGAATGGTAGGATATACGTTCTCCTTGACTCGAAGATTTCAGGGATGAAATCCTTTAAGGAGGGGAGAATATAACACCCCGTATTTTATGTAAACGTTAAAGTAACGAATCAAAGAATAATTATTTGTTGATGTGAGAATCAAATTAAACGGGTTACGCCATTATGTTCGTCTTGGAATTCTGCTTGAGATAAAGTCCGAGTTTGCGTAAATCGGACTCTGTATGAAGGGGTTATGACTTTCAGAAGATTCAAGAATTTAAATAAACAACTCAAATTAAAATTCAGAAAATTCAAAATTCAAAATCAGAAGCAGAAGCGGGCTGGGCGGGAATTTTCCCGCCCAAGGCCAGGTCGACCAGGGGGTCGACCTCCCCCCATATAATTCGACCCGGGGGTCGACCTCCCCCTCGGGCCAGATCTGAAATCTGAAGAGTTTCTTCCTGTGACAATTTGTTGTGTCATTAGGGCTTGTATAGCAAGTTCTGGTTGGTTCTCTTAGGTTTGAATGGCCTTGATTTTCCCTGGGTTGATCTGACGACTCTTATTAAATCAAGCTTCTATATAAGCAACCTAAATCTAAACCCTAAGCCATACAAAAATATCCCTAAGACCGTCATGCTGTTAGTACTCAACCTAGAATAGCCGCCATTCTCCATCAACTAGAAAGCAAGTTAGAAATTGCGAATCAAATCTAATTCAAACTAAGAGAATTCAACGTCTACAACAAAGGAGAGCTATCCAATTTCAGAATACAGATCCCATAACACAAGACTAGTCTCCTTTTTATAAATCCCGTTACCATTTAGACCTAAACGATATTGGAATTGTGACTAAATAACTGGATGTAGAATAGCGCCCTATGTAAATTTATGCCTATCCTTTTTGTTAAAACTGAATTGATTAAGACTATGACTCTTATCATGTTAAGTTTGTGACCATGTTGTATGTAATTTGATGATAAATTGGCGATGACATTTATAATTTGGCGATGGCATATCATATTGTGTAATTTGGCGATGACATGCCATATTGTATAATCTGGCGATGGATATCATATTGTGTAATTTGGCGATGGCATACCATATTTTATAATTTGGCGATGGATATCATATTGTGTAATTTGGTGATGACATACCATATTGTATAATTTGGCAATGACATTTCAAGTTGTATGATTTGGTAATGACACCTATATGTTGTATGACAATTTGGGAATTTTGCTATGTTTATGCAAGTTCAACCATGGTCACATATACGACCTAAACTACATGCAAATATGATTAGGTTCATGTTAAATTTGATCCAACTAATTTGCAAGTTCGCAACTACATGCCTAATTTTAAGTTTATGTAGTTCTATGTGAAACCCCTATTTCATGATTCATGTTGAGTAGATCTAAATTTACATGTTCATAATTGAATGTATATTGTTCTATGCCAAATTCATATGATGCATGTGTAGTTAGATCCATATTTTTATGATGTTGGAATTATTACATGTTCCTCTTTTTCCCCTTTTGTGTATAAGTTAGGCTATGTATCGATCCTAACATTTTATGTGATTTATGCGAACGTTTAACGGGGGTAACGTTGGGGAAAAACATGAAATTACACATAATTGACATATTTGGCTCATAAACATGTAAATGTTTTATGGCATAAAGTGGTATAAATTTTTATACCTAAAATTATGAACTTGATTTAAAGGGAAAGTGGGGCTTGACTTGAATGACAATAATTTACATATAAATATAAAGAGCTAAATATGTAAATTTAGAAAAGACGAATATGACTAACCCGAGGTTAGATTGAGTTACGGTGTAAGACTGCCAGGAACCGCCCAACACATCCAGCAACCGTAACAATATATATCTAATGTGAGAGGTTAGTGTATCGAGCCCAAAAGAACCCGAGGTTAGACTGAGTTGCGGTGTAAAACTGCCCGGACCCGACCGGCACATCCAGTAACCGCGACAATACCTGTATAATGTGAGTGGTTGGTGCTTTAATGAATGAATTAAAGCTAAGTCAGGAATTGTAGGGTTAAGTTAATTAAGGCAACACTTAACCAATACAAGATGTTAACTAAACTGATGGGTGGTGTTAGGTTAACTTGGACACTTAACCAATTTAATATGTTGATTAGGAAACCCTAGTAACGGGGACCCATTTCAGCAGTAACCCACATAGATGTATCATGGTAACCTGAACTAGGCAGGGTGGGGCACGATTACTGGGCTGATTATAAGCGGTCAAAACAACGACGGTTGGTGCGCCAGTGTAGGTTCCGGCGAGTATGGATGTGCACGCACTCCAGAGTGGAAAAAGCAGGCACTGGGCATCAGTAGTTGTACACTGTGCATCTTGAATCATGTCCAGTTGCCACCATAGGATTTGATACACCCCGTGGTGGGACCAGCACAGGTATCTACAATCGAGCGAGGTCGTATGACACAAGTGGTAAATGCGTGCGAGTAGGAGCCGATGGATAAAAAGGGATCACTGGGTTTGAACTCATGATGATGGTTGAAATATCTAGTAGGTGCAGATGATATGGATATGATGCGATAGTATGATTAGTTTATCTGGCCTTGTTTATCTTGCCTTATTCTATGTTACCTTAGTTCCTTGTTATTGTCCTGTGTCCAGCTTATTCAAGTCATGGTTCTCTTATCAGTTTACATGCTGAATAATCACTGGACTTACCAGTCTTATGTCTGACCCATTTTTCTTTCTCTCTCTTTTCTTCCGTTCCCCCCCTCAGGTACCCAGGGAGGGAGTATCTCAGCTTAATTTGGACCGTTCGTCTTTCCAAGCTTGAAGACTCTGTGATGTATAGCTTGGAACCTCTTATCTTTGGCTATGGCTTTGGATACACTACTACTAGGGGATTTATGCAGTTTTATTTTGTTTTATGCTTCTTTATGTTATAATCAAGACAAAGATTGTGATGTAATTATTTGGAAGTTGTTTTGAGACAGTTTGCTGTAATGTTTTTGTTATGAACCACGAATGAAATAAATTTAGTTTTTTCGCTGCTTATATATGTTTGTCTTGTAAATTATCTGTGTCTTTTACCTATAATGCTTCACCAAAATTAAGGCATTCCCTTTGTGAGTGACCTTAACGGAGGTGGGGTGTTTCACATATTGTGTGGGACCCATTTCATCAAGTAACCCGGATTAGGTATTAAAACATGTACTCCGTACTAGGTCGGAGAAGGGGCACGCTTGCTGGAATGATTGTAAGAGATCCAAACGTGGAGGACGGCGTGGGCGGTGCAATCTGACCGAGCCATGTGCGTGCATGAGCCGAGCAGAAGGGGATAAGACGACCGTGACACCTGTAGATATGGGGCTATGCATATCAGCGAGGGGTTGCCACTTTAGGATGTGATACATCCTACGGTGGGGCCGACACAGAGTATCTACGCGGATTAGGGAGCCGGTCGATTAGGTTAGTGATTAGGGTACGCTTGGACGTATACGTAAGCCTACCACCTTATAGTGGAAGGGATCATCTCATTCTGGATATACTAGTAATAATGCAGAGTAATCCTGAGGGTAGCGTTAATGTCTACCTTGTTACACCTGTCTTTTATGCAGTAATCTCTCTTATCCACTTTATATGTCTGTCATGCTACTTTTATTTATTTACTTGCTAAAAGTAACTAGACTCACCAGACTTTGTGTCTGACCATTTTTGTTTCTCCTTCTTTCTTCCGTCCCCCCTCCCCCTAGGTTCTCTGGGAGGAAACATTCAGGCTTGACCATGATTCTGCTTACTTTTGCTGTAGCTGCTGATATGTATGGCTCAAGCTCCTATCCTTGTTGCTATGGCTATATTTGTTTTTGGGGAATTTTATTTCTTTTATGTACTCTGATATTTTTGAAGTACAAGACAGTAGCTTTTATGTTGTAATGGATTTTGTGTTTCAGACATGTGATGTTTTGGACCATGGTATCTTATGATAAATAAAGTTTTTTTATTCCGCTGTTATTAAATATGTCTATCTTGTAATATTTCCATTCTATTTACTATAGCGCTTCACAAAACTTAATGCATTCCCTTTGTGAGTGACATTAACGGATGTGGGGTGTCATAAATAGTCACATAATGCTATTTTTATTAGTTAAGAAAAAAAAGCTAGGGATTTAATCAATAAGTTTGGTATTGCCACTACGAGTGGAAAACTCACTCCCGTGGCAGCCAATGAAGTTACAAACAAAGAAGTTATGTCGAAAAGCATAGATTAAAAACTACATAGCAGTATGATTGGTTCACTAGTCAATATCACTGCGAGCAGGCCAAATATCATGCATAGTGTATTTGTGCAAGATATCATTCTCAATCAAAGGAAACTGTAACAACCTGGAAAATCAGACCAATTTAAAAATTTTATTTTGGCTACTTTAATGAATTTCGAATATTTAAAATAATTTATTTTAAATAGTAACAACTAAATTCTTTTTAATCGAAGTTATAGTGAATATATTCATTTTAATTATAAAACAAGGCCTGAAATGGCGTGGTAGTTTGAAAATTTGAATTCGAACTTTGACCGACTGTAAAGGATGCAAAATAAAACAGATTTTAGTGAAACCAATAATATTTAAACCTGTTTAAGAATATCATTCTAAGAATCTGAAATATCAAAATTTCATAGCGGGAATCAAAAGTTATGGCTAAATTATTTTTCAGAAAGGTCGCTATGAAATTAACATAGCCCTTGAAAATATACATTTTGCAAACGAGCGCCGTTTTCGATGAAACAACTTTTGTTGGATCCGGAATGTCAAATTATTGATAGATTCCAAATTCCATAATTTTCAGAGTTAATATGTGAGCGTGGCAAAGGAAAACGTGTTTGGTTAATTTCAGTCATTTTGGATCGACCAGAAATGGCCTTTTTTCAAACGGTCTCCAAATTCGATGAAATTAGTTTTATTAGGACCGTATCGTCGATATGAAGCCAGAATTATTTTTCGGGAATTTTTGGAATTAGTATGTGGCATCGGCAAATTAAAATGTACGTCCAGATCAAAATTTGAATGTTTTATATTTTAATTTGAAGAATAACTAACTGTAATAGTCGAATTGGCTTATGAAACATATTTCATTGCATCCGAAATGGGGATATTTAGCTAGGAACAAAAGTCGTTGGGTTTGATTTGGAGTCCGGTTAAGAAAACACTATTTTTGGAAAAATTATATATGTGGGCTAATCAGAATATTCCTTTTATTATTTTTATTTTCCCAAAAAATTTGGAAAACCCGATATCGCTACTGTCGAATAGCAGAATAACTTCGACACCGTCTCTCCTCCATTTCTTTAAATCCGCGCAACAAAACCCAATGGCCCTTTGGAACTTTTTGTAGTACTCTCGAAGAGCTTCAAATCTATACCAACCTCGCCCCTCCTCGTCGTGTATTTTGACCGGATCGAGTCTACGAAGTGGATGACTTTAGAGCGCCGCCGTGATCACCAGGGGTGATCGATCTGCACCCCACCACCGCGCGCGGGAAGCTCTCTCCTCCCCCTACAAAGTAGCGTAACCTGATCTCAACAACGTGCTTCGGATTGCTTGATAATTCGTAACCTAGTTTTGAATAGTTTGCTGAAGGTAGCGACTGAAATAAATTAAACTGTTTATAACACTTTAAAGCGCTACGAATTATGATTTCATAATAAAAATCATATCTTTTTTTCTATGTTGTCGAAATCCAGTGAAACAAGAGACATTGGACTCGTGGCGTCGTCTTCTACATTCTAGAAGAGACCAGAGAATTTTTGGAGCTTCCTATAATTTTTGGAGGAGTGGAACCAATGTGAGATTTCTAAATTCAAATTTGAATAGAATAGCGATGTATAAATTATATAATCGATGTATAAGTTATATAAGCATTGTACACCTCATGTATAAGAGTTGTATAAATTATATGTGCGATGTATAAGTTATATATATGATGTAAAAATTATATGTGCGTTGAATGGAGTTGAAATGGAATTGAAATATATTTATATACATACATATATATATATATATATACACACTCCCCTCGTCCACAGACCATGGACAATATATATTGGTTGTGATTGTTTGGATTTTGGTTGACGTGAAATTTGGTTGATAAATGCGAATGGTTAATAATGGTTGCTTGTGGTTGAAAAAAAATTGGAATTATTTGTGGAAAAATTCATTGGGATATGAAAACGATTGAAATGATTAGATTATAAGGATAAGCCCCTTAGGGAACGCTGCAAGGCATTAGGTAGTGCGAAGAGCCGTACTCGGGACGGTGCCGGTTTTAAACTCCCTGCCGTTATGCTGCCGATTTTTTTTGAAATATTCATGTGTTGAAATATATTCTTGTGTTGGAAAAATATTCATTTGACGAATGAATTGTTTGAACGGTAAAAATCACATTTTTATCATGTATATGAAGTATTTAAAATATTCGGTTTGAAATAAATTGTTTTAACAATAAAAATCATATTTTTATTATATATATAAATCGCTAAAAATATTCATGTTTGAAATAAATTTTTTAACAATAAAAATCACATTTTTATTACATGTATGAAGTGTTAAAAATAGTCATGTGTTAAAATAAATATTTTTTGGGTAAAAATATTATTTTTACCACATATATGAAATTAAAATGGTTTGGAAATGGAAGAACGGATTATATATATATATATAATTAAATTGAAACGAATAATGACGCTGCAGTTCATGTTTTGGAATCGTGATTTTAAATGATTATACCTAGATATCCGACCATCGGATTTCCCCGAAACCAAAACCGTTGGGTTCGCTTTGAAAATATCTTCCCAAAGATATCAAATTTGTAAAAATCCAAGGGTTAGATTTTCAGATATGTGTAAATCAAATCTGAAGAAAAATAGCGGCATGACTGCATTATGCCTTGAAGCGTTGTTTGAATAAATGAGCTATTTTTAAATAAATAAAAATAGCAATAAATCGTTATAAAATATTATAAACGATATGAATGGAAATAAACCGAATTTACTCGGTTTGTTGGATATTTGATGGTTGAATGTATTTGACATGAAGATTTTATTAATGAACTGAATTATGAATGTCAAATAATTTAACCATGGAAATGAATCGATTTGAATTCTAAATAAGGCCGAGTTAAATCTCATTTCAAATAATTGGTCGACGATTAGAAGTCGAAGATATGAATACGGTGGAAGACCGATGATCTTCACATCGAATGGATGGCTACTGATGCCTTTGATGGGAGTTGCTGTCCTGACGGGGTTATAGTGGTGGTTGTCCGGACGTACTTGTCGATCGTTTGGATGTGCGAGGACCTCCCTCCTGTGTTGGACATATGGGACAAGGAATAAGGTGCCTCCGGTTTCGTTTAGACCCAGAACGGACTTGTAAATGGATGTGTGTCTGACGTTGTAGATTGACAATGTGGCATGTAGAGATGCTGTGATCAAGGATTTTGTTGAAAAGCAGAGCCTTGTGGTTGATGATCAAAGCACGACTTTAAATAGCATAGCTTTGTGTATAGCGTTAATTCACGAGCCTTACACCCTGGTATGGACTAGAAACGGGAGAGGACCTATGGGAGGACATGCGTTTCCTTCTAACTAGGAGTGGTGTTTGGGTTTTACACGCCCGGATGTTTTACTTATGTGGATGATGGATAGCGAGGCACCTCTGTTATTTTGGACTCTTCGGAGCCGATGGTTTGGTTGGGATATGACCAGTTTACGCCCCATAGGCCAGGAAATGCAGTGTTTAGGCATTTTAATCCAGTCCGTGTGGACCGGCCCTGACGATCCAAGGTGCAGTTATGGTTGTTCTTGAGACATGGGCTAGACCGTCTCAAAGCGGTAAGGACGATCCCTGGCCTTGGTTTATGATGAAAATCCTATTTCCAGATGCGACATCGTGCAGTTTTGATTGTAAACATATACTTGGCGACATAGTGGTATGAGGGCACTTATGCCGTCTATGATTGATACTTATGATTGAAATTGTTTTTGAAACATATAAACACTATTAATAATATCAAATGCCTTTGTTTTATTCGTATCAAGCATATTTTGGCCATTATAAGGTAAAACTTATACTCCAGTTTGCGTTGCATTGTGTGATGGGACCTGAGTCTTATAATGGCTTCATTTTTTTAAAGAGCATTGCGATGTTTAAATGATTTACTTGTTTTGAGCACTGGCAATCCAATGGAGTAAACCCGTTCCGTGCTAGTGGCGTGGTCCTATGATTGGCCTTATTATAAAATAAGTTAAGTAGATTTCTCATACCAGTTCCATGACTGACTCGTTGTTTGTTTCACTTGCCAACTCGGGTGCCCTATTTCTACATGAGCAGCCTTGTATTCAGGTTTTAGCAGGCTCTTTTTGGATAGCTATGGAGCTGAAGATGGATTCTGTCACTTCTTTTATGTTGTCTAGCTCCTGTTATGTATGTTATGTTTGATTCCGCTGTAGACATTTTATATAAAGACGAAACTACATTTTGTACTTAGTATGATCCTTTATACTATGTAACTCTGATGATTATGTTTATCTAGTGTATTCTGTGTAAATTATCTGGTGTAATTATATATTTCTGTTCTGTTGTTATTTGTTTATGTGTTACATTCCAAAGATTACCCTTGCCACCGTGGAACGGGGGTTTGGGGTCATCACAGGTGGTATCAGAGCTTTGGTTAAGCTTAGTTCTGGAATATAACATATTAACGAACTCGTCAGAATTAGAATCAGAAGTGTTCTATGAAGAATTGCTCATTTCAGATAGGATCAATAATATCTTAGAATGAGTGTAGCAGAACAAACTACACCCCAGTAGACACATTTGCAATCAAGTATATGTCTTTATGCTTTAAAATACCTTTTCTGTTAGCCTGACACTTTGTTTGCTATTTGCAGACATAGAAAAATGAGTGGTAGAAGCAGAAGAAGTAATCCTATGGTTCAATAATTTAACGAGCCAGTTGTGCTCCCACAACCCGGATCAGATATAGAAGCTCTAATAAAGAGGTATTGAAATCTAGGTGGAGTACCGTTCTCGGGCAATGAGTCCATTATTCAAACTCGAGCTTGGATGTGTTCTGCTGAGAGAATTTTTGAAGGTTCAAGGCTGAGAGATGATCAGAAAAGATTACTGGCATCTTGGGCACTCAAAAACGAAGCTTTAATCTGGTGGGAAACTGTCATTAAAGATAATCCATAAGGTAATATTACCTAGGATAGATTTAAAGAAATTTCAATAAAAGATTTATTCCTTCAAAAGCAACCGATCGACTATACGATGAATTCTACTATCTGATTCAAGGAGATATGACCATCCCGGGATATCATAAGAAATTCATTGAACTTTCTCATTCTTCCCTACATCTAATTCAAAACCCTAAGAGGAATAATCTGAGGTTTAATAACATGCTCCAAAGAAAGTACCAAAGTAGTGTAACTGCACATGTGAAGCTACCTTTTTCTGAAATGATATATATGGCTTACCAGTATGAAGATCTTGGTAAGCAAGGCCTTTTGGAGGACGAAGAGGAAGTCAGTTCTAGCAACAAAAGGAAATATGAAACTGATATCCCAAAGGCAAGTATGCAACCTGAGGCAAGTACGAAATCTGAGTTCAGTAAGAGGCCTAAATTCAATAGGAAAAAGGTTAAGTTTGAGAAAGGACCAGTAAAGACTGCCATATGCAATAACTACAAAAAGCAAGGGCATTTTCAAGGGATTTACAAATCCACAAAAAAGAAAGAAATGTTGGATCAAAATCCAACAAGAAGGGTCGAGAGAATAGAAAATGAAGTCTTTTCCATCAGGCTGGTTATGTAAAGCAAGATTGCCGGCTATTAAGGAGGCCTGAAGTAGTGCATGTAAATGAAGTGGCAGAAGTTCCGGCACCCTCAGTCAGTCAAGCGAGGCCGGATGTTTTAGAAGGCACGCTTACTGGCAAAGATATTCCAGTTAAAGTACTGTTTGATACAGGCGCGTCGTGAAGCTTTATTGTAAGCAATGCGGTTAAGAAACTGGATTTGAAACTGAAAAGGCTCAAAGCACCCATGACTTTCCATAATTCGGTTGGGGGTTCCCTCAATCTTAGTTGGATTTATGGGGTTCTTGTCTCTTTTTCCTGTTATCGGTTCCCTATCATCTCGATCGTCATGAATTTTACCGAATTCGATCTTATTTTAGGATTGGATTGGTTAACCAAATATGAAGCTGAGGTTAAATGTGCCGAGAGAGTTGTTAAGGAAAAAACAAAGTTCGGGAAGTATATAACCATTCCATGTGATGGTCTAAATTCGGATAAAAAAGACTTTTGGTCAGCTCTGGATGTCTCTCCTGCAAATAGAAAATATCTCTGTCATCACGAATTATGCGGATGTGTTTGAAGAAGTTGTTAGCCTACCTCCGCGTAGAGAAATTGATTTCAAAATCTCTTTAATTCCGAATGCAAGGCCAGTAGTGCACGCTATTCGAAGAATGTCCTTGAAGGAAAAAGAACAGTTAGACAATCAAACTCAACAGCTTGTATGGAAGGGTCTGATCAGGCCTAATTTCTCTGATTGGGGAGCAGCTGTGGTGTTTGTCCCAAAGTCAGATGGTGCTCTCTGACTATGTGTGGATTATCATGACTTGAACAAGCAGACGTTGAAGAATAAATATCCATTGCTGCGAATTGATGATTTGTTGAACTGATTGAATGGCGCGCAAGTGTTTTCAAGAATGGACCTAGCTATAGGTTTCCATCAGCTTCGTATTGCCGAAGAATGTGTTCCTTTGATAACATTCAGAGGTCCAAATTTATTCTACGAGTGGTTAGTAATGTCGTTCGGCTTATGTAACGCTCCAACTTATTTTGTTGATCTAGTGAACAGAGTATTCAGAGAAGTATTGAATAAATTCGTACTGGTTTTCATTGTTGACCTATTGATTTTCTCTAAGTCAGAGAGTGAGAATGCAAGACATTTGAAACAAGTGTTAGAGATTCTGAGAAAGAATGTTTTAAAGGCCAAATTTTCCAAATGTATATTCTGGCAAGAAGAAGTCAAGTTTCTTGGCCACATTGTATCAAAAAAGGAATTTCTGTGGATCCCAGTAAAATCACTGCTATTTAAGATTGGAAACAGCCTAGTACGCCCACAGAAGTCCGAAGTTTTCTTGGATTGGCTAGTTATTATCGGAAGTTCGTTAAGGATTTTTCAAAGATATTTAGTTCCTTAACAAAGCTTATAAAGAAGCACACAAGATTCAATTGGACTCCAGAATGTGAGACAGCTTTCCAAGAGCTGAAGTTAAGATTGACAACTGCTCCAGTGTTAACAATTATCGATGGCAATCAAGACCTGAAATCTAGACAGATGCTTCTAAAGAAGGTCTTGGTGCAGTATTAATGCAAAGAGGCCAAGTAGTTGCTTATGCTAGCCGTCAGTTGAAGCCGCATGAGAAGAATTATGCAACTCACGATCTTGAGTAGTTAGCCATCGTGTTTGCTATGAAAATTTGGAGATATTATCTATTGGGTGAGAAGTTCGAATTATATACCGATCATCAATCATTGAAGTATTTATTCACCTAGAAAGATCTGAATATGAGGCAGCAACGTTGGCTAGAATTTCTCGTGGCATATGATCTTGATATTTTGTATACTCCGGGGAAAGCCAATGTTATGGCTGATGCGCTCAGCAGGAAGAATGTGATCATCGCCAATCTTATAATTACGCTTCGTTGATAGATAAAATATCCTTTTTTAGAACGACGATAATTTTGTTAAAGAAATGATCAAAAGAATTCAAAGGGGCGAAGTCTCTAGTTTCCAAGTGGATAGCACGGGAGTTCTGAGATTGAAAGGAAGAATTTGTGTTCCCGCCATCCTTAAGCTCAAAAGAGAAGTATTGGATGAGTGTCACAAGTTCAAACTGAGTTTCCACCCAGGGGTTAGTAAAATGTATAATGACCTCAAGCGAACATTCTGGTGGAAGGCGATTAAAAGAGACATCTCTATATATGTTAGCAGGTGTTCTACTCGTCAACAAGTCAAGAGCGATCAACAGAAACTCGCCGGATTGTTGCAACCGTTGGAAATTACAGGTTGGAAATGGGAACAAATTTCTATGGATTTCATAAATGGTTTGCCCAGAAACCGGAGAGGAAATAATAGTATTTGGGTGATCGTAGATCGTTTCACGAAGACCGCCAATTTTATACATGTTAGGTCAAATAGAACCGCTCAAAGTCTGGCACAGATTTATTTTAAAAAAACTGTTAAACTGCATGGAGTTCCCATGAGTTTCGTTAGTGATCGTGACCCGATATTTGCTAATAAATTCTGGGAAGCATTCCAAGGAGAATTAGGAACAAAGCTGAAATTGAGCACCGCTTATCATCCTCAAACAGATGGTCAAACTGAGAGGGTGAATCATATTCTAGAAGATTTATTGCGGGCTTGTATTGTTGATTTTGGCGGATCATGGGAAGATCACTTGCATTTGGCTGAGTTCTCATACAACAACAACTATCAAGCGAGCCTGAAAATGTCCCCATTCGAAGCATTGTATGGTAGACCGTGCGGATCTCCTGCATGTTGGGTTGAACCGACAATAGACTTGTATTGGGACCTGATATGATTCGCGAAACTTCGGATAAAGTCAATTTCATTAAGAAACGATTGCAAACGGCTCAAAGTCGATAGAAGAGCTATGCAGATTCGAGAAGAAGAGATTTGGCTTTTTCTATGGGTGACTATGTGTATCTAAGGGTTTCTGCGTTGAAAGGAGTAGTCAGATTCGGTAAAAAAGGGAAGTTGGTGCCTAAATTTATTGGTCCATTTCCTATACTTGAACGGATTGAAACTCTCGCTTATAGGGTTCAATTGCATGATTGGTTGCCTGGAGTACATGATGAGTTTCACATGTCTCAACTTCGAAAGCATGTGCATGATCCTGACTTGGTCGTGGAAGAAGCCGCACAACAAGATTTGGAAATTACTCCAGAATTAGCTGTGAGAAGAGAGCCGATAAAGATTAGTTGGCAAAGAAACTAAAGAGCTGAGGAACAAGAAGGTTCAATTATTCAAAGTGCAATGGAGTGGAGATCCGAGGGATTGTACTTGGGAAACTGAGGAGAGCATTAAGCAAGCTTGTCCCAATTGCAGGGTGGATATCTCTGATTAACTCTGGTGCAAGGTACATTTACAGTATTTTGCATTTTCGTATTGTTTTCTACCTTGTTGTTGTTTTCTTTTCATGGATGTAATTTTTTTAACTATATAGTCTGATGATTTTAAAATAGTATATGAATTAATTAGTATATTTTTGAAAAGTTAATCAACAAATTGATTGTTTTTTGTGTTGTATGATTATGAATTTGACTAATTTAAATATTGGAATGATAATTAATCTAAACCAACATGAGAAGGAAGGGTAAATTTATGCAAATTGAATCAAATATTGAACTGATATGAAAATTTATAGAAATACATGCATGTACATTATATATGTTTGAACAGGTAAATGGATTTGCCGTTGAGTAAAGAATTTATTTGCGTGCCCGACAAATAGGTGAACCTTAATGAGTTGGATGCGCAGTTTTATTTATATATCTACTCCTGTGAATGCCATTGGATGCGGAGTGCTAGTTGGTCTGTGTGAAATAATAAACGTCACCATAGGATAGTAACAATTAATTTTGAACTACACTACATAGCATACTGCGTGAAGATAGCATACTCTAACATATGCCACATAAGCATTTGGAATTTGTGTGACGAGGTTGAAGATTTACCGTACGAGAGAGAGGCTTGTATGGCAATGACTATATTACAGGTTGAATCGAAGACTGATATGGACTATATAAAATGTAATGGTAAATTGCCAGACTAATAAAAACCCCACACGGGTCTGGAGATGACAATAAACATGTCTCTATAGTCATTAAGGCACAAAAACCATTTATAGGATGACGAGAATTTATTCTCTGGAGTTATGATCTATACACACTCCCCTGTGGACACCAGAATATATCACTATAAATATGTGTATGCTTTTTAGGATTTATTGGGTACCTAATATGGCCCAATAAATTTCCAAACCCTCCCCGTACAAAGGAGGTTATGGAGAAATTTTTCGTAAATTTAGGGTGTTAGCCAAATTTTTGAAGAATTAGAAAATTCTTAGATACTGAAAAGTTGAAGAATAGAAGCCAGAATGAAAGTGGAGTTGGTTAGTTAAACAACTTTCAGCTCCGTTCCTTTTCGAGGACGAAAAGATTTTGAGTGGGGGAGAACGTAACAACCCGGAAAATCAGAACCAATTTAAAATTTTTAACTTGGCTATTTTAATGAATTTTGAATATCTAAAATAATTTATTTTAAATAACAATGACTAAAAATTCTTTTGGATCTAAGTTTTAGTGAATATATTTATTTTAATTATAAAACAAGGCCTGAAATGGCACGGTAGTTTGAAAATTTGAATTCGAACTTTGACTGACTGTACAGGATGCAAAATAAAACGGATTTTAGTGAAATCAAAAGTATTTAAATCTGTTTAAGAATATCTTTCTAGCGAACCTAAAAAATCAAAATTTCATAGTGGGAATCAAAAGTTATGGCTAAATGAATTTTCAGAAAGGTCGCTATGAAATTAATATAGCCCTTGAAAATAGACATTTTGCAAACAACCTCCATTTTTGACGAAACCACTTTTGTTGGTTCCGAAATGTCAAATTATTACTAGATTCCAAATTCCATAATATTTGGAGTTAATATGTGAGCATGACAAAGTAAAACGTGTTTGGTTAATTTCAGTCAATTTGGATCGACCAGAAAATGGCCATTTTTCAAACGGTCTCCAAATTCGACGAAATTAGTTTTGTTAGGACCGTATCATCGATACGAAGCTAGATTTATTTTTTGGAAATTTTTGGAATCAGTATGTGTCCGCGGCAAATTAAAATGTACGTTCAAATCAAAATTTGAATGTTTTATATTTTAATTTGAAGAATAACTGGCTGTAACAGTCGAATGGGCTTACGAGTGTCTGAAATGGGAGTATTTAGCTAGAGACAACAGTCGTTGGGTTTGATTTGGAGTCCGGTTAAGAAAACACTATTTTTGGAAAAATTATATATGTGGGCCAATCAGAATATTCCTTTTGTTATTCTTATTTTCCCAAAAAAATTTTGGAAAACCCGATATCGCTACAGTCGAACGGCGGAATAACTCCGACACCTTCTCTCCTATGTTTCTTCAAATCCATGCAACAAAACCCAATGTCCCTTTGGAACTTTTTGTAGTACTCTCGAAGAGCTTCAAATCTATACCAACCTCGCCCCTCCTCGTCGTGTATTTTGACCGGATCGAGCCCACGAAGTGGACGACTTCATAGCTCCGCTGTGATCACTAGGGGTAATCGACCTGCCCCCCACCACTATACACGGGAAGCTCTCTCCTCCCTCTACGATGCAGTGCAACCTGATCTCGACAATGTGCTTCGGATTGCGTGATAATTCGAAACCTAGTTGTGAACAGTTTGCTGAAGGTAACAGCTGAAATAAATTAAACAGTTTATTGCATTTTAAAGTGCTACGAATTATTATTTTATAATAAAAATCATATCTTTTTAGTATATTGTCGAAATCCAGTGAAACAAGAGATATTGGACTCGTGGCGTCGTCGTCTTCTACATTATAGAAGAGACCGGAGAATTTTTGGAGCTTCCTACAATTTTGGGAGGAAAGGAACTCAATGTGAGATTTCTAAAGTCAAATTTAAATGGAATGGCAATGTATAAATTATATAATCGATGTATAAGTTGTATAAGCGTTGTACACCTCATGTATAAGCATTGTATAAATTATATGTGCGATGTATAAGTTATATATACATTGTAAAAATCATATATGCATTGAATGGAGTTGAAATGAAATTGAAATGGAATTGAAATATATTTATATACATATATACATACATATGTATAATATACTCCCCTCATCCACAGACCATGGACGATATATATTGGTTGTGATTGTTTGGATTTTGGTTGACATGAAATTTAGTTGATAAATGCAAATGGTTGATAATGATTGTTTGTGGTTGAAACAAAATTGGAATTCTTTGTGGAAAAATTCATTAGGATATGGAAATGATTGAAATGATTAGATTATAAAGATAAGCCTCTTAGGGAACGCCGCGAGGCATAAGGTAGTGTGAGGAGCCGTACTCGGGACGGTGCCGGTTTTAAACCCCCTGCCGTTATGCTGCTGAAATTTTCTGAAATATTCATGTGTTTGATTTATATTCATATGTTGAAATATATTCATGTGTTGGAAAAATATTCATATGACGAATGAATTGTTTGAATGGTAAAAATCACATTTTTATCATGTATATGAAGCATATAAAATATTCATGTTTGAAATAAAGTGTTTTAACAATAAAAATCACATTTTTATTATATATATATGAATCGCTAAAAATATTCATATTTGAAATAAATTGTTTTAACAATAAAAATAACATTTTTTATTATATATATGAAGTGTTAAAAATAGTTATGTTTTGAAATAAATATTTGTTGGGTAAAAATATTATTTTTACCACATATATGAAATGAAAATGGCTTGGAAATGGAATAACGGATTATATTTATAAGGATCCAATGGTAAGAATTTCTGATATGTGAATCAAATCTAAAGAAAAACAGCGCCATGGCCGCGTTATGGCCTGAAGCGTTGTTTGAATAAATGGGTTATTTTCAAATAAATAAAAATAGCGATAAATCGTTATAAAATATTATAAACGATATGGAATGGAAATAAATTGAATTTAATTAGTTTATTGGATATTTGATGGTTGAACGTATTTGACATGATAATTTTATTAATGAACTGAATTATGGATGTCAAATAATTTAACCATGGCAATGAATTGATTTGAATTCTAAATATATGTGAATTATTTGAAAAGGCCGATTTAAATCTTATTTCAAATAATTGGTCGACGATTAGAACTCGAAGATATGAAGACGGTGCAAGACCGATGATCTTCACATCGAATGGATGGCTACGGATGCCTTTGATGGGAGTTGCTGCCCTGATGGGGTTACAGTGGCGGTTGTCTGGATGTACTTGTTGATCGTTCGGATGTGCGAGAACCTCTCTCATGTATTGGACATATGTGACGAGGAATAAGGTGCCTCCGGTTTCGTTCAGACCCAGAACGGACTTGTAAATGGATGTGTGTTTGACGTTGTAGAATGACAACGTGGCATGCAGAGATGTTGTGATCAAAGCTTTTGTTGAAAAGCAGAGCCTTGTGGTTGATTATCAAAGCACGACTTTAAATAGCATAGCTTTGTGTATAGCGTTAATTCGCAAGCCTCACACCCCGGTATGCACCAGAAACGGGAGAGGACCTCAGGAAGGACATGCGTTTCCTTCTAGCTAGGAGTGATGTCTAGGTTTTACATGCCCAGATGTTTTACTTATGTGGATGATGGACAGTGAGGCGCCTCAGTTATTTCGGTCTCTTCGGAGCCGATGGTTTGGTCGGGATATGACCAGTTTAGGCCCCATAGGGCGGGGAAACGCAATGTTCAGGCATTTTAATCCACTCCGTGTGGATCGGCCCTGACGATCCAAGGTGCAGTTGCGGCTGTTCCTGAGATATGGGCTAGATTGTCTCGAAGCAGTAAGGACGATCCCTTGCCTTGGTTCATGACGGAAATCCAATTTTCAGATACGACATCGTGCGGTTTTGATTGTAAACATATACTTGGCGACATAGTGATATGGGGGCACTTATGTCGTCTATTATTGATACTTATGATTGAAATTGTTTTTAAAACATATAAACACTAGTAATAATATAAAATGCTTTTGTTTTATTTCTATCAAGCATATTTTGGCCATTATAAGGTAAAGCTCTATCCTCCAGTTTGCGTTGCATTGTTTGATGGGACCCGAGTCTTATAATGGCTTCATTTTTATAAAGAGCATTGCGATGTTTAAATGATTTACTTGTTTTGAGCAATGGAAATCCAATGGAGTAAATCCGTTCCGCGTTAGCGGTGTGGTCCATTGATTGGCCTTATTGTAAAATAATTTAAGTAGATTTCTCATACCAGTCCCATGACTGACTCGTAGTTTGTTTCACTTGCAAACTCAGGTGCCCTATTTTCTACACGGGAAGCCTTGTATTCAGGTTTTAGCAGGCTCTTTCTGGATAGCTATGGAGCTGAAGATGGATACTATCACTTCTTTTATGCTGTTCAGCTCCTGTTATGTATATTATGTTTGATTCCTCTATAGACATTTTATATAAAGTTGAAACTGTATTTTGTACTAAGTATGATCCTGTTATACTATGTAACTATGATGATTATGTTTATCCAGTGTATTCTATGTAAATTATCTGGTGTAATTATATATTTCTGTTCTGCTGTTATTTGTTTATGTGTTAAATTCCAAAGATTACCCTTGCCACCGTGGAACGGGGGTTTGGGGTCGTCACAGAAACTCACTAAAAATTTGTAAAATGTATCCTTAGATATGTGAAACGTACAGTAGACTTTGGTTTATTTTACTTGAAAATGACTCATTTGACTTAATTTCATATTGTGATGCTAATTATGCCGATTATAAATCAGACTAAAAAAGCACAAGTGGAACTTGTCATTTTTAGGAGATTTTCTGGTTTCCTGGTTTAGTAGAAAGCAAAATATTATATCTTTGTCAACAACTAAATAAAAATATATCTCTTCCTCTTTGGATTGTTCTGAAGCAATTTATATGCAACAAACTATAAAAGATTTTAAATTAAACAACATTGAATCACCAGTTTATTGTGATAATACTAGTGCAATAAATCCATCTAAGAATCCTACTCATCACTCTAGAACTAAACACAATAATATTAGACATCATTTTCTTAAAGATAATGTAAGTAAATAAAATATTTCATTAAAGCTTATTTAAACTGAGAATCAACTTGTAGATATCCTAACTAAATGCTTAAATGAAGCAACATTTACTAAATTAAGAAGAGAACTATGTATTTGTCCTTTAACTAAAATATAACGGCTAGATATATTAGTATATATATTAAAATATTTAAAGAAAAACAAAATTTTCAAAATACACATGGGTATTTCGACAAACTCAATGTCGACATACAACGGTTAATTTCCACATTCAATTTTCACACCAAAATCAGTTTTTTTGCCAATTTATACTTTTTTTTCGAAATTCTCTCTCTCTCCATTCATTTATCTATGTAATTAACTTCTGGACACAATAATTAATGTCTTACTCATCCAACACAAATAAAAACTACACCCTTTATTTCTCTTCGCCTCCTCCAGGATTGTTTACATGCACTACACTCGCTCATTGGTAAAAATAGAAGAATCTTTGAAAGATTCTCTACAAATTCTCACTGAAATACAAGTGATGCAACTCTGCATGGCCAAGGAACAAGAAAAGCAAGGTAAAGTCCTTAGGAACCTACAAAAATTACTAATGGATGATTGTTCAGACCTCATCATTATCGAAGATGATTCTTCTAACATTCATACCCATAACCCCTATTGAAGAGGATGAAAAAGATGAAGAGGAAGTAGTAGTAGAAGAAGAAGAGGAGGAAGAAGAGGATGAACAAATTGTATGTGTTGAAGAATGTGCTTTGATAAAGATGGAAATGTGATGGAACAAAATGGAGATTTCTCTCTTTATCATCCAGATTGTCCAATTCACAAATCTCCCATTATCAAAAAACAATCATTAGATAAGTTGTGCTTATTTGTAAATGATCATTGAATAATTAACATTTCTATTATATATTTAGATGATTTTAGAGTACTATATTTACATTATACATAATAAGTACGAGTTTAATTCAATTACTATACCTTCTTATTAAGTTTTATAATATTAGCTTAGGGGGAGTGTTATAATTTAGACATAGTTATATAGCTTTTGCTGAAGACAAAGGGGAGAATTATAAAATAAGTTAGACTATGTTTAGATCAAGCAGGGGTTAGTAGTTTTAGGAGGAGTTGTTGCAGTAAGGGAAAGTAATTGAAGAGTCAAGGTATTAGTAAGTATATTTTCTAAACAAAGGTTGTCATATTCAAAAAGGGAAGATTGTTAACTCCTGAGATGATGGTTTTGATGACAATAACCTTACAACTTATTATAAAATATGTATACTCATATTTTGCGTTGAGTTATATATGTACATACAGGATATTTATAGACAGGTATTGGGAATGAAGACTAAACAATATAAAGATTCAAGATTACAAAGATGAAGAATTCATGATTAATGGCTCATGAGTATCAAAAGTTCAAGATATCAAGACAAGTCATACAGTCTAGATTTATGTTAAACTTCATAATAGCACTAACATCTTAATTCAAATTTTAATTGTGGAATGGAATTCGCCTTCTCGTTTTATAACGGGATGGAACCCATAGTGGGATGGAACCTACGCCCTACTCTAGAGGGTTGGAACCCATGAACTTTCAAAAATGTTTTTCAAATAATTTCCTTTTCGAGTTTTTCTAATATTTTAGCCACAAAATCAAAACTGTTTTGAATAACTTCATTTTTATTTCTAAATATTTCTAGTTTTTTAATATTTTACTCTTTGTTATCTTTGTAATTTATTTCAAAGTTCTAGCATTATTCTCAAGTTATATATTTTATTTAATTTTCTTATATTCTTATTTATAGTTTTATATATTAAGTGTATTATTATTTTCAACAACAATTTTCTAGAATGTTTAACAAGTGTTATTATTTACTTATATTTTGCTTAGAATGTTTTGCAAGTCTCAACATTATTTTAACAAGTTTTAAAATCAAAAATCTTTTAAAAAGAAGTTTTTATACATTCAACATAGGCATGTCGACATATGCCATCCCCCTATGTCGACATGGTTATCGTTTCAGCCAAAAATCAAATTTCAAGAAAAGTGTATGTTCATCGTTTTCCATCGCAAATGGATATTGCCATTGTTTTCCTATATATACCTAATGCCTGGATGAATTTTAAATCATTTTTTCTTTATTATTCTTCACCCCTTCTTCTCTACTCCATTTCCTTTCTAAATTTCAAGAATCCTTAACCAAATTTCACTGAAATCCAAAGTGAATCAAACAAGATCATCTCTAATTTGATTCTATATCATTCTCTCTCAACGATCTTGGTGTTATTCAGAGTTATAGGAGCACTTGTAAAAAAGGATGAAAGTCCTATTGAATCACTCTATCTTATTATTACCGAGAAGGTGTGGTTGTGGCCTGTTTAAATCAACTAGGTGTGATTGTATCCCATAAATAAATTAGGTAATCTTGTATCCTAGTTAAACCAAGAGAGTTACCTATACTTGAAAGTAGGAGGGGTGTACCTTGTTGCCCTAAAATCGAGGGTTGTAATATCAACATTTGTTTGAAAATAAATCTGCAAAAGTAATTATGTAGGACTGGATGTAGGGTATCTCCGAACTAGAATGAAATCCTAGTGTGTTCTTTCCTTTACTATTTTACTTAACATTTGCATCTATGTTTGATTCTGTGGTTGTTTCATATACGTTATTTGCATTTGATTCTATTATATTCAAAAAATCATAAAAATTCATAATTTTCATTAAACACTACTCATCCCACCTTTAGTGTTATGTTATCCTAAAATCCATAATTCTCATTCCTAAAATTTTAACGATGTTTGTTTCCTTTAACCTTAACAATTTCTCTTCATAGTTTTGTGTGTTTTCCATGCTTTAACTTTAGAAATTTGATGCAAATATCTTTTACTCAGACAAACCTTTTTTAAAATCTAATAGTCCTTAAAGATCGTGTTGAAATTAAAAATAAGAGTGTGTATGCATAGTCGCATGGTCCTAGAAGTCCTAGTTAAGCAATCAAAGATTGTGTAATAGAGTTGGAGGTTCGAGTCGTCTTTCTAGAACCAAAAATATTAACAAATTTCTTTGTTAAAACCATAAATAGTAGTTGCAAAGTTAATGTAGAGGCAATGCTCAACTAGAAGCATGAATTAATATTCCAAAGCTAAACCTTTGATTCGAGTCTAGGTAAGTGAGTTCAAGTTTTATGTCAATGCATCTTTCAAAGGCTTAGAGTTTATGCACCTGAATATAGATCTTATTCTAGCCGAAGCGATTCAGTTCAAAATAAATACAGTTGAAACATTTATGCTCCAGTAAGGGTGATTCAGTCCAAATCAAACAAGATTTTCAATCAGGCTACACAACATGTAAGGTCAATTCAATAGTCAAAAGTCCAAAATATAGTATGCATATTCAAGGTCAGTCCATATGTCCATAATGTCATTAATATGTTATGCAAGTACAATAATCCAAATGCAAGACCTTAAATTACATTTGACAGACTATCCCTAATTTGATTTGAGATTACAAATAATAATAATATGGAAAATGAGAACAGAATTTCTGGTCCCTTGTATAATATTACCCTGCTTGTATTTTGGAGTGCGGTTCTGGGCTTGCTTCGCCTCTGACAGCTTGTATCAAGTTCGATTATGGCTGTGTTGATCTTATTGCTTTGGTTTCGCCAGACGTGCTTTGCATGCCTTTACTCAACTCACATTGGCCTTGGATGCTTCGGCTGTGGCTTCACCAGTACATTTTGGAACTTTAGGTTTCAAAGCAAATCAAGGAGTCAAGAGGTAGAAGTGGCATGCTTAGCCATAGTGACGAGACGACTAAGCTTCATATAACTAAAAAAACTAGTATAGCCTTGCTAGAATAAACAAATCAAGATGTCGTATGAAGATTCCAAGCAATGTCGCAACACTGAAGGGGAGAAAGGCGATACCAATCTCCAAAGTGGATGAAACAACGCAATTTTTTCCCTTATAAGAAGTGAATCCCAACTTTTCTCATCTTTATGGTTCTTTCATTATCTATAGACCAAACAACTTTTTTAATCTAAATGTGATCCGCCTATCCACGAAGGCAAAGTGAATACTATGAAGCAATGTTATTCTCCTAATTCAAAGCAAAGGAACATCTCTGGTGAAGCAACGTAGTCTTCATTCCTCTTGAAGCGATACATATATAATGTAACACCAGCCCCCTAGTGTGATGAGTACATCGTTTTTTAAATCGATGCTAGTCGGCATACTCATCTTATCAATCGTTTTGATAAACCGATCTGGTCCGCTTGTTGATTTTGATAGTTCCTCCTTTGATTTTACCTTTATTAACAATGGTTGGTGTGCTCTTTCCCACTTACATGCATCACAAAAACTTCTTAAAAGTAGTTCTTTTGAATTTTCGTATTCTCAAGCATTCAAATTCCAGATTTTTAGATAAAATATCTTCTTTCTTATATGTTTTAATCCTCGATTTAACTAATGAAGTCAGTTGATTATGATCCACATGATTTTCTTCAGCACTCATTGATTTCGGTCAATTTTGGCATCCTAATTATAATTTCAATCAATTAAATTAACCCAAATGGGTTTCAACATTGATTCACATGTTTGAAAAATAAGATAACTTTGAACTCAATTACGAGTAGAGAAAAACAATATAGTTTAGATTTCGGTCCCCATACTTATTTCTGATTAAACAGGAATTTGATTTGAAGCTTACCCCTTCATATCTGACTCCGTGAAAGTCAATAAAAACACTAATATAAGTGGGTGTTAGTTGCTCATGGTGTTAATAACTATACGGATTTATACATACTTCCTTAAGCATCTATTGTTACTAGGGAAGTCTGTCATTTCTTTCCTGTTGTGTATGTCAATCTGGCTTTGTTAACGCGACATCTATTAAATCCCACTACAAATAATTTTTCAGATGATTATTTGCAATGAATTCCATTATTTAAGCAAAATTATTACAGGTCATTGCAGCGCATCACACATTGTATGAAGTTCGTCATATAAGGCTTACTAAAGGGTGAATTAAGGAACTCTTTTTCCAAAGAGATACAAAGAAGTGCTACTTTAGCCAATTATTCACTAACAATTGATCAAAGCAGGGAATGATGCACACTTGAACATCTAAGAGCATTCCCAACCAAAGGTTGGGTTGGGAACCGACCGACCCCCCAATAAGGGTCGGTTGGAACTCAGGGGATTGCTTTGGCAACCAACAAGGTTGCCTGTACCTTAGCCAGCTGAAACACCTCGCCTCCGTTAAGGTCACTCACAAAGGGAATGCCTTAACTTTGGTGGAGCATTGTAGGTAAAAGACAGATAATTTACAAGACAGACATATATAAGCAGCAAAAAAAACTAACTTTATTTCAAATGTGGTTCATAACAAAACTTTACAGCAAACTGTTTCAAATCAACTTCCAAGTCATTACATCAGAATCTCTATCTTGATTATTACATGAAGAAGCATAGAACAAAATAAAAATGCATAAATCCCCAAGTAGTAGTGTGTCCAAAGCCATAGCCAAAGATAAGAAGTTCCAAGCTATACATCACGGAGTCTTCAAGCTTGGAAAGATGAATTGTCCAAATTAAGCTGAGTTATTCCCTCCCTGGGTACCAGAAGGGGGGAGGACAGAAGAAAAGAGGACGAAAGAAAATGGGTCAGACATAAGTCTGGTAAGTCCAGTGATTATTCAGCATGTAAACTGATAAGATAACCATGACTTGAATAAACTGGACACAGGACAATAAATGGAAATAAGGTAACATAGGATAAGGCAAGATAAACAGGGCAAGATAAGGCAAGATAAACTAACCATACTATCGCACGCATGTCCATATTCTCTACACCTACTAGATATTTCAACCATTATCATGAGTTCAAACCCGGTGATTCCTTTTCATTGATCGGCTCCTACTCGCATGCGTTTCCACTTGTGTCATACGACCCCGCTCGATTGTAGATACATGTGCTAGTCCCACCATGGGGTGTATCAAATCCTATGGTGTCAACCCGACACGATTCAAGATGCACAGTGTATAACTACTGATGCCCAGTGCCGGCTTTTTCCACTCCAGAGCACGTGCACGCCCGTACTCCGTCGGAACCTACACTGACGCACCAACAGCCGTCGTTTTGACCGCTTATAATCAGCCCAATAATCGTGCCCCACCCTTGCTAGTTCAGGGTACCATGATACATCTATGTGGGTTACTGCTGAAATGGGTCCTTGTTACTGGGGTTTCTAGTCAACATGTTAAACTGGTTAAGTGTCCAAGTTAACCTAACCCCACCCATCAGTTTAGTTAACATGTTGCATTGGTTAAGTGTTGCCTAAATAAACTTAACCCTACCAATCCTGACTTAGCTTTAATTTATTTATTAAAGCACCAACCACTCACATTAGACATGTATTGTTGTGATTACTGGATGTGCTAGTCGGGTCCGGGCAGTTTTACATCGCAACTCAGTCTAACCTTGGGTTCCTTTGGGCTCGATGCACTAACCTCCCACATTAGATATATATTGTTACGGTTACAGGATGTGCCGGGCAGTTCCGGGCAGTCTTACACCGTAACTCAATCTAACCTCGAGTTAGGCATATTCATCTTTTCTAAATTTACATATTTACCTCTTTATATTTATATGTAAATTATTGCCATTCAAGTCAAGCCCCACTTTCCTTTTTAAATCAAGTTCATAATTTTAGGTATAAAAATTTATACCACTTTATGCCATAAAACATTTACATGTTCATGAGCCAAATATGCCAATTATATATAATTTCATATTTTTCCCCAACGTTACCCCCGTTAAACGTTCGCATAAATCACGTAAAATGTTAGGCTCGACACATAGCCTAACTTATACACAAAAGGGAAAAAAGAGGAACATGTAATAATTCCAATATCATAAAAATATGGATCTAACTACACATGTGTCATATGAATATGGCATAGAACAATATACACTTAATTATGAACTTGCAAATTTAGTTCTACTCAACATGAATCATGAAATAGGGGTTTTACATAGAATTACATAAACTTAACATTAGGCATCTAATTGTGAACTTCGCAAATTAGTTGGATCTAATCTAACATGAACCTAATCATATTAGCATGTAGTTTTGGGTCATATATGTTAACATGGTTGAACTTGCATAAAATTCCCAAATTGACATATAACATATACATGTCATTACCAAATCATGCGACATAAAATGTCCTCGCTTAATTATACAACATAGTATGTCATCGCCAATTTACACAATATGATATCCATCGCCAAATAATTCAATATGGAATGTCATTGCCAAATTACACAATATGATATCCATCGCTAAATTATATAGTATGGTATGTCATCACCAAATTACAAAATATGATATTCCATCGCCAAATTATAATATGTCATTGCCAATTTATGTCATCGCCAAAATATACAACGTAATATGTCATAGACGAATTATACAACATATGGATCTATTTCAAAGCATTTAACATTTATCATTATATTACATACAACATGATCACAAACATGATAAGAGTCATGGTCTTAATCAATTCAGTTTTAACAGAAAGGATAGGCATAGATTTACATTAGGCGATTTTCTACATCTAGTTATTTAGTCACAATTCTAATATCGTTTAGGTCTAAATGATAACTGGACTTACAAAAAGGAGGCTAGTCTTGAGTTCTGGGATTTGTATTCTAAATTTGAATAGCTCTCCTTTGTTGTAGACGTTGAATTCTCTTAGTTGAACTAGATTTGATTTGCAATTCCTACTTGCTTTCTAGTTGAATGAGAATGGCGGCTACTCTAGGTTGAGTGTTGACAGCATGACGGTCTTAGGAATATTTTTATGTGGCTTTAGGGTTTAGATTTAGCTTGCTTATATAGAAGTTTGGTTTAATAGGAGCCGTCAGATTAACCTAGAGCAAATCAAAGTCATTCAAACCTAAGAGAACCAACCATAATGTGCCACGCAAGCCCTAATGACACAACAATTCGTCACAGTAGAAAACACATCAGATTTCAGATCTGACCCGAGGGGGACGTCGACCCCCAGGTCGACCTGTATAGGGGGAGGTCGACCTGGCCTTGGGCCGGAAATTTCCCGCCCAGCCCGCTTCTGCTTCTGATTTTGAATTTTCTGAATTTTTTTCTGAGCTGTTTATTTTAAATTCTGAATTTTCTAAAGGTCATAACTCCTTCATACAGATTTTGATTTACGCAAACTCAGAATTTATCTCAAGCAAAATTCCGAGACGAACGCAATGGCGTAACCTGTTTCCCTTAATTCCCACACTTGTAATTATTTATCTTTAATTCTTTACTTTAATGTTTATAGAAAATTCGAGGTGTTACATTCTCCCTTCCTTAAAGTATATCGTGCCCGAAATCTTCAAGTAAAGAAGAACATATATCCTACCATCCAATCGTCCATCTACTCAATCATCAAACACAGGCATCCATTATCCCTAAAAAACATCTAATGCTTTATGATCATATGCATAATGTGTGTACATGTCCTTATCTAATGCAAAATCAGGCGGTCTACTGATTCAGTTGACCTCCTTAATGTAAGTCATGTTGGTGCCATGAGTCCATTATGTATGCAATCATCCCCTAATCATACTTTCTACATGAGTGCACAGTCATTCATACAAATGCAACGTCCATATGATAACACATCAAGTTTCAATCATATTCAAGTACATATCTGCATATGCATTATGAAAGTGACTGAGCCGATCTAACACCTAATGCGTGTGCTTATGCATCCATGAGCAACCACTAGCAACCACTTGCAACCATCAATCATAACATGTTTCAAATACATGTTTACATCCATTAGTTTCTACCTAAGGATCGATGATAGCACTAAGGAAAAATACAAAAAAGATAGATACGAGCATGAACAACTTAAGGAAAAAGAGATCAAAGATGTACCCTTAAAAAGAAAAGCGTAGGCCGCGCGTATCTTGGCCTCAGCCTCCCAAGTCGCGTCTTCCCCAGCGTCACTCCATTGAACATTAACAAGTTTGACTTCACTGTTGCGTAGATTTTTGACTTCTGTACCCAAGATACGAGTTGGAACCCTTCTCACAGTCGCCTCTTGTTCTACTTCTACTTCCTCTAATATGCTTGGTTCCACCACTTCCGCAGATTCATGTAAGCACTTTCGTTGGTGAGAAACGTGAAAGATATTATGAACTCCAGCCAATCTTTCGGGCAGCTCTACTCTGTAAGCCATCTTCCCAATCTTTTCAATGATAGGAAACGACCCTACAAATCTTGGTGCCAACTTTCCTGCGGATCCGAAGCAAACAACGTTCCTTAAAGGAGATACTTCAAGGAAAACCCTGTCCCCAACCTCAAACTCAAGGTCGGTCGTTCTTTTATCTGTGTAGAACTTCTGTCTATCTTGGGCAGTCTTCATTCTTCTTCGTATCAAGTCCACTTTCTTTGAAGTCTCTCTAATCATATCTGGTCCAAGTATGAGCTTGTCTGTAGCCTCCCACCAATAAGTTGGTGATCGACATGGTCTTCCATATAAAGCTTCGAAGGGTGTCATGCCTATGGTGGCTTGGTAGCTATTGTCGTAGGCAAACTCCACTAAAGGAAGATGATCTTCCCATGTTCCTCCAAAGTCAAGAATGCATAGTCTCAAGAGGTCTCCTAATACCCTGTTCACCCTTTCCGTCTGTCCATCGGTTTGGGGGTGATAGGCCATGCTTAAGCATAGCTGTGTGCCTACAGCCTCTTGCAAGCTCTTCCAAAACTCGCTCGTAAAGATAGGATCTCGGCCACTTACAATGCTGGAGGGTATATGAAACGACCTGAACTTCCCAGTAAAGGAAAGCCTGGATTGCCTTGAGAACAACACACATCAGAACATAAACCGAAGAACATTTTATTGCTGATTACAACAATTACATCAGAGTACAAGAATATTCCAGAGTATGGATACTTATTACACAATAGAAATACAATAATATCAGAGATTTAAATTACATTTAAATAGCAGCGGAAAAATACTACAAATATACAACTGAAAGGAATACACGGGTATAGAGCTTTCCGAATACCGCTTCAGCTATAGACCAGGATCCTGTAAATATATCTGCAAAAAGCTACTCGACTGTCCGTGTGGAAAATATGGGCACCCCAGTTTGCCAATGAAACAAACTACAGGTCAGTCATGGGATTGGTATGAGAAATCTAACTTAACTAATCTAATAAGGCGAATCACAGAACCACGCCGTTAACGCGGAACGGGTTTACTCCATTGGATTGCCAGTGCATAAAATAAAGTAAAACATTAGACAACGCAGTGCTTTTTAGGAAAATGAAACCATTATAAGACCCAAGTCCCATCACACAATGCAACGCAAACCGGAGGATAGGGTTTTACCTTATAATGGTCAAAAGATGCTTGATACGATAAAACGGATTTAATATTAGTGTGTATATATATGGGTATATATATTTCTAAAACATTTCAATTATAATGTATCAATCGTAGACGGCATAGTACCCCATCCTACTATGTCGCCATACTAGTTCTACAATCAAAACCGCAAGGTTGTATTGGAATTTGGATTTCCATCATGAGTCGAGGCTAGGGATCGTCCTCTCCGATTCGAGACACTCTAGCAAATGCCTCAGGATCACACCTATGGGCAACCCTTGGAGCGGTAGGGCCGGTCCTCGCCTTTCGGCAGTGGATTAGTTATGCCTGAACACACGGTTCCCGGTTCCTTTGAACCTATAGTATGACCACTAACGGCCTATAAAAATCCGAAGTGCCTCAAAATCCATCATCCACATAAGTAAAATGCCAGCCAGTTTAAGCACTGACACTACCACTAGCTAGAAAGAAATGTGTGCACTCCCTACGGTCCATATCCCATTTTTGACTCATACCGGGGTGTGAGGCTCGCGAAGTAATGCTATACACAAAGCGATGCCGAAATAGGCAATGCTTTGATCATCCCACAAGGCCCTTCTTTTCAGCAAAAGCCTTGATCAATTGCATCTTGACGTGCCACTTTGGACAACTTACGTCATGCGATCAATCACTATTAATATAAACAAGGGTGTTAAGCAGAGAATAAATTCTCCACCACCAATCAGATATATATTAATAAAAATCAATTTAATTCACATGGAACGAAATCCAATGTCAGAAGTGCATCCATTTACAAGTCCATTCTGGGTTTGAACGAAACCGGAGATACCTGAGAGGTCCTCGTATATCCGGACAATCAACAATACGTCTGGACGGTAACCACTGTAGCCCCTTCAAGGTAGCTACTCCAATCACGGGCATCAGTAGCAACACATCCATTCGATGTGAAGATCATCAGTCTTCAAACATCATCTTCATCTATGACTCTTCTTCGTCGTAGTGATTATTCAGAATGGGTTAAACCCGGCCTTTCCGAATAACTCGCGTATTTTATAAATATAAATCGAGTGCTATAAAAACACATCCAACGCCTCATTCCAATTCAGAATTATTCTTCTAATAAAACATTCGCATTATTCCATCAAAGATAAAATCTTTAAATTATCCTTAAATCTTTCTTAAATTTTTTTATTAAAACCCCAATTTGGTTTTAAATATCAAAAATCATTATTCCATGATTATTAAACTTAAGAAGTTAATCTTATCTTTAATTGGGTTAAAGAACTAATGTCATTTAAAAACATAGTTCACGGTAAACCCAAAATCTTCTTCCCTAAAACATGGAATCTTCACAGGAATCAAATCAATATATAATCGTTATAAATTTCTGTATCCGACCAATAATGTAAATGAAATAACGACAAAGCCTCTTAAATTCCATATGTAGTGTCGGTCTTCTTTTACAGAAGCTTATCTCAGTTATTATTAATTCGAATTCCATTCAACTCCAATTTAATATATAAAATTGGAAAACTTGGCTTTTGGAAAATTTCCATTTAAATCTTAATAAAAGATTTACAAATTCCAAATCATATTTTCACTGTCAGTTAGGTTAAAGAACACATGTCAATTGAAAACACGGTTCACAATAAACCCAACTCACATTTCATCTTATTCCAATTACTAAATATAACTGAAAACTTTAATTATCTAAATTAAAAGACTATTCTTTTCATACGGGGTTTAAGACCAACGTTATTTAAGAAACTATTCACGACAAACCCAAAATCCAATTTATTTAATTTAATTTCTGTTGGCTAGCTTTTGACCAAGCCACCCAGGTTCACTCACAAGAGAAAGGTATGAAACTATATGCCCAAGTGCATGAAGGAACGGATCGCAGACTATCGACTCGCCCACAATCGGATCGCATCTCGACGGATCGCCCCCTGTTTTATCAGCGAAACGAAACCTCTACGCGACTCGATCCAAACTTATATTGTTGTCCAGCGTAGACCGATCTGATCCCCTGATGCATGGCGAACCCTCTGACCCGTTCAAGCGTGAGCTAGTCTACAGCGATCCGAGACGCATGGATCTAGAGACGCATGTCCCCAACCGTCATTTTGACCGATTTTCCCCATCTGCACGATCCGATTTTCAAGGGGATCGCGACACCTGTCCACAACGGCTAATTTGACTATTTCTTCAACGGAGGCGATGTGATCCGATGTTCTCGGGATTTGTGCCACGTGTTACCACGACCCGCCTGACAAAATCAGCTATAAATAGCCCAGAGCTTGACACTTTTTGGGATCTTTTTTGGCAATATTGAGTACTGAATCCACCATTATTGTCAAGATACTAGAGTATTGAGAGAAATCCTTGATTGTATTAGCTTTCAAAGTATAATCAATAATATATAAAGTGGACGTAGGCTCGTTAACGCTGAACCACTATAAATTCTGTGTGTTATTTTCTTTTTCCTCATTCTTCAGTTGAAACTCTATAACATTCGGAACAATTTGGGTGTTAGGTCCAAATTTTGATCTAACATTTTGGTGCTTTCACTGAGAAAACAATCCTAAAGTTTCACTATTCAGTTCTTTGAAGATTCTAGCGATTCAGATATCATGGATGGAAAAAGATCTAAGGAAGCACGAACTTCGCAAACCAATGAAACAATTGAAGAAAGTGTGCACGAGCTAGGCAATGAGGAGACTCTGGATCGCGGAGCGCAGGGGGCGAACCGATCCGATGAAGACGCCATGCTCCGAGTCGACGAGAACGAGGCAATCCGGGCTGCTGAAGGGGTTGTTACTCGATCCCGAGGTAACGTCTCGAATCCTCCGCGCACCGCGACCGTGAATCGATCTCAGGGGGGCGTTGCGAGCTGCCATCCTCGAACCACAGCGATTCGAATTGATGATCAGACTACAACTCGACTTGGAAAAGAGCCTATGGCTCGCTCCTACCGTCTTGGCCCCTCCGCTCGACCTGGCTCAAGCTCTTTGCGCACATGCTCATGGTAACAGGGGGCAACGGAGCCCTATCCGAGCCCCGGATTTTGTGACTGCTCCCGGAAGAGAGATTAGAGAACCCCGCCGAACCAGAGGTACTGACCCTGAACCTCCGCTAACCAGTGCAAATGTTGCAGCCATGATCCATCAGATTCTGGCAGATAGCCGTGGACAACGGAACGAAGATTGGGGAATTGACCGCAGTCACACCTCTTTCACTGATGATATTTTGGATGCGACTTTCCCGAGGCGTTTCAACATGCCACAGATGAACCGATATGCGGGTAGGTCTGATCCTGTCCAGCATCTGATGAGATATTCTTGGTCAATGACCGCTGCCGCAGCCTCTGACGCTGTCAAGTGCAAAGCGTTTCCCATATTCTTGGAGGATGTAGCATTGTTATGGTTTACTCGCTTGCCAGCAAGATCGATTTCTAGCTTTAGGGAGTTGAGTGAGAAGTTTGTAGAACAATTCTGTATCTATGCACAAAAAACAAAAAGTGTGATTGACTTGTTCCTTGTCAAGCAGCGACCAGGCGAGAGTTTGAGGGTGTACCTGGATCGTTTCAATTTGGCCGCTACTGAGGTTAAAGATCCCCATGAACCGACCGTTGTCGCAGCACTGATTGACGGAGTAGATAAAGACACTGAATTCGGGAGATACATGGCAGGCAAACCACACCATACTAGAGAGTTATTCTACGAAAAAGCTAACGTACATTTACGCATGGAAGAGGTATATGCTAACCGAAAGGCAAAAACAACTGATAAAGAGGAAATCCAGAGCAATGTCGCCATTAAGCAGACAGGAGACAGCTCGGGGAAGGTCGAAGTTAATGTCGGAAATCGGAATCAGGGTGGTCGTCAGTCAGAGAAAAATGATAATAATAGTAATGGCAACAACCGGAAGAGGAACCGAGGGAACGACTCCCAGAGAAGGACTCGTCCCAGGGCCTTTGAGAGTTATACGCCACTAAATGATACTCTGGAAAACATCTTCATGGATTCTTACAACGTCCTCCAGAATAAGAGGCCACCTCCCAGAGAGTCGACGGAGAAAGAACGTGAAACGGGGAAGTTTTGTCTCTTTCATCAGATTCACGGCCATTTGACAAATGAATGCCGTCACCTAAGAGATGTAGTCGAAAGGCTGCTTCGAGAAGGAAAGTTAGATGAATACAGAGTAACGCCCAGAGACAGGGGCAAGCAATACAGGCCCCAAATCAGAACCAGAATCAACTTGCTGCTAGGCCAACTGCCCAGCAAAAGGGAAAGAACATTGTAATCAATACCGTAATCGGAGGACTTTATCTTGTCGGGCATAGCTCTAAGGCATTAGACCAATATGTCAATGCAACCAAGCAACACCTCGAGGTAGGGGAGTGTAGCAACCCTGAGGACAATATCCTGGTAAAGCAACAAAAGATGATGACCGACGATGTCGTTTTCTGAGAACGAGAAAGCATTGGAGTTCATGCTCCGACTGAAGATCCATTTGTAATTACGGTACCTATTGGACCAGCCACTGTTCATAAGGTTTTAGTGGACAACGGGTGTTCTGTCAACATTCTTTTCAAAATGACATTTGACCAGATGAACCTCGAAATAAAAGACTTGAAGCCCTGCCAAGGATGGATCCGTGGATTCAACGGAGCATCTACCGCTCCAATGGGTTATGTAGAGTTACCAGTTACACTTGGGGAAGGAGAACGCCAGAGAGTGAGAATCCTTCCCTTCGTGGTTTTGGATGTTGAATCGCCCTACAATGCCTTCTTGGGCCGACCGGCCCTCGCAAAGTTTAGAGCCTGTATAGCCCCCTGGTGCTTGTTATTGAAATTCCCCACAGAAGCTGGCATTGGTATCGTCAGAGGGGATCAGGTTGCTGCGCGAGCATGTTATGTTGCCGAACTAAAGTTACTTCGCAATGGAGGGAATATTGAAACTAAAGGCGCTTCTCCCCTTACGGGGGCGGAGACCTTATAGCAACTAAAGAGGATAGTCGTTGGAGAGTCGCCCAAAGAGATGCCCGAGGATATAGATCCCAGAGAGGATCAAGAGCCCGGGGGCAGAATGGCGACTCCCAACGAGACGACTGTAGATGTACCAATCGATGACAGTGACCCGGAGAAGGTCCTTAAGATTGGATCCCAATTAAATCCGAATCTTGCTAAAGAATTGACGGATTTGTTAAAAAACAGCTTGGATGTATTTGCTTGGACCCACGCGGACATGTGCGGGATATCCCCATCAATCATGAGCCATTCCTTGAGCATTGACCCTAAACATCCTCCGGTAAAACAAAAAAGGCGAATGTTGGGCCTAGAGAGGTCCGCTGCCTTGAAAGAAGAAGTTGAAAAGCTAAAAAGTAATGGATTTATCAGAGACTCGACCTACCCAGACTGGATTTCGAATCCAGTCCTGGTAAAGAAGGCCAACGGGAAGTGGCGAACGTGTATCGACTTCTCGTATTTGAACAAAGCCTGTCCAAAAGATAGTTTCCCATTGCCCCGGATTGACCAGTTGGTAGACTCGACGGCAGGTCAAGAGCTTCTCTCATTTATGGATGCTTATTCAGGATATAACCAGATTCCGATGCATGTTCCAGATCAAGAACACACTAGTTTTATCACGGATCTATGATTATATTGTTATGTGGTGATGCCCTTTGGCTTGAAGAATGCGGGCGCTACATATCAACGTTTAGTCAACAGAATGTTTTATAACCAGATCGGGAAAACAATGGAAGTATACGTCGACGATATGTTGGTTAAGTCCAAGCAATCTTCTCAACACACTACTGACTTGGCAGAGATGTTCGGCATTATTTGAAAGTACGGAATGAAACTCAACCGAACCAAATGTTCATTCGGTGTTGCCTCCGGAAAATTCTTGGGATTCATCGTCAGTTCCCATGGGATTGAGATTAATCCAGACCGGATCGCGGCAATCAGAGACATTCAGGAACCTAGGCAAATTAGGGATGTGCAAAGCCTTGCCGGAAAAGTGGCCGCACTAAGCAAATTTATCTCCAGGGCTACGGATAAGTGCATCCCATTCTTCGAATTAATAAAGCGAGGGAAACGCCACTTCAAATGGACACCCGACTGCGTAGAAGCGTTTCCGAATTTACTCAGGCACCTGGAGAAACCTCCGATATTATCTATGCCAATGGATCACGAGGACTTATTTGTGTATTTGGCAGTGTCATCCCATGCGATCAGCTCAGCGTTGGTAAGAGAAGAGGATAAGGTCCAAAGACATGTGTATTACGTGAGCAAACAATTGATGGCAGCAAAGTGTAATTATCCAAGGATAGAAAAGTTGGCGTATAGTTTGCTGATCACCTCTAGAAAGCTTCGACATTATTTTCAGGCGCATCCTATTACCATATACACCGATCATCCACTCAAGCAAGTCCTACAGAGACCAGAGGCATCTGGAAGATTACTCAAATGGAATATTGAGTTAAGTCAATTTGATTTGAACTTTCAGCCCAGACGGTCAATTCGGGGGCAAGTGATAGCCGACTTCATAGCAGAGTTCACTGTCCCTGAGGAAGATATAGCAAACGAAGAAGTTGATCCTTCAAAGTTACTTCTCGATCCCAATGCCTGGGGATTGTATACTGATGGCGCTAGGAATGACGAAAGATCCGGCGCTGGAATAGTGCTTGAAACTCCAGAGAAACGGTTGATATCCTATGCTATCCGGATGGAGTTTCACGCCACTAACAACGATTCCGAATACGAAGCCCTGATAGCCGGATTAAGGATTGCAAAGGAATTAGAAGTCACAAAGCTGAATATCTTCTGCGACTCCAAGTTAGTTGTGAACCAAGTTACTGGAAAATTCCAAGCTAAAAGTGCAAGATTGATTTTATACTTAAAGAAAGTGAAAGAGTTGCTGAACGATTTTGATCACTACAGCATATCTCATATTCCGCGGTCAGAGAATCAGCAGGCGGATAAGTTGGCGAAGAGGGCTAGTTCCAACGACCCTGAAGTGACTGGGCTAGCCCCCGTTGAAGTACTTCGGTCCCCTAGCATAGATCAAATGGAAATTGACCTAATACTAGAGACGGAACCAGAAAGAGAGTCTTGGATGACCCCCCTAAAGAATTTCCTGATGAATGGAACGCTTCCGACCAAGAAAAGCGAGAGGCGTAAGGTAATTCGTAAAGCCGCCCGATACGTTCTGCAAGGCAGAGTTCTTTACAGGCAAGGGTTTTCAATGCCCCTCCTTCGGTGTATAGCCCACGATGACATCAAACGTGTGCTGCAAGAGGTCCACGAAGGCGAATATGGCGACCACACTGGAGGGAAAACTTTGGCAAAAAAGGTGTTGCGGCATGGTTATTTCTGGCCAACCATAAACAAGGATGCAGCGAGATACGCACGACGGTGTGATGTGTGCCAGAGATTTTCGAAGATACCTAGAGCAACTCCTAATCGGTTAAAAACGATGATGAGCCCATGGCCTTTCGCTATGTGGGGAATTGGTATCATTGGAAGTCTCCCCATAGCAAGGGGCGGAGCAAAGTTCGCTATTGTGGCCGTGGATTATTTCACTAAGTGGGTCGAGGCTGAGCCACTAACTACGATCACAACCAAACGAGTGATCAACTTTATCGTGAGAAACATCATCTGTCGATTTGGGATTCCAAAGATTGTAATAACGGATAACGGAACTCAGTTCGATAGTGCTGAATTCAGAAATTTCTGCCAAAAATACCACATTGAGAATCGATACACCTCTGTGGCGCACCCGCAATCGAACGGACAAGTCGAAGCGGCGAATAAAGTGATTAAGTCTATTCTGAAAAGAAGACTGAAGCGGGCTAGAGCCATGTGGGCTGATGAATTGCCCTTTGGCACTATGGGCCTATAAGACAACATATAAATCGGCAACAGGACATACCCCGTTCTCCCTTGCCTTTGGAATGGAAGCAGTCATCCCGGTTGAGATAAAGGTACCTTCTCACCGGGTGACTTATTATGATCCGATGACCAATAATGAATTGCTCCTTGAGTCCCTAGATATGATCGAAGAAAAGAGGGATGAGGCGGACCTGCGCGCCTTGAGATGCAAGCAACAAATCGCTCGATATTATAACAAAAATGTTCGAGCCCGAACCTGGGAACCCGGAGACTTGGTTCTGAAACGTGTCTTTCCACCCCCAACTCATATGGGAGCGAAGTGGGAAGGACCGTACTCCATTCTGAGCAAGCTTGATAATGGAACCTTCAAGCTGGCAACCGTAGATGGAAGGGAAATCCCCAGAGTGTGGAATGCCCAACATTTGCGGCCATACTTAGCATAAAAGTTTCAAATATGTTCTTTTGCTTTGTTGAAAACCATGTATAAGGCACGACTAGCCTAGAATAGTTTGATTCCTTGAAGCAAAAAATTATAAAGTGGACGTAGGTTATGATTCAACCGAACCACTATAAAAATATTGTGTGTCATTTACCCTTATTGCATCTTTATTTATTTGCCTGTTTATTTTTATGGAAATTGGTGTGGATAATGTAGGTGCCCGAAGTCTGGTGCCAACCATTCCTCCCGTAGACTGTTCGGAGGAATTCAAAGCTTTGGAAAATGCTCCAACTACTTGTCCGACTGGCTTTAATCCTCAAAGCTTGGATTAAAATGTAAACCTAGGACGAGTAGGATGAGCATGCATAGTTGCAGACCGTTTGATCCGTGACTCTAACTCTCCAGAGCTGAGAGAGAGTATAAAGGATGCGAAGATGACATCCACAAGGCATGGCGGTGTACCATGATCGGAGCCGACTGAGCGAAAGTCTAACCTTGGCGACCGCCAGGAGAATATAAAAGCGTCCATGATTTGGCGCTGAGAAAGGACTCTTACCCCGCTGAAGGATCGGGGAGCAATGGAATGGCTGAGTCCCAACTCTAACTCTCCGGAGAGAGAGAGAGTATAAAAGCGTCTCCGATTGAGCGCTGAGAAAGAGCACCTTCACCGCTGAAGGATCGGGGAGCGAATGAATCGTTGAGCTCAAACTCTAACTCTCCAGAGAGAGAGAGAGAGAGTATAAAAGCGTCTCTGATTGAGCGCTGAGAAAGAACTTCTTCCCTGTAGAAGGATCGGGGACCGACTGAACTACTGAATTCAAACTCTAACCTTGGCAACCGTCAGGAGAGTATAAAGAAGTCTGTGATTAAGCACAAAGAAAGGTGCCAGAAATTCGGTACCACAAGAACAATTATCCTATGAAATCTTCTAAGTCCCCCATATTCAGAAATAGGGGGCAACCTGCCGACAATACTAACCAATCTTTAGTAAACCCCAGTCAGGTGCTATGATAACAACTGATTGGGGGTACATATACTCATATACATATACTGAACTTTAATACAACAACGTAGCACAAAAAATTTTCTTTCTGTTGTTTGACTGATTTGTAATTAGATGGCCTATGACTAAACATAGAAAGTTTATTTGAATACAGGTACACGATGATGCAAAAAGAGATAAACTTTCATTTATGTACCACAAACCTACTGAGTAAAAAACAACCTAGAAAGGGAAGTGAGGCCCAGTCTCACAATTACACTTCCTGGCCAGTGGAAAACCTAAAGACAAAATATCAACAAGCAACAATATTCTATTTACGCTTTGGCCTCTTCTCCTGCTTCTGTCTCTCCAGCTTCGCCTTGTCAGCATCGGGCTGATCCCCTTTCTTCCTCTTCCTTTTGTCTATGATAGGAACATCCGACTCTTCTGAAGATTCCTCTTCCACCTCTTTTCTCTTCCTTCTATCAGAAAGGGAAGCCGGGAAGTCATCGGGATTTGCAAAATGAAGCTGTCGGCTGATGGATTTGGGCTGGATTTTCACAATCATCCCAGTTTTGGGATCGAATTCTGCAAGAGGGACTACGTCCAAAGCCTCATCTCCCACCTTCTTCGAAGCCAACTCTTTCTCCTGCCTGGCCTTTCGGCTGGCCAAGGTTTCGTCGTCATCATCGTCGGCTTTTTTGGCGCCGATAATGTCTTCTTTATCATCTACATGACGCCCATCCATGTCTTTCAAGGCTTCGATGGTCTCAGCATCTTTGGGAACGTCAGTACTAGGTGCCGGGATGCTTCTTTCTGCTGTTGTGACCTCAGCCTGCTTTGATATATCAATACCAGCACCTGGCGAGACAGCCTCCTTCTCCACTTCTTTTTCTTTTTCAGCACCCTTGTCGACGGGCTCGCCACCTGTATCAGGAGGAACATACATTACTAATTCAATTGGTTGTTCTACCAGATGACGACAATTCACAATTGCTTTGACAAATTGTGGGGAAAAGAGAGAGATACCTTCAGCAGATGCTCCCTCTTGAGTAGTTGCAGAGGCTCCAATGACCACGGGAGTCAGACCCAAAGGGATTAATGGATCATCGGGATGGTATTCCTCAACCCCGGAGGTCTTGGGCTCCACAGCTGAACTCGAACCCTCGTCAGCTTTGCCTTTACCCTTAGCCAGGGCCCTCTCCTTTTCCATCTCCGCTAGAATCAGACGACGACCCTCTGCTAGGTCCTCAGGCTCATTATCCCTTAAGATGCTCTTCATCAAATCATCTTCATCAATTTCTTCGACCCCCAATCTATGCTTTTCACCTTCAACAATGGCATCCCATAAATTGGCTAAAGTAACATGGTAATCCGGGATCCACGAGATGTTGCGAGTTTTGAGAACCTGGCCAAGGAAATCGAAAATCATCTCTTCAAACCCCTCGATCTCCTTCTCTCTTTCGAGGAGCTTGTTGTTAGAAGCAGTGGCCAATTCGATGGCACTTTCAACATTCTTTTCGGTGAGAGCTGCCCGTCTCTCCGCGTCCGAGACCTGATCTTTTAAAATCACCTTTTCTGCTTTAGCCAAAGCCAAACTTTCTTTTAAACTTTCTTCTTCTGCCTCCCAAGCAGCTCTCTGAGCTTTAAAATGGCCTTGTGTTGTTTTCAACTCGATATTAGCCATTTTGAGGTCTTCAACCTCCTTCTTTAAGGCCATTTTCTCTTGGCTATTGGAGTCAAGTTCCGAATGAAAGCGCTGCTTAGCATTCTCTAATTCAATCTTATAATTTTCAGCGTCCCTCCGTGCTAAAGAAAGCTGGGATTGAGCATCTTCCAGGTCCTTCTCTATCTTTGTCTTGGCCCTTTCATTGTTTTCAAGTTTCGCCTTAGATCTATGTGCTTCTATTTCAAGCGATCGGATGACTTCTGAAAGGTTAACTGCATGTTTTTTCATCATCTCATATTGCCTGGCAACATGGCGGATGTGCCCGACAACTTCGCTATCCCAGTTCTTGGGGACCGGTTCCAAGGCTGGAACAAATGTCATCCGGTCAAAGAATATGTCTGGGAATTGTTCCCGTAGCTTTTCCAGCCTACCTTGAATCTCGGGACCATGCATGTAATCCCGTGACCCGGGGGCAGCCAACTCTGGCTGGCTGGAAGGGACGATGTCACTCCTCTCCTTTTTAGACTCTTTGATGGATCCTTGCCCTTATCTTTAGATTCGTGATGCCTTTTTGATGACCGGCTGTGGGAAGGTGCACTCTTTGGAGGAGTTAACTCTTTAGGAAGTTTCTTTCCCCTGCAGGAACTGCCGGATAACTGGAAGGCTTGGTAGAGGACGATTTTGGTGGAGACCGAGGTTGCGAAGAAGTTGGCCTGTGAGAAGGGCCACGAGAGCGCTCAGTACCCGGATGAAGGCTGGGTGTGCCCTCACGAAGAGAACGATAAGAGTAAGATTTCCTACGGGACATCGTTCCTACAAAAAAGAGAAGAGCATATTAAAACCTTGAATACTCACGATATAAGAGTGCAGGGTCAGATAGTGTGTGTGATTTGTGCATCCCATATAATCCCCCCTAACGGACCCGGGCCTGAAGACAGGCTCATCTGACCAGTTTCTTGTTCTCTAGTTGGAGCGATGGTCTCTTCAGAAGCAGGGAAGAAAGGCCCCCCTTCAAAGTCCTTCTCTGTATATACATCATCGGGTAGAGGAATTTTGTTCAGCTTGTCAAATAACTGCTCTTCTGTCAAATCATCGGGAGCGGCGGTTTCGATTGGAGTAGAAATTGGGATTTCCTTCGACATGTCGCCGCGGGCCTCATCCCCTCTGTATATGTTCAGGTCCTCATCGTCTTGGATGACTATCGGGGAGGGACTCTTGCGAAACTTAGTTGTTTCTACCGCTTGCGAAGTTCCCTCTCCCTCCGTTGGGGGCGCACACTTATAAGGTTTGCCGCCAGCGCCAAGTCCAAATCTTCTATCCAGAAGATGATGCTTATGAAGATTTTCTTCAGTAATGCATTTTTTGATCCTTAAAAAGTCGGATCTGCTTTGTAGAAGAATGGACAATCGATTGTTGTATAGCGGCCCCTCCGTTTTCGGGAAGACGTGATCTGTTTAAAACAAAGAAAAAGGGGGGAGAATGTTAACGCCTAGACTTCTTGAACAAGATATTCGATTAGAAGCTTAAAGTTTACTTGATTTGAGCCATCTTCTTGAGCATCCGGCCTGTTTCTTTATATAAAACCAATCAGACTTAGGATCCCCTATATTGCTATATCCATCGTACAGGAACTTCCTATTCGCCACCGATTCAAAGAAAGAGAAATTTGGAGTTGCCGAAGAACAGTGCTTGAAAAGAAAGAAGAATGTAAAATCTCTGAATTTAAGTTCGGCGTGTAGGATCTCCGCGTATGCAACATATAGGGTGTATAGAGATGCGTAGGCGTTAGGATGAAGCTGCATCGGAGCAATACCCAGTCGTCTTAAAGTTTCGATGGCGATCGGATGAAACGGAGGAATAGCTCCTACCAAGTACATGGTTCGACTGATTGCCATATATCCTTCCGGAGCTAGGTGGGGTCTATCTTCGCTTCCGGGTGTCAAGACATCATCCCAAGGAATCCCGTGTCTCAAGCAGATTCTTTTAAGCTTTATTTCGTCGAGCTTAGATGCTAAAGAATCAGAAAATTTATCTATTCCGAGCGCGCCAGGAATCTCGTCGGGAGCTCGCCCATCTATCTCAGACTCATCGCTAGATGAAGTACTTTCGGACGGATCTGATTCCGTTGCCTCGTATTCAGATCCAGAATCTTCACTTCCTGGATTAATTGGAGGAATCTCGGGGTTGTATTGCTCAGGAACCTCGGATTCCGCTTCTGTTGTGGATCTTGAAGGAGATTGATTATTCGACATTACTGCTAGGACGAGAAAACATGAACAATGAGATTAATACTACCCGTCCCCCGTGTGTGCAAGTGCCGGTGTGTGTGCTTGTGTGTGCATTAAAGAAAAAGCGTGAAAGCTATCAAGATCATCAAAATATTAGTCATCATATGCAGTCAAATTATGTGGTCATTTAGTCCATAAAGTCCGACGTTAAGGCCCTAGCCTAACTGTCCAGAATTTTATGGTGACAAGGCATCGTTTAAAGTTCGAAATTCGTTTGGATCGTGAACTATGAGTCGGATCGCAAGGTAAAGGGATCGCCCTCCTTCGGATCGCAGGGTAGAGGGATCGCCCTCCTTCGGATCGCAGGGCAGGGGAATCGCCCCCTCACGGATCGTGAAATTAAGTGATCGGGGTCTTTGCCGAATCGTTGCAGCCCCCCCACGGTACGTGCCTCTGCCGTCACCACGACCCTCCGTCTCGCCACTCGCCTTCATCTTCTTCCTCTCCGCTCCTTGACCCCGATCCGAACTGGCTTTCTCTCTTCTTCTTCCTCCACCGTTTTTCTCCTTCGAACTCCAACCCTTGAACCCATCAGCCATGGCGCCTCGAGGGTTCCCCCAAAAATCACGATATTCCACCGTTTCTTCCCTTAAGCTAGTCGGAAAAAAATTCATAAACAACAGCGATTACGAGTAAGGGTGCTTTCGGTGGGGTTACCTATCTAAAAATTGGGAAAGCACTCGGATTTTCGAAGGTTTGAAAAACTAGGGTTCGTTCCTCAACAATGCAGGCGAAATGATATGACAGAAAAAAGAAGGAAGAAAGTGAAGAGGGGGGGTCGACTTATATAGCAAAAAGGGCGACCGTTGGTCTCCCCTTCTTTGTCCTATTCGATCCACAAAAATAGGCGGGCCGCGAACCAAAAAGCCCACCACGTCTCGAAGAAGAGCCCGTCTCGTTCCGCTCCATGAAAGAGACCCAATTGCACACCAAAGAACGAAACGAATGGCTTGATAACGGACCGCGACTCGAGCACGCGATCCGAATCAATAAATTCAGTAATGAAGGCTCTGAAAAATTCCAGTATAGGAATTGTCCACTGATTCGCGACTCGCTGTGAAAAGACGATTCTATAGCTTCGAAGCATGTTCCATCATCGATAAAACATACTTTGAGGGGGCAAAATGTTGGCTGACTTTTTGACCAAGCTACCCAGGTTCACTCACAAGAGAAAGGTATGAAACTATATGCCCAAGTGCATGAAGGAACGGATCGCACACTATCGACTCGCCCACAATCGGATCGCATCTCGACGGATCGCCCCCTGTTTCATCAGCGAAACGAAACCTCTACGCGACTCGATCCGAACTTATAATGTTGTCCAGCGTAGACCGATCCGATCCCCTGATGCATGGCGAACCCTCTGACCCGTTCAAGCGTGAGCTAGTCTTCAGCGATCCAAGACGCATGGATCTAGCGACACGTGTCCCCAACCGTCATTTTGACCGATTCTCCCCATTTGCACGATCCGATTTTCAAGGGGATCGCGACACCTGTCCACAATGGCTAATTTGACTATTTCTTCAATGGAGGCGATGCGATCCGATGTTCTCGGGATTTGTGCCACGTGTTACCACGACCCGCATGACAAAATCAGCTATAAATAGCCCAGAGCTTGGCACTTTTTGGGATCTTTTTTGGCAATATTGAGTACTGAATCCGCCATTATTGTCAAGATACTAGAGTATTGAGAGAAATCCTTGATTGTATTAGCTTTCAAAGTATAATCAATAATATATAAAGTGGACGTAGGCTCGTTAACGCCGAACCACTATAAATTCTGTGTTTATTTTTTTTTTTCCTCATTCTTCAGTTGAAACTCTATAACATTCGGAACAATTTGGGTGTTAGGTCCAAATTTTGATCTAACAATTTCAATTAAATATTAACTAATTGGAAAACTTCATTAAATCTAAATTTAACGATTTATTCTAGTTAATAACTAGTTCTTTTCAATAAAAATATATTTTTCTAAAATATATTCTTTTTCTAAAATATTCTTTATTGGAATGTGACTCAATCAACAAACATATATTGCATGAAATCAATAATCATGATAAAAATTTATCACACATCCAAATAACCAACCAGAGTGGATTCTACACTAAATATTGGGACTAGTGTAGATCAAATATCATCCCAACACCCATGCGGGGTTTCATCCAACAATCAAATAATAAATTATTTGTGCACTTGGGCGATGTGTAAAAATTATCGACCCAATCACATAAACAAGTCAGATGACTTGTAATTGGAAGTGTAATATTCAGTTTTGAATACACTAACAATATATTTAACACATCAAACATTTCAACATCACAGACATATATTTCAATTCTTTTATTGTGAACAAATGACAATAAAAATCTTACTTTTATTTCAATTCTTTTTATTGTTGACAATGACAATAAACATCTTAACTTTTATTTCAATCCTTTTTATTGTTACTAAATGACAATAAAATGTTAACTCTTCTTTATTTACCAAAATGTATGTTTTGATCTCATTCATTTTTAAATGAAAAAATGAATATTTTACTTCATTATTTTTTTTTGAATGACCAAAAATGTCTCTTTTATTATAATTCCTTTAAAGTGAAAAAATGTAAATTTGTCTAATTCCTTTTTAATGTACAAAATATGATAATTTTGTCAATTCTTTTCAAAGTAACAAAAATGTCATTTTTGTCTTCATTCTTTTAAAGTAAACAAAAAATGCTAATTTTCTTTAATCCTTTTCAATGATCAAAATGTAATCTTTCTTCTTAATGAACAAAAATGAAATTTTGTTTTAATCCTTGTTTATGATCAAAAATGTAATCCTCCTTCATGATGACAAAAATGTATATTTTGGTTAAACTCTTTTTAATGCATAAAAATGTTTATTCACATTTGATCCTTTTTAATATATAAAAATGTTCATTTTTATTTCCATAATCATGTTTTGACAAAAATGCTATTTTTATTTAATTCTTATTAAATGACAAAAATGTGATTTTTGTAAAATCCTTATTAAATGACAAGAACGTGTATTTGTACTTCATTCTTTTTAATGTGTCAAAAATGCCCATTACTGATTCATTCTTTTTAATGTATAAAAATATACATTTTTAAGTCGTTCTTTTTAATGTATAAAAATATACCTTTTCTAATTCATCCTTTTAATGTATAAAAATATACATTTTCAATTCCACTAACATGTTCTAATTACCAAGAATGTTAATTTTTGTCCTATATAATCTAATTAACAAAAATGTTAATTTTGTTCTTTATAATCTAATTAACAAAAATGTTTATTTTGGGTTAACTCTTCTTAATGACCAAAAAATGATTATTTTGGTTAAACTCTTTTTGTGAAAATAAAAATAAAATAAATCTTTTATAATGTTAAATTCATTTCAACTAACATGTTTGACAAGGAATGTTATTTTAATTTCACTAATCATGTTTTGACCAAAAAAATGTTCTTTTTTATCATATTTAACATTTCTAAACAAAAATGTCCTTTTTAATCCTATCCAACATTTTATAAACAAAATGTTATTTTAACCCTATTAACATTTTATAAACAAAATGTTATTTTAATCCTATTAACATTTTATTACTAAATGATATTATAGTTCTATGTGACGTTTCATATCAAAGTGATATTATAATTCTTTAAGTGAAAATAAAAAGGAAATCTTTTTATTAAAATCTTTTATTTATAAACTTTTTATATTCTAAATACTCTAACACAAATGTTCGATTGGTTTCAATAACATGTTTTTGACAAAAATGTGATTTTTTATCTCTATAATCATGTTTTCACAAAAAATGTTAATCTTACTTACTTATCAAGTTTCGACAAAAGTTGTTAATCTTACTGTTAATATAATTGATCAAAACTGATAATCTTGTTTTGTCGATAATTCTATTTCGAACAAAACACTAAAAATCATATTCGTATGTTAACATTACTGATCTAACAAAATATGAGCATCACAAATCAATCACAACAACAAACAAATTTCAATCCACAAGTCACAGATCTGATTTTATCACATACTTTTACCGATTTCAAATGGAAAGAAAATAATAATTTAATTAATTATTAAAAGAGAAATCTCACATCGATTTTTAATTCTAAATAAATCAGATCTGAATTTTCTTGAATTTCCAGTGTCCTCTGTTTCAGATCTGGTTTATTCTACGGTGTAGATCTCTGAAATATGGTTCCAACGCAACGAAGATCATCGAATTCTGATCTAAAATGAGCCAGATACTATCATTTAGGTGTTGACGACAAATTAGAAATTAATTAGGAAATTAAGTAGTTAAAAATCAACCTATCTTCCTCTTCTGATTTACAGGTCGTGAGTTTTACAAAACCGTTCCAAACTAGGGTTCAATTTCTTAGATAATCGGTGGAGCTTCGTGCTAATCAACTACCACCACACGAAGGGGATACGCACGGCGCGCCTGGGGGTCCCACCTCGATGAACTCGGTGGCTCTATCCTCCCTCGGTTGGCGTGCGAACGGCAGAGGTTGGAGAGGGTGATGCGAGCAGTTTAAAGAGCGATAGGTACTCAAATCCGTATGGATTTATAAATTGGAGAATTCTCTATGAAATTGGACTAAGAATCAGTGGATTTCGTTGTGTAGATTTGAAGAAATTGAGGGGAATTGGTTGGAACGATATCGGCCATGAATGGTTTGAGGAAGGCGGCTGAGAAAATAGGATTCAGGATGATACCGTATATATACGTATTTTAATTTGTTTCCAATTTTAATTCTTTTAACTCAACAAATACCCTTAGCCCATACGAACTCCAAATCAAACCCAACGAGTGTCGCCCCTAGATAATAACCCCCATCCCGGACACAATGGAATATGTTTCGTAACCCAGTTTGGCTGTTACGATATGTTTTTCTTTAAATTAAATTATAAATCATTTAATTATTAATTCAAGCGTACATTTTAAATTACCGAGGCCACATATGGACTCTAAAAATTACAGAAAAATTATTTCTAGTTATGGTTTGACGATACGGTCCTAACAAGACTAATTTCGTCGAATTCTGAGATGAAAAATGGTCATTTTCAGGTCGATTAAATTTGACTGAACTAACAAAACACGTTTTCCTTTGCCACTCTCACATATTAACTCGAAAAATTCTAAAAAATTAAACTTAACAATAATTTGACATTCCGGTTCTAACAAAAGTGATTTCGTCAAATACCGAGGTCGATTGCAAAATGGCTATTTTTAAGGCCAATATATTATATTAATATATATATATTCTCTACAGCGACTTTTCTAAATTTTGAACTGGCCATAACTTTCAAATTATAAAGTGAAATTTCAGTTTTTCAGATTTGTTAGAAAGATATGATTAAACAGATTTAAATATTTCTGGTTTCACTTAATTCTGATTTAAAATGAATCATGTACAGTCAGTCAAAGTTCAAATTCAAAATTTCAAACTGCAGCGCTGTTTTAAACTCCTTTTATAATTAAATTAAATTCTTATATTTTAACTTCGATTAAAATAAATTTTTAGTCGTTATTATTTAAAATAAATTATTTTATATATTAAAAATTCATTAAAATTCCTAAAATAAAAATTTTAAATCGGCCCCAAAATTCCGGGTTGTTACAATCGTCCCCACTTAAAATCTTTTCGTCCTCGAAAAGGAACGAAGCTAAAAGTTATTTAATTTAACCAACTCAGCTTTAAATTTTTATTTATTGGTTTAATTAATTATCATTTTAATATTTTAATTAGTAAAACTAATTATCAGACATCACAACCAGCAATCAATTAGGTGATTAACTTTTTAAATATATATAACTTTTATATATAGCCAAAAATCATATTTTTAGTACAAATCACAGCAATGTGTACTAACTAAGTTTTGGTTCTCATACTAGTCAATGGAAATATAAAAATCCCACTTTCGAGACTCGAACATAAATACAGGTGATGGTGCACCGATCATCAGAATTATCTCCGGGCGACTAGAGTGTGACTTTATGTCTATCCAGTATATTAAAACTTCGAATATCCGTTAATTACTTGTATATTCGAAATCTTTATATACTCGATTGTCCACATTAAAATATAATAATATACTCAAATACGTATTTTAAGATAAAATTTTCAAAACTAAATTTGCTTTCATTTTTATTTTTAAGGAAAATAATACTCTTCACACTCGTTCTAGGATACCACTGATCCCATCTCTAACGAGTTATTCTCATTGGATATTACTAATCCAATCTCTGATGAATTCTTTCGTTCGGTTCTAATGTGCCTTGTTCTCGAGCTCTGTAAACCAAAGCTCTGATACCAAATGAAACGACCTGAACTTCCCAGTAAAGGAAAGCCTGGATTTCCTTGAGAACAACACACATCAGAACATAAACTGAAGAACATTTTATTGTTGATTACAACAATTACATCAGTGTACAAGAATATTCCAGAGTATGAATACTTATTACACAATAGAAATACAATAATATCAGAGATTTAAATTACATTTAAATAGCAGAGGAAAAATACTACAAATATACAATTGAAAGGAATACACGGGTGCAGAGCTTTCCGAATACCGCTTCAGCTGTAGATCAGGATCCTGTAAATATATCAGCAAAAAGCTACTCGACTTCCCGTGTGGAAAATATGGGCACTCGAGTTTGCCAATGAAACAAACTACAGGTCAGTCATGGGGCTGGTATGAGAAATCTAACTTAACTAATCTAATAAGGCGAATCATAGGACCACGCCGCTAACGCGGAACGGGTACTCCATTGGATTGCCAGTGCATCAAATAAAGTAAAATGTTAGACAACGCATTGCTTTTTAGGAAAATGGAACCATTATAAAACCCAAGTTCCATCACACAATGCAACACAAACCGAAGGATAGGGTTTTACCTTATAATGGTCAAAAGATGCTTGATACGATAAAACGAATTTAATATTAGTGTGTATATATATGGGTATATATATTTCAAAAACATTTCAATCATAATGTATCAATCATAGACGGCATAGTACCCCATCCTACTATGTCGCCATACTAGTTCTACAATCAAAACCGCAAGGTCGTGTTGGAAATTGGATTTCCATCATGAGTCGAGGCTAGGGATCGTCCTCTTCGATTCGAGACACTCTAGCAAATGCCTCAGGATCACGCCTATGGGCAACCCTTGGAGCGGTAGGGCCGGTCCCCGTCTATCGGCAGTGGATTAGTTATGCCTGAACACACGCTTCCCAGTTCCTTTGAACCTATAGTATGACCACTGACGGCCTATAAAAATCCGAGGCGCCTCAAAATCCATCATCCACATAAGTAAAATGCCAGCCAGTTTAAGCACTGACACTACCACTAGCTAGAAAGAAACGTGTGCACTCCCTACGGTCCATACCCTGTTTTTGACTCATACTGGGGTGTAAGGCTCGCGAAGTAATGCTATACACAAAGCGATGCCGAAATAGGCAATGCTTTGATCATCCCACAAGGCCCTGCTTTTCAATAAAAGCCTTGATCAATTGCATCTTGATGTGCCACTTTGACAATTCACGCCAAGCGATCAATCACTATTAATATATACAAGGGTGTTAAGCAGAGAATAAATTCTCCACCACCAATCAGATATACATTAATAAAAATCAATTTAATTCACATGGAACGAAATCCAATGTCAGACACGCATCCATTTACAAGTCCGTTCTGGGTTTGAACGAAACCGGAGACACCTGAGAGGTCCTCGCATATCCGGACAATCAACAATACGTTTGGACGGTAACCACTGTAGCCCCTTCAAGGTAGCTACTCCAATCATGGGCATCAGTAGCAACACATCCATTCGATGTGAAGATCGTCGGTCTTCAAACATCGTCTTCGTCTTCGAATCTTCTTCGTCGTAGTGATTATTCGGAATGGGTTAAACCCGGTATTTCCGAATAACTCACGTATTTTTATAATTATAAATCGAGTGCTCTAAAAACACATCCAACGCCTCATTCCAATTCAGAATTATTCTTCTAATAAAACATTCGAATTATTCCATCAAAGATAAAATCTTTAAATTGTCCTTAAATCTTTCTTAAAAAGATTTATTAAAACCCTAATTTGGTTTTAAATATCAAAAATCTTTATTTCATGATTATTAAACTTAAGAAGTTAATCTTATCTTTAATTGGGTTAAAGAACTAATGTCATTTAAAAACATAGTTCACGGTACACCCAAAATCATCTTCCCTAAAATATGGAATCTTCACAGGAATCAAATCAATATATAATCGTTATAAATTTCTGTATCCGACCAATAATATAAATGGAATAACGGCAAAGCCTCTTAAATTCCATATGTAGTATCGGTCTTCTTTCACATAAGCTTATCTCAGTTATTATTAATTCGAATTCCATTCAACTCCAATTTAATATATTAAATTAGAAAACTTGGCTTTTGGAAAATTTCCATTTAAATCTTAATAAAAGATTTACAAATTCCAAATCATATTTTCACTGTCAGTTGGGTTAAAGAACACATGTCACTTGAAAACACGGTTCACAATAAACCCAACTCACATTTCATCTTATTACAATTACTAAATATAACTGAAAACTTTAATTATCTAAATTAAAAAATTATTCTTTTCATACGGGGTTTAAGAACAGCGTTATTTAAGACACTATTCAAGACAAACCCAAAATCCAATTTATTTAATTTAATTTCAGTTAAATATTAACTAATTGGAAAACTTCATTAAATCTAAATTTAATGATTTATTCTAGTTAATAACTAGTTCATTTCAATAAAAATATATTTTTCTAAAATATTCTTTATTGGAATGTGACTCAATCAACAAACATATATTGCATGAAATCAATAATCATGATAAAAATTTATCACACATCTAAATAACCAATCAGAGTGGATTCTACACTAAATATTGGGACTAGTATAGATCAAATATCATCCCAACACCCGTGTGGGGTTTCATCCAACAATCAAATAATAAATTATTTGTGCACTTGGGCGATGTGTAAAAATTATCGACCCAATCACATAAACAAGTCGGATGACTTGTAAATGGAAGTGTAATATTCAGTTTTGAATACACTAACAATATATTTAACACATCAAACATTTCAACATCACAGACATATATTTCAATTCTTTTGTTGTGTACAAATGACAATAAAATCTTACTTTTATTTAAATTATTTTTATTGTTGACAATGACAATAAACATCTTAACTTTTATTTCAATCCTTTTTATTGTTACCAAATGACAATAAAACCTTAACTCTTATTTATTTACCAAAATGTATATTTTTGATCTCAATCATTTTTAAATGACAAAATGAATATTTTAATTCATTCTTTTTTTTTGAATGACCAAAAATGTCTCTTCTATTATAATTCATTTAAAGTGACAAAAAATGTAAATTTGTCTAATTCCTTTTAATGTACAAAATATGATAATTTTGTCAATTCTTTTCAAAGTAACAAAAATGTCATTTTTGTCTTCATTATATTAAAGTAAACAAAAAAATGCTAATTTTTTTTAATCCTTTTCAATGATCAAAATGTAATCTTTCTTCTTAATGAACAAAAATGAAATTTTGTTTTAATCCTTGTTTATGATCAAAAATGTAATCTTCCTTCATGATGACAAAAATGTATATTTTGGTTAAACTCTTTTTAATGCATAAAAATGTTTATTCACGTTTGATCCTTTTTAATATATAAAAATGTTCATTTTTATTTCCATAATCATATTTTGACAAAAATGCTATTTTTATTTAATTCTTATTAAATGAAAAAAAATGTGATTTTTGTAAAATCCTTATTAAATGACAAGAATGTGTATTTCTACTTCATTCTTTTTAATGTGTCAAAAATCTCCATTACTGATTCATTCTTTATAATGTACAAAAATATACATTTTTGACTCGTTCTTTTTAATGTATAAAAATATACCTTTTCTAATTCATCCTTTTAATATATAAAAATATAAATTTTCAATTCCACTAACATGTTCTAATTACCAAGAATGTTAATTTTTGTCCAATATAATCTGATTAACAAAAATGTTAATTTTGTTCTTTATAATCTAATTAACAAAAATGTTTATTTTGGGTTAACTCTTCTTAATGACCAAAAAATGATTATTTTGGTTAAACTCTTTTTGTGAAAATAAAAATAAAATAAATCTTTTATAATGTTAATTTCATTTCAACTAACATGTTTGACAAGGAATGTTATTTTAATTTCACTAATCATGTTTTGACCGAAAAGTGTTCTTTTTATCATATTTAACATTTCTAAGCAAAAATGTCCTTTTTAATCCTATCCAACATTTTATAAACAAAATGTTATTTTAACCCTATTAACATTTTATAAACAAAATGTTATTTTAATCCTATTAACATTTTGTTACTAAATGATATTATAGTTCTATGTGATATTTCATATCAAAGTGATATTATAATTCTTTAAGTGAAAATAAAAAGGAAATCTTTTTATTAAAATCTTTTATTTATAAACTTTTTTTATTCTGAATACTCTAACACAAATGTTCGATTGGCTTCAATAACATTTTTTTGACAAAAATGTGATTTTTATCTCTATAATCATGTTTTCACAAAAAATGTTAATCTTATTTACTAATCAATTTTCGACAAAAAATGTTAACCTTACTGTTAATATAATTGATCAAAACTGATAATCTTGTTTTGTCGATAATTCTATTTCGAACAAAACACTAAAAATCATACTCTTATGTTAACATTACTGATCTAACAAAATATGAGCATCGCAAATCAATCACAACCACAAACAAATTTCAATCCACAAGTCACAGATCTGATTTTATCACATACATATATCGATTTCAAATGGAAAAAAAATAATAATTTAATTAATTATTAAAAGAGAAATCTCACATCTATTTTTAAATCTGAATAAATCAGATCTGAATTTTCTTCAATTTCCAACGTCCTCTGTTACAGATATGGTTTATTCTATGGTGTAGATCTCTGAAATACGGTTCCAACGCAACGAAGATCACCGAATTCTAATCTAAAATGAGCCAGATACGATCATTTAGGTGTTGACGACAAATTAGAAATTAATTAGGAAATTAAATAGTTAAAAATCAACCTATCTTCCTCTACTGATTTACAGGCCGTGAGTTTTACAAAACCGTTCCAAACTAGGGTTCAATTTCTTAGATAATCGGTGGAGCTTCGTGTTGATCAACTACCACCACATGGAGGCGATACGCGCGGCGCGCCTGGGGGTCCCACTTCGATGAACTCGGTGGCTCTGTCCTCCCTCGGTTGGCGTGCAAACGACAGAGGTTGGGGAGGGTGATGCGAGCAACTTACAGAGCGATGGGTACTCAAATCCGTATGGATTTATAAATTGGAGAATTCTCTACGGAATTGGAATAAGAATCAGTGGATTTCGTTGTGTAGATTCGAAGAAATTGAGGGGAATTGGTTGGAACGATATCGGCCATGAACGGTTTGAGGAAGGCGGCTGAGAAAATAGGATTAGGGATGATACCGTATACTGTATATGTACGTATACGTATTTTAATTTATTTCCAATTTTAATTCTTTTAACTCAACAAATACCCTTTAGCCTATACGAACTCCAAATCAAACCCAACGAGTGTCGCCACTAGCTAATAACCCCCGTCCCGGACACAATGGAATATGTTTCGTAACCCAGTTTGGCTGTTACGATATGTTTTTCTTTAAATTAAATTATAAATCATTTAATTATTAATTCAAGCGTACATTTTAAATTACCGGGGCCACATATGGATTCTAAAAATTACAGAAAAATTATTTCTAGTTATGGTTTGACGATACGGTCCTAACAAGATTAATTTTGTCGAATTCTGAGACTGTTTAAAAAATGGCCATTTTCAGGTCGATTAAATTTGATTGAACTGACAAAACACGTTTTCCTTTGCCACTCTCACATATTAACTCGAAAAATTCTGAAAAATTAAACTTAACAATAATTTGACTTTCCGATTCCAACAAAAGTGATTTCATCAAAAAACGAGGTCGTTTGCAAAATAGCAATTTTTAAGGCCAATATATTATATTAAAATATATATATTCTCTACAGCGACTTTTCTAAATTTTGAACTGGCCATAACTTCCAAATTATAAAGTGAAATTTCAGTTTTTCATATTTGTTAGAAAGATATGATTAAACAGATTTAAATATTTCTGGTTTCGCTTAATTCTGATTTAAAATGAATCATGTACAGTCAGTCAAAGTTCAAATTCAAAATTCAAACTGCAGCGCTGTTTTAAACTCCTTTTATAATTAAATTAAATTCTTATATTTTAACTTCGATTAAAATAAATTTTTAGTCGTTATTATTTAAAATAAATTATTTTATATATTAAAAATTCATTAAAATTCCTAAATAAAAATTTTAAATCGACCTCAAAATTCCGGGTTGTTACAGTATCCCATGGAGTCGAACTATCTCTTAAAGGTAAATGGATGCTAAAGATGAGGCAGTCCTCCTACTTTTAACGGATATAAAGTGAGCGCTTTTTGTGAGTCTGTCCACTATTATCCAAATACTGGTATTGCCCCTTCTTGACCTAGACATCCCTTCAATAAAGTCCATTGAAATTCTATCCCATTTCCAATGCGGGACTTCTAGAGGATGAAGCAAACCACCAAGCTTCTTTTGCTCCGCCTTGACTTGTTGGCATATCAAACACTTATCATTGAATTCAGCTACATCCTTCTTCATGCCACTCCTAAAGAAAACTCTTTTTACGTCTTTATACATTTTGTCTCCACCTAGGTGTATGGTCAACTTGGAATGGTGTGCCTCTTCGAGAACCTTCTTCACCAAATCCCTTGCTTGTGGGGCGCAAAGCCTTCCATCCTGCCTTAACCAACCTTTATCATCGATGGAGTATCTATTGAGGTGACTAGAAGTCTCACCCTTAATTAGCTTGTTCATCACATTAACTAGTTGAGGGCCTTCACGTTGCGCGGTTCCTATTGAATCCAAAAGAGTAGGTCGCACATCTAGCGATGCTAACAAACTAGTCACATGATCGATGGAGGGTCTAAAGTCAAAATTGGTTATGTACTCCAAGCTCTTCCTTTCTACAAAAGAGGGCTTAAGGTCAGCTTCTTTCTACTTAAGGTGTCAGCTACTACATTGCCCTTGCCAGGGGTATAGGAAATCTCGAAATCATAGGATGCCAAGAATTCCATCCACCATTGTTGCCTCAAGTTTAGATCTTTTTGCGAGAAAAGGTACTTCAATGATTTATGGTCGGTATACAATTCAAACTTCTCACCTAGGAGATAATGGCACCAAGACTTAAGCGCAAAGACGATGGCAGCCAACTCTAGATCGTGGGTTGGGTAGTTTTTCTCACGTACTTTCAACTGTCTGCCCCCATAAGCTACTACCTTCCCTTCTTGCATCAAGACAGCACCTAGTCCCGTACCACATGCATCTGTGTATGCGGTAAACATATTGCTCCCATCCGGCAATGTCAGAACTGAGGCTATTGTTAGAGCTCTCTTTAATCGTTGGAAAGCAATATCGCAATCCAAATCCCAATTGAAAGTTAGGTTTTTCTTCGTCAACTTTGTAAGCAGAGCTGAGATTTTCGCAAAGTCTTTGATGAACTTTCGGTAAAATGCCGCTAGCCCGAGGAAGCTCGGGACTTCGGTCGCATTCCATGGAACCTTCCAATCTCCCACCGCAACTACTTTTACGGGGACCACAGCTAACCCTTCCTTGGATATCACATGTCCAAGAAATCTTACTTCCTCTCTCCGGAAGTGGCATTTAGAGAATTTGGCTTTCAACTGATGTGCTCAAAGAGTATCCATGACTTCTTTTAAATGCTGAACATGCTCTTAATTCCTCACTCTTTGAGATAATCAAAATGTCATCTACGAAGACCACCACAAAATTATTGAGGAACTCCCTGAACACCCTGCTCATCAAATCAACGAAGTAAGCGGGTGCCTTTGTCAGGCCGAAAGGCAAGACAATCCACAAGAAGAAACCATCCGGAGTTCTGAACGCGGTCTTATCAATGCTGTCTTCATCCACTCTCAGCTGATGAAACCTGGTAGCTAAATCTAGTTGGGAGAAAACCGATGAACCTACAAGTTGATCGAACAAATCATCTGCTCTTGGAAGTGGGTGTCTATTCTTCTTGGTTAGCTTGATTAGCTCCCTATAATCAACGCATAGGCGAAGCAAACCGTCCGCTTTAGTTGCGAACACTACTGGAGCACCCTATTCAGAAATACTCCGCCTTATAAATCCCTTCTCAAGCAACTTTTTAACTTGCTTGTTGAGTTCTTTCCTCTCCCTTAGAGCCATGTGTCTAAAGGGTAAAGCAATGGGTTTTGCATTATCAACGAGGTATATGCGGAAGTCTATCTCCCACTTCGAAGGTAACCCTTTAACCTCTTCAATGACATCCGAGTATTCATGAACTACTCTAACAGACTGCAAATTCTCAATAGACGCATCAAGAGATTCTAGATAGCTAAGCATAACAGAGTTCATGGGATTACAAGATATTTCGAGAGTGTTACAGATGCAAGTCATGAGTCTAACCACTCACCTTTCACAATCGAGGATGGCACCATTACTGGATAGCCAATCCATGCTTAGAATCAACCCATAGCCCGTGAAGCCCAAAACATAGGCATTGCATCTAAACCCCACACTTAGTATAGAAATTTCCAAATCCAAACAAATCATTGACAAATAAGTTGAGCCCCAAATTGGATTTGAAACAACCAAGGGATCCTCTACTAAACTGGTATCTAGGTGCAGAGATTCAACTAAAGCAGCAGATATAAAAGAGTGCAATGCGCCAGAATCAAAGAGTGTACGAACAGGATGATCAAAAAGATAAGCTAAACTCTCAACAGAAACATTTCTACCTCGTTCTTGTGGAGGTTCCATGAGAGCGTGAACCTACCCTCCATAAGTAGATCTATCTCTCTGCCCTTGCCCTTGCTTTCTTGGGCAGTCCTTAGCCATGTGTCCTGCCTCGCCGCAATGGAAACAACCACCCATCTTCCTTTTCTTCTTCCTGCAGTCCTTAACCAGATGTCCAGGAATGCCACAAAAATTACACTTCCTCTTGTCATGGGTTTTGTTGTTCTTTCCGCCCTTCTTGGAATCTGTCTTCTTGCTCTGTGATCCATCCCTTTCTTATCCTGAGATGCTTCCACCTTTGTCTCCTTCTTGCCAACCTTATCTTCTTCTTGTAACAATGCCATGTCCACCAGTCTCTCATAAGTCGCCCCCATAGGTATATGGGACATAGCTACGCTGTGCAGTGGCTCATTCAACCCTTTAACAAAGTAGAGAGCCTTCTTATGTGGAGTGTTCACTAACTCTAATCCGAACCTAGCCAGTTGATTGAATTGGTTAATGTATTCCTTGACCGACATACTTCCCTGTTTGAGAGCTAAGAACTTCTCCATCTGTAGGATTCATTCAACTTGTGAGCGGAATTTCATTTCAAACCTCATTCTGAAATCCATCCAAGTTTCAACTAGTCTTTCATCATTAGTAACTTCCCACCAATAGGAAGCTTCGTCTTTGAGCAACCACACGGTCAACTGTATCTTCTGTCTATCATCCACTTCGAAGATATCAAACAAATCCTCGGTTTCTTTGAACCAGTTTCTTACTTCCACGAAGGATTCATTTCCATTAAAATTCTTTCCACCCATGGCTCGAAAGTCCCTACATATTTTTGAGAAAGCATTTGCACGAGGAGGAGGAGGAGGAACCGCGGCAGCTGGGGGAGGAGGAACGTCTGCTAGGCCTGCGGCGTTAGCCCTAGCCTCTAGGTACCTTCTAAACCAGCCAGGTACCGGCATGCCCTCTTTATATTTATATGTAAATTATTGTCATTCAAGTCAAGCCCCACTTTCCTTTTTAAATCAAGTTCATAATTTTAGGTATAAAAATTTATGCCACTTTATGCCATAAAACACTTACATGTTCATGAGCCAAATATGCCAATTATATATAATTTCATATTTTTCCCCAATGTTACCCCCGTTAAACGTTCGCATAAATCACGTAAAATGTTAGGCTCGATACATAGCCTAACTTATACACAAAATAGGAAAAAGAGGAACATGTAACAATTCCAACATCATAAAAATATGGATCTAACTACACATGTGTCATATGAATATGGCATAGAACAATATACACTTAATTATGAACTTGCAAATTTAGATCTACTCAGCATGAATCATGAAATAGGGGTTTTACATAGAATTACATAAAATTAACATTAGGCATGTAATTATGAACTTGGCAAATTATTTGGATCAAATCTAACATGAACCTAATCATATTAGCATGTAGTTTTTGGTAATATATGTGAACACGTTTGAACTTGCATAAAATTCCCAAATTGACATACAACATATAGATGTCATTACCAAATCATGTGACATAAAATGTCATCGCCCAATTATACAACGTAGTATGTCATCGCCAATTTACACAATATGATATCCATCGCCAAATTATTCAATATGGAATGTCATTGCCAAATTACACAATATGATATCCATCGCCAAATTATACAATATGGTATGTCATCGCCAAATTACACAGTATGATATTCCATCGCCAAATTATAATATGTCATTGCCAATTTATGTCATCACCAAAATATACAACATAATATGTCATTGATGAATTATACAACATATGGATCTATTTCAAAGCATTTAACATTTATCATTATATTACATACAACATGATCACAAACATGAAAAGAGTAACGGTCTTAATCAAATCAGTTTTAACAGAAAGGATAGGCATATATTTACATTAGGTGATGTTCTACATCCAGTTATTTAGTCACAATTCTAATATCGTTTAGGTCTAAATGATAACTGGACTTACAAAAAGGAGGCTAGTCCTGAGTTCTAGGATCTGTATTCTGAATTTGAATAGCTCTCCTTTGTTGTAGACGTTGAATTCTCTTAGTTGAATTAGATTTGATTTGCAATTCCTACTTGCTTTCTAGTTGAATGAGAATGGCGGCTACTCTAGGTTGAGTGTTGACAACATGACGGTCTTAGGAATATTTTTGTGTGGCTTTAGGGTTTAGATTTAGGTTGCTTATATAGAAGTTTGATTTAATAGGAGCCGTCAAATTAACCTAGAGCAAATCCAAGTCATTCAAACCTAAGAGAACCAACCAGAATGTGCCACGCAAGCCCTAATGACACAACAATTCGTCATAGGAGAAAACACATCAGATTTCATATCTGACCCGAGGGGGAGGTCAACCTGTATGGGCGGTGGTCGACCTCCTGGTCGACCTGGCCTTGGACTGGAAATTTCCCGTCCAGCCCGCTTCTGCTTCTGATTTGAATTTTCTAAACTTTATTCTAAGCTGTTTATTTTAAATTCTGAATCTTCTGAAGGTCATAACTCCTTCATACAGATTCCAATTTACGCAAACTCGGACTCTATCTCAAGAAGAATTCCGAGACAAACGCAATGGCATAACCCGTTTTCCTTAATCCTCACATTTGTGCTTATTTATTCTTTAATTCGTTACTTTAATGTTTACAGAAAATACGGGGTGTTACACCAGCTTTATGAAAGATGGTTAAGGTAGGGGCTACGGTCAAAATTTGACCATTGCCCCTAACCATCTTTATGAAAGACGGCTAAGGGGGCAACGATCAAAATAATAACGTTGCCCCTAGTCGGCTTTTTAAAAGCCGTTTAAGGGCAACAGTCTTCTTGATGACCATTGCCCCTCCTTCCTTCCCAACTCCACATATTTCAATTTCTATATATAAATCTTCCCTATTTCAACCAAACACATTATTTATTCATCATTTCCACTATTTTCTTCACAAACCAGCAACAAATGTGTCAAAGCAACAAAAAGGAAAAGGAAGTGCTTCACAACCTCGACCCAACTTGCAATTCCATAAACAACAAATACAAAACCCATTTCAATCGCAGCAAAATTCATACCATTATCTGCCTCAATTTGAAAACAACTCATATAAACCTCCTCAAAATTCGAATTATTGTGATTCCCAAAAAAAAATCATACATGTATCAGAGATCTCAAAATGCAATTCACTATCAAAACTCCACGTTTCAGCAAAACTGCAATTTCAATCAAGATTATTTCTCTCCTACTAGCCAAAGTCAAAGACTGTCTCCTTACCCACCTCAAAATTTAAGGAGAAATTTGAATAACCAACTCGGGAATAGCGACTGAGGAATCGAAGAAACACAGTTTCAATGTCTTGAAGTCAGCAATTCTAGAATAAACATCAATGAATTTCTGATGAGGAATTTGGATAGAAAGCGCCGACTGAGTCTATGAAATTCCGTAAATGGTCGTCGGACGAGCAAGCTGAGCTTTCCTACTGTTGGGTTGAATGTACAAAGGATAAAAGAAAAGGTACTGACCAAACCGAAAGTTCTTTTTGGAATACTGTTTTGCAAATTGTTCAACGACCGACGTTCAACATTCCCCATTAGAACCGTTGATTCGTTGTAGCAGTCATGGAAAAGAATAAATTCTGCTTGTCAACGTTGGAAAGAAACAATGGCGGATTTGCATTCAAGACAACAAAGCGGGGCCAATGACATTGATATGGTAATTTTTATATCACTTAGTATATTTCCTTTGTGTTTTGAGTTTGTTGTAACGACATTGAATGGGGTACTGAGTAACCGGAATGCGAGGGACATCCATGTAAATATCACTACCTGTCACTGTCGGAACGACCACCTCCACCAATCATCTCCTTGCGGCTGCGGTGGAGTTGGGTATAACTGTGTACTCTGAGTAAGGTCTGGAAAACTAGGTGGAATAACGCTAGGTTTGACAGCTGACAGTTCAATCAAATCAACTGTTGCAGCATGTATCATGGGAGTCGTGTGTGCCAGTGTATAAAAGTGGCTCCGAAATAGTCCGTAATCCAAAGTAGGAATGATAAAATAGTCAGATGGCCACCATTGATGGTCTCAAGCTTCCGCCAACTACTGAGCCTTATACACCACAAAAGAAGGTGTATCAGGATGTGGATCATCAGGCACGCAGTTGCTTTCTAATATCTTACTCCAACATTGTTCCATGAACCAGTAACAACCGCTTGAGGGAGGAGAAGAGACTAATGGAAAACGAGTCATCGACAGCATCACAAAACGGACGACTCCCTCATATGTCAAAAAGGGAGAACCCTTATATGGATGCCATATAACGCTCTGTTGTGTCGTGCATAACTCAACCTAGTTACGAGCCACAGAAAAAATATGACGGGCCTGACCACCTTGTACAGATCTCCGATTCTCATGAGCCCATGCTCGCACTCGCAAAAAGAATAGAGATAATGCAGGATCTAATGTTGGATAAGTCATGTTGTGGAAGTACTCGTAGTACTAGTACCTTATAATCTACCAAAACCCGTAGATGGATGTACCCTGCTCTCTGATAACACATTGATGGTATAAACAACGACAGAGATAAGCTAGTGAACGCTACCCCCAATCATATACTACTATGCTATCAAAAGTCAAATCAGTGACCACCGCAACATATCCAACGGGCAAGATGTTCGATGGATTTGAAAAAAAAAAAAGGTTTCTCATCAAATATACAATAAGAGTCGTGAAATCACTAAAAGGTGGTTTTCTTGCCCTGAATTATCGATTAAATAGTTGATGGTTTTTCTAATAGCACTAGTCCTCAGTTGTAATCCAAGAGTCAAAGCGTGATGTAACTCAAGATGAGGGAATAAATGCGATAATAGGTCCCATCGCTGATAGTGCTGATCATAAGGTAAGGTCTCCCCCAAGCCTACCGAAATTCCAGTATGAACTGTAAAATCTAACGGAGTGATGCCTAACTCACCAAGCCCAAAATGAAATATGTGTGTGGTCTTTTACCAACACGATGCTATCGCTCCAATCAACTGAACATCTAAGTCTAACAAGTTTGTTATACCTAATAATAAATTGTTTAAGGATTAAATGAAGCTACTTAAAAGTATCAAATAATTTGATGATAATTAAGTTAACATGTACTTATGAAGTCACCAAGACCAACTTCGCCAAGAAACGTGTGTATAATGCCGATGTGTTGTAAGCGCAAATCTTGGAACATGAATGAATAATGGTTAGCCATGAGCCACGTGTTCTATCTCATCGTGCCTATTTATAATAGGGTCGATGTATAATTTTTAATCTTCACAATATTGTTATTAAATGTTAAAAAAAAGTAACAAACTTACAGCTTCTTCCACGCACGTGCTAACATGCTCCTGGTTGTTTGGAAGTACACGAAAATTGATAAACGCTTTGCATGGCCCTAAATTCTAGTCAATATTTGGATCCAGGTCTTTTTCCTCTGAAGCTTGACATGGTCTAGCTAATTCTCGTTGAGGAGGAGGCGCGAATTCTACTTCAATTGGGTAATGCTCTTCTTTTTTAGGCACATTTGCACCACTTTGACTCTCGTTGCCTCAGAATGCTCGTAATGTTGTTCCAAATCTTCTCATAATTTTTTTTGACTTGAAATGATGGTATGGAGGAAGGAGGGGAAGGAGGAAGGGGAAAAGAATTTTTTTGTGTGGAAAAAAAATGACCCATAGATGGCTATGGGAGCCTTAGCTGGCTTTCTAATCCCACTAAGGTGACGGTCTAGAGTTAATTCCAGATCGTCACGTGTGTTACAATCCAATGGCATTGGGTTGTAATCCATGTGAGACCCTTAACCAACTTTTAGAAAGCCGACTAAGGGTACAACAACCCTGGCTGGAGTTGTTGTGTTTGTCCCCATTGGGGTGGGTTGGGTGTCAACCAACCCAGATGGGACACCCAACCCTACACCTCATTGGTATTGGTCTAAATACTTAAAAATCACTACATAGAGTCGTACAGAACTGCAATAATGGTCGTTCCTCGTTGCGAGAAATATATGCATGCACTACGTGCCTTCAATACGTCCAATTCTATAAGAGACTCTTCATCCTAAATACCCGTTAGGCGCCCTAAAATGAAAACTTCTCATGTTCTAATGAGAAGCAAACATGTCTACCTGTTGATACTGTTTTACATATTTTGATCAACTGAATATTTTCCTCAAATGATCCAAGACGACGTCTTTTATCCCTTATTTTCAACTATGGTTGCGTTTTTTGAGATGATGAGTTGTTAAAGTAAACAAATTGATCGCATGGTTCATTGAACGATTAAAGTTGAGGGCAAGTTGTGATCTTAAATGGTGAATTGAACGGTTAAAATGAGCGGAGTATTGAGCAGAGCTGCATAAATTTGCTTATAATAGAAATTTTATAACGGTAAACTAGTATAAAATACAGGTTTGCTCGATATAAAATGCAAATACATAGATAATGAAAATGTAAGTATATAGGTAATAAATATAAAAATACATCGATAACTAATTAAATTTTTTATACATGTCTACTATGTTATTACTACTGCAATTAATTCATCTTGTACCGAATCTCTGATTATGTTGTCTTCATTGGCTCCTCTTTCCACTCGTTGAGTATCGCTCCCTGTTCTATTTCTCATATTTTGATATTCTTTATGATATTCCTCCGGCGCAAGATCAGAATTATCATCAAATGTCATAAAATCTGGATCATCGTTATTGTATTTCCTTATAAAATTATGTATTGACATCGTGGCAACTATAATTTTAACTTTTGTTTCAAAAATGTACGTTGGTATGCTTCTTAAAGTAGCAAAATTTTTGTTTTAGATGACAAATATTCTGTGAATACTCATACGCAAACTTAAATGGTAAAAATAAAAAACATCATTGTTCAATTTTGGTTAATTCCTCATATCTCAAAAGTGAGGAATATGGTACCTTATGTTTTGAGTTTCTATCAATTACAACTGCGGTAAAAATACTAGCATCATATGCAGCCCCTTCTCACCTAACTATTATATAAGTAAATTATAAATCAAATAAGCAAACTGCTAAGATATATTGGATGTCATATCATTTTCGTCCAACGTAAGACACAACTTTGTTTGAAGGAAAGTGCTTCCATTACATGAGCATCATCTATAACGCTTATGCAATTCTTAAAATAAAGACAATATTGGTTTGAACTTGTAAGTTGTTCCCGTATACTACTGAGTAGAGAATCTACGAGTTAATAACATCTTTAGTAAGTAACAATACACTTTTTAAAACAGTATGAAAATATATTGAAATTGTGCTGCTTGACATTTCAAACATTTTGCTTAATTGTCTGTTTGGCTTAGCACCAATTGTATAAAGAAAATATGACAATTGCTTCTTTGATATGGATATGTGGTGTTGTAGCCAAATCGTAGTTCTACAATATATCACACAGTGACAGAAAACAAAGTCTTTTCATATGAAAATTTCCTTGACATTTTTCAACATGCCTATTGAGTATTTCCTCTAACCACTCTATACTAGTAAAAGTTGACGTATGCATTGTTGAATTTGGTGATACAAAATCACAAATTGATTGGAGCAAATTTGCAAAGAATGGAAATATTTTTATAATGGGAATGCATTGATTGCATTTGATGAGATGGCAGAGAAATAAATGAAGGGATTAATTTCTTCCATCTATGCTAAAGAAACAGATTGATTTACTTCCTATGTTTGCACATTTGTTATTATGGTAATTTGCCTCCATTATATTATTACCATATGTTGGTAATTTAATTGATGACTCACATAGACTTGCACTGGCTATATATTGAGGGGTAGACTTTAGTGTAAACCCATCCTGGCCTGGAGCCAGTGATCCCCAATGGTGTCTCTTCTTGTTAAACCTGATTGAGGTTTGGATATGTAAACTCTTATTTTGTAATCTCTTGTAATTCTCTCATGTGGAATAAAATCTCTCTCTGTTGGACTGGACGTACACTATCTCGAGGATAGTGAAACCAGTATAAATATTGTGTCTCTTTGTTTCTCTGCTATAGTTATTTACAATTTTGTTGATGTAATAGAATAATTGCTATCAGATTAGATAGGTGTTCAATTGGCAAATCTAGATCCTACTTATTGCGCTTCCGTATATGCGCACAAAAATCAAAACAGATTGGTTTCAGAGCGAGGCGATTTGTTTTAAATTGTTCATCAATTATTTCTGCAAAGGTTGGTAGATTCAGTGGTGATTATGCTATTACTATTTTGGAGAATAGGAAGACTTTGGTGGAGGAGATTATGTTGAGAGTGAAGAGCGTTCCAATCTGGGAACTTTGACGTGATATGGTGTTACTGTGTTGAAGGAGCTATTGGATTTGAGAAGTTTTGATCAGGTTTCTGACAGAGGTCTTCATGTTAATGATGCTCAAGGGATCCAAGATGATCAGGAAAGGAGCTCAGGTCAAGTGATAGACGGGTGTCGAGACAGAGATCATTGTGGTTTAGACATGGGTCTTCACGTTGATGATGTTCGAGGGATCCGGGATGATCGAGGAAGGAGCTCAGGTCAAGTGTTAGACGGGTGTCAATATGTATTGCAAACATTTTTAGACCGTTGGTTTATGCGTGGTGCAGCTCATGGTGGTAGATGCATCTTTTGCAGGCGGTGAGTGAAACTTGTTATGGTTTTGATTAAGTGGCAGGAGAGAGATTTTTTGGTGATTGAGAGAATTAAATTTTGGTCTTGGCAGTGTTGAGATTACTTTGGTGTCTGTCTTCTTTGTTATTTTGGATATTTGCAACATTTGTTAGCGGGCGGGGACGTAGTCTGAGATCGTTAATAATTGTGTGATGGGGAGTGGCTTTGTTGGAACCCATTTGGTAAATATTCATTTTTTGGTGTATCTCATTGTGAGATTTTGATTGAAGGTGGAGTTTTGTTGAAGAGTTTTATGATGAGAAGAGAATTTGACTTGAGGTGGGGTGCTAGAGATATGTGATTTTGCATTAAGGTGGAGTGTTGAATTTGGTGATACAAAATCATAAATTGATTGGAGCAAATTTGCAAAGAATGGAAGTAAATATTTTTATAATGGGAATGCATTGATTGCATTAGATGAGATGACAGAGAAATAAATGAAGGGATTAATTTCTTCCATCTATGCTAAAGAAACAGATTGATTTGCTTCCTATGTTTGCACATTTGTTGTTATAGTAATTTGCGTCCATTATATTATTACCATATGTTGGTAATTTAATTGATGACTCACATAGATTTGCACTGGCTATATATTGAGGGGTAGACTTTAGTGTAAACTCATCCTGGCCTGGAGTCAGTGATTCCCAATGGTGTCTCTTCTTGTTAAACCTGATTGAGGTTTGGATATGTAAACTCTTATTTTGTAATCTCTTGTAATTCTCTCATGTGGAATAAAATCTCTCTCTGTTGGACTGGACGTACACTATCTCGAGGATAGTGGAACCAGTATAAATATTGTGTCCCTTTGTTTCTCTACTATAGTTATTTACTGTATTGTTAATGTAATAAAATAATTGCTATCAGATTAGATTGGTGTTCAATTGGCAAATCTAGATCCTGCTTATTGCGCTTCCGCATATGCGCACAAAAATCATAACATGCATTGTCAAATTCGGTTCCTTCTTCTACGTTGTACTTCCTCAAAGCGATTAAATCATCAAAATCTTCATAATCAGAATCATTCTCGACGTCGAACATTAGTGTTTATATGTTGTGTTTGTGTGTAATAAAAATGATAGTGAAAAGTTGAATTGAATTTGTGTGGAGTTGGAGAGATAAAGAATCATGAAGTTGGAATAGTGGGTTGGTTGTATTTTATGTTGAGCGGTTGAGATAACCGTTGACGTCCGACGCATTTGACTTCAAAGCACAAATTACGACTATTCAATTTAACGGTTGAAATTTTAATTATTATCGTTCGTGTATCCTACGCGAACTCAAGGTTCAACCAACGTAAAAGACTGCTACCTGTGCCTATCTCTACGAAGTGCTCAGCTGAACTGTTAATCCATGCGATAATGCTATCATTTTTGCATTATTTGCTTCCAAGCATCCAATGTATCCAACATAGCCGCATAATCAGACAACATGTACTTCTAGAATTTTTCTTTCACCTCCTCCGTGGTCAATTTTTACGATTAATATTCAAAATTCAAAACAAAAATAAAATAAATCAAACAACATGTACTTCTAGAATAATTGGATTGGACTTTCTTTAGTATGTACTAAACTTCTTTTAAGTAGAAGGAATATTGAAACATTTTCCTTAAGTAAAAAAGAATAAAGGCAACTCCTCACCAACTACTTCATTTTATAGTTCACGAGTTGCACACATCAACAGCAAATAGATGCTTCATCTAAGTTCTGGACGTTCAAAATATCAAATATATTGTATGTTCTAGAGACAGAACTGACGTCATGTCGAACTAAACTAAGATACATTTACTGTATTAAGACAGTAACCCAGGCAAACGTCAAGCATTTCAATTGGAACTTTCCACGCGTTAACATAATGAGCCAAAAAGCGTGAACCATAAACATGGCTCTCCGCCTTTCCCTTGACACGTATCCATTCAGGTCACAACTCACAACATCACAAATGACCAGCACATTGAGCCTTTAAAAACGAATATATTTTATCTATACGGTCTGGATAATAAAAACATGAAGACAGAAACAAACGAACGCATCACGCAAAGCCTTTAAAGCAAAGTGATGATGATGGGATCTAACCAGTACAGTGTCATCAGAACACGTCCAAATTAAGGGACAGAGAAATTCAACACGACACATGATTTTCCATTCATATGAACCCTCTGAAAATGATGCGCAACGATGCTACCTGACAGGCACAGCACTGGCCTTAAACTCCCCTCATCCTTTTATCCTCTCCTAGGTAGGTCACCTTGCACCAAACCAGCTAGCACAGAGTCCCTAAACCATATACTAATCGGAGACCCTAGACAAACTAGGGTATCGAAGACCCTAAACAATCAGAACATGTTCAAGTATATACAGTATAAGATCGGAGATTCTAGGCAGCCGTCTTGGTGGCCTTACCCTATGCTCACTTATCATGTGTATGTGCAAAGTTATGAGTGTTTGTTTCTCCTGTTTGAGCTTGAAACATAAGAAATCTGCACTAAAGTGTTGAAAAGTGAAAACTTACCTTTGCTTCATACAGTGATCTTGGTCCAATATATGAAACTTCTTTGATAACTATAGCATTTGAAATGAAAACAACGTTTCATGCATGTTTCCTTCTTTTGCCCACAGGAAGGAAACACAGTTGACATATAGGTACTATGAGCAAGTAATGACTGGCTGGTTGATCAAATTTAACGATGTAGAAGAAAAAAAGAAAAAAAAGCATAAAGTGATCTACTTCATCTACGGTATAAACTAAGTTATGTACATGTTATGAGATATACTGAAAACTTACCTTAACAACATTAAACAATAACGACTCTCAATGAACAAAACAGAATTTTCTGTTCTACCCCTTAATTTCGACTTTCTGATCAACTAGAAGGTTCCGGCAGACGGGGCAGGAGGAGTGGGAGGCGAACCACATGTCGATGCATCTTACATGGAACCCATGGTAGCACTCAGGGAGAACCCTGACCTTCTCGCCATCGACGAACTCGCCTAAACAGATGGGGCACTCAGTAGCCATGTTGGGTATTTGGGACCCTTCGGACCCGAAGACCGCAACGGGGATCTGCCTCAGGGTCTTCTTCTTGAGCCCGGTGGCTGCCAGCCTGGCGGATGCTGCTTCGGGGGTTTCGAATATGACGTGGCGACTGCATCTCAGTATGCAGCGCACGATGGAGTTGAGCCCCAGGGCGCATATCAAAGCGAAGAGGAGAGCAGCCAGGATTATGACCATGTTCGCGTCGAACACGGTGACGGAGCTGGGGCGCTGCGGTGGCGCGGATGAATCGAGAAGAAGTCTAGGCATGGATATCTTTTGAACGAGAGGGATGAGTACAGAGAGGGAGCACGAAATTAAGGGAACTTAAAACAAATGGCTGTGGATTCAGTATAGGTTGGAGTAGGCTTTAGTAAGACAGGGAGCCTAAATATCTATCTTCTTGTGGTAATTTATACTTGTTATGATGTATAAAAGATTGGCAAGATATTTTTCATTTAGGTTCCTTTCTGTGATATATTCGAAAGTGACATGTTTCTGATCCTAATTACCTTCGGTAAGTTTTCGCAGGTTTGAATTATTTTCAAAACCATTACAAAGGCCACTTTTCAAATTGGTTTAAGTGTAAATTATGCTTTGGAAAGTGATCAAATGAAGTTAAGCATTTAATAAACAAAGAAAAAGACAGGCAAACAGGTTACTTAAGCATGTATATTAAGAGTCATGGTACACATTAATCTGTAAACACTGGAGGAAAATGATAGATCATAACTATGACTGATCATCACTTCTGGTCTAATGGTTGGACATTTTAATTTGAACACATATTATTTAGTATTAGACTTGTATACAAATGATATAAATGTAAAGTTGTTGATGTATCACTATTGAAGGTTGTACATTGATATGCCTAGGGCTAAGAAGTACAGAGATGGCTTTTGGATAGAGCACAAAATGATACTCTGTTCACTAAACTTTTGAATAGAGCCAAGGAGATGGGGAAAAAAGGAGCCTATGAAGAGGAAAATGGATCATGCTCATCATGTGGCCTAATCATCTTTTTAATGTCCTAGTTGCAGCTAATTAAGAATGAGGGGGACAGTTAGACCCTACCTTCTTTATTTCACTAACCGCTGATTTGACGTCGAACCATATCTCTCATGCTTATTAACTCTCCCATGTTCCCTTCCCCCGCTATTAGAAGAAAAACAACCATTTAAACCATCTACGGAGACGGCAAATTGTATTCCAACCCACGTCCCCTTTAATCTTTAATTTGAAAAAATTGATAAATCCCTATTTTTATTTTTAGTGAGTAATCCCCGTTGAATTGAATAAAATCAAAAATTATCTTCCCACGTAGGGTTGCTGTGTGGTTTTCAGGATACCTCGTAAATGTCGTATGTGGTTCCTCAGTGTACCACGCAGTAATCCTGCGCGGTTTCTCAAGAAACCACGTAGGTCTACTGATGGTACACTGAGAAACTACGTAGGTCATCTACGAGTTACACTGGAAATTAGAAAATAATATGACATAAGAAGGGCATTTACTGTAAACTCTGCTTATCAATTTCCTACGCCAATCATAAGCCATGCCTTATGACATAGGAAAGGCGTAGGAAATTTCGCATATGAAATTCGAATGTTTTCTACAATGGCATGGAAATCGCGCAGAAGATTTCTAAGCCTTCGACAGGTGTAGTTAAGATATAAGAGATGATTGGCATCTTTTCTATGCCACGAATCCTGCTTATCAATTTCTTACGTCATTCCTACGCCACACCTTATGGCGTAGGAAAGGCATAGGAAATTTCATGAATGAAATTAAATTGTTTTCTACAATGGCATGGAAATGACGTAAGAGATTTTTATGCCTTCTACAGGCGTAGGTAAGACATAAGAAATGGTTGATATCTTTCATATGTCGTAAACTCTGCCTATCAAATTCCTACGCCAATCCTAAGCCCTGCTTTATGACGTAGGAAAGACGTAGAAAAATTCGCATATGAAATTAGAGTGTTTTCTACATTGGTGCAGAAATAGCGCAGAAGATTTCTACGCCTTCTACAGGCATGGTTAAAACATAAAAGATGGTTGACGTTTTTTCTACGACATGAATTCTGCCTATCAATTTCCTACGTCATTCTTACGCCACGTCATTTGGCGAAAGAAAGGCGTAGGGAATTTCACGAATGAAATTTGAATGTTTTCTATAATGGCATGGAAATACCGTAAGAGATTTCTATGCCTTCTACAGGCGTAGCTAAGACATAAGAAATGATTGACGCGTAAACTCTGCCTATCAATTTTCTACGCCATTTCTACGCCTTGCCTTATAGTGTCGGAAAAACGTAGGTAATTTCGCATATAAAACTAAAAAGTTTTCCACAATGGCGTGGAAATGACGTAGAAGATTTATACTCCTTCTAAAGACGTAGATAAGACATAAGAGATGGTTGACGTCTTTTCTACGCCGTGAACCCTTCCTATCAGTTTCCTACGTCATTTCTATGTCCCGCCTTATGGCGTAGGAAAGGTGTAGGAAATTTCCTACGTCATACCGACGCCACGCCTTATGGCGTAGAAAAGGCGTAGGGAATTTTGCATTGTGAACTCTTCTTCTACCCCCCGCCTTATGGCGTTGGAAAGGGGTAGGAAATATCCAATCAATTTCCTACGTCATTACTACGTCCTACCTTATGGTGTAGGAAAGACGTAGGAAATTTCGTGTACGCACTCAGAAGATTTCTACGCCTTCTATAGGCTTAGATAAGACGTAAGAGATGGTTGACACCATTCCTACGCTGTGAACTATGCCTATCAATTTCTTACGCCATTCCTATGCCTCGCCTTATGACGTAGGAAAGGCGTAGAAAATTTTTATAGGAAATTAGAATGTTTTCTAGTAGTGAGCAAAGTTTTTAGTAGTTGGTTTAGAAATTACGTGTTTAATGCTACAAATCATGTGCTTGACGAAGGACTAAAACATTTAGCCTTTGGACCAAAAAGAAAAGCTAAAACATATCCAATATTTTTTGTTAATGGGTATAAATTCAACACCAAAGAATCGGTGCTGAAAAATTAACAAACAATACTGGTGTGTTTGTTAAAAGCAGTGAAGATCCTAATAATCATATAAATGATTTTTATGGCGAGTTAACTCAGATTTTGCAATTGACTTATTTTACAAGGCCCATAGAGGATGTTTATTTGTTTAGATACAACTGGTTCAGCAATGTTCCAGGTTCGGGTATTAACATGCATCCAATGTATAATCTTGTTGAAATTAAACATACCTCACGTCAAGGTTTTAAATCTTGGATTTTGGCCAATATCTTAGAAAAATATCTCGGATATCTCGGGCGATATTTGAAACATTTATAACTAAACTAGCTATCAAATCTCGGATATTGGCCAATATCCCGGGATTTTCATCTCGGCAATTTCGGGGAGATTTAAAAGTCTGCCTCACGTTATCAAAAGTACGGCCCTTTTGTACTAGCCAAACAAGCCCTACAAGCAAATTATACCCCTTATCCGTCTCTAAAAAGAGATAAAATAGATTGGTCTGCGGTTTTTAAAACCAAAACAAGAATTACGTTCAATAGGCAGAATATTTCCGATAAACAAGCCTATCAAGCAGATCTAGAGGAAAATGTTGAAATAACAATTGAAGACGATCAAACTGATTTTAGACCTTTAAATGATGAGGCAAATGTATTAATTGATACATTTGAGAGTGTAAAAGGAAAACAACATAGAACCCGAAATCGAGTCTGAATTAGAAAATGACAAAGAAATTGACGAAGACTAAGTAAAATTTGGTAATTTTCACAACTATTCACATTACATTTACCTATGTTTAATATTGCATTTTCACAACTATCCACATTACATTTACTTATGATTTGTATATGTATCAATGTGGCAGGTATATTATTTCTGGTTCTCAACGACGTGATGATGAGAATAGTGGCTTCGGGAATCTGACGGTAATGAATCCTTTTGTATACATACAATTAATTAACGTTTAAATATACAGTGTTATAATATTTTATATGCTGAAATAACATTTTTACTATTCATTCTATTTGCAGACTCGACAACCCAAGAAGACCCAATATAAAGAAGAAATTAAAGAGCTTAGAATCAGGATTGAGCAGCTACGTGACCAAAGTCGTCTTCAGACTATGCAGTTGGAACAACTAAATCATAAGTTTGCGAAGTATGTGCACATTCATGATAGTCGTCCTTCGTCGTCTACTGATTTCGGAAGCGATGTTTGAGGTATGTTGTATATTTTCGCACAGAGTGGGTGAGAATGACACTTTTGATATGTTTAGATGGTTTGTGGACATGTAACTTTGATGTATTTGGTTTATGAACATGTATGTGTTGATTTTTGGATGTTTCGTTTTGTTTATATTGATGTTTCTTTGATATATTTTGCTTTTTTAATATTATTATTAGTATATATGTGTTGTATATGTGTGGAGTTGATTGGAATTGGATTGAATTGGAAATATGGTGGCAGGAAGGTTATACGCTTGCTGGTATAAAAAAAGTTAACCTGGATTTTCCAACGGTCAGCAACGATTTCCAACGGCTGTCTGTTCATTGTTTTGTAACAGTTACCAACGAATTAAGCCCTTGGAAATATTCCATTGGAAGTCGTTGGAATTCTTTAATGTTGTTCCAACGGCTGTTCCAATGGCTCCTAACGGCCGCCAACGGCTAGAAGCCGTTGGAACAGCCATGTTTTCTAGTAGTGTTAATGTCTGCAATCGATGACCAAAAGTTAATTTATCTCCTCAAGTAATTACGTTTATTATGGTGTAGTTATATGTTTGAATTCTAAAAATGGTTGTAACGTTTATATTACCAGGTTATTATTGTAGTAGTGTTTGAATAATAAGCAATATTCATGTTTCTTTAATAAATATGCCTCTAGTGTTAGTTGTTTTGAATATTAAACATTTTTGTTTCATTCCTAATACTGCAAGTCAATATTGTTGTAGAATTTACCATTGAATATTAGTAGTATGATGCTTACCATTTAGTAATAAGCAAGTTCTTCCATGTATTAATCAATAGTGGTCAAGTATTTGAATATTTAATTGATTGCGGGGTAAAAAGTCACACATATTATTTTGTTTTTTTCTTCCCTAAAATATGGTATTAAATTTTAAATTTAATGCAAAATATCTTGAGAGTTTTAAGCTGAATTAGGATAACGCATAGTACTATTATTTAATAGATATCAACATATTATTCAAAATAATATCATTTAATATTTTCTAAAATGTATTTGACTTGTGTATGAATGCATACATTTATAACATAAATGTGCGGAACTTCTCCAATAACCGTTTGAAGCTGCAACATTGAAAATTTTGAGAACGTTTGCCGCTTACATTTTCTATTTTTCTTCAAAATAAATATTATTATTGTAAACTAAAATTGAAAACCATTTTACCATTATTAGTTATGATTAAAAATGAGTATTTTTGAGTTATAGAATCCATTGATTGATATTCTAAAGATGTATTAAATATCCAAATTTAAAGTAACTAAATCTTAGGTCGTTGCAATTATGTAATGTTAAATCAAAGTAAAAACATTACACCAGCTAAATATCATTATGATTTTAGCATTCGCTGGAAAATTTCAGAATAGTTTTGATTTCGTGTTATGTTTTGGAAACGGAAAGAAGGAAGAATGAACTATGAAGGGACTCCTTCCCCACGTCTTTTGATAAAGAAAAAATATGAATGTGATTATAAGAATGTTGGAGCTTTCCTATACTTATATGTTTTCTCTTGAATTCGGGAGAGACCTTAAAATGAAATGTGATTATATATTATGAAAGTGATGTACTCCTAGTCTGATCAAGCACCCATGTAAGGTAAAAGTACCATCTGGAAAATTCGAAAAATGAGGGTAAAGATGATATCGTTGTATATGATATATTCCTGGATAAGCATGAATATGGGTTTGAAGCTGCTCAAAATCTAGGCATTATCATATCATCAAAAGCTGGAGGATTTGTCATAAAAGTGGATACCAGCCATAATATTTTTTTCTTTTTTCTCCAGAAATTAAATATATGTGTTACACAGACAAGACTTGGTTGACATGGAGATGCCAACCACCAAAAAGAACAATGTTTTTTTTTTAAAAAAAATAAAACTTCTTGCCACTAGTGCACTGCCATAATCCCATTACAATTAAAGGTTGATTAAAATATTAAACGTGTATGTTTAGTTTAAGGCAAGGTATTAGAAATATATGTATATAGCTTGCATGTAAATAACCAGTACACCTACATGGGCTGATAAAAATGATTTAAAAACAGTTGTCTAAATATATGTGTAGATAGTTCTGCACACGATCAGCAGCTAGTTTTCTGAAAGAATATTCTTGACTCCTAACTAAAAATGAATGAGGCAACAAATGCTAAATTGTGAATCAAATTGTAAAGTTCGCAGAGTTTAAGAAACCAGGGAGATACTAGCTAGTATAAATTCAGCACACAGACTGACAGACAATTCAGGCCATCTTTACCAGTTTAATGCGTTATCTAAAAAAGATGAAGAGCATGCAACCATATCAAATTTAACTGGGGACCAAAATTCCTTCAACATGTGGTACACCGACGTATGTTGATCATGGCATCGTTTTGCAAAAGAGAGAGGGAAAAGGGAAAGTTAGAAAAAATCATCCTATATTAATTTGAATTTAAACGGGATAATTAAGGGTAAACCTGACCAAAGACGGCTTTTGAACAGGATAATCACGTGTAAATGTGATAATTAGGCAAATTAGAATGGAAATCGATTGGCGGTGCCGAACACATCCGACGTCAACAGTTGATTTTTATCGTTTAAAACAGTCAATTAATGGAAGAGTCCAACACTTCCGTTCACAAATCTGGTCATTTTGTGGTTGTGATCGATACCAAATGTGATCATTCATTATAAGAAACCGAACAGTTGTGCATGTTTTAGGGATATTGATGTATCATGTATGATGTATCCATTCTCTCAAACCGGGATTTTAGTTTTTTCATAACATCCATATCCCAGGTCGGCAAACTCAAAAGAATGCCTAGCCCAAAATGCTGATAAGAACGTGCATATCTGATGCATTTGAAATGGATGGATATGCATCATCAATGTGTAGTAATGACTTACAATAACTGTTCCAAATCTATTAACACATGCAAAACTACGCAATGCTCTTCGTGTATTGCTTTCTCTGGACAAAGCAAGCATACACACTGTTAAAGTTTTATGTACTATTTCTAATTTACAAGTATTTTTTGCCCGTTTATCTAAACATTAAAATTTATGTTATTAAAAAATATATTGTAATGATTAAATATATATTACCAATAAAAGAAAAATAAAGTATTGTCACTAATATTAAACAGTTATATATATATATATATATATATATATATATATATATATATATATATATATATATTAATTTATGCGGCAACAATAATAAATTATTCTGTTGTTCATCCAAAAATAATTTTATCATGAATGATTATTTTGATTAATTGTTCTGTTATCCATCTAATAATTTATGCAGTAACAATAATTAGTTGTCATGTTGTTCACGCAACAATAATTTTACCGTGCATTGAGATTTTCAAGTTATTTAAACTAAGAGATAAGTTGAAGTATCATGTCATTTAATACATGGATATCTGTTGAGTTTGTAGCGTTGAATAATAAATGAGTGGTGAAGACCTCATTACATTGATGTTCATGACGTGCAAGGACCGAATGTTTATAAAAAAATGGTTAGAAAAAATAAATGATAATCGTCCAGTCATTTAGGTAGGTAATACTAGTGGATCAAAAGTGAAATTGAAATATGAAATAAACCAAAGAGAGTTGAGAAATGACATCTTTAAATACATATTTGCGATATAGAATTTGTTTTAATGGTTGATGATGTGTTTTTCTGCATTTTCATTTATTTATTTGAACGGGAAACCCTTTGTCGATGTCATATGTGTTTTTAATTATTCAACCCATAAATCATAATAACATTCAAATTTCAAATGACAATAGCATCTAAGCTAGAATATACCATGTTCACAATTCAATTTGCAGGACATGTATCTATCGAGTGTAAGATATTTGATAAAAGTAAAAGGTATGCACATAATTAAACAATACCTCACGTTTTGGATCAAATATTGATGCATCAACTTGAACAAAATTAAACAGTGATATCGTTTCTATGGTTAATATATCAAGTTTAATTTGCACATCTTCTATAACAATAATGTCCTAAGTCTAAAATATAGTTAACGTGCTTAAGTGAAATGTTTCAAATTTGGTTCAAAAATGGATTTCCTACAATTGCATAGCTATATATTTGCTTAAGTGAAATGTTTCAAATTTGGTCCAAAAATGGATTCCCTACAATTGCATAGCTATATATTTTTTCTTTAATTTGATACACAGGCGATAGGACATTGCTGCATTCTCTTATTTTTACATAGTCAATGTTACCTAAATTAGAAAGAAAAAATATATAGTTGCAGCCGAAAAACACTATATTTTCTGACTCGCATAACATAATATAGTCTAATTTAGATCTTCTAAATTTACTACTTTATATATTCTAGTTTAAACTTAATAGAGAATTAATGTATGTTTGAAACTTATTTCTCTTTGTTCTAATTCAAAATATTAATTTGGGAAATATATACATATATCGGTTATAAATAAATGCTCCATGATGGCTTAACTAAAGGATTCATTATCAGTTATGCGCATATTGATTCAATTATTACTGAACACAATTCTGGTTTATTAGAAGATGTGCGAACAATATGAATATGAATAGTACAACATAAGTTAATAAAGATAACGACAAAGAATGTGGAATATAATAGAATTAAGATGTTGATTTGGTACTAAAATTATGATTATGCATGAATGTTGTAAACGATAATATTTGGTATTGCTAGACACTATTGTGCTCATCCATCTCTGCTCTCCATATCATTTGAACACATTAGCAATTTGAATAATTAGTATACAAAATGAATAATCAGAATATCAGATATTATGTCAAAATATACAAATCAATTAATGAAAATACAACTAACACCTTGCACGTTAAGTGCTGGGTTATTAGTATTTAATAGGATGCATCAAAGTTCAAAACTTTTATGCTGCGTTTTCCATTTCAATTTCTTCTAATCCTCTGACATTGATGTACTTACTGCTTGCAGTTATCCAGAATGATAGTTGTTTTATATTATTATTTATAAATATACAAAGTCTGCTTAATGGTTTTAAACATGCTTAAATGTCTACATCAATTTTAATATTCCAACTTTCTATAACACACTTCTAGGCATAACAACATCACCTAAACCAATTTAAACCATAATTACAAGCCTGTAAACCTAAAATTACAATCAAAGTAACAATCTTAGCTGAAGTATATATTCTTATTGTTATTTCCATTCATCATAAGAAAGACTTACCTGTAGTATTTAATATAACTCCCAATGTGAAATGTGTTCAATCGTAGAAATTGCCTCAGATGAAATAAAAACCAGTATGAAATAGTGCAACGGTAGAAATCACCCCAAATGAAGAAAAAACAGTATAAAAGTTGAAAGTGGTAGATGAAGAAGGCATGTCCCACATATACACACATATTTTATATGAAAACTTGTGTCAAATTTGATAATTTTAGATTTCCTAGTCGACTTACGGAAAGATCAACATTTTAAACAATAAATTAAAAAAGGAGCATAAATATAATAATTGCATATCCACTTTTTAAAATATAACTATATATAGAGCAAGTAGAAAGAATAACTGAGAAGAAATAATAAAGATAGACATTCAATTTTTAACGAAATAGTACATATATTGTAGGTAAATATTAGTCAAAATTAGGCAACTGCTTAATCAGCTTCATTTAGTAAAATGATATATATTTATTTGCAAATAGCATGATTTCAAGCTGGTTTCCATATGCACCAACTATCAAATATCTCATATTCATTTAAAATAAGTATTAAGGTCAACAAATCAAAACTTTCATACTTGGGTACAGTGTGGAAAAAAGAGAATATCCATAAAAAAAGATTTATACGCTTGGTTCATATGCCTAGGAGTTCACCTAATATATGCAAATATAGCTACAGAAATTATCACACTTCTAGCTATACAAACACCACATACACATTGTAGCCAAATGCAAATATGAAATATAGCCAATGAATCAAATAAAAACTCTTTCAATATTTTTAATTTATGGTCCAAAGAGAGTATTGAATAGAAATGGAATAAAAATAGCCTCCATAAGCGCTGCAAACATTCCTTAAATTGTCAGTGTATGTGTAATGACCCGTATTTTAGCGATATAATAATTAATTTATTTAATTATTTATAAATTGATTTACAGATTGGATTGGTCGTTAATTAAATAACTTTGAATATTTAATTAATATAATAATTAAATAATATATTAAGTTCTGAAATAATCAGAATTGGCGGAAATGGCGACACGGTGTGGATTGGGCAATTCAAAATATTTAATTCAGTTTGGAATTTAATTATATTAACGAATATATTATTTGAACGAAATTTGAACGTATAATTATATAATAATTATAATCGAGCTCGAAATGGTGCAGCAGTTCGCGATTTGAACTTCAACTGAATGTACAGGATTCGTTTTAAGCCGGATTTTTGTGAAACAAGAAACGTACGGAGCTGGTGAAGTATATTTTTCTAGTGGAAGAGAAAAATCGGGATTTCGTCATGTAGATTTTGAGATATATCCAAATCAAATTTTAAAATAGTCGCTATAGAATCGTTTATCGACCGTATCAGTTTATTCGATATAACTAGAGATCGGGTTTGAGTTTAGACAAGGTTCTTTTAGGACATAACGACAATTTAATTTTTAGGATTTTACTGTAATTTTTAATTAATTAAATAAGCAAATTTTTATTTGGAGTATTTCGCACCAGCGATTTTGGGGTTCCACAATATGAGTTAATCTACCGATATTAGTATATTTTTGGGATCAGGGCACATCGCTTGACACAATAATAATTTTATTTTCGTCTATAGAAGTTCGCGTAGCAGAGTATATTTAACTTTATAACTTAAAACAAAAGTATATCTATAACTAAACCGTTATGACCTACATGATGCCCTATAAAACTAAGTTTTACAAACAAATGGAGAGACCAACACTGCAACCCTATAGAACTGAAGGGTACTCCATGATAACCAAGAAAAGGGCAACTCGATATTTCCATTTAACATAACACCACGTTTCCCATATTTCCACCTCAACGTAATGAATGGCAGTACATCACTACACATCAGTAATTCATATGACACGTTCTCTTCACCCATTCCCTATGTCCATATAAACCCACGAACACTTCATTTTCTTGGACCTCAGCATGACACGTTCCCTTCACCCTTTCTGTAACAACCCGTGTTTTTATAACGTGTAATAACCGTAAATCAAGGCAGAATTAATTTTAAAAATAAGAATCAAGGGAAACAGGTGGCGCCATTGCGTTCGTCTCGAAATTCTGCTTGGAAACGAGCCCGAGTTTTCGAAAATCGGAGTCCGTATGACCAAGTTATGACCATTCGAAGTTTTCAGAAATTTTCAAGTTCAAAACAGACTCAATTCGAATTCAAAAATTCGAATTTCAAACCTCCAAATGGACAGGGCGGGAAATTACCCGCCCAGGACCAGGTCGACCTGGGGGTCGACTATATAGTCGACCTACCCAGGACCAGGTCGACCTGGGGGTCGACCTGGTGCCCGAGCCCATTTCTGAAGCTGGGTTCACTCTGATGTATTTGGCCTCATTTCTGTCCACATTCGTTGACCTGACCCTATAAATACAGCCCCTAACACCAGTCTCTCTACCCCAAATTTCTTTCTGACCTTATGCTGCTCTGATTCTGGTTGAAAAGTTTGAGAGAGGGACTGCTTCTTCTACGTTGAGACTGCGTTAAGGGAATTTCTTATTTGGGGACTTCTATTAGGACTTGACTGAGCATATTCAACATCGACTCTCTTTTTCTAATTCTCGAACCACGATCTGTTAGCCCCAGTTATTTTTAGATTTAAACTGTAAATGTAATATGAATATGATGTAAAATTGAAATTGGACCTATATATGATGAATGTTTTACATCCATTCTTGTTCATCTTGGATCTTGACACTTGAATATTACTATGACATTGATTTGGGGCCTATTCATGTTGTAAATCAAAAGAAACCCCTCTTATTATCATGTTGAATCTGTTATTAGTCACATGTTTATGACTATCACCTTATGGCAGTCGTTACCATGACTATACTATCACCCTATGTTAATTGTATCATGACTATACTATCACCTTATGATAGTCGTTACCATGACTATACTATCACCTTATGTCAATCGTATCATGACTATACTATCACCTTATGACAGTCGTTACCATGACTATACTATCACCTTGTGACAACTGTTATTTTGACTAGTACCTTATCTTGCTAGATTTGGAATCTTTATGTTCAAGGCCAATATTTCATATGCCAGTAATGTTTTATTTCAAGTCATATCATGTTATGCTAGTAATCACTTTTTCCACCTTATACCCATTCCTTTTTATGTTATTCCCTATTAGATTTATTTGTATCGATTCGAACTTACGTGCGATGGGAATATGATTTGGGTAGACTAGGTAAAAACATAAATTAGCTTTAAACTTGAACATGAACGTTGTTAAGACTTGAACCTGAATATGGACATGAACTTGACACGATTTGACATGAAACATGACTTGAAAACTTGACATGAATCTAGACATGAAAACTTGAACGTAGGCATGACAGTTAGATAAACTTGAAAATGGCCAACTCGAGGTTGGGTTGAGTTTGCAGTGTAAATCTTCCCGGAACCGCCCGGCAAATCCGGTGGTTGCAAACAATAGGATCCAATGTGGGTAGTTGGTCATATTGCACGTAAACACCCGAGGTTAGACTATGTTGTGGTGTAAATCTGCCCGGAACCGCCCGACAAATCCAGTAACCACAACAGTTAGTCTAATGTGAGAGGTTGGCGTGCACTAATGAATTAATGCCACATGATAGGGTTAAGTCATGAACCACTTGAATATACTTAACCAACTTGACACGATGACTTGATAGGGTTAAGTCATGAACTGCTTGAACACACTTAACAAACTTGATACACGATCTGGATAGGGATAAGTCACGAATTTGAATGACAACACTTAACCCGTTAGAAATCCTAGTTACGCGGTTCTTTTCAGCAGTAACCCACTTAGATGTATCACGATACCCTGGCACTAGGCAGGGTGGGGCACGATTACTGGGCTGATTGTAAGCGACCAGAACGACAGCTGAGTAGGTGCGCCATTGTAGGTTCAAGCGGGCTATGGTCGTGCACGTAGTCCGGAGTTGAAAAAGCAGGCATTGGGCACCCGTAGATTTACACTATGCGTGCTTGATTCGTGTCGGTGGTTGGCACCATAGGACTTGATACACCCTATGGTGGACCTAGCACAGGTAACTACATTTCTGGATAGGGCTGTATGGCACAGACACATAACGAGCTAGGACTTGTAGGGAGCTGATTGATTAATAGATCGTACCGTAGGACCCCGTAATGGGTCACTTCATGACACCGGGCTAAGGGATCATTTCATGGTTAATACGTGACATGGGTTAGAATACTAGTACAGTTGGTGCAGCGAACCTTGAACATGCGATGCTAGACTTGACTTATCTTGTTTTCTTGATTATCCTACCAGTTCTGTTATCACCCTTATGTTTAATTCCAGTTTTCACATATCATGTTACCTTTACTAGTTTTCATATTGAAAGTCACTAGGGCTTACCAGTCTTTATGACTGACCTTTTTTCTTTCACCTCTTTTTCTTTCGTTCCCCCCGCCCCAGGTTCTCAGGGAGGAAACACTAGCTCTTAGCTTGGATTTGGCTTGCTTTCTGACAGCTCATGTACGGTTTGGTCTTGAGCTATGCTATGACTGCTTCTACTATTTATGGGGAATATTTTACTTTTGGTTATCTTAAGTTTGTGCTTCTTTGGAACTTGATGTAATGGAATAATTTGTATCTTGGATATATGAGCTTTTGACTCTTTTCTTGGAAATAATAAGAAGTTGGTTTTTAATTTCTACCGCTGCTTTATTTATGTTCTGCCTTGTGATATCTTTGTGCATGTTTACCTAGATAATACTTCACCAAAACTAGTGCATTCCCTTTGTGAGTGACCCTAGCGGAGGTGGGGTGTTACAATTTGGTATTAGAGCAGAAGGTTACCAGGCTAGGCAAAAGTTTTAAAAACCTTCCGAAACTGTTTTCAAAACTATTTATAAAGAAGCATTTTTCAAGAAAAGTTTTATGTTTAAAAAGGCTATTCCCCAAGAAGCCATTAACACTTCCCTTTGTTTCCTCGTTTAAATCTTTTCGTTTTTCAGCACGGCCGATCTTAACCTTTTTGAGGGAATACCCGTGCCAGGATGGTTCCGAAGGTACTTAGAAGCCAGGGCCAATGACGCGGGCACGGCAGACATCCCTCCTCCTCCCCCAGTGGCTGCGGTTCCTCCTCCTCCTGGTACCGCCATTGCCAAAATATGCAAAGACTTTAAAGCAATGGGCGAGAAGAACTTTGTTGGAACTGAAACTGTAACGACCCATATTTTTGACCGTTCAAATCGACAATAAACCACACATGTCGACCTAAACAAATCGCAAATGCAGGTAGTTATTGGGAAAAAGAAGAAAAAGAAAGAAAGAAGGAAAGATAAAATCACAGAATCTCACAGCGGAAGGACAACATATAATAAATAAATAGTATTTAAAGCAGTTGAAATGTATATATTGGTTATAACCTTCAAATGAATATCAGAGTTACATATATATACAGATGTACATAATAAGCAGCGGAATACCTATATATGATGAATATATATATAAATCTTCGTCTTCGATCTCCAAGGCATAGTCATCTTCAGTAACTGCAATGCCTGCTGACCCGAGCATATTGCATAAAAGAAAACACAACAAACACTCGGATCAGCACTAAATCATCTCATATTAGTCAAATTAAAATACGAAATAACATCAGTATCATGGTGCAGTAACTCAAGAGATGTTACGGGATTTTCCATCTCTCAAGGATCCGTTAAACTAATACATACATAGTATAATACGCTATTATGATAATGTCTACTTAGTAAAGTATAAATATTGAAAATAGCGTAAGCGGGATTACCATATTACCCTTACGCGGTTTATAGGCATCAATGGTCTATACCGTACCGTAAATTCACCGTACTGGTGTTATCAGAGGGTACTCCATAGAAGGCAATGCTAAATCAAAATCGTATGGGGCTCGATATGGATATATATATGACAAGGCACTCGAGGCAATGCCCAGGGTAGGGTTCTACCAATTGCACTCCCGGACCGGTGGTAACGCATAGCAGCCACTACCGCCCACCTCGGAACACACTCCCATAATCATAAAATTAAATGGGCCCAAATCATCATCATCATAGTCATATAAATAGCATCGAAGAAGTGTGTCCGATCAAAGGCGCTAACCTCAATTAGTCACGGTATAGCTCCTGTTTTAGTCATTTCAATGCTGACCCGAAGGTCAGGGCTATTTCGTCATCGTACATCTTCTTCGATTCAATAATCGCCTCCACGTCGTCATACTCATTCTGGATACGTCATAACGTTCACAGTTGTCAAAGTGGTATCGACACTGACAGAGAGTATGCCTTATGTCGACTCCGGTCTCCTTAACAACCACGCTTACATCTTTTCACATCGGTCGGTTCTTTTATATTTGAAAGGTTCGCTTTCATATCAAAATATCATATTTTGTTTCGAACCCAGTTATATTCAAAATAGAATATACTTTCATATCAAAATATCCCAATCATTCCCAAACCGATTATATTCCAAACTAGAATATATTTCCATGTCATTATATTATACACGTATAATATCTCTAAACGACTTATATTCAAATAGAATATAATTTGTCTCAAAATTTCAAATTATTACGGATTCTTAGCTCAACTCTATTCAAACCAGCGGTTCAAACCCAAACATTTCCATTCGAAAGAACTTATACTTATAAAATATATAATTTTAAAAAGATAGATGTTTATAAGGAAGACCTTAATATAAATAATTAATAGATATATAAAAATTATATTTAGAATAGGATAAGATAAATTGTAAAACATTATATATCTGTAAATTGAAAGTTTACTAAATAATTTAGTAATAGAATATAAGAAAAATTTGTAAAAATAAAAACAGTTATTTGAAATCAAACGGTATAAATATATATAAGATAATTCTTTAACTAAAACTAAAACTAACTTTTTCTTCCGAACTTCAATGCTTGAATCCAAATTCCAGTCTCAATGGAATTGCCTCGCTCAAAGGACTTGTCTAAATCCCACTTTAACTCATTTCAAATTCAAGGATTTAAAATCATACTCGTATCAAGTTTGAAAAACATTTCGAGTATTCTCGATTATCTTTATTCCCAAAATTTAAATTCAATCAGCATTTATTAAATCTGAGTCTGCCCAATCCTTGAAAATCCCGAATCATATAAATTTTAAATCTTTAACACTTCGAATTCACTCTGGGAAAATTTCTTAAATCATTTCAAATGATATTCCAGATTCAGAATTTCAACGGAAAAAATAAAACCTATCGAAATCGATACATTCCCTTAATTGAATTTTCCATCAAAATAGAATTCCAAATATTAAAATCATTTACCCAACCGATATCCATATGTAATTTGTTACCCTATGGCCAAGTGAATTAAATTTAATTCCTCAATATTCAGGGATGGATCTATCATTTCAATCCAAATCAGGGCCACAGAGATTTATCATTTCACTCTGTGTTCTTAATTCATTTCAATCGATAAATTCCGGGTTCATTAGATGCCCGTAACATCAAGGGTAAATGGAATTTATCGTCACAATCAACATGCATTACAATATACTGAAATAAGGAGAATTTAAACATGTCACTATAAATTCAGCAATAATTTCAATTAACATCCATCACAACAATTTCATTCAACTGATTCAGCATTAAACTGTTTTCAGGGTCTAACCAGAGTTCGAATTCAACTAGGAATTTAAATTAAATTTAATAACAAATCATTTACTTAGATTGCATGTTAACACTCTTGCATGTTAAATTCAAACCACACATCAACAATTCAACACAACCATGCAACCGAACTTACTTCATAATTTAATTCAATAAATATGGGAATAATTCAGTATTTCGTGAGTGAGAAAACCACTCACTTTTGGTCTTTAATTCAGATGAACGTCCAACCATAGCCCAAAATTTGACAGTCTCAGAACGCAACCAAACCAGTGCCAAAACATCCGCAACTCCTCCACGATCCCAACGCAACAAACCGCGTCCAAAACCGAGTCAAAACGAAGAAGTTATCAGCGTTTTACTATCTGACTTTTGAATATATATATATTAAATTAATCAAATAAGTCCTCACCCAACCACACAGTGCCACATCAGCATGCCATTCTTCTTCCCGCTCCTCCTTTCACGTTACAGAACCGACGTTAACCCATTTACCCCGAACTTTGACCACCATTTCCCACGCCCTCCGACCGCCTAACGACCTCCGACCTCCCTTGTTCGAACCACCTGACCGAGGCGCACGCACCAGTACCGGAGCCACCAGGTCCGGTGGACCCCATCGCCGCCAGCAGATGATGAACGGACGCCCCTTTCCAACCTTCAAACTCCAAATTCCGTCGATCTAGGCCACGATAGATCGCATGCAAGGCACCGTTAAACTCATATCGTCCTTCTCTACAAAACCCATAAGTTAATTTCTCCGATTTGTCGCTAGATTGAAAACCCCCAAATTTGCATGTTAGGTTACGAAAATTTGAACCTTTGACCACGAATTCCGGCCACATCGTTCGCTGCATGTCAGATCTGAGGGTACCCGCGGGTTCGTGTCGTCGAGATCTTCATTTTGACATATAATACGATAGGGTTTCGAGAGATTTTATTTTTGAGCTTTACTTTGATTTTTAATTTAAAAATAAAATATATTTTCAGCCATTAAAGAAGAAAATGATGGGGGAGGAGTGGAAATGGGCTGACTTGATGGTAGTGGCCTAAGTATATGTGTATATATATAGGGCCCAAACTGATTAACGCATACACAGTTATCGCGTATCCGATTTTAACGTACATTTCACATTACCGGGCCCACATACTGACCCCGGAAAAATCTGGAAAAATTATTTTTGGTTATGTTTTGACGATACGGTTCCAACAAAATTGATTTCGTCGAATTCCGAGACCGTTTGAAAAATGACCATTTTCGGGTCGATCTAAATTAACTATCAACTGGTAAAACGCGTTTTCACTTGTCCCGCTCACAGATTAATTCGAAAAATTCCGAAAATTGAAACCTAGTAATAATTCGCCGTTCCGGATCCAATGGCGCCAGTTTCTTCGAATTCCGAGACAGTCGCCAAAACAGTTAAATTCACAGTTAAATAAATAAATAAAATATTCAAAAATTCAATTAACTGATTAAATTCAATTTAAATATTTAAAAGAATCCTAATTAAATCAATTGATAACTTAAATAAAATTTTATAAATCAAATTCACATATTTTATATTCCCATATATAATCATTTAAAATTTAACAAATCCGGAATTCAAAATTAAATTTCCATTGCTTATAGTTTCTTTATATAAATTCCATAGCGACCTTTCGAAATTTTGATTTACTCATAACTTGCAATTTATCCGGCGAAATTTCAATTTCTTACATTCTCTGGAAAGATATGATTAATTCGATTACAACGTTTCCAGTTTTGTTCAATTCTGATTTAAAATGAATTTTATATATTTTTCCAAAGTTTGAAATCAAATTTTCAAACTACCGCGCCATTTCAGGCTCGTAATATAAATAAATATAAATTTAACCAATAGTATACGATTTATTTAATTAAATTTACATTTTAAATATATAGAAATTATGGTTCGTTACATTCTCCCCCACTTAAAATCTTTTCGTCCTCGAAAAGAGAATGAAACGATATCAAGCGCATATCTTTTTTCAAATCCATACTTAAAATAATATTTCCAAAACAAGTATAGTTGTAAAATCCGTAAATTTTCTAACTCCCGAAATCACGGAAAATTTTGGCAGCATCTCCTTTGTACGGAGAAGTCCGGGAAAAATCCTAATTCATATATAACCCAAATACATCTCATCCAATGATGAGGCATCCCAAAAGTGGGGAAAACAAAATATAAAACCCTCAAAACCATATTCCACAAGTCCGTACCTCTTTTAGCGTTATATTGCATTTTTATTTACCTTAGCATTTAGCATTTTAGCGCAAGCGAGCTTTGAAGCGAAATGCGACTTCTTATACCTGCCAAATACTTACATACACATTAAGAATTTTAACATATATAAAATATATATAACAAACGTATACGACATACATATCAAAATTTCATCGTTTCAACTCCAAAACCACCATATCCGTAATAGGTCAGCGAACAAATCGTTGATTATCACGCATCAAAGTTAGAATTTGGCCAAAGCATACTAGGCAAAAGTTGTTGCTATCGTCTCAGGTTTTCCGAAAATGTCCGGACTCATCGAATTCGGATAATCGGTTAAAAGTTATGGCAGTTTTACTGGAGGTGAACGCTTCAGCTCATACACATAAAATTGCAGATCTGAGTTGTTCAACCCCGTTTTTACCCTTTTTAAATCTCAAAATTCCATCCAGCATATTTAGGAAAAGTTTTAGTTCAGATTTTGGCCTTTCCGAATTGTACTCGCACGTTAAAATCCGATATTCCGTTTGGAAGTTATGGTCAAACAATATGGGTATTCAGTTCAGATTTTTATTTTTCTGCACATACAACTATGACTAAAACTTGCATTTCAGGTTAGTAAACATAGGAATTCGACAGGGCTTTATAAACAAAAGTTTTAGCTCGGTTTCTAAGGTTTTCGAAAAGTCCGGAATCGTCAGATTCCGATCATCCCATCAAAAGTTATACCTATTTTATTTCAGCTTATCGACTATTCCAGTTGTTCATAAACATTGACTCATTTCATTTCAAATTCAAACTTTCCGGTTCCAAAGATTTTAGCCAAGTTTAACCATCTAAATGGATTTTCATTTCATTATGTTCGAATATGTTTCACCCTTATTGCTTAAGTATACTCATGTTCATTTCCAACTTATTTATTCGTTCATTAAATCATTTACATTTACTTCATAATCCAAGAATTTGATTTGATTTTTTTTTCTTCATTCAATCGCTTACTTCATCCAACAAAATTTTTATTCGTTTCTTGTTTCATTTTCAAGCATTAGTTCGAGTTCAAACTTGGATTTATTTTAACCTTTACTACAAACTTAATTATTTTAAATCCTTAACTCATTTTACATGAATCAATTTACCAAACTCATTTACATCAATTTCCAATTTCATTACTTATTCTCTTCCTAAGTGCTTTATTCCCAATTGATCTTTGCCCGGCCACTTGAGTTAACTCTCATCGAGTCAATTTACTTATTTATTTGACTCTCAAGTCTTGGTTCGAATCAAGGATGGTCCATAACTCAAACTTATACTCAGTTCTCTAATCAATTATTATTCGATTCTTAAGTTAACTTGTTTAACTTGATTGTCTTACTCAACTTAAGTTATATTCAATTGACCAAAAGTATTTATATTTCCCTTTTTTTTTCGTTTTCACACCTAGATTTATATTCGATATATGATTCAAATGCGATTTACACCAAATTTGCTCACTCCATTCCGATATATTATCAATTCCATTTCATTTTATATTAAGTTTCATTCCATTAACTCAAATGTTAATTCTCAAATCGATCTTATTCGACTTCCTGAGCTAAACTTCATTTAGCTCGATTCCCCCCACTCGACTTAAATTATATTTCATTCGACAAAAGCTTTGTATTCGTTCACTTCACTATTCGTACTCAGGTTTACCTTCGAGGTATTGTCCAAATGAGTTTACCCCATTCAGATTCTCTATACCTTCATTCCACGTGCATAACGATTCAGCATTCAATCCCTTCATTTTTAGTTTATCGGCCATCACATATTATCAATAAACAAGGATTTCTTCCAACTCCTTCTCGGATTAACTCAATATACTTATTGATCATTCAAGTCATGGGTTATCATTTTTATTACACCACTTAATATTTCTATTCATTTTAAATTAACTTAGGTATAAATTTTTCCTCGAAGCGAATTTCAACTTCCCTATACCTTTATCAACCAAACTAGTAACTTATTTAACTCTATTATCGTCCCCGATTAAATCTAAGCGATGGTTCCTTTCCCTCAACGTTTAAATCCAAAATCTCAATGACTTGAGTTACTTTAATCCTTGAGTCAATGTCATTTGTTAAGGTGATTTTAAATTGCTTGATTCCGGGTCTCAAACTAAGTTTAAAGTAACAACATATATACTTATATATTTTATAAACCATTCTATATGAAATTCAATTCCGAACTTTAATTTAAGAAAGAAATTTAAATTCTGGGTTTAAACTTTAAATTAAACTTTGAGTATAGTAAACTAATGCCTTTATAAAATTTATACGATATAGAGTTAAATCCAAAAATTCTGTGGCAAACCCAATAATAATCATTATTGAGTGGTCTCTCCCCCACTTAAACTCTTCAGAATAACTATCGATAATGCGTGCACTCATTACCAAGGCTATTTCAAAGATCTGAGCAAGGGATTATCCACTTGTTTAATACTACTTGAAATCATTTCTAGAACCATTCTTATAATATAATATTATCTCAATTTTGGCAAAACTCTTTTAAATACACCCCAGGATCAAATTTTGAGTTCACTTTCATTTCAATCACGACCTTTCTCCTCCAATTATACTTAAAAGATATCATTTTATTTCCAAGTATTCACAACACCTAGTTATATTCCCTTATTATTTAATCGACCATAATAGGTAATAACTTACTATTACTACCTACTAGTATCGAATGCATATTCCTAAAACCAAAAGGGAATATATTTAATATGTATAAAAATATAACCGAAAAACCTTATTATGTCAATTCATTCTATTCGAATATTTAGAAATCCCTATCGATTGTATGGCGTCCCATATATCGACCAGAATTCATAAATATTCCACAGGATAAGTCAACACAATATAAAACCACTTTATATCGAAATACAAGTACGCTCTCTCATATCACTCAAACTCATTCTAGGGCGTTTCTAACCCTATCTCTAATGAGTTTATTCCCAACAGAGCCAAGGTTATCGCTAACCATCGCTCTGATACCAACTGTAACGACCCATATTTTTGACCGTTCAAATCGACAATAAACCACACATGTCGACCTAAACAAATCGCAAATGCAGGTAGTTATTGGGAAAAAGAAGAAAAAGAAAGAAAGAAGGAAAGATAAAATCACAGAATCTCACAGCGGAAGGACAACATATAATAAATAAATAGTATTTAAAGCAGTTGAAATGTATACATTGGTTATAACCTTCAAATGAATATCAGAGTTACATATATATATACAGATGTACATAATAAGCAGCGGAATACCTATATATGATGAATATATATATATAAATCTTCGTCTTCGATCTCCAAGGCATAGTCATCTTCAGTAACTGCAATGCCTGCTGACCCGAGCATATTGCATAAAAGAAAACACAACAAACACTCGGATCAGCACTAAATCATCTCATATTAGTCAAATTAAAATACGAAATAACATCAGTATCATGGTGCAGTAACTCAAGAGATGTTACGGGATTTTCCATCTCTCAAGGATCCGTTAAACTAATACATACATAGTATAATACGCTATTATGATAATGTCTACTTAGTAAAGTATAAATATTGAAAATAGCGTAAGCGGGATTACCATATTACCCTTACGCGGTTTATAGGCATCAATGGTCTATACAGTACCGTAAATTCACCGTACTGGTGTTATCAGAGGGTACTCCATAGAAGGCAATGCTAAATCAAAATCGTATGGGGCTCGATATGGATATATATATGACAAGGCACTCGAGGCAATGCCCAGGGTAGGGTTCTACCAATTGCACTCCCGGACCGGTGGTAACGCATAGCAGCCACTACCGCCCACCTCGGAACACACTCCCATAATCATAAAATTAAATGGGCCCAAATCATCATCATCATAGTCATATAAATAGCATCGAAGAAGTGTGTCCGATCAAAGGCGCTAACCTCAATTAGTCACGATATAGCTCCTGTTTTAGTCATTTCAATGCTGACCCGAAGGTCAGGGCTATTTCGTCATCGTACATCTTCTTCGATTCAATAATCGCCTCCACGTCGTCATACTCATTCTGGATACGTCATAACGTTCACAGTTGTCAAAGTGGTATCGACACTGACAGAGAGTATGCCTTATGTCGACTCCGGTCTCCTTAACAACCACGCTTACATCTTTTCACATCGGTCGGTTCTTTTATATTTGAAAGGTTCGCTTTCATATCAAAATATCATATTTTGTTTCGAACCCAGTTATATTCAAAATAGAATATACTTTCATATCAAAATATCCCAATCATTCCCAAACCGATTATATTCCAAACTAGAATATATTTCCATGTCATTATATTATACACGTATAATATCTCTAAACGACTTATATTCAAATAGAATATAATTTGTCTCAAAATTTCAAATTATTACGGATTCTTAGCTCAACTCTATTCAAACCAGCGGTTCAAACCCAAACATTTCCATTCGAAAGAACTTATACTTATAAAATATATAATTTTAAAAAGATAGATGTTTATAAGGAAGACCTTAATATAAATAATTAATAGATATATAAAAATTATATTTAGAATAGGATAAGATAAATTGTAAAACATTATATATCTGTAAATTGAAAGTTTACTAAATAATTTAGTAATAGAATATAAGAAAAATTTGTAAAAATAAAAACAGTTATTTGAAATCAAACGGTATAAATATATATAAGATAATTCTTTAACTAAAACTAAAACTAACTTTTTCTTCCGAACTTCAATGCTTGAATCCAAATTCCAGTCTCAATGGAATTGCCTCGCTCAAAGGACTTGTCTAAATCCCACTTTAACTCATTTCAAATTCAAGGATTTAAAATCATACTCGTATCAAGTTTGAAAAGCATTTCGAGTATTCTCGATTATCTTTATTCCCAAAATTTAAATTCAATCAGCATTTATTAAATCTGAGTCTGCCCAATCCTTGAAAATCCCGAATCATATAAATTTTAAATCTTTAACACTTCGAATTCACTCTGGGAAAATTTCTTAAATCATTTCAAATGATATTCCAGATTCAGAATTTCAACGGAAAAAATAAAACCTATCGAAATCGATACATTCCCTTAATTGAATTTTCCATCAAAATAGAATTCCAAATATTAAAATCATTTACCCAACCGATATCCATATGTAATTTGTTACCCTATGGCCAAGTGAATTAAATTTAATTCCTCAATATTCAGGGATGGATCTATCATTTCAATCCAAATCAGGGCCACAGAGATTTATCATTTCACTCTGTGTTCTTAATTCATTTCAATCGATAAATTCCGGGTTCATTAGATGCCCGTAACATCAAGGGTAAATGGAATTTATCGTCACAATCAACATGCATTACAATATACTGAAATAAGGAGAATTTAAACATGTCACTATAAATTCAGCAATAATTTCAATTAACATCCATCACAACAATTTCATTCAACTGATTCAGCATTAAACTGTTTTCAGGGTCTAACCAGAGTTCGAATTCAACTAGGAATTTAAATTAAATTTAATAACAAATCATTTACTTAGATTGCATGTTAACACTCTTGCATGTTAAATTCAAACCACACATCAACAATTCAACACAACCATGCAACCGAACTTACTTCATAATTTAATTCAATAAATATGGGAATAATTCAGTATTTCGTGAGTGAGAAAACCACTCACTTTTGGTCTTTAATTCAGATGAACGTCCAACCATAGCCCAAAATTTGACAGTCTCAGAACGCAACCAAACCAGTGCCAAAACATCCGCAACTCCGCCACGATCCCAACGCAACAAACCGCGTCCAAAACCGAGTCAAAACGAAGAAGTTATCAGCGTTTTACTATTTGACTTTTGAATATATATATATTAAATTAATCAAATAAGTCCTCACCCAACCACACAGTGCCACATCAGCATGCCATTCTTCTTCCCGCTCCTCCTTTCACGTTACAGAACCGACGTTAACCCATTTACCCCGAACTTTGACCACCATTTCCCACGCCCTCCGACCGCCTAACGACCTCCGACCTCCCTTGTTCGAACCACTTGACCGAGGCGCACGCACCAGTACCGGAGCCACCAGGTCCGGTGGACCCCATCGCCGCCAGCAGATGATGAACGGACGCCCCTTTCCAACCTTCAAACTCCAAATTCTGTCGATCTAGGCCACGATAGATCGCATGCAAGGCACCGTTAAACTCGTATCGTCCTTCTCTACAAAACCCATAAGTTAATTTCTCCGATTTGTCGCTAGATTGAAAACCCCCAAATTTGCATGTTAGGTTACGAAAATTTGAACCTTTGACCACGAATTCCGGCCACATCGTTCGCTGCATGTCAGATCTGAGGGTACCCGCGGGTTCGTGTCGTCGAGATCTTCATTTTGACATATAATACGATAGGGTTTCGAGAGATTTTATTTTTGAGCTTTACTTTGATTTTTAATTTAAAAATAAAATATATTTTCAGCCATTAAAGAAGAAAATGATGGGGGAGGAGTGGAAATGGGCTGACTTGATGGTAGTGGCCTAAGTATATGTGTATATATATAGGGCCCAAACTGATTAACGCATACACAGTTATCGCGTATCCGATTTTAACGTACATTTCACATTACCGGGCCCACATACTGACCCCGGAAAAATCTGGAAAAATTATTTTTGGTTATGTTTTGACGATACGGTTCCAACAAAATTGATTTCGTCGAATTCCGAGACCGTTTGAAAAATGACCATTTTCGGGTCGATCTAAATTAACTATCAACTGGTAAAACGCGTTTTCACTTGTCCCGCTCACAGATTAATTCGAAAAATTCCGAAAATTGAAACCTAGTAATAATTCGCCGTTCCGGATCCAATGGCGCCAGGTTCTTCGAATTCCGAGACAGTCGCCAAAACAGTTAAATTCACAGTTAAATAAATAAATAAAATATTCAAAAATTCAATTAACTGATTAAATTCAATTTAAATATTTAAAAGAATCCTAATTAAATCAATTGATAACTTAAATAAAATTTTATAAATCAAATTCACATATTTTATATTCCCATATATAATCATTTAAAATTTAACAAATCCGGAATTCAAAATTAAATTTCCATTGCTTATAGTTTCTTTATATAAATTCCATAGCGACCTTTCGAAATTTTGATTTACTCATAACTTGCAATTTATCCGGCGAAATTTCAATTTCTTACATTCTCTGGAAAGATATGATTAATTCGATTACAACGTTTCCAGTTTTGTTCAATTCTGATTTAAAATGAATTTTATATATTTTTCCAAAGTTTGAAATCAAATTTTCAAACTACCGCGCCATTTCAGGCTCGTAATATAAATAAATATAAATTTAACCAGTAGTATACGATTTATTTAATTAAATTTACATTTTAAATATATAGAAATTATGGTTCGTTACAGAAACCTTCGTTGAGGCACGAAACTGGCTAAAGGAGACAGAAGACTTGTTCATTATCTTTGATATGGAGGACCATAGGAAAGTTCAATTGGCAGCATGGTTGCTGAAAGAGGAAGCTGCATTTTGGTGGGAAGTCACCAACGCTACCAGGCCAGTTGAAACTTGGGCAGACTTTAGAGAGAGGTTTGGGCTTAAATTCTTATCATCAGCAGAGGAGAACCTTCAGATGGAGAGGTTCCTAGCACTCAAGCAAGGGGATATGTCTGTGATCGGGAGCGAGGAGTTCGCGAGTTTTCAGCATTTGTAAGTGGGATCTGTGTTTAGCACCTAGTAGAAACCTTAGGAATGCAGCAGTAGGCAGGATTTTGCCGAAGTTGGATATATCTTGTATCATTTATTTTCTGCATTTCTATTTATGCTATTTTCTGTGATCTATGAATATATTAATATCTCGCAAAAAATTTAATAAACCCTATTCATCCCCCTCTAGGGTTAATCTAGATCCAACAAACGCTACTATTTTTTTTGTTCAAATTACAATATATTTTCGTACTACCTCTGAATCAAGCGATATTTGGATCGATAAACTATAAATTAAGTTATGGACAATATTACGAGTTGTGCTTAAAAAATATTTAAACTCTGTCTAGAAAGAATCACTATTTCTTTTTGTAAAATGCAATAATTCTTTTCATATGAAATCAAAATCAGTGTCGATCCAAATTAGTCACAACACTTCCCAATCTACATATAGAGACAAAAATTAAATCAGTGTCAATCCAAATCAACAACATTTACTACTCACATTTAGAAGGGAAAAAGCATAAGCTTGCATTTCTTTACTCAAGATCGAATGTCAACCTTTCTTGTTTCTTTGTTGATCAAGAAAACCACAAGGAGGTTCTATAGGACCAAAACATTAAAATTAGCTATTTACCATTAAAAGGAAATGGAAACATAATTAATTTACATTAAGGAGCATACTTCCATTTTCCCTCATAAAGCGCCTATCTAATCTATTATTTAGCTTTAAATATGTTATTGTTGATGATAATGGGTGGATCTCTTCACAAATACAATGTAGAAGTATTCCCTGCAAATCAAAAGATGGTACTATAAAATTACTAAAAAAATAATTAGATTGGTATTGTTTAGGTGACCAACAAAATTAAAACATAAATTTGGTTAGAAATGAAATAAAAGCATGCAGTAAATAGAGAATTTATATTTAAATAAAAATTAATCTATTGTGTTTCTCTAGTGCGGCTAAAAAGGATAGTTTAAAAATAATGGCTTAAAATCTTATTTTAAAAAATAGGCAACCTATGAACTTTGAGGTAATAGATCTACATGTTTGGTAGACCCACGTATACTAACAAAGTTTACAATTTTATTTTTTTACAAAAATGGCTCGTAAGCTTATGTAAACAAGGTAAGCTTGACCAAAAAAAAACAATAATCAAATAGTCATTGATAAATAGTTATGACACAAAATTTGTTATGTGCGATGTGTCAGGCAGATGACGCAAAATTTGTTGTGTGCGATGTGTATTTCTTAGGTAACTTTCTCGATTATATTAGTTTTTTAGTTTTTTAGCTGTACTTTCCTTATCTTTCTCTACTCCTATAGTTTTCTTGTGCATTTCAAAATATCCCTTTTGATCTTTTTTTCAATGATAGAAACCAAGTCATAGTTAGAAATGGATTCTTTTAAAGTTTTTGTCAAAAATTTCATTGTGTGTTAGCTGTTTCAAATTCAGTAGCTTTTATCAATGTTTCTTCATATTTAGTATTCACTCTCAGTAGCTTCTGTTTTAATTTATACATGGACTTGGCTTCATGAATATATGAATTAGCTGTAAGTACATACTTCTTTAATTCTCTCATAAATTGCATTGCCTAGGATTATCCCTTAAGTATTCAAGATGGATCAACAAATGAAAATACATAGATGGGTTGACCAAAATCAATAGCTTATATCAAAATTAAAAACCTGTATCAAAACACAGGGATGGGTTCAATATAAATTCAAGCATGATATATTGAATAATAGTAATAGGTTAATACGTAGCTAAGAATGAGTGGGTAGTTTGTAGTTTCTTTTTTTGGAAATAAAGAAAAATAGCAGAGAGATCGAATTCTGATGTTTCTTAAATTGGCAATAGATCAGTATTGGCTAGAACTGATGTTGCTATTGTGGAATTGGTACAAATGTTTTTTTCTATTATCGAATTCCTGATTAATTTGTGCATTTTGTTTAAAGTTGCTTAAAGTTTTTGTATTTTGTTTCTAATTATATTTCAAAATGTAAGCATATGAATATTATATTTTAAAGAATATCCGTAAAATAATATTATCGTCATATTTGTTCATTTTTGATAATTTAATAAACAGTTTTTTGATAATTTAATAAATAGTGGGATGAAAGAAAATTTAATTCAAATCAAATTGCTTATTTTTGTTTATTGATTTATTATAATTAGCGGGTTTCCATTTGTATCTATTAATGTAGATGTTTGATATCTAAAAATAACTTTTGATGTTGCTTATTTCATACTTCGAGTTAGATCAGCCTCTTTTATCACTACTTGTATGTTTTTAAACACCATGGTTACAAAGACTTAACTACTGAAAACTGACTTAAGATTTTTATTTTTTAGAGCTCAAAGGTAGTAAACAAAAGAGCAAAAAAGCAAAGTTTAGCTGCACTTTCAGCTGCTAATGCTGATGATGAGAGGATGGTTGGGATTAGAATCAGCAAACACCTAGGTGGACCAATTCAGTTGGTTCGTGATTTAAATATTGCTATAAGAATATCTCCTCGAAAGCATGTTGAATACCCAATATGCACTACTCCTCGCAAAACTGGAAGCAACCTTGGCCACACTACAAAAGATGCAGCCCTCCTCCTTCCAGTAGCATCCTCGTTGACACTATGAACCAGATTCAGCCCCCTCCTTCCAGTAACAGCCCCGTCGACACTACAAACCAGATTCAGCCCCCTTCTTCTAGTAAACCCCTTCGGTAATATAGACCCAGTACAGCCCCCGTCCGTCAGCTACACTTCCAGCAAACTACAGCCACCTCAGATTCCAGTCCAAACGAACTTCAACCGGATTCTAGTGAAGGTCATAGATTGATGCAACCTAGAAAAAAGAGAGGCAGAACGATGTTGAAATCATTAGCTATGATACTGGATGAGAAGCCGGAAGTTGAATTTAATGAACGCGAACAAGCAATGGGTACTAATTCCAAACATTTGTTGGCATATATTGGTACTCTAGCAAGGGAGATGGTGCCTTTTACCATTAGCTCATGGATGAAAGTCGATGACGATTTGAGGGATGATCTGTGGACTTGTATACAGTTACTGATATTTGACTTGTATAACAGCTGTTGGCGATAAGATGAGCAAGTGAATAATAAAATATGGCTTTCAAATGTATTTAATTTTACTGATTCTATGTTATTTATATAGAGTTACTATATGTTTCAATATTCAAAGCAACGTATTATATATCTACCGTAGTTCTCTCTATGTGCAGTATGCATTATGCACATGCCTATGGTACAACATTGCATTTTGCAATACTGTTAGAGATTAATCTGCGTTCAATTTTTTTTGTGGGTGCAGTCAAGATTCAAGGTAGATATAGTGTACAAAGATTACTTGTTAATGATAATAGGACAGCGATGGAAGGAGTCGAAATCAAGGTTAGTTAGCTATCAAAAAAGCATCTCAAAATCCTGACTCTACCAATACTTTAGCAGGCCTAAAACCATTAAATATAAAGAACGTTGAAGAGTGGAATGCTTTTGTAAATGAAATTTTATCAGAAAATTTTGAGGTGGTTATTTTTGTCTGACTGATTTTAACTGTTAAATATGTTGCATTTTCCTATATCATATTTATTGAATTGATCTTATAGGCAACAAGCCAAATATTCAAAAGTATTAGATAGAAGAATAAACTTCCACACACCATGAGCAGAAAAAGTTATGCAAGATTGGAAGAATAAATGGTAAAAAGAATATTGTTAAAGCAATTTTTATTTTTTATCACTTGTACATTCTTGAGCTGTTAATTAAGCTATTTTTGTAGAAAAAGGAAAAGGCAACATCTAGTATCACTAGAGATGAATTATGGTGCAAAGGCCACACTAGAAAAGATGGAAAACCTCCGAATTCAGTTATTGCGAATGGATAGTAAGAATAAGTTCAAATATACAATATAAGAAACTGTTGCTATTGTTAATGTAGTTTTAATTTTAATTTCTAAATATTGGTTGTCTTTGAATTTGTAGTCCAAGATAACAGAGCATCATAATGCCGCAAGTCAGGATTCTCAGGGAGGAACATTAGTTACTCAAGATGGCGTGTCGAAGCTTTTTGGTCAGGAGCATGGAGGACGTGTAAGAGGGCTTGGTTTTGGGGTTGTACCATCTCAGCTTCGTATTCAGGGTAACTCGTCAGGTGAAGTACATGCATTGCGATACCTAGTTAGTGGTTTGGAGACCAAAGTACAAGAGCTTACTTCGATGTTGATGGTAAGTGTTAATTAGAAAACGATGATTTTTCCTGTTTTCCTGTTAATTAGAAACCAAGTTATTGTCAGCAGCAGGTGTGGCTATTGCCCTCAGTTTGCTGCCAAATTCATTAATTTTAAGATTATACTCTAATTTATGTGGGTGTATGGCTGTTTTTAGTTAGTGGTCTGACATTCCCATTAGTTCCATGTGAGCAATATGCAATGAACCGTACCTGTAGTAAACCATCATCTAAAAGGGAAATGAACTGCTCTCAAATTTACCGCTTCCCACTTGTGCTAGTTTTATATGACCATAATCATATTTATTTTGTGCTAATTTTATATGACCTATGTATATACAATGAACCATGCCCTGTATATAGCCTATATATTTTGGATCCTCCTTGCTCATTCAATCATTTTAAAATCCCTTATGAACTTTTTCATATTTGCATACCTCATAGAGGCAATATGTTTAAAATCAAAGGAGTGATAAGAAATTTCCGGCCCTTTCAGAGCCAATGGTCAAAACGAGCATTTTCGATGATTTGCATTAACTTGTGATTTTGAAGGATTCAAACTTTCGAAATAAACTAAACCATTTAGAAAAATTCCAAAGAACTAGTAAACTGTTTAAAAATATGCGTTGATGCCAGGACACACGAAGTCAATTATGAGGTGACGTAGCGGATGTGCATTCATTATGGGTTCATTTGAATTTATCTAACATGATAAATTTGATATTTTAAGTTTACAATGAATAATATTTGATTTGAAGGTAGAATCCAATGCTATGATGCTTGTTGTGAACCAGCGGCAAACCATCCATTTCATAAGCGTCATTGTCAGTAGATGACGCTTATGTGATGGGAACAGAATGAAGTAATTTATAGTTAAGGGGGACTTTTTTTTATAATTGAACTGATATATGTATTTATAGTTGAATATAGTTTTCAGTCCATGCAATCTTTATAGGAGCTAAAAGAAAAGCAAGCAAGTAACGCTGGAAATCCAACTACTCCTGATCCTAATAAGCCTCAGGTACCCTTTTTATTAGTATAATTGATAGAAAGATGTAACATTTCATGACCTATGGGATTGGAATATTGCTGTTAAAATGCGTCAACTTTTTTTGACAATGCAAGTTTGATTCTTTGGTGACATGTTTGGTGAACATTGAAATGCTTTTAACCGGAGCTGTGAAATTTTAGGGTGATTTTAAGGACAGTAAATGGAGGGGGGTTGGGTACTGTTAAAAAGGTATTTCGAGGGGGATTGGATAAATTGAGAAATGGGTAAAATGAGCACCTAATGTGGCACTGTCTTGTGTGGATACCAGATCTCCCTTAAATCTGCAATGTTTGGAAAGAATTTCGAAACACTTTATTTTTACAGATTCAGAAACGCCAAGATAGCACAACAAATTCAAGTTTTTTCATCCTCTTCTCCTTACTTATGTCTTTCAACACTATTTCGTTTTGAGATTACAAATTCAATGCTCTTATCTTTGCGGTCAGTTCAAGAGATTGTTTGAATCGGTCTCCATAGTATTACCATAATTAATTAAGCAGAGTAATCCTCTTGACTTCATAGTAATTTGAAAATCGATTTTCTTTAACTCGCAGCACCAATTTGTTTGTTTAAATGATTGGTGAAAGCAAATAACGTGTCAAGCAAAATATTGTCGCTTTGCCACTTCATCATATATCTAGAGTCCACACTAACATATATGTGTTATATAATGATCCAGAATTGGACTGGCTTAGATAGAATTTTTTTTTTTTTAAAGAACGGAAATAGAGTAATTAAACTGCAAGTAGGTTTTTATTTTTATTTTTAAGGAAAAAAAGGGGAGAGAGGGATACAGCACGCTACACGTACAAAATGAAAACAAAATGTCATTGAGGTTTCTCCCTAACTTGATTATACAATGATAATAACCATGATCATACATCGATAATGGCGCCCAAGTATTCCAAAAATGCAGGAATCAGCTGACCAGAACTGTACATGCACACAGTGCGTTCCCGGTTTTCTCAAGCCTGTATAACTTGACCTTCTGTTGATCATTTAAATGACCTCTTATGGTTTTTAGGAGAATATTTAAGATCTGAATCGCTCGTGTCTGCTTCTCCTCCTTCTGAATTCACTTGCCTTCAGTGATTTTTTTAGTCAGTTACATCGCTGAGTGGCAGCACTGGGTAAATAATGGAATGCAAATACATTTCATTTACTTGTGAAGTAAATACATTTTAACCAAATCTGTTAATTATTGTTAACTGTTTCATTTCGGGCTTTATAGTACAAGTCTTGTTCTCTTCATATCCCGAAAATAAGTCAAGAGTTGGATTCAAATCTGTTAATTTAACCAGTAACCATTAATATACTGCTTGTGTTCAAATTTTTATATGCTAAAACAGAAGAGAAAATGAATTAAGGGGGGATTACAAAGTCTTATAAATTATAGTATTAGTATGAAGTTGTGGCCAAAGGTAGAACAACATTATGTGTTAATAATTTAGTGGCTTTCATTTAACTTTGACCGTAAAAGGCAGTCTGAAATATTTTGGCTGTTGAGATCTGGTATCTGTATGGTCCCTGTGTCTACGTTGTACTATTGTTTTTAATTCTTCTTATTTTACTTACCATATTATTCAATTAGTTTTGCACTGGGTAAAGAGAGGAGTCATTTTTCAGTTCATTCACAATCTTGTTACACTGAACTTATTAAAATTACTTTTTTTTTTTTGCGGTCACACCATGGAAGCAATAACTTGATAGTTCAACAGTCTAAACAAATTGGACAGCAAGCAGCTGAACATGAAAAGCAAGTAGTTGAAAATGAGGGAAGAAAAACAGCTCAAAGTCTAAACAAATTGGAAAGAAAGCTGAAAATGATCAAGGTAGAAGACCATTTCAATAGTTTAAACAAATTGGAAAGAAGGCTAAAAACGATCAGGGCAGAAAAACAGTGCATGTTGAAGAAAATGAGGGCAGAAAATGTAAAATATTGAATTGGGACAGACAAGTAGTTGCAAAAGGAACATTGATATCCACTGATCCAGAAGCTTTGGTGCACTTTAAAAAAACTTGGATCGCAAGGTTGGAAAGTTTGGATTGATGCGGCGATGGATGCAGAAGCTTTCTTGTGGAAGCCGAATTCTGAAATGACTACTATTGGAGAAGCTATTGGATCGACTGTGACTTGAAATTAAAATTATGTTGCCTTCAGCTAGAGTGTTTTCGTAGGATATGCAACCTTTTATAGACAAAACTTCCATATTTCTTATGTATATTTTGGGTTAGATCATGTATGTATTTTGAAACGGTTATGTTTTTAGTGACGGGTTAAGTTGGTGATGTACTACGTAGGTGTGTTTTATGTTGATCGAATATTATGTTAAGTAATATATATGAATGATTCCATGTAGTAATATTTGTTGCATTGAAATATGAATCATATTATTATTAATATATATGAATTTGTTTTACTAGTCAGGTCTATGTAAATTACAACAGAAAAAAAGTTGTAATAAGCCATATTATTACAATGGTGAAAATTGTTGTAATATCAAGGAAGCCACAACGATGTAAAAATGTTGTAATATTAAGGAACTCACAACGGTGTAAAAATGTTGTTATATCTATGATCTCACGATATTACAATATCAGGGATAAAAGTTGTAATAAAGTTTATTACAACGGTGAGAACAGTTATTATACGTATGCTCTTACTTTACTATAGTTTATACTACAATGGAGAACTAGAGTTGTAATAAAATTTATTACAACAATATAAAATTGTTGTTAAATAACCCAATTACAACGGTGTTGCAATAGAGCAGAAAAGTTGTAAAAGATTTTAATATATTACAACTTCTTCATACACGACGGTGGAGACACCGTTGTAAAATGATATTACAACGGTCTCACACCGTTGTTAAAGGGTCAATTTGTTGTAGTGTATGTGTCGTACTGGGATGTTTTTTAGCATACACATGCATTGAGTCAGATCAACGGCACATGCTCAGTTTCCTACTCTTTGAGACCACGATGCCAAAGCACGTGAAGGGTATGTAAGTATAGCATAATTAACTTAAAGTTATAATTTAATTAAAATAGTGTTATCTAAATTCCATTTTATTTTGTTTAACAAGATAAATTTCAGCAACAAGGAGCACAGATGCTTGAGGGGACTGGGAGGACCGAGTTGACTACCAATGATGAAGTCATGGATCAACCAACCCAGAACAGACGCTACGGTTTTGAGAACCAAACGGTAATAGAAACTAAAATTTATAATAAAAACTGGAATTTACTTGAATTGCTATTATGAAATACTGAAAATCTAAAATTATTTACAGGTTATGACATCTCAGTAGTCGTACAAGAGGGCTCGGGATACGGAGGAAATCACACAGCTACGAGCCCAGATCGCAGAGCTTAATGAATGTGATTGTCGTCGTGAAGAGCAGATGGAGCAGCTTAACCAACATCTGACGGAGTTCTTTACCCACCACGGTACAGGTCCTTCATCTGGTGGTTCTAGGGGAGATCGAGTTGAGCTTAGTTGGTTTTGATGTATATATATGAGGAGGGTTCGAGAGCACCCCAAATGTCCCTCAATCTCCACCAAGTATTTCTCCTTCTCTCCTTCCACTCACTCTCTCACTTCTCACTCGCATTCTTTAATATAAACGGGTGGTGGAAATCAGGGGGCATTTGGGATGCTCCATTTTTAGGGTGCAACCGAACGCTTGCATATACATATATATATATATATATATATATATATATATATATATATATATATATATATATATATAGACACGCACACGTCTTGAGAGTGGGTGAGGATTATGCTTGATACATTCTGATGGTTTGCATGTGTTGGTGATGATGGTTTGGAGTGGTGTTGGATGGCTGTTTATTTTAACTTTAAGTTGATGTATTTTATATATATTGGTTTATGTTATGTGTTTTGCATGTTTTGTGTTTGATTTTCAAGGTGTAAAGTTAACGATTACCTTTCCTTAGATCCAGATTACACTTAATATGCTACATTGTTACTTCCAACAACACAGAAATTAGTTTCCATAAAAATACATCCCTTGAGTTCATACACCTTAGGGAAGAGTGTTAAGTATAAGAGAGGTTAACTCTTATACCACCAGCAAGATGTATATTTGAACTACTCAATGTTCATGGATTAAAAATGCAATGTTAGATGTTCGTCCATACATACAGGTCAAGAGCATAACAAACTGAAGGCATAATTTACAATATATCCTTTTTAGATTCACCTTCGGTGTTAGGGGCAAATAGCCCTTGCAGTTGGGAGTTTTCATCTTGGAATATGACTTTATGGTAATTCCAATTCGAATATGTAAGTTGACTTGAAGTGGCTGTCGGATGATACTACTACTCAAAGTGAAAATATTATACTACCTAAAAATTATTATGACTTTAGTGTTCAAAGTTGAAACCATGTTGGAAATTTTGGAAATATTTTGATTTTGTGTTATGTTTTGAAAAAGGAACTAAGGGAGAATGAAAAGACTCTTTTCTCACATCTTTAGATAATGAAAAATAGTTTTGCTTATTCAGCGGAGCCCCTTGAGTACGTCGGAGTTTTTCTACACTCAAATGTTTTCTCTTGAATTCGAAAGGGACCATGTATCTTATCACGTTTGCATACACAAATTGAATGTGACTTTATATTATGAAAGTAATATGAAAACAGAATGATTGTTTGTATTATTGTTTTGCTTCCTACATGGGCTGATAAAATGATTTAAAAACAGTTGTCTAAATATATGTGTAGATAGTTCTGCACATGATCAGCAGCTAGTTTTCTGAAAGAATATTCTTGACTCCTAACTAAAAATGAATGAGGCAACAAATGCTAAATTGTGAATCAAATTGTAAAGTTTGCTGAGTTTAAGAAACCAGGGAGACACCAGTATAAATTCAGCACACAGACTGACAGACATTTCAGGCCATCTTTACCAGTTTGATGTATTATCCAAAAAAGACGAAGAGCATGCAACTGGGGACCAAAGTTCGTCCAACACGTGGTACACCGACATACGTTGATTATGGCATCGTTTTGAAAAAAGAATAAGGGAATGGAAAAGTTAGGAAAAATCATCCTATAAAGGCTGTAAATTATGAAAATATTGTTTAACGGCGATTACTTTTCTTGTTTGGAAAAAGGCATGCCAACAAAAGTTCAGCAAAGAAATTAATCAGCCAGAATGATCTAAAAAGTCTAGCTAAAACATAGAATAGGAGGAGTACGAAATAAATTGAATGAATGGAGTATAAATATGAGTTGGTAGCCACCTAACAATAGGGATTCCTTTTGTTACAAAAATGTTTGTGCTAACTCATATGCGTGCGCCTTATGCGAAAGGAAGAGAAACTTTGTTCCGACTGTCGTTACATAACAGTGATATCAGAGGTGAAGATTACGGACAATCATGCAACAAAGTTAGTGCTCTCAAAATATTCGAAGAGAAGGCAGCCTGTTATGATTGTCTCGTATGCTGTTAAAGCATGAATGACAATTTGAATAAATAGTCCAAGTTCGGCAAACTCAAAAGAGTGCCTACCCCAAAATACAGATAAGAACGTGCATTTCTGATGCATTTGAAATGGATCGATATGCATCATCAATGTATAGTAATGACTTACAATAACTGTTCCAAATCTGTCACATAGTCGACTGAATGTCCACTCAATAAGACAAAAAAAAGCTGGCCTATTTTGCATTTTCAGTAAGCTGTACGGCCAGAATGCATTGGAATTCAGAAACAAAACTCAGTTAATTTTTGGCAATATGATTTTATAGATACAGATGAGATTTGTAAATTAATGTTCGGTTAGGACGGACTGAAGGTTTGTTCATAATTTAAATGAATTGGAAATGTATCCAACGGCATGTACGTTCATACAAATCTTGCTTTTTTAATTCATATTTCAAATAAAATCGAACAAACATTGACAAATGTTTTTTTATATTATGAACCTGAACCGACGCAGATGGATATTGCTATTTACATTAATTTTCATTTTTTTTTAATGTTTCTATTAGTTACATTATTTTTATCTTATTGTACTAAAATATAAATGTTTTACGAATCTTTACTCAGCTAATCAACCAAATAATCATTATGAATATTTTACACGAAAATATGGATAAACTAAACTATAAAAGATTTGCTTGACTTCGAACAAAATCAATACATATTGTAATACATTTTTTAATTATACGAATTATGTTGTCTCATTTAATACTCTAAATGAAAATTGAACGGAATTGTAAGGACGTTTTCATTTTCGAACACAGACCGACAACAGATATTCCAGCTTGGCAGCATTGTATGGATATAATTTCAAATTTTGATCTATAACTAAGTTTAATTATTACCCTTCACATGATAAGATATGTATGTTCAACCCTCATTGTCTAAATGACCAAGTTACATCGACATGGTGTGAGATATCATAGACTCGACCCTATTTTGCAAGGATTGAAACTATATACTTGTCACGTTGCATCAAATGTACTACATAAGACTTGTAGTGCTTATATACTACCATCTACGCATTCCTTTTTTACAAATATGATTAGACGTAAGTAAATAACGCATAATTAGAAATAATAGCACATGCGTTACTTGTTGGAGTACTAGTTGTTATAACCGTACTCATCAATGTTGCACATGGCGATATCCCACTTTACAAAGTAATATGAGATTTTAGAAATTAACATTTAAAGGTAGGGCTGCCAATGGATACCCGAAATATTCGCAATCCGTCCGCATCCGTATCCGAAAAGCGGATAAATATCCGATATCCGGGAAAGCGGATGCGGATATAGGCATATCCACATCCGAAATTATCCGTCCGCTTTTTTTCTCGATTATAGCTTAAATCATGTGTATTTTAACATAGTTAAATATACTAATTTATTAATGTGCAAAATTAAAAGTCTATTAAATGCATGTTAATTGCTCAAATTATATGTTATCATCATATTTATTTATTTTTAACACTTTAGTAATCAATTAGGTTGAAAAAGCTTAATATTAAGCTAAAAAAATTCATTTATGTTCATTAATTTATCGATTGTTGGCGAAGCGGATAATTATCCGATATCCGTCTGTATCCGCGGATGCGGATATCCGATATCCGAAAATGGTTTCTGATGCAGATATGGCACTATCCGTATCCGAAAGTATCCGTTGACAGCCCTATTTAAAGGTATTTTATTTTTATTAAAAAGATTTACTAGATAAACGCAAGCTTTACATAACAATCCAAAATTTTATCACTTTAAATATAAATATTTAAATATTTTTACTAATTAATTAATTAATGAGTTTTATAATTCAAATTATAATTCTTTTAAATAATAGATAATGATGTTAATTAATTTTCAAAATTAGTTTACAAAAATATTTATTTAAAAAAGAAATAAGAAACATAACAAAAAATCATTTTTGATGACTTTTCGATGTCTACAAGTTAACGAAAATGTTGTGCGCATTTACTTAACATATATACATTATCTATAGATAGATTAACAAATCATATACATATACAAGCACTTTCACTTTTGATAAGTAGCATAAAATTTCATGAAAATTAAAATAAAGTTAAAAATTAAATGAGGAGATGTGTTATCTCCTTATAACATGAAGTGTGCACATGTCAGCATGTAAGGATGGTAGGACGCGCTCAATTCTTCTGTGCCGAAAATGACTGTGCCCCCATATTCCTCCAATCACATCTCCTTATTTCTGCCTTTTTATATTTAAGTCCCTCAACGATTCAGTGGTTTAAGTGCAAAACAGCGGAAATCAGAGGATGTGATTGGAAGGTACATGGGGGCGCAGTGATTTTCGGCACAGAACAATTGGCCTCTGGTAGGACGATATGAAGATAACGTGTAAAATGAGAGGGAGGAAGATTGATCAAGTGGCGGGAATAAAGGATATTTTGGTAATTTAACAACTTTTTTACATGCATGTATATACCACATTCTTAACCATATATCCTTCTTCAGACACCTCGTTTTTCATTTCTAATTCCTCGTCAAAGCTTTCATAAACCATTTTAATGGATTCCATAGCATTCCCAAAATACTGAATGATTCATTTGCCATTTTTTAAATCTTTGTTGAACGCTTTTTTCTGTCCCGATTTCAAGCATTTCCCTTTTAGAAAACAACTCCACCACTTCGTTTCCACCTATGTCGAGCCCACAACACCATTTTCCTAGCATAAGCACAACAAACCTTCATTTTTTTTCAAAGGGAGGCAAGAATCTGGGTCATACGCAAGCCATAAGAGAAGTTGGCTTAGTTTCACCGATTTTTGACGAGTAAAATTACCACTTTTAAATTATATTTTAAACTTATGTCATTGCTTGGCTTGCATTCTAAGTATAATACATTTTTAGACATAAACAAATGTGGATTTGTTTGAATGTATGAGTACTTGGATGTGACGATGTAAGTATTTAAATTTAAAGTTTATAAACCAAGTTTTAAAATTGCAAATTATCATCTTTGCTTGCACGTGTTGATTTTAGCATGCATATATATATATATATATATATATATATATATATATATATATATATATACAAGTGCATGTGCATGTTTGAAATGTTCTTGCTGTTGTGGTATGCAAAAGAAAAGTTAGCATTTGAATCGTACTTAGAGCGACAAAAGAAATTCCTTTGTCTTAAAATTGTTTTACTTATATGATTTAGGCAAAAGTTGTTTACAAAGTGTAACGACCTGTCTTTTAACGATTGATATTTTATTGAAATATTGATTGTTAATTAAGCAAGTGATGGTTCCAAAAGGATATTTTTCACAAACGATCAAATCGGAACTCGAGACTACACTACGTCATAGATGGCCTACTACAACGAAAATTCATGGTGTTGTTAGCTACAATGTTGTCATAGTTATGTTGTTTTTTGTCTATTGCAATGTACGATTCAATATGTTAGCATAGATATCATTATATAGTTTAGTAGCCGGGTGAATAAAATTATCAATGCACGTCAACACGATCCAATGGTCCAGGTTAACCATTTGCGAGAAATAATGTTTAAGGCGGGAAACAAAAATAATGCGGCAAACACTTAACAAAATATTCACTCAACCTCTCAAACACTCACTCTCAAACAAAATACTCCGCTGCTCAACCTCTCAAACACTCACTCTCAGGTTCAATTAGGGCTAAAATTTCAAGTTTACAAGCATAATTGGGGTTCGATTAAGGCAAGTTCAAGATCAAGTTCAATTAGGGCTTTCGGTGTTTCAATCAGATCTTCGATTATGGTTCGTTTGGGTTTCAAATTTTAGGCTTCGATTTAATCTGCTGCTTAAGGTATCACTTAATGTATATTTCATTTTTTTTCTGATTTCTCGTTGTGTTGCTTAATTTACTGATTTACTTGTGCGTTCAGGTGTAATCATATTCCTAATTTTATTATTGTGTTTTTCTTTGTCCTTATAGTCATGGATAAATGATATTTGTTTATGTTATTTATTTGTCAATTAGTGATGAACATTGAGGAAAAAATATGGGCAGAACTTCCTAAGTTCAGTGAAGGATGCGTCAGTGGAGTGAAACTTTTTATTCGAAATACTTTTTCTAGATACGTGGTAGATGATGCAATTACATGCCCTTGCAGAAAGTGTCATAATAGCAAATGGCATCGTCAAGAGGTAGCCAAAGACCATCTGATTTGGAATGATCCATCTGAATTGTACGTGAAATAGATTTGTGTAGCTTCCTATTGAGATCTTGAAAGAAGCGATAACGATATGGATTATGAAGTAGGAATAAATTTTGGAGATAATCTCAATGAGATGTTGCAACGTACATGTGGAAATATGCACAACAATGAAGGTGGATCTTCTGACGGATTAAATGGAATAGATGTCGATGCTAGAAAATTTCATCAACGTGTTGAAGAGGGAAAGCTCCATTATATCTTGGGTATGCTAAATTTTCACGATTAAGTTTCATTGTCAGGCTTTATTCTTTAAAATGCCTACATAAAATCACCGAGTTTGCATTCAGCGATTTATTAGAGTTGATAAAAGAAGTTTTTCTACAAGCCCACATCCCTTTATCTTTCAATGCTGCCAAAAACATCATTAAAGATTTAGGCCTCAATTACCAAAGAATATATGCTTGTCCAAATGACTACAGGCTATATCGGGCAGAAAACAAAAAGGAAAATAACTGCAAAACTTGTGGTTTTTCAAGGTGGGCTATACCGAAAAAGAAAGTGGCTATTCACAATGATCCGGAGAAGCGGATTCACAAAGTACTAGCAAAAGTGATGCATTATTTTCCACTAAAACCAAGGCTGCAAAGGATGTTCATGTACAAGGAGTACGCAGAACTTATTTCATGGCATGCAGTGGGACGAAGAAATGATTGCAGGCTTCGACATCTAGCTGATGGCGAGGTTTGGAAGACAATGGATGCCAATTATTCTCATTTTTCATCTGAAAACAGAAATATCAGGTTAGGAGTAGTATCTGATGGATTCGGTCCTTTTGTACAATGACTGCACAGCATAGCACGTGGCCAATCATATAGGTAAATTATAATCTTCCACCTTGGTTATTCATGAAGACAGAAAAGTTGATACTTTCAACCCTTATCCCTGGTCCAGAGTCTCCTAACAATTACATTGATATCTACATGCAGCTCTTATCGCATAATTGAAAGAATTATGAGATCATGGCGTACAAACTTAAGATGCCTTCACTAGTGATAATTTCACATTACGTGCAAGCGTGTTATGGACGATTATCGATGTTCCAGGCTATGCAATGTTATCCGGCTGGAGCAATGTTATCGACATTCCAAACTGTGAAGAAATCTGTAAAAACTGAAGTTGCAATAACTATGATAAGATTAAGTGCATTTCTAAGAAGTCTTTGGAATTATCGATTTGGCTGATCTCAAGAGGCTACAAAAGGAAATTGTGGAATTCTTTATCAATTTGAGATGATATTCGAAAATGCTTTCTTCGATACAATGATGCACTTGCTAGTTCATTTATGCAAGGAACTTGAATATGGTGGACTTGCACATGTTCGTTGTATGTTTCATATTGAGCGTTATCTTTGTAAACTGAAATCATATGTTCGCAACAAAAGTAAACCTGAGGCGTCCATTGCTGAAGGTTTTCTTGTAGAAGAATGTTTGATATTTCGTTCGAGGTTCTTAGGTGGCGATGGAGCAGGAAAAATGCAATTTGAAACCTGTCCACAAAATCTGGAATATCCTATTGGCACAAGAAGAAACAAAGGTGGAAAAGTTATTCGTCTTGAAAATTCTCAATGGAAGGAATGTTACCGTTACGTTCTATTCAATTGTAGTAACGAGAAAATAGAGAGTTTACTTGAGTAAATTTTAAGTTTTATTTTTATTTTAGTAATTATTGAAGAATTAGAAATTTGTTTCTATCTTTTATTAACTAGGTCTTTATTCTAGGGAACATCGAGCTTTAATTGATGGTCATGCATCATCAAAATAATATAAAAGTGAGAGAGAACACAGTGAAGAATTTTGGAAGTGGTTAAAAGAAGAGGTTGGAAAAAGGAGGACATTTAAAAAGAAGTACAACTGCTTGCAATAGGCCCTCTTCGAACTGCTAGGAGGTTCACTGGATATGTTATCATTGGATACGGATTTTATACAAGGTTCAGAGATGCCAAAAGTACAACACAAAACAGTGGTGTATTTTTGATAGCCTTGACTACTAGCTTTGCAAGTTCGAAAGATAAAAATCTACTGGTCAGTGAAGTTAATTACTATGGATCAGTTGAAGAAATATTAGAAGTATATTACTGGGGAGAATTTAGTGTGGTTTTATTTAAGTGTTGTTGGTACCATGAAGAGAAAGATTTATATGGACTGACTCGTGTCAATTTTAATCGACTGTGCTAGAAATATGATCCTCATGTTATGGCTTCACAAGTACAACAGGTGTTTTATATAGAAGATCCAACTGATAAGATGTGCCACATTGTTATCAAGAAAAGAGACTGGTGTGAAAACGAAAGAGTATATGAAAATGAATATTTGAATGATATCCAGCCTGCTTATGGAATGGGCAATCAAGATTTTATGTTCATTGGTGTAAAGATGGTGTCCCAATAAGATGAATCTGCCCTCCACCTAGCAAAGTGAAAGACAATGCTTCTTAATTTCTGTGTATCACTATCATATTTATTCAATTAACTGTTCCGCACAATTTAAGTAAGAAATGTTATTTCTGCCTTGATTACATTTTGTTGGAAATGTTTTATAACATTAAGTGAATTATTAAAAATCTTGAATAAGTGTATGAATGACTCCTATATGGGAATAGTCCCACATCATGGGATTATATGAAAGAAGCAAGTATTTATACTTGTTTCTAAGAAATCATGTTGGGGCCTTGGGATCCCAATACATGCACTGTTGTGAGGAGGGAGACCATGCATCATGACCACCACACACGCGCGCGACCGACCGACTCGACCCGACCCGACCCGGTCCGGTTCGGTTCGGGCTCGGGCTCGGGCTTGGGCTTTGAGGTGTAGACACTTATATTTTTTGGACCATAAAACTTAGCCTTTTTCGAACCGTTTTTTTATGGAAAATATTTCTGCAACGGTAAAAATTCTTATCCTTCATTAAATCCGCCCGCTAATCAGTAAACCCAAACCCTAATTCTCGTCCTATATATTGTCATTGCTTCAGACGAGAATAACCACCGAATCACAATTTCTCTTTTTCTCTCAGCCGCCATTAAAAAATTTCTTCAGAAATTCTCGAGCAGCATTTTAATTCAGAAAGTGCAAATCTGCACTGATTTTTTGTACAAGAAAATCACTTATTGTTTTAGAGGCTGTTTTATCCTAGAGGCGGCGGCGATGGAATGAACTGGTTTGCACCTCCGACCAGATCGCCGAATCGTCTTCAAGAAAGCGACCTAGTCCACGACTCAGCCATTGTTTCCCAACAATTTGAAGACGATCTGAAACAATGGCTTCTAACTCAAGCCTCGGCGATTCTGCTCCACCCTCTGCTTTCCAGAACCCTCTCGTGACTGCTGCTCCATTCAGATTTGAAGGCTTGCATTTCAAACGATGACGTCAGAAGATGGAGTTCTTCCTCACCATTAGAAAGGTTGTGGCTGTGCTGACTATTGACAAACCGCAGCTTCCAGATAAACCTAACGAGGCCGATGCAGCGAAAATGGCATCATGGACTGAACAGTCAAAGCAACTGCAGTCCTGGACTGAACATAATTACCTATGCAAGAACTTTATTCTGAACGGACTGAGCGATGATCTCTATGATTACTATAACTCAGATGAAAAGACAGCAAAGGAGATCTGGGAAGCACTGAAAAAGAAATATGATACAGAGGAGACAGGGGCAAAGAAATATGCTGTGAGCCGCTACCTAAAGTACCAAATGACCGATGATAAATCGATAGAGATGCAGTCTCATGAGCTGCAGAAAATAGCTCATGAGATCATCTCCGAAGGTATGGTCTTGGACGAACAATTTCAAATTGTTGTTATCATTGACAAATTACCCCCAAGCTGGAAAGATTTTAAGAATATCTTGCGACATAAGACTAAGGAATTTTCCTTAGAGAGCTTGATTACACGCCTCCGTATTGAGGAGGAGGCACGCAAGAAGGACCAGAAAGAAGAGGTACTGATTGTGAATAACAACAATACTAAGAAGACCACTCCCGCTGTTCTGAAACCAAATCATAAATCTTTTAAGAATCAGAACAGGCGCAACAAACAGAATGGGAATCCACAAGGAAATCCAAAAGGACAACAGAAACCAACCCAAAAGAATGACTCTGGACAGTTGTTTCTATGTTACAACTGTGGAAAACCAGGTCATATGGCACGTAAGTGTCGAAACAGGCCAAGCTCTGCACCGCAGGCTAACCTGACTGAGGAGCCTCTTACAGCTATGATTACTGAGATTCACCTTGTTGGTGGATCAGAGGGTTGGTGGGTAGAGACTGGTGCTTCTCGCCATGTCTGCTATGATCGTGGCATGTTCTCGACATACACGGCTGCTGAAAATCAGAAAGTGCTGTTGGGAGACTCCCACACCACTAGAGTTGCGGGGATTGGCAATGTGGAACTCAAGTTCACCTCTGGAAAAATTGTAATTCTGAAAGATGTTATGCACACTCCAGAAATAAGGAAGAATCTGGTCTCTGGCTTCCTCCTTAATAAGGCAGGTTTCCCTCAAGTAATTGGGGCTGATTTGTACACCCTAACTTATAAGGGAACTTTTGTGGGAAAGGGTTATGCTTGTGAGGGTATGTTTAAACTGAATGTTGAATCTAATAAAGTGACTACTTCTGCTTACATGTTGTGTTATTTTAATATCTGGCATTCTAGATTATGTCATGTTAATAATCGAATATTCCGTAACATGAGCACCCTAGATATGATACCTAAAATGACAGAATCTGAACTTGATAAATGTGAATTCTGTACACAAGCTAAAATCACAAAGAAACCTCACAAATCTGTTGATAGAGTTTCTGAACCCTTAGACTTGATTCATTTTGACATATGTGAACGAGATCGCACTTTAATTAGACAGGGACATCGTTATTTTATCACTTTTATTGACGACTGCTCTGATTTCACATATGTATACCTTATGAAAAATAAAAGTGATGCTTTTGACATGTTTAAAACATTCAAAACTGAGATTGAGAATCAAGAAAATAGAAAAATTAAGAGACTTCGTAGTGATAGAGGAACAGAATACAAATCTAATTCAATTCTGGATTTCTATAAACAACATGGTATAGTACATGAGAGAACTGCATCCTATTCTCTTGAAATGAACGGTAAAGCAGAAAGGAAAAATAGGACCTTTACCGAACTAGTAGTTGCCATATTATTAAATTCTGGTGCAGCAAAACATTGGTGGGGGGATATTTTATTGACTGTATGCTATGTTCTGAATAGAATCCCCAAATCTAATAATAAAATTTCTCCTTATGAAATTTTAAAGAATCATAAACCCAATGTCTCATACTTTAGAACTTGGGGTTGTTTAGCTTATGTTCGCATTCCAGACCCTAAGAGAATAAAATTGGCAAGTAGAGCATATGAATGTGCATTTATAGGCTATGCTATTAATAGCAAAGCATATAGATTTTATGACCTTAATGCACATAATATAATTGAATCAAATGATGCCGATTTTTATGAAACTAAATTTCCTTTTAAATTAAGGAATAGTGAGGGCACCTCAAATATGCCAATTAGAACAGAACTTAATGAAAATTCTGAAGCTGAACCTAGAAGAAGTAAAAGAGCAAGAACCATAAAAAATTTCGGTTTAGATTTTTGTGCTTTTACTATTGAGGAGGATCCCATAAACCTCCAAGAGGTCTTATCTTCTTTAGATGCCGATTTTTGGCAAGAGGCTATAAATGATGAGATGGATTCTTTAGAATCCAACAAGACTTGGCACTTGGTAGATTTACCCCCTGGTTGTAAATCTATAGGCTGTAAATGGGTACTTAAAAAGAAATTAAAACCTGATGGCACTATAGATAAGTATAAAGCACGACTAGTAGCTAAAGGTTTTAAACAAAAAGAAAATATAGATTTCTTTGACACCTTTTAAACTGTAACTAGAATAACATCCATTCGGGTTTTAATCTCACTTGCTTCCATCCATAATTTACTTATACACCAAATGGATGTTAAAACTGCTTTTTTGAACGGTGAATTAGACGAAGAAATTTATATGGACCAGCCTGAAGGATTTGTAGTACATGGTCAAGAACATAAAGTATGCAAATTAGATAAATCATTATATGGTTTAAAACAAGCACCTAAACAATGGTATGAAAAATTTGATAACTTAATCATTTCAAATGGTTTTAAAGTTAATGAAAGTGACAAATGCATTTATTACAAATCTGAGAATGACATTTGCACTATTATATGCCTTTATGTAGATGACCTACTTATTTTTGGGTCAAATATTCATGCCATAAACTAAGTCAAATCCTTATTAAGTGTCTATATTGATATGAAAGATCTAGGTGAGGCGAGTGTAATCCTTGGTATTAAGATTACTAGGTCAGAAAAGGGAATTTCTTTGGATCAATCTCATTACATTGAGAAGATACTAAAGAAATATAATTACTTTGACTGTAAACCTGCAAGAACACCATATGATCACAGTGTAAAGTTATTTAAGAACACTGGTGAAGGTGTAAGACAGTCAGATTATGCGAGCATCATTGGCAGCCTTCGGTATGCCACTGATTGTACTAGACCCGACATTGCCTATGTCATGGGATTATTGTGCAGGTTTACCAGTAGACCTAGTATTGAGCACTGGCAAGCTATTGAAAGGGTAATGAGATACCTTAAACGAACCATGAACCATGGATTACATTATGAAAGGTTTCCAGCTGTACTTGAAGAATATTCTGATGCAGACCGGAATACCTTATCTGATGATTCTAAAGCGACCAGTGGCTATATATTTAGCATCGCTGGAGGAGCTGTTTCCTGGAAATCCAAGAAACAGACTATTTTGGCTCAGTCTACTATGGAGTCTGAGATGATAGCACTAGCTACAGCTAGCGAAGAGGCAGAGTATTTGAGAAATCTGCTAGCTGAGATTCCCTTATGGGAAAAACGAATACCGGCTGTGTTGATACATTGCGATAGTACCGCGGCTATTGCAAAAGTTCAGAACCATTATTATAACGGTAAGAGACGACAAATACGTCATAAGCACAGTACGGTTAGAGAACTACTTTCCACAGGTACCGTTAGAGTGGATTACGTACGTAGTGAGGAAAATTTGGCAGATCCTTTGACGAAAGGACTGTCCAGAGAGAAAGTCCATAACTCTTCTAAAAGAATGGGACTATTGCCCTTAGATTGTTAGTCACGCACAATGGTAACCCGACCTAAATGACTAGAGATCCCAAGAACTAGGTTCAATGGGTAATAACAAGTTGTGTAGTGATATGAGTTGAACATGCTATTTAATAAACCAAGAAGCATGTATTCCTGAAGTGATTAGAGGATGAGTTAATAGAAACTCTTAATGAGATCTATACTCTATGTGGAGTGGAGTACCTATCTTCAGGAGTGCTCTTGATAGACTCACCTTTGTGAATGTGGAAATGTGGCCGTTTCCTATGGAGTTGCGGGCAAAACTTCTAGAGCATTCACTAAACTAGGATAGACGTGCATGGCCATAAATGCACGGGCTTATTTGATTGCACTATAGAAAAGGTTGTGTGTGGTTTGATGTCAGGAATAGAGTTCAAGACTACGTGTCACTCTAGTAAAAACTGAATCTTATTCACTATGCAAAGGTTCAAGTCGAAAGACACCTTTGTTTATGCACAATCTTATGCTTTTTAAGAAACTGCTCGAAAATATTTTTAAAAATTCAAGTGGGGGATTGTTGGAAATGTTTTATAACATTAAGTGAATTATTAAAAATTTTGAATAAGTGTATGAATGGCTCCTATATGGGAATAGTCCCACATCATGTGATTATATGAAAGAAGCAAGTATTTATACTTGTTTCTAAGAAATCATGTTGGGGACTTGGGCTCCCAATACATGCATTGTTGTGCGGAGGGAGACCATGCATCATGACCACCACACACGCGTGCGCGACCGACCAACTCGACTCGACCCGACCCAGCCCGGTCCGGTTCGGGCTCGGGCTTTGAGGCGTAGACACTTATATTTTTTGGACCATAAAACTTAGCCTTTTTCGAACCGTTTTTTTATGGAAAAGATTTCTGCAACGGTAAAAATTCTTATCCTTCATTAAAGCGGCCCGCTAATCAGTAAAACCAAACCCTAATTCTCGTCCTATATATTGTCATTAGCTTCAGACGAGAATAACCACCAAATCACAATTTCTCTTTTTCTCTCAGCCGCCATTAAAAAATTTCTCTCAGAAATTCTCGAGCAGTATTTTAATTCAGAAAGTGCAAATCTGCACTGATTTGTTGTGCAAGCAAATCAGTTATTGTTTTAGAGGCTGTTTTATCCTAGAGGCGGCGGTGAAGGAACGAACTGGTTTGCACCTCCGACCAGATCGCCGAATCGTCTTCAAGAAAGCGACCTAGTCCGCGACTCAGCCATTGTTTCCCAACACATTTTAGTGAAGTGACTGGTTTATTTTACAAGTAATTGATGTATAATATTTGTGGCTACTTTTTGTAATTGATGTCATTCAAACATTAATTCCTCCATTTTGTATAGGCCGGACAAAATTTCAGTTGAGGATTCCAAAGTACTCTTGATGTTTTGGGAAGATGAAAAAATTAAGGTATAATTTATGTTTTATCACATTCAAATCAGGTAGATAAAGCAGATAAACATCTTTACTTCATGTTTTTGTAGTCCAAGGCCCTTACAAATTCTGCAAATCAGAGATCGTATAAAGACACACACTACTGGTATGTATTTTTGCTTTTTTTATGGTTGGCTGGAGGTATGCTTCAGTAATGAACTACATAATTCTTACAATTTCTGCTTGTTGAAGCATCAGTCTAATTTTTATACTATTTTGTTAAGTGTTTTGCTGCTTGCTATGGCATTGTGTGATGATCATGGCTTCACATAAGTTTTGGGAAATGTGAAAATGTAATTGATCGTGTACAAGACTGATGCTTCAGCAATGAACCATGGAATTTTAAGAATTTTATCTTCTCTTCAATCAGTAATGATCATGTCAGTTCATAATTGAAGCAATGGTTGAGTTTGTACTTGAACGAGTCATGGCATGTCTAAATTTTTACTGGAGCAAAAATGCATTGCCTCAAATTGTATCGCACTGAAGCAGTTCCTCAAGCATACTATTGCATTCCTTGATATCGTTTATGCTTTGAACAAATTGAGTCATTGGATCAATTTGCAACTGAGGTATGCATGCCATTGATTGTGCTGAAATGCAACTCTGTTCTGAAATGCAACTCAGTTACGCAACTGAGGTATGCAGGCCATAAATTGTGTTGAAATGTCATTGTGCATAAATGCAACTCAGTTATACTATGGCCATAGTTTGTGCTGAAATGCAACTGAGGCATGCATGTCTCTCATTTTTTGTTGCAATGTAAACGAGGCATTGCATCAGTTTGTAACTGAGGCATGCATGACTTTGGTTGTGCTGAAACACATTAGTTGTACTAAAGGCTTTACTGAAATGAATGACTTTTGTAACTGCTTTATTTTGCAGGTGAAGGAAACAGTGATGAAGTTGTTAAAGAACTTGTTACTAAAGACACTAGAGGTACTGGAGGCAACAGAGGTACTGAAGGCACTGGTGGCTCGCGCTATATATTGAAACTATTTTAGTTTGATGTAAACATAAATTTAGTATTGGTTGTGTTTTTAAGTACTCTGTAAAGCTGAATTTATTGGCTATGTTTTGTTATTTTGTAATTGACTAAGTAGTACTTGTGTTACCAGATAATTTGAAATGAAAGTTCTTTACTAATTTTAGTGTGTGATGTTAATTGCTATTATGTTGCAGTATGTTTTATAATGTTGCCATAGCCATGACATAATGTCGCAGTATATGACGTTAGATGTTGTTGTAGCTATGATATAGTGTTGCCATTGGATGGTAAAAGTGTTGACATATATTAATCCATGTGCGCCCCACAACAGGATTCCGTGAACCCGGCTACAAGATTCCGTGAACTCGGGATGCAGACTTAGTGAGCCCTACATTTTTGTAAATTTAGTACATGTGGCAACAACTGTACCGATGTTGCCTTAGGGACACATAGATGTTCCCTTTGACTCTAAGGCAACGCGACAAAACGCAACACCAAGAAAGTATTGCCAGAGATAATGTTTGGCCTATAACAACATTTTTTTGCATTTCCTGCATCACTTCTCTGGTATTGCCGTATGCAGTCTATGACGTAGTGCTAGTTCCATTGAGTCCGTATGATTTGTTACGTGAATAAAAATTATAAGTATTGCTATATTTCGATTTCAAACCAGTTGGTGGTCATATCGAACTCGAAATACGGGTAAAATTATCGTTCTGGGAAACAATCTCGGATTTCGATGGGACTTGTACCATCGGAACCGTACTATTGTAATAATGCACACTTTCAAGTTTAATGGTGAACAGACTTGTCATTTGGTGGTACGTAAATAAAATAGTTGTATCATTTTAGATTGAAATCTAAATAAAATCAAGAAAATAATTAACCAAAACCTAAAAGATGATTGGTCGGTCACTATTCATCGTTATTGTAGCTTGTCTTCCTCTTCAAAAAATAGTCGTTCTCTTTTCTTACTTCAATAATTTATTGCTCCTAATTTTCTTCATTAAAAATCTGGTTTTATGATCTTTGAACTCGGTTAAGCATTCTCTATCCACTCAGACCCATTTCGCAATGTAACGATATTTTCGATGGCCTCTGATCTACGGTTCCACTTATCTCGACCTGATTGATTTTAGGGTATTTGATGATCATTTCTATGTTCGTAGTCGTGAGAAACACCTCCTGACCAAGTTTAAGGAGATTCGATCCTCATTGGGCCTCGCCGTTATAGTTGGGCCGAGAAGGACATGGTGCAAACACAATTTGATGGAGGAGCATCGGAGTTGGGGATATGGGTATGTGCATGTTTGACTAGAGGAGAGATGTTCGTTGGTGCCTTCGTATCTGGGTTTCATTGAGGTTTGTAGCATGTCATAATATGGAGTGCTCGGTTTGGACTTGGGGAATGCACGAGTTGGTGGAAATAGGCATTTATAGAAGATGGATTAATGGCATTTATGTAATTTTTTGTACTTTGAATTTGTTGTGTCGATTTAAATAGCTAAAACTTGTATTTACCATGTCTTATGCATACATAATCAAATATGGATGCGGTTTGTTGCATTGATTTCAAATAGACGGGCTCTATGTTTTGAAGCATGCTCGGGCAGATTTGGTTGAGGTAAGTGATATTTTCTCTCAATTTACTGTAGTTGTTCGTATATATAAAAAATGTGTTTTTTTAACTAAAATAAAATTTATATCGGGTTTTTAAATAATAAAATCTATCTAATAATTTTATAAATGGATTGGAAAGTGTTTAAAAATGTTTTAAGATAAATATCACATTTTATCCCATTTATATACTATTTATCAAAATTCCTAGGTTAAGGACATTTTGTCACATATCCCAGTCCAACTACTTTAGATTGATTTTATTAATCTCATCTATGATACCATGGATGTTATTATGCTATTTTAGTCTTTTATAGGATTATTGATTGCATGGTTGCTTGTTTGCATAGTTTGGTTGTATTCTCCAATCATTGTCGATCTTGGATTAGGTTAGACTCGTGAAAAAGCTCCGGGACATATGTATCGACATGGAGGCAGTAGATAGACTCGACAATGAGTAAGATTTAAAAACGAATGCCAGACGCTTTCATTGGGCAAGTATTTAACCAATTCCGGTTAAACACTTGGTCTAAGTGGTCGTTAACGATTACGGTCGAGTGATCGATATTGACTACTAGTGATGTTGGTCGTTTTTACCAATTTTGACATGGAAAATTATGGGTATTTAACTAGTTATGGTTAGATACTTGGTCTGGGAGGTCATCAACGTTTACTAGAGAGTAATCAATATTGACTACCATGATTGTTGGTCGATTTGACCAATTTTGACGTCAATGGCGATAAGTTTCTGATGAGCTGGATTGGATAACCCGTTCAATGGTGGATTCCATATAATGACCCTTCGATTGAATACACTAGTACGAGGCAGGATCGATGCTTCGCTAGTGAGTACATATGGATGGTGTAATTCATGGATTGAGCCAGTTTGACCTTCAGAGTGACCATAAGAAGATTGTGACTCTTCGATTCGAGATTTGATGTGCTCGAGATGGATCAATGGGATGGGTCGATGGTATGCGATTCTCTGATTGGCGAGATTGTTGGATAAATCAATGAATGGATGAATGCTATGTAGTTCGTGGTGGAACGAGGCTACATGATCATGGATCGATATGATATCTACTTCATGGATGGAACGAAATTATTGAATAGCGAACTCAAAGCAAGGGAATCATGGGGGAGACCCATTAAGATCTGTATGATCGTGTACCCTGGGCAGTGAGCCTAGGCTGGGACGACACGTGTTAGCATGATACGGAGGTCTTCCATTATTGGATTGACTTGCGGTGAATGAGATAATGGATACAGCTCGTGGCAGGCGACGCCATAAAGATTAAAGTGATTCGTGGTGGCGAAGCTTCAATATAATGGATTAATTAAGAGAGATTCAAGCTTAGACTTATAGAGAGGAGTACTCTATTAGTGATTAGCCAAGGAATCGTTGATAGCTCGGAATGTTCTAACGGAACTCAAAGCAAGGGTATCGTGGGGATGCCCATTAGGATCGGTAGGATCGCGTACCCTGGGTAGCGAGACTAGCCCGGTAGGTCACATGGTGGTGACGCATTAGTTTCTTCCAGAACCGAGATTTCCATTAGTCCTTGGTTGGGATTACCATACGAGTATCAACGTATGCACGGCTTTAGAAAGTGCTAATTTGGATTTGGATGATGATCGCTATGGTTGCTTTATCACTTACACCTTCACTTCTTGGGTAGACTATCACCTAGAGGACTTAAAGAAGATAGGGAATGAAAGCCGGGAGAGCTGGACAAATTCTCTTATCATGTGACTTCGTCCATTCCTTATGTTTTTGCTTTATGTGGCATTATTTTTTAAGTAGCGTATACTACCTTAATTATGTGCCGACTCTGTGTATACGAGGGCATGACAGGTATGACTTTCTGTAACTATGTTCCTTATACTATTACGACTTGTGTAGTATTTTGAATGTTTTTTTATCGCTCACACCGGGCTATTGTTTGACCTAAGTTTTAATGTTCCCTCTTATTGCCTTGGGTTCTCATTAACAATGTTGGTAAGAAGACGTGGTGACATGTATTGCATTGCCTGGAGCTATGGAGGTAAACTCGCAGGAGGCGATAACTTTTCATATTATACCTGTATTATTATAGTTTATTCCTCTATATTGCACCGTGGAGCCTTGACACTGTTATTGTTTTGAGACACTTTATCAGTGAGTTTATTTATTCTTGTATAAACTGCATTGTTATGTATGACTGTATGGGCCTGTAATCTAATTATGCGGTTTGTATAGTTATTACCATATCATCTATTATACCTATGATTATTATATATTACTTGAAGCAATGTGAGATATTTGACAGGTTCTGTGATTGTGATTCTGTATTTTATTAATTTCTCCTTTCTCCTTTTCTCTTCCTTTCTATTATATTTCCTTCCTTTTCTCTGATTTCTTCCTCTTATCTACCATTCCTTATTGATGGTATAGGGCACTCGTTACATTTGGTATCAGAGCTTATGTAGCATAGTTTAACCTAAGCAATACCGATATCATGAGTTATTATATATAGGAGAGTATGTCCTTGTCATACATTTTGTTTTTTGAACTATTTATTAGTAATATATATAACCTAGGTTGTTCTATGCAAGAGTATCGTGGTGTTATTTTCTTTATTAGCGGTAGATCGTTCTTTTGTTTGTGACGATCTAGCAAATAAGGAATATTACCATTCACTCCGCCTTTAGGGTTGGGAGTTTGGCAAGATTGAGATTGTTAGCTTCGATCTACGAAATATGTTCCAAGTAATAGTGAGAGTCACTTGTTTGGTGTTCTTCGATGGACTTGGAGTTAGGTGGTGCCGTAAGGTCATAGATCTCCTTTTGGAAACTCCAGGTATGAATCCAATTGGTCGAGAGTTCTTGTTTCAGATTTATATAATCGATTCGCTCAGGACAAGTTCACAATTTTTTTCGAAGTTATTTGTTTTGACTTCTTTGAAGTCAGTATTTTATATAGGTTTTCCGGTTGATGCGACGTGTCTGTGTCAGAGTATATGACCGAATTCGATGTATTAATTGAAGGATGGGTCATCCTTCCATGATTTCTTCACACAGAAGGTTGGTGGTTTCACTAGGGTGAGCGATCAACTGGAAGCAAATTTCATCCGAGGAGGATGACGACTTAGAGAGGTTGATCAATGGGTTCTTGGTATTTGTTCCCATATCCATTGTTGGTGGTTGCCCTGTGTGCAGGGATGAATTTTGGAGGCGTACTTGTTGATCGTCATTTTCGTTTTCTCGAGTGCTCCCTCGAGAAGAGAAATAGGAAACGATGCAGCCACTTGAGATATGTTCTCCATTAAGGGTGTTTCAATGAGTGTTTTATTTTGACTTCAGGATTTCGCCATTCCATCTTATCTGGTGATGACGGATGAAGTGAGTTTGGGACACTAGAATATTAATTTATCTTCTTTGATTCCAACTTACCATGTTGAAGGTTTAGTTATACCGTATGTTTATGAAATACTGTGTTTCGTCCACTATGGATGACCACAACATTCATAGGATTAGTTTTGGGCCTCGAGGTGAGGGATTGTTACAACATACTATTTATACTTGGCAGTACACATGGTTCGTCAAAACTTATCTCATTGAGTCATGTTTTTTTGGTTCTTAGCTTGGTTTTTATTGATTTCTTAGATTCGACTAGGTCTAATAATCAAGTCCAGGACATTCTTATTGGGTCTATATGGAACGTTAGCGGTAGCGAGAGGTTGTTGATGACGATAGTAGGCTAGGACATTTTTGCGATGAAGTAGTGAGTCGTCCTTGATCGAGCAATAGCGAAGAGTGTGCCGCTTATGGTTAGGCGATAACGAGTTGAGATATAGAGTCTCTAGTAGAGAGTATTCATCTGAGCTGGCAGCTTAAGAGTATGTGGGTATGTTCAATGTGGTGACCATATTGCCACTATGTTGAGTTTAGTTTTGTATCGATTCGGCCGTTGATAGTGGATCGATGGCTATACCTCTAAGGCATATGTCCCTTTAGCGCAGGAGACGAGCAGATATCCATTCCTGGTTTGTGATTTCTAGTCCAGTTAGCTCAAAGGTGTAAGAAGCGGTTTTCTCAGCTGAATTTTCCAAGGGGATTGAACCAACAAATGGTTGGTTGGTGTATGCTGATTTCAGCATCTCATGCTACTTTGAGTAGGATTGGTTGTCTATGTCGTTCGGGATGACCAGCGTATCATCATAATTTGTGAGTTTCTTGGATTGTATTCCAAGATCTCCTGGTTGGGTTGTTCATGTGTTACTTGATTGCATTCGCATCTTTGCGTGGACGAATTGAAAGCACCGGGCATGTTTGTGTCGTCCTATGGAGAGTACGTAGACGATTAGTTGTATCGTTGGAGTTTTACATCAGGTTGGGTGAAGTGAGGTCCTTAAGTTACATTGCTTGTAGTGGGGAGTTGTTATCGATCCATGCATGTTATGGTGGTAGTGCCATGAGAGTAGATTATTTCATGTTAGTCGACAATTGAAGTGGTTCATGATGGAGTATTCGACTCTTGGTTTATAGTCGATGGCGATAGAGTTGCTATGGCGATAGGGTTCGCGATTGCGATAGAGTTCTCTTTAGAGTTTTATGTGGCACTATTTATTAGGATGGAGTTGGAGTGTGAGTGATGTTACCATCGAGGTTTATCCTTTTCGAGTGAAATCCTGACCTTCATACTACGCCATAAATGGCCTAATGCAATGAATTTGCAAGGTGTTGCCAGCCAAAATATCCCGATCGCTATACTATTTTGGTCCTACAGCAACATTTTATTTTTAGTGTTACCTTAGCCATAAAAATATGTTGTTGTAGATAAACAAACATGATGCAATATATTGCACAGTGTTTCTATAGTAGACATTTCCATGTCCTATACGGCGATTGTTGGATCTAGATTAACCCTAGAGGGGGGGGGGTGAATAGGTTTATCACAACTTTTAACTGAATTAAAATTCTAACGAGATATATAATAATAAATAGATCACAGAATATAGCAGAAACAGAAATGCTAACAGATATACCCAGCTTCGGCAAAACCCTGCCTACTGCTGCATTTCTAAGGTTTCCACTAGGTGATAGAACAGATCCCGCATACAAGACCATGTACACTCGCAAACCCTGATCCTATTCTAACCCTATGCTCAAAACCCTAGACTGATCTAAACCCCTAGATCAGATTTCCCCTAGTTTTACAGACACTAGTAAACTGCCAGTTAAACCCCTAACTAGTTCCCCCTAGATTTTTACAGAATCTATAAACTGTTCGGTTACAAAGAAATGTAAAAGTACAACACAAAATTAAAAGGAAAAACCCCAAAATAAAAACAATTTAATTTCCTCTTTTAAATTGATCTTGGCTTGGCCAAGTAAATCATAGGCCGACCCTCTCCTATCCATTTATCCGATGCTCCTCTTTTGCTGTGGAACTTAAAAATGGAGGCGATGGAAAAAAAGGAAATTTCTAGGGTTTTCTTATTTTGCCCCAAATCGAATCGAAGGCTTGATGTATGGATTAATCTCTGATGCTTGAACTCACTGTTGCTTTCTGGTGCTTCGATTTGGAATCTGCTCGATCGAAAATGATGGAAATAAAAATTTGGGAGTTTTCTCTAATTTGAAATTTTTGGCTCTCGAGTTGATTGTAGTTTTCGATGCTTTTCCAATGATGTAAGTGGTGTTTAAGTAGGGATTTAGAAACCCTACACCCTATCTGATTTCTCCCAAGACTTGGCTGATTTGGCTCGATGCTTTCCCCTTTTGAATTTTGTAATTCTCGGCTTAAAAGAAATTGCGTGATTTCTGGACAAGATTTAGAATTTCAATTCCTTTGCTCTTAGCATAATTTCTGCACTTTGAATAATTCCTTTGCGTGAAGATTTCCTCTTTTAATTTCATGGCTTAAATTGTAATTTGCGTGGCCTTTTGAAGGAAATCCCATTAAAAAACTATTGTCAAAAGAAAATTTAAAACTTCCCCCCTTTGCTCGATAATTTCTGGAATTAAATTCTTTCCCGACTTTGCTTGATTGTTGGAATCTGAATTTACCCCTTGCGTGTTGTCAACCATGATTTGTTTTCTTTAGCAAAATTGAATATCATTTCTTGCCAAGTATGCCATCATTTCTGCAACCATTGTATTGCCATCATGTACATGCTGATCTCCTGGAAAATTTTAAAAAAGCTTGCCAAATATTTGATCACTGAAAGCAAATTACAAATTGCCAAACTTTGCTGAAATCTTGCCCAAATTGTGATTGCCGTCACTGATGGCTTGTGCATGTTTTAACCTGCCTTTGATTACTAATTTGAGTGTCAACCAAAACTGGAAACATTAAAATGGCTCCATGCATATTTCATTACACTTGTGCACATTTACTTGTACATGCTGACCTGAAAACTGGTTTGATTCACATTGCTCCACTGAAATTCCAGAAATACTGTTGCACTATATATATATATATATATATATATATATATATATATATATATGCACACCCATGCTGTTTGCTTCAGTTAAAACTACTGCTATATCAATGCAGTTTTGTTGCTCCATATTATTGTACACTTGAGCATAATTTTGTAATCCTCCACTGTGTTGCATACATGTTAATTGTGAAACTGCCATGAGTTTGTATTCATGTGTAAAACTTGATATATGAGATGCTTTTGAATTCCATGCATATATGTATATATCAACATATATGTGTGAGACTGGCACTATGAATATTGCTGCTTGAAATCTTTGCTGTGTCCAGCCCTTGTAAATACATGCTTCATTTAACTTGTTTTTGACCACGCTCCTATGTTGCTGGCTTCTTTGTGAGCTGCACCATTCTAGTCGACTTATGCACTATCTTGACACAATATGCGATGTACTTGGGCACTTTGTAGTTGTTTCACCACTTGAGTTGATCTGGACCTTTTTAGCTGATCTGAAATATTTCTTGAGTAGCTTAATGTAGACTTGCTATAGCTCCTTTGTTGGTTTGAGCTCGACACTGTATGGGCTGCACTTGCCATGGCACCATATATATATATATATATATATATGCATGCTTTTGCTATTTACACAAGAATTGATCTGCCATGTAAATCCATGCGTTTTGAATTGATCCTGAAGATCTACCATGTTCCACACCATGCTGTTTCGCCAGTTTTTGAAATCATGTATATGTCCACTCCAGTTTACATTCATTCATGTCATGTATTTGACTTTGTTGTTTTCCTGTACTTTGCTTTTTCATTGCTGCTATGAACTCGACCATTTGGCTTGCATGATTTTGTGTTTTCTCGACCATATATGCACTGAGTCGAGATGGTCCATGTGGCTATTCCTCATATGCACACTGTATGTTGATTGGCGAGGCAGTGCACACGTGTATATATATGCACGTGTGTAAATGCAGCCATCAGACAAGTTTTCCTGTCCCTGCATTGTATATATATACTGTCTACCTTGTGGTATTGACAGTGTATCACTATGAATATCACAAGCTGTCTAGATACAGTCGGATGGATTAATAAATCAGATCGAGTCAGAAAAATGATGAAAAACACACCAGAAAACCGAGGCAAATAAAAATTAAAAAAATTTATATTCACATGTATTTTGAAAATTATTTCTGTTCCATATACTGTGTGTGTGTTTTAATACATCACACGTATGAAGACTGGACTGACTGTGAAGATAGAAGACCGAAGATACAAGACAAAAGATGAGGCAACGTGTGTAAAAAGAATGTATATATGAAAATGTACGACTGAGTGACTGTATGAGTGTTGTGTGCTATGTGAGGAGCTTTGTATATAACGAAATTTTATTTCAGTGAACTACAATGTTGAGCAAATAGTGGAGTTGTAAATCTGTACTGTTAAATATTAAAACAAAATGTTATATTTAAATAAAATACTGTGTGAATATTTGAATTTATGTACAGTCGTATTCTATTTAAATATAAATATTATATTCCAGTCTGTGATAAATATATGAAACAGTACAGTAACAAACAAATTTATAATAAAAATATATTTGGTTGTTATCATCAAACAAAAATCATATAATTGTGTATACAACACCGTTATATACAACAATCTCCCCCTTTTAATGATGACAAACAAATATGAAGATTTTGAATAAAATAAATGTGTTTGACAGTGAATATTGAACTCCCCCTATTTATTAGCTCCCCCTACAGCAAACAACTCCCCCTATAACTGTGCATGAGTTAAATGAATGAATAATAAATTTTCAAAATTAAAAATATTTATAAAATATTCACTCATAAATCAAAATCTCAATCCATTCTCTCCCTTTTGTTATCATCAAAAGGATTCAGCAATTAAAATATAGATGAAAAATTGATTAAATAATATAAGAGGAAGAACGGTCATCATAAATTTCAATCAGTCAAACAAAAATCATAATATTCTAAGAACTAGTGGCATATTTCACACTTTAGAGAATGACGGATTTACGATGAATTTTATATAAAATGGAGAGATTTAGAAAAATGGTTTCCAAAATTTTTAAAAAAAATTGAGCACAAAAACAGTGATGGATTTGGACTATAATTAATCAATCAATTTAAGTGACAAAATCGTATAATCTCAAATCCCAATATCTAACAATCACCAAATCATAATACGTCATAAAATTTCAACACATTTCACAGAATAGAATATGGATTGATAGGCTTTTTTTATATACACCAAGGAGAATTTTCATATAAAAGTTTATTTAGCATTTTCGTTTTCTTTTTCTTTTTATTTAAGAGCACACTGACTATGCACAACCAAAGCTTGCATTTTTAAATGAGGTCAGTTGTAGCTTAAATCATAAGTTGTCTCTTAATCATGCATGACCAGAGCTTGGATTTTTAAATGAGGTTAGAGGCACACTTATATATTTATTATATATTTATCATTTTTAGTTTCAAAATGGAAAAACTCCTCGGTATATAAAACCAAAAATGGATGATAGAAATGCGGTAGGTACAGAAATGATCTGTGAAATAAATTTCTAAATTAATTATATTATGAAATATGCTCGACTGTACTGGGATTAATGAAAATTTTCAATTATCACTAATTCTGAATAATAATAACATAGCCACAATTCCTTCACAAATATCTTCACTGTTTATTCAAGTTGATTTTTAGAAAATATCAAACTCTCCCCATTAATACAGAATTATCATGAGGCCTTGGTAATCTTGATAAACGTCTTAAGCTCAAGAATTACCTTAAATCTGTTAAACCCGACATTGTTTTGTTAAAAGAAACTAAACTTGAAAACCCGGATATTCACGTCTTTTATAGTCTGGGTTGGGGTGTGGTGGATGAATAGAGATTTATACCAGCTATGGGTAGTGCTGGTGGTTTGTTTACTGGTTGGAATAGTAATTTGTGGTGTTTCAAACAAGAGATTTGCCAGAGCCATTGTTTGCATGTGGTGTTGGAATGTATCATGAGTAAGAGGTTATATTTTTTTTCAAATGGCTATGGCCTAAATACCTTATGTGAAATGAGGTTTTGTGGAGAGAGGGAATAGAATTTCATAACTTGATGTATGGCCCCTGGGTCATTGGTGGTGATTTCAATGTCACACGATTTGGATACGAGAGAAACAAACAAAGTGCGAAGCATGGCGGTGATATGACTGATTTCAGCGAGTTTGTTGGTGAATGTGAATTGATTGATTTGCCTCTGGCAAATAGAAAGTATACTTGGTCTTATGGTAGATCTCCTCCAACGCTAGTTAAACTTGACCGTTTCTTCATTAATGCTCCTTTTGAGGATCTTCACCCATTAACTTCTCAAAAAGGATTATCTTTGATTTTATCTGATCATTGTCCTGTGGTGCTCGATTCTGGTGATGCCATAAGAAAGAAGCCTTTCTTTAGATTTGAAAAAATGTGGTGCTTGGAAGATTATTTTGATGATATGTTATATAACAAATGGTCTGAGTTTGGAGGTGGTGGTGGTGCAACGAGATCTCTCTGTACTAAATTCAAACTGTTGAGGAAGTTTCTCACCAAATGGAATGTCGAAGTGTTTGGTCATATCAGACTTAAAAAGGAGAGGATCGAAAAGGAGATATTTGATCTTAATGTCCTCGAAGAAGAAAGATGTTTAGATGCTGAGGAACGAGAGTTGCTGCATCAGAGTGAGCGGGAACTTAATAAAGTTTTGGATCAAGAAGAGATTTTTGGAGACAACGCTCAAGATCTCAGTGGTTGAAGGAAGGGGACAGAAACACTGCATATTTTCATCGAGTTGCAAACAGCAGAAGGAGAACCAATTTGATCCATAGTATCTGGAAAGATGGAGAGGAGATTTGTGAACAGCAGAAGTTGAGCGACACTTTCACTGAATACTATAAAGGCATTTTTGGTGATCGCATTGAGAATCGCATTTCTGTTGATTGGCGCAAGCTTTATCCTGATGCTCTGGATCTTTCAGACTTGGCAAATGAATTTTCTGGATAGAAGATTGTGAATGCTTTGAAAGAGATGCATGGTGATAAGGCACCAGGGCCTGATGGCTTCCCTAATTTTTTCTACAAGCAGTATTGGGATTTAATAAAGAATGATGTGTTTCGTTTGTTTGAAGAATTTCATAATGGATGTTTAAGGCTGGATTTAATCAGCTATGCTAACGTGGTTTTAATCCCAAAAAAGAAGGCAATGTCACTGCAGCTGATTTCAGACCTATCAGTCTTCTCAACACTAGCTTCAAATTGATTACCAAGGTGCTTGCTAACGGACTTAAAGCTAAAATGGATATGTTGATCGATCAATCCCAAACTGCTTTTATCAAGGGTAGGAACATTCTTGATGGCGCGTTGTTAGTTGGAGAAGTTATTTCTTATTGCGATAAGTTTGATGTTCCTTGTGCTATTCTTAAGTTGGATTTTGCCAAAGCATTTGATACAGTTGACTGGCGATTTATGATCAAAGTGTTGAAGGCTAGAGGATTTCCTACCAAGTGGATCAATTGGATTCATTTGATCCTTTCGTCTAGTAAATCAAACATCTGTGTTAATGGTTTTGCTGGCTCCACTATTCATTCAAAACGAGGGTTGAGACAAGGGGACCCTCTTTCCCCTCTGCTCTTTGATCTAGCGGCAGATGTTTTTTCAAAAATTCTGAAATTGGGGTGCGCAGAGGGCATTATCAGTAACTTTGGTAGCGAACTTGTGGTTGGAGACACCAGTATAAATTCATCACACCTACTGACAGACAATTCAGGCCATCTTTACCAGTTTAATGTATTATCCAAAAAAGCCGAAGAGCATGCAACTGGGGACCAAAGTTCGTCCAACATGTGGTACACCGACATACGTTGATTATGGCATCGTTTTTAAAAAGAAAAAGGGGAATGGAAAAGTAAGAAAAAAATCATCCCATAAAGGCTGTAAACTATGAAAATATTGTTTAACGGCGATTACTTTTCTTGTTTGGAAAATGGCATGCCAACAAAAGTTCAGCAAAGAAATTAATCAGGCAGAATGATCTAAAAAGCGTCTAGCTAAAACATAGAACAAGAGGAGTACGAAATAAATTGAATGAATGGAGTATAAATATGAGTTGGTAGCCACGTAACAATCGAGATTCCTTTTGTTACAAAAATGTATGTGCTAATTAACTCATATTCGTGCGCCTTATGCGAAAGGAAGAGAAACTTTGTTCCGACTGTCGTTACATAACAGTGATATCAGAGCCGAAGGTTACGGACTGTACCATGCAACAAAGGTAGTGCTCTCAAAATATTCGAAGAGAATGCGAACCAAAGGGGAGCCTGTTATGATTGTCTCGTATGCTCTTAAAGTATGAATGACAATTTGAATAAATAGTCCGAGTTCGGAAAACTCAAAAGAATGCCTACCCCAAAATACAGATAAGAACGTGCATTTCCGATGCATTTGAAATCGATCGATATGCATAATCAATGTGTGGTAATGACTTACAATAACTGTTCCAAATCTGTCACATAGTCGACTGAATGTCCACTCAATAAGACAAAAAAAGCAGGCCTATTTTGCATTTTCAGTAAGCTGTACGGCCAGAATGCATTGGAATTCAGAAACAAAACTCAGTTAATTTTTGGCAATATGATTTTATAGATACATATGAGATTTGTAAATTAACGTTCGGTTAGGACAGAATGAAGGTTTGTTCATAATTTAAATGAATTGGAAATGTATCCAATGGCTCATACAAATTTTGCTTTTTTAATTCATACTTCAAATAAAATCGAACAAACATTGACAAATATTTTTTTTTATATTATGAACCTAAACCGACGCAGATGGATATTGCTATTTACATTAATTTTCATTTTTTTTTAATGTTCTATTAGTTACATTATTTTTATCTTTTTGTACTAAAATATAAATGTTTTACGAATCTTTACTCAGCTAATCAACCAAATAATCAATATGAATATTTTACACGAAAATATGGATAAACTAAACTATAAAAGATTTGCTTGACTTCGGACAAAATCAATACATATTTTAATACATTTTTTTTAATTATACGAACTATGTTGTCTCATTTAATACTCTAAATGAAAATTAAACAGAATTGTAAGGACGTTTTCATTTTCGAACACAGACCGACAACAGATATTCCAGCTTGGCAGCATTGTATGGATATAATTTCAAATTTTGATCTATAACTAAGTTTAATTATTACCCTTCACATGATAAGATATGTATGTTCAACCCTCATTGTCCAAATGACCAAGTTACATCGACATGGTGTGAGATATCATAGACTCGAATCCTACTTTGCAAGGATTAAAACTATATACTTGCCAAGTTGCATCAAATGTACTACATAAGACTTGTAGTGCTTAAGTACTACCATCTACGCATTCCTTTTTTACGAATATGATTAGACGTAAGTAAATAATGCATAATTAGAAATAATAGCACATGCGTTACTTGTTGGAGTACTAGTTGTTATAACCGTACTCATCAATGTTGCACATGGCGATATCCCACTTTACAAAGTAATATGAGATTTTAGAAATTAGCATTTAAAGGTATTTTATTTTTATTAAAAAGATTTAGTAGATAAACGCAAGCTTTACATAACAATCCAAAATTTTATCACTTAAATACACTACAACAAAAATAACCTACTACAACTGTAATTTTACAACCGTCAGAAAATGTCAGTTGCGACAGAGGTTTTTTACAACTGTTTTTTTCAAACAGTTGTAATATATTAGCTTTCAACAACTCTTTTATTTTGTTAGTTGTAACAGAGGCCTGTTACAACTGCTACTTTGAGCCAGTTGTAATAGATTCTTATTTTTGACATCTCTTCTTTATATCAGTTGTAATAGATATTTATTACAATTCTTTTTGGCAGTTGTAGAAGATGTTTGTTTTTAACAACTCCTCTTTTTTGCCAGTTGTAATAAACGTCTATTACAACAGTTTATGTTAGTTGTAAAAAATACAAAATAATTGTTAATTAAATAATCGATAAAATATACTATTAATAATTAATATTATTACCAATAAATATAAAATAAATTTTAAATAGCAATTATTATTAATAAATATGAATTTACTTATAAAAATTAAAACCAGTGCTTAAGAATACTATTTGATAATTAATTTTTGACAATCCATTATTAATATTTAATTATCAATAATGGAAAAGTTCTTTTTAAGTAATACTAATAATAATAAATATTATATATTTATATTTAATAATTAATTACTAATAATATTAATGTTTAAGAGTAATTAATATTTAATAATAAACTTACAAATCAATAATTACTATTGATTATTATATAATTAATAATTAATAAATAGTAACTAGCTCCTAATTATTGCTATTAAATATCTAATAATTGATAACTGGTATTATATACATAATAATTAACTTCCAATTACAAATATTAAATCACAATTAGGTTGTCATAAGTAATAATTAGACAATTAAAATTAAGAAGTAATAAGTAATAGCTAGTGATTATTTTTCGTTGTTCATTTGAATTTCTTATTTATTGTTCAAATTTCAAAAAACTCGTAAATGTTAAAAAGTTCGAAAAATGTAAAAGTTATTTGTTAGTTATTATTTCTATATGCATTTTGAAGTTTTCTTTAGTAATGATTTAGTGTATATAAGTATTCATAGCAGAAGTTTTGTCTTCAACTTATCATTTTCCCTTCAATTTTTTTTTTCTACCTTGGCACCAAATCAAAATTTTCGTCCAAACGAAAATATGTCGCGTCTTTTCTACAGGTTTTGGCTCTAACCCCGTATTTCCCATCCACCGATATATTTTTATTCCTTTTTATCACAGGCTCTTTCCCACATCCCTAGGCTCCTCGATTAAAAACAAACCCTCGTTTTCTTTTTCCCCTTTTGTTACGTTCAGATCTGGAATAGGATACTGCCAATCGAAGCAAATTCTCCTTTAAATTAATCTTCTTCGGGTTGAAAAGTTAAATCACTCAAAATAATCGCCTCAGCTTGGTTCGACGTTCTGGATTTGTGAATCGCTATGTGTTTATCGGATCTAGATTTAGTCTCGTTAGTCTCTGCCTTAGACCGTAGTTTTCGAAAGTATCGCTTAGTGTCTAACTCCAGCCTTCATTGATATCGAGATCCCTATTACTGCGCCTTGAGGTTCGAAATTCTTGTACTGAAACTTCTTTACCTTCTTCAAATGCTTGCGTGCGAGTTGAGACCTATTTGGAATAATGGCTGAGTAGGTTAAAACTTGTTTGTGTTTTGATTTTGTAGTATTTTGTCTTGATTTTTAGCCTGACATTAAGTGTGCGATGTTGAGCCTTAGTTTGGGAAGATGCCATCATTTTTCTGTTAGAAATGGGTTATCCAAAAATGGTGATGATGTCATGGAAGTTTGTCTTGCATAAGAAATGTGATGCTGATGGCATGAATCTGAAGTTGGCGCACAGACAAGTTGGCATGACCAAATAGAATGCTGATAACATGTATGTTGTTTAAATAACGGGGCCTGAAGGTATATTACTTATGGTTTTTCCCTCTGCTTTCAACTTCAGTCTGTTCACCGTATGCCTCAAAAGTGAAAATGGCAGCAACAGTAAGGACCGAGTTCGCTCTCTCGGGTCTATTTCGTGTTGTAGGTATGCCTTTTCCATCTTATACCAATCTGCTTGAAATTGTTTTCTGGAGACCAAATATTAGCCTGGGTTGGCAAGTTATGTATGTTGTTGCGGACACAGAATTTCTTAATGGTATTTTGCAGTTCAGAATCAAATCAGATATTTGTATCATAGCATCTGGATATTCGGATTTTAAAGGCATCAACTGCCCTATTATGCTTGATTCGTTTGTTGGACAAAATATATTTTGATTGTCAATTCAATTTCCCTTTACTGTTTTAAATTGAATTCTGTCAATCAAGCTTACATATTTTCTTAATTAATGCTATTTTGCCGTTCACAATCAGATCAGATGGATGCATCTTCCTAGCATCTCGGTGTTCGGATTTTGATTGCATTAGTTTCCTTATTAGGTATGCTTGATTCATTTTATGGACAAAACATATTTTGATTGCCAATTAGTTCATTAATTTCTTTACTTTCAAATTTAAACTGAATTCTGTCCTAAAATTTTCTCTTCATTTCCGATTTATTTATTATTAATTATCCTATAAAGAATGTTAATATCTAATTGGTATGTGATCTTTTCAGACTATTGAATTCTTTTCTGATTAGCGTCTGTTCCAACTTCTTCTTTCGTAGGCCCCATCAATTATCATGATACAATGCTCTTTTGTGGTTTCTACCTTCTAATGAAGTTTATGTTAAAAACTCTTTATAAATGCAAGTTATTTGGATATGGAATAAAGATGGATATGCGATTAACAGTTCTTACACTAAATTCAATATTTTTATGTTATACGTATGTAACGTTTGATTTGGATCAACTTAAATAAATTGTTTTTTTGACCATTTTGAAAGCGAAAATGAATCGATGTTGCCTTGAGAAAGGCAAAAAAGCGATTTGTTTAATTCGATTCAAACTGGGCTTTAGGTTAAAAGTGCTCATAGACTGCCTTAATTCTACCTTTTTTTGGTAATCAAGATAACTATTTTTTTTAGTTTATAATATAACCATGGTCCCTTGGATTTAATGCAATTTTAGTAGCTTGTGATAATATAATTAAGAAAAGTTTATGGTCTTTGGATGTTTGACTGTAAATTAGCATTTGTCTATTTTATATAAATGATTCATAATTAAAAAAGAAAATGATGATTAAATGTTTGATTGAATACAGTATTGGTAACCGGCTGCTACTGGATGAAAAGGGCATTGTTCTAGGTTGCAAGGATGTCCATTTTTTCTATATCAGTGGGTGGACAGCAACATGGTTTACTGTTAAGTGATGCAGGCGGTGTTTCTGCATGAATTAGGACAACAGTGTTGAGTAACATTGGTTTTCATGCATGGAGCATGGTGTATGATAATGCAATTTTGGTATGGGTTTTCGTGAGTTCAAAGGACAGAAAATGAGATTGATGGCAAGATGCTGCAGAGCATGAACATCTGGTGCTACAGTAGTAATGCATTACTCCAACTATCCAACTTTTTTCTCTGTTTTCTATAAAAGCGAATCAACATGATAGCTTCATTGATTTCTTAGTAGGATTTTTACATATTTTGCCTCCACAACACAAGGCTATTATGTTGGACTGATTTAGCAAGGTATGAAATCTCATGGTGCTGGTTTCTGATATAAGATGATTGGTGTGAGTGCCATGTTAATGATGATGCACTACCTACCGCTAACTAATTGGTGATGAACGAAAGGATAGTGATCTTGAGATGTTGACCGTAACTTGATCGAAAGGAGTTTAGTAGAGCTTAGTTTTCATAGTAAAACTCTTTGAGTTGTAGTTTTGAGTTGTTTTATAGTAGCAATGCTGTTTAGATTGATTTTTTTGTAGCTGAGACAAGTAATTTATAAAGTGCAGTTTGTTATAAAAGTTCAGTTCTTGTAGTGTAATTCTTGATTCGTTTATACTGCATTGTTAATCCTATTACATTGTTTATGCTTATCTATTTCGCAGAATGTGTCTTGAATTCCTATTGTTTTTGCATTTTTTGAACTATGACCAAAAATAGCTGTAGAATTTAGCATTATAAAGAAAAAATTTACAACTGCCAAAAACAGTTATAAAAAAGCGTTTTACAGCTGTTATAAGCAGTTGTAAACAAAACTTTTACAACTATCAAAAACAGTTGTAAAAAATTCTGTTGCATTACAACTCTGGATATAGGGACGGGCGGATGTCAGTTGTAATAGATCTATTACAACTGTTTTTGGCAGTTGTGAAATGGTGTTTTTGTTGTAGTGATATAAATATTTAAATTTTTTTACTAATTAATTAATTAATGAGTTTTATAATTCAAATTATAATTCTTTTAAATAATAGACAATGATGTTAATTAATTTTCAAAATTAGTTTACAAAAATATTTATTTAAAAAAGAAATAAGAAACATAACAGAAAATCATTTTTGATGACTTTTCGATGTCTACAAGTTAACGAAAATGTTGTGCGCATTTACTTAACATATATACATTATCTATAGATAGGTTAACAAATCATATACATATATAAGCACTTTCACTTTTAATAAGTAGCATAAAATTTCATGAAAATTAAAATAAAGTTAAAAAATAAATGAGGAGAGGTGTTATCTCCTTATAACATGAAGTGTGCACATGTCAGCATGTATGGATGGTAGGACGCGCTCAATTCTTCTGTGCCGAAAATGACTGTGCCCCCATATTTCTCCAATCACATCCCCTGATTTCTGCCTTTTTACATTTAAGTCCCTCAATAATTCAGTGGTTTAAGTGCAAAACAGCGGAAATCAGGGGATGTGATTGGAAGGTACATGGGGGCACAGTGATTTCCGACACAGAACAATTGGCCTCTGGTAGGACGATATGAAGATAATGTGTAAAATGAGAGGGAGGAAGATTGGTCAAGTGGCGGGAATAAAGGATATTTTGGTAATTTAACAACTTTTTTACATGCATGTATATACTACGTTCTTAACCATATATCCTTCTTTAGACACCTCGTTTTTCATTTCTAATTCCCCGTCAAAGCTTTCATAAACAATTTTAATGGCTTCCATAGCATTCCCAAAATTCTGAATGATTCATTTTCCATTTTTTAAATCTTTGTTGAACGCTTTTTTCTGTCCCGATTTCAAGCATTTCCCTTTTAGAAAACAACTCCACCACTTCGTTTCCACTTGCGTCGAGCCCACAACACCATTTTCCTAGCATAATCACAACAAACCTTCATTTTTTTCAAAGGGAGGCAAGAATCTGGGTCATACGCAAGCCATAAGAGAAGTTGGCTTAGTTTCACCGATTTTTGACGAGTAAAATTACCACTTTTAAATTATATTTTAAACTTATGTCATTGCTTGCCTTGCATTCTAAGTATAATACCTTTTTAGACATAAAAAAAATGTGGATTTGTATGAATGTATGAATACTTGGATGTGACGATGTAAGTATTTAAATTTTAAGTTTAGAAACCAAGTTTTTAAATTGCAAATTATCATCTTTACTTGCACGTGTTGATTTTAGCATGCATATATATATATATACATATATATATAAGTGCATGTGCATGTTTGAAATGTTCTTAATGTTGTGGTAAGCTAAAGAAAAGTTAGCATTTGAATCGTACTTAGAGCGACAAAAGAAATTCCTTTGTCTTAAAATTGCTTTACTTATATGATTTAGGCAAAAGTTGTTTACAAAGTGTAACGACCTGTCTTTTAACGATTGATATTTTATTGAAATATTGATTCTTAATTAAGCAAGTGATGGTTCCAAAAGGAGATTTTTCACAAACGATCAAATCGGAACTCGAGACTACACTACGTCATAGATGACCTACTACAACGAAAATTCATGGTGTTGCTAGCTACAATGTTGTCATAGCTATGCTGTTTTTTGTCTATTGCAACGTACGATTCAATATGTTAGCATAGATATCATCATATGGTTTAGTAGCCGGGTGAATAAAATTATCAATGCACGTCAACACGATCCAATGGTCCAGGTTAACGATTTGCGAGAAATAATGTTTAAGGCGGGAAACAAAAATAATGCGGCAAACACTTAACAAAATATTCACTCAACCTCTCAAACACTCACTCTCAAACAAAATACTCCGCTGCTCAACCTCTCAAACACTCACTCTCAGGTTCAATTAGGGCTAAAAGTTCAACTTTACAAGCATAATTGGGGTTCGATTAAGGCAAGTTCAAGATCAAGTTCAATTAGGGCTTCGGTGTTTCAATTAGATCTTCGATTATGGTTTGTTTGGGTTTCAAATTTTAGGCTTCGATTTAATCTGCTGCTTAAGGTATCACTTAATTTATATTTCAATTTTTTCTGATTTCTCGTTGTGTTGCCTAATTTACTGATTTACTTGTGCGTTCAGGTGTAATCATATTCCTGATTTTATTATTGTGTTTTCCTTTGTCCTTATAGTCATGGATAAATGATATTTGTTTATGTTATTTGTTTATCAATTAGGGATGAACAACGAGGAAAAAATATGGGCAGAACTTCCTAAGTTCAGTGAAGGATGCGTCAGTGGAGTGAAACTTTTTATTCGAAAAAAAAATCTAGATACGTGGTAGATGATGCAATTGCATGCCCTTGCAAAAAGTGTCATAATAACAAGTGGCATCGTTAAGAGGTAGCCGAAGACCATCTGATTTGGAATGATCCATCTGAATTGTACGTGAAATGGATTTGTGTAGCTTCCTATTGAGATCTTGAAAGAAGCTATAACGATATGGATTATGAAGTAGGAATAAATTTTGGAGATAATCTCAATGAGATGTTGCAACGTACATGTGGAAATATGCAGAACAATGAAGGTGGATATTTTGACGAATTAAATGGAATAGATGTCGATGCTAGAAAATTTCATCAACGTGTTGAAGAGGGAAAGCTCCATTATATCTTGGGTGTGCTAAATTTTCACGATTAAGTTTGGTTATCAGGCTTTATTCTTTAAAATGCCTACATAGAATCACCGAGTTTGCATTCAGCGATTTATTAGAGTTGATAAAAGAAGTTTTCTACAAGCCCACATCCCTTTATCATTCAATGCTACCAAAAACATCATTAAAGATTTAGGCCTCGATTACCAAACAATACACGCTTATCCAAATGACTGCAGGCTATATCGGGCAGAAAACGAAAAGGAAAATAACTGCAAAACTTGTGGTTTTTCAAGGTGGGCTATACCGAAAAAGAAAGTGGCTATTCATAATGATCTGGAGAAGCGGATTCTCAAAGTACCAGCAAAAGTGATGCGTTATTTTCCACTAAAACCAAGGCTGCAAAGGATGTTCATGTACAAGGAGTACGCATAACTTATTTCATGGCATGCAGTGGGACGAAGAAATGATTGCAGACTTCGACATCTAGCTGATGGCGAGGTTTGGAAGACAATGGATGCCAATTATCCTCATTTTTCATCTGAAAACAGAAATATCAGGTTAGGAGTAGCATCTGATGGATTCGGTCCTTTTGTACAATGACTGCACAGCATAGCACGTGGCCAATCATATAGGTAAATTATAATTTTCCAACTTGGTTATTCATGAAGACATAAAAGTTTATACTTTCAACCCTTATTCCTGGTCCAGAGTCTCCTAATAGTTACATTGATATTTACATGCAGCTCTTATCGCAGAATTGAAAGAATTATGAGATCTTGGCATACAAACTTATGATGCCTTCACTGGTGATAAATTCACATTACGTGCAAGTGTGTTATGGACGATTATCGACATTCCAGGCTATGCAATGGTATCCGGCTGGAGCAATGTTATCGACATTCCAGACTGTGAAGAAATCTGTAAAAACTGAAGTTGCAATAACTATGATAAGATTAAGTGCATTTATAAGAAGTCTTTGGAGTAAAATTATCGATTTGGCTGATCTCAAGAGGCTACAGAAGGAAATTTTGGAATTCTTTATCAATTTGAGATGATATTCGCAAATGCTTTCTTCGATACAATGGTGCACTTGCAAGTTCATTTATGCAAGGAATTTGATTATGGTGGACTTGCACATGTTCGTTGTTTGTTTCCTATTGAGCGTTATCTTTGTAAACTGAAATCATATGTTCGCAACAAAAGTAAACCTGAGGCGCCCCTGAAGGTTTTCTTGTAGAAGAATGTTTGATACTCTGTTCGAGGTTCTTAGGTGGCGACGGAGCAGGAAAAATGCAATTTGAAACCTGTCCACAAAATCTGGAATATCCTATTGGCACAAGAAGAAACAAAGATGGAAAAGCTATTTGTCTTAAAAATTCTCAATGGAAGGAATGTCACCGTTACGTTCTATTCAATTGCAGTAACGAGAAAATAGAGAGTTTACTTGAGTAAGTTTTATTTTTATTTTAGTAATTATTGAAGAATTAGAAATTTGTTTCTATCTTTTATTAACTAGGACTTTATTCTAGGGAACATTGAGCTTTAATTGATGGTCGTGCATCATCAAAATAATATAAAAGTGAGAGAGAACACAATGAAGAATTTGGAAGTGGTTAAAGGAAGAGGTTGGAAAAAATGAGGACATTTAAAAAGAAGTACAACTGCTTGCAATAGGCCCTCTTCAAACAGCTAGGAGGTTTACTGGATATGTTATCATTGGATACGGATTTTATACAAGGTTCAGAGATGCCAAAAGTACAACACAAAACAATGGTGTATTTTTGATAGCCTTGACTACTAGCTTTGCAAGTTCGAAAGATCAAAATCTATTGGTCAGTGAAGTTAATTACTATGGATCAATTGAAGAAATATTAGAATTATATTACTGGGGAGAATTTAGTGTGGTTTTATTTAAGTGTTGTTGATACCATGAAGAGAAAGATTTATATGGACTGACACGTGTCAATTTTAATCGACTATGCTAGAAACATGATCCTCATGTTATGGCTTCACAAGTACAACAGGTGTTTTATATAGAAGATCCGACTGATAAGATGTGCCACATTGTTATCAAGAAAAGAGACTGGTGTGAAAACGAAAGAGTATATGAAAATGAAGATTTGAATGATATCCAGCCTGCTTATGGAACGGGCAATCAAGATTTTATGTTCATTGATTTAAAGATGGTGTCCCAATAAGATGAATCTGCCTTCCACCTAGCAAAGTGAAAGACAATGCTTCTTAATTTCTGTGTATCACTATCATATTTATTCAATTAACTATTCCACCCAATTTAAGAAAGAAAATGTTATTTCTGCCTTGATTACATTTTAGTGAAGTGACTGGTTTATTTTACAAGTAACTGACGTATAATATTTGTGGCTTCTTTTTGTAATTGATGTCATTCAAACATTAATTCCTCCATTTTGTGTAGGCCGGACAAAATTTCAGTCGAGTATTCCAAAGTACTCTTGATGTTTTGGGAAGATGAAAAAATTCAGGTATAATTTTATGTTTTATCACATTCAAATCAGGTAGATAAAGCAGATAAACATCTTTACTTCATGTTTTTGTAGTCCAAGGCCCTTACAAATTCTGCAAATCGGAGATCGTATAAAGACACACACTGCGGGTATGTATTTTTGCTTTTTTTATGGTTGGCTGGAGGTATGCTTTAGTAATGAACTACATAATTCTTACAATTTTTGCTTGCTGAAGCATCAGTCCAATTCTTATATTATTTTGTTAAGTGTTTTGCCGCTTGCTATGGCATTGTGTGATGATCATGGCTTCACATAAGTTTTGGGAAATGTGAAAATGTAATTGATAGTGTACAAGACTAATGCTTCAGCAATGAACCATGGAATTTTAAGAATTTTATCTTCTCTTCAATTAGTAATGATCATGTCAGTTCGTAATTGAAGCAATGGTTGAGCTTGTACTTGAACGAGTCATGGCATGTCTAAATTTTTACTGAAGCAAAAAAAGGCATTGCCTCAAATTGTATCGCACTGAAGCAGTTCCTCAAGCATACTGTTGCATTCCTTGATATCGTTTATGATTTGAACAAATTGAGTCATTGGATCAATTTGCAACTGAGTTATGCATGCCATAGATTGTGCTGAAATGCAACTCTGTTCTGAAATGCAACTCAGTTACGCAACTGAGGTATGCAGGCCATAAATTGTGTTGGAATGTCATTGTGCTTAAATGCAATTCAGTTATACTATGGCCATAGTTTGTTCTGAAATGCAACCGAGGCATGCATGTCTCTCATTTTTTGTTGCAATGTAAACGAGGCATTGCATCAGTTTGTAACTGAGGCATGCATGACTATGGTTGTGCTGAAACACATTAGTTTTACTAAAGGCTTTGCTGAAATGAATGACTTTTGAAACTGCTTTAGTTTGCAGGTGAAGGAAACAGTGATGAAGTTGTTTAAGAACTTGTTACTAGAGACACTAGAGGTACTAGAGGCAGCAGAGGTACTGAACGCACTGGTGGCTCGCGCTATATATTGAAACTGTTTTAGTTTGATGTAAACATAAATTTAGTATTGGTTGTGTTTTTAAGTACTCTGTAAAACTAAATTTATTGGCTATGTTTTGTTATTTTGTAATTGACTATGTAGTACTTGTGTTACCAGTTAATTTGAAATGAAAGTTCTTTACTAATTTTAGTGTGTGATGTTAATTGCTATTATGTTGCAGTATGTTTTATAATGTTGCCATAGCTATGATATAATGTCACAGTATATGATGTTAAATGTTGTCGTAGCTATGATATAGTGTTGCCATTGGATGGTAAAAGTGTTGACATATATTAATCCATGTGGGCCCCACAACAGGATTCCGTGAACCCGGCTACAGGATTCCGTGAACTCGGGGTGCAAACTTAGTGAGCCCTACATTTTTGTAAATTTAGTACATGTGGCAACAACTGTACCGATGTTGCCTTAGGGTCACATAGATGTTCCCTTTGACGCTAAGGCAATGCGACAAAACGCAACACCAAGAAAGTGTTACCAGAGATAATTTTTGGCCTATAACAACATTTTTTTGCATTTCCTGCATCAATTTTTGCATTTCCTGCATCACGATCATACAACAGTTTGGTTGTATACGTCAATCATTAGCGATCTTGGATTATGTTAGACTCGTGAAGAAGCTCCGGGACATATGTATCGACATGGAGGCAGTAGATAGACTCGACGATGAGTAAGATTTAAAAACGAATGCCAGACGCTTTCATTGGGTAAGTATTTAACCAATTCCGGTTAAACACTTGGTTTAAGTGGTCGTTAACGATTACGGTCGAGTGATCGATATTGACTACTAGTGATGTTGGTCATTTTGACCAATTTTGACATGGAAAATTATGGGTATTTAACTAGTTCTGGTTAGATACTTGGTCTGGGAGGTCATCAACGTTTACTAGAGAGTAATCGATATTGACTACCATGATTTTTTGTCGTTTTGACCAATTTTGACGTAGATGGCGATAAGTTTCTGATGAGCTGGATTGGATAACCTGTTCAATAGTGGATTCCATATAATGACTCTTCGATTGAATACACTAGTATGAGGCAGGATCGATGCTTCGCTAGTGAGTACATATGGATGGTGTAATTCATGGATTGAGGCAGTTTGACCTTCAGAGTGACCATAAGAAGATTGCGACTCTTTGATTCGAGATTTGATGTGCTCGAGATGGATCAATGGGATGGGTTGATGGTATGCGATTCACTGATTGGCGAGATTGTTGGATAAATCAATGAATGGATGAATGTTATGCAGTTCGTGGTGGGATGAGGCTACATGATCATGGATCGATATGATATCTACTTCATGGATGGAACGAAATTATTGAATAGCGAACTCAAAGCAAGGGAATCGTGGGGGAGACCCATTAGGATTTGTATGATCGTGTACCCTGGGCAGCGTGCCTAGGCTGGGATGACACGTGTTAGCATGATACGGAGGTCTTCCATTATTGGATTGACTTGCGGTGAATGAGATAATGGATACAGCTCGTGGCAGGCGACGCCATAAAGATTAAAGTGATTCGTGGTAGCGAAGCTTCAATATAATGGATTAATTAATAGAGATTCAAGCTTAGACTTATAGAGAGGAGTACTCTACTAGTGATTAGCCAAGGAATCGTTGATAGCTCGGAATGTTCTGACGGAACTCAAAGCAAGGGTATCATGGGGATGCCCATTAGGATAGGTAGGATCGCGTACCCTAGGTGGCGAGCCTATCCCGGTAGGTCACATGGTGGTGACGCATTAGTTTCTTCCAGAACCGAGATTTCCATTAGTCCTTGGTTGGGATTACCATACGAGTATCAACGTATTCACGGCTTTAGAAAGTGCTAATTTGGATTCGGATGATGTTTGCTATGGTTGCTTTATCACTTACACCTTCACTTCTTGGGTAGACTATCACCTAGAGGACTTAAAGAAGATAGGGAATGAAAGCCGGGAGAGCTGGAAAAATTCTCTTATCATGTGACTTCGTCCATTCCTTATGTTATTGCTTTGTGTGGCGTTATTTTTTAAGTAGCGTATACTACCTTCATTATGTGCTGACTCTGTGTATGTGAGGGCATGACAGGTATGACTTTCTGTAACTATGTTCCTTATACTATTACGACTTGTGTAGTATTTTGAATGTTTTTTATCGCTCACACTGGGCTATTGTTTGACCTAAGTTTTAATGTTCCCTCTTATTGCCTTGGGTTCTCATTAACAATGTTGGTAGGAAGACGTGGTGACATGTATTGCATTTCCTGGCGCTATGGAGGTAAACTCGCAGGAGGCGATAACTTTTCATATTATACCTGTATTATCATAGTTTATTCCTCTATATTGCACCGTGGAGCCTTGACACTATTATTGTTTTGAGACACTTTATCAGTGAGTTTATTTATTCTTGTACAAACTGCATTTTTATGTATGACTGTATGGGCCTGTAATCTAATTATGCGGTTTGTATAGTTATTACCATCCCATCTATTATACCTATGATTATTATATATTATCTGAAGCAATGTGAGATATTTGACAGGTTCTTTGATTGTGATTCTGTATTTTATTAATTTCTCCTTTCTCCTTTTCTCTTCCTTTCTATTATATTTCCTTCCTTTTCTCTGATTTCTTCCTCTTATCTACCATTCCTTATTGATGGTATAGGTCACTCGTTACATTTGATATCAGGGCTTAGGTAGCATAGTTTAACCTAAGCAATACCGATATCATGAGTTATTATATATAGGAGAGTATGTCCTTGTCATACATTTTGGTTTTTGAACTATTTACTAGTAATATATATAACCTAGGTTGTTCTATGCGAGAGTATCGTAGTTTTATTTTCTTTATTAGCGGTAGATCGTTCTTTTGTTTGTGACGATCTAGCAAATAAGGAATATTACCATTCACTCCGCCTTTAGGGTTGGGAGTTTGGCAGGATTGAGATTGTTAGCTTCGATCTATGAAATATGTTCCAAGTAATAGTGAGAGTCACTTGTTTGGTGTTCTTCGATGGACTTGGAGTTAGGTGGTGTCGTAAGGTCATAGATCTCCTTTTGGAAACTCCAGGTATGAATCCAATTGGTCGAGAGTTCTTGTTTCAGATTTATATAATCGATTCGCTCAGGACAAGTTCACGATTTGTTTCAAAGTTATTTGTTTTGACTTCTTTGAAGTCAGTATTTTATAGAGGTTTTCCGGTTGATGCGACGTGTATGTGTCAGAGTATATGACTAAATTCGATGTATTAATCGAAGCATAGGTCATCCTTCCATGAATACTTCACACAGAAGGTTGGTGGTTTCACTGGGGTGAGCGATCAATTGGAAGCAGATTTCATCCGAGGAGGATGACGACTTAGAGAGGTTGATCAATGGGTTCTTGGTATTTGTTCCCATATCCATTGTTGGTTGTTGCCCTCTGTGCAGGGATGAATTTTGGAGGCGTACTTGTTTATCGTCATTTCCGTTTTCTTGAGTGCTCCCTCGAGAAGAGAAATAGGAAACGATGCAGCCACTTGAGATATGTTCTCCATCAAGGGTGTTTCAATGAGTGTTTTATTTTGACTTCAAGATTTCACCATTACATCTTTTCTGGTGATGATGGATGAAGTGAGTTTGGGACTCGAGAATATTAATTTATCTTGTTTGATTCCAACTTACTATGTTGAAGGTTTAGTTATACCGTATGTTTATGAAATTCTGTGTTTTGTCAACTATGGATGACCACATTATTCATAGGATTAGTTTTGGGCCTCGAGGTGAGGGATTGTTACAACATACTATTCATACTTGGCAGTACACATGGTTCGTCAAAACTTATCTCATTGAGTCATGTTTTTTTGGTTCTTAGCTTGGTTTTTATTGATTGCTTAGATTCGACTAGGTCTATTAATCAAGTCCAGGACATTCTTATTGGGTCGATATGGAAGGTTAGCGGTAGCGAGAGGTTGTTGATGACGATAGTGGGCTAGGACATTTTTGCGATGAAGTAGTGAGTCGTCCTTGATTGAGCAATAACAGAGAGTGTGCCACTTATGGTTAGGCGATAACGAGTTGAGATATAGAGTCTCTAGTAGCGAGTCTTCATCTGAGCTGGCAGCTTAAGAGTATGTGGGTATGTTCGATGTGGTGACCGTATTGCCACTATGTTGAGTTTTGTTTTGTATCGATTCGGCCGTTGATAGTGGATCGATGGCTATACCTCTAAGGCATATGTACCTTTAGCGCAGGAGGCGAGCCGATGTCCATTCCTGGTTTGTGATTTCTAGTCCAGTTAGCTCAAAGGTGTAAGAAGTGGTTTTCTCAGCTGAATTTCCCGAGGGGATTGAACCAACAAATGGTTGGTTAGTGTGTGCTGATTTCAGCATCTCATGCTGCATTGAGTAGGATTGGTTGTCTATGTCGTTCGGGATGACCAGCGTATCATCACAATTTGTTAGTTTTTTGGATTGTATTCCAAGTTCTCCTGGTTGGGTTGTTCATGTGTTACTTGATTGCATTCGCATCTTTGCGTGGACGAAATGAAAGTGCCGGGCATGTTTGTGTTGTCCATATGGAGAGTACGTAGACGATTAGTTGTATCGTTGGAGTTTTGCATCAGGTTGGGTGAAGCGAGGTGCTTAAGTTACATTGCTTAAGTTACATTGCTTGTAGTGGGGAGTTGTTATCGATCCATGCATGTTATGGTGGTAGTACCAAGAGAGTAGTTTATTGCATGTTAGTCGACAATTGAAGTGGTTAATGATGGAGTATTCGACTCTTGGTTTATAGTCGATGGCGATAGAGTTGCTATGGCGATAGGTTTCGCGATTGCGATAGAGTTCTCTTTGGAGTTTTAGGTGGCACTATTTATTAGGATGGAGTTGGAGTGTGTGTGATGTTACCACCTAGGTTTATGCTTTTCGAGTGAAATCCTGACCTTCATACTACGCCATAAATGGCCTAATGCAACGAATTTGCAAGGTGTTGCCAGCCAAAATATCCCGATCGCTATACTATTTTGGTCCTACAGCAACGTTTTATTTTTAGTGTTACCGTAGCCATAAAAATATGTTGTTGTAGATAAACAAGTTTAACATGATGCAATATATTGTACAGTGTTTCTGTAGTAGACATTTCCATGTCCTATGTGGCGATTGTTGGATCTAGATTAACCCTAGAGGGAGGGTGAATAGGTTTTATCAAAGTTTTCAACTTAATTAAAATTCTAACAAGATATATAATAATAAACAGATCACAGAATATAGCAGAAATAGAAATGCAGAAAATAAATCACACACAGATATACCCAGCTTCGGCAAAACCCTGCCTACTGTTGCATTTCTGAGGTTCCCACTAGGTGATAGAACAGTTCCCACATACAAGACCATGTACACTCGCAAACCGTGCTCCTATTCTAACCCTATGCTCAAAACCCTAGATTGATCTAAACCCCTAGATCAGATTTCCCCTAGTTTTACAGACACTAGTAAACTGCCAGTTAAACCCCTAACTGGTTCCCCCTAGATTTTTACAGAATCTATAAACTGTTCGGTTACAAAGAAATGTAAAGGTACAACACAAAATTAAAAGGGAAAACCCCAAAATAAAAACAATTAAATTTCCCCTTTTAAATTGATCTTGGCTTGGCCAAGTGAATCATAGGCCGGCCCCCTCCTATCCATTTATCCGATGCTCCTCTTTTGCTGTGGAACTTAAAAATGGAGGCGATGGAAAATAGGAAATTTCTAGGATTTTTTTATTTTGCCCCAAATCGAATCGAAGGCTTGATGTATGGATTAATCTCTGATGCTTGAACTCACTGTTGCTTTCTGGTGCTTCGATTTGGAATCTTCTTGATCGAAAACGATGGAAAAAAATTGTGAGTTTTCTCTAATTTGAAATTTTTGGCTCTCGAGTTGATTGTAGTTTTCAATGCTTTGCCAATAATGTAAGTGGTGTTTAAGTAGGGATTTAGAAACCCTACACCCTCTCTGATTTCTCTAAAGACTTGGCTGATTTGGCTCGATGCTTTCCCCTTTTGAATTTTGTAATTCTCGGCTTAAAAGAAATTACGTGATTTCTGGACATGATTTAGAATTTCGATTCCTTTGCTCCTAGCATAATTTCTACACTTTGAATAATTCCTTTGCGTGAAGAGTTCCTCTTTTAATTGCATGGCTTAAATTGTTATTTGCGTGGCCTTTTGAATGAAATCCCATTAAAAAACTATTGTCAAAAGAAAATTTAAAACTTCCCCCCTTTGCTCGATAATTTCTGGAATTAAATTCTTTCCTGACTTTGCTTGATTGTTGGAATCTGAATTTGCCCCTTGCGTGTTGTCAACCATGATTTTTTTTCTTTAGAAAAATTGAATATCATTTCTTGCCAAGTATGCCATCATTTCTACAACCATTGTATTGCCATCATGTACATGCTGATCTCCTGGGAAATTTTAAAAAAGCTTGCCAAATATTTGATCACTGAAAGCAAATTACAAATTACCAAACTTTGCTGAAATCTTGCCCAAATTGTGATTGCCGTCACTGATGGCTTGTGCATGTTTTAACCTTCCTTTGATTACTCTAATTTGCATGTCAACCAAAACTGGAAACATTAAAATGGCTCCATGCATATTTCATTACACTTGTGCACATTTACTTGTACATGCTGACCTGAAAACTGCTTTGATTCACATTGCTCCACGAAATTCCAGAAATACCGTTGCACTATATATATATATATATATATATATATATATATATATATATATATATATATGCACATATGCTGTTTGCTTCAGTTAAAACTGCTGCTATATCAATGTAGTTTTGTTGCTCCATATTATTGTACACTTAAGCATAAATTTGTAATCCTCCACTGTGTTGCATACATGCTAATTGTGAAACTGCCATGAGTTTGTATTCATGTGTAAAACTTGATCTATGAGATGCTTTTGAATTCCATGCATATATGTATGTATCAACATATATGTGTGAGACTGGCACTATGAATATTGCTGCTTGAAATCTTTGCCATGTCCAGTCCTTGTAAATACATACTTCATTTAACTTCTTTTTGACCACACTCCTGTGTTGCTGGCTTCTTTGTGAGCTACACCATTCTAGTCGACTTGTGCACTATCTTGACACAGTATGCGATGTACTTGGTCACTTTGTAGTTGTCTCACCACTTGAGCTGATTTGGACCTTTTTAGTTGATCTGAAATATTTCTTGAGTTGCTTAATGTAGACTTGCTTTAGCTCCATTGTTGGTTTGAGCTCGACACTGTATGGGCTGCACTTGCCATGGCACCATATATATATATATATATATATATATATATATATATATATATATATATTTGCATGCTTTTGTTGTTTACACAAGAATTGATCTACCATGTAAATCTATACGTTTTGAACTTGTCCTGCTGATTTGCCATGTTCCACACCATGTTGTTTCACCAGTTTTTGAAATTATGTATATGTCCACTCCAGTTTACATTCATTCGTGTCATGTATTTGACTTTGCTGTTTTCCTGTACATTGGTTTTTCATTGCTGCTATGAACTCGACCATTTAGCTTGCATGATTTTGTGTTGTCTCGGCCATATATGCACTGAGTCGAGATGGTCCATGTGGCTACTCCTCATATGCACACTGTATGTTGATTGGCGTGGTAGTGCACACGTGTACATATATGCACGTGTGTAAATGCAACCATCAGACAAGTTTTCTTGTCCCTGCATTGTATATATTTATATTGTCTTCCTTGTGGTATTCACAGTGTATCACTGTGAATATCACAAGCTGCCTAGATACAATTGGATGGATTAATAAATCAGATCGAGTCAGAAAAATGATGAGAAACACACCAGAAAACCGAGGCAAATAAAAACTAAAAAAAAAAATTATATTCACATGTATTTTGAAAATTATTTATGTTCCATATACTGTGTGTGTGTGTTTCAATACATGACAGGTATGAAGATGGGACTGACTATGAAGACTGAAGACAGAAGATGAAGCAATGTGTGTAAAAAGAATGTATATATGAAAATGTACGACTGAGTGACTGTATGAGTGTTGTGTGTTGTGTGAGGAGCTTTGTATATAATGAAATTTTATTTCAGTGAATTACAATGTTGAGCAAATAGTGGAGTTGTAAATCTGTACTGTTAAATATTGAAACAAAATATTATATTTAAATAAAATACCGTGTGAATATTTGAATTTATGTACAGTCGTATTCTATTTAAATATAAATATTATATTCTAGTCTGTGATAAATATATGAAACAGTACAGTAACAAACACATTTATAATAAAAATATATTTGGTTGTTATCATCAAACAAAAATCATATAATTGTGTATACAACACTGTTATATACAATAGCGATCCGCACCAGTTAAAACAATATCTCAGCTGTCCATCCACACCATCAATCCACATCTCATCTATTTCCATTTTCCACTTTTATTTTCATTTCACTCACTTTCCTTTTCATTTCATTCTAACCCCCAAATTTTCAAAATCTTCAATCCTTAATTTTCATTCACCCATTGTTTAATCAATACCTAATTTTCTCGTTCTCACCCATACACTAAAATTCCGAAATCTACTTTTATCTTCGTACAAGATTCTTCCATCTAGGGGGAGCACTCATCTCCAATTGGTCCTTAGCGAAATCATCTCTGGGTTTCTAGCGATTCAATCGTTGTTTCGAAAATAAAATCGAGGTGAAGCCATTAGAGAAATTGAGTTATTCAGTGTATTAAACTTCCAAATTCCTACTAGATTCCCATTTCACCCAACTGATCTCCGATAGAACGGATTTGTTATTACCGCAGCTTTTGATCATTTTGCATAGGGTAAGAATTTTGTTGTTGGATTTAAATAGTTAGATTTGGGGCTTTAATTTCATTTGTGGGTTTGCTGGTACAAATAGTGACAATCCTTAGAATGTTGTTGCATGAATCGGTATCAGTTCGATGTTGTTGTAAGAATTTGGGGCTATAATTTCGTTTGTTGGTTTTAACTCGTACTGTATTCAGTATGATCTTAATCTTGTTCACGGATATATGTTGTTAGTTCTTGGATATTATGATGATTGTGGTGAATATGTTCGGATATATGTTGTTTGTCCATTGCTCTATTTCTTATTCAATGCTTGTGTAATTGATCTGTCCATCTTGTTGAAATGTATAGTTGTTAAAAGATTGATTCATACACACAAATATACATGCATATATTCATATTTACATGTATGTGTATATATATGTAGTTGATCTGTCCATCTTCGAGTTCAATGACCACTCAATCAATTTCTATTTCAACTTCATCAATAGTGGCAGGAAGTAAGCATTGCGATGACAAAATCCCAGGGAAAATAAGGACTGTGAAGGTAGGATCGAATGCGGGGAAGAAGTTTTTTAGTTGCTCTATGTGGCCTAAGTATAAGTTAGGTATCTTTGGTTGGTCGATTATCATATTTTTCAGTGATATTCTAGGTGATAATTTAACATATGTGTAGAATGATGATTGTGGGTATTTTACGTGGCATGACTAAGTGTTTGAAATCAATAGCAGTGCTGAAATGGAAGATACTACTATTAAATTGATGGAAAAATAAAATACTATATCGCAACTGTAACACCCCGGATTTTTGAATAATCGAATTAACTAAATTAAAGAATAATTAATCGCAGACGTGAGAATTAAGGGAAATGGTTTGCGCCATTGTGTTCGTCTCGGAATTCTGGTTGAGATAGAGTTCGAGTTTGGATAAAATGGATATTAGATGGAGGAGATATGGACGAACGAAGTCAAGCGGGAAAGATAGAAAAAGAAAAAAAATATTGCACTGGCGCACTTGGGAAGTGCGCCAGTACAAATTTGCACTGGCGCATTTGCCAATTGCGCTCAGGTCGAGCAGCAGGCCTGCACAGCTTTCTGGTTCAGTCTGGTCCATGTTGTGACTCATTGCTGAGTCCTTTCTGACTCCTTGCTGAGTCATTAGGGCTGATGTGTCACCCTATCCCGACTGATTGGTTTTGATTAACCCTAAGATCATCCGACGACTATAATTTAATTAAAATTCTATATAAACATGGGTAGACTCAAACCCTAAATCAAAATAAAAACTGAAACCATTGCCGTCATGCTATCGTCTTGTAACCTAGAGTAGCCGCCACCTACTAGAGGGAAATCAAAGCTAATCAATTCAGTTCTATTCAACATTAATCTAAACAACAACGAATCTACTACAAAGGCGAGCTTAATCAATTTCAGAACTCGGATTTCAGAACGCAAGACCTTCTTCTTGTGAGTTCGATTTGTTTATTAAGATAATTAGTAATTTAATTGGATTAAGCTATGATGTGGATTATACGGTTATGTTGTGAATTATTGACCACATGTTATTATCTATTATATAAGTTCTATGATGTTATCATCTATGTTGTAAAGTTGTGATGTTATCATCTATGTTGTAATTCTATGATTGGCTTATGTATAATCAATTCATAATATTGTTTCATATGCTAGTTTGGCTATGTTGTTGGAACTAATTCATATGATAAATCATATGTATGTATGCAAGTTTAGAGGTTAATTTAGATATGAATCATATGCAAGTTAATGAAATTATGTACAACCTTACATGTTTCATGACATCTATTTTATGTGTAAATTGGATCTGAAGTTAGGCTATGACTTGTGTAAGTTATATGTTAAATTCTATATGCTAGTTTACATGTTTAGATGCAAGTTCACACCATCGTTATGTTGCATAAATCACATATGCAAGTATATGTATATATATATATATATATATTTTTGGGGTATGAATCATGTAATGTAAGTTTGTGGTTATTGCCTATGCAAGTTTACACCTTATGATTAGATTTATGACATACATGGTTTATGCAAGTTCGTGACTATTACCTAAACAAGTTCACACCTTTAAATTTAGATCTATGACATATGTAGTTTTATGCAAGTTTGTGACTTGGGCCTATACAAGTTTTAGATGAAGAACCTTATTCACACATGCAAGTTCACCCCTTATGTTTAGATCTAGTTTTATCTATATGTGTATTGTGATGTTTTCTCTTTATTCCATAAGTTAGACTATTCGAGTCTAACGTATATTTTACGTTAAACGAACGAACGTACAACGTGGGGCCATAGGATAATATTAAAAGATTTAATATTGAGGATTGGCATAAATGCCTTAAATAGCATAAAATAAATTTGTGATGTTAATTGGTATAATTTTACATACCATAAATAGATGGACAAAATTGAGTCAATTATGGCCATAGTTAAATTTGGAATTGATTGATAATTTGAATAGGTAAATAAATTCAAATTGGGGGAATAATTAATTTTGTGTAATTAATCGCCTAAGACACGAGGTTAGGCTCTTTTGTGGTGTAAGACTGCCCGGACCCGCCCGGCAAATCCAGCTGCAACAAATGCCAGTCTAATGTGGGAGGTCTTAGGCATAAATTAAATGCGTGTCAGTTGTAAAGACACGAGGTTAGGCTCTTTTGTGATGTAAGACTTCCCGGACCCGCCCGGCAAATCCAGCTGCCACAAATGCCAGTCTAATGTGGGAGGTCTTTACAAGGTTACGGTGTTAATGAATTAAGAAACACTTAACCAGATAAACATGTAGTGGGACATGAAGGGGTAAAGTGGGTGCCTTGGGTGGCATTTGAAATACGATTAGAAACACTTAACCAAAAATTGGAAACATGTAAGTGAACATGAATAAGAAGGGGGTTAAGTGGGATGTACTAAAGGGGACCAGGCTTAGATGGATAGCTTGTGTCAAGTAATGGGAGCCTGTTTCAACCAGTAACCCATAAGTATCTTTGTGGGCTCGACCCAAGTCGAGGACGGGACACGCGTACTGGGATTGACTGTAATAGGCCAAAACGGGTTAGCGGTGGCAACGCAAGTTCAACGCGTTCATGTGCGTGTGTGGGCCCGGGCTAGTAGATAAGACGTTGCATCGTGTAGGTATAAGCCGTGCATTATTTGTGGTATCGGGTTGCCACTTTGGGGAGTGATACACCCCACTGTGGGGCGGAGCCGATCGCATGGGGGTAGTGGGTACACCTAGTGGAGATAGGGGCAGACGACACCTATGAAGGCAACTAGGGGTGCACGAAACTACCATTATCATTATTAAGTTCTGTATGCGGGATCAACTTTAGGGTGACTAGTGGTGGTGCAGTATAGTAATTAACTTATAGTGGTTTAGGTGCGCCTTTAACGTTATCTTTGTTCATCTTATTTCCTTGTTTACTCCGTTATACCCAATTGTTCACAGTCATTTCCTTATTTTCCAACTTATGCCTTTGCCTAGTTATCTTGGTAATTATATTGTTAAAGTTATCGCACTCGCCAGACTTTATGTCTGACCCCCTTTGTTTCCACCTCTTTTCTTCCTTTTCCCCCCAGGTGCTCAGGGTAGAACTAGCACCAGTGGAGCTTGATTTTGGACTGCTGTATCTCTTGCTTTTAGAAGTTGCTTGGATCGCTGAAGCAAAAGTTCAGCCTATCTTATTTATGGCTATTTTGTGTTGGGGTTATGTCTTTCAATGTATGTACTTTGATTTACTCAAGATGGATATTATGTTCTTTGACTCTGGTTTTTGATGATGTAATCAAACCTATGTGTTTACCGCTGCAATGAATAAAATTTTAAAATTAGTACTGTTTATATCTGTCTTGTTGTTAAGTTTCTGTTCTATACACACTTAAAATGCTCCATAGAAGTTAATGCATTCCCTTTGTGAGTGACATTAATGGACGTGGGGTGTTACAGCAACTGCTCGTGGAAAGGAAGATAATTGAAGACAAGCTGCTGAAGCAAAAGCAAAAGAGGGTAAAAGCCGATGAATTTGTAGCAGATATGATGGTAGAGTTGCCTTATGCGCGTTAAATGGGGAAAGTACTAGAAAGGAGAAAAATTCTTTCCAAGAGCTTTGCTATTTCCGGGACCATGTTTGGGATTGTTTTGTGTATACTTATGGTAGTGTAGTGCAGTGAAGTACCATCCAAGTGAAATAATATGTATGGACAGTTTTTCGTTATATTTTTTTTAATGATTCATCTTTTTAGAGTTGTTGACTACGAATTGTGGTATGTATTGTTGTATGTTTTGAAACGAAACTACGAATGGTGTTTTATGCAAGTGGTGTATTTGTATTATGCAAGTACCTGTAGTACTATTGTATGTGGTATTATGCAAGTAGTTGTAGTACTATTGTATGTGGTATTATGCAAGTAGTTTGCCCAAACAAATTCAGAAATTTAATATCTATAGCAACATTTTGGAATGTTGCTAAAGATACCTATGGATGTTGCCATAGAATCAAATATGGTTCTACTGCAACAGTAATTCTTATGTTGCCGTAGATAATCAGAATGTTGCCTTTGATGTCTACAGCAATGGTGAAAATTGCATCACCCTAAAAATGTTGTTAAAGACCTATGCCATTATTTTTTGGGCATGTGCCAACAAATTTTTTATGTTGGATTATATCGTTTGTGGCGTAGTGATAGGTATTGAAGTTTAGATTCCTAGCCTCCTCGTATTGTTGTTGTTGCGTTGGAGATGTACCAACGGTATTCCACTAGTTGGTGCTTCTCAAATTTATTACCGGTTATGGCTTCAGGTTGTGAAGTGTTGTTATATGGATTTTACCTCGGGTGGTTTATTCTGTATTGAAGTAGTGGTGTTTTTCACACTATAAGTGAATTGATTTTTTGTAGCGCCCAAAAGCCACTACCAAACATTTTTGGTGGCATTTTAATAATCGTTACGAGAAAACATGCAACTAAAAATCCTTGAGTATTAGTTGCAATTTTTTAAATGCCACTAAATATTTATTTTTAGTAGCGTTTTTTAACCGATACGAACGTTAATTTTTGCAACGTCTATATAATGCCACCAGAAAGGGTTTCTTCACTACGTTACTGGTTTTAATGGCGTCCACTTATTTTTTTTTGAGTTTAGTAAACGCCACTTGAAAGGTTCTTGATTACTTTAATCACTGGTTTGTAGTGGTTTTTAAACGCTGCAAAAACAGTAATATTTCATAGCATTATTTTCTACCACCATTTGTTCCCAATTTGTATCATAATATTCCAGACCTACCCATAATTTTATCTCCAATTATATAAAAACGTAATACAAAAACACATACGACGTAACATAACATATTAAGCAACCATAAAATACATACACATTCAAAGATCCACAAGATACATACACATTCAAACATCTATAATATACATAAGTGTCAAGACAAAAGGTTAGTCGTATATTTACACAACCAAACTACCATTAACAATGTCATAACCAGACTACATATAGCCGAAATACATTAAACATTGAAATAAACATCTGAAATAACCAAGGTGCCGAGCAAATATCATTAAGTAGTGTTGTTATTACTGATGTCTTCAAAATGGTTGATCTACCTGTAAACAAAGCACTGAACAAAAGACTGAGAAAATTATGACAAGTAATTACTAAAACAAATAACAAAACATAAATTAAGGAAAAGAAAGAGTAGGTCAAAACTTGAACGTAACACTACATAATGTACCTAAAAATAAACACACTTTTTATCGTTATTGTTATGGTTTTAACTATAGAATAGGTCAGGGATTAGAAGAGTCGTTACTTCCAAAATACACAACGTCATGTCCATGTTGTTCAAACTAATGATAGAATTTATGTCCTTGATGCAAGGGGTCAGCTCCCAAGAGCGTTAAACGAAGTTTATTACTTCTTATTACACCTAAATTAACACAGGAAATGGTACATGTTTGCATGTTCTACATCTTCATTTTTATCTTGAAAGTTCAAATAAATACCACACCACATTAAGTGTCTGAGTGTCATTATTTTTCAGCATTAACTCCAATATTATGTAAAAGCGATGGTTAGTAAACCAATATTGAATCAGATAAAAACCTTCAATATTTCCAACCTAATATATATTTAAAGAAGTACTGATGGCTTACTTTTATTTCTTGTAACTCAAAGTATTGGGTATTCTTTTGAAGCTTTAATTAGCGTTTAACGGGAAGTGCCAGCTAAAAGATATATTCGTATGGAATCATTGGAATATTTCGTATCTTAGAAAATGATAGATGTAGTTTGATCTATTTCATGTCCTATATGAGAAATTTAAAAACTTCCTAGGTTGATCATTCTTACTTAGGTAATATAAAGTATCATCCTATGCATTTTCTTTGTCATTAGCCAGCTTACACCAGAACACAATCAAATCGTGTATTTTATACCAGGCATGATTATATGTGTATAATATAGGAACAATAATTTTGATGTGTCCATGTATTAAATATCAAATAAAAATTATTCAATGGTATTTTTACATTGTACGATTTCTTCCCTTTTATATAACTTATTTTGCCAAGTATATGGAGTCTTCCTTAATTTATCAATTACTGATAAAATTAACTCCTAACTTGTATTAAAAATTATTTGCATACCTTTCATTTTGTGTCAATAATGATTTTTCCATTGGCCAAACCATGAGAGAGCTAAAGGCATCCTACATGCACGTCGGAGCCGATGTTAGTCTCCATAGCTCTGCATTTGGAACTCTCACATATTCAACCCAAACTTTTACAACATCATGTCCTAATGGACGACAATGGACCATCACTATCGAATTAGTTGATGCAATAGCTCCTTCATCCACTATATTTGTTCCATCCACATCGATCAACTTGCATTTGGCATTTTTTTTCATGGTTGCAATCGGTTGAAAGAAAAAAGATTATTATGCAGAATATATACATCCACATTAAATAAACTTTCATACATAGTTAACTTCTTCAATTTTGAAAATTAATACTTAGATGTTGTTATTTATCCACGAACATATATGTGGATTTCAAGGTAGAAGTCGCATGATTTTCATTATTATGACGACTCTCAGTTAGTTTTGCTTTATTAGCTTCTACTTTTGATCTTGGCCATGCTACTTTCCTACCAACTGCATCTCCAATAAATGACATATCAGATGTGGGTCGCCACAAATAAGCATCTTTATTTATTACGTTGTCCACCCAAATCACAACAGCAGACTGACCGAGCGTAATACCATTAACAATTTAATTTTTAGTGAATCATCATAACATGCAGGTATTTTTAGCATGTGATGCCTGCAACTCATTCAATCTCCTAATTTATAAACATTGCTACTTACTTATAACAATTAATAAAATTTTATTACGAAAGAAAATTTATGTTTGCTTTTGAGTTTAAGATATGCGTTAATGATTGTAAAATATGAAAAACGTCAGTCCAATTAGTGGAGACATACATGTGAGAGGTACACTGATGGTACCAATTTGCTCACGTGAACTTTCATCGTTTTCTTATATATTCACTTTTAAAAGTCTATTTAATAAGGAAAATACACAAAGCACCTTGTATCTTTATAATTAGAAGATATATCAAATAACGTTGTCAATTCTATGAAAAATTAGATTTGGAAGAGAAAGGAGAAATTTATCTTTTATCCTATCCTCTCTTTAATTCAATAGGAAGCCATCATGCAAGTAATGATCTTGTTTTTCTATTATTATCTCACAATGTTCTTTACATTTTTTTTGTTTATGGTGGTATAACAATTGATATTAATGTTGAAAGAAATGAACAACCAAAGTATTATATAATTCAAATACTAATTAATTTAACCATGTACACGCTACAGTATATCAAGCACATATTCAAGATTTATAAATAACCAAAATTAAGTAAGAAAAATTAAGTAAGTAACCAAAATTAAGTCTGCCTTCATACTTGAACCGACTGCTAAAAAACTTCTTTTAATTCATCACTTATATTCTTCCAGTCATCGATAGTGTATGGAACTTGTTCCCACACAAGCGGTCCAAGAAAAGAGGATAAATATACCGACTCTTGCCCTATTGGCATATCTAAATCATTGAACTCAACTTCAATTCAATCCTGACTGCATAACGGAAGCCTTTTTGCTTTTGCTAGACCATTACCACCTCTTTTCCGAGATGTACTTTCGGCTTCAACTTCACTTGTTTTCCAATTTCCATCTCGGCATCATCAGTTTGTTCTGGACAGGGTTCATTTTCTGAGTGGAGTCCTTCTTCATTTGTGTCAGAGGGGATAAAATGTGGTGGTTGTTCTTTGCCTTCATTGTGAACAATGGCTTGCTTCTTAGCATTGGCTGGTTGTTCTTCGCTTTGAGTTATATTGGCTAGAATGTTACGTTTTAGCTTTGACTGCTTATTCTTAGCATTGACTGGTGGTTCTTCGCTTCACTGCAAGCACCGGTAGGAATGTTACACTTTATCTTTGACTTATACTTCCAGTTTGGATTGTACTTCTGGGATTCCACTTTATCCTTTTTCTAGTTGCAAGTACGTAAAGAGCTTGTATACATCTTTTTCTGCAAATGAAACAAGATACAGTATAAACCAATAATTAGCCCGCACTTAAATATGATCAATATCTAGCTGAATGCACATGTAAACAATGAGTAATGGACTAACGATCTATTTGTGTAGTTGTGAACTATGAAATGGAAGGCATGTGCACATAGTAGATGGGTGTCTGATTTCCCCGCTTGCGGTGTAACAACAAACGCTGATATGTTAAACATTGTCAATAATTGCTTGAGCTTGTTTATTGATGTACTGACAACTATGTCTCTACCTCCAACTCACTAAAGGAAGAAATCAACATTAAAAGATCATGGAGCTTAAGGTGGTTATTATCTCCACACTAAACTAATTTTTATATATTTTGTTTAAGGAGATTTTTCCATTGTCTTTTCTTTAGCAGATTATTTGTGTGCTTTCGGTCAAAATTTTTTTAGTGCTGTTGGAATTTTGTAGTAAAAATGGGTATTACTGTCACTATTATTTTCTAGAAAGTAGCGATTAATTTATAATTAATCTTATGAATAATACCTTGTAATTTAATCTATAAATTCAAGCGTGTTGATTATCAAAATGCTAACATGTTGTTGATCCTGGTTTTCTTAATTCTTTCAACTTGTTTTCAGGATACCATGTATCAACAAAGGTTAATGTTGTTGCAACCAAAATCTTGCAGTTGATAATCTAGTAAGCCTATGGAATATGCAAATATCAAAACTAAAAAAGCCAAAACGAAGAAAATCCTATGAATGCTATGCTTGAGAGAAGTATCATTCTTGTCATAATAAAACATAAAAAAATGTATAACTCTGTCAGGTTTGGTTATAAAAAGATAGAGAGCTTGATAGTGCAGCAAATGAACAGCCGACACTAAAGAAAATCAATACAAGTTCAATGAAATATCCAAATAACCCGGATTTAATTTATAAGTTCAACCATTACTAAATAAAATGAACAACCATGCTCTAGTATGACATATAATCTACTCAAGTATTCCCTCGCAATCCTCTCTAACATAACTAACATCTTCATCATCCACTTCAGTTATTTCATGAAACAACCCGAAACTTCCCCGTAAAGGAAAGCCTGGATTGCTTTCGAGAACAACACACATCAGAATATAAACTGAAGAACATTTTATTGCTGATTACAACAATTACATCAGAGTACAAGAATATAACAGAGTATTAATAATTATTACACAATAAAAATACAATAATATCAGAGATCTAAATTACATTTAAATAGCAGCGAAAAAATATTACAAATATACAACTGAAAGGAATACACGGATACAGAGCTTTTCGAATACCGCTTCAGCTGTAAACCAGGACCCTGTAAATATATCTGCAAAAAGCTACTCGACTGCCTATGTGGAAAATATGGGCACCCGAGTTTGCCAGTGAAACAAACTACAGGTCAGTCATGGGACTGGTGTGAGAAATCTTAACTCAACTTATCTAATAATAAGGCTAATCACAGGACCACGCCGCTAACGCAGAACGGGTTTACTCCATTGGATTGCCAGTGCATAAAATAAAGCAAAATGTTAAACAACACAATGCTTTTTAGAAAAATGAAACCATTATAAGACTCAAGTCCCATCACACAATGCAACGCAAACCGGAGATAGAGTTTTCCCTTATAATGGTCAAAAGACGCTTGATATGACAAACCGGATTTAATATTAGTGTGTATACATATGGTTATATATATATTTCAAGAACAATTTCAATCATAATGTATTAATCATAGACGGCATAGTACCCCATCCTACTATGTCGTCATACTAGTTCTACAATCAAAACCGCAAGGTCGTATTGGAAATTGGATTTCCATCAAGAGTCGAGGCTAGGGGCAAGCTCCTCTCCGATTCGAGACACTCTAGCAAATGCCTCAGGATCACACCTATAGGCAACCCTTGGAGCGGTAGGGCCGGTCCCCACCTAACGGTAGTGGATTGGCAATTCCTGAACACACGCTTCCCGGTCCCTTTGAACCTATAGTATGATCACTAACGGCCTATAAAAATCCGAGGCGCCTCAAAATCCATCATCCACATAAGTAAAATGTCAGCCAGTTTAAGCACTGACACTACCACTAGCTAGAAAGAAACATGTGCACTCCCTACGGTCCATATCCCGTTTTTGACTCATACCGGGGTGTGAGGCTCGCGAAGTCATGCTATACACAAAGCTATGCCATAATAGGCTATACTTTGATCATCCCACAAGGCCATGCTTTTCAACAAAAGCCTTGATCATTTGCATCTTGGCGTGCCACATTGACAATTCACGCCATGCGATCGATCACTATTAATATATATCAGGGTGTTAAGTAGAGAATAAATCCTCCACCACCAAACAGACATACATTAATAGAAATCGATTTAATTCACATGGAACGAAATCCAATGTCAGACACGCATCTATTTACAAGTCCGTTCTGGGTCTGAATGAAACCGGAGACACCTGAGAGGTCCTCGCATATCCGAAACAATCAACAATAGTCCGGACGGCTACCACTGATGCCCCTTCAAGGTAGCTACTCCCATCATGGGTCTCAGTAGCAACACATCCATTCGATGTGAAGATCATCGGTCTTCAACCACCGTCTTCATCTTCGACTCTTCATCGCCGTAGTGATTATTTGGAATGGGTTAAACCCGGTCTTTCCGAATAATTCGCGTATTTTTATAATTAAAATCAAGTACTATAGAAGCACATCCAACATCTCATTCCAATTCAGAATATTCCTCTAAATAAAATATTCGCATTATCTTATCAAAGAAAAATCCTTCAAATTTATCCTTAAATCTTTTCTTTAAAGATTTATCCAAACTCCAATTTGGTTTTAAATACCAAAAATCATTATGCAATGATTATTTAAATTTAAGAAATAAATCTTATCTTTAAATGGGTTAAAGAACTAATGTCGTTTATAACATTGTTCACGATAAACCCAAAATCGACTTCCATTAAATATGGAATCTTCACAGAAATCAAATCAATATATAATCGTTATAAATTTCTGTATCCGACCAATAGTATAAATGGAATAATGGCAAAGCCTCTTAAATTCGATATGTAGTATCGGTCTTCTTTTACAGAAACTGATCTCGGTTACTATTAATTCGAATTCCATTCAATTCCAATTTAATATATTAAATTGGAAAACCTTACCTTTGGAAAATTCCAATTTAAATCTTGATACAAGATTTATAAATTCCAAATCATATTTTCATTGTCAGTTGGGTTAAAGAACAAATGTCGCTTAGAAACACAGTTCACAATAAACCCAACTAACATTTCATCTTATTTCAATTACTAAATACCAGTACGTTAGGCACGTCCGTTGGACATGTGCATAGACAACCAAAAGTAAAATTATGGATTGTGAAGTTTTATCCATACGCATAGATAATGTGTTAATACAAATAAATATGTAAGTTAACTTTTTTGTACATTGTAGAATATGAACTTATATACATTGATCTCATTGTTACAATTTCAAGCATTTTTTTTATGTTTTAATATTGAATGGAGAAAATATGTTATATGGATTTACAATGATAACCGTAAATAAAAATATAAACAAAAATAATATGAGTTATATTCGATTATGTGGAAATGGTTAGAAAAATAAAAATATGGTAAGTGATTGGAATAATTAGAAGGATAAAATTAGTGGAGCAGAATGAAAGAAGAACAATTAGTTCAATTTTTTTTTTCCACAATTTAGTCAATATATCTGCAGATTAAATATATTTTTTGGGAGTAGCGATGACAAAACTGCTAAAATTATCTTTTAAAAATAATTATAAGCACTAATGTTCAAAGATGAAAATGAACTCTAAGTTGGATGATATTGACCTAATTTTAGGTTATTGCTTCAATGTTGAAACGTTTCAATAGAGATATGTAAATTATTTTTATCTCTTGCATACTCTAAAACACAAATTTGGATGCATCCGTATACAAATTGTTTTATAGCTAAGCAAAAGATAATTCAAAATTCTTGTACATTTATAGTTTATTAACACTTACTTTTAACAGGCACATAGCTTTTGGAACTATAGAAAACAAATGCATGCATGCGCTCCTGCTAAACTATGACATGCAAGAAAGAAGTGACCAACTGCTCCTTTAGCTGAAATAAAAATACTTAATAGTCGGCTCCTTTGAGCTTAAATCTTTTAATTATATTAGCACAGATGACAATTGAAAGCTTTCTGATCCAATTTCACTTTCACTAATTTTGTCTTTTCCTATTTTTTTCAACTCATATGTCAAAATAATTAAACGAATTAAAAAAAATGTGTCACTGGACATCAGAAAATGATAACAATCTTGATCAACAGTTTCTGATGATGCATTTAACCTTTGGATTCAATGGAATATAAAACATGAATCTTAATATTTAGAACAACAAAGAAAGTACAATTTTGAAAGCATTTATTGTCATAATAACACAGATTATTGGCCTTGCTTAACTAAAAATATAAACCCAGATGTGGCGACTTTTCCAGTACTCTTACTCTTGATTGTCGTAATTTAATGATCTTCATACTTTGAAATCCTTGATCACTGCAAGTTGTGAAATTCGAAGATCCTTTATGCCTTCTTTCCTGGATGACAGTTTTACCACTCTTGATATACATTGACCGTGGCTTCACATCTTCTACCCACAGATAAGCGTGATTTTTTAAGAAATGCTGTGCTTCTGCTCCGTCTCTCTCCTCCTCCCACTGATTCATTTTTCATTGAATAATCAATAAGTTGAAGAAGGCTTATCATGGTATGGTTTCCAAGCCTGGAACACACAATCGTATATCATTTTAGTAACAACTGTATCAATTAAGATAAAGCGTTATACTATTACAGTTTACACGCCTTATCTGAACTGATACAGTTGTTACTAAAATGATATACATATCGTTATTTCCAATGGACACAGCATATACACATATTATATTTTGCTAAAAATGCACCTCGCTATTAGAGCACATGTTGTAAATCAAACTTTCTTACATGATACAACACAAAAGAACACTCAGTTTTCAGTGATGCAATGGCGAGTCAAGCGCAGAACAAAAGTCACGACTAGAAATACTGTTGGACGTAATGAAAAATGCAATCAATCATATTGCAATCAAAGAAACAAAGATTGACAATAATCACAGTGACGAAAACATGAAAAAGAAGTAAAACCCATAAAATGGGGGTATAAAACAACAGCTTTTATTATTCCATCTTGTCTGTGACACTCCCGTAAATTGACTTGCTCCCTAAGATGCACCAAAAAAAATTATTAGGCATATTTTGTTAATCAGCGATGACTAAGGGGGAGGAAGCACATTATGAGAAACAATTCTATTTTAAAGGTGTGTTCCTTTTAAAGGTGTAGAACTTCATACTTTGACTATTCAAACATAATACATAAAGAAAATAATTTGCAACATGATTATCATTTATACGTGCTTAAACTGCAGCAGACGGTTAGTGTTCAAAAGACTTAGACATGGCGTATAAAACAACCGGTCATGCACAAAGATGATAGCACTTCCCATTTACGTAAGAGTTTGTATTTACATCAAACTTTAGGACATAAAGACACATGTAAATTGTAGTGACACCATATAACTTGCATAGCCAAACCAAAATTGAACTGAACAAAAACATGCCAAACGAATAAACAGAAATGAATTGTATGGTTGAAACAAACAAAACTGTACTAAAACATGCACACCGCATCTTTTATCGATAAGGGCACACTGCACAGAAATGAAGCAACCAATTAACACCACGTAGAAATAAAACTATAGTAAACTAAATCATGCATTCAGGTACTGTTTCTTGCTTTATGTCATGACTCTATTTGTACAATGAAAACATAGAAATAATCATGCATAAAGGTCAATACCGAACTGCCTAAATGGCGGCTAACTGTGACTGTTTATGCCATGCTATTTTTATGGGTGTTTGCAGTCTTTTTATGTCATGTGCTTTACGCAAAAATTTGTTAGCTAAGTTTCTCAGTCTAAAATTGGAAAGATATTAATGGTAGTTGTAAACAAACTTACCGATTATGAAATCGTTGTGTTACGATTATAACACCTCAGTCTTTGGTTTATCAGTTCACAAAGTTTCAAATAAAGGAGATATATTTCTACGATATATAATCTCATAATATTTATTCCAAGGAGAGAAGTAAGGGAAATAATCTATGTTTAATACGACGAATCAAAAATTGAACTTTTTGTCAATACAGTCGAACCATTAAAATCAAATATAGACATCTAAAATTTTAGCAAATAAAAACTCATAATTTCATAAGTTACCTAGATAATAACAAAACCTTTAGTCCTATCTTCCATTACCCTTTAAAGAACACTTGTAGAGAATCTATATAGTAGGCAATCTGATTAAGAAACCAAGTTCTCACTGCCAAAAAGTATGCAAACAAAAATTTATCCACAAAAAACATATAAAGATACTCACATCCATGGGTATTGTAGGCATGTCAGGAGTTGAGAAGTTTGCAGACTCAACAATTTCAGATTATGTTTTCCTCTGCTGGTTCAATCTAGCACAAATGTAGACCAACAGAAGCCCTAGTTACTTCAGAGATCAAAAGCGCTCCTTTTGTTACTCTTGGACAGTAGTACCACACAGCATGAGCAGCGTTGCATTTCTATCTGACCTGGATCTTGTTCTTGGCTGCAGTATAATTAGGCTACTGTTGTTCACATCAAATTCTAACAGTAAGCAACTGAGAAAACAGTTTCCAAATTTTGCAAACCGACGGACAAACTATATCTGTACATGCAGGAGGTGACATGGTAAGAAACATCAGATTGTTCCATGAATTAGTGCCGTAAGATAAGCATGTTCTTGTGTGTTGAAGATCATATCTTTGGATCTGGTACAGTTTGAAGAAGACATTAATGAATAGACATGAACTAACATGTACACAAAGTCCCCCATGATAAACTAACATGCATATTTTTGAAAATAATCAAATAGGTATAGAAAGTTATATAGCATCCTATTATAATGGTGTTTAGAAATTAAAATTCATATAATGACGTTAGGTTATAGAAAATATAGGAAGCTATAAAGTAAATCACCTAATCTGACATGAACCATTTGTAGCACACAGTGGTAAGTAAAAAATATTTTTGGCCCAAATGCATATGGTTACTTGTTTTATCCACACAAATTTGTGACTGATTATTCCTCATAAATATAATGTTATATTGAGATTATTGATTTAATTTCATTTTACTAAAAAAGTGATATTGTATGGTCTAAAAATAAACATACGTTTTGATTTAACATTCCACTGAAACTTATAAAAGAAGTTTACATAGTAAAAGATCTTATATGCCAAAAGAAATCTGGTTAACTTTTATATTCCCCGTATTGATGTTACTATAACATTTAAATATATAAAGAGTGATAATGTAAAAAAAATCATATCAATAATATCCTAATCTTTTGTACTGAAAATATCCCCTTTATCAGAGTTAAATGGTCCATCATTATTCAGTTATAACAGAATAAACTAACTAAGTATTTCAACATTCATGCATTATCTTATTCAACTAAAACCGTAATCCATTGAAATATATGTGTTTTCAGAGTAATATTTACAATTTTACCGCAAATTTGAATTCCTTCTAGTTTTTAGCTTAATGATAGTTGTTGAGGATATCCACTCTAAATATGTTTTTCAAGCATACCACAGTTGATTATCAGAATTAATATATAAGAGTCAAACACCATTTATTTGATAATAGGGCACCTGTAGACAACTATATGAACAACGTACCAACATCAAATAATTTTAGCATGTGATTTTTTTTTTCAAACCACTCGAGCATATTGGTTGATTAAAAAAAGATGCTACCGTTTGCAATAAATTTGCATTAGCCAAAAATTATAAAACGGTTTTATCTGTTAACATATTACACCTTAATTATTAAATATTAATATCATAAACATTAATCATCAATAACTATATGGTCCCTACCAATCAAAATTATTTCTGTGGAAAAATTAAAATGATGTAGGTTAATTGATTCTTCACGATTATCATGTTCACCATGCATATTACTTTGTCAGTGTTATCCCTATAACTAAGTGTATTCATCATCATTTTTTACTAATATCATAATAACATATCCATTCTGCATGCATCAGAGTTTTCATAGAATGTTTACTAAATTCCAAAAATAGCAGTAGATTAGATTATGCATCATCCTCTTCATGTACAGGAACCCGGAAGTTGGAAATCCACAAAAATATACAGAAGTGCATAATAACAGAGAGTTAAGGTAGCATGTCACATCAATGGTTCTAGTGCAGAATTTTATAATTAAGTGTTAGGTTCCTAAGTGAATAGAATGTTGATCTATGTAAATAAATGTGGATTCAGACATCTTCTAAGAAATTTGTTTAAACTACACATTTCCCACTTAAGAATGAATTGCTAACGATCACCCAATCTTTAATTTCATAGTTTGAGATTTGAAATGTAAATTATTTGAATAATATAAAACGACATTTGTTCCAGAGAAAAATACTTAAATCAGACATTAAGATAAATCACGGATACACAACTTCAACGTATATCATATTTAGCACTCTAATTATATACCTTGTAGTGATAGTTCAAAGCATGATATGGAACAAATATATACCTTGCAGATGGAGCAACTCCAATGCAACATTAATTTTGCTTGATTTGGTTAACACATAGAATGTTTCTTTTCTGCCTTGATAGCCCGTAACCCAATACAAAAGCAAATATATCATAATTTTTAGCACCTATCAATCTCAGTTTCTTTAATGAACGTAAAACAAACTTTCTATTATGACATGCAACATTTTCTTTTGAACAGTCTTCATCATTTTTGGATTTTGCTGGCGTTACAATCCCTGAACCATGAAGTTTAGCGCTACTGCTACTTCATGAGGCATATGATTATGAGGAAATAACCATTGCACGACAGTCATCTGTACAAATACTAATTTTACAGCCATTTTATATATATTTTTTCATGAATAGACGTAGAAATTAATTAGAACAACATCAGGTTAGTTATTCAATAATATTTTATAGACCCGGTGGTTTTTGTACCTGCATCCAACCCTCTATTCCCTAGCATTTAACATCCAGCTAATCATGTTAGCGCAATGAATAGTCGAACCAACATGTATTGTAGTTTGGCTGTATGGATCTATCATGCATGTAGACAAATAAATATTATGCAACTGCATAGAAATAGTAAATTATAATGTAAAAAATTACCTGTTAAAGCCCAACTTCTGACCTTGTAAATTATATTGAGGCCACAAACATGCAAAGCTAACAACTTCTGTCCTTATAAATTAAGCTTTCCTTTTATTTTGATTGTCGAAGTGCTGGGGTGCCCCCAAAGACATTCTCTTCTCTTTCAATTTAATTAAATTGCATTTTTGCAGAAATGTATTCGTTGTTATCATTATATATGCAGCAGCCTTAAGCTATGACAGAAAAAATTTAAAAAAACTTTTAATTTCAAAGACTTTAACTGGTAATTTAGACGCAAAATAAACTGAAGGCCCATATTTTTCATTTAACAGAAATTAATTTTCGAACTTAAGTCACTTTCCTCCGTAATCCAGTTATACCCTTTACTAAATTCACCACCAACACATTAGAAAATATGCACCAAATTTCACTTCATTCCTTCTGCCCATCACTTAAATTTATATTTGGAAGCTTCATCTACTTTAACCATCTATCAATATCAAATAGAAAGAAAAAGGAAACATCAAAGAGACATCTACCTCCTACGTCTTGTTGTGACAGAAGGCTATGTACTATCTTTGAAGTGTGTTAACCTGCAACCAACAGAAATTTTGATATTGTTAATTGGAAAAGATTCAGGTACAAAAAACATAACACTACCATGCATTACATAAGTGACGTTAATTTGTAGATGTCAACTTTCCTTATATGTACTCAAAATGGTGATTGATCATAAACTCACTAAATCCACATCCTCCCTTCTCTGCCCATGCTGAACTGCCTCTGCCTGTCCCCACCGCTCCGAACTCCCTCTCCCCATGTCCATCCGCAACCGTCTGTGCCTCCGTCTAAGCCTGACCTTAGTGCCTAGAACTACCTCCTCCTCCAACTTCATTTAGGTCACTCTATCTTCTCCCTTTCCCCTTCTTCCTGATCAATAGACCCTCATTCTTGCATCGCAGCTCTACCTCATCATTGAGCCCTCTACCTTATGGTGATTGATCATAGACCTATAAACAACCAAAGGTAGCAACTCGCCAAATGATCTTAATAGAGAAGGTAAAACATAAGATAAATAATATGAAAAAAAACTCTACTGAAAAAATTCTAAACACGCAGCTTGCCAATTCAAACTTTAAAGAAGTTGAATATGTGTGTAATAATGAAAATTGATAAATAAATGAACCAAGGTATTCTAAATCTACTTATCCTTGTTTCCCATGTACTAAGAATTGGTCATAGATAAGTAGTAGTTAGCCTTAACCTGTAATACTGCTGAAAGTAACATTCGGGCAAAAATTACTTCAAATAAATTTGCGGCAAAGAATAACAAAGTGAACATGTAAGAGTTAAGACAAATAAATTTGGCTTAACAGCTAAAATCTTAATAATGAATTAAATAGCTATTATATACTTGGCAATAATACAATCAACAGAAGCACAATATTTCCCTAAAACGTATGCTTGACTACTATGTTATACCTTTGCAAAAGCTCTAGAATTCTTTAGGGATACTTTTTCAAAGGAATTTTTTTAGTAAATGCAACAATGAAATTCCTACATGGCCAAGTTATACCCATCAAGGTTGAGAGATCCTGTGGAGGCTACGCTGACAACTCTGATTTGCTTGCATGTTTAGCAGTTCACATTTCCATCGGTATCCTAAATAACATCGAAAACCTGGATATAATTATATCCTTGATAAGTTACCTTGAATTGAGTAGTTTAACATCTGAATTTAGTACACATCCGTTAATCAATCCTATCATTACTTCACTCTAGGTTATATTAAAGGAAAGTATGATACCAAGGAGACACATGTTAGCTGTATTTACCTAAATGACCCAACAAACTTCCTGAAAAGTGTCTTAACCAAATTTTACAGTAGATATAAAAATAATTTTTGAGGATGATATGGAGTTGTTATATTTGTAACATAGTAGGAGTAGGAACAGTAGGAATAAAAGATGGAGATGCAAAAAACTCTATGCTATGTAGTAAACTCTGTTAAAAGAGAGGCTAATAGAGCAAACAATTATGAATTTCTTGTGTAACAATAATTCATTTTTCTGTAAAGAAATGTATGAATCTTGGAAACGTTTAAAAATGAGGCAAATGTTACATTCATACTAAGACCAATTACAAAACCAAATTTAGATGGTTAGGAAGAAAAGAAAAGGAGAAACATTCCATGCAAATGTTAAGAAGTATCTTCCCTCTATTTAGAAACTCTTGATCTACATCATTTTCCTCAACATGGTTTTTATATCCCCCCTCAACATAAACCTGTGCATTTCCAGTAAATAAAAAGTAATTTAGGGATTTGAAATGCTTAAAATTTGAAATTTACAATCTTAAGTGACATGAATATGAAAACACAGCCAATATAACATAATATCAAAGAAGCTAAACATAATTGATGTGTCATAGAATCACCAATTTTTAGAAGACAAAATAATATCCATTTTTAAAAACTGGAAAATAAACATCTAAAAAAATAATTTCTTTACCTTTGATATGCAAGTTTGTGATCCTCAACTGCTTTTCCAATCACTTTAATTCTCTGTCTCTGCGTATGGAAGTAATTCATGATAAGAAGGAAAGAATACAGTACCCTGATGCATTTCCACGAAATGAGTTGAATCCTTTTGCTGACCCTTGATAGTTTCCATATCATCTTAGTCAATGATTATGTAACTGTTGATTTCAGCCGAAGATAGTGAGAAGAAAGTTGTAAAAAACAAATCAGTAAAAGGTTAGGGTAGGTTTACCCTGATGCATTTACAGAAAATGAGTTGTATCCTTTCCTTTTGTGGCTCCTTGGTAGTTTCCGTATAAGATTCATGAATTATTAGCTTACTGTAGGATTCCAGCCGAAGACAATGAGAAGAAAGCCCTAAAAAACAAAGCAGTAAAAGGTTAGAGCAGGTTTACGATCTTACCGTTGAGAAATTGGAAGATTAGATTTTTTTTTTTTCAATTGGGAAGTGAAGATGATGAGGGCGAGAGGATGGAACACATGAAAATTGATGAGAAGAGACGCCATTAATTTTTTCAGCGAGATGATTAAAAAGAGGAAAGTGGAGGAAAAGAATGAAAATGAAGTGCAGTAGTGGGTGTCGTGGAAACGTGGTGGAACAGCCCGGTTCAAAAATTACAAAACTACCCCAATCGAACAATACAAATTTAGAAGGACATTTTTGACTTTTCAAAAGCTTCATTTCAAGCTATTCTCATTATAATATAGATAATTGAAACTTTAATAATCTAAAGTAAAAGATTATTCTTTTCATACGGGGTTTAAGAACAGTGTTATTTAAGACACTATTCACGACAAACCCAAAATCCAATTTATTTAATTTAACTTACATTAAATATTAACATATTGGAAACTTCATTAAATCTAAATTTAGTGATTGATCCTAGTTAATAACTAGTTCATTTCTATAAAAATATATTTTTCTAAAATATATTCTTTTCCTAAAATATTTTTTAAAATATTCTTTTCTAGAATATTCTTTATTGGAATGTGACTCAATCAACAACCGTATATTGCATGAAATCAAAAAGCATGATAAATAATTATCATTCATCCAATTAATCAACCAAAGTGGATTCTACACTAAATATTGGGACTAGTGTAGGTCAAATATCATCCCAACACCCGTGTGGGGTTTCATCCAACAAACAAATAATAAATTATTTGTGCACTTGGGCGATGTATAAAAAATATTATCGACCCAATCACATAAACAAGTCGGATGACTTGTAAATGGAAGTGTAATATTCAGTTCGAATATACTAACATTATATTTGATACGTCAAACACTTCATCATCATAAACATATATTTCAATTCTCTTTATTGTGAACAATGGCAATAGAATTCTAGTCTTTTATCTCCATTCTTTTTATTGTTGACAAATGACAATAAAAATAATAACTCTCATATATTGACCAAAATGTATATTTGGTCTCATTCATTTTTAAATGACAAAATGAATATTTTACTTCATTCTTTTTAAAATGACAAAATGTCTCATTTATTCTGATTCTTTTAAAGTGACAAATATTGTAATTTTTGTCTAGTTCCTTTTTATGTACAAAACATGAAAATTTTGTCGAATTCATTCTAATGTACAAAATATGGTAATTTTGTCAAATTCAATTCTAATGTACAAAATATGATACTTTAGTCAAATTCCTTTCAATGTACTTTCAATATAACAAATACGATAATTTTGTTAAATCTTTTCAACATAACAAAATATGATAATTTTGTTAAATCTTTTCAATATAACAAAATATGATAATTTTGTCTTCATTCTTTTTAATGTATATATAAAAAAATATACATTTCAAGTTCATTCTTTTTTATGTATAAAAATATACATTTTTAACTCATTCTCTTTAATGTATAAAAATATACATTTTCCAATTCATTCTTTGTAATATGACAAAAATGATCCCTTTTATTTTAATTTACATTTTCTAACAGAAATGTACTTTTTATTCTAATTTTCATTTTCTAGCAAAATGTACTCTTTTTATTCTAATTTTCATTTTCTAGTAAAATGTACTCTTTTTATACTAATTTTCATTTTCTAGCAAAATGTACTCTTTTTATTCTAACCAAAATTATGTTTAAATCTAATTCATTTCAATGTAAACAAAAATGAGTATTTTTACTTCACTCTTTTTAAATGATAAAAAGAATGTTTTTATTTCATTCTTACATTTGACTAAAATGAATATTTTTTTAATTCTTTTACATTTGATAAAAATGCGTACTTTTCTTATCCTTTTACATTTGATAAAAATGTAAAATTTTCTTTTGACCAAAAATGTTATTTCTGTTCGCTAATCTTTCTTTTGACAAAAATGTCATTTTACTCACTAATCTAGTTTAAGACAAAAAAGTTAATTTCTATTCACTAATCAAGTTTAGCCAAAAATATGTTAATTTCTATCACTAATCAAGTTTAACACAAAAATGTTAATTTCTATTCACTAATCAAGTTTTAACAAAATTAACATTCTTTTTAATGTATAAAAATATACATTTTCGAATCCATTCTTTTTAATGTAAACAAATATGATGATTTTGTTTATTAACTTCTAATGCAAACAAAATAAGAATTTTGTTTATTAACTCCTAATGCAAACAAAATGAGAATTTTGTTTATTAACTTCTGATGCAAAAAAAATGAGAATTTTGTTTCATAACTTTTAATGCAAACAAAATGAGAATTTTGTTTCATAACTTCTAATACAAACAAAATGAGAATTTTGTTTATTAACTTCTAATGCAAACAAAATGATGATTTTGTTTCATAAACTTTTAATGCAAACAAAATGAAAATTTTGTTTCATAACTTTTAATGCAAACAAAATGATGATTTATCTTACTAACATGTTTTTAACAAAAATGATATTTTATCTCACTCTAATTTAACATAAAAATGTTTTAATTCATTTCTTCTAAAAGACAAAAATGAATGAATTTACTTCATCCTTTTTAAAATGACCAAAATGTATGTTTTAATTCATTTCTTCTGAAAAGACCAAAAAGAATGTTTGAATTTTCATTCTTATAAAATAAGTAAAAAGGAATGTTCAAAGGAATGCTTTAATCAACCATGTGATTTCTAATTCTATAATCATGTTTTAATCAACAGTGTGATTTTCTTTCTTTTTGTCCGTTCTAATACAATAAAATGAAAATCTTTATTTTTGTTGATTCTAATTCAACAAATAACATTTCTATGTTGTAACAAATATGATACACACAATTTCATCCACTGATTCATCGCAATACAATACAACCAACATTTCAATAATATACACATAACACCACATAAATTTTATAGAACATGAACATAAATTCCACAATAAAATAAATAAAAAAAATTATTTAAAAATAGAAATCTCACATTTCTTTATAATTTTGAATTTCCAACATGCTTTAAACTAGTTCCAGTCCGTACCATCATGTAGAGTTTGTTCATGCGATCCCAACGCACCTGAAATCGTCTGATTTCATCGCTGTTTGAATGAGTTACACAGTTTTAAATTTCTAAACTTTTATACACTAATAATTAATTAAAATAATTAACAAAATACCGATTACTTTGATTAACAAACAAGGCCGCCGCGTTTCCTTTCTTCGTTCTTTTTCTGAAACGAGAGCCCATTCTTCACGATCAAACTCCTCCAAACCCGCCCCCTACTTCGAGCGCAGAATTCCAGAGATCCACAGCATCATTTCAGATCATGTCCATTCGTTAGAAGGGTCTTGGTGTGTCGAACGATTTTGCAGAGGCTACTTTTTGAATTTGGTTGATGGATTAGAAGAGAAAAGAGGAGAAAGATCATTGTATTTCAGCCATTGAAAGATAGAAGGGGCGGCGGCTGTTTTAGGTTGTTTAGAGGATTAGGGTTTGAATAGGCTAAGTATTTATAAATTTATTTAATCCTCCTCCTTTTCATTTTTAATAAATTTAATTACTACTTATCTTTATTTAGAGATGAAACTTCCCACTTCCATTCGTTTAATTAATATAGTCAATTAATGAGGGTAGTTAAAGAGCGAAAACTTCATTTCCTTTCTTTAAATTATTTAATTAATAGGGAGAATATTATCTGCGTAGAGAGAGAAGCCTTTCATTTATTGGTTTATTATCAATTTGATTTAACAAACATGTGACATATATGCGAGTACAAACAAATGTATGATAATGTTTTTTTTTTTTTTTTTGTAATGCAACATGTGGTACGGACAATAAATGATAGGAAGGTATAGACATATAATTTAAATTAGTAGATGGTCAATTATATAAATAAAATGAGAAATAAATAAAAGTTAACATATATAATTAATTAGATTCCTCATTAGGATACAACATATAAATGAAATTAACCAACATCATGATACAAGTATATATTTATAGCCAATATTCAAAGCATGTGTTTAATTCTTTTCCTCTTTTAACTTTTAATGAAAATAAACTATTTCTATTATGAAGACTTGAAATAAATAGTGAATTTTATATGAAAACTATATGTATGTATGAGTTAAATTCAATCAAAACCCCCCAATAATACAAATCACATAATTACAACAATCGGTCCTAAAATATTTGTGTGTTGACAAAGTTCCCTTTTTTAAAAAAAAAATCCAAATACCTAATTGAAAACATTATTTATATATATATAAACTTTCAAGTCTAATGTTACACTTAGTTATGAAAGATAACAATCTAACATTTTACTATCTGGGTATAAAGTTCAAATTAACCATTAAAATATAATTTAATCCATTAACATGAACATAGAATTTTAGATCGAAAGTTAGACTCTAAATTAAATTTATAAAACCAATGATCTAAAATGAATCATTGTACTACAACTTATATTGATTTAGTTTTAATTTAACATAATGAAGAAAACGATATGTTACTTGAACAAGAAAGCTATTAGATCCAAACAATTACATTTATATTGAATATTTAGAAACAAATCTATATTTGACCATTTTAAAGCACAACAAAAATTAAATTATTTGATTCATCAAATAAACAAAACAATCAACTATTCAAAAAACAACGTCATCTTCATTAGCAGTCATCAATTTGTACCAGGCAATGATGCATACTTACAAATTAGGATAACCATATTACTTTTCAACAATAGTTTAAAGTTAGCTAGCCCAAATGCGTAATTTAATAATTTCCATTATTATCTATCTCAAATTATAAATTGTTGTCTATCACAAATAAAATTTTAAATTGTTCATTAATAACTTCATAATTTTATTTAGAAGCCTTTTTAAATTCAATAATTTAATTAAAAAAATAGAATTTTTTTAAATTCTGGCACATTTTCTAACAAAATTTCCTTAAAATAAATTATTAAATTGGCCCCAAAATTCCGGGTTGTTACAATCTCCCCCACTTAAAATCTTTTCGTCCTCGAAAAGGAACGGAGCTAAAAGTTGTTAAATTAACTAATTTAATTAAATTTTTATTTATTGTTTCAATAATTTTATTAGTTAAATTAAAAATCAAACATCACAACCAGCAATCAATTAGGTGATTAACTTTTAAAAATATATATAACTTTTATATATAGCCAAAAATCATATTTTAGTGCAAATCACAGCAACATATCCTATCTAAGTTTTGGTTCTCATACCAGTCAATGGAAATATATAGATATACCACTTTCGAAACTCGAACAAAATTTCTGATGATGTTTCGAACCACCATCAGAACATCTTCGGGCGACTACAGTGTGATTCTATATCCATCCAGTATCTTAAAACTTCGAATATCCGTTAATTACTCGTATATCCAAAATCTTTATATACTCGATTGTCCACATTAAAATATAATAATATATTCAAATACGTATTTTAAGATAAAATATTCAAAACTAAATTTGTTTTTATTTTTTTATTTTTTTAAAAAAATATAATGCTCTTCACACTCGTTCGAGGATACTACTGATCCTATCTCTAACGAGTCATTCTTATTAGATATTACTAATCCAATCTATGATGAATTCTTTTGTTCAGTTCTAATGTGCCTTGTTCTCGAGCTCTGTAAACCAAAGCTCTGATACCAACTGAAACAACCCGAAACTTCCCCGTAAAGGAAAGTCTGGATTGCTTCTGAGAACAACACAGATCAGAACATAACTGAAGAACATTTTATTGCTGATTACAACAATTACATCAGAGTACAAGAATATAACAGAGTATGAATACTTATCACACAATAAAAATACAATAATATCAGAGATTTAAATTACATTTAAATAGCAGCGGAAAAATATTACAAATATAAAACTGAAAGGAATACACGGATACAGAGCTTTCCGAATACCGCTTCAGCTGTAAACCAGGACCCTATAAGTATATCTGCAAAAAGCTACTCGACTGCCCGTGTGGAAAATATGGGCACCCATGTTTGCCAGTGAAACAAACTACAGGTCCGTCATGGGACTGGTGTGAGAAATCTTAACTTAACTTATCTAGTAATAAGGCTAATCACAGGACCACGCCGCTAACGCGGAACGGGTTTACTCCATTGGATCGCCAGTGCATAAAATAAAGTAAAACGTTAAACAACGCAATGCTTTTTAGAAAAATGAAACCATTATAAGACTCAAGTCCCATCACACAATGCAACGCAAACCGGAGGATAGAGTTTTCCCTTATAATGGTCAAAAGATTCTTGATACGATAAAACAGATTTAATATTAGTGTGTATATATACGGGTATATATATATATTTCAAAAACAATTTCAATCATAATGTATTAATTATAGATAGCATAGTACCCCATCCTATTATGTCTTCATACTAGTTTTACAATCAAAACCGCAAGGTCGTATTGGAAATTGGATTTCCATCATGAGTCGAGGCTAGGGGCAAGCTCCTCTCCGATTCGAGACACTCTAGCAAACGCCTCAGGATCACACCTATGGGCAACCCTTGGAGCGATAGGGCCGGTCCCCACCTAACGGTAGTGGATTGGCAATTCCTGAACACACGCTTCCCGGTCCCTTTGAACCTATAGTATGACCACTAACGGCCTATAAAAATCCGAGGCGCCTCAAAATCCATCATCCACGTAAGTAAAATGTCAGCCAGTTTAAGCACTGACACTACCACTAGCTAGAAAGAAACGTGTGCACTCCCTACGATCCATATCCCATTTTTGACTCATACCGGGGTGTGAGGCTCGCGAAGTCATGCTATACACAAAGCTATGCTGTAATAGGCTATACTTTGATCATCCCACAAGGCCCTGCTTTTCAACAAAAGCCTTGATCATTTGCATCTTGGCGTGCCTCATTGACAATTCACGCCATGCGATCGATCACTATTAATATATACCAGGGTGTTATGTAGAGAATAAATCCTCCACCACCAAACAGACATACATTAATAGAAATCGATTTAATTCACATGGAACGAAATCCAATGTCAGACATGCATCCATTTACAAGTCCGTTCTGGAACTGAACGAAACTGGAGACACCTGAGAGGTCCTCGCATATCCGAAACAATCAACAATAGTCCGGACGGCTACCACTGATGCCCCTTCAAGGTAGCTACTCCCATCATGGGTCTCAGTAGCAACACATCCATTCGATGTGAAGATCATCGGTCTTCAACCACCGTCTTCATCTTCGACTCTTCCTCGTCGTAGTGATTATTCGGAATGGGTTAAACCCAGTCTTTCCGAATAATTCGCGTATTTTTATAATTAAAATCAAGTACTATAGAAGCACATTCAACGTCTCATTCCAATTCAGAATATTCCTCTAAATAAAATATTCGCATTATCTTATCAAAGATAAGTCCATCAAATTTATCCTTAAATCTTTTCTTTAAAGATTTATCCAAACTCCAATTTGGTTTTAAATACCAAAAATCATTATGCAAAGATTATTTAAATTTAGGAAATAAATCTTATCTTTAACTGGGTTAAAGAACTAATGTCATTTATAACATTGTTCACGATAAACCCAAAATCGACTTCCATTAAATATGGAATCTTCACAGAAATCAAATCAATATATAATCATTATAAATTTCTGTATCTGACAAATAATATAAATGGAATAATGGCAAAGCCTCTTAAATTCCATATGTAGTATCGGTCTTCTTTTACAGAAACTGATCTCGGTTACTATTAATTCGAATTCCATTCAATTCCAATTTAATATATTAAATTGGAAAACCTTACCTTTGGAAAATTCCCATTTAAATCTTGATACAAGATTTATAAATTCCAAATCATATTTTCATTATCAGTTGGGTTAAAGAACAAATGTCGCTTAGAAACACAGTTCACAATAAAACCAACTCACATTTCATCTTATTTCAATTACTAAATATAATTGAAACTTTAATAATCTAAAGTAAAAGATTATTCTTTTCATACGGGGTTTAAGAACAGTGTTATTTAAGACACTATTCACGACAAACCCAAAATCCAATTTTTTTAATTTAACTTAAATTAAATATTAACATATTGGAAACTTCATTAAATCTAAATTTAGTGATTGATCCTAGTTAATAACTAGTTCATTTCAATAAAAATATATTTTTCTAAAATATATTCTTTTCCTAAAATATTTTCTAAAATATTCTTTTCTAGAATATTCTTTATTGGAATGTGACTCAATCAACAACCATATATTGCATGAAATCAACAAGCATGATAAATAATTATCAGTCATCCAATTAATCAACCAAAGTGGATTCTATACTAAATATTGGGACTAGTGTAGGTCAAATATCATCCCAACACCCGTGTGGGGTTTCATCCAACAAACAAATAATAAATTATTTGTGCACTTGGGCGATGTGTAAAAAAATTATCAACCCAATCACATAAACAAGTCGGATGACTTATAAATGGAAGTGTAATATTCAGTTCGAATATACTAACATTATATTTGATACGTCAAACACTTCATCATCATAAACATATATTTCAATTCTCTTTAGTGTGAACTGGCAATAGAATTCTAGTCTTTTATCTCCATTCTTTTTATTGTTGACAAATGACAATAAAAATAATAACTCTCATATATTGACCAAAATGTATATTTGGTCTCCTTCATTTTTAAATGACAAAATGAATATTTTACTTCATTCTTTTTAAAATGACAAAATGTCTCATTTATTCTGATTCTTTTAAAGTGACAAATATTGTAATTTTTGTCTAGTTCCTTTTTATGTACAAAACATGAAAATTTTGTCGAATTCATTCTAATGTACAAAATATGATAATTTTGTCAAATTCAATTCTAATGTACAAAATATGATACTTTAGTCAAATTCCTTTCAATGTACTTTCAATATAACAAATATGATAATTTTGTTAAATCTTTTCAACATAACAAAATATGATAATTTTGTTAAATCTTTTCAATATAACAAAATATGATAATTTTGTCTTCATTCTTTTTAATGTATATATAAAAAAATATACATTTCAAGTTCATTCTTTTTTATGTATAAAAATATACATTTTTAACTCATTCTCTTTAATGTATAAAAATATACATTTTCCAATTCATTCTTTGTAATATGACAAAAATGATCCCTTTTAATTTAATTTACATTTTCTAACAGAAATGTACTTTTTACTCTAATTTTCATTTTCTAGCAAAATGTACTCTTTTTATTCTAATTTTCAATTTCTAGCAAAATGTACTCTTTTTATTCTAATTTTCATTTTCTAGCAAAATGTACTCTTTTTATACTAATTTTCATTTTCTAGCAAAATGTACTCTTTTTATTCTAACCAAAATTATGTTTAAATCTAATTCATTTCAATGTAAACAAAAATGAGCATTTTTACTTCACTCTTTTTAAATGATAAAAAGAATGTTTTTATTTCATTCTTACATTTGACTAAAATGAATATTTTTTTTAATTCTTTTAATTTTGACCAAAACGCATAATTTTATCTTGCTTTTACATTTGATAAAAATGCATATTTTTCTTATCCTTTTACATTTGATAAAAATGTAAATTTTTCTTTTGACCAAAAATGTTATTTCTGTTCGCTAGTCTTTCTTTTGACAAAAATGTCATTTTACTCACTAATCTAATTTAAGACAAAAATGTTAATTTCTATTCACTAATCAAGTTTAGCCAAAAATATGTTAATTTCTATCACTAATCAAGTTTAACACAAAAATGTTAATTTCTATTCACTAATCAAGTTTTAACAAAATTAACATTCTTTTTAATGTATAAAAATATACATTTTCAAATCCATTCTTTTTAATGTAAACAAATATGATGATTTTGTTTATTAACTTCTAATGCAAACAAAATAAGAATTTTGTTTATTAACTCCTAATGCAAACAAAATGAGAATTTTGTTTATTAACTTATGATGCAAACAAAATGAGAATTTTGTTTCATAACTTTTAATGCAAACAAAATGAGAATTTTGTTTCATAACTTCTAATACAAACAAAATAAGAATTTTGTTTATTAACTTCTAATGCAAACAAAATGATGATTTTGTTTCATAAACTTTTAATGCAAACAAAATGAAAATTTTGTTTCATAACTTTTAATGCAAACAAAATGATGATTTATATTACTAACATGTTTTTAACAAAAATGATATTTTATCTCACTCTAATTTAACATAAAAATGTTTTAATTCATTTCTTCTAAAAGACAAAAATGAATGAATTTACTTCATCCTTTTTAAAATGACCGAAATGTATGTTTTAATTCATTTCTTCTGAAAAGACCAAAAAGAATGTTTGAATATTCATTCTTATAAAATAAGTAAAAAGGAAAATTCTAATTTCAATCTTATAAAATCACCAAAAGGAATGCTTTAATCAACCATGTGATTTCTAATTCTATAATCATGTTTTAATCAACAGTGTGATTTTCTTTCTTTTTGTTCGTTCTAATACAATAAAATGAAAATCTTTATTTTTGTTGATTCTAATTCAACAAATAACATTTCTATGTTGTAACAAATATGATACACACAATTTCATCGCAATACAATACAACCAACATTTCAATAAATATACACATAACACCACATAAATTTTATAGAGCATGAACATAAATTCCACAATAAAATAAATAATAAATTTTATTTAAAAATAGAAATCTCACATTTCTTTATAATTTTGAATTTCCAACATGCTTTAAACTAGTTCCATTCCGTACCATCATGTAGAGTTTGTTCATGCGATCCCAACGCACCTGAAATCGTCTGATTTCATCGCTGTTTGAATGAGTTACACAGTTTTAAATTTCTAAAATTTTATACACTAATAATTAATTAAAATAATTAACAAAATACTGATTACTTTGATTAACAAACAAGGTCGCCGCGTTTCCTTTCTTCGTTCTTTTTCTGAAACGAGAGCCCATTCTTCACGATCAAACTCCTCCAAACCCGCCCCCCTACTTCGAGCGCAGAATTCCAGAGATCCACAGCATCATTTCAGATCATGTCCATTGGTTAGAAGGGTCTTGGTGTGCCGAACGATTTTGCAGAGGTTACTTTTTGAATTTGGTTGATGGATTAGAAGAGAAAAGAGGAGAAAGATCATTGTGTTTCAGCCATTGAAAGATAGAAGGGGCGGCGGCTGTTTTAGGTTGTTTAGAGGATTAGGGTTTGAATAGGCTAAGTATTTATAAATTTATTTAATCCTTCTCCTTATTATTTTTTATAAATTTAATTACTACTTATCTTTATTTAGAGATGAAACTTCCCACTTCCATTCGTTTAATTAATATAGTCAATTAGTGAGGGTAGTTAAAGAATGAAAACTTCATTTCCTTTCTTTAAATTATTTAATTAATAGGGAGAATATTATCTGCATAGAGAGAGAAGCCTTTCGTTTATTGGTTTATTATCAATTTGATTTAACAAACATGTGACATATATGCGAGTACAAACAAATGTAAGATAATGTTATATTTTTTTTTTTGTAATGCAACATGTGGTACGGACAATAAATGATAGGAAGGTATAGACATATAATTTAAATTAGTAGATGGTCAATTATATAAATAAAATGAGAAATAAATAAAAGTTAACATATATAATTAATTAGATTCCTCATTAGGATACAACATATAAATGAAATTAACCAACATCATGATACAAGTATAATTTATAGCCAATATTCAAAGCATGTGTTTAATTCTTTTTCTCTTTTAACTTTTAATGAAAATAAACTATTTCTATTATCAAGACTTGAAATAAATAGTGAATTTTATATGAAAACTATATGTATGTATGAGTTAAATTCAATCAAAACCCCCAATAATACGAATCACATAATTACAACAATCGGTCCTAAAATATTTGTGTGTTGACAAAATTCCCTTTTTTAAAAAAAAAATCCAAATACCTAATTGAAAACATTATATATATATATATATATATAAACTTCCAAGTCTAATGTTACACTTAGTTATGAAAGATAACAATCTAACATTTTACTAACTGGGTATAAAGTTCAAATTAACCTTTAAAATATAATTTAATCCATTAACATGAACATAGAATTTTAGATCGAAAGTTAGACTCTAAATTAAATTTATAAAACCAATGATCTAAAATGAATCATTGTACTACAACTTATATTGATTTAGTTTTAATTTAACATAATGAAGAAAACGATATGTTACTTGAACAAGAAAGCTATTAGATCCAAACAATTACATTTATATTGAATATTTAGAAACAAATCTATATTTGAACATTTTAAAGCACAACAAAAATTAAATTATTTGATTCATCAAATAAACAAAACAATCAACTATTCAAAAAACAACGTCATCTTCATTAGCAGTCATCAATTTGTACCAGGCAATGATGCATACTTACAAATTAGGATAACCATATTACTTTTCAACAATAGTTTAAAGTTAGCTAGCCCAAATGCGTAATTTAATAATTTCCACTATTATCTATCTCAAATTATAAATTGTTGTCTATCACAAATAAAATTTTAAATTTTTCATTAATAACGTCATAATTTTATTTAGAAGCCTTTTTAAATTCAATAATTTAATTTAAAAAAAATAGAATTTTTTTAAATTCTGGCACATTTTCTAACAAAATTTCCTTAAAATAAATTATTAAATTGGCCCCAAAATTCCGGGTTGTTACATTTCATCTTCCACCACTTGGATATCTTCCTCGATGCAATCGTTCAGGATCCGCTAAATCATTAAAACTTCTTGATGGTGCTTTCACTACAACATACCAGTTAGAAACATCGTTCTCTCTTGAGTAAAGTACTTGTTTTGCTTGAGATGCGAGTATGTATGGGTCCCGTGAAAATGATGCTTGATGTAAATTAACAAGAGATGACCCATCATCATCAACTTTTACTCCATTTCCTTTATATGCCCAATGACACCTAAAAATTAAAATATAAAACAAATGATAACCTATTAAAATTATATTTGTCAATATTCCATAATAAGTGAGCACATCAGCCACTGGGGACATATCTTTTGCGCGTGCTCTACACATAGTAGTCGCATCAAATGTCACCCCACAATTATGAGTTTCTCTTCCTAAATCTTTTACATGAAAACGTTGCTCATTGATGATAAATCCTTTGTAAGACATGACATCATCCTTCGAACCGTAAGCAATCCATTTTAACATGTCTTTATGATCCTTGGAGGTAATAGGTATCTACAACAAATTTCATTTAAGATGTAGATTTTTTTAGTAATATTAATAGTTATACGCGAATATATTGAAAATCTAACTAATCTACCTTTTAATCCAATCAGCAAAATTTTCTATATGTATTTTCCAAAGTAAGTCACATTTTTTTCGTGCAGTGGTCTGAATTTTCTAATTCCTCCAAATGCAAACTAGTATTGAACAATTGATTATAGGTTATATATATATATCATTATAAAGACATCAAAATAACTTAAACAATGTAACATAAATTTACTCTATAAATGGTTCCACCACGGCCATATTCATTAACACAGCTAAACGAGCACTTTCTTTCTCATTAGTTGGAAATGTAATTGTCTTTGGTATTGAAATTGGATGTCCATTCAGTATTCCACTGCTTTCATAATCTTCATTTCGTGCTCTTTTCCCCTCTATATGTCATGATTTTTTCAAAAAATTCATTGAAAAACATCATGCATTCTGCTTCAAGATACGATTCTGTAATACATCCCTCTGGGCGTGCATAGTTTTTGACATAATTTTTGAGTATCTTCATATATCTTTTGAATGGATATATTCAACGAAAATGAACCTATCCACACATTTGTGCTTCTTTTCCAAGATAAATGGATAAATATACCATTATATCAAAGAAAGATGGTGGAATTTTTTCCAAGCTCACATAAAAATTCAATAATTTCAACATTGATTTGTTCTACCTTCTCTCTATCAAGAACATGTTGACATAATTTGTTGAAAAAAGAACATGAGCAAATTACTGTTTTCTTGCCTTCTTTGTCATTAATCCTCTCAATGATTCTGACAGCAAATGTTGCATTAATACATGGTAATAATGTGACTTCAATCCACTAATTTTGCAATCCGACAAAGAAATCCAATTTTTTATATTTGAACAGTAGTCATCCGGTCCTTTGAAATCGTACAATCTTTTGGAAAATATTTTTTTCTCTCGGATTTCTATAACATATATGAAGCCGATGGAAGATATGTTTTATTCGCAAAAGGTTGTGTATGAAGCTCACGTCGAATTCCTCAATCTTCTAAATCCTTCCTATAGTTTTCTCCATCTTTGGATTTATTGCCATGCAACATCGTGCCCAATAAGCTTTCACCAATATTCTTCCACATGCATCACACCTATATTGTGACGTAATGGAAGTTCCTGTGAAAACCTTAACTATAACGCATTATTGGGGTTTTCTTGTACTAAAACAATGAAAAATAAATAAATTAACTAATAACGTCCCAATAAGGCGAATCAAAGAAAATTGATCTATTTTATACCTTGATATCTCCATTTTCGTAGAAGTGTTAGTATCATCATATTCATCTTCTTTATCATAAACACACTTTCTCTTATTACTTTTTTCTTTTTTTCCTTTTCCAAAATCATTTGGATAATCCATCAACAATGCATTGATGTTTCTCCTATCTCTATGGTGTTATCAAACAATGGCTTTTATTTCCTCTGTGAATCTGAAGGAAGTAAAAATCTTCTATGACCCATGTAGGCGAACTTTTGACTATGATTCAACCAACGAGAATGGGTATTGACATCACATAATGGAAATATTTTCCCCCTTTCACACGACATCCAGTAAGATTTCCATAAGACGTAAATTCATTAATCGTCAATAGAAAAATTGCATTCAATTTAAATAAAGTTTTACTAAACGCATCATAAGCATTAACTCCATTAGACCACAAGTGATGCAAGTCTTCCACCAAAGGCGCCAAATATGCATCAATATCATTACCGAGTCGCTTTGGGCCTGGAATAAGTAAAGTCAACATAATATTTTCCTTCTTTATATACAACGTAGGTGAGAGATTGTACGTCACAAGTATTACTGGCCAACAACTATATTTCGAACTTAACACGAAAAATGGATTGAATCCATCTATAGCAAGACCAAGGCTAAGATTGTATAGATCAGATGAAAAAGATTTATACTTTTCATCCTCCATTTTCCATGTCATAGAATCCACGGGATGACGCATTTTTCCATCGTTACTTTTATTATTAAAATGTCTTCTTAAATCTTCTGCCATCTTTTGAGATCAATACATTCTTTTAAATCTAGGAACGATTGGAAAATATCTCAATACTTTAGCTGGAACTCCTGTATAACATCTTCAGTATCTTGATCTTTCTTCCATCTCGAAGAACCACATTTTGGACAACTTTCCATTTTTTTTCTCTTTTGTGAAAAGGCAACAGTCATTCTCACAAGCATGTATCTTTTCAAAACCCATGTCGAACGCTCTAAGAAATTTCATAAATGCATATAAGGTTTTGGGAAGCACATTATACTTCAGCAGAAATAGATGTTGCACAGCTAAAAATTTATTAAACCCATTATCTGGAAAGCTAGTCACGCATTTAAGATTATACAAGATTGTGATGGCAGATAATTTTGTGTGATCTATGCAACCAGGATATAATGGAGTTTCTGCATCTTTCAAGTTCTTGAGTGACTCATCCTCTTTTCTTCGAGAATCAACATTATCTTTATCATCATCAAAAAAATCATTATTCATAAAATCTTCATATTCATAGTGAATCATCTTAAATAGATCATATACATCAAACATATTTGTTTTATTCTCTTCATTTATCTCTTCACCATGATTAAACCATTAACCATCAATGTATTTAGGATCCATTCCTTTTATAATTAAACATCCGACGATAATTTGGTCATCATTGAGAATAAGATTCCGACGATCTCTGCAAGGCGTTAAAAAAAATTCTACACTTCTTACATTCCTCTTGGCAGCATGCACAAAATTCATTGCCCCTTGTCGATGCTCTATACTAGTTCTATGAGAAAAGTAAAAAAAATAAAAAAATGAGTTTTAATATTATATTATATGTCTTGATTTTCAAAATATGTATTGGGTTAAGCATTGTTTTATCACCTGTTTGAAAAAACCCAACCATTTTCCGTCATCGACATATGAAGGAAAATAAGTTTCCAATCTTTGACATATAAATTAGCTATCTATTGTTAGCAAAAAAATAACTACACGTTGAAGTTGTTACCCAAAAAGACTTCCAAGTATATGATAAATGATGCACTAATTAACTAGCTAGAACAAAATTACATGTGCATACAAAATGAACGCAAATCCAAAAGATCCATGTACATTGCAGTTTTAATCACTGCATACAAATATACTAAAAAAAGAACATGATGATAACCTATGTTAAAAGTCTATAGCACTATAAATAACTCTTTTGGATTTATATATATATATATATATATATATATATAGCAATAAAGGCAATGCAAACATGTGTGCTAACGCTTCATAGGATAACAACTTGAAAACGCTATAGTTTAATATTTGTATCTTTGTTAATTCTAATTCAATGAATCTTATTATATGTTCAAATACAAATCCATTAGGAACAATTATAAGAGATAAGGAAAAGAAGTGCAATGGTTACAAAGTAAAATGTTGGTTTGATAGAAGTCGACACTGTAGTTCAGACTTCGTACTTCATTTGAAGTCTTCTAAATACCAAACTGTAAGGTGGTTATTTAATTATGAGCATCATGATCGATTATTGAAAGATGGACAAACTAATTATGTCCAACACTACACAAATCTTGGTGTGCTCAACATCCACTTAGTTTCTAGCAATATGTGATGGCCATGCACTTTCACAAGTAAGAAAAATAAAAAATGGGTATTGTTTTTTCTTTCCTAGTCCACTTATTTTATAATGCTACGATATAAATATATGTAAACTACACATTTAACATCAATACAAGTAAGTTTCATTCATATCTTACCACCCCCCCCCATTCTAACCTAGCCATCAAAAACCTTTGGTTCACCATGAAAAATGACTCCGTTACTGACTGTAAATTTAATTACTTGGAATACAAGGTAATTTACTTATACGTGCAGTAAGGCCTCACTAATTTGGGTTTAGTTATACCATGACTTAGCCCAAGCAATATTGGAGATGAGAAAATTAAAAAAAAAAAAGCCAGAATAAAATAGAATAAATGATTGCAATTAGGGTTAATCAGTTATACCATAACCGAGACCTAGCAAGATAGGAGATGAGAAATAACATGCATTCAAATATTTCATACAAAATCCGAATAGAATCATAAAATCGAATTAAAGAATTCATACCTAAATTTACCAATACCATGAGTGAAGATTTTTGCTGGCTTCCGCAACGTTGTTGAGTGGAGTACAATGGAGTTGACGATGACATGAGGAAAGTTAATCGATGCGATGAAATTTCTTCGGCAGAGCAATTTGGGGGAAAGGGAATGAGGGTTAAAAAATTCTAAGTATGACGGGAGAGGAATAGAAAACAGATGGTTACGTTTATTTGGGACCACGCAGACTATTTTTTCTTAGGCGGGGAAGTTAAATAATTTTTGTCACATTTATATTGTGAGTGAAAACACCTTTGCTTGCATTTGCAAAGAAACACCATTGATTTTTGCAACAAAAATCAATTTTCTTGTAGTGTCAGCATTGTTGGATGTATTTGTCACTCATTTCTTGATTAGTGGATGATCAGGTAGCTAATGCTAAATGGGAAGAGCCATGTAGTTCTTCGTAGCTACTTCAGATTCCCACGTGGATGCGGGAGCGATTTTTGATGTTTTTCATCGATCGGTTGCTGAGGATTTGAGGGTAGCTTGATAGCACCTTAGTTGTGCTCGACTCAACGATGAGATATGCTAAAATTATTTCCCTTATTTAGCGGAGTGAGAAACATTGTAGTCGAGTTATATATGGATTTGATGTCTTGTATTTATGAGACTAGTCCTGCCTGCTAGAATATACATGGATGTTGTTTATCATGATTTCTATTATTTTATTGTGCATGTTTTGATGGTTGATGCTTGACATGACCACTTATGCTTATATGATTGTTAGGCATATAGGATAGTTGTTTTGTTTTGTTGTAGCCATTCATATGTATACATGACTTGACAAGTTGTTTTTCTTTGTCGGCTTCTACTACCTTGTCTAGCCCCCTTTTTTGAGTACATGTTAGGTGCATGGAGCATAAGCTGATTTTTGTTTAGATGAACACGTGCTTTTGTTTACATCTTAATGCTAAGCTTGCTCTAAAAAGAGGTATGTAGTAGATGTAGGGTTGTTGTTTTTCCATTTGGTGCATTTTGGGGATTTTATGCCCCATGTATGGGCAACCACTTTTGGGCTTTGTGTTATTTTGATGGTTTCGGCTTTGCATGGCATGTTTGGATTTTTCCGGATCAAGCAGTGCAGGGGAGGTACTACCGAAATTTTCCATGGATTTTACCATATTTGAAAAGAAATTCAATAAGCGATGCTAAGTTGACATTCATCCGACTGCAAGTACTTTATCACTTTTCACTCCTCTTCCTACATAAAAATAATATACTTGTTTTACTCTTTTCCCTGAAAATGTCGATATACGACTTAGGCAGGATCAGTAATATGGATAAGCGGAAAGTATGTGATATGCTAACTTGTATATTTACAATAGTTATGCAGGTAAATATTTAGTATAAAATGATCTCACAGAAGCAATATCACAGATAAGTAAGTGCAGTAATAGAAAAATCACACCAGGGATTTCTATACTGGTTCGGAGCACCGTCCTACGTCCAGTCCTAGATCTCCTATCTGGAATTTCACTAAACAACAGCCTCACTTCACCCAGAGGAACAGGTTTACAACGCCTAAGCAGCCGAATGGGATTTTACGCCTCTATCAACACGAGGACTTCACAACTTGCCTCTTACAACACTGAGGACTTCAGACAAGGTAATTAAACTTGTAATTTGACAATGTGTGTTCTCAATAACATGAATTTATCAATTCTTGTACACCCTTCCTATAATATTATCCTCAAATATGATCTTGTGATTATGAAGATTTGGAAGATGATATCGTTGTTTGAATCTAAAGAATAATATATAGATTCAAGGATTCAAATAACGATATGTGAGAATTATGAGCTTTTGAATGCTTTTAGAGAGCAAGAATGAAATCAGCAATTAGATAGCAAGAATAGAAAGAATTGTTATTATTAAAATGGTGATTTCATGTTGCTTTTATAGAGGATGGAGAGTTGTAATCATTGGTGAAGAGAAGCAACGAATAGAGATGATTTTTGGCGAAGAGAAAAGGAAACAACCCTTGATAAATAAGAGTGTCTATTCGAAAAGTTTTTTCAGTTCATAGACCAGTCGACTGGTTAAAAATGACCAATAGACTGGTTTTTGAATATATTTACATTATATACATGTGTGCACGTTCATTGTGCATTTCTGCCCAGAAACGGTCGACCGCCCAGACTGAAACCGGTCGACCGGTTTCTGATAGTATGCACAATGAATGTGCATACATATATATACATACATATGTTCAAACCATTGAGGTATATGATTATTTGAGGATAGATTTTAACATTTATAACCCAACTAAAACTCTAAATAATCAACCTCTAGTATTAAATACCATTGAATCTCTTCTTTTTATCGATCTTGAACTTCTCCTTGTCATTTAATCGAAACGCCGTGAATTCCTTGATTCAACATTCTCCCCCTTTTTGATTGATGACAACATAGCTCTGAAATTGTTTTTAACTCCCCCTGAATATGCTCCCCCTGAAATACATACTAAAAAAATCTGTAAAACATAATGTTAGTAATATTTTTCTCCCCCTTTGTCATCGACAAAAAGGAGTAGTGAACACACAAATAGCTTAAGAAGAACTTTAAGATTGTAGCATATAATATACACACAAACATACCCCAAGCAAGTCATGTACCTAATAGCTTCAGACGTACAAACCCAAAATAAATACAGCACTATTTACATACAAGTGCCGATTTGAAGTTTTGCATAAAAATATAAAACATAGTATCATAAAACGTGGATGAAAAACAAACTAATGCAATGACGATTTGGATTCATTGGTGTCCCACTCAATTTGTTTGTTCCCTCCTTCTTCCTTGTCTCCTTCTTCTGGAACATCTTCCTCGTCGTTGTTTCCTTCGTCTTCCTCCTCGGTCTCATATTCCCCACGACCACGTCCTATATTGGTTCCTGAAGTGGTGCCTTCATCAGATGTTGACCACGTAAATGTAGGAGGCATGGGATGTTTTCCCGGGTCTTGTATTTGGGTAGAGAAAGATGATGATGCACATGAAATTGCACCCCAAATAATACCAAAGAAAGACTTAAGTTTTGAAAATCGTTTGTCGAGCTTTTTATCCAAACTCTCGAGTTTGGTGTCGGTACGTTTAAGTCTCGCTTCGAGGAGGAATTGGTTCCGTGCAATTTGTGCTAGTGAATCCTTAGTTGACGAGGAAGGTTGAAGGAGTTTGACTTCTTCCGGTTTAGGCTTGGGAGTCGTAGAAGAAATGGTTTCTTGAGGACCTTGCTTTTAGTATTGTATTTGGGGGGTGTTTGATTTTCAGGGATTTGAGAGAAAGGAGATAAATAAATAATGAGTGAAGAGATGGGATATATGAATCAAAGTGTGAATTTGTAGTTGAAAAAACTGAAAAACGCGTAACCGGTTGACCGCTAGGGTTGGAATGATCGACTGGTGTTTGGAAGTTTTAATTCCAGAGAACTTTACTGGTCGACTGGTTGAATTATATTGGTCGACTGATATCTGAAACATAAATTTCCAGAGAAGGTAGCTGGTCGACTGGTAGGATATATACCGGTTGACTGGTTGACTTTTGAGTTGAAAAATTTCTAGAGAGTTGAACGGTCGACTGGTTATTTTTCTGGCAGTCGACCGGTTCCAAAATATAAATATTTCCAGAGACTTGATCGGTCGACTGGTCCATTCCTGACGGTCGACCGTTTCTGTATATATTTGTTTTTCTGGATTTATGAGTGCTTAAAAAATTATATAAATTTTATTTCAACTCAACATGGATTTGAAAAACAAAATACATGGAAAACCAAAAAAATAAGAATTAAAACAAAAACTTATTATGCAACAAAAACGATATAAATTAATGAGAGGTGGATGACTTGTCTTCGGATGTTTCTTTAATATTCAAAACTGTCGGTGTCCGTGGCGACCAATTTTCTCTTGCTCCTTCATTTCTCGCGTAATTACGATCCCATGAGTTAGGACTTCGAGATGTAGATAGAGGAGGTGGCATTGGTTCGTGAACCCTGTGTCTATCCGTGCTACAGAAAAATGACGCCATTCGTTCTAAGAGAGTTAAACGATCAGATATGAGTTTTTGTTCATAGTGAAGTTGACGCTGGAGATCTATCTGATGTTTAGTGTAGTGATGAATTTCACTAATCTTCTCTCTTGTTCGTGGAGAACAGAATAATGCTTTCTTAGCACGTTTGGGTTTTGGTGTATCTCTGAGGGCATGCGAACATTCCAGTCTACTCTTTGGTGTTTCCGGAGAGTAGTATTCTTCAGGTTCGGAACTAGTGACCGAGATATGTGATCGTTGTGCACATTCGTCGCATATGTGTGCCATTATATAAAGAAATTATGAACTTGTATACAAATGTTTAAGGATGGAGATGCAGAAAACAATAGGAAAGTAGTATGTATATATAGGATTTACGAAATTTAAAGCAATGGTTAAAACACTCAGAGAATATAAGCCACTAAAAGATTGTAAAGCTCACAATTATTTGCAAATAATAGCAAAAAGCTTTTAACCAGCTAAGTTAATAAGAATATATGTGTCATCTAGATAAGAACTCAACATTACAGTGTATATTATACATCGAGTTCAGTTCTAGAAATTAAGCCAAGCTCTCTACTAAAGAAATAAAACTAGATTCGAGGAGAGGCTTAGTAAAAATATCTGCTAGTTGGTTGTCAGTCTGGACATATTCGAGACATATTGTTTCTTTTTCAATATTGTCTCTTAAGAAATGATGTCGAATATCAATGTGTTTTGTTCGGGAATGATTGACTGGGTTTTTCGATAAATTGACTGCGCTTGTGTTATCACAGTATATGATGGAGTTTGATAAATGTATATCAAAATCTCGTAGTGTTTGTTGCATATATAATACTTGAGTACAAGCTAGAGCCACTGATATATACTCAGCCTCACGTGTCGAGAGTGAAACGCAACTTTGTTTCTTACTAAACCAAGAGACAAGTGGTTTTCCAATAAAATGGCACGTACCACTTGTACTCTTTCTATCCGTGCGAGAGCCACCAAAATCAACATCACTATATGATACCAGTTCGAATGAACAATCTTTTGGGTAGAAAAGACCAAAGTCTTTGGTGTTATTAAGATATCGTATTATTCGTTTTACAGCTTGTAAATGTGATTCTTTAGGATTAGCTTGAAACCTTGCACACAAACAAACACTCATCATAATATCTGGACGACTTGCGGTAAGGTACAGGAGTGAACCAATCATGCTTCGATATAACTTCTAGTCAACATTCTTACCATGTTCATCTTTTTCAAGATGTGTGGTCATACTCATAGGAGTTGGTTTACCATAGGTATTTTCTAAACCGAAACGTTTGACTAGATTTCCGCAGTACTTCTCTTGACTAATAAAAATACCATTAGAAAGCTGTTTGATTTGAAGACCAAGGAAATACGATAGTTCTCCCATATGAAACATTTCATATTCCTTGGTCATAATATTTGCAAACTCTTTGCAGAGTTTATCGTTTGTTGAACCAAAGATAATATCGTCTACATATATCTAGATAACTAATATATCTTTTCGAGAATGTTTTATGAATAGAGTCTGACCAACTTTACCAATTTAAAAACCAGAATCAATAAGATAGCTTCGTAATCGTTTGTACCAAGCACGAGGTGCTTGTTTTAATCCATATAAAGCTTTCTTAAGTTTATATACGTGATCATGATATTTCTCATGTACGAACAAGGGAGGTTGTTCGACATATACATTCTCTTTGATAAACCCATTTAAGAATGCACTTTTGACATCCATTTGATAAAGTTTAAAATTATGATGACAAGCAAAGGACAGTAAGATTCGAATAGCTTCTAATCGAGCTACAGGTGCAAAGGTTTCTTCATAATCGATACCTTCTTCCTGATTATATCCTTGTGCTACTGATCTTGCCTTATTTCTGGCTATATTTCCTTGTTCGTCGGTTTTATTTTTATAAACCCATTTCGTACCAATGACTGACTGATCAGTTGGTCTTTGAACAAGTTCCCAGACATCATTGCGCTCGAACTAATTTAATTCTTCTTGCATGGCAATGAGCCAGTAATTATCAGTAACAACTTCTTTAGGATTCTTAGGTTCGATATTTGAGAGAAACGCGACATGACCCATTTGATTTAGTTGACTCCTTGTTCTTATTTGTGATGTTACTTCTCCAATAACATTTTGAACTGGATGATCTCTTAGAATTCTAGGAGGAGATCTAAATCTTGGTGGAGAAGGTACCACAACAGGTTGAGGAATATTGTTAAAAAATTTTGAGTCAGAGTCATTATTTGTGTTGATAGGATTATTAGTGACTATGGTCTCTTCATCATCTGATACGATATGAGATGGTTTATAGAATTCATCAAAAGAGACATGAAGTGATTCTTCAATAGTTTTAGTTCTCTTGTTAAATATACGATAGGCCTTGCTTCGTTCCGAATATCCGACAAATATACCTTCATCGGATTTTGAATCAAATTTTCAAAGACGGTCTTTCGTATCTACAATAAAGCATTTAGAACCGAAAACTTTGAAATATGAGATATTTGGCTTTCTTTGATTAAATAGCTCATAGGATGTATTCTTGGTCAGAGGTAGAATGGATACACGATTCAAAACATAACACGTAGTTGCAACAGCTTCTGCCCAAAAATGTTTTGGTAGAGTGGATCCATTTAATAACGTTCTTGCACATTCTTGTAAAGTTCGATTTTTCCTTTCTATGACTTCGTTTTGTTGTGGAGTTCTAGGAAACAAAAATTATGATTTATACCTTTATTTGTACAAAAATTTTCAAATTCATTATTTTCGAACTCTCCGCCATGATCACTTCTTATATTTTTAACCTTAAGTCCTTTTGACTTTTGTATTCTCTTAATGAAAGATTTGAAATGTTTGAAAGTATCACTTTTGTTTTTCAAGAAAATCACCCATGTATGACGAGAGTAATCGTCAACTATTACAAGCACATAGCGATTATGGTTTATTGACTGAACCTGTGTTGGTCCAAATAAATCCATATGTAATAACTCAAGTGGTTGTAATGTTGATATGACTTTCTTGGACATGAAAGACGATTTAGTCAATTTTCCTAATTGACATGCATCACAAAGATTATTAACCGTAAAACTAATTTTGGGTAGTCCTTTAACTAGATCATTTTTAGCTAGCTTGTCAATAGTTCTGAAGTTTATGTGACAGAACGTTTGTACCATAGCCATGGATCATTATCATTTGCTACAAGACACATATCTGAGTTATGATTGATATTCATATTCGGAATATAGATATTTTTGTCTCTATAACCTTCAAAAACTAGATTTCCATCTTTATCTAAGATACTACAATTATTGTCCGAAAAGGAAATAGTAAAACCTTTGTCGCACAATTGGCTGATACTTAGTAAATTATGTTTCAAATTTCTAACTAGCATGACATTACTAAATAAGAGGTAACTTAGATGTACCATAATTGCTCAGATCGCCTTTGACGATGATATAGCCTTTTGAATTATCTCCAAAAGTGACTGAGCCACCATCTAAATAAGTGATATTTGTTAATAAGCTCTTGTCTCCAGTCATATGCTTCGAGCAACCACTGTCCAGTATCCACTTTCCTCTTTTCTTGAGTGGGACCTGCAAAAAATAAAATTAAGTCCATGGTACCCACTTTTTTATAGGGTCCTAAGAGTTAGGTCCTAGGAGTCCAAACCCATACGGATCCGGTATCCCCTTTATACATATAATTTGGATTGTGATGCACAGAATTCAAAAATTTTTGAATGTACTTGTTCCTAATCAAATTGTTATTTGTTTTATGAACCCATATTTTTATAGACTTGACATTCTTCTTTTGAAATTTCACAATCGATTTTGGTTTGGAATATAATAAACTAAGATTTTTCTTAGCTTCAGTTTCTTGTACTACCTTATTTTTCTTTTTTCTTTTATTACCAAGATGTTTCTTGATGACTTGTTTCTTATATCCCAAGCCATGTTTATTTGTAGCAGATTGTGAACTTTCAACAATTTTTGTCAAATTTTCTCGACCTTTGTAAAAGTTAGAAACATTTTGAGTAATGTCGTCGAACTTTGTTTGTAAACTAGCATTTTCAAGGTCTAACATTTTGACTTTTGCCTTAACTCATGATTTTCGATAGTAAGAGCATCATTTTTCCTTTTTTGAGTTTCAATTTCTTGACTCAAAAGAGATAGTTGAGAATCAATATTAGATGATGATTCTTGAGCTTTTTCAAGTTCTTCCTCTAATATTTTCTTCTCGTCTTTTAGCATATCTCGTTCAAATTCAGCTCTACTTAAATCAGCTTGAGCTTGTTTGCATTGTCGTTTCATATCTTTAAATTTATATATTAATTCAGCATTTATATCAAGAACTTCTTCAAAAGAAGGAATTTGTACCTCATCTTCTTTAGCCATAAAACATATATTTGCTTGTTCATCATCTGAGTCACTTTCACTATCAGATGAAGATGAGTCTGAATCATCACATGTCACTGAGAATGCTTGTTTCATTGACTTGTCCTTCTTGTGTTTGTATTTTTCATTTTATGACTTCTTCTTTTGCTCTGGACAATCTTTGTGCATGTGTCCCTTTTTGTGACAGTTAAAGCATTCTATATTTGAAGATGATGGTTTATTTGATCCGAACTTCTTTTTGTTGTATCGACTAGCTTTTCGTTGCTTTAAGAATTTCTTGAATCCTTTTGCAATGAATGCTAGATCCTCATCTTCGGAATCTGAGATGTCTTCATCTTTCTCGGCATGAAAAGCTACATTTTTCTTTTCTTCTTTTTGTTCTTTTCGAGCTTGCAAGTTCGCTTCATAGGACATTTCTTATCAATTCATCTGGCTTCATGTGGAAAGATCATTAGCTTCTTCTATTGCTAATACTTTTCCTTCCCATTCATTAGTCAGAGAATGTAGGACTATTGAAACTACATCAAAATCAGAATATTTTTGTCCTAATCCGATAAGTGCATGATGAATGGTTTGAAACCTTGAATACATCTCATTGATAGTTTCATTTGGTTTCATTTTGAAATTTTGAAATTGACTTTTCAACAAAGCTATTTTTGCTTGTTTAACCTTGTTAGTACCTTCATGAGTGGTTTTTAGTGTTTTCCAAATTTGGTATGCAGTGGTACAGATACTAACACGGTTATATTCGTTTTGATCTAATGCACAAAACAACATATTGATTTCTTTTGCATTTACAGCAGCTGCGGTTTTCTCAGCAGCCGTCATTCTGCATACTCAGTCGTTGGATTGACTATTTCTTTATGAGTAGCATTCCAAGCATCATAGCTAGTTGATTGCATGTAAAAAGCCATACGAGTTGCCCAGACCATTAAAGAAAGGAGGTCCTTGTGTTGATTGACCTTCAGTGTAAGTGGTGTTAGTGCTAGAACTTGCGTTATTTGCCATATTACTAGAATATATCAAATAACTATGTTACGGTTATAAGATGACTGTGCTATGATACCAATTGAAAGTGTCGATATACGACTCAGGCAGGATCAGTAATATGGATAAGCGGAAAGTATGTGATATACTAACTTGTATATTTACAATAGTTATGCAGGTAAATATTTAGTATAAAACGATCTCACAGAAGCAATATCACAGATAAGTAAGTGCAGTAATAGAAAAATCACACCATGGATTTTTATACTGGTTCGGAGCACCGTCCTACATCCGGTCCCTGATCTCCTATCTGGAATTTCACTAAACAACTACCTCACTTCACCCGGAGGAACAGGTTCACAACACCCGAGCAGCCAAACTGGATTTCATGCCTCTATCAACACGAGGACTTAACAACTTGCCTCTTTCAACACCGAGGACTTCAGACAAGATAATTAAACTTGTAATTTGACAATGTGTGTTCTCAATAACACGAATTTGTCAATTCTTGTACACCCTTCCTATAATCTTATCCTCAAATATGATCTTGTGATTATGAAGATTTGGAAGATGATACCGTTGTTTGAATCTAAAGAATAATATATAGATTCAAGGATTCAAATAACGATATGTGAGAATTATGAGCTTTTGAATGCTTTTAGAGAGCAAGAATGAAATCAGCAATCAGATAGCAAGAATAGAAAGAATTGTTATTATTAAAATGGTGATTTCATGTTGCTTTTATAGAGGATGGCGGGTTGTAATCATTGGTGAAGAGAAGCAATGAATAGAGATGATTTTTGGCAAAGAGAAAATGAAACAACCCTTGATAAATAAGAGTGTCTATTCGAAAAGTTATTTCAGTTCGTAGACCAGTCGATTGGTTAAAAATGACCAGTAGACTGGTATTTGAATATATGTGCGTTATATACATGTGCACACGTTCATTGTGCATTTTTGCCCAGAAACGTTCGACCGCCCAGAATGAAACCGGTCGACCGGTTTCTGATAGTATGCACAATGAATGTGCATACATATATATACATATATATATATATATTCAAACCATTGAGGTATATGATTATTTGAGGATAGATTTTAACATTTATAACCCAACTAAAACTCTAAATAATCAACCTCTAATATTAAATACCATTGAATCTCTTCTTTTTGTCGATCTTGAACTTCTCCTTGTCATTTAATTGAAAAGCCGTGAATTCCTTGATTCAACATTCCCCTCACCTAACGGGTCAGGTATTGGCTCTTCATGGGTTGCCTTGCCGACCCATGTGGTTACCCTGATGATCTGGACTGGGATTATTTGTGAGGGTTACTCGTTTATCCTATTGAATTGGCGTGTAGGGTTCCTACTATTAGTGTCAATATATGAGAATAATCAACAGTTGAATAAAAAGGCCATTCTATTCAGCTTGTAAGGCAGCCTTTTAATTCCAAGAACTTGGTTTGTTTTTAGTTAATTGCATGGTGTGATATGAGGTAAATAACATGGTACAGTAGAATATAAGCATACAATGACAGCGAAGATAGCCGAGGCTTTGAATCTAAAGAAGATAAACTAGGAAGCAAACAACAAAAGGATGAGCAAAACATCTAGTTGCATGGAGGTTCTATCACATAAATTAAATGAAATGATTCGAAGATGTGGTCCTGAAGGATTCTTATGTGCAAGTCAAATAGTGAGCATGGCCCATTGTGTACTATTCAAAGAAATAATCCCTGCAAATATGGATCGAATGCCATATTTGAAAAGATTTTTGTATAACAAATCTACACGTACCGATTGTGATCTGAGTTTAGCCATGAAACATTTGCTTGCTTTCTCCTTTGATTCTGTTTTGTTGCTTTTCCACTTTCTAATGTTTTGACTAGATTTCTTTATAGCCACTTATTCTAGGATATTGTTACGACACTAGAATACCAGACTCCGATACCAAGTGAAAAGTCAGATAGGATCGAGTAATATTGAATTACATGTAATAAGCAAAGTGTGGAAGATATAGTAAGTAATATATATAAACAGTAAATAACACCAGAGTTTTTTACACTGGTTTAGAGCACCGTCCTACGTCCAGTCTAGATTCCTTTTTGAAATTACAACTAATCATCAACCCTTACTTAAAACAGAGGAATAGTTATTATAACATCTGAGCAACAATACAAGGTCTTGAGCAGCGTAACAGGATTTCGCCTCAGCAGCCGAAGAAGACTTTAACCAACACCTGAGAGCAGAACGGGGACCTGATCAACAGAACATGATTTCGCCTCAGCAACAGAAGAAGGCTTTTACTAATATAAAGGTTATTTGACTTCTTTGTGTTATTAATAACACAGATATGTCACTTTATAGTACAACCTTCCTATATTCTTCTCCTTCATAATATATATAGTATTCAGTATATGAAGAGTTAAGGAAGAAATAATTTCCAATTACAGAATATTGAAATTTGAATGTAATTAAAAACTTAAAGAGCAAAAATATAAGATAACTTAGAGATTCAGAATAAGAAAGATTGGTCGATTGAAAATCATGATTTAGAAGTTTATTTATATAGAATAAAAGGTTGCTTATATTCTTGAAAAGTTTTAATCCAAAGATATAGATGTAATTCTTTGATTAAAGAGTTATGTCTTTTCTAAGAATCGCAACCCACTAGTTCAGCCGGCTCAAAATAAATTTCAATTGGCTAAAAAAGGGCTAGTTTTTTAAAACTAGTTGTGCACAAGTACAGGGCACTGAATTGTAAATTCCGGCGACTGAATACTCATATGAATATTCAACCATACAACAGGCCGAATATACAATTTAGCCGGCTGTTAAAATATTCACTTATTGAGCCTCCAATTTTCCATAGTAGTTTGTACATCCAGCTTCTATCAGTAAAATAATTGTCCACTTATCTACATACTAATTAAAAAGTAGGATATAAATTTGAATTAAAATTTTATTAAATTAGTTTTATCGGTGAACGTTATATTTATTGATCATTTACATTTTGCTGATAGGTCATTTTACCTCCCATTACAAATACAATACTGTAACTAAATCACGTAAATATTTTCAGTATAAATGATTTAACAAAATTTCAGCAGCACTTCTCTTTAGTTTCCTGAGTAGTACAAAATTGCATGTACATAAGAAATATAAAGGAAGCACTGTCAAAATTTTGTGAACCATTTAAAATGATATGTTTTACGAGATTTAATTACATTATTATATTCGTAACATTTTCAATATAGAGACAAATCAGGCAAATATTTTATACGATTAATATAGATGTTCATTCTATTAAAAAAATGAATATCTAAATAATGATCATATCAGACAGAGCTGAAAAATACTCTAATAGTTTTACGAATATAACATATTTTATACTTATTAAAAAAAGTTTGAGTTTGACCTATATCAAATCATGAAATTTTTCATGTTATAAAATATATTTCCTTCCGCGGTTTTCAATAATTTAATAACAATAATGTGTATATTAAAAACCAACTTATACAATTATTTCTCTTATTACCAATCGTCTGCGTGAAGCAACTTTTTTAAAACTAAATAAGCCTTGAACGGCTTAATTTTAATCTAACCGTACATATATGGTGTTTGTTATATATAACACATTTTCAAAACTTAATCAACTAACCATACGTTACAAAATTAAATATCGTTTTCAATATTTCCTTAAATACATAATCTAAATTATGCTTATTCATACTAAACGTCTCCAGACAAGCCTAAAATCACTTGAACATTCAATTGTATGCACAATATTCTATTATCATATAAGCTATACACTTGCAATACTTAAGTTAAAAATAATAATTAGACTTCAATAAACTACGTTATGCATCAAATAAGATAATAAAAACATGTAAATTAAACAACTAACCCTAAATTAATAAATGTAATTAAATTGGGTATTAGGGTTTATACCTTATTTGGAGGAGATCAGCAGGCTAAAGAGGAAGAGAGAGAGAAAGAGGTTTCTAGGTGTTGGAGAGGTTTGGGAAGGAGGGAGTGAAAGTGGATGGCCAAATTGGAAGACGGATTGGGGTTTTGGAGAATTATTTTAGGGAAACCAAACCCGGAAGTAGAAGTAGGCTTTGACAATTTTTTTACGATTTAACAATGGCTACCAACAGTCGTCAGTGGTCTTAAACCAACAGGTTTAAATGGCCTCCAACGGATATATTTTTTAATTTGCAAAAAGATCCGGAAAGTAATTATTGTTGTTGGAAGCCATTCGATCCTGTTGTCATGTAGTCGTTGGTGGCTGTTGCTAGCTTTTGTTGGTATATATTGTTTGTTTAGTAATGTTACGCAATTATTTTACAGCAAATATGAGAACCAATTTTAAGAGCTTCATTAACCAACTAAATGAAATATGACTAATTCTCTAAGGATAAAACATACAATTGTAGTTAGAAACGTAAAGAGTATAACGATTAAGTGAAGGTAAAAATAAATTTAGAAATAATCAAGTTAACTACTTGATATGCCAAAGAACAGGAAAAAATAAATAAATAAATAAGGAAAATGGTTAAATTATTCCTTGGAAGCATATATAAAAAGAAATAAAAGTAATTATTATGATAAATGGTTTATGACAAGTGAACACAGTTTTTAGACTGAGACTATAATATAATGGAAAGAAACCTAAAAGACAAAATGTTAAAATAAAATTAGACATAGGATCTAATAAAAAGGCAATGACAAGATGATAACCAAATAACAAACGTTTGAAGCAATCTAAAGTGAGTTTAGATATAGACGTTTAGAAGGTCTATTGTCAATCCTGTAGAGAAAAGGATGGCCTCACCGACGACATACTACATTATAATTATGATATGAAATGACAACAACCCCATTTGATTTTTTTGAGTATGATGAAATGTTGGGCTCAAACTTTGAATGGTTAATCAGGAATTATCTTTGAATTTGTTAAGTAAATCAGTGAAATGTTGGGATAAATTTTCTGTAAAGGAACTAACCAATTTGCATTTGGTTTAAACTTAATTGCATGCAACAATGCTTACATTGTAATATTTTCCTAAAAGAATCGTCAAGATTTGTAGGCGTTATTGGAAACACGTTTTCATGTGTGTCACCAATGAGTTTGAACAATGCAAAATGAAGCACAAAGTAAAAATGAGGCATTGCCTTGTCCCGCAGTGATGGGTACAGTCATTGTTAACCGGCCATTTGGTCCGGTTCCCAAAAGTACGCAAGACACGCTCGACTCAAAATATCGCGTGATATTACAGCCCAGAAGTGTTGCCAACATCATCAGGGTTCTAACACCGGAAGACTCGAGTCGGGCCACTGGCAGAATGTCGCATCCCTTGGATGCGATATCCATCAGTATCAATCCACAGCCAAGTCGAAGGCGAGCCGTCAGCGGGTCCAGGGCCCCACAATGCCAGTGGCAATTGACCTAACCAGTTAGGTCAAACAAGTGGGCACCGCCCGATTCATTCGAATTTCACAAACAAGTGTATTGCCAAGAATCACTGGATCGACTCAAAGTCAAGGTTCGGCCAACAACTTCCAAGGTTTTCGCATCCCCCAAAACTAGGCCACATCGATGTTACCTTGTCTCTCTCTTCCCGAAACCCCCATGCCCAACGCTAGCCTAAAACTCGTATCCTACGAGGTACAAATCTTGTACCCTATCGGGTACGAATATCGTACCCCAGGAGGTACGAATCTCGTACCACCTCACGAGAGCTCCGAATAGACTCTTTTATGACATCTCTACCTTGAGGAAGAAGAAAGGCAAGAGTGTCGTTTTCCTAAAATATTAATATCTGATAATGATGACATCTTATTACTTCGAGATGTATGTAAATAAATGTCATGAGATGTTCTCAACCTTGTAACTCTTTGTTACAAATAATATTCCAACGACTCTTCCAAAGTGGACGTAGGCCTCTCACGATACCGAACCACTGTAAATCTCTTGTGTTATTTACTGCTTTCCGCACTTACTTTTTGACCGAAACTATTATTCCTAAGTAATTGGAATCTTGGGTGTTTACGACTTTTTTTTTCATCAACATTTTGGTGTTTTCACTGAGAAAACTTGGATTTGTCTCTTTGTCGCATGTTACTATCTCGACTCCGACGAACTTTAGGTTCCTTTGGTAAACCGGCAGCCAAGTTCGCTTACGATGATAAAGCGACTAGAGAATGCAGTGTTTGACTCTTCAGCTGCAGCCGAAGCTGCAACTTCCTAGTAACCCCAGCCGGTGATATCTCAGCCACGACCGAAACCCTTCCTCTTGTGGACCCCGAAGCTCTCGCAACATAAGCGCAGATCCGCATTCTTAGTGAAAAATATTAGAAAACAGCTATCGAACACAGTCAGGTGTTGAGAAATAACATCGACCTTATGTGTCAACTTCAAGAAAGTCAACGGATCGTCGCTCTACTTCAACTCGCTCAGAACAACGCCCGACCTCGACGCACTATCTTGGAAACTTCCTCTTCCGAGTGAAGAGGCCCACATCCAAGAAGGAGATTTAGTCTAATCAACAATGTCGATGTCTGCTCCAACGCCCCTGCCAATGGCTATGCCAACGATAATGGAAATGGAAATGGAGACCGAACTACATTCACATATAGCGAGGTGGCACAGTATCGAGACCGCCTGATTGTCAACGATGAACCGGGTCCGAGCAACTGACCTCATCCTCAGCAGAATCCGACTGTCGCCACCCAGGATCGAGGAGCTACTCTCTCAGCGGCCCACGCTTTCCTAGATCAAGATGCACATCAAACTTCTCAGCCTATTCGTCCATACCAAAACCCGATCATAGATGTTGGTGATATGGAGGAAGATGACCCGGATGTGCATCAAAGAAGGCGACCGCGAAACAAAACTCTCGATGTCAGACAAAACCCATGAATCCCACCAACGGATCCGCATCCGACATATCTCACTGACATGGTCCGAAGGATCATGAAGGAAATGAGAGGTAACGCAAATGACTAATGGGAGACACCTAAGGCGTATTCCCTTCACAAGGATTGTGCATGGAGCCGAATGGCCTCGACGCTCCAGTATCCCATAAATGCCACTTTACGATGGTATAACCGACCCATGTGCCTTCCTGAATCACTAGAAATGGCAAATGGACTCTAGTCAGGCCAGTGACCTAGTCAAATGAAAGTGTTTCCCAGTCTTCCCTTCAGGCACTGCTTTACTCTAGTTCTTTCGCCTTCTGCTCTATTCCGTCAACAACTTCGGCCAACTAGCTATAGAATTAGTTAAGCAGTTTAGAACGCATGTGCCGACTTCGAAGAACGTCCTCACTCTGTCTAATCTATACCAGGGTCCCGCTGAATCGCTCAAGAGCTGCCTTTCACGCTTTAGTACCGTCTTTGCCAAGGTAGATAACCCAGAGCCTGGTACCGTGCTCTTCCAACTTACGAAAGGCGTCCTTCCCACTTCCGAATTTGGGGCCTGGATCGATAGAAAGCAACCCAAGAGTCTCGATGCTTTCTACTAGAAGGGCGGACAATTCTTATGTGAAGAAGTGAGGCGGAACCGAATCTCCAGGGTCAATCACCCCAAAAATATGCATGCAGGTACCTGATTGACAAAGAAATGTGTTTATTTTATGCTCTTATATCTTATCTTTTGTATATAAATAAATATTACTTGGGTATTGTTTTGTTACTTTTACAGATATTCCAACCCAGCCCGCATGCAACCAGAAATGTAGAGAAATAGAGTTCAATTTGCTGTGTATTTGCATTTTGAAGAATTGTAGATGAAGATATCACATCTAGTTGCTGTTGGACAAGAAAAGGAGTGATAGAAAGGCTTTGCACATCACAAATCAATGAAGAAATATCAAGGAAGCAAGAGGAAAAAGAGAAAAGGCCCAAATTTGCTTTATTTATCTAAGGCCCATTTATGTTTCTCATTGTAAACAAATTAGTGGTGTAATGACCAGGCCCATTTATCATCAGGATTAGGGTTAGGGTTTGGCTATCTACCCTATATATACCCTTCTAATGGCATTGTAGCCACCATCCTATTTCTCATCTCTTATTCCATTGTTCTAATAAAAGTTCTTCTTTCTCTTTTATTTTCTGCATTTTTTTGTTTTCTTAGCAACTAGTGTTGTCTATACGATTAGATTCGGTAGAACACTATTTGTATTTTGCACTTATTTGCATTAGTGATTTACCGTCTGATTAGATTCAGCGGAAATCCTAATTTTAATTCTTGTTTGTTATTTCAATTTCTGCAATTTCAATTTCTGCTTTTTATTATTTTCTTAGGTCAAATTGGGTTTGATTAGATTCAAATCTAATTCATAGTTTCATTTGCTTTCCATTGAAATTGTGATTTGATCGTCGGTTCAGTTAGATCTGTTCTGAATCAAATTACAGTTTTAATTTTGTTTTGTTTTGCAAAATCAACCTCCAAAGTTCGTCTAACACGCCCACGAAACATATAAATAATAAAATTTAACTTTCCTCCCTGTGTTCGACCTGTATGCTACACACCTGTATGCTTGCAGAATTTATTACAAATGTCGCGCTTTTCTATTTCATAGATTAGCGACGATCAGTACCATCAACAATAGCGCCAAAGGGAGACAGGTTGGGGAGCCCTTCGATAAGCACAAGGCGGCAAGTCCCTATAAGCAAAGCTTGAATAACGGTAGGTAGGGCGGCCGCAAAAACAGCCAAGTTCCGATGGAATCCAAGAAGCTCGGCCCCTACAAAGCTTACGAGAGCTACACCCCACTGAATGAAGACTTGGAAACAATCTACCTAGAAACGTGTAACATGCTTCAATACAAGAAACCGTACACCAGGAAATCCACTAACTAGGAGAAGAACACAGGCAAGTACTACCGATACCACGACATGTACTGACATTATAGCAATGATTGTCATCAACTCAAGGACGCAATCGAGAAGCTTATTCATGAAAAGAGCCTTGAACAGTATATCTAAGAACCATTTCCTTCCAAAACAAACTCATGTCCTCCTGCGCCAGCACCTCCAGCACCCGCCAAGGCACCTCCAGGTTTGTCTAACCCAAGGCGGGGTATTGTGATCAACACTATTTGTGGCGGGCCTTGCACCACGAACGAAAGCTTCCGAAAAATGGAGTACATGAGCCTTATAAAACACGCCACCTATTAAGCCTGCTCCACTCCAAACGAGTCTATCCCGGCCAAACTTCAGAAAATAATGCGGGACGACATCGTCTTCTGAGAAAGAGAGTCTACAGGAATCAAGATCCCAACTACAGACCCTCTTGTGATCATAGCTTTGACCGGTCCTGCCTCCGTCTGAAGGGAACTAATCGACTCAGGAACTCGGTCAACATCATCTTTAAAGCTGTCTGTGACCAGATGAAGTTGGAAACCAAGGACCTGAAACCTTGCTACGCCACAATCCATTGCTTCAGCGGATCTTCCAACCATCCAGTAAGCATGATCGACCTACCAGATGAACTTGGTGACGGGGACTGGAGCCGAGTCTGAGTCCTCACATTCATGGTTATCGACATTGTCTCCCCTTTCAATGTCTTCTTTGGATGCCCCTTCCTTACAGAATTCTGGATCTTCATGTCACCATGGTCCCTCCTAATAAAATGCTCGGCGGAATACAGGATCGGAACGATTAGATGTGACCAAGAAAATGCTACAGAGTGTTATGCAATAGAATGGAAGAATGTGCACAATAAGGACAAAGGAAAGTTTGTGTGGTAAACCGTCTACTCAACAACAACTTCATCCGTGAAGCTGACTACCCCGAATGGGTCTCCAACCTGGTTTTGGTCAAAAAAGCAAATGGCAGATGGCGACTTGTGTCGACTTCTCCGACTTAAACAAAGCATGTACTAAGAATAGCTTCCCACTTCCAAAGATCGATTGCCTCGTCGATTAGACCGCCAGTTATCAGCTCTTATCCTTCATGGACGTGTATTCAGACTGCAATCAGATTCCGATGTACCTCCTAGATTAGGATCACACCTCTTTCATAACCGATCTCGGACTCTATAGCTACTGCATCATGCCTTTCTGTCTCAAGAATGTGGGAGCCACCTATCAACGGATGGTTAACCACCTTTTTAAAAACCAGATCGGGAGATCCATGGAGGTATATGTGGATGATATGCTGGTAAAATCTAGAATATCGAGCAACCACGTCCATGACCTCTCCGAAATATTCGGTGTCCACCGCCAATATGACATGATGCTCAACACCATAAAATGCTCTTTCGGAGTTGCCTCAGGAAAAATTCTTGGGTTTAATCATCAATTCCCAAGGCATCGAAGCCAATCTAGAAAAAATCCAAGCTATCCGGGATATTCAAGTCCCTCAGAACATCAAAGATGTCCAAAGTTTGAACGGAAAGGTCTCTGCTTTAAGTCGATTCATTTCCAAAGCTATCGACAAATGCATTCCCTTTTTCGACTTGCTTCAAAAGGGGAAGCGCAACTTCAAATGGGCCCCAAAATGTGTCGCCGCATTCGAGGGCGTATTGAGTCACATAAAGCGACCACCTATCCTGTCCAAGCCTATAGACCATGAAGATTTATACATTTATTTGGTTATTTCCATGCAGGCAATCAGCTCGGCATTAGTGCGCATCGAAGGCCGTGTCCAGTGACCCGTCTACTATATAAGCACACGATTGACGGGGGTAGAGAAGAATTATCCGAAGCTTGAGAAACAAGCATTCTGCTTATTGATTTCCGCATGGAAGCTTCAACCATACTTCCAGTCTTATCCTATAAAGATTTATACTGACCAGCCGCTACGACCGGTCCTACAATGACCCGAGGCGCCTGGACGACTATTAACGTGGAGTATGGAGCTGATCCTATTTGAGATAACATTCATCCCCCGTCGAGCTATCCTTGAACAAGCTCTTGCTGATTTCATAGTAGAATTCATTACTCCCGAGGAGACTCCTACATAGAACAACAAAGCTTCCAACACTCAATAGAAATTATTCATGGATGGGTCCTCCAACAGCAAATGCTCTAGGGCTGGAGTCAAGCTCATCACTCCAGAGGAACCACGCATTAAAGCTCAACTTCCCTTCTATCAACAACGACGTCGAGTATGGGGCCTTGAAAGCCGGACTTAGAATTGTGGTCGAACTTAATCTAAAAACCATCCAAACCTTTTCCGATTCACAACTCATCGTGCGCTGGGTACAAGGAGAGTATCAAGCCAAGGGGGCACGACTCGCCCTATATCTAACTTAGGTTAAGGAATTTCTCACCAACTTTGACCACTTTGACATCACACACATCCCCAAAGAACAAAATGGAAAAGCGGATTTGCTAGCCAAGTTGGCGAGCTCCGAGGATTCACAGCTTATAGGATTCGCCCTAGTTGAAGTGCTCAATTCACAAAGTATTAAGCGAATGCAAACCAAGCTGCTCATAAATGCTGAAACCGAACTGAATCTTGGATGACACCGATCAAGAATTATCTGAAACATGGGACCCTTCCGGGATGTTTCAAGGAAAGATGAGCGCTCACTCGCTAATCAGCTCGCTACCTTCTCATGGATGGACTACTCTACCACAGAGGCTTCTCTCTCCCATTACTAAGGTGCATTTCCCACAATGACACCAATCATGTGTTAACAGAGGTACATGAAGGCGAGTGTGCCGACCACACAGGGGGGTAAACCCTAGCAAGAAAGATCATCAGGCATGACTACTTTTAGCCCACGCTCGGTCAAGGCACCGCAGACAATGATCGCAAGTGCGACCAATGCCAGCGCTTCTCAAAGATTCCAAGAACCCCGCCTACCGAATTGACACAAATGGTCAGTCCTTGGTCGTTTGCTATATGGGGAATAGACATTGTCGGGACTCTTTCAATGGCTAGAGATGGAGCAAGTTATGCTATCACCACAGTTGATTACTTTACCAAATGGGCAGAAGCTGAAGCGCTCGCCATGATAACCACCAAGAAATCAATTTCGTCGTCCGCAACATCATAACCTCCTATGGGGTCCCACAAGCCATCATCTCCAACAATGGAACCCAATTTAAGAGCGCAGCGTTCAGGACCTTTTGCCAGCGACACAACACCGAAAAGAGATTCTCAGCGGCAGCAGACCCTCAAGCCAATGGAAAAGTCAAGGCTGTTAACAAAGTGATCAAATCCATCATTAAGAAGCATATGGAAAGGCCGAAGGCAAGTGGGCAGACGAGTTCTCTCTGGCCCTATGGCCTACCGGACCACCTACAAGTCAACAACCGGGCATACTCCATTCGCCCTTCCCTATGGATTCGAAGCCGTCATCCCCACTGCGCTTAAGCTTCAATCTCATCGAGTTACCTACTATGATCCAAAAACCAATCAAGATTCCATCCTAAGGACCTCAATATTGGACCTCATCCTAAAGTGGGTCTTTTCCCCACTGACCGAACTCGGTCCTTGCTGGGAAGGCCTGTACGCCATACAACGTAAGCTCACGAATGGAACTTTCAAACTAGTAACCGTGGACGGAGCCGAGCTTCCAAGGGCATGGAACAATGAACATCTCCGGCGCTACTTCACATAACTTAGTATAGAGTTGTCTATGGTTTCCAATGATGTTTTGTTTTCTTGCAGTTCAAGGCATTGTAAAGACTATTACTGCCAAATTTATTAGTAGAAATGATGTTCATTTTCCTGTCTCCCTTCCATGTTTACTCCTGGCACGATATGTTTGATTGACCGTCACAGTTGGCTTGCGTACAAACCCTCAATCACCGCAATGGCGCCCCGGGCACGGAAGTCGATGCCGCCAACCAAACCTTGAGCCAACATCGAGGACAAACACTACTGGCACCGATCGACACCTCGAGAACGGGAGCCAGCACCGTCACTCGAGTCCAGGGCCTGCGACGCGACCGAGTATGAATAACCTCTAACTCGAATCTAGGCCCCACACCGAGACCAAGGATAAACCGTTCGGCTCTCAAGTCCCAGGACTTGGAGGCAGCCCATCAGCCAACCTAACGCAAGACTAACCACTCGCACGGCTTTATCCGACCCCTCAGGTAAGGATTCGGGCATCTATCGAATCTCGGAGCAGCACCGAGACCGACCAGAAATCGTTTTCTCCCTAAAGCCCTAAAGGCTTAGATGCGGCTCATGGCCCCGATCGGACTCTATGGGCTGATGATCTGGGCTTTCTCAGGCGAATAAACGACGCCTTCGCTCTAAATCCGAATGAACGACAGAAGAGCCAAGAATTAGACGAATCACAACGTCCAAGCCTTCACTTTACTTGAGACAAACTCCGGGACACCCAAGGCAGAAGGATTTTTGCCAGGTTCATGGTGTTCCGTGGGATTCTTGAGCTGAGGGAAACCCCCTACGAACACTACCAACGCTAGAACATCGCACAATTGAAAATGCCCCAGTGCGAGATCTCTGATCACATTTTTGTATAGCGTAACAATAGGTACGCTTGTGCAAGTACAGGATGCTGGAAAACATGAGAAGAACATTCAAGCACTTAACATGAAATGCGATTTTTACTAATTAATATTTCATTTTACAAAAACTCTAAGACAAACTACTTGTCTAACATCTTTTCTTTCTAATGACAGGGTGTACCTGAAAACCACACCATGCCTTTAAGGATCAAAAGCGAGGGTTACACTCGCATATATTACCAGTCTACCTAACCCAAAATATCTATAATTTCTGTAACAATTCATGATGCTACTCTAATTCCCCTTCTTTTCCTTTGTTCGGCATAAGGCGGGTCGCCACATCAATGGAACCCTTCCTTCCAGAGCCGCTTCCTCCTTCTCCTCCTTCGAGAAAGCCCTTAACAATGCCGGAGTCCCAAACTCATACCAACAGTCTTCAACAATGCGCCTCATCCGCTCCGAAGCTACGCACTTCTAGCATATAATTCGAGGGAAAGGTCCTAACCAATCACTAAGCATGGCATGAAGAACTTTTCATCCATCAGACTTGTCTTACTTCAAACACGTCCCGTTAACACAAGGCATACTTTGAGGGGGGCAAATGTTAACCGGCCTTTTGGTCCGGCTCCCAAAAGTACGTAAGACACGCTCAACTCAACATATCGCGTGATATTACATGCCCAGAAGTGTTGCTGACATCATCAGGGGTCTAGCACCTGAAGACTAGAGCCAGGCCACAGGCAGAATTCGCATCCCTTGGATGCGACATCCATCAGTTCCATCCATAAGCGAGCCATACTCTGAGCTGAAGGCGATCTGTCAGCGGGTCCGGACGCAGGGTCGGTGGGGGTCCGGGGCCCACACCTGCCAACAAGTGCATTGCCCTGAATCACTGGATCGACTCAAAGTCTAGGTTCGGCCTACAACTTTCAAGATCTCTACATCCCTCAAAACTAGGCCACATCCACGTTGCCATATCCCTCTCTTCTCGAATCCTGCGTTCCCAGCGCCATCCTAAAATTCGTACCCCCTGGGTTACGAATCTCGTACCCCCACCGGGTATGAATTTCGTACCCCCTCGGGGTACGAATTCTATACCCCTAAAGTGGGGTACAAATTTCTTGGGCATGGTGGAAGGGGGGTCCAAATTCCTGAGGAGGCTGCATCACGGGATACCGAAAATTGGCTTGTGGTCCTCTATTTCTATCTACTCCTACCTACTCCCACCTAAGCACTCAACCATAAATACCCCTTGACCTCACACTTCAAAGGGGTTGGAATTTGGTGATTTAACACCTCTTGAGAGCTCAAAATATTCTCTTTAATGGCATCTCCACTTTGAGAAATAAGAAGGGCAAAAGTGTCTTTTTCTTGAAATATTAATATATGATAATTATGACATCATATTACTTAGAGATGTATGTAAAGAGATGTCATAAGATATTCTCAACCTTGTAACTCTTTGTTATAAATAATATTTCAATGATTTTTCCAAAGTGCACGTAGGCCTCACACGAGACCGAACCACTATAAATCTCTTGTGTTATTTACTATTTCTCGCGCTTACTTTTTCGATCGAAACTATAATTCCTAAGTAATTGGAATATTGGGTGTATGACATTTTTTGTCATCAATAGTTATGTTGGTTTGCCACATTTCAGAGTCTGAAACATTTAAAACTTACATCGCTTTCAGATCTCATTTTGTATATTCCATTATCCATGTCACTTGTACTGAATAACGGTTGGAAGCATCGAAATGGATGTCAGTACTACTTCTAATGCATGCACGTTGTGACCTACTGAGTCACTGTAAAGTTTTGTAATATTAGCTATAAATTATACTGTTGTTGTTTTCTAATACCTAAATCCCAAAATAATGGCTGAATTCATCAAGTCGACTATATGATAGTTAATTTGGAAAAGTTTACTCTAAGTCATCATTAAACATTCATGCTTATTAGTGCAGTTCAAATGTATGCATATTTTATCAGTGTTTGGGCCAAGGCATTCTTTTGAGTAAGTCAACCTTGCACATGGATTTTCTTAAAGAAGTAAAAATACTCCACCCGAGAGAATGGATAGAAGAATATATCTAAACATGTATAACTATTTAGTTTCTTTTTCAAGCTTTTAATAACATCATGATCACTTATTAGTAGGGATGGCAATTAGAACCGAGAACCTAAAACCCGAACCGACCCGCCCTAAAAAGACCAGAACCAAACCCGACGGGTCTCGGGTCGGGTTTAGGTGTTGAAAAATTCCATTAAGACCCATTCAAACTCGAACCGCATAGACCTGACCCGAATGACCCGACCAAAAAGCATTGAAATATATGTATTTTTATTGTTATTATTCGACCGGACCCGACCCGAACCGAAGCTCGGGTCCAGTGGGGTCCAGATTTTTAAAATGTATAGTTTAGACCCGACAAAATACCACCCACCTGGAACCGAGAATCGTCGGGTCGGGTCCTGCTCTATCGGGTCGGGTCTAATTGTCACTCTTACTTACTAGCGTTTGGAATTATGTCACCACACCAAATAGTGAATCTTCTAATCTTCGTAATTACTTTACTCCTTTATTCTAATAATCATAACTCGTTCCTCGTATTGAACTCTCTTCTTTATTTAATATCTATGTAGATATTTATACAATTTTTTGATGTAATTGTACAAATATCTACAATTAATCATTAAATAATTACATAATTTTGAGTAATTATTTAGTGACTAAATTTTAAACAATTAATTTGTATTTTTCTTAAAGAAGATTTTGCATATTAAGTTTGATTTTAAGAATCTAAACCTAATATTTACTATATATATATATATCCTGGTTGCTGAGCTTTTATTAGCATGCCTAGAGCCTTCTCCCAAACAAGATTAATGTAGTTTCCATCTAACATTATTTTCATACTTTGATGTCCATTGTAGGATGATTTCTCCTAACTTCTTTTTTTGGAATTGATGCCATAAAAAATATCACTATGGAGAACATAACTTTTGTGCATAAACATACGTTGGTGTTCCTTGTTGAACAGATTTTGGTCCCTTGTTAAATTATGCTTTTGTCTTTTTATGATAGCACACTAATAAACTATTAAAGTGTCTGCCTGCTGAATCTGTCATAATATCTTAGTGCTTTCTAGAACTCTGCAAATTTTTGTACGGATTAACAGTTAGCATTTGTTTTTGCCTCGGTTATTTATAATGAAATTAATTCATTTCTAGTCAGTTTTTTCCAATAAACTAGCTAGTTGCTGATGTGCCGAGCTAACTACGCATATATTTAGAGAATGATCGTTTTTTTACATTTCTGATACCTTGCCCAAAATTAGACAAACTTGCTTAATATTTTAATGATCCACTTCTAATTTAATGAGATTACGACAGTGTGCTGGTAGCATACAAGGTTTAATTAGTTTTATTAAATAGTACTTCTTCTTCTTCATGGTGGTTGATATCTCCATGTCAATGAGGTCTTGTTAGTGTTCCATATATTTTCTGGAAGAATCTTATGACAAATATCGACTTTCGGGTAAATCCTCCATATATTTATTTGTAATGATAGGATAATGCAGATATTTTGAGCGACTTTAAAACCATATACATGCCTATCCAGGATTATACCACTTAAAAGGTCATTATTACCTTGATAATACTCGAGGTACATCACCTTTGCAGGCGAAAATAAGCCACTACAAAGAATATTTGATTAATAAGTCCACTCCTAATATATTCAGCATTCTTCGCTACAGAGTTAAAATTGTTGCTTAAGTTGTCTGAGAGAATGCTTATAGTTGTCTTCGTTCAATTCATTTTCGTACCTCTTAACTTTAACTGTGATAACATATTTTTTTCATACAAGATTATCAATCATACCATCAATTGTTGCACTAAACTCAAAAGAATTTCTTTCTAACTTTGCCTCCAATTTTGTTTAGATCCAAAATTATGTTCATCAAAGAGTATCATGGAGGTTTCAGATTGTGAACGTTTTCCATGGATATCCGTCATAGTATGATCATCATTTTGATGTGACTCGGCATTTGAGTTGTTATTTTTATGTGCATTGGAAGTTTACAACGAGGCTAAATTGGGCTTCAAGTCCATATGTAAACTAGGTCAAGCTTGGTCATAGCTAATTTGATCATTTTTACTATTTGTACATTTCTGTACATTTATTGAGGGTTTGAAAATTGTTGTTTATAACCAAAGACCTCATGTTATACATTATGATTTGTATTATCATTTATTGTTGCTACAGCCTGCATGTGCAGAACAATGCACTATTTGTACATTATCAGTATCCATTTGATCATTATCATCTCTCAAAAGTCGTCGTTTTGGCTACTCAATAAAAAAAGCTTTAGTAGGTGTCGAAAATATTTACAATTTTGGTATACACTTGTTTTCATTCACATTCAATTGATTGGATAAAAAGTTCATTATTTTTAGTAATAATGAGAACCTTGGTTGGAAATTTAAGATCATCACTAATTTCTATCAACACACGAGCACAGGAAATTTTAATCATCCCTTTCGTATAATGATCCATCTTAGCTGATTTTCTTGAATAGAGTCAATTCTACTGATATCTTTTTCTAACCAAAATCTAATTTTAAGCGTAGGAAGCATACCCAAATTGGAATAGTTTGTAGAATTTCCTTGCTTAACTCAATATCTGGCACCAGTATCGTCATTATCATAGGTTTTTTATCATAAAAATAGGGACCCCTTCCAATATTCTTTTGCAATCTTCCTTATTAATTATCAAAATTAATAACATAGAAATTGTTTTTTTGGTATGGATATAGAAATCGCATGAAGACTTCCAAAATCATTCGATGTAAGATCTAAAATAATGATAAAATGGACGAGATTCAACAACATAAGTAACAATTGAATTATCCCAATATTTTTTTGCTAAATCAATTGCAAATTAGTCATTCTAGCACTTTTTTTTCTTAAAGACAGTAAGTTTAAGGAATGCATGAGTCATGAAGACTGTAATATTTTCCTCAACAATGCAGCCTTCCACGTCCTAAATTGAATATTTGAAGAAAAGAAAAATTGGCATAACCGACCGGTTTTTAAGGTAACCACAAACACCTTTTATTATGACTAATAATGAAAAATACAAAATAGTACAAGTGACTGTAGTTAGAAATCAGCTACATTCAGTTTTTAAAGTGGACCGTCCATCACATACGGAGTTTATAGTGTTCCGTTCACTGTACCTATGCATGTTAAGAGCATTCGAGCTAGCTAATATACCAGACTACAAAATTACATCCTCATATGACCTAACAAGCCATGCATGGACCATAAATTACATACTACATATGTAGTGTTTACATTTGAATACGAATGAAGAGAAAACTGTTTTTAATTAAGCCTAGGGTATTGAACAAAAATAACATAACAGAACTAAGTACAAACAGTATTGTCGAACATTGCAGTTCAGCTGGCCCATACTTATGCATGTGCCAATGTCTTGAGCTCTTAATGTAGTACCATGCACATATAACAGTGAGATTAGACATAGTGACAACCCAGTAAAGCCCAAGGACAGGAAGGAAAAAAAATCAGAGATCACCGAAAAGCACAACGACATTGAGAGATTAACTTCACCTATGTCATTTCGTTATCGGTGACATGCCATATAGCAGATCGCCAAACCAACTACACTGCAGAGAAAGCCACTGTAGAACTTTGCTTAACACAAATCCAATTGTACAAGCAGTATCACAAATAAATAGCCTAGTACAAGCAGGCTATGCATTCACCCAATATCAAAAAGCAAGGCTAGCGCATAAGCATCTTGTATTTTGCCTTCGATGCCAGGTGAAAACCCACCCATACAAGAGCCAGTCATTCATGACTTACAGACAGTGAAATACAAGAAAACATGGAGCAGAGAACCACTATATAACAAGTAATCGGGGGTCAAAACTCCAAGATAACAACCAAGCAAATCTAACAAATACATATCACTCAAGAAATACTGAACCAACTTCACGTACTACCTACAAGTCGAGAGCAATACTTACATTGAATACCAGATCTGCCTGATGTACCATCAGTAACAAGAGTCGAGATGCGAAATGCCAAAACAAAGGGGTGTTGCTGCTCATATGTAACCACCGCGTAAGTGGTAGTAAACATCTAAAGAAGCTACCAGTTGTTGAATGACTTGCTATGACGAGCAGTTGCATGAACTAGTCGTAACTGTGGTTGAGCACGAAATCAAAAATAGATTTGTAGAAGACTGATAATTATATGAGATTGAACAGTAAAGGGGAGTTTTGAAGCTCAGAGCAGTCTCATAGTTGAAGCTTAGATCTGGAAGAGGTAAACGGAATATCAAAGAAAAAGATAATTTAAAGAAAAATTGGATTTTACATATGCATCATTTGGATCTGCTGACTTTCTTTCTAAAGATCTATGAGGCTGCTTCGGGATATGAGGTGGAAAGTCTATTTGTTTTTTTGAAATTTTGGGTTTTAATGGAAAATTTGAATACTTAGCTTACGTCAGCATAGATCGAATCACAACAACCTAGGCCCACGTCACACTAGCTATGGACAGAACTACCTAGGAGGAGCAACACGCCTTGAAAATCGAAGGGGAGATGCGATATTCGCAGAGAAGCACCACGCTAGTCTAGGAGCCACCTATCTCCAATCGTACACTGTGAAAATTGCAAATCTAGTTCTGAACGATGGTGGCCAACCTTGCTAAACTCTTTGTAACTTGCACCAGAGATGCACCTCCATCCTTGAAACACCCCACCTCTGTTAAGGTTACTCACAAAGGGAATGCATTAACCTCGGTGAATCATTATAGGTAAAAGATACAGATAATTTACAAGACAGACATATAAACAGCGAAAAAAATGAATTTACTTCATAAGCAGCGTGGTTAAGTCAAAACATCACAACTATTGTCTCAAAACCCAACTTCCAAATCATTACAATAAAACCTCTATCTTGATTAAAACATAAAGAAGCATAAAACAATAGTGAAGCAGCATAAATCCCCAATAAAAGTGTAACCACAGCCATAGCCCTAGGAAAGAGAATCCAAGCAATACATCTACTCTCTTAAAGCAGGAAAAGGGTCTGAACTAAGCAGAAGTATTCCTTCCCTGCGTACCTTGGGGGATGGGGGAGGGAACAGAAGAAAAGAAGACGCAAGAAAACAAGTCAGACATGAGCCTGGTAAGTCCAGTGATTTCTCAGCATGTAAACAAGAAAAAGGATCATGACATGAATAAACCGAATATAGGACAATACCATAGTACAAGAGAACATAAGGCAAGATAAGGCAAGATAAACTAAAAATGCTATCGCACTTATTTCCATTTCTCTGCACCTACTAACAAATGTTTCAACTAGCATCGTGTGTTCATAATAAAATGATCCCTTTATCAATCGGATTCTACTCGCATGCATTTATTACTTGTGTCATTCTACCCCGCTTGTTTGTAGACACCTGTGTTGGTCCCACCATGGGATGTATCAATCCCTATGGTGGCCACCCGACACAATTCAAGATGCACAGTGTATAACTACTGATGCCCAGTGCCAGATTTTTCCACTCTAGAGCACGTGCACGCACGTGCTCCGTCGGAACCTACACTGACGCACCACCCGCCGCTATTTTGACCGCTTATAGTCAGCCCAGTAATCGTTCCCCACTCTGCCTAGTTCAGGGTACCATGATACATCTATGTGGGTTACTGCTGAAATGGATCCCTATTACTAGGGTTTCCTAATCAACATGTTATAAATGTTAAGTGTTCTCCATGTAACCTAACCCCACCCATCTTGTTTAATTAACATGTTGTATTGGTTAAGTGTTGCCTAAGTTAACTTAACCCTACCATTCTTAGCATGTCCGTTCATTAGCATTAATTCATTCATTAATGCCTCAACCTCTCACATTAGAACTGTTGTTTGCGGTTGCTGGATGTGTCGGGCGGTTCTGGGCAGACTTCTATCGCAAACTCATTCTAACCTCGGGTTTTAGGCTTAATACGCTAACCTCTCACATTAGACCTGTTGTTGCGGTCGTTGGATGTGCCGGGAGGTTCCCGACAGTCTTACACCGCAACTCAATCTGACCTCGTGTTAGACATGTTCATCTTTTAGCCAAATTACATATTTACCACACATGCCCAAATCTAGATTTTTGTATGCCAATTACCCACAATTGTAGTCAATTCAAGTTAGGCCACATTTTCTAGTTATGCCCAAAATTACTCAATTAAGAAATACCCAATGCCCCGCGTTTCAATCGTACGTACAACAATATTCAGTCTAGGTTCCGAACGAACCTATTATTCATGAAATAAAACAAAAAGGGGAATAGAGAACGAACACAAGAATTGACATAAGAAACAAAATAGGCATGTAAAGGTGTACCCAAATCCAAGAATCATGTTTCCAATAGGCATGTTGTACATTAACGATAAGTATGGCCAAACTGAGCAAGTTACATCATAGGCATAAAGATTCGATAGAATTGAATATAAGAGAATCACCAATTTGATGTACAACATGATAGTTTCCATTATTTCAATCACAACGGTCTCATAAGCATAGGTAAATCAGATTTGACAAAAGGATAAACCTGAATTAGAATTGATTATCTCACAATTAGGCATAGTGGTATACAACATGATAGGTTCCAATGTTCCAATCACAACAGTCTCTAAGCAAAAGGATAAGCATGAATCAGAATTGATTATCTCACAATTAGGCATAGTTCTAGATCCAATTATTACAGTCATGATTTCTATTAGGTGTTCAAATCTGAATAATAACTGAACTTACAGTGATAGGATTAGAAAAGGTGAATTAGTTGACATTGTAGCGATTCTAATCTTTGATTGAAACGGAAGATCTTTACTCCAATCTGAAGCTTTCTAATTTGATCTCTAGTTTGGAGAAGAAGAAGGAGGCTAGGCTAGTTTGGAGATGGACGACACGGTGGCATCATAGAATAGGATTATGAGGTTAGGGTTTAGGTTTGAGGTGATTATACAGAAGTGTTAGACAAATCATGGCCTTTAGATTAGCATAGGGGTTATCCGAGCCACACAGCTCAAAGACACATCATCCAGCAAATCAAAGGAAGACACGTCATCACAGAACACTCGAGAATTATGTGCTGGACAGACCTCGGCATGGGTGCACTTGGCAGGTGCGCTAGTGCATTTTTGTACTGGCGCACTTCACAAGTGCGCCAGTGCATTCTGGTCTGTTTCCGGTTTTTACTGCCTAACTTCGTTCTTCCATATCTCCTTCATACGTTATCCGTTTTACGCAAACTCGGACTCTATCTCAAGCAGAATTCCGAGACGAACGCAATGGCGAAACCCGTTTCCTCTAATTCTTCCTATAATAATTAATTTTTATTTAATTATCTCTTATGTAAGGACCCAAGGATTTTCGGCCCCGAAAATCGACATAAATACCTTTACCGTAACTCATGCTGACCTTCCAAACACCGAAAACACTGGAAAGTTATTAGAAAGAAATTGGAGGATGAGGTAAGAAAGAAAAAAATATTAGAATAGAAGAAGAATAACCAACACAACACAGAGTCTCATATCGCAGCGGAAAAAAATATAATACAGAAATCACTTTATTGAGAGCTTGAAATAAAACTTACAATATCAGAGTACATCACGTCAGTGGGACAGTTATAATAACCTGTTCCCGTGTACAACACACAACGGAATAGTAGCTATATAATATCATACGAATGAACATCCCCAGCTCGTCTCTTCAATGCATTCGATAACCTGAACCTGTACAACCCGGGCTAACCCGAGCATTTACAAAACACTGGGTCAGTCTGGTGAACCAGAGTGAGATAAACTTGCACAGTATTTTGGGTATCACACAACTTGATTTTAAAGTTAAAAAAGGATAATCGTAAGACCAAATCCACACATAAATACGGACGGTTTTTACCTTATGATAACCCAAAACATTTTTAAAACCAATATCTTATGTGATATTATAATAATGTCTAAATATAAGTAAATAAAATCTAGTAGAACGCTTGCATCTCATGCTCTACGTATATAGTATATAAACAAAACATCAGCTTATTGGAAATTGGATTCCGACTATGACAGGGTATGGGACCACCTGCCGATCGTGTATCTCTAGAGACGAATACACTGGGTTCAACAAGAACGTCTTGCAACCCGGCCCACACATGACCGACCACTCATTTCGCTTGAGTGTATCGAATGTATATCACCAACGGTTGGGAGCTACCCACCGTCTTCCCCAAAAAGGGACAGCATCAATAGAATAAAGAAGCAAAAGGAATTTTTCTAGATAGGTGATTATACACCCTAATGGGAGCGACCCACATAGCCATGCTTCCTGCTCGATTTTTGTCATTTACCGGTTGTGAGGATTGAGGCCAGAATGTATCTTGAAACATCTGATCGCCATTCGCTAATTGACGTCCACAAAAATACTTTAGTTGGGAGCTAACCAACTATGGCACGTTTGAAGAAATCAACGTACGCGATTCTTTTGGAAATACTCTGTCAGACATTCATCCATACAAGTCATCCTAGAACAGGATGAATCGAAGGCACCCTCTTACTGCATCTCATATGGGAATCACCCTAGGGATCAGTAGCGAGTAGTCCTTGCAATCCACAGACTTCAACCATGATAGAACCTCAGTATATCTCCGGGTCGAATCAGAGATTGTAAGTGGTTCTTCCGTTTTATGAAGATCTATGGTCTTCAATGCTCCATCTCGATCATCATCCGATATCTTCTATATTTTCGTATTTGTTGGTTGGAATGGTTTTCGAATTTAACTTCGATCCCGGTCTTCCCGTACCAACAATCATAAAGGCCAGATTTTGAAAGTCGGTTAATTAACTATCAAATAAAAACAGTCATTCAATCATAAGAGAAAACAGATTTATTGGTTCATCATTTAGCATCACTTGGCTTCTTTAATTAAATAATTAAAGAATGATTAACTTAAATATCCCAATATTGGAAAAAACATTCACTTATTATTTTAGTACTAAAATCGCGAAACCATTTCATTTTTAATATATGGAAAATATATTATAATAATCCAACACTCCATTTGGCTATCATTTTCACAATATGTAATATAACATATTCATTTCCTGATAAGTCAGTTTAATTTATTTTTCGTAAAACGACATTACGAAAACTTCTTTTAAAATATCCTTGGTATTGCCTAATTCCTTGATTACTTAATTCCTTACCAAACCACGCTCTTATTTACTTCCAATATTTTTAAATACTTTGTTCCCTAATTGGGTTATTATTACAAACCCTATTACCTAACTCTTTTACCAAACTTGATTACACATCCCTTTTTCCCATCTCCTTTCCTTTCTGGGAATCCCAATGTCAAATTACTTACTTAATTCCAACCTCAAGTATTTCTAATTCAAAATCCACTTCTTTACTTCTTACTCGCTTCATAAACCTTGATTTTACATCTCAGGTTTCATTATAACTCTTTTATACCTTCGCCTTTCTTTACTTAATCCCAACGTTATGTAACCCTTCCCTTTAAGCTATGAGTTCACTTAAATCCCTTTATAAGTTCATTGAGTTCAAATATAAACCTCGTTCATAATCTCTTATCAAAATTTAAATCAATCCCAGTTAATTCCTCCTTTTAATTAATAATATAATTAAAATAACTTCATATAATTGTTTCTAAGAAACACTTAATCGAATTCTTAATCAATAGGTTATTTCCTGCTCACCTGCTTACAATTTCTCTTAACATAAGCATTTACTTTTATTAAAACAATTTAATAATGACTTATAAACCTTTGAATAACAATAATACTTATTTTCTTTTAAAATTTCTCTATTTAAAATAATATATCTAAAAGCTAAATAAATTTATATCTTCATAAAGGTCAACCCACTTGATGATAAAAATCCATATTTGTATAATGACTGGTCTACAGACAATGTGATGCCAAATTATTCAACCAATATTCCTACTGGTTAAAACGAATTAAATGTTGAATTTCAATTCAACGCTTATCGATCAAATCAATTGTCCAATCAAAACTATTCCCTTTATCTGATAATAACAACCATCAATCGGCAAACAGATCACACAAACAATTCAAACAATTTAAATCACACTTACTTTATAAACGTGGCCAATTAAGGGGAATTACCTTTATTGGATTAGAAAAAGGTTTGGTGTTTTACTGGAATTAAATGTCCGTTTAATTCCATTGATTAAACCAAATATATATATATATAACTAGCAAATGGTCAACTACTAGCAATCCGAGAACACAGAAGTAAAACCTAATTTATATGAAATATAAACGGGAAGAACTGAGCAAGGTTAACTCCCTTTGATTGGTTGGGTCGTTAAATGCTGGTTTTTAATTAAATTAAACAGTGTTTAATTTAATAAAAAAAATTCCGTCTTTCCAGTTCTGCATGATCTTGCTCCCGCTCAATATTTCTCGTCTCTACGGTTCCAACGAGACCGACTTTGCTTTAATCTGATAATGCATGCGCCATATATCGTGTAAACGAATCGATAAAGTAATTAAACTATTTAAACTTAAATTTAATTAAAGTTAAAGTGGGCCTTTACCCATATTTGTTTCTTTGGGCCGCACATTCCCCAACCTGCTTCTCATCTACAAAACCCTCCATCGTGTTTGCCATCCCATAGAAAAAAACCACCGTCTCCAAAATATCACACCTCCAGTAAATTCAATCATGGTCGAGAACCATCGCCATCGCCCCTTTCTTTCTTCAGAAAAAATTGAAAATCCGTTGCCTCGCCTCGACGCAGCCTCTCCATCTCCGATCCCTCCGTTCCCTTGATCTGCCGAACCCCAAATCCCCTCCTCAACAACCCCTCGTCACCGCCACTTCGTTGTTCCCCCTCCGTGCCTTTCCAGAGTCACTACAGACACTCAACAGCCAAGAGGAAGCAGTTATTCGAATATGGACGGAACCCTAGGCTTTCAGTCTTGAGCAAAACATCCGGGAATCCGTCCGAAGTATGTTGAAAAGAAGGACGTGGATTCACAACACAGATAAGTATTTAAATTTGATTTTGGTTTGCTGAATATATTTAATTTGGATTTTTTGCACCATTTCTCTTTACTGTGTTGTTCAAACTGTTTTAGGACTTGATGAAACCCTTATGCGATACCTGTATTTATAGTAGTTTGGTTTAGGCAAGGTCCACATCTTTCCTATATAGATTTGGTTACCTAGTTTAGGCCATTGGGTTTTCTCAGATTGTAATAGTGATAGAAATTGATGGCTCAGCAGAAGATTTTTGTGAATCAGTATTATGATCTCAATACTGTTGATCTAGTTGAAATGGGACAGTGATTGAGATGTGTAGGCTGAATGAGGCTAATGCTATGACTTCTTTTTTTTTCAAATGCAGGGATTTAAACCCTTATGAAATCTTTGGTTCAGATCTGTAAATGTACATATATTATCTGTTTTGATTTATCTGCATAGATTTGATGGTGAATATATGAAAAAAAAAATTGATTTCTCTTAGCTGATCCTAAACTATTCTATAGCTGTTCATTCACTTTTCCCATGTGTACATGTAATGTGTTGCTATTTTGTGCTGTCCATACCATGTTCCATAGCTGTCTACTTTCATTTCTTTAGCTATTTCAAAATCGTATATATATTTGATGTTATAGATATATACATGTATCTTTTGCTTAGTTGTGCATTGTCTTGTTCTAGCTGTTTCTTCTATCTTTATGGTTGTTTCATGATCTATAAAGATTGATGTATAAGCACATTAAATTGTTTAGCCGTGTAGCTATCCATTTAGCTGTTCACACCTTACTTCCTTAGCTGTCCACTAGTTGTTCATTTTACTTGAGGTATAATATATATATATATATACATATATCTTTAGTCGTTTCCATTATTTTCTTCTTCTTTTCAGTTGATAACCCTTTTTGTCCCTTCGTTACAGTGGTTACAGGAAAGAAAAAGGAAAAGAAAGGAGTGGGAGCAAGGCAATAGTACGGACTAGAAGAGGTGACGGAAAACAATAGTAGTTTGAAGAAGAACAAAATGAAAGAAAGAGGGCGCACAGTAAAGAGGAGATAGAGCAGAAGTGGAGGCATGCTTGCTCAAACATATAGAACATAAATACGGACTGTAATATTTCTCTACATAAATATGCCTGCTTGTTCAAAGAATGATTATACATAGTATACAATCAAAGAAGTGAATTTTCGGATTTTCGAGTCAAGTGTTTTACATTTCCTTTCTTGTGTTATGCCTTTGTACAAACAAATACATTATTTCATTTCAGTTGTTCATGATTTATTTTCATGTTTCTTTGGTTTTGTATTGGCCGAAATTTTTTATATATATTTTTAATTTGTACCAACAGTTTCGTGCATGAACTTCTTGTTCTCTTTGTATTTACATTTTTAGTTTGATGTTATATACATTCCAGTTTTTGTTTTATTCATGTAGCAATATTTTATTCGTTGAACGAGCAAGATGAAAGCATGTATTTAGTTCCAAATATTTTTGCCAAACCTAGTCAAAATGCTGATGGCATATACATGTTGAAATTATGGTCTGTGTTTATGTTGTGCTCAAGTTTTAGATTGGTATAATATTTTAAATCTCATAAAACCTCGATACACTATAAATTAAATTCAACTAGCTAAATTAACTGTAACACCCCACTCCCGCTATGATCACTCACTAAGGGAATGCCATAGCATCGGTGGAGTATTTTAGTGAATATAGAACAGAAAAATTACAACAAGACAGATATAAATAGTACTTGAAATTTTAAAACATCATCTCATAACAGCGGAAGTAAAACATGTCTGGTTACATCATAAAACCACAATAAAGGTCAAGTACAATATCCATCAAAATAAAGAAGTACATAATCCCACTCTCATACAATAGCCAAACAAAAGAAAAGATAACTGGATAACTGGAGCTTTACATCTATCCAAGCTCCTAAAGACTGGAACAGCAATCCGATCAAGCTCCACTACTGCTAGGATCCACCGTAGGACCTGAGGGTTGGGAAAAAGATAAAAACAACAGGGTCAGACATAAGTCTGAGCGAGTCCTATAACTTTAACAATACAATCGTTAAAGTAACCAGAGAAGACATAAACTGATATACGGTAACATATAGGGATGAATGGCTACCCTAAGCAGTCAACTAAACGAAGATAAAGGATAAAGACGCATCTACCCTCCCTAAGGTAAATTACTAAACTGCACCACACCAGTCGTTCCTAACTTAAAGGTTGATCCCACCCAAGGACTTATAAAATTTACTAATTAGTACCTGCGTACCCCTAGGTGACCAAGTAGGCGCCACGGGGCCCTACAATCCACTAGGTGTACACACTACTTCCCATTCGATCGGCTCCCTAACGTAGATACCCGTGCTGGCCCCACCGTGGGATGTATCATTCCCCAATGTGGCAACCTGATGAAACTAAAGGTGCACGGCTTATATCTACTCGATGCAACAACGGCTTACCTACCAGCCCGGGCCCACTCACGCATATGAAGCCCGTTGGACTTGCGTTGCCACCGCTAACCCGTTTGCCTCTTACAGTCAAGCCCAGTATGCGTGTCCCGTCCTCGACATGGGTCGAGCCCACAAAGATACGTATGGGTTACTGGTTGAAATGGGCCTCCACAAGCTACCCACCTAAGCTTGTCCCTTCTTCTAGTATATCCCACTTAACCCTTTAATCATGTTTTAATTACATGTTCTGTTTTGGTTAAGTATTCTAATCGTATTTTCTATTGCCACCCAAGGCAACCACTAGATTTTCTCATGCCACCCGAGGCACCCACTTAACCCCTCATGTCCCTCTACATGCTAATGTGGTTAAGTGTTTCTTAATTAATTAATTAAGAACGTAACCTTTGTAAAGACCTCTCACATTAGACTGTCTTTTATGACCGCTGGTTAAGCCGGTTGGGTCCGGGCAGCCTTATGTCATAACAGAGTCTAACCTCGTGTCTTTACATTAATTACGTATTTAGTTTGTGCCTAAGACCTCTCACATTGGGCTAACATTTGTAGCAACTGGTTAAGCCGGTTGGGTCCGGGCAGTTTTACGCTACAACTGAGTCCAACCTCGTGTCTTAGTCAATTAATTACACCTAATTAATCACCCTCATAATTTTATATTAATTATCCCTAATTAATCAAGTTTTCTTAACATGGGTAGACCTAACTTAATAGGTAAATTCCCATGGGGTAGACCTAACTCAATAGGTAAATTCCCAACACATAGTATGGGTACACCTAACCAAATAGGCAAATTCCCATACTATGTTTATTTATTTTGTGTTATGCATAATTATATTAATTTCACACAATCTTATTAACTTATGCATTTAATTACCCCATCGTTCCCACGTAATTTCGTTCATGATATAACACATATAAAAGGTGTCAACTTGCATATGAATGAACATGTTTCAAAGGTGCCATCTTGCATATTAACAAACACATAACTTGCATATGAACTTGCATAACATGTCACATAACTTGCATATAATATGTCACATAACTTACATATTCATTTTGCATAACAAACTTGCATATTAGCTTATAGACTTGCATAATGTGTCATCATGAACTTGCATATAAATAAACATGTAACTTGCATATTTACATACATGTAACTCGCATATTAACAAACATGTAACTTGCATATAAAGAAACATGTAACTTGCATATTTACATACATGTAACTTGCATATTAACAAACATGTAACTTGCATATTAACAAACATGTAACTTGCATATTTACATACATGTAACTTGCATATTAACAAACATGTAACTTGCATATTAACAAACATGTAACTTGCATAGCATATTACCATGAACTTGCATAACATGCATATGATTACATAGCCCACAACTTGCATATTTAGCATCATGCAAACATAATATACATCATATTAAACTTGCATAAGCTTACATACTCAACATGCATAAACATAAGATTAATGCTAACATCATATCATATGATTCAAAGCTCATTAACCCACATACAAAACCATAAATCTCATCACATCTCATCTAATTAGTTTACCAAAAGATCATCAAAGTGATAGAAACTCACAACTAGCAACTTTGAACACCAAATGAAGAAGATTAAGATGCTAAGAAGGGATTAGAAGTTGATTAGAGAGTGATTAGTATGCAACCCTCTTCATAAAATTAGTGGAGGCCATGAGAGCTAGCATTTTGCCATAGTTTAGTCACTAGGTTTAATTATGAATGAATTAGGGTAGGTTAGGGTCTTATTTATAGATTAGGCAAGTGTTTTAGGCCATAGGATTAACCCTAGATTCAATCCAAGCCATCAAAGCATGTCTTGGGGAAGAAGTCAAGTGTAGGAACCATCTAGGGCCTTTAGATTAAAGATGGACCATGAGAACCATTCAAATGCAAAATCTGCACTTGAGCGAATCGGCCCACGGGTTGACAGCCAAACACCCTGGATTAACCCCTAGTCGACCCAGCGGGCTCGGGTCGACTTCAAAAATCGGCCGGCTCGGTTATTCCCCTCTCCCAATTCGCTGTTTTGAGCATTTTTGCATATTTATTTATTAAATTTTCAATTATATATATATATATATATCAATATATATATATATCTACACAACCCATTTCACTTAATTAAGTATACTTTAATTTGGGAATTTTCGTGAAACTTCGCGAGGCCATATCTTGGTCATACGGACTCCGATTTTCGAAAACTCGGACTCTATTTCGCGTATTTTTCCGAGACGAACACAATGGCATAGCCCGTTTCCCTTGATTCCCATTTTAGAATTAAATTCTGCCTCGATTTATGTTATTACAGGTTATTGAAAATACGGGTTGTTACATTCTCCCCTCCTTAAAGGATTTCGTCCCCGAAATCTTCAAGTTAGGAAGAACGTATCCTACCATCCAATCATCCATCTACTCAAAGCATCATCCACGAGCAATCATTGTCCTTACAAGATTCTAAATGCTGGATGGATATATGCAAAAGTGTGTGTATATGTACTTACCTAATGCGAAAATCAGGCGGTTACTGATACAGTAAACCTCCTTAATGCAAACCATGATAGTGCCATGCATCCAATATGTATGCGAAACCCTATTGACACATACAAATTTCTACATGCGTGCACAACCATACACAAAAATGCATCATCCATATGATAACACAGCCATGATACATCCATCAATCTAACTACCACATCCATTTATGCAATATGCAACATGAAGTGACTGAGCCGATCTAGTGCCTAATGTGTGTGTATATGCATCCACGAGCAACCACTAGCAAACAATTGCATCCATATGCATCCATCAACCATAACATGTTTCAAACACATGTCTCAACCATAGGTTTTACCCTATCTAAAGGTCATAGGTATTAGCGAGAGGATATACTAAAGATAAGATAAGTACTAGACAAGCAATAAAGGAGAAGTTAAAAGACATACTCTCAAAAAGAAATGGATACAAAGAACGCATCTTTGCTTCCGTCTCCCAAGTAGCATTGCTTTCGTCATCTCCCCATTGCACTTTAACTAGCTGAACTTCTCTGTTCCTCAACTTCCTAGTTTCTGACCCAAGGATGCGAGTAGGAGCTCGTCGAATCGTCGCATCACGCTCTACCTCTACATCTCTAAGCAAGCTCGGCTCTACCACCTCCGCGGTCTCATGTAAGCACTTCCTCAAATGTGATACATGGAATACATCATGAACACCACTAAGTCTGTCGGGCAACTCCACCCTATATGCCATCCGTCCAATCCTTTCCTTAATAGGAAACGGCCCAACAAATCTCGGTGCTAACTTCCCTACGGACCCAAAGCGAACAACATTTCTCAATGGAGATACTTTGACAAAAACCATGTCCCCAACCTCAAACTCAAGATCCGTCCTTCTCCGATCCGCATAAGATTTCTGTCTATCTTGCGCTGCTTTCATCCTTTTTCGAATTAAATCAATCTTCTCTGAAGTCTCTCTAACCATATCCGGCCCAAGCAAGATCTTATCCGTAGATTCCCACCAACATGTAGGAGATCGACAAGGCCTTCCATAAAGAGCTTCGAAAGGAGCCATACCAATACTGGACTGAAAGCTGTTATTATATGCGAACTCCACCAAAGGAAGATGTTCTTCCCATGTACCTCCAAAATCCAAGATACAAAGCCTCAAAAGATCTTCTAAGATTCGGTTCACCCTCTCGGTCTGACCGTCCGTCTGAGGATGATATGCGGTGCTCAAACACAACTGAGTCCCTACCGCCTCTTGCAAACTTCTCCAAAACTCACTAGTGAAAATAGGATCTCGATCACTCACAATGCTGGATGGTACGCCATGCAATCTAACAATCTCTCTAACATAGACTGAAGCAAGCCATGGAGCGGTCCTCTTACTCTTTACGGGTATAAAATGGGCACTCTTTGTAAGTCTGTCTACCACAACCCAAATTCCCGTATTGCCCTTCCTCGATCTCGGTAACCCGTCGATGAAATCCATCGAGACACTATCCCACTTCCACTGTGGAACTTCCAATGGGTGTAGCAACCCACCGGGTTTCCTTTGCTCCACTTTAACTTGTTGGCACACTAAGCATCTAGCCACATACTCGGCCACATCTTTCTTCATACCGGCCCAAAAGAAAACTCTCTTCATGTCTTGGTACATTTTGTCTCCACCGGGATGAATAGTCATTCTTGAACGATGTGCATCATCCAAAATAGCCTTCTTCAAACCCTCATCTTGCGGTACACAAAGTCTACCATCTCTATGCAACCATCCCTTATCATCTATGGTGTATCTACCCAAATGGCTGGACGACTCCCCTCTTATAAGCTTCTCTACCAACACAACCAACTGTGGGTCGTCTCGCTGAGCCTCGCCAATCCGTCTCAAAAGAGTAGGTCTAACTTCCAAGGATGCCAACAAACCAGGTACAAAATCAACAGAAGGTCTGAAGTCAAACAAAGAAAGAAACTCCAAGCTTCGTCGTTCCACGAACAATGGACTCAAAGATAGCCTTTTTCTACTTAAGGCGTCTGCCACCACGTTACCCTTACCAGGGGTATACGCTATCTCGAAATCATAGGATGCTAAGAACTCCATCCACCTTTGCTGTCTTAAGTTTAAATCCTTCCGAGAGAATAAGTACTTCAATGATTTATGGTCGGTGAACAACTCGAATCTCTCACCAAGAAGATAATGGCGCCAAGACTTAAGTGCGAAAACAATCGCGGCCAACTCTAGATCATGGGTAGGGTAATTCTTCTCATGCACTCTCAATTGTCTCCCTCCATAGGCTATTACCCTTCCCTCCTGCATCAAGACTGCGCCTAATCCTGTTCCACAAGCATCGGTATAAACAACAAACGGCTTACTCCCATCTGGAAGCACTAAAACTGGAGCGGTGGTCAAAGCTCTCTTTAACCGTCGGAAAGCATCATCACAATCTACGTCCCATAAGAAAACCAGATTCTTCTTCGTCAGGCGGGTTAATGGGGCTGATATCTTCGCGAAGTCTTTGATGAACTTCCTATAATATCCTGCCAACCCCAAGAAACTTCTTACCTCGGTAGCATTTCTAGGAACTTTCCAATCCTGGATAGATACTATCTTTGCGGGATCCACAGCTATCCCTTCCTTAGAGACCACATGCCCTAAGAATCGCACTTCTCTTCTCCAAAAATGGCATTTAGAGAATTTAGCTTTAAGACTATGCGCTCGAAGAGTCTCCAACACTTCCTTGAGATGTAAGGCATGCTCTTCTTCATTCTTGGAAAAGACCAAGATGTCATCCACAAAAACTACTACAAACTTATTCAGATACTCTCTGAACACTCTACTCATGAGATCAACAAAGTATGCGGGGGCGTTTGTCAACCCAAATGGCATCACTAGCCACTCATAAAAACCATCCGGAGTCCGGAAAGCAGTCTTCTCTATACTGTCCTCCGCCACTCTTAACTGATGAAACCCTGTAGCTAAGTCCATCTGCGAAAATACTGACGCGCCAACCAACTGATCAAAGAGATCATCTATCCTCGGTAATGGGTGTCTATTCTTCTTCGTGAGCTTATTAAGTTCCCTATAATCCACACAAAGTCTGAGGGACCCATCCGCCTTCGTGGCAAACACTACTGGAGCTCCCCACTCCGATATACTTCGCCTTATGAACCCCTTCTCAAGCAACTCCCCTACTTGCTTATGAAGTTCTCTTCTCTCACGAGGAGCCATGTGGCGTACTGGCAAAGACACTGGTTTGGCATTATCCACCAAATAAATTCGGAAATCTATCTCCCGCTTCGGAGGCAAACCCTTTACTTCTTCAAACACATCCGGATATTCCCGGACTACTCTGACAGAACACAAACTTTCGACCGAAGCATCGAGCGATTCAAGATAACTTAGCAAAACAGATTCCATGGGATTGCAAGAGATCTCGAGAGTGTTACCCAAGCGGGTCATGAGCCTGACAACTCTCCTTTCGCAATCAAGAACGGCACCATTACTGGATAACCAGTCCATGCCCAAGATCAACCCATAGCCCGTGAAGCCCAATACAAAAGCATCACATCTAAACTCAACGCTAAGTATAGAAATCTTCAAACCCAAACATATCATAGACAGATATATGGAGCCCCAATTGGGTTTGAGACAACCAAGGGATCATCAACTAGACTGGTGTCTAAGTGCAGTGACTCAACTAACGATGATGAGATAAAAGAATGCGATGCGCCAGAGTCAAACAAAGTACGAACTGGATGATCAAACAGAAAAACCAGACTTTCAACGGAAATAGTTCTACCTCTCTGCTGAATCGGTGGAACTGAGAGAACCTGAACTTGCCCCCCTGACTGAGGTGGTGCTATAAGAGCTTGCACCTGGCCTCCTGAGGTAGACCCCGTCTTCTGCCCCTTCTTTGGGCAGTTTTTCACAAGATGCCCTGCTTCACCACAATGAAAGCAACCGGTCTTCTTCTTTTTGCGACAATCCTTACTGAGGTGTCCTGGTGTTCCACAATTGAAGCACTTCTTCTTCGTCTTCTTTTTGTCACCATTGCCTTTTCCGCCCTTGCCTTGTTGTTGCTGTTGCGGTTTCTTCTGATCCCCCTTTTTCTCTGGTGCCTTAGAATTCTTATCATCCTCATGCATAAGTGCCATGTAGACAAGCTTCTCAAAAGTGGCCCCCATAGGAATGTGAGTCATAGCTATTCCTTGCAATGGTTCGTTCAAGCCTCTAACGAACCTCAAAGCCTTCTTCTCCGGTGTATTCACCAACTCTATGCCAAACCTTGCTAATTGATTGAATTTGTTGACATATTCTTTCACCGTGAGATTCCCTTGCTTCAAATTCAAGAACTTCTCCATAAACAGATTCTCTTCCGCCCTTGAGAGAAACTTAGCCCCAAACCTTTGCTTAAAATCTGCCCAAGAGTCAACAGGGCGTTCTCCATTAGTGACCTCCCACCAGAATGAGGCCTCTCCCTTCATTAACCAAGCCGCCAACTTGACTTTCTTTCCCTCTTCCACTTCAAAGATATCTAGCAACTCTTCCACTTCCTTAAGCCAATCTCTAGCCTCTACGAAAGTCTCTGAACCAAGAAAAGGTTTTCCTCCTATAGCCTTGAACTCCTTGCAAACCTTAGCAAAATTATCCACTCTAGGCTGAGGAGGAGGAGCGGTTGTCTCTGGTGTAGTAGCATTGGCCGGACCCGCAGCCGCGGCCCTAGCCTCTTGCAACCTCCTATACCATAGTGGTATAACTAAACCCTCCGGGATGTTAAGATCTTCAGCCATGCTGAAACGAAAGAGGAAAGATTCAAAAAGGAGATTCCGAAAGATAAAGATATGGCTATTGGGGATTATGCTTTTCTTTTTCAAAAACTTTTTCTCTTAGAAGACATGCTTTTAAAAATACTTTCTTCGAAAATACTCTTAGAAAGTAGTTTTTCTCAAAAAATTTTATCTGTTCTGGTAACCTTAAGCTCTGATACCACGTGTAACACCCCACTCCCGCTATGATCACTCACTAAGGGAATGCCATAGCATCGGTGGAGTATTTTAGTGAATATAGAACAGAAAAATTACAACAAGACAGATATAAATAGTACTTGAAATTTTAAAACATCATCTCATAACAGCGGAAGTAAAACATGTCTGGTTACATCATAAAACCACAATAAAGGTCAAGTACAATATCCATCAAAATAAAGAAGTACATAATCCCACTCTCATACAATAGCCAAACAAAAGAAAAGATAACTGGATAACTGGAGCTTTACATCTATCCAAGCTCCTAAAGACTGGAACAGCAATCCGATCAAGCTCCACTACTGCTAGGATCCACCGTAGGACCTGAGGGTTGGGAAAAAGATAAAAACAACAGGGTCAGACATAAGTCTGAGCGAGTCCTATAACTTTAACAATACAATCGTTAAAGTAACCAGAGAAGACATAAACTGATATACGGTAACATATAGGGATGAATGGCTACCCTAAGCAGTCAACTAAACGAAGATAAAGGATAAAGACGCATCTACCCTCCCTAAGGTAAATTACTAAACTGCACCACACCAGTCGTTCCTAACTTAAAGGTTGATCCCACCCAAGGACTTATAAAATTTACTAATTAGTACCTGCGTACCCCTAGGTGACCAAGTAGGCGCCACGGGGCCCTACAATCCACTAGGTGTACACACTACTTCCCATTCGATCGGCTCCCTAACGTAGATACCCGTGCTGGCCCCACCGTGGGATGTATCATTCCCCAATGTGGCAACCTGATGAAACTAAAGGTGCACGGCTTATATCTACTCGATGCAACAACGGCTTACCTACCAGCCCGGGCCCACTCACGCATATGAAGCCCGTTGGACTTGCGTTGCCACCGCTAACCCGTTTGCCTCTTACAGTCAAGCCCAGTATGCGTGTCCCGTCCTCGACATGGGTCGAGCCCACAAAGATACGTATGGGTTACTGGTTGAAATGGGCCTCCACAAGCTACCCACCTAAGCTTGTCCCTTCTTCTAGTATATCCCACTTAACCCTTTAATCATGTTTTAATTACATGTTCTGTTTTGGTTAAGTATTCTAATCGTATTTTCTATTGCCACCCAAGGCAACCACTAGATTTTCTCATGCCACCCGAGGCACCCACTTAACCCCTCATGTCCCTCTACATGCTAATGTGGTTAAGTGTTTCTTAATTAATTAATTAAGAACGTAACCTTTGTAAAGACCTCTCACATTAGACTGTCTTTTATGACCGCTGGTTAAGCCGGTTGGGTCCGGGCAGCCTTATGTCATAACAGAGTCTAACCTCGTGTCTTTACATTAATTACGTATTTAGTTTGTGCCTAAGACCTCTCACATTGGGCTAACATTTGTAGCAACTGGTTAAGCCGGTTGGGTCCGGGCAGTTTTACGCTACAACTGAGTCCAACCTCGTGTCTTAGTCAATTAATTACACCTAATTAATCACCCTCATAATTTTATATTAATTATCCCTAATTAATCAAGTTTTCTTAACATGGGTAGACCTAACTTAATAGGTAAATTCCCATGGGGTAGACCTAACTCAATAGGTAAATTCCCAACACATAGTATGGGTACACCTAACCAAATAGGCAAATTCCCATACTATGTTTATTTATTTTGTGTTATGCATAATTATATTAATTTCACACAATCTTATTAACTTATGCATTTAATTACCCCATCGTTCCCACGTAATTTCGTTCATGATATAACACATATAAAAGGTGTCAACTTGCATATGAATGAACATGTTTCAAAGGTGCCATCTTGCATATTAACAAACACATAACTTGCATATGAACTTGCATAACATGTCACATAACTTGCATATAATATGTCACATAACTTACATATTCATTTTGCATAACAAACTTGCATATTAGCTTATAGACTTGCATAATGTGTCATCATGAACTTGCATATAAATAAACATGTAACTTGCATATTTACATACATGTAACTCGCATATTAACAAACATGTAACTTGCATATAAAGAAACATGTAACTTGCATATTTACATACATGTAACTTGCATATTAACAAACATGTAACTTGCATATTAACAAACATGTAACTTGCATATTTACATACATGTAACTTGCATATTAACAAACATGTAACTTGCATATTAACAAACATGTAACTTGCATAGCATATTACCATGAACTTGCATAACATGCATATGATTACATAGCCCACAACTTGCATATTTAGCATCATGCAAACATAACATACATCATATTAAACTTGCATAAGCTTACATACTCAACATGCATAAACATAAGATTAATGCTAACATCATATCATATGATTCAAAGCTCATTAACCCACATACAAAACCATAAATCTCATCACATCTCATCTAATTAGTTTACCAAAAGATCATCAAAGTGATAGAAACTCACAACTAGCAACTTTGAACACCAAATGAAGAAGATTAAGATGCTAAGAAGGGATTAGAAGTTGATTAGAGAGTGATTAGTATGCAACCCTCTTCATAAAATTAGTGGAGGCCATGAGAGCTAGCATTTTGCCATAGTTTAGTCACTAGGTTTAATTATGAATGAATTAGGGTAGGTTAGGGTCTTATTTATAGATTAGGCAAGTGTTTTAGGCCATAGGATTAACCCTAGATTCAATCCAAGCCATCAAAGCATGTCTTGGGGAAGAAGTCAAGTGTAGGAACCATCTAGGGCCTTTAGATTAAAGATGGACCATGAGAACCATTCAAATGCAAAATCTGCACTTGAGCGAATCGGCCCACGGGTTGACAGCCAAACACCCTGGATTAACCCCTAGTCGACCCAGCGGGCTCGGGTCGACTTCAAAAATCGGCCGGCTCGGTTATTCCCCTCTCCCAATTCGCTGTTTTGAGCATTTTTGCATATTTATTTATTAAATTTTCAATTATATATATATATATATATCAATATATATATATATATCTACACAACCCATTTCACTTAATTAAGTATACTTTAATTTGGGAATTTTCGTGAAACTTCGCGAGGCCATATCTTGGTCATACGGACTCCGATTTTCGAAAACTCGGACTCTATTTCGCGTATTTTTCCGAGACGAACACAATGGCATAGCCCGTTTCCCTTGATTCCCATTTTAGAATTAAATTCTGCCTCGATTTATGTTATTACAGGTTATTGAAAATACGGGTTGTTACATTAACGATAATGGATTAATAACAGTTTCAATTCCAATCTGTAGAAAATTCAAGATTCAACAACGATATTCTATTTATAATTTATAATTATATCTAAATTATACGTCCATATACTATTAAATAAATGAATTATATATGTTGTAAATCCATTTAAATTCCAAATCGATATTTTGAAAAATAAAATATATTAAATATCTGACTACCAAAAATACGGGTTGTTATATTCCTTCCCCCTTAAAATAATTTCGTCCTCGAAATTGCTAAGTAAGAAAAACGTTCCAATCCCAATTATTTTCTAAATAATTATTATGGAATTATCATCAAAATTCTAAGTTATAAAATTCATGAAAATTCGTCAGTATCTCCACAACACTGCTCGATCGGACCAACTACATTCGCCACCCTGGCCTCACGCATCTCAAAAGAGAACAGAACCAAATGGCTACCCGGTTTAGGGATATAAAAACAATTGTTAACCAACAATATTAAGGTTTACCTTTTCGCCAGCCCTACCAAACTCAAATTCCAAAGAAACTAGCAGCCCTTTTCATTTTCAATTCGCACTTAGCTTGATATACAATAACCATTTCAGGTTAAATCTTCCCAATTTTATTTCAAATTTGATTTTATTCCAAATTATTATATAGGATTATTATCTTCATTTTCAAATTTTCTTCTTCTTTTTTTTATCTCTTATTTATTAAGCCATTTGACGAAATTATTCAATCCACCTTACAAATAACAAATCAACAATGCACAATCCAATCAACCAGATCAACCAACTTTTATTTCTCAACTTCAAATTTTAATTACATTATCCAACTCTTTAATCGTGTTAAGTTTCAAAATCATTAACTATTTACTTTTCTAATTTTATACACTGCCGTTTCAAACTCAAATTTTGATTTTTATTTCAACATTATCCATTTTCTCTTTCTAATTTCATATATAAAAATTTAGGGTTATATTGGACCATTTCAAATTTATAGTCTAATTCGACTCTGATTCAAATAAATCGACCAACACTAAATCAATCATAATTTTTTTTCCTTTTTTTTCTATACAAAAATATAATATGGCCAAAATTAATTCATCTGACCATTTTTATAAAACATTATTTGTAACACCCCACCTCCGCTAGGGTCACTCACAAAGGGAATGCACTAGTTTTGGTGGAGTATTATCTAGGTAAACATGCACAGAGATATCACAAGGAAGAACATAAATAAAGATAAAGCAGCGGTAGAAATTAAAAACCAACTTCTTATTATTTCCAAGAAAAGAGTCATAAGCTCATATATCCAAAATATAAATTATTCCATTACATCCAGTTCTTAATAAAGAAGCATACACTTAAAACAAAAGTAAATTATTCCTCATAAATAGAAGAAGCAGCCATAGCATAGTCCAAGACCAAACCATACATGAGCTATCAGAAAGCAAGTTGAATCCAAGCTAAGAGCTAGTGTTTCCTCCCTGAGAACCTGGGGGAGAAACCAAAGAAAAAGAGGCGAAAGAAAAAGGGTCAATCATAAAGACTGGTAAGCCCTAATGACTTTTCAGTATGAAAACTAGTAAAGGTAACATGATATGTGAAAACTGGAATTAAACATAAGGGTGATAATAGAACTGGTAGGATAATCAAGATAACAAGATAAGTCAAGTCTAGCATCGCATGTTCAAGGTTCACTGCACCATCTGTACTAGTGTTCTAACCCATGTCAAGTATTAATCATGAAATGATCCCTTAGCCCAGTGTCATGAAGTGACCCATTACGGGGTCCTATGGTACGATCTATTAATCGATCGGCTCCCTACAAGTCCTAGCTCGTCATGTGTCTGTGTCATACGGCCCTATCCTGAAATGTAGTTACCTGTGCCAAGTCCACCATAGGGTGTATCAAGTCCTATGGTGCCAACCACCGACATGAATCAAGCACGCACAATGTAAATCTACGGGTGCCCAATGCCTGCTTTTTCAACTCCGGACTACGTGCACGACCATAGCCCGCCTGAACCTACAATGGCGCACCTACTCAGCCGTCGTTCTAGTCGCTTATAATCAGCCCAGTAATCGTGCCCCACCCTGCCTAGTCCCAGGGTATCGTGATACATCTAAGTGGGTTACTGCTGAAAAGGATCGCGTAACTAGGGTTTCTAATGGGTTAAGTGTTGTCATTCAAATTCGTGACTTAACCCTATCCAGATCGTGTATCAAGTTGGTTAAGTGTGTTCAAGCAGTTCATGACTTAACCCTATCAAGTCATCGTGTCACGTTGGTTAAGTATATTCAAGTGGTTCATGACTTAAACCTATCATGTGGCATTAATTCATTAGTGCACGCCAACCTCTCACATTAGACTAACTATTGTGGTTACTGGATTTGTCGGGCGGTTCCGGACAGATTTACACCACAACATAGTCTAACCTCGGGTTTTTACGTGCAATATGACCAACTACCCACATTGGATCCGATTGTGTGCAACCGCTGGATTTGTCGGGCGGTTCCGGGCAGATTTACACTGCAAACTCAACCCAACCTCGAGTTGGCCATTTTCAAGTTATCTAATTGTCATGCCCAAATCGTATTCCCATCGCACGTAAGTTCGAATCGATATAAACAAATATAATAGGGAATAACATAAAAAGGAACGGGTATAATTTGGCAAAAGTGATTATTAGCATAGCATGATATGACTTGAAATAAAAGATTAAAACATTACTGGCATATGAAATATTGGCCTCAAACCTAAAGATTCCAAATCTAACAAGATAAGGTACTAGTCAAAATAACAGTTGACACAAGATGATAGTATAGTCATAGTAAAGACTGTCATAAGGTGATAGTAAATTCATGATACAACTGTCATAAGGTGATAGTATAGTCATGGTAACGACTGTCATAACGTGATAGTCATAAACATGTGACTAATAACAGATTCAACATGATAATCAGAGGGGTTTCTTTTTTTGGTTTACAACATGAATAGGCCCCAAATCAATGTCATAGTAATATTCAAGAGTCAAGATCCAAGATGAACGAGAATGAATGTAAACAGTCATGATACATAGGTCCAATTTCAATTTACATCATATTCATAATACATTTACAGTTTAAATCTAAAAATAACTGGGGCTTATAGATTGTGGTTCGAGAATTAGAAAAAGAGGGTCGATGTTGAATATGCTTAGCCAAGTCCTAATAGAAGTCCCCAAATCAGCAATTCCCTTAACGCAGTCTCAACGTAGTAGAAGCAGTCCCTCTCTCAAACTTTTCAACCAGAATCAGAGCAGCATAAGGTCAGAAAGAAATTTGGTGTAGAGAGACTGGTGTTAGGGGTTGTATTTATAGGGTCAGGTCAACAAATGTGGACAGAAATGAGGCCAAATACATCAGAGTGAATCCAGCTTCAGAAATGGGCTCGGGCACCAGGTCGACCCCCAGGTCGACACTATGGTCGACATGGTCTTGGGTAGGTCGACTACATAGTCGACCCCCAGGTCGACCTGGTCCTTTGCGGGAAATTTCTCGCCCAGTCCATTTGGAGGTTTGAAATTCGAATTTTTGAATTCGAATTGAGTCTGTTTTGAACTTGAAAATTTCTGAAAACTTCGAATGGTCATAACTTGGTCATACGGACTCCGATTTTCGAAAACTTGCACTCGTTTCCAAGAAGAATTTCGAGACGAAAGCAATGGCGCAACCCGTTTCCCTCGATTCTTATTTTAAAAATTAATTCTGCCTTGATTTATGGTTATTACACGTTATAAAAACACGGGTTGTTACATTCTCCCCTCCTTAAAGGATTTCATCCCCGAAATCTCTAAGTTAGGGAGGATGTGTCCGACCATCCATCATCCATCTACTCAAAGCATCATCCATAGGCACCATTGTCCTTAAAAGATTTCTAGTGCTGTATGAACATATGCAGAAAGTGTGTGTATATGTACTTATCTAATGCAAAAAAAATCAGGCGGTTACTGATTCAGTAAACCTCCTTAATGCAAAATATGTTAGTGTCATGAATCCAACATGTATGCAAATTCCTAGCATAGTTCATAATCTCTACATGAGTGCACAGACATTCATCCATATGCAACATCCAAGTGATAGCATAACAAGTTCCATCCATGTACAAGTATTAACACTCATGCATATGCAACATGAAAATGTGACTGAGCCGATCTAGTGCCTAATGTGTGTCATGCATCCACTTGCAACCATTTGCAAACATCAACCATAACATGTTTCAATCACATGTTTACATCCATATTGTTCTACCTAAGGTTCTCAAGATAAGATCGAGAAGATAACAAGACAAACATAGATATTAGAAGCATTATACGAAAAGGTTTTCAAGTTTATAGGAAAAAGAGAACGAGAATGTACCCTCAAAAAGAAATGGGTAAAGCACGCGCATCTTCTCTTCGGTTTCCCAAGTTGCGTCTTCTTGGGTTCCACTCCACTGCACTTTAACTAGCTTGACTTCTCGATTCCTTAGCTTCTTAATCTCCGTTCCTAAGATACGAATCAGAACTCGCCTCAATGTCGCTTCTTTCTCCACTTCTACGTCTTCAAGGATGCTTGGCTCAACCACTTCGGCTGACCCATGCAAGCACTTCCGGAGATGCGAGACGTGACAGACATTGTGTACTCCAGTCAGCTTCTCGCTAAGTCTACCTTATAGGCCATCCGTCCAATCCTCTCAACGATAGGGAACGGTCCTACAAACCTTGGTGCTAGCTTTCCAACTGCTCCAAAACGAACTACATTGCGTAACGGAGAAACTTTTATAAAGACCATATCTCCGACTTCGAACTCTAGGTCTGTCCTTCTCCGGTCTGCATAAAATTTCTGTCTATCTTAGGCCGTTTTCATCCATCTTCGTATCAACTCAATCTTCTCAGAAGTGTCCCTTATCATGTCGGGCCCAAGTATAAGTCTTTCTGTCGTCTCCCACCAACAAGTTGGCGACTTGCACGGTCTTCCATACAGAGCTTCGAACGGTGCCATTCTGATTCTAGCTTGGTAACTATTGTTACATGCAAACTCCACGAGAGGAAGATGGTCTTCCCAAGTACCACCGAATTCAAGAATATATAGCCTCAGGAGATCTTCTAGTACCCTATTCACCCTTTTCGGTTTGTCCATCCGTCTATGGGTGATAGGCCGTGCTCAAGTTCAGTCGTGTTCCCATTGCTTCTTGCAGACTATTCCAAAACTGGCTAGTGAAAATCGGGTCACGATCACTAACTATACTAGAGGGAACTCCATGCAACCGTACCATCTCTCGAAGGTAAATAGATGCTAGCCCTGATGCGGTCCTCTTGCTCTTCACCGGAATGAAGTGAGCACTTTTCGTGAGTCTATCAACTATGACCCATATGCTAATATTTCCCTTCCTTGACCTAGGCAATCCATCCATGAAATCCATCGAGATACTTTCCCATTTCCATTGCGGAACTTCCAAAGGGTGTAATAGTCCACCGGGCTTCTTCGACATGGCCTTTACTTGTTGCAACACCATGCACTTCGAGACGAACTCTACTACGTCCTTTTTCATTCCGGCCCAAAAGAAAATGCGTTTCATATCCCTGTACATATTATCCCCTCCGGGATGTATAGTCATCTTCGAGTGATGCGCCTCTTCGAGAACTCTCCTTACTAGGTCTCCTACTTGTGGGACACATAGTCTCCCATCGCGCCTTAGCCATCCCTTGTCATCTATGGCATACCTACTGAGGTGACTCGACGTCTCACCCCTAATCAGCTTGTCCATGATTTCAACTATCTGTGGGTCTTCCTTCTGTGAAGTCCCTACTTGGTCTAGAAGTGTAGGTCTTAGCTCAAGAGATGAAAACGAAGCAGTCAATGACTCAACAGCAGGTGTAAAATCAAAGGTTGCTATAAACTCAAGGCTTTTCATTTCAACAAACAAGGGGCTCAAAGTCAACCTTTTTCTACATAGCGCGTCCGCCACCACATTACCCTTGCCATGGGTATAAGCTATATCGAAGTCATATGATGCCAAGAATTCCATCCACCGCTGTTGTCTTAGATTTAAGTCTTTCTGTGAGAAGAGGTATTTAAGCGATTTGTGGTCGGTATACAGCTCGAACCTCTCCCCTAGAAGATAATGGCGCCAAGCTTTAAGTGCAAAAACAATCAGGGCCAATTCCAAGTCATGCATGGGATAGTTTTTCTCATGAACTTTAAGTTGTCTGCCCCCGTAACATATTACTCTTCCTTCCTGCATTAGGACAGCGCCTAATCTCGTGCCGCACACATCTGTGTACACGGTAAACATCTTACCTCCATCGGGTAATGCTAAAACTGGAGCTGTGGTGAGGGCTCTCTTAAGTCTCTGAAAAGTAGCGTCACACTATGTCCCATGCAAAAGGTAGGTTCTTCTTTGTTAATTTAGTAAGAGGGGCTGAAATCTTAGCGAAGTCCTTAATGAACTTCCTGTAGTAGCCCGCCAAACCGAGAAAGCTCCTCACCTCCGTTGCATTCTTAGGAATTTTCCAGTCCTGTACCGCAACTACCTTTGCGGTGTCCACGGCTATGCCTTGCTTAGAAACTACATGCCTAAGGAACTGAACTTCCTTCCTCCAAAAATGGCATTTGGAGAACTTAGCCTTTAACTGGTGTGCTCTAAGCGTCTCTATGACTTCCTGGAGATGCCTTGCATGCTCTTCTTTATCTTTTGAGAAGATCAAAATATCATCCATGAAAACTGCCACAAACTTGTTAAGGAACTCCCGAAACACCCTGCTCATCAAATCTACAAAGTACGCGGGTGCATTCGTTAACCCAAACGGCATGACGAGCCATTCGAAGAACCCATCTGGAGTCCTAAATGCAGTATTGTCAATGCTATCCTCAACCACTCTGAGCTGATGGAATCCTGTGGCTAGATCGAGTTGAGAGAAAACAGATGCTCCCACAAGCTGGTCAAACAAATCGTCGATTCTTGGTAGTGGGTGCCTATTCTTCTTTGTCAGCTTGTTTAACTCACGATAACCTATGCACAGACGAAGCGATCCATCGGCCTTAGTAGCGAATACCACCGGGCACCCCATTCAGAAATGCTTCGTCTTATGAAATTTTTCTCAAGCAACTCGTTGATTTGTTTACTGAGCTCTCTTCTTTCTCGCGGGGCCATGTGCCTAACGGGCAATGAAACTGGCTTGGCATTGTCAACAAGATAAATTCGGAACTCTATCTCGCGTTTATGAGGTAATCCCCTTACTTCTTCAAAGACATCTGGATATTCTCGGACCACTCTTACAGATTGCAAATTATCGTCGGACGAGTCAAGGGATTCAAGATAACATAACATGACCGGACCCTTCGGGTTACAAGAAATTTCAAGGGTATTGCCAAGGCAAGTCATGAGCCTCACTACCCTTCGTTCACAATCAAGAATGGCTCCATAATCGGACAGCCAATCCATCCCTAGGATCAAACCGTATCCCATGAATCCGAGAACATAAGCATTACACGTGAATTCTACGCTTAAGATAGAGTTCCTCAAATCCACACACATCATAGATAAATGGGTGGAGCCCCCAATTGGATTTGAAACTATAACGGGGTCCTCAACCATACAAGTACTTAGGTGCAGATTTTCAACAATATCAGAAGAAATAAAAGTATGCGATGCGCCAGAGTCAAATAAGGTTCGAACAGGAAAGTCAGAAATGTAAACAAGGCTTTCTACGGAAATATTACTACCTCGGTCAAGAGCTGGAGTGGTGTTGAGAGCATGCAACTGCCCTCCAGAAGGTCCTGCTCGCTGGGTCTGCCCTTGCCCCTGTCCTTGCTTCTTAGGGCAATCCTTGCTGATATGTCCAGTATCTCCACAATGAAAGCATTCACCCAACTTCCTCTTCTTCCTTCTACAGTCTTTAGCAAGATGTCCAGTAATACCACAGAAGTTGCACTTCCTCGTCTCACGTGATTTGTTATTGCTCTTGTTATTCTTCTTATTCTTGTTGTTCCCCTTCTTGAAGTCAGCTTTCTTATTTTGAGTTTCAGCAGGCTTAACCTCCTTCTTGCTATTCTTGTCTTCCTCATGGAGTAGAGCCATATCCACCAAGCTTTCAAAGGTCGCCCCCATGGGTATATGAGTTAGGGCCAAGCTATGTAGTGGCTCGTTCAATCCTCGAGCAAAGCGTACAGCCTTTTTCTGGGCTGTGTTGACCAAATCCAAACCGAACCGAGCAAGCTGATTAAACTTATTCACGTACTCCCTCACAGACATATCCCCTTGCTTGAGTGCTAGGAACCTCTCCATCTGAAGGTTCTCCTCTGCTGACGATAAGAATTTAAGCCCAAACTTCTCTCTAAAGTCTGCCCAAGTCTCAACTGGCCTGGTAGCGTTAGTGACTTCCCACCAAAATGCAGCTTCCTCTTTCAACAACCATGCTGCCAACTGAACTTTCCTATGGTCCTCTATATCAAAGATAGTGAACAAGTCTTCTGTCTCCTTTAGCCAGTTTCGTGCCTCAACGAAGGTTTCAGTTCCAACGAAGTTCTTGCCGCCCATTGCTTTAAAGTCTTTGCATATTTTGGCAAAGACGGTACCAGGAGGAGGAGGAACCGCAACCACTAGGGGAGGAGGAGGAGGGATGTCTGCCGTGCCCGCGTTGTTGTCCTTGGCTTCTAAGTACCTTCGGAACCATCCAGGCACGGGTATTCCCTCAGGAAGGTTAAGATCGGCCATGCTGAAAAACGAAAAGAAAATATTCAAACGAGGAAACAAAGGGAAGTGCTAATGGCTTCTTGGGGAATAACCTTTTAAACATAAAAATTTTCTTGAAAAATGCTTCTTTATAAATGGTTTTGAAAATAGTTTCAGAAGGTTTTTAAAACTTTCGCCCAGCCTGGTAACCTTCTGCTCTGATACCAAATTGTAACACCTCACCTCCGCTAGGGTCACTCACAAAGGGAATGCACTAGTTTTGGTGGAGTATTATCTAGGTAAACATGCACAAAGATATCACAAGGCAGAACATAAATAAAGATAAAGCAGCGGTAGAAATTAAAAACCAACTTCTTATTATTTCCAAGAAAAGAGTCATAAGCTCATATATCCAAAATACAAATTATTCCATTACATCCAGTTCATAATAAAGAAGCATAAACTTAAAACAAAAGTAAATTATTCCCCATAAATAGCAGAAGCAGCCATAGCATAGCCCAAGACCAAACCGTACATGAGCTGTCAGAAAGCAAGTTGAATCCAAGCTAAGAACTAGTGTTTCCTCCTTGAGAACCTGGGGGGGAGAAACGAAAGAAAAAGAGGCGAAAGAAAAAGGGTCAGTCATAAAGATTGGTAAGCCCTAGTGACTTTCAATATGAAAACTAGTAAATGTAACATGATATGTGAAAACTGGAATTAAACATAAGGGTGATAACAGAACTGGTAGGATAACCAAGATAACAAGATAAGTCAAGTCTAGCATCGCATGTTCAAAGTTCGCTGCACCATCTGTACTAGTGTTCTAACCCATGTCAAGTATTAATCATGAAATGATCCCTTAGCCCAGTGTCATGAAGTGACCCATTATGGGGTCCTATGGTACGATCTATTAATCGATCGACTCCCAACAAGTCCTAGCTCGTCATGTGTCTGTGTCATACGGCCCTATCCTGAAATGTAGTTACCTGTGCTAGGTCCACCATTGGGTGTATCAAGTCCTATGGTGCCAACCACCGACACGAATCAAGCACGCACAGTGTAAATCTACGGGTGCCCAATGCCTTCTTTTTCAACTCCAGACTATGTGCACGACCATAGCCCGCCTGAGCCTACAATGGCGCACCTACTCAGCCGTCGTTCTGGTCACTTACAATCAGCCCAGTAATCGTGCCCCACCCTGCCTAGTCCCGGGGTATCGTGATACATCTAAGTGGGTTACTGCTGAAAAGGACCGCGTAACTAGGGTTTCTAATGGGTTAAGTGTTGTCATTCAAATTAGTGACTTAACCCTATCCAGATCGTGTATCAAGTTGGTTAAGTGTGTTCAAGCAATTCATGACTTAACCCTATCAAGTCATCGTGTCAAGTTGGTTAAGTATATTCAAGTGGTTCATGACTTAACCCTATCATGTGGCATTAATTCATTAGTGCACGCCAACCTCTCACATTAGACTAACTGTTGTGGTTACTGGATTTGTCGGGCGGTTCCGGGCAGATTTACACCACAACATAGTCTAACCTCGGGTTTTTACGTGCAATATGACCAACTACCCACATTGGATCCTACTGTTTGCAGCCACTGGATTTGCCGGGCGGTTCCGGGAAGATTTACACTGCAAACTCAACCCAACCTCGAGTTGGCCATTTTCAAGTTATCTAATTGTCATGCCCACGTTCAAGTTTTCATGTCTAGATTCATGCCAAGTTTTCAAGTCATGTTTCATGTCAAATCGTGTCAAGTTCATGTCCATATTCAGGTTCAAGTCATAATAACGTTCATGTTCAAGTTTAAAGCTAATTTATGTTTTACCTATTCTACCCAAATCGTATTCCCATCGCACGTAAGTTCGAATCGATACAAATAAATCTAATAGGGAATAACATAAAAAGGAACGGGTATAATGTGGGAAAAGTGATTACTAGCATAGCATGATATGACTTGAAATAAAAGATTAAAACATTACTGGCATATGAAATGTTGGCCTCAAACTTAAAGATTCCAAATCTAGCAAGATAAGGTACTAGTCAAAATAACAGTTGACACAAGGTGATAGTATAGTCATAGTAATGACTGTCATAAGGTGATAGTATAGTCATGATATGACTGTCATAAGGTGATAGTATAGTCATGGTAACGACTGTCATAAGGTGATAGTCATAAACATGTGACTAATAACAGATTCAACATGATAATAAGAGGGGTTTCTCTTTTTGGTTTACAACATGAATAGTCCCCAAATCAATGTCATAGTAATATTCAAGAGTCAAGATCCAAGATGAACGAGAATGAATGTAAACAGTCATCATACATAGGTCCAATTTAAATTTACATCATATTCATAATACATTTACAGTTTAAATCTGAAAATAACTGGGGCTTACATATCGTGGTCCGAGAATTAGAAAAAGAAAGTCGATGTTGAATATGCTTAGCCAAGTCCTAATAGAAGTCCCCAAATCAGCAATTCCCTTAACGTGGTCTCAACGTAGTAGAAGCAGTCCCTCTCACAAACTTTTCAACGAGAATCAGAGCAGCATAAGGTCGGAAAGAAATTTGGTGTAGAGAGACTGGTGTTAGGGGCTGTATTTATAGGGTCAGGTCAACGAATGTGGACAGAAATGAGGCTAAATACATCAGAGTGAATCCAGCTTCAGAAATGAGCTCGGGCACCAGGTCGACCCCCAGATCGACACTATGGTCGACCTGGTCCTGGGTAGGTCGACTACATAGTCGACCCCCAGGTCGACCTGGTCCTGGGCGGGAAATTTCCCGCCCAGTCCATTTGGAGGTTTGAAATTCGAATTTTTGAATTCGAATTGAGTCTGTTTTGAACTTGAAAATTTCTGAAAACTTCGAATGGTCATAACTTGGTCATACGGACTTCGATTTTCGAAAACTTGGACTCGTTTCCAAGAAGAATTTCGAGATGAACGGAATGGCGCAACCCGTTTCCCTTGATACTTATTTTAAAAATTAATTCTGCCTTGATTTATGGTTATTACACGTTATAAAAACACAGGTTGTTACATTATTGTGTCAGTTGCTAATTACAAATCGAACTGGTCAAATGACATAATATAAAACATTTTTATACAGAATTTACAAATACGCTCTCATATATATACACTCAAACTCAATCTAGGGTTTTACTAACCACATCTCTATTGAGTTACACCACAGAGCCAAGGTTACTACTCAACCAATAGCTCTAATACCACTGTAATGACCCAAGGATTTTCGGCCCCGAAAATCGACATAAATACCTTTACCATAACTCATGCTGACCTTCCAAACACCGAAAACACTGGAACATTATTAGAAAGAAATTGGAGGATAAGGTAAGAAAGAAAGAAATATTAGAATAGAAAAGAAGAACCAACACAACACAGAGTCTCACATCGCAACGGAACAAAATATAATACAGAAATAATTTTATTGAGAGCTTTAAATAAAACTTACAATATCAGAGTACATCACATCAATGGGACAGTTATAATAACCTGTTCCCATATACGACACACAGCGGAATAGTAGCTATATAATATCATACGCCTGAACATCCCCGGCTCGTCTCTTCACAACATTCGATAACCTGAACCTGTACAACCCGGGCTAACCCGAGCATTTACAAAACACCGGGTCAGTCTGGTGAACCAGAGTGAGATAAACTCGCACAGTATTTTGGGTATCACACAACTTGATTTTAAAGTTAAAATCCTTTCGAAAGAAAAGGATAATCATAAGATCAAATCCACACATAAGTGCAGATGGTTTTTACCTTACGATAACCCAAAACATTTTTGAAACCAATATCTTATCTGATATTATAATAATGTCTAAATATAAGAAAATAAAATCTAGTAGAACGCTTGCATCTCATGCTCTACATATATAGTATACAAACAAAACCGCGGGCGCTTATTGGAAATTGGATTTAGACTATGACAAGGTATGGGACCACCTGCCGATCATGTATCTCTAGAGACGAATACACTGGGTTCAACAAGAACGTCTTGCAACCCGGCCCACACATGACCGACCACTCATTTCGCTTGAGTGTATCGAATGTATATCACCAACGGTTGGGAGCTACCCACTATCTTACCGAAAAAGGGACAACATCGATAGAACAAAGAAGCAAAAGGAATTTCTCTAGATAGGTGATTATACACCCTAATGGGAGCGACCCACATAGCCATGCTGCCTGCCCGATTTTTGTCATTTATCGGTTGTGAGGCTTGAGGCCAGAATGTACTTTGAACCATCTGATCGCCATTCGCTTTGAATGCCACATTGTCAAATCCACTAGATATCGCTAATTGACGTCCACTAAAATACTCTAGTTGGAAGCTAACCAACTATGGCACGTTTGAAGAAATCAACGTACGTGATTCTTTTGGAAATACTCTGTCAGACATCCATCCATACAAGTCATCCAGGAACAGGATGAACCGATGGCACCCTCCTACTGCATCTCATATAGGAATCACCACAGGGATCAGTAGTGAGTATTCCTTGCAATCCACGGACTTCAACCACGACTGAACCTCAGTATATCTCCGGGTCGAATCAGAGATTGTAAGTTGTTCTTCCATTTTATGAAGATCTATGCTCTTCAATGCTCCATCTCGATCGTCATCCGATATCTTCTATATTTTCGTATTTGTTGGTTGGAATGGTTTTCGAATATACCTTCTATCCCGGTCTTCCCGTACCAACAATCGTAAAGGCCAAAATTTGATAGTCGGTTATTTAACTGTCAAATAAAAACAATCATTCAATCATAAGAGAAAACAGATTTATTAGTTCATCATTTAGCTTCACTTGGCTTCTTAAATTAAATAATTAAAGAATTATTAACTTAAATGTCCCAATATTGGAAAAAAACATTCACTTATTATTTTAGTACTAAAATCGCGAAACCACTTCATTTTTAATATTTGGAAAATATATTATAATAATCCAACACTCCATTTGGCTATCATTTTCACAATATGTAATATAACATATTCATTTCCTGATAAGTCAGTTTAACTGTTTTTCGTAAAACAACATTACGAAAACTTCTTTTAAAATATCCTTGGTATTGCCTAATCCTTGATTACTTAATTCCTTACCAAACCTCCCTTTTATTTACTTCCAATATTTTTAAATAATTTGTTCCCTAACTGGGTTATTATTACAAACCCTATTACCTAACGCTTTTACCAAACTTGATTACACATGCCTTTTCCCATCTCCTTTCCTTTCTGGGAATCCCAATTTCCAATTACTTACTTAATTACAACCTCAAGTATTTCTAATTCAAAATTCACTTCTTTATTTCTTACTCGCTTCATAAACCTTGATTTTACATCTCAGGTTTCATTATAACTCTTTTATACCTTTGCCTTTCTTTACTTAATCCCAACGTTAAGTAACCCTTCCCTTTAAGATATGAGTTCACTTAAATCCCTTTATAAGTTCATTGAGTACAAATATAAACCTCGTTCATAATCTCTTCTCAAAATTTAAATCAATCCCAGTTAATTCCTCCTTTTAATTAATAATATAATTAAAATAACTTCATATAATTGTTTCTAAGAAGCACTTAATCGAATTCTTAATCATTAGGTTATTTCCTGCTTATCTGCTTACAATTTCTCTTAACATAAGCATTTACTTTTATTAAAACAATTTAATAATGACTTATAGACCTTTAGTAATAATAATACTTATTTTCTTTTAAAATTTCTCTATTCAAAATAATATATCTAAAAGCTAAAATAAATTTATATCTTCATAAAGGTCAACCCACTTGATTATAAAAATCCATATTTGTATAATGACTGGTTTACAGACAATGGGATGCCAAATTATTCAACCAATATTCCTACTGGTTAAAATGAATCAAATGTTGAATTTCAGTTCAACGCTTATCGATCAAATCAATTGTCCAATCAAAACTATTCCCTTTATCTAATAATAACAACCATCAATCGGCAAACAGATCACACAAACAATTCAAACAATTTAAATCACACTTACTTTATAAACGTGACCAGTTAAGGGGAACTACCTTTATTGGATTAGAAAAATGTTTGGTGTTTTACTGGAATTAAATATCCATTTAATTCCATTGATTAAATCAAATATATATATATATATATATAACTAGAAAATGGTCAACTACTAGCAATCCGAGCACACAGAAGTAAAACCCAATTTATATGAAATATAAACGGGAAGAACTAAGTGAGTTTAACTCACTTTGATTGGTTGGGTCGTTAAACGCTGGTTTTTAATTAAATTAAACAGCGTTTAATTTAATTAAAAAAAATTCTGTCTTTCCAGTCCTGCATGATCCTGCTCCCGCTTAGTATTTCTCGTCTCTACGGTTCCAACGAGACCGACTTTGCTTTAATCTGATAATGCTTGCGCCAGATATCGTATAAACGAACCGATAAAGTAATTAAACTATTTAAACTTAAATTTAATTAAATTTAAAGTGGGCCTTTACCCATATTTCTTTCTTTGGGCCGCCCATTCCCTAACCCGCTGCTCATCCACAAAACCCTTCATCGTGTTTGCCATACCTCAGCAAAAACCACCGCCTCCAAAATATCACGCCTCCAGAAAATTCGATCATGGTCGAGAACCATCGCCATCGCCCCCTTCTTTCTTCAGCAAAAATCGAAAATTCGTTGCCTCGCCTCGACGCAGCCTCTCCATCTCCGATCCCTCCGTTCCCTTGATCTGCAGAACCCCAAATCCCCTCCTCAACAACCCCTCGTCACCGCCACTTCGCTGTTCCCCCGCCGTGCCTTTCCAGAGTCACTACAGACACTCAACAGCCAAGAGGAAGCTGTTATTCGAAGATGGACGGAACGCTAGGCTTTTAGTCTTGAGCAAAATATCCGGGAATTCGTCCGAAGTATGTTGAAAAGAAGGACGTGGATTCGCAACACAGATAAGTATTTAAATTTGATTTTGGTTTGCTGAATAAATTTAATTTGGATTTTTCGCACCATTTCTCTTTACTGTGTTGTTCAAATTGTTTTAGGACTTGATGAAACCCTTATGCGATACCTGTATTTATAGTAGTTTGGTTTAGGCAAGATCAACATCTTTCCTATATAGATTTGGTTACCTAGTTTAGGCCATTGGGTTTTCTCAGATTGTAATAGTGATAGAAATTGATGGCTCAGCAGAAGATTTTTGTGAATCAGTATTGTGATCTCAATACTGTTGATCTAGTTGAAACGGGACAGTGATTGAGATGTATAGGCTGAATGAGGCTAATGCTATGACTTCTTTTTTTTTTCAAATGCAGGGATTTAAACCCTTATGAAATCTTTGGTTCAGATCTGTAAATGTACATATATTATCTGTTTCGATTTATCTGCATAGATTTGACGGTGAATATATGAAAAAAAAAATGATTTCTCCTAGCTGATCCTAAACTATTCTATAGTTGTTCATTCACTGTTCCCATGTGTACATGTTATGTGTTGCTGTTTTGTGCTGTCCATACCATGTTCCTTAGCTGTCATTTCTTTAGCTGTTTCAAAATCGTATATAGATTTGATGTTATAGATATATACATGTATCTTTTGCTTAGTTGTGCATTGTCTTGTTCTAGCTGTTTCTTTTATCTTTATAGCTGTTTCATGATCTATAGAGATTGATGTATAAACACATTAAATTGTTTAGCTGTGTAGCTATTCTAGCTGTTTACACCTTACTTCCTTAGCAGTCCACTAGTTGTTCATTGTACTTGAGGTATAAAATATATATATACATATATCTTTAGTCGTTTCCATTATTTTCTTCTTCTTTTCAGTTGATAACCCTTTTTGTCCCTTCGTTACAGTGGTTACAGGAAAGAAAAAGGAAAAGAAAGGAGTGGGAGCAAGGCAATAGTACGGACTAGAAGAGGTGAGGGAAAACAATAGTAGTTTGAAGAAGAACAAAATGAAAGAAAGAGGGCACACAGTAAAGAGGAGATAGAGCCTACTTAAAGGATAGTACGGACTAGATTCTGTGTTTATATTTGCTCAAGTTTTAGATTGGTTTAATATTTTAAATCTCATAAAACCTCGATACACTATAAATTAAATTCAACTAGCTAAATTAACGATAATGGATTAATAACAGTTTCAATTCCAATCTGTAGAAAATTCAAGATTCAACAACGATATTCTATTTATAATTTATAATTATATATAAATTATACGTCCATATACTATTAAATAAATGAATTATATATGTTGTAAATCCATTTAAATTCCAAATCGATATTTTAAAAAATAAAATATATTAAATATCTGACTACCAAAAATACGGGTTGTTACATCTTATGTCATGTTTTAGAATTACGGAGTGTTACATTCCCCCCCACTTAAAGGATTTCGTCCCCGAAATCTCTAAGTTAAGAAGAATGTATCCTTCCATCCAATCATCCATCTATTCATCCATCAATCACAAGAATCCATTGTTCTTAAAAAGATTTCTAATGCGTCCATGATCATATGCGTAGTGTGTGTATAAGTCCTTATCTAATGCAAAATCAGGCGGTCTACTGATTCAGTTGACCTCCTTAATGCGAATTATGTCAGTGCCATGAGTCCATCATGTAAGCTATTATTCCTAATCGTACTTTATAACTCCTACATGAGTGCATAATCATTCATACAAATGCAACATCCATATGATAACACATCAAGTTTCAATCCATATACAAATACATATATGAAAGTGACCGAGCCGATCTAGTACCTAATGTGTGTGTATATGCATCCACGAGCGACCACTAGCAACCACTTGCAACCACTTGCAACCATCAATCATAACATGTTTCAAATACATGTTTACATCCATTGGTTTCTACCTAAGGATTAAGAACATGACCAAGGAGATATACTTAAAAGATAGACACAAACATGCATAAACTTATGGAAAAAGAGATCAAGGATGTAGCTTCAAAAAGATATGGGTAGGTTGTGCGTATCTTGTCGTTAGGCTCCCAAGTCGCAACTTCTTCAATGTCACCCCATTGTACTTTTACTAGCTTGACCTCACGATTGCGTAGCTTTTTAACTTCTGTTCCCAAGATACGAGTTGGAATTCTTCTCACCATCGCTTCTCGATCCACTTCTACTTCCTCTAGTATGCTTGGCTCCACAACTTCTGCAGACTCGTGTAAGCACTTTCATAGATGAGAAAAGTGAAAAACATTATGAACTCCAGCCAGTCTTTAGGGCAGCTCTACTCTATAAGCCATCATCCTAACCCTCTCAATGATAGGAAATGGCCCTACAAACCTTGGTGCCAATTTCCCTATGGATCCAAAGCGAATGACATTCCTCAAAGGAGATACTTTAAGGAAAACCCTGTCTCCAACCTCAAACTCAAGGTCGGTCCTTCTTTTATTCGCGTAGGATTTCTGTCTATCTTGTGCGATCTTCATTCGTCTTCGTATCAAGTTCAATTTCTCTGAAGTTTCTCTAATCATGTCGGGCCCAAGTATAAACTTGTCATACACTCCCACTAACAAGTTGGTGATCGGCATGTTCTTCCATATAAAGCATCAAAGGGTGCCTGACCTATGGTGGCTTGGTAGCTATTGTTGTATGCGAACTCCACCGAAGGAAGATGATCCTCCCATGTTCCACCAAAATCAAGAATGCACAATCTCAGGAGATCTTCTAACACTCTGTTCACCCTTTCCGTCTGACCATCGGATTGAGGGTGATAGGCAGTGCTTAAGCATAGCTGTGTGCCAACAGCCTCTTGCAAACTCTTCCAAAACTCACTCGTAAAGATAGGATTTCGATCACTTACTATGCTAGAGGGTATCCCATGCAGTCGAACTACCTCTTTAAGATAAATGGATGCTAATGATGAGGCAGTCCTTCTACTTTTAACAGGTATAAAGTGGGCGCTTTTTGTGAGCCTGTCAACTATTACCCCAACACTGGTATTGCCCCTTCTTGACATAGGAAACCCATCTATAGAGTCCATTGAAATGCTATCCCATTTCCACTGTGGGACCTCTAGAGGATGAAAACAGACCACCGGGCTTCTTCTGCTCCGCCTTGACTTGGTGGCATATCAAGCATTTAGAGACAAATTTAGCAACATCCTTCTTCATGCCATTCCAAAAGAAAACCCTTTTTATGTCTTTATACATCTTGTCTCCACCTGTGTAACACCCCGAATTTTAGTTAATACTAAAATCCACTAATTACAGGATAAATAATCTCAGATGTGGGAATTGGGGGTAACGGGCTGCGTTATTGCGTTCGTCTCGGAAAAATACGCGAAATAGAGTCCGAGTTTTCGAAAATCGGAGTCCGTATGACCCGGTTATGGCCCAAAGAAGTTTGCAGAAAAATTAGAGCTAAAAACAGATTTAGGAATTTAAATTTAAATTTAAATTTAGAACCAGCGGGGCCAGGCGGGAAGATTCCCGCCTAAGCATGTCGACAGGCCTGTCGACAGGGGTGTCGACTTGCCTGTCGACATGGCGTGTCGAACCAGGGTGCTTGGGTGCACCAGATCTGGTTTTCTGGCTAGGGCTGGGCTTGGTTCTAGAGGTTTCCTAAATCTAATGGACCTAATTTAATCTAGGGTTAATCTAAGGGCCTAAAACACTCTCTTAATCTATAAATACACCCTAAACCTACCTTAATCCATACTAAAAATAGAAATGAAGGCCTCATGCCGCCAAATTAAATCCTAGAAGGAGTCTCCATTAATCTTAGAAGAAGTTTCAAGCTAATCCCTCTCAAATCATTCTCTAATCATCACCATCTTCATAATTAGCAACTAATTCCTCTTCATAAGTTGGTTAATTTTGGGTTTGGTGAGTTTCTATCACTTTAACATCAATTGTTAAAGTAAGTAGATTGGGTGTAATGAGACTTATGGTCTTAAATGCGGATTAGTGAGTTTGAATCATGTATAATGATATGTTACTCTATGTTGTTCTATGTTTATGCATATTTGATAAGTTGGTTTATGCATGCTTAATAAGTTGATTTATGCATGTTTAACAAGTTGATATATGCATGTTTAACAAGTGGATTTATGCATATTTAATAAGTGGAATTATGCATGTTTAGCAAAGTGAGTTATGCAAGTTAAGTATATGTTTAAATGCAAGTTGAAAGTGATATGCAAGTTATGCATGCTTATGCAAGTGTATGGATGCTTATGCAAGTCATGTATATGTTTAAATGCAAGATTTATGTGATATGCAAGTTATGCATGCTTATGCGAGTATATGAATGCTTATGCAAGATATGTATATGCTTAAATGACATGATATGCAAGTTATGCAAGTATGTGAATGCTTATGCAAGTATGTGGATGCTTATGCAAGTATGTGAATGCTTATGCAAGTTACGTGTATGCTTAAATGCATGTTTAACATGTTATGCAAGTTATGAGAATGCCTATATGCAAGTTCAACATGTTATGCAAGATATGTGTATGATAATATGCAAGCTCATATGCAACATGTTATGCAAATCATGTGTATGATAATATGCAAGTTTGGGTTATATGTAGTTGGGTTAATATATGTTCATATATGCAAGTTGACATCCTCTTAACCCATGACAAAGTTATATGCTAAACCCATGATATTTGTGATGATCTTTCCCTTTTATTATGTCATGAAATGAGAACGATTTACGTGGGGAACGATGGGGTTGGTAAATATGTTAATAAATGAATGATTGGGTATGATTAAGCATACCATAAAAATAAATTACCATAAGTGGGAATTTACCTATTGAGTTAGGTCTACCCCATGGGAATTTACCTATTGAGTTAGGTCTACCCATGTTATGGAAAACTTGATATTAATTAGGGATAATTAATATGGGGGTGATTAATTAGGTGTAATTAATCGACTAAGACACGAGGTTGGACTCATTTGTAGTGTAAAACTGCCCGGACCCGACCGGCTTAACCAGTTGCTACAAGTGTCAGCCCAATGTGAGAGGTCTTAGCCATAAATTAAATACGTGATTAAGGTAAAGACACGAGGTTAGACTCTGTTATGACGTAAGACTGCCCGGATTCTACCGGCTTAACCAGGCGGTCATAACAGCCAGTCTAATGTGGGAGGTCTTTATGGGAGATCACGGTCTTAATTAATTAAGAAACACTTAACCATAGTAGCATGTAGTGGGACATGAGGGGTTAAGTGGGTGCCTTGGGTGGCATGAGGAAATTTTTTGGGTGCCTTGGGTGGCATGTGGAATCTAGTGGGTTGCCTTGGGTGGCAATAGAAAATACGATTAGAATACTTAACCAAGTGGACACATGTAATTAAACATGATTAAAGGGTTAAGTGGGATACACTAGATATTTGACAAGCTTAAGTGGGTAGCTTGTGGGGGCCCATTTCAACCAATATCCCAAACGTATCTTTGTGGGCTCGACCCATGTCGAGTGACGGGACACGCATATTGGGCTTGATTATAAGAGGCCAAAACAGGTTAGCGGTGGCAACGCAAGTCCAACGGGTTTCATATGCGTGTGTGGGCCCGGGCTGGTAGATAAGCCGTTGTTGCATCGTGTAGATATAAAGCCGTGCACCGTTAGTATTGGGTAGCCACTTTAGGGGAGTGATACACCCCACTGTGGGACCAGCACGGGTATCTACGGTAGGGAGCCGATCGCTTGGGGAGTAGTGGGTACACCTAATGAAGATAGGGGCAGACGGCACCTATGTAGGGGTACACGAAAGTACTGGGTAAGAATTACTGGGTACACCTAGTGGAGATAGGGGCATACGGCACCTATGTAGTGGGCTAGGGGTACATGAAACTACTGGGGAAATTTTCTAAGTCCTTGGAAGGGATCAACCTTTAAGTAGGAGTGACTGGTGTGGTGCAGTTAGTAATTATCCTTGGGTGGGTAGATGCGTCCTGACGGTTAGCTTAGTTTATCCTAAGTCTACCAAGCTGCTTAGTGTAGCCATTCATCCCCAGATATTACCGTAGGCCAAGTTTATGTCTTCTCTGGTTACTTTAATGATTGTATTGTTAAAGTTATAGGACTCACTCAGACTTATGTCTGACCCCGTTGTTTTTATCTTTTTTTTCCCAACCCTCAGGTCCTACGGTGGATCCTAGCGGTAGTAGAGCTTGATCGGATTGCTGTTCCAGTCTTTAGGAGCTTGGGTAGATGTAAAGCTCCAGTTATCCAGTTATCTTTTCTTTTGTTCTGGCTATTGTATGAGAGAGTGGGATTATGTACTTCTTTATTTTGAAGGATATTGTACTTGACTTTTACCGTGGTTTTATGATGTAACCAGACATGTTTATTTCCGCTGTTATGAGATGATGTTTTAAAATTTCAAGTACTATTTATATATGTCTTGTTGTAATTTTTCTGTTCTATATTCACTAAAATACTCCACCGATGCTATGGCATTCCCTTTGTGAGTGACCCTAGCGGACGTGGGGTGTTACAACCTGGGTGTATGATCGACTTAGAATGGTGTGCTTCTTCGAGAACTGTCTTCATCAAATCCCTTGTTTGTGGGACACATATCTTCCATCCCGTCTCAACCAACCCTTGGCATCTATGGAGTATATATTGAGGTGACTAGAAGTCTCACCTCTAATTAACTTATCCATCATATCAACAATCTGAGGGTCTTCACGTTGCACGGTTCCTATTGAGTCCAAAAGCATAGGCCGCACCTCTAGCGTTGCTAACAAACTAGGTACAAACTCAAAAGAGGGTCTAAATTCAAAGGTTGCTATGTACTCCAAGTTTTGCCTTTCCACAAAGAGAGGGCTTAAGGTCAGCTTTTTCCTACTCAAGGCGTCTGCTACCACATTGCCTTTGCTAGGAGCATAAGCAATCTCCAAATCGTATGAGGCAAGAAACTCTATCCACCTTTGTTGTCTTAAGTTAAGATCTTTTCGAGAGAAAAGGTACTTTAATGATTTATGGTTAGTAAACAATTCAAACCTTTCTCCTAGTAGGTAATGACGCCATGACTTAAGAGCGAAAACAATGGAAGCTAACTCCAAATCATGATTTGGGTAGTTCTTCTCATGTACCTTCAACTGCATTCCTCCATAACAAACTACCTTGCCTTCTTGCATCAAGACATCGCCTAATCCTGTACCGCATGCGTCTGTGTATACTGTAAACATCTTACTCCCATCAGGCAATGTCAGTAATGGGGCTGTTGTCAGGGCCCTTTTCAATCGTTGGAAAGCAACATCGCAATTCAAATCCCAGGCAAAAGCTAGGTTCTTCTCGTCAATCTTGTAAGTGGGGCTGAGATCTTCGCAAAGTCTTTAATGAACTTTCTGTAATAGCCCACTAGCCCGAGAAAACTTCGTACTTCGGTTGCATTCCACGGAATCTTCCAATCTTGCACTGTGACTACTTTTGTGGGATCCACGACTATCCCTTCTTTGGACACCACATGTCCAAGAAATCTTACTTCTTCTCTCCAAAAATGGTATTTGGAGAATTTTGCTTTCAGCTGATGTGCTCGAAGAGTATCCATAACTTTCCTAAAATGCAAAGCATGTTCTTCCTCACTTTTTGAGAAAATCAAAATTTTGTCCACGAAGACCACTACAAATTTATTAAGGAACTCCCTGAACACCCTACTTATCAAGTCTACGAAATAGGTGGATGCGTTTGTCAAGCCGAAAGGCAGGACAAGCTATTCGAAGAAACCATCCGGGGTCCTGAACGCGGTCTTATCTATGTTATCTTCAGCCACTCTTAGCTGACGGAATCCAGTGGCCAGATCTAGTTGGGAGAAAACTAATGCACCTACAAGCTGGTTGAACAAGTCGTCTATTCTTGGAAGTGGGTGCCTATTCTTCTTGGTCAGCTTGTTTACTCCCTATAATCCACGCATAGGCGAAGTGAACCGTCCGTTTTGGTTCCGAACACTACTGGAGAAACCCATTCAGAAATACTCCGCCTTATGAACTCCTTTTCGAGCAGCTCTTTAACTTGCTTGCTGAGCTCCTTCCTTTCCCTTGGATCCATGTGTCGAACGGGTAAAGCAACTAGTTTTGCATTATCAACCAGGTATATGCGGAAGTCTATCTCTCGCTTTGTAGGTAAACCCTTCAGCTCTTCAAAGACATCCGAGTATTCACGGACTACTATAATAGATTACAAGTTTTCAACAGATGCATCAAGTGATTCTAGGTAGTTAACCATAATAGAATTCATGGGATTACAAGAGATTTCGAGAGTATTACCAAGGCGAGTCATAAGTCTAACTACTCTCTTTCCATAATCGAGGATGGCGCCATTACTGGATAACCAATCCATGCCTAGAATCAACCCATAGCCCGTGAAACCCAAAACATAAGCATTACATCTAAACCCAACGCTTAGTATAGAAAATTCCAAATCCAAACAAATCATTGACAAATAAGCCGAACCCTCAATTGGATTTGAAATAACCATGGGATCCTCTACTATACTAGTATCTAGGTGCAGAGATTCAACTAAAGTAGTAGATATAAATGAGTGCGATGCGCCAGAATAAAAAAAGAGTACGAACTGGATGATCAGAAAGATAAACTAAACTCTCAACAGAAATATTTCTACCTTGTTCTTGCGGAGGTGCAATGAGAGCGTGAACCTACCCTCCAGAAGTGAATCCAGTCCTCTGCCCTTTCCCTTGCCTTCTTGGGCAGTCCTTGGATATATGTCCTATCTTGCCGCATTGAAAACTACCACAATCTTCTCTTCTTCTTTCTGCAGTCTTTAATCAGATGTCCAGGTACGCCACAAAAATTACACTTCCTCTTTTCATGGGGTTTGCTATTCTTCCCGCCCTTCTTAGAATTCTTCTTCTTATTCTGTGATCCCTCCACTTTCTTGTCTAGAGGTCCTTCCACCTTTGTCTCTTTCTTCCTATCCTTGTCTTCCTCCTGTAACAATGCCATATCCACCAGTCTATCATAAGTCGCACCTATAGGTATATGGGACATAGCTAGGCTGTGCAGTGGCTCATTCAACCCTTTAACCAAAGGGAGAGCCTTTTTATGTGGAGTGTTTACCAACTCCAGTTCGAATCTAGCCAGCTGGTTGAATTGGTTGACGTATTCCTTAACCGATAAGCTTCCTTGTTTGGATGCTAAGAACTTCTCCGTCTGTAGGCTTCATTCAGCTTGCGAGAGGAACTTCATTTCAAACCTCATTCTGAAATCCTCCTAGGTCTCAACAGATCTTTCAACATTAGTAACTTCCCATCAGAATGAGGCTTTGTCCTTAAGTAACCATACAACCAATTTTATCTTCTGCCTATCGCCCACTTAGAAGATAACAAACAAATCTTCTGTTTCAATGAGCCAGTTTCTTGCTTCCACGAATGATTCGGTCCCATTAAAGCTCTTTCTGCCTATAGCTCGAAAGTCTCTACATATCTTCGAGAAAGCACTCACATGTGGAGGAGGAAGAGGAACTGCTGCAGCTGGGGGAGGAGGAACGTCTGCTGGGCCTGTGGCATCAGCCCTAGCCTCCAGATGCCTTCTGAACCAGCCGGGTATCTGTACACCCTCGAGAAGATTAAGATCCCCAGACATGCTGAAATGAAAAGAAAAGGTTCAAACAAAGGATAGAAAGATAGTGCATATGGCTTTGGGGAATATGCCTTTAAAAATAAAATAACCCTTTTCTTGAAAATGCTTCTTTAAAACTTCTTTTTAAAAAATAGTTTTCAAAAACTTTTATCTGATCTGGTAACCATCAACTCTGATACCAAGTGAAACACCCCATCTCCGTTACGGTCACTCACAAAGGGAATACATTAACTTCGATGAAGCATTATAGGTAAAAGATACAGATAATTTACAAGACAGACATATAAACAGCAGAAAAACTGGATTTATTTCATAAGCAGCGTGGTTCAGTCAAAACATTACAACTATTGTCTCAAAACCCAACTTCCAAATCATTACGATAAAACCTCTGTCTTGATTAAAACATAAAGAAAAATAAAACAATAGTAAAGTAGCATAAATCCCCAATAAAAGTGTAACTACAGCCATCGCCCAAGGAAAGAGAATCCAAGCAATACATCTACTCTCTTCAAGCTAGAAAAGGGTCTGAACTAAGCTAAAGTATTCCCTCCCTACGGACCCGGGGAGGGGGAGCGGAAGAAAAGAAGACGAAAGAAAACGGGTCAGACATGAGCTTGGTAAGTCCAGTGATTTTTCAGCATGTAAACAAGAAAAAGGATCATGACATAAATAAACTGAATATAGGATAATACCATAGTACAAGACAATATAAGGCAAGATACACTGAATATGATATCGCACTCATTTCCATTTCTCTGCACCTACTAACAAATGTTTCAACTAGCATCATGTGTTCATAATAAATTAATCCCTTTATCAATCGGCTCTTACTCGCATGCATTTATTACTTGTGTCATTCGGCCCCGCTTGTTTGTAGATACCTGTGCTGGTCCCACCATAGGGTGTATCAATCCCTATGGTGGCAACCCGACACAATTCAAGACGCACAGCGTATAACTATTGATGCCCAATACCTGATTTTTCCACTGCGGAGCACGTGCACGCCCATACTCCATCGGAACCTACACTGACGCACCACCCGCCGCTATTTTGACCGCTTATAATCAGCCCAGTAATCGTTCCCTACCCTGCCTAGTTCAGGGTACCATGATACATCTATGTGGGTTACTGCTGAAATGGGTTCCCGTTACTAGGGTTTCCTAATCAACATGTTATAATGGTTAAGTTTTTTCCATGCAACCTAACCCAACCCATCATGTTTAATTAACATGTTGCATTAGTTAAGTGTTGCCTAAGTTAACTTAACGATACCATTCTTAGCATGTCCGTTCATTAGCATTAATTCATTCACTAATGCCTCAGCCTCTCACATTAGAACTGTTGTTTGCGGTTGCTGGATGTGTCGGGCTGTTCTGGGCAGACTTCTACCGCAAACTTATTCTATCCTCGGGTTTTAGGATTAATACGCTAACCTCTCACATTAGACCTGTTGTTGCGGTCGCTGGATGTGTCGGGCGGTTCCCGACAGTCTTACACCGCAACTTAATCTAACCTTGTGTTAGGCATGTTCATCTTTTAGCCAAATTACATATTTACCATACATGCCCAAATCTAGATTTTTATATGCCAATTATCCACAATTGTAGTCAATTCAAGTTAGGCCACATTTTCTAGTTATGCCCAAAATTACTCAATTAAGATATACCTAATGCCCCGCATTTCAATCGTACGTACAACAATATTCAGTCTAGGTTCCGAATGAACCTAGTATTCATGAAATAAAACAAAAAGAGGAATAGAGTAGGAACACAAGAATTGACATAAGAAACAAAATAGGCATGTAAAGGTGTACCCAAATCCAAGAATCATGTTTCCAATAGGCATGTTGTACATTAACAATAAGTATGGCCAAACTGAGCAAGTTACGTCATAGGCAAAAAGTTTCGATAGAATTGAATATACGAGAATCACCAATTTGGTGTACAACATGATAGGTTCCATTATTTCAATCAGAACGGTCTCATAAGCATAGGTAATTCAGATTTGACAAAAGGATAAACATGAACTAGAATTGATTATCTCACAATTAGGCATAGTGGTATACAACATGATAGGTTCCATTGTTCCAATCACAACGGTCTCGTAAGCAAAAGGATAAGCATGAATTAGAATTGATTATCTTACAATTAGGCATAGTTCTGGATCCGATTATTACAGTCACGATTTTTATTGGGTGTTCAAATCTGAATAATAACTGAACTTACAATGATAGGATTAGAAAAGGTGAATTAGTTGACGTTGTAGCGATTCTAATCTTTGATTGAAACGGAAGATCTTTACTCCAATTTGAAGCTTTCTAATTTGATCTCTATTTTGGAGAAGAAGAAGGAGGCTAGGCTAGTTTGGAGATGGACATCATGGTGGCATCATAGAATAGGATTACGAGGTTAACCTTTAGGTTTGAGGTGATTATATAGAAGTGTTAGAGAAACCATGGCCTTTAGATTAGCATAGGGGTTATCCGAGCCACACAGCTCAAAGACACATCATCCAGCAAATTAGAGGAAGACACGTCATCACAGAACACTCCAGAATTCTGTGCTGGATAGACATCGGCATGGGCGCACTTGGCAAGTCCGCCAATGCATTTTTGTACTGGCGTACTTCACAAGTGCGCCAGTGCAGTCTGGTCTGTTTCCGGGTTTTTTTCTGCCTAAATTCGTTCGTCCATATCTCCTTCATATATTATCCGTTTTATGCAAAATCGGACTCTATCTCAAGCAGAATTCCGAGGTGAACGCTATGGCGAAACCCGTTTCCTCTAATTCTTCCTTTAATAATTAATTTTTCTTTAATTATCTCTTATGTTATGTTTTAGAATTACGGGGTGTTACAATCGTAGCTTTCCAGCGAGTTACGAATCCGATTTTGTTGTTGAGAAAATTTTACATCTCGATTTTCAAAGCCAAGGGGAAAATGGCCATGGCAAACTCAATGAAACAATGGCTTTTGTGTGAAGGGTGTTGACTAGCCTTTTGCAAGGAAGTCGCAAGTTGATTTTTGGCCATCGAAATGCTCTGGATCGAGTACGAACTCATGAAGGTTTGAATAGATTTGGAGAAGTCGCAGAATTTAGGAATTTGGCTATGTGTTTCGGGGCTGGTACGACTCCCGGAAACACATCTGGATTAGTGCATCTAGCAGAATTTGTAAATTCGCAGAATTTGGTTAATTACCCGAGGGTCGATATTCGTGCCATCAACCCCGAGGTCAGTATTAGTGGTTTTTGGCTTTGTTATATCCATGAAATTTCGTATCCCCAGGGTATGAAACGGTGGGATACAAAATGCGGTAAAGACTTTAAGATTTGATTGACATCTTCTAGATCTTCATGGATAGTTTATTATCCCTTGCACACGGGTATGAAACATGTCGAATCGGCTCAATGCTTCATGGATTGGGTCTAAGGAATGGGATCGATATAACATATTTTCATGTTCTAGGATTCGAAGGAGGAGCTGTTGAAGATGCTTCGAAACGATGAAGAATGGATTTTTGGCTAAGTCCCGGGGATCAATATTAACCCCAGGATCAGTACTGACCCCAAGGTACGAAAATCAGGGGATACGAGATATCGCCATCCTATAGATATCCAGTCACTTGGTTGATTCGGGATTGTTTTGGTTGTTTCATTTTGCATGTGAGAAGTTTGGACTTGAAGCTCTTTAATGGCATCCTACATGGATTTTTGAACTTTGGAAATTCTCATGAGCTTACGAGCTTCTTCTTAGAGATCTTCATCATTATTTTGACACTTGATCACTTTTCATTTGGATTGGGTTCTTAGATACATTTTGGCATAGCTTCATCTTCTTAGACATAAGAAGCTTCGCTATTGGACTTTTGGACTTGGTTGAGAATTAGAAAGGACTTTTTTATGTTTGATTCATAACATTGTAAACAAAAGATTGTATTGGCAACTATATGACAAAGATGAATAGCTACAATAAAGTGGACATAGGCAATTTTGCTGAAACACAATAAATCGATGATGTTTACTTCTCAGTACTATGCGTCTGGATTATGTTTTGATTATTTGGGCAATAACAACCCATCGAGTGTTGATGTGGGAAGTGACCAGTTTCCTACATCAACATTTTGGCTTGCTAGGAAGAGGATCGCACAACTTCGGATTGTTAAGGATTCAGATTGCTTCTAAGGATGGTTAAAAAGAAACAAATCACTTTAGCTCATTCGGAAGAGCTGGAATGGAAGAAAGTCAGGATGTTTCCTTTACTGGACATCCATCGAATCATGTGACTCGAGAGGATATCGAAGGAGTGATTAAGGATTTGACTTCTTTGTTGGAAAGGCAGGAAGAGCATTTCAGAAGGCAAGAAGCTATTATGAATGCTTCTATGGATCAGATCAAAGGTTTCGGAAGGCCGTCCGGCCTAAGGAATATTGCGGGAACAAGTGCTGATATTCCTCAAGGTTTGGCTCAGGATTTGGGGGCAATTCACGGAAGTCAACCCCAAGTTGGTACTAATCCCAGGATCGGTACCGACTCGACTAAACTCGGGGGAAACACCCATAATGCCGATGGAAATTCAAATCAAGTGGTTGTGGTTGGTCAAGTATTATTGGGTTCTGGGACTGGAAATGTAGCTCAAGCGTCGGTGCGTGGGTTTGGATACAGAAACTCCTATGGTTCCGAGACTTGGGTTTTGCTCGAGGAGGAACCTCATGTTAGGATGAAGCTGGATATTCTTGTTAGTGCTCAATGGTTTGCTAATTCTGGACTTGACAACAGGGGGACTAGTGTGGAATTGAACGACTGAAATCGGCTGCTCAAAACCATTAGTGGAAGTCAGACCACTGAGGTGATTCGAAGATATACTTCAGGCGAAGCATCTCTTTTGGACTTGCATTATGTTATTCGCAGTCCGTTTACTTAGGACATAAGGAATTCTCGAAATCCACCGGATTTAAAATTGCCGATGTTGGAGGCTTTTGACGGAAGGAAGGATCCTACCATTCACTTGATGTGTATTATGCACCATATGGAAGTGCTTTCAGTGTCAGAGAATGTAATGAAAAGTGCTTCCCACTTTACCTTACGGATATCGCTGCCATGTGTTTCAAGTAGTTGGAAAATGTATCAGTTTACAACTGGAGTGTGTTGGTTAAAAAATTCATCGAATTGTTCAAGGTTCACATCACTCGACCGGCAAACGTGATGTCTCTTACGGTGATTACACAAAGGTCTGGTAAGACTTTACGGAAATTCTTGGAATGGTTAATGTGGTGGTGGTATCGGTCGATTGACCAGACCCATCGATGATTCTTATGGATGCTATTTCTGGTGTCTTGGATAAGATGGATTTCAAGATCTCGCTTCAACAGGATTCACCATGCGACCTTGATGAATTCTACTATGAAACATATAGGTTTCTGAGGGAGAAGGATGCAAGAATCGATAAGAAAATTCTAGAGGTTAATTCAGTTAAGGGCGAAGGATAGTCCAAATCTGGAAAGGATAAAGGCAAAGAGAAACTCCTACCTTGGAACAATCGGAATGTTGTATCAGTGGAACCTACGCAAATTCCCTTCGTACTTGAAACTTACTCATATTTGGAAGAAATTTATTGGGAAGTTCACCCGATTGCTCCATTCAGAAAGCCTCCCGCGAAAAAGCCATTTCAGAGGGAAAGGGATAATTATGGAAGGCATTGTTTGTTTCAAGACCTAGATAGTCATGACACGAACAATTGCAGACATCTTTGAGATATGATTGAGGAGAGTGTCATACGTGGCGAGCTGGTGCAATATGTCCGAAATCGAGCTGCAACTTCAGGACATGCATGGCTGCTTTCTCTGCTCGGAACAAGGACGAGCTAGGACGTGGCTTAGGTAGATTGATCATCAATTGATGTGGTTTCTCTGAACTCTCTAGATTTGCACCTTTGCATGTGTAGAACAATTCACTATTTGTACATTATCAGTATCCATTTGATCATTATCATCTCTCTCAAATGTCGTTTTGGCTACCCAATTAAAAAAAATTCGTTGGGTGTCCAAAATATTAAAAAATTTGGTATACACTTGGTTTTCATTCATATTCCATTGATTGGATAAAAAGTTCATTATTTTCAGTTGCAATGAGAACCTTGGTCGGAAATTTAAAATCATCACTAATTTCTATCAACACACGAGCATAGGTAATTTTAATCGTCCTTTTCGTACAATGATCCATCTTAATTTATTTTCTAGAATAGAGACAATTCTACTTTTATCTTCATCTGATCAAAATCTAATTTTAAGCCTGGGAAGCGTACCCAAACTGGAATACTTTGTGGAATTTCCTTGCTTAACTCAATATCTGGTACTAGTCTCGTCATTATCATAGGTTTTCTATCATAAAAATAGGGACCCCTTCCAATATTCTTTTGCAATCTTCATTATTAATTATCAAAATTAATAATATAGAAATCGTTTTCTTTGGTATGGATATAAAAATCGCATGAAGACTTCCAAAATCTTCCGATGTAAGTTCTAAAATAATGATAAAATGAATGAGATTCGACAACATAAGTAACAGTTGAATTATCCAAATATTTTTTTACTAAATCAATTACAAATTAATCATTCTAGCACTTCTTTTTTTCTTGAAGTCAGTAAGTTTAAGGAATGTATGAGTCATAAAGACTATAATATTTTCCTCAACAACACTGTCTTCCACTCCTAAATTGAGTATCTGAAGAAAAGAAAAATTGGCATAACTGATCGGTTTTTAAGGTGACCACAAACACCTTTTATTATGATACTAATGAAAAATACAAAATAGTACAAGTGACTGTAGTTAGCAGTCAGCTACATTCGGTTTTAAAGTGGACCATCCATCACATGCAGAGTTTATAGTGTTCCGTTCATTCTACCTATACATGCTAATAGCACTGGAGCTAGCTAATATACTAGACTACAATATTACATCCTCGTATGACCTAACTAGCCACACATGGAGAGTAAATTACATACTACATACATAGTGTTTACATTTGAATACGAATGAAGAGAAAACTGTTTTTAATTAAGCCTAGGGTATTCAACAAAAATAACATGGCATAACTAAGTACAAACAGTATTGCCGAATAGTGCACTTCAGCTAGCCCATACTTATGGAATAGAATTTTGTTCACACTTTTTTTTTTTAGTGTGAACAAAACACTTTGTTTCTATTGGAGGAACTGGGTGGGTCACACATGAACCCCCCCTGAATTCCTCCAATAGAAACTCCGCACCGTTTATTAATGTAGTACCATGCACATATAACAATGAGATTTGACATAGTAACAATGAGATTTGACATAGTAACAATGAGATTTGGGGGCAATTCCCGTAAGTTAACCCCAAGTTGGTACTAATCCCAGGATCGGTACCGGCTCGGCTAGACTCGGAGTAACACCCCTAATGCCGCTGGAATTTCGGATCAAGTTGTTGTGGTTGGTCAAGTATTATTGGGTTCTAGGACTGGAAATGTGGCTTAAGCACCAGTGTGCGGGTTTAGATACAGGAACTCCTATGGTTCCGAGAGTTGGGTTTGTGCCCGAGGCGGCACCTCATGTCAGGATGAATCTGTATATTCTTGTTGGAGCTCAATGGTTTGCTAATTCTAGACTTGACAGCGGGGGCACTAGTGTGGAATTGAACGACTAAAATCAGCTGCTCAGAAACACTAGTCGAAGTCAGACCACTGAGGTGATTCAAAGATATACTTCAGACAGAGCATCTCTTTCGAAATTGCATTATGTTATTCGTAGTCCGTTTACTTAGGACACAAGGAATTCTCGAAATCCACCGGATTTCAAATTTCCGATGTTGGAGGCTTTTGATGGAAGGAAGGATCATACCATTCACTTGATGCATTCTATGCACCACATGGAAGTGCTTTCGGTGTCAAAGAATGTAATGACAAAGTGCTTCCCAGCTTTACCTTATGGATATTGCTGCCATGTGTTTCAAGCAGTTGGAAAATGTATCAGTTTACAACTGGAGTGTGTTGGTTAGAAAATTTGTCGAACTGTTCAAGGTTCAAATCACTCAACCGGAAAACGTATTGTCTCTTACGGTGATTACACAAAGGTCCAGTAAGACTTTAAGGAAATTTTTGGAAAGATTAAATGCGGTGGTGGTATCGGTCGATCGACCAAACCTGTCGATGATTCTTGCAGCTGCTTTTCTGGTGTCTTGAATAAGATGCATTTCAAGATCTCGCTTCAATGGGATCCACCATGTGACCTTGGTGAATTCTACTGCGAAACAGATAGGTCTCTGAGGGGAAAAGGATGCGAGAACCGATAAGAAAATTCTAGAGGTTAATTTAGTTAAGGGAAAAGGATAGTCCAACTATAGAAAGGATAAAGGCAAAGAGAAACTCCATCCTTGGAACAATCGGAATGTCGTACCAGTGGAACCTTCCCAAATTCCCTTCGTACTCGAAACTTACTCATATTTGGAAGAAATTTATAGGGAAGTTCATCCGATTGCTCCATTCAGAATGCCTTCCACGTAAAAGCCATTTCATAGGGAAAGGGATAATTCTGAAAGCATTGTTTGTTTCACGACCTAGATAGTCATGACACGAACAATTGCAGACATCTTTGAGATATGATCGAGGAGAGTGTAAGATGTGGTGAGCTGATGCAATATGTGTGAAATCGGGCTGCAACTCCAGGACATGCACGACTGCTTTCTCTAGTTCAGAACAGGGATGAGCTGGGATGTGGCTCAGGTAGATTAATCATCAATTGATGTGGTTTCTCTGAACTCTCCAGATTTGTGCCTTTGTAGATTTTGGATTATGATCATTTGGTTTTCGGCTTTCTAGGTTTCTGATTCTTCGGCTTTCGCACCTTGGATTTTGGATTCTGGTACTCTAGCTTTTCATCTTTTGGATTTTGGCATTTCGGTCTTATGGCTATTGGATATCATTCTATGTTTATCTAGACTTCAGGATTGTATATTTCAGTTGTTAGAAATTTTGCTTTTGGGCTTTGGTTGTATTTGCTTCGGCCTTCTAGATATTGTTTCTTTGGCATTCTAGATTCGGGTTGTTTTGAGTCGGCCGACCCACATACGGGATTAGGTCCTAATCCTTAGGCATGCTCTGCCTCCGACTATAAACCATCCGCCTTAGAATTAATCAATCTCTTTGGTTTTCCTGATTGTTGGATTTTAGAGAGCTAAGTCCGCCTACCTATATATGGGATTAGGTCTTAGTCCCTGGACGTGGTCTTTGCGGATGGAAGGCCGTCCAATCTCCTACACTCTTTTCTGGCCATCTGGCTTAGGATTTTTAAGGGCTAAGTCCACCTACCCGTGTATGGGATTAGGTATTAATCCATAGGCATGCTCTTTGCAGACGGGAAACCGTCCAATCTCTTATACTCTTTTCTAGTTATCTTGCTTAGGATTTTGGATAGCTAAGACTACTTGGCCATGTACGAGTTTAGTTTTTAATCCCTATGCATGCTCTTCGCGGTCGAGAAACCATCCAATCTCCTACGTTCACATCAGGTTATCTAGCTTAGAATGGCAAAGTTGGCCCACCCGCGTACGGGTTAGGACTTAACCCCAAGGCGCACTCTGTACCCGACAATAAACAATTCCCTTCATACTTAACTAGATGTAATGAATTTGAAATCGAAAGTGGCTAAGTCGGCCCACCCATGCAAGGGATTAGGTCTTAACCCCTAGGTGTACTCTGTACCAGATGGTACACCATTAGGTTTTTGTTTGGCTTTGATAAAAGATCTGAACATTTTAAAACTTTAATGAAATTATTTCGCTCATAAGGACTTTGCTTAAGAAGTATGAAATCTGGAATTGCAATTTCAAACTTTAAGGACTTGGCGCAGTAAGGAATTTACTCGCTAAGTACAAAAATATGGTTCCCAAGTAAGGACCTTACTTGGGAAGGGACAGACTGTTTTTTCAGAACTTGGCAAGGTCGCCTTGTCTTGTGGTGAGTAAGGACTTTTCCTGTTTGGTTCAGGGTTGTATTGTCAGGACTTGGAAGACAACTCATTGTTTTTCTGGCTAATCTCGGATGGTCTTGTTGGGACATGGCAATATCATTTGCTCATGGTTATGGATTCCTCTATCAAGACTAGGTAGGGCAACTCGTTTGGTTTTGTGGGTAAGGCCTATACCGCATCTAGTTGTACTAGCTTTCAGATTTCTTCGATTATGTGGTTATTGGTTATTCTAGCTTTATGGATTTTAGGTTTCTTCGATTTCCCGACCATTGGTTATTCTGATTTCCTGGTTCTTGGGTATTCCGGTATTGGCCTTCTCTTATAAAAGGATCCAGAGTGATTGTTGGTTTTCTTTAGTTTCCTGGATTTCTGATTTTCTATTTATACGATCTGACGCAATTGTATCTTCTGGTTTTCGGCTATAGGATTTTTATTCAGACTATTGCCCGACTCGCGACTTATGGATTCTCAGGTCTTTTTTATTCTTCAAAACATGTCTTCCAACATAAGACATGTTTTAGGGGGCAATTGTTGACCTGTCTTTTTGCAAGGCAGTCACATGTCTATTTTTGGCTTTCAGAGTGCTTTGGACTCGAGTATGAACTCATGAAGGTTTGAAGCGCTTTGGATGAAGTCAAAGAACTCAGGAAAAAATCAAGAATTTAGCTAAGGGTTTCAGGGTCGGTGCATCTCGCGAAGTTCAGGAAGTGGAAGAATTCAGTTAAGTACCAGTAGGCTGGTATTCGTGACACCGACCGTAAGGTCGATATTGCTGGTTTTGGGCTTTTCGTATCCCAAACTTTAGGGTTTGGTGCTACTTCATTTCGTTTAGGGTTGGTTGTGTATATTTCGTATCCCGGGGTATGAAATGGTAGGATATTAAACGGGGAAAAGACTTTCGGATTTGACTAACTTTTTATGGATCGGCAAGGATAGTTTCATATCCCCTGGATACACATAAGAAACATATCGGATTGGCTCAAAGCTTTGTGGATTGCAGCTAAGGCATGGGATCCGTATTTCATGTTCCAAGATTCGAAGGTGGAGTTAAAGATGCTTCAAAGCAATAAAGCATGGTTTTTTTAGCTAAGTCCCGGGGTCGTTACTGACCGCAGGATCAGTACCGACCTCGAGGTACGAAAATCAGGGGATACAAGATATGTGTCCCCACTCCTACAAATACCTGGTCACTTGGTTGATTTCAGGTATCTGTTAGTTGTTTCATTCTGCATGCAAGAAGCTTGGATTTAAAGCTCTTTAATGGCCTCCTACATGACTATTTGGATTTTGGAAATTCTCACGGGTTTGTAAGCTTCTTCTTGGAGATCATCATCATTTGGACACTTAACTTGATCTTGTGCCATTTGGATTGAATTCTTGGACATGTTTTGGCATAGCTTCATCTTCCTGAACATAGGAAGCTTCGTTATTGGACTCTTGGACTTGGTTGAGAATTAGCGAGAACTTTGTTATTCTCGATTCATAATTTGTAAACAAGACGTGGGGATGGATTATATTTGTAACTATATGACAAAGGTGGATAATTACATCAAAGTGAATGTAGGCGATTTTGCCGAACTACTATAAACCTTGGTGTTGTTTACTTTTCAGTACTCTACGTATGGATTGTGTTTGGGTTATTTGGGCAATATTAACCAATCGGGTGTTGGTGTGCGAAGTGACTAATTTCTCGCGTAGTCTACTCTAGTATAGAATAATGTTATTATATTATTTTATTAACTAATTCTCAAACGAGCCTAAAAACCTGCGATCTCCAATCGAAATGTGTCGCGTGTCTATTCTTTTTGAAAACAAAAAAACTAGCATTGAGGCAAAATTGATTATATACAGTAGTTAGCTTTTATAACTCGAATTATACAATTACAACTCTTTACATAAATAGACACTCGTTTTAGTTACACACAATCAAACATTATACCCGATCGCTATGAAACTTGACAGGTGCAACAACTCACTGCTATGATTCCAAAAATATAAGTTTCATCGTAATCTGACACTATACCCTAGAACGATAATTTGCGTGTATTTCGAGATCACTTTGACCACCGAACTATTGGAACTCAAAATATAATGATTCATGTACTTTTTATACATGTAACGAACAATTCGGACTTAGTAAAACTGGTCATGAGTCCTTATTTGATCGTTTGTGAAAGATCCCACATTGAAACCATCAATTGAATAATAAATAATCAATATTTAATAAAGTAATTAAATATCCAATAGTTAAAATACGGTTCGTTACATTCTCCCCTCCTTAAAGGATATCGTCCCCAAAATCCTTAAGGATGAAACAACTCAACCCAATGGTCTCATACAAGTGATGACACATCATAGCTTGTACAACAGCCATATTTCCAGCTTCTGTGAGGTTGTATTTAGATTTCATCGCAGTATGCTCAATAATTACTGATAATTGGGTTCTGCTTGTGCAGCTTTACCAAAAGGTTTCTTCGTATTATCCAATAAATCATATACCCTTTTTGCTCCAATATTTGGTTTTTTTCAGCATTACCATCACCATTAGTAAATTGAGGGACAAGGAACATTGAACATGCATCATCTTCCACTATAAGTTTCAAAAGATTTGCAGTAGCAATTTCATTACTAATTGTGTCCTCATCTTGTACAAGATTAGATGTTAACAGTTCTCCATGATGATCCTAAACCAAATAGTTCAGCATGAAACCGTACTAACGAAATGAACTCCATCAAATGCTTTAAAAATTTGCATCTACTACATGGATAACAGATTTCTTCATCGTTTTAGTTATTACTTAAAGTGAAGTTAATAAATACGAGAACAACATTATTAAAATATTCATTTATTGAGCCTCCAATTTTCCTTAGTTGTTTCTACATCCAGCTCCGATCAGTAAAATAATTGTCCACTTATCTGCATACTAACTAAAATTATGATATAAATTTGAATTAAAATTTTATTAAAATAATTTTATCGGTGAATGTTATATTTATTGATCATTGACACTTTGTTGATAGGTCATTTTACCTCCCATTACATATACAATACTATAATTAAATCACGTAAATATTTTCAGTATAAATGATTTAACAAAATTTCAGCAGCATTTCGCTTTAGTTCCCTGAGTAGTACAAAATTGCGTGTACATAGGAAATATAAAGGAAGCGCTGTCGAAATTTTGTGAAACGTTCAAAATGATATGCTTTACGAGATTTAATTACATTATTGTATTCGTAACATTTTCAATATAGAGACAAAGCAGGAATATATTTTATACGATGAATATAGATGTTCATTCTGTTAAAAAAATGAATATCTAAATAATGATTATATCAGACAGAGCCGAAAAACACTGTAATAGTTTTACGAATATAACATATTTTATACTTATTAAAAACAGTTGGCATTTAACCTATATCAAATCATGAAAAATTTCATGTTATAAAATATATTTCCTTCCGCAGTTTTCAATAATTTAATAACAAGGATGTGTATATTAAAAACCAACTTATATGATTGTTGCTCTTATTACCAATCGTCTGCGTGAAGCAACTATTTTAAAACTAAATAAGCCTTAAACAGCTTAATTTTAATCTAACCGTACGTATACGGAGTTTGTTATATGTACACACATTTTCAAAACTTAATCAACTAACCATATGTTATAAAATTAAATATCGTTTTCGATATTTCCTTAAATACATAATCTAAATTATGCTTATTCATACTAACGTCTCCAGACATGCAACAGCCCGCATTTTACGTATCGGAAGATCGTAAAATATTTTTATTTTATTCCCTGAGGGTTGGATCATTCTCATCTTTTGGTATGTTGCTTATGCGGATATGAGACATGTCCATAAATTTTACCGATTTTGTTTGTGACCATTTTGCCCATGTCAGTCTTGTACAGGGCATAACTTTTGACTCAGGTCGAATCAGAGGGTGAGACCTGTGCCATTGGAAAGGAATTGATGATTCTCTTTCCGTGGAGTGGTTACAAGAAAGATTTGGTTCAGCGGTTTGGGAGAAATCGCTGTTTTAAGATTTTTCAGTTGGCTGTTCAGGTTATGGAAGGCTAATGGGCTGATTTGGAGAAGGCCCATTAAGGGGTTGGTGGAGGCTATAAATAGAGGGTAAGGGATATGGGGAAAGGTTGGACTTTCCATTCTCTTATAGGGAGGCTTTGATCTCCTTCTTCCTCTAACACCTTTCCACCATTAAAATTCCAAATCCGAGGAGGGAAATCGAAGATCTATACCATTCAAGGCTAGATCAACATCGTTTCAAGGGCGAATTCATCGGATTGAAGGGTTTGATTCGAAGTGTTCGCTGTCCGGATTGCTTTTTCATCGCTTTTGCTTTGTTTTGGATAATCGGTGAGTGATTTACATCTCTCATTCGGATTCATGAAAGTATGTGAGTAATATGATGTTAATTTCATCATTTCCATGTTATTTTCTTTAGATCTACACCATGCTAAGTCCATTTTACATATGAATCACCTTAGGATCTGATCTAGATAATTTAAATGGTTAATTTCATGATTTCTCTCAAGTTTATGCAAATTAGATCCGTTTTTATGTTCATATGTTCACTTATCATGTTTTGGGAAACTTATGTGTTTTGATGGAAATTGTTAGATTGATGATATTGTTGGTTGCATAACATGTTTGTGGTTGCGTTTGGATGAATTGGATAAGCCGGTTTCGTCGGATTCGTCGTTTGGCGAAGTTTTGGTCGAAATCGAAGTCGAAATGGAGCTGTGTAGGAATCCGGTCGGTCTGGGGGGGGGGGGGTCGGTCCTAGACTGGTCGGTCAAATCGTGGCTTGGGAAGCAAGACAGGGATTGGGTCGGCTAATAGGGAGAAGGCTGGTCGGATCGGTCGCAAGGAAGTGGCCGGTCGGTCCATACTGGTCAGGTCGAGCAAATCTGGAGTTCTGATTTGGAGCAGGCGGGTTGGTCATGTTCCAGGAAGGGGGTGATCGGGTCGGATCGCTCTTGGATGTTTGGTCGAGCAGGTGGTCGGTCGCAGGTGAGAAAGGCTGGTCGGTCTTGGAGCTGGTCGGTCCAGAAGGTTGAGAAGGGAGTCTGGTCGGTTCAGAAGGGTTCTGGTCGGTCCAGAAGGAGCAGAGGGAGGTCTGGTCGGTTCAGAAGGGTGCTGGTCGGTCCAGATGGGTCTGGTCGACATTTCTAATGGAAATTTCTGGTCGGAAACCTCTAGTGATGTTGTAACTTCGAAGTGGTTCAAGTAGGAAGGTTCGAAGTGTTGAATGTGTTCGTTGTTCAAGGTAGAACAACGAATGAGGTGACAACTCAAAGGTCGTGAGTTGATGGATAATGGTTGCTCGAGAAGGTTGCTTGAGCTATGAAATATCGTCATGGTTGGACGACTAGAGATGCGAAGGCTGAGAGGTCATCGTTGTCGTAAGTTCTAGCAGGCTCAAAGCAGGGGTACGATGGGGGCACCCAAAAGACTAGAAGGTTGCTAGTCGAGTACCCTAGGTCTTGGGGAAAGGCCTAGTGTCAAGGTTGGACATATGGAGTTCATGCTAGAACTGGGGTTACCATTAGCCCTTGACATATGGCAAGGTTGGCCGTCATACGATTAACGATGGTTTCAAAGCAGGATTGGCGGTGATAGCCAGAGTCTGTCATGTATGCTGGATGTTTTGCATGAGATATATAATCTCGATCCCATGATTGCTATTGTTGATTGTTTCTGTTTTTCGTGAATGAATGGTTGTTCTGGTTTCTATGGATTAATGGTTGAATGCTTGGTGTAAAGGCTATCACTGTCCGATGTGGGGAAGATAAGGTTGAGTTCTTCTCTGGTGATGTGGGTAGATAAGTTGTTCATTTACCCATTCTCATATACTTTCTTGTTGAAGTTTGTTAGCTGTTTTATCGCTCACTAAGACTATTGTCTGACTCAAGGTTTTATGTCTCCTCTTACTACCTTGGGCTGTTCATCCAGTTGTGGATGGGCAGACTAAGTAGCAGGTTACAGGTAATGGAGCTTAGTGAGACGGGGAAGCTGAGCGAAGACGAGCAGGAGGCTGGCGTACCAGTTTTATTACTATCTAGTATTTCTGTTTTCGCTGTTTGAGTTGCTTGAGAGTTATAGTGAGGCCTTATGTACAAACTTTGATATCAGTTGGATAACCTTTCTGAATGTCGAGAAAGTTTCAAAAGTTTTCTATATGATACCTCATTACTATTACCTGTTGTATATGTTTTATTATATTTCATCCTTGCGCTGTGAGTTCTACGACAGGTTTCGATGTGTTTACCTACTCTGATGATCGTCCATAGCAGCCTGGCACACCTTTCAGCGCATTATTCCACTTGTTTAATGCGGGGGTTATGGGCGGTCGTCAAAAGACAAGCCTAAAATCACTTGAACATTCAATTGTATGCACAATATTCTATTATTATATAAACTATAAACTTGCAATACTTAAGTTAAAAATAACAATTAGGCTTCAATAAACTACATTATGCATAAAATAAGATAATACAAACATGTAAATTAAACAACTAACCCTAAATCAGTAAATGTAATTAAATTGGGTGTTAGGTTTTATACCTTGTTTGGAGGAGATCGGCAGGCTAAAGAGGAAGAGAAAGGTTTCTAGGTGTTAGAGAGGCTTGGGAAGGAGGGAGTGAAAGTTGGTGGCGAAATAGGAAGAGGGATTGGGGATTTGGAAAATTATTTTAGGGAAACCAAATTGGGAAGTAGAAGTAGGCTTTGACAAATTTTTTACGATCTAACAACGGCTACCAATAGTCGTCAATGAGCTTAAACCAACAGGTTTTAATGGCCTCCAACAGATATATTTTTTATTTTGTAAAAAGATCCAGAAAGTAATTAATGTTGTTGCCATGTAGTCGTTGGTGGCTGTTGCTAGCTTCTGTTGGAATATATTGTTTGTTTAGTAATGGTATGCAATTATTTTACATCAAATATGAGAACCAATTTTGAGAGCCTCATTACCTAACCAACTGAAATATGAGTAATTCTCTAAGGATAAAACTTACAATTGCAGTTAGAAACATAAAAAATATAACGATTAAGTGAAGGTAAAAATAAATTTAGAAATAATAAAGTTAAATACTTGATATGCCAAAGAACAGGAAAAAAATAAATAAATAAGGAAAATTGTTAACATCTGCCTTGGAAGCGTACATAAAAAAAAAGTCATTATTATGATAAATAGTTTATGATAAGTGAACACAGTTTTTAGACTGAGACTATCATATAATGGAAAGAAACCTAAAAAACAAAACGTTAAAATAAAATTAGACATAGGATTTAGTAAAAAGGCGATGACAGGAAGATAACCCAATAAAAAACGTTTGAAGCAATCTAGAGGGAGTTTAGATATAGACATTCAGAAAGGTCTATTGTCGATCCTTTAGAGAAAAGGATGGCCTCACCGCCGACATACTACATTAGAATTATGATATGAAATGACAACTCCATTTGATTTTTTTGAGTATGATAAAATGTTAGGGTCAAACTTTGAATGGTTAATCAGGAACTATCTTTGAATTTGTTAAGTAAATCAGTGAAATGTTGGGATAAATTTTCTATAAATACACCAACCAATTTGCATTTGGTTTAAACATAATTGCATGCAACAATGCTTACATTGTAATATTTTCCTTAAAGAATCATCAAGATTTGCAGGCGTTCTTGAAAACACATTTTCATGCGTGTCACCAATGAGTTTTAACAACGCAAAATGAAGCGCAATGTAAAAATGAGGCACGGCCTTGTCCCGCAGTGATGGGTAAAGTCGTTGTTAACCGACTATTTGGTTTGGTTCCCAAAAGTACGCAAGACACGCTCGACTCAACATATCGCGTGATATTACAGCCTAGAAGTGTTGCCAACATCATTAGGGGTCTAGCACCGTAAGACTCGAGTAAGGCCACTAGTAGAATGTGGCATCCCTTGGATGCAATATCCTTCAGTATCAATCCGCAGCCAAGCCGAATGCGAGCCGTCAGCGGGTCCGAGGCCTCACAATCCCAGCGGCGGTCAACCTAACTGGTTAGGTCGAATAAGTGGGCACTGGCCGATTCATTCGATTTCCGCAAACAAGTGTATTGCCCAGAATCACTGGATCGACTCAAAGTCAAGGTTCGTCCAACAACTTCAATGGTCTTCACATCCCCCAAAACTAGGCTACATCCATGTTGTCGTATCCCTCTCGTCCCGAATCCCCCGTGCCCAGCGCCAGCCTAAAACTCGTATCCCACGGGGCATGAATCTGGTTCCCCCACCGGGTACGAATATCAAACCCCATAGGGTACGAATATCGTACCCCATGAGGCATGAATATCATAACCCCCGGGTACGAATCTCATATCCCCTCGTTGTACGAATCTCTTACCCCACCGGCTACGAATTTCGTACCCCTTCGGGGTACGAATATCGTACCCCTATAGTGGGGTGTGAATTTCCTCGACACGGTGGAATGGGGGTCCAAATTCTTGAGGAGGCTGCATCACGGGATACGAAAATTGGCTTGTGGTCCCCTATTTCTTCCTACTTCTACCTACTCCCACCTAACCACTCCACTATAAATACCTCTTGACCTCATACTTCAAAGGGGCTGCAATTTGGTGATTTGACACCTCTTGAGAGCTCCAAATAGTCTCTTTAATGACATCTCCACTTTGAGGAAGAAGAAAGGAAAAAGTGTCTTTTTCCTAAAGTATCAATATATGATAATTATGACATTGTATTACTTCGAGATGTATGTAAATAAATGTCATGAGATGTTCTCAACCTTGTAACTCTTTGTTGTATATAATATTTCAACGACTCTTCCAAAGTGGGCATAGGCCTCTCACCAGACCGAACCACTATAAATCTCTTGTGTTATTTACTGCTTTCTGCACTAACTTTTCGATCGAAACTATTATTCCTAAGTAATTGGAATCTTGGGTGTTTACGACATTTTTTGTCATTAACATTTCGGTGCTTTCACTGAGAAAACTTGGATTTGTCTCTTTGTCGCATGTAACCATGTCGACTCCGACGAGCTTTAGGTTCCTTTGGTAAACCTGCTGCCAAGTTTGCTTACGATGGTAATGCGACCAAAGAATGCAGTGTTCGACTCTTCAGCTGCAGCCGAAGCTGGAACTTCCCAGCAACCCTAGCCGGTGGATATCCCAGCCACAACCAAAACCCTTCCTCATGTGGACCCTGAAGCTCCCGCAACACAAGCGCAGATCCGCATGCTTAGTGAAAAATATGAGAACACAACTATCGAACTCAGTCAGTCGTTGAGAAATAACATCGACCTTGTGTGCCAACTTCAAGAAAGTCAACGGATCATCACTGTACTTCAGCTCGCTCAGAACAACGCCCGATCTCGAGGCACTATCTTGGAAACTTCCTCTTCCGATTGAAGAGGCTCACATCAAAGAAGGAGATTTAGTCTGATCAACAATGTCGTTGTCTGCTCCAACGCCCCTGCCAACAGCTACGCCAACGATAATGGAAATGGCGACCGAACTACATTCACATATAGCGAGGGGGCACAGTATCGAGACCGCCCCCGATTGATTGTCAATGATGAACCGGGTCTGAGCAACTGACCCCCTCCTCAGTAGAACCCGACTGCCGCCGCCCAGGATCAAAGAGCTACACTCCCAGCGGCCCACGCTTACCCCGATCAAGATGCGCGTCAACCTGCTCAACCTCACCGTCTATACCAAAACCCGATCGTAGATGTTGATGATATGAAGGAAGATGACTCTGATGTGCATCAAGGAAGGCGACCGCGGAACAGAACTCCCATGGTCCGACAAAACCCATGAATCCTGCCAGTGGATCCGCATCTGACATATCTCATTGACATGGTCCGAAGGATCATGAAGGAAATGAGAGGTAATGCCAATGACTCATAGGAGACTCACTTAAGGTGTAATCCCTTCACATGGATTGTGCACGGAGCCAAATGGCCTTGATGCTTCAGTATGCCACAAATGCTACTTTACGATGGCACAACCGACCCCTATGCCTGCCTGAATCGCTATAAATGGCAAGTGGACTCTAGTCAGGCCAATAACCTAGTCAAATGAAAGTATTTCCCACTCTTCCTTTTAGGCACTGCTTTACTCTAGTTCTCTTGCCTTCCGCTCTATTCCGTCAACAACTTCGTCCAACTAGCTATAGAATTAGTAAAGCAGTTCAGAATGCATGCGTCGACTCTGAAGAACGTCCTCACTCTGTCCAATCTATACCAAGGTCCTGCCGAATCGCTCAAGAGTACCTTTCGCGATTTAGTACTGCCCTTGCCGAGGTAGATGACCCAGAGCCTAGTACCATGCTCTTCCAACTTACGAAGGGTGTCCTTCCCACTTCCAAATTCGGGGCATGGATCGATAGAAAGCAACCCAAGAGTCTCGACGATTTCTACGAGAAGGCCGGACAATTCTTTTGTCAAGAAGAAGCGAGGCGGAACCTAATCTCCAGGGTCAATCACCCCAACAATACCCATGCAGATACCATCAACAACAACGCCAAAGGGAGACAGGTTGGGGAACCCTTCAATAAGCACAAGGGGGCAGGACCCTATAAACAAAGGTCGAATAACAGTAGGCATTGTAGTCGCAAAAACAGCCAGGTTCCGATGGAATCCAAGAAGCCTGACCCCAACCAGGATTACGAGACCTACACCCCGCTGAATGAAGACTTGGAAACAATCTACTTGGAAACGTGTAACATGCTTCAATACAAGAAACCATACATTAGGGAATCCACTAACTAGGAGAAGAACACCTGCAAGTACTGTCAATACCACGACATGTACTAATACAACACCAATGATTGTCGCCAACTCAAGGATGCAATCAAAAAGCTTATTCATGAAAAGAGCCTTGAGCAGTATGTCCAATAACCATTTCCTCCCACAAAAACTCATTTCCTCCTACGCCAGCACCTCCAGCACCAGCCAAGGCGCCTCCGGGTCCGACTAACCCAAGGCGGGGTATTGTGATCAACACTATTTATGGCGGGCCTTACCCCACGCATGAAAGCTTCCGAAAAATGGAGGAGTGCATGAGTTCTATAAAACATGCCACTTATGAAGCCTGCTCCACTCCAAATGAGTCTATCCCAGCCAAAATTCAGAAAATAATACAGGACGGCATCGTCTTCCGCGAAAGAGAGTCTATAAGAATCGAGATCCAAACCAGAGACCCTCTTTTGATCATTGCTCAGATCAGTGCTGCCTCCGTTTGAAGGGTACTAATCGACTCAGGAAGCTCGGTCAACATCATCTTTAAAGCTGCCTACGACCAGATGAAGCTGGAAACCAAGGACTTGAAACCTTGCTATGCCACAACCCACGGCTTCAGCGGATCTTCCAATCATCCAGTAGGCATGATTGACCTACCTGTTGAACTTGGTGACGGGGACCGGAGCCGAGTCCGAGTACTCACATTGGTCGTTATCGACATTATCTCCCCTTATAATGTCTCCTTTGGATGCCTCTTCCTTACATAATTCCGGATCTACATGTCACCATGGTCCTTCCTAATAAAATTCTCGGCGAAAAACGGGATCGGAATTGTTAGATGTGACCAAGAAAATGCCAAAGAATGTTATGCAATAGAATGGAAGAATGCGCGCAACAGGGATAAAGGAAAGTTTGTACCTTCACCTTCTTATGCCAAGACCATCTCCGCATAGCAATCAACGACATATGGGCCTTGGCTCTGATGCCACTGTCGTCTTTCTAATGATCTCGATCCAAGGAAGGATGAAGAGCCCAAGTACGAAAGGGCTACTCCAGTTGAACCTACGGTGTACATTTCGATCAACCCCGACGGTCCATTAAGGGTACCAAAAGTCGGATCACAATTCCACCCCCACAATAAAAGAAGATATTGTGAATTTCCTAAGGGCTAATCAAGACGTGTTTTCATGGACCCACGTAGACATGAGGGGAATCAATCCCACAATTGCTTGCCACTATTTAAGTCTGGATCTTATGATGCCTTCGGTCAAGCAGAAACGCCGCTTCTTGGGACCTAAAAGGTCCAAAGCACTAAAGGAAGAGGTAGACCGTCTACTCAACAACAACTTCATTCGCGAAGCCAATTACCCCGAATGGGTCTCCAATCCGGTTGTAGTCAAAAAAGAAAATGGCAAATGGCGAACTTGTGTCGACTTCTCCGACTTAAACAAAGCATGTACCAACAGCTTCCCAATTCCAAAATCGACTGCCTCGTCGATTAGACCGTCGGTTATCAGCTCTTATCCTTCATGGACGCGTATTCAGACTACAATCAGATTCCGATGTACCTCCCTGATTAGGATCGCACCTCTTTCATAACCGATCTCGGACTCTACTGCTACCGTGTCATGCCTTTCGGTCTGAAGAACGCGGGAGCCACTAATCAACGGATGGTTAACTGCCTTTTTAAAAACCAGATCGGGAGATCCATGGAGGTATACGTGGATGATATGCTGGTAAAATCTAGAATATCAAGCAACCACGTCCATGACCTCTCTGAAATGATTGGTGTCCCCCGCCAATATGACATGACACTTAACCCCATAAAATGCTCTTTCAGAGTCGTCTCGGGAAAATTCTTGGGTTTCATCAACAATTCCCGAGGCGTCGAAGCCAATCCAGAAAAAATCCAAGCTATTCGGGATATTCAAGTCCCTCAGAACATCAAAGATGTCCAAAGTTTGAATGGAAAGGTCATCGCTTTAAGTCGATTCATTTCTAAAGCTATCGATAAATGCATTCCCTTTTTCGACTTGCTTCGAAAGAGGAAGCACAACTTCAGATGGACCCCATAATGCGTCGCCGCATTCGAGCGCCTATTGAATCACTTAGAGCGACCACTATCATGTCCAAGCCTATAGACCACGAAGACTTATACATTTATTTGGTTGTTTCCATGCATGCAATCAGCTCGGCATTAGTGCGCATCGAAGGCTGTGTGCTGCGACCCGTCTACTACATAAGCAAACGATTAACGGGGGCAGAGAAAAATTATCCGAAGCTTGAGAAACTAGCATTCTGCTTATTGATTTCCGCTTGGAAGCATTGACACTACTTCTAGTCTCATCCCATAAAGGTTTATACCGAGCAACCGCTACGACCGGTCCTACAACGACCCGAGGCATCTGGACGACTATTATAGTGGAGTATGGAGCCGATCAAATTTGACATAACATTCATCCCCCATTGAGCCATCCTTGAACAAGCTCTCGATGATTTCGTAGTAGAATTCACTACTCTCGAGGAGACTCCTACAGATAACAACAAAACTCCCGACACTCAATGGAAATTTTCGTGTATGGGTCCTCCAATAGCAAATGCTCTGGGGATGGAGTCATGCTCATCACTCCAGAGGAACTACGCATTAAAGCTCAACTTCCCTGCTACCAATAACAGCGCCGAGTATGGGGCCTTTATAGCTGGACTAAGAATCACGGTCTAACTTAAGCTAAAGACCATCCAAACCTTCTTCGATTCACAACTCATCGTGCTCCAGGTACAGGGAGAGTACCAAGCCAAGGGGGCACGACTCGCCCTATATCTAACTCAGGTTCAGGAAATTCTCATCTACTTTGACCACTTTGACATCACGCACATCCCCCGAGAAGAAAATGGAATTGCAGATTCGCTTCAGTTGAAGTGCTCGATTCACCAAGTATTAAGCAAATGCAAACAAAGGTGCTCATGAACGCCGAAACCGAACTGAATCTTGGATGACATCGATCAAGAATTATCTACAACATGGGACCCTCCCGGGACGTTACGAGGAAAGATGAGCGCTCACTTGCCAATCAGCTCGCTACCTCCTCATGGATGGAGTACTCTACCGTAGAGGCTTCTCTGTCCTGTTACTAAGGTGCATTGCCCACAACGATGCCAATCGTGTGTTAACAGAAGTACATGAAGGCGAGTGTAGCGACCACATAGGGTGGCAAACCTAAGCAAGAAAGATCATCAGGTATGGCTACTTTTGGCCTACGCTCGACCAAGACACCGTAGACAATGCTCACAAGTGCGACCAATGCCGGCGCTCCTCAAAGATTCCAAGAACCCCGCCTACCGAATTGACACAAATAGCCAGTCCTTGGCCGTTTGCTATGTGGGGAATAGACATTATCGAGACTCTTCCATTGGCTAGAGACGGAGCACGTTATGGTATCATCGCAGTTGATTACTTTACCAAATGGGTAGAAGCTGAAGCGCTCGCCATGATCACCACCAAGAAGGTAATCAATTTCGTCGTCCGCAACATCATCACCCGCTATGGTGTCCCACAGGCCATCATCTCCGACAATGGAACCCAATTTAAGAGCGCAAAATTCAAGACCTTCTGTCAGCGGACAACATCAAAAACAGATTCTCAACGGTAGCTCACCCTCAAGCCAATGGGCAAGTCGAGGCTATTAACAAGGTGATCAAATCCATCATCAAGAAGCGTATGGAAAGGCCGAAGGCAAGTGGGATGACAAGTTCCCTCTGGGCCTATGGGCCTATTGGACCACCTACAAGTCAACAATCGGGCACACTCCATTCTCCCTTGCCTGTGGATTTGAAGCTGCCATCCCCATAGAGCTCGAGCTTCAATCTCATCGAGTTACCTACTATAATCTGAAAACCAATCAAAATTAACTTATGGAATCACTCAATTTACTCGAAGAAAAAAGAAACGAAGCAGAACTCGGAGTTGTTGCCCAGCAACAAGGAGTGACCTTATACTTTAACTCTAGGGTCCATCCTAAGGACCTCAATACGGCGACCTCGTCCTAAAGCGAGTCTTTGACCCACCGACCGGACTCGGTCCTCGCTGGGAAGGCCCGCACCATACAATGTAAGCTCACGAATGGAAGTTTCAAACTAGTAACCGTGGACGGAGCCGAGCTTCAAAGGGCATGGAACAACGAACATCTCTGGCGCTACTTCACATAACTTAGTGTACAGTTTTCTATGCTTTCCAATGATGTTTTGATTTCTTGCAGTTCAAGGCATTATAAAGACTATTACTGCCAAAGTTATTAGTAGAAATGATGTTCAGTTTCCTGTCTCCCTACCACATTTACTCCTTGCACGATATGTTTGATTGACCATCACAGTTGGCTTGCGTACAAACCCCTAATCGCTGCAACGGCACCTGGGGCATGGAAGCCGAAGCCACCAACCAAACTACGAGCCAACATCGAGGACAAACACTATTGGCACTGATTGGCACCCCAATAAAGGGAGCCGACACCGTCACTTGAGTCCAGGGCCTGAGATGCGACCGAGTATGAATAACCTCTAACTCGAACCTATGCCCCACACTGAGACCGAGAATAAATTGTTCCGCTCTCTAGTCCCAGGATTTAGGGGCAGCCCATCAGCCAACCTAACAGAAGACTAACCACTCGCACGGCTTCATCCGACCCCTCGGGTCAGGATTCAGGCGTATATCGAATTTCGGAGCAGCACCGAGACTGACCTTAAATCGTTTTCTCCCTGAATCCCAAAAGGCTTAGGTGCAGCCCAAGGCCATGATCGGACCCTATGGGCTGATGATCTGGGCTTTCTCAGGCTAATAAATGAAGCCTTCGCTTTAAACCCGAATGAGCGGCAGAAGAGCCAAGCGTCGTACTAATCGCAACATCCCAGCTTTCACTCTACTTGGGACAAACTCTGGGCAACCCAAGGCAGAAGGCTTCTGTCCTGGTTCATGGTGTTCCGTGGGATTCCTGAGCTGAGGGAGACCCCCAACGAACACTACCAACGCTAGATTAGAACTCAACTGAAAATGCCCCAGTGCGAGATCTCTAATCACATTTTTGTGTAGTGTAACAATAAGTACGTTTGTGCAAGTATAGGACGCTAGAAAACATGAGAAGAAAATTCGAACACTTAACATGAAATGCGATTTTTACTAATTAATGCTTTATTTTACAAACACTCTAAGACAAACTACATGTCTAACATCTTTTCTTTCTAATGAAAGGATGTACATGAAAGCCACACCATGTCTTTAAGGATCAAAAGTAAGGGTCACACTCGCATATATTATCGGTCTACCTAACCCAAAGTATCTATAATTTCTATAACAATTCATGATGCTACTCATTATTGTCCTTCTTTTCCTTTCTTTGTACAGTTTTGGCACCAGGCGGGTCGCCACCGGCAATGGAACCCTTCCTTCCAGAACCGCTTCCGCCTTTCCTACTTTGAGAAAGCTCTTAACAATGCCGGAGTCCCAAACTCATACCAACAGTCTTCAACAATGCGCATATGCCGCTCCGAAGCAACGCACTTCTAGCATACAACTCAAGGGAAAGGTCTTAACCAATCACTAAGCATGGCATGAAGATCTTTTCGTCCATCAGTCTTGTCTTACTTCAAAGCACGTCCCGTTAACACAAGACATACTTTAAGGGGGCAAATGTTTATCAATCTTTTGGTCCGGCTCCCAAAAGTACGCAAGACACGCTCAACTCAACATATCACGTGATATTACAGCCCAGAAGTGTTACTAACATCATCAGGGGTCTAGCACCGAAAGACTCGAGTCAGGCCTCTGGTAGAATGTTGCATCCCTAGGAAGCTACATCCATCAGTGTCCATCCGTAGGCGAGCCGTACTCAAAGCTGAAGGCGACCCATCAACGGGTCCAGACGCAGCGCCGTTGGGGGTCCGGGGCCCACAGTCTACCAATAAGTATATTGCCCAAATTCACTGGATCGACTCAAAGTCAATGTTCGATCAATAACTTTCAAGATCTCTGCATCCCTCAAAACTTGGCCACATCAATGTTGCCATATCCCTCTCTTCCAGAATCCCGCATTCCAAGCGCCAGCCTAAAACTCGTACCCCATGGCGTACGAAGCTCGTACCCCCTACCGGGTACGAATTTCGTAGCCCCTCGAGGTATGAATTCCATGCCCCTACAGTGGGGTACAAATTTCTTGGGCATGGTGGAAGGGGGGTTCGAATTCTTGAGGAGGTTGCATCACGGGATACGAAAATTGGCTTGTGGTCCTCTATTTCTACCTACATCTACCTACTCCCACCTAAGCACTCCAATATAAATACCCCTTGACCTTACATTTCAAAGGGGTTGGAATTAGGTGATTTGACACCTCTTGAGAGCTCCAAATAGTCTCTTTAATGGCATCTCCACTTTGAAAAATAAGAAGGGAAAAAGTGTTTTTTTCTTGAAATATTAATATATGATAATTATGGCATCATATTACTTAGAGATGTATGTAAAGAGATGTCATAAGATGTTCTCAGCCTTGTAACTCTTTGTTATAAACAATATTTTGACGTTTTTTCCAAAGTGCACGTAGGCCTCTCACGAGATCGAACCATTATAAATATCTTGTGTTATTTACTATTTTTCGTGCTTACTTTTTCGACTGAAACTATAATTCCTAAGTAATTGGAATATTGGGTGTATGACATTTTTTGCCGTCAAAAGTTATATTGGCTTGCCACATTTCAGAGTCTGAAACATTTAAAACTTACACCGCTTTCAGATCGCATTTTGTGTATTCCATTGTCTATGTCACTTGTACTGAATAATGGTTGGAAGCATCGAAATGGACACCAGTACTACTTCTAATGCATGCACGTTGTGACCTACTAGGTCACTGTAAAATTTTGTACTGTTAGCTATAAATTATACTGCCGTTGTTTTCTAATACCTGAATCCCAAAACAATGGCTGAATTTATCGATTCGACTATATGATAGTTAATTTGTAAAAGTTATCGTAAGTCATCATTAAACATTGATGCTTATTAGTGCAGTTCAAATGTATGCATATTCTTATCAGTGTTTTGGGCAAGGCATTCTTTTGAGTAAGTCGACCTTGCACATGGATTTTCGTAAAGAAGTAAAAAATACTCCACCCGCGAGAATGGATAGAAGAATATACCTAAACATGTATAAATGTTTGGTTTCTTTTTCAAGCTTATAATAACATATTAGAATCGAGAACCGAAAACCCGAACCAACCCAACCCGAAAAGACCCGAACCTGAACCGAACCCGACCCGAAAAGACCCGAACCCGAAACGAACCCGACGGGTCTCGGGTCGGGTATAGGAGATGAAAAATACCATTAAGACCCTATCAAACCCGACCTGCATAGACCTAACCCGAAAGACACGACCAAAAAGCATTGAAATATATGTATGTTTAGTGTTATTATTCAACCGGATCCGACCCGAACCGAAGCTCGGGTCGGGTCCAGATTTTTTAAATGTATAGATTAGACCCGACAAAACCCGACCCGCCTAGAACCGAGACCGTCGGGTCGGGTCCTGTAACACCCCGTGTATTTTATAACAGTGAAATTCACAAATTAAAGTATAATAAATTTCAAATCAAAGTATTAAGGGAAACGGGATATTCCATTGCGTTCGTCTCGGAAAAATACGCGAAATAGAGTCCGAGTTTTCGAAAAACGGGGCCCGTATGACCAAATTATGGCCCGATGAAGTTTCAGAAAATTCAAATTTCGAAAACAGATTTGAATTTCAGCCCAATCAAAGTAGGCGGGAAAAGTTCCCGCCCAACCCACCAGGTCGATCTGGGGGTCGACCTGCCAGGGCAGGTCGACCTGGGAGTCGACCTAGGGGTCGACCTGCCCCAGGCAGGTCGACTCTAGAGTCGACCTGGGGGTCGACCTGCCCCAGGCAGGTCGACTCTAGAGTCGACCTGGGGGTCGACCTGCCCCAGGCAGGTCGACTCTAGAGTCGACCTGGGGGTCGACCTGGGGGTCGACTGGGGAGTCGACCTGGACCCTGAGCCAGGTCGAACCCAGCCCACCCTGGCTGGCCTGGTCTGTGTTTGGTCGATTTTCCTAGCCTTGCCTTGTCACTAGGGCTAGGTGTCAGCTCCTGGTTGGTCTCTCCTTCAAATGAACGGCTATTATTAAACCAAGCTCCATCGATGGTCTAAATCAACTCACAAACTCTATAAAAAGGACCTAAGACTAACCCTAATTCATACAAACTAAAATGGAGATGAGGCCGTCATGCTGCTGAGGAGAGACTAGGAATAGCCGTCAGAAATTGAGAGACGATTAGGAGATAATTTGAAAGCTTAAAGCAACGTTAATCAAATCAAAGCAATGCCTACAACAAAGGATAGCATCTCCAAATTCAGAATTCAGATTCCTGAATTGAAGATTCGTCATACGTTGTAAGTAGAGTGCTATTCCGATGTGAATTAAATAATTGTGTTGATTTGTGTAAAGTAAGAAATGGAATTGTGGCGATAATAATCTATATTTGTATGTTGCTTTGATTCTAAACGATTTGGAATGTTGTGGTATACGATTTGATATTCACAAGCATATGATTCATATTGAAAACCACATGTTTGTGGTAGTTATTTACAACACCCAATGGATAATTGCAAGTATATGATTCATGTTGAAAGTAACAACTATATGTTGTAATAGTTTATTTGAGATTCATGCAAGTATATGATTTACCGTTATGGCAACATGATGTAAAATTTTATGGTCATCTTTAGTGTAATTGGATCCATTTGAGTATTATGATTCATATGAAGCTATGTTGGAATTGGCATCATGGTTCAAGTATAAAAATCATGCTTTTGTGATAGTGACAAAAGCAAGCATCTTTGAGAACTTGTATTAATTTCATGAACATGACTAAACTATGTTTGTTATTATGCCTAATTGAAAAACATGTTTTTAGGCTTATGTTGTTATCATAATCATATGATAATATATGTGACACATAAGTTGCATTAGAATTACATTAGAATTACATTCCACTTGCAAGTTTACATAGATAGATTAAGAACGATGATTTATGTTTAAGTATGCTTATGCCATGATTATATGATTAGAATGGTTTATGTTTAAGTATGTTTATGCCATGATTATATGATTAGAATGGTTCATGTTTAAGTATTGTTTATGCCATGATTATATGAATAGAAGGATTCATGTTTAAGTATGTTTATGCCATGATTATATGCATAGAATGATTCATGTTCAAGTATGTTTATGTCATGATTATATGCTAATACAATGCAAGTTCACATGTGCCTAATTCATGTTAATTAGATCGTTATGTTGCAAGTTCATGCGTTCACACTCCCCTTTTTATGTTACCTCATAAACACCATGTTATAAGCCTCCCCTTTTTCATATGGCTAAGTTGGGTTTAAATGTTAAACCCAACATATCTTATATTGTAGCGAACGTGTAAAACGGGGGTAATGACGTTTGGGTTAAAATATAGAACATATTTGCTGGCATGTTTGACGCATGCCAATAACCTTGAAAAACAATTAAGTGGCATAAATAAATTTTGACCAATAAAGATAAATTTTGAATAATGGGCCGCAAATATTTACATATAAAAAGAAAAGAGACAAAATATGTAAATGTAGAAAATGCGATGTGTTTAACCCGAGGTTGGATTGAGTTGTGATGTAAACCTGCCCGGAACCGCCCGGCTGTCCAGTAGTCACAACAATACCTATCCAATGTGGGTGGTTAAACACGGAGCCCAATAAGGACCCGAGGTTAGACTGAGTTGTGGCGTAAGACTGCCCGGACCCAACCGGCAACAGGCAGTCACAACAATACCTGTCTAATGTGAGAGGTCAAGGCTTTAATAAGACAATTAAGGCTAAGTCAAGATTGATAGGATTAAGTAAATTATATTAATACTTAATCAAAATGGAACATGCTAAACTAATTAGACTGATTTGGGGGTTAGGTTTATTAAACACTTAACCAACTTAGCATGTTGGCTAGAAATAGAAAACCTAGTAGCGGGGGACCCTTTTCAGCAGTAACCCTATAAGGTGTATCATGATACCCTGAACTAGGCAGGGTGGGGCACGATTACTGGGCTGACTGTAAGAGGTCAAATCGACGGCGGTGGTGCAGCAGTGTAGGTTCTAACGGGGTGCGGGCGTGCACACACTCCGGCGCAGAAAAATAAGGCACTGGGCACTAGTAGCATACCTGTGCATTCTAGAATTGTGTCGGGCCGCCACCATGGGACTTGATACATCCCATGGTGGGACCAGCACAGGTAACTACAGCATCGGGGGCCGTAAGACACATGTAACCATACGAGTAGGAGCCGATCATCAGAAAAAGGATCACTTCACCCTGATTATGGGGTGCCTGTTGGGGACTAGTTTATATGGGTACAGAGATTAATATGGGGCACGATAGTATTCGATCCTAGACCACTTAACTTAGTTTATAACGCTTTCCCATTTCCAGTTTATGCTTATCATACCCAGTTCTTTATTCATAGACTGAATAGTCCTAGACTTACTCAGGCTTTATGTCTGACTCTACTTTTCATTCGCCTTCTTTTCTTTCGTTTTCCCCCCTCCCCCCCCCAGGTCCACAGGGAGGGAATACCGCAGCTTGACCAGTTTTCACATCCAGCTTGAAAAGAAAGAATGTATTGCTTGGACCTTTTCCGTTTTGGACTATGGCTTTGGACAGCAATTATGGGACTTTTGCAGTTTATTTATGTTTTCTTTATGCTTCTTTAAATAATGTAATCAAGACAGTTATGATTTTGGAAGTATTGTAAGACAATTATGGCATGGTTTGTGTAACACGTATTTTGATGAAATAAAAGTTGTTGTTTTCCGTTGTTCAAAAATATGTGTTATTATATCTGTCTTGTATATCTGTGACTTATACTTATAAACCTCCACCAAAATTAGGGCATTCCCTTTGAGAGTGACCCTAACGGAGGTGGGGTGTTTCACTTGGTATCAGAGCATAGGTTTACCAGATAAGATAAAAAGTTTTGAAAATTTATTTTTCAAAAAGAAATTTAAAGAAGCATTTTTAAAAGATAAAATATTATTTAATTTTAAAAAGGCAAAGTCCCCCAAAGCCATAGGTATTGTCTTCTATCCTTCGTTTTGAATCTATCCTTTCTGTTTCAGCATGTCTGGAGACCTTACTCCCCAGCTGCTGACGCTTTCACTCCTCCTCCTCCACGTGAAACAGCAGGCGGAAGAGTCCCAGAGTAGGAAGACGAATAATAGTCAAACAAGAAAGGATCGTAACAGTAATAACAAGAAACGAGAAAAAAGGAAATGCAATTTTTGTGGTACGGAAGGGCACATAGCCAAGGATTGTAGAAAGATGAAAAGAAAGCAAGGAGAATGTTTTCATTGTGGGGAGACTGGACACATCAGCAAAAAAACTGCCCTGAGAAGACAGACTTCAAGAATGGCGGGAAAGACAACAAGTCCCAAGAGAAGAGGAAATGTAAATTCTGTGGCAAAGTGGGGCACTTAGTAAAAGATTGCCGGAAAAAGAAGGCCAAGATGAATGGTGGGTGCTTTTCTTGCGGTGAGACAGGCCACATGGCTAAGGACTGCCCAAAGAAACGAGGACAGGGGCAGAGGGCTGGATCCACCTCAGGGGCACTAGTTCATGTGCTAGACGCGCCACCTCTGCAACAGCGAGGTATAAATACTTCTGTAGAAAGTGTAGTTTATCTTTATGATCACCCCATTCGCACTTTATTTGATTCTGGCGCATCACACTCCTTTATCTCATCTGCTCTAGTAGAATCTCTGCACCTAAGAACTAGTATGGTAGAGGACCCCTTAATTGTTTCAAACCCAATTGGGGGCCCAGCTCATTTGTCTATGATCTGTGTGGGATTGAAAATTTCTATTCTAAGCGTAGAGTTTAAATGTAGTACCTTTGTTTTGGGCCATCAGTTGATTCTAGCGATGGAGTGGTTATCCAGTAAGGGTGACCATCTCGGTTTCGAAAAGAGGGTAGTTAGACTCTTGACATGCCTCGGTAATACCCTCGAAGTCGCAGGTAACTTTTAGGGTTCTATCATGATTTGTTTCCTAGAATCTCTTGACACGTTTATTGGTAATTTGTAATCCGATCGGGTAGTGTTCGCCACTAAGACAGAAGGTTCATTTCGCTTATGCATGAGTTGTGGAGAATCACCTTAGTAAGTACATTTGGCAGCATGGTTGGCATTTATTTCCAAGAGATAGTTCTTCTACGTGGAATACCCGATAGTAAGTGGACGAGATCTAAGATTCACTAGTGAATTTTGGAGAGCTTACATGAAACCATGAGTACGCCGTTATGTTTGAGCCGAGTATACTAGAAGTAGAGTAAGTGAAAGAGGAATGAGAGGCAACAGTGAAATAGGTTCCAACCCATATTTTGGAAACAAGAATTAAGAAGCTACAAAATTATGAAGTTAAAGACGGACAAAGCATAATGGAGTTAAGCTCAAGGAAATGCGACTTAGAAGATTGAAGACTAGATTCGTGCATCATATCTCTTCTTAACAGTATATCCTTGATCCCTCTCTTCCTGTAGAGCTTACTTGCATGCTATCTTTTGTGTATATCCTCTCGGTCCCATTCTCAATCCAATTTCTGTTGCAAACCCCATAGGGAGTATGATTCATGTGTTAGTAACACATGTTGGGGCTTGAGGGTGTTCGTTGGTTTGACTAAACTTTTTTTTGGGTTTTATAGGATACGGGTTGGTCTTAGGAAGGGACTCCCTTGTGATCTAAAAGGAGTCCATCATGCTTAGTCTCCTAGAATCATATATAGTGGTTGGGTCGAGTAATTCTTTGGGTATCAGTCTGATGTTGATTTCGGTCCTCGGGGCTAATGCTTAGAGAGTTCTTCTCCTAATCAATATATATGTGGCACAGATTCCCAGTTTTGACATTGCCTAATGGGCACAAAGTTTTTACTTGCTTCTATCATTCGACTATACCTTTAGATAGGAACAATTGGGTGTAAACATGTGTTTGAGACATGTTATGATTGATGGTTGCAAGTGGTTGCAAGTGATTGCTAGTGGTTGCTCGTGGTTGCATATACACACACAATCTAGGTTTTAGATCGGCTCAATCACTTCATATTGCATATGCATATATGTTTGCATTCGTATATGGTTGAACTTTAATGTGTTGTCATATGGATGTTGCATTTGTATGAATGATTGTGCACTCATGTAGAATCATTAATAGGAGGATTTGCATACATAATGGATTCATGGCACTGACATAATTCGCATTAAGGGGGTCAACTGAATCAGTAGACCGCCTGATTTTGCATTAGATAAGTACATGTACACACACACTTCGCATATTATCATGAAGCATTAGAAGTATTTTAAGGACAATGGATGCTCGTGTTTGATGGATGAGTAGATGGGTGTTTGGATGTTAGGATGTACATTCTTCCTGAACTTGAAGATTTCGGGACGAAATCCTTTTAAGTAGGGGAGAATGTAACACCCCAAGTATTTTATAACAGTGAAATTCACAAATTAAAGTATAATAAATTTCAAATCAAAGTATTAAGGGAAACGGGATATGCCATTGCGTTCGTCTCGGAAAAATACACGAAATGGAGTCCGAGTTTTCGAAAAACAGAGCCGGTGTGACCAAATTATGGCCCGATGAAGTTTCAGAAAATTCAAATTTCGAAAACAGATTTGAATTTCAGCCCAATCAGAGTAGGCGGGAAAAGTTCCTGCCCAACCCACTAGGTCGACCTGGGGGTCGACCTGCCAGGCCAGGTCGACCTGGGAGTCGACCTAGGGGTCGACCTGCCCCAGGCAGGTCGACTCTAGAGTCGACCTGGGGGTCGACTGGGGAGTCGACCTGGCCCCTGAGCCAGGTCGAACCCAGCCCACCCTGGCTGGCCTGGTCTGTGTTTGGTCGATTTTCTTAGCCTTGCCTTGTCACTCGGGCTAGGTGTCAGCTCCTGGTTGGTCTCTCCTTCAAATGAACGGCTATTATTAAACCAAGCTCCATCGATGGTCTAAATCAACTCACAAACTCTATAAAAAGGACCTAAGACTAACCCTAATTCATACAAACTAAAATGGAGATGAGGCCGTCATGCTGCTGAGGAGAGACTAGGAATAGCCGTCAGAAATTGAGAGACGATTAGGAGATAATTTGAAAGCTTAAAGCAACGTTAATCAAATCAAAGCAATGCCTACAACAAAGGATAGCATCTCCAAATTCAGAATTCAGATTCCTGAATTGAAGATTCGTCATACGTTGTAAGTAGAGTGCTATTCCGATGTGAATTAAATAATTGTGTTGATTTGTGTAAAGTAAGAAATGGAATTGTGGCGATAATAATCTATATTTGTATGTTGCTTTGATTCTAAACGATTTGGAATGTTGTGGTATACGATTTGATATTCGCAAGCATATGATTCATATTGAAAACCACATGTTTGTGGTAGTTATTTACAACACCCAATGGATAATTGCAAGTATATGATTCATGTTGAAAGTAACAACTATATGTTGTAATAGTTTATTTGAGATTCATGCAAGTATATGATTTACCGTTATGCCAACATGATGTAAAATTTTATGGTCATCTTTAGTGTAATTGGATCCATTTGAGTATTATGATTCATATGAAGCTATGTTGGAACTGGCATCATGGTTCAAGTATAAAAATCATGCTTTTGTGATAGTGACAAAAGCAAGCATCTTTGAGAACTTGTATTAATTTCATGAACATGACTAAACTATGTTTGTTATTATGCCTAATTGAAAAACATGTTTTTAGGCTTATGTTGTTATCATAATCATATGATAATATATGTGACACATAAGTTGCATTAGAATTACATTAGAATTACATTCCACTTGCAAGTTTACATAGATAGATTAAGAACCATGATTTATGTTTAAGTATGCTTATGCCATGATTATATGATTAGAATGGTTTATGTTTAAGTATGTTTATGCCATGATTATATGATTAGAATGGTTCATGTTTAAGTATTGTTTATGCCATGATTATATGAATAGAAGGATTCATGTTTAAGTATGTTTATGCCATGATTATATGCATAGAATGATTCATGTTCAAGTATGTTTATGTCATGATTATATGCTAATACAATGCAAGTTCACATGTGCCTAATTCATGTTAATTAGATCGTTATGTTGCAAGTTCATGCGTTCACACTCCCCTTTTTATGTTACCTCATAAACACCATGTTATAAGCCTCCCCTTTTTCATATGGCTAAGTTGGGTTTAAATGTTAAACCCAACATATCTTATATTGCAGCGAACGTGTAAAACGGGGGTAATGACGTTTGGGTTAAAATATAGAACATATGTGCTGGCATGTTTGACGCATGCCAATAACCTTGAAAAACAATTAAGTGGCATAAATAAATTTTGACCAATAAAGATAAATTTTAAATAATGGGCCGCAAATATTTACATATAAAAAGAAAAGAGACAAAATATGTAAATGTAGAAAATACGATGTGTTTAACCCGAGGTTGGATTGAGTTGTGATGTAAACCTGCCCGGAACCGCCCGGTTGTCCAGTAGTCACAACAATACCTATCCAATGTGGGTGGTTAAACACGGAGCCCAATAAGGACCCGAGGTTAGACTGAGTTGTGGCGTAAGACTGCCCGGACCCAACCGGCAACAGGCAGCCACAACAATACCTGTCTAATGTGAGAGGTCAAGGCTTTAATAAGACAATTAAGGCTGAGTCAGGATTGATAGGATTAAGTAAATTATATTAATACTTAATCAAAATGAAACATGCTAAACTAAACAGACTGATTTGGGGGTTAGGTTTATTAAACACTTAACCAACTTAGCATGTTGGCTAGAAATAGAAAACCTAGTAGCGGGGGACCCTTTTCAGCAGTAACCCTATAAGGTGTATCATGATACCCTGAACTAGGCAGGGTGGGGCACGATTACTGGGCTGACTGTAAGAGGTCAAATCGACGGCGGTGGTGCAGCAGTGTAGGTTCTAACGGGGTGCGGGCGTGCACACACTCCGGTGCAGAAAAATAAGGCACTGGGCACCAGTAGCATACCTGTGCATTCTAGAATTGTGTCGGGCCGCCACCATGGGACTTGATACACCCCATGGTGGGACCAACACAGGTAACTACAACATCGGGGGCCGTAAGACACATGTAACTATACGAGTAGGAGCCGATCATCAGAAAAAGGATCACTTCACCCTGATTATGGGGTGCCTGTTGGGAACCAGTTTATATGGGTACAGAGATTAATATGGGGTACGATAGTATTCGACCCTAGACCACTTAACTTAGTTTATAACGCTTTCCCATTTCCAGTTTATGCTTATCATACCCAGTTCTTTATTCATAGACTGAATAGTCCTAGACTTACTCAGGCTTTATGTCTGACTCTATTTTTCTTTCGCCTTCTTTTCTTTCGTTCCCCCCCTAGGTCCATAGGGAGGGAATACCGCAGCTTGACCAGTTTTCACATCCAGCTCGAAGAGAAAGAATGTATTGCTTGGATCTTTTCCGTTTTGGACTATGGCTTTGGACAGCAATTATGGGACTTTTGCAGTTTATTTATGTTTTCTTTATGCTTCTTTAAATAATGTAATCAAGACAATTACGATTTTGGAAGTATTGTAAGACAATTATGGCATGGTTTGTGTAACACGTATTTTGATGAAATAAAAGTTGTTGTTTTCCGCTGTTCAAAAATATGTGTAATTATATCTGTCTTGTATATCTGTGACTTATACTTATAAACCTCCACCAAAATTAGGGCATTCTCTTTGAGAGTGAACCTAACGGAGGTGGGGTGTTTCAGGTCCGGATCTATCGGGTCAGGTCTAATTGTCACCCCTACTTACAAGCATTTGGAATTCTGTCACCACACCAAATAATGAATCTTCTAATCTTCATCCTTACTTTACTCCTTTATTCTAATAATTGCAGCTCATTACTCGTATTGAACTCTCTTCTTTATTCAATAAATGTAGATATTTATACAATTTTTTTGACATAATTGTATAAATATCTACAATTAATCATTAAATAATTACATAATTTTGAGTAATTATTTAGTAATTAAATTTTAAACAATTAATTTGTATTTTTCTTAAAGAAGATTTTGCATATTATGTTTGATTTTAAGAATCTAAACCTAATATTTACCATTATATATATATATATCCTTGTTGCTGAACTTTTATTAGCATGTCTAGAGCCTTCTCCCAAACAAGATTAATATAATTGCCATCTAAAATTATTTTTATACTCGATGTCCATTGTAGGATGATTTTTCCTGACTTTTTTTTTTTTGGAAATGATGCCGTAAAAAATATCACTATGGAGAACATAACTTTAGTGCATAAACATTTGTCGGTGTCCCTTGTTGGACAGATTTTGGTCTCCTATTAAATTATGCTTTCGTCTTTTTATGATAGTACATTGATAAACTATTAAAATGTCTATCTGCTGAATTTTTCATAATATCTTAGTGCTTTCTGGAACTCTGCAAAATTTTAGATTGATTAATATTTAGCATTTGTTTTTGCCTCGATTATTTATAATTAAATTCATTCATTTCTAGTCAGTATTCTTTCAAAAAACTAGTTCCCGATGTGCCGAGCTACCTACGCATATATTTAGAGAATTGTTATTATCATTTCTGATACCTTGCCCAAAATTCTACAAACATGCTTAATATTCTTATACTCTTCTAATTTAATGAGATTACGACAGTGTACTGATAGCACAAGGTTTAATTAGTTTTATTAAATAGTATTTCTTATTCATGGTGGTTGAAAAAAGGCTAGTTTTTAAAAACTAGTTGTGCACATGCACATGTACAGGACATAATATTCAGTTGGGTGAATTGTAAATTCAGCCAACTGAATATTCATATGAATATATGAATATTCAACCATACAGCAGGCCGAATATACATTTTAGCCGGCTGTTTGCACACTTGCTTTTGTGTATGTGCACAACCTTAATATTTATAAATAAACATTATATCTATACATATATATCTCAGAAGAGATTTTAACATGAATTCTAACTATTGTACTGGCTCGAACACAACATAAATGTATCACTTAATCATGTCTTCGAATCTTCTTGTGTTTGAACCATAATCTCCAATATTTCTCTTGCAGTAATCGTTAGTAGTCGATATATAGTTGTCATAACCAAAATATCGTAAAATAGAGGTTCTAACATGAGTAATAGGAAAATAATGCATACGTTTATACAAGACTTCTTTTCCTTTTTTCTTTCTTGGTTTGCACCTTTTCTGATTACATAGTTTACAATTCCTAAGGTGGATATATTCTTTCTAAAACAACATGTAATCATTTAGACATGTATCTATTTTTTTATATGACAAACCAAAATCTGACATTAGTTTTTTAACATCATAATGATTTTTGCACATTAAATTATTAGGAGCATATGCCGTATCGCAGCTTGTACAACAACTATAATTCCAGCTTCTGTGAGGTTATATTTAGAGTTCATCGCAGCATGTTCAGCAGTTACCGATAATTGTGTCTGCTTGTGCAACCTTACCAAAAGGGTTTCTTCGTAGTATCTAATAAATCATATACCCTTTTTGTTCCAGTATTTGGTTCTTTTTCAGCATTACCATCATCATTAGTAAATTAAGGAAATGGAACATTGAACATGCATGCATCATCTTCAACTATAAGTTCCATAAGATTTGCAGTAGCAATTTCATTACTACCTGTCTCTTCATATAGTATAGGATTATATGCTAACAGTTCTCCATGACGATCCCAAACCAAATAGTTCGGCACGAAACCGTACTAACACAATGAACTCCATCAAATGCTTTAACAATTTGCATCTACTGTAAGGATAACATATTTCTTCGTTGTTTCAGTTACTACTTAAAGAGAAATTAATAAATATGCGAACATCATTATTAAAATATTCACTTATTGAGCCTCTAGTTTTCCTTTGTTGTTTGTACATCCAGCTCCAATCAGTAAAATAATTGTCCATTTATCTACATACTAATTAAAAAGTGTGATATATATTTGAATTAACATTTTATTAAAATAATTTTATAGGTGAATGTTATATTTATTGATCATTGAGACTTTGCTGATAGGTCATTTTACCTCCCATTACAAATACAATACTGTAATTAAATCACGTAAATATTTTCAGTACAAATGATTTAACAAAATTTCAGTAGCACTTCGCTTAAGTTTCCTAAGTAGTAAACAATTGCGTTTACATGAGAAATATAAAGGAAGCACTTCGAAATTTCGTAAACCATTTAAAATGAAAAGCTTTATGAGATTTAATTACGTTATTGTATTCTTAACATTTTCAATATAGAGACAAATCATGCAAATATTGTATACGATGAATATAGATGTCCATTTTGTTAAAAAAACGAATATCTAAATAATGATCATATAAGACGAAGCTAAAAAACACTCTAATAGTTTTATGAATATAACATATTTTATACTTAGTAAAAGAATTTTGGCATTTGACCTATACCAAATCATGATAATTTTCATGTTATAAAATATATCTCCTTCTGCGGTTTTCAATAATTTAATAACAAGTATGTGTATATTAAAAATCAACTTATATGATTGTTGCTCTTATTACCAATCGTCTGCGTGAAGCAATTTTTTTGAATGGCTTAATTTTAGTCTAACCGTACGTATACGGTGTTTATCATATATACACACATTTTCAAAACTTAATCAACTAACCATACATTATAAAACTAAATATCGTTTTCGATATTTTCTTAAATACATAATCTAAATTATGCTCATTCATATTAAACATCTCCAGACAAGCCTAAAATCACTTGGACATTCAATTTGTATGCACACTATTCTATTATCGTATAAACTATAAACTTACAATACTTAAGTTAAAAATAACAATTAGGCTTCAATAAACTATACTGTTCATAAAATATGATAATATAAACATGTAAATTAAACAACTAACCCTAAATAAATAAATATAATTAAAATGGGTATTAGGGTTTATACCTTGTTTAGTGGATATCTTCAGGCTAAAGAGGAAGAGAGAGAGGTTTCCAGGTGTCGGAGAGGTTTGGGAAGGAGGGAGTGAAAGTTGGTGGAGAAATTGAAGAGAATTATTGGGGTTCTGGAGAGTTATTTTAGGGAAACCAAACTGGGAAGTAGAAGTAGGTTTTGACAATTTGCTTACGATTTGATAGCGACTACCAATAGTCGTCAATGGACTTAAACTAACGGGTTTCAACAGCCTCCAACAGATATATTTTTTAAATTTTGTAAAAAGATCTAAAAAGTAATTGTTGTTGGAAGTCGTTCGAAGTCGTTGCCATGTAGCCGTTGGTGGTTGTTGCTAGCTTCCGTTGGTATATATTGTTTGTTTAGTCGTGGTATGCAATTATTTTACAACAAATATGAGAACCAATTTTGATAGCCTCATTAACCAACCAAATGAAATACGACTAATTCTCTAAGGATAAAACTTATAACTGTAGTAAGAAACGTAAAAAATATTACGATTAAGTGATGGTAAAAATAAATTTAGAAATAATTAAGTAAAGTACTTGATATGCCAAAGAACAAGGAAAAATAAATAAATGAGAAAATTGGTTAAAATCTGCCCTGGAAGCGTATATAAAAAGAAATAATAGTAATTATTATGATAAATGGACACAGTTTTCAGACTGAGACTACCATATAATGGAAAGAAACCTAAAAAAACAAAACATTAAAATAAAATTGGACATAGGATCTAATAAAAAGGCGATGATACGATGATAACCCAATAACAAACGTTTGAAGCAAACTTGTTGAAGGTGCTGCAAATTTTGAGAGAATTCTAAAGTATGAAGATAACATAAATTTCTAGAATTCTCAAGAGATTAACAAATTGCTTTATGAATTATTAAATAAGCATCTCTTTTTTTATCTAGAGAGTCATACCTAGAATATTCTAATAATAAATAATTAGTTTGATGTGCCTATAGATATGAGAAGAGGCACATTATATCCATGTACTGCAACATATACTACAACTACAAGCAATAAAGTTGGTGCATTATTAAAACTTTACTTCTACTATTTGAACTATTTTCCACTACTACATCTAGTAATAGTGGTATCGGAGCTTCGTTCGTTCGCATATTGGGCAAAAAAATTCCAACCATTATAAGTCATGGCATTTCTATTTCTTTTGTCATTTGTTCTCACAAAAGAAAATTATGAAAAATGAAGTAATAAAATGAAAGAAGAGCTTATTTCCAAAAGGTTATGGAAGATCATTGAAAATGGCTAAGAATGGGCAAAAGATATTAAAAAAATGACGAATGAGAAAGAAAAATCATTTATAAGTTTGAGATGGCAAGATCTTCAAGCTCGTGTTGTGATGAGTAAGAAGCTGGATCTGATTTTAAAGAACTAAAAGTAACAACTCAAATTGACTTGTCAATACGAGATTCTAGTGATAATCTTAAAACAAAAAAGAAGGTGGTTTTATCAAGTAACAATGAACTTCCAGAGAATAATCCAGTTGATGAATCACTGCTCAAGGTCGACGATGCTGCAAAAGAAAATCTAAAGAGAGTCTAGATATAGACATTCAGAACAGTCCATCGTTGATCCTTCAGAGAAAAGGATGGCCTCATCGATGACATACTACATTAGAATTATGATATGAAATGACAGCAACACCGATTGATTTTTTTGAGTATGGTAAAATGTTAGGGTCAAACTTTGAATGGTTAATCAGGAATTATCTTTGAATTTGTTAAGGAAATCAGTGAAATGTTGGGATAAAACTATTGTAAAGACACCAACCAATTTACGTTTGGTTTAAACTTAATTGCATTCAACAATGCTTGCATCGTAATATTTTCCTGAAAGACACATCAAGATATGTAGGCATTCTTCGAAACACGTTTTCATGCGTGTCACCAACGAGTTTTACAATGCAAAACGAAGCTCAAAGTAAAACAGAGGCACTGAGTGCCTTTTCCAACAGTGATGGATACAGTTATGTTGGATGCCACATTTCAGAGTCTGAAACATTTAAAACTTGCACTTCTTTCAGATCACATTTTGAATATTCCATTATCCATGTGGCTTATATTGAACAACGGTTGGAAGCATCGAAATGGACATCAGTACTTCTTCTAATGTATGCGTGTTATGGTTTACTAAGTCAATGTAAAATTTTGTAATGTTATAAGCTATAAAATTATACTGCTTATTATGGAAGAAAACGAATAAGAATGGATTGATGGTGAGGCAAAACAAACAACAGATAGTCACTAGCAAAGCAATCATAGATCTAGCAATAAAAGAAATAACACAAGAGGTTTATAGTGGTTTCACTAACGTCTTGTTAGTGTACGTCCACTTGGGGAGAGAAGATTTTATTACTTTTCTACAAAAGAAAATTTACTAGGCTGATAATGGAGAGGAAGAAGAAGAAAATACAACTTGTGAAATGTCACCTCACATTTTGAGATGATAATACATTTACCTAATCCCTATCCTTATATAAGGATTAATGCTTGGGGTTGAAGTAATTGATTTATGATATAATTCAATGTCAAATTAATTCTCCAATTCTCCTGATAGGCTTCTTTGTTTAACTAACCAATTAGAGAATTAATTCCTTACTTCACTATCCCAATAAGAAACCTTCTTCAAATCCTTCCACTTATGTAGGTAATTTATTGACCTGTCTAATTTTGCAAAAGATGCAATAAATTTCTGATATCTTTCAAATCTTCTGTAGTTCGAAATATTATATTACTCAAATTAACAATATTTCCCAAATCTTCTCTAATTGGAAATACTCTATCACCATAATCAATAACATCTTATAAATCTTCTGCAAACGGAAATATTGGAAGCACCGGAATGGGCATCAGTACTTTTTCTAATGTATGCGTGTTGTGGCTTACAGCAGAGTCAGTGTAAAATTTTGTAATGTTATATGTTGGATTAATTTTTCTTTTATTTGGGTACATATGTTAAATGTACACAGCTATAATAATTAAGGTATAAACAATAAGTGATATTTACTATTTAATGAGGGGCTAAATTGTAAATATGAAATAATTGATTTTATCGGTTAATAAAAAGATGTTGGTCCCCGAGAATACGTACGCTTCTCATTTTTTTTCCCTCGCCGTCAGAAAGAAACATCAAAAAGAGAAGGAACGACAATTCTTTGAAGATGACAACTTTATACAAATTCAATCAATGGATTCCGGTACGCTTCCACAATCTCCGTTTGTTTGCGATTTTAATTTCTCTTGAATTGATTTGGGTTAGGGTTGAATTGGAAATTTCACCAACCATTGGTATCGGAGCAACCCTGAATTAATTCTTGAGTTAATGTACTGGTGTTATGATCTCCAGTGAAATTCAAAATTTCTGTGTGTGTCGGTATATTATTGAGTACCGTAAATATTTTCTTCCCGCTTGGTCGCCATTCAATGAATATCGACACTACAGGATTATCATAATATGGTTAGTATCTTCCTGACTGAATTTCATAGTCAATATTGCATGCGTATAGGGCGAAACTGATATTATATTAATTTAGTACTTTATTGCAGCTGACAAGTGGTATGCTACTGCAAAATTAAAGTATTTGGTGTTTACAAAATTCAATTAATGACAGTAGCATCTCAGTTTTGTCTTTAGTCCCATCTTCAGTATGTTAGGTGTTGAATCGTCCATAAACCATGTTTCTATATAATAAATTACATAATCTGTTTTTAATTCGGCATATGAAAACATGCCAAGCTGATGTCTTTTGCAGCAAATTATGTTATTCATATTAATACAAACTTCAGCAAATATGCACCTTGTGTCTTTCATTGGAATCTTCAGAGCATTCGCAGGCTGTAAACTATTTTTCTTTTTATAAGTCACTACTTTCTGTAATGATCGTTAATGCTAATGACAATACTTGAAACAATGAAATACCTGAACATGCGGATGTGCTGCATCCTGCATTTTTATGGCCTTTTATTGAAAGTAAAAGCCACTTTTGCAAAGTACGATGCCTTTTAACAAACATTGGTGCTTTTGCTGTTGCATGGAATTAATGATGTCTATCTCATTTAATTCATGTCTTTGAATAAAATATTGGTGTCACTAATGACATACGGTATGCAGTATCAAGCCACAAATTTAAATACATAAAGTTATGATCCTATAAGGTAACTGCTGATTAAATACAGTATTGGACATAAAAAAAATCAAATATTTTGTATTTAAATTTGTATGTATTCAAATATGGTTTATGTGGAAATTTGATATTTCAAATAGATTAATTGAAGCAAAATATCGCCAAAGCGATCACTTTTGTGTAGATTAACCTAAATAAAATATCAAACTAATTGTGTGTATAAAATTCATGCATTTATTAATGAACCCAAAGGTGAATTAGTATTTGGCAGAATTTCATGCATGCTTGTGGCGATAAATATGTGATGATTATAAGGTATTTTATGTGTGCAATATGTTTATCCAAAGATTGCATATTGTTTGACAAAACTTATTGTCATTATTTGATCGCTCAACAAGAGTACCATTTACAGTTAATATTACTGTCCAAAGACTTGATATTAATGATGTGTTTGGTATCTTGAGATGGCATTAACCAATATTTGAATTTATTGTTTCATATGGATTCTTAATTATACGAGCATGTTATTTATATAATTGTCATGTTCTCTTTTCAGCTGTTGCTACTGTATCTGCTAATCTAAATTCAGTACCGGTCCTTAATGGTAATAACTTTAAGGACTGGAAGGAGAACATTTTAATTGTTCTGGGCGGCATGGATCTAGACCTTGCATTAAGGATGGATCGGCCTGCTTCTCTTACGGATACTATCTCCTTAGAAGAAAGGGGAATTTTTGAGAAGTAGGACCGTTCAAATCGCATGAGTCTTATGATTATCAAATGTGGCATACCTGAGGCTTTTAGGGGTGCGGTGTCCGAAGAAATCACTTATGCCACAACTTTTCTTGCTAAATTTGAGAAACGCTTTGTGAAAAGCGATAAGGCGAAAACAAGTACTCTTTTAAAGAAACTTATTTCCATGAAGTTCAAAGGCAAGGAAAACATAAGGGAGTACATTATGGAAATGTCTCACCTTGCTTCAAAATTAAAGGCACTAAAGCTTGAGCTTTCGGATGACTTGCTTGTGCATTTAGTGCTTATCTCTCTTCCACCGGAATTCAGTCAATTCAAGGTCAGTTATAACTGCCAAAAGGAGAAGTGTACTCTTAATGAGCTCATTTCATATTGTGTTCAAGAGGAAGAGAGATTGAAGCAAGATAAGACTGAAAGTGCTCATTTGGCAACCACCTCTAAAGGTACGGGCAAGAAAAGAAAAGCTAAGAATGAAGTTGTTAATGATCCAGATCAAAAGAAACCACAAAAGGAAAAGGAAGGTTGTTTCTTTTGCCATAAACCTGGACATATGAAGAAAGAATGTACCAAATATCATGCATGGCGTGCAAAGAAAGGTACGTTTCTTATTTTGGCCTGTTCTGAGGTAAATTTATCTTCAGTACCTAGAAACACTTGGTGGATAGATTCTGAAGCTACTACTCATATAAGTGTTTCTATGCAGGGTTGCCTGAGCTACCGAAAGCCGGCTAATGGTGAAAGACACATCTTTGTGGGCGACGGACAATCGGTAGAAGTAGAAGCAATTGTACATTTTAGATTATTATTAGAAACAGGTTTTTATTTGGATTTAAAAGACACATCTGTTACACCGTCATTTAGGCGGAATTTGGTTTCTGTTTCTGTGTTGGACGAATTTGGATATTGTTGTTCATTTGGAAACAATCAGTTTACTTTGTCTTTGAATTCAAATGTTGTTGGAACTGGTTATTTAAATGCTTATGACAATCTTTATTTGTTAGAAACAGTTGCATCCTATAACGTAACCTTGCATGTTGAATCACGTGGTACTAAGCGTAAATTAACTAAAGAAAATTCAGCATCTTTGTGGCATAAGCGCTTAGGTCATATCTCAAAAGGTAGAGCTGAGCGCTTAGTGTCTAATGGCATTTTAGAATCCCTTGACTTCACAAACTTTGATGTTTGTGTAGGTTGCATTAAGGGAAAACAGACCAAAACTAAAAGATTGGATGCCAATAGATCTTTGAACATCTTAGAATTAATTCATACAAATATTTGTTGGCCTTTCCCTACGGCATCTTGGAATGGCCAACAATATTTCATAACATTCATAGATGATTACTCACGTTATGGGTACCTATATCTCATTCATGAAAAGTCACAATCACTGGATGTGTTCAAAGCTTATAAAGCTGAAGTTGAGAATCAACTCAACAAAAGGATTAAAAGTGTCAGGTCTGACCATGGTGGTGAGTACTATGGTAGATATGATGGCTCAGGTGAACAACATCCAGGACCGTTTACTAGATACCTAGAGGAATGCGGTATTGTTCCACAGTACGCCATGCCAGGATCACCTAATGTAACAACCCGAAATTTTGGATCCAATTTAAAAATTTTATTTCAGAAAATTTTATTAGAAAATACGTAAGAAAAAGAAAAATTATATTTAATAATAATAATATAAAGTTTTTAAATAAGATTTAGACGTTGTTAATGAGATTTATAAATATATGTTGATAAGTTGATTTATTAATAATATGTTAATTATGCATTCATTTCATTCCTTTATACATATATGTTTATTTCCCTTACATTTTAAACCTTGCGCATGCAACCTACAAGGATCATTTCGTTTTTTTATTTTTTTTATTTATGCATTGAATTCTAACGTTTCACTTATAGTTTATATTGCATTCATCCATTTCTACTTAATTCATTTCATTTGCGTTATTTTTCAATACACGCATGCAAGTCTCTTACCTTGTTTTCAATGCATACATTCATTTGCTCATTTATGTCCATGTTAATGGACTAACTTATATCTTAAAGGTTTATTTGAACTTTATACACAATTAATAAATTGTTAGATTGTTAGTCCATGTTTTATCTTTCATAATTAAGTGTAACTTTAGACTTGATGGTTTATGTATACTTGTTATATATATATATACACACACACATATATATATTAAATTGATTTGACATTAAACCTATTAAATTTTTGTATGATAAATAAATTGCCTAATTTATGTCTATTTTAAATTTAGTACTGACATTAATTGTAATAGCAGTCACATTTTGTTTCGTTTAATTTATTGAGTGTTAATTTCATAGTGCATAAATTATTTCATAAAAATTTACATGCATACATAGTCTCTCACTCTATATATAGATAGGTACATATATGTATTAGTTAATATATTTAGATAGCAAATGTACAAAAATATACCCTCATTAATTGGGTGCTATTGGAAACATTTAGATTATGTAAAGATGGAATGTAAAATTTTAGATTGTAATTTTTTTTCTTTTTCCCTTCGATTTGGCTTTCTATAAAAAGTTATTTTCAAATCTTAAACCATAAGGATATTCCAAGATTGTTGTGTCAAACTATATATTTAATTTGTGTCTCTAAAGACACTCTCATTTCTTAAGCATGAAGATAATCGTTTGGATGAAAAAGCATGCACCCTATTTTTTTTTTTTATAAAAATATCTTGAACACATAATTGAAGTTTTTTAAAAGCAAAAATAATAGGCAATCAATTTCTTGGTTGTTTCCTAACCAATCCTTAATTGTGGGGAAAGAAGTACAAATTGGCTATGTCTATGATTCAATTTCTTAACTTGCATGCATGTAGGAATAATTTTAAATTGTAATCAAGCATAAGAATGGAATGCATTCATTGCTTTAATATAATTAAAATAAAAATATTGATTAAATAAATAATAGTAATAAATTATCCCCACTATAAAATGTCCTAAACTCCCCTAAACCTTAAAAAAAATCATTTATACAGCCGCCTCCACCTTCATGAAATGAACGAACCAGAACACGCACATTTCCTCCACCAAAATCACCAAATCCATGACTCTATTCTCAAAACTTCAAACTGAAACTTCTTCATCTCCTCAAGTTTAATGAATACAACAGTTGTGATCTTCTATTTCGTAATGGATTGAGAGAATTGCTGCCTCAAAGGAGAAACGTTCGGACCAGAATTAAAAAGTCAAAGAGTTGACCAAATTTCTTGGCATTCACGGCGGCGGGGCGTTGGACGATGGCGGTTCGAATGGAAGTGGTGGATCAATGGTCACGGGTCCGGTTGGTGGTGCGACAGGGCGTGAAGGAAGTCAACGATGGGTGTAAGGAAAAAGGGAAGAACACGGGTTTATACAGAGGGATTAGTGGGGTGAGAATTCTGAGTTAATAATTAAATTAAATTTTAATTATTTATCTCGCTTTTTAGAATCATATCACTTTTGTGTTATATTAGATTTGTCGTGTAAACATACGACTTGTATGTTATATGGGAATTGTCCTATGAACATACAACTTTTATGTGATGTGAGATTTCTATCTTTAAATAATTAATGAATCATTTAATTACTTATCACTAGTTAAAAATTCTTGAATGAATGATTATAAATCAAGTTGTTATGTTCAAGATGGAAATTTGCTGTTTGTGAATTTTGGTGATTGTGATGTTTATATTTGTAGATCTAAGTCTATAATTAAAATTTCTGCAACATGGATGCATTGATTTGTTTAGATTTAGTTATAGGATAGAATTTAGATTATATTGTTGTTTCATGTAATATGAAATTGATATGTTAGTTAACACCAAAGATTAGATTATTTCATATACTGAAATATTGAATTTGATATTATTATTAGTTTATTTATGTTTCAAAAACATTTCAAAGTAAATGTATCAATCCTAGGAAGCATAGCTACCATATACTATGCCTCCATACTAGTAATACAATCAAAACCGTAGGGTCGTATTGGGAATTTGGTTTCCATCATGAGTCAAGGCTAGGGAGGAGCTCCTTACCGATTCGAGACACTCTAGCTAATGTCTCAGGATCCCCCGCAGTGAACCCTTGGAAAGCTGCAGCGCCGGTCCACACATACAGCTTCGTGGATTGGCAATTCCTGAACACACGTTTCCCGGTCCTATAGGACCTATCATCCGAGGTGTGCCACATTCCATCATCCACATAAGTAAATATCAGCCAGTTTAAGCACCGACACCAATTCTAGCTAGAAAGAAACGTGTTGCTCTCCCTGCGTTCCCTTCTCCCATTTTAGACTCAACCGGGTTGTGAGGCTCGCGAAGTAACGTTATAACCACAAGGCCTGGTTTTCAACAAAAGCCTTGATCATCTTCATCAAAGCATGCCACGTTGACAATTCACGCTATGCGATTGATAACTATTAATACACAACCTCTAAGGTTGTTGAGCAAGAGAATAAATTCTCCGCCACCAACGGTTGTATATTAATAGAAATCAATTTACATAGAACAAAATTCAACGTCAGACACACATTCCATTTATAAACTTATGCTCTGGGTCCGAGCGAAAGCCAAATCCAAATCCGTACAAATCAGCACTACGTCCGGATAACTACCATCTTAGCCCCGTCTTGGGAGCAAATCAATCAAGGGCCTTAACACTAGTTACCTATTCGATGTGAAGATCGTCCGTCTTCAATCGCCGTCTTCAATTCTTAGAACGCCGTATCATTATTTGGAATGAGAGTAAACTCGGACTTTCCAAATAACTCTCGCATATATAAATTTGAAAACCATTTTCCTCTTCCATTTTTCAATTTACACCAAATGTATATTTGGTTTCATTATTTTTCTGATGAAAATCTATTCCTTAGAAATGTAAATTTCTAATCTTATTATTTACATTGAAAAATGTAAATTTCTATTCCTATTTTATTTACGTTGAGAAACATAAACTTATACTTCAATATATTATTATATTGAAAATGTAACCTTTATTTCATATTCTATTTACATTGGAAAATGTAAATTCCTAATCATTCCTTTATTTCCTTTGATTACATTGAAAAATGTAAATCCTTTCATTTGCATATAAAAAATATAATTTCTATTTCATCCTTATTTACATTGAAAAATGTAAGTTTCTATATTTTTCTAATTACATATAAAAATGTAACTTCCTATTTTTCTTTTATTTATAATGAAATAACTTCTTTTTACCGCCTCTAAAATGACGATAAAAATATATAATTTTAATTCTATTCTCTTATCGCATCTAAAGTGACAATAAAATTTACATTTCATTTCTATTATTTTTTATTCACATTAAAAATGTAAACTTTCTTTTTAATTTAATCTACATTAAAAATGTAAGTTATTTCTATAATCTAATTACATTAAGAATGTAAACTTCTTTCTACTTTAACTTGATTACATAAGATGTAATTTTTCTCCTCTATCTTAATTTACATGATAAACGTAAATTTTCCACTTTCAATCTAATTCACATGTAAATTGCCTTAATTACATAAAAATGAAATTTTATGTTCTCTAACTTAATTACATAAAAAATATGTAATTTTCTTCTAATTCTTATTTACATTAAGAAAATGTAAAACTTTTCTAATCCTTATCTTATTACATTAAAAATGTAACTTTCTTTTATAACAAACTTAGAGGTGAAAATATTTATTTCATTATTAACACATGACGGTGTGAAAATAACATCAATTTCTAATTTATCCATTTATATTTTAATATGGGCCAGACCTCTCACATTAGGCCTGCAACTTGTGGATGCTGGATAGGCCGGTTGGTTCCGGGCAGCTTATCCCACAAGTTGGGCTTAACCTCATGTCTTGGCCCAATTTGTATTTGCGCACTTGGACCTCTCACATTATGCCCAACATTTGTGGCTGCTGGATATGCCGGTCGGTTCCGGGCTGCCAGTCGGTTCTGGGCAGACTTCCACCACAAGTGTGACCTAACCTCGAGTCCAAGTACAATTTTAATTAATCGTATAATTGTTCTACTAAAAACATTATTTTAAAATACTTCCTATTTCAAAATATCTTATTTACATGGAAATCGACTAAATCCCATAAAAATGTAATTTTTATTTAATTCTTATTTACATTAAAATGTAAACTTTTCTTCTTACATTAAAAATATAACATTTCTTTCTTTGATCTAATCTAATTTACATTAAAAATGTAAACTTTTTTATCTAATTTACATTAAAAATGTAAACTTTCCTTTCTACATTGAAAATGTAATTATCTATTTATTTTAAATTACCTTAATAAAAATGTAAATTTTCATTCACCTTAAATTACATTAATAAAAATGTAAGTTATTACATTTCCTTTCTTTTTACATTAATAGAAATGTAAGTGATTATTCTACTTTATTTACCATAATAAAAATATAAGTTTCATTCCACTTTAATCACATTAATAAAAATGTAAATTTCTGTTACCGTACAAAATCATATTTTTAATTACGTTTAGAAATGTAATTTCATTACAACAGTAAAATCTTATCTTTTTCCACCAACAACTTTTCTTTTCCCATTTTCAAAAAAAAGTTAAAATTTTCCGTACCGTTCACTAATATTTTTATTTATCTAAGGGGTGTAAATCAAGTTGTTACCAAATTCTATTCTTTTTATTCATATAAGAAAATGTGAATAAAGTTCCATCGCTAAATTGGTTTATTTTATCTCTACAAAAGGAACGTAAATAAAATGTCATCTCATATTTCGTTCTTTTCATTCCTTTTTACATAAGAGAATGTAAGTAAAGATCATCAAGTTGTGTCCCTTTTCATTTGCAAAAGTAAATGTAAATAAGGTTTCATTTTTGGTAAAACTTAATGACATTAAAATTATGTTCACTTAGTTACACTTAAAAGTATACTCATTTTTCATGAAACTTAATGACATTAAAATTATGCTTATTTTCATGAAACTTAACGACGCTAAAAATATGTTTATTTTATGTCAATTTCATATCAACTATATATGATAAAAATTAGTATTTTGGTGTCAACATAAGGTTGCCATTCCATATTTCGATGCATGAAATAAATCTAAGTTTTTGAATCAACTACATGTCAAAATGCTATATTTCAATACATAAGATAAACTTAATTTTGGTATCACATATGATATCAATTTACATAACACAACATATGTAATTAATCTAATATTTGGGGTTAACTAACATATCAAATTCAATATTTCAGTATATGAAATAATCTAATCTTTGATGTTAACTAACATATCAATTTCATATTACATGAAACAACAATATAATCTAAATTCTATTCTACAACTAAATCTAAACAAATCAATGCATCCATGTTTCAGAAATTTTAATTATAGACTTAGATCTACAAATACAAACATCACAATCACCAAAATTCACAAACAGCAAATTTCCATCTTGAACATAACAACTTGATTTATAATCATTCATTCAAGAATTTTTAATTAGTGATAAGTAATTAAATGATTCATTAATTATTTAAAGACAGAAATCTCACTTCACAAAAAAGTGGTATGTTCATAGGACAATTCTCATATAACATACAAGTTGTATGTTTACACGACAATTCTAATATAACATAAAAGTGATATGATTCTAAAAAGTGAGATAAATAATTAAAATTTAATTTAATTATTAAATCAGAATTCTCACCCCGCTAATCCCTCTGTATAAACCCGTGTTCTTCCCTTTTCCTTACACCCATCGCTGACTTCCTTCACGCCCTGTCGCACCACCAACCGGACCCGTGACCATCGATCCACCACTTCCATTCGAACCGCCATCGTCTAACGCCCCGCCACCGTGAACGCCAAGAAATTTGGTCAACTCTTTGACTCTCTAATTCTGGTCCGAACGTTTCTCCTTTGAGGCAGCAATTCTCTCAATCCATTACGAAATAGAAGATCACAACCGTTGTATTCATTAAACTTGAGGAGATGAAGAAGTTTCAGTTTGAAGTTTTGAGAATAGGGTCATGGATTTGGAGATTTTGGTGGAGGAAGTGTGCGTGTTCTGGTTCGTTCATTTCATGAAGGTGGAGGCGGCTGTATAAATGATTTTTTTTTAGGTTTAGGGGAGTTTAGGACATTTTATAGTGGGGCTAATTTACTATTATCATTTATTTAATCAATATTTTTATTTTATTTTAATTATATTAAAGCAATGAATGCATTCCATTCTTATGCTTGATTACAATTTAAAATTATTCCTACATGCATGCAAGTTAAGAAATTGAATCATAGACATAGCCAATTTGTACTTCTTTCCCCACAATTAAGGATTGGTTAGGAAAAACCCAAGAAATTGATTGACTGTTATTTTTGCATTTAAAAAACTTCAATTATGTGTTCAAGATATTTTTATTAAAAATAAAAAAATAAAAAAAAATAGGGTGCATGCTTTTTCATCCAAATGATTATCTTTATGCTTAAGAAAGGAGAGTGTCTTTAGAGACACAAATTAAATATATAGTTTAATACAACAATCTTGGAATATCCTTATGGTTTAAGATTTGAAAACAACTTTTTATAGAAAGCCAAATCGAAGGGAAAAAGAAAAAAAATTACAATCTAAAATTTTACATTCCATCTTTACATAATCTGAATGTTTCCAATAGCACCCAATTAATGAGGGTATATTTTTGTACATTTGCTATCTAAATATATTAACTAATATATATATATATATATATATATATATATATATATAGAGAGAGAGAGAGAGAGAGAGAGAGAGAGTCTACGTATGCATGTAAATTTTTATGAAATAATTTACGCACTATGAAATTAACACTCAATAAATTAAACGAAACAAAATGTGACTGCTATTACAATTAATGTCAGTACTAAATTTTAAATAAACATAAATTAGGCAATTTATTTATCATACAAACATTTAATAGGTTTAATGTCAAATCAATTTAATATATATATATATATATATATATATATATATATATATATATATATATATATATATATATACAACAAGTATGTATAAACCATCAAGTCTAAAGTTACACTTAATTACGAAAGATAAAACATGGACTAACAATCTAACAATTTATTAATTGTGTATAAAGTTCAAATAAACCTTTAAGATATAATTTAATCCATTAACATGGACATAAATGAGCAAATGAATGTATGCATTGAAAACAAGGTAAGAGACTTGCATGCATGTAATGAAAAATAACGCAAATGAAATGAATTAAGTAGAAATGGATGAATGCAATATAAACTATAAGTGAAACGTTAGAATTAAATGCATAAATAAATAAATAAATAAACGAAATGATCCTTGTAGGTTGCATGCACAAGGTTTAAAATGTAAGGGAAATAAACATATATGTATAAAGGAATGAAATGAATGCATAATTAACATATTATTAATAAATCAACTTATCAACATATATTTATAAATCTCATTAACAACGTCTAAATCTTATTTAAAAACTTTATATTATTATTATTAAATATAATTTTTCTTTTTTTGACGTATTTTCTAATAAAATTTTCAGAAATAAAATTTTTTAATTGGTTCCAAAATTTCGGGTTGTTACATTAGGTGATCCTGGCATGGTGTACTGTGGGACAATACCGCATTCCTCTAGGTATCTAGCAGACGGTCCTGTATGTTGTTCACCTGAGCCATCATATCTACCATAGTACTCACCACCATGGTCAGACCTGACACTTTTAATCCTTTTGTTGAGTTGATTCTCAACTTCAGCTTTATAAGCTTTGAACACATCCAGTGATTGTGACTTTTCATGAGTGAGATATAGGTACCCATAACGTGAGTAATCGTCTATGAATGTTATGAAATATTGTTGGCCATTCCAAGATGCCGTAGGGAAACGCCAACAAATATTTGTATGAATTAATTCTAAGATGTCCGAAGATCTATTGGCATCCAATCTTTTAGTTTTGGTCTGTTTTTCCTTAATGCAACCTACACAAACATCAAAGTTTGTGAAGTCAAGGGATTCTAAAATGCCATTAGACACTAAGCGCTCAACTCTACCTTTTGAGATATGACCTAAGCGCTTATGCCATAAAATAACTAAGGCAGCGGAAGACAACTATGCTCTGGACACAACTTTAGGTTTCAATCCAGAATCCTGCTCGAGATAAGAACCTGTAGACAAACTACTCGACTGCCCGTGTGGAAGGACGGCACCCGAGTTCGTAAAGGTGGAAACAAACAATGGGTCAGTCATGGGACTGGTGTGAGAATTCTTAACTAATTTCACTAATAACAATAAGACAAATCCAAGGACCACGCCGCTAACGTGGAACGGGTTTACTCCAATGGATTGTCGTGCATAAATTAAAGTATACCGTTAAACAACGCAATGCTTTTTGGAAAAATGAAACCATCATAAGACTCAAGTCCCATCACACAATGCAAGGCAAACCGGAGGATAGAGTTTTACCTTATAATGGTCAAAAATGTTTGATACGATAAAAACGAGTTTGATATTATTATTAGTGTATTTATGTTTCAAAAACATTTCAAAGTAAATGTATCAATCCTAGGAAGCATAACTACCATATACTATGCATCTATACTAGTAATACTATCAAAACCGTAGGGTCGTATTGGGAATTTGTTTTCCATCATGAGTCAAGTCTAGGGAGGAGCTCCTTACCGATTTGAGACACTCTAACTAATGTCTCAGGATCCCCTGCAGTGAACCCTTGGAAAGCTGCAGGGTCGGTCCACACATACAGCTTCGTGGATTGGCAATTCCTGAACACACGTTTCCCGGTCCTGTAGGACCTATCATCTGAGGCGCGCCACATTCCATCATCCACATAAGTAAATATCCATGCAGCTTTCCAAGGGTTCACTGCGGAGGATCCTGAGACATTAGCTAGAGTGTCTCGAATCGGTAAGGAGCTACTCCCTAGCCTTGACCCATGATGGAAATCAAATTCCCAATACGACCCTACGATTTGATTGTATTACTAGTATGGAGGCATAGTATATGGTAGCTATGCTTCCTAGGATTGATACATTTACTTTGAAATGTTTTTCAAACATAAATACACTATTAATAATATCAAATTCATTTTTATCGTATCAAGCATTTTTGACCATTATAAGGTAAAACTCTATCCTCCGGTTTGCGTTGCATTGTGTGATGGGATTTGAGTCTTATGATGGTTTCATTTTTCCAAAAAGCATTGCGTTGTTTAACAATTTACTTTAATTTATGCACGACAATCCATTGGAGTAAACCCGTTCCGCGTTAGCTGCGTGGTCATTGGATTTATCTTATTGTTATTAGTGAAATTAGTTAAGAATTCTCACACCAGTCCCATGACTGACCTGTTGTTGGTTTCCACCTTTACGAACTCGGGTGCCCTCCTTCCACACGGGCAGTCGAGTAGTTTGTCTGCAGGTTCTTATCTCGAGCAGGATTCTAGATTGAAGCCTAAATCTGCGTCCACAGCATAGTGGTCTTTCGCTGCCTTAGTTATTTTATTTCCGCTGCAATGTATTAAAATATTGTAATTTATCTTCCGCTGTAATTTATTTCGATGTACTCTGATATTCTGTACTCTGATGTAACGTTACCATGATGTAATAAAAGTCTGCTGTTACTGTTCTGATGTTGTTGTATTCCCAGAGTTAACGTATGCGGGTTTTGAACGGTTTTGGTCGATTTTGCGATCGATTAAGGTCGGGTGAAACCCGTGTCGTTACACCTAATATGAATGGTGTTGCTGAAAGACGAAACCGAACTCTTAAGGATATGGTAAGGAGTATGATTGCTCATCCCACCTTACCTGAGTCTCTCTGGGGAGAAGCATTAAAGACGACAACTTATATTCTCAATAGAGTACCAACTAAAGCTGCTATAAAAACACCTTATGAGCTTTGGACCAGTCGAAAGCCTAGTCTAAAGCACATTCACATTTGGGGATGTCCAGCTGAGGCAAGGCCTTGTAGGCCACATGAAAAGAAACTGGATTCCAAAACAGTGAGTAGCTACTTTGTTGGTTATTCTGAGCATTCTAGAGGCTATAAGTTTTATGATCCCATAACTAGGAATATTTTGAGACGGGAACTGCAATATTCTTTGAGGATATTGAGTTTGGGGGGAGAAATAAAGTTAAAGACATTACTTTTGAGGAGGACTTGGATTCAAATCCAGTTCCTATTATCACTTTTGACAATGTTCAGTTGCATACACCTGTCATTGATCAAGAAGTGTATCTGTAACACCCAGTAATTTGAACATAAAAATTCACAAATTAAAGTATACTTAATTAAGTGAAATGGGTTGCGCAGAGAAATATATATATATATAATTGAAAATTAAATAAATAAATATGCAAAAATGTTCAAAACAGCGAATTGGGAGAGGGGAATAACCGAACCGGCCGATTTTTGAGGTCGACCCGAGCTCGCTGGGTCGACTAAGGGTTAATCCAGGGTGTTTGGCTGTCAACCCGTAGGCCGACTCGCTCAAATGCAGATTTTGCATTTGAATGGTTCTCATGGTTCAGCTTTAATCTAAAGGCCCTAGATGGTTCCTACACTTGACTTCTTCCCCAAGACATGCTTTGATTGCTAGGATCTAAACTAAGGTTTATCCTATGGCTAAAACTATCCTAGTCTTCTATAAAAAGACCCCTAACCTAAACCTAAATGCTCATTATTCAATCCTATAGCTAAACTATGCCAAAATGTTCTCTCATGGCCTCCACCCTCATCCTCTTGTCATAATCTCCATCTCTAATCATATGAGAGAGTTTCTAAAGAAGTATAAGAGTTCCTAAGCTTGCTTAAGTGTTTCTAAGTTTGATTCAAGGCTTTTCTTCATCAAAGCTAGGATCTTTATTATTGATTTGGCTCAAGGGTTTTCATTTGGAGCATTCTTATTTGGAGTTTTTGAGTTGATAGCTTAGTGGCTTCGTCTCAATCTTTTAATATATTCATAAGAAGGCTAATCAACAAGTTGTGAGTTTTCTATAGCCTTAATGACCAATTATTGAAATGATTATGATAGGATATAATGAGGTTATGGCTATGAATGTGGATCAATGCAAGTTATGCAAGTTATATGCCATGTGTTAATGATGTTATGCATGTTATGCAAGTTATATGCCATGTGTTTGAGATGTTATGCATGTTATGCAAGTTATATGCTATGAGTTTGAGATGTTATGCAAGTTATGCAAGCCATATGCTACATGTTCATGATGTTATGCAAGTTATGCAAGTCATATGTTACATGTTCATGTTGTTATGCAAGTTATGCAAGCTATATGCTATATGATCATGATGTTATGCAAGTTATGCAAGTGTTCATGATGCTAGTTGCTATGATAAACATTGATCCACTATGACACCATGATTATGCAAGTTTGGTGTATGATTATATGCAAGTTCATATATGATATGTTATGCAAGTTTGGTGTATGATTATATGCAAGTTCATATAAGATATGGTATGCAAGTTTGGTGTATGATTATATGCAAGTTCATATATGATATGTTATGCAAGTTTGGTGTATGATTATATGCAAGTCCATATATGACATGTTATGCAAGTTTGGTGTTTGATGATATGCAAGTAACATGTGCAAGTTTACACCTTAGAATGATATGCATACATATGCAAGTTAACCCCTTTGTATGTCATACATACATATGCAAGTTTACCCCTTTATATGACATAAATAACTTATGCAAGTTAATCTCTTTATGACATATGTGATTCATGCAAGTTTGGGTTGATTATTTATGCTAGTTGGGTTTGATGCTATATGCATGATGACACCTTTAAAAACCCATGTTGATGCTAATGTTATGCAAGTTGAACCCATTGTATTTGTGATGAATCTTCCCTTTTATGTCATGTCCGCGAATTACGTGGGGAACGATGGGGTTAATAAACATGTTAATGAAATTGTGTGAAGTTGGTATGATTATGCGTACCATAAAGAGGATGGACATAATTGAGTCAATTATGTAAATCGTTAAAAATTGGAATTAATTAGGGAAAATTAATTCGAAATATGGGGGTGATTAATTAGGTGTAATTAATCGACTAAGACACGAGGTTGGACCCTTTTGTAGCATAAGACTGCCCGGAACCGACCGACATATCCAGCGGCTACAAATGATTGGCCCAATGTGAGAGGTCTTAGGCACAAACTATATACGTGACAAGTGTAAAGACACGAGGTTAGACTCGGTTAGGCGTAAGGCTGCCCGGACCCGACCGGCAAATCCAGCTGCCATAAGAGATAGTCTAATGTGAGAGGTCTCTACAACGGTTACGTTCTTAATCAATTAAGAAACACTTAACCATATTAGCATGTAGAGGACATGGGGGGTTAAGTGGGTGCCTTGGGTGGCATGTGGAAAAATCTAGTAGTTGCCTTGGGTGGCAATAGAAAATACGATTTGAATACTTAACCGAAGTGGAACATGTAATTAAACATGATTAAAGGGTTAAGTAAGTGCCTTGGGTGGCATGTAGAAATCTAGTGGGTGCCTTGAGTGGCAATTGAAATATGATTAGATGACTTAACCAAAACCTTAACATGTAAGTGGGCATGATTATAAAAAGGGGTTAAGTAGGATGCACTAGATTAAAAGACAAGCTTAAGTAGTAGCTTGTGGGGGCCTTGAGTGGCAATTGAAATAAGATTAAATGACAAGCTTAAGTAGTAGCTTGTGGGGGCCTTGAGTGGCAATTGAAATAAGATTAAATGACAAGCTTAAGTAGTAGCTTGTGGGGGTCTTGAGTGGCAATTGAAATAAGATTAAATGACAAGCTTAAGTAGTAGCTTGTGGGGGCCTTGAGTGGCAATTGAAATATGATTAGATGGCTTAACCAAAACCTTAACATGTAAGTAGGCTTGATTATAAAAAGGGGTTAAGTGGGATGCACTAGATAGAATGACAAGCTTAAGTAGTAGCTTGTGGGGGCCCATTTCAACCAGTAACCCATATGTATCTTATTGGGCTCGACCCATGTCGAGGACGGGACACGCGTACTGGGCTTGACTATAAGAGGCCAAAACGGGGTAGCGGTGGCAACGCGAGTCCAACGGGTTTCATATGCGTGTGTGGACCCGGGCTGGTAGGTAAGACGTTGTTGCGTCGTGTAGATATAAGCCGTGCACCATTTTCGGGTTGCCACTTTGGGGAGTGATACACCCCACTGTGGGGCCAGCACGGGTATCTACGGTAGAGAGCCGATCGCTTGGGAGTAGTGGGTACACCTAGTGGAGATAGGGGCAGACGGCACCTATGTAGTCAGCTAGGGGTACACGAAACTACTGGGTAAATTTTCTAAGTACACTTAGTGGGATCAACCTTTAAGTAGGAATTACCCTTGGGTGGGTAGAACTGGTGTGGTGTAGTGTAGGAATTACCCTTGGGTGGGTAGATCTGGGGTGGTGCAATGTAGTATTTATCCTTGGGTGGATAGGCGCGTCTTTACCGTTATCTTAGTCTAGTTGGCTACCTAGTGTAGTCATTTATCCCCAGTCGTACCGTACCAGGTTTATATCATACCCTAATTACTTTAGTGATTGTATTGTTAAGGTTATAGGGCTCACTCAGACTTATGTCTGACCCCGTTGTTTTTATCTTTTTCCCCAACCCTCAGGTTCTCAGAGTAGGCCCAGCACTAGTGGGCTTTGATCAGATTGCTTTATCTATCTTTTGGAGCTTGGAATCTTGAAGAAAAAGCTCGGTTATCTTTTCTATTATGGCTATTAGTATGTAGTGGGATTATGTATTTATGTTTTAACGAGATGGATATTTTGTACTTGACTCTTGTTGGTTTTTGAGATGTAACCAAACATGTTTACCTTCTGCTGCAATGAAATGATGTTTTTTTAAAATTTCAAGTATTACTTATATCTGTCTTGTTGTAATTTTTCAGTTCTATATTCACTTAAATACTCCACCGAAGCTAAGGCATTCCCTTTGTGAGTGACCTTGGCAGGTGTGGGGTGTTACACGTGGTATCAGAGCTTAAGGTTACCAGAACAGATAAAATTTTTAGAAAAACTATTTTTCTAAAACATTTTTGGAAGAAGTATTTTCAAAAACATGTCTTTTAAGAGAAAAGTTTTTGAAAGAAAAGCATAATCCCCAATAGCCATATCTTTATCTTTCGAATTCTCCGTTTTGAATCTCTTCCTCTCTCTTTTTGAATTTCCCCTCCGTGTATAGATGATCTTTCTAAGATAGATAAGAATGGAAAACCACTTCAAGGGACTTAGACATTTGTCGGATTAGAAGTTGGTTCAAGAAGGAGGAGGACTGGTAGATACCAATAGGATAGACGATGGGAGGAAGGCTCAAATAGTTGTTTGGTTAATAAAGGACGAAACCTCATCGTGGTAAGAAGGCCACGAAAGGAGAATGTGAAGGGGAAGTCGTTTTGGAGAAATAGGACACCTTGGGGTTGTCCAAAGAGGTAAGGACGAAGTACAAGATCTTCTGGAGGGTAGATGTATTCCCTCACGACGGGTATACCTGATGGGGGTAGGACCGTCTAAGTTGAAATTTGGTTCTCTCGATCATCCTGTTCGAACTTTATTCGACTCTAGTGCACCACATTCATTTATCTCATTAGTTGAGTCACTGCACCTAGACACCAGTTTGGTAGATGATCCCGTGGTTGTTTCAAACCCAATTGGGGGCTCCATGATGTGTTTGGGTTTGGAAGTTTCTATACTTAGCGTTGAGTTTAGATGTGATGCTTTTTGGGCTTCACGGGCTATGGGTTAGTTTTGGGCATGGACTGTTTATCCAGTAATGGTGCCGTTCTTGTTTGTGAAAGGAGAGTTGTTAGGCTTATGACCCGCTTGGGTAACACTCTCGAGATCTCTTGTAATCCCATGGAATCTGTTATGCTAAGTTATCTATAATCGCTTGACACGTCGGTCGAGAGTTTGCGATCTGTTAGAGTGGTCCGGGAATACTCGGATGTGTTTGAGGAAGTGAAGGGCTTACCTCTGGAGCAGGAGATTGACTTCCGAATATATCCGGTAGACAATGCCAAACCAGTATCTTGGCCAGTGTGCCACATGGCTCCTCGTGAGAGGAGGGAACTCCATAAGCAAGTAGGCGATTTGCTTGAGAAGGGGTTCAGAAGACGAAGTATATCGGAGTGGGGTGCTCCAGTAGTTTTTGCCACGAAGGCGGATGGGTCCCTCAGACTTTGTGTAGACTATAGAGAGTTTAACAAGATAACAAAGAAGAATAGACACCCATTGCCGAGGATTGATGATCTCTTTGATCAGTTGGTTGGCGCCTCAGTGTTTTCGCAGTTGGACTTAGCCACGGGGTTTCGTCAGTTGAGAGTGGCTGAGGATAGTATAGAGAAGACTGCCTTTAGGACTCCGGATGGTTTTTATGAGTGGCTGGTGATGCCATTTGGTTTGACGAACGCCCCTGCATACTTTGTGGATTTGATGAGTAGGGTGTTCAAGGAGTACCTAAATAAGTTCGTGATGGTCTTTGTGGATGACATCTTGGTCTTTTCTAGGAGCGAAATAAGTTTTAGTATGTGCTTAATACGTTGAGTAAAGCCAGTTATGGGATAAACGGTGGTTTTGGAGCGAGACTGGCGAGGACATCCAGAGTTGGACAAGGGCTTAATTGTTTAGCCGTTTTTACTAGTATCATCCCACGTAGGTCGTCTGAATTCGAAGGAGGTATCCCTTGGGTGTTTGTCTGATATTGGTTTAGGCCTTTGGGGCTTGCACTTGGGGGATGTCAAGTTCGACTAGGATGGTCTGCGTGAGAGATGGACAGTTGTGATGATTTTGGATGGGGTAATATCCTGGTTTTCTCTAGAAGTGGAGAAGAGCATGCCCTACATCTTAGGGAAGTGTTGGAGACTCTTCGAGCGCATAGTCTTAGGACAGCAAAAGTGGATGGGATTCTTAGCATCCTATGAGTTTGAGATAGCGTATACCCATGGCAAGGGTAACGTGGTAGCGGACGCCTTAAGTAGAAAAAGGTTGTCCTTGAGTTCATTGTTCGTTGAACGACGGAGCTTGGAATTTATCTCGATGTTTGACTTCAGACCTTCTGTTGACTTTATACCCGGTTTGCTAGCATCCTTAGAGGTCAGACCTACTCTTTTGGGACGGATTGGTGAGGCACAGTGGGACGACCCACAGTTGGTTGAGTTAGTGGAGAAGCTCATAAGGAGGGAGTCGTCCAGCCATTTGAGTAGGTACACCCTAGATGATAAGGGGTGGTGGCGTAGAGACGATAGATTTGTGTACCGTAGGACGAGGGTTTGAAGAAGGCTGTACTTGATGATACACATCGTTCGAAGATGACCATTCATTCCGGTGGGGACAAGATGTACCAAGACATGAAGCGAGTTTTCTTTTGGGCCGGTATGAAGAAAGATGTGGCCGAGTATGTCGCTAGATGCTTGGTGTGCCAACAAGTGAAAGCGGAGCAAAAGAAACCCGGTGGGTTGCTTCACCCATTAGAAGTTCCGCAATGGAAGTGGGATAGCGTCTCGATGGATTTTGTTGGTGGGAATCTACGGATAAGATCTTGCTTGGGCCCGATATGGTTAGAGAGACTTCGGAAAAGATTGATTTGATTCGAAGAAGGATGAAAGCGGCGCAAGACAGACAGAAATCTTACGCGGATAAGAGGAGAACGGATCTTGAGTTTGATGTTGGGGACATGGTCTTTGTCAAGGTATCTCCACTACGGAATGTTGTTCGTTTTGGGTCCGTTGGGAAGTTAGCACGAAGATTGGTGGGACCGTTTCCTATTAAGGAAAGGATTAGACAGATTGCATATAGAGTAGAGTTGCCCGAGAGACTTAGTGGTGTACATGATGTATTCCATCTATCACATTTGAGGAAGTGCCTACATGAGACCGCAGAGGTGGTAGAGCCGAGCTTGCTTAGAGAAGTGGAGGTAGAGCGTGATGCAACTATTCGACGAGCTCCTATCCGCATCCTTGGGTCAGAGATTAGGAAGTTGAGGAACAGAGAGGTGCGACTAGTCAAAGTGCAATGGGGAGAAGATGAGAACAATGTTACTTGGGAGACGGAAGCGAAGATGCGTTCACTATACCCATTCCTTTTCGAGGGTATGTCTTTTAACTTCTCCTTTATCGTTTGTCTAGTACTTATCTTATCTTTAGTATGTCCTCTCATTAGTACCTTTGACCTTTAGATAGGGTAAACCAATGGTTGAAACATGTGTTTGAGACATGTTATGTTTGATGGATGCGTGTGGATGCAAGTGGTTGCTAGTGGTTGCTCGTGGATGCATATACACACACTTTAGGCACTAGATCGGCTCAATCACTTCATATTGCATATTGCATAAAATTGTGTGTAGGTAGCTATATTAATGGATGTATAATGGTTGTGCTATCATATGGATGATGCATTTTGATGAATGATTGTGCACTCATGTAGAAATAGTATGTGTCGATAGGGTTCTTCCGCATACATATTGGATGCATGACACTATCGTGGTTTGCATTAAGGAGGTCAACCGAATCAGTAGACCGCCTGATTTAGCATTAGTATACGGGCATATACACACACTTTTTGCATATGTTCATACGTCATTAGAAATTTTAAGGACAATGGATGCCAGTGTTTGATGGTTTAGTAGATGGTTGTTTGGTTGGTAGGATACGTTCTTCTTGACTTAGAGATTTCGAGGACGAAATCCTTTAAGGAGGGGAGAATGTAACACCCCGTAATTTGAACATAAAAATTCACAAATTAAAGTATACTTAATTAAGTGAAATGGGTTGCGCAGAGAAATATATATATATATATATTGATATATATATATATATAATTGAAAATTAAATAAATAAATATGCAAAAATGTTCAAAACAGCGAACTGGGAGAGGGGAATAACCGAACCGGCCGATTTTTGAGGTCGACCCGAGCTAGCTGGGTCGACTAGGGGTTAATCCAGGGTGTTTGGCTGTCAACCCGTGGGCCGATTCGCTCGAATGCAGATTTTGCATTTGAATGGTTCTCATGGTTCAGCTTTAATCTAAAGGCCCTAGATGGTTCCTACACTTGAATTCTTCCCCGAGACATGCTTTGATGGCTAGGATCTAAACTAAGGTTTATCCTATGGCTAAAACTATCCTAGTCTTCTATAAAAAGACCCCTAACCTAAACCTAAATGCTCATTATTCAATCCTATAGCTAAACTATGCCAAAATGTTCTCTCATGGCCTCCACCCTCATCCTCTTGTCATAATCTCCATCTCTAATCATATGAGAGAGTTTCTAAAGAAGTATAAGAGTTCCTAAGCTTGCTTAAGTGTTTCTAAGTTTGATTCAAGGCTTTTCTTCATCAAAGCTATGATCTTTATTATTGATTTGGCTCAAGGGTTTTCATTTGGAGCATTCTTATTTGGAGTTTTTGAGTTGATAGCTTAGTGGCTTCGTCTCAATCTTTTAATATATTCATAAGAAGGCTAATCAACAAGTTGTGAGTTTTCTATAGCCTTAATGACCAATTATTGAAATGATTATGATAGGATATAATGAGGTTATGGCTATGAATGTGGATCAATGCAAGTTATGCAAGTTATATGCTATGTGTTAAAGATGTTATGCATGTTATGCAAGTTATATGCTATGTGTTTGAGATGTTATGCATGTTATGCAAGTTATATGCTATGAGTTTGCGATGTTATGCAAGTTATGCAAGCCATATGCTACATGTTCATGATGTTATGCAAGTTATGCAAGTCATATGTTACATGTTCATGATGTTATGCAAGTTATGCAAGCTATATGCTATATGATCATGATGTTATGCAAGTTATGCAAGTGTTCATGATGCTAGTTGCTATGATAAACATTGATCCACTATGACACTATGATTATGCAAGTTTGGTGTATGATTATATGCAAGTTCACATATGATATGTTATGCAAGTTTGGTGTATGATTATATGCAAGTTCATATATGATATGTTATGCAAGTTTGGTGTATGATTATATGCAAGTTCATATATGATTTGTTATGCAAGTTTGGTGTATGATTATATGCAAGTCCATATATGACATGTTATGCAAGTTTGGTGTTTGATGATATGCAAGTAACATGTGCAAGTTTACACCTTAGAATGATATGCATACATATGCAAGTTAACCCCTTTGTATGTCATACATACATATGCAAGTTTACCCCTTTATATGACATAAGTAACTTATGCAAGTTAATCTCTTTATGACATATGTGATTCATGCAAGTTTGGGTTGATTATTTATGCTAGTTGGGTTTGATGCTATATGCATGATGACACCTTTAAAAACCCATGTTGATGCTAATGTTATGCAAGTTGAACCCATTGTATTTGTGATGAATCTTCCCTTTTATGTCATGTCCGCGAATTACGTGGGGAACGATGGGGTTAATAAACATGTTAATGAAATTGTGTGAAGTTGTATGATTATGCGTACCATAAAGAGGATGGACATAATTGAGTCAATTATGTACATCGTTAAAAATTGGAATTAATTAGGGAAAATTAATTCGAAATATGGGGGTGATTAATTAGGTGTAATTAATCGACTAAGACACGAGGTTGGACCCTTTTGTAGCATAAGACTGCCCGGAACCGACCGGCATATCCAGCGGCTACAAATGATTGGCCCAATGTGAGAGGTCTTAGGCACAAACTATATACGTGACAAGTGTAAAGACACGAAGTTAGACTCGGTTATGGCGTAAGGCTGCCCGGACCCGACCGGCAAATCCAGCTGCCATAAGAGATAGTCTAATGTGAGAGGTCTCTACAACGGTTACGTTCTTAATCAATTAAGAAACACTTAACCATATTAGCATGTAGAGGACATGGGGGGTTAAGTGGGTGCCTTGGGTGGCATGTGGAAAAATCTAGTAGTTGCCTTGGGTGGCAATAGAAAATACGGTTAGAATACTTAACCGAAGTGGAACATGTAATTAAACATGATTAAAGGGTTAAGTAAGTGCCTTGGGTGGCATGTAGTAATCTAGTGGGTGCCTTGAGTGGCAATTGAAATATGATTAGATGACTTAACCAAAACCTTAACATGTAAGTGGGCATGATTATAAAAAGGGGTTAAGTGGGATGCACTAGATTAAAAGACAAGCTTAAGTAGTAGCTTGTGGGGGCCTTGAGTGGCAATTAAAATAAGATTAAATGACAAACTTAAGTAGTAGCTTGTGGGGGCCTTGAGTGGCAATTGAAATATGATTAGATGACTTAACCAAAACCTTAACATGTAAGTGGGCATGATTATAAAAAGGGGTTAAGTGGGATGCACTAGATAGAACGACAAGCTTAAGTAGTAGCTTGTGGGGGCCCATTTCAACCAGTAACCCATATGTATCTTATTGGGCTCGACCCATGTCGAGGACGGGACACGCATACTGGGCTTGACTATAAGAGGCCAAAACGGGGTAGCGGTGGCAACGCGAGTCCAACGGGTTTCATATGCGTGTGTGGACCCGGGCTGGTAGGTAAGACGTTGTTGCATCGTGTAGATATAAGCCGTGCACCATTTTCGGGTTGCCACTTTGGGGAGTGATACACCCCACTGTGGGGCCAGCACGGGTATCTACGGTAGAGAGCCGATCGCTTGGGAGTAGTGGGTACACCTAGTGGAGATAGGGGCAGACGGCACCTATGTAGTCAGCTAGGGGTACACGAAACTACTGGGTAAATTTTCTAAGTACACTTAGTGGGATCAACCTTTAAGTAGGAATTACCCTTGGGTGGGTAGAACTGGTGTGGTGTAGTGTAGGAATTACCCTTGGGTGGGTAGATCTGGGGTGGTGCAATGTAGTATTTATCCTTGGGTGGATAGGCGCGTCTTTACCGTTATCTTAGTCTAGTTGGCTACCTAGTGTAGTCATTTATCCCCAGTCGTACCGTACCAGGTTTATATCATACCCTAATTACTTTAATGATTGTATTGTTAAGGTTATAGGGCTCACTCAGACTTATGTCTGACCCCGTTGTTTTTATCTTTTTCCCCAACCCTCAGGTTCTCACAGTAGGCCCAACACTAGTGGGCTTTGATCAGATTGCTTTATCTATCTTTTGGAGCTTGGACTCTTGAAGAAAAAGCTCGGTTATCTTTTCTATTATGGCTATTAGTATGTAGTGGGATTATGTATTTATGTTTTAACGAGATGGATATTTTGTACTTGACTCTTGTTGGTTTTTGAGATGTAACCAAACATGTTTACCTTCTGCTGCAATGAAATGATATTTTTTTAAAATTTCAAGTATTACTTATATCTGTCTTGTTGTAATTTTTCAGTTCTATATTCACTTAAATACTCCACCGAAGCTAAGGCATTCCCTTTGTGAGTGACCTTGGCAGGTGTGGGGTGTTACAGTATCCAGAACCTCAACAAGATAATGTTATACAGCCCCTTATTCAAAATGAAACCATTGTTCCTGAAGAACATACTCAACAATCTCAAGAACCAGTGCCATTAAGAAGGTCCATGAGAGAAAGGAGAAGTACTATTTCAGATGATTATATTGTATTTCTCCAAGAGCAAGAGAATGACAATGGGATGATGGAAGATGATCCAATCAACTTTCATCATGCCATGAAAAGTTCTAATTCTCAAAAATGGATAGATGCCATGAACGAGGAGTATAAATCAATGCAAGACAATGAAGTTTGGAAACTTGTCCCATTACCAGAAGCTGCAAAACCAATTGGTTGTAAATGGATACTTAAAACCAAGAGGGATGCAAAAGGTAATGTGGAAAGGTATAAGGCACGTCTTGTAGCGAAAGGCTATACTAAAAAAGAAGGCATCGATTTTATAGAGACTTTTTCTCCAGTTTCATCGAAAGACTCTTTTAGGACAATTATGGCACTTGTTGCTCATCTTGATCTTGGGTTACATCAGACGGATGTTAAAACAACGTTTCTCAATGGACATTGATGCGACAATTTATATGGTTCAACCAGAAAACTTTGTATCAGGAGATCCAAAGAATATGGTTTGCAAATTAAGAAAATCCATTTATGGACCAAAGCAAGCTTCTCGTCAATGGTACCACAAATTTCATCAAGTGATCATCTCGTTTGGTTTTGAGATGAATATTGTTGATGATTATGTGTATTACAAGTTCAGTGGGAGTAAACATATATTCCTGTTTCTATATGTTGATGACATTTTGCTTGCCACTAACGATATAGGCTTATTGCACGAAACCAAGAAATTTCTATCCAAACATTTTGAGATGAAAGATCTTGGGGACACCTCTTTTGTATTAGGTACTCAGATACTTCGAGATCGTTCTCGAGGTACTCTTGGATTGTCACAAAAGAGCTATATTGATAAAGTACTCAAATGGTTTGGCATGCAAGATTGTAGACCAGGAGATACCCTTGTCGCTAAAGGAGATAAGTTCAGTCTTAGCCAGTGCCCTAAAAGAAATCTTGAAATTCAAAAAATGCAAAAGATTCCCTATGCTTCAGCTTTTGGGAGTCTAATGTATGCTCAAGTATGTACACATCCAGATATGCATACATTGTTGGGATGTTAGGCAGATACTTAAGCAACCCTGGTATATAGACCATTGGAAGGCAGCCAAGAGGGTTATGAGGTATCTTCAGAGAACAAAAGATTACATGCTCACTTATAAAGATCAGATCATTTGGAGGTCGTAGGATATTCTGATTCTGATTTTGCGGGATGCCAAGATAGTAGAAAGTCTACATCGGGCTATATTTATCTGTTGGCTGGAGGAACTATATCCTGGAAAAATGTTAAACAGATACTTGTAACTTCTTCTACCATGGAAGCAGAATTTGTGGCATGTTATGAGGCATCAAACCATGGAATATGGCTATGTAACTTTGTCACTGGGCTGCGCATTTTGGAAAATGTAGAAAGACCATTGAAGCTACATTATGATAATAAGTCATCAGTGTTGTATTCTAATAATAATAGAAGCTCAACTAAATCAAAACATGTTGATATAAAATTCTTAGTTGTGAAAGAGAGAGTGCAGAGTGGACATATTTCTATAGAGCATATTGGAACAAACTTCATGATAGCGGATCCGCTCACAAAAGGTTTACCACCGAAGGTCTTTCATAAGCACACTGCTCGTATGGGTGTTGTACTGTTAGAGGATATCATGATTTAGTGAGAGTTTGTATTTTATATGCTTTATGTTTACCTTGAGACATTTATTTATTCGATTTTCTGATCAGAAGTAAAGTATTCAGTTCATTCACTCTGTTTACTATTATGATTCTGACCTCACTTAAGTTTAAGGAGGACTAATTGAAATATATACGTGTTTGATTCACATTACATGTGATTTTCGTGCTACGTATATATGATTAATCTATGTCATTTAACCGTATATATGTATGTGACCATTGATGGGGTTAGTCATGATTAATATGGCAGAAACCGCTATGATCTTATATAAATATGGTTAATGGACGAGATTGTTAAAGATTACCTTTATTTAATAGCAAATTTTGAGCTCATAAGGTTGTACGTTTATAAGTAAATATATGTTGCCCAATTGGGAGATTGTTGGATTAATTTTTCTTTTATTTGGGCACATATATTAAATGTACATTGCTGTAATAATTGAGGTATAAACAATAAGTAATATTTTTAATTTAATGAGGGGCTAAATTATAAATATGAAATGACTGATTTTATCGGTTAATAAAAAAGTGTTGGTCCCCGAGAATACATACGCTTCTCATTTTTTTCTTTCCTTCCCGTCAGAAAGAAACATCAAAAAGAGAAGGAACGACAATTCTTGGAAGATCACAACTTTATACATAATAAGACCAGGAATCTTCTTCTCTACAATACATATTCAATCAATGGATTCCGGTACGCTTCCGCAATCTTCGTTTGTTTGTGATTTTAATTTCTCTTGAATTGATTAGGGATAGAATTGAATTGGAAATTTCACCAACATTATAAGCTATAAAATTATACTGCCATTGTTTTCTAATACCTGAATCCCAAAACAATGGTTGGATTCATCAAGTCAACTATATGATAGTTAATTTGGAACAGTTACCCTAAGTCATCGCTAAACATTCATGCTTTATTAGTGCAATTCAAATGCATGCGTGTTCTTATCAGTGTTTTGGGCAAGGCATTCTTTTGAGCAAGGCGACCTTGCACGTTGCACATGGATTTTCTAAAAGAAGTAAAAATACTCCACCCCAGAGAATGGATACAAGAATATACCTAAACATGTATAACTGTTCAGTTTCTTCTTCAAGCTCTTCTAATAATTAGATCATGATCGCTTACAAGGGTTCGGTTCCCTTCTGTCACCACACCAGATAATGAATCTTCTAACTAATCTTGGTCATTGCTTTACTTCTTAATTCTAATGCTCGCAGCTCATTCCTCGTATTGAACTCTTCTTTATTCAATGTCTATGAAGACATTTATATAATTTTTTTGTTATAATTGTATAAAAGTCTACAACTATTTATTAAATAATTATATATAATCTTGTACAATTATATAGTGATTAAATTTTAAAAAATTAATTTGTATTTTTTGTGTATTAAGTTTGGTTTTAAGAATCTAAACCTAATATTTATCTTCTTCTTTGTGTATGTATATATATATATATATATATATATATATATATATATATATATATATATATATATATATATATATATATATATATGAGCTAGGTTCAATGGCAACCCAAATAGTAAGCACTCATTTAGCCTACCACTTTTCCACCACATATTTAATAGGAGGTGCAAAATAAGGGGTGCCATTGAACGTTCATATATATATATATATATATATATATATATATATATATATATATATATATATATATATATATATATATATATCATCCTGGTCGTGACTGATAAGTTTCTTTGCTGAACTCTTATAAGCATGCCTTCTCCCAAACAAGATTAATGTAATTGCCATCTAACATTATTTTTATACTTGATGTCCATTGTAGGATGATTTTTCCTTGCATTTTTTTTGTTTTTTTTTGAAGCCATATAAAATAGAGAGTTGATACGAGGCCCGAACTTTGTTTAGTCAAAATATGCGGATCAGGTTATGTACGGTTGTCATGCAATTTGGGGGAAATAAATATACGTGGGTAGGAAAATCCAACGGCTGACTCTCCTTCCCCATAAAATGACTAATTGAATTCCGGGCAAGTAGCAATTCTGTAAAAAAAAATCACTATGGAGACCATATAACTTAAGTGCATAAACATACGTCGGTGTTCCATGTTGAACAAATTTTGGTCCCCAGTTAAATCTGAATATTTGATATGGTTATATGCTTTCGTCTTTTTATGATAGTACATTAATAAACTATCAAAGTGTCTGCCTGCTGAGTTTGTCATAATATCTTAGGTTGCGTTCTCTTTTCATATATATATATATTTTTTTTTTTCGGTTTTCGTATGTACAAAAGTACGAACTACACACACAATCGTGGAAATTGATCATATTACAAAACGAAGTTAACACACAAAACAAAAAGCAACTTTTTTTCATTTTCCGTATTTAAAAAAAACAGTGGAAGAACAACGTCAAATTCGTTCATCCACCATCCTCCGTACACACCATCATCCACCCGTCTTTAGTCCGCCACCTCCGTTATCCTCCAAATCTTTGCATCTTTCGAAGTTAACTTAATACTCAATCCTCAAAACACAAAATAAACCAAACACTGCCTTAGTGCTTCCCGGAACTCTGCAAATTTTTGGACTGATTAACAGTTAGCATTTGTTTTTGCCTCGGTTATTTATAATTAAATTCATTCATTTCTAGTCAGTATTCTTCCAGAAAACTAGCTAGTTGCTGATGTGCCGAGCTACCTACGCATATATTTAGAGAATAATTGTTTTCAACATTTCTGATACCTTACCCAAAGTTAGACAAACATGCTTAATATTTTAATACTCTTCTAATTTAATGAGATTACGACAGTGAACCTGGTAGCACAAGGTTTAATTAGTTTTATTAAATAGTACTTCTTCTTCATGGCAGTTGATGTCTCCATGTCAACGAGGTCTTGTCAGTGTATCATATATTTTTTGAATTTTTTTTATGACAAATATCAACTTCCAGATAAATCCTCCATATATTTATTTATAATGATAGGATAATGCAGAGATTTTGAGCAACTTTAAAACCATATACATGCCCACTTAAAAGGTCATTATTACCTTAAGCCTCATTTTCACCAATTTGGAAAGTAGTTGTTCTAATAACTTGCATAGTTGCATCCGTACTTGATAATACTCGAGGTACATCTCCTTTGCAGGCGAAAATAATCCATTACAAAGAATATTTGATTAATAAGTCCACTCCTAATCTACAGTAATGAATCTTAGTCCTTTAATGTAATTTTTATGTTTCTTTATTGCTTTTCTTTCTTTTCTAAAAAAAGAAAATCAATTCTAGGGTGTCTGGTTTGTTCAAAAATAAGAAAAAAGAGCGAAACGAATAGTACAAACCTTTGTTTTTTCCTATTCTTAATTCTGTAAGATTTGGGGAGAAAGAATTGTAGTCTCACAATATTATTTCTGAACTCTGGAAATTGTATAAACTGGACTAATCATTTTATTATACAGAGTACCGCTAATATATATAGCGAAAGGAAGATAAATGGGCTAAAATGAATAAGGCCCGTGTTACATAGCATAAGCCCATGTGGCTGTAAACTAGTTCAGTTTGTATTATAACATATGTAAGTATCCATATGTTATACCCCGCCTCAAAACGAACCAGGGTTTCATCTTCTTTGCTTTGCGCCACCATCAAAAACCCTATTCTCTTCCCTTAATCTATCAAAGTTGCTCCTCGACAATGCTTTGGTCAGTATGTCAGCCTTCTGATAAAAGGCTAGTATGTGGTTGATCATCAGCTTCCCTGATTCAGTTCCTTCTCTGATGAAATGGAGGTCGATTTCAATGTGCTTCATCCTCGAGTGTTGAATTGGATTAATGGACAGAGATACTGTATTTTTATTGTCACACTAGAGGACAGACTTATTCGTGAGCGGTAACCCTAATTCCTTAATTAGGCTTTCTACCCAAATAATTTCTGCTGAAGCTATAGCTCTATACTCCGCTTTGGTGCTCGATCTGGATATGGTCGGCTATTTCCTCGTACACCAAGAAATAAGATTCGGTGTCATGAAGAGACAATAATCAGATGGAGATCTTCGATCATCTGGGTTACTTTCCCAATCTGCATCGTTGCAAGTGTTTAGATTGATGTCTTTACTTGCTTTGATATTTTGACCATACTCTTGAGTGCCTTGTAAGTAGTGTAGAATTCTTTTAACTGCTCTCCAATGACTGCTTAGTGGATTTGCCATGAATTGACAAAATTTATTCATGCTAAAACAAGTCTCTGATCTAGTAATAGTTAAGTACTGCAAAGCTCCAACAATGCTACGATATTGTTTGCTATTATCTATTGCATCACCCTTGTGTTTGGATAATCTTAAGTTGTTAGTCATGTGTGTAGGGAGTGGTTTTATTTTATCCATGTTTGCTCTGACAAGTATTTCTAATATATATTCCATGTTTTCTTCGACAAGTATTTCTAATATATATTTATTTTGTGAGAGGAATGTTTCTGAATCTGACTTTCTTTGTACTTGTATGCCTAGAAAATAATTCACTTCTCTCATATCCTAAATAGCAAATGTTTTATCCAAATGCGTTATCGCCTTGTTAATTTCTGCAGTGTCACTCCCTGTTATTAGAATATCATCAACATACACAAGTATGTACACAATGCACCGATTCACAGTTCTAGTATATAATGAATTATCTGACTTCGTTGCTGTGTATTAAAGACCGACTAGTTTGATTTTCAGTTTAACATACCAAGCTCTAGATGCTTGTTTCGATCCATATATAGCCTTATGTAGTTTGCACACATCTAGTTGCCTTATGTTCAAACCATTATGTAGTGCTATGGTTAGTATAACTCTGATCATAGTTGGTTTAACCACTAAGGAAAATGTCTCATTGAAGCCAAATCCATATTGTTGTAAGAAACCCCTTCCAACCAATCTGGCCTAGTGTTTAGATATGTTTCAATATGCATTCTTTTTCAATTTGTAGGTCCATTTACACCCCCACAATGTTCTTGTCTTTTGGTGTTGCAACTAAACTCCATGTCTTATTCTTGATCAATGCTTCATAATCTTCATTTATTCCTTGCACCATGATTTGTGCTTGACTGCTTGCTCATATGTGACTGGTTCAATTTTTCCTGTGTTATTGACAGTTGCATTGTAATTTTTAGGCTTGAATATACCACTTTTATCCCTTGTGGTCATGTGATGTCCAATTTGTTGGTGTTGCATATCAGTTTCATCACTGCTTGCATCAGGTGTACTACTGTCATTGCCTTGATTTTGATTACTATTATTATTGCTGTCAATATTTTGAGGTTGATCATCATCGCTCAAGTGCTCATTTGAGATGTATCTAGACCTAGTGCTGGAAACAGTTGGAGTAGCTAGAGTTTGATGTGATATCCCATCATCATTTGTTTGCACAGTCCATTCTGATAGAGTGGGTATTATCCCAATTGTTTTTTTTAGACTGATCATGTTTTTGATTATTTTTGCTTTTCCTATCTACAAAAGGGAAAACACACTCATTAAAAACAACATGTCTGGACACAATGATCTTTCCCTTGTTGTCCAAACACTTGTATCCTTTTTGGTTATTTGTCCCAAAAAGATACGGGCTGGATCTTTGGGAAAGTTTCTGATTATTGTATGGTCTGAGGCATGAGAAACACGAACACCCAAATGTTCTCAGAGTTGTATAGTTTGGTTTACTTCCAAACATGACTTCATGAGGACATTTGTGTTGTAAAACTTTAGTGGGCATTTTATTTATTAGATAAATAGTTGTGTCAAATGCCTCATTCCAATATTTCATGGATAAAGAAGACACTGATAACAATGTTAACCCTGTTTCCGCTATTTATCTGTGTTTTCTTTCTACTATGCCATTTTGTACAGATGTGTATGGGCAAGTGGTTCTACGAATGATGCCTTTTTTGTTAATGTAATGTTTCAGTGGTAGAAACTCACCGCCCCATTTGTTTGTTGATTTTGATGCTGCAGTTTTTTGTCTTTCTATAAAATTCATAAACTACAGCATAACATTATGTGTTCTGACTTGGCTTTGAGAAAGAAAATCCAGGTATATCTTGTGCATGCATCTACTATTGAAACATAATACCTGTGACCTTGTCTTGAGCATAATGGTGTAGGACCACACAAGTCCGCTGTAAGTAGTTCAAATGGCTTAGAATAAACTATTCCAGATTTTCCAAAAGGCAGTTTATAGCTCTTGCCTAGCTGACAATGTGTACATATGCAAGAAACAAGTGAATATTTATAAGTGATATTATTATTTTTCAATATTTGCATTACAATATCATAACTAGGATGCCCAAGTTTGCAACACCAATTGTCTAGATCATTCTTGACACAATCACTGTTATCAGAAATAATTTCATTATCACTACTGAAATGAATATTAGCATTACAGGACCAAGTATCCTTTTCATTAGCCAATCTTGATTGCATGTTGCTAAATTTGTATAACCCATTATCCAAACTACCATGTAATAATATATCCTTGCTTAGCAAGTCTCTAATTAGGCAATATTTGGGGTGAAACTCGAAATACGCCTAATTGTTATTGGCAAATTAGGACACACTAACAAGATTTTTCTTGATAGTAGGGACTCTGAGTAAATTATTGAGATATAATTTTTTTTCCTTTGACATAACCTACCCTAGTATGAGATATATTCATGGTTTCACCATTACAAGTGTGAATAACTTGCGTACCTGAGAAGTTTTTGTTACCAAGATTAAGATTCTGAAGGTTGTTTGTAATATGCTTGATTGCCCTTGGATTTGGGAACCAATCGTCTGTGTTTATATCATTAGCTTTAATTGAATCATCATTGCTTGATGTTTGTGTTGTAGAACCTCTGTGTTTGACCTACCTTGATGATTTGTTTGAGCCATGTTGACGTTTGGTCCTCTCTGGCTAGTTTGGCTTTGTTGAGCATCATTTACATCAGAATTAAATCTGAAATAGCATTTATTTGCAGCATGCCCAGGTTTTTCACATATCTGACATTTTATCCTGTTTGCATTGTTGAATCTGCCTCTTCCTCTGCCTCTTGAATTGGGATTGCCTCTCCGTCCTTGTATATTTCTTATGCCATAGCCGGCTACATTTCTTGGTTGATTTGTGTTTCTTGAATTCAAAGTGAAATTTATGCTATATTCATTTTGAATTGCTTTTCTTTGTTCCACTCTGCCTTAGTGTGCCAATAATATTGAATACACTGATTGTATGACTGGTAAATTAGGTTGTGTATTAATATAGGTAACAAGTGATTCATATTCCTTATCAAGTCCGTTTGTTAATGTCGGAAATTGCTCACTATCTGAAATGTGATGTCCAATAGCATTAAGTTTGTCACAGAGGGTCTTCACTTAGAACTATATTCTCGCATAGTCATTTCCCCTTTCTTGCATTCTGAAATTCCCTTCTATAGTGCATAATTCTGGCCACAATTGGGAATTAAAAATTTGTTGAATAGTAGACCAAATTTTATGAGATAATTTGTATCCTGTAACTTGTGACAATAGATTTGCATTAATCGAGGATAGGAGCCAAGATGATAGTAAGTTATCTTTTTTCTGATGATGCGTGCATGCTGGATTACTAGTCATATTGCCTTCTATGCCAACAATCATTGTAGGTGGCGTGGGCTTAGTTCCTTTGACATAATCTTGAAGGCCATAACCCTTCAAGGCTGTTTCAACCTGGAACTTCCACAACATGAAGTTATATTCATTGAGAGGAATGGTTATTACTTGACTCTTCGGTTTAACGATGGTTTGTGTAGAGGTTGTGGGTTCAACATTGCCAATTATTGAAGTGGAAGATGACTGTTCTATGCTGCCTACAACAACGATGCAATATTGTTTGGATCTGGGGTTGGTAGAAGAATGTATATAGCGAGTTGCTACTCGAAAGGTGGAAACCTATATAGAAAGAAGCGATAAAAACAGGTGCAATGGTGGTTCCTACTTCTTTATAAGATTCATGAATCACTATATTGTGCAGTGGGTAATCCATATGATGAGATTTCTAATCTTTGATGGCCATAAGAACTGCTGCAGCTGCTGCGAATTATGATTCCAACCAGGCACAACATAGTTTCGATAAGATCAGCTACTACAATTAGAGAGGTATGATCTCCGATGATGAAACACAACCGAGGAGACATAATATATCATTCCTCTCCTCTTGATCAGAGAAAGGTGATTACAGTATTCCGTTTGGCGATTTATAGCTCTGATACCATGTAAGATTTGTGGAGAAAGAATTGTAATCTCATAATATTACTTTTGAACTCTCGAAATTGTATAAACTGAACTAATCATTTTATTGTACAGAGTACCGCTAATATATATATATAGCGAAACAAAGATAAATGGGCTAAAATGAATAAGGCCCGTGTTACATGGCATAATCCCATGCGGCTATAAAATATTTCGGTTTGTATTATAAAATATGTAAGTATCCGTATGCTAATAAATTCGAATGCGTAAGATTGCATTCCCATTTGGTCAGGTTACCCCTTCTAACCCCTCTCATTTACCATTTTCATTTGTATTTTTTCTAGTACTTACCTTGTATACTTAAAATAGAGCAGGTACAATTTATATCATGAAAAAAACAAATGATGATAGGAGTATTAAACATAAATCTCACTCAAAAACTCAAATGTTTTCTAATTTCTTTAATCAACGAAAACAAAAAACATAAAAGAGGGGGAAAAATCCATAAAAATTCCAGTCTTACAAGACTACATCAACTCATTAGTTATGACACTTATCTCATTCTTTCATGGAGATTTACTACTACTTCCCCACTGCAGAGTTAGTATTGGTGCTTAAATTGTTTGAGACAATGCTTGTAATTGTCTTTGTTCACTTCATTTTTTTACCTTTTGAGTTTAACTGTGACAACATATTTTTCAGTGCAAGATTGTAAATCATTCTATCAGTTGTTACACTAAACTCAAAAGGGACTTCTTTCTGAGTTGCCGCCAACATTTTGTAGTCTAAAATTATGTCCATCAAAGAGTACCATGAAGGTTTCATATTGTGAACATTTTCCATGGATATCCGCCATAGGCTGATCATCATTTTGATGTGACTTAACATTTGAGTTGTTATTTTTGTGTGCATTGGAAGTTTACAATGAAGTTAAATTGGGATTCAAGTTCATATGTAAATTAAGTCAAGATTGGTTATAGCTAATACAATCATTTTCACTATTTGTACATTTTTCTACATTTATTAAGGGTTTGAAAATTGTTGTTTATTACCAAAGACCTTATGTGATGCATTATAATTTGTATTATCATTTATCGTTGCTGCATGTGCAAAACAATTCATTATATGTACATTATCAGTATCTATTTGATCACTATCATTTCCCTCACAAGTCTTCGTTTTGGCTATCTTTTTTTTATTTTAAAAAAGCTTCATTGGGTGTCCAAAATAGGTACAATTCTGGTATACACTTGGTTTTCATTCATATTCGACTGACTGAATAAAAAGATCATTATTTTCAGTAATAATAAGAACCTTGGTCGGAAATTTAAAATCATTACTAATTTCTAACAACACACGAGCACAAGAAATTTTAATCATGCCTTTCATATAATGAACCTCGTTAATGGGATTTCCTAGCATCGAGGCAATCCCACTGATACCTTATTCTGGCCAAGAATCTAATTTTAAGTCCGGAAAGCATTGCCAGACTAGAATAGTTTGTAGCATTTCTATGTTGCTCAATATCTGGCACCTGTCTCTTCATTATCATGGGTCTTCTATAATAAAAATATGGACCCCTTCCAGAATTCTTTCACAATCTTTCTTATTATCAAATTTAATAAAATAGAAACCAATGTCTTTGGTATGCATATATAAATCGCAAGAAGGCTTCCAAAATCTTTCGATGTAAGATCTAAAAAAAAGATAAAATGGATGAAATTCGACAAAATATGTAACAACTGAATTATCCCAATAGTTTTTTGCTGAATCAATTATGTATTAGTCATTATAGCACTTCTTTATATCTTAAAGTCAATAAGTTTAAAGAATGTATGAGTCATAAAGACTGTAATATTTTCCGTGACATCACTGCCTTTCATGTCCTATGCGTCATTTGAATCGGCTGACTTTCTTTCTGAAGAGCTATGAGGATGCTTTGGGATAACAGGTGAAAAGTATGTTATTTTTATTCGAAAATTTTGGGTTTCAGTGGAAAATTTGAACGCCTATCCCACGTCATCATAGATCAAATCATGATACCTTGGTCCCACATCACCCTTATCATTGACGAAACTACCTGGAAGGAGTCACATGCCTTAAAATTCGAAGGGGAGATGCTAGTTCTGAACAATGATGGCCAACCATCGCCAAACTCTCGGTAACTTACACTAGAGGTGCACATCCATCCTAGCTTTTCAACGCGCTATGAATACGATTTTGTTGTTGAGAAAATCTCTGCATCTGGATTTTTAAAGACAATGGGAAAATGGTCAAGGCAAACTAAATGAAACAATAGCTTTTATGTGAAGGGTGTTGACTCGCCTTTTTGCAAGGCAGTCACACGTTTATTTCTGGTTATCGGAGTGCTCAAGACATGAGTACAAATTCATGAAGGTTTGGAGTGAATTGGACGAAGTCGTAGAACTCAAGGAAAAACTTAGGAATTTGGCTACATGTTTCGGGGTCGATACAATCTGCAAACACATCTGGATCAGTGCTTCTCGTGGAGTTCAGGAAGTTGCAGAATTCGGTTAAGTACCCGGGATCAATATTCGTGCCACTGACCTGACGTCGGTATTGCTGGTTTTGAGCTTTACATATCCTACACTTCATGGTTCGATGCTACTTCATTTCGTTCAGGGTTAGTTATGGATATTTCGTATCCCTAAGGTACGAAGCGGTGTGGTACAAAGTAGGGTAAAGACTTTCTAATTTGGCTAACTTCTTCTAGATGACAAGGATATTTTTTGTCCCCTCGATACAGATATGAAACATGTCAATTTGGGTCAAATGGATTTGAGTTAAGGTACGGGATCAGTATAACAAGTTTTCGTGTTCTAAGATTCAAAGGCAGAGCAGTTGAAGATGCTTCGAAGTAATGAAGCATGGTTTTTTTGGCTAAGTCCCTAGGTCGGTATCGGCCCCAGAATTGTTGTCGATCCCTGGGTATGAAAATCAGGGGATACGAGACACATATCCTTACACCTATAATTACTTGGTCACTTGGCTGATTTCGGAATTCTTTGGGCTTTTTCATTCTACGCGCGAGACACTTGGACTTGAAGCTCTTTAATGGCCTCTTACATGTCTATTTGAACTTTGGAGATTCTCATGGGCTTGTGAGCTTCTTCTTCGAGATCTTCATCATTATTTGGACACTTAACTTGCACTCTTGGCATTTGGATTGGGTTCTTGGTCACATTTTTGCATAGTTTCATCTTCTTGGACATTGAAGCTTTTGTGAGATAGGTAGCTTCTCTATTGGACTCTTGGACTTGGTTGAGAATTAGCAAGGGCTTTGTTATTTTCGATTCATAACTTTGTAAACATAAGAATTGGGAAAGGATTGTATTTGTAACTATATGACAAAGATGAATAGTTACATAACAGTGGACGTATGCAATTTTGTCAGACCACTATAAAACTCGGTGTTGTTTACTATTCAGTACTCTGCATTTGGATTGTGTTTGGATTATTTGAGTAATAATAACCCATTAGGTGGTTGCGTGCGAAGCGACCAATTTCTCTCAACAACATTTTAGCATGCAAGGAAGGGGATAGTGCAACTTTGGACTGTTAAGGATTTGAATAGCTTTTAAGGATGGTTAAAAAGAAACATATCACTTTAGCTCGTTTGGAAGGAGCTTGAATGGAGGAAAGTCTGGAAGTTTCCTCTACCAGATATCCATCAAATTATGTGACTTGAGAGGGTATCGATAGAGTTGTTAAGGATTTGACTAAGAATTTGACTTCTTCGTTGGGAAGGCAGGAAGAGAATTTCAAAAGGCAAGAAGCAACTATGAATGCTCATATGGCTTAGATCGAAGGTTTCGGATGGCCGTCGGACCTAGGGAACATTGCAAGAACAAGTGAAAGTATTCCTCAAGGTTTGGCTCGGCTAGACACGGGGACAACACCGCCAATTACGATGGAAGTTTGGCTCAGGAGGTTGTGGTTGTTCAGGTTTTGGGACTGGATATGTTCCAAATGTGGCTCAAGCGTTGGTGCATGCGAGTTTGGATACAGAAACTCCTTCGGTTTTGAGAGTTGGGTTTGTGTCGATGGCAGCACCTCAAGTTAGGATGGAGTTGGATATTCTTGTTAGGGCTCAATAGTTCACTAATTCTAAACTCGACACCGAGGGTACAGGTGTGGGATTGCGCAACTAGAATCGGTTTCTCGGAAATAGAAGTGGAAGTTAGATTGCTAAGGTGATTTGGCGATATACTTGAGGTGGAGAGTCTCTTTCGTACTTGGGTTATGCTACTTGCGTTCCACTAAATTAGGACACAAGGATTTCTCAGAACCCACCGGATTTCAAATTTCATATGTTGGAAACCTATGATTGAAGGAAGGATCCAACAATTCACTTGATGCGTTGTATGCACCACATGGAAGTGCTTTCAGCGTCGGTGCGCGTTATTTGAAAAATTCGTCGAACAGTTCAGGGTTCACATCACTAGACCCAAGAACGTGATGACTCTTACGACGATTAGACGAATGTCCGGTAAGACTTTATGGAAACTGTTGGAAAGGCTCGATGTAGCGGTTGAGTTTGTCGATTGACTAGTCCCGTCGATGATTCTTATGGCTGTTGTTTCTAGTGCTTGGGTACAACGGATTTCAAGATCTAGCTTAACCGGGATCCACCACGCGAACTTGGTGAATTCTACTTTGAAGCGAATAGGTTTATAAGGGATGAGGATGTGATAAGTGATGAGAAAGTTCATGAGGTTAATTCAGTTAAGGGCGAAGCATCGTCAAACTCTTGCAAGGATAAAGGCAAACAGAAACTCCTAACTCAGAACGATCAGAATAAGAATCAGTGGAATCAGTCCAAATTCCCTTTGTACGCAGAACATACTCATACCATGGAAGAAATTTATCGGGATGTTCGCCAGGTTGCTCCATTCATAAAGCTTCTTGTGAGTGTGTCGTCTTAAAGGGAAAGGGATTCTCAGAAGCATTGTTTGTTTTACAACCTAGATAGAATGATTGCAGGCATCTTCGGGATATGATCATGCAGCATGTCAGATGTGGCGAGATGACGCAACATGTTCAAAATTGGGCTTCAATTCCGGGATAGGCACGGCTGCCTGCTTGGAACAGGGACCAACCAGGATATGGCTCGGGTGGATTGGGCATCGATTAATGTGATTTCTTAAGACTCTATGGATATGCGGCTTTTCGGATTTTGGATTTCGATTATTTGGTTTCTGGATTTTTGGCATTTTGGTTCTTTGATTTTCGCACCTTGGGTTTTGGCCTTTTGGATTCTTGTGCTCTGCTTTTCATCTTTTGGGTTTTCGCATTTCAGTCTTTTGGCACTTCGATATGGCTCTATGTTTATCTAGACTTCTGGCTCATATATTTGGTTGTTATAACTTTGGCTTTAGACCTTTGGGCTTTCATTGTATTAGGTTCGACCTTCTGGATATTGTACCTTTGGCTTTCCAATTTCAGATGGTTTTGAGTTGGCCCACCCACGTAGGGGATTAAGTCTTAATCCCTAGGCATTCTCTGTACCTGATTATAAACCATCTTCCTCTTAACTAATTAATTTCTTTAGTTTTCCTGATTGTAAGATTTTTGAGGGCTAAGTCCGCCAACCGATGTATGGGATTAGGTCTTAATCCCTAGGCTTGATTTTTGTGAATGGGACACCGTCCAATCTCCTACACTTTTTTCTGGTTATCTTGCTTAGAATTTTGGAAGGCTAAGTCCGTCTACCCGTGTACGGGCTATGTATTAATTGATAGGTATTCTCTTTGCGGATGGGAAACCATCTAATTTCCTACACTCTTTTCTGGGTATTTGGCTTAGGATTTTGGAGGGCTAAGTTTGCTGTCCCATGTACGGGATTAGGTCTTAATCCCTAGGCATTCTCTTCCTAGGCTAGAAACCATCCAGTCTCCTACACTCACATCTGGTTATCCGGATTAGGATGGATAAGTCAACCCACCTACGTACAGGGTAAGGACTTAACCCCTAGGCTCGCTCTATACCCGAAAATAAACCGTCCCATCATACTTAACTAAATGTAATGATTTTGAATTGAAATTGGCTAAGTCGATCCACCCACACAAGATTAGGCTTTAACCCTTTGGTGTGCTCTGTACCCGATGATAAACCATTAAGTTTACATTTAGCTTTGATAAAAAACTCCAAACCTTTTTAAAAATTAATAAAACTATTTCTCTCGTAAGGACTTTGCATATAGAATATGAAATCTGGAATTGAAATATCTAGCTTAAGGACTTGGAACAGTAAGAACTTTGGTCATTAAGTATAAAAATCTGATCCCTAAGTAAGGAATTTTATTGAGAAGGGTCGAGCCTTCTTGTCAGGACTTGTCAAGGCCACCTTGTCTAGTAGCGAGTAAGGACTTTTCCCATTTGGTTCTAGGTTGTGCTGTTAGGACTTGGAATACAATTCATCGTTTCTCTGGCTAATCTCAGATGGTCTTATCAGGACTTAGAACTCATGGTTATGGATTGTTCTGTCAGGACTTGGCAGGGAAACTCGTTTGGTTTTTGAAGGTCTAGACTATACTGCATTCAATTATTCTAGCTTTTGGATTTCTCTGATTCTTTTGTAATCGATTATTCCAGCTATTTTAGTTTCAGGTTTCTTCGATTTCTAGGTCATTAGTTATTATGATTTCCTGGTTGTCAGGTATTCTGGTATTTCCCTTCTCTCAAAAAATGATCCGAAGTGATAGTTGGTTTTCTGGATTTTTTGTTTTCAATTTATACGATCAAACACGATGGCCTCTTCTGGTCTTTTGGTTTTCAGCTGTATGATTTCTGTTCGGACTTTCCTTGATTCGTGACTTCTGGATTCTTGGGTTTTGGGATTCTTCAAAACACGTCTCCTAACAAAAAATATGTTTCAAGGGGTAGATGTTGACCCACATTTTTTCAAGGCAGTCACACGTCGATTTTACGCTATCGGAGTGCTCGGGACTCGAATACGAACTCACGAAGGTTTATAGCGATTTGGACGAAGTCGCAGAACTCAGGGAAAACTCAGGAATTTGGATAAGTGTTTCAGGGTTGGTACAACTCCTGGAAACACATCTGGATTGGTGCATCTCGTAGAGTTTAGGAAGTGGAAAAATTCGGTTAAGTACCCAGGGGTCAATATTTGTGCCATCGACCCTAAGGTTGGTATTGGTTTTGGACTTTTCATATCCCGCACTTTAGGGTTTGGTGCTACTTCATTTCGTTGAGGGTCGGTTGTGAATATTTCGTATCCCCAAGATATGAAATGGTAGGATAAATAATGGGGCAAAGAATTTTGGATTTGGCTAATTTCTTTTGGATCGGCATGCACAGTTTTGTATCCCCTAGATACAAATACAAAACGTGTCGAATTGGCTCAAAGCTTCGTGGATTGGGGCTAAGGCATGGGATCAGCATAATAGTTTCGTGTTCCAGAATTCAAAGGTCGAGCAGTTGAAGATGCTTCGAAGCAATGGAGCATGGTTGTTTGGCTAATCCCCCAGGTACGTAACGACCCCGAGGTACGAAAATCAGAGGATAAGAGATATGTATCCCCATGCCTACAAATACCTAGTCACTTAGCTGATTTTGGCATTCTTTTGGTTGTTTCATTCTGCATGCGCGAAGCTTGGATTTGAATCCCTTTAATGGACTCAATTATGACTATTTGGACTTTGGAGATTCTCATGGGTTTGTGAGCTTGTTCTTGGATATCTTCATCATCATTTGGCCACATAACTTGCTCTCTTAGCATTTGGATGAGTTCTTGGACACAATTTGGCATAGCTCATCTTCTTGGACATTTATGTCTTTTGGACATAAGAAGCTTCGCTATTGGACTATTGGACTGGGTTGAGAATTAGCAAGGACTTTTTTATTCTTGATTCATAACTTTTCAAACATAAGACGTGGGGATTTTGCTGAGTCACTATAAACCTTGGTGATGTTTACTTTTCAGCGCTCTACATTTGGATTGTGTTTGGATTATTTAAGCAATATTAACCCATTGGGGGTTGGCGTGCGAAGTGACCAATTTCCCATGTCAACAAAGGGGAAGAGGATTTGGGACAAGCTTTAGTCTACTCTAGTTTAGGATAATGTCTTTGTATTATTTTATTAACGAATTCTCAAACGAGTCCAAAAATCCGCGATCTCCAATCGAAACGTGTCCCTTGTCAATTTGTATGTAAAAAGGCTTTTTGAAAACAATGAATCTAGCTTAGAGACCAAATTTGATTGTATAAAGAAGTTATCTTTTAAAAATCAAATTATACAATTACAACTCTTTAAAGAAATCGACATGCGTTTTAATTATGTGCGATCAAATGTTATAACCGATTCCTACAAAACTTGACAGCATGCAATAACTCAGTGCTACAATTCCAAAAGTATAAGATTCATCGTAATACGACACTGTACCATAAAACGATAATTTGCCCGTATTTCGAGATCACTTTAACCATCGAACAATTGGAACTCAAAATAAAATGATCCATATTCTTTCTATTCATGTAACGAACAATTTAGACTCAGTGAAACAGGTCATGAGTCCTGATTCGATTGTCTGTGAAATCTCATTTTGAAATCGTCAATTGAATAATTAACAATTTAATAAAATATTTAAATATCCAATAGTTGAAATAAGGGTCGTTACATTCCCCACTCCTTAAAGGATTTCGTCCTTGAAATCTTCTAGGACAAAACAATTCAACTCAATAGTCTCGTGCAAGTGACGACAGAAGAGAAATCACAGTTAACACTCCCAACAACAACAACCATTGAAAGCGATCATCATAAAGGAAATAGACTTGGAATTTGGCAACGAGTTCCAATTTTCATTTCTACGTAAAACCACAATCAAATCAGGATCGATGTATATAAGCAAACACCTAAGTTGTATTAGATTTATTTTTCAAACAAATAGGTAATGGAAAATAAGAGCAACAACTCATTAGTTGGAAAAAAATTCAATTTAGCATCGCATATTGAATTTCCTTCCAAATTTGGTAAAATTCATGAAATTTTTTGGCAGCACCATCTTTGCGTAGCTCGATCCGAAAAAACTAAAACTCATCAAATATGGCGCATCCTAACAAAAAAAATAGAAGCCCAAAAGTAGCTACCCATATCGGGGAATAAAATCAGCAAAAGTGCAACATTGGAGAAAACCATAACTCTACATCTATTACTTACCTTTAAAAGAACGTTTAGTACTTAGATGCAAATAAAAGTGAGTTAGCATCCAAATAATCAATTCTTGCTTCTATGTGCCTACGCATGCACTCAACAACGAAGAGTAGACATAATATTAGAAATAGAAACAAGAAAATAAGCATGTTAAATAAATAAAACTTATCTCAAACAAATGGGTTACACAACAATACAACTATCATGCATGCCTAACAACCATATAAGCACAAATAGTCATGTCAAACACCAGTAATCAAACATGCGTGGAAAAATAATAGCAATCATAAAAAAAACATCTATACCTATCCTAAAATGCAAGATACTAATCTAAATAATATGAAACATAAAAATTCAATTCTACGGATATATGACTCGACAACTTGGTTGATATTTCAATAATAAGGGATATTAGTCTAGCATCTCTCATCAACGAATTAGCTATTATCTAGGTGCTATCATATCATCCTTATGCCATGACAACCCATCAATGCAAACCGTTGACAATTATTTTTGTATCCCTTTGGGAGTCTCAAATAGTCTTAGAGAACTATTCAATTCTTTTCATTCGGCCATTGCTAGATAATGTCACATTGAACATAAAATGACTGTGCAACCAACCCCTTATAATGATGCCGGGAATAAGCAACACTTCTTCTATATGGAACTAACCACTTCAATCAGGTCTGCACCACACCGCATCAGTTATGGAATCATAACCTACAATAAACCCAAGCGACACTCACTAATGAAATATCGCTAATATGCTAGTACATTCCCAACTCAAAACACATAATACTACAATTCCAATATGCACATATAGGAAATAAAAAAGTCATAGAAGGCCAAGATTTCCAACTGTTGCTGCTAGCAAAGGTTGATATACCTTTCTGGGAAGAGAAATCCCAGTGATGGGACATTGTTAAACGACTCTAATGCCCTCGCTACTAAATAGTGCCCCCAACCATCCAAAAAGAACTCTATTACCATCAACTCTGAATCAAGAGCCGAGTACTTATTCTCATGCGTTTTTGTTATCAATTAAGACGTGACAACCATCCATTTGGAAATAATTCACTAAAACCATCCACACAACCAAGTAAGTGTTAGCGCCTTCTCGTTCGAGCTCGAAATGAGAAATCAACACAATCATGGGTCAATTCCAGCTTCCAAACCATCGAAACTCTCGTACGACTCCCAACGAAGTCCCACTCGAGACAACGTGACCCAAGCACTTCACTTTTATTGCGTAAAAGTGAAACTCCAACAAGCTTACCAACTAACTAACCACAGTCATTAAATCCTCTCGGGATTCCCAGCCGAAAGAACATTCTTGCACTCTAGAGTTAATAAGGAAAATCACCAACCAAGGGAATAGATAGTTGCTCGTTTCCTACGCCTAAGATGTCATATGCCTTGGAGGCACAAATAATGGTTCAATACTATAACTTGATGTATACAAAACTTGATTCAAATATGGCGGAAATTTGGTCACCTCGTTGAATGCGTTTGGATACTCTCAAGCTACTAGCTTAGGTGACAACTCGCTACTACAAAAATGTCTCAGCCCGCTATCGTCCAATCATTAGCGATTTTCCAACTAAAGGTCTAAGTTTTAGACAACTATCGCTAAATCAGGGGTTGGCTCATGACTGAGGAGAAAAATGTCCTAGCCCACTATCATCACTAATAACCTCTCACTAACACCAATGTTCTGTATTCTCACAGCAAATAAACCACCAGACTCAAACATTAAGCCCAATTAAGATCAACAATCAACAACAAGCAAACAAATTGGAAAACAAGTAAACATGACTCGATGAGATTTGAGTTTTGACGAACCATGCATACGACCAGGTATATATAGCTATGCCATAACACTCTCCTACCTCGAGGCTCAAAATTAACCACTATGGATGTTATAGTCATCCACAATATTAGTTTTGATGACCAAACACGGGATGTACACACATATATAATTTAAATGGGCGTTTAACATAGTAAGTCATAATCAGGAAAAGAAAATTAATTGTTGCGAGTCTCAATACCATTCCATCTATTGAACTGCAAGATCCGACGGAAAAACCTCGACATCAAAATAAAATGCATATGGAAACTGCATTAATGGAGAATATACATCGATGGTAATGCCATTTTCCTTTCTTCGCCATCTGTGGAGAACACGATGAAACATAAATGATGATCAGTACATGTTTCCACGATTTGTCCCCACAAAACTGGACAAGCCTTTATATTGGGCATAATCCCGAACATCACGAGCTTTCACAATCAACTCCTCCAAACAAACATTCACTTATCGGATGGAACCAATCACCTTGCGAGTCGATCAGTCAACCCAGCTACAAACTTCCAACTTCGTGGTGACAATAGAGAGAAAAACCATATTTCGATAACATATAGAATTCGAATTGACACTCCATCATAGACATATCACCTAAATCGACAAACTCTTCATTGAATGCTAGGATGTCGATACAAATCTCTTCGAACTGAACCATGAACTAATCTCAAGCATATCTATATCAAGGATCCCAAGCGATAAAGACTCTCGACCAATTCAGGCTCAACCTTGGAATCCCTAAGGATTAAACTCCCAATTCATTCAACATCCTCAAAGAAATCCTTGCGAGAACCAAAATAGATCTCGCACCACAACAGCCGACTTCATTCTAAGGAACGACCTTCCAAATAGATATGTAAGTGCCCATACAATTAGACATAGTCAACTCACTACACTTAAATGCCATAATTAATTAGAGTTATTGGAGCATCCTAAATAGTGGCTCATACTATTACAAAAAACATAATATGTAAATCAAGACAAGTAATTCTCGATTCTGCCCAATTTTTAACTACAAAGCCTGAGTAATTCGTCATATTTCTCTTTCTCTAGATTTTCTCAAGTAAATTCTCAGGATGATCAGTCACTAATTGAGAAAACTTATTCCATAACAAATATTATGCATATTACTGATATATGGATTTGAAAACCAAAATAAAAACAAAAACATACTTTCTCATATAACTCTCAAATTTTATGCAAATTAGATTAGATAATGCAACCTAAGCTTTGATACCAAATGTGACGACCCCTTTACACCATCAGTGCCTAAATACTCAGCAATGCACTGTAAAAGCACCCACATGATGTAAAGCGGTTATCAAGAGAAAGAAATAGTAGAAAAGAAGACAAAAGGAACAGAAAAGTAGAAGATAGAGGAAAAGAGAAAGAAGAGAATATAAAATACAATCATAGAACCTGTCGCATATCTCACAGCGTATCAGATAACATATAATAGTAACAATCACTGATATAAAACAATAAATACAACAATAGCCATATAATCTACGTAATCAGAGTATATAGACTCGTACAGTTATATAAAACTACATAGTGTATTTACAAGCAATAAATAATCTCAAACTGATAATCTGACTTTAATAAAATACATAACACTATTAAGGATCCACAGTGTCACACAACAAAATAAACAATGATAACACAAGTATATATAGGAAGAACATCACCTCCTCCTATGCGCAGCTCCAAATAGTACTCATACCTATCACTTGGTCTGCTCATTAGCATCGTCGATGAGCACCAAGGTAATGAGGCAGAAATAAAACTTTTGGTCAGACAACAGTTTGGTGTGAGTGATAAACAAATCTCAAAGTACGGTAACAGTCATAATACTATATGCCATGGAGGATATAGAGAATCATACATGTCATTCCCCTACATCCACAGAGTTAGCACATAACAAAAGGTATACACTACTCTATGATAAACATCAAGTATAAAGAGGGCGTGATAGATGTATAAGTACTGAATGGTGATAAACAGACAAACAACCATAATATCCATCATCCATCCTCACATTCTCTCACTCGGTGTGTTGGATACATATGACATTTATATGATCCCATTATAGATAAAGGACAGTTATAGTCCTAGTTCCGTATACTTAAATACATGCCACTCAAACAACTAGAAACTAAACGATCTAATGATAATCCAAGGTACTAAGATCAAAGAGCCATCATCGCTCCATGGTCCATCGTTACCCAATGATCATCGCAAAAGTACTCTTGACCTAATAGTACATATCAGAACCTACAAACATTATGATTCCCTTAGCACACATTTTCATTGCAACAAATTCCATCATGGATTATCCTTAGAACCTTTATCGAAGCCACCATAGTTTGGGGATCACTTTATACTCGTCGTCGGCCGTATAATATCAATGTCCGCAGGACTCTCCTTTGATAATCCCATTGTCTCGACTCAAAATACCTTGCCTTGCATCTTGGGTAAAACCTGCACGTTGCAATAGCCTCAAGCCGTAGCTATCGATGAAAGACCACCATGTAGAACCAACTATTGAACAAACCATCACATTTTCAAATTTGCACCATAGTCCATGTCAAATTGGCTAGAGTGGCGAACAATATTAGTAGTCAATATCGACCATTGTAAAGTAATCAAGACTACTCAGATTATGTCTTTAACCAAAATAGTTTAAAAACAACCCAGGGTAAACATCCAACATTCATTGCAAATTCCAGCTCATTGTCAAGTCTATCCTCAGTATTTAGATCAACCACCTAGGTCCAGCTTCGCATCTTCTTCAAATTTGTTTCCGAGCTACAATGTTGCTTTGTCGTCGAATCCATCAATGCACTTTGAAGCTCCTTCGTGAATTTATCTCACCCATTTGAGTTTCCATCCTTATGCGCTCAACTAACATGAACCAGCTTGTGCGTTTGATCGGTAAGCACCAAGCTCTAACGAACAAGATTTTCCTAATACTAGATCAACTACGAATGACGTTTTAAGATAAACTAAACAAAAGATTCAACCATGCAACCAATAGTCACATAATTCCTAAACTATCATACAAGCATCTAATAGAAGTAATAAACTGAATGGAATCTATCTGTGGCAATCAAATGAAATAAGTGCCCAAATAATCTAAATCTAACAGTATGGTCAAAGTAGCACGCAATAGTGCGTAAATGGGCAAAATGCGCAAAATAGCACGCGAATAGGTAAGAATGTGATAATCAGGTTAGAAATAATTAAATAACTTTTTAGTCTTTTTATTTATTATTTACTAGGTTCAACAATCCTAGAAATCACGTTTTTAAAATAGAAATCAACATAAAATGTCAGATTTGCACTATACAAACAAGTATAGTTCAATGAGAGACAATATCACTCAACTCAACAAAACTACCCCAAACTAGTGTCAGAACATAGATCTTGGTAATACGAGTCCAACAGAAGGAACATAATCTAAATTTGACCTCAAATGCAAAAGTTATAACATATATAAGTTCATGGATTTATAAGATTAATTAGACTAATTGAACTAAAATTATTTAACTTAACCACTCACATAATCTTTCTTCTCCCTTGCCATGCATGTACACACATCCTACCCAAGCTAAAGAAGCCATGCTTAATTCCACCATGATACAAGGCTAGGATCGGCAAAATCTAAAACTACACTCTCCATTAAGATCTTCGTTGAGATCGTCATTGAGTGCACGACTCACACACACCAAAATCAATCACCATGGAACCTAAATCAAATTGCAACACCCAAGGCCCATATTACACTAGCTATAGACAGAACTACCTAAAAGGAGCCGCATGCCTTGAAAATTGATTAGCTTATCTCCGATCGTACACTGCGAAAACAGTAACCCTAGCTCTGAATGATAGTGGCCAACCTCACCAAACTCTTTGTAACTTGCACCAGAGTTGCACCTCCATCCTATCTTTTCGATGAGCTATGAATCATATTTTGCTACTGAGAAACTTTATATATCTTGATTTTTAAAGGAAAAGGAAAAAATAACCATGGCAAACTCAATGAAGTAGTAGCTTTTGTGTGAAGGGGAAAGATGGATTTGGGCTAGGCTTTAGTCTATTGTAGTCTAGGATAATGTCTTTATAATATTTTATTAATTAGTTCTCAATCGTGCCCAAAAACCCATGATCTCCAATCAAAATGCACCGAATGTCAATTAGTACGTAAAAAAGGCTTTATGAAAACAATGGAACTGGTTTCGAAACCAAATTTGAAGTTGCCTTTAAAACTCGAATTATACAATTATAGTTCTCTACAGAAATCGACACATGTTTTAATTACTCACGATTAAACGGTATATTCAATCGCTATGAAACTTAACAACACACAACAAATCACTACTACAACTTCAAAATTACAAGTTTCATCGTAATATGACACTATGCCCTAAAACGATACTTTACGCGTTTTTCTATATAGTTTTGACAATCAAAATGTACGAACTAAAAGTATAGCAATCCATGTACTTTTTATTCATGTAGGGAATAATCCAAACTCAATGGAATTGGTGATGAATCTTGTTTCGGTTGTTTTTTGAAAAATCCCACTTTGGAACCACCAATAGAATAATTTAACAATCAATATTTAAATATCCAATCATTGAAATACGAGTGTTACATGATTTGGCGTCTAAAATATATGGTTTGAAATTTACGGTTAGGTCATTTTACATGGGGATGAGTACTCGTTCTTTATTGGATGATGGAACATTATGATGTGGAAAGAGGTGCAAGGCTGCCTAGATGGGGCAACGGTCAATTCTTTCAACAGGTAAAATCCAAAGCATGTCATCCAAAGTTATTTGTCGTTGATGTTTATTTGAGCATACTTTCTGTTTTTCGAATAAGATATTTAATATTTTTCAAATTGTTTAAAAGTATGATTTCTATCAGGCAACAATACATAGTACATATAAATATATAAGTAGTAAATCGAAACCAACTGAAAAACATTTCCAAAAATTTTCAAAAATAATTACTAAGGAATTTGAAATGTTCCACATGGGAGAATTATCTTATTTTCTTGGTCTTATTAAACAAATATCAAACTGAATCTTTGTAAATCAAGAAAATATGTAATAATATAATCAAACTATTCGGAATGGAGAAAAACTTACGCAAAACCAACTCCTATTAGTACAACAACACATATCAATAGAAATGAAAATGGTAGAATTGTTGACTAGGAACTATAAAGTAACATGATTGGGTAACTACTATATTTAACTGCAAGTCAACCATATATAATGATGAGGGTTTGTTTATGTGCACAATTTCAAGCCAATCCAAAGGAATCATGTGCACGAGCGGTTCGTATTTAGCGTTATCTAAGCAATACTGAAGACTTCAGACTTTTCTATTCAAAAGAATGCTCTTTCAAATTAGTATCCTTTAGTGATGCTGATTTTTAGGGATCTCAGAAGGATCGAAAAAGTACGAGTGGTACATGTCATTTTATTGAAAAATCAATAGTTTCATGGTTTAGTAAGAAATAAAATTGTGTTTCGTTATTGATATGTGAAGTTGAATATATATCTGTAGCTTTGGCTTGTGCTCAAGTCAAATAATGAAAAAAACATAAAGAGTTTTTGAAGAATATTGTGTTATTGCATTATCTATGCAATATGAAAGACTTCGGACTTTTTTATACAAAAGAATTCTCTTTCGAATTAGTATCTTTTTGTGATGCTGATTTTGGAAGATCTCGAATGGATCGAAAAAGTACAAGTGACACATGTTATTTTATTGTAAAATCACTAGTTTCATTGTTTATTAAGAAAGAAAATTACTTTTCACTATCGAAATGTGAAGCTGAACATATATCTACAGCATTGGCTTGTGCTCAAGTTATATACATGCAACAAACACTTAAATATATACGAGTTTGAACACAATGATGTTTGGGAACTAGTTCCTAGACCGAGCGAACAAGTAGTCATTGGTACAAAATGGGTTTATAAAAATAAAGTCGATGAACTAGGTAATACAACTAGTAATGAAGCAAAACTAGTAGCACAAAGATATAATCAAGAAAAAGTAATAGACTACCAAGAAGCTTCTGCTCCAGTCGCCAGACTAGAAGCAATAAGTATCTTACTAGCCTATGCTTGTTTTTACAATTGCAAACTTTATCAAATGGATGTAAAAAGTGCGTTTTTAAACGGATATGTAAAAGTAAATGTAAATGTTGAACAACCTCCCATATTTGAATATGAAAAATGTTCTGACCACGTTTATAAACATAAGAAAGCTTTATATAGTTTAAAACAAGCACCCCATCCTTGATATGAACGACTTAAGAGCTATATTATTAATTCAGGTTTCCAAATCGGGTATGTTGGTTAAATACTCTTTATAAAATGTTCTAAAATGAATATTGTAATAGTGCAAATATACGCAGAAGATATTATTTTCGGTTCCATAAATGAAAAACTTTGTCAAGAATTTTCCAAAATAATGACTAAAGAATTTGAAATGTCTCATATGGGATAATTATATTATTTTCATGGTCTGTAAATTAAAGAACTACCAAATGAATTTTTTATAAATCAAGAAAACATTGTAATAATTTAATCAAATGTTTCAGGATGGAAAACACTTCTACTAAACCTGCTCCCATGAGTACATCAACAAATCTCGATAGAGATGAAAATGGAAAAGTGTTAACTAGAAACTATACCGAAGTATGATTGGCTCGCTACTATACTTAGCAGCAAGTTGACCATATATAGTGTTGAGTGTTTGTCTTTGTGCAAGATTTAGAGCCAATCCAAAGGAATAACATTTATAAGTAGTGAAACGTATATTGTGTTATCCCAGCAACACCAAAGATTTAAGATTTTTCTATCCAAAAGAGGGTTTTTTCGAATTGGTATCTTTTAGCAATGCTGATTTCAGTGGATCTCGAATGGAACAGAAAAGTATGATTGGCACATGTCATTCTATTAGCAAATCACTGGTATCTTGGTTCAGAAAGAAACAAAATTGTTGTAACGACCCGGAAAATCTAAACAAATTTAAAAATTTTATTTTGGAAATTTTAGTGAATTTTGAATATTTAAAATGAATTATTTTATAACGACGAGAAATCTATTTTGAATAGAATTAGAACATATATATTTATTTGAATCGATGTTAGAATATAAATATTTATTTTAATTTATAAAAGGAATTGAAATGGCGCGGTAGTTTGAAAATTCGATTTCAAATTTCAAATGAATGTACAGGATTCAAAATAAATCGGATTTTAGCGAAACCAAAAATATTAGAATCTATTTGAGAATACCTTTCCAACGAATTCGAAAAATTGAAATTTCATAGCGGGAATAAAATGTTATGCCCAATTGAAAATTCAGAATAGTCGCTATGGAAATTTGGCCCTTAAAAATGGAAATTTTGCAATCGACCACCGTTTTCGACAAACCCACTTTTATTGGATCCGGGGGGTCAAGTTATTGCTAGATTCCAAAATTCATGATTTTTTGAATCAATATGTAAGCGTGGCGAAGGAAAACGTGTTTTGACAGTTTCAGTCAATTTCGATCAACCAGAAAATGGCCAATTTTCAAACGGTCTCCAAATTCGAAATTAGTTTTGTTAGAACCGTATCGTTAATACGAAGCTAAAAAATATTTTTTCGGGAATTTTTAGAGTCCGTATGTGACCCCGGTAAATTAAAATGTGCATTCAAAATTCAATATATAGATTTATATTTTAAATTTAACGGAAACTAATCGAAACAGTCGAATTAGCTAATGACACATATCCCAGCATGTTCGGAATGGGGGTAATAAGCTAGAGGCGACAGTCGTTGGGTTCGATTTAGACTTCAAATTAAAATGGTACTTTTTGAAATAAAAAATTTTACATATTCACAAGCTAGGTCACCCCCTCACTATCTCCCACAATCAAAAACACGCGCCTCCCTTCTAGAAAATTGATTCGCCGCCACTTCCTCAGGTTCATTGTCGCGCTCCTCTCCGGTGAGCAACCTCCAGCGCCGCATCCCTGCCGCCCCACTTCCATCAATGTTGCCCCTCCTCCCTTCCCCGTCGCAAGCCCAAAACCCCTAAAATCCCTCAGTCTCAAATCGAACGGATAAGCTCCAACTCCCACGCCGACCACCAGAGCACCACTTCGTCCTGCATTTGCTCCCCCTTTCTTCTTCGAAGCACCCAAACGCCCTCCTCCCTCTTTGATTCAACGCAGTGAGTTTTTTCTCTTCGATTTAATCTCTTTGATTTTATTTCTGTTTAAAGATGAGATCTTTAAATTATAAAACGTATGATCAGTTTATAAAGATTATATATTTTTACATGAAAAGATTATATATTTTTATATGAAAAGATTATATGTTTTTATGTGAAAAGATTATAGATTTTATATGAAAAGACTATAGATTTTACATGAAAAGATTACAGATTTTATATGAAAAGATTATATATTTTTATATGGAAAGATTATATATTTTTATATGAAAAGATTATATATTTTTATATGAAAAGATTATATATTTTTAAATGAACGTAGTTAATATAAAAATATGGTTTATATATGAGTAGCGTTCATTTTATATATATAAGCGTTGAAATAAAAATGTGTTTTTGTTATATATATGTTGAAATAAAAGATATGATCTTTGAAAAAGAAAAGATATGATTTTTTCTTGAAGAGAACTATGCTTTTTCATTGCAGAAAATTACGATTTTTCCAATGTTGAAACTTTGATTTTTCAATATGGAAAGATGTGATTTTTATAACAGATAAAGTTGTGATTTTTAAAATAAACATCATATTAAAAATACGATTTTTAGCTATAAAGAAAAATATGACCTTTGTTTAGATAAAAATATGATCTTTATTCATAGAAGTAACGAATATAGAAATATAACTTTTATATATATGCCTTTAGAATAAAAATTTGATTTTTATTATATGAACAACAATATAAAAATGTGATTTTTATATATATGTAGCAAATTAAAAATATGATTTTAATATAAACTGTGTAAAACAAATTTCGTTGAAAACACGGTGAAGGACATGACGAGCGGGAAACGAGTAGAATCCAAACCGTTCAGAAGTAGAGAATGGCGGATTGGAACCCAAAGGTGAGAACTTCTTACTTTTATTCTATTTTCTAGTTAAAATATATACTAGGATGCAGACGGTGCTTAGCAGTACCCGACATCCATCGTCCACAGACCATGGATGACTTGTTTGTTTGATTGGTCGTGTTGTGAAAACTGATTGTGTGATGTGAAATGGAATAAATATTTTATAGTTTAAATATAATTTTTAACGTGTATATAAATAAAATAAATATTTATAAACAAATCGGATGATTTTTTTGTGTACACACATTTAACTGATATTGATTGGGAGGGTAAATTTTACATATCGTCCAAGTGCACAAATAAAACCTGTGTTTGATTGTTTGAAACCCCACACGGTTATTGGGATGATATATGACGTACACTAGTCCCAATAATTAGTTGTATGACAATCGATTGATTGACCGGCTACGTAAGCGTCGAATATTTATATTTGATGCTTATGCAGTGTAGAATGCATTTTGGATGATGGTTGACCGTGTCTGATTGTTGTTATGTACATGTGTGTATGAAATCCATATTAATAAAATTATATGGTAATTGACTGTGTATGATTCCAATTCAGAAAGAATAAATATTTTAAAATAATATTCAGTAAAAGATCAAAATCTGATTTTGATGTCCGATTTGGGACGGACACGAACATATATAAATATATGAAGCTGTGTTGATTAGATTAATGCCATTTTGACGTGAACGATATATGTATCGATTTTATTCATTTTTATAATGAATATCGAAAAGGAATTGATATCAAAATCTAATGTTTTGAAAATATTATCCTTTATATATCGGTGATATGGAATATTCAATTTTGATTAGAAATTGAATATGAAGTTGAAATCATTTGGAAAATGAATTTAAATAATTTATAAAATACGTTTTGAATGGAAATCAATGAAATATATATAATATATAATATATATATTATACATATAATGGCCTGAATAGAATGCGCCGCGCAGCGGTAGTTCAGGAATTTCGACCAATGACTTTGAATGGACGTTACGGGAGATCCGACCATCGGATTCTCCTAAAACCAGAACCTTGGCTTCATATCAAAAAGGGCTTTCTAACGAATATTAGAAATTTGAAATCTAATGGTTGGATTTGGAATTATGTCCAAATCTAATTTGGAAAAGGTCGTTGTAAGTGTAGTTCGATGAACGTTTATGGGAATCGACTGTACGGGCCTTGATAAAATTATTAAAAATATCAATAATTAGTGTAAAATCATAAGAAATGATCTGGAAAGAATTGGGATGAAAATTTTCATATTTGGAAAGATAAAAATAGATTTTTATCGAAATGAACTAGTTTTGAACTTGAATTATAATCTAATATTTTTAAATAAATAAGTTGGATTTGAAATGGTTTTAAAAATAACCAGGATTTGCAATAAATGAATTGGAATGGATTTGAATCAAAATTATCTTCGGAATATTTCAATATTGGATTCCGTAGTTATATAGATATTGTAGAGGAATTTGGAAGATATATATATATATATATCGTTATTCCAATATGGTATTTGTTGATTCCGGAATTTGATATTGAATATAAGCCAATATATTTTCTATTCAGAGCCTTGTATTTAATATTAAATGTGATTTTGGGTTTGTCGTAAATGGTGTCTTCATTAACAATGTTCTTGAACCCAGCTGAAAAAGGATTAAATCTTTTTATTTAAATTTAATGAAGTATACCAATTAATTGATATTTAATTGGAATGGAATTGAAATTGGTCTTTGGGTTTATCGTGAACGGTGTTTTAAATAACACTTGTTCTTTAACCCGATTAACAATGGAATAAGATTTTGGTTTGTCGTGAATGGTATCTCTAATAAACTGTTCTTAGACCCAATGGAGTTAAGAAAATCAGAAACTAACTGGAGATTAGTTAAGTTGAATGGTTTCCAAGGTATTGATCTGATGTTTGTTTCGGCCTTCGGGGTTAATACTTAGGGAACTGTTCACTTGCTAATTTACGGTTAAAGGCTGATGGAATAGAATGTGATTTTGGGTTTAGCGTGAACCGTGTTTTGAAGGCATTGTTTCTTTAACGCAATTAAAGACAGGAATAAGATTTTGGGTTGTCGTGAATGGTATCTTTAATAATACTGTTCTTAGACCCAATGGAGTTAAGAAAATCAGAAACTAACTGGAGATTAGTTAAGTTGAATGGTTTCCTGGGTATTGATCTGATGTTGTTTTCGACCTTCGGGGTTAATATTTAGAGAATTGTTCTGTAGTAACCCGAAAATCCGGGGGAATTTGAGCTGACTAAATAACACAAGTCCAACCCAAATCGCACTGGAAATTCAAGAAACTAATAGAAAGAAGACAGAGGGTGAGGATAGATAAGATAGAAACTTAGAATAGAAGAAGAAGAAGAACACAACATCAGAGTAACACGAACCTCACAGCGGAACGAATAACATATAATAGATAACATAACTTTGGAATACAATAGTTATGTATACAATAGCACTTATCAGAGTACAGCACTTACAACACAGCGGAAATAACTATAGCTATATGATCCTGAAGCCTCCTGCTCCAGCTCTTCAATGTATCTGTAAAACCCGACTACTTGACTGCCCGTACAAATTTAGGCACCCAAGAGTTTAGGGAAAACAACAAAGTAAACTCCGGGTCAGTCATGGGACTGGTGTGAGTAAAATAGTTTAAACAAGTATATGAACAAGTAAACTATATCTCATAAGACCACGCCGCGGAACGGAACGGGTTTTTCCCTTATGAGGATCCAAAATATCTTTATATCAAAAACCTTTTGATATTATAATAATGTCTATGTACAAATAGATATCAACTAGCAGAAACGCTTTCATCTCACGTTCTACATATATAGTATACAATCAAAATCGCAAGCACGTATTGGATAATGGATTTCCAACTATGACAAGGTATGGAACCACCTTCCGGTCAGTGTACTCTAGGAACGATACACTGGAGTTCAACAAGAACATCTTGTAACTCAGCCACACATGACCGACCACTCATTTCGCTTGAGTGTATCGAATGTACATCACCAACGGTTGGGATCAGCAACCGTTCCCGTATATATATATATATATATATATATATATATATATATATATATATATATATATATATATATGGGACAGCATTGATAGATTTAAGAAACAAATGAATATTCACTAGATAGGTGATTATACACCCTACTTCGGTGCGACTGACTTAGCCATGTTGCCTGCCCGATTTCTGTCATTTACCGGTTGATGAGGCTAGAAGCTACGCTTTATCATTACATCAGATTCATTTCGAATGCTACATTGTCAAATCCATCGAAAATCACTAATTGACGTCTACAACAATACATTACGTGTCAGCTAAAAGAAGTTTCCTTCTCCGCTTTCACTCTTGATACGGTTGAAGAAATCAATGTACGTGACCTTTCTGGAAATACTCTGTCAGACATCCATCTTCATTCACTTAGAATGTCACATCGTCATACCCGCCAAATCGCAAATTGACTTGTCCAAAAATAACACGGGTATACAGCTAAGAGAAACGAATTCCTCCGCCACCAAACGTGAATACGTTTGAACAGATCAACTTACGCGATCCATTGGATATACTCTGTCAGACCTTCGTCCATACAAGTTGTCCTGGGACTGGACAAACCGAAGGCACTATTCTGTAAAAAGGATAGCCCTTGCATTTTACTCCATCTTCAATTATCTTTGGCATATATGATTCGCGACGCTTATGCCAATACAGAGTGGTTCTTTGGATAAAAATCCAACCGGTCTCTCCATATTAACAACGTTAAAATGGTCAAAACTTCGATAGTCTGTGAGTTAACTATCAAAGAAAAACAAGTGTGCAAACAATGATATTATTTCCAGATGGAAATTATATCGATCAGAAATCATTTAACATTAATTTCTTTAATTCATTTCTTTACTTATCTCCTGTTTCCCTATATTCTAAATTCTGATTTTCTTTTATCAGAAAACATTTCTGATTCTCGTTTGGAAAACATTTCCAAAACTCCTTTACGATCAAACCTTACCATTTCTTAGTTAAGAAGGAAGTCACTCAAGTTGGGGTATAATTACCTCTCAGACCTTAACTGAACAACGTTATAACTTCGAAATGGTCAAAGTTTATCTTTTAATCTTTAACAACTTCTTTACGCCTTTCTCGGATTCAATTTTACTAATCCACTTCTATATTTAAAACATTGGTTATAACGATAATGTTATAATCCCTACTTTCGAATTATCTATCTTTAATTCTAACTTCTATTCTTATTAGTGAATAATTAACCTAACACTTAATTATTTATAAATAAATAAAACTCTATTTAAACACTGGAAAGTATAAGTACTTTCCCGAATTCGATATAATCGAATTTGCCGATTAACTCTCTTCGAGAAATCTCTATTTGATTAACTCTTCTTTGAATAACCTATATTCGATTACTCCTTCTCGAATAAACGATATTCGATAATCTCTCTTCGAATAACTAATATTCGATAACTCTTCCCTTTTAAAATATCTCATATTTGAAAATCTCACTTCGATTAAACTATAATCGATAACTCCCTCCGATGAAACTAACATTGATAACTCATTTCGATGAAACTAACATCAATAACTTCTTTCGATGAAACTAACATCGATAACTCCTTTCGATGAAACTAACATCGATAACTCCTTTCGATGAAACTAACATCGATAACTTTAACTCGACGAACTTAACTCGACTCGACTAACTCGACTTACTTGGTTCGACCAATTCGATTCGATTAACTAGGCTCGACTAACTCTATTGGTTTAACTCTAATCGATTAGTTCTATGGTTTAACCCTAATCGATTAATTCTATTTGACTAACCATAATCGGCTAACTCGACTAACTTGGTTCGACCGACCAGGTTTGACTAACCTGACCCATTTGGTTTGACTGACCAGGTTTGGCTAACCTGACCCATTTGGTTTGACTGACTCAATTTATTAACTCGACTGACTAATTCATCTCGATTAACCTAACTTGATTTACTTATCTCGATTAACTGAACTAATCACTTTGATTAACTCGACTAATTCACTTTGGTTAACTTAACCAATTCACTTAACTAATTCACTTAGTTTAGCTTAACTAATTCACTTAACTCCTGTCGAATAAACTATATTCGATTAACTCTTTTTCTTTATTCGAATAAGCTATATTCGATTAACTCTTTTGATTTAACTCTAATCGATTAACTCCATTTAACTCTATTCGAATAACTAATTCGATTAACTAACTTCGAATACCATATTCGATTTCTCCTTTCGAATGTCTATATTCGATTAACTAACTTCGAATACCATATTCGATTTCTCCTTTCGAATACCATATTCGATTAACTTACTTCGAATACCATATTCGATTTCTCCTTTCGAATACCATATTCGATTTCTCCTTTCGAATACCATATTCGATTAACTTACTTCGAATACCATATTCGATTAACTTTATTCACTTTATAAAGATTTCCTTTTTTAACAACGTTTTATTCATTTGAAAAGATTTACTTTTAAATAATGGTTCTACACTTTAAAAATGATTTCCTTTTCAAATTTATTCTTGAAATATTCTAACTCCTTAAATTCCCGGGAAAATTCGCCATAACCTCCTTTGTATCGGGAGCATCGGGAAAATCCTCAAACCCGCCATACAGGCCTTTCCATTCAAAAAGAAATGTTTGGAATTTATTTCCTTTTTAAAATATCTCCTATTTATAAATATCCCAATTTATAAATATTCCTTATTTATAAATATTTAAATTTATAAATATCTCTTATTTATAAATATTCCAATTTATAAATATTCTGTTTTCAATATCACTTTGAAAATTCCCTTATCAACATTCCGGTATGTTATGGTATTCAATCATATCAAATCACGATGTTCAATATCGTCCAAACACATATAATCGCCAACAGATTATATATCACATTATATATCACAATATATAAATCACAGTAAAATAACTGTTGAGGAATCCAGTTGGATTCCTCCAACCTATTTCCCTGCATCACAGATGTTAGGCAATAAAGATAACATCACTTTCAGTTCCATCTGATATATTCTGTTAAACAGAATCAATATAGAAATTCAACTAACTGACTAGCAGTTCAATCAATCAACCAACACACAACAATCAACAGATGATTAACAGTTCTAAAAATACATTATAAAAATATAATTGTTCAGAGTTGGTGAGTTTTACTCACTTTGGCAGTTCATCGTTAAAGAACGATAAACTGTTTGTTTGATTTGAATCAAACAATTAAATTCGCCATAAATTGTAACGAGCTCGGATTCACTCCCAGTCAGCTCCATCATGTAGTGTCGGTCCATACGATCCCAACGGATCCTGTTTCGCTGAATTCCGAGGTCGTATGATAAAGATATGATAAAACAAAGTTAAACACACACTTTAATTTTAAATTAAACAAAACCAAAGGGTATTGGGCCTTACTTGTTTTACCCAACCCATCCCCTTCACTTAAAAACCCGACCCCGTTTAGTTCATCTCCCCCAAACGGAACAGAACGTTGCTCCTCATGGTGAAAACACCAATTCGATCACTTTCCTCCACCCTCACCCGTCCAATACTTCACGGTATTCAAATCCGACACCACCATTCATCTCCCCGTCGAGTCCTCCTCTTACTCCACCTCCTATCGGCCAACTAGGAGCCATCACCTGAATCCCGTCGCTCCGCCTGTACAGTTCACCACCGACCTTTTCTGTCACCGCACCTCACCAAATAAACCTCAAATCCAACCTCTTCAACCCCTGAACTCAAAAATAATGGTTGTTGCTTCATCCTATGACCCATACTCCCAAATCGATGAGCCCTAGCTCAATCACCCCACGCTGTACACGTTCGGACTCCATGAAATCCCATCGAGCATCACGATTTCAATACCAAACCGGAGAGCAATCCAGCAGCAACTCGAATATGTATTCACATTGATTTTTAGCTTTTGTATTCAATTTGATTTTGATTTTTCTAATGAGGATGTTTTACTGTGAGGGAAAAAAAATGTTGCATCGCCTTCAAAACTGAAATTAGGTTAAGGATGGTTAAGGGTTGTATTTATAGTGGTAACAAATATCTAGATATTTTCATTGAGGGAATATTCCCAGTATATTCTCCATTGTTAACTCGTCTTTGACTTCTAAAAATCGGTGTGATCACACACGATACCTAAAAATCACGAAAATTGACATGTAGCTAGAGTTCGACATTACGGTCGCAACGAAACTGGTTTCGTCGAATTCCGACTTCGTATGCTCACACAGCGTATTTTTAACTGTCGAAAAACTGACTGTTCTTCACTCTAAAAATCCGTACGGCCACACAGTGACTCTAAAAATCACGAAACTTGACATCTAGCAACTATTTGATATTGCGGATCCAACAAAACTGGTTTCGTTGAATTCCGACTTCGTTTGCAAAAGTGGCTATTTTCAAAGCTCTAAATAGCCTATTTAAATACATAAATATATTTAAATATTATTAAATTAATTGTTTAAAATTAATTATTATCGTCTATATTCACAGTGGCATACCATACAGCTCCAGAATATCATATCAGAATTTACAGTTTGATATTTCAGATTTTAGATTTATCAATATTCAGTTTATATCGAAAATCCTTTTATAACGTATATAAAGCGTTGCGAATTATAAAGGAATTCCATAGCGACTTTTCTGAAATTTGATTTGGACGTAAATCAAAATCTACACAACGAAATCCAGATTTTTCTCTTCCACTAGAAAGATATACTCCACCAGCTCCACACGTTTCTTGTTTCACAGAGATCCGATTCAAAACGAACCCTGTATACTCATTTGAAGTTCAAATCGCCAAATAGCGAACTGCCGCGTCGTTACGCGCTCGATTTTAATTAAAATATAATTATACGTTCAAACTGTCGTCGATTGAATATATTCGTTATTATATTTTGAATCGAAACTCCACAAAATCTCGTATGCTATTCAATTCACACGATATTATGAATTTCACTATTTCTGACTATTTCGACATTATAATATATTTTATTATATTATAATTACTAATTAAATATTCAATATTATTTAATTCACGTTCTCGATATCGATAAATCGATATTATTCAACAGCTAAAAATGCGGGTCACTACAATCTTCCCCCATTAATAAAATTTCGTCCTCGAAATTGCTAAGCTAGGGGACGACCCTATCTACTGGGTAAAAATTTATCTGTTTACCTCTGGTCTCCGGTTTCAACTGAACCAATTAATATCGACTAAAATATTAATTTATTCCGACTAACTAAATTTTCAAAAATCTTGAAAATTTTCTAACACCTTAACTTTTCGAAAATTTTTGCCAGCACCTCCTTTGTACTCGTCAATATCTCAAACTCCAACTCGCCTCTCTGGGCCTTCTTTAACCCAAAAGAAAATCAAACAGCCAAGCGGCTTGCCAATTCGGCTCATAAATCTCATATCCATATATAATATAAACTGGTACCTTTTTGTCGGGAATATCAACTCTATCACTTCCATATGCTATCAACTCAGCATATAACAGTGTTATTTCCATCAAATTCCAATCAGTTCATATCCTCAAAAACCAAATCGAATTTCATTCGAACCCGAATATCAAATTTCAAATTCTTAACTCATCAACCCAATTCCATAACAGATTAACTCATCAGTTCATATCCTCTCTGGGCCTCTCCCCTATATTGGACATATGGGGGAGGAATAAGGTGCCTCCAGTTTCGTTCAGGCCCAGAACGAACTTGTAAATGGATGTGTGTTTGACATCGGGTTTCGTTCTTTGTGATTGATATACATCGATAGCATAGTGTGAATTGCCTATGTGGCATGCTGAGATGCAAATGATTAGGGCTTCTGCTGAAAAGCAGAGTCTTGTGGTTGATGATCAAAGCACGACTTTCATATAGGTAGCTTTGTGTAGCGTTAATTCGTGAGCCTCACACCCCGGTGTGGACCAGAAACAGGAGAGGACTACAGGGAGGGCATGCGTTTCCTTCTAGCTAGGAGTGGTGTGAGCATTTTACACGCCCTGGCATTTTACTTATGTGGATGATGGATTGCGAGGCGCCTCGGTTATATTGGTCGATCCGGGGTCGATGGAGTCATTTGGCTCATTTACGCCCCGTAGGGCAGGGAAAAGCAGTGTTCACGCATTTTAATCCACTCCGTGTGGACCGGCCCTGAAGATCCAAGGTGCAATTGCGGCTGTTCCTGAGACATGGGCTAGATTGTGTCGAAGCGGCAAGGACAATTCCTTGCCTTTAGTACACAGATGAAAATCCAACTTCCAATACGTGACAATCGCGGTTTTGATTGTAAAGCCTAGTATTGGCGACATGATATATGGTACCCATGCCGCCTAGGATTGATACATTTATATTTGAAGTTGTTTTATACACTATGCACTTATAATAGTATCAAATGATTTGTTTTAAACGTACCAAGCATGTTTGGCTATTATAAGGGAAAACCCTATCCTTCGTCTTGCGTTGCATTGTGTGATGGGACCTAGGTCTTATAGTAGCTTCATTTTTTTAAAAAGGATTGCTCTTTTTTGTTATATGCACTGGTATTCTTGGGAGGAAACCCGTTCCGTGTTATATGGCGTGGTCCCTTGATATATCTGATTTAAAGTAAAGTTTTAAATAACTGTTTTAGTTCTCACACTAGTCACATGACTGACTTGGAGTTTATTGTTTTAACCTAAACTCTGGGTGCCCCTATTTTCCACACGGGCAGTTAGTAGTTTTGGTTTTGTAGATTTATATTCACAGGATCCTGGTTTACAGCAGGAATGATATTCGGAAAGCTCTATATCAGTTTATCTCTTTCATTTGTGTATTGTATTATTTTCTGCTGCTATGTAATGTAATTTAAATCTATGCTATTTTTATGATGTACAGTATTTAATTATACTCTGTATATTTTTATATTCTGATGAAATTGTTCTAATGAGCAATGAAATGTTCTTCTATTTGTATTCGAATTTGTCATGTTCTCAATTCAATCCGTTCTTTCCTTCATAGGGAAGTTCGGGTCGTTTCAGGTGGTATCAGAGCTTTGGTTTACAGAGCTCGAGAACAAGGCACATTGGAAACATACGAAAGAATTCATCAGAGATTGGATTAGCGATATCCAATAAGAATGACTCGTCAGATATAGGATCAGTAGTATCCTAGAACTAGCGTGAAGAGTATATTTTGCAAATGAAAACAATATTGTTTTGAAAATTTAAACCTTATTCGATGTATTTGAATATTTATTTATATTGAATTTGGACAATCCAATATATAAAGATTTTGCATATACGCCTTGCAAATGTGTATTCGAAGTTTTAATATACTGGATAGATATAAAATCACACTCTAGTCGCCGGAGATAATACTGAAGATAGCAGCTGCATCATCAGTATATATATGTTCGAGTTTCAAAAGTGAGATCTCTATATGATTCCAATTGACTGGTGTGAGAACCAAAACTAGATAGGGCTTATTGTTGTGATTTGGCATCAAAAATTTGATTTTTGGGCTATGCATCAAAGTTATGAATTTGAAAAGTTAATCAACTAACTGATTGATGATTGTGTTGTGTGATTATTTATTTAAACCAGCATATGAAAGAAAGGTAAATTTAGGCCAAATTGAACCAAATATTGAACTGTATAGAAAATTGTTTGGAATGGCATGCATATACATGTGTATACATTAAACATGTCATTGCAAGGAGACTAGAGCAGAGGAATGAAATTGTTTGCCCGACAAATAGGTACATATTTATTGTATTTCTTGGGTTTTTGATGATTTTATGAGCTGATAGGCTAACCGCTTGGCTGTTTCTTTTTCTTTTTGGATTGGAGAGGCCTATATGGAAATTTCTGGATTTTCCCGGTGCTCCCGTATAGGGGAGGTTATGGCGAAATTTTTTGAAAATTTAGGGTGTTAGCCAAATTTTTGAAAAATTTGAAAAGTTCTTAGAAACTGAAAAGTTGAAGAACTTAAGCCATAATGAAAATAACGAAAGTTGAGTTGGTTTGTAAAACAACTTTCAGCTCCGTTCCTATTCGAGGACGAAAAGATTTTAAGTGGGGGAGATTGTAACGACCCAGAAAATCTTAACCAATTTTTTTTTTTATTATTTTGGCAATTTTAGTGAATTTTGAATACTTAAAATGAATTATTTTAAATAATAACGACGAGAAATTTATTTTGAATAGAATTAGAACGTATATATTTATTTTAATCGACGTTAGAATATAAATATTTATTGTAAATTATAAAAGGAATTGAAAATGGCGCAGTAGTTTGAAAATTCGATTTCAAATTTCAAATGAATGTACAGGATTCAAAATAAACCGGATTTTAGCGAAACCAAAAATATTAGAATCTATTTGAGAATATCTTTCCAACGAATCCGAAAAATTGAAAAAGATTTTGGGTTGTCGTGAATGGTATCTTTAATAATACTGTTCTTAGACCCAATGGAATTAAGAAAATCAGAAACTAAATGGAGATTAGTTAAGTTGAATGGTTTCCTGGGTATTGATCTGATGTTGGTTTCGGCCTTCGGGGTTAATACTTAGGGAATTGTTCACTTGATAATTTACAGTTAAAGACTGATGGAATGGAATGTGATTTTGGGTTTATCGTGAACCGTGTTTTTAAGGACATTCGTCCTTTAACCCGGTTAAAGACAGGAATAAGATTTTGGGTTGTCGTGAATGGTATCTTTAATAATACTGTTCGTAGACCCAATGGAGTTAAGAAAATCAGAAACTAACTAAAGATTAGTTAAGTTGAATGGTTTCCTAGGTATTGATCTGATGTTGGTTTCGGCCTTCGGGGTTAATATTTAGGGAATTGTCCACTTACAAATTTACGGTTAAAGGCTGATGGAATGGAATGTGATTTTCGGTTTATCGTGAACCTGTTTTAAATGACATTGGTTCTTTAACCCAGTTAAAGACAGGATATGATTTTCCAAGTTAAACAATCGTTAATTAGATTGAAATGATATCCAAAGGAAGATTAAAGGATAAATTTAAAGAATTTATCTTTTATAAAATTAATGGGAACCTTTCCCAAAGTATACGAATATTTGGATAAAGAAATATTCTGAATTGGAATGAGGTGTATGTTGGGTTTTTATAGCACTTGTTTATTATATACGCGAGTTATTTAGAAAGACCGGGTTTATCCCATTCTGAATAACTGATTCGATGATGTGTCTAGGATGAAGATAGTGGTTGAAGACCAGAGGATTTCCCATCATTTGGATGATTACTGATGTCTTGATTGGGCTATACACCCGAGGCGAGGTAATAAGTGGTGATCGTCCATACGTACTTGGAGATCGATGGATATGTGAGGGCCTCTCCCCTATATTGGACATATGGGGGAGGAATAAGGTGCCTCCAGTTTCGTTCAGGCCCAGAACGAACTTGTAAATGGATGTGTGTCTGACATCGGGTTTCGTTCTTTGTGATTGATATACATCGGTAGCATAGTGTGAATTGCCTGTGTGGCATGCTGAGATGCAAATGATTAGGGCTTCTGCTGAAAAGCAGAGTCTTGTGGTTGATGATCAAAGCACGACTTTCATATACTGTAGCTTTGTGTAGCGTTAATTCGTGAGCCTCACACCCCGATGTGGACCAGAAACGGGAGAGGACTACAGGGAGGGCATGCGTTTCCTTCTAGCTAGGAGTGGTGTGAGCATTTTACACGCCCTGGCATTTTACTTATGTGGATGATGGATTGCGAGGCGCCTCGGTTATATTGGTCGATCCGGGGTCGATGGAGTCATTTGGCTCATTTACGCCCCGTAGGGCAGGGAAACGCAGTGTTCACGCATTTCAATCCACTCCGTGTGGACCGGCCCTGAAGATCCAAGGTGCAGTTGCGGCTGTTCCTGAGACATGGGCTAGATTGTGTCGAAGAGGCAAGGACAATTCCTTGCCTTTAGTTCACAGATGAAAATCCAACTTCCAATACGTGACAATCGCGGTTTTGATTGTAAAGCCTAGTATTGGCGACATGATATATGGTACCCATGTCGCCTAGGATTGATACATTTATATTTGAAGTTGTTTTATACACTATGCACTTATAATAGTATCAAATGATTTGTTTTAAACGTACCAAGCATGTTTGGCTATTATACGGGAAAACCCTATCCTCCATCTTGCGTTGCATTGTGTGATAGGACCTAGGTCTTATAGTAGCTTCATTTTTCCAAAAAGCATTGCGCTTTTTGTTATATGCACTGGTATTCTTGGGAGGAAACCCGTTCCGTGTTATATGGTGTGGTCCCTTGATATATCTGATTTTAAGTAAAGTTTTAAATAACTGTTTTAGTTCTCACACCAATCACATGACTGATTTGGAGTTTATTGTTTTAACTTAAACTCTAGGTGCCCCTATTTTCCACACGGGAAGCTAGTAGTTTTGGTTTTGTAGATTTATATTCACAGGATCTTGGTTTACAGCTGGAATGATATTCGGAAAGCTCTGTATCCTTTTATCTCTTTCAGTTGTGTTTTGTATTATTTTCCGCTGTTATGTAATGTAATTTAAATCTCTGATATTTTTCTGATGTATAGTATTTAATTATACTCTGTATATTCTTGTATTCTGATGAAATTGTTGTAATAAGCAATGAAATGTTCATCTATTTGTGTTCTGATTTGTAATATTCTCAATTCACTCCGTTCTTTCCTTCACGGGGAAGTTCGGGTCGTTTCAATTGTGTATCACTATCGATAAGTGAAGCAGAAAATATTTCTATAGCTTTGGCTTGTGCTTAAGTCATTTACATGCAACAAACACTCATTGATCTCAGAATAAATTTTTCTAAAACAACCATTTAATGTGGCAACTCTAGTGTGATTAACTTATCAAAAATTTCAATTAACCATTCACGAACTAAACATATTGATATTCAACATCATTTTCTACACGACAATATTGAGAGGACATGATAAATTTAGATTTTGTTTCTTCAGAAAACCAGTTACCATATATTTTTACAAAACCATTACTTGAAAATAACTTTATAAAATTACAAAAAGAACTCAGAATAATGCCTATTAATGATATATAAATTTTACATACATACTAATATGACGTAGTATTTAAAATTATGTTTAAAAACTTCAAAATAGAAAAGTTAAATTAAATTTTTTCTGACCAAGCGGAAACTCGAGCCTATGACCTGTTGATTTGAAAAAAGAACGACACCCAGATCGGATGTAGTTTACAGGCGAACCAGGTTACCAAAGTCGCAAAAGAATGAAAGTTCGCTGGATCCCAGAGGTGCAGGTTGCACTCATTACTAAACTTGTTGAAGAGATGAAATAGATCCAAGGTCAGGTTGAATCGATCATCAGAAGCATACTCAAGTGCTCTTTCCATCTGAGCTATGGGTGTTTCTTATTAGACTACAGCTTTCGCTATTATTTAAAAATCTAAGGATTTTTTAAATAATAATATAATAAGTCAATTATGTTGTAACACCCCGAATTTGTACCGACACTAAAAGAGGATAAATTCAATAATAATTAATTTAATATTCATAATTAAAGAAAATAGACTGCGCCATTGCGTCTGCCTCGAAATTCTTGTCAAGATAGACATTTGGTTTGTGTAAAACAGACACAGTATGAGGAAGCTACGAGGGTTTTAAGTTTGTATACGCACAAAAAAATTATATACATAGTAATGAGTCAGAGGTGAGCCAGAGCTGAGTCAGAATTGTATCAAGAAAGATTCAAATTCAAAAAATTCCTCAGAGTGCCAAAATTCCCGATCTAGGGGGTCGATCCACCCACTAGGGTGTCGACACCCCTAGGGCTGAGGTGCCAGTCGGTTTCAGAGGGCTCTGCAGCTATAAATATGTGGCTATTTCTCATTTTTTTTTCATTGGAAGTCATGGGGGCCATATGCTGCTGGAGTGCGAACTGAACCGTTTTCTACAACAACATACTTTGCAAATCAAATTCAGAATTCTATATCCGTTCTTTCTCAATTCTCTAAACCTAATGCTGTGAGTTTTAGTTGCTTTAAGGTTTAGATAAATAAAAGTGAATTATGAAAGACTGTGATTTGGATACGTTGTAAACCTTGAATCTATGTTAGTGTTAGATCTTATGCCACGTTATGATAGATCTATTTCTCTAGATCCAATTCAATTGTGATTTTTCTATTGTGGATCTCGGCTTGTAACTATATTATGGTTAATATAGATCTGTTAATTTGGACAGTTATAACATTGGATAGATCTAATTACTTATGTAAATCATGAGCATATGTCGCCTTGAATTCGTCAGAATTGGATCTAAACTTTTATCTTAATTGTAACTTTTATGACATGATATGATGTGTATGTGTGTAGATCTATTACTAAATTAGTATATCTTATTTATGTGATCTAAATTGTCACCTTATGTTATCATGTTAGATCTATTTTATGTGATCTAAATTATCACCTTGTTATGATGACAGTTTCATGTCCATGCCAGTATGTATGTTCACCTTATTATCATACAAGTTTATGTTGATGCCAAGATGATCATTTAGTTATATTCTCATTATTTTCCCTATTATCGTTTATGACTAGGCTATTGTCTAGCCTAGGCATGTTGCCAATTTTGTGAGGGCGCTAGTTAAGGAACGGGGAAAAAAGGGTTAAAAATGGCATAATTTGAATATGAACATTTATGGACATGTAATTCAAATTATTGGGTAAAATAGGTATTGACAACTATAAAAGGAAAGGATTAATTAATTGATTAATAAATTAAAAATGGAATGTTTACCAATTACAATTAGGAATTGTAATTGTATTTGTGACACGAGGTTAGGTTGCATTAGTGGTGGAAGTCTGTCCGGACCCAACCGGCATATCCAGCAGCCACTATTGTTGAATCTAGTGTGTGAGGTCTAAGTACGTAAATGCGAATTGGGCTAAGACATGAGGTTAGGCCCAACTATGGAATAAGACTGCCGATGTAACGACCCGAAATCCCCCTTACGGGAAATCAGAGATTGAGTTGAAAACAAGCCACATAAGAACGCAGACAGAAGAACATTTCATTGTTAATTACAACAATTCCATCATATTACAAGAATATACAGAGTATTAACAAATAATATACATTACAAAATATCAAAGATTACAATACATTACATAGCAGCGGAGAATAATACAATACACAACTAGAAGTAATAAACGGATATAGAGCTTTCTGAGTATCGTTCCAGCTGTAAATCAGGATCCTGTGAATATAAATCTGCAAAACCAAAACTACTAGCTACCCGTGTCAAAATAAGGGCACCCAGAGTTTAGGTTAAAACGATAAACTCCAGGTCAGTCATGTGACTGGTGTGAGAACTAAAACAGTTATTAATCTTTATGTTAAAGATAGGTAAATTAAGGGACGACGCCGTATAACACGGAACGGGTTTCCTCCCAAGAACAACAGTGCATAAAGCAAACAGCGCAATGCTAAATAAAGAACAATGAAGCTATTATAAGACCCAGGTCCCATCACACAATGCAACACAAGCCGGAGGATAGGGATTTTACCTTATAATAGCCAAAGAATGCTTGATATGCTAAATTTCATGTTTTAATTCCTAATCAGACTCCAACCGTAAATTAGTAAGAGAACGATTCCCTAAGTATTAACCCCGAAGGCCGAAACCAATATCAGACTAATACCCAGGAAACCACCCATCTTAGCTCGTTTCCAGTTAGTTTCTAATTTTATATACAATCATAAATATCAATCATAGACGGCATGAGCGCCCTATCCCACTATGTCGACATATATAGGTTTACAATCAAAACCACAAAGTCACATATTTGAAAATTGGATTTCCATCTGTGAACCGAGGCAAAAGATAGTCCTCTACCGATTCGAGACTGTCTAGCCCGAGTCTCAGGATCAGAACGCATCAACCCTTGGATCGTCAGGGCCGGTCCACCAATGTGGATTAAAATGCCTGAATACTGTGTTTCCCCGTCCTTTGGGGCGTAAATGAGCCAACTAATGACTCCATCGTCTTTACATAGTCACCGATATATCCGAGGCGCCTCGCAACAGCAACAACCACATAAGTCAAACTCGTCAGGGCATGTAAAACCACTGACCCCACTTCTAGCTAGAAAGAAACGCATGTCCTCCTTGAGGTCCTCTCCCGTTTCTGGTTTACAACCGGGGTGTGAGGTTCGCGAATCAACGCTACACAAAGCTATGCCACACAGGGTGTGCTTTGATCATCAACCACAAGACTCTGCTTTTAAACAGGAGCCTTGATCATTTGCATCTTAGCATGCCACACAGGCAAACCACTCCATGCAACCGATATCCATCAATCACACAAAATGATATCAATGTCAGACACACAGCCCATTTACAAGTCCGTTCTGGGTCTGAACGAAACCGGAGTCACCTTGTACCTCGCATATCCATCGATCTCCAAGTACGTCTGGATGATCATAACTGATTCCCTCCTCTTGGGTATACGGCCCAATCAAGATCATCAGTAATTATCCAAACGACGTGAAGACCTCCGGTCTTCAACCACCGTCTTCATCTTAGCCTCATCGTCGAATCAGTTATTCAGAATGGGATAAACCCGGTCTTTCCGAATAATTCGCGTATATAATAAACAAGTGTTACACAAACACAACATACGCCTTATTCCAATTCATAAGTCACTAACCGTAAATTAGCAAGAGAACAATTCCCCAAATATTAACCCCGATGGCCGAAACCAACATCATATCAATACCCAAGAAACCATTCAACTTAACTAATCTCCGGTTAGTTTCTGATTTTCTTAACTCCGTTGGGTCAGAGAACAGTATTATTAAAGATACCATTCCCGACAACCCAAATCACATTCCATTAATTATCAGGTTAAAGAACAAATGTTATTTAAAACACCGTTCACGATAAACCCAAAAATCAATTTCAACTCAATTCCAATTAAATATCATTTAATTGGTATACTTCATTAAATCCAAATAAAAAGATTTAATCTTTTTCTCAACTAGGTTTAAGGATAGTGTTAATGAAGACACCATCCACGACAAACCCAAATCACATTTGATATTAAATACAAGGCTCTGAATAGAAAATATATCGGCTTATATTCAATATCAAATTCTACGACCAACAAATATCGTATTGGAAATAACGATATTAATATATCTTTCAGATTCCCAGAACAATATTTGTACAATCACGAAATCCAACATCGAGATATTCCAAAGACAATTTTGATTCAAATCCATTCCAATTCAATTATTGGAAATTCTGGTTATTTTCAAAACCATTTCAAATCCAATTTATTTATTTTAAAAATAAATAAATTATTATTCTAGTTCAAATCCAGTTCATTTCGATAAAAGTCTATTTTTATCTTTTCAAATATGGAGTTTTTCATCCCAATTCTTCATAAATCATTTCTTACGATTTTACACAAATTATTACTATTTTTAATAATTTTATCAAGGCCCGTACAGTCGATTTCCATCAACGACCAACGAACTGCATTTACAACGACCTTTTCCAAATTTGATTTGGACATAATTCCAAATCCAACCATTAGATTTCAAATCTCTAATATTCTTAGAAATCACTTTTCGATACGAACCCAACGGTTCCGGTTTAGGAGAATCCGATGGTCGGATCTCCCATAATATCCATTCGTAGTCAATGGTCAAAATTCGCGAACTACCACAGCGCGGCGCGTTCTATTCAGGCAATTATATATATATATATATATATATATATATTTCATCGCTTTCCTTTTAAAACGTATTTTATAAATCGTTTTAAATTCGTTTTCAAAACGAATTCAACTTCCTTTCTAAATTCAAATCAAAATCGAATTTTTCAATATAAATTCATTTTAATTTCATTTCAAATTGATTTCAATTCAATTTCAATTTAATTAGAATTTCAATTCATTTCAATTTCAAATCTATTCAATTTAATTCAAATTTCAATTCATTTCAATTTAATTCGAATTTCAAATCTATTTTTTAATTCGAATTTCAATTCTATTCAATTTAATTCGAAATTCAATTCATTTCAATTTAAAACCTATTCAATTTAATTCGAATTTCAATTTAAAACCTATTCAATTTAATTCGAATTTCAATTCTTTTCAATTTAAATCGAATTTCAAATCTATTTCAATTTAATTCGAATTTCAATTCTATTCAATTTAATTCGAATTTTAGTTCATTTCAATTTAATTTGAATTTCAATTCATTTCAATTTAATTCGAATTTCAATTCATTTCAATTTAATTCGAATTTTGAAATTACTTTCAATATTCATTGAAAAATGAATATAATCGATATAAATATCGTTCACGTTAAAATGGCGTCAATCTAATCAACACGGCTTTTATTCAACACATGAATGTTTGTTCTATTCAACACATGAATATTTTTCAAGCCAACACATGAATTTATTTTCTGTTCAACACATGAATTTATTTTCTATATTGGAATGAGGCCCAGTCAATTACCAATCAATGTTAATTATATGGATATTCTACAACACATGTATATAACAGCAATGATAAATAATCAACCATCATCCAGAGTGCACCACACAACTGCATAAGCATTAAATATAAATATTTAACGCTTATAATAGCCTGTCAGTCAATCTATCGACATACAACTAATTATTGGGATTAGTGTATGTCATATATCATCCCAATACCCGTATGGGGTTTCAATCAATCAAATACAGATTTTATTTGTGCAGTTGGACGATGTGTAAAATTTATCGTCCCAATCAATATCAGTCAAATTAGTGTATATAAACAAATCGTCGATTTGTTTATAAATATTTATTTTATATACACGTTAAAAATCATGTTTTTAACTACAAAATATTTCATTTCTTTTCACATAACACAATCAAATTTCACAACACAACAACCAAACAAACAAGTCATCCATGGTCTGTGGACGACGGGTGTCGGGTGCTACTAAACACTGTCTGCATCCTAGTGTATAATTCAACTAGAAATAAATTTAAAAGTGAGGAGTTCTCACCGACTAGCTAAACCAAATGCCACGACTCTTCATATGTAGGAAACCTTCGTCGTGCTCGCCTTTCGTCACTTTCGTTGCCCGTATTCACTACATCTATAAAAATCACATTTTTTATAATCATTCTTTATATAAAAATCATATTTTTACACTGCTACTATATAGATAAAAATTCTATTTTTACACCGCTAGTAATATAATAAAAATTATATTTTTATTACTCTACAAGAATAAAAATCATATTTTTGTTCTTCCTATTATATAAAGATCAAATTTTTATTATCTATATAATATAAAATTCATATTTTTATATCTCCTACATAATAAAGATCGAATTTTTATCTTACTACACTTATAAAAATTATATTTTCAACCTTTCTGTAATATAAAAATTATATCTTTGTCCTTTCTATAATATAAAAATTATATCTTTATCCTTTCTGTAATATAAAAAATATATCTTTATCCTTCTACAAATCTTAACTTTAAATTTATAATGTTATACATAATTTATCGGTCTCTTATTCAGTAAATAAATAAATAATTTCGTTAAGTGAAGTAAAAACTCACCATACTGATTTTTCAAAGAAAAAGGGGGAGTGTTCGCTATTGCCCGCCGGAGTGGTGGAGGCGGCAAAGGCGAGCGGTTGCGCGGGGCTGGCTCATCGGTGTCAGCAGAGGGCTCCACTGGGCTGGAGATTGCGGTTTGGAGAGAGGAAGGGGCTTGGAGGTTCGGAGAATGGGAGATAGGAGCGGAGGAGGCGGGGGAAGTCGTGGTTGGTCAGAGGTCTGGGGAGCAGGGTTCTGGCAGTCGCGGTGGTGGGCTTTAGCGGGTCCGGGGTCTTGTGTCTGCGCGCGACTTTGTGGAGAGAAGAAAAGGGGTTCACGGAGAGAAAGGGGAGGGGCGATGCGCCCTGGAGGCGGCGACGAGGAGGCGTCAACGATGGGAAGAGGGGGGAGCGATGTGGTGGATCTCGTTTCTTTTTGTTCTTTTTTTCCCGTTGACCAACTGAATAGGAGAGAGGGAGATGGAACAGATTTATATAATTATATTGTAATTATTTAATTAATTTCAAAAAGTAACTTTTTCATTCGGACTCTGAATCAAACCCACCGACTTTCGCCCCTAACTATTTATCCCCATTTCGAACACAATGGGATATGTATCATAAGATGATTCAATCGTTTCGATCGGTTTTCCTCGAAATCAACATATAACTCTATATATTGAATTTGAACGCGCATTTCAATTTACCGGGGCCACATACTAACACGAAAAATCCTCAAAAAATATTTTCTAGCTTCGTATTGACGATACGGTCCTAACAAAACTAATTTCTTCAAATTCTGAGATCGTTTGAAAATGGCCATTTTCCAGTCGATTAAAATCAACGAAAACTAGTCAAATGCGTTTTCCACTTCCACGCTCACATATTGATTCGAAAAATTACGAATTTTGAAACCTAGCAATAACTAGACATCACGGATCCAACAAAAGTGGTTTCGTCAAAAACCGAGGTTGTTTGCAAAATTTACTTTTTTAAGGGCCAGAATTCCATAGCGACTATTCTGAACTTTCAACTGGACGTAACTTTTTATTCCCGCTACGAAATTTTGATTTTTCGGATTCGATGGAAAGATATTCTCAATTAGATTCTATTATTTTTGGTTTCACTAAAATCCGGTTTATTTTGCACCCGGTACATTCATTTGAAATTTGAAATCGAATTATCGAACTACCGCGCCATTTTCAGTTCCTTTTATAATTATAAATAATTATTTATATTCTAATGTCGATTCAAATAAACATATACATTCTAATTCTATTCGAATTAAATTTCTCGTCGATATTATTAAAAATAACCCATTTTAAATATTCAAAATTCGCTAAAATTGCCAAAATAAAAATTTTAAATTGGCTCGGATTTCCGGGTTATTACAATCTCCCCTACCTTAAACTTTTCGTCCCCGAAAAGGAACGAAGCCGAAAGTTGTTTAACTAATCAACTCAACTTTCACTATTTCCATTACGGCTTAAGTTCTTCAACTTTTCAATTTCTAAAACTTTTCAAATTTTTCAAAAATTTGGCTAACATCCTAAAATTTCGAAATTTTTGGCCATAACCTCCCATGCACCGTGACTTCGGGATATTTCATATAGCCTCCCATGGCCTTCTTCAATCCAAAAGAAAAAGCCAATCGGCTCATAAAATCATCCAAAACCCGAGAAATACAATAAACATGTACCTATTTGTTAGACAAACAATTTTATTCCTCTTTTCTAGCCTCTTTGCAATGACCTGTTCAATGTAAGTACATGTACATGCATGCAAATGCGATAAATTTTCAATACAATTTACTATTTGGTTCAAATTGGCTATATGGTTCAAATTTATGAATCAAACAATAATCAAACAACACAACCAGCAATCAATTAGTTGATTAGCTTTTCAAATTCATAACTTTGATACATAGTCTAAAAAACAGATTTTTGATGGCAAATCACAACAATAAGCCCTATCTAATTTTGGTTCTCACACCCGTCTAATGGAAATATATAGATACTCTACTTTCGTCACACGAAAACAGACTACTGATGTCGTACGTCATCAGTAGAATCATGCCCGGGCGACTAGGGTGTGACTCTATATCCACCCAATATATTAAAACTTCGAATACACGCGGATCAGACGCATACACAAAATCTTTATATATTGGATAGTCCAAATCAATATAAATAAATATTCAAATACGAATGATTGAATTAAATTTTCAAAACTAAACTTGTTTTCATTTTCAAAAATATACTCTTCACACTCGTTCTAGGATACTACTGATCCCATCTCTAACGAGTCATTCTCATTGGATATTACCAATCCAATTTCTGATGAATTCCTTCATTTGGTTCTAACGTGTCTTGTTCTCTGAGCTCTGTAAACCAAAGCTCTGATACCACGATGTAACGACCCGAAATCCCCCTTACGGGAAATCACGGATTGAGTTGAAAACAAGCCACATCAGAACGCAGACAGAAGAACATTTCATTGTTAATTACAACAATTCCATCAGATTACAAGAATATACAGAGTATTAACAAATAATATACATTATAAAATATCAGAGATTACAATACATTACACAGCAGCGGAAAATAATACAATACACAACTAGAAGTAATACATGGATACAGAGCTTTCCGAGTATCGTTCCAGCTGTAAATCAGGATCCGGTAAATATAAATCTGCAAAACCAAAACTACTAGCTGCCCGTGTCAAAATAAGGAAACCCAGAGTTTAGGTTAAAACAATAAACTCCAGGTCAGTCATGTGACTGGTGTGAGAACTAAAACAGTCATTAATCTTTATTTTAAAGTTAGGTAAATCAAGGGACCACGCCGTATAACATGGAACGGGTTTCCTCCCAAGAACATCAGTGCATAAAACAAACAACGCAATGCTAAATAAAGAACAATGAAGCTATTATAAGACCCAGGTCCCATCACACAATGCAACGCAAGCCGGAGGATAGAGTTTTTACCTTATAATAGCCAAAGTATGCTTGATACTCTAAATTTCATGTTTTAATTCTTAATCATACTCCAACCGTAAATTAGTAAGAGAACGATTCCCTAAGTATTAACCCCGAAGGCCGAAACCAACATCAGACTAATACCCAGGAAACCACTCATCTTAGCTTGTTTCCAGTTATTTTCTGATTTTATATACAATCATAAATATCAATCATAGACGGCATGAGCACCCCATCCCACTATGTTGCCATATATAGGTTTACAATCAAAACCACAAAGTCACGTATTTGAAAATTGGATTTCCATCTGTGAACCGAGGCAAAAGATAGTCCTCTACCGATTTGAGACAGTCTAGCCCGAGTCACAGGATCAGAACGCATCAACCCTTGGATCGTTAGGGCCGGTCCACCGATGTGGATTAAAATGCCTGAATACTGCGTTTCCCCGCCCTTTGGGGCGTAAATGAGCCAACAAATGACTCCATCGGCTTCACATAGTCACCGATATATCTGAGGCGCCTCGCAACAGCAACAACCACATAAGTCAAACTCCTCAAGGCGTGTAAAACCACTGACGCCACCTCTAGCTAGAAATAAACGCATGTCCTCCTTGAGGTCCTCTCCCGTTTCTGATTCACAATCGGGGTGTGAGGTTCGCGAATCAAAGCTACACAAAGCTATGCTACACAGGCTGTGCTTTGATCATCAAACACAAGACTCTGCTTTTCAACAGGAGCCTTGATCATTTGCATCTTAGCATGCCACACAGGCAAACCACTCCATGCAACCGATATCCATCAATCACACAGAATGATATCCAATGTCAGACATACAGTCCATTTACAAGTCCGTTCTGGGTATGAACGAAACCGGAGGCACCTTGTACCTCACATATCCATCGATCTCCAAGTACGTCTGGACGATCACTAACTGATTCCCTCCTCTTGGGTGTACGGCCCAATCAAGATCATCAGTAATTTTCCAAACGACATGAAGACCTCCAGTCTTCAACCACCGTCTTCATCTTTGCCTCATCGTCGAATCAGTTATTCAGAATGGGATAAACCTGGTCTTTCCGAATAACTCGCGTATATAATAAACAAGTGTTACACAAACACAACATACGCCTCATTCCAATTCATCAGTCACTAACCGTGAATTAGCAAGAGAACAATTCCCCAAATATTAACCCCGAAGGCCGAAACCAACATCAGATCAATACCCAAGAAACCATTCAACTTAACTAATCTCCAGTTAGTTTCTGATTTTCTTAACTCCGTTGGGCCTAAGAACAGTATTATTAAAGATACCATTCACGAAAACCCAAATCACATTCCATTAATTATTAGGTTAAAGAACAAATGTTATTTAAAACACCATTCACGATAAACCCAAAAATCAATTTAAATTCAATTCCAATCAAATATCATTTAATTGGTATACTTCATTAAATCCAAATAAAAAGATTTAATCTTTTTCTCAACTGGGTTTAAGGACAGTGTTAATGAAGACACCATCCATGACAAACCCAAATTACATTTGATATTAAATACAAGGCTCTGAATAGAAAATATATCGGCTTATATTCAATATCAAATTCTACGACCAACAAATATCGTATTGGAAATAACGATATTAATATATCTTTCAAATTCCCATAATAATATTTGTACAATCACGAAATCCAACATCGAAATATTCCAAAGACAATTTCGATTCAAATCCATTCGAATTCAATTATTGGAAATTTAGGTTATTTTCAAAAACATTTCAAATCCAATTTATTTATTTTAAAAATAAATAAATTATTATTCTAGTTCAAATCTAGTTAATTTCGATAAAAGTCTATTTTTATATGGAGTTTTTCATCCCAATTCTTCACAAATCATTTCTTATGATTTTACACAAATTATTACTATTTTTAATAATTTTATCAAGGCCCGTACAGTAGATTTCCATCAACGGCCATCGAACTGCACTTACAACGACCTTTTCCAAATTTGATTTGGACATAATTCTAAATCCAACTGTTAGATTTCAAATCTCTAATACTCATTAGAAAGCTCTTTTTGATACGAACCCAATGGTTCCGGTTTAGGAGAATCCGACGGTCGGATCTCCCGTAATATCCATTCGAAGTCAATGGTCGAAATTCGCGAACTGCAGCAGCGCGGCGCGTTCTATTCAGGCCATTATATATATATATAATATGTATATTATATATATTTCGTCACTTTCCTTTTAAAACGCATTTTATAAATCGTTTTAAATTCGTTTTCAAAACGAATTCAACTTCCTTTCAAAATTCAAATCAAAATCGAATTTTTCAATATAAATTCATTTTAATTTCATTTCAGATCAATTTCAATTCAATTTCAATTTAATTTGAATTTCAATTCATTTCAATTTCAAACCTATTCAATTTAATTCGAATTTAAATTCATTTCAATTTAATTCAAAATTCAAATCTATTTCAATTTAATTCGAATTTCAATTCTATTCAATTTAATTCGAATTTCAATTCATTTCAATTTCAAACCTATTCAATTTAATTCGAATTTCAATTCATTTAAATTTAAAACCTATTCAATTTAATTCGAATTTCAATTCATTTCAATTTAATTCGAATTTCAAATCTATTTCAATTTAATTCGAATTTCAATTCTATTCAATTTAATTCGAATTTCAATTCATTTCAATTTAATTCGAATTTCAATTCATTTCAATTTAATTCGAATTTCAATTCATTTCAATTTAATTCGAATTTTGAAATCACTTTCAATATTAATTGAAAAATGAATAAAATCGTTATAAATATCGTTTACGTCAAAATGGCGTCAATCTAATCAACACGGCTTTTATTCAACACATGAATGTTTATTCTATTCAACACATGAATATTTTTCAATCCAACACATGAATTTATTTTCTATTCAACACATGAATTTATTTTCTATATTGGAATGAGGCCTAATCAATTACCATATAATGTTAATTATATAGATTTTCTACAACACATGTATATAATAGCAATGATAAATATTCAACCATCATCCAGAGTGCACAACACAACTACGTAAGCATTAAATATAAATATTTAATGCTTATAACAGTCTGTCAATCAATCGATCGACATACAACTAATTATTGGGATTAGTGTATGCCATATATCATCCCAATACCTGTGTGGGGTTTCAATCAATCAAATACAGATTTTATTTGTGCAGTTGGGCGATGTGTAAAATTTATCGTCCCAATCAATATCAATCAAATCAGTGTATATAAACAAATCGTCGATTTGTTTATAAATATTTATTTTATATACACGTTAAAAATCATATTTTTAACTATAAAATATTTCATTTCTTTTCACATCACACAATCAAATTTCACAACACAACAACCAAACAAACAAGTCATCCATGGTCTGTGGACGACGGGTGTCGGGTGCTACTAAACACCGTCTGCATCCTAGCATATAATTCAACTAGAAATAAATTTAAAAGTGAGGAGTTCTCACCGACTAGCTAAACCAAATGCCACGACTCTTCATATGTAGGAAACCTTCGTCGTGCTCGCCTTTCGTCACTTTCGTTGCCCGTATTCACTACATCTATAAAAATCACATTTTTTATAATCATTCTTTATATAAAAATCATATTCTTATACTGCTACTATATAGATAAAAATTCTATTTTTACACCGCTAGTAATATAATAAAAATTATATTTTTATTACTCTACATGAATAAAAATCATATTTTTATTCTTCCTATGATATAAAGTTCGAATTCTTATTACCTATATAATATAAAAATCTTATTTTTATATCTCCTACATAACAAAGATCGAATTTTTATCTTACTACACTTATAAAAATTATATTTTCAACCTTTCTATAATATAAAAATTATATATTTATCCTTTCTATAATATAAAAATTATATCTTTATCCTTTCTATAATATAAAAATTATATCTTTATCCTTCTACAAATCTTAACTTTAAATTTATAATGTTATACATAATTTATCAGTCTCTTATTCAGTAAATAAAAAAATAATTTCATTAAGTAAAATAAGTAAAAACTCACCATACTGATTTTTCAGAGAAAAAGGCGGAGTGTTCGCTGTTGCCCGCCGGAGTGGTGGAGGTGGCAAAGGCGAACGGTGGCGCGGGGCTGGCTCGTCGGTGTCGGCAGAGGGCTCCACTGGGCTGGAGGTTGCGGTTTGGAGAGAGGAAGGGGCTTGGAGGTTCTGAGAAGGGGAGATAGGAGCGGAGGAGGCGGGGGAAGTCGAAGTTGGTCAGAGGTCCGGGAAGCGGGGTTCTGGCGGTCGCGGTGGTGGGCTTCAGCGGGTCCGGGGTCTCGTGTCTGCGTGCGACTTTGTAGAGAGAGGAAACAGGGTTCGACGGAGAGAAAGGGGATGGGAGATGCGCCCTAGAGGCGGCGACGAGGAGGCGTCGGCGATGGGAAGAGGAGGGAGTGACGCGGTGGATCTCGTTTCTTTTTTTTTTCTTTTTTTTCCGTTGACCAACTGAATAGGAGAGAGGGAGATGGAATGGATTTATATAATTATATTTTAATTATTTAATTAATTTCAAAAAGTAACTTTTTCATTCAGACTCAGAATTGAACCCACCGACTGTCGCCCCTAACTAATTACCCCCATTCCGAACATAATGGGATATGTATCGTAAGCTGATTCAATCGTTTCGATTAGTTTTCATCAAAATCAACATATAACTCTATATATTGAATTTGAACGTGCATTTCAATTTACCGGGGCCACATACTAACTCGAAAAATCCTCGAAAAATATTTTCTAACTTCGTATTGACGATACGGTCCTAACAAAACTAATTTCGTCAAATTCTTAGACCGTCTGAAAAATGGCCATTTTCCAATCGATTAAAATCAACTGAAAATGGTCAAACGCGTTTTCCTCTGCTATGCTCACATGTTGATTCAAAAAATTACGAATTTTGAAACCTAGCAATAACAAGACATCACGGATCCAACAAAGTAGCTTCGTCGAACCGTGGTCGTTTGCAAAATTTCCATTTTAAGGGCCAGAATTCCATAGCGACTATTCTGAATTTTCAACTAGACATAACTTTTTATTCCCGCTATGAAATTTTGATTTTTCGGATTCGTTGGAAAGATATTCTCAATTAGATTCTATTATTTTTGGTTTCACTAAAATCCGGTTTATTTTGCACCCGGTACATTCATTTGAAATTTGAAATCGAATTATCCAACTACCACGCCATTTTCAATTCCTTTTATAATTATGAATAATTATTTATATTCTAATGTCGATTCAGATAAATATATACATTCTAATTCTATTCAAATTAAATTTCTCATCGATATTATTTAAAATAACCCATTTTAAATATTCAAAATTCGCTAAAATTGCCAAAATAAACATTTTAAATTGGCTCGGATTTCCGTGTTATTACAACCCTGACCCGACCGCATATCCAACATCCACACGTTGTAGGCCTAATGTGGGAGGTCTAGCCTATTATAAATATAATTGGACATGGTATTGAATTGGACTACTTAACCTAATTTAAAGATTGTATGATTATGAACTTTAGTTTATTTAAGTAAAATTGGATGGGTAGTGGGTGGGTTAAGTAAGTTAGAGGGGTTGGGTAATATTTATATATAGGTCCACGAACTTAACTCAATAAGGTTATGTAATTAAAGACACTTAGTGGTATACATAACCGATAGATAATGTAATGAAGTTATGCAATTAAAGACACCCTTTAGGGTAAGCATAACTGGTATAGGGCTATGTAATTAAAGACACATAAGGGTATACATAGTCAGTGGAAAACCAAGTGGGGATACAAGACAAGGGGGAGAGCTTGTATCATATCGTGTGGGACCCATTTCAGTCAGTAACCCGGAGTTGGTATCAAGTAAAGAAGTTTGTACTAGGCGGAGAAGGGGCACACTTACTGATTGATTGTAAGAGATTCAGACGAGACGGATGGTGTAGGCGGCACAAACCGATCGGGGACATGTGCGTGCATGGGCCGGGCAGAGGGGGCTAAGACCACCATGACACCAGTAGATATGGTTGTGCACATCTTGGGTTGCCACTTTAGGAAGTGATACCTCCTGCATTAGGGTTAGCACAGGATATCTACGGAGTAGGGAGCCGATCGATTAGGGTAGGGGTTAGGGTATACTTGGATGTATGACCTAAGCCTACCAACTTATAGTGGAAGAGATCATCTCATTTCAATTATACTAGTAATAGTGCAGAATAATCATTAGTGAGTCACATATACCTTATCTTGTTTACCTTATCATGCCTACCATTTATGTAGTAATCTCTCTCTTATCCAATTTATATGCCTATCATGTTGCTTTTATTTATCTACTGGGTAAAAGTAACTAGACTCGCCAGACTTTATGTCTGACCAGTTGTTTCTCCTTCTTTCTTCTGTCCCCTCCCCCCCAAGGTTCTCAGGGAGGAAACATTCAGACTTAAGTTGGACTTAGATATCATCTTTCTAGGAGCTACTTCTGATGTAGGCTCAAGTTCTTGTCTCTACTATTGCTTAACTCTTTTAATTTGGGGGAAAATTATGTTTATCATATTCTTATGTACTCTTATGATGCAAGACAGAAGTTATTTTATTGTAATGATTTTTATGACTTATGAAATTGTGGACCATGGTATTATGCTTTATGGTTGAAATAAAAATTTAAATTTTTATGTTGCTGCCTTGTTTATATTTGTCTTGTAATTATTCTATGTCTGTTTACCTATAGCGCTTCACGAAACTTATTGCTTTCCTTTAGTGAGTGACATTAACGGACGTGGGGTGTCACACTTAGTATCAAAGCTGAAGGTTACTAGATTAGATAAAAGTTTTTGGAAATTATTTTCGAAAAGGTTTTGAAAGAAAAACATTTTCGAAAGAAAAGTCTATTTTGAAAAACATTCCACAAAAATCCATTTGTAGTATCCTTCGGTCCTTTATCTAAATTTCTTCCTTTTCCTTTTTCCAGCATGTCTGGGGAACAAAACATCATTAATCTCCCAGAGGGCGTCACTATACCCGGATGGTTCCGTAGGTATTTGAAGGCCACGGCGCAGGCCAAAGGTCAAAGAGACTTTCATCCCCCAGCTGCACCAGTCATTCCTCCTCCTACTCCCCCTCCAAGAGCCGACAAATTTGCCAAGATCTGCAAAGACTTCCGCCTATGGGAGGAAGGCCATTCCATGAGAACGAGACATTCATAGAAGCTCGGAATTGGCTTAAGGAGGCCGAGGACTTATTCATAAATCTTTGAAGTGGAGGACCGAAGAAAATCCAGTTAGCTGCTTTGTTGTAAAAGGACGAAGCCTCATTTTGGTGGGAAATCACCCAAGCTGGACGTCCGGTGGAAGCTTGGGAAGATTTTAGACAGAGGTTCGAAATGAAATTTCTTTCCCAAGCTGAGAGAAGCATACAAATGGAGAGGTTCTTAACCCTCAAACAAGGAAATATGACGGTAAAAGGGTATGTGAACAAGTTCAACCAGCTGGCAAGGTTCGGGCTAGAGTTGGTGGATACACCACACGAAATGGCTTTGCGATTTGCTAAAGGACGGAATGAGCCTCTGCATTACTTAGCTATGTCCCATATCCCAATGGGTGCCACCTTTGAAAAGCTTGTTGATATGGCCCTAATGCATGAGGAGGACAAGGGAGAAAAGAAGTAAATAAAATCCGAGGGGACATCGCAGAATAAGAAGGTGTGGCTTAAGAAGGGGCAGAAAAAACAGCAACAACAACAGCAGTAGTAGACGGAAGGGAAGGATGAGAAAGGCAATGATAAGAGAAAATGTCACAATTATGGGAAGGAGGGTCACTTGATCAAAGATTGCAAGAGAAGGAAGGCTAATTGCTTTAATTGTGGAGAGGTCGGATACTTCTTTAAAGAGTCCCCGAAGAAAAAAGGATCATAGGGTTAAGGTCAAAGAGTAGGGACTTCTGGAGGGCAGGTGCATGCTCTCGCGGTCAGTGCTCCTGAAAGAAGTAGAAAAATTTCCACCGAAAGTTTAGTTCCTCTTTCAAACCATCCAGTTAGAACACTTTTTGATTCTGGTGCTTCACACTCGTTTATATCTAGTTTTGTGGTTGAATCTCTACACTTAAATACTAGTATGGTAGTAGATCCTGTAGTTTTTTCAAATCCCATTGGTGGTTCTGCCCATTTATCAATGATTTGTCGGGGTTTGAAAATATTCGTGTTAAGCGTCGAGTTTGAATGCGATGCGTATGTGCTCGGGTTTATGGGTTGATTCTAGAAATGGTATGGCTTACCACGTATGGGGCCATTATGGATTGTGAGAGGAGGGTTGTTAGACTCTTGACTTGTCATGGGAAAACCCTCGAAGTTTCTTGTGACCCCCAAGGGTCTGTTATGCTTATCTTCCTAGAGTCTCTGGATGCATCCATAGATGATTTGTAATTTGTTCCAGTGGTTCGAGATTATTCCAATGTTTTTGATGAGGTACGGGTTTTACCTCCAAGGTGCGAGATTGACTTACACATATATCTGGTGGACAATGCAAGGCCAGTTGCATTACCGGTACGCCACATGGCTCCAAGGGAGAGGAGGGAGCTGAGTAAGCAAGTAGGGGAGCTACTTGATAAAGGGTTTATCATAAGAAGCATATCTGAATGGGATGCTCCAGTAGTATTCGCAACTAAAGCATATGGTTCACTTCGTCTGTGTGTTGGCTATAGAGAATTGAATAAGCTCACCAAGAAGAACAGGCACCCACTTTCGAGGATTGATGATTTATTTGATCAGCTTGTTGGTGCCTCGGTATTTTCTCAGTTGGACTTAGCTACGGGGTTCCATCAGTTGAGAGTGGTTGAGGATAGCATAGATAAGACTGCTTTTAGAACTCCAGATGGTTTCTTTGAATGGCTAGTTATGCCTTTTGGGTTGACAAATGCACCCGCCTATTTTGTTGATTTGATGAGTAGGGTGTTTTGGGGGTTCCTAAACGAATTCGTCATAGTCATTGTTGATGATATTTTGATCTTCTCCAAGAGTGCGGAAGAGCATGACCAATATTTGAGAGAAGTTTTGAAAACTTTTCGTGACCAACGGCTTAAGGCAAAGTACTCCAAATGCCGTTTTTGGAGAAAAGAGGCGAGATTTTTAGGGCATGTAGTCTCCAAAGAAGGGATAGCTGTAGATCCCGTCAAGGTGGTTGCAGTGCAAGATTGGCAGATTCCTAAAAATGCAACCGAGGTGAGAATCTTTCATGGGTTGGCAAGTTATTATAGGAAGTTCATTAAGGACTTCGCGAAAATATTAGCCCCTCTCACTCGGCTGACAAAGAAGAATTTGGTATTTTCATGGGACATAGACTGTGACGTTGCTTTCCAACAACTAAAGAGGGCTCTGACAATAGCCCCAGTCTAAACCTTGCCTGATGGAAGTAAAGTGTTTACTGTTTACACTGATGCGTGCGGTACAAGGCTTGGTGCGGTTCTGATGCAAGAAGAGAAAGTAATATGTTATGGGGGTAGACAGTTGAGGGTTCACGAGAAGAATTACCCCACCCATGATCTAGAGCTAGCTGCCATAGTATTCGCATTAAAGATGTGGCGTCATTATTTACTTGGAGAAAAGTTCAAGTTATACACCGATCATAAATCTCTCAAGTATCTATTCTCACTGAAGGATCTAAACTTAAGGCAACAACGGTGGATGGAATTCTTAGCTTCATATGATTTTGAGATTGCTTATACCCCTGACAAGGGTAATGTGGTGGCAGACGCACTAAGTAGGCAGAGGGTAGCCCTGAGTACTCTATTTGTGGAGAGAAAGAGCTTGGAGTTCATATCAGCTTTTTCTTTTAGACCCTCCATCGAGAATTTGCCTGATTTGTTCACATCCTTGGAGATATGACCGGCCCTTATGGATTAGATAGGAGCTTCGCAACAAGGTGACCCATAGATTCTAGACATCGTGGATAAGCTCAGAAGAGGGGAGACTTCTAGTCACCTCAGTAGACATGCCATAGATAAAAAGGGGTAGTTGCAACGAGATGGAAGGCTTTATGTTCCTCAAACCGGAAGCTTGATAGTCCTAGAAGAAGCTCACCATTCTAAGATGACTATTCACCCAGGTGGTGATAAGATATATAGAGACATGAAGAGGGTTTTCTTTTGGGTTGGGATGAAGAAAGATGCGACCAACTTTGTTTCTCAATGTTTAGTTTGCCAACGCGTCAAAGCTAAGCAAAAGAAGCCCGGTGGATTACTTCATCCGTTGTAGTTTCCGCACTGGAAATGGGAAGCGTCTCTATGGATTTCGTAGATGGGTTGCCTAGATCGAAGAAAGGTAACACCAGTATTCGGGTGGTAGTGGATAGACTCATTAAGAGCGCTCACTTTACTCCAGTTAAGAGTAAGAGGACGACATCATGGTTGGCAGCAATTTATGTTCGCGAGATATTTCGTCTTCATGGAGGTCACCAGCAAATTTTGGAGGAGCTTGCAAGAAGCATAAGGTACACAGTTGTGTTTGAGCACCACTTATCATCCTCAGGCCGATAGACAGACGGAGAGGGTGAACAGGATTCTTGAAGATCTTTTAAGGCTGTGTATCCTAGACTTCAGAGGGACTTGGGAAGAGCATCTTCCTTTAGTAGAGTTTGCCTGTAATAACAGCTATCAGGCCAACATCGGCATGGCACCCTTTGAAGCATTGTATGGATGACCCTGTAGATCACCAACTTGTTGGTCGGAATCTGCAGAAAGATTATTACTTGGGCCAGATAGGGTTAGGGAAACATCTGAAAAGATAGACCTTATTCAACAACGGATGAAGACGGCTCAAGATAGGCAGAAGACCTATGCAGACAAGAGAAGGACTGACATCGAATTCAAAGTGGGAAACTTGGTTTTTATCAAATCGCCTTTAAGGAACGTGGTTCGCTTTGGATCAGTAGGGAAGTTGGCACCTAGATTTGTGGGACCATTTCCAATAACCGAGAGGATTGGCTAAATGGCCTACCAAGTAAAGCTCCCAGAAAATCTATCTGGCATTCATGACGTTTTCCACGTCTCTCATCCGCGGAAGTGCCTGCATGACACCGCGGAAGTTGTTGAGCCGAGTTTGTTGGAAGAAGTCAAAGTGGAACGAGAGGCGACAGTCAGACGAGTCCCTACCCATATTCTTAGGTCAGAGGTTAAGAAGCTGTGCAATAAGCAGATCAAGTTGCTAAAGGTTCAATAGGGAGATAACCCAGAAGATGCGACTTGGGAGACCGAAGACAAGATTCGTGCTTCGTACCCTTTTCTTTTCGAGGGTATGTTTTTAACTCCTTTTTCCTAAGTTTTGCCAACACTTGTTTCTGTCAATAGAATATATCTTATCCATCGTATTTTCGACCTTTATATAGGAATCCTATGGATGTTAACATGTGTTTGAAACATGTTATGTTTGATAAATGAAAATGGATACAAGTGTTTGCTAGTGGTTGCCTATGGACGCAAATACACACATATTAGGCACTAAGATCTGCTCAATCACTCTCATACTGCATATGGATGTGTGTGCATTTTCTTTTCTTTTATGAATGCAAATGGATGAGTTAGCATATGGACATTGCATTTGCACGAATGAATGTGCATACATATAGAACTTATATGATATGATAGGTTTATTTGCATACATATAGAACTTATATGGATTCATGGCACTAACATACATTGCATTAAGGAGGTCAACTGAATCAGTAACCACCTGATCTTCGCATTAGTGATGAAACATATACACACTTCACTTATAATCATATAAGCATTAGAAATATTTAAGGACAATCGATGCCAGTGATTTGTGGATGAGTAGATGGATGATGATGGTAGGATATGCATTCTTCTCAACATAGAGATTTCGGGACGAAATCCTTTGAGTAGGAGAGAATGTAACACCCCGAATTTGTACCGACACTAAAAGAGGATAAATTAAATAATAATTAATTTAATATTCATAATTATATGAAATGGACTGCGCCATTGCATCCGTCTCAAAATTCTGGTCAAGATAGACATTTGATTTATGTAAAACAATCACCATATAAGGAAGTTATGAGGGTTTTAAGTTTGTATACACGCAGAAAAATTATATACATACGTATGAGTTAGAGATGAGTTAGAATTTTATCCAGAAAGATTCAAATTCGAAAAATTCCTCAGAGCGCCAAAATTCCCGCTCTAGGGGGTCGACCCCACTAGAGGGGTGTGGACGTAGGGGTCGACATACACACAGGGGTGTCGACACCCCTAGGGCTGAGGTGGTAGTCGGTTTCAGAGGGTTCTACAACTATAAATATTTGGCTATTTCTCATATTTTCGTAATTGAAAGTCACGGAGGCCATATGCTGCTGGAGTGCGAACTGAACCGTTTTCTACAACAACATACTTTGCAAATCAAATTCATAATTCTAGATCCGTTCTTTCTCAATTCTCTAAACCTAACGCTTTGAGTTTTAGTTTCTTTTAGGTTTATATAAATAAAAGTGAATTATGAAAGACTGTGATTTGCATACGTTGTAAACCTTGAATCTATGTTATTGTTAGATCTTATGCTACGTTATGATAGATCTATTTCTCTAGATCGAATTCAATTGTGATTGTTCTATTGTGGATCTTGGTTTGTAACTATATTATGGTTAATATAGATCTGTTAATTTGGACAATTATATCATTGGATAGATCTAATCACCTATGTAAATCATGAACATATGTCACCTTGAATTCGTTAAAATTGGATCTAAACCTTTATCTTAATTGTAACTTTTATGACATGATATGATGTGTATGTGTGTAGATCTATTTCTAAATTAGTAGATCGAATTTACATGATCTAAATTATCACCTTATGTTATCATGTTAGATCTATTTTATGTGATCTAAATTATCACCTTGTTATGATGACAATTTCATGTCCATGCCAGTATGTATGTTCACCTTATTATCATACAAGTTTATGTTGATTCCAAGATGATCATTTAGTTATATTCCCATTATTTTCCCTATTATCGTTTATGACTAGGCTATTGTCTAGCCTAGGAATGTTGCCAATTTTGTGAGGGCACTAGTTAAGGAATGGGGGAAAAAGGGTTAAAATGGCATAATTTGAATATGAACATTTACGGACATGTAATTCAAATTATTGGGTAAAATAGGTGTTGACACCTATAAAAGGAAAGGATTAATTAATTAAAAATGGAATGTTTAGTAATTACAATCAGGAATTGTAATTGTACTTATGACATGAGGTTAGATTACATTAGTGGTGGAAGTCTGCCCAGACCCGACCGACATATCCATCTGCCACTAATGTTGAACCAAATGTGGGAGGTCTAAGTACGTAAATATGAATTGGGCTAAGATACAAGGTTAAGCTCAACTGTGGAGTAAGACTGCCCGGACCCGACCAGAATATCCAGCATCCACACGTTGTAGGCCTAATATGGGAGGTCTAGCCTATTATAACCATAATTGGACATGGTATTGAATTGGACTACTTAACCTAATTTAAAGATTGTATGATTATGAACTTAAGTTAGTGTTAAGTAAAATTGGATGGGTAGTGGGTGGGTTAAGTAAACTAGAAGGGGTGGGTAATATTTATATATAGGCCCACGAACTTAACCCAATAAGGTTATGTAATTAAAGACACTTAGTGGTATACATAACCGATAGATAATGTAATGAAGTTATGTAATTAAAGACACCCTTTAGGGTAAGCATAACTGGTATAGGGCTATGTAATTAAAGACCCCTAAATGTATACATAGTCAGTGGAAAACCTAGTGGGAATACAAGACAAGGGGGAGAGCTTGTATCATATTGTGTGGGACCCATTTCACTTAGTAACCCGGAGTTGGTATCAAGTAAATAACTATGTACTAGGTAGATAAGGGGCACACTTACTAATTGATTGTAAGAGATCCAAACGAGACGGATGGTGTGGGCGGCTTAAACCGACCGGGGACATGTGTGTGCATGGGCCGGGCAAAGGGGGCTAAGACGACCATGACACCAGTAGATATAGTTGTGTACATCTTGGGTTGCCACTTTAGGAAGTGATACCTCCTACTGTGGGGCCAGCACAGGATATCTACGGAGTAGAGAGCCGATCTATTAGGGTAGGGGTTAGGGTATTCTTGGACGTATGACCTAAGCCTACCAACTTATAGTGGAAGGGATCATCTCATTTTAGTTATGCTAGTAATAGTGAAAAGTAATCATTAGTGAGGCACATACACCTTATCTTTTTTACTTTATCACACATGCCATTTATGTAGTAATCTCTCTCTTATCCACTTTATATGCCTATCATGTTGCTTTTATTTTTCTACTAGCTAAAAGTAACTAGACTCGCCAGACTTTATGTCTGACCCTATTGTTTCTCCTTCTTTCTTCCGTTCCCCCTCAAGGTTCTTCGGGAGGAAACACTCAGACTTAATCAGGACTCAGATATCATCTTGCTGGGAGCTACTTCTGAAGTATGGCTTAAGTTCTTGTCTCTACTATGGCTTAACTCTTTTAATTTGGGGAAAATTATGTTTTTTATATTCTTATGTACTCTGACGATGCAAGACAGAATTTATTTTGTTGTAATGGTTTTTGTGACTTATGAAATTGTGGACCACGGTATTATGCTTTACGGTTGAAATAAAAATTTAAATTTTTCTGTTGCTGCCTTATATATATCTGTCTTGTAATTATTCTGTGTCTGTTTACCTGTAGCGCTTCACGAAACTTAATGCGTTCTGTTAGTGAGTGACATTAACGGACGTGGGGTGTCACATATATGCAAATTATATAATATGCATTTATACTACACTTAGCTTTTTATTCTGACTAAAACCTATTTAATTGTAGTTAGCTGATCGGTTTAAGGTAATAGTCTCCCATACCTCCCAATTATTTCCAATTATTTGCTGCACCTCAAATGTCTCCCTACTTTATCTCCCAAATACTCTGTTTATACTGGTTGTTTCTTTTTTCTGCCTACACAATATTTTTTTAACTACTTCAAATATTATACTCTTTTATCTTCTCTAAGAAAAGTATGTCATCTTCTACTAACTCAAACCACGTCACTATCAATTTATCTTCACCTTCATTCAACCCAAATTTTCAACCAACACCCTTCCATACACATACACGCTTTAACACTTCTGTGGGTCATACCAGGTACACATCAAAGAAAAGGAAAGCCAAATGAGTATTATTCCACGGGTCTCATCCAACCAAAGAAAAAATAAACGATATACACCGTTATCAATGAGAGTCTCTCGAATTACAATGAGAAATGTAGTCCGAGCAAAAAGTAAATGCAATATACTTGGGGATTATTGAACATATAGCAATGAAATTCTCGAGTTAGTTATCTCACAATATTGACGAGCATGCTACATCATCAGCCCGTCATCCATGGAACCCATTACTGCAGCGTCCTCCTGTCTCACCAAACAAATGGGGTCGAAATAAAGCATCTAATGAGAGAAAGTGTAACAACCCGAAAATCTGGGCCAGTTTAAAATTTTTATTTTGGCGATTTTAGCGAATTTTGATTATTTAAAATAGATTATTTTAAATAATATCGACGAGAAAAATGTTTAGAATTGAATTCGACGTATATATTTATATACGTCGTCGTTAGAATATAAATAATTATATATATAATTATAAATAGAATTGAAAATGGCGCGGTAGTTCGATAATTCGATTTCAAACTTCAATTGAATGTACCGGGTGCAAAACAATCCGGATTTTAGTGAAACCAAAAACATTAGGATCTCTTTGTGAATATCTTTCCAACGAATTCGAATAATCGAAATTTCATAGCGGGAATCAAAAGATATGTCCAGTTGAAAATTCTGAATAGTCGCTATGGAATTCAGGCCCTTAAAAATGGGAATTTTGCAAACGACCTCGGATTTCGACGAAACCACTTTTGTTGGATCCGTGATGTAAAATTATTGCTAGGTTTCAAATTTCATAATTTTTCGAGTCAATATGTGAGCGTGGCAAAGGAAAACGCGTTTGACCAGTTTCAGTTGATTTTAATCGACTGGAAAATGATCATTTTTCAAACGGTCTCAGAATTCGACGAAACTAGTTTTGTTAGGACTGTATCGACAATACGAAGCTAGAAATAATTTTTCTATAATTTTTCGAGTTAGTGTGTGGCCCCGGTAATTTGAAATGTGCGTTCGAATTGGATATATAAAGGATTATATTTTAATTCAAATCAAAACTGATCGAAACAGCAAAACGGGATCACGATACATATCCCATTGAGTTCGGAATGGGGGTATTACACTAGGGACGACAGTCGGTGGACTCCATTTTGAGTTCGAATGTAAAGATTGCTTTTTATGGAAAAATTAAATTAAAATAATATATATATTTATATGGTCAAACTCTCTTTCCTTCCTCCTCAGTCAAAACCTGATCCAGTAAAAAAAAAACCGCTCGAACGAAGACCTCGTCGCCACCACCGCCGACCGATCAACGTCGCCGGACCCTGCTCCAAGCCACCGCGCCCCTCTCGACCTCCATCTCCACCCCTCTCCGTTCCCTGTTTGAAAACCCTAACCGAATCAGCCTAATTTGCCACGAACCCACCCGCCTCTGACCAACAGCGGGTCCGCCGCCAGTCCCCACCCTCACGACCTCCACCCAGACCCCCCCTCAAACGTTGGCCCCTTCCTCTCCGGCGAACTGACGAACGCGCGAACCTCTTTTCCACCCCCTCTGAACGCGCTGCGTCGGCCCTGGACCCACACCCTGTAGACCGCAACTCCAACCACTTCCCCTCAGTGCCATCCGCGCCATCTCGATCACCCAACGAAGCCCCTCCGCCCCTTCTTCGACTACAAAGGTGATTCTCCATTTAAAGAACTCCTCTTTTATTTATTTGATTTTAAAAACTGATTTTATTTGATTTTAAAAACTGATTTTATTTGATTTTAAAAACTGAATTTATTTGATTTTAAAAACTGAATTTATTTGATTTTAAAAACTGATTTTATTTGATTTTAAAAACTGATTTTATTTGATTTTAAAAACTGATTTTATTTGATTTTAAAAACTGATTTTTTTGTTATAGGAAAACTGATTTTTTTTGTTATAGGAAAACTGATTTATTTAGCGTAGAGTAGAATTTTTATTGCGGAAAGATTATATTATTTTTTTATAAATGAAAAGACCATATTTTTGTAAATGAAAGACTACGATTTTTATATAAGAAGTTGAGGTAATAAAAGGCGATTTGTATTTATAATGAAAGGCGATATTTTCATATTATAGAAAGAATAAAAATATGATTTTTGAAAAGGAAAAGAAGTGACTTTTTGAAGCTAAAAAGAAGTGATTTTTAATGAAGAAAAAATATAATTTTTAGCAAAGAAAAAATTTAATTTTTATAATGATAAATTTGAAAAGGAGAAATCTTTATAGTTGAAAAGGCGAGATTTTTATATATTGAACATCGAAGTAAAAATATGATTTTTATATATTGAACATCGAAGTAAAAATATGATTTTTATATATTGAATAACGAAGTAAAAATGTGATTTTTATATATATAGTGGCTACGGGCAACGAAAGCGACAAAGAGCGTGAATGACGAAGATTTCCATAAATGAAGTGCCGTGGAGTTAGGATAGCTATCGGTGAGAACTTCTCACTCTAAAATTCTTTTTCTAGTTATATATATATATATATATATACTAGGATGCAGACGGTGTTTAGTAGCACCCGACACCCGTCATCCACAGACCATGGATGGCTTGTTTGTTAAATTGTTTGGTAGTGTAGTTGGTTAGATTATTTGGTTTGAAATTGAATTGCTTGGTGAAATGAAATTGATTTGATTGATGTGTGAATGGCGTGGGCCTTCACTAGACCGGGGATAAGGCTAGGCCTTGTCCCGTTTCTAGTATCGTGCCGTTATGCCGCCGAAATTTCCTAAAATATGTTAGAAAAATAAAAATATCATTTTCATTGTGTAAATGAACGGAATAAAAATTCATGTGTTAAAATAAAATATTTTATCGTTAAAAATATAATTTTTAACGTGAAGTGAACAAGATAAAATATTCATTTACAAAACGGACGGTTTGTTTATGTACACCTATTTGAAGGACATTGATTGGGACGATAAATTTTACACATCGCCCAACTACACAAATAAAATATGTGTTTGATTGCTTGAAACCCCACACGGGTATTGGGATGATATTTGACGTACACTAATCCCGATTGTTTAGTTGTATGTCGATCGATTGATTGACAGACTGTTATAAGCGTTGAATATTTATATTTGATGCTTATACAGTGTAGAATGCACTTTGGATGATGGTTGATTATTCATCGTTGTTGATATGTACATATGTTGTAGAAAATCCATATAATTAACATTATATGGTAATTGATTGGGCCTCATTCCAATTTAGGAAAGAAAGAATATTATAAAATAAAGGTTCATGTGTTGACTGTACTCATCCGTTGAGATTAGTCATGTGTTGAACGAAATATTTTAATAATAAAATTTACATCTTTATCAATATAAAATAAAGGTTCATGTGTTGACTGTACTCATCCATTGAGATTAGTCATGTGTTGAACGAGATATTTGAAACAGAAATATTTGAAATAGAATATTTGATATAGAATATTCGAAAATAGAAATATATGAAGCCGTATTGATTAGATTGACGCCATTTTGACGTGAACGATATTTATATCGATTTTATTCGAAATGAATTGAATATAAAACGATTTCGAAAATGAATTGAATAGAAAACAAATTTGATTTCAAATGAATATATAATTGAATTGAATTCAAAATGAATAGAAAACCAAATTGAATTGAATTCAAAATGAATAGAAAACCAATTTGAATTGAATCGAATAGAAAACGAAAAGAATTTCAATTGAATAGAAAACCAATTTGAATTGAATTGAATTGAAAACGAATTCGAATTGAATTGAAAACGAATTCGAATCGAATGGAAAACGAAAACGAATTGAATTGAATTCAAATGGAATTTGAAATTTGAATTGAATAGAAATGAATTTTAAAACGAATTTATAAGGAAGAATTCAATTTTGATTTGAAATGAAATGGAAGTTGAAATTGTTTTTGAAACGAAATTAAAACGATTTATAAAATTCGTTTTAAATAGAAATCGACGAAATATATATTATATATATTATATATATAATATAATGGCCTGAATAGAACGCGCCGCGGCAGTTCGCGAATTTCGACCATTGACTTCAAACGGATATTGCGGGAGATCCGACCGTCGGATTCTCCTAAAACCGGAACCGTTGGGTTCGTATCGAAAAGAGCTTTCTAACGAATATTAGAAATTAGAAAGCTAACGGTTGGATTTGGAATTATGTCCAAATCAAATTTGAAAAAGGTCGCTGTAAGTGCAGTTCGATGGCCATTGATGGAAATCGACTGTACGGGCCTTGATAAAATCATTAAAAATATCAATAATTTGTGTAAAATCATAAGAAATGATTTAGAAAGAATTGGGATGAAAAACTCCATATTTGAAAAGATAAAAATAGATTTTTATCGAAATGAACTAGTTTTGAACTAGAATTATAATTCTATTTATTTTTAAATAAATAAATTGAATTTGAAAAGGGTTTTAAAAATAAACAGAATTTCCAATGATTGCATTAGAGTGGATTTGAATCGAAATTGTCTTCGGAATATTTCGATGTTGGAATTCGTGATTATACAGATGTTGTTATGGAAATTTGAAAGATATATATTTATATCGTTATTTCAAATACGACATTTGTTAGTCATAGAATTTGATATTGAATATAAGCCGATATATTTTCTATTCAGAGCCTTGTATTGAATATCAAATGTGATTTGGGTTTGTCGTGAATGGTGTCTTCACTAACATTGTTCTTGAACCCAGTTGAGAAAAGATTAAACCTTTTTATTTAGATTTAATGAAGTGTACCAATTAAATAACATTTAATTGGAATTGAATTGATATTGATTTTTGGGTTTATCGTGGACAGTGTTTTAAATAACACCCGTTCTTTAACCCGATAATTAATGAATGTGATTTTGGGTTTATCGTGAACTGTGTTTTAAATGACACTGATTCTTTAACCCAGTTATAAATTAAAACTAAGTGGAGTTTTAATGAATCTTTAATTAGATTTAAATGTGAAATGGTAATTGAATTTACCGATAACACCGTGGTGTTAGATATGAAGTACTATCAGTTTTACTTCATGGGATGAATAGGTTGGGATTGGAAATTAAAACAAATGATTACTTCAGTAAAGTTCGTTAATCCCGACTAGTTTGAATTGATATTCAAAAGTAGATTAAAGAATAAATTAAAGAATTTATCTTTGATAAAATTTATGGGAACCTTTCCCTATGAATGTGAAATTTAGAAACTAATTGTCGGTTAGCTAAGCAGAATGGTTTCCTGGATATTGATCTGTTGTTGGTTTCGGCCTTCGGGGTTAATATTTGGGGAATTATTCTCTTGAATAATTTACAATTAGTGACCAATGAATTGGAATGAGGCGTATGTTGTGTTTGTGTAGCACTTATTTAAAATATACGTGAGTTATTCGGGAAGACCGGGTTTATCCCATTCTGAATAACTGATTCGGCGATAAGTCGAAGATGAAGATGGTGGTTGAAGACCGGAGGTCTTCACATCGCTTGGATAATTACTGATGATCTTGATTGGGCTGTACACCCAAGAGGAGAGAAACAAATGGTGATCGTCCAGACGTACTTGGAGATCGATGGATATGCGAGGTACAAGGTGCCTCCGGTTTCGTTCAGACCCAGAACGGACTTGTAAATGGATAGTGTGTCTGACGTTGTATTCCTTTATACTGTATTTGGTGATCTCTGCTAAATATATATCTGTTTGGTGGCAGAGAATTTATTCTCTTGCTATACACCCTTCTCTGAGACGTACGAGCCTAGAGGTTATATATTGGCAGAAATCAGTGGTACAGTATGGACTGACAATGTGGCATGCTGAGTTGCATGGATCAAGGCTTTTGTTGAAAAGCAAAGTCTTGTGGTTGATGATCAAAGCACGGCCTTGTGTGGCGTAGCTTTGTGTAACGTTGATTCGCGAGTATCACACCCGGTATGAACCAAAAACGGGAGACAGACCTCAGGGAGGACATGCGTTTCTTTCTAGTTAGAAGTGGCGTCAGTGCTTGAACTGGCTAACGAGTTTGACTCATGTGGATGTTGCTTATTATTACTTGCTGAAAAGCGAGGCGCCTCGTGATATCGGTTTCGGCCGATGCTTCTGGTCGGCTGACGGGCCAGGCTTACACCCCAAAGGGCGGGGAAACGCAGTGTCCAGGCATAATAATTCACATCGGTGGACCGGCCCTGACGATCCAAGGGTCACTCGAGCTCTGATCCTGAGGGGCGGACTAGAGCGTCTCGAATATGTGAGGATCTTGCCCCTAGCCTCGGTTCATACCATAAATGATAACCCAACTTCCCATACGACGTCTTGCGGTTTTGATTGTAAACTTATATATGGCGACATAGTGTTATGGGGCATTCATGCCGCCTATGATTGATACTTATGATTTGAAGTTGTTTTATACACTATACACTTATAATGGTATCAAATGATTTCTTTTAAACGTATCAAGCATTCTTGGCTATTATAAGGTAAAAACCCTATCCCCCGGCTTGCGTTGCATTGTGTGATAGGACCTGGGTCTTATAATAGCTTCATTTTTCTTTATTTAACATTGCGCTGTTGTTTTATGCACTGGTGTTCTTGGGAGGAAACCCGTTCCGTGTTTTACGGCATGGTCCCTTGATTTACCAAACTTTAAAAATAAAGATTAACTGTTTTAGTTCTCACACCAGTCACATGACTGACTTGGAGTTTATTGTTTTAACCTAAACTCTGGGTGCCCCTATTTTCCGCACGGGCAGCTAGTAGTTTTGGTTTTGCAGATTTATATTCACAGGGTCCTGATTAACAGCTGGAACGATATCCGGAAAGCTTTGTATCCGTATATCTCTTCTAGTTACGTATTGTATTATTTTCCGCTGCGATGTATTTAAATGTAATTTAAATCTCTGATATTTCTGTGTAATATTCATTTATACTCTGTATATTCTTGTAATCTGATGAATTGTTGTAATATACAATTAAAAGTTCTTCCGTCTGCGTTCTGATTTGTCGTGTTCTCAAATGATAGGGTGTCTCGAACGGTCTGGGTCGGTTTAGCGACTGGTTCGGACCGAGCGAAATTCCTTTTCATCACAGTTGGTATCAGAGCTTTGGTTTACAAAGCTCGAAGAACAAGGCACCTTAGAACCATATGAAAGAATTCATCAGAAACTGGATTAGTAATATCCAATGGGAATGACTCGTTAGAGATGGGATCAGTAGTATCCTAGAAGGAGTGTGAAGAGTATATTTTTAAAGTGAAAACAATTTTGGTTTTGAAAATTTAAATCAACTATTCGTATTTGATTATTTATTTGTATTGATTTGGACAGTCCAGTATATAAAGAATTTGCATATACGCCTTGCAAACGTATATTCAAAGTTTTAATATATTGGATAGATATAGCATCACACTCTAGTCGCCCGAAGATGATATTGATGATAGCGATCGCATCATCAAGATTTATGTTCGAGTTTCGAAGGTGGGATTTCTATATATCTCCATTAGACTGGTGTGAGAACCAAAACTAAATAGTGCTTATTGTTGTGATGTGGCATCAAAAACATGATTTTTGTATATGTATCAAAATTATGAATTTGAAACTCTAATTCACTAATTGATTGATGTTTGGGTTGTTTGTTTATTTGTTTGCTAATTCTTAGCCATTTAGCCTAATTGAATCACATACTGAATTATATTGAAAATTGGTTGCGTTTGCTTGCATATACTTGTACTTACATTGAACAGGTCATAGCAAGGAGGCTAGAGCAGAGAATAAAATTTGTTTGCCCGACAAATAGGTACATGTTTACTACATAATTTACTGTTTTGTTTGGGTGATGATGATTTTATGAGCCTATGGGCTAGCCGCTTGGCTTTTTCTTTTTCCTTTTGAGATTAGAAGGACCGGGGAAGCTATTTGAAATTCCCCGATGCTCCCGGTGCAGGGGAGGTTATGGCGAAATTTTTCGAAAATTTAGGGTGTTAGCCAAATTTTTGGAAATTCCTAGAAACTGAAAAGTTGGAGAATGGAAGCCAGATCTAACATAGAGTTGATTAATCAAACCACTTTCGACTTTGTTCCTTTTCGGGGACGAAAAGTTAGAAGTGGGGGAGATTGTAACAACCCGAAAATCTGGGCCAGTTTAAAATTTTTATTTTGGCGATTTTAGCGAATTTTGATTATTTAAAATAGATTATTTTAAATAATATCGACGAGAAAAATGTTTAGAATTGAATTTGACGTATAAATTTATATACGTCGTCGTTAGAATATAAATAATTATATATATAATTATAAATAGAATTGAAAATGGCGTGATAGTTCGATAATTCGATTTCAAACTTCAATTGAATGTACCGGGTGCAAAACAATCCGGATTTTAGTGAAACCAAAAACATTAGGGTCTCTTTGTGAATATCTTTCCAACGAATTCGAATAATCGAAATTTCATAGCGGGAATCAAAACATATGTCCAGTTGAAAATTCTGAATAGTCGCTATGGAATTCAGGCCCTTAAAAATGGGAATTTTGCAAACGACCTCGGATTTCGACGAAACCACTTTTGTTGGATCCGTGATGTAAAATTATTGCTAGGTTTCAAATTTCATAATTTTTCGAGTCAATATGTGAGCGTGGCAAAGGAAAACGCGTTTGACCATTTTCAGTTGATTTTAATCGACTGGAAAATGATCATTTTTCAAACGGTCTCAGAATTCGACGAAACTAGTTTTGTTAGGACTGTATCGACAATACGAAGCTAGAAATAATTTTTCTATAATTTTTTGAGTTAGTGTGTGGCCCCGGTAATTTGAAATGTGCGTTCGAATTGGATATATAAAGGATTATATTTTAATTCAAATCAAAACTGATCGAAACAGCAAAACGAGGTCACGATACATATCCCATTGAGTTCGGAATGGCGGTATTACGCTAGGGACGACAATCGGTGGACTCCATTTTGAGTTCGAATGTAAAGATTGCTTTTTATGGAAAAATTAAATTAAAATAATATATATATTTATATGGTCAAACTCCCTTTCCTTCCTCCTTAGTCAAAACCTGATCCAATAAAAAAAAACGCTCGAATGAAGACCTCGTCGCCAGGCCTTGCCGCCACCACCGCCGACCGATCAACGTCGCCGGACCCTGCTCCAAGCCACCGCGCCCCTCTCGACCTCCATCTCCACCCCTCTCCGTTCCCTGTTTTAAAACCCTAACCGAATCAGCCTAATTTGCCACGAACCCACCCGCCTCTGACCAACAGCGGGTCCGCCGCCAGTCCCCACCCTCACGACCTCCACCCAGACCCCCCCTCAGACGTTGGCCCCTTCCTCTCCGGCGAACTGACGAACGCGCGAACCTCTTTTCCACCCCCTCTGAACGCGCTGCGTCGGCCCTGGACCCACACCCTGTAGACCGCAACTCCAACCACTTCCCCTCAGTGCCATCCGCGCCATCTCGATCACCCAACGAAGCCCCTCCGCCCCTTCTTCGACTGCAAAGGTGATTCTCCATTTAAAGAACTCCTCTTTGATTTATTTGATTTTAAAAACTGATTTTATTTGATTTTAAAAACTGATTTTATTTGATTTTAAAAACTGATTTTATTTGATTTTAAAAACTGATTTTATTTGATTTTAAAAACTGATTTTATTTGATTTTAAAAACTGATTTTATTTGATTTTAAAAACTGATTTTATCTGATTTTAAAAACTGATTTTATTTGATTTTAAAAACTTATTTTATTTGATTTTAAAAACTGATTTTATTTGATTTTAAAAACTGATTTTTTTGTTATAGGAAAACTGATTTTTTTGTTATAGGAAAACTGATTTATTTAGCGTAGAGTAGAATTTTTATTGCGGAAAGATTATATTATTTTTTTATAAATGAAAAGACCATATTTTTGTAAATGAAAGACTACAATTTTTATATAAGAAGTTGAGGTAATAAAAGGCGATTTGTATTTATAATGAAAGGCGATATTTTCATATTATAGAAAGAATAAAAATATGATTTTTGAAAAGGAAAAGAAGTGACTTTTTGAAGCTAAAAAGAAGTGATTTTTAATGAAGAAAAAATATAATTTTTAGCAAAGCAAAAATTTAATTTTTATAATGATAAATTTGAAAAGGAGAAATCTTTATAGTTGAAAAGGCGAGATTTTTATATATTGAACATCGAAGTAAAAATATGATTTTTATATATTGAATAACGAAGTAAAAATGTGATTTTTATATATATAGTGGCTACGGGCAACGAAAGCGACAAAGAGCGTGAATGACGAAGATTTCCATAAATGAAGTGCCGTGGAGTTAGGATAGCTATCGGTGAGAACTTCTCACTCTAAATTTCTTTTTCTAGTTATATATATATATATATATATATATATATATATATATATATACACACACACTAGGATGCAGACGGTGTTTAGTAGCACCCGACACCCGTCATCCACAGACCATGGATGGCTTGTTTGTTAAATTGTTTGGTAGTGTAGTTGGTTAGATTATTTGGTTTGAAATTGAATTGTTTGGTGAAATGAAATTGATTTGACTGATGTGTGAATGGCGTGGGCCTTCACTAGACCGGGGATAAGGCTAGGCCTTGTCCCGTTTCTAGTATCGTGCCGTTATGCCGCCAAAATTTCCTAAAATATGTTAGAAAAATAAAAATATCATTTTCATTGTGTAAATGAACGGAATAAAAATTCATGTGTTAAAATAAAATATTTTATCATTAAAAATATAATTTTTAACGTGAAGTGAACAAGATAAAATATTCATTTACAAACCGGACGGTTTGTTTATGTACACCTATTTGAAGGACATTGATTGGGACGATAAATTTTACACATCGCCCAACTGCACAAATAAAATATGTGTTTGATTGCTTGAAAACCCCACACGGGTATTGGGATGATATTTGACGTACACTAATCCCGATTGTTTAGTTGTATGTCGATCGATTGATTGACAGACTGTTATAAGCGTTGAATATTTATATTTGATGCTTTTACAGTGTAGAATGCACTTTGGATGATGGTTGATTATTCATCGTTGTTGATATGTACATATGTTGTAGAAAATCCATATAATTAACATTATATGGTAATTGATTGGGCCTCATTCCAATTTAGAAAAGAAAGAATATTATAAAATAAAGGTTCATGTGTTGACTGTACTCATCCGTTGAGATTAGTCATGCGTTGAACGAAATATTTTAATAATAAAATTTACATCTTTATCAATATAAAATAAAGGTTCATGTGTTGACTGTACTCATCCATTGAGATTAGTCATGTGTTGAACGAGATATTTGAAATAGAAATATTTGAAATAGAATATTTGAAATAGAATATTCGAAAATAGAAATATATGAAGCCGTATTGATTAGATTGACGCCATTTTGACGTGAACGATATTTATATCGATTTTATTCGAAATGAATTGAATATAAAACGATTTCGAAAATGAATTGAATAGAAAACAAATTTGATTTCAATTGAATATATAATTGAATTGAATTCAAAATGAATAGAAAACCAAATTGAATTGAATTCAAAATGAATAGAAAACCAAATTGAATTGAATTCAAAATGAATAGAAAACCAATTTGAATTGAATCGAATAGAAAACGAAAAGAATTTCAATTGAATAGAAAACCAATTTGAATTGAATTGAAAACGAATTCGAATTGAATTGAAAACGAATTCGAATCGAATGGAAAACGAAAACGAATTGAATTTAATTCAAATGGAATTTGAAATTTGAATTGAATAGAAATGAATTTTAAAACGAATTTATAAGGAAGAATTCAATTTTGATTTGAAATGAAATGGAAGTTGAAATTGTTTTTGAAACGAAATTAAAACGATTTATAAAATTCGTTTTAAATAGAAATCGACGAAATATATAGTATATATATTATATATATAATATAATGGCCTGAATAGAACGCGCCGCGCCGCGGCAGTTCGCGAATTTCGACCATTGACTTCAAACGGATATTGCGGGAGATCCGACCGTCGGATTCTCCTAAAACTGGAACCGTTGGGTTCGTATCGAAAAGATCTTTCTAACGAATATTAGAAATTAGAAAGCTAACGGTTGGATTTGGAATTATGTCCAAATCAAATTTGAAAAAGGTCGCTGTAAGTGCAGTTCGATGGCCATTGATGGAAATCGACTGTACGGGCCTTGATAAAATCATTAAAAATATCAATAATTTGTGTAAAATCATAAGAAATGATTTAGAAAGAATTGGGATGAAAAACTCCATATTTGAAAAGATAAAAATAGATTTTTATCGAAATGAACTAGTTTTGAACTAGAATTATAATTCTATTTATTTTTAAATAAATAAATTGAATTTGAAAAGGGTTTTAAAAATAACCAGAATTTCCAATGATTGCATTAGAGTGGATTTGAATCGAAATTGTCTTCGGAATATTTCGATGTTGGAATTCGTGATTATACAGATGTTGTTATGGAAATATGAAAGATATATATTTATATCGTTATTTACAATACGACATTTGTTAGTCGTAGAATTTGATATTGAATATGAGCCGATATATTTTCTATTCAGAGCCTTGTATTGAATATCAAATGTGATTTGGGTTTGTCGTGAATGGTGTCTTCACTAACACTGTTCTTGAACCCAGTAGAGAAAAGATTAAACCTTTTTATTTAGATTTAATGAAGTGTACCAATTAAATAATATTTAATTGGAATTGAATTGATATTGATTTTTGGGTTTATCGTGGACAGTGTTTTAAATAACACCCGTTCTTTAACCCGATAATTAATGAATGTGATTTTGGGTTTATCGTGAACTGTGTTTTAAATGACACTGATTCTTTAACCCAGTTAAAAATTAAAACTAAGTGGAGTTTTAATGAATCTTTAATTTGATTTAAACGTGAAATGGTAATTGAATTTACCGATAACACCGTGGTGTTAGATATGAAGTACTACCAGTTTTACTTCATGGGATGAATAGGTTGGGATTGGAAATTAAAACAAATGATTACTTCAGTAAAGTTCGTTAATCCCGACTAGTTTGAATTGATATTCAAAAGTAGATTAAAGAATAAATTAAAGAATTTATCTTTGATAAAATTTTTGGGAACCTTTCCCTATGAATGTGAAATTTAGAAACTAATTGTCGGTTAGCTAAGCAGAATGGTTTCCTGGATATTGATCTGATGTTGGTTTCGGCCTTTGGGGTTAATATTTGGGAAATTATTCTCTTGATTAATTTACGATTAGTGACCAATGAATTGGAATGAGGCGTATGTTGTGTTTGTGTAGCACTTATTTAAAATATACGCGAGTTATTCGAGAAGACCGGGTTTATCCCATTCTGAATAACTGATTCGGCGATAAGTCGAAGATGAAGACGGTGGTTGAAGACCGGAGGTCTTCACATCGTTTGGATAATTACTGATGATCTTGATTGGGATGTACACCCAAGAGGAGAGAAACAGTTGGTGATCGTCCAGACGTACTTGGAGATCGATGGATATGTGAGGTACAAGGTGCCTCCGGTTTCGTTCAGACCCAGAACGGACTTGTAAATGGATAGTGTGTATGACGTTGTATTCCTTTATACTGTATTTGGTGATCTCTGCTAAATATATATCTGTTTGGTGGCAGAGAATTTATTCTCTTGCTATACACCCTTCTCTGAGACGTACGAGCCTAGAGGTTATATATTGGCAGAAATCAGTGGTACAGTATGGACTGACAATGTGGCATGCTGAGTTGCATGGATCAAGGCTTTTGTTGAAAAGCAAAGTCTTGTGGTTGATGATCAAAGCACGGCCTTGTGTGGCGTAGCTTTGTGTAACGTTGATTCGCGAGTATCACACCCGGTATGAACCAAAAACGGGAGATGGACCTCAGGGAGGACATGCGTTTCTTTCTAGTTAGGAGTGGCGTCAGTGCTTGAACTGGCTGACGAGTTTGACTCATGTGGATGTTGCTTATTATTACTTGCTGAAAAGCGAGGCGCCTCGTGATATCGGTTTCGGCCGATGCTTCTGGTCGGCTGACGGGCCAGGCTTACGCCCCAAAGGGCGGGGAAACACAGTGTTCAGGCATAATAATCCACATCGGTGGAGCGGCCCTGACGATCCAAGGGTCACTCGAGCTCTGATCCTGAGGGGCGGACTAGAGCGTCTCGAATATGTGAGGATCTTGCCCCTAGCCTCGGTTCATACCATAAATGATAACCCAACTTCCCATACGACGTCTTGCGGTTTTGATTGTAAACTTATATATGGCGACATAGTGTTATGGGGCATTCATGCCGCCTATGATTGATACTTATGATTTGAAGTTGTTTTATACACTATACACTTATAATGGTATCAAATGATTTCTTTTAAACGTATCAAGCATTCTTGGCTATTATAAGGTAAAAACCCTATCCCCCGGCTTGCGTTGCATTGTGTGATAGGACCTGGGTCTTATAATAGCTTCATTTTTCTTTATTTAACATTGCGCTGTTGTTTTATGCACTGGTGTTCTTGGGAGGAAACCCGTTCCGTGTTTTACGGCGTGGTCCCTTGATTTACCAAACTTTAAAAATAAAGATTAACTGTTTTAGTTCTCACACCAGTCACATGACTGACTTGGAGTTTATTGTTTTAACCTAAACTCTGGGTGCCCCTATTTTCCGCACGGGCAGCTAGTAGTTTTGGTTTTGCAGATTTATATTCACAGGGTCCTGATTAACAGCTGGAACGATATCCGGAAAGCTTTGTATCCGTATATCTCTTCTAGTTGTGTATTGTATTATTTTCCACTGCGATGTATTTAAATGTAATTTAAATCTCTGATATTTCTGTGTAATATTCATTTATACTCTGTGTATTCTTGTAATCTGATGAATTGTTGTAATATACAATTAAAAGTTCTTCCGTCTGCGTTCTGATTTGTCGTGTTCTCAAACGATAGGGTGTCTCGAACGGTCTGGGTCGGTTTAGCGACTGGTTCAGACCGAGCGAAATTCCTTTTCATCACAGAAAGGAGGAATTCCATAAACAAAAATCTCTAATTTCTTCAAAAGCTTAATATGTTATCATTTATTCGATCTTGCTATTGTTGTCTTCAATTCTAATTATGTATGTTTATATTCCTGTAAATAAAACTTGCTTATGTCACCTTTATTATTCTACATTCTAAGAATTAAAATAAAACAAAAAAAAGTATTAAGCTTTCAAAACACATATACCTATAAACTTTCAAAATAATTTAATAAATTCATTTACACTCATAAAGATACACGTTTGATTAAACGAGATTTGAATCACACATATTTTTCAAAAAAAGATCAAACCATTCCTATAATTGTAATATTTCATGAGCCATAAACTTCTTATATACATCTATAATTTATATAACTCTACCATTTAAAAAAAAACGTACACCATGAAAAATTATAGGAGTCGGTCGATTGACCTAGAAGGAAAATTTGGCTCACCTAGTAACAGTCAATTGATCCAAAACCATAATTTTTTTTCATTCTTTGATTCAGTCAACTACCTTAGAGGACGAGTCGACTGGCTCAGAAGGGCAAAACTTTTGGGAAACCCATTTAGTCGACTGACCCTCCAATTAAGTCGACTGATTCGTGAAACTTTCTGTTATTAACTACCTTAACCAACCATTCACCACCCACTTAACTCTTTATTTCTATTTTTACTAGGAAAACTTATAAAATCCACAAATCTTAACCAGTCAAAAATCAATTTTTTATCATTCAATCTTACTTTATGGTTCCTCCCAAACATTTAAGACAAGAATCATCCTCTTCGCAAGGCCCATCCGATACTCAAATCCGTAAATGGTTACATAATGAAACCGAGGTGAGATATTGGAAGAAGATGCAAAATTCGTGGATGTTTGAGGGTTCATTTGTTAATTGTCTAGGCTTTTCTTCCTTCGGTATGCAAGATTTAGCTAAACAAAGTAATTTAGAATCTTTTGCTAGGTTTAAATGATAATAATATAAAGATTAACCATGTTGTGGTTAAATTATTTTTTGAGAGCCTGAACCTTAACCACCGAGATATACATAACCAACAAGATTATGTCTGGAGTCTAGTTTGAGATATACCAATTTTCTTATCATTAGATGAATGGCACATCTCATAAATAATCCTAATCAAGGGTGTGAACTTCATGAGGTAGAATGTGATTTTCTTGTTCGTGAAAGGGTTAGTCATATGTTTCTAGATAATGATATGCGAGAATTGAATTTCGTACCACTAAGACCAAAGGCTAGACTTTTTACCATGCCTTAATTAACTTATCAATCCTTGCACCTGAAGTTATGAGCTTGTTCATGAACATAATTTCAAAGCTTTATACGCTATTTAGAGGAATATACAGGTGAACTGGCTTCGACTTCTTCTAGATGAATTTTTAAGCTTCAATAATGGTCGCAAGAAAATAATTTACTATGGTGAGTATATTATGAGTATGCTTAAAGATGCTAACCTTCCCGAACCCAACTCAACTACTTCTATGGTTGGAGTCTTGAATGCTAAAACTTGAAGTCTAATGAGCTTACTGACATCTGCTCCTCCAAGAAGCATGACATACAATGATTGGGTGCAAAGACAAGAAGCTCCTCTTCAAGACGGACAAGTCTCTTCTCAACCTTCACGATCATTTCGTCCCACACGATCTACAATACGAAAAAAAGATGAAATTGTGATCCGTAATCGTGCATTAGGACCATACAAGTCAATTTAAATTATGTTTAGGAACAAACAAATTTGTGACACTCACATACAGAAAGTAGATAAAAAGCTCAACAAGATCAAAGGATTTTCCAACATTCTTTAGGACACTATATCATGCTCTACTACTGTTTCGACAATGGTTGGATCGAAAAGAGATCCAGGAAAATGTCTAACTACATGATTTACATGGCCTACATTGGAGAACAAGAAAAAAAGTGATAATGGTAGCATCAGAGGAGGTGGTGATGGGGGATCTCACACAAGCAAAGGTAAAGAAGTCGCTAAATAAAATTTTCTATCATGGTCGGTAAAAAATCTTTATTTTGTACTATGCATCTTTCAGTCTCCAAACTTTTTGACTTAACTTGCAAATATCAAAAGGTTTGTACTTACATAGCCTTCTTTATTTGATTATGGTTTGTACTAAATTCATACATTTTCTGTTGTTAGTTGTAAAATGATTTGTCATGCATTAAGAATAATCATGTTCTATCTAATTTTTTTGATCATATACATGAATTATTATATATCTATTTCCTTTTTTCGATGTCAAAGAGGGGGAAATCATTAACGATATTTGAATGCATGATATAATATGTCAACACATATTCGGGGGATATGTATGAATTTTCTATTTTATATATCATTGTATATTATCTTTATTTACAAGTTATCATCAATCAAAAAGGGGGAGAATGTTGAGTCATGGTTTTGATTCATGAAAAAGAGCTTATCATACAACAAGAAGATTCAACGATTACGACAACAAAAAGTAAGTCATATGTATTATTTTAAACTACAATGGAGACAAGTTTTCAAACTGGTTCAATGTTTATTATTTAATGAGTCTTAAGTTTTAGTATATATTTGTTAAAATCTATCCTCAAATTTTTTTAAACATATATATTTAAAACTTTTATATATTGATCTTATATTTTAAACTAGTGTGTTTATATATAATAACTCATATTTTAAACTAGTTTATATATATATATAATTATATATTAAACTCATATTTTAACTTGTATAAAATTATGATTATATATATTGCAAATGTGCATGATGCACACAAAGTGCCAGGTCAGTCAACTGACCTGGCCAGGTCAATCGATTAACCAGATATATTTTGTGCACCATGCACACATGCACATATATATTTGAAATTCAGTTGGTTGCCTATGAACTTCAATCGACTGAATCTGCTCTAAAAGTCAAATTCCTAAAAGACACTTTTATTTGTGAAGAGGAATTAACCTCTATAAAGAGATATGGACATTACCTTTCGATCAAACCTCTTCGCTGATGGATGAAATCAACTACTATGTATACACGTTCCAATCACAATCAAAACAACTTTTATTTTTTGAATCTATCTAATCTTAAGTTTCTATTTTCTACCATAAATACTCTCTATATTCTAAGTATTCTAAATTATGAATGCTTGAACTATACTTCTTTATTGTAAGCAATACTACCCTTTTCTTATCTTCATATACGATATATATGTACACACACATAATTGAGCAGAAGCTTATAGGACTATAATATAAAGTGAAATATCCTTGTTATTAAGAAAACGAAGAGACAATTATCTTATGTATTGGTAAATGTCCGGTTCAGGTACTAAGGCACGTCAAAGTCCTCATTGGCTGTTGAGGTATAATCATGTTCTGCAATTCAGATGTTGCAACAACTATTCCTCTGGGTTTAGTGAGGGTTGTTGATTAGTCAAAATTCCAAAGGGAGTCTAGAACTGGACGTCGGGTGGAGCCCTAAACCAATATAAAAATTTCTGATGTCATTTTACATTATCGTTTTTATTTCTTTATTAATATTATTACTTATTATAACGACCTTCTTTTTCAATCGTTCCAAGTTGATAATAAAATCAACTCAAATCGCTCGAAATAATATATCGTTATTTGCCAAAAGGTTAAGGTTAAATATCCATAGAATCATATACATGGAAAAAATAGAATAATTTGCAATGAAAATAAATATTATACAATACTATAGAATCTTAAATTCATATGTGTTATTAGAGTACACAAAAAATACGAATATAACGGAAGACTAAATACAGAATCTTGCTAATACATGAATAAATAAATGAAATAGAAACTGATGGAATATGCAAAAATAAATGGATGGCTAAACTCCAGTGAATCCATAGCTCCAACAGGAAAATTTTAACACCCCGAATTTTAATTAATAATAATTAAATATAGAAGATTAATAAACTAAATATTAATCATAACAATTTTCAGTATTGGACAACGGGTGCAGCACCATTGGGTCCGTTTGAATTTTCTTAACAAAATGGATGCTTGGTTTGACAAAATCAGAGTCAAAATGAGTTAGTTATGAATAAAAGAAGAACTCGGTAAATTAAATTAAATTAATTCAACAGATGGAACAACACTGTGCGACCTAGCTCACTATGTCAACACGTGTGTCGACCCAGGTAGGCGGGTGGGTCAACCTAATTCGAAGAATTTATGTGCCTTGCCTTGCATGCAAGGCAGTGAACGTTGATATTTTCCATTGTCAATTTTGCTGAGTTGGCAAGCTTTTATTGGTTTATTTTAAACTAAGGCCCAATGTGGCACTTTTTTATTGGTCCGATAACATGGCTGGACCAGATCTAATTTCAAATTTAAATGGCTGAGGGCATCCAGTAAACCCTATAAATAGGCTAGCAGAGTCTTTCTCATTTCTTCACATCCATTCTCTTTTCTCTCTCTTCTTCTTCCTCAGGCCTATCCTCAAAATTAGGAAAGGCCAAATAATTAAATTTTTAAGGGGTGGAGAAGTTCTTAAGTTTTAATATTTATTTTTGTAAACACTTCTGGAGGCGGAGGTTTTGCTAGATCCAAGAAGAAGGCCACAAGGAAAGCTTTGTTTATTAGATCTGTGAGTTTTTATGTAAATTTTAGATTAGTTATTTGTGTAGGAAAGTTTTGACACTTAAGTAGTTTTAATTTGCAATTTTTATGTTTACAGTATTTATATGTTTAATTTGTTTGTAAGTTACTGTAGCTTATTTACTGACTGTGTCTATTTCTTTCCGGTTGGTTATTTTTTATAAGTAATTCTTCTTCTTATTATCCCCTTCTTTGCTATAGCTTATTTACAGTTATTCTTATGCCTATTTTTTTTCTTTTCTTAATTACGAGTCTAGGACTTGCGAGTAACCTAGACCATTTCCTTTTTCTTTTAGCACTGATCCTACGCTTAGAAAGAACCTAGGATTTCACCATTATTTTGCTTTAAATTGGAATGATATTGAAATTGAGTAAAAAGGGATTTTATGCATATTGAAGTTGATTAAGTATTGTAATCAGATTGGACTGTAAATTAGGGATACAACCTTAACATCTAATTTGAGAACATGTAAAGTAGAATAGATTAAACTAAACTGAACATTAAGTAACATGGGAATAAGTTTTTTAAAAATATAATTAATTAGAAATGTTAATACAACCTAGGGATACAACATGAGGTTATATTAGGATTATTAATAAACTCAAATTGTATTAAGTTAAATTGATGATAAAATTAATAAGACGAGACACTAGGAGCCCATTCGGGCAGCGTAGGGCTTATTGGGGAAGATTAGTGGCTCGTAGATTAGGTCCATTACTATTGCTTAGGGATGATTTAGGAAGATAAAAGGCCTAATAGTATAAAGGAATCCTAGTTCAGGTATGTTCCGGCAGCATGGGGGTGATTGGGGAAGATAAGAGCTTAATAAAATAATTGAATGAGGACCAAGTCTAGAGGTGACTTTTGTCAATTGAATATTTCGATTGGGAATCCGTATTCAATAGTATTTGATATTCTCCAATTCGTCGGTTTATTATTCGGAATGATTTTCAGATCCAAACACCATTCCTGGTCTTTCTGAATAATAAGCGCAAATTTAAAATGTGTAGAGAATACACATGGATATCATAAATTTTGTTTTATTTTGGAATATTCTTTGGTTTCAATTAAACCTTGACACAAAGGTTATTACATAAATCAAAATCTAATTCCCGTCCACTTAATGGAGAGGAAGACAACATTCTCACTCTATCGGTCTAGAGCAATTTAATCGAAAACTTCATTTTTAACCTCTTACCCCTAATCCATATTTACATTCATTTTGGTAAGTTCCAATTACCTTCATTTAATCCCTTTCTCATTTCCTTCATTCAAATCTTTATCTAAATATTTATTTAAAACTCTTTCTTAGTTTTAAATCTTCAAAGTCATTATTCAATGATTACTTAACTTTGGAAGCCAATCCTATCTTTTATTGGGTTAAAGAATAAATGTTATTCAAGATATCATTCACGAAAAACCCAAAACCATACTTTCATTCTCAATGAAATCTTCATGGAAATCATATCAGCTCATAATCGATATAAATTCTCGTATGGAACTAACACTATAAGCGGAATAACGGAAAACCCATTTAAATTCCTTAAATAGTATCCGTCTTCATCTAAAGATAATTATCTCGATTATCACCAAATCGATTCCCGTTAAATTATAAATTTAATTTATTAATCATTCAAAAATTATTACTCAAGTCATAGATGAAAACAGTTTAGTTTAAAACCTTTAAATATCCCCTTTCAGATAATATGGTAATAACATCACAAAAAGCGCTACGAATAGGCTTATACGAGCTAGTTTAGTCAAAATGACTTTTATATTATCCAAAACTTCATTTTATCAATACAAATCACTTTCAAACCATTTACAATGATTTATCATGATTTATCCCCATTTTTAATAATTTAAAAATTGTTCATTTCATAAAAATCCGGATTCAGGTCGCTAACTGCAAATTCTGGATTTTTCTAGAAATTTGATTTTGACTTATTTCAAACTCTAACCATTGTATCTCACTACTTTATTTTGCATTTGAAAACCTTTTCATTTCAAACCCAACATTTTTCGTTTCAGGAAAATCTGATGGTCGGATCTTCTGGTACATCAATTTAAAGTTAATTGTCGAAATTCGCGAACTACCGCAGAGCGACTAGTCCCATTCAGACCAGACTTTGATTCATAATTAAAATTAAATTGAATTACTTTCAAAATATCTTATTAATTATACGAAACATGTATAATCACTTTCGGAAACTATACTTCAATTATTTCTATTTAAAATCAAATATTCCATTATCTAATCATTATAAAATTATTTAAATCATTAAAATAATATTATGTTTCAAAACTTGTTATTTGGTGTCCAAATTTTCCTAAAGTCCATTTTACAAATACATAAGATAGTTTGGAAAATAAAATCTTATTAAAACATTTCCTGGATACCCAAACCAAGCTTCACTTTTTAAAGTTAATATTCATTTTCAATTTAAAATTTGAAACATGCCTTTATACTTGAAAACAAATTTTTATTTTTATGAAAACTATTCGTAATTACTTAAACTATCTTTCCAAATCATTTCTAATTTAAAATTCAAACTTTTATTTTTCACTTAATATTTTATTAATAAAATATTCAGTTAAATTTCAAATTTGAATAAAACTCAATTTAAATAAAACTCAATTTAATCCCCATATATTCCACATATGTGTGTGTAGTGAATCCATAATCACTATTAACATTACAAAATAATTTCTCATAATTAAATAACCATTCACATATGCGTATATGTACACACACACACACATATAGTGTATGTATATACACATACCGTGGCATAAATTATATGGTATAAGCGTTAGACCATTTGTGCTTATAATTTGTCAATTAACTAATTAACCGCAATTATCAAATCATCAATCAATCATAAGCATTGAATAACATCCGATAACATCATACAACATCTAATAATATCATAGGGTGTCATTTGCTTAAGGATTTGCACCATTAACACACGAAGGTAAACTTTTTATACTTTTAAACTAAGTTCCCACATTGCTAACATATAAATGCGATATCTTTAACACTTTAAACTAAGTGTGTACATGGTCAACACATGAAGGCAACATTTTCAATACTTTAAACTAAGTATCAACATTTCTAACATACCAAGGTGATATCTTTAACCTCTGTAACAACCCGAAAATCTGGGCCAGTTTAAAATTTTTATTTTGGCAATTTTAGCAAATTTTGTTTATTTAAAATGAATTATTTTAAATAATATCGATGAGAAATTTATTTTGAATAGAAATAGAACGTATATATTATATACGTCGTCGTTAGAATATAAATAATTATTTATAATTATAAATAAGAATTGAAAATGGCGCGGTAGTTCGATAATTCGATTTCAAACTTCAATTGAATGTACCGGGTGCAAAACAATCCGGATTTTAGTGAAACCAAAAACATTAGAATCTAATTGTGAATATCTTTCTAACGAATCCGAAAAATCGAAATTTCATAGCGGGAATCAAAAGATATGTCCAGTTGAAAATTCTGAATAGTCGCTATGGAATTCAGGCCCTTAAAAATGGACATTTTGCAAACGACATCGGATTTCGACGAAACCAGTTTTGTTGGATCCGCAGTGTCAAATTATTGCTAGGTTTCAAATTTCATATTTTTTCGAATCAATATGTGAGCGTGGCAAAGGAAAACGCGTTTGACCAGTTTCAGTTGATTTTAATCGACTGGAAAATGGCCATTTTTCTAACGGTCTCAGAATTCGACGAAACTAGTTTTGTTAGCACCGTATCGTCAATACGAAGCTAGAAAATATTTTTATGGAATTTATAGAGTTGGTATGTGATCCCGGTAATTTGAAATGTACGTTTAAAATTCAATATAGCGATTTAAATGTAAATTCAACGGAAACTGATCGAAAAAGATCAAATCAGCTTGCGATGCTTATCCCATTGTGTCTGGAATGGGGGTATTTAGTTAGGGGCGTCAGTCGTTGGGTCTCTTTTGGAGTTCGTGACTTAAAACAAGCATTTTCGAATTAAAAATATTATTAAATATAAAGAAGGGTATAAAAGGAAAAATTAAAACCCTAATTTCTAACAACCCGTTCAGTAGCCGCCTTCCCAAATCGAAGGGCCAAAACCGTTCAATGTTCCTCCTCAATTTTTCTAACGATTCACTTAATAACTTCGAGAATTTATAAACCAAGATCGAAGTGCCTTCCATGAGCTTTCAATTCGTATAGGGTTGATGAATTCTAGTTGCTTGTGTCATTCGAATTTCCAGCACGAAGTCTTGCTGTTTGGAGCTGATTTCTGCGATGAGTAGGGGGGCGAGCTCATCGTGGTGGCGCCTGGAGGTCGGCGACGTGGAGGCCGACGATGTGGACTGGTCGGATGGGGGTTCGGCGGCTTCTGGTGGCTTGCGCAGGTGGCTAGGGCTTTGGAATGATGGGTTACGGCGGTCTTCTATAGCTGAACGAAGAAGATGATGAAAGGTTTTGTTTTTATTTATTCTTCTACAGTTTTTAAAATCAGTTTTAAATAGTTTTTTTAAAATCAGTTTTTAACAGTTTAAATTCAGTTTAAAATTGTTTTGAAAATCAGTTTAAATTTGTTTTAAAAATATATAGGCTTTGTTTAAAATAAATAAGTAGAAGTATGATTTCATAATATAAATAACATTAGTTTTTAAGATATAAATATAGGTTTTTAGAAAATATAAATACAATGATAGGATTTTGATAAGGGAAAAATATACTTTGTTTTTGAAATATAAAAACATATACTTTGTTTTAAAAGTAGAAAAATATAAGATTTTGTTTTTGTAAATAACATTGATTTCAAAATGAAATTTTTAAAATAAATAACTTTGCATAGTAAAAATATGATTCTTATATATTGAACATCGAAGTAAAAATATGATTTTTATATATTGAACATCGAAGTAAAAATATGATTTTTATATATTGAACATCGAAGTAAAAATATGATTTTTATATATTGAATAGCGAAGTAAAAATTCGATTTTTACATATGTAGTGAAAGCGGGCAACGAAGGTGACGAAGATGCGATAACGATGGAGATTTCTATCAAAGAAGAGTCAAGATGATTGGATAGCTATCGGTGAGAATTTCTCACCTTTCAATTTCATTTCTATTTATATATATATACTAGGATGCAGACGGTGCTTAGTAGCACCCGACACAATCGTCCACAGACCATGGACTTATTTGTTTGGTTGCATAGCTTAGTTATATGATTTGATTTGAATTTGGTTGTTTGGTGATTTTGATTGATGTGTGAATGGCGTGGGCCTTCACTAGACCGGGGATAAGGCTAGGCCTCGTCCCGTTTCTAGTATCGTGCCGTTATGCCGCCGAAATTTTCTAAAATAAGTTAGAAAAATAAAAATATCATTTTATTTAAAGAATGAACTGAATAGAGATTCATATGTTAAAATAAAATGTTTTGTCGTTAAAAGTATAATTTTTTAACGTGAAAGTGAATAAATAAATATTCATTTACAAACCAGACGGTTTGTTTATGTACACCTATTTGAAGGATATTGATTGGGTCGATAAATTTTACACATCGCCCAACTTCACGAATAAAATATTTGTTTGATGGTTTGAAACCCCACACGGGTGTTGGGATGAAATATGAAGTTCACTCATCCTGATTAATTAAATTTGTCGATCGATCGATTGACAGGCTGTTGTAAGCGTTAGATATCTATATTTAATGCTTATACAGTGTAGTACACTTTGGTTGATGGTTGATTATTTTTCAATGCTATTATATACATGTGTTGTATGAAATCCATATAAATAACTTTATATGGTAATTGATTGGGCCTCATTCCAATTTGAAAAATAAAGAATAATATAAAATAAAGGTTTATGTGTTGACAGTACTCATCCATTGAGATTGGTCATGTGTTGAACGAAATATTTTAGTAATAAAATTTACATCTTTATCAATATAAAATAAAGGTTCATGTGTTGACAGTACTCATCCATTGAGATTGGTCATGTGTTGAACGAAATATCTTAATAATAAAATTTACATCTTTATCAATATAAAACAAAGGTTCATGTGTTGACAGTACTCATCCATTGAGATTGGTCATGTGTTGAACGAAATATTTTGATAATAACAACTATTTTGAAAAAGAAATATTTGAAATAGAATATTTAAAAATAGAAATTTATGAAGCCGTGTTGGTTAGATTGACGCCATTTTGACGTGAACGATATTTATATCGATTTTTAAAACGATTTCGAAATGAAATGAATTGAAAACGATTTCGAAATGAAATGAATTGAAAACGATTTCGTAATGAAATGAATTGAAAACAATTTCGAAATGAAATGAATTGAAAACGATTTCGAAATGAATTGAATATAAAACGAATTCAAATTGAATTGAAAGCAAATTGAAATGAATTCAAATTGAATTGAAATTTGAATTGAATAGAAATAAATTTTAAAACGAATTTATAAAGGAGAATTCAATTTTGATTTGAATTGAAATGGAAGTTGAAATTACTTTTGAAACGAATTTAAAACTATTTATATAATTCGTTTTAAATAGAAATCGACGAAATATATATTATATATATAATATAATGGCCTGAATAGAACGCGCCGCGCCGCGGCAGTTCGTGAATTTCGACCATTTATTTCAAACGGACATTACGGGAGATCCGACCGTCGGATTCTCCTAAAACCGGAACCGTTGGGTTCGTATTGAAAAGAGCTTTCTAACGAATATTAGAAATTTGAAATCTAACGGTTGGATTTGGAGATACGTCCAAATCAAATTTGAAAAAGGTCGCTGTAAGTGCAGTTCGATGGCCATTGATGGAAATCGACTGTACGGGCCTTGATAAAATTATTAAAAATAGTAATAATTTGTGTAAAATCATAAGAAATGATTTGTGAAGATTTGGGATGAAAAACTCCATATCTGAAAAGATAAAAATAGATTTTTATCGAAATGAACTAGTTTTGAACTAGAAATATAATTCTATTTATTTTCAAATAAATAAATTGAATTTGAAATGGTTTTGAAAATAACCAAAATTTCCAATGATTGCATTGGAGTGGATTTGAATCGAAATTGTCTTCGTAATATTTCGATGTTGGAATTCGTGATTATGCAGATGTTGTTATGGAAATTTGAAAGATATATATTTATATCGTTATTTCCAATACGACATTTGTTAATCGTAGAATTTGATATTGAATATAAGCCGATATATTTTCTATTCAGAGCCTTATATTGAATATCAAATGTGATTTGGGTTTGTCGTGAATGGTGTCTTCACTAACACTGTTCTTGAACCCAGTTGAGAAAAGATTAAATCTTTTTATTTAGATTTAATGAAGTGTAGCAATTAAATGATATTTAATTGGAATTGAATTGGTATTGATTTTTGGGTTTATCGTGAACAGTATTTTAAATAACACTTGTTCTTTAACCCGATAATTAATGGAATGATTTTTGGGTTTATCGTGAACAGTGTTTTAAATAACACTTGTTCTTTAACCCAATAATTAATGGAATGATTTTTGGGTTTATCGTGAACAGTGTTTTAAATAACACTTGTTCTTTAACCCGATAATTAATGGAATGTGATTTTGGGTTTATCGTGAACCGTGTTTTAAATGACACTGATTCTTTAACCCAGTTAACGATTAAAACTAAGTGGAGTTTTAATGAATCTTTAATTAGATTGAAATAATCGAGAATGGAGTATCACCAGTTTTGCTCCAGGCGATAGTTAAATCTTTAATTAGATTTGAACGTGAAATGGTAATTGAATTTACCGATAACACTGTGGTGTTAGATATGAAGTATTACCAGTTTTACTTCATGGGATAAATAGGTTGGGATTGGGAAATTAAAACAAATGATTACTTCGGTAAGTTTCGTTAATCCCGGCTAGTTGAATCGAAATTCAAAAGAATAGAATAAAGAATAAATTCAAGGAATTTATCTTGGATAAAATTAATGGGAACCTTTCCCTATGAACGTGAAATTTAGAAACTAACTGTCGGTTAGCCAAACAGAATGGTTTTCTGAATATTGATCTGATGTTGGTTTCGGCCTTCGGGGTTAATATTTGGGAAATTATTCTCTTGATTAATTTACGGTTAGTGACTGATGAATTGGAATGAGGCGTATGTTGTGTTTGTGTAACACTTATTTAAAATATACGCGAGTTGTTCGGAAAGACCGGGTTTATCCCATTCTGAATAACTGATACGACGATAAGTCGAAGATGAAGACGGTGGTCGAAGACCGGAAGTCTTCACGTTGTTTGGGTGATTACTGATGATCTTGATTGGGCTGTACACCCAAGAAGATGGAAACAGTTGGTGATCGTCCAGACGTACTTGGAGATGGATGGATATGCGAGGAAAGTGCCTCCGGTTTCGTTCAGACCCAGAACGGACTTGTAAATGGACTGTGTGTCTGACATTGGATTTTAGTCTGTGTGATTGATCTCTATTAAATATATATCTGTTTGGCGGCGGAGAATTTATTCTCTTGCTTAACGCCCTTCTCTGAGACATACGAGCTCAGGGGTTATATATTGATGGATATCAATCGCATGGAGTGAATTGCCAGCGTGGCCTGCTAAGATGCAAATGATCAAGGCTTCTGTTGAAAAGCAAAGTCTTGTGGTTGATGATCGAAGCACGGCCTTTGTGGCGTAGCTTTGTGTAACGTTGATTCGCGAGTATCACACCCGGTATGAATCAAAAACGGGAGACGGACATCAGGGAGGACATGCGTTTCTTTCTAGTTAGGAGTGGCGTCAGTGCTTGAACTGGCTGACGAGTTTGACTCATGTGGATGTTACTTATTATTACTTGCTGAAAAGCGAGGCGCCTCGTGATATCGGTTTCGGCCGATGCTTCTGGTCGGCTGACGGGCCAGGCTTACGCCCCAAAGGGCGGGGAAACGCAGTGTTCAGGCATAATAATCCACATCGGTGGACTGGCCCTGACGATCCATGGGGCAGTTGCGGCTGTTCCTAAGACACGGGCTAGAGCGTCTCGAATCGGTAGAGGACTATCTTTTGCCTCGGTTCATACCATAAATGATAACCCAACTTCCAATACGACGTCTTGCGGTTTTGATTGTAAACATTATATATGGCAACATAGTGTTATGGGGGCATTCATGCCGCCTATGATTGATACTTATGATTTGAAGTTGTTTTATACACTATGCACTTATAATAGTATCAAACGATTTGTTTTAACCGTATCAAGCATTCTTTGGCTGTTATAAGGGAAAACCCTATCCTCGGCTGCGTTGCATTGTGTGATGGGACCTGGGTCTTATAACAGCTTCATTTTTCTTTATTTAGCATTGCGCTGCTTGTTTTATGCACTGGTATTCTTGGGAGGAAACCCGTTCGGTGTTATACGGCGTGGTCCCTTGATTTAATTAATGATTTAAAATAAAGATTAATAACTGTTTTAGTTCTCACACCAGTCACATGACTGACCTGGAGTTTATTGTTTTAACCTAAACTCTGGGTGCCCCTATTTTCGACACGGGCAGCTAGTAGTTTTGGTTTTGCAGATTTATATTCACAGGATCCTGGTTTACAGCTGGAATGATATCCGGAAAGCTTTGTATCCGTATATCTCTTCTAGTTGTGTATTGTATTATTTTCCGCTGCTATGTATTAATATGTAATTTAAATCTCTGATATTTCTGTGTAATATTTATTCATTTATACTCTGTATATTCTTGTAATCTGATGCATTGTTGTAATATACAATGGAATGTTCTTTTATATGTGTTCTGTTGTGGCTTGTTCTCGAACTATCCGACGCTTTCCTTTACGGGGAAGTTACGGGTTTTCACAACCTCTTACATTAAGGGACCATGCTTAACACGAACAAAAGTGACATTTTTAACCTCTTACACTGAGGGTCCATTCTTAACACGCACAAAAGTGACATTTGTAACCTCTCGCATTAAGGGTGCATGCATAACATATTTAGTTTCAGCCAAACTAACTCCAACTCAAACCAATCATCATTACATCCAACCCAAGCACAGATATAAGCAAACACTCATAATTTTAACGCATAAAGATATAATTTTTTCTTACTAACCCCATCATTAGAAAACTATTCACACATAAACACTTATGAACATCATTAGCAAACATAAATGATTAATTTAAGCCATTAATTCAAAGTTGAGTGAAAAGTTTTCAACAAGAGATCTACTCCACCAAATCTTTAAAAAGGTAGGACCATTTGTTTCGTATAAATTCAAACTCCATTTTAACAACCAAAATACTAACTGTAGTACTTTTAAATCAATATAAACGCAAGTATACAGGCATATATATTTTTTATTTGGAACTTAGGAAGAGAAAGCTTGGATTTAAAGTGGTTTAAGGGGTTAAAGATTGATTTTTGGCTCAAAGAGGGGCTTGGCCTTGGGTGTGGGTTCCACGGCATTGAAGAGGGGATATGGGGTGAGGCCCAAGGAGGTGCGGGGTTCTAGGGAGGTGTAGTGGTGGTGAAGGAGTGTATAAGCTTGGGTAGTGGAATAATGGAATAAAGGAGAGCGTAACACCCCGGAATTTTAACGACACTAAAGATGATGAATTAAAGAATAATTAGTGTGAAATACACTATTAACAATGAATTAAGGAAAAAAATTAATTTATGTATTCAGAATTAAGTAAAACGGACTGTGCCATTGCGTTTATCTCAGAATTCTGGTCAAGATAGACACCTGGTTTGCTTAAATCGGACACCGTATGAAGAAGTTATTAAGTTTTGAAGTTTGTATGCATATAAGGAAGATATATATACATTTAAATTCAAAAATATTCAAAAATCGACAAAACTAGAAATCTGGCGTGCAAATCAAGAAAGGGCCAACCTTTTGAGGTCGACCCGAGACCTGGTTGGGTCCACCCATAGGTCGACCCAGGCTCATGGGGGTCGACCCCGGGGTCGACCTATGGGTCGACACCCCTGAAAGGGGGTCGACCCCCCCGAAGAAGGGGTCGACCCACTGGGGGATCTGGAAGCTTCTTTGACGTGGACGATGCTGATGGCTTCTGGTCCAATCTAAAGGTCTTGGTTGCTCTGCTACTCCTATATAAAGGACCTAGACCTAGGTTTTATTTATCTAAAAATAATGCTGACGGCGAAGCTCTTCTGCAACGAAAATTAAAATGGCCTTTCTTCTAATTCAATTCAAAGAAGATTATACATATTCAAAGATTGCTACAACAAATTCAGCGATGGCTACAACAACTTATTCAACATGTTCTTCGCAGTTCTATTCACTGTGAGTTCATGTTATTTTCATATCTGAATATTTAAATAGCAATCTTGATATGTATATAAAAACTGGATCTTGAATCAGTGCCTAATCAGTTCCATTATGACATAATTATCAGATCTGCTTTTATATGATCATATCGCCACCATGTTAAATCTTTTCATAATATGCTTATTCAGTTTATGCCTATTTCCATTAGTTTATTATTGATTCTTTATTATGCCTATTCTTGATTCCCTTCTCTCCCTCTTTTTCCCTTTTTATTTTAATATAGCCAGGCTACCTTTGAGCCAAGGCCTAACGCTGAAAAATGCGAACATGGAAATTGTGTACGATTGGGAAAGACCTAATTTGGGGCATAATTGATATTGGTAAATATGGATCTACATTTGGGCATAAAATTTTGAAATATACGAATATGAATTAGGGGGCATATATTGTGTTAAATAATATGAATACGAATTTGGGCATACATTGGAAAACATAATTTGAGCATAAATTGGGACATGTGTAAATACTGATTTAGGACATAGATTGGAACGTATGTCAATATAAATTTTAGGCATACATTGGAAAATATGCGAATGTGGATTTCGGTATAACTTGTATTGAAATGGGCGAATATGGACTAGGGACATAAATTGGAAAATATGTAGAGTTGGGTTTGTGCATAACATATATATATACATATATATATATGTATATGTATATGCCTTGACTTATAACTTGGGAAAAAGAGCATATGGTTCTTAATTAAAGGGTGAATTAAAAAGGGGTGTAAAAGTCTATGATTTGAATAGTGAATTGGGCATATAATAAAATATGGGGAAAAAGAGAAATAATCACCTTTGATGACACAGTTAGATTTGGATAAAAATGGAATGTCTAGTAATTACAATTAGGAATTGTAATTGCACTTATGACACGAGGTTAGGTTGCATTAGTGGTGGAAGTCTGCCCGCACCCGGCCAGCATATCCAGCAGCCACTAATGTTGAACCTAATGTGAAAGGTCTAAATGTGTAAATATGAATCGGGCTAAGACACGAGGTTAGACCCAACTGTGGAATAAGACTACCCGGACCCGACTAGCGTATCCAGCATCCACACATTGTAGGCCTAATGTGGGAGGTCTAGCCCATTATAACCATAATTGGACATAGTAATGAATTGGACTACTTAACCTAATTTAATCCATAAGGATTGTATGATTATGAACTTAAGTTAGGGTTAAGTAAAATTTGATGGGTAGTGGGTGGGTTAAGTAAAACAGGGGGGTTGGGTAATATTTACATATAGGCCCATGAACTTAACCCAATAAGGTAATGTAAGTAAAGACACCTAGTGGTATACATAACAGGTGGAAAATATAATAAAGTTATGTAATTAAAGACACCCTTATAGGGTAAGCATACCTTGTAGAAATGATAGAATTAAATTGCGTAATAATTTGCGAAGTAAACAACAATAATTTGTAATGATAGTGTAAATTGAATTTATGATTAAATGAGAAAGAATGAGGAAAACTTGTAAGATAAATAAGTTATATTTAATCATAAATGGTAAGTGACATGTTAATTAGGAAACTTGTTAATTGAGATATACTTAGTAACGTATTAAGGAGAACATGTTAATGTAATGATGTAACCAAGCAAGAATATATAATAGATTGTGGATTATAGACCTTGAGCCACAATCTAGAAAATATCATGTTGTGGGCTTATAAATAAACTTAAATGGATTAAGTTATATGACTGAAATTAATAAGCAAGTTAAATGGAAACCCGATGAGGTAAGGTAAGCGCATAAAACAATGTTTACACATAGGGTCTAACAACATATTAAAGAAAGGCAATTGGACCAGTCCGTACGTTTGAGGGTGAAGAACCCAACTGGGTAGATCATCGAGGTGTTATAAGACACGAGGGGTGTGCACATTCATCTGATTGTTATGACGACTCCAAAGGAATGGGAAGGGAAAGCACGCGGCTTCCTAAGGTACGTAAGGTGCTCCTAGTAGTCCTCTGTGCGATGACAGATGTCTTAGGTTGTACTCGCACAGGTTGGGTCTGTGCGTAACTACTAGGTGGGTAGGCCTTGACTACAGATGTAGCTATGTAGTCAGAATGCTGTGATGAGGTGACACCAGGGTAATTCGATGGTTGCCTCACGAGGAGGTAGAGCGGGTTACGACAAACAAGGATAGTAGACCGTCGGATATCCATCACTGACAGCCATCGGGATGCGAAAAGACTAGATCTAAACCCAATATACCATTTCACCTCTATCGAGGTACGGGGTTGAGGGAAGATACCACATGGATGTTTAGATTGGTTGTTATTAAGGGCGGTCGCTTAGCTCTTGTAGTCTTTACTAGTTGAGGGAGGGGCCGAGGTAGTGCCATATCCACCAAAAAAACAGACTCTAGGTATATCTGTATATAGAGGCTTTTTAAAGACAAGCTTGTGCAGATATGGAAAAGCTCCCTACCGAGTTCCGTGTTTCTTGTATCGCCCTACCACGGAACTTGGTGCACATAAGAGGACATGCGATTGAGGCATCGAGCTACAATTACAGTACATATGTGGGACAGTCTAGATACATGCATATCTACTCTGGGTGGTGTATCATAGACTAGATAAAATTATTCCGATAAGGAATCTGATTCGATCGATGGTGGCAGTCCATACGCTTATGTAGCGTGGTAATGATAGATATATGCGGAACGTAACATTGTTATATAAAGATCCGTACGTCACTCCGACGTAGGATGGGGGACTGCGTTCATTACGGTGGAGACCGTGCAAGTGGGTTGCCATGGGGTGTATCTCAATATTGAGAGACAACTACATATATTGTATTAGGTAAATCCATGGGAAAGTAAATGGGACCGACGTGCGTATAAGTCTTGAGTACTATTAACCCAAGTAACCTAATAATCAAGAAAATGTAATGGAACAGTATTCGTAGGGATCATTCTATCTCTGATATACTAGTATCTGCGCGGTGTAGAGAAATCTATTTAAGAAGCGCAATATATCCTGTTCATCTTATGTTGCTCAGTTCGCAGTTGCTATTATTACTGTTATCTTATTCCTCCTGTTTTATATACCTACCATGATACTTTTATTTATTTATATTTTAAACTAACTGGACTCACCAGACTTTATGTCTGACCCTTTTTGTTTCCTCTTCTCTCTCTTCCGTTTCCCTCCCCCAAGGTTTTCAGGGTGGAAGTGCTTAGAGTTGATTTGGATTCCTTCATCTTAGCTTGGATTTTGGATATAGATGTACTGCTTTGACTTCTTGTCAACTCTCTCATGGCTTTGCAAGGGAAATTTGGTTTTATGCTTTTGTACTTTGATATTTTTGGCAAGACAGATTATTAATGTAATTAGTTACTTATGATGTAAACTCAATATTTGGGACCATGATGTTTGTATTTAAATGAAATTTTTAATTCCGCTGCTATTTTACATTTCTGTCTTGTGCTATTATGTTCTTATTTACCTATAATGCTTCGCGGAACTTAATGCATTCCCTTAGTGAGTGACATTAACGGACGTGGGATGTTACATCTGGTATCAAGCATATGGTTATAAGATCGGATAAAATACTTTGAAAATGGTTTTCAAAAAGGTCTCAAAAACAAAGTATTTTAAAATAAAAAGTCAGCTTTTGAAAAGCATATTTCCCAAAGCCTTAAATATCTTCTCGATTCTCCACTTGATTCCTTTTCCTTTTTGTTCGGGGAAACGTTTCTTTCTGAATGGGTATCCCTTTTTCGGCATGGTTCCGTAGGCATGTTAAAACTACGGTACATGTCGAAGGGCAAAGAAGTGCCCAACCTCCATCTTTATCCGCAGCGGTTTCACCTGCATCTTATTTTCTCTCAAGCCTTGTAAGGATTTCTGTGCGATGGAGGCCGCTTTCAAGAGACATGTTAGCATGTTGCACAAAGATGGTAAAAAGGAGAATAAGGGAATTGGGGCTAAGGAGCACAACCTAAAGATGAAAGAAAATGGTGGCTAAAGAAGGGAATATAGATAAAAGAAGAAAAGAGGAAATACTATAACTTTGGAACTGTGGGTCATTTGGAAAAGGATTGCAGAATGAGAGAAGGCGTTTGTTACCACTTTGGTAAGGCAGGACACTTCACTAGGAAGTGCCCGAAGAGACAATGACAAGGCCAGAGGGCAGGAACTTCTAGGAGCAAAGCTAATGTTCTCATAGATGGTGTATAGGAAGGGTAGGAAAGTTTCCATCGAAGGATTGATTCCTATTTCTGATCATCCTGTTAGGATTCTTTTTCTGGCGCTTTGCATTCTTTTGTATTTGATCTTTTAGTTGTGTCTCTGCACCTAGATACTAGTATGGTTTCGGATCCCTTTATTGCCTCAAACCCCAGTGGAGGTACGACTCATTTATCGAAAATTTGTCGGGTTTGAGAATCTGTGTGTTAGGTGTCAAGTTTGATTGCGACACATATGTTCTTGATTTCATAAGGTACGATTTGATTCTAGGATGGATGGGTTAACCATATATGGATCTATTCTAGATTTTGATAGGGGGGTCGTTGGTCTTCTGAATTTCCATAGAAAGACTCTCAAGATTTCTTATGACCCTAAAAGGGTTTGTTATGCTTAGTCTCCTAGAACCTCTTGATATATCTATCGATGATTTGCGACGTGTGACTCCCAAAAGAAAAGAGGGAACTTGATAAGCAAGTAGGGGAGCTACTTGAGAAGAGCTTTGATAGGTGAGTCATATCGGGATGGGAAACCTATTGAAGACATCCCTTGAGGAAGCCCATCATTCTAAGATGACTATTCATCCAAGCGGCGATAAAATGTATAGAGTTCGAGGTAGTGGAGCCAAATTTGCAAGAGGAAACGAAAGTAGAGAAGGAAGCAATGATAGGACGAGTTCTAACTTGCATACTTGGATCAGAGGTTAAGAAACTGTGCAACAAAGAAGTGAAGCTAGTAAAAATGCAATGGCGAAAGGGCCGCAAGAACGCTACTTGGGAGGCTGAAGACAAGAATCGCGTTTCATATCCTTTCCTTTTTGAGAATATGTCCTTAACTTCTTTTTCCAAGTTTTGAATTAATACTTGTATCTATCTTTGAATATCTCCTACCGATCGAGTCTTTAGGTAAAAAGTTAATGAATGTAAACATGTGTTTGTCACATGTTATGTCTGATGGATGCAAGTGTTTGCTAGTGGTTGCTTGTGAATTCATATACACACACAATAGGCACTAGATCGGCTCAATCACTTACATATTTCATATTGGTGTGTGTACATTTTAAATTTTTATGGATGAAAATGGGCGTATCATTACATTGATGTTGCATTTGGATGGATGAATGTGCATACATATAGAACTTACATGTATTAGGATAATTTGCATACATTTTGGTTGCATGGCACAAACATACATTGCATTAAGGAGGTCAACTGAATCAGTAGACCACTGATCTGTCGCATTAGTTTACGAACATATACACGCACTATTGCGTATGTTCATAAAAGCATTAGAAATTTCTTAAAGAAAATGGATGTCTATGATTGCTAGATGGATGTATGAGTGTTGGATGTTAGGATATACATTCTTCTTAACTTAGAGATTTCGGGGACGAAATCATTTGAGTAGGGGAGAATGTAACACCCCGGAATTTTAACGACACTAAAGATGATGAATTAAAGAATAATTAGTGTGAAATACAATGTTAACAATGAATTAAGGAAAAACTTAATTAAGTATCTAGAATTGAGTAAAACGAACCACGCCATTGCGTCCGTCTCGGAATTCTGGTCAAGATAGACACCTGGTTTATGTAGATCGGACACCGTATGAAGAAGTTATTAAGGTTTGAAGTTTGTATGCATATAAGAAAGATATATATACATTTAAATTCAAAAATATTCAAAAATCGACAAAAACTGAAATCCGGCGCACAAATCAAGGAAAGGCCAACCTTTTGAGGTCAACTCGAGACCCAGCTGGGTCGACCCATGGTTCGGGCCAGGCTCATGGGGGTCGACCTCGGGGTCGACCTAGGGGTCGACACCCTTGAAGGGGGGTCGACCCACCCGGGGATCTAGAAGCTTCTTTGACGCGGACGATGCTGATGGCTTCTGGTCCAATCTGAAGGTCTTGGTTGCTCCACTACTCCTATATAAAGGACCCAAGACCTAGGTTTTATTTATCTAAAAATAATGCTGATGGCGAAGCTCTACTGCAACAAAAATTAAAATGGCCTTTCTTCTAAATCAATTCAAAGAAGATTATACATATTCGAAGATTGCTACAACGAATTCAGCGATGGCTACAACAACTTATTCAACATGTTCTTTATAGTTTTATTCACTGTGAGTTCATGTTACTTCTAGATCTGAATATTTAAATAGTAATCTTGATATGTAAAAACTGGATCTTGAATCGGTGCCTAATCAGTTCTATTATGACATAATTATCAGATTTGCTTTTATATGTTCATATCGCCACCATGTTAAATCTTGTCATAATATGCCTATTCAGTTTATGCCTATTTCTATCAATTAATTGTTGATTCGTTATTATGCCTATTCTTGATTCTCTTCTCTCCCACTTTTTCCATTTTTATTTTTATATGGCCAGGCTACCTTTGAGCCTAGGCCTAACGCTGAAAAATGCGAACATGCAAAATTGGGAACGTTTGGGAAAGACATAATCTGTGGCATAATTGGTATTGGAAAATATGTATCAAAATTTGGGCATAAAATTTGGAAATATAAGAATATGAATTTGTGGGCATATATGTGTTGAATAATATGAATATGAATTTTGGCATACATTGGAAAATTTAATTTGAGCATAAATAGGAACATGTGTAAATACCGATTTGGGACATAAATCGGAACGTAAGTTGCAACAACCAGAATTTTAATAACACGTTAAGACCATAAATCAAGGCAGAATTAAGTTTTAAAATAAGAATCAAGGGAAACGGTTACGCCATTGCGTTCATCCCGGAATTCTGCTTGAAATAGAGTCCGAGTTTGCGTAAAACAGGTAATGTACGAAGAAGATATGGACGAACGAAGCTAGGCAAAATAACCAGAAATGGGCCAGAATGCACTGGTGCACTTGGGAAGTGCACCAGAACAAAATTGCACTGGCGCACTTAGGAAGTGCGCCCATGCAATTTTGCATTGGCGAACTTGGCAGGTGCGCCCAGGATGAGCAGAAACCTGCTTGGTCAGGCCATGGCTGGCCTGGTCGGGTCTGGTCGAATTTCTGAGCTCTGTTGTGTCACTAGGGCTGACTTGTCATTTTCTGATTGGGTTTTCTTGAGATGGATGGCCTTGATTACTTCTAGCTTGATCGAGGGCTCTAATTAGTTTGAAACCCTATATAAACAGCCTCCTAGCCTCATTCTATTTACACCATTCTTCTCTAATCTTATGCTGCTCAAACTCTTGATGATCATGGCTTCTTCTTCTTCCTCAAAATTAAATTAAATTAAATTAAAACGCGAAGATTATTTCTTGAAGATTACGGCTAGGAATTTCTTATTGGGGATTTGCTTCTACAATCAAAGCAAGATTCAGCGATTCAACAATTCAACTACTAATTTCTAGACTTGACTTCTACGTCTAAATTTCTTAGACCACGATCTGTAAGTTCCAATTACTTTTAGATAAAAACTATAAATCTAATATGGGCATGTTAAATTGGAATTGATTTATGTATGATTCATATCTATTTTTGTTTTCTACTTGGATCTTGACTATGTGGAATATTGTCTACGACGTTGAAACTATTGTTAATGGCATAAGACTATGACTACGCCTATGACTGTGAACATAAAACTATGATATGCCTATGACTATGAACATAAGACTACGCCTATGACTGTGAACATAAGACTATGACTATGCCTAGGACTGTGAACATAAGCCTACGCCTATGACTGTGAACATAAGACTATGCCTATGCCTATGACTATGAACATAAGACTATGCCTATGCTTATGACTGTGAATATAAGACTATTGCCTATAACTATAACAAGGACAATTGTGGCTAATCACCTATGAGGTTATTGCCTAGGATTATGACTGATTATGACTATGAAATTGGATCTAAGCTTGACTTTCTATTCAGACCTATTTTCTTTATTCTTGATTTTGGGATTTTTCTATTTAAGTTAGATCTATCAATGTTCTCGAACCTAGATTATCATTCAAACCTTTTTCATGTTCATAATGTTATCAAAGCTATATGCCTGCGATGTTTTAATCAATTTATTCAGTTATGCCATGCCTTGGAAATAAATGGATAATAGGACAATGTTTATTATGTTATATGTGGAATTGAATGATATTGATTTGTGCCTATTGTTTTATTATCATGTTGAATTAGGAATTAATGAATAAGCATATTCATATGTATATGAACTTGGAATATAACATGTTATGACAAGTTGAGTAGTTTATCATGTTCGTAAGTTTTAGGTTGTGAAATCATATCAACATATATGACCAAATGTTAGAACTACATGTTTATGTGTATATGTTAAACCAATGTCATATTTCGAGTTCACACTTATTCATATGTTCATGATTGATTTGCAAGCTCACATATATGTAAGTTGATTTAGTCTATGTTGCAAAATTCACATATATGTATGTTGGTTTAGTATACGTTGCAAGTTCACACCTATGATATTCATGTTGATTATTTTGCAAGTACACACTTGTGATGTTCATATTGACTATGCCAAAAAGTTGCCAAATTTACCCCTATGTCGTGTTTATGTTAATGAATCTCTTTATGCCAATTTTGCGTATGTTAGATTAGGCTAAGTTTTAGCCTAATATTATATGCCAAAAATCATGCGAACGAAAAATTAGGCTAAGATTGTTAGCCTATGTTGGGAAAAATTGGAAATCATAGGAGACTTGGCATGAAACTTGCCTTGAAAACTTGACACGAACTCGACATGAAAACTTGAACATGGACATGACACTAGAATGAACTCGAAAATGGCCAACTCGAGGTTGAGTTGAGTTTGCAGTGTAAATCTGCCCGGAATCGCCCGGTAAATCCAGTGACTCCAAACAATAAGATCCAATGTGAGTAGTTGGTCATATCGTGCTAGAAACCCGAGGTTAGACTGAGTTGTGGTGTAAATCTGCCCAAAACCGCCCAGCATATCCAATGACCACAACAACAGGTCTAATGTGAGAGGTTGGGGTGCACTAATGAATTATTGCCACATGATAGGGTTAAGTCATGAACATGAAAGACAACACTTAACCAACTTGAGACATGATTGGTAGGGTTAGGTCATGAACTTGAACGACAACACCTAACCAACTTGACACGTGAATTATAGGGCTAAGTCACGAACTTAAATGACAACATTTTGCCAATTTGACATGCTAGAATGATAAGGGTTAAGTCTCGAATTCAAATGACAACACTTAACCTGCTGGACGGAAACCCTAGTTACACGGTCCATTTCAGCAGTAACCCACTAGATGTATCATGGTACCTTGGAACTAGGCAGGGTAGGGCACGATTACTAGGTTGATTGTAAGCGACCAGAACGACGGCTATGTTGGTGCGCCAGTGTAGGTTCAGGCGGGCTATGGTCGTGCACGTGGTCCGAAGTTGAAAAAGCAGGCATTGGGCATCATTACATTTATCTGTGCATGCTTGGTTCGTGTCGGTGGTTGGCACCATAGGTCTTGATACACCCTATGGTGGACCTAACACAGGTGACTACATTTGTGATAAGGCCATATGACACAGACACACGACGAGCTAGAACTTGTAGGGAGCCGATCGACTACTGGATCATTTCGTTGGACCTAGAAATGGGTCATTTCATGATATTGGGCCAAAGGATTATTTCATGATTTATATAAGACATGGGTTTGGGATTCTAGTACAGTTGATGCAGAGAACCTTGAATACGTGATGATATACTTGATTTATACTTGATTTATCATGTTATCTTAGTCTATCTTGCCCATCTAGACAACATCCTTATGTTTACTTTCAGTTTATACATGTCATGTTACCTTTATCTGTTTTTATGCTGAAAGTCACTTGGACTTACCAGTCTTTATGACTGACCCATTTTCTTTCGCCTCTATTTCTTCCGTTTCCCCCCAGGTTCTCAGGGAGGAAACTCTAGCACTTAGCTTGGATTCCACATGCTTTCGGTTTAGCTCATGTACGGTTTGATCTTGAGCTATGCTATGGCTGCATTTCTGCTACCTTTGGGGAATTATGCTCCTTTCATTGTTTCAAGTTTATGCTTCTTAATCTATGCAAGACAGAATTTATTGTAATGGAAAATAATGACCTTGGCTATTTAATGTAAAAGTTTTTGACTCTTTTTGAAAGTAATGAAAATTAGCTTTTGAATCTTCCGCTGTTTTATTTATGTTCTGTCTTGTAATAATTCTGTGATTGTTTACCTCGATAACGCTCCTCCAAAACTAGTGCATTCCCTTTGTGAGTGACCCTAGTGGAGGTGGGGTGTTACATTTGGTATCAGAGAAGAAGGTTACTAGACTGGGCAAAAGTTTCTAAAACCTTCTAAAATTATTTTCAAAAACCGTTTACAAAGAAGCATTTTTCAAGAAAAATCTTGTTTTATTTAAATGGCCATTCCCCAAAAGCCATTAGCACTATCCTTTGTTTCCTTGTTTGAATCTCTTCTTTTTCATTTCAGCATGTCTGGGAATCTTAACTTTCCAGAGGGCGTGCCAATACCTGGTTGGTTTAGGAGGCACTTAGAGGCTAAGGCCAACGATGCAGGCCCAACAGATATTCCTCCTCCAGCTGCAGCGATTCCTCCTCCTCCGCCCCCTCCTCGTGCAATTGCTTTCTCGAAGATCTGTAAAGATTTTAGGGCCATGGGTGGAAAGGATTTCAAGGGAACTGAATCATTCGTAGAAGTGAGGAACTGGCTCAAAGAAACTGAGGATCTGTTCATTATTTTCGAGGTGGACGATAGGCAGAAAGTACAGTTGGCGGTATGGTTGCTCAAAGACGAAGCTTTCTATTGGTGGGAAGTCACTAACGCTGAGAGGCCAGTTGAAACATGGATGGATTTCAGAATAAGGTTCGAGATGAAATTCCTCTCACAAGCTGAACGAAGTCTACAGCTGGAAAAGTTCTTATCTCTTAAGCAAGGAAGTATGACGGTCAAAGAGTACGTCAATCAATTCAATCAGCTGGCTCGATTTGGATTGGACTTAGTAAATACCCCTCATAAGAAGGCTCTTCGTTTTGTCAAAGGATTGATTGAGCCACTTCACAGCTTGGCTATGACTCACGTACCTATGGGGGCTACTTATGAAAAGCTAGTAGACATGGCGCTCTTAAGTGAAGAAGACAAGAATGGAAAGAAGGAGGTCAAGGCGAATGAATCTCAAAACAAGAAGGTAGACTCCGAGAAAGGAGGAAAGAACGACAACAACAATAAGGATAACAAGACACATGAGAAAAGAAAATGCCACTTCTATGGTATTGAGGGGCATATAGTCAAGATTGTAGAAAGAAAAAGATAAAGATGGGAGCATGTTTCCAGTGTGGTGAAACTGGACATATCAGCAAGAACTGCCCTAAGAAGTAAGGGCAAGCCCCGCAAGCAGGACCTTTTGGGGGAACATCTTTAACTTCTTATCCTTGATGCTTTGTTTTATCTTGCTTATCTTCTCAATCCTATCTTGAGAACCTTAGGTAGAACCCTTTTGGATGTAAACATGTGATTGAAACATGTTGTAGTTGATGTTTGCAAATGGTTGCAAGTGGTCGCAAGTGGTTGCTCGTGGTTGCATAACACACATTAGGCACTAGATCGGCTCAGACACATTTTCAATTGCATATGCATGAGTGTTTATACTTGGTTATGGATGAAATTGAATATGTTATCATGTGGATGTCGCATATGGATGGATGTTTGTGCACACATATAGTGTTTATGTGACTAGGACTATTTGCATACATGTTGGATTCATGGCACTAAACATATTTTGCATTAAGAAGATCAATCAGGCCTGATCATTTGCATTAGATAAGGAACATATACACACACTTTCTGCATACGTTCATATAACATTAGAAATCGTTTAAGGACAATGGTTGCTTGTGGATGATGTTTTGAGTAGATGGATGACTGGATGATCGGATGCATTCTTCTTAACTTGAAGATTTCGGGGACGAAATCCTTTAAGGAGGGGAGAATGTAACAACCCGAATTTTAATAACATGTTAAAACCATAAATCAAGGCAGAATTAATTTTAAATAAGAATCAAGGGAAACGGGTTACGCCATTGCGTTCGTCTTGGAATTCAGCTTAAAAAAGAGTCCGAGTTTGCGTAAAACAGATACCGTACGAAGAAGATATGGATGAACGATGTAACAACCCGAATTTTAACAATGTGTTAAGATAAGAATCAAGGCAGAATTAAATTTTAAAATCTAAATCAGGGGAAACGGGCTGTGCCATTGCGTTCGTCTCGGAAAAATACGCGAAATAGAGTCCGAGTTTTCGAAAGTTTTAGTCCGTACGACCAAGTTATGGCCCGTCAAAGTTTTCAGAAAAATTCAAGTTCAAAAACAGTTCGAAATTCAAATCTGGAGCCAAACAGACCGGGCGGGAAAAATTCCCGCCCAAGCCCCAGGTCGACTGGGGTGTCGACTGGGGAGTCGACATGCCCAGGGGCAGGTCGACTGCCCAGTCGACACGGGTGTCGACCTGGGTGGTCCGACCACTTTGTCCTGGTGCACCTGCTGAGTGTTTTGGGTCATGTTTTAAGGCCTGTTTCGGGATTTGATGGTTCAGATCTAAACTAGGGTTAATCCTAGGGCCTAAACTACTCCTAATCTCTATAAAAACACCCTAGGACCTAACCTAAATCACTCAAAATCAATCTAATGAAGTGCTGCCCAATTCTCTCTTGATCATGGCCTCCATCTCCAACTCCAAGAGCTTATGCATTCAAATCTGATTCAAATCAAAAGGTGCAAGCTTTCTACATCAAATCGTGGAAGTAGATCAACATTGCTACGCAAATCCTATGACGATTCATGCTCCTAAGTCTCTAAGCCTCGCTAGGTAAGTTCTAGCTACTTATAGATCTAAACGGTAGTTCTAATGTTGACATGGAATAAAATGAGATGAACCATAAATATGTTAGCCTATGTGAACCTAGTTTTTCCCTATTCTTGAACCCATGACTTTGGGCTATGTTTTAGTGATTAAATCATGTCATTCATGTTGTGTTTGACCTAGTTTATCATGCAAGTTTGGATCTTTACTTGTGGAATGATGGCATGAACCCTTATTAGCATTTTGACTTGTGAAACATTTTGGGTTTATGCACGTAAAGGAACCCAAAACCCCTCATGATGCTCACATGCATAAGATGATAGACCTAGGATATGATATCATGCATGCTTGAGACCAATCCTTTTATGATATCATGCATGTTAGAGGCCAATCCCTTTATGCTATCATACATGTTTTGAGGCCGATATGCAATATGCTAGTTATGTGAACACATTTTAACTCAAACGTTACCATGTTTAACTTGTGATTCACCTTTGCCATCTTATACCCTCTTTTGTCATATTTTTCCTACTATATTGATTCGCTTTCATGTGCGTTGGGAATACGTTTTGGGTAGTCTAGGCAAAGCTTGAAATTTGCTATGAACTTGACATGAAATTACATGTAACATATAATGGTAATAAACGTGGGGATGACACTTAGACAAATATGGAACATGTGAACTTGACATGAATTATACCAAGAAATGGGACAATGGGCATAAGTGAAAAACATGGACTTAATCAAGGCCTAAATATGGCATGAACATGATACGTAGTAAAACATGAAAGTGGCCAACTCGAGGTTGGGTTGAGTTTGTAGCATAAATCTGCCCGGAACCGCCCGGCAAATCCAGTAGCTACAAACAATAGGACCCAATGTGAGTAGTTGGTCATATCGCGCTTGAAACCCGAGGTTACACTAGGTTGTGGTGTAAAACTGCCCGGACCCGCCCGGCTTAACCAGTAACCACAACAAGGTCTAATGTGAGAGGTTGGGGTGCATTAAACTAATTAATGTCACATGATAAGGTTAAGTAACTTGATTAGATCAATGACACTTAACCGATATGACATGGACGGGTGGGTTAAGTAACTTAGCTAGACTAATGACACTTAACCATACAACACGATTAGTGGAGGGGGTTAAGTTAACCAACACTTAACCAATCCGACCCAATAATTTGATTAGGTTAAGTTAACCAATACTTAACCAATCTAACAGGATAATTTAATGGGGTTAAGTAACTTATACTTAACCAATTATACACGATGATTTAATGGGGTTAGGTTAACCAATTTGACTCGATAATTTTGACGAGGTTAAGTTAACTAATACTTATCCAATTTGACTCGGTAACTTGATGGGGTTAAGTTAACCTACACTTAACCAATCTAACATAGTAATTGGATAGGGTTAAGACACGAACCGCTTGAATATACTTAACCAACTCGACTCGGTAATTTGATAAGGATAATCTATACTTAACCAACCACGATAACGCGATAAGGTTAAGCCGTGAACTTCTTGATATACTTAACCAACTTGACATATGGTTTGTAGGGCTAAGTCTTGAACTTGAACACTTAGCCAATTTTGACATGCTTTTAGACGGGTTAAGTCATGAGCTTGAATGACAACGCTTAACCCATTAGATAAAACCCTAGTTCAGGGTGACTAAATGGAAAACAGTACTTAACAAGGATGACGGGAAAGGAAGCTAAGCGATAAACCTTAGTTAAGGATAACTAAGTAATAATTCTTAGTCAAGGAAATTGGAACAGTTCATAATAGATGAGTAACCCGATTCGGTAGGTCGTCGCTTCAGCAAATACACGAGGTGGAGCAATATCTGATTTAGATAAAGGCTCCAACGAACTGGGTGACGAAGCGGTAGCTTCGGGGAACGTGTGGATACTCTTGGTATCCCTCTGTGAGGTGGCAGATGATCCTCCTGGGCTCACAGAGGTTAAGGTCTGCGGTAGAAGAGCCAAGGGTATGCCTTGGTTGCTGTGCGAGCAACCTAAAGACTGGGGTGGATTAGCGTGGGGTCGGCGATATTTTTACGGTAGCCCTAGATAGCACATCATCGGCTACCTACCATCTTTAGTCAATCGTGTACGTACGGAAAGGCAGAGAACACCCAACAGACCATACTTGCTATCTAGTTATGGGTGAGGTAGGCCATTTGGGAGTGGGGCATTGATGGCCATAGTGTAGTTCTCATACATGATTTTTCTTGTTTTGCCTTTCAGTAGTTGAGGGAGGGGTCACATGGGACCATAACCACCGGTAGAAAAACAGACCTTAAAATCTGCATCGGCAGATAACCTAAAGCTCCCGACCGAGTCCTGTATTCTGTCACGGAACTCAGATGGCACATTGAGATACATGTGCACATGGACATGGAAAAACGATTCACGATACATACGTGGGAGAAAGGGCGTGGTTGACGGGTAGCATAATCCCTAGTGGCCCTTGGTGGTTTGAACCCAAACCGAGAAACGAAAACGTTCATTAGGTAGCATAATCCTCAGTGGTCCTGGGTGGCATAAACCTTAGTTGAACACGCGATAGTTCTTGATAAGAAAACATAGTTAGATAAAAGATGATAGTCCAAATGATTTCAAGGATCAAAGGGTACTACGTTGAAGTAGTGAGGAAGCCCGCACGAGGAACGGCAAAGGACTAAACTTATACATGGAAAGGAACACATGAGTTGGGAAAACCTATATATGCGATATATTAGGTCGACATGGACCATTTCATGACATTGGGCAAGGGACATTTTATAGTTAACACGTAACACGGGTTGGGATACTAGTACGGGAGGTGCAGAGCAAATATACATGATAGATACCTCGGGATTTTTTTTTACTTGATAGAAACCTGACAATGTGATACCTTAGTTTATCTTGATACAGTGGTTCATCTTGTTATCTTGGTCTAGCTTATCTATCTTGTCATCATCCTTATGTTTACTTTCAGTTTATGCATGTCATGTTACCTTTACCTGTTTTTATGCTGGAAGTAGATAGGACTTACCAGTCTTTATGACTGACCCCGTTTTCTTTCGCCTCTTTGTCTTCCGTTTCCCCCCCAGTTTTTCAGGGAGGAAATGCTGTTGTTTAGTTCGGACCTCTTATGCTTGAAGGTCATCATGTATAGCTTGGTCTTCTCTTGGCTATGGCTGCTTCATCGCTTTATTTTAGGGAATAATTTATGAAAAGGTTTTATGCTTCTTTACTATTGCAAGACAGGTTTTGATGTATTCTGATGTAAAAGGCTTTAGACCTTATTTTATAAAGTAATGAAATTTGTTTTACTTCCGTTGTTTCATATATGTTCTGTCTTGTAATATTTCTGTGCATGTTTACCTCGATAATGCTTCACCAAACCTAGTGCATTCCCTTTGTGAGTGACCCTAGCGGAGGTGGGGTGTTACATTTGGTATCAGAGCAGAAGGTTACCAGACTGGGAAAAGTTTTTAAAACCTTCTGAAACTATTTTCCAAACTGTTTACAAAGAAGCATTTTTTCAAGAAAGGTTTTATTTTTAAATGTTATTCCCCAAATGCCATTAGCACTATCCTTTGTTTCCTTGATTGAATCTCTTTTTCTTTCTTTCCTCCAACTGTAGTCATAGTAGTTTGAACTGCGACTAATCCTTCCCTAGCTACCTAAGTGTTTTCCATGCGATGGAGGTAGTTTTCGAGAGACCTGTTACCGCGTTATAAGAAAGGATGGTAAGAACAAGGATACAAGCTTAAGGATAAGCAACTTGTCAGTATGGCTTAATCCACAAAGGAGGAAAAGGGTGAATAATAATAAAACCCATAACGAGAGACTATCTTTGGCATGGTACAACGGGACGCATAGTTAAGTTTTATGGGATGAGGACAAGATCATCGAGGGGGCAATTGTATGCTCTCATCTCTAGCGTACCAAAAAGGGATGGTACCGTTTCTGGATAAGGTTTAGCCTTTCTTTTCTATCATCCCATCAGGACTTTGTTTTGATCACCGCATCATTTAATTCCGCTTCGATAGTTGAGTCTCTGCACCTTAGTACTAGCATAGTGGAGGATCCCATTTTGTCTCAAATATTGTTGGAGAATTAGTCCATTTATTCACGACTTGTTTGGATTTGAGAATGTCTATGACAGGAGTTGAGTTTGGAAGTAATGCTTATGTTTTGGACCGTGGATGGATTCTAGGGATGAAGTGGTTATCCAGTAAGGGGTGCCACCCTCGGTTTTGATAGGAGGGTAGTTAGACTCTTGACTAGCCTTGGTAATACCCTCGTAGTCTCGTGTAACCTTTTGGGTTCTGTCATGATTAGTTACCTAGAATCCCTTGATGCCTTTATTGGAAATTTGAAACCCGATCGAGTGGTATTTGCCAATAAGACGAATGGTTCATTTCACTTATGCATAAGTTATAAAAATCACCCTAGTAAGTACACATGGTAACCTGGTTGGCATCTGTTTACTTTCAAGAGAAAGTTCTTCTGCGTGGAATACCGTATAGTATGTAAATGAGATCCAAGATTCACTAGTGAATTTTGGAGAGCTCGCATGAAATCATGAGTACGCGGTCATGTTTGAATCAAGTATACTAGAAGAAGAATAAGTGGAAGTGGAACGAGAGGCGACAATAAAATGAGTTCCAACTCATATTATGGAAACGGGAAATAAAAAGCTACGAAATCATGAAGTTAAAAGATTGTCAAAGCACAATGGAACTAAGCTCAAGGGAATGCGACTCAGAAGGATGAAGACTAGATACGCGCATGATATCTCTTTTTAAGAGTATATCATTGATCCCTGTTTTCTGTAGAACTTACTTGTAGGCTATCTTTTATGAATATCCTTTCGGTTCTGTTTTCGATCTTAGTTCAATTGCAAACCCCATAAGGAGTTTATCTTTTTTATCTTCTCGATCCTATCTTGAGGACCTTAGGTAGAACCCTATGGATGTAAACATGTATTTGAAACATGTTATGATTGATATGGTTGCCAGTGGTTGCAAGTGGTTGCTCGTGGATGATTGAGTACACATTAGACACTAGGTCGATTCAGTCACATTTCGTATTGCATATGCACGAGTATTTGTACTTGTTTATAGATGAAATGTTATCATGTGGATGTTGCATGTGGATGAATGGTTGTGCACACATATAGTGTTTATATGACTAGGACTATTTGCATACATGTTGGATTCATGGCACTAAACATATTCTGCATTTAGAAGATCATTCAGGCCTGATCATTTGCATTAGCTAAGAAACATATACACACACTTTCTGCATGTGTTCATAAAGCATTAGAAATCTTTTAAGGACAATGGTTGCCTGTGGATGATAGTTTGAGTAGATGGATGATGGATGGTAGGATACGTTCTTCCTAACTTGGAGATTTCGGGGACGAAATCCTTAAAGGAGGGGAGAATGTAACAACCCGAATTTTAACAATGTGTTAAAACAAGAATCAAGGCATAATTAAATTTTAAAATCTGAATCAGGGGAAATGGGCTGTGCCATTGCGTTCGTCTCGGAAAAATACGCGAAATAGAGTCCGATTTTTCGAAAACTTGAGTGTGTATGACCAAGTTATGGCCCGTCAAAGTTTTCAGAAAAATTCAAGTTCAAAATCAGTTCGAAATTCAAATCAGGAGCCAAACAGACTGGGCGGGAAAAATTCCCGCCCAAGCCCCAGGTCGACTGGGGTGTCGACTGGGGAGTCGACACGCCCAGGGGCAGGTCGACTGCCCAGTCGACAAAGGTGTCGACCTGGGTGGTCCGGCCACTTTGTCCTGGTGCACCTGCTGAGTGTTTTGGGTCATGTTTTAAGGCCTGTTTCGGGATTTGATGGTTTAGATCTAAACTAGGGTTAATCCAAGGGCCTAAACTACTCCTAATCTCTATAAAAACACCCTAGGACCTAACCTAAATCACTCAAAATTAATCTATCAACGAAGTGCTGCCCAATTCGCTCTTGATCATGGCCTCCATCTCCAACTCCAAGAGCTCATGCATTCAAATCGGATTCAAATCAAAAGGTGCAAGCTTTCTACATCAAATCGTGGAAGTAGTTCAACATTGCTATGCAAATCCTATGACGATTCATGCTCCTAAGTCTCTAAGCCTCGCTAGGTAAGTTCTACCTACTTGTAGATCTAAACGGTAGTTCTAATGTTGACATGGAATAAAATGAGATGAAGCATAAGTATGTTAGCCTATGTGAACCTAGTTTTGCCCCTTTCTTGAACCCATGACTTTGGGCTATGTTTTAATGATTAAATCATGCCATTCATGTTGTGTTTGACCTAGTTTATCATGCAAGTTTGGATCTTTACTTGTGGAATGATGGCATGAACCCTTAGTACCATTTTGACTTGTGAAACATTTTGGGTTTATGCATGTAAAGGAACCCAAAACCCCTCATGACGCTCACATGCATAAGATGATAGACCTAGGATATGATATCATGCATGCTTGAGACCAATCCTTTTATGATATCATGCATGTTAGAGGCCAATCCCTTTATGCTATCATACATGTTTTGAGGCCGATATGCAATATGCTAGTTATGTGAACACATTTTAACTCAAACGTCACCATGTTTAACTTGTGATTCACCATTGCCATCTTATACCCTCTTTTGTCATATTTTTCCTACTATGTTGATTCGCTTTCATGTGCGTTGGGAATACGTTTTGGGTAGTCTAGGCAAAGCTTGAAATTTGCTATGAACTTGACATGAAATTACATGTAACATGTAATGGTAATAAACGTGGGGAGGACACTTAGAAAAATATGGAACATGTGAACTTGACATGAATTATACCAAGAAATGGGACAATGGGCATAAGTGAAAAATATGGACTTAATCAAGGCCTAAATTTGGCATGAACATGATACGTAGTAAAACATGAAAGTGGCCAACTCGAGGTTGGGTTGAGTTTGTAGCATAAATCTGCCCGGAACCGCCCGGCAAATCCAGTAGCTACAAACAATAGGACCCAATGTGAGTAGTTGGTCATATCGCGCTTGAAACCCGAGGTTACACTAGGTTGTGGTGTAAAACTGCCCAGACCCGCCCGGCTTAAGCAGTAACCACAACAAGGTCAAATGTGAGAGGTTGGGGTGCATTAAACTAATTAATGTCACATGATAAGGTTAAGTAACTTGATTAGACCAATGACACTTAACCGATATGACATGGACGGGTGGGTTAAGTAACTTAGCTAGACTAATGACACTTAACCATACAACACGATTAGTGGAGGGGGTTAAGTTAACCAACACTTAACCAATCCGACCCAATAATTTGATGAGGTTAAGTTAACCAATACTTAACCAATCTAACAGGATAATTTAATGGGGTTAAGTAACTTATACTTAACCAATTATACACGATGATTTAATAGGGTTAGGTTAACCAATTTGACTCGATAATTTTGACGAGGTTAAGTTAACCAATACTTAACCAATTCGACTCGGTAACTTGATGGGGTTAAGTTAACCTACACTTAACCAATCTAACATAGTAAATGGATAGGGTTAAGACACGAACCGCTTGAATATACTTGACCAACTCAACTCGATAAATTGATAAGGATAATCTATACTTAACCAACCACGACAACGCGATAAGGTTAAGCCGTGAACTTCTTGATATACTTAACCAACTTGACATATGGTTTGTAGGGCTAAGTCTTGAACTTGAACACTTAGCCAATTTTGAGATGCTTCTAGACAGGTTAAGTCATGAGCTTGAATGATAACGCTTAACCCATTAGATAAAACCCTAGTTCAGGGGGACTAAGTGGAAAACAGTAGTTAACAAGGATGACGGGAAAGGAAGCTAAGTGATAAACCTTAGTTAAGGATAACTAAGTAATAATTCTTAGTCAAGGAAATTGGACCAGTTCATAATAGATGAGTAACCCGATTCGGTAGGTCGTCGCTTCAGCAAATACACGAGGTGGAGAAATATCTGATTTAGATAAAGTCTCCAACGAACTGGGTGACGAAGCGGTAGCTTCGGGGAACGTGAGGATACTCTTCGTATCCCTCTGTGAGGTGGCAGATGATCCTCCTGGGATCACAGAGGTTAAGGTCTGCGGTAGAAGAGCCAAGGGTATGCCTTGGTTGCTGTGCGAGCAACCTAAAGACTGGGGTGGATTAGCGTGCAGTCGGTGATATTTTTACGGTATCCCTAGATAGCGCATCATCGGCCACCTACCATCTTTAGTCAATCGTGTACGTACGGAAAGGCAGAGAACACCCAACGGACCATACTTGCTATCTAGTTATGGGTGAGGTAGGCCATTTGGGAGTGGAGCATTGATGGCCATAGTGTAGTTCTCATACATGATTTTTCTTATTTTGCCTTTCAGTGGTTGAGGGAGGGGTCATGTGGGACCATAACCACTGGTAGAAAAACAGACCTTAAAATCTGCATCGGTAGATAACCTAAAGCTCCCGACCGAGTCCTGTATTATGTCATGGAACTCAGATGGCACATTGAGATACATGTGCACCTAGACATGGAAAAATGATTCACGATACATACGTGGGAAAAAGGGCGTGGTTGACGGGTAGCATAATCCCTAGTGGCCCTTGGTGGTTTGAACCCAAACCGAGATACGAAAACGTTCATTAGGTAGCATAATCCCCAGTGGTCCTGGGTGGCATAAACCTTAGTTGAACACGCGATAGTTCTTGATAAGAAAACATAGTTAGATAAATGATGATAGTCCAAATGATTTCAAGGATCAAAGGGTACTACGTTGAAGTAGTGAGGAAGCCCGCACGAGGTACGGCAAAGGACTGAACTTATACATGGAAAGAAACACACGAGTTGAGAAAACCTATACATGCGATATATTAAGTCGACATGGACCATTTCATGACATTGGGCAAGGGACATTTTATAGTTAACACGTAACATGGGTTGGGATACTAGTACGGGAGGTGCAGAGCAAATATACATGATAGATACCTCGGGATTTTTTTTTTACTTGATAGAAACCTGACAATGTGATACCATAGTTTATCTTGATACAGTGGTTCATCCTGTTATCTTGGTCTAGCTTATCTATCTTGTCACCATCCTTATGTTTACTTTCAGTTTATGCATGTCATGTTACCTTTACCTGTTTTTATGCTGGAAGTAGATAGGATATACCAGTCTTTATGACTGACCCTGTTTTCTTTCGCCTCTTTGTCTTCCGTTCCCCCCAGGTTTTCAGGGAGGAAATGCTGTTGTTTAGTTCGGACCTCTTATGATTGAAGGTCATCATGTATAGCTTGGTCTTCTCTTGGCTATGGCTGCTTCACTGCTTTATTTTGGGGAATAATTTATGGAAAGGTATTATGCTTCTTTACTATTGCAAGACAGGTTTTGATGTATTCTGATGTAAAAGGCTATAGACCTTATTTTATAAAGTAATGAAATTTGTTTTACTTCCGCTGTTTCATATATGTTCTATCTTGTAATATTTCTGTGCATGTTTACCTCGATAATGCTTCACCAAATCTAGTGCATTCCCTTTGTGAGTGACCCTAGCGGAGGTGGGGTGTTACAAACGAAGTTAGGCAGAAAAACCAGAAACGGGCCAGAATGCACTGGCGCACTTGGGAAGTGCGCCCATGCATTTGTGCACTTGGCAGGTGCGCCCAGGACGAGCAAAAACCTGCTTGGTCAGGCCCTGGCTGGCCTAGTCGGGTTCTGGTCGAATTTCTGAGCTCTAGTGTGTCACTAGGGCTGACATGTCATTTTCTGATTGGTTTTTCTTGAGATGGATGGCCTTGATTACTTCTAGCTTCATTGACGGCTCTAATTAGTTTGAAACCCTATATAAACAACCTCCTAGCCTCATTCTCTTTACACCATTCTTCTCTAACCTTATGCTGCTCAAGCTCTTAATGATCATGGATTCTTCTTCTTCCTCTAAATTAAATTAAATTAAATTAAATTAAAACGCGAAGATTATTCCTTGAAGATTATGGCTAGGAATTTCTTATTGGGGATTTGCTTCTATAATCAAAGCAAGATTCAGCGATTCAACAATTCAACGACTAATTTCTAGACTTGACTTCTACATCTAAATTTCTTAGACCATGATCTGTAAGTTCTAGTTACTTTTAAATAAAAACTATAAATCTAATATGGGCATGTTAAATTGGAACTGATTTATGTATGATTCGTATCTATTCTTGTTTTCTTCTTGGATCTTGACTATTGGGAATATTGTCTACGACGTTGAAACTATTGTTAATGGCATAAGACTACGACTACGCCTATGACTGTGAGCATAAGACTATGACTGTGACTATGAACATAAGACTACGCTTATGGCTGTGAACATAAGACTATGACTATGCCTATGACTGTGAACATAAGACTACGCCTATGACTGTGAACATAAGACTATGCCTATGCCTATGACTGTGAACATAAAACTATGCCTATACCTATGCCTATGACTTTGAATATTAGACTATTGCCTATAACTATAACAAGGACAATTGTGGCTAATCACCTATGAGGTTATTGCCTAGGATTATGACTGATTATGACTATGAAATTGGATCTAAGCTTGACTTTCTATTCAGACCTATTTTCTTTATTCTTGATTTTGGGATTTTTCTATTTAAGTTAGATCTATCAATGTTCTCAAACCTAGATTATCATTCAAACATTTTCATGTTCATAATGTTATCAGAGTTATATGCCTGCGATGTTTTAATCAATTTATTCAGTTATGTCATGCCTTGGAAATAAATGGATAATAGGACAATGTTTATTATGTTATATGTGGAATTGAATGATATTGATTTGTGCCTGTAGTTTTATTATCATGTTGAATTGGGAATTAATGAATAAGTCTATTCATATGTATATGAACTTGGAATATAACCTGGTATGACAAGTTGAGTAGTTTATCATGTTATGCAAGTTTAAGGCTATGAAATCATATAAACATATATGACCAAATGTTAGAACTACATGTTTATGTGTATATGTTAAACCTATGTCATATTTCAAGTTCACACTTATTCATATGTTCGTGATTGATTTGCAAGTTCGCATATATGCAAGTTGATTTAGTCTATGTCGCAAAATTCACACACACACACACACACACACACACATATATATATATATATGTTGGTTAGTATACATTGCAAGTTCACACCTATGATATTCATGTTGATTATTTTGCAAGTACACTCCTATGATGTTCATATTGACTATGCCAAAGAGATGCCAAGTTTAACCCTATGTCGTGTTTATGTTAATGAATCTCTTTATGCCAATTTTGCGTATGTTAAATTAGGCTAAGTTTTAGCCTAATATTATATGCCAAAAATCGTGCGAACGAAAAATTAGGCTAAGTATGTTAGCCTAATATTTAGACGGGGTAACGTTGGGAAAAATTGGAAATTATAGGAGACTTCGCATGAAACTTGCCTTGAAAACTTGACACGAACTCGACATGAAAGCTTGAACATGGACATGACACTAGAATGAACTTGAAAATGGCCAACTCGAGGTTGGGTTGAGTTTGTAGTGTAAATCTACCCAGAATCGCCCGGCAAATCCAGTGACTGCAAACAATAAGATCCAATGTGAGTAGTTGGTCATATCGCGCTTGAAACCCGAGGTTAGACTGAGTTGTGGTGTAAATCTTCCCGAAACCGCCCAGCATATCCAGTGACCACAACAACAGGTCTAATGTGAGAGGTCGGGGTGCATTAATGAATTAATGCCACATGATAGGGTGAAGTCATGAACATGAAAGACAACACTTAACCAACTTGAGACATGATTGGTAGGGTTAGGTCATGAACTTGAACGACAACACCTAACCAACTTGACACGTGAATTGTAGGGCAAAGTCATGAACTTAAATGACAACACTTAGCCAATTTGACATGCTAGACTGATAAGGGTAAAGTCTCAAATTTAAATGACAGCACTTAACCTGCTGGATGGAAACCCCAGTTATGCGGTCCATTTCAGCAGTAACCCACTAGATGTATCATGGTACCCTAGAACTAGATAGGGTGGGGCACAATTAATGGGCTGATTGTAAGCAACTAGAACGACGGCTGTGTTGGTGCGCCAGTGTAGGTTCAGGCGGGCCATGGTCGTGCACGTGGTCCGGAGTTGAAAAAGCAGGCATTCGGCATCAGTAGGTTTATCTGTGCATGCTTGGTTCGTGTCGGTGGTTGGAACCATAGGTCTTGCTGCACCCTATAAAGGACCTACACAGGTAACTACATTCGTGATAGGGCCGTATGACATAGACACACAACGAGCTCGAACTTGTAGGGAGCCGATCGACTAGTGGATCGTTTCGTTGGACCTAGAAATAGGTCATTTCATGATACTGGGCCAAGGGTTCATTTCATGATTTATATAAGACATGGGTTTGGGATTCTAGTACATTTGATGCAGAGAACCTTGAATACGTGATGCTATACTTGATTTATACTTGATTTATCATGTTATCTAAGTCTATCTTGCCCATCTTGATAGCATCCTTATGTTTACTTTCAGTTTATACATGTCATGTTACCTTTATCTGTTTTTATGCTGAAAGTCACTTGGACTTACGAGTCTTTATGACTGAACCGTTTTCTTTCGCCTCTCTTTCTTCCGTCCCCCCCTCCCAAAATTCTCAGGGAGGAAACTCTAGCACTTAGCTTGGATTCCACTTGCTTTCGGTTCAGCTCATGTACGGTTTGATCTTGAGCTATGCTATAGCTGCATTTCTGCTACCTTTGGGGAATTAAGCTCCATTCGTTGTTTCAAGGTTATGCTTCTTTATTTATGCAAGATAGAATTATTGTACTGGAAAATAATGACCTTGGCTATTTGATGTAAAAGTTTTTGACTCTTTTTGAAAGTAATGAAAATTAGCTTTTGAATCTTCCGTTGTTTTATTTATGTTCTGTCTTGTAATATTTCTGTGATTGTTTACCTCGATAACGCTCCTCCAAAACTAGCGCATTCCCTTTGTGAGTAACCCTAGCGGAGGTGGGGTGAATACGAATTTTAGGCATACATTGGAAAATATGCGAATATGGATTTGGGTATAACTTGTATTAAAATGGCCGAATATGACTAGGGACATAAATTGAAAAATACGTAGAGTCGGGTTTGTGCATAACATATATATATATATATATATATGCCTTGACTTATAACTTAGGAAAAAGAGCATATGGTGCATTATTAAAAGGTGAATTAAAAAGGGGTGTAAAAGTCTATGATTTGAAAAATGAATTGGGCATATAATTAAATATGGGGAAAAAGAGAAATAATCACCTATAATGACACAGGTAGATTTGGATAAAAATGGAATGTCTAGTAATTACAATTAGGAATTGTAATTGCACTTATGACACGAGGTTAGGTTGCATTAGTGGTGGAAGTCTGCCCGCACCCGACCAGCATATCCAGCAGCCACTAATGTTGAACCTAATGTGAGAGGTCTAAATGTGTAAATACAAATTGTGCTAAGACACGAGGTTAGACCCAACTGTGGAATAAGACTACCCGGACCCGATTAGCGTATCCAGCATCCACACGTTGTAGGCCTAATGTGGAAGGTCTAGCTCATTATAACCATAATTGGACATAGTAATGAATTGGACCACTTAACCTAATTTAATCCATAAGGATTGTATGATTATGAACTTAAGTTAGGTTTAAGTAAAATTTGATGGGTAGTGGGTGGGTTAAGTAAAACAGAGGGGGTTGGGTAATATTTACATATAGGCCCATGAACTTAACCCAATAAGGTAATGTAAGTAAAGACACCTCATGGTATACATAACAGGTGGAAAATATAATAAAGTTATGTAATTAAAGACACCCTTGTAGGGTAAGCATAACTTGTAGAAATGATAGAATTAGATTGCGTAATAATTTGCGAAGTAAACAACGATAAGTTGTAATGACAGTGTAAATTGAATTTATGATTAAATGAGAAAGAATGTGGAAAACTTGTAAGATAAATAAGTTATATTTAATCATAAATGGTAAGTGGCATGTTAATTAGGAAACTTGTTAATTGAGATATACTTAGTAACATATTAAGGAGAACATTTTAATGTAATGATGTAACCAAGAAAGAATATAAAATAGATTGTGGATTACAGACCTTGGGCCACAATCTAGAAAATAACATGTTGTAGGCTTATTAATAAACTTAAATGGATTAAGTTATATGACTGAAATTAATAAGCAAGAGAAATTTGGTAATTTGAATAAGGATTCAATATGAATGGGAATAACCAAGTTAAATGGAAACCCGGTGAGGTAAGGTAAGCGCGTAAAACAGTGTTTAGACATAGGGTCTAACAACAAATTAAAGAAAGGCAATTGGACCAGTCCGTACGTTTGAGGGTGAATAACCCAACGGGGTAGGTGTTAAAAGACATGAGGAGAGTGCACATTCATCTGATTGTTATGATGGCTCCAAAGGAATGGGAAGGGGAAGCACGCAGCTTCCTGAAGTACTAGTGGTCCTAGTAGTCCTCTATGCGGTGACAGATGTCTTAGGTTGTACTCGCACAGGTTGGGTCTATGCGTAACTACTAGGTGGGTGGGCCTTGACTGCAGATGTAGCTATGCAGTCAAAATGTTGTGATGAGGTGACACGAGGGTGATTCGACGGTTGCCTCACGAGGAGGTAGAGAGGGTCACGACCAACAAGGATAGTAGACTGTTGGATATCCGTCATCGACAGCCAGCGGGATGCGAAAAGACTAGACCTAAACCCAAGATACCATTTCACTTTCACTATCGAGGTATGGGCTTGAGGGTAGACGCCACTTGGATGTTTAGATTGGTTGTTATTAAGGGCGGTCGCTTAGCTCTTGTAGTCTTTGCTAATTGAGGGAGGGGCCGAGGTGGGGCCATAGCCACCATGAAAATAGACCCTAGGTATATCTGTATATAGAGGCTCTTTAAAGACGGGCCTGTACAAATATGGAAAAGCTCCTGATCGAGTTCTGTATTTCTTATATCGCCCTACCGTGGAACTTGCTGCATATTAGAGGACGTGTGATTGAGGCATCGAGCTACAATTACAGTACATACGTGGGATAGTCTAGATACATGCATATCTGCTCTGGGTGGTGTATCATAGACTTGATGGCATTATTCTGATAAGGAATCTGATTCGATTGATGATGGCAGTCCATACGCTTACATAGCATAGTAATGATAGATATATGCAAAACGTAACATTGTTATATAGAGATCCGTACGTCACTCCGGCGTAGGATGAGGGACTGCGTTCATTACTTCGGAGACCGTGCAAGCGGGTTACCGTGGGGTGTATCTCAATATTGAGAGATAACTACATATATTGTATTAGGTGAATCCATGGGAAAGTAAATGGGTACGATGCGTGTATAAGTCTTGAGTGCTATTAACCCAAGTAACCTAATAATCAAGAAAATGTAACGGAATGGTATTAGATGGGATCATTCTATCTCTAATATACAAGTATCTGCGTGGTGCAAAGAAATGTATTTAAGAAGCACAATATATCATGTTCATCTTATATTGCTCATTCACACTTGTGATTGTTACTATTATCTTGTTCCTTCAGTTTTATATACCTGCCATGATACTTTTATTTATTTATATTTAAAAGTAACTGGACTCGCCAGACTTTATGTCTGCCCCTTTTTGTTTCCACTTCTCTCTCTCTCTCTCTCTCTTCCGTTCCTATCCCCCTCCCTCCCAAGGTTCTCAGGGTGGAAGTGCTTAGAGTTGATTTGGATTCTTTCAGCTTAGCTTGGATTTTTGATATAGATGTACTGCTTTGACTTCTTGTCAACTCTCTCATGGCTTTGCAAGGCAAATATGGTTTTATGCTTTTGTACTCCAATATTTTTGGCAAGACAGATTATTAATGTAATTAGTTACTTATGATGTAAACTCAGTACTTAGGACCATGATATTTTAATTTAAATAATTTTTTTAATTCCGTCGCTACTTTACATGTCTGTCGTGTGCTATTATGTTCTTATTTACCTATAACGTTTCACGTAACTTAATGCATTCCCTTAGTGAGTGACATTAACGGACGTAGGGTGTTACAGAGAGAGCTTCTACAAGAAATTTGTCTATTCACAGTGTTGAAAAAACGCTGTTATAGCCTTTAATAATGTTTTGATGAACGATGTCAAGCAACAAGTTGTTATAGGCCATGGAAATATCACAATACGTACCAAAACGCTGTAGAAAATTAACATACTACAGCGTTTCAAATGGTGTTGTTCTTACGTTTATACTACATTTTATATTGCTTTAGAAATGTTGTTGTAACACCCCGTAATTCTATAACATTAAATTTCACAAATTAAATTATAATTAAATTTTAAAATAAGAATCAAGGGAAAGGGTTGTGCCATTGCGTTCGCTTTGAAATTCTACTTGGAAACGAATCCGAATTTTTGAGAAACGGAGTCCGTATGAGGGAGATATGACCCTCCGAAGTTTCAAGGATTTTCAGAACAGAAAAACAACTCGAAATTTGAATTCAAATTCAAATTCAAAACCCAGAACAGGCTGGGCGGGAAATTTCCCGCCCAGGAACAGGTCGACCTGGGGGTCGACCATAGTGTCGACCACCCAGGGACCAGGTCGACCATAGTGTCGACATGGGGGTCGACCTGGTGCTAAAGCCCAATTTTGAGCCTGGTTCATTCTGATGTTTTTGGTCTCGTTTTCATTCTAGATTCGTCCGCCTAATCCTATATAAACAGCCCCTAGCCCCATTCTCTTTACACCATTTTATTCTCTTCTTATGCTGCCTCTGGGATAATTGAAATAAATTAAAATAAAACACGAAGACTATTCTTGAAGACTACGACAAGGAATGGCATATTGGAGATTCAAATAAATTTAAAGCTTCAAGAAGGGAAGCAAAGGCTAATTCAACGGTTGCGAGCAACGTCATGCAAATCATAGCAAATCACCTCAACGTTATCTTATTTTCCTTTTCTAAAACCGATCAACGTAAGTCAGTTACTCTTTAGATTTGAACATCTAGATCTATCTGTGCCATGTAATCAAATGGATATAAGAATATGCCTGGTCCTCTCATTTGAATCTGTGCATGTATATGCCTTTGGATCTAATTAAGGACTATTGTGATTAATTACCGATGAGACTGTGCCTATGCCTATGACGTTGAAAACTATTGTTAATGGCCTAAGACTATGACTGTGAACATAAGACTATGCCTATAACTATGAGCAAAAGACTATGCCTATGACTGTGAGCATAAGACTATGCCTATGACTGTGAACATAAGGCTAATTCCTATGACTATGACAAGGACCATTGTGGCTAAACACCTATGATTCATGACTATGAGATTATTGCCTAGGATTATGACTACGAAATTGGATCCAAGCTTGATTTTCTATTCAAACCCATTCTTAATTATCCTTGTATCTCGATTTTGGGAAATTTTCTATTAAGTTAGATCTATCCATGTTCTTGGACCTAGATTATTATTTAAACCTTTTCATGTTCATAATGTTATCAGATCTGTATGCCTGCGATGTTGTAGTCAATTTATTCAGTATATTTATTAGATCTGTAATTCGTGAATTTGGGATTCCAATCTTATGCCTACTCTTATGCCTATCTTTTCATGGTATTCTTGTTTATTCCCTTTTATCTACGAATCTAGTTTGACCTATAATCTAGACTGAATCACGATTACACAAACGATGGTAATACGATTTGGGCAGAACATGAAATTAACATGAATGTGATTTAAAACTTGGAAATTTGGTATAACATGAAATTTATATAATTTGGCATAATAAATATGTTGGCATAATCGGAATTTGGCTATAATAGTGAATAATTTACATGCATATTAGAATTGGGCGTAAATGGTTAATTGGCCGCAAAGTATGTAATTGGCATGTAGACCAAGTTTTGGGCATAAACTGTAAACTAGAATATTGAATCTAGTTTTGACATGAACTGATCTAATTTGGCATAAACTTCAAGTTGGGTTAATTGCTAGGTAAATCAAGTCTGGGGCATAGAATATAAGTATGTTAATTGGCGTGGCAAATGAATATGATATAGGCCAAATTCATTTAGGAAAAGTTTACATAAATAGTAAAAATGTAAATTTGAAAATATGAATATGCCTAACCCGAGGTTAGATTGAGTTACGGTATAAGACTGCCCGGAACCGCCCGGCAAATCCAGCAACCATAACAATACCTATCTAATGTGGGTGGTTAGAGCATTGAGCCCAAAAGGACCCGAGGTTAGACTGAGTTGCGGTGTAAATTTGACCGGAAACGACCGGCACATCCAGTAACCGCAACAATATCTGTCTAATGTGAGTGGTTGGTGTTTTAAAATGAATAATTTAAAGCTCAGAAAGAGGTAAGCTAGAATGGGAGGGTTAAGTCCATAGGAACACTTAACCAACTTAACTTGTTAACAAGACAAGAGTTGTAGGGGTTAAATAACCGTTATAACATGTTGACTAGACAAATGGGTGAAGTTAAGAAAAGGTTTAACCGTTATAACATGTTAACTCGACTAGAAGATGGGGTAATATAAAATACACTTAGCTAATTTAACATGTTAACTAGACTAGAAGGTGGAGTTAAGTAAACTTAGAACACTTAGCCATCATAGTGCGCCAAATGAACAAGGTTAAGTTAAAACATGAAGGGATAATACTTAACCATTAGGGCATGTGAATTAAACAGATGTTAGGGTTAAGTTAACTAAGAGAACACTTAACCGTTATAACATGTTAGCTAAACAGAAGGGCAAGGTTAAGTTAAAGGGAACACTTAACCAATACAAGATGAAGGGGTAGGGTTAAGTAATAAGAAATACTTAACCAACATAACTTGATTTGTGGTAGAGTTAAGTCAAAATGAACTACTGATAACACTTAACCACTTTAACATGACAAATGAATGGGTTAAGTTAACCTGAATTGACTAAGAACACTTAACCAATCCAACTTGACGAGAAAAGGAACTAAGTAGTAAAACTTAGTTAAGAGGACTAAGTTGTAAACCTTAGTTAAGAAAACAATGATTCAGGAACTAAGTAGTAAATCTTAGTTGAGGGAACTAAGTAGTAAACCTTAGTAGAACACGAGAACGAGCGAACGTCCGTCTAATCTTAAAGAAGGCTCCAAAAAACTGGGTTATGAAGCACGCGGCTTCGAGGGGACATGAGGGTACTCTTGGTATCCCTCTATGAGGCTGCAGATGATCTGCTTGGGCTCACAGAGGTTAAGGTCTGCGTTAGAAGAACCAAGGGTATGCCGTGGTTGCAGTATAAGGCAATCTAAAGACTAGGATGGACCAGCGTGATTCGGCGAGAGCAGTAGCCCTATGATAGCAACTCGTCGTCTACCTACCATCTTGAGTCAGTCGAGATACATACAGAGGAAAGGCGGAGAAATCCAAAAGACCATATACTTGCTATCTAGTTATGGGTGCGGATGACCATAGGTTAGTGGGGGCATAGAGGGCATGCGTATAGTTCTCATTTTTTTCAGGGGTTGCCTTTCATTAGTTGAGGGAGGGGTCAAGTGGGACCATAGCCACTGGAAAAACAAACCTTAGCATCTGCATCGACAGATATCTGAAAGCTCCCAACCGACTTCCAAGTTTCTTGATTATCCCTGCCATGGGACTCGGGTCGCACATATAGAGGACGTATGCATCTAGACAACGATAACGATTCGCGACACATAAGTGGGGAAAGTCTAAGAACATATACCGCTCTAGTTAGTGTGTCCTAGACTAGAGGGCGTCGTTCGATAGGTAGCATAATCCCTAGTTGGACCTAGGTCGCGTAAACCCTAAAATCCGAGAAACGTTCAATAGGTAGCATAAACCCCAGTAGCCCTGGGTAGCGTAAACCCTGGTTGGATCTAGGAAGAGTTCGATAGAAAACCCTAGATTAGATCTAGGTAATATATAATAGATGTACACCTGAAAACAAACACAATTGCGGGGATTGGGATCACGTTTTATCAGTTTATTAAAATTACTAGTTGGACACTAGTTAGGTGGTGCAGAGATATATAAATCAGAATAACAGGGTAATCGCGAAGTAGAGAAAGTATGGAAGCATATTCAGTTTATCAGTATATTCAGCTTGTCATTAGATCCAATTTATCAGTACATTCAGTTTTATCTTGCCTCAGCATAGCTTGCGTTATCTTGTTAACACTATCATCATGGTATTGCCTTGTATTCAGTTAATCCATGTCATGCTGTTTTTACTTGTTCACATGCTGAAAGTTACTGAACATACCAGACTTTATGTCTGACTCTGTTTTCTTTCGCTTTCTTGTCTTCCGTTCACCCCAGGTCCGCAGGGAGGGAACGTTACTACATAACTCAGTTTTTCTTTCCAAGCTTGAAGATTAATCGAAGTTTTGCTTGGATTCTCTTTTCCACTGCTATGGCTGGCTCATGCTACATTGGCGAATATAAATGTTATTTTATGCTTCTTTATTTTGTAAGACAGATACTCTGGTACTGGAAAACAATTGTTGTTCCAACTATTTTATCAATAAATTAAAGTTTTATTTTCCACTGTTTTAATTATCTGTCTTGTAATTTATCTACATCTTTTACCTTAAATGCTCCACAGAACTTAGTGCATTCCCTTTGTGAGTGACACTAACAGATGTGGGGTGTTACACGTGGTGTCAGAGCTGAAGGTTACCGGATCATATAAAAGATTTGAAAAATTATTTTCAACGGTTTTGAAAGAAGCATTTTCAAAAGAAATTTTTTGTTTTAAAGGCATATTCCCCAAAAGCCATATGCATTGTCTTCTGATCATCTGTTTGAATTCTTGTCCCCTTCTTTCTTGAGTCTTCAGGGATCCTGGCTTTCTGAGAGGTAACCTCATCGCGGCACGGTTCTGTAGGCTTGATAAGACTACGATACTTATCGAAGGGCAAAGTAGTGCCCGACTTCCATCTATAGCCATAGTAGTTTCACATGCAGCTAGTTTTCTTTCAAGATTTGAAGGGTTTTCCGTGCGGAGGCAGCTTTTGACAAACTTGTCAATATGATTACACATGGATGGTAAAGATGAGGATGTGGGAGTTTGGCTAGGGAGCTCAACGCAAGGATGAGAAATTCATGGATATAAACTCGACTCACGAAGAAAGGAATTATAAAACCTAAGATAAGAGGAAGTATCTTTTCCATGGTATAATAGGGCATATAATTAAGGACAAGGGCAAGGACGAGGGACAGGATTTTCAGAAGGGCAGGTACATGCTTTCACCACTAGTATACCTAAGAGAGAGATAGTAAAAGTCTCTGTTGGAAAATTTAGCTTTTCGTTTTGATCAACCAGTTAGTACTCTTTTGATCTTAGTGCTTCGCATTTGTTCATATCTACTTCCATAATTGAGTCTCTGCACCTTAGTACCTGTATAGTAGAAGATCCCATTAGTGTCTCAAATCCAATTGATGGTTCGGCCCGTTTACTTTTGGTTTGTAAGGATTTGAGAATAACTATATTAAGTGTAGGGTTTAAGTGTAATGCTTATGTTTTTGGTTCCATGGGCTATGAGTTGATTCTAGGCATGGGTTGGTTGGCTAGTAATTTTGAAAGGAGTGTAGTTAGACTTTTGACTTGCCTTGGAAATACCCTCGAGATTTCGTGTAAATAATTAGTTAGGCTTAGCTAGCTAGAAATCGCTTAATGCATTTATCGACGATTTGCAATCCATTAGAGTAGTCCATGAGTACGCAGATGTTTTTGATTAGGTTAGGAGTTTACCCCTAAAACGCGAGATAGACTTCCGCATTTATCCACTTGACAATGCAAAACCAGTTATCCGATCAATGACAGTTTTGGAAATGAAGATCAAGAAGCTTCGCAATCGTGAAGATTAATTAGATAAGGTACAGAATAGTGAAGCTCAAGAAGATGCGACTTAGAAGACTGAAGACTAGATACACGCATCATACCCTTTTTCTTAAGGGTACATCCTTGATCTCTTTTTCTAGGAATTTTATGCATACTTTCTAGCTTTTAGGATATATCCTCCAGGGTGTATCATCGATCCTTAGGTAGAAGCCAATGGATGTAAACATGTATTTGAAACATGTTATGATTGATGGTTGCAAATGGTTGCCCGTGGATACATATACACACCATAGGCGCTAGAACGACTTAGTCACTTTCATATTGCATTAGCATATATGTATTTGCTTAACGAATTTAACTGGATATGTTATCATATGGATATTGCATATGGATGAACGGCTATGCACACATGTAGTATTTACTTAACTAGGGATGCTTGCATACATGATTGGATGCATGGCACTGACATAATTCGCATTAAGGAGGTCAACTGAATAAGTAGACCGCCTAATTTTGCATTAGATAAAGACATATACACACACTATGCATATGACCATGAAAGCATTAGAAATCTTTTTAAGGACAATGAATGCCTGTGATTGGATGGTTGAGTAGATGGATGATTGGATGGTAGGACATATTCTTCCTAATTTGAAGATTTCGGGGACGAAATCCTTTTAAGATGGGGAGAATGTAACCCCGTAATTCTATAACAGTAAGTTTCACAACTTAAAGTATAATTAAATTTTAAAATAAGAATCATGGGAAAAGGGTTGCGCCATTATGTTCGTCTCGAAATTCTGCTTGGAAACGAGTCCGAGTTTTCAAGAAACGGAGTCCGTATGAGGGAGATATGACCCTTCGATGTTTCAAGGATTTTCAGAACAGAAAAACAGCTCGAAATTCGAATTCAAAATCCAGAACAGGCTGGGCAGGAAATTTCCCGCCCAGGACCAGGTCGACCTAGGAGTCGACCATAGTGTCGACCTCCCAGGGACCAGGTCGACCATAATGTCGACCTGGGGGTCGACCTGGTGCTGAAGCCCAGTTTTGAGCCTGGGTTCATTATGATGTTTCTGGTCTCGTTTTCAGTCTAGATTCGTCCACCTAATCCTATATAAACAGCCACTTAGCCCCATTCTCTTTACACCATTTTATTCTCTCCTTATGTTGCCTCTTGGATTATTGAAATAAACTAAAATAAAACACGAATACTATTCTTGAAGACTACGGCTAGGAATGGCATATTGGAGATTCAAATAAAGTTAAAGCTTCAAGAAGGGAAGCAAAAGCTAATTCAACGGTTGCGAGCAACGTCATGCAAATCATAGCAAATCACCTCAACGTTATCTTATTATCCTTTTCTAAAACCGATCAACGTAAGTCAGTTACTTTTTAGATTTGAACATCTAGATCTATTTGTGGCATGTAATTAAATAGATATAAGAATGTGCCTGGCCCTCTCATTTGAATATGTGTTTGTATATGCCTTTGGGTCTAATTAAGAACTATTGTGATTAATTATCGATGAGACTGTGCCGATGCCTATGACGTTGAAAACTATTGTTAATGGCCTAAGACTATGACTGTGAGCATATGACTATGCCTTTGACTTTGAGCATAAGACTATGCCTATGACTGTGAGCATAAGACTATGCCTATGACTGTGAACATAAGGCTATTGCCTATGACTATGACAAGGACCATTGTGGTTAAACACTTATGATTCGAAACTATGAGATTATTGACTAGGATTATGACTATGAAATTGGATCTAAGCTTGATTTTCTATTCAGACCTATTCTTAATTATCCTTGGATCTCGATTTTGGGAAATTTTCTATTAAGTTAGATCTATCCATGTTCTTGGACCTAGATTATTATTCAAACCTTTTCATGTTCATAATGTTATCAGATCTATATGCCTGCGATGTTGTAGTCAATTTATTCAGTATATTTATTAGATCTGTAATTCGTGAATTTGGGATTCCCATCTTATGCCTACTCTTATGCCTATCTTTTCATGGTATTCTTGTTTATTCCCTTTTATCTACGAATCTAGATTGACCTATAATTTAGATTGAATCACGATTACACAAATGATGGGAATATGATTGGGGGAGAACATGAAATTAATATGAATGTGATTTAAAACTTGGAAATTTGGTATAACATGAAATTTATATAATTTGGCATAATAAATAGGTTGGCATAATCGGAAATTGGCTATAATAGTGAATAATTTACATGCATATTAGAATTGGGTGTAAATGGTAAATGGTTAATTGGCCGCGAAGTATGTAATTGGCATGTAGACCAAGTTTTGGGCATAAACTATAAACTAGAATATTGAATTTAGTTTTGACATGAACTGATCTAACTTGGCATAAACTTCAAGTTGGGTTAATTGCTAGGTAAATCAAGTCTGGGGCATAGAATATAAGTATGTTAATTGGCGTGGCAAATGAATATGATATAGGCCAAGTTGATTTAGGAAAAGTTTACATAAATAGTAAATATGTAAATTTAAAAAGATGAATATGCCTAACCCGAGGTTTGATTGAGTTACGGTATAAGACTGCCCGGAACCGCCCGACAAATCTAGCAACCGTAACAATACCTATCTAATGTGGGTGGTTAGAGCATTGAGCCCAAGAGGACCTGAGGTTAGACTGAGTTGCGGTGTAAATCTGCTCGGAACTGACCGACACATCCAGTAACCGCAACAATATCTATCTAATGTGAGTGGTTGGTGCTTTAAAATGAATAATTTAAAGCTAAGAAATAGTTAAGCTAGAATGGGAGGGTTAAGTCCACAGGAACACTTAACCAACTTAACATATTAACAAGACAAGACTTGTAGGGGTTGAATAACCGTTATAACATGTTGACTAGACAAATGGGTGAGGTTAAGAAAAGGTTTAACCGTTATAACATGTTAACTCGACTAGAAGGTGGGGTTAAGTAAAATACACTTAGCCAATTTAACATGTTAACAAGACTAGAAGGTGGAGTTAGGTAAACATAGAACACTTAGACATCATAGTATGCAAAATGAACAAGGTTAAGTTAAAACATGAAGGGACAATACTTAACCATTAGGTCATGTGAATTAAACAGATGTTAGGGTTAAGTTAACTGAGAGAACACTTAACCGTTATAACATGTTAGCTAAACAGAAGGGTAGGGTTAAGTTAAAGGGAACACTTAACCAATACAAGATGAAGGGGTAGGGTTAAGTAATAAGAAATACTTAACCAATATAACTTGATTTGTGGTAGGGTTAAGTCAACATGAACTACTGATAACACTTAACCAGTTTGACATTACAAATGAATGGGTTAAGTTAACTTGATTTGACTAATGACACTTAACCAATCCAACTTGACGAGAAAAAGAACTAAGTAGTAAAACTTAGTTAAGAGGACTAAGTTGTAAACCTTAGTTAAGAAAACGATGATTCAGGAACTAAGTAGTAAATCTTAGTTGAGGGAACTAAGTAGTAAACCTTAGTAGAACATGAGAACGAGCGAATGTCCATCTAATCTTAAAGAAGGCTCCAACAAATTGGGTTACGAAGCACACGGCTTCGAGGGGACGTGAGAGTACTCTTAGTATCCCTCTGTGAGGCTGCAGATGATCCGCCTGGGCTCACAGAGGTTGAGGTCTGCTTTAGAAGAACCGAGGGTATGCCTTGGTTGCAATACAAGGCAACCTAAAGACTAGGATGGACCAGCGTGATTCGGCAAGACCAGTAGTTCTGTGATAGCAACTCGACATCTACCTACCATCTTGAGTCAGTCGAGATACATACAGCGGAAAGGCGGAGAACTCCAAAAGACCATATACTTGTTATCTAGTTATGGGTGCGGATGGCCATAGGTTAGTGGGGCATAGAGGGCCTGCATACAGTTATCATTTTTTTCAAGGGTGGCCTTTCATTAGTTGAGTGAGGGGTCAAGTGGGACCATAACCACTGGAAAAACAGACCTTAGCATCTGCATCGACAGATATCTGAAAGCTGCCGTCAGAGTTCTGTGTTTTTTGATTAGCCCTGCCATGGGACTCGGGTCACACATATAGAGGACATGTGCATCTAGACAGTGATAACGATTCGCGACACATACGTGGGGAAAGTCTAGGAACATATACGGCTCTAGTAGTGTATCCTAGACTAGAGGGCGTCGTTCGATAGGTAGCATAATCCCTAGTTGGACCTAGGTCGCGTAAACCCTAAAATCCGAGAAATGTTCAATAGGTAGCATAAACCCCAGTAGCCCTGGGTAGCGTAAACCCTGGTTGGATGTAGGAAGAGTTCAAAAGAAAACCCTAGATTAGATCTAGCTAATATATAATAGATGTACACCTGAAAAAACCCACAATTGCGGGGATTGGGATCACATTTTATCAGTTTATACAGATTACTAGTTGGACACTAGTTAGGTGGTGCAGAGATATAGAAATCAGAATAACAGGTAATCGCGAAGTAGAGAAAGTGTGGAAGCATATTCAGTTTATCAGTATATTCAGCTTGTCGTTAGATCCAATTTATCAGTACATTCAGTTTTATCTTGCCTCAGTATAGCTTGCATTATCTTGTTAACCCTATCATCATGTTATTGCCTTGTATTCACTTAATCCATGTCATGTTGTTTTTACCTGCTCATATGCTGAAAGTTACTGAACGTACTAGACTTTATGTCTAACTCTGTTTTCTTTCACTTTCTTGTCTTCCGTCCCCCCCTCCCCCCCAGGTCCGCAGGGAGGGAACGTTACTATTAGCTCAATTTTTTCTTTCCAAGCTTGAAGATTAGTCGAAGTTTTGCTTGGATTCTCTTCCACTACTATGGCTGGCTCATGCTACATTGGGGAATATAAATGTTATTATGCTTCTTCATTTTGTAAGACAGATACTCTGGTATTGGAAAACAATTGTTGTACAAACTATTTTATCAATAAGGTAAAGTTTTATTTTCCACTGTTTTAATATCTGTCTTGTAATTTATCTACATCTTTTACCTTAAATGCTCCACAGAACTTAGTGCATTCCCTTTGTGAGTGACACTAACGGATGTGGGGTGTTACTGTTGTTATCTTCCCTTTTCTACAGTGTTTTGCCACATATTTCTGGAAGTTTACATGTTCTTTACAATCACAACGTTTTGCCACATATCACATCATTTATGAAGCTTACATATTCTTTACTATCATAACTTTTTGTCGCATATCACAACGTTTTTTACATCTATCACGACATTTACATATTGTACTATCAAAATATTCATGCAGATACATATCAACATCATGTAAATATATATCATCCAATTAATTATATAACACAATATTCATACACAGAGATCACATCATCAATAAACCAAGTTTACATAATTTCCATAAACAAAAATAACACTATAAACTAAATTTACAAAATATCCATCGAACAAAGTCACGATATCTATAAATAAATAAAATATCCATAAAAATGGTTTGCACCAAATACAATCAAAATTAACAACTAAAAGTTACTGCTTTCTCCATAATCAATGGCCACAAGCAGTCTTACTGTTGAGGGATCTTCAGAAGTGCCTAACGATATTCTGATTATAGCCGAATGCACAACGATGCCCATCTCCAATACTTATACACATGTGTTCATGTTAGCATTAGTAAACTTGTTAATGTTTTAGTTTATTTTTATAATACTTAGTTAATTTTTAATTATTGCTGCTATTATTATAAAATACTTGATATTATTTTATATTTTTATATACTTAGTTAATTTTTATAAACTAAACTTCTTAATTTTTTAAAATTAGTAAACTTAGTTAATTTTTTATAATGTTTGTTAATTTTTATAATACTTAGTTAATTTTTAATTATTTACATTTTTATTATAGAATATTTGGTAATATTTTATATTTTTATATACTTAGTTAACTTTTATAAACTAAACTTCTTAGTTTTTATAAAATTAGTAAACTTAGTTAATTTCTTACAATATTTAGTTAATTATTATTATTATAAAATACTTGGTAATATTTTATATTTTTATATACTTACTTAACTTTTATAAATTAAACTTTTTAATTTTCATACAATTATTAAACTTAGTTAATTTTTTATAATAGTTAGTTAATTTTTATAATACTTAGTTAATTTTTAACTATTACTATTATTATTATAAAATACTTGGAAATATTTTATATTTTTTATGTACTTAGTCAACTTTTATAAAATAAACTTCTTTGTTTTTATAAAATTAGTAAACTTAGTCAATTTTTTATTGTAATTAGTTAAATTTTATAATACTTAAATAATTTTTAATTATTGCTATTATATTATAAAATACTTGGTAATATTTTATATTTTTATATACTTAGTTAAATTTTATAAACTAAACTTCTTAATTTTTATAAAATTAGTAAACTTAGTTAATCTTTTATAGTAGTTAGTTAATTTTTATAATACTTAGTAAATTTTCAATTATTTCTGTTGTTATTATAGTATATTTGGTAATATTTTATATTTTATATACTTGGTTAACTTTTATGAACTAAACTTCTTAATTTTTATAAAATTAGTAAACTCAATTAATTTTCTATAATAGTTAGTTAATTTTTATAATAGTTAGTTAATTTTTAATTATTACTATTGATATTATAGAATACTTGGTAATATTTTATATTTTTATATACTTAGTTAACTTTATAAACTAAACTTCTTAATTTTTATAAAATTAGTAAACTTAGTTAATTTTTTATAATAGTTAGTTAATTTTTATAATACTTAGTTAATTTTTAATTATTGCTATTATTATTATTATAGAATACTTGGTAATATTTTATATTTTTATGTACTTAGTTGTTATTTTCATAAACTAAACTTCTTAATTTTTACAGGATTAGTAAACTTAGTTAAATTTTTTTATAATAGTTAGTTAATTTTTATAATATTTATTTAAGTTTTATTAGTTTATTTTTTTATTAAATCTTAGTTAATTCACTACTATTTTAAATCTTATTGCTATTATCATTACAGAAGTTTAGTTATGTTTTGTATTTTTATGTACTTTGTTAATCCTACTGTTGTGACATTCTTTATATGAGGCAGTATAAGACAATATTATTATTACATCCTACTATAGTTAAATTCTCTTACGACCCGAACTTCCCCGTGAAGGAAAGCCCGGATTACTTTGAGGACCAGACGAATCAGAACACAAACAGCAGAACATTTCACTATTTATTACAACAATTCCATCAGAATACAAGAATATACAGAGTATGAATGAATATAATACCTTAGAAAATATCATAGATTTAAATTACATTTAAATACATAGCAGCGGAAAATTAATATAATACACAACTGAAAGAGATATACGGATACAGAGCTTTCTGGATATCATTCCAGCTGTAAACCAGGATCCTGTGAATATAAATCTACAAAATCAAAACTACTAGCTTCCCGTGTGGAAACTAAGGGCACCATGAGTTTAGGTTAAAACAATAAAATCCAGGTCAGTCATGTGACTGGTGTGAGAACTAAAACAGTTATTAATCTTTATTTTTAAAGTTAGGTAAATCAAAGGACCACGCCGTATAACATGGAACATGTTTCCTCCCAAGAATAAAAGTGCATATAACAATAGCGTAGTGCTAAATAAAGAAAAATGAAGCTATTGTAAGACTCAGGTCCCATCATACAATGCAATGCAAGCCGGAGGATAGGGTTTTACCTTATAATAGCCCAAGAATGCTTGATACGCTAAATTTCATCTTTTATTATAACTATGAGTGAAGAAAACAACTTCAATCATAAGTATCAATCATAGACGGCATGGGTACCATATCTCATGTCACCATACTAGGCTCTACAAATAAAACCGAAATGTCACGTATTGGAAATTGGATTTATTTTTGTCATGAGTCGAGGCAATGGGCAAGCTCCTCTCCGTTCGAGACACTCTAGCAAATGTCTCTGGAACACACAACGATCTTTGGAATCGGTTGGGTCGGTCCTCACTTACTTTTGAGGATTGGCAATTCCTGAACACACGTTTCCCAGTCCTATCAGACCTGTATCCAAGGCGCCTCGCATTCCAACAACCACACAGGTGAAAATAATATAATGTCAGGGCTAGTAAGTCACTGACACCACCGTAGCTAGAAAGAAATGTCGTGTTCTCCCAACGGTCCTTATCCCGTTTTTAACTATACTGAGGTGTGAGGCTCGCGAATCAACGTTATACACAAAGCTTTGCCACATAGGTCGTGCTTTGATCATCAACCACAAGACTTTGCTTTTCAATAGAAACCTCGATCGTTTGCCACTTAGGCATGCCACACAGGCAATTCATGCCATGCGATTGATATCTATTCCTTTAATCCAATTCTGAATATTCCTTTATTCAAATATTCACATTCTTTGGGAAAGGTTCCCATTAATTTTATCAAAGATAAATTCTTCTAAATTTATTCTTTAATCTTCCTTTGGATATCATTCCAAACCATATTAGGATTTTCCAAACTAGTCTAGATTAGCGAACCACACCGAAGTAATCAATTATTTTAATTCCCAATCCCAGCCTACTTATCCCATGGAGTAAAACTAGTAATACCCCATATCTGACACCACGGTGTTATCGGTAAAACTAAGTACCATTTCACGTTCAAATCTAATTAAAGATTTAACTATCGCTCTGGAGCAAAACTGGTGATACTCCATTCTCGATCACTTTAATCTAATTAAAGATTCATTAAAACTCCACTTAGTTTTAATCTTCTCAAAAATCAATACTCTGTCTTTAACGGGGTTAAAGAAAAGATGTCATCTAAAACACGATTCATGATGAACCAAAAATCACATTCTATTGTTAATCGGGTTAAAGAATAGGTGTTATTCAAAACACCGCTCATGATAAACCCAAAAAAACCAATTTAAATTCAATTCCAATTAAATACTAATTAACTGGACAATTTCACTAAATCTTAATTAAAAGATTTATTCTTTTCTAAACTGGGTTCAAGAACAGTGTTATTAAAGGAACCATTCATGACAAACCCAAAATCCCATTTGATATTAAATACACGGCTCTGAATAGAAAATATATCGGCTTATATTCAATATCAAATTCTGAAACCAACAAATATCGTATTGGGAATAACAACATAAATATATCTTTCAAATTTCCACAACCATATCTGTATAATCACGAAATCCAACATCGAAATATTCCAAAGATAATTTCGATTCAAATCCATTCCAATTCACGTATTGGAAATTCTGATTATTTTGAAAACCATTTCAAATCTAGTTCAAAACTAGTTCATTTCGATAAAAATATATTTTTATCCTTTCAAATGTGGAATTTTTCATCCCAGTTCTTTATAAATCATTTATTATGATTTTACACAAATTATTAATATTTTTAATAATTTTATCAAGGCCCGTACAGTCGGTTTTCAACAACGGCCACCGAACTGCACCTACAGCAACCTTTTCCAATTTTGATTTGGTCATAATTCCAAATTCAACCATTAGATTTCAAATTTCTAATATTCATTGGAAAGCTCTTTTCGATACAAACCCAACGGTTCCAATTTCAGGAGAACCCGACGGTCGGATCTCCCGTAACGTCAATTCGAAGTCAATGGTCGAAATTCGCGAACGGTCGCGGCGCGACACGTTCTATTCAGGCCATTTAATATATATATATATATATATATATATATATATATATATATTATACACCTCATCGATTTCAATTCTAAACGTATTTTATAAATCGTTTTAAGTTCTTTTTAAAACGATTTCAACTTCATATTCAATTTTATATAAAAATTGAATATTCCAATCATTAACGTATAAATGATAATATCTTCAAAACGTTATATTTTGAAATCACTTCCTTTTCTATATTCATTATAAAAACGATTATAATCGATATAAATATCCTTCGCATCAAAATGGTGCATATCTAATCAAGACGGATTTATATATTTCAATAACTTCGTTATTCTATTCAACACATGGATATTTTCTTCAACACATGAATCTATATTTCTTTATTCAACACATGAATTTATATTTTTCAACACATGAATATTCTCAACACATGAGTATTGTCAACACATGACTATTTTTGTTATTTAATATATTTTATAAAATTATGATTTCTATCATTTAATTCTTAATCAGACTCCAACCGTAAATTAGTAAGTGAACGATTCCTTAGGTATTAACCCTGAAGGCCGAAACCAACATCAGATCAATGCCCAGGAAACCACTCATCTTATCTAGTTTCTAGTCAGTTTCTAATTTTATATATGATAAAGATGTAAATTTTATTGAATATTTCGTTCAACACATGATAAGTTTCAACACATGAATATTCTCAACACATGAGTATCGTAACTACATGACTATTTATGTTATTCAACACATGAATCTTTATTTTATAATATCCTTTATTGTCCAAATTGGAATGAGGCCCAATCAATTACCATATAATGTTAATTATATGGATTCCATACAACACATGCATATAATAGTAATGATAAATAATCAGCCATCATCCAAAGTGCGCCACACAACTGCATAAGCATTAAATATAAATAATTAACACTTACACAGTCTGTCAATCTAATGATCGATATACCAGTAAAAAATTGGGATTAGTGTATGCCAAATATCATCCCAACACCCGTGTGGGGTTTCAATCCACAAACATTGAATATTATTTGTGCACTTGGGTGATGTGTAAAATTTATCGTCCCAATCAATATCAACAAATCAGTGTACATAAACAGATCATTCGATTTGTAAATGAATATTTATTTATTCACCTTCACGTTAAATTTATATTTTTAATGATAAATAATTTATTTCAACACATGAATATTTATTTTCAATCATTCCACATCACAATCAATTTTCACCACACAACAAAATCGAATAAGTCGTCTGTGGTCTGTGGACAACGGGTGTCAGGTGCTGCTAAGCGCCGTCTTCATCCTAGTATCTAATTAACTAGAAAACAAGAATTATAGCGAGAAGCTCTCACCGAGGGTTCTATCCGCCGTTTAATTTCTGAAATTTAGCACAGTTTGGATCTGCCTGTGCTTCCAACGCAGTCTGTACCACGCTATTCATAATAAAAATTATATTTTATTGCTTCATTCCAATAAATAAAAAGCATATTTTTATACTACATAAAAATCGAACTTTTATCGCTTCTTCATATATATAAAAATAGTTCCTTTATCTCGCCATTCTCTATATAAAAATCACATTTTTATACATAAAGATCATATTTTTATATCTCTACCACATATGTAAAAATCACTCCTTTACACTGTTACATCCATGATAAAAATTATATTTTTATCTTGCTAGTAATATAACAAAAATTATATTTTTACTTCACTATATATATAAAAATTATATTTTTATACTCTTACTAATATAAAAATCATATTTTTATACTCTTCTACGTGAAGATTATATTTTTAAAAATCGAATTTCCAATGTAAAGAAAAGATTATATTTTTAATTCGCCAACTTCATAATAAAAATCTCATTTTGTTTTCTCCCTTCATGTATAAAAATTAGATCTTTATGCAAATAAAAATCGCATTTTTATCTAGCTTTCATAAATATAAAAATCGTACCTTTCATGGTTATAAAATTTAAACTTTCATGTTAAAAATCTTAACTTTATACTTCTAAAAATTTAATATTTCATGAAATAAAAAAATCGCATTTTTACAATCGTTAGAATCATATATTAAACACAACTAAAATCGAAGAACTTACAGCGATTTATGGGTTTGATTTCAGGAGCAGTAGGGGGGAAACGGAGCTACTAGTGGCACTGGTGGTGGTTGGGCTCGCCGTCGAAGAAGGGGGGCTTCCTGCGCGCGAGGCTAAGGGGCGGTGGTGGCGCAGTTGGTCGACGATTGGCTATGGTGGTAGCACGAAAATGTGTGGCTGTCGGTATTAGGGCTTTGAGCGATGGGGGTTCCTCGCGATTTGGGCTGGAACGGAGGGAGGAAGGATCGTCGGAGGGTGCGCTCGCGTTGAAGGGGGTGGTGGCGCTCCAATCGAGGTGGCGCGGTGAACGATAGGGAGGGCGATGGAATCGCCTGTGTGATTTGGAGAGGAAGCTGTCGGTTTTTTTATAACCTGGGCGTTGACCGTAATGCTAAGGAGGGAGGGAGGAAGTAAAGGGGGTATGTAGAATTTTTTTTATATTTTTATCCTCCAAAAAGAAACTTTAAATTTAGATCTCAAAACGGGACCCACCGCCTATCGTCCCTGGATAATTACCACCATTCCGAACACAATGGGATATGTTTCGTAAGCCAATTCGATCATTTCAAACAGTTTTTGTCAAAATTAAATTGAAAATCAATATATATATATATATATATATATATATTCAATCTAAACGTACATTCAATTTACCGGGGCCACATAAGGACTCTAAAAATTCTAGAAAAATTATTCCTAGCCTCCTATTGATGATATAGTCCTAACAAAACTAATTTTGTCAAATTCAGAGACCGTTTGAAAAATCGTCATTTTCTGGTCGATCGAAATTGACTGAAACTGTCAAAACGCGTTTAACTTCGCCATGCTCACATATTCATTCAGAAAATTATGAACTTTGGAATCTAGCAATAACTTGACATCCCGGATCCAACAAAAGTGGTTTCGTCGAAAACGAAGGTCGTTTGCAAAATTTCCATTTTTAAGGGCCAAAATTCCATAGCGAATATTCTGAATTTTCAACTGGGCATAACTTTTTATTCTCGCTATGCGCCATTTCCAATTCCTTTTATACTTAAAATAAAATATTTATATTCTAACGACGATTTAAATAAATATATACATTCCAAATCTATTCAAAATAAATTTCTCGTTGTTTTTATTTAAAATAATTCATTTTAAATAATCAAAATTTATCAAAATTACCCAAATTAAAATTTTAAGTTGACTCAGAATTTCCGGGTTGTTACACATTCTTTATATGTTAATACACAGTACTATAAATAAGGAACTTATAGAAGGGTTTGGTGGCAATAGGCGTTCCATTTTTTCAGTGGCGCACTCCTTCATCGAAGAGTCCAGGATCTCTAGAAATTATAAACTATAGTAATTATCATAAAGTGCACATTTCAAGTGTCAGTTCTGTCCTAAAACAAGCTAAACTATCTTCTGTGGTTTCCACCATTCGATAGAAGGATAACTAGAAACAATGGCAAATTTCAGACGTCTGAACCTATTTTCAGATGCCTTACCTAGTTCAGACGTCTGAAAATAGGTTTAAGATGTTTGAAATGGATTTCGGCCAACACCTGAGACCATTTCAGATGTCTGGAAATGTTTTGAGCAATTCTTAGGCCATTTTCAGCCAAGCATTATAAACATTTATATAATAATAATAAATCATTAGTACCCATGTTTTAATAATATAAACATATTACAATTGCAAGTTTAAGTGGCATCAAGGCTAAAAGCTTATGGCTGTAAGCATATCAAAGAATTCCCTTAGAACCCGAATCTGAAAATAAACAAAATAATAAGAATGATTATGTAATTTGGGAAGCTGGATATGAAAATATTTCACTGACACCAATCCGAAATTACCTCATGTGCTGCTTTGGTGTCTTTGATCAAAGCCATTACATTGGGAGCGTCTAATACCTCTTTACACTATGTTTGTGGAATACAAATTGAGAAACATACTCCTTTACAATAGGCGCTAAATTAAAAATACATGTATTAGATATGATAATTTATTTCAAACTACACTGGACTTTAGACAAATGATCAAAGCCATTACATTGGGAGCGTCTAATACCTCTTTCAAACTACATTGGTTCTTTAAATCATGAAACAGAGAATGATTATTTTGATCTGAACTTGAGCAGCAAAGTTGGAAGAGTATGGTTCTTTAAATCAATTTATTGGTTCTTTAAACATAAATATGCTTCTCATTTTGAACAAAAAACAAAGGTAATACATCATTATTATAATATAGTGCATAATGAGCAAGCTAACCTTTGTAAAATCGGGGTTTGCAATCACAAACCATCGAAAAATTTTGAAATTAATATGCTTTAGCAGAGCCTAAAAATATAATAACAAGTCAAAGACTTATGAATTTAGAAAGGAAAAACAATTTCGTTTTTAAACCAACCTGTAAAACATTTTCAAAGAATTTTTTCAAAGCCCGTGAAAGTGCTTCAAATGTTAGCAGCTACATACATTAGATTCTAATAGAAGACTGAATCAATAGAAATACAAACTAAAACATACTGACTGATAACCATCAATTGAAGGCCCATGTTTCCATGGTATTGCAGTTTGTATGCGAGCACGAGTTGACGTAATGTTGCTTAAAAGTAATGAAGTAAATAAGAAGCAGAAGCTAAGAAATACAACTCAAACAAGCATGAAATTTTACTGCAACATGACAACCATTTGACCCATAAAAAGGAAAATGGGACACCTGGTTATCTATATTTTCTCTATTCTATGTCCATTAAGATAGTACCACCAGATCAAAAATAAGAGAAAAGCGTTCGTATAAAATTCAAAAATTGGTAACTAAAATAGGTAAGACATGATTACAAACTGATGAAGGATGTAAGAAGAGTCGAAATTACCTCTATTGTTATATGATAGAATTTAATAGATTTTAATCACTGCAATTGCAAGATAGTAGACTGGTAAAAATGGCTATCTGGTATTACAATATAATATAACAACGGAACTCTATACGGAATTCTCCCCTGCTACGAGCGTCTGGAAGGGCCATCAATAAATAATGAAAATTAGTCTTATCTTTCAAAATGAAACCACAATCATGACTCAAAGCAACAATTAGTTAAAAATATTGATTTCCATTTATGGTGACACCATGTCTGGCTTTTTAATAATACAAAATATGTGACATAATAGTTTAAGTAGTGAAAAAATACTAATCACGTTAACATTGAGAAATGAAAATAGTATTTGATGATTAATGGAATGTAAGTATATAATATTACGAAGAAGCATTGCATTTTAGGAAACTGATCTAAGAAAATGGCATGATTCAGAGCTTACAATGCATACAATGATAGCACCATGTCATGACAAGTCAAAAGATACCACAATCTATTGCAAATATATATAAAGTTTTTTTCCCATAGAATCAGTTATGAAGGTTATATAAATGAGTGACACTTTTAACATTTATCCAAATAAAGCTAATCATTTGGTTATAACTATGAAAATGAAGAGCCGGGATACCATCATGTATGCAAATGATACACATTTCGTCCTAGAAGTTTATTAAGTAAACAGGTATAAAAATTATCTTAGGTGATTTTATTGACTACAAGACAAGTACGAAGATAAAGAAAAATATAATTGTTGATGGTTTCAGACCATATTTATTGGCGGCAATCGCAGACTTACATTTCAAACATAATCGAATAATGAAACCAGAGAAATATTGTACAGAGAGCCTGAAATTGGGAGATCAATAAAAGCATTCTTTATAATCATCAACCTATCCTTGAAGCAGTTAAGGTTTATGCAGTCAGATACTTGTTTCCTATAAGAAGTAGGTGGGCTAATCCTTCTTGCATCATTACAACAGCCAGATCTGCACTTGCACTAGGTTCTGAAATAATTTTAACACATTAAACAAAAAGAGCGGTAGCACGATACAATAATCTAAAAATTGCACACCATGAATAAATGCTTGAAAGTAACATAATATCAAATGATTTCCTATGATGAGAAACTTACCAAGAAAAGTATTTGAAGCAAATTCTACAAAAGGGCGATAATAATTGCGAGTATCATATTAACATATCACATGCTCGACGGAGAATATCCCAAGCCATTGCATCCCAAACATCCTAAAACAATGCATTGCAGAAATCACATAATATACCACATCCTTTTTCCCTTTTAAGCATAAGAGTAGTACTTTATTCAAACAGCCTACTATTATCTTAAATAATTAGGACTAGTTTACTTTTATTCCCTTCATTTTCTTTAAGTTTAAATCATAACACTAAAATTAGGACAATGAATTTTGAACTACTTACCTATATCGGCGCTTTTGAAGTGCACTTAAGAATTGAAAATCCATTAATTGCTATAGTATGAATACGTCAGTAGAAGGTTGGGATTTTCTTTAGTTCAATTACCCCTGACTAATCAAGTGTTTTTTATGCTTCGCTAGCTGCAACGGGTGGTAACCGGGCTTTCTCCATTTCCCAAGGCAATGCAGAGTACCTAATATGTAGAAAGAAGCAAAGTGAGAATTTCAACAGATTTCGTTCCGCTTCAAAATAGAAAACTTTCTTTCATAATCTTTTTTTACCATCTCAGCAATATAATAGCGGTAACCTATTGATAATACTTCCCGGAAGAATGTTCTACCTCTTTCAGATCGAATTGAGAAAAGTGCTCGGAAAACGCTTAGATAACTTAAGCATCAATTGATTGGTGGGGGAAGCAAGAAAACCTGAAAAGTCGGTTCCTATATCTCCAAACAAAAATGCATAAGTTTAATTTGCATTGTAGTCGCGAGAGATGAAGCTATAGACAAGACTCCAACCTCTTAAATCACTGTCAACCTATGAAAATATAAACAAATTCATACCTATCTAAGCAGTACATAAATAAGTGGTCTAAGCCTAAGCTAGCTAGTATTTTCTGAATATAATCAAAACACTTTAACCGCGATCTACATTATCTTTGACCTGGTATGAAGTTTATTGAATCATACACTGGTACATACATAAAAGTGAACTATGCTAAAACTGCATGCTACACAAGGAGAAAGAGAGGAAAGGGAAGAGGGCATTGCTGACCTCATAAAAGTACTTCTCACTCTCCAACTCTTTCATAAAAATACTTTTTCCCAGTCATGCCTACATTTCTTACCAACAAAATTCATGCTATCTAGAGCTGGGGACTAACTAGTTTATTATTCGGAATCAGTAATATAAATAAATTACTATGTTAAAATTGAAACATACATCTTGGCTCTCTAAGTCCAATGTAATTTCTTTTTTTGTTGCCTCTGCCACTGAAGAATTAAGAGTCTTGTATTTTTTGCCATTTGCTTTGTTTATCTGAAAATGTATAGTTAATAGAAGGGAATGTACATGTTTCAAAATAAATGCTTAATAATATACAGTTAAAAAAATAGTACCTCAGCCAAAACAACAAAAGTTGTCTTATCAATGATTTCACTGATGAATTTTGAAATATTTGTTATTTTACCCAAGCTGCAATCAGTTATGCTTTTGGGTTCTCTTCTATTTCTTTGAGTGGGCATTATATATTGATGAACAGAATAGTATTTTCTCAGTTATCTAGTTGATGGCTTATATGAAACTTATCAGGTATAGATGAGTTCTAGACCGTACTTCAAAATAGTAAGATATGATATTAAATCTCAAACAGAAACAAAAAAAAATTATTGTTTGCACATCCATGAAGGTAGAAATTCTAATTGCATGTAATTCCAAAAAATAAATTAGCAATAAAAACTATGAGCATTAGATATATAGCAATAACAACAATAATGCACTATTATTTTAAACTATTACATTCACATATACGCACATGCATATACCTATATGAAAAGGTTTTGCCTTTGGATAAGACCAAATGCACAGACCAATAGATGAAATCAAGGTTACAGATCCTAGGATTAACATGTACCAAATAAAAATGGCTGTAAAAGTTTGATGATCACCTATATGCTTTATGGACTTCTTACTTGACGGTGTGACCCTAGATGATGGTTGTTGTTTTGTTTTATCTAAAGAAAATTTCTAAATCGATCGTATATGTTGGCTAATGATCACCTGGCTACCGTTCTTTTTTACCAAATAAAAATGACTTCCTATGACACAGTTATCAAAAGTTTAAATTTCATTAGATCTATTGGTGTAGTAAACGCTAATTAAAGAATAGACATATTGAAAGGAAGCCATAGCTCCATGTAATACATTAATGTTAAATAAGGAAAGTATGTAGTACATCATAATTATCGCATAACATCATGCCATGACCCCTAACTACCCACATTCTAAAACAAAATAATAGTCAACAGATGATAATAATTATGCCTCTGTGTTAAGTCAAAAAATGAACTTGCAATGAATCAGCTTTATCATATTTCCAATGACACTTTAGAAATTACACAGTTAACTATCACTGCTGTTATATTCCATATCTTCTTCTATTTGAAAAGTGCATCCAATCAATGATAACAGTCAAAAACACCAAGTAAACAAAGCATAAAATTACCAAATTGTAATCTTTCATCCAAAAAATATCTAATTATTACATCTTGGTTGCCAATGATATACTGGAATGAATCAAATCTTTAAAATAATCCACTTAATGATTGTAAACTTTCACAAATGGTCATAAATTTCATTATTTATAAACCATATCAATATATAATAGTGTTAAAAATTTCAATTTTTACAAGTCCATTTAACAAACTCCAAAATAAACTAAAAACCTTATACTTACCTTATAGCATATACAATTGATTTAGAAGCTTGTTTGAAGGTTCATTGGGTTCACAATCCTTTGAGCAAACAAAATAGAGTAAAAGGATTAATCTGATTCAGCTTAAATTATATACAAAATCACAAAACAAAGTAAGATCTAACCTTTGCCCTTGAAAGCACGAAGATTAATGCCTAGGATTTTTTGATCAAGAGCTGTACCCATATTTATTTATTAGTAGCAGTGGATCTTTCTGAAGAAATATGAAATTTAGGATTTTCACGAGGAAGTGAAGATAGGAAATAAAATTAGGCGAAGCAGGGGAAACAGAAGAAACAGGGGAAACATAAGAAGGAAATTGGGAAAGAGTGTGGCCTTTGAAATTAATTGAAAGACCGCAGATTATTTTTGTGGTGTGTTAATTATACAATGTTTTGCTATGTTGTTTTAGATCTTCCTACTTACAAATAAGGTTCAACAACATTCAACGTAAAATGTTGTTTTTTAGTATTGTTGATAGCCACTTTTCTTGTAATGAGCTTTAGGCTTTTAGGAGGAGAAGAAGGGTGCTTGATCATATGGGGCCTATGGCATGGTGGATGGGGAGGTGGGCAGAGGTTGGGAGAGCTAGGTTGGCCGGCGGTAGTGATAGAGTAGGTGGTTGTAGCCATTAAAACTTAAGGTTGACAGGGAGGCGAAGAGAAATGGAAGTGGAAGTAAAATGGAAAACTAAATGGGAATGAAAAAAAATGAATTTCTCTTTCTTGCATGTGCCTAAGTACCTTTAGAAATGGTGAAATGGACAAGCGGTATGGGACAGACATGATTTGTCTAATTTAGGGGAAGATAAGAAGGTGTGTAAATGGAAGTGATTTATTTTGTTAGATTTTTCACTTAACATCTAAGGTGTATATAAGGAAGGTGTTAACTCTACTTTTAACAAGGAGTGTCGTAACAAGCAAGGACAGAAGGCTGGTTCATCTAGAGAGCAAGTAAATGCGCTTGAGGCTGGCGAACCGGATCTTGGTAGGAGAGTCACCATCGAAGGTTTGATTTCTTTTTTTTGACTCTCATGTTAGGACCCTTTTTTATTACGGTGCTTCTCATTCATTCATATCCAATTCTATGGTAGATAGTCTGCACCTAGACATTTGTATGGTTTCTGATTTTGTTGTAGTCTCAGTCCTCATATGAGGTACTCACTCGTCTATGATATGTGGGGGTTTGAGAATTTCTATTATGGGGGTCGAATTTTGAATGCGACGCATATGTTCTTGGCTTTATGGGTTACATGCTTATTCTAGGAATGGATTGGCTAGCCATGTTTGTTGCCATCCTTGAATGTGAAAGGAGAGTTGTAAGGATTTTGACATGTCATGGGAGAACTCTCAAAAAAATTTGTGACCCACGAGGGTCAGTTATGCTCGATTTCCTAGACTCCCTTGATGCTTTTATTGACGATCTTCGATCAGTACCCATAGTCTGAGGTTTTCCGGATGTTTAATATAAAATGAATTTGGGAAATGGATGTTTAATAGTAACTACATGAGGTGTAACATTAGGTTTAAGTTTAGTCACTTTCTTAATTTCCTTTTCTAAGCTTTTGAATTTGAATCTATTTATCGTTATCATTTGAATCCCGATCCTTAGGTATAAACCTATGTTTGAAAACATGTGTTTGAGACATGTTATGTTTGATGGTTGCAAATGTTTGCTAGTGGATGCATATACACACAGATTAGGCACTAGATCGGCTTAAGCACTTACATATATCATGTAACAACCCGAAAATCTGGGCCAGTTTAAAATTTTATTTTGGCAATTTTAACGAATTTTGAATATTTAAAATAGATTATTTTAAATAATATCGACGGAAGATTTATTTTGAATATAATTCGAACGTATATATTTATACGCATCGTCGTTAGAATATAAATAATTATATATAATTATAAATAGAATTGAAAATGGCGCGGTAGTTCGATAATTCGATTTCAAACTTCAATTGAATATACCGAGTGCAAAACAAACCGGATTTTAGCGAAACCAAAAACATTAGGATCTAATTGAAAATATCTTTCCAACGAATCCGAAAAATCGAAATTTCATAGCGGGAATCAAAAGATATGTCCAGTTGAAAATTCTGAATAGTCGCTATGGAATTCAGGCCCTTAAAAATGGGAATTTTGCAAACGACCTCGGATTTCAACGAAACCACTTTTGTTGGATCCGTGATGTCAAATTATTGCTAGATTCCAAATTTAATAATTTTTCGAATCAATGTGTCAGCGTGGCAAAGGAAAACGCGTTTGACCAGTTTCAGTTGATTTTAATTGACTGGAAAATGACCATTTTTCTAACGGTCTCAGAATTCGACGAAACTAGTTTTGTTAGGACCATATCGTCAATACGAAACTAGAAAATATTTTTATGGAATTTTTCTAGTTAGTATGTGACCCAGTATATTGAAATACGCGTTCAAATTCAATATATAGAGTTATATGTTGATTTTAACGGAAACTGATCGAAACGATCGAATCAGCCTGCGATACATATCCCATTGTGTTCGGAATGGGGGTAATTAGCTATGGACGATAGGCGATGGGCCTCGTTTAGAGGTCGTATGTTAAAGTCAACTTTTTGAATTAAATAATTAAATATGAATATAATATAAACATTTTCCATTTAAACCCCCTTCCCTATTCTTTTCTTCCCAGTCGGTTTATGCAAATGAAAAAAAAAAGGGCTCGCTCAAATCCTCCACCGCTCAGGCGATTCCTCCCCTCCCGCCGTCGCTGCCTGACGTCGCAACCCCCGGCCTCAACCGCGCCTCCTCCCTGACCTTCTCCGCTCTTCTCTCTCTCCTCTTCCATCTTCTTAAACCCATTTCCCCCAAACTGCCGCGAGACCCCCAAAACCCGGCGCCACATCACCTTAGACGACCGCCGCCAGTTGATTGGACCACCCCGCCGCCTGCTCGACACCCACCTCACCTGAGCCACCATCCCCACCCCCTCCCAAAACGATGTAAGCCTTCTTTTTTATTTTATTTTATTTCTTTTATTTTATTTAATGTGTTTGGTTATAGGAAAATATAAAATCAGTTTTTATATGAAATAGCGAATAAAGCTGAGATGTTTGTAATTAAAAAGATTTGATTTTTCTTATTTGAACAAATAGTAAAGATTAGATATTTAAAATAGAAAAGATTAGATTTTTAAAATAGAAAAGATTAGATTTTTAAAATAGAAAAGATTAGATTTTTAAAATAGAAAAGATTAGATTTTTAAAATGGAAAAGATTAGATTTTTAAAATTGAAAAGGCGAAATCTTTATGGTTGAAAAGGCGAAATCTTTATATGGAGAATAATGAAGGAAAAATAGAATTTTTATCGTATGGAGTAATAGTAAAAATTCGATATTTATATATTGAATAGCATAGTAAAAATTCGATTTTTATATATTGAATAGCATAGTAAAAATTCGATTTTTATATATTGAATAACATAGTAAAAATTCGATTTTTATATATTGAAAAGCATAGTAAAAATTCGATTTTTATATATAGAATAGCGTGATAAAAATAGGATTTTTATATATTGAATAGCGAAGTAAAAATTCGATTTTTATATACTGGATAACAAAGTAAAAATTCGATTTTTACATATGTAGAGAATACGGGCAACGAAGATGACAAAAAGGCGAGAACGATGAAGATTTCTATTAATGAAGAGTCGTGGTATTGGATAGCTTTTGGTGAGAATTTCTCACTCTTCAATTTCTTTTCTAAGTTATATATATACAAGGATGCAGACGGTGTTTAGTAGCACCCGACACCCGTCATCCACAGACCATGGATGACTTGTTTGTTTAATTGTTTGGTTGTGTAGTTGGTTAGATTATTTGGTTTGAATTGAATTGTTTGGTGAAATTAAATTGATTTGATTGATGTGTGAATGGCGTGGGCCTTCACTAGACCGGGGATAAGGCTAGGCCTTGTCCCGTTTCTAGTATCGTGCCGTTATGCCGCCGAAATTTTCTAAAATATGTTAGAAAAATAAAAATATCATTTTTATTGTGTAAATGAACTGAATAGAAATTCATGTGTTGAAATAAAATATTTTATCGTTAAAAATATAATTTTTAACGTAGAAGTGAATAAAATAAAATATTCATTTACAAACCGGACGGTTTGTTTATGTACACCTATTTGAAGGACATTGATTGGGACGATAAATTTTACACATCGCCCAACTGCACAAATAAAATCTGTGTTTGTTGATTTGAAACCCCACGCGGGTGTTGGGATGAAATTTGAAGTTCACTCATCCTGATTGATTAAATATGTCGATCGATTGATTGACAGGCTATTATAAGCGTTAGATATCTACAGTTGATGCTTATACAGTGTAGTGCACTTTGGATGATGGTTGATTATTTATCGTTGCTATTATATGCATGTATTGTATGGAATCCATATAATTAACTTTATATGGTAATTGATTGGGCCTCATTCCAATTTAGAAAATGAAAAATATTATAAAACAAAGGTTCATGTGTTGACTGTACTCATCCGTTGAGACTAGTCATGTGTTGAACGGAATATTTTAACAATAAAATTTACATCTTTAATATTATAAAACAAAGGTTCATGTGTTGACAGTACTCATCCGTTGAGATTAGTCATGTGTTGAACGAAATATTTTAACAACAAAATTTACATCTTTATCATATATAGAATTAGAAATCAACTGGAAAATAGATGAGATGAGTGGTCTCCTGGATATTAATCTGATGTTGGTTTCAGCCTTCGGGGTTAATATTCAGGAAATCATTCTCTTACTAATTTACGGTTGGAGTCTGATTCAATATCAAATGATAGATACCTTAATTTTCATAAAATATATTAAATAACAAAAATAGTCACATGTGGACAGTACTCATTCGTTGAGATTAGTCATGTGTTGACAAAGATATAGAGTCGTGTATTGAAAGAAATATAGATCCATTTGTTGAATATAAAGCCGTGTTGATTAGTGATGCGCTATTTTGACGTGAACGATATTTATATCGATTATATTCATTTTTGAATTTAAAACAAATTTGATTTGAATTGAAAACGAATTCAAAATGAATTGAATATACAACGAATTTGAATTGAATATAAAACGATTTCGAAATGAATTGAATATAAAACGATTTCGAAATGAATTGAATATAAAACGATTTCGAATTGAATTGAATAGAAAACAAATTTGATTTCAATTGAATATATAATGAATCTGATTTGAATTGAATAGAAAACGGATTGAATTCAAATTGAATAGAAAACGAATTGAATTCAAATTGAATAGAAAACGAATTGAATTCAAATGGAATAGAAAACGAATTGAATTTAAATTGAATAGAAAACGAAATGAATTCGAATCGAATTAAAAATCGATTTGAATTGAAATCAAATAGAAATGAAAGTAAAAAGGATTTATAATAGGAAATTCAATTTTGATTTGAATTTGAAATAAAGGTTGAAATTGTTTTTGAAACGAATTCAAAACTATTTATAAAATTCGTTTTTAAGTAGAGATCGATGGAATATATATTATATATATAATATAATGGCCTGAATAGAACGCGCCGCGCCGCGGCAGTTCATAAATTTCGACCATTGACTTCGAATGGACATTATGGGAGATCCGACCGTCGGATTCTCCTAAAACCGGAACCGTTGGGTTCGTTTCGAAAAGAGTTTTCCAACGAATAATAGAAATTTGAAATCTAACGGTTGGATTTGGAGATATGTCCAAATCAAGTTCAGAAAAGGTCGCTGTAAGTGCAGTTCGATGGCCGTTGTTAGAAATCGACTGTACGAACCTTGATAAAATTATTAAAAATATCAATAATTTGTGTAAAATCATAAGAAATGATTTGGGAAAAATTTGGAAGAAAAATTCCATATTTGAAAAGATAAAAATAGTTTTTATCGAATGTAATTTATTCTTTATACTCTGTATATTCTTGTATCTGATGGAATTGATGTAATAGAAATGAAATGTTCTTCCGTCTGCGTTCATTTGTGTGTTGTTCTCAAAGTATCCGCTCTTTCCCTCACGGGGAAGTAACGGGTTCTCATAGTGGTATTAGAGCATTGGTTTACAGAGCTCGAGAACAAGACACTTTAGAACCATACGAAAGAATTCATCAGATATTGGATTAGTAATATCCAATTAGAATGACTCATTAGAGATAGGATCAGTAATATCCTAGAACGAGTGTGAAGAGTATATTTTTCAAATGAAAACAATTTTTTTTAAAAAATTTAAATCATTTTATACGTATTTGAATATTTATTTATTTCGAATTTGGACAATCCAATATATAAAGATTTGGCATATACGCGTCATGAACGTATATTCGAAGTTTTAATATATTAGATAGATATAGAATCACACTCTAGTCGCACGGGCCTGATTCTGATGATTGACGCGTCATCATCAGTAATTATTTTCGTGTTTCGAAGGTATGATATCTATATATTTCCATTAGACTGGTGTGAGAACCAAAACTAATATAGCAAGAACACTTTGTTGTGAATTGGCACCAAAACAAGATTTTCAGTATATATATCAAAATTATGGATTTTAAACGTTAATCCACTAATTGATTGATGTTTGTGTTGTTTGTTTATTTGCTTGATAATTTTGAACCATTTAGCCTAATTGCATCAAATATTTAATTGTATTGAAAATTGGTCGCATTTGCTTGCATATACATATACTTACATTGGACAGGTCATAGCAAGGAGGCTAGAGCAGAGAATAAAATTTGTTTGCCCGACAAGTAGGTACATGTTTATCATAATTTACTGTTTTGTTTGGGTGGTGATGATTTTATGAGCCTATTAGCTAGCCGCTTGGCTTTTTCTTTTTCTTTTTTAGATCAGAAGGCCTGTATGGCAATTTCGGGATTTTCCCGTGGCTCCCGGTGCAGGGGAGGTTATGGCGAAATTTTTCGAAAATTTGGGGTGTTAGCCAAATTTTGGAAAGTTTTTAGAAACTGAAAAGTTGAAGAACTTAAGCCGTAATCAAAATAATGGGAGTTGAGTTGATTAGTAAAACAACTTCCGGCTTTGTTCCTTTTCGGGGACGAAAAGTTTTAAGTGGGGGAGATTGTAACAACCCGAAAATCTGGGCAAGTTTAAAATTTTTATTTTGGAAATTTTAACGAATTTTGAATATTTAAAATTAGATTATTTTAAATAATATCAACGGAAAATTTATTTTGAATATAATTCGAACGTATATATTTATATGCATCGTCGTTAGAATATAAATAGTTATATATAATTATAAATAGAATTGAAAATGGCGCGGTAGTTCGATAATTCGATTTCAAACTTCAATTGAATGTACCGGGTGCAAAACAAACCGGATTTTAGCGAAACCAAAAACATTAGGATCTAATTGATAATAACTTTCCAACGAATCCGAAAAATCGAAATTTCATAGCGGGAATCAAAAGATATGTCCAGTTGAAAATTCTGAAAAGTCGCTATGGAATTCAGGCCCTTAAAAATGGGAATTTTGCAAACGACCTCAAATTTCAACAAAACCACTTTTGTTGGATCCGTGATGTCAAATTATTGCTAGATTCCAAATTTCATAATTCTTCGAATCAATGTGTGAGTGTGGCAAAGGAAAACGCGTTTGACCAGTTTCAGTTGATTTTAATCGACTGGAAAATGACCATTTTTCTAACGGTCTCAGAATTCGACGAAACTAGTTTTGTTAGGACCGTATCGTCAATACGAAACTAGAAAATATTTTTATGGAATTTTTCTAGTTAGTATGTGACCCCAGTATATTGAAATACGCATTCAAATTTAATATATAGAGTTATATGTTGATTTTAACGGAAACTGATCGATACGATCGAATCAGCCTGCGATACATATCCCATTGTGTTTGGAATGGGGGTAATTAGCTATGGACGACAGGCGATGGGACTCGTTTAGAGGTCGTATGTAAAAGTTAACTTTTTGAATTAAATAATTAAATATGAATATAATATAAACATTTTCCATTTAAACCCCCTTCCCTATTCTTTTCTTCCCAGTCGGTTTATGCAAATGAAAAAAAAAGGCTCGTTCAAATCCTCCACCGCTCAGGCGATTCCTCCCCTCCCGCCGTCGCTGCCTGACGTCGCAACCCCCGGCCTCAACCGCGCCTCGTCCCTGACCTTCTCCGCTCTTCTCTCTCTCCTCTTCCATCTTCTTAAACCCGTTTCCCCCAAACTGCCGCGAGACCCCCAAAACCCGGCGCCACATCACCTTAGACGACCGCCGCCAGTTGATTGGACCACCCCGCCCCCTGCTCGACACCCACCTCACCTGAGCCGCCATCCCCACCCCCTCCCAAAACGATGTAAGCCTTCTTTTTTATTTTATTTTATTTCTTTTATTTTATTTAATGTGTTTGGTTATAGGAAAATATAAAATCAGTTTTTATATGAAATAGCGAATAAAGCTGAGATGTTTATAATTAAAAAGATTTGATTTTTCTTATTTGAACAAATAGTAAAGATTAGATATTTAAAATAGAAAAGATTAGATTTTTAAAATAGAAAAGATTAGATTTTTAAAATAGAAAAGATTAGATTTTTAAAATGGAAAAGATTAGATTTTTAAAATTGAAAAGGCGAAATCTTTATGGTTGAAAAGGCGAAATCTTTATATGGAGAATAACGAAGGAAAAATAGAATTTTTATCGTATGGAGTAATAGTAAAAATTCGATTTTTATATATTGAATAGCATAGTAAAAATTCGATTTTTATATATTGAATAGCATAGTAAAAATTCGATTTTTATATATTGAATAACATAGTAAAAATTCGATTTTTATATATTGAAAAGCATAGTAAAAATTTGATTTTTATATATAGAATAGCGTGATAAAAATAGGATTTTTATATATCGAATAGCGAAGTAAAAATTCGATTTTTATATACTGGATAGCAAAGTAAAATTTTGATTTTTACATATGTAGAGAATACGGGCAACGAAGATGACAAAAAGGCGAGAACGATGAAGATTTCTATTAATGAAGAGTCGTGGTATTGGATAGCTTTTGGTGAGAATTTCTCACTCTTCATTTTCTTTTCTAAGTTATATATATACTAGGATGCAGACAGTGTTTAGTAGCACCCGACACCCGTCATCCACAGACCATGGATGACTTGTTTGTTTAATTGTTTGGTTGTGTAGTTGTTTAGATTATTTGGTTTGAATTGAATTGTTTGGTGAAATTAAATTGATTTGATTGATGTGTGAATGGCGTGGGCCTTCACTAGACCGGGGACAAGGCTAGGCCTTGTCCCGTTTCTAGTATCGTGTCGTTATGCCGCCGAAATTTTCTAAAATATGTTAGAAAAATAAAAATATCATTTTTATTGTGTAAATGATCTAAATAGAAATTCATGTGTTGAAATAAAATATTTTATCGTTAAAAATATAATTTTTAACGTAGAAATGAATAAAATAAAATATTCATTTACAAACCGGACGGTTTGTTTATGTACACCTATTTGAAGGACATTGATTGGGACGATAAATTTTACACATCGCCCAACTGCACAAATAAAATCTGTGTTTGTTGATTTGAAACCCCACACGGGTGTTGGGATGAAATTTGAAGTTCACTCATCCTGATTGATTAAATATGTCGATCGATTGATTGACAGGCTATTATAAGCGTTAGATATCTACATTTGATGCTTATACAGTGTAGTGCACTTTGGATGATGGTTGATTATTTATCGTTGCTATTATATACATGTATTGTATGGAATCCATATAATGAACTTTATATGGTAATTGATTGGGCCTCATTCCAATTTAGAAAATGAAAAATATTATAAAACAAAGGTTCGTGTGTTGACTGTACTCATCCGTTGAGACTAGTCATGTGTTGAACGGAATATTTTAACAATAAAATTTACATCTTTAATATTATAAAACAAAGGTTCATGTGTTGACAGTACTCATCCGTTGAGATTAGTCATGTGTTGAACGAAATATTTTAACAACAAAATTTACATCTTTATCATATATAGAATTAGAAATCAACTGGAAAATATATGAGATGAGTGGTCTCCTAGATATTAATCTGATGTTGGTTTCGGCCTTTGGAGTTAATATTCAAGAAATCGTTCTCTTACTAATTTACGGTTGGAGTCTGATTCAATATCAAACGATAGATACCTTAATTTTCATAAAATATATTAAATAACAAAAATAGTCACATGTGGACAGTACTCATTCGCTGAGATTAGTCGTGTGTTGACAAAGATATGGAGTCGTGTATTGAAAGAAATATAGATCCATTTGTTGAATATAAAGCCGTGTTGATTAGTGATGCGCTATTTTGACGTGAACGATATTTATATCGAGTATATTCATTTTTGAATTTAAAACAAATTTGATTTGAATTGAAAACGAATTCGAAATGAATTGAATATACAACGAATTTGAATTGAATATAAAACGATTTCGAAATGAATTGAATATAAAACGATTTCGAAATGAATTGAATATAAAACGATTTCGAATTGAATTGAATAGAAAACAAATTTGATTTCAATTGAATATATAACGAATTTGATTTGAATTGAATAGAAAACGAATTGAATTCAAATTGAATAGGAAACGAATTGAATTCAAATTGAATAGAAAACGAATTGAATTCAAATGGAATAGAAAACGAATTGAATTTAAATTGAATAGAAAACGAAATGAATTCGAATCGAATTAAAAATCGATTTGAATTGAAATCAAATAGAAATGAAAGTAAAAAGGATTTATAATAGGAAATTCAATTTTGATTTGAATTTGAAATAAAGGTTGAAATTGTTTTTGAAACGAATTCAAAACTATTTATAAAATTCGTTTTTAAGTAGAGATCGACGAAATATATATTATATATATAATATAATGGCCTGAATAGAACGCGCCGCGCCGTGGCAGTTCATAAATTTCGACCATTGACTTCGAATGGACATTACGGGAGATCCGACCGTCGGATTCTCCTAAAACCGGAACCGTTGGGTTCATTTCGAAAAGAGCTTTCCAACGAATAATAGAAATTTGAAATCTAACAGTTGGATTTGGAGATATGTCCAAATCAATTTCAGAAAAGGTCGCTGTAAGTGCAGTTCGATGGCCGTTGCTGGAAATCGACTGTACGAGCCTTGATAAAATTATTAAAAATATCAATAATTTGTGTAAAATCATAAGAAATGATTTGGGAAAAATTGGGATGAAAAATTCCGTATTTGAAAAGATAAAAATAGTTTTTATCGAATGTAATTTATTCTTTATACTCTGTATATTCTTGTATCTGAAGGAATTGTTGTAATAGAAATGAAATGTTCTTCCGTCTGCGTTCATTTGTGTGTTGTTCTCAAAGTATCCGCTCTTTCCCTCACGGGGAAGTAACGGGTTCTCACAGGATCAATACCCAGGAAATCATTCTTCTTAACTAACCTTCAATTCTTAGGGAAAGGTTCCCATTAATTTTATCCAAGATAAATTCTTAAAAATTTATCCTTTAATCTTCCTTTGGATGTCATTTCAAACCAAATTATGGTTTTCTAAACTAGTCGAGATTAGCGAACCACACCGAAGTAATTATTTATTTTATTTCCCAATCCCAACCTATTCATCCCATGAAGCAAAACTGGTAATACTCCACATCTAACACCACAGTGTTATCGGTAAAATTAATTACCATTTCACGTTCAAATCTGCTTAAAGATTTAACTATCGCTTTGGAGCTAAACTGGTGATACTCCATTCTCGCTCAATTTCTAGATTTGATAATTTAAATTATCAATTCACATTTCAATTTAATTGCAGATTCATTAAAACCCCTTTTTCTGGGTTAAAGAACTAGTGTCATTTAAAACACAGTTCACGACAAACCCAAATCACATTTTATTTATTATCGGGTTAAAGAACAAGTGTTATTTAAAACACAGTTCACGATAAACCCATGGATCAATTCTATTTAAACCCATTTCAAATCCAATTTATTTAATTAAAAATAAATGGGTTTTAATTTCAGTTCAAAACTAGTTCATTTCGATGTGTGTGCATTTTAATTTTCAATGGAATAAAATGGATGTGTGTGCATTTTAATTTTCAATGGAATAAAATGGTTGAATCATCACATGGATGTTGCATTTTGGTGAATGATTGTGCATATATAGAACTTATATGTGCTATTAGGATTCTTTTGCATACATAATAAATGCATGCCATAGACATATATTTCTTAAGCGGGTCAACTGAATCAGTGGACCGCTTGATTTTCACATTAGTTTAGGGACATATACACGAAACCTTTGCATATGTTCGTACAAAGCATTAGAAATTTTAAGGACAATGAATGTCAGTGGTTGATGGATAGGTCAATGGGTGTACGTTTTAATAAATAACATTCTTCTTAACTTGGAGATTTTGTGGACAAAATCCTTTGAGGAGGGGAGAATGTAACACCCCATATTTAATACACAATAATTATACAAATAAGATAATAAAATGAATATTAGGTAATTAAATATTCATAATTAGGTAAAATAGACTTTACCATTGCGTTCGTTACAAAATTTTGGTTCAAATAGACTCTTGGTTTTGGTAAATCGGATTAAATATGAAGTTATGAACTAAAGAAGATTGAACTATATATATACATATAATATATTATAAATAAAGTAACTGAATACAAAAAACAAAGGTCACTGGGTGACCCACAGCACCAGGATCAACCCCTGTGGCGACCCATGTTGAAGGTGGGTCGACCTACCTTCATGCAGGGGCAATTCCTATGCCTAAGTCTGGACTGTTTTATTTGCTATGTACATATGTTGACTCAGCTTGAGGTGTACGATTTGATTTAATAACCTAACATCTAATGGTTTAGAATTATCCTAGATATAAATTGGCTAGCAGCCTTACCATTTTCTTACACAAAAACATATCTTCATCTTCTTCCTCCTCCAAGCTATTTCTAAATAAAATTAAGAAAATGTCAAGATGCTGCCAAAGCATAGATTTAAGGGATAACTCTTGCTTTTCTTCTACAACAACCGTTTTAAGAGGATTTTCAGGATCTAATTCAAACCACTGTGAGTTATAGTTATTTATAGATTTGATAGTTAAAATGTATTTTTACAGTAAATGGTTTAGATCTTAAAATTAACAGTGTTTATAAGTTTACATGTTATTGTTCTTTTACTATCAATTATCTATTTAGTTGTCAGTTATGACTAGTTATATTTACACCTTTATTATCATTTTTTCTGTTTCACGGAAGCTTGGACTTGATTTACTCCTCTTTGTACGTACTTTTTCTGTTTATTTTCAATGTTTATTGTGATGGCACATAAGGGATATTATTTTATGGTTTTGTACTTTGATGGTTTTTGAGATGGATGATTATGATTATAACTTATGGCATTTGAAATTGTAACTTTGAATTTTCTTTGAAATAAAAGTTGAAAAGTTATTTTCTGCTGCATTTTATATCTATCTTGTTAATTTAATATCTATCTTGTTAAAATTAGTTTCTGTATTATTACTGCGCTTCATAGAACCTAACGCATCTTTATACAGGTGACATTAGGGGATGTGGAGTGTCAAATTTGGTACAGAGCCTAAGGTTACAAGATCAGAGGAAAAGGTTTCTAAAAAGTATTTTCAAAGTAAATATTTTCAAATAAAACCAATTCTTGAAAAATATATCCTCTCAAGTCATTTACAATATTCTTTCGATCACTTTTTTAATCCTTGTTTCTTCTATTTCAGCATGTCCGGATCTCCTAATTTCCCTTAGGGCATTCCCATTCTGACATTGTTCCATAGATACCTAGAGGCTACGACATTTGTCGAAGCGCAAGGTAATGTCCCTCTCCAGCTGTAGCCGTAGTAGCTCCACCCAATCAAGTAGTCAACTTCTCTAAGCTTTGTAAGGATTTCTGTGCAATGGGAGGCAAACCATTTCATGGTATGAAAAGATTCGTGGTACTATTTATATCTAGTTTTGGGACTCAAAAAATCTTGGTTTACTTGGGGGACCAAGCCTGGGGAGTGGCTTGTGTTAATTATGCTGTTTAGAACCCGTATTAGTCAGTATCCCTGTAGGTATCATATCAACGCCTCACACTTAATGGGGCCATGGCACGCTTTACTAATCTGGTTTGTAAGTGGTTCAAAATTTAGGAGGTGCGTACGGGCGCGTTTTGGTGGATTCATGAGCGTGCATGGGTCTAATGGGGGAAAACTAAAATGATGTAAGACCGACGAATAGGGCTGCGGTTGATGGGTTAGGGACTGATATCACCAAGTGCCTTGGGTGGCACAGGTTATTAATGTCTTTAGGGAGCCGATGCATGGGTAGTAATTAGGGTAAACCTAATCCTTCTATTCTAATATCTGGTGTGGAAACTTGTTCTTGGGATATGAATGAGAAGCTTATACGATCTTTACCTTACATTGTTATCTTATTATCTCGTTTACTTCGTGCTTGTATGATTTACTGTATTTTCTTATCCAATGTTGTTGATCTATCTTTATACTTCCTATCTTATGCTAAAAATCACTTTAACTCACCAGACTTTATGTCTTACCTTTTTTTCCTTCCCTCTCTTCCCCCCGGGTTCTCAGGGTAGTGGATAGTAACAGCGACCGTGATTCTATTCTGCTTGGACTTAGGTTACCCCTCTTTATATGTACTTCTTCAATTTTTTTTCTATGTTTATTGTGGTGGCAAATGAGGATATTATTGTATGATTTTGTGCTCTCATGGTTTCTGAGACAGATGAATATGATATGACTTATGGCATTTGAAATTGTAACGTTGAATTTGCTTTGAAATAAAAGTTTGAAAAGTTATTTTTTGCTGCATTTTATATTATGTCTTGTTAAAATTAGTCCTTGTATTATTATTGCGCTTCACATAATTTAATGCATCCTCATATGGATGGCTTTAGGGAATGTGGGGTGTCACATAAATCTTATTAAACCATTAGTGCATGTTAATGGGTTATTAAGGTTGCCAATAACCCTTTACGATTTAAATTTCTGATTAAAAACCAATGTAATAAACTAATGATCTTTTAAGATAAATTTTAACTAGAAAAATTTACAAACGAGTTCATTATCATCTATATTTATTTTCAAACATTTTTAACTTCATTTTATCAATATTTTTAGTTTTCAATATTATCCAAAACTGCTTAATTTTCAATCTAATTTCAATAAATGATTCCTATGCATCTTCAACTTTATGATCAAACTGTAAGTCCAATCTATATAAAATTTGAAATCCTACTAAATTTCACTCATACGAATCTAATGAATCTTATTTCGTTGAAATACGAAATCGTTTTGAAAATTATCTATTTTTAGGTTATTGGAAATAATATTAAATTATCAATTTTTGATATATTTACTTTTGAATCAATTTTAATAGTTCACTAACCTTATTTTATCCTTTGTAAAATATAAAACATATTTGGAATTCAATTTCAGTAGGTTTTTTTTTTCAAGTCTAGATTCAATATATAACCATTAAAAATCCATAAAAATCAATTAAAAATTAGATTTTAAATTGGCTAAAAATACAGCTCGTTTCAATCTCCCCTACTTAAAAGGATTTCGTCCTAGAAATCAAAGATGTAAGTAAACTTATTTCCAATCCATCTATTTAACCCTCTCTAATTACTTAACAAATACCATAGTCAAAATTGTGAAGCTTAATACCTAAGGTATTCGTAAGTACCTACTCATTACATTTTTTTACCTAACAAGTTTTAGAACTTATCGACTGACCAAAACCATCGATATTTCAATTTCTGACCCCAATCCTTTATACTTACCATAAGCAGTCCTTTTTATATTCAAAATATAACCTTTTAAAATCCTTCAAAATAAAATCTTTCAAAACCGATTTAAAGAATCAATTTCTTATCACGAATACACTCTCTAGTACATGCATTTGTTCTTGGGAATAACTAACCTCATCTCTAATGAGTTTCTCTATTAGGAAATTACTAATCCTAGCTCTGATGAGTTATTTTCCTTCTGTTATAATGATTCATACGTCAAAGCTGTGTAAACCAAAACTCTGAGATCAAAAGGAATGATCCGAGAATTCCTACCTTCTAAATCCATTAAAAACCACACAAGTTCGATCCAAATGGGCAAAATCCTCGAAACATTAACTTGTGCATACAACACATCATACATAACAAAAGCTTTTCAATAATATCATCTCATTATTACATTGGAGTACAAGAATATATCAAAATACAAAAAATATCAGGGTAAAACGAAAGTACATACATAATGAAAAATATAAAACTCTCAGCGAAAGACTAAGAAAATGATCCAGATTACAGCTTCAGCCATAATCTATAATTTTGCTTTAAAAATGAATCCAAGGCTAAATCTGCATAACCAAAACTATCAGGCTGCCCATGTGAAAAAATATGGGCACCAAGAGTTTAGGTGGAAGAATAATAAACTCCGAGTCAGTCATGGGACTGGTGTGAGAATTAAAATATTTACTTCATTTTAAAGTAAGGTTATTTATAGAACCACACCATATAACATAGAACGGGTTTCCCCCATATGAATACAAGTGCATAAAAACTCGCAATCCTCTTTAGAAAATTATTGACCAGCCTTTTGGCAAGGCCGTAAAGAAGGCACATCATGGATCCTGATAGAATTAGCATGAAGGGCCATGTAATCTTAACTAAAGTACTGGTCTACCCAGGAAGCCGATCAAGGCCATAAGGCATTAGGCCATCTTTGTTCGGCTCGATAAATGATCGGATCGATTAATAAATTGTTCAACTCGAACATAGAATCAACTTTGTAAGAAGAAACCCAATATGTAAACCCGTTGGATGGAATGACTCATGGTTTGATTGAGAGGAACCGAACATACTCCCACGCGAGATATTTTCCGAAAGACTTGCTCCTTCTCCTATTTGACCACTTCTAACCACCCACGAATGCCGGATCGGCTGCCACCCGTCATTTCATGGGTGGATCATATCTCTCTATACGAAAAGAATGCTTCTCCGCATTTTCCTATGGTCTGGGAATGAGCGACACGTGCCCAACTAATCTGAGTGTTGTAGCATCTATCAATAGACCTTATGGACTCTAAAGAAGGGACTTTTTGGTGAATCACTTATCACTCTATTGTTGTGACAAAACAATGTAATAGAATACTCCATAAATAAGAGATTATAAAGTTGATGTAGGCTCATTAACGCCGAACCACTATAAATTTGTGTGTGACTGCATTTTTCTTCATTTTACATTTATTCATCTTTATTTTAATTCTCCACATTTTCATTTCTTAGGCATTGTACCATTTTTCAATGTCAACACTCACTACAACAAAAATACCTTTCTGCAACTATCAAAAACAGTTGTAATAGAATTATTACAACTAATAATCGTCAGTCTTTATATCCAGAGTTGTAATAGAGCCCCTATTTTTACAACTGATTTTGGCAGTTGTTGAAAATATTTTACAACTACTATTGACACTTGTAAAAGATTTTTTCACAACTGAAATTGGCAGTTGCCAAAAATTTTGCAAATAAAAAAAAGCCAAATACATTTTACAGCTAAGTAGAAAGGAAAACACTACAAACATTCATCTATGTTACTTATACTTCAACTCATAGATGAATCCTTCTTTTCCAAATAAAATAAAGATACTGACCCAGGGGTAATTCGAACTTGAGCTTCAAATACAAAAACATTCATTCAAATAATTAGCATATCTTACCATCTCCTTTACATAATTTGTGGTCATCAAAAGTTTAATCAATATCACTCCCATGCCAGTTAAAAACCTCAAGCAATGCCAATACTAAGTTGATTACAATCAAAGATTCAAATATAAACTTTATTCAATGAACAACCTTATAGAATTTATCTATATTATTTGTGGCTTCTACAATGTAACTAACTGCATTAGGCAGCGGGGACTACCCACATATCTTCTGCAATAATTGTTGCTTGCCAATGAGCATTTCTTCTGCAATAGGGCCTGCAAGTAAATTATATTTGTTGTAAATGACGTATGCATATGGAAACGACTTTTTGTGCTAAATTATATAAAAGAACATCAAACATTATAGTGTACTGCTGAATATATGATGGTGCGAATCATATTCACTTTTCAAATTGCAAAATTTTAAGTACAAGGTTAAAAATAACAATAATTTTTTTTAAAGTTACATTTAAAAAGATACATGAATGCTGTTATACCTTTCAACAAGTTGAGAACAATCATCTTCTAGAAATTGTAGGAAAACGCAGAGAAGAAAACTCCAATTTCATCCCTTAATTCAAATCTCAAGATGACAAAATCATGAAAACATAAAAAGAAGTTTGAAATTCTCGTTGTTGGCAGTGCTTTGTTTTCTAATAATGACTTGATAAGATGCTGCTTAAGAGCCTCAAGAAATCTAAGGAAATGCGAAGTCTATCAACACATTGCGTTAGCATAGATATTAACTTTCCTATCGTCTAATACACCTAAAACAATAGAGAATTCAACAAATAAGAGCACATATGTACAGAGAAAAATAACAAACGTGTACTTTAATATAACACTCCACTTGTCCAAACTCTCATGTGAACGTTACATGTGATTCCCTTCTTCTACTTGCCTCTTCTTCTTCATTTCACGAAAAGGATGCCCTTTTTTATTTCTTCTCAAACTACAAAGTAAAAAAAATAAAGACAGAAAATAGGAGACAAAGCAAAACAAAAGAGAAATTTATACAAAGTAGATAAAGGAAAAGGAATTGCTTGTAACAGATTTTTCTTCGACCCTTAAAAAAAATTATCAACCACTGCACCTGACACCCAGAGCCGCCACTTCCACCTGCAGCTCACCTCGGAACCAAGCTCCGACCACCAATGACTCCTCGGCCTACTCCTCGCTTCCCCATCTAGATTCCGAGTCGGCTTGTCAAGAGAGAAAAGCATAGGAGAGACTGTTGTAAGCCACCTCAGGAAAACCACCGAGTCACTGCTCCAACGCGCTTCGATGCTGAATGCCTGGCCTTTTTTTAGTTTCCGGAAGGTTATGAACTAAATCTAAATCCTAGATCTGGGTTACTGATTTTATTTTGAAGTCTCAAACTAAGGTAAGATGTATTAGATTTAAAATTGAGTTGAAGAAAGGAGGAATTGCGTGGGATATATTGGATTAGGAGATGGAAGGAGGAATTGAGTCAGATATTTGGCTTTGTTGTAGAAGATAAATGCGATTATTATTGTGGGGATGAAAATAAAAAACGGACATAAGCAAAAGCTGGAGGGAAAATATTTGGGAATTGGAGCCAAATATTTCGATTGGAGGGAAAACTTCAAAATTTCCATTGTTTGGCGCTACAAAACATGTTAAAGATATTTATTATAACGGGCAAACAAACAAGAGTTGTTATAAATAGGTATTTATTACAATTGACAAAATAGAAAAGTTGTAATATACATTTGTTACAACATGCAGAATATTAGAGTTGTTGAAAACAAGTTTACTACAACTTTTCAAAAAAAAGAGTAGTAAAATATATTTATTACAACTCGCATTTTATAACAGTTGTAAAAATATAGTTGTAATATAATCTTTTTGTTGTAGTGACTATTTCACTAAGAAGTGATATTCTCAATACATGAAGGATTTTTGTTCTATTTTTGTCCTACTTGAGATCCCAAGTTCCCTTCAACATCATTAAATCATGGTTTCCAAGGCTTCAACACGTGCTTCCGGAAAGCAACAACAACAGTAGGCTGCAGCACCTACAGAGATGACGGGTGCGTCGATCATTCCAGGATTAACTACGAACCAACCTGCATTACCAGCTCCAAGACAACCACCCTCATCGAATCAAGCACCTTCCTGGCATTTGATACCCGTGATGACTTTATGATTGGTTGACTCAATTTCGAGAGGCAACGACAACACTGGACGCTTAGGCAAGAGAGAATGCTGCAATGAGGCAAGACATGAGTCGTATGACGTGATAATGGAAAAAAAAAACCAAAAAGTAGTAATATTCCCCTCATCTGCAGAACCAAAACTCAGAAGGTTTATCTCGCCTGGAGGGAGCGGAGATTGAACCCAACCGCGACACCCGCTCGAGAGGTCGAAAAATGTGCAGTGATTACAACTGGAAGGGCGTAACAAATAGCTAGACATGGCTGACCATAACCGAGATGAACTGGTTAAACCAGGAAACGTCGATCTCATGGCCCAATAGAATCAAAGTGCTTCTCCTACAGCCCCCTGCATTTCCACCCGAACGATTTGAGCTATGGTTCTTCCTCCTAAGCGTCTTGTTAGTGTCCAGGACAATTGGGATTAAGGAGGTTTCGTTCGGACGACGATTCGGGCAACTTAGCTCGAAGTGTGGGTAGGAAGGATAAAACTAGTCAAGAATGCCGATCGATATGCACTTGCACTCTAGACCTAATCGCCATGGTGTGACAGATTATGAACGACAATAGTGGCTACAAGAACGAAGACTGGGGAGTCGACCGTAGCCATACCCCGTTTACAGACGATATCTTGCAGGTGGAATTTCCAAGGAGGTTTAACATACTCTAGATAAGTTATTATACAGGCACGACCAATCCGCAACAACACATGATAGGATGCTTATAGCACATGGAGGCAGCCACTGCCCTTGATGCGATTATGTGCAAAGCCTTACCGATTTTCCTAGGCGGAGTTGCACTCACGTGGTTTACGCGACTTCCCCCGAGGTCAGTTCTGAACTTCAAATATTTAAGTGAGAAATTCCTGGATCAATTCTGCCTTCACGCTTCCAAGTCAAAACATATCACGGCCCTCTCGGCGATAAAACAAGCAAGAGGTTAATCTTTGAGGGACTACCTTAGTCGATTTAACATGGCTGTTACCGAAGTAAGCAATCCCAACTACGAGATGGTCTTAATGGCCATAGAAAATAGACTCGACAAAAAGATAAAATTTGGGAAATATCTGATTGGAAATCCTCCTACGGTGATTGAGTTGTTTTACGAAAAGGTTAACACTTGGCTAAGGCATAAATATGCATAATCGGATGGGGAAGACGGAACGAAGGGAAATTCCAATAAGCCATTCAAAGTAACGTGGTATGTAACACCCCATGTTCATTAATGTCACTCACAAAGGGAATGCATCAATGTCCATGAAGCGTTATTGTTGTATAGAACAAATAAATTACAAGAATAAATAAATAAAACATCACAGCGGAAGTTAAAACTTATTTCATAGCATCATAACTCAAAACAAGCTTTCATAAGTAGTTTCCAAAACCATTACAATAGGATCGATAGTCTTTTCCAAAAACTTCAAAGTACATAAAGAAGCAAATACTTAAATAACATAAATGCATGAATCCCCACCGAGCATAAGCAAAGCCATAAAGATGAGAGAGTCCAAAGCGATACATCTACTCTTTTCAAGCAACTGAACGAAATCGGCACTAAGCTGTAGTATTCCTTCCTTGCAAACCTAAGGGGGAAAAGGAAAGAAAAGAGGTGGAAACAAACGGGTCAGACATAAAGTCTGGCGAGTCCAATAATTTTAACAAATAATAGGTAAGGTAAATGATCAAGACATAAATAGGCATCATGATATGGCTGTAACATAGATAAGGTAGATAAAAAGGATGGACAAGATGATTTCATTCCTAAGTACTAAGACAATCCTACACCTTGGCTAAGCGAACAACCCTCCAAGTACAAACCCCGAAGACCGAAGTCAACATCAGACTAGCACCCAAAGGACTATCCAACTCAAGCAACATGTATTTCATTACACTGCACTTTTGCTAAGTTATGCCACATTACTTAATTACACCGCACATCTACTAGTCTCTTTTTACTAGAGGTTGATCGCTTCCCACTAACTGTATCCATATGACGAACTTGGTAGTTACTTGTACCTAGCTGCTATCGTAGGTGCCGGCTTGCTCCTACCATCGCTAAGGTACCCTTAATCTACCCATTCGATTGGCTCCCTAAACCCCGTAGGCACCCGTGTTGGCCCCACAGTGGTGTGTATCACTCCCCAAAGTGGCAATCTCGATACCAACATGAAATGCACGACCATACCTACACGATGCAACAATGACTTACCTACCAGCCCGGACCCATGCACACACATGAACCCGTTGGACTTGCGTTGTAACACCCCACCTCCGCTAGGGTCACTCACGAGTGATTGCACTAGCTTTGGAGGGGTGTTGTCTAGGTAAACATGCACAGAGATATCACAAGACAGAACATAGATAAATAAATAAGTAAAGCAGCGGTAGAAATTTAAAAACCATGGTTAACCATTTCAAAACCAAAGTCAACTTACATCAAAATACTTAGTCATCATTTTCCAACTACCACAAGTCTAGAAACATAAACTGAAAATAACATAAAGTAAACTATCCCCAAAATAGATGTGGTGAAGCCATAGCAAGCTCAAATCCAAATCGTACATGAGCTGTCAAAAGCAAGCCAAATGTCCAAGCTAAACACTAGTGTCCCCTCCCTGAGAACCTGGGGGGGGGGGAATGGAAGAAAAGAGGCGAAAGAAAAATGGTCAGTCATAAAGACTGGTAAGTCCTACCTACTATTAGTATAAAAACTAATGAAGTTAATTAGACATGAGAAACTGAGATGAAACATAAAGATGGTAAGTAACTGGCATGATAAATAGATAACAAGGTAGATCAAGTGTGGCATCGCATATACAAGGTTTAGTTTTGCACCAATAGTACTAGTATTCTAACCCATGTCAAGTATAAACAAGAATTGATCCCTTGGCCCAATATCATGAGATGACCCAAGTCAAGGTCCAACTATACGATCTAGTCAATCGGCTCCCTATAAGCCTAAATCGTCGAGGGTCGGTGTCATATGGCCCAATCACGGAATGTAGTCAACTGTGCTAGGTCCACCCTAGGGTATATCAAGCCCTAAGGTGCCAACCACTGACACAAACCAAGCACACACAGTCTAAACCTACTGGTGCCCGTGTCTGTTTTTTTCAACTCCGGACTATGTGCACGACCATAGCCCACCTGAACCTACACTGGCGCACCAACTCAGCCGTCTTTCTGGTCCCTTACAATCAGCCCAGTAATCGTGCCCCACCCTAGCCTAGTCCCTAGGGTATCGTGATACATCTAAGAGGGTTACTGCTGAAAAGGACCACATAATTAGGGTTTCTAACGGGTTAAGTGTGGTTAAACCTATCCAATCATGTATCAAGTTGGTTAAGTGTATCCAAGTGGTTCATGAGTTAAACCTATCATGTGGCATTAATTAACTTAATGCTCCCAACCTCTCACATTAGACTTTGTTGTGGTTACTGGATGTGCCGGGCGGGTCCTGGCAGCTTTACACCACAACCTAGTCTAACCTGGGGTTTCAAGCGCGATATGACCAACTACTCACATTGGGTCCTATAGTTTGTAGCCACTGGATTTGCCGGGCGGTTCCGGGCAGATTTATGCTACAAACTCAAACCAACTTCGAGTTGGCCACTTTATGGTTTTCTACATGTCATGACCACATTCAAATTTTCAAGCATAATCAATTTTTATGTCACATTTCAAGTCATGTTTTTCATGTCATTTCAAGTTCGCCTAACTACCCATAACGTATTCCCATCGCACGTAAATTCGCATCAATACAAATAGATCAAGAAGAGGAACATAAAAATATGACAAAGATGGGCATAAGGTGGTAAAGTTGGTCATAAGTTAAACATGATGATATTTGAGGCAAAGGTGTTCATCACAACTAGCATATAGGATTATTGGCCTCAAAACATGTATGACATCAAACTTAGCAAATAGGTTGATAACATGGTAATGTTGACATAGAGTGATAAACTTGTGACTAGCATGTAGTTCAACATCATAGGCAAGTTAACATCAAGGTTATGAGGGGTTCTATGTTGCATTATGCATAATCCCCAAATAAAGCTCATAGCTTTCTACCCAAAAATCAAGATGAACGGTACTAGGTTCATGATAGTTCCACAATCATAGATCAAAAGAGTCATGAATGGATCTATGCATACAATGATAGACCCAAGACAAGTATTACACAAAAATCACATTTCAACTTGCTACATGTTCATATTAATTTCATAGTTTAAATCTAATAGAAGAGTGGGGCTTACATCTCGTGGCTATGAGAACTAGAACAAAATAGAACAAGATAGAGACGTTGCAGAAGCTCTAGGAATGATGTAGAAACACTAGAAATCTCCAAATAATAATAATAAGCTCCACACAAAACCTTGAGAAACAAGTAGCTCCTTTGATTTGATGGAGAAAGATTGCTCCTTTGCCTTAGATCTAGTTTAGAACTCTCAAGCTCTCAAGATGAAGATGGAGGCCATGATTAAGGAGCATTTTGGCAGCACTTAGTTGTTAGGATGATTTGTGGTGGTTTAGGATAGGTCTTAGGTTGTTTTTATAGGAGTAGAGACAAGTTTAGGCCATAGGATTAACCCTAGTTTAGATCTAAACCATCAAATCCCGTCATAGGCCAGCTGAGCAGACCCAAAGGAGCAAGCAGGTGCACCAGGCCAACATGGCCCGACCAGGGAGGTCGACCTCCAGGTCGACACCCAAGTCGACTGCCCAGTCGACTTGGGGGGGGGGGGCAGGTCGACTCCCCAGTGGACCCCCCAGTCGACCTGGGGCTGGGCGGTAAATTTTCCCGCCCAGTCTGTTTGATGCTGAATTTGAATTTCGGGCTGAATTTTGAATTTTCTGAAACTTCTATGGGCCATAACTTGGTCATACGGACTCCGATTTACGAAATTTCGGACTCGTTTTCAAGCAAAATTTCGAGACGAACGCAATGGCATAACCCGTTCCCTTTGATTCTTAACTTATAATTTAATTCTGCCCTGATTTCTTGTTTTAATATGTTATAAAAATTCGGGTTGTTACATTCTCCCCACCTTAAAGGATTTCATCCCCGAAATCTCCAAATTAGGAAGAACGTATCCTACCATCCATCATCCATCTACTCAAAACATCATCCACAAGTAATCATTGTCCTTAAAAAATTTCTAATGCTGTATGAACATATGCAAAAGTGTGTGTATATGCACCTATCTAATGCGAAAATCAGGCGGTTACTGACTCAGTAAACCTCCTTAATGCAGAATATGTTAGTGAAATGAGTCCAAATGTATGCAAATTCCTAACATAATTTACAATCTCTACATGAGTGCACATAACATTCATTCATATACCACATCCACGTGATAGCATAACAAGTTTCATCCATGAATAAGCATAAACACTCATGCATATGCAATATGAAAGTGTGTGAGCCGATCTTAGTGCCTAACGTGTATCATGCATCCACGAGTAACCACTTGCAAACACTTGCAACCATTTGCAACCATCAAGCATAACATGTTTCAAATGCATGTTTCATCCAAAGGGTTTCTACCTAAGGTTCTCATGACAAGATTAACGAGATAGCAAGACAAACATGGATAGCAAAAGAAAGATATGCTAACTAGGAAAAGAGATTGAGAATGTACCCTCAAAAAGAAATGGATATAGCCCACGCATCTTCTCATCGGTTTCCCAAGTTGCATCTTCATCGACTTCACTCCACTGAACCTTTACTAACTTGACTTCTCGATTCCTCAGCTTCTTGATCTCCGTTCCCAAGATACAAATCGGAGCTCGCCTCAGGGTTGCCTCTTTCTCTACCTCCACGTCTTCGGGAATGCTAGGCTCAATTACTTCGGCTGATTCATGTAGGCATTTTCGGAGATGCGAGACATGAAAAACATTGTGCACTCCAGCCAGCTTCTCGGGCAATTCCACCCTATAAGCCATTTGCCCAATCTTCTCGGTGATGGGGAAGGGTCCTACGAACCTTGGTGCTAGCTTTCCAACTGCTACAAAATGAACCACATTTCGCAAGGGAGAAACCTTCACAATGACCATATCTCCAACTTCAAACTATAAGTCTGTCCTTCGCTTGTCTGCATAGGATTTCTATCTGTCTTTGGCTGTTTTCATCCGCCTTCGAATCAACTCAACCTTCTCGGATGTGTCCCTTATCATGTCGGGCCCAAGTATAAGCTTATCCGTCGTCTCCCACCAACATGTTGGTGACTTGCACGACCTCCCATACAAAGCTTCGAATGGTGCCATCCCTATGCTTGCTTGGTAGCTGTTATTATAAGCAAACTCTACGAGAGGAAGGTGGTCTTACCAAGTGCCACCAAAGTCAAGAATGCATAGCCTCAACAGATCTTCTAGTACCCTATTCACCCTTTCGGTTTGACCATCCGTCTGTGGGTGATAGGCTGTACTTAGATTCAATCGCGTACCCATCGCTTCTTGCAAACTATTCCAAAATTGGCTAGTGAAGATTGGGTCACGATCGCTAACAATGCTAGAAGGAACTCCATGCAATCGCACTATCTCTCGAAGATAAACATATGCTAGCCATGATGCGGTCCTCTTGCCCTTCACTGGAATGAAATGAGCGCTCTTCGTGAGTCTATCCACTATGACCCATATGCTAGTATTCCCCTTCCTTAATCTCGGCAATCCATCCACAATATCCATAGAGATACTTTCCCACTTCCATTGCGGGACCTCCAATGGATGCAGTAGCTCACCGGGCTTCTTCGACTCGGCCTTTACTTGTGGGAAACAATGCATCTAGAAACAAACTCTGCAACATCCTTTTTCATACCAACCCAAAAGAAAATGCGTTTCATATCCCGGTACATCTTATCCCCTCCGGGATGTATGGTCATCCTCGAGTGATGCACCTCCTCAAGAACTATATTTACTAAGTCTCCCACTTGTGGGACACATAGTCCTCCATCACGCCTTAGCCACCCCTTGTCATCAATAGTGTATCTAGCGAGGTGACTTGACGTCTCACCACGAATCAACTTGTCCACGATCTCAACTATCTGCGGGTCTTCCCTCTGTGAAGTCCCAACTTGATCAAGAAGTGTAGGTCTAAGCTCAAGGGATGCTAACGAACCAGTCATCGACTCAACAGCAGGTGTAAAATCAAAGGTTGCCAAGAACTCTAGGCTCTTCATCTCAACAAACAAGGGACTCAAAGTCAACCTTTTTCTACTTAGCGCATCCGCCACAACATTACCCTTGCCAGGGGTATAAGCTATATCGAAGTCATATGATGCCAAGAATTCCATCCACCTCTGCTGCCTTAGATTCAAATCTTTCTACGAGAAGAGGTACTTGAGCGACTTGTGATCAGTATATAACTCAAATCTTTCACCTAGAAGATAATGGCGCCAAGATTTGAGTGCAAAGACGATCGCCGCCAACTCCAAATCATGAGTGGGATAGTTCTTCTCATGAACTTTGAGTTGCCTACTCGCAAAGCATATCACTCTCCCTTCTTACATCAGGACAACGCCTAATCCCGTGCTACATGCATCGGTGTACACGGTAAACAACTTCCCTCCATCGGGTAATGCTAGAACTGGAGCTGAGGTGAGGGCTTTCTTGAGCCTTTGAAAAGCAAGCTCACACTCTAAGTCCCATGCAAAGACTAAGTTCTTCTTCGTTAACTTAGTAAGGGGGGCTGAAATCTTAGTGAAGTCCTTAATGAACTTTCTATAAAATTCTGCCAGACTGAGAAAGCTTCTCACTTCAGTTGCATTCTTCGGAACTTTCCAGTCTTGTACCGCCACTACTTTAGCGGGATCCACAACTATGCCTTGCTTAGAAACTATATGCCCAAGGAACCGAACTTCCCTTCTCCAAAAATGGCATTTGGAGAACTTGGCTTTTAACTGATGAGCTCTAAGCGTATCCATAACCTCCTTGAGATGTGCAGCATGCTCTACCTCGTCCTTAGTGAAGATCAGAATATCATCCACGAAGACAACCACAAACTTGTTAAGGAACTCCCTAAACACCCTACTCATCAAATCAACGAAGTATGCAGGTGCATTAGTCAAACCGAATGGCATGACGAGCCATTCAAAGAATCCATCTGGAGTCCTAAACGCAATCTTGTCAATACTATCCTCAGCCACTCTAAGCTGATGGAATCCGGTGGCTAGATCAAGTTGAGAGAAAACAGAAGCACCTACAAGCTGGTCAAAGAGATCATCAATCCTTGGTAACGGGTGCCTATTCTTCTTTGTTAGCTTGTTTAACTCACGATAATCAACACATAGACGAAGCGAACCATCTGCCTTAGTAGCGAATACCACAGGAGCACCCCATTCATAAATGCTTCGCCTAATGAAATTTTTCTCAAGCAACTCCTTGACTTGCTTGCTAAGCTCTCTTCTTTCTCGCGGGGCCATGTGCCTGACAGGCAATGAAACTGGCTTGGCATTATCAACAAGATAAATACGGAAGTCTATCTCGCGTTTAGGGGGTAACCCCTTCACCTCATTAAAGACATCAGGATATTCCCGGACCACCCTCACAGATTGAAGATTGTCAATAGACAAGTCGAGGGATTCAAGATAACATAACATGACGGGATCCATAGGGTTACAAGAAATCTCTAGAGTATTGCCAAGGCGAGTCATAAGCCTCACTACCCTATGCTTACAATCGAGAATGGCTCCATAACTGGACAACCAATCCATGCCCAAAATCAACCCGTATCCCGTGAACCCGAGAACATAAGCATTACATGTGAATTCTACGGTCAAGAAAGAAATCCTCAAATCCATACAAATCATAGATAGATGGGCGGAACCCCCAACTGGATTTGAAAAACTAACGGGGTCCTCAACTACTAGTACTTAGGTGTAAACTTTCAACAATGTCAGAAGAAATAAAGGTATGCGATGTGCCAGAATCAAATAAAGTTCGAACAGGAAAACCAGAAATGTAAACAAGGCTTTCTACAGAAATACTACCTCGGTCCGGAACTGGAGTAGTGTTGAGAGCATGCATCGGCCCTCCAGAAGGTCCTGCCCGCTGAGTCTGTCCTTTCCCCTGTCCTTGCTTCTTTGGGAAATCCTTACTGTAGTGTCCAGACTCTCCGCAATGAAAGCATTCTCCCAACTTCCTCTTCTTCTTCCTACAATCTTTGGCTATGTGTCTAGTGATCCCACAGAAGTTGCACTTCCTTGTCTCCCTTGCCTTGTTGTTGTTGGCCTTGTTACCCTTGTTGTTCTGGTTGCCTCCCCACTTGGAGTCCACCTTCTTGGTTTGAGTCTCATTAAGCTTAACTTCTTTCTTGCCATTCTTATAATCTCCTTGAAGCAAGGCCATATCCACTAAGCTCTCAAAAGTGGCCCCCATGGGTATATGAGACATGGCCAAACTTTGTAATGGCTCATTCAATCCTCGAGCAAAGCGTAGACCCTTCTTCTGAGGTGTGTTAACCATGTCTAAACCGAATCGAGCAAGCTGGTTAAACTTATTCACATGCTCCCTCACGGTCATGTCCCCTTGCTTCAAAGATATAAGCCTCTCCATTTGCAGATTCTCTTCAGCAAATGATAGAAACTTAAGCCCAAACCTCATCCTAAAGTCGGCCCAAGTCTCTATAGGCCTAGTAGCGTTGGTGACTTCCCACCAATAAGCAGCTTCCTCTTTCAATAGCCATACTGCCAACAGAACTTTCCTACGATCTTCTACATCAAAGATAGCAAAAAGGTCTTCAGTTTCCCTAAACCAGTTTCTTGCCTCAACAAAAGTCTCTGTCCCAACAAAATTCTTGCCACCATCACCTTAAAGTCTTTGCAAATCTTCGCGAAATCTGCTTGTGGATGCTGAGGAGGAGGAGGAGGAGGAACCTCAGCTATGGGAGGAGTGGGAGTGTCTGCTGGGCCGGCTCCATTTGCCCTACCCTCCATGTACCTCCTAAACCAAAGAGGTACCGGTATTCCCTCCGAGATGATAAAGTTATCGGCCATACTGAAACAAAGTAAAAGATAGATTTAGAATGAGGAAACAAAGGATAGTGCTAATGGCTTTTGGGGAATAGCCTTTTTAAAATAAACTAGACTTTCCTTGGAAAAATACTTAATTGGTTTTGAAAATAGTTTTTCAAAAGGGTTTTTAAAACTTTTGTCCGGTCTAGTAAACCTCATGCTCTGATACCAAATGTAACACCCCACCTCCGCCAGGGTCACTCACGAGTGATTGTACTAGCTTTGGAGGGGTGTTGTCTAGGTAAACATGCATAGAGATATCACAAGACAGAACATAGATAAATAAATAAGTAAAGCAGCTGTAGAAATTTAAAAACCATGGTTAACCATTTCAAAACCAAAGTCAACTTACATCAAAATACTTAGTCATCATTTTCCAACTACCACAAGTCTAGAAACATAAACTGAAAATAACATAAAGTAAACTATCCCCAAAATAGATGTGGTGAAGCCATAGCAAGCTCAAGTCCAAACCGTACATGAGCTGTCAAGAAAGCAAGCCAAATGTCCAAGCTAAGCACTAGTGTTCCCTCCTTGAGAACCTGGGGGGGGGGGGGGGGACGGAAGAAAAGAGGTGAAAGAAAAAGGGTCAGTCATAAAGACTGGTAAGTCCTACCTAATATTAGTATAAAAACTAATGAAGTTAACTAGACATGAGAAACTGAGATGAAACATAAAGATGGTAAGTAACTGGCATGATAAATAGATAACAAGGTAGATCAAGTGTGGCATCGCATATACAAGGTTTAGTTTTGCACCAATAGTACTAGTATTCTAACCCATGTCAAGTATAAACAAGAAATGATCCCTTGGCCCATTATCATGAGATGACCCAAGTCATGGTCCAACTATACGATCTAGTCGATCGACTCCCTATAAGCCTAACTCGTCGAGTGTCAGTGTCATACGGCCCAATCACGGAATGTAGTCAACTGTGCTAGGTCCACCCTAGGGTGTATCAAGCTCTAAGGTGCCAACCACTGACACAAACCAAGCACGCACAGTCTAAACCTACTGGTGCCCGTGTCTGTTTTTTTCAACTCTGGACTATGTGCACGACCATAGCCCGCCTGAACCTACACTGGCTCACCTACTCAGCCATCGTTCTGGTCGCTTACAATCAACCCAGTAATCATGCCCCACCCTAGCCTAGTCCCTAGGGTATCGTGATACATCTAAGAGGGTTACTGCTGAAAAGGACCACGTAACTAGGGTTTCTAACGGGTTAAGTGTGGTTAACCCTATCCAATCATGTATCAAGTTGGTTAAGTGTATCCAAGTGGTTCATGACTTAACCCTATCATGTGGCATTAATTAACTTAATGCACCCAACCTCTCACATTAGACTTTGTTGTGATTACTGGATGTGTCGGGCGGGTCCGGGCAGCTTTACACCACAATCTAGTCTAACCTCGGGTTTCTAGCGCGATATGACCAACTACACACATTGGGTCCTATTGTTTGTAGCCACTGGATTTTCCAGGCGGTTCCGGGCAGATTTATGCTACAAACTCAACCCAACCTCGAGTGGGCCACTTTATGGTTTTCTATATGTCATGACCACATTCAAATTTTCAAGCATAATCAATTTTCATGTCACATTTCAAGTCATGTTTTTCATGTCATTTCAACTTTGCCTAACTACCCATAACGTATTCCCATCGCACGTAAATTCGCATCAATACAAATAGATCAAGAAGGGGAAAATAACAATATGACAAAGATGGGCATAAGGTGGTAAAGTTGGTCATAAGTTAAACATGATGATATTTGAGGCAAAGGTGTTCATCACAACTAGCATATAGGATTATTGGCCTCAAAACATGTATGACATCAAACTTAGCAAATAGGGTGATAACATGGTAATAGTTGACATAGAGTGATAAACTTGTGACTAGCATGTAGTTCAACATCATAGGCAAGTTAACATCAAGGTTATGAGGGGTTCTATGTTGCATTATGCATAATCCCCAAATAAAGCTCATAGCTTTCTACCCAAAAATCAAGATGAACGGTACTAGGTTCATGATAGTTCCACAATCATAGATCAAAAGAGTCATGAATGGATCTATGCATACAATGATAGACCCAAGACAAGTATTACACAAAAATCCCATTTCAACTTGCTACATGTTCATATTAATTTCATAGTTTAAATCTAAAAGTAGAGTGGGGCTTATAAATCGTGGCTATGAGAACTAGAACAAAATAGAACAAGATAGAGACGTTGTAGAAGCTCTAGGAATGATGTAGCAACACTAGAAATCTCCAAATAATAATAATAAGCTCCACACAAAGCCTTGAGAAATAAGTAGCTCCTTTGATTTGATGGAGAAAGATTGCTCCTTTTCCTTAGATCTAGTTTAGAACTCTCAAGCTCTCAAGATGAAGATGGAGGCCATAATTAAGGAGCATTTTGGCAGCACTAAGTTGTTAGGATGATTTGTGGTGGTTTAGGCTAGGTCTTAGGGTGTTTTTATAGGATTTGAGACAAGTTTAGGCCATTGGATTAACCCTAGTTTAGATCTGAACCATCAAATCCCATCATAGGCCAGCTGAGCAGACCCAAAGGAGCAAGCAGGTGCACCAGGCCAACATGGCCCGACCAGGGAGGTCTACCCCCAGGTCGACACCCAGGTCGACTGGCCAGTCGACCTGAGGGGGGGGCAGGTCGACTCCCCAGTCGACCTGGGGCTGGGCGGGAAATTTTCCCGCCCAGTCTGTTTGGGGCTGAATTTAAATTTCGGGCTGAATTTTGAATTTTCTGAAATCTTCTATGGGCCATAACTTGGTCATACGGACTCCAATTTACGAAATTTCGAACTAGTTTTCAAGCAGAATTTCGAGACGAACGCAATGGCGTAACCCGTTCCCATTGATTCTTAACTTATAATTTAATTCTACCCTGATTTCTTGTTTTAACATGTTATAAAAATTCGGGTTTTTACATGCGTTGCCATCGCTATTCAAGTTTTGACCTATATTCAAGCCCAGTAAGCGTGACCCAACCCCGGCCTAGTACCAGACCCAATTAGATACTCAAACGGGTTATTGGTTGAAACGGGTCCCCATCTGACACAAGCCTCCCACCTATGTTTGGTCCCCACTAGGTTTTTCTCCCACTTATCCATTTTAATTTAAATGTCCATGTCTTACACATGCTATGGTTAAGTCTATACTTACATGTCATAATTTACATGTCATATCTTATTCCGGTTAAGTCCATATTTACATTCATAATTTACATGTCACCCTACTTAACCCTCTAACCATACCCGTGTCTTATTATGGTTAATATTCTTTAATTCATTCCTTATGATGAACGGTGCATGACCTCTCACATTAGACCGAACACTTTGTGGCCGCTGGATTTGCCGGACAGTTCCGGGCAGTCTTAGCCACAAACCGGGTCTAACCTCGTGTCATTAACTATTACGCCTACAACTCATTCCTTTGACCTCTCACATTAGACGTCCAATTGTGACCGTTGGATTTGTCAGGCAGTTCCGGGCAATCTTACGTCACAATTGCGCCTAACCTCGTGTCAAATGTTCATTAACATCGTATTTCACTCATACCCAATTTTCATGTCATATATATATCCAATTAAACATATAATGATGTCTATAATACTGCCTATTCCAAATTGTCCTAATTACACATTAATTAGCCTCAATTACAAATTTACAATTTTAGGCAATTTCATCAATTCTATGTAATTCATGCCCAAATATGCCAATTTCGCATATTATCCAATTATCCAAAATATCCAATTTTCCAAATTTCCCATATTCCCAATATTCCACATCGTTCCCACGTATTTGCATTCGCGCGTATTTTTAATATAGGCTCGAAGGTAGCCTAGATCCACAAATAAAAGGAATAGGGGTAAGAAGAGGGAATCAATTCACATAAAATTGGAATAAAACATCATCATGAAATAAAGAGGCATAGAGACTGGCATAGAGGCATAATAAAAGATTCAACATGAATAAACTGATAAAAGATATGAACTTTACATAGAAACATAGGCATATGATGACATGAATCTAAAAGGTGAAGACTCGATGAGATTTTCATTACAAACATATATATGAATCCTTTTTACAACTTTTTCATGTTACTTTAATCCCATTAAATTTGTGAAAATAACTGTACTCACATTTCGTGGCTTAAGAAAAGGATTAACGAATTGAAATTGGTGTAGAAACGTTGCGATGATGTTGAATGATCTTCTTTAATTGTTGTTGAAGCTCTAAACTTTGATTTGAATTGTGTATGAACACTTGAGATTTATTTTAGAGGCGGCAGCTAGGGTTTAAGAGAGAGCTTGACAACATAATGGTGTCATATATAATATTTTATGAATTAGGGTTAGGTCTTAGGGTGTGTATATATATGTCTAGGATCGATTAGAGCTCTTAGATTAACCCAAAAATCATCAGGACCACTCAGATGCAACATCAGCCCTTAGCGCGAATCGGGCCAAGGATTGACATCCAAACACCCTGGATCGACCCCTAGTCGACCCAGCGGGGCTCAGGTCGACTCAAAAAATGGTGCGATTCAGCTATTCCCCCTCCCGATTTGCTGTTTTGAACTTTTATTTTGAATATTTATTTATTTAATATTTATATATATATCTATATATATATTTCTCTCATATGCATACAAACTTCAAGGCTTAATAACATCTTCATAAGGTATCCATTTTGTGCAAACCAAATGTCTATCTTGACCCAAAATTTTGAGACGAACATAATAGCGCAACCCATTTCACTTAATTCTTCTTCTAAAAATTAAATATACTTTAATTTGTGAATATGTTATAAAATTATGGGGTGTTACATTCTCCCCTCCTTAAAGGATTTCGTCCCCGAAATCTCCAAGTTAAGAAGAATGTGTCCTACCATCCAATCATCCATCTACTCAACCATCATCCACAAGCATCCATTGTCCTTAAAAGATTTTTAATGTTATATGAACATATGAAAAAGTGTGTGTATATGTTCCTTATCTAGTGCAAAGATCAGGCGGTCCACTGATTCAGTCGACCTCCTAAATGCAAATAATGATAGTGCCATGTATCCACCGTGTATGCAAAGAACCCTATACATGTGCACAACCATTCATTCAAATGCAACATCCATATGATACATCCATTTAATATACATCCATTTAACTAAATACATCCATTTATATGCAATATGCAATATGAAAGTGACTGAGCCGATCTAGTGCCTAAAGTGTGTGTATATGTATCCACGAGCAACCACTAGCAAACACTTGCATCCACATGCATCCATCAATCATAACATGTCTTAAACACATGTTTCAACCATAGGACTACCCTATATAAAGGTCAAAGACTTAAACGAGATGATATACTAAAGATAGGACAAGTACAAGCTAAGCGATAAAGGAGAAATTAAAAGACATACCCTCGAAAAGGAAAGGGTATAATGAATGCATCTTCTCGTCTGTCTCCCAAGTAGCGTTTCCTTGATCATCTCCCCATTGCACTTTGACTAGCCTGACCTCTCGGTTCCTCAACTTCTTAATCTCCGACCCTAGAATGCATGTAGGAGCTCGTCGAATCATCACATAACGCTCTTTCTCCACCTCTCTAAGCAAGCTCGGCTCTACCACTTCCGCGGTCTCATGCAAGCACTTCCTCAAATGTGATACATGGAATACGTCGTGTACACCACTAAGTCTCTCGGGCAACTCCACTCTATACACCATCTGTCCAATCCTCTCCTTAATAGGAGGCGTCCCTTTGAACCTTGGTGCTAACTTCCCAACGGACCCAAAGAGAACAACATTCCGTAATGGAGACACCTTGATAAAGACCATGTCCCCAATATCAAATTCAAGATCTGTCCTCCTCTTGTCCGCATACGATTTCTGCCTATCTTGCGCCATCTTCATCCTCCTTTGAATCAAATCAATCTTTTTCGAAGTCTCTCTAATCATATCGGGACCAAGTAAGATCTTATCCGTAGATTCCCTCCAACATGTAGGTGAACGACAAGGCCTTCAAAAAAGATCCTCGAAAGGTGCCATGCCAATGCTAGACTGAAAACTATTATTATACACGAAATCCACCAAAGGAAGATGCTCCTCCCATGTACCTCCGATGTCTAAAACACATAGCCTCAAAAGGTCCTCTAGAATACGATTCACCCTCTTGGTCTGGCCGTCCGACTGAGGATGATATGTGGTGCTCAAACATAACTGAGTCCCTACCGCCTCTTGCAAGCTCTTCCAAAACTCGCTAGTAAAAATAGGATCGCGATCGCTCACTATGCTAGAAGGAACACTGTGCAAACGAACTATCTCTCGAATGTATACGGAGGCTAACCATGGAGCAGTCCTCTTACTCTTCACGAGAATGAAATGGGCGCCCTTAGCAAGTCTGTCTACCACGACACAAATCCCCATATTACCCTTCCTCAATCTCGGTAACCCATCAACAAAGTCCATCGAGATACTCTCCCACTTCCATTGTGGGACCTCCAATGGGTGAAGCAACCTACCGGGCTTCTTTTGCTCTGCTTTTACTTGTTGGCACACCAAGCATCTAGCGACAAACTCAGCCACATCCTTCTTCATACCGGCCCAAAAGTAAACTCGTCTCATGTCCATGTACATCTTGTCCCCACCCGGAAGAATGGTTATCTACGAACGATGTGCATCATCAAGAATGGTCTTTCTCAAGTTCTCGTCTCGTGGTACACAAATTCTACCATCCCTCCGTAACCGACCCTTAACATCTAGGGTATACATACTGAGATGGCTCGATGACTCCCTCCTTATGAGCTTCTCTACCAACTCAACCAACTATGGGTCATCTCGCAGTGCCTCATCAATCCGTCCCAAAACCGTAGGTCTGGCCTCTAAGGATGCTAGCAAACCGGGTACAAAGTCAATGGAAGGTCTAAAGTCAAACATAGAGATGAACTCTAAGCTTTGTCGCTCAACAAACAACGGACTCAAGGACAACCTTTTCCTACTTAAGGAATCTGCCACCACGTTACCCTTGCCAGGGGTATATGTTATCTTGAAATTATAGGACGCTAAGAATTCCATCCACCTTTGCTGCCTTAAGTTCAAGACCTTCTGAGAGAACAAGTATTTTAGTGATTTGTGGTCTGTGAACAATTCGAATTTCTCGCCAAGAAGATAATGGCGCCAAGACTTAAGCGCGAGAACAATAGTGCCAACTCTAGGTCATGTGTAGGGTAATTCCTCTCATGCACTCTCAACTGCCTCTGTAACACCCCGTAATTCTATAACATTAAGCTTCACAAATTAAAGTATAATTAATTCTAAATGAAAGAATTAAGCAAAACGGGGTACGCCATTGCGTTCGTCTCAAAATTCTACTTGAGGTAGAGTCCAAGTTAGCGTAAAACGGATATTGTATGAAGATGATATGGACGAACGAAGTTGGGCAGAAAAACCGGAAAACGGGTCAGAATGCACTGGCGCACTTGGGAAGTGCGCCAGAACAAGGTTGAACTGGCGCACTTGGGAAGTGCGCCAGTACATTTTTAGCCTGGCGCACCTACCAAGTGCGCCCAGGTCAGAATGACCTGCTGGTCAGGTCCTGGCTGGCCTGATCAGGGTCTGGTCGAATTCTGAGGCTTGGCTGAGTCATTAGGGCTTACATGTCACTTTCTGATTGGCTTCTCTTGAGATGAATGGTCTGGATTCACTCTAGCTTCATCGACGGCTCTAATTATATTGAAATTCTATAAATACAACTCAAGTCTAACCCTAAACTCACACAAATAATAGAATACTAAAGCCGTCATGCTGCTGGAAAGGAACTAGGAATGGCCGTCAATTAGAAAGCCTAGAGACAAGCCAACACTAAAGCTTAGAGACGAATGAAATTAAGAAGAAGATAAAAGTTTAATCAAAATTAATCAACGCAACGTTAGTCTACCCAAAGGAGCGCATCTCAGTTTCAGAATTCAGGATCCAGAATTCAAGATTTTGCATTCGTTGTAAGTATAGTGGTTTTTCTGAATATGAATAGAAATTGCGATGTGATTCGATGTAAATGAAATTGGGGTTTTACTATCGTACAATATTGATGTAAATTCTGTGTATTGCATTGATTATTTCATATTTTGTATTGGGGATTCGTGGCATAAATTGGTTGATGCGAACCTATTGACATTTGTATATGAAAATATCACCTGCAAGTTTGTAGTAAAAACTATAATTGACATCTTTATGTTATGTCGTTAACATGGTTAGCATATATTCTTTTTAGGCCTAAGTTGAGACTCATGTAAACATGTTCCTAGTTGAAACCTTTTATTGCCTACACGACTCACAACCTTTGTATACGTTATTATGTTTAATTTCAAGTGATAATTGGGTTTATGCAAGTACCTTTTGGTTACACGAATTATGCTAGTTTCATGTTGAAATAGGCTACTTGATGTAAAGTTAGTTTACACCTTTGGGTTATGTCAAAAAGTGGACATTTTTATGCTAGTTTGGTGTTTGACATTATGTCTAGTTATATGCGTATAAAACCATGTTTAAACAAGTCTAAAAGTACGCCATTTCATGTGACACCTATTATGCTATACCATGTTATATCTTTATAATAGTCCAGAATTTATGATTTACATGACACCTATCTAACTAGATCCAATATTCATGTGCAAGTTTATGACATGTTATGCAATGTTATGATTCATGTTATGCGAGATCACCTTATTTATCTAGTTACACCGTTATGTCACATGCTAATCGATAACTATGTTTAGGCTAAATTTCATAGTATAGGTTCATTGAACCTATGCTCCCTTCCTTACTTTGTTTATGGATTGGGCCTATTAGCGGGCCTAATATCTGCATACGATTAATATGAATAATCAAGCAAGGGTAACGTTGGGACTAACTATTAAATTAAAGTATGTTAATATGTCGGCGGGCCTAAAAACCATGAAATGGGTTAAGGCCATAAATGATATAAATTATGTACCATTAGTTTGGAATAAAACATGTGACATGAAATAGTTACATAAGTAAAAAAGTGTAAATCTAGAAAATACGAGTATGCTTAACCCGAGGTTGGATTGAATTGTGATGTAAACCTGTCCGGACCCGCCCGGTTGTCCAGTAGTCATAACAATACCTATCCAATATGGGTGGTTAAGCATTGAGCCCAATAATGACCCAAGGTTGGACTGAGCTAAGGTGTAAACCTGCCCGGTACCGACCGGCACATCCAGTAACCGTAGCAATATCTGTCTAAAGTGAGTGGTAAGGTGCTCTAAGAGGCTAAGGACAGATGGTAGGGTTAAGTAAACTAAAACACTTAACCAGCTTAACATGTTAACAGGACAAGACTTGTAGGGATTAAGTAACTAAGAAAACACTTAGCCAATTTAACTTGTTAACCAGACTAGAGGGTGAGGTTAAGTAAATTCAGGACACTTAACCGTTATAACCTGATAATTAGATAAGTGGGTGAGGTTAAGTAAATTTAGAATACTTAACCATTATAACAAGTTAGCTAGATAAGTGGGTAAGGTTAAGTAAATACACTTAGCCAATTTAATATGTTAGCTGGACTAGAGGGTAGGGTTAGGTAAACTTAGAACACTTAACCATCATAGTGTGATAAATTGAACAGGGTTAACTTGAAACATGAAGGGACAATACCTAACCATTAGAACAAGTTAATTAAACAGATGTTAGGGTTGAGTTAACTAAGGGAACACTTAACTGTTATAACATGTTAGCTAAAACAGATGGGCAAGGTTAGGTTAAAAGGGACACTTAACCAATACAAGATGAATGGGTAGGGTTACGTAATAAGAAATACTTAACCAATATAACTTGATTTGTGATAGGGTTAAGTCAACATGAACTACTGATAACACTTAGCCAGTTTAATATGACAAAGGAATGGGTTAAGCTAACTTGAAATGACTAATGACACTTAACCAATCCAACTTGATGAGAAAGAAAGCTAAGTAGTAAACCCTAGTTAAGAATCAATTGAGAACGGGGGCTAAGTTGAAATCCCCAGTTAAAGAAACTAGGTGATAAACCTTAGTTAACAAGATTTATGGGAAAAGAAACTAAGTGGTAAACCTTACTTGAGAACAACTAAGTAATAATTCTTAGTCAAGAAAACTGAGCCGGTCCATAATAGATGAATAACCCGATATGGTAGATCATCGCTTATCAAGTACATGAGAAGGAGCAAACGTTTATCCGATTTCAAAAAAGGCTCCTGCAGACTGCGTTTAGAAGCACGTAGATTTGGGGGACGTGAGGGTACTCTTGGTATCCCTCTGTGAGGTTGCAGATGATCCGCCTGGGCTCACAGAGGTTAAGGTTTGCGTCAGGAGAACTAAGGGTATGCCTTGGTTGCAATTTAAGGCAACTTAAAGACTAGGATGAAACAACGTGATTCGACAAGACTAGTAGCCCTGTGATAGCGAATTGTCGTCTACCTACCATCTTGAGTCAATCGTAGTACGCGTGCGGAAAGGCAGAGAACTCCCAACAGACCATAAACATGCTATCTAGTTATAGGTGAGGCTGGCCATTAGGAAAGTGGGGCATAGGGTGGCAAGAGTATAGTTCTCGTGCTTGATTTTCTTGGATTGCCTTTCATTAGTTGAGGGAGGGGTCATGTGGGACCATATCCACTGGTAGAAAAACAAACCTTAGCATCTACATCGACAGATATCTGAAAGCTCCCGACCGAGTTCCATGTTTCTAGAATAGCCCTGCCACGGGACTCGGGTCGCACATTTCAAGACATGTGCATCTAGGCAGCGATAAACGATTCGCGACACTTACGTGGGGAAAGTCTAGGAACATATAACACTCTAGGTAGTGTGTCCTAGACTAGAGGCATCGTTCGACAGGTAGCATAATCCCTAGTGGATCTAGGTGGCATAAATCCTGAATCCGAGAAGTAGTAGACAAGTCGCATAAACCCTAGTTGAATCTAGGGAACGCTCGATAGAAAACCCTAGATTAAATCTAGGAAATAAATAAATGTGCGCCTGATGGCAACCACAGTTATGGGGACTGGGATCACGTTATCATTTTATACAGATTACTAGTTGGTATACTAGTTATGTGGTGCAGAGATTAGTATGGGATGCGATAGTAATTTCGATTCTAAACTGCTTTGCCTTAGTTTATGGTATTTTCCCATTTTCATTTTATGCCTATCATGTCCTTTTTCTTATTCATATACCGAAGCACCACTAGACTTACCAGGCTTTATGTCTGACTCTATGTTTTCTTTCGTCTTCTTTTCTTCCATTTCCCACCAGGTAGTCAGGGAGGAAATAGCTCAGATTTGTATGGACCTAATACTCTTTCCAAGCTTGAAGACTCTTTGATGTGCTGCTTTGGACTCTCTTTTCCACTGCTATGGCTGGCTAATGTTTTATTGGGGAATATCATTGTATATTTATGCTTCTTTATTTTGTTAAACAAGATAGATACTTTGTTGTTGGAAAACAATCTTTGTACAAGCTGTTTATAAATGAAATAAAGTTTTATTCACTTTTCCGCTGCTTTATTTATCTGTCTTGTAATTTTTCTGCATTTTTTACCTATAATACTTCACAGAACTTAGTGCATTCCCTTTGTGAGTGACACTAACGGATGTGGGGTGTTACACATGGTATCAGAGCTGAAGGTTACCGGATCAGATAAAAAATTTGAAAAATTATTTTCAAAACGGGTTTAAAAGAAGCACTTTCAAAAGAAAAGTTTTGTTTTAAAGGCATATTCCCCAAAGGCATATGCACTATCTTTTGATTCTCTGTTTGAGTCCTTATTTCCTTCTTTCTTGAGTCTCTGGGGCTCCTGGCTTTCTGGGAGGTAACCTCATCGAAGGGAGAAGTAGTGCCCGACTTCCATCTATAGCCATAATAGTTTCACCTACAGCTAGTTTTCTTTCAAGCTTTGTAGGGTTTTCTGTATGATAGAGGCAGCTTTCGAGAGATTTGTCAACATGATTACACAAGGAAGAGGATGAGGAGTTTGGCTAAGGGGCACAACCCAAGGATGAGGAATTCATGGATATGGACTTGGCTCACGAAGGAGGAAGGAATTATAAAACCTAAGACAAGAGGAAGTAGCTTTTCTATGGTAGAATAGGGCATATAATTAAGGACAAGGGCAAGGCCGAGGGAAAGGATTTTCAGGAGGACGAGTGCGTACTTTCACCACCGGAATACCAGGGAGAGAGATAGTAAACGTCTCCATTAGAAAAGTTTAGCTTTTCATTTGATCAACCTGGTAGTACTCTTTTTATCTTAGCGCTTCGCATTCGTTTATACCTGCTTCCATAGTTGAGTCTCTGCACCTAGGTACTTGTATAGTAGAAGATCCCAACTAGTCTCATATCCAAGTTGGTGGTTCGGCCCGTTTACCTTTGGTTTGCAGGGATTTGAGAACGGACACATTAAGTGTTGAGTCTAAGCGTAATGTTTTGGTTCCATGGGCTATGAGTTGATCCTAGGCATAGGTTGATTGGCCAGTAATTCTAAAAGTTAGACTTTTTCACTTGCCTTGAAAATACCCTCGAGATTTCGTGATCCTAAAAATATCAGTCAGGCTTAGCTATCTATAATCATTTAATACATTGATCGACGATTTGCAATCCGTTAGAATAGTCCATGGGTACGCAGTTGTTTTGATTAGGATAGGGGTTTACCCCTAAAAGCGGGATAGACTTCCGCATATATCCAGTTGACAATGCAAAGCCAGCTATCCGATCAACGACAGTTTTGGAAATGGAGGTCAAGAAACTTCGCAATCGTGAAGATTAATTAGATAAGGTACAGAATAGTGAAGCCCAAGAAGATGCGACCTAGGAGACTGAAGACTAGATACGTGCATCATACCCTTTTTCTTAAGGGTATATCCTTTCTATAGGAGTTTTATGCTACTTGTTTCTAGCTTTTAAGGTATATCCTTTAGGACGTATCATCGATGCTTAGGTAGAAGCCAATGGATGTAAACGTGTATTTGAAACATGTATTTGGAACATGTTATGATTGATGGTTGCAAGTGGTTACTCGTGGATGCATATACACACCATATGCGCTAGAACGACTTAGTCACTTTCGTATTGCATTCGTATATACGTATTTGCTTAACGGATTTAACTTGATATGTTATCATATGGATGTTGCATATGGATGAATGGCTATGCACACATGTAGTATTTACATAACCAGGGATGCTTGCATACATGATTGGACGCATGGCGCTGACATAATTTGCATTAAGGAGGTCAACTGAATCTGTAGACCGCCTGATTTTGCATTACATAAAGACATATACACACACTATGCATATGAACATGAAAGCATTAGAAATATTTTTAAGGACAATAAATGCCTGTGATTGAATGGTTGAGTAGATGGGTGATTGGGTGGTAGGACACATTCTTCCTAACTTGAAGATTTCGGGGACGAAATCCTTTTAAGAGAGGGAGAATGTAACACCAAGTAATTCTATAACATTAAGCTTCACAAATTAAAGAATAATTAATTCTAAATGAAAGAATTTAGGTAAACGGGGTATGCCATTGCGTTCGTCTCAAAAATTTTCTTGAGATAGAGTCCAATTTTGCGTAAAACGGATATCGTATGTAGAAGATATGGACGAACGAAGTTAGGCAGAAAAACCAGAAAACGGGTCAGAATGCACTGGCGTACTTGGGAAGTGTGCCAGAACAAAGTTGAACTGGCGCACTTGGGAAGTGTGCCAGTACATTTTTAGCCTGGTGCACCTGCTAAGTGCGCCCCGGTCAGGTCCTGGCTGGCCTGATCAGGGTCTGGTCGAATTCTGAGGCTTGGCCGAGTCACTAAGGATTATATGTCACTTTCTGATTGGCATCTCTTGAGATGTATGGTGTAGATTCACTCTAGCTTCATCGATGGCTCTAATTAGATTTAAATTCTATAAATACAACTCAAGTCTAACCCTAAACTCACACAAATAATAGAATACTAAAGTCGTCATGCTGCTGGAAAGGAACTAGGAATGGCCGTCAATTAGAAAGCCTAGAGACAAGCCAACACTAAAGCTTAGAGACGAATCAAATTAAGAAGAAGATAAAAGTTTAATCAAAATTAATCAACACAACGTTAGTCTACCCAAAGGAGCGCATCTCAGTTTCAGAATTCAGAATCCAGAATTCAAGATTTTGCATTCGTTGTAAGTATAGTGGTTTTTCTGAATATGAATAGAAATTGCGATGTGAATCGACGTAAATGAAATTGGGGTTTTACTATCGTACAATATTGATGTAAATTCTGTGTATTGCGTTGATTATGTCATATTTTGTATTGGGGATTCGTGGCATAAATTGGTCGATGCGAACCTATTGATATTTGTATATGAAAATATCACTTGCAAGTTTGTAGTAAAAACTAGAATTGACATCTTTATGTTATGTCGTTAACATGGTTAGCATATATTCTTTTTAGGCCTAAGTTGAGACTCATGTAAACATGTTCCAAGTTGAAACCTTTTATGCCTACACGTCTCAAAACCTTTGTATACGTTATTATGTTTAATTGCAAGTTATAATTGGGTTTATGCAAGTACCTTTTGGTTACACGAATGTTACTAGTTTCATGTTGAAATAGGCTACTTGATGTAAAGTTAGTTTACACCTTTGGGTTATGTCAAAAAATGGACATTTTTATGCTAGTTTGGTGTTTGACATTATGTCTAGTTATATGTGTATAAAACCATGTTTAAACAAGTCTAAAAGTACGCCATTTCATGTGACACCTATTATGCTATACCATGTTATATCTTTATAATAGTCTAGAATTTATGATTTACATGACACCTATCTAACTAGATCCAATATTCATGTGCAAGTTTGTGACATGTTATGCAATGTCATGATTCATGATATGCGAGATCACCTTATTTATCTATTTACACCTTTATGTCACACACTAATCGATAACTATGTTTAGGCCAAATTTCATAGTATAGGTTCGTTGAACCTATGCTCCCTTCCTTACTTTGTTTATGGATTGGGCCTATTAGCGGGCCTAATATCTGCATACGATTAATATGAGTAATCAAGCGAGGGTAACGTTGGGACTAACTATTAAATTAAAGTATGTTAATATGTCGGCGGGCCTAAAAACCATGAAATGGGTTAAGGCCATAAATGATATAAATTATGTACCATTAGTTTGGAATAAAACATGTGACATGAAATATTTACATATGTAAAAAAGTGTAAATCTAGAAAATACGAGTATGCTTAACCCGAGGTTGGATTGAGTTGTGATGTAAATCTGCCCGGACCTGCCCGGCTGTCCAGTAGTCACAACAATACCTATCCAATGTCGGTGGTTAAGCATTGAGCCCACTAATGACCAGAGGTTAGACTGAGCTACGGTGTAAACCTGCCGGGAACCGACCGGCACATCCAGTAACCATAGCAATATCTGTCTAATGTGAGTGGTCAGCTGCTCTAAGAGGCTAAGGACAGATGGTAGGGTTAAGTTAACTAAAACACTTAACTAGCTTAACATGTTAACAAGACAAGACTTGTAGGGGTTAAGTAACTAAGAAAACACTTAGCCAATTTAACATGTTAACTAGACTAGACGGTGAGGTTAAGTAAATTCAGGACACTTAACCGTTATAACCTGATAATTAGATAAGTGGGTGAGGTTAAGTAAATTTAGAATACTTAACCATTATAACACGTTAGCTAGATAAGTGAGTAAGGTTAAGTAAATACACTTAGCCAATTTAATATGTTAGCTGGACTAGAGGGTAAGGTTAGGTAAACTTAGAACACTTGACCATCATAGTGTGATAAATTGAACAGGGTTAAGTTGAAACTTGAAGGGACAATACCTAACCATTAGAACATGTTAATTAAACAGATGTTTGGGTTGAGTTAACTAAGGGAACACTTAACCGTTATAACATGTTAGCTAAAACAGATTGGCAAGGTTAGGTTAAAAGGGACACTTAACCAATACAAGATGAATGGGTAGGGTTAAGTAATAAGAAGTACTTAACCAATATAACTTGGTTTATGATAGGGTTAAGTCAACATGAACTACTGATAACACTTAGCCAGTTTAATATGACAAAGGAATGGGTTAAGCTAACTTGAATTGACTAATGACACTTAACCAATCCAACTTGACGAGAAAGAAGGCTAAGTAGTAAACCCTAGTTAAGAAACAATTGAGAACGGGAGCTAAGTTGAAATCCCCAGTTAAAGAAACTAGGTGATAAACCTTAGTTAACAAGATTTATGGGAAAAGAAACTAAGTGGTAAACCTTAGTTGAGAACAACCAAGTAATAATTCTTAGTCAAGAAAACTGAGTCGGTCCATAATAGATGAATAAGCCGATATGGTAGATCATCGCTTAACAAGTACATGAGAAGGAGCAAATGTTTATCCAATTTCGAAAAAGGCTCCAGCGGACTGGGTTTAGAAGCACGTAGCTTCGGGGGACGTGAGGGTACTCTTGGTATCCCTCTGTGAGGTTGCAGATGATCAGCCTGGGCTCACAAAGGTTAAGGTCTACGTCAGGAGAACCAAGAGTATGCCTTGGTTGCAATTTAAGGCAACCTAAAGACTAGGATGGACCAACGTGATTCGACGAGACCAGTAGCCCTGTGATAGCGACTCGTCGTCTACCTACCATCTTGAGTCAATCGTAGTACGCATGCGGAAAGGCAGAGAACTCCCAACAGACCATATACTTGCTATCTAGTTATGGGTGAGGCTGGCCAATAGGAAAGTGGGGCATAGGGTGGCAACAGTATAGTTCTCGTGCTTGATTTTCTTGGATTGCCTTTCATTTGTTGAGAAAGGGGTCACGTGGGACCATATCCACTGGTAGAAAAACAGACCTTAGCATCTGCATCGGCAGATATCTAAAAGCTCCCGACTGAGTTCCGTGTTTCTAGAATAGCCCTGCCATGGGACTCGGGTCGCACATTTCAGGACATGTGCATCTTGACAGCGATAAACGATTCGCGACACTTACGTGGGGAAAGTCTAGGAACATATACCACTCTAGGTAGTATGTCCTAGACTAGGGGCATCATTCGAAAGGTAGCATAATCCCTAGTGGACCTAGGTGGCATAAATCCTGAATCCGAGAAGTAGTAGACAAGTCGCATAAACCCTGGCTGAATCTAGGGAATGCTCGATAGAAAACCCTAGATTAAATCTAGGAAATAAATAAATGTGCGCCTGATGGCAACCACAGTTACGGGGACTGGGATCACGTTATCATTTTATACAGATTACTAGTTGGGATACTAGTTAGGTGGTGCAAAGATTAGTATGGGATGTGATAGTAATTTCGATTCTAAACTGCTTTGCCTTAGTTTATGGTATTTTCCCATTTTCATTTTATGCCTATCATGTCCTTTTTCTTATTCATATACCGAAGCACCACTAGACTTACCAGGCTTTATGTCTGACTCTATGTTTTCTTTCGTCTTCTTTTCTTCCGTTTCCCCCCCAGGTAGTCAGGGAGGAAATAGCTCAGATTTGTATGGACCTAATACTCTTTCCCAACTTGAAGACTCTTTGATGTGCTGCTTTGGACTCTCTTTTCCACTGCTATGGTTGGCTAATGTTTTATTGGGGAATATCATTGTATATTTATGTTTCTTTATTTTGTTAAACAAGATAGATAATTTGTTGTTGGAAAACAATCTTTGTACAAGTTGTTTATAAATGAAATAAAGTTTTATTCACTTTTCCGCTGCTTTATTTATCTGTCTTGTAATTTATCTGCATCTTTTACCTATAATAATTCACAGAACTTAGTGCATTCCCTTTGTGAGTGACACTAACGGATGTGGGGTGTTACAGCCTCCCATCATAGGCTATTACCCTCCCCTCTTGCATTAAGACTGCGCCTAGTCCTGTCCCACAAGCATCGGTATAGATGGTAAATGGCTTACTCCCATCTGGCAACACTAAGACCGGGGCTGTGGTCAAAGCTCTCTTTAAACGTTGGAATCATCACAATCTACGTCCCACGTGAAAACTAGGTTCTTATTCGTCAAGCGTGTCAATGGGGTTGATATCTTTGCAAAGTCCTTGATAAACTTCCTATAGTAGCCTACCAACCCTAAGAAACTCCTCACCTCGGTAGCATTTTTAGGGACCTTCCAGTCTTAGATGGCCACCATCTTCACGGGATCCACGGCTATCCCTTCTTTGGAAACCACATACCCTAAGAATCGCACTTCCTTCCTCCAAATGTGACATTTAGAAAATTTAGCTTTAAGGTTATGTGCTCGAAGGGTCTCCAACACTTCCCTAAGATGTAGGGCATGCTCTTCCTCGCTCTTAGAAAAGATCAAGATGTCATCCACAAAGACCACCACGAATTTATTAAGGTACTCCCTAAACACCCTACTCATCAAGTCAACAAAGTATGCGGGGCCGTTTGTCAAACCGAAGGGCATTACAAGCCACTCATAGAAACCTTCCGGAGTCCTAAAGGCGGTCTTGTCTATGTTATCCTCAGCCACTCTCAACTGATGGAAACCAGTGGCTAAGTCCAACTGCGAAAACACTGAGGCGCCAACTAATTGATCGAAGAGATCGTTAATCCTTGGCAGTGGGTGCCTATTATTCTTAGTAAGCTTATTAAGTTCTCTATAGTCCACACAAAGTCTAAGGGTCCCATCCGCCCTCATGGCAAATACTAATGGAGCATCCCACTCTGATATCCTACGTCTTATGAATCCCTTCTCAAGCAACTCCCCTACTTGCTTATTGAGCTCCCTCCTCTCACGAGGAGCCATGTGGCATATTGGCAGAGATACTAGTTTTGCATTGTCTACAAGATAAATACGAAAGTATATCTCACATTTTGGGGGTAGACCCCTTACCTCATCGAAGACATCGACATATTCACGGACTATACGAACAGAATGTAAATCACCATTGGATGTGTCAAGTGACTCAAGATAACTAAGCATCACCGATCCGGAAGGGTCACAAGAAATATCAAGGGTCTTTCCACTACAAGTCAACAATTTTAGTACCCTTCGTTCACAATCTAGGGTGGAACCATATCTGGCTAGCCAATCCATCCCTAGAATCAACCCATAGCCCATGAAACCAAGCACAAAAGCATTATATTCAAAACCAACGCCTAAGATAGACAATCTCAAATCCCTACAAACCATGGATAAATGAGCCGTCCCACCAATAGGATTTGAGACTACAATGGGATCCACAACAAGACTAGTATTTAAGTGCAGTGTTTCAACTAATGATGTAGAGATAAACGAATGTTATACGCCAGAATCGAATAAAGTACGGACAGGATGATCAAACAAAAAAATCAAACTTTCGACAGAAATTTTTCTACCTTCTTCCTGTGCCGGAGCCATGAGAGCGTGAACCTGCCCTCCCGAAGTAGAACCTGTCCTCTGCCCTTGCTTCTTAGGACAGTCATTCACAACATGACCCGCATCACCACAATGATAACAAGCGAACTTCTTCTTCTTCCTACAGTCTTTCTTCAAATGGCCAGGTATCCCACAGTTGTGACACTTCCTTTTTTCCTTACCACCTTTCTTTTGTTGTTGGGCCTTCTTTGGATCCTCCTTCTTATCTTGCAGCCAAAAAGTACTTGCACCCTTCTCTTCTTCATTCATGTATGCCATATCAACAAGCTTTTCATACGTAGCCCCCATTGGAATGTGAGACATAGCCAAACTGTGAAGCAGTTCATTTAGGCCCTTTGCAAACCTCAAGGCCTTCTTGTGAGGCGTATTCACCAAATCTAGCCTAAATCTCGCCAACTTATTAAATTCGGTCTCATACTCCTTCACGGCCAAGTTTTTCTGCTTCAATGTCAAGAACCTCTCCATGTACATACTCTCCTCAGCTTGAGAAAGGAATTTCAACTCAAACCTTCTCCTAAAATCTGCCCACGTCTCCACAGCACACTCTCCATTAGTAACCTCCCACCAAAATGAAGCTTCGTCCTTCATCAACCAAGCAGTCAATTGGACCTTCTTACAATCGTCCAAATCGAAAATGCCAAACAAATCCTCCACTTCTTTCAACCAATTTCTAGCTTCAACGAACGTTTCAGACCTACTAAAAGGTTTTCCACCCATCGAACGAAAGTCTTTACATATCTTGGAGAAAGCATCTCCACGCAAAGGAATGACTGGAGCTGGGGGAGGAGGCAGAGGAACGTCGGCCAGACCGGCGGCAGCAGCGCTAGCCTCGAGATATTGACGAAACCAACCGGGTACATGAACACCCTCTAGTATCTCAGATGCTTCAAACATGCTGAAAAGAAAAAGAAAGATTTTCAAAACAAGGGAAGCGAAAGAGAGATTTATGGCTTGCAGGGATTATGCTCTTTTAAAGTAAACTTTCCTTGGAAATAGTTTCCTTAAAACAAGTTTTTAAAAATACTTTCTAGGAAAATAATACTTTTGAGAACACTTTTCAAAAAAATTTATCTGTTCTTGTAACCATAGCTCTGATACCAGGGGTAACACCCCATGTCCATTAACGTCACTCACAAGGGTAATGCATCAATATCCATGAAGCGTTATTGTTGTATAGAATAGATAAATTACAAGAATAAATAAATAAAACAACACAGCAGAAGTTAAAACTTATTTCATAGCATCATAACTCAAAACAAGCTTTCATAAGTAGTTTCCAAAACCATTATAACAGGATCAATAGTCTTTTCCCAAACTTCAAAGTACATAAAGAAGCAAATACTTAAATAACATAAATGCATAAATCCCCACTGAGCATAAGCAAAGCCATAAAGATGAGAGAGTCCAAAGTGATACATCTACTCTTTTCAAGCAACTGAAAGAAATCGACACTAAGCTGTAGTATTCCCTCATTGCAGACCTAAGGGGGGGGGGGAAGGAAGAAAAGAGGTGGAAACAAACGGGTCAGACATAAAGTCTGGCGAGTCCAGTAATTTTAACAAATAATAGGTAAGGTAAATGATCAAGACATGAATTGGCATCATGATATGGATGTAACATAGACAAGGTAGATAAAAAGGATGGACAAGATGATTTCATTCCTAAGTACTAAGACAATCCTACACCTTGGCTAAGCGAACAACCCTCCAAGTACTAACCCCGAAGACCAAAGTCAACATCAAACTAGCACCCAAAGGACTTCCAACTCAACCAACATGCATTTCATTACACCTCACTTTTGCTAAGTTACACCACATTACTTAATTACACCGCACATCTACTAGTCTCTTTTTACTAGAGGTTGATCCCTTCCCACTAACTGTACCCACATGACAAACTTGGTAGTTACTTCTACCTAGCTGTTATCGTAGGTGCCGGCTTGCTCCTACCACCGCTAAGGTACTCTTAATATACCCATTTGATCAGCTCCCTAAAGCCCGTAGGCACCCGTGCTGGCCCCACAGTGGGGGTGTATCACTCCCCAAAATAGCAATCCCGATACCAACATGAAATGCATGACCATACCTACGCGATGCAATATTGTATATGACGTAGTTGTATACACAATTATATGATTTTTGTTTGATGATAACAACCAAATAAATAATATTTTAAATGTATTTGTTACTGTACTGTTCTATATGTACATCACAGATAGGAATATAATATTTATATTTAAATAGAATACAACTGTATAGACATTCATATATTCATACAGTATTGTATTTGAATATAAATATTCTATTTCAACATTTAAACAATATAGCTATTTAATACTCCACTATTTAATACATTCACAGAATATTAGTACTTGTAAATTGACTGAATAAAATAGACAAGTTTGTTTGACAACAATAAAATAATATTTTATTTCAAACGAATTTGTTTATTACAAATATCAATACAAATTTCTTTTTCTATACATCAGCTCTTCACTATAACACTGTCACTCAGTTATACATTTCTATATATACATTCACATTGACTCATATACCAACACTCATACATTTCACTGTCTATACTTGTCTTCTGTCTTCACAGCATTCTTCAGTCAGTCCAATCTTCATACCTGTCATATACAGAAACACGCACACAAAGTATATGGAACAGAAATAATTTTCAAAACACATGTGAATATAATTTTTTATTTTTAAAACTTTTATTTGCCTTAGTTTTCTAGTGTGTTTCTCATCATTTTTTATGACTTGATCTGATTCATCTGTGTCTAGTTAGTTTGTAAATAGTACAGGGACAGGAAATCTTGTTTGATGGCTGCATATACACACGTGTATAAATATACACGCGTGCACTGCCACGCCAATCAAAATGCAACAGAGGAGTAGCTGCGTGGACCAACTCGACTCAGTGCATTTGAATATAGTCGAGAGCTCAAACAATTTTCAAAGCAAAACTTAAGAATTAGAAAAATGGTTGAGCATGCATGAATAATTTCAAACCAGCCAACAAAGTGCAGTTTTTTTATGCACAAAGAACAAAGCACTACAGTACATAGTAACCAAAGTGGTCAAACAAAACATGGTCGAGCCATGTATGACAACTTCAAGTGTCATAACAACAAAAATAGCATGCATGTAGACAAAGTGGACAGGTTCAAATTAGTTTGTACAAGATGGTGCAACACAACAGTGAAACATATGCAGGTTTACAAGGCAGGTCAACTCAAGTACATGGGACTAGCAAACAAGTGAACAAATGCAATGAGCGGTGGACACAACAACATAGTCGAGTAACAATGATAAAGAGTTCAACAAACATGTCCACAAACATATAGCTATAGGAATGGTTCAAAAGAAGAGTGGAGCAGTATGTTTAGCAGCATACATGAATGGATGACAGTATGGTGCAACTACAAGTATGTCAACAGCCAACTTGTTCAAGTGACATAAAAATAATGGATATACACAAGATGCAGTAGTCAGGGAAGTTTCAGGTGCTGAATTACAAGCAGCTCGGTAGGATACAAAATACAAGAGCAACAAGAATTGCCAAGGCAGCAGAGAAGAATGCACAAAAATGTTTCAGCTTATATCAACATGTGTGCAAGAGGACTACATACATGTACATGGTGACACATAGCAATGTGTACATATGTGATGTATACAGCAGGTGAACAGAGAAGTCAAATGTACACACACACTGTTTTGTTTTAAATGTGATGATGCATACAAATTTCAGCAACAAACATGGTATGCAGTAATCAAGGAACATGTCAGAAATCTCTGCATTTCTGGATATATATAGAGCATACATCTATGGAAATTTTATTTGGCATGTCACATAACTGGTGCAATATATATGTGTGCAAATTACATAGGTAATTGTTCAAGCAGCAGAAACAAGCATAGTGAACAGTTAGTTTAAAAACAATTTACACATGGATGAAACATGACGTATGTAACCACTAGAATGTAAGCAGCAAAATGTGATGGCATAATCTGTTTCCAGATTTACTGATATCATATTTATGTTCCTAGAATCAATCAACTATATTGAGCAAGAAAATAAAATTCCAGCTATTTATATCCTGAAATACATGTGGCTATTTTTTGGGCAGAAATTAACCAAGGGGATTTCAAGTTTTATTGGCAATACACATCACATTTTTTATTTTTTTGGAAAGAGATCAATCCAGCTTTGGAGTATACTTGGCTAGACTTCAACATTTTCCAGGAACCAAAAATGCCAAGAATCATTCTGGAATTGCAAATAGATTTTTTTCAAAATATATTTGGCAAGTTTTTATCACACTGCAATCAAGCAATTTCACTTATAGTCGTGGAAACAAATTCAAATCAAAGCTGAGAATTATAAAATCCAAAAGAGGAAAGCATCAAGCCAAATCAGCCAAGTCACATAGTGAAATCAGGTTTAGGGTTTTGTGTTTTAACCCTATAACTACACCAATTACATCACAGGCAGAGAGTATCGAAAATCAACAACAAAATCGAGAGCAATCAGAAAAATAAAAGTGGAATACTCACAATTTATTTTCGATCATCATCCAATTCAATCGACGAAAGAGAGAAGCTCCAAATCGTTGATCATAGAGAAACAACGTGAAGAATAGCATCAGAGATTACAACTTCGAATTATCCAGCAGGGATTCGATTTGTGATATCAAAAGAAACCCTAGAAATTTGTTCTGCCGCTGCCATTCAAAAGGAAGCAAAGTGTTCGGGTGTAACCAAAGGAAATGGATCGGCCGACATTTCAAGAGAAAAAGGGAATGACCCTTTTATATTTAAACTCCACCTTTTAATCTTTTAAACTAGGGTTTCATATTTTGTTTTATAATTTTTGTTGTATTATTTTTTTATTTCGAGTTGTAAAACAATCAAACAATTCTAGAGTCTGTAAAATCTAGGGAGAATCAGTTAGGGTGTTGACTGACAGTTGACAGAGTCTGTAAAATCTGGGTTACGTGTTACGGGTTTGTAACACGGGAAAATCTGGTCGACGGGATATCAACCAGTCTAGGGTTTTGAGCATAGGGTTAGTACAGGAGCAGGGAGTGTAAGTTTACAGGGATTGTAAGCTGGATCTGTTCTATCACCTTGTAGAAACCTTAGGAATGCAGAAGTAGGCAGGGTTTTGCCGAAGCTGGGTATATCTGTGTGTGATTTATTTTCTGTAATTCTATTTCTGCTATATTCTATGATCTGTTTATTATTATATATCTCGTTAGTTTTTTTAATTCAGTTAAAAACTGTGATAAACCCTATTTACCCCTTGTCGGGTTAATCGGGATCCAACAAGTGGTATCAGAGCAGGTATTCTGTTAACTCTAGAGTAATGGTGATTCCTAGTTGTCACTCGATAGAGAGTCAGTCCAGTTCATCTCCAACTATTTTCAATGGAACAGATTTTTTAAACTGGAAATCCAAAGTGGAATTGTGACAAAAAGGAATTTCGCTCGATCCGAACCAGTCGCTAAACCGATCTAGACCGTTCGAAACACCTGATTTTTTTGAGAACACGACAAAATAGAACGCAGACGGAAGGACATTTCATTGTATATTTACAACAATCCATCAGATTACAAGAATATACAGAATATAAATGAATATTACACAGAAATATCAGAGATTTAAATTACATTTAAATACATAGCAGGGGAAAATAATACAATACACAACTAGAATAGATATACGGATACAAAGCTTTCCGGATATCGTTCCAGCTGTAAACTAGGATCCTGTGAATATAAATCTGCAAAACCAAAACTACTAGCTGCCCATGTCAAAATAAGGGCACCCAGAGTTTAGGTTAAAACAATAAACCCCAGGTCAGTCATGTGACTGGTGTGAGAACTAAAACAGTTAATCTTTATTTTTAAAGTTTGATAAATCAAGGGACCATGCCGTATAACACGGAACGAGTTTCCTCCCAAGAATACTAGTGCATAAAACAACAGCGCAATGCTAAATAAAGAAAAATGAAGCTATTATAAGACCCAAGTCCTATAACACAATGCAACGCAAGCCGGGGGATAGGGTTTTTACCTTATAATAGCCAAGAATGCTTGATACGTTTAAAAGAAATCATTTGATAATATTATAAGTGTATAGTGTATAAAACAACTTCAAATCATAAGTATCAATCATAGGCGACATGAGCGTCCCATGCCACTATGTCGCCTTATATAGGTTTACAAATAAAACCACAAAGTCACGTATTTGGAAATTGGGTTTCCATCTATGAACCGAGGCAAAAGATAGTCCTCAACCGATTCGAGACTCTCTAGCCTGAACCTCGGGATCAGAGCTCGAGTGACCCTTGGATCGTCAGGGCTGGTCCACCGATGAGGATTAAAATGCTTGAACATGCGTTTCCCCACCCTTTGGGGTGTAAATGATCCAACGAATGGCTCCATCGGACCCGGATCATCCGATGTAACCGAGGCGCCTCGCAACAGCAACAACCACATAGGTGAAAATTATATAAATGTCAGGGCTGGTAGGTCACTGACACCACCCTAGCTAGAAAGAAACGCATGCCCTCCCTGAGGTCCTCTCCCGTTTTTGGTTCACAACCGGGGTGTGAGGCTCGCAAATTCACGTTACACAAAGCTGTGCCACACAGGCTGTGCTTTGATCATCACCACAAGACTTTGCTTTTCAACTGAAGCCTCGATCATTTGCCACTTAGGGTGTCACACAGGCAATTCACTCCATGCGTTTGATATCCATCTATATATAACCCCTGAGCTCGTACGTCTTAGAGAAGGGCGTTAAGCAAGAAAATAAATTCTCCGCCGCCAAACAGATATATATTTAATAGAGATCAATCGCACGGACTAAAATCCAATGTCAGACACACAGTCCATTTACAAGTCCGTTCTGGGTCTGAACGAAACCGGAGGCACCTAGTACCCCGCATATCCATCGATCTCCAAGCACGTCTGGACGATCACCAACTGCTTCCATCTTCTTGGGTGTACAGCCCAATCAAGATCATCAGTAATCACCCAAACGACATGAAGATCTCCGGTCTTCGACCATCGTCTTCATCTTCGACTTATCGTCGTATCGGTTATTCAGAATGGGATAAACCCAGTCTTTCCGAATAACTCGCGCATATTTTAAATAAGTGTTACACAAACACAACATACGCCTCATTCCAGTTCATCAGTCACTAACTGTAAATTAATCAAGAGAATAATTCCCCAAGTATTAACCCCGAAGGCCGAAACCAACATCAGATCAATATCCAGAAAACCATTCTGCTTGGCTAACCGATAGTTGGTTTCTAAATTTCACATTCATAGGGAAAGGTTCCCGTTAATTTTATCCAAGATAAATTCCTTGAATTTATTCTTTAATCATCTTTTGAATTTCGATTCAACTAGTCGGGATTAACGAACCTTACCGAAGTAATCATTTGTTTTAATTTCCCAATCCCAACCTATTCATCCCATAAAGTAAAACTGGTTATGCTTCATATCTAACACCACGGTGTTATCGGTAAATTCAATTACCATTTCACGTTCAAATCTAATTAAAGATTTAACTATCGCCTGGAGCAAAACTGGTGATACTCCATTCTCGATCATTTCAATCTAATTAAAGATTCATCAAAACTCCACTTAGTTTTAATCGTCAACTAGGTTAAAGAATCTGCGTCTTTTAAAACATGGTTCACGATAAACCCAAAACCACATTCCATTAATTATCGGGTTAAAGAACGAGTGTTATTTAAAACACTGTCCACGATAAACCCAAAAATCAATATCAATTCAATTAAATATTATTTAGTTGGTACACTTCATTAAATCCAAATAAAAAGATTTAATCTTTTCTCAACTGGGTTCAAGAAAAGTGTTAGTCAGTACACCATTCACGACAAACCCAAATCACATTTGATATTAAATACAAGGCTCTGAATAGAAAATATATCGGCTTATATTCAATATCAAATTCTACGACCAACAGATATCGTATTGGAAATAACGATATATATATCTATATCTTTCAAATTTCCATAACAACATCTGTATAATCTCGAAATCCAACATCGAAATATTCCGAGGACAATTTCGATTCAAATCCATTCCAATGCAATCATTGGAAATTCTGGTTATTTTCAAAACCGTTTCAAATTCAATTTATTTATTTAAAAACAAATAGAATTATAATTCTAGTTCAAAACTAGTTCATTTCGATAAAAATCTATTTTTATCTTTTTAAATATGGAGTTTTTCATCCCAATTTTTCCCAAATCATTTCTTATGATTTTACACAAATTATTACTATTTTTAATAATTTTATCAAGGCCCGTACAGTCGATTTCCATCAACGGCCATCGAACTGCACTTACAACGACTTTTTCCAAATTTGATTTGGACATAATTCCAAATCCAACCGTTAGATTTCTAATTTCTAATATTTGTTAGAAAGCTCTTTTCGATACGAACCGAACGGTTCTGGTTTTAGGAGAATCCGACGGTCGGATCTCCTGCAATATCCGTTCGAAGTCAATGGTCGAAATTCGCGGACTGCTGCGGCGCGGCGCGTTCTATTCAGGCCATTATATTATATATAATATATATATAATATATACTTCGTCGATTTTCTTTTCAAAACGATTTTTAATTCCATTTCCATTCGTTTTCAATTCAATTTGAATTTCAAATTAATTCAATTTCAATTCAAATTCATTTCTATTCAATTTCTATTCGAATTCATTTTAAAACGATTTCAATTCTATTTCGATTCTATTCGAATTCATTTCAAAACGATTTCAATTCTATTTGAATTCATTTCAAAACGATTTCAATTCTATTCGAATTTATTTCCAAACGATTTCAATTCTATTCGAATTCATTTCAAAACGATTTCAATTCTATTCGAATTTATTTCCAAACGATTTCAATTCTATTCGAATTCATTTCAAAACGATTTCAATTCTATTCCAATTCTATTCGAATTTCAAACCCTTTCAGTTTATTTCGAATTTCAAATCAATTCAATTAAATTTGAATTTTAATTCACTCTAATATTCACTTCAATTTGAATAAAATCGATATAAATATCGTTCACGTCAAAATGGCACCAATCTATCAACGCGGCTTCATATATTTCAATTTTCAAATATCCTACTTCAAATATTTCTTTTTCAAATATTTCTATTCAAATATTACATTTCAAATATTTCTATTTCAAAACTGGAATGAGGCCCAAACAATAACCATATAATGTTAATTATATGGATTTTTCTACAACACATGTATATATCAACAACGATGAATAATCAACCATCATCCAAAGTGCAATCTACACTGTATAAGCATCAAATATAAATATTCAATGCTTATAACAGCCTGTCAATCAATCGATCGACATACAACTAAACAATCGGGATTAGTGTACGTCAAATATCATCCCAATACCCGTGTGGGGTTTCAAGCAATCAAACACAGATTTTTATTTGTGCAGTTGGGCGATGTGTAAAATTTATCGTCCCAATCAGTGTCCTTCAAATAGGTGTACATAAACAAACCGTCCGGTTTGTAAATGAATATTTATTTATTCACATTCACGTTAAAAATTATATTTTTAACGATCAAACTATTTTATTCAACCTATGAATATTCTATTCGGTTCATTTATTAAATAAAATGTTATGTTTATTTTTCTAACTTATGTTTAGAAAATTTCGGCGGCATAACGACACGATACTAGAAACGGGACAAGGCCTAGCCTTATCCCCGGTCTAGTGAAGGCCCACGCTATTCACACATCAATCAAATCAATTTCATTTCACCAAACAATTCAATTCAAACCAAATAATCTAACCAACTACACAACCAAACAATTAAACAAACAAGCCATCCATGGTCTGTGGATGACGGATGTCGGGTGCTACTAAACACCGTCTGCATCCTAATATATATATAACTAGAAAAAGAAATTGAAGAGTGAGAAGTTCTCACCGAGTTGCTAATCCAATATATAAAAATCGAATTTTTACTTCGTTATTCAATATATAAAAATCGAATTTTTACTATGCTATTCAATATATAAAAATCGAATTTTTACTATGCTATTCAATATATAAAAATCGAATTTTTACTATGCTATTCAATATATACTTGCTATTCAATATATAAAAATCGAATTTTTACTTTGCTATTCAATATATAAAAATCGAATTTTTACTATGCTATTCAATATATAAAAATCGAATTTTTACTATGCTATTCAATATATAAAAATCGAATTTTTACTATGCTATTCAATATATAAAAAACGAATTTTTTACTTTGCTATTCAATATATAAAAATCGAAATTTTACTTCGTTATTCAATATATAAAAATCGAAATTTTACTTCGTTATTCAATATATAAAAATCTCATTTCAACCTTTCTTCACTTCCTACATATGAAAGATCCAATTTTTACTACACTTTCATATGTATAAAAATCCTATACCTTTCCTTATATGATAAAAATTATAATTTTAAACTCTACATTATATAAAAATTATATTTTTATACTCTCCATAAGTAAAAATCATATCTTTATTATCTTTACAATATAAAAATCATATTTTTATATTCCCTACTATATAAAAATCATATTTTTATATTAGTGAAAATCTTAACCTTTCATAAACAAGATCATCTCCTCCATAAAAATAAAGATCAAAATTTTCATATGAAAAGAATTCAAGTCTTTTTAACGTTAAAAATCATTCCTTTTATATTAAAACCCATTTCTTTTATATCAAAAACCATTTCTTTTATATTAAAAACCACTAATAAAACTGAAAATATATAAAATAAATGTAAATAAACAAAAGAAGCTTACATAGAAATAGGAAGGAGGGGGAAACGTTCACCATCGAAGTGGGGCTGCTGCGAGGTGTTGTAGAAGCGAAGGAAGGAGGAGCAGAAGGGGGAGGGCGGTCGAAGTCGATGTTGGAGGGGGGTCTAGGGCTCGCGGCTCGGTGCTGTGGCTGTGGGGTTGTCTTCGGGTTTGGGGGGGGGGGGTCTGTAAATCGGAGCTGGAGGGTGGAGAGAGACTGGCGCGAGGCTAGGGGAAGAAGGAGAGAGGCGGTGGGAAGGGGGAGGGCGATCGGGGATGGGGTGCGCTCGTCGGAGGCTGGCGGATTAGGGCTCCGTCGCCCTTCGTTTTTTTTCTTTTTTCTTTATTCTGAATTTGATTTTTAGTCAACGGGGGTAAGGAGGGAGATAAAGGATAGATTTATATTATAATTTATTTATTTATTATTTTAAATTTTAAACTTTATAACGTACCATCTCCATTCGAACTCGAAATCGAACCCGCCGACTGTCGTCCATAGCTAATTACCCCCATTCTGAACACAATGGGATATGTATCGTAAGCTGATTCGACTGTTTCGATCAGTTTTCGTCAAAATCAATATATAACTATATATATTGAATTTGAACGCGCATTTCAATGTACCGCGCCTACATACGATCTCTAAAAATTCTCGAAAAATTATTTCTAGCTTCGTATTGACGATACGGTCCTAACAAAACTAGTTTCGTCGAATTCTGAGACCGTTGGAAAAATGACCATTTTCCAGTCGATTAAAATCAACTGAAACTGGTCAAACGCATTTTCCTTTGCCACGCTCACATATTGATTCGAAAAATTATGAAATTTGAAACCTAGCAATAACTTGACATCACGGATCCAACAAAAGTGGTTTCGTCGAAATCCGAGGTCGTTTGCAAAATTCCCATTTTAAGGGCCTGAATTCCATAGCGACTATTCAGAATTTTCAACTGGACATATCTTTTGATTCCCGCTATGAAATCTTGATCTTTCGGATTCGTTGGAAAGATATTCTCAAATAGATCCTATGATTTTTGGTTTCACTAAAATCCGGATTGTTTGGCACCCGGTACATTCATTTGAATTTTGAAATCGAATTATCGAACTACCGCGCCATTTTCAATTCTATTTATAATTATATATAATTATTTATATTCTAACGACGACGTATATAATATATACGTTCGAATTATATTCAAAATAAATTTCTCGTTGTTATTATTTAAAATAATTCATTTTAAATGTTCAAACTTCGCTAAAATTGCCAAAATAAAAATTTTAAACTGGCCCAGATTTTCGGGTTGTTACAATCTCCCCCACTTAAAACTTTTCGTCCCCGAAAAGGAACAAAGTGGAAAGTGGTTTGATTAATCAACTCTACCTTCGATCTGGCTTCCATTCTCCAACTTTTCAGTTTCTGAGAATTTTCAAATTTTCAAAAATTTGGCTAACACCCTAAATTTTCGAAAAATTTCGCCATAACCTCCCCTGCACCGGGAGCCACGGGAAAATCCCGAAATTGCCATACAGGCCTTCTGATCTCAAAAAGAAAAAGCCAAGCGGCAAGCCAATAGGCTCATAAAATCATCATCACCCAAACAAAACAGTAAATTATATTGTAAACATGTACCTATTTGTCGGGCAAACAAATTTTATTCTCTGCTCTAGCCTCCTTACTATGATCTGTTCAATGTAAGTACTTGTATAAGCAAGCATATGCGACCAATTTTCAATACAATTCAATATTCAATACTATTAGGCAAAATGGTTCAAAATTATCAAACAAATAACCAAACAACACAAACATCAATCAATTAGTGAATTAGAGTTTCAAATTCATAATTTTGATACATATACAAAAAATCATGTTTTTGATGCCAATTCACAACAAATAAATCTATCTATGTAAGTTTTGGTTCTCACACCAGTCAATAGGAAATATATAGAAATCTCACTTTCGTCACTCGAATATAAACACTGATGATGAGGCCTCATCATCAGAATCATCTCCGGGCGACTAGAGTGTGATTCTATATCTATCCAATATATTAAAATTTCGAACACACATTTGCAAGACGTATATGCAAAATCTCTATATACTGGACTGTCCTAATCAATATGAAATAAATAATCAAATACGAATAATTGATTTTAAATTGTCAAAACAAAATTTGTTTTCACTTTAAAAATATACTCTTCACACTCGTTTTAGGATACTACTGATCCTATCTCTAACGAGTCATTCCCGTCGGATATTACTAATCCAATATTTGATGAATTCTTTCGTATGGTTCTAATGTGCCTTGTTCTCTGAGATTGGTAAACCAAAGCTCTGATACCACCTGTGACAAAAAGGAATTTCGCTCGACCCGAACCAGTCGCTAAACCGATCTAGACCGTTCGAAACACCTGATTGTTTTGAGAACACGACAAAATAAAACGCAGACGGAAGGACATTTCATTGTATATTTACAACAATCCATCAGATTACAAGAATATACAGAGTATAAATGAATATTACACAGAAATATCAGAGATTTAAATTACATTTAAATACATAGCAGCGGAAAATAATACAATACACAACTAGAAGAGATATACGGATACAAAGCTTTCCGGATATCGTTCCAGGTGTAAACCAGGATCCTGTGAATATAAATCTGCAAAACCAAAACTACTAGCTGCCCGTGTCAAAATAAGGGCACCCAGAGTTTAGGTTAAAACAATAAACCCCAGGTCAGTCATGTGACTGGTGTGAGAACTAAAACAGTTAATCTTTATTTTTAAAGTTAGGTAAATCAAGGGACCACGCCGTATAACACGGAACGGGTTTCCTCCCAAGAATACCAGTGCATAAAACAACAGCGCAATGCTAAATAAAGAAAAATGAAGCTATTCTAAGACCCAGGTCCTATCACACAATGCAACGCAAGCCGGGGGATAAGGTTTTTACCTTATAATAGCCAAGAATGCTTGATACGTTTAAAAGAAATCATTTGATACTATTATAAGTGTATAGTATATAAAACAACTTCAAATCATAAGTATCAATCATAGGCGACATGAGCGTCCCATGCCACTATGTCGCCATATATAGGTTTACAAATAAAACCGCAAAGTCATGTATTTGGAAATTGGGTTTCCATCTATGAACCGAGGAAAAAGATAGTCCTCAACCGATTCGAGACTCTCTAGCCCGAGCCTCAGGATCAGAGCTCGAGTGACCCTTGGATCGTCAGGACCGGTCCACCAATGTGGATTAAAATGCCTGAACGTGCGTTTCCCCACCCTTTGGGGTGTAAATGAGCCAACGTATGGCTCCATCGGACCCGGATCGTCCGATCTAACCGAGGCGCCTCACAGCAGCAACAACCACATAGGTGAAAAGTTTATAAATGTCAGGGCTGGTAGGTCACTGACACCACCCTAGCTAGAAAGAAACGCATGCCCTCCCTGAGGTCCTCTCCCATTTTTGGTTCACAACCGAGGTGTGAGGCTCGCGAATTCAGGTTACACAAAGCTGTGCCACACAGGCTGTGCTTTGATCATCACCACAAGACTTTGCTTTTCAACTGAAGCCTCGATCATTTGCCACTTAGGGTGCCACACAGGCAGTTCACTCCATGCGTTTAATATCCATCAATATATAACCCCTGAGCTCGTACGTCTTAGAGAAGGGCGTTAAGCAAGAGAATAAATTCTTCGCCGCCAAACAGATATATATTTAATAGAGATCAATCGCACGGACTAAAATCCAATGTCAGACACACAGTCCATTTACAAGTCTGTTCTGGGTCTGAATGAAACCGGAGGCACCTAGTACCCCGCATATCCATCGATCTCCAAGCACGTCTGGACGATCACCAACTGCTTCCATCTTCTTGGGTGTACAGCCCAATCAAGATCATCAGTAATCACCCAAACGACGTGAAGACCTCCGGTCTTCAACCATCGTCTTCATCTTCGAATTATCGTCGTATCGGTTATTCAGAATGGGATAAACCCAGTCTTTCCGAATAACTCGCGCATATTTTAAATAAGTGTTACACAAACACAACATACGCCTCATTCTAGTTCATCAATCACTAACCGTAAATTAATCAAGAGAATAATTCCCCAAATATTAACCCCGAAGGCCGAAACCAACATCAGATCAATATCCAGAAAACTATTCTGCTTGGCTAACCGACAGTTAGTTTCTAAATTTAACATTCATAGGGAAAGGTTCCCATTAATTTTATCCAAGATAAATTCCTTGAATTTATTCTTTAATCATCTTTTAAATTTCGATTCAACTAGTCGGGATTAACGAACCTTACCGAAGTAATCATTTGTTTTAATTTCCCAATCCCAACCTATTCATCCCATGAAGTAAAACTGGTTATGCTTCATATCTAACACCACGGTGTTATCGGTAAATTCAATTACCATTTCACGTTCAAATCTAATTAAAGATTTAACTATCGCCTGGAGCAAAACTGGTGATACTCCATTCTCGATCATTTCAATCTAATTAAAGATTCATTAAAACTCCACTTAGTTTTAATCGTCAACTAGGTTAAAGAATCTGTGTCATTTAAAACACGGTTCACCATAAACCCAAAACCACATTCCATTAATTATCGGGTTAAAGAACGAGTGTTATTTAAAACACTGTCCACGATAAACCCAAAACTCAATATCAATTCAATTAAATATTATTTAATTGGTACACTTCATTAAATCCAAATAAAAAGATTTAATCTTTTCTCAACTGGGTTCAAGAACAGTGTTAGTCAAGACACCATTCACGAAAACCCAAATCACATTTGATATTAAAAACAAGGCTCTGAATAGAAAATATATCGGCTCATATTCAATATCAAATTCTACGACCAACAGATATCGTATTGGAAATAACGATATATATATCTATATCTTTCAAATTTCCATAACAACATCTGTATAATCTCGAAATCCAACATCGAAATATTCCGAGGACAATTTCAATTCAAATCCATTCCAATGCAATCATTGGAAATTCTGGTTATTTTCAAAACCCTTTCAAATTCAATTTATTTATTTAAAAACAAATAGAATTATAATTCTAGTTCAAAACTAGTTCATTTCGATAAAAATCTATTTTTATCTTTTTAAATATGGAGTTTTTCATCCCAATTTTTCTCAAATCATTTCTTATGATTTTACACAAATTATTACTATTTTTAATAATTTTATCAAGGCCCGTATAGTCGATTTCCATCAACGGCCATCGAACTGCACTTACATCGACCTTTTCCAAATTTGATTTGGACATAATTCCAAATCCAACAGTTAGATTTCTAATTTCTAATATTCGTTAGAAAGCTCTTTTCGATACGAACCCAACGGTTCCGGTTTTAGGAGAATCCGACGGTCGGATCTCCCGCAATATCCGTTCGAAGTCAATGGTCGAAATTCGCGAACTGCCGCGGCGCGTTCTATTCAGGCCATTATATTATATATATAATATATACTTCGTCGATTTTCTTTTCAAAACAATTTTTAATTCCATTTCCATTCGTTTTCAATTCAATTTGAATTTCAAATTAATTCAATTTCAATTCAAATTCATTTCTATTCAATTTCTATACGAATTCATTTTAAAACGATTTCAATTCTATTTCGATTCTATTCGAATTCATTTCAAAACGATTTCAATTCTATTCGAATTCATTTCAAAACGATTTCAATTCTATTCGAATTCATTTCAAAGCGATTTCAATTCTATTCGAATTCATTTCAAAACGATTTCAATTCTATTTCAATTCTATTCCAATTCTATTCGAATTTCAAACCCTTTCAGTTTATTTCGAATTTCAAATCAATTCAATTAAATTTGAATTTCAATTCACTTTAATATTCACTTCAATTTGAATAAAATCGATATAAATATCGTTCACGTCAAAATGGCGTCAATCTATCAACGCGGCTTCATATATTTCAATTTTCAAATATCCTACTTCAAATATTTCTTTTTAAAATAATTCTATTCAAATATTTCATTTCAAATATTTCTATTTCAAAACTGGAATGAGACCCAAACAATTACCATATAATGTTAATTATATGAATTTTTCTACAACACATGTATATATCAACAACGATGAATAATCAACCATCATCCAAAGTGCATTCTACACTGTATAAGCATCAAATATAAATATTCAACGCTTATAACAGCCTGTCAATCAATCGATCGACATACAACTAAACAATCGGGATTAGTGTACGTCAAATATCATCCCAATACCCGTGTGGGGTTTCAAGCAATCAAACACAGATTTTTATTTGTGCAGTTGGGCGATGTGTAAAATTTATCGTCCCAATAAATGTCCTTCAAATAGGTGTACATAAACAAACTGTCCGGTTTGTAAATGAATATTTATTTATTCACATTCACGTTAAAAATTATATTTTTAACGATCAAACTATTTTATTCAACCTATGAATATTCTATTCGGTTCATTTATTAAATAAAATGTTATCATTATTTTTCTAACTTATTTTTAGAAGATTTCGGCGGCATAACGACACGATACTAGAAACGGGACAAGGCATAGCCTTATCCCCGGTCTAGTGAAGGCCCACGCCATTCACACATCAATCAAATCAATTTCATTTCACCAAACAATTCAATTCAAACCAAATAATCTAACCAACTACACAACCAAACAATTAAACAAACAAGTCATTCATGGTCTGTTGATGACGGGTGTCGGGTGCTACTAAACACCGTCTGCATCCTAGTATATATATAACTAGAAAAAGATATTGAAGAGTGAGAAGTTCTCACCGAGTTGCTAATCCAACGCCACGATTCTTCTTAGGTAGAAATCTTCGTCGTTCTTGCCTCTTGTCACTTTCGTTGTCCGCTTTCACTACATATATAAAAATCACGTTTTTACTTCGTTATTCAATATATAAAAATCGAATTTTTACTTCGTTATTCAATATATAAAAATCGAATTTTTACTTTGCTATTCAATATATAAAAATCGAATTTTTACTATGCTATTCAATATATAAAAATCGAATTTTTACTATGCTATTCAATATATAAAAATCGAATTTTTACTTTGCTATTCAATATATAAAAATTGAATTTTTACTATGCTAATCAATATATAAAAATCGAATTTTTACTATGCTATTCAATATATAAAAATCGCATTTTTACTATGCTATTCAATATATAAAAATCGAATTTTTTACTTTAGTATTCAGTATATAAAAATCAAAATTTTACTTCGTTATTCAATATATAAAAATCGAAATTTTACTTCGTTATTCAATATATAAAAATCTCATTTCAACCTTTCTTCACTTCCTACATATGAAAGATCCAATTTTTATTACACTTTCATATGTATAAAAATCCTATACCTTTCCTTATATGATAAGAATTATAATTTTAAACTCTACATTATATAAAAATTATATTTTTATACTCTACATAAGTAAAAATCATATCTTTATTATCTTTACAATATAAAAATCATATTTTTATATTCCCTACTATATAAAAATCATATTTTTATAATCCCTACTATATAAAAATCATATTTTTATATTAGTGAAAATCTTAACCTTTCATAAACAAGATCGTCTCCTCCATAAAAATAAAGATCAAAATTTTTATATGAAAAGAATTCAAGTCTTTTTAACGTTAAAAATCATTCCTTTTATATTAAAACCCATTTCTTTTATATCAAAAACCATTTCTTTTATATTAAAAACCATTAGTAAAACTGAAAATATATAAAATAAATGTAAATAAATAAAAGAAGCTTACATAGAAATAGGAAGGAGGGGGGAAACGTTCACCATCGAAGGGGGGCTGCTGCGAGGTGTTGTAGAAGCGAAGGAAGGAGGAGCAGAAGGGGGAGGGCGGTCGAAGTCGATGTTGGAGGGGGGTCTAGGGCTCGCGGCTCGGTGCTGTGGCTGTGGGGTTGTCTTCGGGTTTGGGGGGGTCTGTAAATCGGAGCTGGAGGGTGGAGAGAGACTGGCGCGAGGCTAGGGGAAGAAGGAGAGAGGCGGTGGGAAGGGGGAGGGCGATCGGGGATGGGGTGCGCTCGTCGGAGGCTGGCGGATTAGGGCTCCGTCGCCCTTCGTTTTTTTCTTCTTTTTTTCTTTTTTATTCTGAATTTGATTTTTAGTCAACGGGGGAAAGGAGGGAGATAAAGGATAGATTTATATTATAATTTATTTATTTATTATTTTAAATTTTAAACTTTATAACGTACCATCTCCATTCGAACTCGAAATCGAACCCGCCGACTGTCGTCCATAGCTAATTACCCCCATTCTGAACACAATGGGATATGTATCGTAAGCTGAATCGACTGTTTCGACCAGTTTTCGTCAAAATCAACATATAACTCTATATATTGAATTTGAACGCGCATTTCAATGTACCGGGCCCACATACGATCTCTAAAAATTCTCGAAAAATTATTTCTAGCTTTGTATTGACGATACGGTCCTAACAAAACAAGTTTCGTCGTTTGAGACCGTTGGAAAAATGACCATTTTCCAGTCGATTAAAATCAACTAAAACTGGTCAAACGCGTTTTCCTTTGCCACGCTCACATATTGATCTGAAAAATTATGAAATTTGAAACCTAGCAATAACTTGACATCACGGATCCAACAAAAGTGGTTTCGTCGAAATCCGAGGTCGTTTGCAAAATTCCCATTTTTAAGGGCCTGAATTCCATAGCAACTATTCAGAATTTTCAACTGGACATATCTTTTGATTCCCGCTTTGAAATCTTGATCTTTCGGATTCGTTGGAAAGATATTCTCAAATAGATCCTATGATTTTTGGTTTCACTAAAATCCGGATTGTTTGGCACCTGGTACATTCATTTGAATTTTGAAATCGAATTATCGAACTACCGCGCCATTTTCAATTCTATTTATAATTATATATAATTATTTATATTCTAACGACGACGTATATAATATATACGTTCGAATTATATTCAAAATAAATTTCTCGTCGTTATTATTTAAAATAATTCATTTTAAATGTTCAAACTTTGCTAAAATTGCCAAAATAAAATTTTTAAACTGGCCCAGATTTTCGGTTTGTTACAGGAATTTTATTTAAAATCTGTTAATATTAAATATTGGGATATTGTTATCAATGGATTTGATAGTGTAGATATTACTTTCAATACTCGTGCTATGAAAATTATATTTGATTATCTTAATACTGAATAGTTTAATCTTATCTGCTATTGTTTATCTACACAGGAAATCTGGGATACTCTCTATATGAAGTATGGAAGATCTGACAACGGTAGCTCAAAACTTGAGAAAGTCAACTCAGATTCAGAATTCTGTTTAACAGGATTTACAAATGAGAATTCTAGAGGATCAAATAATGGAGAATCAACAGATGCTGAGACAGAAAATTTCTCATATGAAGATTTAGTTTATATGTGCGTGGATTTAACTAAATCTGTTGACAAACTCCATTCTAAAAATAAATCTTTGAAAACTGAAAATCGTGAGTTGACAAGAAAAATTCATTGTTTGGAATTAAAACTTGAAAATGTTGTGAAATTTGAAAATTCTAATTTTAAAAGATAACGAGATTGAGCTGAATGATGCAAACAATTGTTTACAAGAGGAATTTATAAATTATAAGGCTACCAAAAATTCCAAACATGAAATTGCTGAAAATGATAGTTTGTCGAAAACAGATCTGATTTTGAAAGAGCTTGAAATCGAAATTGAAAATTTGAAGAAACTTGAACCTGAAAGTTGTAAATATTTTGATTTTAACATGGCTGAGTCCCAAACCAAAATTAAATTGCTTAATGATGAAAATTTGGTTTTGAAATCTGAGTTTGAAAGATGTAAGATCACTAAAAGTCGTTGTTGAGATTTAATTAAAGAAAACAGTGATCTTAAAACTAAAATTCAACAACTTGAAACAATTTTGTCTAAATTTTCAAACGGTGAAAAATCTTTGGATATGCTGTTGAAAAACCAATTTTCTGTTGGAAATAAAAGTGGTCTTGGTTTTGGGAGAATAAATGTTTTTGAAAAACGAAATTCAAGTGGTTTTAAAAATCCTTCAAACTTCTTTGAAAAGAATCGACTTGATAATCTGAACTTTGATAATTACAAAGGATATTTTAATCGAAAGCAAAATGTAAACTTGTTTAGAAACAACTCTGTTTGGACCTCAAAAAGAAACAAAATGAATTCGTCTAAATTCAGACAGATCTGGGTCCCTAAAGGCACTTTAATAAATTCTGATGGGTTGCTATTTAAACAAGTTTGGGTACCGAAAGTCCAACACACAACTATGAGTGGTTTCACTAATTTTAATAGACCACTCAATCCCCTAAACACTTAGGTACTGGAGGTGGCTGAGGAACTACTATTCAAAGAAGATTCAAATTCAAACTGTTTTTTGGTTCTATATCATTCACAGTTCCTCCAGCCAAGTCTGTTGAGTTAGAGATTTCGATTTACATTGGATTCAGGTATAACCTCTAAACTCAACCTTTGTAAATATTTTTTCTTTTTCTTTTTTTAATCCTCCTTCTACCCTTTCTGTTTATTTTCTTTATCTCTTATGTTTTGTTTTGTCACTACCATATATTTTTGTCTTTCTTTTGTACTTTCTTAGACTTCCAATTGTAGAATTCATATTTTCTGGAAATCAACTTTATTTGAATAGAACTCTGATGTTTTAATTATTTCCAGATCTTGAATTCAAATTTGTAAATATTTCTGCAATTGTTTTGAAGTTTATTTTCTGATCCCTGAATTTCTAACAGTGCTGAAGCATTCAAATCATATCTTGAACACTGTTAGTATAAATTCTAAAATTTTGAAGATCTGAATATTTAATGAAATTTCACATATATCTGTTGTTTTGGGTTTCTTCTAATTCAGTTTAGAAAAGCTTGAAATATTATACTCATTACTGCACATCAATATTTATCAGTTGTGATAATTTTATTATTTTTCAGATTGGCTTGGATATGTTGATTTTTCTTAATCAGTGATACATCTTGAAATTCATCTTTACTCATGATCATTATGTTTTTTTTTGTTTGTTTGAGATCACTTGAAAATTTCAGATATTTTGAATCTCACACACCTCTCGGATCTAAAATTTTAATCATGCGTGATTGATTCATTGCATCTCAAGATATACATTTGTTCAAGTGATTTTGAATAAACCACTATTTTTTTGGGATCATGAATTATTACTCAAACCTGATGTAAATATTCTGAAAAATTCTTTGTGCTTATCAGAAATTCTTGTGAAAAATTCTTTGAAAATCCGGTCTTAAATCTCTTTGTTTTCATGATTATTTGATTTGAATATATGTTTGTTTAAAATCATTTGAAATTATTGATTTATTGAATCACACACATATCTTGAATGTGAAACAAATAATTTAGTGTAATCGATTCATTGAATCTAGAGTTTTTTTCATATTCCTCAAATGATTTCAAATAAACAGTATTTCTAATCTTAGATCATGAATGATCTTATGTGACCATCTTCTGACAAGTCTGATGTGATATTGTTTTCTGTGCTGCTCTGATACTGTTTCAAATAATTTCTAGTTCTTATCTGCAGCTTTGAAAAATGTGCAAATTTATTAATTCTGTCTGTTTGGGCTTTGTAATTAAAATTTGTTAATAGAGGTACCAAGTGGTATCAGAAGCGCTGAATTTTTATGTATACATATTTTTTCTTACCCCTCTTGCTTTGTATAGCTCTTCATATTCCTCTTGTAATTGATTTTTAATTTTAAACTTATTTATTGTTATTCATTCAGAAATTGAAATCAATATCCAAAATTGAACTGTATTTATAATTCATCAAAAATTATTATCAGATTTTGAAATTGTGATGAATTGTGACTGCAGTATATTTCACAACAAGAGGAGATTTTATTAATATTTTCATGATGATTGAGCATTTATTATAATATCTTTGAACTGGCAATTATTTCACGACCATCTTCATTACCTATCATCCTTCTGCCATCCGCTATGATTTTATATAAATGTGGAGAGTTAATTTTTTTTTAAAAAAATCTTTTTGGATAAACAGTGAAAATATTTGTGATGGAATTGTGGTTATGTTATTATTCAGAATTAGTGACAATTGGAATTTTCAATGATCTCGGTATAGTCGAGCATATTTCATAATATAATTAATTTAGAAATTTATTTCACAGTCCATTTCTGTACCTACCACATTTCCATCATTCGTATTGGTTGTATATACCGAGGAGTTTTTTCTATTCAAAGCTGAAAATGATAAAATATATAATTAATACATAAGTATGTCTCTAACCTCATTTAAAAATCGAAGCTCTGATTATGCATGGTTATGAGACAACTTATAATTTAAGCTGCAACTGATCTCATTTAGAAATCCAAGCTCTGGTCATGCGTGGTAAGTGTGCTCTTAAATAAATAAAAAAATGTGTTGTAAATTGAAATATATCTGAAATTCTCCTTGGTGTTTAAAAGCCAGTCTATCACTCCATCTTCTAATCTGTGAAATGTGTTAATATTTTATGATGTATTATGATTTGTTGATTGATAGCTATTGGGATTTGAGATTATACGATGTTGTCACTTAAATTGAATTATTTATTTTAGTCCAAAATCCATCACTGTTTTTTTAATCTCATTTTTTTTAAAAAAAAATTCTTTGAAAAATAATTGGAACTCATTTTTTAACTCTCCCCATTTATATAAATTTCATTGTAAATCAGCCATTATCTACAATGTGAAATATGTTACTAGTTCTCAGTATATTATGATTTTTGTTTGACTGATTGAGATTTATGATCACTGTTCTTTCTCTTAAGCTGAAATTATACTTTTAGTCAGTATTCATCTGTTTTTTAAATTCTGTATCTTTTTGATGATAACAAAAGGAGGAGAATGGGTTGAGATTTTGATTTATGAGTGAATATTTTATAAATATTTTTAATTTTGAAAATTCATTATTGTTCAGTTCACTGATGCACAGTTATAGGGGGAGTTTTTTGTTGCAGGGGGAGCTAATAAATAGGGGGGGTTCAAAATTCACTATCAAACACATTTATTTTGCTCAAAATCTTTTATTTGTTTTTCATCATCAAAAGGGGGAGATTGTTGTATATGACGTAGTTGTATACACAATTATATGATTTTTGTTTGATGATAACAACCAAATAAATAATATTTTAAATGTGTTTGTTACTGTACTATTCTATATATACATCACATATAGGAATATAATATTTATATTTAAATAGAATACGACTATACAGACATTCATATGTTCATACAGTATTGTATTTGAATATAAATATTCTATTTCAACATTTAAACAGTATAGCTATTTAATACTCCACTATTTAATACATTCACAGAATATTTGTACTTGTAAATTGACTGAATAAAATAGACAAGTTTATTTGACAACAATAAAATAATATTTTATTTCAAACGAATTTGTTTATTACAAATATCAGTACAAATTTCTTTTTCTGTACATTAGCTCTTCAATATAGCACTGTCACTCAGTTATGCATTTCTATATATACATTCACATTGACTCATATACAGAAACTCATATATTTCACTGTTTATACTTGTCTTCTGTCTTCACAGCATTCTTCAGTTAGTCCAATCTTCATAACTCTCATATACAGAAACACACACACAGAGTATATGGAACAGAAATAATTTTCAAAATACATGTGAATATAATTTTTTATTTTTAAAATTTTTATTTGCCTCAGTTTTCTGGTGTGTTTCTCATCATTTTTCATGACTTGATCTGATTCATCTATGTCTAGTCAGTTTGTATATAGTACAGGGACAGGAAATCTTGTTTGATGGCTGCATATACACAGGTGTATAAATATACACGCGTGCATTGCCACGCCAATCAAAATGCAATTGAGGAGTAGCCGCGTGGACCAACTCGACTCAGTGCATATGAATATAGTCGAGAGCTCAAACAATTTTCAACGCAGAACTTAAGAATTAGCTAAATGGTTGAGCATGCATGAATAATTTCAAACCAGCCAACAAAGTGCAGTTTTTTATGCACAAAGAACAAAGCACTACAATACATAGTAACCAAAGTGGTCAAACAAAACATGGTCGAGCCATGTATGACAACTTCAAGTGTCATAACAGCAAAAATAGCAAGCAAGTAGACAAAGTGGACAGGTTCAAATCAGTTTGTACAAGATGGTGCAACACAGCAGTGAAACATATGCAGGTTTACAAGGTAGGTCAACTCAAGTACATGGGACTAGCAAGCAAGTGAACAAATGCAATGAGCAGTGGACACAACAACATAGTTGAGTAACAATGATAAAGAGTTCAGCAAACATGTCCACAAACATATAGCTACAGGAATGGTTCAAAAGAAGAGTGGAGCATTATGTTTAGCAGCTTACATGAATGGATGACAGTATGGTGCAACTACAAGTATGTCAACAGCCAACTTGTTCAAGTGACATAACAATAATGGATATACACAAGATGCAAAAGTCAGGGAAGTTTCAAGTGCTGAATTACAAGCAGCTCAGTGGGATACAAAATACAAGAGCAACAAGAATTGCCAAGGCAGCAGAGAAGAATGCACAAAAATGTTTCAGCTTATATCAACATGTGTGCAAGAGGACTACATACATATACATGGTGACACATAGCAATGTGTACATATGTGATGTATACAGCAGGTGAACAGAGAAGTCAAATGTACACACACAAAGTTTTGTTTTAAATGTGATGATGCATACAAATTTCAGCTACAAACATGGTATGCAGTAATAAAGGAACATGTCAGAAATCTCTGCATTTCTGGAAATATATGGAGCATACATCTATGGCAATTTTGTTTGGCAAGTCACAAAACAGGTGTAACATATATGTGTGCAAATTACATATGTAATTGTTCAAGCAGTAGAAACAAGAATGGTGAACAGGCTGTTTAAAAACAATTTCAGAAATTAATACACATGGATGAAGCATTATGTGTGTAACCACTAGAATGTAAGCAGCAAAATGGGATGGCATAATCTATTTCCAGATTTACTTATATCATATTTCTGTTCTTGGAATCAATCAACTATATTGAGCAAGAAAATAAAATTCCAACTATTTGTTTCCTGAAATACATGTGGCTATTTTTTGGTCAAAAATTAACCAAGGGAATTTCAAGTTTTATTGGGAATACACATCACATTTTTTTATTTTTTTTGGAAAGAGATCAATCCAGCTTTGGAGTATACTTGGCAAGACTTCAACATTTTCCAGGAACCAAAAATGAAAAGAATCATTTTGGAATTGCAAATGGATTTTTTTCAAAATATATTTGGCAAGTTTTTATCAAAATTCAATCAAGAAATTTCACTCATAGCCGTGGAAACAAATTCAAATCAAAGCCAAGAATTACAAAACCCAAAAGGGGAAAGCATCGAGCCAAATCAGCCAAGTCACATAGTGAAATCGGGTTTAGGGTTTTGCGTTTTAACCCTATAACTACACCAATTACATCACAGGCAGAGAGTATCGAAAATCAACAACAAAATTGAGAGCAATCAGAAAAATAAAAGTGGAATACTCACAATTTATTTTCGATCGTCATCCAATTCAATCGACGAAAGAGAGAAGCTCCAAATCATTGATCATAGAGAAACAACGTGAAGAATAGCATCAGAGATTACAACTTCGAATTATCTAGAAGGGATTCGATTTGGGATATCAAAAGAAACCCTAGAAATTTGTTCTGCCGCCGCCATTCAAAAGGAAGCATAGTGTTCGGGTGTAACCAAAGGAAATGGACCGGCCGACATTTCAAGAGAAAAAGGGGATGACCCTTTAATATTTAAACTCCACCTTTTAAACTTTTAAACTAGGGTTTCATATTTTGTTTTGTAATTTTTGTTGTATTATTTTTTTATTTCGAGTTGTAAAACAATCAAACAGTTCTAGAGTCTGTAAAATCTAGGGAGAATCAGTCAGGGTGATGACTGACAGTTGACAGAGTCTGTAAAATCTGGGTTACGTGTTATGGGTTTGTAATACGGGAAAATCTGGTCGACGGGATATCAACCAGTCTAGGGTTTTGAGCGTAGGGTTAGTACAGGAGCAGGGAGTGCAAGTTTACAGGGATTGTAAGCGGGATCTGTTCTATCACCTAGTAGAAACCATAGGAATGTAGCAGTAGGCAGGGTTTTGCCGAAACTGGGTATATCTCTGTGTGATTTATTTTCTGCATTTCTGTTTCTGCTATATTCTGTGATCTGTTTATTATTATATATCTCGTTATTTTTTTTAATTCAATTAAAAACTATGATAAACCCTATTCACCACTCCTCTAGGGTTAATCTAGATCAAACATGCAACAATGTATTACCTACCAGCCCGGACCCATGCACGCACATGAACCCGTTGGACTTGCGTTGCCAACGCTATTCACGTTTTGACCTCTTATATTCAAGCCCAGTAAGCGTGCCCCAACCCCGGCCTAGTACCGAGCCCAACTAGATACTCAAACGGGTTACTGGTTGAAACGGGTCCCCATTCGACACAAGCCTCCCACCTATGCTTCGTCCCCACTAGGTTTTTCTCCTACTTAACCATTTTAATTTAAATGTTCATGTCTTACACATGCTACGGTTAAGTCCATATTTACATGTCATAATTTACATGTCCTATCTTATTCCGGTTAAGTCCATATTTACATGTCATAATTTACATGTCACCCCACATAACCCTCTAACCATACCCATGTCTTATTATGGTTAGTATTCTTTAATTAATTCCTTATGACGAACGGTGCATGACCTCTCACATTAGACCGAACACTTTGTGGCCGCTGGATTTGCCAAGCGGTTCCCGGAAGTCTTACGCCACAAACCGGGTCTAACCTCGTGTCATTAACCGTTACGCCTACAATTCATTCCTTTGACCTCTCACATTAGATGTCCAATTGTGACGGCAAGATTTTCCGGGCGGTTCCGGGCAGTCTTACGTCACAATTGCGCCTAACCTCGTGTCAAAGATTCGTTAACATCGTATTTCACCCATACCCAATTTTCATGTCACATATATCCAATTAAACATATAATCATGTCTATAATATTGCCTATTCCAAATTGTCAATAATTACACATTAATTAGTGTAATAACCCGGAAAATCTGGGCCAGTTTAAAAATTTTATTTTGGCGATTTTAGCTAATTTTGAATATTTAAAATAAATTATTTTAAATAAAATCGACGAGAAATTTATTTTGAATAGAATTCGAATGTATATATTATATACGTCGTCGTTAGAATATAAATAATTATATATAATTATAAATAGAATTGAAAATGGCGCGGTAGTTCGATAATTCGATTTCAAACTTCAATTGAATGTACCAGGTGCAAAACAATCCGGATTTTAGCGAAACCAAAAACATTAGGATCTAATTGATTATATCTTTCCAACGAACCCAAATAATCAAAATTTCATAGCGGGAGTCAAAAGATATGTCCAGTTGAGAATTCTGAATAGTCGCTATGGAATTCAGGCCCTTAAAAATAGACATTTTGCAAACGACCTCGGATTTCGACGAAACCACTTTTGTTGGGTCCGTAGTGTCAAATTATTGCTAGGTTTCAAATTTCATAATTTTCTGAATCAATATGTGAGCGTGGCAAAGGAAAACGCGTTTGACCAGTTTCAATTGATTTTAATCGACTGGAAAATGGCCATTTTTCCAACGGTCTCGGAATTCGACGAAACTAGTTTTGTTAGGACCGTATCGTCAATACGAAGCTAGAAAATATTTTTCTGGAATTTATAGAGTTTGTATGTGACCCCGGTAAATTGAATGCGCGTTCAAATTCAATATATAGAGTTATACGTTGATTTTGACGAAAACTGATTGAAACGATCGAATCAGCTTACGATACATATCCCATTGTGTTCGGAATGGGGGTAATACGCTAGGGACGACAGTCGGTGGGCGTGATTTCGAGTTCGTATTATAAAGCTACCTTTTTGAAAAAAATATAATAAAATATTTATATATATAAATATATAGCTTGAATCCCCTTTCTCTCTCTCCCCTTATTTCAAAACCGTCATTCACGAACCCAAGACCCCCCGTCGCCCTCGGTTTCGCCGCCGCCCCGCCCTCTAGGCGCCGCCGCACCTCAGCCCCGGCCTCCCCACTTCCGACCGCACCTCCCCCTCCCCTCCGACGGCCCATCCCCGTCCCCCTCTTCAAAAATCGAACCCCAATGCTCCAACGCCCCAAATCGAGCCGCCACATCCCGTTTCCGTCCACCCACACTTGGCCGCACCTCCCAACCCCCAACCCCGACCCCAGGCGCCGCCCTTCCGACCACCAACCCCGACCAGTGGGCCCCCCCAGTTAAAAATCCGATTTTTATTATTTTTCGAGTGTACATTTCAGTCCCCGAGATGTTTTAGCTCTTCTCCGAGCCTCCTCCGCCACTCTAACACCCCAAGTGAGTTTTATTTCAATTTCTATTCACTTATGCGATTAAAAATATAATCTTTTATATCGTAGAAAGATAAAAATATGATTTTTACATTGTAGGGACTATAAAAATATAATCTTTATGAAATATAGAATATAAAAATATCATCTTTGTATATGTAGCGAAATAAAAATCTGATTTTTATTATATATACATTGAAATAAAGAGGTGATTTTTATAGTGAGGAAATTAAAGCGAAATCTATATATTTGAAAAGGCGAAAACTTTATATTTGAAAAGGAGAAATCTTTATAGTTGAAAAGGCGAGATCTTTATATAGATGATAACGATGTAAAAATAGAATTTTTATCCATAAAGCGTGATTGTAAAAATTCGATTTTTATATATTGAATAGCATAGTAAAAATTCGATTTTTATATATTGAATAGCATAGTAAAAATTCGATTTTTATATATTGAATAGCATAGTAAAAATTCGATTTTTATATATTGAATAGCATAGTAAAAATTCGATTTTTATATATATAGTGGCTACGGGCGACGAAAGCGACAAAGGGCGAGAATGGCAAAGATTTCTATAAATGAAGAGTCGTGGTATTGGATAGCTTTCGGTGAGAACTTCTCACTCTTCAACTTATTTTTCTAGTTATATATATATACTAGGATGCAGACGGTGCTTAGTAGCACCCGACACAATCGTCCACAGACAATGGACTTGTTTGATTGGTTGTGTAGTTGGTTAGATTATTTGGTTTGAATTGAATTGTTTTGTGAATTGAAACTGATTTGATTGATGTGTGAATGGCGTGGGCCTTCACTAGACCGGGGATAAGGCTAGGCCTTGTCCCGTTTCTAGTATCGTGCCGTTATGCCGCCGAAATTTTCTAAAATATGTTAGAAAAATGGAAATATCATTTTTATTGAGTAAATGAAATGAATAGAAATTCATGTGTTGAAATAAAATATTTTATCGTTAAAAATATAATTTTTAATGTGGAAGTGAATAAAATAAAATATTCATTTACAAACCGGACGGTTTGTTTATGTACACCTATTTGAAGGACATTGATTGGGACGATAAATTTTACACATCGCCCAACTACACAAATAAAATCTGTGTTTGATTATTTGAAACCCCACAAGGGTGTTGGGATGAAATTTGGAAGTTCACTCATCCTGATTGATTAAATATGTCGATCGATAGATTGACAAGCTGTTATAAGCGTCAGATATCTATATTTGATGCTTATACAGTGTAGTGCACTTTGGTTGACGGTTGATTATTTTTCAATGCTATTATATACATGTGTTGTATGGAATCCATACAATTAACATTATATGGTGATTGATTGGGCCTCATTCCAATCGGGAAAATAAGGAATATTATAAAAGAAAATTCATGTGTTGAATATAAAAATAGTCATGTGTTGACGATGTTCATGTGTTGAGTGAAATATTTTATACAATGAAATTTACATCTTTATCATATTTAAAATTAGAACTACTTTACGGTTGAAGTCTAAATTGAAAATCAAACGATAGATACCATAGTTTTATAAAATATTTTACATAACAAAAATAGTGATGTGTTAACAGTACTCATGTGTTGAGATTAGTCAGGTGTTGGAAGAAATATAGATTCATGTGTTGAATGGAATAAATATTCATTTGTTGAATAGAATAACGGATTTATTGAAATATATAAAGCCGTGTTGATTAGAGTTGCGCTATTTTGACGTGAACGATATTTATATCGATTATATTCGTTTTTATAATGAATATAGAAAAGAAGTGATTTCAAAATATAACATTTTGAAAATATTATCATTTATATAGTAATGATATAAAATATTCAGTTTTGATTAGAAATTGAATATAGAGTTGGAATGGTTTTGAAAACGAATTTAAAACGATTTATAAAATACATTTTAAAAGGAAATTGACGAAATATATATAATATATATATTATATATAAAATGGCCTGAATAGAACGCGCCGCTCCGCGGCAGTTCGCGAATTTCGACCATTGACTTCGAATTGACGTTGCGGGAGATCCGACCGTCGGATTCTCCTAAAACCGGAACCGTTGGGTTCGTATCGAAAAGAGCTTTCCAATGAATATTAGAAATTTGAAATCTAACGGTTGGATTTGGAATTATGTCCAAATCAAATTTGAAAAAGGTCGTTGTAAGTGCAGTTCGATAGCCGTTGATGGAAATCGACTGTACGGGCCTTGATAAAATTATTAAAAATATTGATAATTTGTGTAAAATCATAATATGTGAATTGGAAAGAACTGGGATGAAGAATTCCACATTTGAAATGATAAAAATAGATTTTTATCGAAATGAACCGGTTGTGAACTAGAATTAAAATCAATTTATTTTTGAAATAAATAAATTGAATTTGAAAGTGATTTTAAAAATAATCAATATTCCCAATACGTGGATTGGACTGGAGTTGAATCGAAATTATCTTCGGGATATTTCGATGTTGGATTTCGTTACTATACAGATATTGTTATGGGAATTTGAAAGATATATTTTATATCGTTATTTCCAATACGATATATGTTGGTTTCAGAATTTGATATTGAATATAAGCCGATATATTTTCTATTCAGAGCCTTGTATTTAATATCAAATGTGATTTGGGTTTATCGTGAATCGTGTTTTAGATGACGTTGGTTCTTTAACCCAGTTAAAGGCAAGATATCGATTTTTGAAAAGATTAAAACTAAGTGGAGTTTCAATGAATCTTTAATTAGATTAAAAATGTGAATTGATAATTTAAATTATCAAATCTGAAAGGTGATCGAGAATGGAGTACCACCAGTTTTGCTCCAAAGCGATAATTAAATCTTTAATTAGATTTGAATGTGAAATGGTAATTAATTTTACCGATAACACTGTGGTGTTAGATGTGGAGTATTACCAGTTTTCTCCATGGGATATATAGGCTGGGATTGGGAAATAAAATAAATAATTACTTCGGTGTGGTTCGCTAATCCCGACTAGTTTGAAATGATATCCAAAGGAGGATTAAAGAATAAATTTAGAAGAATTTATCTTGGATAAAATTAATGGGAACCTTTCCCTAAGAATGTGATTTTGTGAATAAAAGAATATTCTGAATTGGAATGAGGCGTTCGTTGTGTTTGTGTAACATTTGTTTATTATATACGTGGGTTATTCAGAAAGGCCGGGTTATACCCATTCTGAATAACCGATTCGACGAGATGTCGAAGATGAAGACGGTGGTTGAAGACCGGAAGTCTTCACATCGTTTGGGTGATTACTGATGATCTTGATTGGGCTGTACACCCAAGATGAGGGAATCAGTTGGTGATCGTCCAGACGTACTTGGAGATGGATGGATATGCGAGGAAAGTGCCTCCGGTTTCGTTCAGACCCAGAACGAACTTGTAAATGGGTTGTGTGTCTGACATTGGATTTTATTCTGTATTGATTGATCTCTATTAAATATACATCTGTTTGGCGGCGGAGAATTTATTCTCTTGCTTAACGCCCTTCTCTGAGACATACGAGCTCAGAGGTTGTATATCGATGGACATCAGTCGCATGGAGTGAATTGCCAGTGTGGCATGCGTAAGTGGCAAATGATCAAGGCTTCTGTTGAAAAGCAAAGTCTTGTGGTTGATGATCAAAGCACGGCCTATATGGCGTAGCTTTGTGTATAACGTGAATTCGCGAGCTTCACACCTCGGTATGAGTCAAAAACGGGATACGGACCCAAGGAGTGCACGACGTTTCTTTCTAGCTAGGGTGGTGTCAGTGACCTACCAGCCCTGACATTTATATACTTTTCACCTGTGTGGTTGTTGGATATGAGGCGCCTCGGATATAGGTCTGTAAGGACCGGGAAACGTGTGTTCAGGAATAATTAATCCTCAAAATTAAGAGAGGACCGGCCTTGGAGGTTCCAAAGGATCAGAGTGGGGTCCTGAGGCATTGCTAGAGTGTCTCGAACGCGGAGAGGAGCTTGCCCCTTGCCTCGACTCATGACGGAAATCCAATTTCCAATACGTGATATTGCGGTTTTAATTGTAGAACTAGTATGGCGACATGATAGATGGTACCCATGCCGCCTATGATTAATACTTATGATTGAAATTGTTTTGACACTATACACTTATTATAGTATCAAATAATGTGTTTTAAACGTATCAAGCATGCTTTGGCTGTTATAAGGTAAAAACCCTATCCTCCGGCTTGCGTTGCATTGTGTGATGGGACCTGGGTCTTATAACAGCTTCATTTTTCTTTATTTAGCATTGTGGTGTTGTTTTATGCACTGGTATTCTTGGGAGGAAACCCGTTCCGTGTTATACGGCGTGGTCCCTTGATTTACCTTACTTTAAAAATAAAGATTAATAACTGTTTTAGTTCTCACACCAGTCCCATGACTGACCTGGAGTTTATTGTTTTAACCTAAACTCTGGGTGCCCCTATTTTCGACACAGGCAGCTAGTAGTTTTGGTTTTGCAGATTTATATTCACAGGATCCTGATTTACAGCTGGAACGATGCTCGGAAAGCTCTGTATCCGTGTATCACTTCTAGTTGTGTTTTGTATATTTTTTCCGCTGCTATGTAATTTATTGTAATCTCTGATATTTGTTGAATGTAATTTATTCATTTATACTCTGTATATTCTTGTATCTGATGGAATTGTTGTAATAACAATGAAATGTTCTTCCGTATGCGTCCTTTTGTGTGTTGTTCTCAAAGTATTCGTGCTTTCCTTCACGGGGAAGTTACGGGTCCTTACAATTAGCCTCAATTACAAATTTACAATTTTGGGCAATTTCATCAATTCCATGTAATTCATACCCAAATATGCCAATTTCACATATTATCCAATTATCCAAAATATCCAATAATATCCAATTTTCCAAATTTCCCGTATTCCCAATATTCCACATCGTTCCCACGTATTCGCATTCGCGCGTATTTTTAATATAGGCTCGAAGGTAGCCTAGATCCACAAATAAAAGGAATAGGGGTAAGAAGAGAGAATCAATTCAAAGAAAATTGGAATAAAACATCATCATGAAATAAAGAGGCATATAGACTGGCATAGAGGCATAATAAAAGATTCAACATGAATAAACTGATAAAAGTCATGAACTATACATAGAAACATAGGCTTATGATGACATAAATCCAAAAGGTAAAGACTTGGTGAGATTTTCATTACAAACATATATATGAGTCCTTTTTACAACTTTTTCATGTTACTTTAATCCCAATAAATTTGTGAAAATAACCGTACTCACCTTTCGTGGCTTAAGAAAAGGATTAACGAATTGAAATTGGTGTAGAAATGTTGTGGTGATGTTGATTGATCCTCTTTAATTGTTGTTGAAGCTCTAAACTTTGATTTGAATCGTGTATGAACACTTGAGATTTATTTTAGAGGCAACGACTAGGGTTTAAGAGAGAGCTTGATAGCATAATGGTGTCATAGATAATATTTTATGAATTAGGGTTAGGTCTTAGGGTGTATATATAGATGTCTAGGATCGATCAAAGCTCTTAGATTAACCCAGAAATCATCAGGACCACTCAGATGCAACATCAGCCCTTAGCGCGAATCGGGCCATGGGTTGATAGCCAAACACCCTGGATCGACCCCTAGTCGACCCAGCGGGGCTTGGGTCGACTCAAAAAATGGTGTGGTTCGGCTATTCCCCCTCCCGATTTGTTGTTTTGAACTTTTTTTTGAATATTTATTTAATTTTTATAAATATCTATATATATATTTCTCTCACATGCATACAAAATTGAAGGCTTAATATCATCTTCATAAAGTATCCATTTTGTGTAGACCAAATGTCTATCTTGACCCAAAATTTTGAGATGAACATAATAGCGCAACCCATTTCACTTAATTCTTCTTCTAAAAATTAGGTATACTTTAATTTGTGAATTTTAATGTTATAAAATTATGGGGTGTTACATGGAAGTCAAACAATCCGGAGACAACTCCGGAAATAAGGAAGTAAATGTCGGAAATTGTGGCAAGCGAAATGACAATCAACAAAAAGGCTCTAATGGAAGCCTTGGTCAAAAAGGGAATCGTAGAAAGTGACCTCGATTCCACGTACTCGAGAGCTATACTACGTTGATAGACACATTTGAAAATGTCTACCTTGATACATGTAGTACAATTCAGTATAAGAAACCACCTTTTGGGGGAATCTACGGAAAAAGAGTGTGCATTGGGAAGTTCTGTTTGTTTCATGAGATTTACGGACATGCAACCAATGAGTGTTGTCACCTCAGGGAGGTCATTGAGAAGTTAACCAGAGATTGAAAACTTGATGAATACAAGGTTATCCCAAGGGACAGAAAGCAAGGAACTTTCGCCCCTAAGCAAAGCCAGGTAGAACCTAGAGCTACTACCCAAGAAAAGACTAAACGGATAGTGATTAATACTTTTGTTGGAGGACCACATCCATCTGGGAATAGAGTTTGGACTATGGAACGATATGCCAGTTCAGCAGAACATATTGATGTGGGGGAAACTAGCATTCCGGAAGTCGCTAGTCCCATAAAGCAAAGGAAAATGATAACGGATGACATTATCTTCTACGATAGGGAGTTGGTAGGAATAGAGGCCCCAAGAATTTACCCATTGGTGATTATGACCCTTGTTGGCACCTCCATAGTACGAAAAGTTATGGTTGACAGTGGAAGTTCAGTAAATATTCTATTCGAACAAGCCTACAATCAGATGAAGTTGGAATTAGAGACCTGAAACCATGAACAAGCAAGACACCTGGATTTAATGGGTTATCCACCGAGCCGGTTGGTATTATTAATCTATTGTTAGAACTGGGAGATGGAGATCACATAAAGATGTGGATTTTTTCCATTTGTTGTAATAGAGATAAGCTCTCCCTACAACACATTCTTGGGATGACCAACCCTAGCAGAGTTTATAGCATGTTACTCGGTAGAATGGAAAGAAATCCACGACCAAGATAATACGGAGTTCGAAGACAATCTTCCTTCTGTAAAGGCGATGGAAGCATAGCAACTAAAGAAAACATCCCGGCCAGGACTGTCCATCTTTCAACTCAAAGATATTGATATGAGAGAGGACGAGGAGCCAGGGTGTAGAAAGGCGGCCCCGAACGAAACTACGGTGGAGATTTCTATCAACAATGATGACCCAACTAGGGTCTAGAGGATCGGGTTCCACCTTAAACCCCTCCGGATGAGGGAGATAATTGAATTCATTTGCGCTAACCTTGACGTGTTCACGTGGACCCATGTTGACATGTATGGGATTTCATCCTCCATCATGACTCACTCCCTTAGCATTGATCCTAAGTATACTTCTCTAAAGCAGGAAAGGCAATTGCTCGGCTTGGAAAGGTTCGCAGCTTTGAAAGAGGAGATTGAAAAGCTTTAGAATAATGAATTCATCTGGGATGCGACGTGTCCCAAGTGGATAGCTATCCCAGTGCTTGTGAAGAAAGCAAATGGGAAATGGTGGACTTGTATTGACATATTAGATCTAAATAAAACTTTCCCCAAAGGCAGCTTCCCACTTCCCAGGATCGACCAACTGGTCAACTCCATAGCTGGGCACAAACTCCTTTCATTTATGGACGCGTATTCAGGATATAATCAGATTGCAGTGCATGTTCCGGACCAAGTACATACCAATTTCATAATAAATCTCGGGTTATATTGTTATGTGGTCATGCCCTTCGGACTGAAAAACGCTAGAGCAACTTATCACCGTCTAGTCAATTGCATGTTCCAAGATCAGATCAGAAGAACGATGGAGGTTTATGTGGATGATATGTTGGGTGAAGTCAAAGTAATCGTCTGATCACATTGGGGATCTATCAAAAATGTTCAACATTCTCCGAAGATATGGGATGAAGCTCAGTCCCTTAAAGTGCTCTTTTGGAGTTGCATCAGGAAAGTTCTTAGGTTTCATCATCAGCTCCCGAGGAATCGAAATCAGTTCCGATCAGATCTTAGCAATCAAGGGTATCCAACAAACTAGAAGGATCAACGCTGTGCAGAGTTTGGCGGGAAAGGTTGCAGCCTTGGAACGGTTTATATCCGAAGCAACCGAAAAGTGCCTCCCTTTCTTTGAATTGATCAAGAGAGGGAAATACAACTTTGCTTGGACTCCTGGCCGCGTCAAAGCTTTTCAAAATTTGCTCGACCATCAGAAAAAACATCATATTTTGCCAAAGACGGTCGATCATGAGGGCTTCTTTGTATATTTGGCAGTATCCATGCATGCAATCATCTCGGTCCTAATTCGCAAGGAAGATCGAGTGCAATGTCCAGTTTACTATGTAAGCACGAAACTAAAAAGAGTTGAGCGGTAACTATCCAAAAATTAAGAAACTCGCCTATAGCCTATTGATCGCATCAAAAAGCTCTGTCATTACTTCCAGGCTCACCCCATCAAAGTGTTCACCGACCAACCGCTACGACAAGTTCTCCAATGGCCTGAGGCAAGCGTGGTTGCTTGAGTGGAACATCTAACTAAGTCAATTCGACCTCACTTTTGTTCCACAGAGATCCATCTGAGGGCAAGCACCAGCTAAAGATGACAACCTGGAGGATAATCTCAAGCCCTTGGGCATCAAATTAAGACTGGACATTTGGAAGTTATATACAGACAGGGCTCACAATGATCGGTGTTCCGGCACTAGAATAGTACTATTAAATCTTGAATGGTGTTCGATTTATTATGCCTTGAGACTAAATATCTCTGCTACTAACAATGACTTCGAGTAAGAAGCCCTAATTACCAGACTTAAGCTCGTGAGGGACTTAAGGTTAGCGACACTAAATATTTTCTGTGATTCACAACTTGTTGTGTTTCAGGTTGGAAAAGAGTACCAGACTAAAAGGGCGAGACATGCGGTCTATCTCAAGCAGGTTGAAGAGATGTTGAGTGACTCTGATCAATAAATCATTTCCTATGTTCCCAAGGAAGAGAACCAAAAGGTAGACAGATTAAAAAAACTATCTAGCTCTAATGATCCAAGTGAAGCAGAACTGGTCCGCATAGATACCCTGAACACTCTAAGCATAAATCAAATGGAGGTCGACCAATACATGGAGACTGAACCCGAGAAGGAATCTTGAATGACTCCCATCATGAATTGTCTCCAATGCAGGGCCCTCCCAGAAAGTAGGAATTAGAGAAGAGCCCTCGTATGAAAAGCCTCTAGTTATACCATCCGACAAGATAAGTTTTACCGGAGAGAATTCTCGGTCCCGATGCTTCGATGTGTGGCTAATGACGACGTTAAATTGTTATTGAGAGAAGTGCATAAGGGTGAATGTGGCGCTCATACAGAAGGGAAAACCGTGGTTATGATGGTACCACGGTACGGTTACTTTTATCCAACCATTAGTAAGGATGCGACCAACTATTCCAAACAATGTGATAAATACCAAAGATTTGCCCAGATTCCAAGGGTTCCACCAACTGAACTCACCCAAATGGTCAGCCCTTGCCGTATGTCGTTTGGGGGATATATATCATCGGGAGTCTACCAATCTCGAAGGGAGCGCAAAGTATGAATCAAGGTTGTAGATTACTTTAAAAAGTGGGTCGAAGCTGAATAGTTAACCTTGCTCCATGAAGCAAGTCATCAATTTCGTTGTCAAGAATATCATATGCCGATTTGGACTGCCCCGAACCATCAACACGGATAATTGGACTTAATTCGAAACTCAAAATTCAGAGATTTCTACGAACGATATCATATGAAAAAAGTACACAACTGTCATTGTAACGACCCAACTTTTTGCCCAGTTCTTGCCGGTAGTTAAACCAACTTAAACTGTTCATAAAGGCGGATTGTTATGGGTACTAACATATATTGAACAAAATAACAGAACTTTCATTGCATAATACAAATTTTACATCAGAGTTTCATGGAATATCAAAGTTACAACATGTACAGCGGAAGAGGTAAAATGATATAGCGGAAATCTCTTACTCTGGCTTGATGCTCCGACTACAATAGCGCTTCGAATCTTGCTCTAAAGGTCTATAACTGTAAAACTAAACCACTAGCTTCCCGTGTGGAAATTAGTGGGCACCCCAAGTTTAGGAAGGAACAATAAACTCCAGGTCAGTCATGGGACTGGTGTGAGAACATAAAATAGTTATTTCCCATTAGGGTTTATTTTAAAGTTGGGATTTTCACTGGACCATGCCGCTCCTATGGAATGGATTTACTCCGTGTGAATAACCGTGCAAATAAATTGCAATGACTTTGTTAAAATGAAGCAATCATAAGCCTATCCCACATCACACAATGCAAGTGCACACCAGATGGGCGATTTTTATCTTATGATAACCAAAATGCTTTCATAAGTGAAAATCCTCTTTTATATTATTATTAGTGCATAGTGTGGCAAAACAATTTCGAAAATAAATGTATCAATCTTAGACGGCATAGTACTCCATCCTACTATGTTGCCATATATATGTACAAACAAAACTGTAGGGCGCGTATTGGAGATTGGGTTTCCAACTTGATGATTCCTGACACGAAAGACCAATCGGGATACAAACGAAGTGTAACACGACTTTTCGTCCAGACACGGACACCAACTATAAATCGCATGGTAGATCAACGGCTTTCGTCCAGACACGGACCCCCGCACATACCCTATTCCAAAATCAAAAGAGGTACCTCCGCCGTAGCTATCAATTACAAAATCATGTATATATGTCAACAACCTAACCGCCAGTTTCTCATCATCTGGGGTGTGAGGCCGTTGATGTCGCGGTATACACAAAGTGTCGCTTAAGTAAGTCATGCTTTGATCATCATTAGTGTAACACCCCACGCCCGCTAGGGTCACTCACAAAGGGAATGCCATAGCATCGGTGGAGTATTTTAGTGAATATAGAACAGAAAAATTACAACAAGACAGATATAAATAGTACTTGAAATTTTAAAACATCATCTCATAACAGCGGAAAATAAACATGTCTGGTTACATCATAAAACCATGATAAAAGTCAAGTACAATATCCATCAAAATAAAGAAGTACATAATCCCACTCTCTCATACAATAGCCGTAACGAAAGAAAAGATAACAGGATAACTGGAGCTTTACATCTACCCAAGCTCCGAAAGACTGGAACAGCAATCCGATCAAGCTCTACTACCGCTAGGATCCACCGTAGGACCTGAGGGTTGGGAAAAAGATAAAAACAACGGGGTCAGACATAAGTCTGAGTGAGTCCTATAACTTTAACAATACAATCATTAAAGTAACCAGAGAAGACATAAACTTGACCTACGGTAATATCTGGGGATGAATGGCTACACTAAGCAGCTTGGTAGACTTAGGATAAACTAAGATAATCGTCAGGACGCATCTACCCACCCAAGGATAATTACTAACTGCACCACACCAGTCATTCCTACTTAAAGGTTGATCCCTTCCAAGGACTTAGAAAATTTCCCCAGTAGTCTCGTGTACCCCTAGCTCACTACATAGGTGCCGTCTGCCCCTATCTCCACTAGGTGTACCCAGTATTCTTACCCAGTAGTTTCGTGTACCCCTTCATAGGTGCCGTCTGCCCCTATTTCCCACTAGGTGTACCTACTACTCCCCAAGCGATCGGCTCCCTACCGTAGATACCCGTGCTGGTCCCACAGTGGGGTGTATCACTCCCCTAAAGTGGCTACCCAATACTAACGGTGCACGGCTTTATATCTACACGATGCAACAATGGCTTATCTACCAGCCCGGGCCCACACACGCATATGAAGCCCGTTGGACTTGCGTTGCCACCGCTAACCCGTTTTGGCCTCTTATAATCAAGCCCAATATGCGTGTCCCGTCACTCGACATGGGTCGAGCCCACAAAGATACGTTTTGGGATATTGGTTGAAATGGGCCCCCACAAGCTACCCACTTAAGCTTGTCAAATATCTAGTGTATCCCACTTAACCCTTTAATCATGTTTAATTACATGTTTCCACTTGGTTAAGTATTCTAATCGTATTTTCTATTGCCACCCAAGGCAACCCACTAGATTCCACATGCCACCCATGGCACCCATAAAATTTCCTCATGCCACCCAAGGCACCCACTTAACCCCTCATGTCCCATTACATGCTGCTATGGTTAAGTGTTTCTTAATTAATTAAGACCGTGATCTCCCATAAAGACCTCCCACACTAGACTGGCTGTTATGACCGCCTGGTTAAGCCGGTAGAATCCGGGCAGTCTTACGTCATAACAGAGTCTAACCTCGTGTCTTTACCTTAATCACGTATTTAATTTATGGCTAAGACCTCTCACATTGGGCTGACATTTGTAGCAACTGGTTAAGCCGGTCGGGTCCGGGCAGTTTTACACTACAAATGAGTCCAACCTCGTGTCTTAGTCGATTAATTACACCTAATTAATCACCCCCATATTAATTATCCCTAATTAATATCAAGTTTTCCATAACATGGGTAGACCTAACTCAATAGGTAAATTCCCATGGGGTAGACCTAACTCAATAGGTAAATTCCCACTTATGGTAATTTATTTTTATGGTATGCTTAATCATACCCAATCATTCATTTATTAACATATTTACCAACCCCATCGTTCCCCACGTAAATCGTTCTCGTTACATGACATAATAAGGGGAAGATCATCACAAATATCATGGGTTTAACATACAACTTTGTCATGGGTTAAGAGGATGTCAACTTGCATATATGAGCATATATTAACCCAACTACATATAACCCAAACTTGCATATTATCATACATATGATTTGCATAACATGTTGCATATGAGCTTGCATATTATCATACACATATTTTGCATAACATGTTAAACTTGCATATAGGCATTCTCAATCTTGCATAACATGTTAAACATGCATTTAAGCATACACATAACTTGCATAAGCATTCACATACTTGCATAGGCATTCACATACTTGCATAACTTGCATATCATGTCATTTAAGCACATACATATCTTGCATAAGTATTCATATACTCGCATAAGCATGCATAACTTGCATATCACATAAATCTTGCATTAAACATATATATGACTTGCATATCACTTTCAACTTGCATTTAAACATACACTTAACTTGCATATCACTTTACTAAACATGCATAATTCCACTTATTAAATATGCATAAATCCACTTATTAAACATGCATATATCAACTTGTTAAACATGCATAAATCAACTTATTAAGCATGCATAAACCAACCCATCAAATATGCATAAACATAGAACAACATAGAGTAACATATCATTATACATGATTCATACTCACTAATCCGCATTTAAGACCATAGATCTCATTACACCCAATCTACTTACTTTAACAATTGATGTTAAAGTGATAGAAACTCACCAAACTCAAGATTAGCAACCTTATGAAGTAGAATTAGTTGCTAATTATGAAGATAATGATGATTAAGGATTGATTAGAGAGGAATTAGCTTGCAACTTTCTTTATGATCTAGTGGAGGCCATGCTCAAATTTCATTTTGCCATAGTTTAGTTACAAGACCTAATTATGAATGAATTAGGGTAGGGTTGGGGTCTTATTTATAGGATTAGGTGAGTGTTTTAGGCCCTTAGATTAACCCTAGATTAGATTAGGACCCTTAGATTTAGGAAATCTCTAGAACCAGCCCTCCTAGCCAGCCTGAAACCCAACCTGGTGCAACCTGGTGCACCCAGGTTCACAGATCGGCGCCACCCTGTCGACAGGCAAGTCGACAGGCATGTCGACACCCCTGTCGACAGGCCTGTCGACAGCCCTGTCGACATGGGCTGGGCGGGAAGCTTACCGCCTGACCCCGCCTGGCTCATTTCAAATCTGAATATTTTAAAATTTTAAATCTGTTTTGGTTTTAAATTTTCTGCAAACTTCATTGGGCCATAACCGGGCCATACGGACTCCGATTTTCGAAAACTCGGACTCTATTTCGCGTATTTTTCCGAGACGAACGTAATGACGCAGCCCATTTCCCCCAATTCCCATGTCTGAGATTATTTATCCTGTAATTAGTGAATTTTAGTATTAACTAAAATTCGGGGTGTTACATTCTGCCCTCCTTAAAGGATTTCGTCCCCGAAATCTCTAAGCTAAGGAGAATGCATATCCTACCAACCAAACAACCATCTACTCAAATCATCAACCACGGGCATCCATTGTCCTTAAAACAATTTCTAATGATGTATGAGCATATGCAAAAAGTGTGTGTATATGTTCCCTATCTAATGTATGAACATATGCAAACCATGATAGTGCCATGCATCCATTATGTATGCGAGAAATCCCTATCGACACATACAATATCTACATGAGTGCACAATCATTCACCAAAATGCATCATCCATGTGATAACACAACCATTATACATCCATAAATATATTTTCCCTACACACAATTTTATGCAATATGCAATATGAAGTGACTGAGCCGATCTAGTGCCTAGAGTGTGTGTATATGCATCCACGAGCAACCACTAGCAAACACTTGCATCCATCAACTATAACATGTCTCAAACACATGTTTCAACCATAGGTTTACCCTATCTAAAGGTCAAAGGTACTAACGAGAGGACATACTAAAGATAAGATAAGTACTAGACAAGCGATAAAGGAGAAAGTAAAGGCATACCCTCAAAAAGAAATGGGTACAACGAACGCATCTTTGCTTCCGTCTCCCAAGTTGCGTTGCTCTCATCTTCTCCCCATTGCACTTTGACTAGCCGAACCTCTCGATTCCTCAATTTCCTAGTCTCTGACCCAAGGATGCGAGTAGGAGCTCGTCGAATCGTCTCATCACGCTCAACCTCCATATCCCTAAGCAAGCTCGGCTCTACCACCTCTGCGGTCTCATGTAAGTATTTCCTCAAATGGGACACATGGAATACATCATGGACACCACTAAGTCTGTCAGGCAACTCCACTCTATATGCCATCCGTCCAATCCTTTCCTTGATAGGAAACGGCCCAACACACCTTGGTGCTAACTTCCCAACGGATCCGAAGCGAACAACATTTCTCAACGGAGATACCTTAACAAAAACCATGTCCCCAACCTCAAACTCAAGATCCGTCCTTCTCTTGTCCGCATAAGATTTTTGCCTATCCTGCGCTGCTTTCATACTTCTTCGAATCAAGTCAATCTTCTCAGAAGTCTCCCTAACCATATCAGGCCCAAGCAAGATCTTATCCGTAGATTCCCACCAACATGTAGGTGATCGACAAGGCCTTCCTTAGAGAGCTTCGAAAGGGGCCATACCAATACTGGACTGAAAGCTGTTATTATACGCGAACTCCACCAGTGGAAGATGCTCTTCCCATGTACCTCCAAAATCTAAGATACAAAGCCTCAAAAGGTCTTCTAGAACACGATTCACCCTCTCAGTCTGGCCGTCTGTCTGAGGATGATATGCGGTGCTCAGACACAATTGAGTCCCCACTGCTTCTTGCAAACTTCTCCAGAACTCGCTAGTGAAGATAGGATCTCGATCACTAACTATGCTAGAGGGTACCCCATGTAATCGAACTATCTCTCGAAGATATACTGAAGCTAGCCATGGAGCAGTCCTCTTGCTCTTTACAGGTATGAAATGGGCGCTCTTAGTAAGCCTATCTACCACCACCCAAATTCCTGTATTACCCTTCCTCGACCTGGGTAACCCGTCAATAAAATCCATCGAGACGCTATCCCACTTCCATTGCGGAACCTCCAATGGGTGAAGCAATCCACCTGGTTTCCTTTGCTCCGCCTTCACTTGCTGGCACACCAAACATCGAGCGACATACTCGGCCACATCTTTCTTCATACCGGCCCAGAAGAAAACCCTTTTCATGTCTTGGTACATCTTATCCCCACCGGGATGAATGGTCATCCTAGAACGGTGTGCATCATCAAGAATAACCTTCCTCAACCCTTCATCTTGTGGTACACAAAGTCTACCGTCTCTACGCAAGCACCCCCTATCGTCTAGGGTGTACCTACTCAAATGGCTGGACGACTCCCCCCTTATGAGTTTTTCTACTAACTCAACCAACTGTGGGTCGCCCCTCTGTGCTTCTCCAATCCGCCCCAAGAGAGTAGGTCTAACTTCCAAAGAAGCTAGCAAACCGGGTACATAGTCAACAGAAGGTCTGAAATCAAACATCGAGATAAATTCCAAGCTTTGTCGTTCTACGAACAATGGACTCAAGGACAACCTCTTCCTGCTCAAGGCGTCCGCCACCACGTTACCCTTGCCAGGGGTATACGATATCTCGAAGTCATAGGATGCTAAGAACTCCATCCACCTTTGCTGTCTTAAGTTTAAATCTTTCTGAGAGAATAAGTACTTCAATGATTTATGGTCAGTGAACAACTCAAATCTCTCACCAAGAAGATAATGACGCCAAATCTTAAGCGCAAAAACAATAGCGGCCAGCTCTAGATCATGGGTAGGGTAATTTTTCTCATGCGCCCTCAACTGCCTTCCACCATAGGCTATTACCCTTCCCTCTTGCATTAAGACTGCGCCAAGTCCTGTCCCACAGGCATCGGTATAGACAACAAATGGTTTGCTCCCATCTGGCAATACTAAAACTGGAGCGGTGGTTAAAGCTCTCTTTAACCGTCGGAACGCATCATCACAATCTACGTCCCAAGTGAAAACAAGATTCTTCTTTGTTAAGCGGGTTAATGGGGCTGATATCTTCGCGAAGTCTTTGATAAACTTCCTATAATAACCCGCCAACCCCAAGAAACTTCTTACTTCGGTAGCATTCTTCGGAACCTTCCAATCCTGAATTGATACTACCTTTGCAGGATCCACAGCTATCCCTTCCTTGGAGACCACGTGCCCCAAGAACCGCACTTCCCTCCTCCAGAAGTGACATTTAGAGAATTTAGACTTAAGGCTATGTGCTCGAAGAGTCTTCAACACTTCCCCAAGATGTAGGGCATGCTCTTCTTCACTCTTAGAAAATACTAAGATATCATCCACAAAGACCACCACAAATTTATTAAGGAACTCCCTGAACACCCTACTCATCAAATCAACAAAGTATGCAGGGGCGTTCGTCAACCCAAATGGCATCACCAGCCACTCATAGAAGCCATCCGGAGTTCTAAAGGCAGTCTTGTCTATGCTATCCTCAGCCACCCTCAACTGATGAAACCCCGTGGCTAAGTCCAACTGAGAAAATACTGAAGCGCCAACCAACTGATCGAAAAGATCATCAATCCTTGGCAATGGGTGTCTATTCTTCTTTGTGAGCTTGTTGAGCTCTCTATAGTCTACACAAAGTCTGAGGGACCCATCCGCCTTCGTAGCAAATACTACTGGAGCACCCCACTCCGATATGCTCTGTCTTATGAACCCCTTCTCAAGCAACTCCCCTACTTGCTTATGGAGTTCCCTCCTCTCACGAGGAGCCATGTGGCGCACTGGTAAAGATACCGGTTTAGCATTATCCACCAAATATATTCGGAAGTCAATCTCCCGCTTCGGAGGTAAGCTCTTCACTTCCTCAAACACATCCGGATATTCCCAGACCATTCTAACAGATTGCAAACTCTCGACCGAAGCGTCAAGCGATTCAAGATAACTTAGCATAACAGAGTCCCTGGGATTACAAGAAATCTCGAGAGTGTTACCCAAGCGGGTCATCAGCCTAACAACTCTCCTTTCGCAATCAAGAACGGCACCATTACTGGATAACCAGTCCATGCCCAAAATCAACCCATAGCCCGTGAAGCCCAATACAAAAGCATCACATCTAAACTCAATGCTAAGTATAGAAATCTTCAAACCCAAACATATCATGGACAAATAAGTGGAGCCCCCAATTGGGTTTGAAACAACCAAGGGATCATCTACCAGACTGGTGTCTAGGTGCAGTGACTCAACTAATGATGATGAAATAAACGAATGCGATGCGCCTGAATCAAACAATGTACGGACAGGATGGTCAAATAGAAAAACCAGACTTTCAACGGAAATAGTTCTACCTCTCTCCTGAATCGGTGGAACCGCGAGAGCCTGTACTTGCCCCCTAGCCTGACTCGGTGCCATAAGAGCTTGCACCTGTCCTCCTGAGGTAGATCCCGTCCTTTGCCCCTTCTTAGGGCAATCCTTCACTAAGTGCCCTGCTTCGCCACAGTGGAAGCAGCCAGTCTTCTTCTTCTTGCGACAATCCTTGCTTAGGTGGCCAGGTGTCCCACAATTGAAACACTTCTTCTTCTTGCCCTTGCCACCGTTGCCTTTCCCACCTTTGCTTTGTTGTTGTTGAGGTCTCTTTTGATCTCCCTTCTTCTCGGGTGCCTTATTAGCATTAGGACCCTTCTCTTCCTCATACATGAGTGCCATGTCAACTAGCTTCTCAAAGGTGGCCCCCATAGGGATGTGAGTCATAGCCAACCCATGCATAGGTTCATTCAAGCCTTTCACGAACCTCAAAGCCTTCTTCTCCGGTGTATTCACCATGTCTAGGCCAAACCTTGCCAATTGATTAAACTTGTTAACATATTCCTTCACCGAAAGATTCCCTTGTTTTAGAGTCAAGAATCTTTCCATATACAAGTTTTCCTCTGCCCTTGAGAGAAACTTTGCCACAAATCTTTGCTTAAAATCCGCCCAAGAATCAACGGGGCGTTCTCCAATAGTGACCTCCCACCAGAATGAGGCCTCTCCCTTCATTAACCAAGCAGCCAACTTGACTTTCTTCCCTTCTTCCATTTCAAAGATATCTATCAACTCTTCCACCTCTTTAAGCCAATCTCTAGCCTCCACAAAAGTTTCCGATCCTTGAAAAGGTTTCCCTCCCATAGCTTTAAATTCCTTGCAAGTCTTAGCAAAAGTATCCGTGCGAGGAGGAGGGGGAGGAGGAAGATCGGGTGCTACGGTTGGTGGAGGAATATTTGCTGGACCCGTAGTAGTGGCCCTAGCCTCCATCAATCTCCTATACCATACTGGTACCGCTACACCCTCCGGAAGATTAATATTCTCGGCCATGCTGAAACGAAAAAGGAAAGATTCAAAACGGAGAATTCGAAGGATATAGATATGGCTATTGGGGATTATGCTTTTCTTTCAAAAACTTTTCTCTTAAAAGACATGTTTTTGAAAATATCTTTTCCAAAAATGTTTTAGAAAAATAGTTTTCTAAAAATTTTATCTGTTCCGGTAACCTATGCTCTGATACCACGTGTAACACCCCACGCCCGCTAGGGTCACTCACAAAGGGAATGCCATAGCATCGGTGGAGTATTTTAGTGAATATAGAACAGAAAAATTACAACAAGACAGATATAAATAGTACTTGAAATTTTAAAACATCATCTCATAACAGCGGAAAATAAACATGTCTGGTTACATCATAAAACCATGATAAAAGTCAAGTACAATATCCATCAAAATAAAGAAGTACATAATCCCACTCTCTCATACAATAGCCATAACGAAAGAAAAGATAACAGGATAACTGGAGCTTTACATCTACCCAAGCTCCGAAAGACTGGAACAGCAATCCGATCAAGCTCTACTACCGCTAGGATCCACCGTAGGACCTGAGGGTTGGGAAAAAGATAAAAACAACGGGGTCAGACATAAGTCTGAGTGAGTCCTATAACTTTAACAATACAATCATTAAAGTAACCAGAGAAGACATAAACTTGACCTACGGTAATATCTGGGGATGAATGGCTACACTAAGCAGCTTGGTAGACTTAGGATAAACTAAGATAATCGTCAGGACGCATCTACCCACCCAAGGATAATTACTAACTGCACCACACCAGTCATTCCTACTTAAAGGTTGATCGCTTCCAAGGACTTAGAAAATTTCCCCAGTAGTCTCGTGTACCCCTAGCTCACTACATAGGTGTCGTCTGCCCCTATCTCCACTAGGTGTACCCAGTATTCTTACCCAGTAGTTTCGTGTACCCCTTCATAGGTGCCGTCTGCCCCTATTTCCCACTAGGTGTACCTACTACTCCCCAAGCGATCGGCTCCCTACCGTAGATACCCGTGCTGGTCCCACAGTGGGGTGTATCACTCCCCTAAAGTGGCTACCCAATACTAACGGTGCACGGCTTTATATCTACACGATGCAACAACGGCTTATCTACCAGCCCGGGCCCACACACGCATATGAAGCCCGTTGGACTTGCGTTGCCACCGCTAACCCGTTTTGGCCTCTTATAATCAAGCCCAATATGCGTGTCCCGTCACTCGACATGGGTCGAGCCCACAAAGATACGTTTTGGGATATTGGTTGAAATGGGCCCCCACAAGCCACCCACTTAAGCTTGTCAAATATCTAGTGTATCCCACTTAACCCTTTAATCATGTTTAATTACATGTTTCCACTTGGTTAAGTATTCTAATCGTATTTTCTATTGCCACCCAAGGCAACCCACTAGATTCCACATGCCACCCATGGCACCCATAAAATTTCCTCATGCCACCCAAGGCACCAACTTAACCCCTCATGTCCCATTACATGCTGCTATGGTTAAGTGTTTCTTAATTAATTAAGACCGTGATCTCCCATAAAGACCTCCCACACTAGACTGGCTGTTATGACCGCCTGGTTAAGCCGGTAGAATCCGGTCAGTCTTACGTCATAACAGAGTCTAACCTCGTGTCTTTACCTTAATCACGTATTTAATTTATGGCTAAGACCTCTCACATTGGGCTGACATTTGTAGCAACTGGTTAAGCCGGTCGGGTCCAGGCAGTTTTACACTACAAATGAGTCCAACCTCGTGTCTTAGTCGATTAATTACACCTAATTAATCACCCCCATATTAATTATCCCTAATTAATATCAAGTTTTCCATAACATGGGTAGACCTAACTCAATAGGTAAATTCCCATGGGGTAGACCTAACTCAATAGGTAAATTCCCACTTATGGTAATTTATTTTTATGGTATGCTTAATCATACCCAATCATTCATTTATTAACATATTTACCAACCCCATCGTTCCCCACGTAAATCGTTCTCGTTACATGACATAATAAGGGGAAGATCATCACAAATATCATGGGTTTAACATACAACTTTGTCATGGGTTAAGAGGATGTCAACTTGCATATATGAGCATATATTAACCCAACTACATATAACCCAAACTTGCATATTATCATACATATGATTTGCATAACATGTTGCATATGAGCTTGCATATTATCATACACATATTTTGCATAACATGTTAAACTTGCATATAGGCATTCTCAATCTTGCATAACATGTTAAACATGCATTTAAGCATACACATAACTTGCATAAGCATTCACATACTTGCATAGGCATTCACATACTTGCATAACTTGCATATCATGTCATTTAAGCACATACATATCTTGCATAAGTATTCATATACTCGCATAAGCATGCATAACTTGCATATCACATAAATCTTGCATTAAACATATATATGACTTGCATATCACTTTCAACTTGCATTTAAACATACACTTAACTTGCATATCACTTTACTAAACATGCATAATTCCACTTATTAAATATGCATAAATCCACTTATTAAACATGCATATATCAACTTGTTAAACATGCATAAATCAACTTATTAAGCATGCATAAACCAACCCATCAAATATGCATAAACATAGAACAACATAGAGTAACATATCATTATACATGATTCATACTCACTAATCCGCATTTAAGACCATAGATCTCATTACACCCAATCTACTTACTTTAACAATTGATGTTAAAGTGATAGAAACTCACCAAACTCAAGATTAGCAACCTTATGAAGTAGAATTAGTTGCTAATTATGAAGATAATGATGATTAAGGATTGATTAGAGAGGAATTAGCTTGCAACTTTCTTTATGTTCTAGTGGAGGCCATGCTCAAATTTCATTTTGCCATAGTTTAGTTACAAGACTTAATTATGAATGAATTAGGGTAGGGTTGGGGTCTTATTTATAGGATTAGGTGAGTGTTTTAGGCCCTTAGATTAACCCTAGATTAGATTAGGACCCTTAGATTTAGGAAATCTCTAGAACCAGCCCTCCTAGCCAGCCTGAAACCCAACCTGGTGCAACCTGGTGCACCCAGGTTCACAGATCGGCGCCACCCTATCGACAGGCAAGTCGACAGGCATGTCGACACCCCTGTCGACAGGCCTGTCGACATGGGCTGGGCGGGAAGCTTACCGCCTGACCCCGCCTGGCCCATTCCAAATCTGAATATTTTAAATTTTTAAATCTGTTTTGGTTTTAAATTTTCTGCAAACTTCATTGGGCCATAACCGGGCCATACGGACTCCGATTTTCGAAAACTCGGACTCTATTTCGCGTATTTTTCCGAGACGAACGTAATGACGCAGCCCGTTTCCCCCAATTCCCACGTCTGAGATTATTTATCCTATAATTAGTGAATTTTAGTATTAACTAAAATTCGGGGTGTTACAATTAGCTTGTTCCATAACTTGAGTATGCCACATTGTTAATCTTCCACACGTCACTGATTCGAATCAGTACATAGCCTCTAAGAACGTAACTTACAGGCTGGAATAATCAATTGCCACAAATCCGATATATATTCACAGGAACAGTGCTATGTGGTCAATTACAATGTCCAACACACAATCAATACAAGTCCATTCTGGGTCTGAACGGAACAAAATCCGAAAATCCTCAAATATATTTAGACCTCATGCCACTTATAACCTCGTACCAAGTGATCGGCCCAAATCGAGACATCCGCAATCAGCCCGAATAATCCAAAGAGCCCTGGTCTTCATTTCCATTTCCAAATCTTCAAATAGCGTCGTTTTATTACTCAGAATGGCTTTCGGATGTAAATCTGATCCCGGTCTTTCCAAGTAATAAGCGTACTTCAAAACAGAAGCTATGGACTATACCGGTTTCAATTCAAATCTCCTTCCAATTGTTATCAATTCATGTTGGGACAAGGCTGGATTCATTACACATTCCTTAAATCTCATTTTCATGTCGTTTCTTTTCTTTAAATCCGATATTCAAATTCCTTCATTCATTGTTATCATTTTATCAAATCTAATTTGGATTTTTGAGTTTCATTTACAAATATTTCACTTTGAAACCTTTAAAATATTTAAGACCCTTTTTGGAAAGATAGTTCTTGTTTCATACATTTTCCAAATCCAAATTATTTCGAGGATGAATTACATCGTTACTTAAGTGATATAAAATAGTCACTTAACCAATTTGTTCAAGACCATTCAAAGGTTCAAAATAAAACAATGCTTATTAAATTTCAAATTCTTTTTAGATTCGAATAAGCTTTAAATTAAATTCTAATTCATTTAAGTTCCAAGGATTTTAATTAACTTCAAATTAGATTTGAAATGACCATCCTGTCCATTTGATCAGTTAGGGATAGCCAGGGAGAGCAGGAAACTGTATTTTCCAAACTCAAGCCTTAGACACTATCCTCTCTGTCACCCTAGTATGGTTTGGCACGTATATACATAAATGTTATTGGAAGGAATATTGTTAATATATACATATATATATTTGATAACGGTTTAAGACCGAATTTGTCGAATCCTTTTAAATTCGTAATTAAAGTCTTATAATCTTAAACAAAATCAAAATTTAAATTTGCATAGGAAAAATAAATATAACATTGCCAAACTCATCTAACTGTTTTAAAACTTTCAATGGTCGTATAAAATGAATCAAGTGCATTTATTAAAAAAAATGTTTAGTTAAACATTCAAATCAAAATTCCAATGCTTATAATGTTAAACATTTACATAAACAAATATAACTCAAATCAAATTTTTAGTTATATTCCAACTTGTTTCAATTCCTAAAGGTCCAAACAAATTATATATATATATATATATTTCCAAATCGTTTGTTGTTATATAAATCGTTTAAATATCCATGACTTAGATTTCAAATTATTCAAATATCTAAATTCAAAATTAACTTTTAAATTTTTATTAAACTAAATAATCATCATTTATATGGGAAGGAGATTTAAATAGACTACCAATATATTTCCACAACCATGATGTGTGATGCAACAAAATCAATACATAAGAACACAACATTGCCAAATTCAAAACAACCATCAAAGTTGTGCGCAAGCGTCACGACAAATAACGCTTAGTGTTTTGGTGTCTCTAACTTACACAAGCATCTATTCAAACCATCACAACAACATCATCCATTCATAAGCAATCAGTTTTCATCACTAATTATAATTTATGGTTCCTAATTATTTAAAAATAAATTTAAATTAATGTTCTCACCAGAATCTTCTTTCTAATTTTCCGTCATCAAATCTTGCATCTACCGTGAATCGACTTCATGCAAATGAACGCAAACATTACGACCATCACGCGCCTACGCTGGTCCTTGCTTCTCTCTACCCAAAATGCTCTCCAATTTTTCATTGTCACAACCTTGTATCTGCACACTTCGTTCACACTTCAAGTACTACCCCCCTTCTAGCAACTCAAATGGTACGTGTATATGCCAATACACACATACTCCAACTATATATAAGCAAAGACAGTATTCACGTCACGACGGATGGAGAAGAGACAAACAGATCTCGGTGTTGGTGGCTTTGTAGTGCTGATGTGGTAAACAGGAGAGAGAAAAGGTGGCAAAGTGGTCTGTGACGGCTGTTATAGGGAAGCTGGACTGACCTTAAGTGGGCCAGAGGAAGAGACAGGCTATGTAGGAGAGCAGCGGGGTTCGGAAGTGTCGGTCATTGGTTGAGGTGCCTGGAGTTGGTGACAGTCATATTTTATAAGAGGGGATGTAATACATGGGAGTGATAAGGAAAGGGCTGCGGATTTCATTGGAGTGGGAGATGACTGGACGACATCACTAAGGGTTTCAAGTGGAGTAGAAGCGGAGTTTGATTGGCAGCGAAGATGCCAGGCGAGAAGGGGATGTGCGTTATAGATATGGCGGTGGAGGAAGTAAAAGGTAAAGCTATGGTTTTTAAGCAGAGAGCGCACGAGTTGGCACAGCAAGAAGCTGTAAGGCGAAAAGCAAATTTGTATTGATGAACCTGGGTGTAGGAGCAAGTTACGGCTGAGCCGATGCGATCTGGAGGTGTGTGCGAAGGCGGTGGCGGTGACTTGACAGCGGAACGTTAGGACTGAGGAATAGGGAAAGGCGTGAGTTTGATGGAGAGAAGGTACTAGTCTCACCGAAGGGGTATGGTGCAGAGTTGTCATGTCGGTGGTGCATGCAAGGCGGAGGAGTGGGGTGTTGGAGTTACGGAAAAGCAACAAAATTGCTGAAAGGCTAAGGAGGAAGGTGTGCGAAGTGGAGAAAATTGGACATGGAGGAAAGGGAAATGCAGCTGGTTTCGAAGAAGGGAAGGATGGGTTATCAGCTGAAAGGAGAGGATGAGGGCGGCATTGTAATGTGAGGGAAGACAAGAGTAGTGGAGGGTGTGAATTGGAAACAAAGAAGGTGGAAAGCAATAGAGAGTGATAGAGGAAATGGGCGTGCATGGAAATTATTTATTTGGGTATTGAGTAGAAGCGGATGCACACATTTTATAGTGTAAAAAGAGGGAACCGAGGCTAACACGTAGTATTTGGGTTCCTGCTACCCTAGAATATTTTATTTTTGCACAGTTTTGATTTCCCTATTCAAGAACAGTTCTAAAATCTTTGAGCATTGTTTATACAATCTTTGACTGATATAGCAAGATCTAGATCAGATAATTTTCCAGATATTGTTTGGTAAACGATGGACAGAAACGGTAAGTGGTTTTGAACCAACATTAGAGCTAAAATAGGAAGTACGTGGTTTGAACGATAAATTAGGTACGCACACGGACTGATAACAACGTTGTTATGCTATTTTAGCACGTTGTAAATTCAAACGCCTTTTACCGAAATTTCAATTTAATTGTTAACGTGGAATGTGTAATTTTATTTCATAATTTAATTTTTTCTTTTATTTTGTTTTATGTTTTTTTTTAATTTATGTTGAACATCTCTCAATAGTTGACTTCTGAGATTAGTTTAATGCTGTGTTTTACATTTAACGGTCTTGACTAAATCTAAATGATATATTTTTCTACGCAACTAAATTTCCTTGCTTTAAAATCAATAAGTTGTTTCTAAAATATATTTTAGAATTTATTGCAATGTTAATTTTATTTTCACCGTCACGATCAAAATATGTACTATCATTATTTCTAGCATAGATGTTTAAACATTTATTTACAAATGCCGTTTATTTCAAGAGTGGATACTTCCTTCACAACAAGTGTCCAAGTCATAAATTGAATTTCAAATATTTTCTTCTCAAACCAATTTATGAAAATCAATATTAAAATAATTTAACATTTATTTTCAAAGTCGATTTTTATTTTTTATTATAATACCGTTAATTTTGGCAAAATGTTCAAGCTTATATTCACAAATGTCGTTTGATTTAAAAGTGAATACTTGTTCAAAGATAATTAAATGTCCACGTTAAAGATGTGATTCTCAAATATGAGCATATATTCCTTTCTTAACCAAATTATGAGATCAATATCAAAATAATTCAATCTTTTAATTAAATTACCAAATAAATGACTGACGGTAATAACTTCTTGTTTCACATAACGTTCACTTTAACAACAAAGGAATTCTAAAGTTAAAAACTAGAACTGTAGATTTCATTTAAAAAAAAATCACAGAAATGGTTTATTTAAGTTGTTCAAAACAGACAAAATTCCAAATATTTATATTTAATTTACATTTAATCTAAATTTAAATTATATTTTAAATGTCGAAACTTCTAGGTCGTTACAGCCTCCCCCACTTAAAGCTTTTCGTCCTCGAAAAGGAGAGCTGTAAAATCGTGCTTTGGTAAAATAAATCTTATTTATAAAACTTTATTAAGATCAATATATAAATAAACTTCTTCTATCAAAATACTAAGCAAAACTTAAATCATTGCATAAAATTTAAATATGGAGAAATAATCTAAGTGAAAGCAATTTAAATAATAAATTCACTTTGTAATTAGTTAAATTGCTTTGTAATAAATTGTTCTAATAAAAATAGGTTTTATATAATTCATAAGTTCAACATAAGACAGCTTTACAAATTGAAATAAAATGGTAAAATTTTGGAATTTGGTAACTGGGTTAAAAGCAAATAATACAATAGCAGACTGATATGTCAAGGACTTGAAATAGATAACCATAAGTACAATTACAAATATAATAGTTGATCAAGACGATGAATAAAATATATAAGTTACCATGATTCAAAACATTGGAAAGCCTCAAATTGATCTCTCCAAACTTAGAACCCCGTTTTTATTTCAAACCATTGAAATAATACGTATTTTCTTTCATATAGAAAATCATACTTCACTTTGGGATTTCAAAACAAAAATTTCAAACATTCTATAATGAATTCAAATCAACTATATATTAATATTAGTTGAAGAAGTTTTCCCTCATGATGGGCTACTAAGTATCACCCCACACACACAATCTAATCTCATCTTAGTTTTGTCACGGGTTACTCGAATAGACAAAATCATTTCATATCCCGAAGCAGTAAATCATTTCGAAATCCATAATTTACAAACCAAAATATTGTTTCCAAATATTTTAAAGTATCGGGATCCAAGTCGTCGAGATTTCCTTTATTTATAAACTACTTTCATAAACTATTCATCATTCCCAAAGTGGTTGGACAACAAGTTGGAATTAAATTTCGACTTCCAAATATACTAGTTATATTTTATATTTCGAAATAAATGAGATTTTCTAGGTTAAATATCTTATGAATTACATTCAGCTTCTATTTATTTCAAAACATCCGACTATAACCATATGATTTTCCTTCGGAACTCAAATTTAATCAATAAAATTAATTTTCCAAATTTTAAATTTTCTCTTAAATTCAAGCCTTCTACATTTTATAGTTTCAGAAATCATTTTGCACGCCATAGATCAATTTAAATTCCAAATTGTTTCAAACATTTTAAGATTTCCGAAAAGATTTCATATAGAATTTCCAAAAGCTTTAGTCAACATTTTAGGGATTATCTATAGTTCATATGCTCGAGTACTTTTGACTTTTCCGAACATTATCTTCAGAGTAGTTCAAGGCAAATCTTATTTTTAATCCTTTACCTAATATAGGATTTTATATTCACCCTTATTTCGAATATCAAATCTCGTTAGGTAAATCTTCATTATTCAACTGGCCGGGAAAAGTTACTCAAAACAACTTTATTTAAAAATATCACCACGCCTCCGCTACACTTTTCTGATTTGTCATATTTTAAACAATTTATTCTAAAATGTTATTCATTTTAAATTTTGGAACCAAACCTTCAATATTAATGTTTCAAATCCCAATTTTTCTTACATAAGTTAAATTCTACATCATGTCATTTTCAGTGCAAAGCTTGTTTGGTGAAGTTTTGTTAACATAAGGTTTTAGACAAATCAATATTACCTACTTCGAATCAATTCTCAGTTTTGTTCAATTCGTGGTACAAAGAGTTATGTACACATGGAGCAAGTCAAATCCCGTGTTTCAAGTCAAATAGGGATGTACAAATAATGGTTCGATATCAAGAGTATGATGGTTCGAATCAAAATACTCAGCCCAGTTCATAAGACAAATGGGTATGAAAATTTCAGATTTAAATGATGGAACTAACTAGGCCAAGATAGAAAATCTAGCGTACCTAAGGATACAATTATAGGTAGTTTAATTAGGATGCTTTAAATCTTACTTCAATGTTTCGTTATAATGATTTTTCGTTAAATAATTTCCATCCACTCATAGGGAAAAGAAGTTTCTCCCACACTTAGATGTTCGTTGCTCTTTGATTAACTACCCTTGTCAAAAATCCGAAATGTGGTGAGATTTTCTTCCAAAATACATCTTGTTGGTTATTCACAAATGGTTGATTTGCACTTATCAATTTCCCGTTCATATTAATTTATTGAACGGTTTATTAAAATTCATCCAACTCTTATCTAAAGTATTTCTCGACATTTCGATCAGAATAATATAGTCATCCCACCTTCGAAACTCGAAAATAAATATCTGATGATGATCGATCAATCAACAGAATTATCCTCAAGCAACTAGGGTGAGAATCTATATCTATCGATAAGACTTCCTACATACACGGGCCAGGCATATATTCGAAATCTTCACATACCGATAGTCCAATCGCGACATTGAATATAATACTCGAAAATTCTTATCTCATGTTTATTAAAATAATTATACTTTTCAAAAATCTTTTACCTGATTTAGAATAATTTATTTTCTAATTTACGATCTTTCAAAAAAATATTCCAAAATCTCATCCTCGGGCATTCCTAACCCTATCTCTAATGGGATATTATAATGCTGATGAGTTCTATCTTTTGTTCAATATATGTCGTACCCCGTAGCTTTGTATCACCAAAGCCTGAGACCACAAATATAACGACCCGACTTTTTGCCAGGTTCTTGCCGGTAGTTAAACAAACTTAAACCGTTCATAAAGGCGGATTGTTATGGGTACTAACATATATCGAACAAAATAACAAAACTTTCATTGCAATACAAATTTTACATCAGAGTTACATGGAATATCAAAGTTACAACAGATACAGTGGAAGAGGTAAAATGATATAGCGGAAATCTCCACCTCTAGCTTGATGCTCCAACTACAATAGCGCTTCCAATCTTGCTCCAAAGGTCTATAACAGTAAAACTAAATCACCAGCTGCCCATGTGGAAATTAGTGGGAACCGAGAGTTTAGGAAGGAACAATAAACTCCAGGTCGGTCATGGGACTGGTGTGAGAACATAAAACAGTTATTTTTCGTTAGGGTTTATTTTAAAGTTGGTAAACTCACTAGACCATGCCACTACTACGGAATGGGTTTACTCTGTGCGAATACCCGTGCATATAAATTGCAATGACTTTGTTAAAATGAAGCTATCATAAGCCCATCCCACATCACACAATGCAAGCGCACACCAGATGGGCGATTTTTATCTTATGATAACCAAAATGCTTTCATACGTGAAAATCCTTTTTTATATTATTAGTATTGCATAGTGTGGGAAAACAATTTTGAAAATAAATGTATCAATCTTAGACGGCATAGTACTTCATCCTACTATGTTGCCATATATATGAACAAACAAACCATAGGGCGCATATTGGAGATTGGGTTTCCAACTTGATGATTCCTGACATTAAAGATCAATCGGAATACAAAACAAGTGTAACACGACTTTTTCATCCAGACACGGCCACCAACTACAAATCACGAGGTAGATCAACGGTTTTCGTCTGGACACGGACCCCGAAGATACCCTATTCCCAAATCAAAAAAGGTACCTCCACCGCAGCTATCAATCACAAAATCATGTATATATGTCAACAACCTAACCGCCAGTTTCTCATCATCTGGGGTGTGAGGCTTGTCGATGTCGCGGTATACACAATGCTTCCCTTAAGTAAGCCATGCTTTGATCGTCATTAACTTGTTCCATAACTTGAGTATGCCACATTATCAATCTTCCACACGTCACTGATTCAAATCAATACATAACTTCTAATAACGTAACTTAGAGACGGGAATAATCAATTGCCACAAATCCGATATATATTCACAGGAATCAGTGTTATGTGGTCAATTACAATGCCCGACACACAATACATACAAGTCCATTATGGGTCTGAACGGAACAAAATCCGAAAATCCTCAAATATATTCAGACCTCTTGCCACTTATAACCTCGTACCAGGTGATCGGCCCGATTCGAGACATCAGCAATCAGCTCGAATAATCCAAGACCCCCGGTCTTCATTTCCATTTCCAAATTTTCAAATGGCATCGTATTATCAGTTGGAATGGTTTTCGAATGTAAATCAAATCCCGGTCTTTCCAAGTAATAAGCGTACTTCAAAACAAAAGCTATGGACTATACCAGTTTCAATTCAAATCTCCTTCCAATTGTTATTAATTCATGTTAGGACATGGCTGGATTCATTACACATTCCATAAATCTTATTTTCATCTCATTTCTTCTCTTCAAATCCTATATTCAAATTCCTTCATTCATTGATATCGTTTTATAAAATATAATTTGGATTTTTGAGTATCATTTACAAATATTTCATTTTGAAACCTCCAAAATATTTAAGACCCTTTTTGGAAAGATAGTTCTTGTTTAATACATTTTCCGAATCCAAATTCTTTCAAGGATGTGTTACATCGTCACTTAACCAATTTGTTCAAAACCACTCAAAGGTTCAAAATAAAACAATGCTTATTAAATTTCAAATTTTATTTAAATTCTAATAAGCTTTAAATAAAATTCTAATTCCTTTAAATTCCATGGATTTTAATTAACTTCAAATTAGATTTGAAATGACCATCCCATTTATCGGATCAGTTAGGGATAGCCAGGGAGAGCAAGAAACTGTATTTTCCAAACCCAAGCCTTGGACACTGTCCTCTCTGTCACCTTAGAACGGTTTGGAACATATGTGCATATATGTTATTGGAAGGAATATTGTTAATATATAAATATATATTTTGTATTATGGTTTAAGACCGAATTTGTCCAATCCTTTTACATTCGTATTTAAAGTCTTATAATCTTAAACAAAACCAAAATTTAAATTTGCATAGGAAAAACAAATATAACATTGCCAAACTAGTCTAACTGTTTTAAAACTTACAATGGCCCTTTAAAATGAATCAAGTGCATTTATTGAAACAAATGTTTGGTTAAACATCCAAATCAAAATTTCAATGCTTATAATGTTAAACATTTACATAAACAAATATAACTCAAATCAAATTTTTAGTTATATTCCAACTTGTTTCAATTCCTAAGGGTCCAAACAATTATATATATATATTTCCAAAATCGTTTGTTGTTATATAAATCGTTTAAATATCCACGACTTAGATTTCAAATTATTCAAATATCTAGATTTAAAATTAAGTTTTTCAAATTTTTATTTATTAGACTAAAAAATAATCATTTATATGAGAAGGAGATTTAAATCGACTACCTATATATTTTCACAACCATGATGTGTGATACAACAAAATCAATACATAAGAACACAACATTGCCAAATTTAAAACAACCATCAAAGTTTTGCGCAAGCGTCACGGTAAATAACGCTTAGTGTTTTGGTGTCTCTAACTTACAAAAGCATCTATTCAAACCAATACAACAATAGCAACCATGCATAAGCAATCAGTGTTCATCACGAATTATAATTTATGGTTCCTACTTATTTAAAAATAAATTTAAATTAATGTTCTCACTTGAATCTTCTTTCTAATTTTCTATCGTCAAATCTTGCATCTACCGTGAACCGGCTTCATTCAAATGGTCATGAGCACCACGACCGTCGCGCGCCTACGCCGGACTTTTCTTCTCTCCACCCAAAATTCTCTCCAATTTTTCACTATCACAACCTTGTATCTGCTTCACCCCGGCTTACGCACACTTCGTTCACACTTCAAGTGCTACTCTCCTTCTAGTAAATCAAATGGTACGTATATATGCCAATACACACATACTCCAACTATGTATAAGTAGAGCCAGTATTCGCGTCACGATGGATGGAGGAGAGACAGTCAGATCTCGGTGTTGGTGGCTTTGCGGTGCTGATGTGGAAAACAGGAGAGAGAAAAGGTGGCAAAGTGGTCTGTGACGGCTGTTATAGGGAAGGTGGAATGACCTTAAGTGGGCCAGAGGAAGAGACGGCTATGTCGGAGAGCAACTAGGTCTGGAAGTGCCGGTCATTGGTTGAGGTGCCTGAAGGTGGTGACTGTTATATTTTACAAGAGGGGACGCAATACATGGGAGTTACTAGGAGAGGGCTGCGGATTTTAGTGGAGTAGGAGCTAACTGGACGGCGTTACTGAGGGTTGCAGGTGGAGTAGTAGCGGGGTTTGATTGATAGCGAAGATGTCAGGCAAGGAAGGGATGTGCGTTACAGATATGGCGGTGGAGGAAGTAAAAGGGAAGGTTGTGGTTTTTTAAGGAGAGAGGGTGCGAGTTAGCATAACAAGAAGCCGTAAGGGGAAAAGCAGATCTATATTGATGAACCTAGGTGTAGGGGCAAGTGCCGGCTGAGCCGATCCGATCTGGAGGTGTGTGCGAAGGCGATGACGGTGACTTGACAGCGGCACGTTGGGACTGAGGGATAGGGAAAGGCGTGAGTTTGATGGAGAGAGGGAACTAGTCTCATCAAAAGGGTTTGGTGCAGAGTTGCCATGTCGGTGGTGCATGCAAGGCGGAGGAGTGGGGTGTTGGAGTTATGGCAAAGCGACGAAACTGCTGAAAGGCTAAGGAGGAAGGTGTGCGAAGTGGAGAAAATTGGATGTGGAGGAAATGGAAAAGCAGCTAGTTTTGAAGAAGGGAAGGATGGGTTATTAGCTGAAAGAAGAGGATGAGGACGGCATTGTAAGGTGAGGGAAGACGTGAGTAGTGGAAAGGGTGAATTGGAAAAAAGGAAGGCGGGAAGCAGTAGAGAGTGACGGAGGAAATGGGTGTGCGTGGAAATTATTTGTTTCGGTAATGAATAGAAGCGGATGCACACAAATAATAGTGTAGAAAGTGGGAACCGAGGTTAACATGTGGTATTTGGATTCCTGCTACCCTAGAATATTTTATTTTTGTTTAGTATTGATTTCCCTGTTCATGAACAGTTCTAAAATCTTTGAGCGATGTTTATGTAATCTTTGACTGATATAGCAAGATCTAGATCAGATATTTTTCCTGATATTATTTGGTAAACGATGGACTGAAAAGGTAAGTGATTTTGAACCAACATTAGAGCTGAAATAAGAAGTACGTGGTTTGAATGATAAACTAGATACGCACACGGACTGATAACAATGTTGTTATGCTATTTTAACACATTGTAAATTCAAACGCCTTGTACCAAAATTTCAATTTAATTGCTAAAGTCAAATGTGTAATTTTATTTCATAATTTATTTTTCTCTTTTATTTTATTTTATGTTATATTTTTTTATTTACGTTGAACGCCTCTCAACAACTGAATTTTGAGACTGGTTTAATGCTGTATTTTACCATTTACATTTAACGGTCTTGATAAATCTTAATGATATATTTTTCTATGCAACTATATTTCCTTGCTTTAAAATCAATAAGTTGTTTCTAAATTATATTTTAGAATTTATTGCAATGTTAATTTTATTTTCACCTTCACGTTCAAAATATATACTATCATTAATTCTGGCAAAGATGTTCAAACATTTATTTACAAATGCCATTTATTTTAAGAGTGAATACTTCCTTCACAACAAATGTCCAAGTCATAATTTGAATTTCAAATATATTTTTTTCAAACCAATTTATGAAAGTCAATATTAAAATAATTATAAATTTATTTTCAAAGTTGATTTTTATTTTTTATTATAATATCGTTAATTTTGGCGTAATGTTCAAGCTTATATTCACCAATTCGTTTAATTTAAAAGTGAATACTTGTTCAAAGATAATTAAATGTCCACATTAAAGATGTGATTCTCAAATATGAGCATATATTCCTTTCTCAACCAAATTATGAGATCAATATCAAAATAATTCATTCTTTCAATTAAATTACCAAATAAATGACTAACGGTAATAACTTTTTGTTTCACATAACGATCACTTTAACAATAAGGGAATTCTAAATTTAAAAATTAGAACTGTAGATTTCATTTAAAAAAATCACAGAAATGGTTTATTTAAGTTGTTTAAAACAGAAAAAATTCCAAATATTAATATTTAATTTGCATTTAATCTAAATTTAATTTATGTTTAAAATTGTCGAAGTTTCTAGGCCGTTACAGTCGTGCATCTGCAATATAATGGATAGGTTAAATCCATCAACAAAATTATCAAGTCTATCTTGAAGAAATGCCTGGAACAAGCCAAAGGCAGATAGGTCGATGAGTTACCTTTAGCTCTTTGGGTATATTAAACTACCCATAAGACTGCCACAAGTAACACCCCTTTTATTTTTTCCTACGGCTCTGAAGCAGTCATTCCTAAAAAACTTGAAGATCCATCCAATAGAACTACATACTATGACCTTCCACTAAACAAAGCCCTTCTCTTGGATTCATTATACATGATTGATGAAAAGAGAGAAGAAGCTAACCTCTATGCTGAGGCACATCGCCGTCAGGTCGCCCGATACTACAATAAGAATGTCCAGCCTAAGGCCTTCGACTTTGGTGACCTTTTTTAAAATGGGTCTTTCTGATTCCCGTCCATATGGGTCCAAAATGGGAAGGACCTTATGTCATCCAATAGAGGCTTGATAATGGAACCTTCAGGCTAGCAACCATTGATGGTAAACTCCTTCAAAGAGCATGGAATGCTGAGCATTTGCGATGTTAACTTTCTTAGAACTTTTGTTTATTTAAGTATTGTAATAAGGCGTGTTTTGTCACCCATTTTTATATATGAATGAAGTATCCTTTCCCCGCTCTATCTTGTTGCTCTAGTAACTATGACCATACATTGAGGTCTAATCAACATAGGTCAAAATTTGGACTAAGGGGGTAGTCTACTCCCCAACCCTATTCATCGGTCCATGTCTCAACGAGCTGACTTTGCTCAAACACCGAAAGAATATGGATCGACTAACCTTGAGTTTGACGAAAACACTCGAGTCTTTGAATCCCACTTTACATACCAAAGTGTGGAAATGATGCTAGCGCAAATGGCGTGATTGTCGTTCTAGTAAATCTGATTCTCGCAACTTGAGAAGGAGTATAAAATTATGGACGAGTGTGAAAGGTGCACCCATATTAGTGACAACTCGATTCCTGAAACTCTACTTCCTAGTGACCATGTGGAAAGTATGAAAGGACTTATATGCCTCAACCCAAGATTGTTCGAATTCTTGTCTAGATCGAGTTGATCTCGGAGTCCACAGAGGACCAGGCATTCGAACAGACCCCCCACGATGAGGATATTAGGATGAACAAGTAAGCCGACTATGGGATTCACTCGAATGATCCTTGGAGTTTGAAATTGACTAGGGGCACTTATATCGTTCCCCCACAAATTAGTTGCATTCTAATCCTGTAATGTCACACCACACAATTTTAAAAACATGACATAAGGGATAATTGAAGAATACTTAATTTTTGTAAGAATAATTAAGGGAAACAGGTTGTGCTATTGCATTTATCTTGGAATTTTGCTTGGGATGAGTTTGCGTAATACGGATACAGTATGAAGAAGTTATGAAGCTTTAAAAAGTTCAAGAATTAGCAAAATTTAATAATAATTAAATAACAAATCAAAAATGTCTAGGGTGTCGACCCCTTATAGGGGTGTCGACCCCTTATAGGGGTGTCGACCCCATCGGTCCAGATCTGTCCTGACAAGTTTTGTGGTCTGGACTGATACGTGATCTTCTGGGATTGCCTGGGTGACATGTTTTTCTGGTTTGGATAGTTCAGATGGATCCTAATCTAAACCAAGGATCCTAATTCACCTAGAGCATCTATAAAATACCCCTAAACCTAACCCTAGTCTCATTGTTATTCATCCATGGCGCCTCCATGCTGCTCTAATCTAAATTAACCTAGCCTTTCTTCTCCAACCAAAATCAAAGTAGAGATTTAGAGATAGTTCTTCTTCAACAATCAAATTAGAAGATCTGATCTACATCAATCAAGTAGGGATTTTTCAAGATCTGAAGTGCTACAACAATGCATAATTTTCTATGAATCATATTGTTGTGAGTCTATGTCACTTTCACATATAATTAAATTAAAAAGTAATTGTGATAGGATTGTGAATTGGATTTAATGAATATGCCTGTGACTGAGATGAATCTTATCAAGTTTGTAAATCATTATTCTTTAAATTCATACCCATAAATCTGCCATATGCCTTTCTGATCCAGTTTATCATTATATGCCTGTTTATGTTTCATATGCCTATACTTATGTTTACACCAATTTTGATGTTAATTGTCCTCTCCTCTTCTTTTCCTTTTTTATGAGATTAGGCTAACTTCGAGCCTAACATATTGCGTTGAGATTTGCGTACAAATAACGTTTGAATGATTGGGAAAAGTTTTGGGGAAATTTGTAATAAAATGAGATTATTGGCATAAATCAATTTGAGCATAATTGTGTATAAATTGTATAAATGAGATTTGGCATAAGTTGGATTGGGCATAATTGGATATAATTCGTATATATGACGTTTGGCATAAATTGTTAATAACAATGAACACAAATTAATTTAGGCGTAATTTGGCATAACATGTATACATAAGGTTATAGGCCTAATTTGGATTAAAATTATAAATGTAATTTAGATTGGAAATTATGGGTAATTGGAATATATTTTAATGCAAGATTTAAAATTAGGACTTGAATTAAGAAAGTGATAATGAACGCCTAAGACACAAGGTTAGACTCGAATTGCGGTATAAGACTGCCCTGAACCGTCCGGTACATCCAACAACCGTAGTTTGGTAATTTAATGTGAGAGGTCAAAGGTAGAAATTAGATACGTAATAGTGCAAAGACACGAGGTTAGATTCGAATTGTGGTATAAGACTCCCGGAACCGCCCGGCATATCCAACAACCGCAAAACGGCAATCTAACGTGGGAGGTCTTGCAAGATTACGATTATAATGAATTAATGAACACTTAACCAAGATAGGACATGTGGTAGGACATGGGAATGATAAAAGGGTTAAGTGAGTAACATGGATAGCATGTGAAACATAATTAAAACACTTAACCAAGATGAGACATGTGATTAGACATGGGGATAAAGACGGGTTAAGTGGGAATTCTTAGTGGGGACCAAGCTTGGGAGGGAAGCTTGTGTCAAGTGGGTGGACCCTTTTCAACCAGTAACCCATTTTAGTATCTATATGAGCTCGAGCTAGGTTGAGGATAGGGATACACTTACTGGGGTTGATTGTAAGAGGTCAATAAATACTTAGCGACGGCAGTGCAAGTCCAACAGAGTCATATGCATGTGTGGGTCCGGACTGGTAGGTAAGACGTTGTTGCATCGTGTAGGTATAAGCCGTGCATTTTAGTAGTATCGGGTTGCCACTTTAGGGATTGGTACACCCTATTGTAGGACCAGCACTGGTATCTACGAGTTAGGGAGCCGATCGAATGGGGAGGGTAGTGGGTACAACTAGTGGAGATAGGAGCAGGCGGCACCTATGACAGCAACCAGGAATACACCAAACTACCATTATTATTATTATTATTATTATTATTATTATTATTATTATTATTATTATTATTATGTTTAGTGAGAGGGATCAAATTTCAGTGTGGAATTAGTATTGGTGCGGTATAGGAATTATCTTATAGTGACTAGAAGTGCAATCAACGTTATATCTTGTTCATCATGTTTACCTTGTCATATCTGCTTTTGTTACAGTCATCTCTTATATCCAGTTTATGTTCTTATCCTGTTACTTTACTGATTATATTGTTAAAGTCACTGGACTCGCCAGACTTTATGTCTGACTCTTTTTGTTTCGCCTCTTTTCTTTCCTTCCCTCCCCCCAACCTCAGGGTGGGACTAGTGGAGCTTGACTTGGATTTCTCTCTCTCCTAGAAGTGCTTGGAAGTGCTGAAAGTAATGCTTAGCTTTCTTTCTCTTTCGTATGGGATTTTGGAATGGGATTATGGTTTTTCTTTTATGTACTCTGACAATAATTTGTTCAAGATGGATATTTGTGTACTTGGTTTTAGTATGTGGTTTTGAAGTTGTAACCAAACTATGTTCAGTTTCCGCTGCAATGAAATTATTTCATATTTTGAAGTACCAATTTATATATGTATCTTGTAATATTCTGTTCTATACACTTACAACGCTTCATGAAAGTTAATGCATTCCCTTTGTAAGTGACATTAATTGACGTGGGGTGTCACACGTGGTATCAGAGCTGAAGGTTACTGGAACAAATAAAAGATTTTGAAAACCATTTTCAAAAGCATTTTTAAAGAAGGTGTTTTCAAGAGAAAGGTTTATTATGAAAAACATAATCCCCAAAAGACATATATCTTTCTTCCGATTATCTATTTTGAATTTTTCCTTTTTGAATCTCTTCCTCCGCATGTAGATGCTTTTTCTAGGATATGTAAGGACTTTCGTGCGATAGGCGGAAAACCTTTTCATGGGACTGAGACATTCGTCGAGGCTAGAAATTAGCTCAAGGCAGAGGAGGACTCATTTGGTATTTTTGAGGTGGATGATGGAAGGAAGGTTCAACTAGCCGCTTGGTTAATGAAGGATGAAGCTTCATTTTGGTGGGAGGTCACAAATGGAGAACGTGCTGTGGAGACTTGGATGGATTTCAGACAGAGGTTCGAGTTGAAATTTCTTTCACAAGCAGAAGAAAGTTTATACATGGAAAAGTTCTTAGCTTTGAAACAAGGAAATTTGTGTGTTAAAGAGTATGTTAACAAATTTAACCAGTTGGCGAGGTTTGGTTTAGAGTTGCTGAACACGCCACATAAGAAAGCCTTGAGGTTTCCTAAGGGCTTGAACGAACCACTTCACAGATTGGCTATGTACCACATTCCTATGGGGGCTACTTTCGAGAAACTTGTTGACATGGTGCTGATACATGAAGAGAAGAAAGATGCTCATATGTATAGGGCACAATATAAGAAAGCGGATCCAAAGAAAGCACAGCAACACCAAAAGAAAGGTGGTAAGGATAACAAGGGCCAAGGGAAGAAAAGATGTTTTAATTGTGGAACACCGGGCCACCTAAGCAAGGACTGTAGGAAGAAGAAGAAGCATGGTTGTTTTCATTGCGGTGAGGTAGGGAATCGGATTAAAGACTATCCGAGGAGGCAAGGACAAGGGGAAGGGCAGAGGATAGGACCTACTTCTGGAGGGCAGGTTCATGCTCTCATGGCACCAGGTAAAGAGAGAGGTAGAAACATTACTGTTGAAAGTTTGATTTTTCTTTTTGACCATCTTGTTCGAAATTCGTTTGATTTTGGTGCTTCACATTCGTTTATACTACACCTAAATACTAGTCTAGTTATGGATCCCATTGTAGTCTCAAATCCTATTGGTGGTTCGGTTCATTTATCTATGATTTGTTGGGATTTGAGAGTGTCTATCTTGGGCATTAGGTTTGAATTCAACGCCTACGTTCTTTGTTTCATGAGCTATGGTTTGATTCTAGGGATGGATTGACTAGCCAGGTACGGTGCCATCCTAGACTGTGAAAGGAGGGTAGTTAGATTGTTGACTCGTTGTGGAAGGACCCTTGATATTTCTTGTGACCCTAGGGGTTCAGTGATACTTAGCTACCTAGAATCACTTGACACATCCATCGATGATTTACAATCTATTCGAGTAGTCCGTGAGTATGATGACATCTTTGATGAGGTTTGGGGTTTACCCCCGAGGCCCGAGATAGACTTCCGTATATACTTAGTAGATAATGCAAAGCCAGTTGCATTACCAGTGCGCCACATGACTCCGAGAGAATGGAAGGAACTCAGTAAACAAGTAGGGGAGCTGCTTGGGAAAGGGTTCATAAGAAGAAGTATTTCCGAATAGGGCGCTCTAGTTGTTTTTACTACAAAGGCGAACGGTTTGCTTAGATTGTGCGTGGACTATAGGGAGCTAAATAAACTCACAAAGAAAAATAGACACCTATTGCCGAGGATAGATGATTTGTTCGACAAGTTGGTTGGATTTCATCAGTTGAGGGTAGTTGAGAATAGTATAGATAAGACTGCTTTTAGAACTCCGGACGGTTTCTTTGAATGGCTCGTCATGCCTTTTGGTTTGACGAATGCACCCGAATATTTCATAGATGAGTAGGGTGTTTAGGTAGTTTCTAAACAAGTTCGTGGCAGTCTTTGTGGATGAAATCTTGATATTCTCTAGAAGCGAGGAAGAACATGCCCTACATCTTAGGGGAGTCTTCGAGCCATCTAAGTAAGTGTACTATAGATGAAAAAGGTTGGTTGCGTAGGGGTGGGAGACTTTGCGTATCTCGAGATGATAGTTTGAGAAAGACAATCCTTGAAGAAGCATATCGTTCTAAGATGACAATACATCCCGGTGGAGACAAGATGTATAGGGACATGAAGCGAGTTTCTTTTGGGCCGGAATGAAGAGGGATGTTGTTGAGTTCGTTTCTAGATGCTTAGTGTGCCAGCAAGTGAAGGCTGAGCAAAAGAAGCCTGGTGGTTTGCTTTACCCTTTAAAGGTTCCACAGTGGAAATGGGAAAGTGTTTCCATGGAATTCGTCGACGGGTTGCTGAGGTCAAGGAAGGGTAATACGGGGATTTGGGTAGTAGTAGATATACTTATCAAGAGCGCCCATTTCATTCCCATTAAGATTAAAAGAACAGCGGCATGGTTATCATCTGTTTGTCTCCGAGAGATAGTCCCTCTACATGGCATACCTTCTAGTATCGTAAGCTGTCGAGATCCCATTTTCACCAGTGAGTTTTGGAAGAGCTTGCAAGAGGCAGTAGGAACGCAATTGTGTTTGAGCACCGCTTATCACCCCCAGACGGACGACCAAACCGAGAGAGTGAATAGGATCCTAGAAGATCTTTGGAGGTTATGTATCATGGACTTTGGAGGGACATGGGAGGAACATCTTCCATTAGTAGAGTTCACCTACAACATCAGCTATCAGACTAATATTGGCATGGCACCTTTTGAGGCTCTATATGGATGACCTTGCCGATCACCGACTTGTTGGTGGGAGTCTACGCATAAGATTTTTCTTGGGTTCGAGATGATTAGGGAAACTTCAGAGAGGATAGACTTGATTCGAAGACGCATGAAGGCGGCACAGGACCGACAAAAGTCATATGTTGATAAGAGAAGGACCGATCTTGAGTTTAGTGTTGGAGGCATGGTCTTTATTAAAGTATCACTGTTGAGGAATGTAGTTTGTTTTGGGCCTATAGGGAAATTGGCCCCAAGGTTCATAAGGCCATTCCCCATTACGGAGTGGATTGGACAGATGGCCTACAGAGCGAAGTTGCCCGAGAAGCTTAGTGGTGTTCATGACGTATTTCATGTGTCGCATTTGCGGAAGTGTTTACATGATACTGCGGAAGTAGTAGAGCCGAGCATGCTTAGGGAAGTGGAAGTAGAACGAGATGCCATGGTTAGACGAGTTCCTACATGCATCCTTGGATCGGAGGTCAAGAAGTTACGCAACCGAGAGGTCAAGTTGGTTAAAGTCCAATGGGGAGATAATCAAGGAGATGCAACTTAGGAGATTGAAGACAAGATACGTGCGTCGTACCCTATCCTTTTTGAGGGTATGTTCTTAACTTCTCCTTTTTCTACCGCTTTGTTTATACTTGTTCTATAGTTTAGTGTATCCCCTCGATTATATCTTCGACCCTTAGGTAGAAAATCCTATGGTTGTAAACATGTGTTTGAGACATGTTATGTTTGGTTGATGCAAGTGGATGTATGTGTTTGCTAGTGGTTGCTCGTGGATGCATTTATACACACAGTAGGCACTAGATCAGCTCAGTCACTTTTATATTGCATATGAATGAGTGTGCATATTTAAGTTAATGGATGTATATTGAATGTGTTATCATATGGATGTTGCATTTGAATGAATGGTTGTGCACTCATATAGAAATGATATGTATCATTCGGATTCTTTAGCATACATAATGGACGCATAACACTATCATGTTTCGCATTAAGGAGGTCAATTGAATCAGTAGACTGCTTGATCTTTTTTTTTGGCAAAGCCAGCGGGGATTAATGGCCCCTACCATATATTCATATTATAAGGAGGACTTACAACATAAATGCGACGATACAATACATAGTTAAGAAGTGAAATAAATATAAGAGAGGATATAGTCATATCCATTGCATTTGACAAGGGGATCAAATGCATAGGGAGACATGTGAATCTGACTGCTTATACTGCTACAAGCCATGTGATATAGAACTGTTCTACTTCTTTGCATTCCATTGAATACCCTATCATTCCGTTCTCTCCATAGCACCATGAGAGCAACCTTGAGCATAATGAGAAGCTCATAAGTCGTCGACTCCTTCCAGCGTATTGCCTTATAGATGCTCAACCATTCTTCATCATTGTTGACATGTGGTGCAGCAAAACCACCACATCTCTTTATCTTCCGCCATATATTATTGGAATATTGGCATTTAAAGAATAAATGTTGTATGTCTTCTTCACCTCTGTTACACAGATTGCAAGTAATATTAACATTTATCCCTCTGGTTATCAAACTTTTCTTTGTGTTCAAAGCGCACTTATAAACCTTCCACATCATGTAATTCAGTTTTTCAGTGTTTATCACATTCCATATTCGCCGGTACCACTTGCATTTTCTCATCAGTTCCTCTTCCATCAATGCTCCATAAACCGCAGCCGTATTGTATTCAGTCTTAGCATCCGTCCATTCAAGAACATCCGTGGTTGGTTGTGAATATTGCAGTCCACTGTATTTATGCCACACAGGTAAGAAACTAGCAGTGCTCATAGAAGGAAACCTTATTTTGCCGTCAATTATATAATTGCGAGCTAATGCATTTTGAGGAATTCCGCTCTGTAGTATCTCATGATACTGCAGAATATTGTGCAAAACCACACCTTTCAATCCAAGGCGAACTCCAAAACCTTGCTTTACTATCTGCAGAGATCCTTATCTTTAAGTGGCGCATAAACTTGTCTCGCACCTTAATAATCATTTTCCAGACCCAGCTTTGATGCAGCTTAATTTGTACTGTCCAAATTTGATCACCTTTGAGGTTATGCTTCTCACACCAGCGAACCCAAGTATTATCTTTTTGCATCACAATATTATCAAAATTTCTAGCTACAACAGCCATATTCCATCGCTTAATGTTTTTTAATCCTAAGCCACCATTACATTTCGGTTTCTCCAACTTATAGTAAGCTATTGGAGACATTTTGTTAGTGTGAATACTGCTAAACCAAAGAAATTTCCTCATTGCAGTTCTAATCATGACAATAAGTTTTTGCGGCAGGAGAAAGGTTCTGCACTAGTAAACAGACATGGAAAAAATAACTGCATTGAGAATAACAAGTCTTCCCGGCTGAGAGAGAAATCTATTTTCCCATCTTGAGAATACCAATGTAATTTTTTCATATAGAGGCAAACATTGAGCAGTTGTTATTCTTTTTGTCGCAAGAGGAATTCCCAGGTAATAGAAATCAGACTCCAACAAGGACATGCCAGTTATAGGTAAGCATTCATCAGTTAGATACGGGGATAGGCCAGTAAGAAGAATTTTGGATTTATTGAGATTCATGCTCAGGCCAGAGAAGGAGTAAAAAGAGTTCAAGGTGGACATAATGGATCGGAGGGAATTTAAAGATGGTTTGGTAAATATCAGGAGATCATCAGCGAATGCCAAAGAAGTAATTTGGGGGGCATTGCATTTAGGATGGAGGAGAATATTCTTTAGCCGAACCTAATTATTAATAGCAGCAGTTAAAACTTCCATTACAATAATGAATATGCAGGCTGAGATAGGATCTCCCTGTCTTAAACCATTGCATCCCCTAAAGAACCCAACAGTGCGAGCATTGAACACAAGAGAATACCTAACCGTCGATATACATAAATATATCCATTAGACAAATTTAGGCGGGAAGAGCATCTTTTCCATTATGCTTATCAAGGCCGACCAGTGAACCGTATCAAAAGCTTTCCTAATGTCAATTTTGAGCAGAGCTCTAGGGGATATGTTTTTGTTTGAATAGCCATTCAACAATTCATGAGCTTGTAGTACATTATCTAGGATACTTCTATTCGGTAAAAAGGCTTCTTGGTTTGGAGATATCAAGGAGGGAAGCACAGATTTAAGCCGACGAGCTAAAATTCTAGAGATGGCTTTGTATATTACATTGCAGCAAGCAATCAGCCTAAACTGGGTTACATCGGATGGGCTAGCTGTTTTAGGGACTAGAGCAAGGTTGGTTGAGTTGATAGAGCTTAAAATTTTGCTTTTGGAGAAGAAACTATGAATTGCCTTTAAAACCACTGGGTTTATTATGTGCCAGCAGCTTATAAAGAAGGATACAGTGAATCCGTCAGGGCCCGTAGAAGCAGATTTGTGCATTGTGAATATTGAGTCCTTGATGTCTTCATCAGTCACAGCCTTAATAAGATCATCATACCTGTCATTGGAAATAGTAGGGAGAGATAAGTTATGTAGGAAGGATAGGTCAGCTTCATTAGTTTGAGAACCCAGTAAGTCAGTATAGTAGTTCAGGAAAGTAGCGTCAATAGCATTATTATCAGTTTGGGATATTCCATTAGAGTCTTTTATCCGATGTATATAATCTTTAGCTTGTTTAATCTTCAAGGAAGCATGGAATAGTTTGGTGTTCCTGTCGCCATGAGTTGACCATTTTTTCTTGTTTTTCTGAGAAGACATGTTTGCTTCCGTCACTAATGCATCATCAAGAAGCTTCGCTATATCCTTTTCATGCTTGTACATCTCAGTGGTAGCATTGTATTGCAATGTGAGCGCCTGAATCTGCTTGAGTTGAACTGTGAGGGAGGTTGATAGTTTGTTGCCATTACCATATTCAAGTTAAGACCATTTTTTCAAGGCTTCTTTAGTATTCTGAAGCTTCTTTTGCAAGTTTAACATCGGATTACCAAAAGTATGCTCCTTCCAAGCTTCATTGACCACCTGCATAAAGGAAACATTTGTTGTCCAGTCGTCAAAAAATTTGACCACCTTCATAGACCGCTTGATCTTTGCATCAGATAACAAACATATACACACACTGTTGCATATGTTCATATAGCATTAGAAATCTTTTAATGACAATGGATGCTTGTAGATGATAGATGAGTAGACGAATGATTGGATGGTAGGATACATTCTTCTTAACTTGAAGATTTCGGGGACGAAATCCTTTAAGGAGGGGAGAATGTAACACCCCGTAATTTTAAAAACATGACATAAGGGATAGTTAAAGAATACTTAATTTTTATAAGAAGATTTAAGGGAAACGGGTTGCTCTATTGTGTTCGTCTCAGGATTCTGCTTGGGACAGAGTCCGAGTTTGCATAAAATGGATACAGTATGGAAAAGTTATAAAGCTTAGAAGAATTCAAGAATTAGCAGAATTTAATAATAATTAAATAACAAATCAAAAATGTTTAGGGTGTCGACCCCCTAGGGAGTCGACATAGGTGTTGATCCCCTTATAGGGGTGTCGACAAGGTTGTCGACCCCCCTATAGGGGTGTCGACCCCATCGGCCCAGATCTGGCCTGACGAGTTTTGTGGTCTGGACTGATATTGGTCTTCTGGGATTGGCTAGGTGACGTGTTTTTCTGGTTTGGATGGTTCAGATGGATCGTACTCTAATCTAAGGGTCCTAATTCACCTAGAGCATCTATAAAATACCCCTAAACCTAACCCTACTCTCATGGTTATTCATCCATGGCGCCTCCATGTTGCTCTAATCTAAATTAACCTAGCCTTTCTTCTCCAACCAAAATCAAAGTAGAGATTTAGAGATAGTTCTTCTTCAACAATCAAATTAGAAGATCATATCTACATCAATCGAGTAGGGATTGTTCAAGATCCAAATTGCAACAACAAAGCCTAATTTTCTAAGAATCCTATCATTGTGAGTCCATGTCACTTTCACATATAATTGAATTTAAAAAGTAATTGTGATAGGATTGTGAATTGGATTTAATAAATATGCCTGTGACTGAGATGAATCTTATCAAGTTTGTAAATCATTATTCTTTAAATTCATACCAATAAATCTGCCATATGCCTTTCTGATCCAGTTTATCATTATATGCATGTTTATGTTTCATATGTCTGTTCTTTTGTTTACACCAATTTTGATGTTGATACTCTTCTCCTCTTCTTTTCCTTTTTTATGAGATTAGGCTAACTTCAAGCCTAACATATTGCGCTGAGATTTGCGTACAAGTAACGTTTGAACGATTGGGAAAAGATTGGGGAAATTTGTACGAAAATGAGATTATTGGCACAAATCAATTTGAGCATAATTGTGTATAAATTGTATAAATGAGATTTAGCATAAGTTGGATTGGGCATAATTGGATATAATTTGTATACATAAGGTTTGGCATAAATTGTTAATAACAATGAACGTAAACAAATTTGGGCATAATTTGGCATAACATGTATACATAAGATTATAGGCCTAATTTGGATTAAAATTATAAACACAATTTAGATTGGAAATTATGGGTAATTGGAATATATTTTAATCCAAGATTTAAAATTGGGACTTGAATCAAGAAAGTCATAATGAACGCCTAGATTCGAATTGCGCTGTTAGACTACTTGGAACCGCCAGGCACATCCAGCAACCGCAATTTGGTAGTCTAATGTGAGAGGTCAAAGGCAGAAATTAGATACATAATAATGCAAAGACATGAGGTTAGATTCGGATTGCGGTATAAGACTGCCTGGAAATGCCCGGCATATCCAGCAACCGCAAAACGGCAATCTAATGTGGGAGGTCTTGCAAGATTACGATTATAATGAATTAACGAACACTTAACCAAGATAAGACATGTGGTAGGATATGGGAGTGATAAAAGGGTTAAGTGGGTAACATGGATAACATGTGAAACATAATTAAAACACTTAACCAAGATGAGACATGTGATTAGACATGGGGATAAGGAGGGGTTAAGTGGGAATTCCTAGTGGGGACCAAGCTTGGGAGGGAAGCTTGTGTCAAGTGGGTGGACCCTTTTCAACCAGTAGCCCATTTTAGTATCTATATGAGCTCGAGCTAGGTCGAGGACAGGAACACGCTTACTGGGGTTGATTGTAAGAGGTCAATAAAGACTTAGCGATGGCAGTGCAAGTCCAACAGAGCCATGTGCGTGCGTGGGTCCGGACTGGTAGGTAAGACGTTGTTGCATCGTGTAGGTATAAGCCGTGCATTTTAGTAGTATCGGGTTGCCACTTTAGGGAATGATACACCTTACTGTGGAACCAGCACGGGTATCTACGAGTTAGGGAGTCGATCGAATGGGGAGGGTAGTGGGTACAACTGGTTGAGATAGGAGCAGGCGGCACCTATGACAGCAGCTAGGAGTACACGAAACTACCATCGTTATTATTATTATGTTTAGTGAAAGGGATCAACTTTCAGTATGGAACTAGTATTGGTGCCTTGTAGGAATTATCTTATAGTGACTAAAAGCACAATCAACGTTATATCTTGTTCATATTGTTTACCTCGTCATATCTTCTTTTGTTACAGTAATCTCTTATATCCAGTGTATGTTCTTATCTTGTTACTTTACTGATTATATTGTTAAAGTCACTGGACTCGCCAGACTTTATGTCTGACTCTTTTTTTTCGCCTCTTTTCTTTCCTTCCTCCCTCCCCCCAGGTCCTCAGGGTGGGACTAGTGGAGCTTGACTTGGATTTCTCTCTCCTAGAAGTGCTTGGGAGTGCTGAAAGTAATGCTTAGCTTCGTTTCTCTTTCATATGGCATTTTGGAATGGGATTATGGTTTTGCTTTTATGTACTCGGATAATAATTTGTTGAAGATGGATATTTGTGTACTTGGTTTTAGTATGTGCTTTTGAAGTTGTAACCAAACTATATTTAGTTTCCGCTGCAAAGAAATTATTTTAAATTTTAAAGTACCAATTTATATTTGACTTGTAATATTCTTTTCTATACACTTATAACACTCCATGAAAGTTAATGCATTCCCTTTGTGAGTGACATTAATGAACGTGTGGGTCACATGTAACATATTATTTTTACTTGACTTGATGACATTCAATTCACTTGAATTATAAATTCAGAGGCTTGAAATTAAATAACATTGTTCACATCGATGGAAACTTTGTTTACAAAATACAGGGTTAAACAAAGGTAAAAACGTGAGGGTCGCACTCGCATATACATCCAAAGGGCCTAAAACAACCGTGGGTTGAATGATCACTGGGATCGAGGTGGCTGATCATCAGACTCCTTGATTTCCTTCATTTCCTTTTTCTTGATCAGCTCTAAAGCCTCCTCGGTGGATAAGAGGTGCCTTTGCTTCTTAGACTTGTTACTGGGATAAGCAGAATGACCGGACAATGGTGCATCATGTTTCCTTTTACATCGATCGGTTGGGACTGAGGAAAGAGTTCCTTTAGTGGGCATACTTGTAATAAGAGGAATGGCCTAGATGGGTTTAAGTTCAAGGGGAGCGGTAGATGGTTCGACCTTGAAAGAGGAGACTTTAACCTCATCTCTAGATTTCATCTTCATGATGGTTAGGGAACTAGTCTTGTTGGTCTCCCTAATAATCATCCCTTCATCCTCTTCCGACTAAGCGTCTAGTCCATTCAAAGCGTCAATCATCTCTTCCTCTTTTCCTAGTACAACAGCAGGATCCTATTCTGGCGTTCTGGTCTTTGATTCAGTAGTCATCTTACCTGTTAGTGTACCTACGGCAAGAAGTGCAATAATTAGACTTTAAGTGCAACACCCCACCTCCGCCAGGGTGGCTCTTGCAAGCACTCTGACTTTGGAGGGGCGTTTGAATCAGGTAAACATGCATAATGATATATCAAGGCAGAACAAGAACATATGTATATATGTAAACAGAGTAAATAACATAGATAAAACAGCGGAAGATTTCATACTATTTCAAAACAAGTCTGGTACAACATAGCTTTCCAAATAAACAAGTCTAGATAAAAACAACATCAACTGAAAAACTGAAATACATAAGTACTATCCCCAAAATAAGTGATGACCATAGCTAGCTTCATGTCAAAACCGTACATGAGCTGAAATCCCACAAGCAAGCAATCCGAATTCCAAGCTAAGCTCCAACGTTCCCACCCTGAGAACCTGGGGGGGGGGGAACGGAAGAAAAGAGGCGAAATAAAACAGGTCAGTCAAAAAGACTGAGTAAGCCCTACTACAATCAATGTAAACTGATAAAGTTAACTGGCATGATGAAAGCTGGGATGAACATAAGGATAACAACATACTAGCATGATGATTAACTAACAAGGTAGATAAAGGTGTCATCGCATACTCAGGATTAAGGTTTTGCACCACAGGTGTACTAGCAAACTAACATGACTTGAATAAACAAGTATTGATCCCTTGGCCCAAGCTTTGGCCCAATAACATGAAGTGACCCTACTACGCAGTCCAACCAAACGGTCTAGTCGATCGGCTCCCTATAAGCCTAACTCATCACGTGTTGGTGTCAATGCAGCCCAAACATAATTGTAGTCAGACTGTGCAGGGTCTCCCGTCAGGTGTATCAAGCCCTAGGGTGGCAACCCCTGGACACCATAAACATGAGTGCACAGTCTCGATCTACTGGTACCCGTGCATGCTTTCCCCGGCTTCGGACTATGTGCACGACCATGGTCCGCCCGGAACTACACCGGCGTACCCATCTGCCGTCGCTTTTGGTCGCTTACCTCAAGTCCAGTAATCGTGCCCCACCCTAGCCTAGTCCCTAGGGTCATGATGATACAAACTTGGGATTACTGCTGGAGTGGACCCCCGTTGCTAGGATTTTCTAGTGGGTTCAGTACGGTTTAACCCTCTTGCTAATCATGGATTAACTTGGTTAAGTGTAACGCTGAGTTCACGACTTAACCCTGATTAATCTACCAAGCCCAAATTGGTTAAGTATTAAGTGGACCATGACTTAACCCTAATCATGAGGCATTAATTAATTAATGTGCCTTAACCTCTCACATTAGACCTTGTTGTGGTTACTAGTTAAGCCGGGCGGGTCCGGGTAGCTTTACACCACAACTTGGTCTAACCTCGGGTCCAAGGTACAACATGGCCAACTTCTCACATTGGGTCCTATTGTTTGTAGCAACTAGTTAAGCCGGTCGGTTTCGGGTAGGTTTACGCTACAAACTCAACCCAACCTCGAGTTGGTCACACTTATATTTTCTGAGTGTCATGTCCATCATGTTTCCAAAACATGTTACAAGTTTTCAAGCATTTGGGTAGACCTAACTTAATAGGTAAATTCCCAAAGGGTAGACCTAACTTAATAGGTAAATTCCCAAGCTTATGTTTTTATGTCTTTTAAGTTTACCCAACCCCAAACGCAATCCCATCGCTTACATATCGCAATAGCGCATAAAGGATAGAAAGAGGGAACTTGGCATAATCATGACATAAAGGTGTTGAAGCCACAAGTTTAACATGGTGGCATATGAAATGTACATATGTTCATATACTTGCATATTACATTTTTAGGCCTCAAAAGCATGCATAAAACCAAACTTAGCATATTGGTGATACATGGTGATAAATGACATGTAGAAATGGCCATAATTTCGCATTTAGCCTCACATGCAAGTTATCATAAGGGATATGATAACTTACATGTTGCCAAAATGCAACCTTTAGCATAAAGCTTGAAGCTTTATGTTCATAAACCCAAGATAAGCTTGCATAACATGATATCATGAGCAAAATGATCAACCCAAACTTGCATAACATAACTTGCACATCATATGACAAACTTGCATATCAAACTTGCATAACATAACTTGCATATCATATGACAAACTTGCATATCAAACTTGCATAACATAACATCATAACATGGCAAACTTGCATAACACTTCATAGTAAACTTGCATATCATAATGATCAAACACAACTTGCATCATTCATTAACTTTAGAGTTTAAATATGAAAGTAGAAAAGGGCTTACAATGCTTATGAAGGCACAAAAAATATGACAAAGCCCTTATGAAATCAAATAGACCCAAAATGCAAGCTCTAATAGAAAAACCCTTGAGCCAAAATGATCAAAACTCTTTCTTTATGATGCAAATATAGAAACTTGACTTGAATGCAAGCTAATGATGCTCATACAAGCTTGAAAACACTTGTATGCATGGAAAATCTCTCATAGAAATGACTTAGGGATTTTATGAAGAGAGTGGAGGCCATGAGAGGATTGATTTTGCCATAGTTTAGTTGTATGAATGAATAATGATGATTTAGGGTTAGGTTAGGGCCTTATTTATAGAGATTAGGACTAGTTCTAGCCTTAGGATTAAACCCTAGTTCCAATCTCAGCCCTTAAAACCGAATCTGGCCCCCAAACTCAACACAAACCCAAAATGGTGCACCAGGCAAAAATGCCCGGCTGGACCAAGTCGACAGTCAAGTCGACAGGGCTGTCGACTTGGGTCCAACCAAGTCGACTCCCAAGTCGACAGGGCTGTCGACTTGGGTACTCTGGCGGGAATTTTCCCGCCTGGCCCAATCTTACCCTAATTTCCAAATTCAAACTTGAATTTGAAATCTGTTTTTACTTTGAAATTTTCTGAAAACTCCGTTGGGCCTTAAACGGGTCATACGGACTCCGATTTTCGAAAACTCGGACTCTATTTCGCGTATTTTTCCCAGACGAACGCAATGCCATAGCCCGTTTCCCTTGATTCAGATTTTAGAATTAAATTTTGCCTCGATTTATGTTATAACAGGTTATTGAAAATACGGGTTGTTACATTCTCCCCTCCTTAAAGGATTTCGTCCCCGAAATCTTCAAGTTAGGAAGAACGTATCCTACCATCCAACATCCATCTACTCAAAACATCATCCACGAGCAATCATTGTCCTTACAAGATTCTAAATGTTGTATGAACATATGCAAAGGTGTGTGTATATGTACTTATCTAATGCAAATATCATCAATACAAATTATGTTAGTGAAATGAATCCATATGTATGCAATTCCTAACATAATGTATAACATCTATATGTGTGCACATAACATACATCCATATGCAACATCCATGTGATAACACAAAAATTTTCATCCATGAATAAGCATAAACACTCATGCATATGCAATATGAGGAGTGTGTGAGCCGATCTAGTGCCTAATGTGTATAATGCATCCACGAGTAACCACTTGCAAACACTTGCAACCACTTGCAACCACCAAGCATAACATGTTTCAAACACATGTTTCATCCAAAGGATTTCTACCTAAGGTTCTCATGACAAGATTAACACGATAAACTAGATAAACATGGATAGCAAAGAGAAAGATATGTTAACAAGGAAAAGAGATTGAGAGTGTACCCTCAAAAAGGAATGGATAAAGCCCACGCATCTTCTCCTCGGTTTCCCAAGTTGCGTCTTCTTCGGCTTCACCCCACTGAACCTTCACCAACTTAACCTCTCGATTCCTTAGCTTCTAAGTCTCCGTCCCCAAGATACGAATCGGAGCTCTCCTCAAGGTAGCCTCTTTCTCCACTTCCACATCTTTCAGAACACTTGGCTCAACAACCTCGGCTGATTCATGTAAACACTTCCGGAGATGCGAGACATGAAAAACATCGTGTACTCCGGCAAGCTTCTCGGGCAACTCAACTCTATAAGCCATCTGCTCGATCCTCTCTATAATAGGGAATGGTCCAACAAACCTCGGTGCTAACTTCCCAACGGCTCCAAATCGGACCACATTCCGCAAAGGAGAAACCTTCACGAAAACCATAACCCCAACATCAAACTCCAAATCGGTTCTTCGCTTGTCAGCATAGGATTTCTGTCGGTCTTGGGCCGCTTTCATCCGTCTCCGAATCAACTCGACCTTCTCGGATGTATCTCTGATCATGTCAGGCCCAAGTATAAGCTCATCTGTAGTCTCCCACCAACATGTAGGTGACTTGCACGGCCTCCCATATAAAGCTTCAAATGGTGCCATCCCTATGCTTGCCTGATAACTGTTATTATACGCAAACTCAACAAGAGGAAGATGGTCTTCCCAAGTACCACCAAAATCCAGAATACAAAGCCTCAACAGATCCTCGAGTACCCTATTCACCCTTTCGGTTTGACCGTCCGTCTGTGGGTGATAAGCCGTACATAGATTCAACCTCGTGCCCATGGCTTCTTGCAAGCTATTCCAGAATTGACTTGTAAAGATTGGGTCACGGTCACTGACTATACTAGAAGGGACTCCATGTAGTCTCACAATCTCACGAAGATATACAGACACTAGCCAAGATGCGGTCCTCTTGCTCTTCACCGGAATGAAATGAGCACTCTTCGTAAGTCTATCCACAATAACCCAAATGCTCGTATTCCCTTTCCTTGACCTTGGTAGCCCATCGATAAAATCCATGGAAATACTCTCCCACTTCCATAGTGGAACGTCTAGAGGATGCAATAGCCCACCGGGCTTCTTCGACTCGGCCTTAACTTGCTGGCAAATGATACATCTAGAGACAAACTCTGCCACATCCTTCTTCATCCCAGGACAAAAAAAAATGCGCTTCATATCTTCATACATCTTATCTCCGCCCGGATGTATAGTCAACTTAGAGCGATGCGCTTCCTCAAGAACTTTTCTTACTAAATCTTCTACCATTGGAACAAATAACCTTCCGTCTCTCCTCAGCCAACCCTTGTCATCAATAGAATATCGAGCGAGATGACTAAACGCCTCTCCTCGAATCAGCTTATCCATAATCTCAACTATCTGAGGGTCTTCTCTCTGCGAAGCCCCAACTTGATCAAGAAGGGTAGGTCTGAGTTCCAGAGATGCTAAAGAACCGGTCGTCGACTCAATTGCCAAAGAGAAATCAAAGGTTGCCACATAATCTAAATTCTTCATCTCAACGAATAGAGGACTCAGAGTCAACCTTTTTCTACTCAATGCATCTGCTACCACATTCCCCTTGCCAGGGGTATAAGCTATCTCAAAATCGTAGGACGCCAAGAATTCCATCCATCTTTGTTGCCTCAGATTCAGATCCTTCTGAGAAAAGAGATACTTCAATGACTTGTGATCGGTATAAAGCTCAAATCTTTCTCCCAGAAGATAATGCCGCCAAGCCTTGAGTGCATATACTATTGCTGCCAACTCTAAGTCATGAGTGGGATAATTCTTCTCATGCACTTTGAGTTGTCTACCGCCAAAGCATATCACTCTTCCTTCTTGCATCAGAACAGCTCCTAACCCCGTGCCACATGCATCGGTGTATACTGTAAATAACTTCCCTCCATCGGGCAAAGCTAGAACAGGTGCTGATGTGAGAGCTCTCTTGAGCTTCTGAAAAGCAAGCTCGCATTCTATGCTCCAAGCAAAAACTAAATTCTTCTTCGTCAATTTAGTGAGAGGAGCAGAAATCTTCGCGAAGTCCTTGATGAACTTCCGGTAAAAGCCTGCGAGACCTAGAAAACTTCTCACTTCGGTTGCATTCCTTGGAGTCTTCCAATCCTGAACTGCAACTACCTTAGCAGGATCCACCGCTAAGGCTTGCTTAGATACTATATGCCCAAGGAATCTAACTTCCCTTCTCCAAAAGTGACACTTGGAGAACTTGGCCTTCAACTGATGCGCTCTAAGCGTATCCATCACCTCCACGAGATGCCTTGCGTGCTCTTCCTCATCCTTAGAGAAGATCAGAATATCATCTACGAAGACCACGACAAACTTGTTCAAGAACTCCCTGAACACCCTACTCATCAAGTCCACGAAATATGCGGGTGCATTAGTCAAGCCGAACGGCATGACAAGCCATTCGAAGAATCCATCTGGAGTTCTGAACGCAGTCTTGTCTATACTATCTTCAGCTACCCTGAGCTGATGGAATCCAGTAGCAAGATCAAGCTGAGAGAAAATAGAAGCACCGATAAGATGGTCAAAGAGATCATCAATCCTCAGTAACGGGTGTCTGTTCTTCTTAGTCAGCTTATTCAACTCTCGATAGTCAACACAAAGTCGGAGAGAACCATCTGCCTTGGTAGCAAATACCACGGGCGCTCCCCATTCAGATATACTTCGTCTAATGAAGTTCTTCTCAAGCAACTCTTTCACTTGCTTACTTAGCTCCCGCCTTTCACGCGGAGCCATGTGCCGAACGGGCAAAGAAATCGGTTTGCATTATCCACCAGATAAATGCGGAAATCAATCTCTCGCTTAGGGGGCAACCCCCTAACTTCATCGAAAACATCCGGATACTCTCGAACCACTCTCACAGACTGAAGAGTTTCCATCGACGAGTCGAGTGATTCAAGATAGCACAACATGACGGGACCTCTCGGATTACAAGAAATTTCTAGGGTGTTTCCGAGGCGAGTCACGAGACTCACCACCCTATGCTCACAATCAAGGATGGCTCCATATCTAGACAACCAATCCATGCCCAATATCAATCCGTATCCCCTAAAACCAAGAACATAAGCACTACACAAGAACTCTACACTCAGTATAGAGATCCTCAAATCCCCACATATCATAGACAGATGGGCGGAACCCCCAATAGGATTTGAGACACAGACGGGATCATCCACCAAGCTAGTACTAAGGTGCAAACTATCAACAAGATCAGATGAGATAAATCTATGCGATGCACCAGAATCAAACAAGGTACGAACTGGAAAATCAGAAATATATACAAGGCTCTCAACAGAAATACTACCTCGGTCGGGAACTGGAGCGGCATTGAGAGCATGAACTTGCCCTCCTGAAGGTCCAGCACGCTGAGTCTGACCCTGGCCTTGCCCTTGCTTCTTCGGGCAATCCTTACTGAAATGTCCAGTCTCACCGCAGAAAAAGCATTCACCATTCTTCCTTTTCCTCTTCTTACAATCCTTAATAAGATGCCCAACTGAACCGCAATAATGGCACTTCCCCTTGTTGTTCTTGCCCTTGTTGTTGTTCCCCTTGTTGCCTTGACTCTTGTTCTTGTTCTTGTTCTGATTGCCTTGACTGCTCTGACCACTTGGATTTTCCTGATTTCCTTTCCACTGGGAATCAGTCTTCTTGGCTTGAGTATCATTCATCTTGACCTCTTTCTTGACATCTCCCTGAAGTAACGCCATATCAACCAAGCTCTCAAACGTGGCCCCATGGGGAATATGTGACATAGCCAATCCCTGCAACGGCTCATTCAATCCTCTAGCAAAAAGAAGAGCCTTCTTCTGAGGAGTATTCACCATATCCAAGCCAAAACGAGCTAACTGATTGAACTTGTTCACATATTCTTTGACAGACATATCTCCTTGTTTCAAAGTTATGAACCTCTCCATTTGCAGATTCTCCTCAGCAGAAGATAGAAACTTAAGCACGAACCTTGCCCTGAAATCGGCCCAAGTCTCAACAGGCCTAGTACCATTGGTGACTTCCCACCAATAAGCGGCTTCATCCTTCATAAGCCAAACCGCCAACAAGATCTTCCTCTGATCGTCTAACCCAAAGATAGCAAATAAATCCTCGGTCTCTTTCAACCAATTTCTGGCCTCTACAAAAGTCTCAGTGCCTTGAAAGTTCTTGCCACCCATTGCTTTGAAATCTTTGCAAGTCTTTACGAAGTCAGCTTGAGGATGCTGAGGGGGAGGAGGAAGAGGAACCTCAGCGACAGGAGGAGGAGGAACATTAGCGAAAGGAGGAGGAGGAACATTAACTACTGGAGGAGGAGGAGGAGGAACATCTGCGGGGCCGGCTTCGGTCGCCCTAGCCTCCAAAAGTCTCCTATACCAAACAGGTACGTGTACTCCCTCCGGGATAGCAAAGTTATCGGCCATACTGAAAATGAAGAAAAAGATAGATTCAGAATGGAGATAAACGAAGGAATTTTGCTAATGGCTTTTTGGGGAATAGCCTATAAAATAAACTAGACTTTTCTTTGGAAAATAGTTTATACTTGGTTTTGAAAATAGTTTTCCAAAAGTTTTAAAAACTTTTTTTGTTCCTTCTCGTAAACCATATGCTCTGATACCAAATGTAACACCCCACCTCCGCCAGGGTGGCTCTTGCAAGCACTCTGACTTTGGAGGGGCGTTTGAATCAGGTAAACATGCATAATGATATATCAAGGCAGAACAAGAACATATGTATATATGTAAACAGAGTAAATAACATAGATAAAACAGCGGAAGATTTCATACTATTTCAAAACAAGTCTGGTACAACATAGCTTTCCAAATAAACAAGTCTAGATAAAAACAACATCAACTGAAAAACTGAAATACATAAGTACTATCCCCAAAATAAGTGATAACCATAGCTAGCTTCATGTCAAAACCGTACATGAGCTGAAATCCCACAAGCAAGCAATCCGAATTCCAAGCTAAGCTCCAACGTTCCCACCCTGAGAACCTGGGGGGGGGGAACGGAAGAAAAGAGGCGAAATAAAACAGGTCAGTCAAAAAGACTGAGTAAGCCCTACTACAATCAATGTAAACTGATAAAGTTAACTGGCATGATGAAAGCTGGGATGAACATAAGGATAACAACATACTAGCATGATGATTAACTAACAAGGTAGATAAAGGTGTCATCGCATACTCAGGATTAAGGTTTTGCACCACAGGTGTACTAGCAAACTAACATGACTTGAATAAACAAGTATTGATCCCTTGGCCCAAGCTTTGGCCCAATAACATGAAGTGACCCTACTACGCAGTCCAACCAAACGGTCTAGTCGATCGGCTCCCTATAAGCCTAACTCATCACGTGTTGGTGTCAATGCAGCCCAAACATAATTGTAGTCAGACTGTGCAGGGTCTCCCGTCGGGTGTATCAAGCCCTAGGGTGGCAACCCCTGGACACCATAAACATGAGTGCACAGTCTCGATCTACTGGTACCCGTGCATGCTTTCCCCGGCTTCGGACTATGTGCACGACCATGGTCCGCCCGGAACTACACCGGCGTACCCATCTGCCGTCGCTTTTGGTCGCTTACCTCAAGTCCAGTAATCGTGCCCCACCCTAGCCTAGTCCCTAGGGTCATGATGATACAAACTTGGGATTACTGCTGGAGTGGACCCCCGTTGCTAGGATTTTCTAGTGGGTTCAGTACGGTTTAACCCTCTTGCTAATCATGGATTAACTTGGTTAAGTGTAACGCTGAGTTCACGACTTAACCCTGATTAATCTACCAAGCCCAAATTGGTTAAGTATTAAGTGGACCATGACTTAACCCTAATCATGAGGCATTAATTAATTAATGTGCCTTAACCTCTCACATTAGACCTTGTTGTGGTTACTAGTTAAGCCGGGCGGGTCCGGGTAGCTTTACACCACAACTTGGTCTAACCTCGGGTCCAAGGTACAACATGGCCAACTTCTCACATTGGGTCCTATTGTTTGTAGCAACTAGTTAAGCCGGTCGGTTTCGGGTAGGTTTACGCTACAAACTCAACCCAACCTCGAGTTGGTCACACTTATATTTTCTGAGTGTCATGTCCATCATGTTTCCAAAACATGTTACAAGTTTTCAAGCATTTGGGTAGACCTAACTTAATAGGTAAATTCCCAAAGGGTAGACCTAACTTAATAGGTAAATTCCCAAGCTTATGTTTTTATGTCTTTTAAGTTTACCCAACCCCAAACGCAATCCCATCGCTTACATATCGCAATAGCGCATAAAGGATAGAAAGAGGGAACTTGGCATAATCATGACATAAAGGTGTTGAAGCCACAAGTTTAACATGGTGGCATATGAAATGTACATATGTTCATATACTTGCATATTACATTTTTAGGCCTCAAAAGCATGCATAAAACCAAACTTAGCATATTGGTGATACATGGAGATAAATGACATGTAGAAATGGCCATAAGTTCGCATTTAGCCTCACATGCAAGTTATCATAAGGGATATGATAACTTACATGTTTCCAAAATGCAACCTTTAGCATAAAGCTTGAAGCTTTATGTTCATAAACCCAAGATAAGCTTGCATAACATGATATCATGAGCAAAATGATCAACCCAAACTTGCATAACATAACTTGCACATCATATGACAAACTTGCATATCAAACTTGCATAACATAACTTGCATATCATATGACAAACTTGCATATCAAACTTGCATAACATAACATCATAACATGGCAAACTTGCATAACACTTCATAGTAAACTTGCATATCATAATGATCAAACACAACTTGCATCATTCATTAACTTTAGAGTTTAAATATGAAAGTAGAAAAGGGCTTACAATGCTTATGAAGGCACAAAAAATATGACAAAGCCCTTATGAAATCAAATAGACCCAAAATGCAAGCTCTAATAGAAAAACCCTTGAGCCAAAATGATCAAAACTCTTTCTTTATGATGCAAATATAGAAACTTGACTTGAATGCAAGCTAATGATGCTCATACAAGCTTGAAAACACTTGTATGCATGGAAAATCTCTCATAGAAATGACTTAGGGATTTTATGAAGAGAGTGGAGGCCATGAGAGGATTGATTTTGCCATAGTTTAGTTGTATGAATGAATAATGATGATTTAGGGTTAGGTTAGGGCCTTATTTATAGAGATTAGGACTAGTTCTAGCCTTAGGATTAAACCCTAGTTCCAATCTCAGCCCTTAAAACCGAATCTGACCCCCAAACTCAACACAAACCCAAAATGGTGCACCAGGCAAAACTGCCCGGCTGGACCAAGTCGACAGCCAAGTCGATAGGGCTGTCGACTTGGGTCCAACCAAGTCGACTCCCAAGTCGACAGGGCTGTCGACTTGGGTACTCTCGGGAATTTTCCCGCCTGGCCCAATCTTACACTAATTTCCAAATTCAAACTTGAATTTGAAATCTGTTTTTACTTTGAAATTTTCTGAAAACTCCGTTGGGCCTTAATCGGGTCATACGGACTCCGATTTTCGAAAACTCGGACTCTATTTCGCGTATTTTTCTGAGACGAACGCAATGGCATAGCCCGTTTACCTTGATTCAGATTTTAGAATTAAATTGTGCCTCGATTTATGTTATAACAGGTTATTGAAAATACGGGTTGTTACATTAAGAAATGAATACTTTCTGGAATTGAGGAAAAAGTAAGGGTATATTGTCAGTTGAGGAAAATTTTAAGCATGATCGGGGTCTTTGCTTTAGAAATGGGTGTAATGGATTCTGTTAGAACCAAGGAGGATCATTAGGATTCTATTAGTCTACCTCTCCTAAAGACTGAGTTGGGGGAGGAGGAATGGTTGATGGGCCAACGATAACATCACCAACTGGATAGGGAAGAGATGTCTTCTCTTTTCTCGCGCTAGTCTCCCCATCCATGACTAATTTTCCTTCCATCTTATACTGTTCGGCATATCCTGCTTCTTTTAATATCCTCTTCCCTTCGGCCAATACCTCTGGTTCACCACCACGCAAAAATTGAGTAATCAAAACTTTTTCATTCATTAGTTGCCCGGCCACAACCTCACCTCTTCCTTCATAAATACTTCCCAAGAGTCATCCAAAATTCGCGGGTAGTCATCCACCCAAGAAAGATCTCTATGATGAATGACCCGGGCAAAGAACAAATACACATTGTTACCGAACGCATTGCGCATCTCATCCACCTTTGCTGCATGTTTAGCCTTAATAGTTTGTATTTAGATATCATGTTGGAGCCTGAAATTGATGGCATTCTTAATTTCAGCCTCGGCATTATCTTTAGCCTGTTTTATGGCCACTTCGAAAGCGGCATGTTGGGCTTTGAGGCTCTGTACCTCCAGATCCATACGCCCCTTATCCCTTTTCAAAATTTCATTTTAAAACTTTAGAGATGCAAACTCCTTCCCCACTGACTTCACTTCATCTTGAGCAGTCTCGGTGAGGAGATACGAATGAACTAGTTCGACACGAAGTTGTTCGGTCTTGTCCTCCAAATCCTTCACGGTCTGCTCATACTTTTCCATTAGCACAACCGCTTGAGCCTCATAATCGTCCAATTCTTTCTTTACTATTTCAAGAGCTTTGTTATCAAAGTCCCTCTCTATCCGCGTGCCTTCGGTTTCTTCCTCCGTGTTCCTGAAAACCTCGCATACAAGCCTTGCATATGTGTACATGGCATCATATTGGAATAGAGAAAGGTCAATATCCTACTTAACCCACTCTCTAAAGTTCAGTGGTAATGGTTGAAGGTTAGGAACAAACTTGATACTAGCAAAGTGAAGATGAGGGGAAACTTCTTTCAGTTCTTTAATTCATTTGGCAGGTGTCATTTCTTGGATAGAAGAGACTGATATTTGTGGGCTTTTCTCAAGACTCTTAGTAAGAGTGGTAAGGCCTAGACCACGAGAGCTAACTGACTGAGAATTATGAAGGGGATCGGTAGGAGGCCTAGTCTGAGGAGGACCAACTTATAAATGTTCAGCGGCAGTCTTACCATCACCCTTTGGGGTCCTGTCTCGAGAGCGAGAAGAGGATCGGTGCTTGTACGTCTCATGCTCCTTATCCATCTCCTTCACCTAGGGTTTTCTTTCTCCTTCTCTTTCTTCTCCTTGTCCCTATTACGCTTCTCCTCTTCCTCCATCTCCTTCCTCTCTTGCTCCTTCCTTTCTCTCTCTTCCCTCTCTTTCTCCTTCCTCTTTCACTCGTTATCCCTATGTTTGTGAGCCTGCTTGTCATCACTTTCCCTATCCCGTCTTCCCTGTAGTGGGGCTGAGCCAGAAGGACCACCTCCTTTCAGGAGAGATCTGAAGCGATCATGGTAATATCTGCCTTTCATGGTACCTGCAGCACAACAAAGAAACTTTAGTCAATATTCAGTGTACACAAGAGAAAATAGTGTTGAGACGTGCAGTGCTTACTCTGTGTATGCCCTTGGTAATTCCCCAAAACAGACCCGAGCCCGGGACTTAGCTCGTTTCTATTTCATCTTTTGATCCGACAAGTATAGTATCTTCCCTGGATTTGGGGAAGAAAGCGGTTGAATCCAAATTTTGAGAGGAGATGATGTTTTCTAGTGGTTCCAATTCCTTTAAACCATGGTATGGAGAATCCACTTCTTCTTCTTGTAGACCCCGAGTAAAAATAAATCTTTTCCAACAACAGAACCCTTCGGTTGATGACCCCGAGGCTCTTCCTGAATTATTTCCTCTGGAGTTTTCTCTGCAACACTTGTTGCTGAGTCCCTCCATGCTTTCAATCGATAAACCTCCTTTATATGTCATTTTCTTGCAGCTTTCTTCCCCTTCGTTGGGAAACAGACTACAATGGCTACTTTATCCCTAGTAAAGGGTTGAACAGACTTCCCTCCCCTCCCCAACTGGGGGCACATTCCTAACACTGGTCGGTGCTTCTTCGATTGGGGACATGTTGGTTTGGGCAGCAGTCGAGGGAGAGGTTCAACCACCAGGGGATTCTAACGTTCTCTTCACGTCAAGAAGATGGTAATGATGTAAAAGTGTGTCGGTCAAACATTTCCTGATGCTTCGATGCTCCGAGCTAAGTCCAGCCAGTTTATCTAAGTGCTCTTGAAACTCTCTCTCTATGGGCCTGTCCTGCTCACCTCCTACAAAGAGATGATCTATATGAGGAATTTCCTTATGGCATGTTTGGTTAAAATACGAGACTTGCTACGTTGAAGCCAGCATCAAGAGCATCCTAGTCGCTGCGGAACATAGAACAAGTCCTGTGTAATGTCCCCCAATTTGTTGGGTATATCCTCCATAAATTTTCGCCGACGGATAGCTTCGAATAAAAAGAAGGAAGGAGTGTAATCACAACGATGCTTGAAATTAAAGAAAATGACTATGTCCTCGAATGTTGGGGGTTGGTGTATGTACTCCATGTACAAGACATACAATGACAACAGATTAGCGTATGCAATTTGGTGAAGTTGCATTGGCGCCAGTGTCGTTCGCTTTAAGAATTCGACTGTGAAAGGATGAAAAAGAGGGATGGATCCTGCGGTAAACATTGGGCGAGTTAACGCCATGAAACTACTTGGCAGATTATGGGGTGATCATCTTTTTGAGGAATGCGGATGTCACCCCAAGGAATATTGTTTGATACTTCATCTTTTCAATTGTCTTTGGCTCATCATATATGGCCAAGAGTCCTCAGGATCCCTTAGAAATATGGCACCTATAAGGTTGCCAGGTGCTTCGACTGCGACTACTTCCCCGCCCATCTATCTTGTTTCTATGGCTGGTAGCGGATTCACTGATCAGGTTCGAGTTTTAGTGTTAAGGCTAGGATAGGAGTCGGTTTTAAATTCGGAGGAAGAGTCACTCTCTAAGTCTACTAAGGTGGATAGTACCTTGCCCATGCCTACTCCAGACCTGCGAGTCTTATATCCTCTGGAAAGTTTTAGATATGTTATTCATAAGAGACTACTGGATAGAATGTTGAGATCATAACCTCCAATGTGTGTACTAATGCATGTGTATGTAGTGGAATGATAACATAAATAAGAAATAACAGTAAAAATAATTCTCAAATTCATGATGCTCTATCCTAACAGTCTAGAATGTGCAAGTGAAATTGGTTATTTCGTAAATACTTGTGTGTACTCCTAAGCATCTAGCCGATCGATCTTGGATCGGTTTGATTGATTCAAATCTAATAATCTGGGTACATATCTGTGTGCTATGACCGTCACAACAAATAGGCATGTCTTCAAGACTTTGGTTTGACGAATCAGGCACTTCATGGATATTTGTCCATTTGCATTTGATCTCCTAGGGATCGATCAGCAGTTCCACCAATCTAAGACTTGACTCTATTTCTACAAACCTAGAAGACTATTGTCATCGCCAATTGAACCTACAATCAGTAGTGTGCTCCCTTTAAGTTGAATTGTTGGGTGCCCCGATCCCATGAGTGTTTGATCATCTTCATGCAATGCCAAACCCATAAGCATCGGTTTTGGAGTCACTTTTGTCCTTTTCTACATGTCAACATCGGGGGACTGCATCATTCTCTAACTGCACCCATCTTATCGCGCCATCTTTCTTTACCATGTGTCTTTGGAATTGATGGCGCCTCAAAATTCAAAATTACTTTAAGATTCCCATTCATCTCTTTGGCTATTCACCGAGACCGTTCCCTTCCATCACTGGCCATCGCCACTTTGCTATGAGCGTCGCCTGTGACCGCCGCCTTGCCATCTAATTGCGGCTCTGACGAACTGATGTTGGAAATTCAGGCTATGGATTACATTGGATGCAAACCAAGACAAGAAAAATGAAAAAGAAAAGAGGATAATTTATATGTGAAATCGTACGCGAATATGTTTTAAAAACAAAAAAAGAGAATAACTCCTATATGCAGAGTAATCAGAATGAACGATCTTGTTCATTGGCAGAAAGAAGATTTTTAATCTCTTGGAAAATAAGGGGTTCGGTTGTAGTAAAAGTAAAATAATGAGAGTGGGCCATCCTTTTATAGTGGAACGGGGAGACTCTTCATGTTCCTTTTGATTTGACTGTTGACTGTGACTATTGAGCTGACTTGCTGATCCAGCAAGTCACCGGCCAAGAATGGATCAATGTATGACTAAAAAGTTTTATTTACCTCAAGGCCGGTATCGATCCCGAGTAACTAACTACCAGATTGTTGACCTATAATTCTAGTTACTCATGGTAGAATTTCCAAGCCAACTTGCACACAACCTTCCGATGCCCCAACTGCAGTGATTTCCAGTTCTCTAAATGTGATAATGTCAAAACAAAAATGATCCAAAGACTAAGAATTTAAAGCATGCCCTAGGGCCATATAATCTAAACTAAAGTACTGGCCTACCCAGTAAGCTGATACCAAGGTCATAAGGCATTAGGAAATCTTCGTTCAGCTCGATAAATGATTGGATCGATTTATAAATGGTTCGACTCGAACCTAGAATCTACTTTGTAAGAAGAAGCCCAGTATGTAAACCCATTAGATCGAATGACTCTTGGTTCGACCGACAGGAACTGAACCTACTCCCACGCGAGATATTTTCATGAAGACTTGCTCCTACTCCTACTTGACCTCTTCTAACCACCCACGAATACCGGATCAGCTGCCACCCATCATTGCGTGGGTGGATTGTATCTCTCTATATGAAAAAAATGCTTCTTCGCATTTTCCTATAGTCTGGGAATGAGCAACATGTGTCTCAACCAATCTGAGTATTGTAGCATTTATAAATAGACCTTCTGGACTCTAAAGATGGGACTTTATGGCGAATCTCTTATCACTCTAATGTTGTGACAAAACCTTCTAATAAGGATACTCCATAAATAGGAGATTATATAGTAGATGTGGGCTCATTAACGCCGAATCACTATAAATTTGTGCATAACTACATTTTTCTTTGTTTTCCATTTATTCATCTTGAATTTAATTTGTGTGTAACCTCTAAGTACACAAGTCTCAAGCGAGGGTGTTAAGCTAAGAATAAACCCTTCACCACCAATAGATATATCATCAATAGTGTTGTATCCAAATGTTGTTCTAACACCCAATTTGCTAGAGATTGTAGGGAATTATAATCTAAGAACAAAAAAAGCAATCGACGCACAAGATTTATAGTGGTTTGTCGTTAACAAGGCTATGTCCACTTTATAGTTCTTTGATTGATGAATTGATTGCAAATACAAAGTAGATGGTTACTCAACCTCACAAGTACCATTAATAATCTCTCCAAATGTATATAATTATACTCAGAGATCTAGAGAATAATCTGAATAAAACAGAGAAATATAGTTAATGGTGAAGTTAGAGTACTTAGAATGCCAAAAGATCCCTCAAAATGGCAGTCTTGGTGTATTTATAGGCGTGAATGGCAGGTGGGTCGCGTGATGATGTGGCGTTCATCCCTGAAATCTCGTAGCGGAACGTTGGCTAATGGGAAGGCATTTCCAAGAACGGTTCATGACACGGGTACACTGATCCTTATTCATTGGCTTCAGGCTCGATCATAGGTAGATCATGCGTCCACTTCGACCAAGCTAAGAGGGGATTGGGTCACATTCTTCACGAGGGGGACCAGTGAAGGCATCCTGGGTATGATTCTCGCTTATGCGTGAGTGGGTCGCCCTCGAGCCGATCACCCTCGACTTAACATATTCGCTTGGGGATACCAAAGATGTGGATCACCCATTTAGCTCGAAGTCCATATTTCACTAACTATCTTGTTCGTGGGTAGCTATCTCTAATCCCACATTGTACTTGATCGTTGATATTCAAACTCTGAGTGGCCTTCAATAAAGTGGGCCAACTTTTTGCTCCCTCGAAGTACGATTTATTAGAGTTAACAAATGCTTTGAAATAACCAATTTGTTCATTCTCGAACTGGTGAGTGTCAACAGCCAGGTTTGTCTGTATACTCTCGACGCTTTACAAAACCGTATTTCTTGATTTCTGGGACAAGTATAAATACAGGATCTAATCCCCACTTACTTTAGCCATGTTCAACAGTTTCAAACTTTAAATTTGATTATAAAGACTATTTAGGTGAACTCTTTGACTTTAATCGCATTAAATTAAAGGAATTTTAATTGTATGATACATTGCTATGTTTTTTCCTTTTACATATGTGTGCACGATCCTTAGTGACTTCTTTAGACTTTTCTCATTTTTGCTTAACCTTGAGATTTATCTATTGGATTGGGTCGATAGTTTTCGAACCGTCATTGTTCATGATCGGTGAAGCATATTTCAATTTCCATGTGTGTCATCCATATGGGATCGAGTCGCCCTTACGCAAGATGTTGCGTCATTTCGGACAACTTTAGCCACTGGGACATCCGATCGGGTTGATCCATTGAATCAGGAGGGATACGAGCAGCCCCTTTAACCCAGGTATACAAGGCTCCTTTGTAGCATCCTCTAGTTCACTTTCCACTGCAGTAATTCTATACCTAATTGCTTGAAACCCTAAACCTTGCTCTTTTCAGATTTCTACTGCAATCAAATATGTAGTATGCAAGTCATTGTGATTTTCACCTTAATTCTTGTTGTTTAATTCGAATTATGAGTGGACTAGATGTAAGTTCTTCATATATCTTCGCCATCCTTTGTTGTTGACTTTGACGTCCTTCTACTCGAGACTGCTGCGACGTTGGTTACCCTCATGCGGCGATCGAGAGATCAAAGTACCTCTTGATGAGGGGAGGAGATGAAGATTTGTTGGGCAATGAGGAGAAGACGAGGAACTAAGGATCGTTCTAGGGCCTGCAATTCGAACGTTAAGCTAGAGGAAGAAGATGGAAGGAGAAGATTATAATTCAATTGGAGAAAATCAATCAAGTAATGGCAACAAGCAGCGGGTTGGGTCGAATGTCAGCGATCCGAGCCTCATATGCGAGCCGTTACCTATACGCGAGCCAATCCCCATGGGCTAGCTGATCCAATACACGAGCTGATTCTCATGGGCAAGCCGACCCCTTATGCAAGCCAACCCTATATGCGAGCTGACCCTCTTGCTTCTTTACTTACAATTCACGATTCAACTCTATACCTCTACTCCGTCACATGTGTTTTTCTTTGACTAATTAGACCTGGCCAAGACATGGATCTTCATAACGTGACAATCATTGAATATGCCAATACATAGCTTAACCAGAGCTAACCACAACTTAATTTAACTGATGGGTAGTTAGTATAGAGCCTTTGAACTGGCGATCGTGGACTTAACAAACACATAATTGTTTGATCATTCAATATATGTTGACCAACTACATGCTTTTCTGCTTACTTTATGTCTTCTTATTTCAGCATAGCACTCACTGGCACACACTAGCACACACACACACAGGGGGAAGGGCAAACTATGCTATAATCCTTGATATTTATTCAATAGTATAGCCAACATGTCCAGAAGAAGATCGGCGAGACTTTTAGATAAGCATACGGCTCCATGATCATCCAGCTAGTTAAATTCTAATGTGTTACCGTCAGACTCAGACTGGGGAACTTCTGGTTCGAAATTCGAGGTAGACATTTATGAAGAGGCTACGTCACCTGGGGGAGAAGTGACGCTGGGCAAAGAAGAGGAAGGAGGAATAGGGGGTGATCGGGCTCCTGATGAGTTTGAAAGCGTTGTCATTTTAGATGCCCCCAGTGACTCTGTGGTTTTGACAATCGATGAAGCAAAACTTAGGAGATTATGCTTTAAGGCATGGAATCCCTTAGGAAGAACCTTGGTCTCAACTGGTGCTGACAGACCTCATAGCCCCCCAGAGGGGTATATGTCCATCAGTAAGATAATGTATACAGTGGGAGTCGCTCCTCCATTTCCTCTGTTTTGTTATTGAATTTTGAGACGACTGCACATAGCTCTTACGCAGCACCCCCGCCCCCCAATGCATATGCTTACCCGTACACTTTGTATGTAGCATATATGGAAATCTTGGGTAAGGAGCTTACTTTTGAGGATTTAAACTTCTTTTATCACTTGTAACATCGCTCAAAGGGAACTCCATCATTTGTTTTCTTCAAATCTGCATCCGATAGAAAAATCCTAAACGAAGGACACAACAATGTGGGGACGTAAGACCCAAGTGGTTCTACATCAAGCACCAAGCTGGTGTGCGAGAAGATGGCTACAGTTGAGTAAATGTTAAATCCCAAGACGTCCGCTCTAATCGCATCAGTGAATGCATTGACCTTTCTTTTCCTTTTGCAGTTCCAAATCGCAAAAAGGAGCAGGGCCAATTGTATTCAGATCACTTGAGTCGCTTGCTGAATGGCAACCCAGACTTCCTTAATGTTAGAAAATTATTACTAGATGAGATTTTGCATAGACACCATATACTTGACGTAGGACGAGGTATAAGTCATGGAGGCAGAGCTTACACTTGCGTGCCCCCAGCTCAAACTGCTTCAGCTCTTATATGAATCAGCAGTGTGCCCCCAGTCAAGGGACAAATTATAACTTCAGTTGAGAAAGGGGAGAGTTCAAAAGGCCCAGAACATATAGGCTCCGGTCAGGAATTGCAATTGGGGGACAAAGGAACAACAGAGGAGGAAAATCCAACTGCACTCCCAAAACATCCTTCTTCATGTCAATCCAAGATAACGAAGCTTTGAACTTGCCCACCGGGGATGAGCCTCAAGATGCTAATTCAAAAGATGCTTCTATCTCCAAGAGGCGACCTTCTCTTAAAACACCGTCTTTGGCCAAGTCCCATGCTGACGATTCTCAACTAGATGATTCAATATTCAGGGATCTAGCCTAGCTCCCTTTACCTGACAAGATCTATTCTTCTAAAGGTATCGGCATGGGGTCTTTTTTCTCTTCCTCTGTAGAAGAAGCCACTCACGTAAAAATCAGGGAGATTATACAGACATACCAAACTATGGGTTCTGGTCCATTCGGGGGATCACTTAGGATATGCACTACACTTGCACTGCGCATCACAGCACCTGTGTACTAAATCAATTCCGATATATAATGCTTGTTTGTGCTATCTTGCAGAAAAAAGCCTCACTGGAGCTATAATCTTAGGAATGTCCGTGCAAGCTTACCCACATACGACTTTGACACGGAGCATGATCAACACGACGGCAGTGGGAGGGATGACAGGAGAAGTCATCAATCTCAGCACCATCGTTCCTCCCACTCTCAGTCTCCGCCTCGCACGGATTCAGAAAAGTACAAGGGCCATTCTGTTCATTGTGAGGGAGATAAGTACATTCCCAAAGCTCCAACTTCTTTTAAAGAGCTATATCCTCAGGAGAAACCACCAAAGAAAATTTTTGAACTAAAGGAGTTGGTCAAAGAGATAGAAAAAAGTAAATAAGCTCTTGTGCCGACTAGGTGTCAGACAATTGATATTACCACAACGAGGCCGGCTATACTTGATTTTGAAAATGAGGCCAAACTAAATACTTTGAGGAAGTAATTTCCGGATCATCATTGCAAAAACATGCATTTGGTTCCAGCCCTTGAGCCAAATCTTCAGATTGGGCGGATAAAGTCAAAGGTAAGATAGACTTTGTGGACAAACATTACAAAGAAATGCGCAAGTGCGCAAGAAACCTTTCCAAGACCATTCGCGATCTGTTGGCCGATGTAAATAACATGAAGGATATGGCTAAGTATGACGCAACGGTTATAGAGAATACAGAAAAAGAGCTTGAGGATGCACAAGACAAGCTTTCTATCGTACAACGTGATGCAGAGAACTACAAGAAGCAACATGAAGAGTTGTAAAAACGTTACTATACCAAACTTGACTCCCATAGCCAGGAACGCACGACCCTGAAAAAAGAAGTTAAGGGTGTTAAGTCGGAATGCACTGGGTTGAATCTATCCTGCACTCGCCTCGAACAGGAAAAGACGGAGTTAGAGAAAAAGAACGCTAGTCTTGAAGCCAAATTGGCACATGTTTAGGCAAGGGAGGTCTTAGCCGAGGGGAATGCCAATATTGCCATTAAATCTGCTGTCGATTCTAGTGCAGCTCGTTGAGGCCCAGAAAGAGTTGGATGGCTATAGCGAGCTTATGATCGAATTCTTCGCTCAAGTGATTTGAACCCGTGACATCTCTTAGATTCAAGATTATCCGACGACTTTGGTCAATGTATGGGATTAGATTGTTGATGATGAGAAGTGGCAGCTCAAGGTTGACACTATTGATGAGGAAGAACTCATGACAACATACTTAAGAGGCGAGGAGCCGAAGCATTTGGCTGAAGGGAGAAGATTGATTCTTGCAATTATGGGGGAGGAGAGGTGCCAAGCCAAAGGGAATGACACTCTCAAACGAGGCACTAGTTCTTCATCTACCGTTCCTGGGGATACTGAAACAGAGGGGTATGATCCTGATCGTCCAGGTATTCCGAAGATAGTTCTTCTACCTCCAATTGTCGAATCGGTCCTTCATACTCCTGCTACTCATGGTGACAAGTCATCCAAAGGTATCTCCACGTTCTCGCCCTAATTTGTTAAAGCTATTATAGCTCGCTGTCGCATTGAAGAGAAAACAATTGAAAATCCCATGTTCTCTCCCAAGCAAATAACTATTGCTTCCCATTCTTTAGGTGTAAAAATATACTGAGGAGACAGAAGAGAAGCAAGGAGAGGTAGCTTACAAAGCCATTGGGTCATCCAATGCTGAAATTCCTAAGTACGGAGATGTGATAAATGCTTTAAAAGACATTGATGACAATGGAGAAGAGCGAGATGAAGATGTTATTGTGACCAGGTACTTGGGCGAGACTGAAAACATGGTTTTGGCGGAAAGAAAGGCAAAGAATGATGAACTTTTGAAAGCCACAGCTGAGGAAGAACCCATCAACATTGATCTTATCGAGATAGTTGTTCTAGGGTCTAAATTGATTGTCAAACTTTCTTCTCGTTCAAATACCGGAGAGTTAGCTCAGAAATCCTCTACCGATCCAAAAACACCTCCCTTAGACAAAAAAAGGAAAAAGCATATTCTCAATGACACTAAGAGAGAAGAGAAGGAGAAGCTTAAAGCCGCCAAGAAGTCCAAGTCTTCCCCAAAGCCCGAGTGAAATGTAGTCTAGTATTTTCGTTTTGTTTTCCACTGACCTTATGTTATTTTAGCAAGTGAGGCCCTCGCGCTTATGGTTAGTTCCTATGTATAAATCTACACTTTTGTAAATTAAGTAGTTATGACACCCCACGTCTATTAATGTCACTCATTAAGAGAATGCATTAAGTTTTGTGGAGCGTTATAGGTAAACAGAAACGGAAATATTACAAGACAGATATAAAACAACAGCGGAATTTAAAATTTTATTAAGCAGAAAACATCGTGGTTCAAAACATAGTTACATCATAAATCTTAAATACTGAAGAAAAAAAACTTCTGCCTTGCACATAAATCACTAGAGTACAATAATACTTCAAAAGAGCATAATTCCCAAAATATAGCCATAGTAGAGAAGATACAAAATCAAGCAGTACTTCTAAGCAGCTCCAAGCAGAATGAAAGAAGAATCCTGATCAAGCTTGAGTATTCCCACCCTAAGAACCTGGGGGAGAAACAGAAGAGAGAGAAGAGGAAACAAAACAGGTCAGACATAAAATCTAGCAAGTCCAGTTACTTTTAGCATATAAATAAGTGAAAGCATGATGACAGGCATATAAACTGAATGAGAGGGATAATAGTATCATAAGGTAAGTATAATAGGATAAATAAGATAACAGAACTAGATATGTTGAGCTTCTTAAGTACTTTTCTCTGCACCAATACAAGTATAACAGATATGTAACATGATTTCATACTCCATAATTACTTAACAGAAACTGGATGATCCTAATAGAAATATAATGGTAGTTTTAGGTGTACTCTAGTAGCGGGTTTTACCTCCAAATAGAATTAACGGGTACCTAAACAGAAATAACGAGTGTTGACCCAAACAAAAATACAGGTACCAAACAAAAACAGACTTGAGTAGATGTACCCTAATCACTACCGCCCAATCGATCGGCTCCCTATCCTGTAAATACCCTGTGTCGGCCCCACAGTAGGGTGTATTACTTTCTAAAGTAGTAACCTACAGAAGGACACGGACCTATTTACTGGTGTTACTACGGCTTATTTTCCCAGAGCAGGCCGTACTCATACACGCACATGAGTCTGTTGGAACGCGCCAGTACACACCACCTCCCAGATGAGCCTTTTACAATCAGCTCAGTAAGTGTGTCATGTCCCCTACCTAGTGTGGGGTCCCCCTTTAATACTAGAATGGGTAACTGACTAATATGGGTCCCACACAGTAGATGACACAAGCCAACCCTTATAGATCTTGTATCCCCAATTAACTGCGGTTTTGACAGGTTATGCCTAACAGATTTAACAGATTCGCTCAACCCCTTACAGATTTACGGGTTAAACCTTACAAGTTAACGGGTCCATATAACCCCTATAGATTTAGTAGGTTAAGTTTTTCTAGATTAACAGATTCGTATAACCCCCACATATTTTATAGGTTTACTTAACTCCATCGATTTAACATGCTTACTTAACCCCACATACTTAACAGGCTTACTTAACCCCGCATACTTAACAGGATTACTTAACCACACAGATTTAACAGGCTCATACAATCCTTGTGGATTCAAACAAGTTAGTATTACAAATTCATTACCATATATTCATTTATGGTTATAATGCGCTAGACCTCCCACATTAAGTCTACCACTTGTGGATGCTGGATATGCCAGTTGGGTTCGGGCAGACTTCTTCCACAAGTCATACTTAACCTCATGCCTTAGGACCGTCACGTGTTTATGCACTTAGACACCTCACATTAAATTCACCACTTGTGGTCGCTGGATATGCTGGGCAGGTCCGGCCAGACTTCTACCACAAGTGTAATCTAACCTCATGTAGCGCGGTTACAGTTTCTAATTACTGTAATTCTAGGCTTTTCATTCTTTAAAAATTATCCCTATTTCATTATAGGTTTTCATGCCCCTTTTCCAAATCATATTCATCATGTACCATATGCCCCAAATTAAGATCTAAATCACAATTTGATTCATGCCCCAAATCCATATTCATGTTTTCAATTCAAGTTATCCCCCCAAAATTCCCAATACAAGTTACGCCTCAATTTTAACGGATTCAACATGCTTCACAGATTCTTTACAGTTCCATTAACATGTTTCGCTTAATCTTAAATTAAGCCTACAGATTTATATGTCCCAAACCACAATTCATAATTTACCATATAAATCATGCCCCAATTTCTAGTCCAATTTCGCAATATAGATTATTCCCTTAGATTCCAATCGTGATTCAAAGTACAGGTTATGCCCCTAAATTACCATTTCCAATCATTCCCCATTTAACCCAATTTCGTTCGTACGCATATTTCAGCAATATCAGCCTAGGCTCGAAGGTAGCCTGGCTATAAAAATAAAAGGAAATTAGAGAGAGAAACAGAATAGGCATAAAACCAAAAGTAATAGAAATAGGCATATTAGAATAGATCTGATGAACATGTAATAACAGGACTGATTAGTCATAGTGTCATGATCATAGACAGGCATGATAAGATCTAATAAGTGAATGAGATGTACACATAATGGCAGATCTGGCATGATAAATAGGCATAGGCTTAGATCTGATTCATAATCATGTCAAAATAACTCAGATAGACATGTTATGGCAGATTTTATATGATTCAATTAATCACAGGCTTAGTTCCCATTAATAACATGTCAAAATTAACTTTTAAGTATCCATATCTAGAGATAACGTAGACTCACTGTGGTTTGGATCTAAAAACAGATGAATGATTGCCGATGTTGTAGAATAGGTCTCTAAATCTGAATAACTTGATTGCAGAAGAAGAATAGGCTATTTTCAATCTAGGCAGAGGCAACAAATATTTCTCCATTGTTTTAGAATGAATAAAATAATGAGAATGAAGTCTTATTTATAGCCTAAAGCCAATGAATCAGGTAATAAATTGAGTCCACGTTTAGAAGTACGCATATTCCCCAAATCTCGGGGGTGTCGATCTAGGTGTCGCATGGGTATCAACCCATGGGTCAACATCCCTTGGTTGGGGTCGACACCCAACGGGTTTGGTTCCCGCGCTGGTTCCTTCCTACGAATTTGAACAGATTTGAACTGATTTTGATTGTTATGTTTATTATATATAATTATCTTGTGCGTATACAAAATTCAGACCTTAATATCTTCTTCATATGGTGTCTATTTTACGCAAATTTGGTGTCTATCTCAAGCTGAATTCCAAGGCGAACGCAATGGCGTAGTCCGTTTCACTTAATTCTGAATATCTAATTAAGTATTCTTTAGTTTATCATTCTAGTGTGTTATAAAATTACGGGGTGTTACAGTAGTTTCCCTGCAGTGTCATATATTTACAAGTTTATCATCTATCTTAACCAAATATAATTGTGATCTTAACATTATTATCAACAAATCATATCACATATCAGACCAGGATTCGTATTCAACATCCCTGCAAAACAAAAATCAAAATTTCTATAATCAGGGAATAATCACTGAACTAAGTAATAAACAAGACGCCACATTGCAATTATCATGATGATGTGATTTGTGTATCCCCCCAATCAATTTTGAATAAAGTGCCTTGCTAGGGCTTATTCGGGGTTAATTAGGATCGATCTTATATTGACCCCAATCCTTTGGTAGGGAGTGCGGGCTCAGCTTTAAATCTTGTCCCCAATCCTTTATAGAGGTAAGAATCCTTTTTCTTTGGCACTTGCTCTCTACGCCCTTGTACTCTTCCGTCGTATGCCCAGGTTAGAGTGTGGCTAAGGCGGTGTTTAAGCACAGTGCAGTAGTCCCACCTGCTTTTATACTCACTCTTAGATCAAGTGAGTTTGAGTTGATTAGGAGAATAATCATACCATTCACTCTGGCTTTCCATCTAGACCCTATTTCTAAGAGCGGGATTCTACCGGTTTGGGAGCCGTTTTCGCACTCGATTTTACTTCAAGATCCCTGCTTCAAGCCAAGACCGAAACAGTTGCAAAAAATAGAGAAATAAATGCTGGAAATATAAATGACACGCGATATTTTGATAGTGGTTCAACCAAATCATAACATATGTCCACTTTATAATTTTTGTTTATAACAACTAGGCTGTTCTAGACAAGTCGTGCCTTTTTACATAGTTTGCAAAACAAAGTAATCGATATAGTCTCAAGTCAAGTATTGCTGCAGATGTTGGGCATTCCACGCTCTGGGGATTTCATCGCGATCGATGATCGTTAGCTTAAAAACTCTTTTATCAAGTTTTCGTTGGATGACATATGGTACTTCCCATTTTAGGTCCAAAGAGTCAGGGGCTGGGAAGACACGCCTCAAAACCAGTTTTTAAGGTTCGAAGGCTTAGGATCAAACCTTCATGTTATAATCCTGAGCAACCTGGTGTCTGTGCCTCGAGGCACGTAAATCTGTTTCATCCCTCTTTTCCCCAATCATGTCCAAGGACTCTAGGAGAAACACTTCATTTGTCATCAGATCATAGTACGTTGTTCTATGTGAGGTGTAACACCCCGAATTTTCTATTAACACTAAAGTTGCTAAAATAATAATAAGTGTGTAGAAGAGGGGATGTATCTATTATGAATATAAAAATATTAATAAGTATGTAAGAGAGGGGATGTATCTATTATGAATATAAAAATATTAATAAGTGTGTAAGAGAGGGGATGTATCTAATATGAATATAAAAATATTAATTAGTGTGTAAGAGAGGGGATGTATCTAATATGAATATAAAAATATTAATAAGTGTGTAAGAGAGGGGATGTATCTAATATGAATATAAAAATATTAATAAGTGTGTGAGAGAGGGGATGTATCTAATATGTATATAAAAACAATAATAAGTAAAGGGGGATGTATCTAATATGTACATTGTAGAAAAAATATATATATTTATGACATGAATAGAAGTTTATTAATATGCTGAGTGTTTGCTGAGTCACTTCTGACTCATTGCTGAGTCAACAAGATAAACCCCATCTTGTCTGAACGGCTGCAGTTATTTCTAGGTTAAATCTAATGGCCTAAATGAATTCTAAAATCTATAAATAAGTGGGTATACCCTAGACCTAAATCACTTGTAAAATTAGAGAAGCTACCGTCATGCTGCTGCCATGGAGTTCAGCATAGCCGTCACAAACTAAGAAGAGGAAGCCTAATCATCTACAACTAAATCTACACAAATCAAATCAAAAGATCTCTCTTTCTCTAATTCTTTTCTTTTGTTGGTGAGTATGATGATTCTCACAAGACTATTACAAACTAATTTGACTCAGTTATGAATGGATCACAAGAAAGTGATGTGATTTGTAATTGTAAATTCTGTATATTGTGGATCTCTTATTATGTTATTATGTTGTCGTATGATGTAAATTATATATGCTATGTCATGCTATGTTGTAAATTCTCTTATGCTATGTCGTGCTATGTTGAGAATCATGTCAAGCTATGTTATACTATCATACTATGCCATGTTATAAATCATGCTATATTATGTTGAAAAATCATGATGTTGTTGGATCATGCTTAAAGTTATGTTTTTTTTTCTTAATTTAAATGGATCTTGTTTATGGGAATTTGCCTATTAGGTTAGGTGTACCCATAAACTTGAAACTATAATTAAATAAAACTTGATTATGGGAATTTGCCTATTTAGTTAGGTGTACCCATATAAAACCATGTTGTTAAAAAAAATTAGATGATGTTGATTCACACATGTTCATATGTAAGTTTATGAAAATTGATTGAGATTATATTAGGTGAATTTTGAACAAGTTGACACCTTTAGGTCCATGACATGTATAATCTATGCAAGTTGGACATATGCAAGTTTCACCCCTTATTATGATTCATTTGGTCACATATACATGTTGTTATTATGATAATCTCTTTTATGCTATGAGTTAGGCTATTCGAGTCTAACATATATTTTGCGAATAAACGTTCAAACGTGGGGTAGGGGTAATATTAGGAATTAATAAATTGGGTGCAATTTTGTAAGATTTTGCATACCATGAATGGATGTCCATAATTGAGTCAATTATGGACATTGTTAAAAATTGGAAGTAATTAATAATTCAAGTAGGGAATTATTAAAATTGGGGGAAAGTGGATTATTATTAATAATCAATGCTTAGGACACGAGGTTGGACCCGTTTGTGATGTAAACCTGCCCGGACCTGCCCGGCAAATCCAGTAGTCACAAATGTCGGCCCAATGTGAGAGGTCCTAGGCCCAAACTAAAGCATAACAGTTGTAAAGACACGAGGTTAGACTCTTTTATGGTGTAAGACTGCCCGGACCCGCCCGGCAAATCCAGCTGCCATAAATGTCTGTCTAATGTGAGAGGTCTTTATGAGGTTATGGCCTTAATGAACTAAGAAATACTTAACCAGATAATCATGTAAGGTGGGACATGGGGGTTAAGTAGGTGCCTTGGGTGGCATGAGGAATCTGGTGGTTGCCTTTAGAGGCATTTGAAATACGATTAGACTTAACCAAACACACATGTAAATGAACATGACTAAGTGGGTTAAGTGGGATGGACTAATGGGGACAAGCTTAGGTGGAATGCTTGTGGTAAATAGTGGGGGCCCATTTCAACCAGTATCCCAAAACGTATCTTTGTGGGCTCGACCCAAGTCGAGGACGGGACACGCATACTGGGTTTGACTATAAGAGGCCAAAACAGGGAGCGGTGGCAACGCAAGACCAACGGGTTTCATATGCGTGTGTGGACCCGGGCTGGTAGGTAAGACGTTGTTGCATCGTGTAGGTATAAGCCGTGCATGTCCGTTGTATCAGGTTGCCACTTTAGGGGAGTGATACACCCCACTGTGGGGCCAGCACGGGTATCTACGAGTTAGGGAGCCGATCGAATAATGGGAAGTAGGGTACACCTAGTGGAGATAGGGGCAGGCGGCACCTATGTAGTCAGCTAGGGGTACGTAAAGCCATTGGGAAAGTTTCTAAGTGAAGCTAAGTGGGATGAATCTTTAGGGTGACTGGTGTGGTGCAGTATAGTGTTTATCCTTTAGTATTTAGGAGCGCCTATAACGTTGCCTTTAGCGATTGTCTATGTCCTTAATATGCTCATCATAGACATTTTCTTGTTTTCCAGCTTATGCCTTAGTCCAGTTATTTTGGTAATAGTATTGTAGAATTATCATATTCACCAGACTTTATGTCTGACCCCCTCTTTTCCATCCTTTTTCTCCCTTCAGGTCCGCAGGTTGGGCCAAGTTCTAGTGGAGTCTAGTTGGATCTCTTATCTTCTGGAAAGCTTGGACTGCTGAAGTAAAGTCCAGCTTGTTATCTTTCTTTTTAATGGCTATTCATGTAATGGGATTATGTACTTGTTTTATCAAGATAGATATTGTACTTGACATTGAATGTGGTGTTATGATGTAATCAAACATGTTTTGATTTCTGCTACAATGAAATAAAGCTTTTGAATTTCCAAGTACTATTTTATATCTGTCTTGTTGTAATTTTACTGTTCTATATTCACTTAAAACCTCCATGGAAGTTAATGCATTCCCTTTGTGAGTGACATTAATGGACGTGGGGTGTTACACGTGGTATCAGAGCATAAGGTTACCAGAACAGATAAAAAAAAATTTAGAAAAATATTTTTTTTTCTAAAGTATTTTTGGAAGAAGTGCTTTCAAAAAAAAAAACATGTTATTTAAAGAGAGTTTTTATGAAAAACATAATCCTAAATAGCCACATCCTTATCTTTATCTTTTGAATTCTCCATTTTGAATCTTTCCTTTTTCGTTTCAGCATGGCTGAAGATCTTAATCTCCCAGAAGGTGTGACGATTCCAGGGTGGTTTAGGAGATACTTGGAGGCTAGGGCCACCACTGCAGGCCCAGCGGATACTCCTCCACCCCTAGTTGCACCCATTCCTCCTCCTCCTCCTCCTCGTGTTGACACTTTTGCAAAGACGTGCAAGGAATTCAAGGCTATGGGAGGAAAAACTTTTCAAGGGACTGAGACGTTTGTGGAGGCCAGAGATTGGCTTAAGGAGACTGAGGAATTGTTGGATATCTTTGAAGTGGAAGATGGGAGGAAAGTCCGTTTAGCTGCTTGGTTAATGAAGGGAGAGGCCTCGTTTTGGTGGGAGGTCACTAACGGGGAACGTCCAGTTGATTCATGGGCGGATTTCAGACGAAGGTTTGAGGCAAAGTTTCTTTCAAGGGCAGAGGAGAACTTAAATATGGAAAAATTCCTGGCACTAAAGCAAGGGAGCTCATCAGTAAAGGAATATGTCAATAAATTTAATCAGTTAGCAAGGTTTGGCTTGGAGTTGGTGAACACGCCAGAGAAGAAAGCTTTGAGGTTCGTTAGAGGCTTGAATGAACCGTTGCAAGGGTTGGCTATGACCCACATCCCTATGGGAGCCACCTTTGAAAAGCTAGTAGAAATGGCACTTATGCATGAGGATAAGGCAGTTGAAAAGAAAGGAGATCAGAAGAAACCCCAACAGCAAAATAAGAAGGGTGGTAAAAACAATAATGGCAAAGGGAAGAAGAAATGCTTCAATTGTGGGACGCCTGGCCATCTCAGCAAAGATTGTAGAAAGAAAAAGAAGACTAGTTGTTTTCATTGTGGAGATGCGGGACATTTAGTGAAGGACTGTCCAAAGAAGGGGCAGAGGGCAGGGTCTACCTCGGGAGGACAGGTGCAGGCTCTTATGGCACCAGGGCAGGCAAGGGGGCAAGTTCAGGCTATTGCGGCCCCACCGCTGCAAGAAAGAGGTAGAACAATTTCTGTTGAAAGCTTAGTTTTTCTGTTTGATCATCCTGTCCGTACCTTATTCGATTCTGGCGCATCTCATTCGTTTATCTCTGCATCATTAGTTGAATCACTGCACTTGAACACCAGTTTAGTAGAGGATCCCTTGGTCGTTTCAAATCCAATTGGGGGTTCGGCTCATTTGACCATGATATGTTTGGATTTGAAAATCTCTATACTTAGCGTTGAATTTAGATGTGATGCTTATGTATTGGGCTTCACGAGCTATGGGCTAATTTTAGGAATGGATTGGTTGTCTAGAAATAGGGCCATTCTTGATTGTGAAAGGAGAGTAGTTAGGCTTGTGACTCGCCTTGGTAATGCTCTCGACATCTTTTGTAATCCCATAAATTCCGTTATGCTAAGTTATCTTGAATCGCTTGACGCGTCTGTAGAGAACCTGCGATCGGTAGAAGTGGTCCGGGAATATCCGGATGTGTTTGAGGAGGTGAAGGGCTTACCTCCAAAGCGGGAGATAGACTTTCGAATTTATCTTGTGGATAATGCTAAACCCGTATCTTTGCCAGTGCGCCACATGGCTCCTCGTGAAAGGAGGGAACTCAATAAGCAAGTAAAGGAGTTGCTTGAGAAGGGGTTCATAAGACGTAGTATATCGGAGTGGGGTGCTCCAGTAGTTTTTGCCACAAAGGCGGATGGGTCTCTTAGACTTTGTATGGACTATAGAGAACTAAACAAGCTTACTAAAAAGAACCAACACCCACTGCCGAGGATTGACGATCTCTTTGATCAGTTAGTTGGCGCCTCAGTGTTTTCGCAGTTGGACTTAGCCACTGGCTTTCATCAACTGAGAGTGGCCGAGGATAGTATAGATAAGACTGCTTTTAGGACTCCTGACGGATTCTATGAATGGCTAGTGATGCCCTTTGGTTTGACAAACGCCCCTGCATATTTTGTTGATTTGATGAGTAGGGTGTTTAGGGAATACCTTAACAAATTCGTGGTAGTCTTTGTGGATGACATCTTAGTCTTTTCTAAGAATAAAGAAGAGCACTCCCTACATCTTAGGGAAGTGTTGGAAACCCTTCGAGCGCATAACCTTGAGGCAAAATTTTCTAAGTGTCACTTTTGGAGGAAGGAAGTACGGTTCTTAGGGCATGTGGTTTCCAAAGAAGGGATAGCAGTGGATCCCGCAAAGGTGGTGGCCATCCAAGATTGGAAGGTCCCTAAAAATGCAACCGAAGTAAGAAGTTTCTTGGGGTTGGCTGGCTATTATAGGAAGTTTATCAAAGACTTCACAAAAATATCAGCTCCATTAACACGGTTAACGAAGAAGAACCTGGTTTTTACGTGGGACAAAGATTGCGATGATGCGTTCCAACGTTTAAAGAGAGCCTTAACTTCAGCCCCAGTCTTAGTGCTGCCAGACGGGAATAAACCGTTTACCATCTATACTGATGCTTGTGGGACGGGACTTGGCGCGGTCCTCATGCAAGAGGGAAGAATAATAGCCTATGGTGGAAGGCAGTTGAGGGTTCATGAAAAGAATTACCCCACGCATGACTTAGAGCTAGCCGCAATTGTTTTCGCGCTTAAGTCTTGGCGTCACTATCTTCTTGGTGAGAAATTCGAACTGTTCACTGACCACAAATCATTAAAATACTTATTCTCTCAGAAGGATTTGAATTTAAGGCAGCAACGGTGGATGGAATTCTTAGCCTCCTACGATTTTGAAATAGCATATACCCCGGGCAAGGGTAACGTGGTGGCAGACGCCTTAAGTAGGAAAAGGTTGTCCTTGAGTCCGTTGTTTGTTGAACGACAAAGCTTAGAATTCATCTCTATGTTTGACTTTAGACCCTCCGTTGACTTAGTACCCGGTCTATTAGCATCCTTGGAGGTTAGACCTACACTTCTAGGACGGGTTGGTGAGGCACAGCGAGACGACCCACAGTTGGTTGAGATAGTAGAAAAGCTCAAAGGGGGGGGAGTCGTCAAGCCATCTTCGTAGGTATACCCTAGACGATAAGGGTTGGTTACGAAGGGATAATAGACTTTGTGTACCACAAGACGAAGACTTAAGGATGGCCATTCTTGATGATGCTCATCGCTCAAAAATGACCATTCATCCCGGCGGGGATAAGATGTACAAAGATATGAAGCGGGTTTTCTTTTGGGCCGGTATGAAAAAGGATGTGGCCGAGTATGTCGCTAGATGCTTGGTGTGCCAACGAGTTAAAGCAGAACAAAAGAAACCCGGTGGGTTGCTTCACCCATTAGAAGTTCCACTATGGAAATGGGAAAGCATCTCAATGGATTTTGTGGATGGATTACCAAGATCAAGGAAGGGTAACACGGGGATTTGGGTTATAGTAGATAGACTTACTAAAAGCGCCCATTTTATTCCCGTGAAAAGTAAGAGGACTGCTCCGTGGTTGGCTTCCGTATACATTAAGGAGATAGTTCGTTTGCACGGTATTCCTTCTAGTATAGTAAGCGACCGTGACCCCATCTTTACTAGCGAATTTTGGAAGAGTTTACAAGAGGTGGTAGGGACTCAGCTATGTTTGAGCACCGCATATCATCCTCAGACAGACGGCCAGACCGAGAGGGTGAATCGCATTCTAGAGGATCTTTTAAGGCTTTGTATCCTAGACTTTGGGGGTACATGGGAAGAGCACCTTCCGTTAGTAGAATTCGCATATAATAATAGCTTCAGTCTAGTATTGGCATGGCACCTTTCGAAGCTCTTTATGGAAGGCCTTGCCGTTCGCCTACATGTTGGTGGGAATCTACCGATAAAATCCTACTTGGGCCCGATATGGTTAGGGAAACCTCAGAGAAGATTGAGTTGATTCGAAGGAGGATGAAAGCAGCACAAGATAGGCAAAAATCGTATGCTGATAAGAGGAGGACAGATCTTGAGTTTGACATTGGGGACATGGTTTTTATCAAAGTATCTCCGTTACAGAATGTTGTTCGCTTTGGGTCCGTGGGGAAATTAGCACCAAGGTTTGTAGGGCCGTTTCCTGTTAAAAACAGGATTGGGAAGATGGCATATAGGGTGGAGTTGCCTGAGAAACTTAGTGGAGTACACGACGTATTCCATGTATCACATTTGAGGAAGTATTTGCACAAGACCGCGGAGGTGGTAGAGCCGAGCTTGCTTAAAGAGGTGGAAATAGAGCGTGATGCAACAATTAGACGAGCTCCTACATGCATTCTTGGGTCGGAGATCAAAAAGTTGAGGAATCGAGAGGTCAGACTGGTTAAAGTGCAATGGGGAGATGATGAGAGCAACGCAACTTGGGAGACAGAAGAGAAGATGCGTTCGTTGTACCCTTTTCTTTTTGAGGGTATGTCTTTTAATTTCTCCTTTATCGCTTAGCTTATCTTATCTTATCTTTAGTATGTCCTCTCATTAGTATCTTTGACCTTTAGTTAGGATAATCCTATGGTTGAAACATGTGTTTGAGACATGTTATGTATGATGGATGCAAAATGGATGCAAGTGTTTGCTAGTGGTTGCTCGTGGATGCATATATACACACACTTTAGGCACTAGATCGGCTCAGTCACTTCATATTGCATATTGCATATATATGGATGTATTTAGTATAATGGATGTATAATGGTTGTACCATCATATGGATGCTGCATTCGGTTGAATGGGTGTGCACGCATATAGAAGTAGTATGTAAGCAATTAGGATCTTTTGCATACATAATGGATTCATGACACTTACATAATTTGCATTAAGGAGGTCAACTGAATCAGTAGACCGCCTGATTTCGCATTAGGTAAGGACATGTACACACACTTGCATATGATCATAAAGCATTAGAAGTCTTTTAAGGACAATGGATGCCTGTGTATGATGGATGAGTAGATGGACGTTTGGATGGTAGGATATACATTCTTCCAGACTTGAAGATTTCGGGGACGAAATCCTAAAAGGAGGGGAGAATGTAACACCCCGAATTTTCTATTAACACTAAAGTTGCTAAAATAATAATAAGTGTGTAGAAGAGGGGATGTATCTATTATGAATATAAAAATATTAATAAGTATGTAAGAGAGGGGATGTATCTATTATGAATATAAAAATATTAATAGGTGTGTAAGAGAGGGGATGTATCTAATATGAATATAAAAATATTAATAAGTGTGTAAGAGAGGGGATGTATCTAATATGAATATAAAAATATTAATAAGTGTGTAAGAGAGGGGATGTATCTAATATGAATATAAAAATATTAATAAGTGTGTGAGAGAGGGGATGTATCTAATATGTATATAAAAACAATAATAAGTAAAGGGGGATGTATCTAATATGTACATTGTAGAAAATATATATATATTTATGACATGAATAGAAGTTTATTAATATGCTGAGTGTTTGCTGAGTCACTTCTGACTCATTGCTGAGTCAACAAGATAAACCCCATCTTGTCTGAACGGCTGCGGTTATTTCTAGGTTAAATCTAATGGCCTAAATGAATTCTAAAATCTATAAATAAGTGGGTATACCCTAGACCTAAATCACTTGTAAAATTAGAGAAGCTACCGTCATGCTGCTGCCATGGAGTTCAGCATAGCCGTCACAAACTAAGAAGAGGAAGCCTAATCATCTACAACTAAATCTACACAAATCAAATCAAAAGATCTCTCTTTCTCTAATTCTTTTCTTTTGTTGGTGAGTATGATGATTCTCACAAGACTATTACAAACTAATTTGACTCAGTTATGAATGGATCACAAGAAAGTGATGTGATTTGTAATTGTAAATTCTATATATTGTGGATCTCTTATTGTGTTATTATGTTGTCGTATGATGTAAATTATATATGCTATGTCATGCTATGTTGTAAATTCTCTTATGCTATGTCGTGCTATGTTGAGAATCATGTCAAGCTATGTTATACTATCATACTATGCCATGTTATAAATCATGCTATATTATGTTGAAAAATCATGATGTTGTTGGATCATGCTTAAAGTTATGTTTTTTTTTCTTAATTTAAATGGATCTTGTTTATGGGAATTTGCCTATTAGGTTAGGTGTACCCATAAACTTGAAACTATAATTAAATAAAACTTGATTATGGGAATTTGCCTATTGAGTTAGGTGTACCCATATAAAACCATGTTGTTAAAAAAAATTAGATGATGTTGATTCACACATGTTCATATGTAAGTTTATGAAAATTGATTGAGATTATATTAGGTGAATTTTGAACAAGTTGACACCTTTAGGTCCATGACATGTATAATCTATGCAAGTTGGACATATGCAAGTTTCACCCCTTATTATGATTCATTTGGTCACATATACATGTTGTTATTATGATAATCTCTTTTATGCTATGAGTTAGGCTATTCGAGTCTAACATATATTTTGCGAATAAACGTTCAAACGTGGGGTAGGGGTAATATTAGGAATTAATAAATTGGGTGCAATTTTGTAAGATTTTGCATACCATGAATGGATGTCCATAATTGAGTCAATTATGGACATTGTTAAAAATTGGAAGTAATTAATAATTCAAGTAGGGAATTATTAAAATTGGGGGAAAGTGGATTATTATTAATAATCAATGCTTAGGACACGAGGTTGGACCCGTTTGTGATGTAAACCTGCCCGGACCCGCCCGGCAAATCCAGTAGTCACAAATGTCGGCCCAATGTGAGAGGTCCTAGGCCCAAACTAAAGCATAACAGTTGTAAAGACACGAGGTTAGACTCTTTTATGGTGTAAGACTGCCCGGACCCGCCCGGCAAATCCAGCTGCCATAAATGCCAGTCTAATGTGAGAGGTCTTTATGAGGTTATGGCCTTAATGAACTAAGAAATACTTAACCAGATAATCATGTAAGGTGGGACATGGGGGTTAAGTAGGTGCCTTGGGTGGCATGAGGAATCTGGTGGTTGCATTTAGAGGCATTTGAAATACGATTAGACTTAACCAAACACACATGTAAATGAACATGACTAAGTGGGTTAAGTGGGATGGACTAATGGGGACAAGCTTAGGTGGAATGCTTGTGGTAAATAGTGGGGGCCCATTTCAACCAGTATCCCAAAACGTATCTTTGTGGGCTCGACCCAAGTCGAGGACGGGACACGCATACTGGGTTTGACTATAAGAGGCCAAAACAGGGAGCGGTGGCAACGCAAGTCCAACGGGTTTCATATGCGTGTGTGGACCCGGACTGGTAGGTAAGACGTTGTTGCATCGTGTAGGTATAAGCCGTGCATGTCCGTTGTATCAGGTTGCCACTTTAGGGGAGTGATACACCCCACTGTGGGGCCAGCACGGGTATCTATGAGTTAGGGAGCCGATCGAATAATGGGAAGTAGGGTACACCTAGTGGAGATAGGGGCAGGCGGCACCTATGTAGTCAGCTAGGGGTACGTAAAGCCATTGGGAAAGTTTCTAAGTGAAGCTAAGTGGGATGAATCTTTAGGGTGACTGGTGTGGTGCAGTATAGTGTTTATCCTTTAGTATTTAGGAGCGCCTATAACGTTGCCTTTAGCGATTGTCTATGTCCTTAATCTGCTCATCATAGACATTTTCTTGTTTTCCAGCTTATGCCTTAGTCCGGTTATTTTGGTAATAGTATTGTAGAATTATCATATTCACTAGACTTTATGTCTGACCCCCTCTTTTCCATCCTTTTTCTCCCTTCAGGTCCGCAGGTTGGGCCAAGTTCTAGTGGAGTCTAGTTGGATCGCTTATCTTCTGGAAAGCTTGGACTGCTGAAGTAAAGTCCAGCTTGTTATCTTTCTTTTTAATGGCTATTCATGTAATGAGATTATGTACTTGTTTTATCAAGATAGATATTGTACTTGACATTGAATGTGGTGTTATGATGTAATCAAACATGTTTTGACTTCTGCTACAATGAAATAAAGCTTTTGAATTTCCAAGTACTATTTTATATCTGTCTTGTTGTAATTTTACTGTTCTATATTCACTTAAAACCTCCATGGAAGTTAATGCATTCCCTTTGTGAGTGACATTAATGGACGTGGGGTGTTACACGAGGGGACTTCCAATTCCACTAGAATGGCTGCTTCTGATACGGATGAAAGTGAGAAGGTAGTACGGCCAGTTGTTGATTTGTAGGTCATTCTGTAAGCCCATACTGCTAAGGGTAATTCATCGAGCCACATGGCTTTTGCCTGCTTCAATCGCTGTTTTAGAATGGACTTAATGATTTTGTTTACTACTTCGACTTGTCCATTTGATGAAGGTGAGCTACAGTGTGTATCTCTTCTCGATTCTGTATTTTCAATAGAAATCTCTGAACTCTGTACTGTCGAATTTTCTTCCATTATCGGTTATCATGACTTTGGGGATCCCGAATTGGTAGATGATGCTCCTGACAACAAGGTTAATTACCTACTTTGTCGTAATCATTGCCAATGGTTCGGTTTCCGCCCACTTAGTAAAGTAATCCATGGCCACGATTGTGTATTTTGCTCCGCCTTTGGCCATTTGTGGGCTTTCAATGATGTCTACTCCTCATATAGTTAACGGCCATGGACTCACCATTGGTTTTAGTTGGCTGGGAGGTTCTCTGGGAATGGTTGCAAATTTTTGGCACCTATCGCAATCTCATGAATAATTAGCTACATCCCAATTCATGGTAGGCCGGAAGTAGTCGTACCGTAGTATCTTCTTTGCCAAAGTTTGACCTTCGGTGTGATCTCCACATTCACCTTTGTTTACTTCACTCAATACATGTCTGACGTCATCATGTGCTATGCATCGGAGGAGGGGTACTGAAAATCCTTATCGGTAAAGAATTACCTTGCATGACATATCTTGAAGCTTTACATACGATGGCATGTCTCTCTCTCCTTTTTAACTATAGCGTTCCATTCTGTAGGAAGTTCTTTAACGGCGTCATCCATGACTCTCTCTGGTTCGGCCTCCAGCACCGAATTGACTTCCATCTGATTAATGCTTGGAGATTCTAGTATCTCGATCGGGACCATCTCCGTTTCTTTTGGATTATCGAAGTTAGCTAACTTGGCCAGCCTATCCGCCTTCTGATTCTCTGTTTGCGGGATATGAGATATGTTGTGATGTTATAGGTTGTCCAATAACTCCTCTACTTTTCCAGGTAAGCCACAAGTTGAGGTCCCCTCGTCTGAAGTTCCTTCCAAAGCTAACAAATAACAATTTAAGAGTCACAAAAGATGTCCAACACCGTTACTCTTAACTCCTTAGTAAGCTTCAACCCAGTTATCAACGCCTCGTATTCTGAACCATTGTTGGTAGTGACGAATTCCAATCGTAGAGCGTAGTAAATTGACCATCTTTCAGGAGTTATTAGTACAACTACGACGCCAGACCGACGAACATTCTTAGCTCCGTCAGTGTACAACTTCCAGGTCCTGGAGTCCGGCTTCTGATTCAGGGGTCCACCCTATTTATTTGATACATTCTCTTCGGGAATTGTTAATTGCGCGATGAAATCGCCTAATGCTTTCCCTATATGGACTTTCTGAGGAGGAAATTGAGGTCAACCTGGCTCAGCTCGATATTTCATTTGAGTAATCTTCCCAAGGCTTCAGGTCGCTGTAGGACATGTCGGAGCGGTGGATCGATGTATATAACAAATGGGTGAGCCTGGAATTAGTGGCGAAACTTCCTAGAGGCGATCAACAAGGTGTAAGCAAGATTTTTGGGTAATTGCTTTCAGCTACTGCCAATTTCTAGCTCACATAGTACACCGGTCTCTGAATTTTGTCCTCCTCATGAACAAGTACTGAGCTGTTAGCATGCGATGATACCGCCAACTATACAAACAAATCTTCATGATCCACAGGCATAGACAATATTGAGGGTTTCTCTAAAATATTCAGCAGGTTTTAGAAGGCTTCAACATAATATGGGGTTCACTCAAAGTTGTGCTTCCCCCGTTTTATCAATTTAAAGAAGGGAATGCATTTATCAGTGTCCTTGGAATAAAGCAGCTTAAAGCAACAATCTTCCCTGCTAAGCTGTATACATCCCTGATTTTCATGGCTCGCTAATATTCCTGACTGTAGCAATTTGATAAGGATTGATTTCAATTCCTCACGAGCTGATGTCCACTTAGACTTCACAAGCATATCATCCACGTAGAACTCCATCGATTCTCCAATTTGGTTGTAGAACATTCGATTCACTAAGCGTTGTTATGTCACTCCAGCATTCTTAAATCCAAATGATATTACCACGTAATAGTACAATCCGAGGTCCATGATGAAACTAGTAAGCTCTTGATCTCGCACATGCATGGGGATAGGTTATAAACCGAATATGCATACATAAAGGAGAGAAGTTCATGCCCGGCTATCGAGTCCACAACTGATCAATTCTGGGTAACATGAAGCTTTCTTTAGGGCAGACATTGTTCAAATATGAAAAATCAACGCACATATGCCACTTTCCATTGGCTTTCTTGACAAGTACAGGGTTCGATATCCAGTCAGAATATGCTGCGTCTCTAATGAATCCATTATCTCTTAACTCATCTACTTCCTCTTTCAAGGCGGTCGATCTCTCCGGGCCCAACATGTGCCTTTTTGCTTCACAGGAGGATACTTTGGGTTTCTTCTTAGCGAATGACTCATGATTGATGGTTAAATCCCACACACATCGGCATGGGTCCAAGCGAACTCATCCAGGTTCGCCCGCAAAAATAGAGTCCGTGCTTTCATTCGGAGGGTATCCAAATGAGATCCGATCTTCAAGACCTTTGTCGGGTCGTCATCATTGATCGGAATATCCATGGTCACTTCATTAAGTGTCACCCTTCCGCATCCTGAATCCTCATCCTCTCTAGGATCTATGTCCACGGGCAGATCATCGGGCGACTCCTTTGGCAATATCTCCTTTGTTTGCTATGTTGAACTCTCCTTTACGGGAGGGGAGGTATTCTTCGATTTTGTGCTATCTCTATTGCGTAGCATTTTCAACTCTGCCATATAGCAGGCTCTTCCATTAACTTGATCACCATGAACCATCCCTACTCCAGCCTCGATCGAGAATGTTGACAATAAACACCAGGGCACAATGTTGGCTTTGAACTCCGCAAGAGCTGGTCTACCCAAAAAGGTGTTTTAAGGTGAATCATTATCCATAACGACAAACCGAAGAATTTGTACACTTCTACGATCCCCTTCCCCAAGTTCCACAGACAATTCCACCAATCTCATCGGTATCATCGCCGAGCCGTCGAAGCCATGAATCCGTCCTGCGTATCGCTTCAAATCTTAAGCCTTCGTTTCATTAGGTCAAATGCTTTCTCGAACAAAAATATTGAGGAACTCCCGCAATTAACAAGGACTTTCCGTGCGAGGGCTAGACCAATGGGAGTTGTGATTACCAATGGATCAACACTCGAAGTCTCTACTCCCACACACACACTCTCTCTCTCTGAAGTTAACGTCATCTGCCATTATCTTTTGCTGCTTCACGGGAGCGGTATCCTTGAGGGAACTACACTCTCTTATTTCTAGATGCTTAGCAGCGTTAATATACTGTTCCATGGCTCTATTTCAAAATACATCTGGATGTGGTCCTCCGACCACGGTATTGATGGTTATTCCTTTTCCTTTCTGCTCAGCAGTAGGTCTAAGGGCAGGTTGGTTCTAATTCTGGGTTGATCCTCCTTGCCCCCTGTCCTTAGGGGTAACTTTATACTAGTCTAACTTTCCTCTTCGAAGTAACTTTTACGCAACATCTCTTAAGTAGCGACACTCATTCGTGGAGTGGCTGTAAGTCTGATGAAATAGAAAGAACTTCCCAATTTCACGCTCTTTTTCTGTCGAATCCCTAGGTGGAGATTTCTTGTATTGGATAACATTGTAAGTATCCAAGTAAATGTTCTCCATAGTATCATTCAGCGGCTTGTAATTCTCAAAGGATTGAAACCAAAGACTCTTTTTTGGATCATTTCTTCAATTCCTGCCTCTCATGTTATCGTTCTTACCTTAACGATCATTTCCTCCGCTCTTATTGCCGACATTCACTTCAACTTTCCTTGCACTGTCACCAGATTGCTTTATGGTGATGTTGCTTTGAATATCTTCTCTTGGGGCGTCATTGGATTTTCTTTTCTGGTTAGCATATATCTCTTCTCGCCGTAGTGGAATGTTTGCCATCTCATAAAGCAACTCTCTAGTTAATGGCGGTTTTCCGGCTTGGTACATATCGAATTCAGTGTCTTTATCGACTTTGTATGTTAGTGTCATCAAGATGGTTTGCCCATGGGGGTTATGTATTTCTATAACTACCAGGTAGAAATGGTTTAAATATGATTCAAGAGTTTCCTCAAGAGCTTGTTTGATCACAGAAAGCTCGATAATGTTCTTAGATTTTCGAGCATGAAGTCTGAACGGATTCATGAAGCTATCACTTAACTCTCTGATACTAAAGATCATTCGAGGCGGGAGTTGGGTGAACCTAACTAGCGAGGCATCTTCTAGGTATACCGGAATAGTCTTACACTTCACGACGTCAGGAGTTGCTGCGACATTCATGTACCATGATTATCTCATTAGATGCTGCCTCAGATCAGTTCTTGCTCCATATTGATCCATGGTAGGTAAATTGAATCACCTTGGATACTGGACATCCAGTATGTCGTCGGTAAAAGGTTTATGGCTATGATCGATGCCCTAATCTTCGTTAGTGTGACCTCGACTATTACCCATAATTTAACGCATCGTTGCCTCTACTTCAGCATTGATTAGTGTAGGCTCAGGTTTGGCACTTCTAGCCCTTCTAGCAGTTCTAGTTTCCACATCGGGTAACATTCTCCGGTTCCTAGCAGGAGCAAAATTTCCTTGCCCCCTACGGTCTCGGTCATCCCAGGATGAGTAGGTTGAAGAAGTTGACCCTGGGTAGGATTGGTGATATTTGGGTCTCAAGGCAGGATGTGAGATCCACACATTGGCAACAACATTGGTTCTGCTAGGCTGGGGTCATTAGGTCCCAGGAATCGAGTGCGTCTTCGCATGATCCCATTGAGCCAAACATTATTTGTTCGAGGTTCTCAGGTCCCTCATATGGCCTTCTTGAAGGTCTTGTATTCTCTTCTGAGGAAGATGAATAGTCGGCGGCCAAACGATGAGTCGAGGAAGGCATTCTCTACCTGCGAAGCTCATCCATCTGCCTATTCATATCATTCATGTTCTCTCGGATTGCGGCACTATCACGTCTTTGGGCCTCTAAAGCATCGTTAGTTTTGTCCAACATAGCAAGCAAGCGTGAAAAATCCATTTGTGAAATAGGGGCAGAAGTAGGGAGTTGATTGCTGGTAGTCGCAGCTAGAGTTGGAACATTTGGATCAGCTCGAGTACAATCACCAGCATGCAGAGGGTTCGGATCACCCCCCATCGGTTCTGGTCGTAGTGAGGCGAACTGACGGTCCTTGTGCATTGTCTTTGGCTCGGATCGTGGTACCCCTTACGATCGAGTCTCCCCCTCTAATCGGGTTGCCCCAACCAACTAGGTCACCACCCCGGCACCCTGCAAGCCACTGTTGACGAGAGATGGTGCCTCGTCCCTTCGACCTTCATTCGTTTCGTTTGATCTAGAAGTCATTGGTTCCTTGCCTTTCCTTGGAGACATGGAAACTAAACTCGTTGAAATTGATGGAAACTTCGAAAACAGTAGGAATGCAGACTATCGCTTCGGACTTGAATATCCAAGTAGTGGAATGACAATATAGGAAGTTGAGAATTCACGATTCTCAGTGAAAGCCCCAAAATGTTAGACCAAAAAGTGGTTCTAACACCCAATTTGCTAGAGATTATAGGAAATTATAATCTAAGAACAAATAAAAAGCAATTGACACACAAGATTTATAGTGGTTCAGCGTTAACGATCCTATGTCCACTTTATAGTTCTTTGATTGATGAATTAATTTCAAATACAAAGTAGATGGTCACCAACCTCACAAGTACCATTAATAATATCTCCAAATCTATAGAATTATACTTAGAGATCTAGAGAATAATCTTAATGAAACAGGGAAATATAGTTAATGGTGAAGTTTGAGTAATTAGAATAACAAAAGATCCCTCAAAATGGCGAGTCTTGATGTATTTATAGGCGCGTACAACAGGTGGATCGCGTGACAACGTGACGTACATTTCTGAAATCTCAGAGCAGATCATGGGCTAATGGGAAGTTGGTTCCAGGAACGGTTTGTGACATGGGTACACCGGTCCGCATTTATCGACTTGAGGCTCGGTCGTGTGTAGACCATGCATCCACTTCGACCAAGCCAAGAGGGGATCGGGTCACATTCTTTGCAAGCGAGACAAGTGAAGGCATCCTGGGTATTATTCTGGTTTATGCGTGAGCGGGTAACCCTCGAGCCGGTCACCTCGAACAGACCCGTTCACCTAGGGATCACAAAGATGCGAACCACCCCTTTATCTCGAAGTCCATATGTTCTCACTAACTATATTGTGCGTGAATAGCTGTCTCTGATCCTACATTGTACTTGATCATTGATATTCAAACTCTGAGGGGCCTGGTGACAAAGTAGGCCAACAAATAGACATCAATTTATTATGTCGTAACTAAAAATGTCAGACATAAATCCATTTACAAGTTCGTTCTGGGTTTGAACAAAACCGAAGGCACCTTATGTAACTCCCCGAAATTTTAACGATAATAAAGATGATGAATTAAAGAATAAGTAATGTGAAATACACTATTAATAATGAATTAAGGAAAACTAAATTACATGTTCAGAACTAAGTAAAACAGACTATGCCATTGCATCCATCTCAAAATTCTAGTCAAAATAGACACCTGGTTTGCGTAAATCGGACACCGTATGAAGAAGTTATTAAGGTTTGAAGTCTGTATACGCACAGGAAGAATATATATATAATAGGTTCAGAAATTCAAAAATGTGTCCAGAAATTCGAAATTCGGTTCAAAATTCGAAATTTGGGAAGGCGGCAGATTTCCCGTCCAGGTGGGTCTACCCACTCAAAGGGGGGGTCGAGCCATAGGTCGATCTACCTAAAGGGGGGTTGACCCATATGTCGACCCGCTCAAAGGGGGGTCGACCCACTCCTGACAGATCTGGGCGAAATACTTTTTTTTTATCTGGACACCTTTCTGAGCAAGATTCATTGAACCTTAGGCTATATAAAGGACCCTAGACCTAGGTTTTATTTATCTAAAAATAATGCTGACGGCGAAGTTCTGCTGCAACGAAAATTAAAATCGCCTTTCTTCTTCTAAATCAATTCAAAAAAGATTATACATATTCGAAGATTGCTACAACAAATGCAACGATGGCTACAACAACTTATTTAACATGTTCTTCGCTGTAATTTGGATCCGTTTCCTTATATCTATACACTGTAAGTTCATGTTATTTTTAATATATATATTTAAATAGTAATCTTGATATGCATATAAAAAACTGGATCTTGAATCGGTGCCTAATCAGTTCTATGTCAGATCTGCTTTTATATGTTTATATCGCCACCATGTTTAATCTTGTCATAATATGCCTATTTAGTTTATGCCTATTTCTATCAGTATATTATTTATTCGTTATTATGCCTATTATTGATTCGCTTCTCTCCCTATTTTCCCCTTTTTTTATATAGCCAGGCTACCTTCGAGCCTAGCCCTAACGCTGAAAAATGAGAACATTCGAAATTGGGAATGATTGGGAAAGACATAATTTGGGGCATAATTGGTATTGGAAAAATATGGATCTAAATTTGGGCATAAAATTTGGAAATATACGAATATGAATTTAGGGGCATATATTGTATTGGGTGATATGAATATGAATTTAGGCATGCATCGGAAAAGATAATTTTAGCATAAATTGGGACATGTGTAAGTACTGATTTAGGACATAAAGTGGGACGTATGTGAATATGAATTTTAGGCATACATTGGAAAATATGCGAATATAGGTTTGGGTATAACTTATATTGAAATGGGTGAATATGGATTAGGGACATAAATTGGAAAATATGTAGATTTGGGTTTGTGCATAACATATATATGTATATGCCTTGACGTATAACTTGGGAAAAAGAGCATATGGTGTGTAATAAAAAGCTGAATTGAAAAGGGGTATAAAAGTTTATGATTTGAATAGTGAATTGGGCATATAATTAAATATGGGGAAAAAGAGAAATAATCACCTATAATGACATAGGTAGATTTGGATAAAAATGGAATGTTTAGTAATTACAATTAGGAACTGTAATTGCATTTATGACACGAGGTTAGGTTGCAATGGTGGCGGAAATCTGCCCGGACCCGACGGCAAATCCAGCAGCCACTAATGTTGAACCTAATGTGAGAAGTATAAGTGTGCAAATACGAATCGGGCTAAGAAACGAGGTTAGACCAACTGTGGAATAAGTCTGCCCGGACCCGACCGACATATCCAGCATCCACATGTTGTAGGCCTAATATGGGAGGTATAGCCCATTATAACCATAATTGGGCATGGTAATGAATTGGAATACTTAAGCTAATTCAATCCATATTGATTGTATGATTATCTACTTAAGTTAGGGTTAAGTAAAATTGGATGGGTAGTGGGTGGGTTAAGTAAAATAGAGGGGGTGGGTAATATTTACATATAGGCCCATGATCTTAACCCAATATGGTTATGTAATTAAAGACACCAAGTGGTATACATAACCGGTGGAAAATATAATAAAGTTATGTAATTAAAGACACCCCTGTAGGGTAAGCATAACTTGTAGAAATGATAGAATTAGATATTCATAATAATCAGCTAAGTAAACAACAATAAGTTGTAGTGACAGTGTAAATTGAATTTATGATTAAATGAGAAAGAATGAGGAAAACTTATAAAATAAATAAGTTATATTTAATTGTAAATGGTAAGTGACATGTTAATTAGGAAACATTTTCATTGAGATATACTTAATAATGTATTGAGGAGAACATGTTATTGTAATGACGTAACCAAGCAAGAATATAAAATACATTGTGGATTACAGACCTTGGGCCACAATCTAGAGAATAACATGTTGGGGATAATTAATAAACTTAAATGAATTAAGTTATATGATTGAAATTAATAAGCAAGATAAACTTGGTAAATTAGAATAAGAATTCAATATGAATGAGAATAACCAAGTTAAATGGGAACCGGGTGAGGTAAGGCAAGCGCGTAAAAGAATGTTTAGACATAGGGTCTAACAACATACTAAAGAAAGGCGCTTAGACTAGTCCGTACGTTTGAGGGTGAATAACGCAACGAGATAGATCATCTAGGTGTTATAAGACAAAAGAGGAGCGAACATTCATCTAATTGTTATGACGGCTCTAATGAACTGGAAGGGAAGCACTCGATTTCCTGAAGTGCGTAAGGTGCTCCTAGTAGTCCTCTGTGCGGTGACAGATGTATTAGGTTGTACTCGCTGCAGTTGGGTCTGCGCGTAACTATTAGGTGGGTGGGCCTTGATTGCAGATGTAGCTATGCAGTCAGAATGCTGTAACAAAGTGACACCAGGGCGATTCGACGGTTGCCTCACGAGGAGGTAGAGAGGGTCACGACCGACAAGGATTGTAGACCGTCTGATATTCGTCATCGACAGCCAGCAGGATGCGTAAAGACTACAGCTACACCCAAGATATCATTTCCCTTTTCATTATCGAGGTACGAGGTTGAGGGTAGACGCCACATGGATGTTTAGATTGGTTGTATTAGAGGCGGTCGCTTAGCTCTTGTAGTCTTTACTAGTTGAGGGAGGGGCCGAGGTAGGGCCATAGCCACCATGGAAAACAGACCCAAGGAATATCTATATTTGGATGCAATTAAAGGCGGCTTGTACAGGAATGGAAAAGGTCCCGGCCGGGTTCCGTGTTTCTTGTTTAGCCCTGCCACGGAACTCGGTGCACATTAGAGGACATGCGATTGAGGCATCGAGCTACAATTACAATACATACGTGGGACAGTCTAGATACATGCATATCTGCTCTGGATGGTGTATCGTAGATTAGAGGGCATTATTCCGATATGGAATCTGATTCGATCGATGGTGGCAGTCCATACGCTTGCATAGCATAGTAATGACAAATATATGTGGAACGTAACATTGATATATAGAGATCTATACGTCACTCCAGCGTAGGATGGGTACGATGCGCGTATAAGTCTTGAGTGTTATTAACCCAAGTAACCTAATAATCAGGAAAATGTAATGGAACGGTATTAGTAGGGATCATTCTATTTCTGATATACTAGTATCTGCGCGGTGCAGAGAAATGTATTTAAGAAGCGCACTATATCATGTTCATCTTATCTTGCTCAATTCACACTTGTTATTGTTACTGACATCTTGTTCCTTCAGTTTTATATACCTGTCATGATACTTTTATTTATTTATATTTAAAAGTAACTGGACTCGCCAGACTTTATGTCTAACCCTTTTTGTTTCCTCTTCTCTCTCTTCCATTCCCCCCACCCCCAAGGTTCTCAGGGTGAAAGTGCTTAGGGTTGGTTTGGATTCTTTCAGCTTAGCTTGGATTTTGGTTATAGATGTACTACTTTGACTTCTTGTCTATCTCTTATGGCTTTGCAAGGTAAATATGGTTTTATGCTTTTGTACTCTGATATTTTTGTCAAGACAGATTATTAATGTAATTAGTTACTTATGATGTAAACTCAGTATTTGGGACCATGATGTTTTGATTTAAATAAAGTTTTTAATTCCATTGCTATTTTACATGTTTGTCTTGTGCTATTATGTTCATTTTTACCTATAATGCTTCACGAAACTTAATGCATTCCCTTAGCGAGTGACATTAATGGATGTAGGGTGCTACATTTGGTATCAGAGCATATGGTTATAAGATTGGATAAAATATTTTGAAAAGGGTTTCGAGAAAGGTCTCAAAAACAAAGTATTTTAAAATAAAAAGTCTATTTTTTGAAAAGCATATTTCCCAAAGCCATAAATATCTCTCAACTCTCTGCTTGATTCCTTTTCCTTTTTGTTCGGGGAATCGTTTCTTCCCGAAAGGGTATCCTTATTTTGGCATGGTTCCATAGGCATGTTAAAACGGTACATGTCGAAAGGCAAAAGAAGTGCCCAACCTCCATCTTTACCCGCAGTGGTTTCACCTGCGTCTTATTTTTTCTCAAGCCTCGAAAGGATTTCCATACGATGGAGCCCGCTTTTAAGAGACTTGTTAGCATGTTGCACTAGGATGGTAAAAAGGAGAATAAGGGGGTTGGGGATAAGGAGCACAACCTAAAGGAAAAGAGGAAATACCATAATTTTGGAACAGTGGTTCATCTGAAAAAGGATTGCAGAAAGAGGAAAGGCATTGTTATCACTTTGGTAAGGCGGGACACCTTTTTAAGGAGTGCGCAAAGAGACAAGGACAAGGCCAGAAGGCAGAAACTTCTACGAGGCAAGCTAATGTTCTCATAGTAGATGGACAGGATAGGAGTAGGAAAGTTTCCGTCGAAGGATTGATTTCTATTTCTGATCATCCAGTTAGGATTCTTTTTATGGCGCTTCGCATTCTTTTATATCTGATTCTTTAGTTGAGCCTGTGCAGCTAGATACTAGTATGGTTTTGGATCCCGTTATTGCCTTAAAACCCATTAGATGTACGACTCATTTATCGAGGATTTGTCGGGGATTGAGAATCTCTGTGTTAGGCATCGAGTTTGGTTACGACGCATATTTTCTTGATTTCATATGATATAGTTTGACTCTAGGGATGGATTGGTTAATTACATATATGGATCCATTCTTGATTGTGAAAGGAGAGTCGTTAGACTTCTGACTTGCCATAGAAAGACTCTCGAGAATTCTTTAGACCCCAAAAGGGTCTGTCATGCTTAGTATCCTAGAATCTCTTGATATATCCATCGATGATTTGCGATTTGTACCAATAATTGTGAGTATCATGACGTTTTGATGAGGTTCGGGTTTTACTCCCGAGACATGAGATTGGTTTCTGCATACACTTGGTGGACAATGCAAAGCCAGTTGCATTGCCTGTGCGACATATGACTCCTAAAAAGAAAAGAGGGAACTTTTTAAGCAAGTAGGGGAGATACTTGAGAAGAGATTTGATAGGTGAATCATATCGGAATGGGAAACCTATTGAAGATAGTCCTTAAGGAAGCCCATCATTCTAAAGACAACTACTCATTCAAGGGGCGATAAAATGTATAGAGTTCGGGGTAGTGGAGCCAAACTTGCGAGAGGAAGTGAAAGTAGAGAAGGAAGCAACAATTGGACGAGTTACGACTTGCATACTTGGATCGGAGGTTAAGAAATTGTGCAACAAATAAGTGAAGCTAGTAAGAGTGCAATGCGGAAAGGGCCGCGAGGATGCTACTTCGGAGGCTGAAGACAAGACTCGCGCTTCATATCCTTTCCTTTTCAAAAATATGTTCTTAACTTCTTTTCTAAGCTTCGAATTAATACTTGTACCTATCGTTTGAATATCTTCTATCGATCGAGTATTTGGATAGAAAACTAATGAATGTAAACATGTGTTTGAGACATGTTATGTTTGATGGATGCAAGTATTTGCTAGTGGTTGCTCGTGGATGCATACATACACACACACAATAGGCACTAGCTCGACTCAATCACTTACATATTGCATATTGATGTGTGTACATTTTAAATTTTATGGATGAAAATAGGCGTATCATTGCATTGATGTTGCTTTTGGATGGATGATTGTGCACACATATAGAGCTTACATGTTATACTGGGATGATTTGCATATATTTGGTTGCATGGCACAAACATACATTGCATTAAGGAGGTAAACTGAATCAGTAGACTGCCTAATCTTTCACATTAGTTTACAGACATATACACACAATATTACTGTAACGACCCGCATTCTACGCATCGCAGGATCGTAGGATATTTATTTCTTTCACATACGAAGTCGTATGGTCATGTAATTTTGGGAGATGACTATTGGGGTCATTTCCCATGTTCATGATTTTTGCCGATTTTTAAATGATCGTTATGCCCTAGCTGGTCTTTTTTTCACCATAACTTTTGATTGGAAAGGAATTTTGACCTGAAACCACTTCCATTGGCTCCGGATGATGGTTTACAATTCCGTAGAGTGGTCACATTAGCCAAACGGACTCACCGTTTGGGAGATATGGCTGAAACAAGTTTTAGATGGTGAAAAACAGCTTAATTGAGCTTAACCGGGTAATTAGCAGCTAGGCCCAAAGGGGATTTCGGGATTAGAGATGTATAGGTGCTGATTAGGGTTAGAAAACATTTCTTTTAGCCGCCACTTTTATTCTTGGAACCCTAACAATGGCCTCCAACACCCAAATCAGCTTCTAATCACTTTCTAATCAAGTTTTGGCTTAAACTACATCAAATTAAGGAGAAATAACACCAAAGAAAGGTTAGAGCTGCTGTGTTGCATTGGGAACAACGCCAAATAGAGAATCATTTTAGTTTTGGGGTTTTACTTGTGGCTAAGGTGAGTGATTTGCATAGTTTTGCACTAATTACGGTTAATTAAGGGTAATTAGTGAAGATTAGCGAATTTATACATTAATAAATTTCGGAAAAATATTTATAAATTCAAAAATATTGTTTTATATCTCTGTTAGAAATTTGGGCTGATTTGGTTAAGTTTTATTAATTCTATGATTAGTCTTGCCTAAACATGCTTAAGGGAAAACATGGGTTTTTGGGTATGTTTGATCCATATAAACATGTCATATTGTTGTTTTAGTGTTTGTGGATGATTATACATGTTACTATGACTGTATGGTATGTTTTGTGATTGCATAGAAAAGTTAAAATGGTTGAAAATGCCGTCGTTTGGCGAAAACAGCTTGCTGGAAAAACTTGCAGCAAACCGGATAGGAGCATTCGGATAGGAGCATCCGGATAGGAGCATCCAGATAGGAGCATGCAGATAGGAGCAACCGGATAGGGGCATCCGATCCGAACCGGATAGGGGTATCCGATCCGAACCGGATAGGGGCATTCGATCCGAACCGGATAGGGGCATCCGATCTGAACTAGATAGGGGCATCTGATCCGAACCAAATAAGAGCATCCGAGCACCCGAACTGAACTAGAAAGGAGCATTCGAACCGAACCAAGCAGGAGGGGGCGAACCGAACCGAGCCGGAGGATCGAACACCAAGTAGACCTAAACCCGAGATGCAAAGGAAGTCCAAATGAGGAGTTGTACCTCAGGATCCAGATGAGAACCAAGGAGGGAACTTCATGAGTTGGGCTTTGCTGCGGGACGTGTGCTAAGGGGTTGTCGATGTCTGTAACTTTGGATCACTATGTGTAGGGAGTACGTGAACGGATTCAGGGCCATAGTGGCCTAGGTACGGCTAAAGAGCTATAGACCAATGAAGTGGGGTCATTTGTAAAGATTTGGTCATGACAGCATGTGGTAAGCTTGGTAATAGCAGTAGTTGTACAGGTTGAACTCCGTCACTACTTCGATGGGTCTAGTGATTGATAGTGGTGGACATCGTATGCTTTATGCACTGAGTGAGAGATGTGAGGATGGTTGCTATGTTTGATTTGTTTGCCATCATTATGACATGCACACCCCCACCCCCGTTATCTTTACACCATTTATTCAATGGCACCTTAGAGTATTGTACGGTATGTAGTGCTAACTCTTTGGTTGCAGGTCCAGGTTCAGGTATGGTTTAGTATACCTGTCTTTGTTTTGTTTAGCTGCTTATCGCTCATACCAAACTTTTTGTCTGACCCAGAGTTTTATGTCTCTTCTTATTACTCTAGGTGCTCTCACGAGAAAACTAGAGACAAGTTAGCTGGGTATACACGAGTAGCTGATCCGGTGATGAGCAGGAGGCTTCCATGTATAATACATATAGATATTCACCCTGTGTTGTTGAGGATAACTGCTTGGGCATTAGTAGTGCATCTTCTACTTTAGCTTTCTTTTGCTTTAAAGACAGTTTATGTTGTAATAGTGATGTTGGATCATAAGCCGTATTTGGATTTCCACTGCTATGTTGGTTTAATTTTCAGCTTATGCACTGTCTCGCCTGTTTTATGTCAATATTATGTTGTTATTATAATTTGTTCCAGGCGCTGTGAGACATTCTACAGGTCCCTTGTTAGTTTATTCTCTTCTTTCTTTTCTTCTGACGTCCGTCCCGTGCTAGCTGGGCATGTGTACAGTGCACTTATGGAGGAAATGTCGGCTGGTGCGGGGCGGGCCGTCATAATTACGTACGTTCATAAAAGCATTAGAAATTCCTTAAGGACAATGAATGCCTATGATTGCTATATGGATGTATGATTGTTGGATGTTAGGATATACATTCTTCTTAACTTAGAAATTTCGGGGAGGAAATCCTTTGAGTAGGGGAGAATGTAACACCCTGAAATTTTAACGACAATAAAGATGATGAATCAAAGAATAATTAGTGTGAAATACACTGTTAACAATGAATTAAGGAAAACTTAACTAAATATTCAGAATTAAGTAAAAAGGATTGCGCCATTACATCCGTCTCGGAATTCTGGTCAAAATAGACAACTGGTTTGTGTAAATCGGACACCATATGAAGTTATTAAGGTTTCAAGTTTGTATACGCACAGGAAGAATATATATATAATAGGTTCAGAAATTCAAAAATGGATCCAGAAATTCGAAATTCGGTACAAAATTCGAAATTTGGGAAGGCGGCAGATTTCCCTCTCAGGTGGGTATACCCACTCAAAGGGGGTCGACCCATAGGTCGACCTACCCAAAGGGAGGTCGACCCATAAGTCGACCCACTCAAAGGGGGGTCGACCCACCCCTGACAGATCTGGGCGAAATACTTCGTTTTGTATCTGGACACCTTTCTGAGCAAGATTCGTTGAACCCTAGGCTATATAAAGTACCCTAGACCTAGGTTTTATTTATCTAAAATTAATGCTGACGGCAAAGCTCTGCTGCAACGAAAATTGAAGTGTCCTTTCTTCTTCTAAATCAATTAAAAGAAGATTATACATATTCGAAGATTGCTACAACAAATTCAGCAATGGCTACAACAACTTATTCAACATGTTCTTCGCAGTAATTTGGATCCATTTCCTTAGATGTGATAACCCCAAACTCCCGTAGTACGAAAGCAGGGATAATCATTGGAACATAACACATAAACAATACCAGTAGAACAGAAATATAGAATTACAGCAGAAAATGTACATCAAATTACACAGGGAATAATATATCGTCAGAATTACACAGCATAATAGGATCATATTTAGTACATAATACAATTTTCAACTTAATATAAAATGTCTGCAGCGGAATTAAACATAATATAATTAATGAATTCTCAACAGCATAATAGAAATGATAGGATCCATCTTCAGCTCCACAGCTATCCAGAATGAATCTGTTAAAACCTGTACACAAGGCTGCCCGTGTGAAAAAGAGGGCACCCGAGTTTGCAAAGTGAAACAAACTACGAGTCAGTCATTGGACTGGTATGAGAAATCTTCTATAACCTATTTAATAATAAGGCTAATCACCGGACCATGCCGCTAACGCGAAACGGGTTAATTCCATTGGATTGCCAGTGCATATATAAAGTAAATCGTTAAACAATGCAATGCTTTTTAGAAAAATGAAACCATTAACAAGTCCCATCACACAATGCAACGCAAACCGGAGGATAGAGTTTTACCTTATAATGGCAAAAAGTGCTTGATACAATAAAACGGATTTAATATTATTATTAGTGTATATATGTTTCAAAAACATTTCAATCATAATGTATCAATCGCAGATGGCATAGGTACAATATACATTGTCGCCAAATATAGGTTTACGATCAAAACCATATGGTGTCGTATTGGAAGTTGGATTTCCATCATGAACCAAGGCAAGGGATCGTCCTTACTGAATTCGAGACACTCTAGCCCGAGCCTCGGGATTCAGCCGCAACTGCACCTAGGAGCCACAGGGTCGGCCCACAAATATGTTAGTGGATTATAACTCTTGAACAATACGTTTCTCTACCCTGTGGGGCATAAACAGAGACACTAGGTACTCAATATCCGAGGTACCTCGCTTTCCGTCATCCACATAAGTAAAAATATCTGGGCTTGTAAAACCCAAACACCACTTCCAGTTAGAAAGAAACGCATGTTCTCCCTGGATCCTTCTCCCGTTTCTGGTTCATACAGGGGTGTGAGGCTCGTGAAGTAACGCTATACACAAAGCTATGCTACCATAAAGCTGTGCTTTGATCATCAACCACAAGGCTCTGCTTTTCAACAATAAGCCTTGATCAATTGCATCTTGGCATGCCACACTGACAATTCACGCCATGTGATTGAGAACTATCAATATATAACCTCTGAGCTCGTGCGTCTCAGAGAAGGGTGTTAAGCAAGAAAATAAATTCTCCACCACCAAACAAATATATATTAAATAGAAAAAAATACATGGAATGAAATCTAATGTCAGACATACATCCATTTACATGTCCGTTCTGGGTCTGAACGAAACCAGAGACACCTTATTCCTTGTCCCATATGTCCAAAACGGAAGAGAGGCACTCGCTAATCCAGACAGTCAATAAGTATGTCCAGACAACTACCACTGTAACCCTTTCGTGGGAGCAAATCAGTCCAGGGCATCAATATTCATCCAATCAATGTGAAGATCGCCGGTCTTCAATCACCGTCTTCAAATTTTCGACTTCCAATCTTCGTAAAATTATTTGAAATGAGAGTTGACTTGGACTTTTCAAATAATTCTCGAATATATATAATTTAAATCATTCCTTTTCATTATATATCGTTTATAATATTTTATAACGACTTATCGCTATTTTTATTTATTTAAAAATAGCCATTTTTAATTAAATGACACTTCGGGTCATTACATGGCCCTGGCGCTGTTTTCATCAAAATTTGATTTACCCATTTCTCAAAATCTAACCCTTGGATACTAGCAAATTTTATATCATTGGAAAGATCTTTCCAAAACGAACCCAAAGGTTCCAGTTTTGGGAAAATCCGATAGACGGATCATTCAATATAATTGTTTGAAGTTACAATTTCAAAACGCAAACTACAGCAGCGCGATTCATTTTATTTTAATTTATATTTATATATAAATATAAATCGTTCAATGATTTCAAACTATTTTTAATTCAATATTGATTTCTTTTATATATGAAATCATATATTACATTAAAAATGAAATTTTTAGTGTTAATACCATTTTCTTCCAACGTTGAATCTTTTATATGATTCATATATATATATATATATTAAATAAAAATGTAATTTATTTTATCATTGAAAAACGTAAATTCCTATTTCATGTTTTACTTACATTGAAAATTTTAATTTTCTATCTCATGTTTTACTTACACTAAAAAATGTAAATTTCTATTTAATGTTTTATTTACATTGAAAAATGTAAATTTCTATTTCATGGTTTATTTACATTGAAAAATGTAAATTTCTATTTCAATATATCATTACATTGAAAATGCAAACTTTATTTCAATAAATTGTTACATTGAAAAATGTAATCTTTTGTTTCAGTATATAATTACATTGAAAAATATAATCTTTTATTTCATTCTTTATTTACATATAAAAATGTAACTTTTGATTTCATAAGTTATTTGCATGTAAAAATGTGACTTTTGATTTCAATATATGCTCACACTGAAAAATGCAATTTTTCATTTCAATATATGATTACATTGAAAAATGTAATTCTTCATTTCAATATATGATTATATTGAAAAATGTAATTTTTCATTTCAATATATGATTACATTGAAAAATGTAATTTTTCATTTCAATATATGATTACATTGAAAAATGTAATTCTTTATTTCAATAAAAAAAAATGTATAATTCAATGTTAATACATTTCTATATAACAAATGATTGCTTTTAATGCTGCATTACATTCAAAGTGTATATTTCAATCTAAACACATTTCTGTTTAACAATGTCTAATTTTAATCTGGCATTACACTAAAAATGAATATTTTAATATAAATGCGTTTCTATTTAACAAATGATTGTTTTTAATGTTGGGTAACACTAAAAATACATATTTTAAAATAAAGACATTTCAATATAACAATGATCAATTTCAATATTTTGTTTACATTAAAATGTAATTTCAATGGCAATACATTCTATTTTCAAAATTTTATTTTCAATGTTGCATTTACATTTAAAATGTATATGTTAAGGCCAATACATTTTTATTTGTCAATGTTTATTTTTAATGTTGACATACATTAAAAATATAAATTCCATATCAATACATTTCTTTTACTACATTAAAATAATGTAATCTTTTTTTTATGTTTCATTTACATTAGAAATGATGTTTTCAATGTAAACATTTTAAAATGTAAAATCTAGTGTAATTGCATTTTATATAGCAATGTGGTATTTTAATGTTTTCATATACATTAGAATGCAAAATTCCAATGTAATACATTTTTATTTAACACTATTTATATTTATTTTTAAATGTTTTATTTAGATTAAAAATGTAAAATCAAAATCAAATTCATTTTATAAGACAAATGACCATTTTTGATTTACAACAAAGCATGAATTTTATGTTGACATATAATGATCGTTTTCATATATATATATATATATATATATATATATGTATGTATATACACACACACACACTAAAAACATAATTTTCATATTATTCAAACAATTAATATGTAATAACATGAATATTTATAACATAAGGATATTTCAGAAAATTTCGGCAGCATAACGACAAGGTAATTAAAACCGGCACCGTCCCGATGTATGGCTCCTCGCACTACCTTAGGCCTCACGGCGTTTACAAGGGGTTTAATTTCCTAATACATTTTTCTAGGCAGTCTAATGCCAAATATTAATCAATTTCATTTTTCAACCACAATCAAACACCAAAAATCAACCAATTATATTCCACAAAACAATCAAGTTGTCCATTGTCTGTGGGCGATAGGGGTCGAGAGTTTCTAAACTCCGTCTGCATCCTATTATAATTTTATTTAATTTATTCGAATTCATAAATCTCACTTTGCTATTTAATTTCATCTAAGTTTGTCGAATGCTCCAAAAAATCAGTAGCCTCTTCTGAAATGTAAATCTCGTCGTTGCGATTCCAACGGATTCAGTTTTGTCGAATTATGATCAAATACGAACAAGATACGATCATTTAAAGATTTAGTTATAATTAAATTAATTAACTAATTGATTAAATAAATAATACCTTTCTTCCCCAGCTCGTTTTCAGGCCGTATGTTTTTCAAAATTGTTCGAAGCTAGGGTCTGATTTATCTCCCAAGCCACCACGCTGGGATACGATCAGATTTCACCTCGTCGAGGTGCTACGAAGGTCGCCCCTGCTCCGTCAACAATGGCGAACTCACACACCTTATGGTGGTGCAAAATAGACACGAGCAACACTACTTTTCAGTGTGGGTTCTTCCTCAGTTCGCCATGAAAAATTATGGAATTGGTATGAGCTTGTAGCTTGGAAGATTCTCTTCCGAATTCCCTAAAGGATCACTTGAGTTTGTTGAGAGGATCAAGAGTTGTTTTAAGTAGAAGAAAAGAGTGTGTTTTAACCGTTAAAACTGATGGTGGCGGCTCTGTATAACAGTGAGGAAGGGTTTTGGACCGTATACGCGTATTTATACGGTATACCATTCTATTTCATTTTTTTTTTGAGAAAGACGGGTGTGTAGCATGAAACTACACAGCCGATTACGTGTTAATATAGTAGTAGAAGATATAAGCTAGTTAACAAAGCCTGACCAGAAGCCAAAAGAGACATAAGTTCAGACCAAGCAGGTCTTTAGATAAGTACCAAAGCATACACAACTACATATACAATAGCTAGCCAAATATAAAACAGTACACAACCAAAATACTGCAGTCAAGATAGAACTAATATAGAGCAGAAGTGAACACCACCGAGCTTAACGTGGGAAGAGGGTGCTGCTACCTTAGGACCTTGGAGATTGCGGCATTGGGAGAGAAAGTCTGAAACAAGCACGCCTCGCCAATCCTGTCCATGAATCCAAAAGATGGAGAATATGATAACAAGTTCCCATCAATCGCTTAGCCGGTCTGCCAAAGGTAATAGCATTGCGTTCTAACCAAACACAACATCAAAAAATAGCCAACATGGAGTCTAAAAGAGGGTCAGGGGGATTATATTGCCAGTAATCAAAGAAAGAGCTGGCGGAGGGGATTGAGCCCAGGATAAAGGAACAGATTGCAGCCCAAACTGCATAAGAGAAATCGCATTCGAAAAATAAATGAGAAATTGTTTCATTACATTGATTACAGAGCACACAACAGGGATTGACATTGATATTGAAGCGACGCAGTCTGACTTTGGTGTTTATGCGATTATGAATAAGGAGCCATTGAAAGAAGATAACTCTCGGAGGCAAGCGGCATTTCCAGATACGAGGGAAGGAGAAGCATCTCCCAGGATGAACAAGGAATCTATAACATGATGCAACAGAGAAGGATTTGGATGGGCCTAAAGCCCAATAAATTGTATCTTGCTCGTTAGAAAGATGTGTGGAGTTAAGAATTTGATCAATAGAAAAAATCTCATGAAGAGACTCAAGGCCCAAGAACGATGATGGAAATAAGCCCAATGGGCCTAGCTCATGGGCCATAGCAACAGTTAGAGGACTAAGGTGATTGATTGATGCCAGGTTAGGGTAACGAGAGCAGAAGGGGATCTGACCATTCCAAATATCGAGCCAAAAGAGGCAGGATTCACCATTACCTACCTCCGCATGGAAAAGTGATTTGATTCTTGTTATTGAGGAGAGTACTCCTTTCCAAAATGGCGAGGGCTTATCATCTGGTCTGAAATGAAGGATGAGAGAGGGATTAGAATTGTATAAGCGAGATAAGATCCATTTTTTCCAGATAAATTGTCTTGGCGAGAGAGCTCTCCAGAGCCATTTGGCTAACAAAGCCTGATTAAAGGAGAAAAGATCAAGAATACCAAGGCCACCATGAATAGTTGGGAGACAGACAGTTTGCCAATTGATGAGATTTTTCAGCTTATTACCATTCCAGAGAAAAGAACGTCGGATTGAATCAATTTTGTCGATAACCCAAATTGGGAGTTTGTGGATTGACATCCAGTATGTTGGCATTGATGAGAGAACATGTTTCACGAGTATAAGGCGACCAACAGATGATAGAGAGTTTTCTTTCCAGCATGACAGTCTGTGTTCGATCTTATAGATGAGGGGTTTCCAGTCAGCTTTGTGAAGTTTGGTAGGATGAGGGGGGATGCCAAGATAGTTGATTGGGAAAGAATCCAGTCTACAATTGAGGCAGTTGGCAATGACAGGGCCTAGGTGATCACTATTCCCTAGCATTATGATAGAACTCTTCTTTAAGTTAATAGATAGTCCAGAGATTATTTCAAAGGAATAGAGAAGGACCTTAAGGCAGTGAATGTTTTTGGGAGATGGGGTAGTGAAGAGGATTGTGTCGTCAGCGAACTATAGATTAGAAGTGCAAAATCCAGAGTTTGGAAGAGGGATGCCTGCAAAATTGTTATGATAGAGGGATTGTCTCAGCATCTGATTGAATACGTCAACAATTAGGACAAAGATAAGAGGTGAGAGAGGGTCCCCTTGTCTTAATCCTCTCTTTGATTTTATTTTTCCTCCAAATTCACCATTAATGAATACTGTAGAGATGCTGGAATGCAAAATTGCCTTAATCCAATTGCACCATTTTATTGGGAATCCTATATGTGCCAAAAGAGAGAGGATAAAATCCCAATTAACCGAGTCAAATGCCTTCGAGAAATCCAATTTAAGAAGGACACCAGGGGTGTTTGAAAAGTGGCAGAAAGATATAAATTCTTGAGTGGCTGCTACGCAATCAAGGATGCTTCTACCTTTAATGAATGCAAATTGTTCAAAGCTTATTAGGGAGTTGATATGATGTTGAAGCTTGGAGGAGAGGATTTTAGTGATGATTTTGAAGGTTGTATTAAGGAGGCTGATGGGTCTGAAAGAAGGGATTGTGTTAGCACTAGGTGATTTTGGAATAAGAATAATATTGGCGTAATTTAATTTAGCAATTGATGAGGGATTAGAATGGAATTCTTCACACATTGCTATGATGTCAAATTTTAAGATGGGCCAAAAATGTTTAAAGAATGCTGGGCCAAAGTCATCAGGCCTAGGAGCCTTGTCATCTGGCATATCCTTAAGTGCATTATAGATTTCTTCCTCTGAGAAAGGATAGTCAATATTAATGGAAGTAGGATTTGGGTAGAGGCAATGCCAATCAATTTCTGGGGAAGGAGGGGAGATGTACCAAGGAGGTTACGGTAAAATGAAGTAAACTGACTGCAAATATCTTTGGGGTCTGTGAATGAGATATTGTCATGCATGATTTCAGAAATGAAAGAAGAACGTCGGTGGCAATTTGCAATTCTATGAAAATAAGCAGTGTTTTTGTCTCCTTCCTTAATCCAAAAAGATTTCGATCTTTGTTTCCAGCCCATCTCCTCTTGTTTAATCAGCCTCTCAAGTTCAAGTTCATACAGTTTTAAATTCTGACGTTCAGCCTCAGTAAGTGGACGAGTTTCCTCAATGATGTTAAGGTTAAGGATGGAATCTTGCATGGAAGAAATACGCGTTTTCAAAGAATTCCAGACATTTTTAGCCCATGGGCGTAGCAGTTTGCGAAGTGACCGTAGCTTACAAACAATATTGTCTATAGCAGATGAATGGGATGGCAATTGACTCCAATTTGTTATGATGAAGTTGTCAAATGAAGGTTCAAGCAACCATAAAAGTTCAAATTTAAATGGTCTTTTAGAAAGAGTATTTGTGCATGTATCGAGGAGAACTGGGCAGTAGTCTGAGATAGTGGTGGCAAGTCCATTAACCAGTGAGAGTGGGAAGAGATCATCCCAAATAATGTTGAAGAAAAAACAATCTAATTTAGCCAGTGAGGGGTTTTCTCTTCTATTGGACCAAGTAAATCGACGATTATTGATTGGAGGTTCAATTAAAGCACAAGACTGGATGAATGCATTGAAATGAGAGGAAACATATGGTAAATTTCCAGAATTACGATCATCAGATGAACATGTTGTGTTGAAATCTCCTCCAATAATCCAAGGACCTGAAATACTCTGAGACAGAATGCAACAATGTTGCCAAGTTTCAGTTCTGGAATGATGATCATTTGGAGCATATATATTAGTGAAATGATAAACGGTGTTAGAAGAAATGTGACGAAGGGACACGTGTAGGATAGAAGGGTGAGTAATAGAATGGTCAAAAGACCACACGTGCTCATTCCATGCTGTCAATAAGCCGCCACGAGTATCAACAGCGTCCACGTGTATCCAGCCAGATAAGAAGGGTCCACAAAGTCTATGAATAAGAGAACTGTGAGGATTAGAGATTTTGGTTTCTTGCAGGAATAAAATATCAATTTGAAGTGGGGATATTATGAGGTTGACAGCACGAGTTTTTGTGGGGTCCACCAACCCTCTAATATTCCAAGTGACAATTTTCATTGAGAAAGGTTGATACGCTGTTGTTCTAGGGTTTGCATGGCAGAATAGTGTTTATCATGCAAATTCACTCCCATGCATTTAGCCAGTTTCTTATTTAAAACTTTATTAGCAGAGGAAAAAATAATTGGTTCAAAGTAACTACCCGAAGATCCAGGAGGCAGCAAACGTGGCCTGTTGATTCTAGCACTTCTCCTAATTGTCGCTGATGAAATGTGGGGAGATGCAGAGACATTGGAGCCATGACTTTCCTGTTGCTCATCTAGCTGCTGCTCCTGATGAATTTGAACTTGTTGATGCAACGGAACTGAAAGGTCAAAGTCAGCCATTGGGTCCCACCTGGGCACAACCATATCTTCCTCTTGGTGAGCAAGCAGTGCTAGTTCCTGCTGATGACCGTCCTGTCCTTGAGTGTCTCCACAAACTTGTCTAGTAGCTTCGTCGGACATCACGTCAAACCTTTCCTCCTCCATGAAGCTTGGTTGTTGGGTTAGTGGTTGAAAGATAAAGTCATCATACTCATAGTCCATATCCAGAAGAAGGGTCTCAGGTCGCTGACAAGGGTGGGCGTGGGTCCAACGATCTATCTTGAGTTTCACTGCATGGTCATTAATGTAAGAGACAAAAGTGCATGGAGTGATTATACCTTCGAAAAAGTGCATCCTGACGTAGAAAAAACGATGATCCACATATAACCAGTCACAAGAGTCAGTGCAAATGAATTTGCCCATAGGTTTCAAGGCTTCGCGAATTGTTTCTGGGTCATGTTTAAAGAACTCAGGGAAACCACTGATTTTAGCCCATGACTCATTTTCCAGTGTTGGTTCAGGATAGTCCTCGAGGATGGATGCTTGTTGAAGAAGGACAGACCCATCCCTATTCATCAAATTTTTCAGGTGTAAAGCGTGGTTTTTGATAGTGGAATTAGGGCAACAGATAAGGAACGAGTTGTCAGATGTATGCCAGATAGCCCATTCATATTGGTGGCCAAAAGTGGATTTGAACAAGTTAGAGAGCATTTCGATGGACCATAGTCCGTCGATGATCGTAGCGGTGAGATATAAGTAGGCGTCAGCCATTTCTCTGAAGATTGGGAATTTTTTCTTTGTAGGGTTATGAGCTGATGAGGGAGAGGGAGGTAATGAAATGATCTCGGCTTCAGTATTAGTGGAATTAATATTATGGAGAGAGGTGATTGTTTTTTCGTTATAATTACGATTTGAAATTTGAGCGGATCAATGGGCCCCAGGCTGTTGAGTTTGCAGAGCGCGACTCTTCGTTGTTTGAATTACATTGGTTCTCACACCATCAGTACTTTTGGCTCGAGGTTTCTTCGACTTTTTATTGGGACAGTGCATATTTGTATGCCCAAAGAGAGAGCAATTATAACAAATCACTGCGTTTCTACAAACACGCGCCACGTGTCCATGGTCAGCACACTTGAGGCACCGCCTTTCCAAATTCAAAAAATCTAACGTTTCCTTGGTTCATTTGAAGATAGGAACTATTCGACGACGATCTGGTGGTGGTTTAGGGAGGACAGGCGGAAGTCTTGCCCTAGAAGCTGCCACTTGAGCGTAAGATAGCGAAGACTGCGGCCATGTCAGTTGGCTAAGCTGATGGGTGTGACCTTTAGGTGGCTGTAGGTGATTAGAAGGAAAGTGGTGGATGGGAAGGTTATCTGTGTCGCACAGGAGAGATGAAAGAGCTTGAGGCCTGAACTGAGAAGAGGAAGATGATGATCGGACTTGGTTTTGGATGAAGTTTTTCGCGGAGTGGATGGTCGCCGTTAAAATAGAAACTATCTTTTACTAAGTTTTTATTTCATTTTATTTAATTCTATTTAATTTCAATTTAATTCCTATATCGTTCTTAACTCCAAATCAAACCCAACGAGTGATGCCGCTAGCTAAATACCCCCATTCCGGACACAATGGGATATGTCCCGTAAGACAATTTAATTGTTTCGATAGGTTTTTCTTTAAATTTAAATATAAAACATTTAATTATTTAACTTAATCATACATTTTTATTTACCGGGGCCACATACGGACTCAAAAATTTGCCAAAAAAAATCTAGCTATGCTTTGACGATAAGGTCCTAACCAAATTAATTTCGTCGAATTTGGAGACCGTTTGAAAAATGGCCATTTTCTGGTCGATCCAAATTGACTAAAATTGACAAAACACATTTTCATTTGCCACGCTCACATATTAACTCCAAAAATTATGAAAATTGGAATTCTGCAATAATTTGACATTCTGGAACCAACCAGAGTGGTTACGTCGAAAACGGAGGTCGTTTGCAGAATGGCTATTTATACAGGCTATATATTATATTAAATTCCGTAACGACTATTCTAAATATTCAATTGTCTATAACTTTTGATCCCCGCTATGAAATTTCAATTTTTCGGATTCGTTGAAAAGATATTCTTAAACAGATTCTAATATTTTTGGTTTCACCAAAATCCGATTTATTTTGCATCATGTACATTCATTCAAAGTTCGAATTCAAATTTTCAAACTGCCGCGCTATTTCTAACTCCTTTTAAAATTAAAATAAATATATTATTTCAAACTTCGATTTAAATAAATTTTTAATCATTATTATTTAAAATAAATTATTTTAACAATTCAAAATTCAATAAAATAGCCAAAATAAAAATTTTAAATTGGTTTTGATTTTCCGGGTTGTTACAATCTCCCCCACTTAAAAATTTTCGTCCCCGAAAAGGAAACAACAGTAAAGTAGGAAACAAAACGGAAAATGTAAAATATGGTAAATGTATCTTGTACTAGAGCTAGTCAGAGATATCCACTCTGCAATGGGAATAAGCCTGTTTGATGTTATTATTGGTCTCCCATGTACAGTCTCTGGGATCTCTGCTCCACTACACTTTGACTAGATGAATTCTTTTGTTCCTCAGAACCCGAGTTTCTTTGCCAATGATCTTTATCGGCTCTCTTCTTACTGCTAAGCTCGGGGTAATCTCCAAACCTTGCTGTATAGCTTTCTCCATAATCAAGTCTGGATCATATACATGTTTCCAAAGTTGAGACACATGGAATACGTCATGTACCCCTGGCAACCAGTCAAGCAACTGAACCCTGTAAGCGTGAGTTCTAATTCTTTCTAGAATAGGGAATGGACCAATGAATCTAGGAGCCAACTTCCCAGTCTTCCCAAAACGAATTACTCCTCTTAATGGAGAAACTCTCAAGTACACATAATCGCCAATAACAAATTCTAAATCCCTTCTTCTTGAATCTGCATAACTTTTCTGTCGGCTCTGAGCACTCAGTAATCGCTTCTTAATGAAATAAAATTTGTCTGATGCTTCACGAATCATGTCAGGACCCAATACTAGTCTTTTGCCTGGTTCAACCCAACATGCGGGAGATCTGCATTGTCTACCATACAAAGCTTCGAATGGTGACATTTGCAAGCTTGCTTGGTACCTGTTATTACAGGAGAACTCGACCAAATGCAAGTGATCTTCCCATGATCCGCCAAAGTCAAGAATACATGCCCGCAACAAGTCTTCAAGTACACGATTCACCCTCTCAGTCTGGTCATCTGTTTGAGGATGATATGCGGTGCTCAGATTTAGTGTTATCCCCAGCTCCTCTTGGAATGCTTCCTAGAATTTGCTAGCAAATATTGGATCACGGTCACTAACAATGCTACTGGGAACTCCATGTAGTCTAACAATTTCTTTGAAATAAATTTTCGCCAAACTTTGAGCTTTTCTGGTTGATGTGACAGGAATAAAATGGGCAGACTTCGTGAAATGATCAACGATCACCCAAATGCTGTCATTGCCTTTCCTAGTTCGGGGAAAGCCATCAATAAAATCCATTGAGATTTGATCCCGTTTCCAGCTTGGAACTTCTAGTGGTTATAACAATACGGCAGGTTTTTGCTGATCACTTTTGACTTGATGGCAAGTAGAACACCTGCTAACATATATGGAGATGTCTCTTTTCATAGATTTCCACTAGAATGTACACTTGAGATCATGATACATCTTTCTCACCCCTGTATGAATACAAAGCTTGGATTTGTGACATTCATCCATTACTTCTCTTCTGAGTTCAGGGATATTCGGGACACAAATTTGGCCTTTTAACCTCTGAACTCCCTTGTTATCAATTTGGAAACTCGAGGGTTCGCCTTCCCGAACTCTTTTACTAATCCACTGAATAAATTCATCATCCTTCTGAAGATCAGAGATTTTATCAATCAGTTAAGATGTAATGATGAGGTTGGCGATGATAAGATTGGCGACGACCGCATTCTTTCTGCTGAGCGCATCGGCTACAACATTGGCCTTTCCTGGAGCATACAAGATGTCCAGATCATAGCTGCAAGAAATTCTAACCAACGTTGCTGCCTCAAATTCAAGTCCGTTTGGGTGAACAGATACTTCAAGAATTTGTAATCTGTATATAATTCAAACTTCTCACCCGAAAGATAGTGCCTCCATATTTTTAAAACAAACACGAAGGCTAACTACTCAAGATCATGAGTAGGATATCTCTTTTCATGTGGCTTCAATTGACGGCTAGCATAAGCAACTACTTTATCTCTTTGCATTAATACCGCACCAATACCTTCAATAGAAGCATTAGTCCAGACTTTCAAATCTTGATTGCGATCAATAATAGTCAACGCTGGAGCAGTAGTCAATCTCAATTTCAAATCTTCGAAAGATGCTTACGTTCAGGTGTCCAATTAAACTTTGTGTGCTTCTTTGTAAGCTTCGTTAATGGACAAGATAGTTTCGAAAAATCATTAACGAATTTCCGATAATAGCCAGCCAATCCTAGGAAACTTCTGACTTTTGTAGGAGTGTTAGGCTGCTTCTAATCTTGAATTGCTGTGATTTTACTCGGATCCACTGAAATCCTTCCTTCGACACTACATGATCGAGGAACTTCACTTCTTTTTGCCAGAATACACATCTAGAAAATTTGGCTTTTAATACATTCTTTCTCAGAATTTCCAAAACTTGTTCCAGATGCTTTTCATGCTCGACGGTTGACTTAGAGAAGATAAAAATGTTATCGATGAAAATCAGCACAAATTTATTTAGGACATCGCGGAATACTCTGTTCATTATATCGACAAAGTAAGCAGGATCATTTCATAAACCGAAAGACATTACGAATCATTCATAAAATATGTCTGAACCTTTGAAAGCTGTCAAAGGAACACACTCTTCAACAATACGCAGTTGATGGAAACCTGTATCTAGGTCCATTTTAGAAAATACTTTAGCTCCATTCAAACAATTGAATAATCATCTACGCGAGGCAATGGATATTTGTTCTTGAGCATCTACTTATTTAAATCTCGGTAATCAACACATAATCTGAGTGTACCATCTGACTTTGGAACAAACACGACTGCTGCACCCCAATTTGAAAAGTAGGCCTGATCAGACCTTTCCACAAAGTTGTCTAGTTTGATTACCTAGTTCTTCTTTCTCTTTCCATGTCATTCTTCGGATAGGATGTACCACTGGTCTTGCATTTGGAACTAGATCAATTCTGAAGTCAATTTCTGTATGCAGAGGTAAGCTGTCAACTTCTTCGAACACATCTGTATAATTCTTAACAACAGGAATATCTTCAATAGCAGTGGGAGAAACCTCAAGAGCAGCCCAAAATTCTTTTATGTCTGAATCAGAGCCTACACAAGTATAACAACATTGGCAAGATTCGTTCTAATTCTAATAACTCTTTCTGCACATTCGACTTCGGCCTTGTATTTAGTTAACCAGTCCAGCCCAAGAATGATGTCAAATTCAGAGAAATTCATGACGATCAAGATACAAGAAATCTGATAATGGGAAAAAGAAATGGGCACTCTACAGCATGTACCAAGGATCCGAGAACCTCCTATCGGATTATTAACCCTAAGGTATTCTTTAAGGTCCCTCAATTTTAGATTTAGCTTCTTGATTGTATTACTCGAAATAATGCTTTGAGACACGCCCATATCAAACAATACTTTAACTGGTATATCATTGACAGTTAGAGTGCCTTCCAAAACATCTGGCCTTTCCTGGCTAGCTGACGGTGTTGAAGCATCTGTCGTGCTATTGATTTGATCTTCTTTGGTCGCTTTCAAAAGCCAGCAGTCTTGCTTTACATGACCAGTCTGATGGCAAAGATTGAATTCTCTATTCTCTTTAAACTTCTGATTGGATTTAGATCCATCCTTTCTTTGTTTCTTTAGAGATCTGCATTTTATTGATAAATGTCCTTTCTTGTTGCAGTTAGAGCATATTGCAGTCATTAATGGTTCTTTCTTAGATCTTGGCCTTTTCTTGTTGACTTTCGGTTTCTTACTGACCTCAGACTTTGTGCTTGCCTCTAGGCTACCCGTTTCCAACTTCTTTTTCCTACTAGAACTTCTTTCTTCTTCATCCTCCCAACCATGTTGTTTATCATTATACTCATAGCGGTAAGCAATTTGTATCATTTCAGAAAAAGGGAGATTCACATGAGCAAGTACTCTACCTTCATATTTCTTTTGAAGTCCTTTGCTAAATCTCAAATTCTTCCTTACAAGATCTTGAATTAGTTCTGGGGAAAACCTAGAAAGTTCATTGAATTTACTCTGATATTCTTGGATGGTCATATCTCCTTGTTTTAGATTGTAAAACTCATAATATAGTCGCTTTGTTGCTTCTGGAGGAATAAATTTTTCTTTAAAAATTTCTTTAAATCTATCCCAGGTAATATTACCTTCTGGATTTTCCTCAGTAAAGGTTTCCCACCAGATTAGAGCTCGTTTTTGAGAGCCCGAGATGCCAGTAATCTTTTCTGACCATCTCTCAACTTTAAGCCTTGAAAGATTCTCTCAGCTGAACGCATCCACGCCTGTGTTTCAATCACGGATTCTTTGCCCGAGAATTGTACTCCACCTAGATTTCGATACTTCATCACTAGAGCTTCTAGGTCGGGTTCTGGTTATAGGAGCATGATTGGCTCATTAGATCGTCGAGCCATAGAATTACTTCTTCTGTTTCTGCCACTCATTTCTACTATGTCTGCAAATAACAGACAAAGAGTCAGGCCAACAGAATAGATACTGCAAAACATAGAGACATGTATTTAAATGTAAATGAATCTATGGGCGGTGTGTTTTATTCTGCTGTACTCACTCTTGGACATTACTAGTCCTATCTATAATGAGTTATTCATTTTAGAATACTACTGATTACACTTCTGTCCATTTTATTTATATGTTATATTCCGAGCTAAGTTAAACCAAAGCTCTGATACCAACTGTGATAACCCCAAACTCCCGTAGTACGAAAGCAAGGATAATCATTGGAACATAACACATAAACAATAACAGCAGAATAGAAATATAGAATTACAACAGAAAACATACATCAAATTACACTGGGAATAATATATCATCAGAGTTACACAGCATAATAGGATCATACTTAGTACATAATACAGTTTTCAACTTAATATAAAATGTCTGCAGCGGAATCAAACATAATATACTAAATGAAGTCTCAACAGCATAATTGAAATGATAGGAACCATCTCCAGCTCCATAGCTATCCAGAATGAATTTGTTAAAACTTGTACACAAGGCTGCCCGTGTGGAAAAGAGGACTCCCGAGTTTGCAAAGTGCAACAAACTAAGAGTCAGTCATGGGACTGGTATGAGAAATATTCTATAACCTATTTAATAATAAGGCTAATCACAGGACCACGCCGTTAACGCGGAACGGGTTTACTCCATTGGATTGCCAGTGCATATATAAAGTAAATCATTAAACAACGCAGTGCTTTTCAGAAAAAAGAAACCATTATAAGACTCAAGTCCTATCACATAATGCAACGCAAACCGGAGGATAGAGCTTTACCTTGTAATGGTCAAAAATGCTTGATACGATAAAACGGGTTTGACATTATTATTAGTGTATATATGTTTCAAAAACATTTCAATCATAATGTATCAACTATAGACGACATAGCTACCATATACTATGTCGCCAAATATTGGTTCAAAATCAAAACCGTATGGTGTCGTATTGAAAGTTGGATTTCCATCATGAACCAAGGCAAGGGGTCGTCCTTACCGAATTCGAGACTCTCTAGCTCGAGCCTCAGGATTCAGCCGCAACCGCACCTAGGACCCACAGTGTCGGTCCACAAATTTGTTAGTGGATTATAGCTCCTGAACAATATGTTTCTCCACCCTATGGGGCGTAAGTAGAGCCATTAGGGACTCAATATCCGAGGTACCTCGCTTTCCATCATCCACATAAGTAAATGTTTGCGAATAAACTATACAATTGTAAACAACTGTAAAATTCGTCCGTCTTTCCTAAACAACAAGGATCATTGTAGAGGGTGTCGAACTCTGGGACCAAATTATTTTAATTAATAAATCCAATCAAGTTATCCCTAACTTTTGATTGGTGGAAAACAAAGAAAATAGCAGAAATTAAATAAAAGAGAGTTTTAACAATAAGTGAAAGCAATTAGGGAGCGATGACATAAATTAGATTAATATTCATCAATAGCCAAACAGATTAATCAGATCTAATTCATGTTTCTGTCACAAACATGAATAAACGATAATTGGGTTTATAGAAACAAATAAGTAAATAACAACAAGTATAGCCTATGCAGGAGCTTAGCTCTTAAACAGCCATAGGCTATCAGGACAGATTCACTATTTTATTTCTAAAACCCTAAATATTAAATCTAAATCTGATAAGTGTTAGATCGAACTTGAATATACCCTGTGAAGGAGCACAGCTCTTAAACGACACAGGGTATGAAGGTTCAGATCTAACCCTTAATTCAGATCCAGATCTTCATGTATACAGTCCTCATCTTTTGGCTATGTGATTCATATTGAATCATACTATCAGCGTCATCACCCCCTAATCAAAGGGGATTAGCTAGACATAGCTAAAGAAGAAGAGAAAAAGAAAATAAATAACATGAACATAAATAAAATAAACAAAAAGTAAAAAGAAAGAGAGAGAATGATTTTATTCCAAGAAGAGAATTACAGAATAAAACCTAATGTGTTTTACAATGAATGAGATACAAGGTATTTATAGCTGATATGACAAAGGCTAGCTAGCTAATTACATAATGTGGGACTAAAGAAATAACCCAAATAACACATAAGTCAATGTGAACGCAGCTTTAGAGTGAGTGGTTTAGCAAATAGGCTAGTGTGAACGCAACATGAGTAAGAGGCCTTCCTAATGAGCTAATGTGAATGCAGTTTGAGTCTTTATTGAGCCAAATCTTCTTAACTGAAATATAATTGCAATCGTTCTTTAAGCTTCAGACTCTTCAAGCTTTAGCAATTTTAAACTTCACTCTTTTTAAGCAAATTCTTCATGCTTTATCCATCAAATGCTCTAAACCATGCTTCTTGTCAACAATCTGAAAATACAGGTATAAATACAAAGTATCAATTATTTTAAAGGGAAAATAAGATAAATAAGCAGATAAAATATACACATTTACGTGTATATCAAATACCCCCACACTTATCTTTTTATTCGTCCTCGAATAAACTAAACTAAGATATGTCACACTTTCGTAGGAAACACGATTGCATTTAGCGTATGCAATAAGCCGTTAAACCTCTGGGTGTCCCCAGTAGGACGAGTGTTGTCTCGTGATGGTTTTCAGCGGATACTACCCACAAAATCCAAAGCGTCTTGAGTACGCGGATTAATCAAACAATATATTTAAGGTCTTTCACATTCCAAGGATTTCACCTAACTTCAATAATAACGGTTTAGCCCCAAATTGTCCATCCCATAATTAGTGCAAAAATGAACAAAATTTTTCAAGCTGAATCGTAATTCCTTGATAACACTGTAATTGTCTTGAAGGTTAAGAGCGTGGTGTCAACCAAAGTTCTACACATCGACAATGTACACCCAATCATTTATTTGACCTTTTTTTTTGAATAATTTTGCACCAATGTAACTGTAATGTATTGGATGTGAGTTATGCATAGATGAAGGAAAATTTTGTAAGTTCTAAAAATGTTATAGATAAGAGGGCAAGTGTATTAGTTGAACTTCAAGCTACAAAAGATAAAGTAATACTAAGGCACATATGAACATTTTTATTTCCTTTCATCTCCTCTACTACAATCCTCACTTCCAAGTACGGTATAATTGATGTGGATGGAATGGAACTGAATGCTTTATAGTCAAGAATGATGAATGACTATTTTATTCTGAGAGACTCTCTCTTTATTTCATTTTTTTTTCTTTTTCTTTTTTTTCTTCTTTTCCCTTTTTTTTTCTTTTTTTTCAATTTTTTTCTTTTGCATGATGAATGATGAGTGGAGATGGAATGGAATGATACCGTACATTATTTCATTTGATTCCTCCTCTACTAAACCAACACTTCATGAAAGGAAAGTTTTGTGCCCTAGTTACTCTACTTCTATAACCTTAATTCAACACACAAGTCTGGATTGTTGTTATACTAAAAGCTGAAAGGAATGATAAGCAAAGTTTCATAAGATAGATAACCCATATAAAATAAGATGTGGTATATGGTTATCCTACCTTAAAACAAGTACGGAGTGGGTGGTGTAATATTGGTATAAAAAGTGACGTTTTTTTTTTTGACCTTTAAACAAAGGTTCTTGAGTATACCAATATAAGATAAACTTGTCGAAACATGGATGTAAATCGACTAAAAACTTGGGTTTGAATAATGTGGGGGTATCGAAGAAGAACGCTACAATGAGTCATTTCTCCTTGATTGGGCCAAGTGGATTTTAGAACTTACAATTTTGAAAATTTGAGTGAAAAGAAAATATTATGCATGAAAACGAACTCAGAAAATCCAACAAATGTAGGTGCAAAATCATTTTTATTTCTTGATTTTATTTTATTTTGATTATTTTTACTTGCACATTCTAACACGTATAACAAGGGTTGACATGCTTACTCCAGAACATGACTAACGTCTGCACAGTCTCAAGCTAGCATCTTAAAAAGACACATCACGATTCAATGAATAAATAATGTTCATTCCCATCACCCAACAATTCAACTTATCAAACAAGAACCAAGGTGTTATTTATGAATTTAAGTTAATCCTTGTTCAATGAATGACCTACTTCATAAAATTTGATTGCTGATGTAATGTAAATTCCCCCCACACTTGAGTGTGACTGTGTCCTCACAGTTTTAATCAGACATATCTTAGTGAAAGGGAAAAACAAATAAGAGAATATTTACATATGTACAAAAGAGGGTTAGTGCGTCTTACCGAATGTAATGTGGCTCATGGAGGACCATGAGCTCTTCCTCTTGGTTGGGTATTGGTTCCAAGTAAGGTTTAAGGCGTTGACCATTGACCTTAAAGGATGATCCGTCAGTTGGATTCTCAATTTCTACCGCACCATACGGAAAAACAGTCCGTACAGTGTAAGGTCCTGTCCATCTAGATTTTAACTTACCCGGAAATAAATGCAGTTTTGAGTCATACAACAGAACTTTTTGACCTGGGATAAAAGTTTTACGTAAAATTGATTTATCATGAAAAACTTTTGTTCTGTCCTTGTAAATTCATTCATTTTCATAGGCATCATTTCGAATTTCATCAAGTTCATTAAGTTGAAGCTTTCTATGTTCACCTGCTTGCTCTAAATCAAGATTCAAAGTTTTTATTGCCCATAACGCCCTATGTTCTAGTTCAACTGGCAAGTGACATGGCTTACCAAAGATCAACCGATAAGGGGACATACCCAAGTTTGTTTTGAAAGCGGTGCGGTAAGCCCAAAGAGCGTCGGTTAACTTTTGAGACCAATCTTTACGATTTCGATTCATGGTTTTCTCAAGGATTTGTTTAATCTGCCTATTTGATACTTCAACTTGCCCACAAGTTTGAGGGTGATAAGGAGTGGATAACTTGTGGGTTATCGAATACTTTCTCATGAGAGCTTCAAAAGAACGATTACAGAAGTGTGTACCATTATCACTGATTATTGTGCGAGGTGTGCCAAACCTAGAAAAGATGTTTTCTTTCAAGAAGCGCACAACAACCTTGTTATCGTTTGTTTTGCACGGTACAGCTTCGACCCATTTGGAAACATAATCAACAGCTAAGAGAATGTAAAGGTTCCCAAAAGAATTAGGGAAGGGTCCCATGAAGTCTATACCCCACACATCAAAAATTTCGACCTCTAGAATGGGGCTTAGGGCATCATATTCCGTTTAGAAATTTTCCCCAAGAATTGACATCTATCGCAAGTTTTGCAAAATTCGTACGCGTCTTTGAAAAGGTTGGGCCAGTAGAAACCCGATTGGAGAACCTTTTCGGCTGTCTTTTTGGGACCGAAGTGACCACCGCATGCTTGGTCATGACAGAAAGAGAGGACACTGTGAATTTCAGTGTCATGAACACATCTTCGAATGATTTGGTCGGGACAATACTTGAAAAGATAGGGGTCGTCCCAATAAAAATGTTTCACTTGAGAAAAGAATTTGTGTTTATCCTGCTTAGACCAAAAAGAAGGGATCTGCTTGGTGACTAAGTAGTTGGCAATGTCAGCAAACCAAGGATCAGTGGATAGAGAAAACAGCTGTTCATTGGGGAAATTCTCGTTGATCGGAAGAGAAGAAGAAGGGGCATTTGGAAGACGAGACAAGTGGTCCGCAATAACGTTGTCGGATCCTTTTTTATCCTTAATGGTAAGGTCAAATTCTTGAAGTAGAAGGATCCAACGAATGAGACGAGCCTTAGCATCCTTTTTAGAGAAAAGGTACCTAAGTGCAGAATGATCGGTATAAACCGTGATGTGTGAGCCAACTAGATAAGGTCTGAATTTTTCTAGAGCAAAAACAACTGCCAAAAGTTCTTTTTCAGTGGTCGTATAATTGATTTGAGCATCGTTCAAAGTCTTACTCGCATAGTAAACGACGTGAAGAATCTTATCGATACGTTGTCCTAGGACAGCGCCAACAGCAAAATTCGAGGCATCACACATGATTTCAAAAGGCAGCTTCCAGTTGGGAGAGCAGATGATCGGAGCAGAGACAAGTTCATTTTTAAGACGCTCAAAAGATGAAATGCAATCAGAATTGAAGTCGAAAGGAACATCCTTACCAAGAAGATTGGTCAAAGGTCGAGTGATTTTGCTAAAATCTTTTATAAAGCGACGGTAAAAACCAGCATGACCTAAAAAGGATTGGATGTCCTTAACTGATTTGGGAATGGGAAGATTTGAAATAACTTCGATTTTGGCTTTGTCTACTTCAATTCCTTTGTTAGAGATGACATGTCCCAAAACAATGCCATGTTTAACCATGAAGTGACACTTTTCCCAATTAAGCGTTAAGTGTTTCTCTTTACAGCGATTAAGAACAAGATCGAGATGGTGTAAACACTCAGAGTAAGAATCACCAAATATGGAAAAATCATCCATGAACACTTCCAAAAATCGCTCGATCATATCAGAAAAAATGCTAATCATGCACCTCTGAAAGGTTGCAGGTGCATTACAGAGACCAAAAGGCATAAGTCGGTACGCAAATGTACCAAACGGACAAGTGAAAGTGGTTTTCTCTTGGTCCTCAGGAGCGATAGGGATTTGATTATAGCCCGAGTACCCGTCAAGGAAACAATAGTACTCGTGACCAGCTAATCGTTCTAACATTTGATCGATAAATGGCAAAGGGAAATGATCCTTACGTGTTGCAGCGTTAAGTTTCCTATAGTCAATGCAAACACGCCAACCGGTCTGGGTGCGGGTTGGGATAAGCTCGTTAGCTTCATTTTGGATCACGGTGATCCCTGATTTCTTAGGTACGACATGAATCAGACTAACCCATTGACTATCAGAAATTGGGTAGATGATTCCATTGTCAAGGCATTTAAGGATTTCAGCACGAACTGCTTCTTTCATGATGGGGTTTAGTCGACGCTGGGGATCACGAGTGGGTTTGGCATCATCTATAAGGTGGATTCGATGTTGGACTATCGAAGGGATAATCCCCTTAATATCAGCCATGGACCAACCAATTGCCTCCTTATTTTTCTTAAGAATGGGAAGGAGCAATTGTTCCTGCTCTAAAGTAAGGTCATAAGCGATGATGACAGGAAAAGTTTCATTGTCTCCTAAGTAAGCGTACTTAAGATGACTGGGCAACACTTTGAGTTCAGATTTTGGGGGCGACTCAATCGAAGAAATTGGTTGAGGGATAGACTCATTTGTGAGAGGCTCGACAGGAATCGAATCAGAGACATTTTCGGGAATATCTTGAAATAAGGTTTCGTAATTCGATTCAATTTCGTTATTCAGATGGTCGAGCTCAGATCCATTATCGTGGACAGCATGGATTTCAGAAAACTAGTCCACATAAGAGTTAGGAGAGTTTTCAGTTCTGAAGATGTTTAGCTCGACAGTCATGTTACCGAAAGAAAGTTTCATAGACCCATTTCTACAGTTGATGAGAGCATTAGAGGTTGCTAAGAAGGGTCGTCCTAGAATCAAAGGGATCTGGTTTGCAGGATTGCTAACCTGTTGAGTTTCTAAGACAATGAAATCAACTGGAAAGATGAATTCGCCAATTTTGATCAACACATCCTCGATTTCTCCCACAGGTTTCTTAATTGATCGGTCAGCAAGCTGAAGGGTAACCTTGGTGGGTTTCAGTTCTCCTAGACCTAATTGGCGATAGACGGAATACAGAAGCAAGTTAACACTAGCACCTAAGTCAAGCAGGCATCTATTGATTTTCTTGTCCCCAATTGTACATGATATTGTGGGGCAGCCAGGATCTTTGTATTTCACTGGCATCGACTGGGACGAGACTTCACTTAGAGTTGCCGCTAGAAACACTTTCTTAGGTACATGTGTATGACGTTTTTGAGTGCACATATCTTTTAGAAATTTTGCGTATTGTGGAACTTGTTGTATAATATCTAAAAGAGGAATGTTCACTTTAACTTGCTTAAATATTTCAAGGATTTTTTCTAGCTGATCTGTCTTTTTCCTAGGTCGGAGTCTATGAGGAAATGGAGCAGACAACTCAGTAGGTTGGGCTACTTGAGTTTGAGGATGGTCCTTGTCAGAAATTGGCTCAATGTTTTGATCTGAGTTGGTCGAATTTTCGATAGGGTTTGGAAGATCGTCCGGTAAAGCATTTGGGTTGACCACGTGGTTGTCAATCTTTTTGCCAGATATAAGAGTCGTGACCGCATTCAAGTGACTCACGTTTGAGTCTGGAATGATGTGAATTTGGTTGGAGTTAGGATTTTGACGGTTGGGGTTTGGAATGGGTTGACTCGGGAAAGTGCCTCTTTCCCGTTCGCTTACCGAAGTGGCTAACTGACTCATTTGCATTTCAAGTTTAGCAATCGATTGACTCGTGTTTTGCATGTGCGAAGTCAATAAATTTTGAAGATTGGTATTTGATTGGAGATTTTGAGTCGTCGCTTTAGTCAATTCTTCGAGAGTTTTCTCCAGTGATGTCAATCGTTTATCGTCTTGGGGAACAAAAGATTGTTGTGCTTGGTTTTGAAAAGGTGGCGCAGGATGTTGGAATTGAGTTTGTTGAAAGGGAGGTTTCGAAGGATTATTCGAAAATGATTGAAAAGGAGGTCGAACCGCATTCGAATTTGCATTGTTTTGGGTCCAAGAGAAGTTAGGATGGTTTCTCCAACCTGGATTGTATGTTGGGGAGAATGGGTTGTTCCTAGCTTTGTTAAATGCGTTGAGTTGTTCCAATAAATGTGGGCATTGATCGGCTATGTGGTTAGGATCGTTACATTTGTAACATGAGGTCTGAGACGCTTGAGCTTGATTTATTTGTGTTGATGAAAGGACATTATCGAATTTGGATATCATCGCGTCTATTTTTGCTTCTAAGGCTACTGATGATCCTACCGAATGAGCGTTAGATCAGGAATAAATCGATTTCTCGTTAGATCTTTCCCATTGAGCTGATTTTTCGGCCAAATTTTCGAGAAATTGCCAAGCGGCATTGTGATCTTGGGCTAGAAAATTTCCTTGGCACATTGATTCGAGCATGGTTCGAGAGTTATTTTCAAGTCCATCGTATAAAATTTGACAAAGAGTCCATTTTTCGAAATTGTGATGTGGACATTTGACTAGAAGCCCTTTAAATCTTTCAAAATATTTTGCAAAGGATTCACCCCCAAATTGACGAAAATTGACGATTTCATTTCGAATTTTAGATGTTTTTTCCAGAGGGTAAAATTTCTTTAGAAAAATGTTTACAAATTCACCCCAAGTTCCAATCGTATTTGAAGGCAAGCTATACAACCATTTCTCAGCATAATCGGTAAGTGCAAATGGAATTAACCTAAGTTTGATTCCATCGTCACTTAATTGTTGAAATTTCATTGTTGCACAAACTTGTTCAAATTTGGTCAGGAAAATATAAGGATCATCACATTCTAAATTGCCGAACTTTGGAAGAGTATTTATGTGATTCGAATGAATTTCAAAGTGGTTACCCGTTGGGGCGGACAATATGATGCAAGAAGGAATAGAAACCCGATCGGGGAAGTATCTATCCATAAGAGATCGAGGGGGATTTTCTTCGGCCATGGTTAAAGAACTGTTTGTTTGAACTAGACGATTATCTGAAGGATCACGAGTCCAATGACGCATGCACTAGCGAGAAGAATAAGGGAAGACGAGAAAAAACAAATTTGAGACGCGATTTTTTTTTTTTACAAAACGAGAATTATTTTGAAATTTTTTTTTTAAAGAAAAAGAATTAGATACAAAAGTTTTTTTTTAAATAAACCTAATGCGATTTACAATTTCTAGAATTATATAATGACGGTTTGATTTATTTCAACAAAAGACTTCTCAGCCAGTTAACGGACAGGAGTTATCGGTGCACCAGGAATCACCCTAGCAATGCAGCCGAAGGTTTAAGTACCTTCAGAGGAACAACCGATATAATATTTACGAATCACCGTAATATTTATAAACAGTTATTACTCTGCCGTAGTCTAGACACCGAGAAATAATCCGTTTGAACTAAACCAAATTGTCAAAATATAATGAAGTCCTTAGAAAGTAAAAACAAAACTACGATGAATGCGGATTTTTTTTTTAATCAGTCACAGAATGAACAGTCTCAGAATAGTCACAGAACAGTCAATTGCAAAAATAAATAAAAAAATTTACAAGCAAGCCGATGCCCTGCAGAAGATTTTTACAAGCAATGTCTATATATATTTTTTATTTGCAGCAGCGGTCCCTGTAGAGTTAGAAAATACTCACCTTGATCGGCAGTCCGTCCAGTGCAATTGGGTAGCGCTAGCGCGTTCACACCCCACTTGGTGTGCAACCGCTCGAACACTGAATAGTCCGCTGCTTTTTATTGTTGTCGCCTGTTTTTTTTTTTTTTTGAATTTGGAACCACACGCAGAGACAAAAGGACCACTAATCAAGATGACATTCCTAGATTAAAGTCACGCACTCACAAATAAAAGGAAATGCACCCAAAAAAAAATCAGTAAAGAGCCAAGACGCCGTGACTCAGCAAAGCCAGCAACAATTATAAAACGACCCAAAACTCACGCCCCTTTAACCCTACTTCTCAGAAAACAAAAATCCCTAAACTCAAATCGAAGACAAAATTAAATTTCAAATTGAATTCGCAAACAGCTTAAAAGTATGGTTCCTTCTCCACAAAGAAAATCCGAACAGAGAATTAATCGCACCCCCTTTTTTTCGATTCAATCACCGATAGTTCGGTGAGGATTTGAATTTGAAGATGCGGTTTGGGGTGGCTTTTGGTGGCGGGTCTGAGAGTTTGAGGAGGGTAATTGTCGGCTGTCGATTTGGTATTGGGGGGATGGACGTGGTAATGAATTATGATAATCGGTTTCAGGCTTTTGCAATTCGCGGGTTCAGGAATTGCAGGCTGTTTCGAGTTGGTCTTTGTTGGGTTTTGAAAACTGGTTCCTATTGGTTGTTTTTGAAGGGAAATTGGTGAATGAAGTTGATTTTTTTTTCTTTTTGAACAAAGATTGAACGCAGTTTTGTGACTGTCGGTAATTGAAGCGTAGTTGCGGACTTGCGATGGACTGAAGTGTAGTTTGCGGGTAATCGAAGCGTTTTTGCGGTGATCTTGTGGTGGCAACAGGGTTAAATATGGATGAAGTTTGCTAAGGTGATGGAGTGTTTTTGGATTGAGGTGCGGTTTTATTGTGGGATGGACGGGGTTAAATAAGGAGATGTGCAGGTGGTTCTTGACTTGCGAAGAAGTGTTGGGTTTGTGGTTTATGTCTGGTATGTGGTTGTGAAGTTTGTGAAGAGACTTGTTTGTGATCACAGGAGAAGACGAGGGTGCAGCCTTGTAATTGGGTTTGTGATCAATAGTTCATTTAATTTTCTGTAGGAAGACAAGGCAAACTAGTCTGGACAGTATAGTTTTTCGGTGTTGAAGAAGTGTTAAAGAAGAGGTGAAGTTGCTGTGTCCAGCGAAGTGGTCGGACAACAACGCAGTGGTGTGTGGTCTTGGTGAAGAGGAAGTCAGAAGTTGGTCTGTTCTGATGGTTTTGTATAAGAGATTGGCAGTAAACAAAGAAAGAAAATCAGAGAAAAAGATCTTTTTTTTTCCAGAAATTTGTAAAAATGAAAAGAGAGAGAATTGTATTGAAGAGGGAAAGAAATTGAAACAAAATCAAGCAAGAATATATTTTTCTCTTATTTGTTGAGATTATGGTATCACTAATCAAATACCAAATCAACTAGCAAGATTTTTTTTTTTTAATCTTTTCTGTCAAAATAAAAATATTTTTGTGCTTCTTTTTATTTTTATTTTTTTTTGAAAGAGAAAAAAAAGAAAAAAATAAAATAAAAATTATAACCCGAAGGATCTACTAAATAAAATTATTTTGGTCCCCGGCAACGGCGCCAAAATTTTGTTTGCGAACAAACTATACAATTGTAAACAACTGTAAAATTCGTCCGTCTTTCCTAAACAACAAGGATCGTTGTAGAGGGTGTTGAACTCTGGGACCAAATTATTTTAATTAATAAATCCAATCAAGTTATCCCTAACTTTTGATTGGTGGAAAACAAAGAAAATAGCAGAAATTAAATAAAAGAGAGTTTTAACAATAAGTGAAAGCAATTAGGGAGCGATGACATAAATTAGATTAATATTCATCAATAGCCAAACAGATTAATCAGATCTAATTCATGTTTCTGTCACAAACATGAATAAACGATAATTGGGTTTATAGAAACAAATAAGTAAATAACAACAAGTATAGCCTATGCAGGAGCTTAGCTCTTAAACAACCATAGGCTATCAGGACAGATTCACTATTTTATTTCTAAAACCCTAAATATTAAATCTAAATCTGATAAGTGTTAGATCGAACTCGAATATACCCTTTGAAGGAGCACAGCTCTTAAACGACACAGGGTATGAAGGTTCAGATCTAACCCTTAATTCAGATCCAGATCTTCATGTATACAGTCCTCATCTTTTGGCTATGTGATTCATATTGAATCATACTATCAGCGTCATCACCCCCTAATCAAAGGGGATTAGCTAGACATAGCTAAAGAAGAAGAGAAAAAGAAAATAAATAACATGAACATAAATAAAATAAACAAAAAGTAAAAAGAAAGAGAGAGAATGATTTTATTCCAAGAAGAGAATTACATAATAAAACCTAATGTGTTTTACAATGAATGAGATACAAGGTATTTATAGCTGATATGACAAAGGCTAGCTAGCTAATTACATAATGTGGGACTAAAGAAATAACCCAAATAACACATAAGCCAATGTGAACGCAGCTTTAGAGTGAGTGGTTTAGCAAATAGGCTAGTGTGAACGCAACATGAGTAAGAGGCCTTCCTAATGAGCTAATGTGAATGCAGTTTGAGTCTTTATTGAGCCAAATCTTCTTAACTGAAATATAATTGCAACCGTTCTTCAAGCTTCAGACTCTTCAAGCTTTAGCAATTTTAAACTTCACTCTTTTTACGCAAATTCTTCATGCTTTATCCATCAAATGCTCTAAACCATGCTTCTTGTCAACAATCTGAAAATACAGCTATAAATACAAAGTATCAATTATTATAAAGGGAAAATAAGATAAATAAGAGGATAAAATATACACATTTACGTGTATATCAGTAAAAATATGCGGGCTTGTAAAACCCAAACACCACTTCTAGCTAGAAAGAAACGCATGTTCTCCCTGCATCCTTCTCCCGTTTCTGGTTCATACCGAGGTGTGAGGCTTGTGAAGTAACGCTATACACAAGGCTATGCTACAATAAATCTGTGCTTTGATCATCAACCTCAAGGCTCTGCTTTTCAACAATATGCCTTGATCAATTGCATCTTAGCATTCCACACTGATATTTCACGTCATGCGATCGATAACTATCAATATATAACCTCTGAGCTCGTGCATCTCAGAAAAGGGTGTTAAGCAAGAGAATAAATTCTTCGCAACCAAATAGATATATACTAAATAGAAATCAATTTACATGGAATGAAATCCAACGTCAGACACACATCCATTTACAAGTCTGTTCTGGGTCTGAACGAAACCGGAGACACCTTATTCCTCATCCCATGTATCCAATACGGAAGAGACGTGCTGGCTAATTCATACAATCAACAAGTACATCCGGACAAATACCACTGTAACCTTTTCCTGGAAGCAAATCAGTCTAGGGCATCAGTAGTCATCCATTCGATGTGAAGATCGCCGGTCTTCAATCACCGTCTTCAAATCTTCGACTTCCAATCGTCGTATAATTATTTGAAATGAGAGTTAACTCGGAATTTTCAAATATTTCTCGAATATATATAATTTAAATCAATCTTTTCATTCCATAATGTTTATAATATTTTATAACGATTTATCGCTATTTTTATTTATTTTAAAAAAGCCATTTTTAATTAAACGACGCTTCGGGTCATTACATGGCCCTAGTGTTGTTCATCAAAATTTGATTTACCCATTTCTCAAAATCTAACCGTTGTAACATAGAAAATTTTATATCATTGGAAAGATCTTTCCAAAATGAACCCAACGGTTCCAGTTTTGGGAAAATTCGACGATCGGATCTTTCGGTATAATCGTTTGAAGTTACGATTTCAAAATGCGAACTGCAGCAGCACAATTCGTTTTATTTTAATTTATATTTATATATAAATATAAATCGTTCAACGATTTCAAACCACTCTCAATTCAACATTGATTTATTTTATATACGAAATCATATATTATATTAAAAATGAAATTTTAATGTTAATACCATTTTCTTCCAGCATCGAATCTTTTACATGATTCATATATATGTATATATATATATATTACATAAAAATGTAATTTATTTTATCATTGAAAAATGTAAATTCCTATTTTATGTTTTACTTACATTGAAAAATGTAAATTTCTATTTCATGTTTTATTTACATATAAAAATGTAAAATTCTATTTCATGTTTTATTTACATTGAAAAATGTAAATTTCTATTTCAATATATCATTACATTGAAAATGCAAACTTTATTTCAATAAATTATTACATTGAAAAATGTAATCTTTTATTTCAGTACATAATTACATTGAAAAACATAATCTTTTTTTTCATTCTTTATTTACATATAAAAATGTAACTTTTTATTTCATAATTTATTTGCATGTAAAAATGTGACATTTGATTTCGATATATGCTCACATTGAAAAATGTAATTTTTCATTTCAATATATGATTACATTGAGAAATGCAATTCCTCATTTCAATATATGATTACATTGAAAAATGTAATTTTTCATTTCAATATATGATTACATTGAAAAATGTAATTCTTCATTTCAATATATGATTACAATGAATAATGTAATTCTTTATTTCAATATATGATTACATTGAAAAATGTAATTTTTCATTTCAATATATGATTAGATTGAAAAATGTAATTATTCATTTCAATAAAAATGTATAATTCAATGTTAATAAATTTCTATATGACAAATGACTATTTTTAATGTTGCATTACATTCAAAGTGTATATTTCAATCTAAACACATTTCTGTTTAACAATGTCTAATTTTAATCTTGCATTACACTAAAAATATATATTTTAATATAAATGCATTTTTATTTAACAAATGATTGTTTTTAATGTTGGGTTGCATTAAAAATACATATTTTAAAATAAAGACATTTTAATATAACAATGATCAATTTCAATGTTTTGTGTACAATTAAATGTAAATTCAATGGCAATACATTCTATTTTCAAAATTTTTATTTTTAATGTTGCATTTACATTTAAAATGCATACGTTAATGCCAATACATTTTTATTTGTCAATGTTTATTTTTAATGTTGACATACATTAAAAATATAAAGTCCATATCAATACATTTCTTTTACTACATTAAAATAATGCAATCTTTTTTTATGTTTCATTTACATTAGAAATGATATTTTCAATGTAAACATTTTAAAATGCAAAATCTAGTGTAATTGCATTTTATATAGCAATGTGGTATTTTGATGTTTTCATTTACATCAGAATGCAAAATTCCAATATAATACATTTTTATTTAACAATGTTTATTTTTAAATGTTCTATTTACATTAAAAATGTAAAATCAAATATAAGTTCATTTTATAAGACAAATGACCATTTTTGATTTACAACACAACATGAATTCTATGTTGACATATAATGATCATTTTCATATATATACATATATTATATATACTAAAAATATAATTTTCATATTATTCAAACAATTAATATGTAATAACATGAATATTTATAACACAAGGATATTTCAGAAAATTTCGGTAGCATAACGGCAGGGTAATTAAAACTAGCACCATCCCGATGTACGTCTCCTCGCACTATCTTAGGCCTCGTGGCGTTTACAAGGGGTTTAATTTCCTAATACATTTTCTAGGCAGTCTAATGCCACAATATCAATCAATTTCATTTTTCAACCACAATCAAACACCAAAAATCAACCAATTATATTTCACAAAACAATCAAGTCGTCCATGGTCTGTGGATGATGGGTGTTGGGAGTATTTAAACTCCGTCTGCATCCTATTATAATTTTATTTAATTTATTTGGATTCAGAAATCTCACTTTGTGGTTTAATTTCTTCTAAATTTGTCGAATGCTCCAAAAATTCTGCGATCACTTCTAAAATGTAGATCTCATCATTGCGATTCCAACAGACTCAATTTTGTCGAATTCTGATCAAATACGAACAAGATACGATCATTTAAAAATGTAGTTATATTTAAATTAATTAATTAATTAATACCTTTCTTCCCCAACTCGTTTTCAGGCCGTATGTTTTTCAAAAAAATTCAAAGCTAGGGTCTGATTTATCTCCCAAACCTCCACGCTTGGATACGATCAGACTTCACCTCGTCGAGGGGCTTTGAAGACCGCCCCTCCTCCCTCAACCATGGCGAACTTGCATGCCTTATGGTGGTGCCAAACAGACGCAAGCGGCGCTACTTTTCATGGTGGATTCTTCCACAATTCGCCATGAAAAATTATGGAATTGGTATGAGCTTGTAGCTCGGAAGATTCCCTTCCGAATTCCCTAAAGGATCACTTGAATTTGTTCAGAGGATCAAGAGTTTTTTTTGGGAGAAGAAAAGAATGTGTTTTCACTATTAAAAATGATGGTGGCGGCTCTGTATAATGATGAGGAAAGGTTTTTGACCGTATACGCGTATTTACACGGTATACCATTCTATTTTATTTAATTTAATTCTATTTAATTTCAATTTAATTCCTATATCGCTCTTAACTCCAAATCTAACTCAACGAGTGATGCTACTAGCTAAATACCCCATTCCAGACATAATTGGATATGTCCTGTAAACCAATTCAATTGTTTCAATAGGTTTTTCTTTAAATTTAAATATAAAACATTTAATTATTTAATTTAATCGTACATTCTAATTTACTAGGGCCACATACGGACTCCAAAAATTCTCGAAAAATAAATCTAGCTATGTTTTGACGATACGGTCCTAACAAAATTAATTTCGTCGAATTTGGAGATAGTTTGAAAAATAACCATTTTTTGGTCGATCCAAATTGACTCAAATTGACAAAACACATTTTGATTTGCCACGCTCACATATTAACTCCAAAAATTATGAAAACCGGAATCCTGTAATAATTTGACATTCTGGATCCAATCAGGGTGGTTTCGTCGAAAACGAAGGTCGTTTGCAAAATGGCTATTTATACGGGCTATATATTATATTAAATTCCATATCGACTATTCTGAATATTCAAATGGCCATAACTTTTGATTCCCGCTTTGAAATTTCTGTTTTTCAGATTTGTTGAAAAAGATATTCTTAAACAAATTCTAATATTTTTGGTTTCACTAAAATCCGATTTATTTTGCATCCTGTACATTCAGTCAAAGTTCGAATTCAAATTTTCAAACTGTCGCGCTATTTCTAACTCCTTTTAAAATTAAAATAAATATATTATTTCAAAATTCGAGTTAAATAAATTTTTAATCGTTATTATTTAAAATAAATTGTTTTAACTATTCAAAATTCAATAAAACAGCCAAAATAAAAAATTTAAATTAGTTCTGATTTTCCGGGTTGTTACGTTAGATCTATTCACTGTTAGTTCATGTTATTTTTAGATCTGAAAATTTAAATAGTATTCTTGATATGCATATAAAAAACTGGATCTTGAATCGGTGCCTAATCAGTTCTATTATGACATAATTATCAGATCTGCTTTTATATGTTCATATCGCCACCATGTTAAATCTTGTCATAATATGCCTATTCAATTTATGCATATTTCTATCAGTTTATTATTGATTCGTTATTATGCCAATTCTACATTTTCTACTCTCCCCCTTTTTCCCTTTTTATTTTTATATAGCCAGGATACCTTCGAACCTAGGCCTAACGCTGAAAAATGTGAACATGCAAAATTAGGAATGATTGGGAAAGACATAATTTGGGGCATAATTATTATTGGAAAATATGGATCTAAATTTGGGCATAAAAATTGGAAATATACGAATATGAATTTGGGGGCATATACTGTATTGGGTAATATGAATATGAATTTAGGCATGCGTTGGAAAATATAATTTGAGCATAAATTGGGACATGTGTAAGTACTGATTTGGGACATAAATTGGGACATATGTGATTATGAATTTTAGGCATATATTGGAAAATATGCGAATATGGGTTTGGTTATAACTTGTATTGAAATGGGTGAATATGGACTAGGGACATAAATTGAAAAATATGTAGATTTTGGTTTGTGCATAACATATATATGTATATGCCTTGACTTATAACTTGGGAAAAAGAGCATATGGTGCATAATTAAAAGGTGAATTGAAAAGGGGTATAAAAGTATATGATTTGAATAGTGAATTGGGGATATAATTAAATATAGGGAAAAAGAGAAATAATCACCTATGATGACATAGGTAGATTTGGATAAAAATGGAATGTCTAGTAATTACAATTAGGAATTGTAATTGCACTTATGACACGAGGTTAGGTTGCATTAGTAGTGGAAGTCTGCCTGGACCCGACCGGCATATCCAAGAACCACTAATGTTGAACCTAATGTGAGAGGTCTAAGTGTGCAAATACGAATCAGGCTAAGACACAAGGTTAGACCCAACTGTGGAATAAGACTGCCTGGACCCAACCAGCATATCCAGCATCCACACGTTGTAGGCCTAATATGGGAGGTCTAGCCCATCATAACCATAATTGGACAGGGTAATGAATTGGACCACTTAACCTAATTTAATCCATAAGGATTGTATTATTATGAACTTAAGTTAGGGTTAAGTAAAATTGGATGGGTAGTGGGTGGGTTAAGTAAAATAGAGGGGGTGGGTAATATTTATGTAGTGACCCGCAAATCCGTACTATTTGAGTTGACTAATAATACCACACGTCCAACCCAAATTGCACAGAAATATGAATCATTATTAGAAAGAAGTTAGAGGATGAGAAATAGAAAGAAAGAAATATTAGAATAGGAGAAAACAAAGAAGACAAATCTCACAGCAGAACGAGTAAAATATATTATATAACATAACTTTTGAAATACAAATCAGTAACTTTATATACATACCATTATCAGAGCACAACAGTTATTCCTGGAACAGCTATAAACACCTGTTTTCAGATACAACATAGTACACAGCGGAAATAGGATAGTCTATAGCTAACTGGTGAAGCCTCCTGCTTCCAGCTTCTCCAAATGAATCTGCAAAATCCCTACTACTTGATTGCCCGTACAAATTTGGGCACCCAAGAGTTTTGGGAAAACAAACAAAATAAACTCTGGGTCAGTCATGGGACTGGTGTGAGTAAACTCCAACTGATTGTTTAACTTTCAAAATCCTTTCGAAAGAAAAGATAATAGTAAGACCAGCCCACACATAAATATGGACGGCTTTTACCTTACTATAACCCAAAACACTTTAATACAAAATCCAGTGATATCATAATAGTGTCTAAATCAAATAAATAACAATCTAGCGGAACGCTTGCATCTCACGCTCCACATACATAGTATAAAATCAAAAACCGCATGGCACTTATTAGAGATTGGATTTCTAACATGACAAGGTATGGAACCACCTTCCGATCGGTGTAATCTAGAGGCAATACACTGGGGTTTAACAAGAACATCTTGCAACCCGGCCCAATCATGACCGACCACTCATTTCGCTTGAGTGTATCGAATGTATATCACCAACGGTTGGGATCAGCAACCATTTCCCGAATGGGACAACATCGAATAGAATAAGAAATTAAATGAATCCCTAGATAGATGATAATACACCCTAATGGGAGCGACCCACACAGCCATGCTGCCTGCCCGATTTTTGTCATTTCCTGGTTGTTGAGGCCTGAGGCTATGATTACTTTCTATTCATTGATAGCACAATCACTTTGAATGCCACATTGTCAGATCCGTTAATCACAAATTGATTTGCACAAATATTCTGGATGTTATGCTAAGGGAATAAATCTGTTGCCACCATATATATTTATACAAACCAACTCATGCGATCATTGGAAATACTCTGTCACACATTCGTCCATATACGTTCGTTCTGGGACTGAACGAAACCGAAGGCACAATTTCTATTAATAGAAAAAGCCCTTGCACTTTACTCTGTCTTCGATTATCTTCATATAATCTGATTCGCAATGTTACTGCCAATATAGAGGGTTCACGGATAATAATCCAACCGGTCTCTCCATATTGACTATGATATTGGCAAACACTTCGATAGTCGGTTATTTAACTATGGAAGAAAACAAACATCCATTCAAAACAATCAAACAATAACTGGGCCCCTTGATCACTATTCATTAATTAAATCACCCATTCCATTTCCTTATCAATATTTGTTAAACAAATATTTTCAATTATCATCTCGGTCTCTTACATTCTTTGGAAAACATTTCTATATCTCGCCTTCTTTTATTATCTACACTTAGAAAATATTTTTTAATTATAATTGGAAAACATTCCAATTATTTATCATTAAATTCTACCTCGGTAAATATTTATTTATTATATTTCCAAAATTCCACTTGTTTTGGCTAAAACGAATGTTGTGTAAAACATCGTTACAAACAACCCAAAATAATTCATTTAACTATCTTTTATTCAACCCTCGATCTTCAAGACTGAATCTTGCTATTTATCGGCTAAAAATGAAAACAATCAAGTTAGGGTATATGTAACACCCTACCTCCGCTAGGGTCACTCACAAAGGGAATGCACTAGTTTTGGTGGAGTGTTATCTAGGTAAACATGCATAGAGATATCACAATGCAGAACATAAATAAAGCAGCGGTAGAAATTAAAAACCAACTTTTTATTATTTCCAAGAAAAGAGCCAAAAGCTCATATACCCAAGATACAAATTATTCCATTACATCTAGTTCATAGTAAAGAAGCATAAACTTTAAAACAAAAGTAAATTATTCCCTATAAATAGCAGAAGCAGCCATAGCATGGCCCAAGACCAAACCGTACATGAGTTGTCAGAAAGCAAGTTGAGTCCAAGCTAAGAGCTACTGTTTCCTCCCTGGGAACCTGGGGGGGACGAAAGAAAAAGGGGCGAAAGAAAAAGGGTCAGTCATAAAGACTGGTAAGCCCTAGTGACTTTCAGTATGAAAACTAGTAAAGGTAACATGATATGTGAAAACTGGAATTAAACAAAAGGATGATAACAGAACTAGTAGGATAATTAAGATAACAAGGTAAGTCAAGTCTGGCATCGCATGTTCAAGGTTCGCTGCACCAACTGTGCTCGTATTCTAACCCATATCAAGTATTAACCATGAAATGATCCCTTAGCCCAGTGTCATGAAGTGACCCATTACGGGGTCCTACGGTACGATCTACTAATCGATCGGCTCCCTACAAGTCCTAGCTCGTCATGTGTCTGTGTCATACGGCCCTATCCAGAAATGTAGTTACCTGTGCTAGGTCCACCATAGGGTGTATCAAGTCCTATGGTGCCAACCACCGACACGAATCGAGCACGCACAGTGTAAATCTACGGGTGCCCAATGCCTGCTTTTTCAACTCCGGACTAAGTGCACGACCATAGCCCGCCTGAACCTACAATGGCGCACCTACTCAGCCGTCGTTCTGGTCGCTTATAATCAGCCCAGTAATTGTGCCCCACCCTGCCTAGTCCCAGGGTATCGTGATACATCTAAGTGGGTTACTGCTGAAAAGGACCGCGTAACTAGGGTTTCTAATGGGTTAAGTGTTGTCATTCAAATTCGTGACTTAACCCTATCCGGATCATGTATCAAGTTGGTTAAGTGTGTTCAAGCAGTTCATGACTTAACCCTATCAAGTCATCGTGTCAAGTTGGTTAAGTATATTCAAGTGGTTCTTGACTTAACCCTATCATGTGGCATTAATTCATTAGTGCACGCCAACCTCTCACATTAGACTAACTGTTGTGGTTAATGGATTTGCCGGGCGGTTCCGGGCAGACTTACACCACAACATAGTCTAACCTCGGGTTTTTACGTGCGATATGACCAACTACCCACATTGGATCCTATTGTTTGCAGCCATTGGATTTGTCGGGCGGTTCCGGGCAGATTTACACTGCAAACTCAACCCAACCTCGAGTTGGCCATTTTCAAGTTTATCTGACTGTCATGCCCACATTCAAGTTTTCATGTTTAGATTCATGTCGAGTTTTCAAGTCATGTTTTATGTCAAATCATGTCAAGTTCATGTCCACATTCAGGTTCAAGTCATAATAATGTTCATGTTCAAGTTTAAAGCTAACTCATATTTTACCTAATCTACCCAAATCGTATTCCCATCGCACGAAGGTTCGAATCGATACAAATAAATCTAATTAGGGAGTGACATAAAAAGAAACGGGTATAAGGTGGCAAGAGTGATTACTAGCATAACATGATATGACTTGAAATAAAACATTACTAGCATATGAAATATTGGCCTCAAACATAAAGATTCCAAATCTAGCAAGATAAGGTACTAGTCAAAATAACAGTTGTCACAAGGTGATAGTATAGTCATGGTAACGACTGTCATAAGGTGATAGTATAGTCATAGTAACGATTGTCATAAGATGATAGTATAGTCACGGTACTACTGTCATAAGGTGATAATCATAAACATGTGGCTAATAACAGATTCAACAATATAATAAGAGGGGTTCCTCTTTTTGATTTACAACATGAATAAGTCCCAAATCGATGTCATAGTAATATTCAAGAGTCAAGATCCAAGATGAACAAGAATGAATGTAAATAGTCATCATACATAGGTCCAATTTCAATTTTACATCATATTCCGAATACATTTACAGTTTAAATCTGAAAATAACTGGGGCTTACAGATCGTGGTTCGAGAATTAGAAAAAGAGAGTCGTTTGTTGCTTAGTCAAGTCCTAATAGAAGTCCCCTAATCAGCAATTCCTTTAAAGCAGTCTCAACGTAGTAGAAACAGTCCCTCTCTCAAACTTTTCAACTAGAATCAGAGCAGCATAAGGTCAGAAAGAAATTTGGTGTAAAGAGACTAGTGTTAGGGGCTGTATTTATAGGGTCATGTCAACGAATATGGATAGAAATGAGGCCACTTACATCAGAGTGAATCTAGCTTCAGAAATGGGCTCGGGTACCAGGTCGACCCCCAGGTCGACACTATGGTCGACCTGGCCCTGGGTAGGTCGACTACATAGTCGACCCGCGGATCGACACTACGGTCGACCTGGCCCTGGGTAGGTCGACTACATAGTCGACCCCAAGGTCGACCTGGTCCTGGGCAGGATTTTTCCTGCCCAGTCCATTTGGAGGTTTGGAATTCGAATTTTGAATTCGAATTGAGTCTGTTTTGAATTTGAAAATTTTTGAAAACTTCAAATGGTCATAACTTGGTCATACAGACTCCGATTTTCGAAACGTCGGACTCGTTTCCAAGCAGAATTTCGAGACAAACGCAATGGCGTAACCCGTTTCCCTTGATTCTTATTTTAAAAATTAATTCTACCTTGATTTTTGGTTATTACACGTTATAAAAACACGGGTTGTTACATTCTCCCCTCCTTAAAGGATTTCGTCCCCAAAATCTCCATGTTAGGGAGGATGTGTCCTACCATCCAATCAAGCATCTAATCAAAGCATCATCCACAGGCAACCATTGTCCTTAAAAGACTTCTAGTGTTGTATGAACATATGCAGAATTGTGTGTATATGAACTTTATCTAATGCAAAAGATCAGGCGGTTACTGATTCAGTAAACCTCCTTAATGCAAAATATGTTAGTGTCATGAATCCAATCATGTATGCAACTTCCTAGCATAGTTTATAATCTCTACATGAGTGCACAGTCATTCATCCATATGCAACATCCAAGTGATAGCATAACAAGTTCCATCCATGTACAAGTATAAGCACCCATGCATATGCAACATGAAAATGTGACTGAGCCGATCTAGTGCCTAATGTGTGTCATGCATCCACTAGCAATCATTTGCGACCACTTGCAACCATTTGCAACCATTAACCATAACATGTTTCAATCACATGTTTACATCCATGCGGTTCTACCTAAGGTTCTCAAGATAAGATCGAGAAGATAACAAGACAACATAGATATTAGAAGCATGATACGAAAAGGTTTTCAAGGAAAAAGAGATCGAGAATGTACCCTAAAAAAGAAATGGGTAAAGCGCGCGTATCTTTTCTTCGGTTTCCCAAGTTGCGTCCTCTTGGGCTTCACTCCACTGTACTTTCACTAGCTTGACTTCTCGATTCCTTAGCTTCTTAATCTCCGTTCCTAAGATACGAATCGGAACTCGCCACAATGTTGATTCTTTCTCCACTTCCACGTCTTCAAGGATGCTTGGCTCAACCACTTCGGTTGACTCATGCAAACACTTCCGGAGATGCGAGACGTGAAAGACATTGTGTACTCCAGACAACTTCTCGGGTAAGTCTACCTTGTAGGCCATCCGTCCAATCCTCTCAATGATGGGGAACGGTCCTACAAATCTTGGTGCTAGCTTTCCAACTGCTCCAAAACGAACTACATTGCGTAACGGAGAAACCTTTATAAAGACCATATCTCCGACTTCGAACTCTAAGTCTGTCCTTCTCTGGTCCGCATAAGATTTCTGTCTATCTTGGGCCGTTTTCATCCGTCTTCGGATCAACTCAATCTTCTCAAAAGTGTCCCTTATCATGTCGGGCCCAAGTATAAGTCTGTCTGTCGTCTCCCACCAACAAGTTGGCGATTTGCACGGTCTTCCATATAGGGCTTCGAATGGTGCCATTCCGATGCTAGCTTGGTAACTGTTATTATACGCAAACTCCACGAGAGGAAGGTGGTCTTCCCAAGTACCACCAAACTCAAGAATACATAGCCTTAGGAGATCTTCTAGTACCCTATTTACCCTTTCGATTTGTCCATCTATCTGTGGGTGATAGGCCGTGCTCAAGTTCAGTCGTGTTCCCATTGCTTCTTGCAGACTATTCCAAAACTGGCTGGTGAAAATAGGGTCACGATCACCAACTATACTAGAAGTAACTCCATGCAATCGTATTATCTCTCGAAGGTAAATAGACGCTAGCCCTGATGCCGTCCTCTTGCTCTTCACCGGAATGAAGTGAGCGCTTTTCGTGAGTCTATCAACTATAACCCATATGCTAGTATTTCCCTTCCTAGACCTAGGCAGTCCATCCACGAAATCCATCAAGATACTCTCACATTTCCATTGTGGAACCTCCAAAGGATGTAATAGTCCACTGGGCTTCTTCGACTCGGCCTTTACTTGTTGGCACACCATGCACTTCGAGACAAACTCTACCACGTCCTTTTTCATTCTAGCCCAAAAGAAAATGCGTTTCATATCCTTGTACATCTTATCCCCTCCGGGATGTATAGTCATCTTCGAGTGGTGCGCTTCTTCGAGAACTCTCCTTACTAAGTCTCCCACTTGTGGGACACATAGTCTTCCATCGCGCCTTAGCCATCCCTTGTCATATATGGCATACCTACTGAGGTGACTTAACGTCTCACCTCTAATCAGCTTGTCCATGATTTCAACTAACTGTGGGTCTTCCTTCTGTGAAGTCCCTACTTGATCTAGAAGTGTAGGTCTTAACTCAAGAGATGCAAACGTAGCAGCCAATGACTCAACAGCAGGTGTAAAATCAAAGGTTGCTATAAACTTAAGGCTTTTCATTTCAACAAACAAGGGGCTCAAAGTCAGCCTTTTTCTACTTAGCGCGTCTGCCACCACATTACCCTTGCCAGGGGTATAAGCTATATCGAAGTCATATGATGCCAAGAACTCCATCCACCGCTGTTGTCTTAGATTCAAGTCTTTCTGTGAGAAGAGGTACTTAAGCGATTTGTGGTCGGTATACAGCTCGAACCTCTCCCCTAGAAGATAATGGCGCCAGGCTTTAAGTGCAAAAACAATCGCGGCCAACTCCAAGTCATGCGTGGGATAGTTTTTCTCATAGACTTTCAGTTGTCTGCCCCCATAGCATATTACTCTTCCTTCTTGCATTAGGACAGCGCCTAACCCCGTGCCACACGCATCTGTGTACACGGTAAACATCTTACCTCCATTGGGTAATGCTAAGACTGGAGCTGTGGTGAGGGCTCTCTTAAGTCTCTGAAAAGCAGCATCACATTCTAGGTCCCATGCAAAAGGTAGGTTCTTCTTTGTTAATTTAGTAAGAGGGGCTGAAATCTTAGCGAAGTCCCTAATGAACTTCCTATAGTAGCCCGCCAAACCGAGAAAGCTCCTCACCTCCGTTGCATTCTTAGGAATTTTCCAGTCCTGTACCGCAACTACCTTTGCGGGGTCCACGGCTATGCCTTGCTTAGAAACTACATGTCCAAGGAACCGAACTTCCTTCCTACAAAAATGGCATTTGGAGAACTTAGCCTTTAACTGGTGTGCTTTAATCGTTTCCATGTCTTCCTTGAGATGCCTAGCATGCTCTTCTTCATCTTTTGAGAAGATCAAAATATCATCCACGAAAACTACCACAAACTTGTTAAGGAACTCCCGAAAAACCCTGCTCATCAAATATACAAAGTATGCGGGTGCATTCGTTAACCCAACCAGCATAACGAGCCATTCGAAGAACCCATCCGGAGTCCTAAACGCAGTTTTGTCAATGCTATCCTCAGCCACTCTGAGCTAATGGAATCCTGTGGCTAGATCGAGTTGACAGAAAACAGATGCTCCCACAAGCTGGTCAAACAGATCGTCGATTCTTGGTAGTGGGTGCCTATTCTTCTTTGTCAGCTTGTTTAACTCACGATAATCTACGCATAGACGAAGCGATCCATCCACCTTAGTAGAGAATACTACCGGAGCACCCCATTCAGAAATGCTTCGTCTTATGAAATTTTTCTCAAGCAACTCGTTGATTTGTTTACTGAGCTCTCTTCTTTCTCACGGGGCCATGTGCCTAACTGGCAATGAAACTGGCTTGGCATTATCAACAAGATAAATTCGGAACTCTATCTCACGTTTAGGAGGTAATCCCCTCACTTCATCAAAGACATCTGGATATTCTCGGACCACTCTTACAGATTGCAAACTATCGTCGGACGAGTCAAGGGATTCAAGATAACATAACATGACCGAACCCATAGGGTTACAAGAAATTTCAAGGGTATTACCAAGGCGAGTCATGAGCCTCACTACCCTCCGTTCACAATCAAGAATGGCTCCATAATCGGACAACCAGTCCATACCTAGGATCAAACCGTATCCCATAAATCCGAGAACGTAAGCATTACACGTGAATTCTACACTTAAGATAGAGATCCTCAAATCCACACACATAATCGATAAATGGGCGGAGCCCCCAATTGGCTTTGAAACTATAACGGGATCCTCAACCAGACTAGTACTTAGGTGCAGATTTTCAACAATATCAGAAGAAATAAAAGTATGCGATGCGCCAGAGTCAAATAAAGTTCGAACAGGAAAGTCAGAAATGTAAATAAGGCTTTCTACGGAAATATTACTACCTCGGTCAGGAGCTCGAATGGTGTTGAGAGCATGCAACTGCCCTCCAGAAGGTCTTGCTCGCTGAGTCTGCCCTTGCCCCTGCCCTTGCTTCTTAGGGCAATCCTTGCTGATGTGTCCAGTATCACCACAATGAAAGCATTCACCCAACTTCCTCTTCTTCCTTCTACAGTCTTTAGCTAGATGTCCAGTAATACCACAGAAGTTGCACTTCCTCGTCTCACGTGACTTGTTGTTGTTCTTGTTATTCTTATTATTCTTGTTGTTCCCCTTCTTGAAGTCAGCCTTCTTATACTGAGTCTCATTAGGCTTAACCACCTTCTTGCTATTCTTGTCTTCCTCATGGAGTAGATCCATATCCACCACGCTTTCAAAGGTCGCCCCCATGGGTATATGAGTTAGGGCCAAGCTGTGTAGTGGCTCGTTCAATCCTCGAGCAAAGCGTACAGCCTTTTTCTGGGCTGTGTTGACCAAATCCAAACCGAACCGAGCAAGCTGATTAAACTTATTCACGTACTCCCTCAAGGACGTATCCCCTTGCTTGAGTGCTAGGAACCTCTACATCTGAAGGTTCTCATCTGCCGACGATAGGAATTTGAGCCCAAACCTTTCTCTAAAGTCTGCCCAAGTCTCAACTGGCCTGGTAGCGTTGGTGACTTCCCACCAAAATGCAGCTTCCTGTTTCAACAACCATGCTGCCAACTGAACTTTCCTATGGTCCTCCATATCAAAGATAACGAACAAGTCTTGTGTTTCCTTTAGCCAGTTTCGTGCATCAACGAAGGTTTCGGTTCCAACGAAGTTCTTGCCGCCCATCGCTTTAAAGTCTTTGCATATTTTGGCAAAGGCGGTACCAGGAGGAGGAGGAACCGCGACCACTAGGGGAGGAGGAGGAGGGATGTCTGCCGTGCCCGCGTCATTGGCCCTGGCTTCAAAGTACCTTCGGAACCATCCAGGCACGGGTATTGCCTCAGGAAGGTTAAGATCGGTCATGCTGAAAAACGAAAAGAAAGGATTCAAACGAGGAAACAAAGGAAAGTGCTAATGGCTTCTTGGGAAATAACCTTTTTAAATATAAAACTTTTCTTGAAAAATGCTTCTTTATAAATGGTTTTGAAAATAGTTTCAGAAGGTTTTTAAAACTTTTGCCCAGCCTCGTAACCTTCTGCTCTGATACCAAATTGTAACACCCCACCTCCGCTAGGGTCACTCACAAAGGGAATGCACTAGTTTTGGTGGAGTATTATCTAGGTAAACATGCATAGAGATATCGCAAGGCAGAACATAAATAAAGCAGCGGTAGAAATTAAAAACCAACTTTTTATTATTTCCAAGAAAAGAGCCAAAAGCTCATATATCCAAGATACAAATTATTCCATTACATCTAGTTCATAGTAAAGAAGCATAAACTTTAAAACAAAAGTAAATTATTCCCCATAAATAGCAGAAGCAGCCATATCATAGCCCAAGACTAAACCGTACATGAGCTATCCGAAAGCAAGTTGAGTCCAAGCTAAGAGCTAGTGTTTCCTCCCTGGGAACCTGGGGGGGGGGGGAAACGAAAGAAAAAGGGGCGAAAGGAAAAGGGTCAATCATAAAGACTGGTAAGCCCTTGTAACTTTCAGTATGAAAACTAGTAAAGGTAACATGATATGTGAAAACTAGAATTAAGCATAAGGATGATAATAGAACTAGTAAGATAATTAAGATAACAAGGTAAGTCAAGTCTGGCATCGCATGTTCAAGGTTCGCTGCACCAACTGTACTAGTATTCTAACCCACATCAAGTATTAACCATGAAATGATCCCTTAGCCCAGTGTCACGAAGTAACCCATTACGGGGTCCTTCAGTACGATCTACTAATCGATCGGCTCCCTACAAGTCCTAGCTCGTCATGTGTCTATGTCATACGGCCCTATCCAGAAATGTAGTTACCTGTGCTAGGTCCACCATAGGGTGTATCAAGTCCTTGGTGCCAACCACCGACACGAATCGAGCACGCACAGTGTAAATCTATGGGTGCCCAATGCCTGCTTTTTCAACTCCGGACTACGTGCACGACCATAGCCCGCCTGAACCTACAATGGCGCACCTACTCAGCCGTCGTTCTGGTCGCTTACAATCAGCCCAGTAATCGTGCCCCACCCTGCCTAGTCCCAGGGTATCGTGATAAAACTAAGTGGGTTACTGCTGAAAAGGACCGCGTAACTAGGGTTTCTAATGGGTTAAGTGTTGTCATTCAAATTCGTGACTTAACCCTATCTAGATCATGTATCAAGTTGGTTAAGTGTGTTCAAGCAGTTCATGACTTAATCCTATCAAGTCATCGTGTCAAGTTGGTTAAGTATATTCAAGTGGTTCATGACTTAACCCTATCATGTGGCATTAATTCATTAGTGCACGCCAACCTCTCACATTAGACTAACTGTTGTGGTTACTGGATTTGCCGGGCGGTTCCGGGCAGACTTACACCACAACATAGTCTAACCTCGGGTTTTTACGTGCGATATGACCAACTACCCACATTGGATCCTATTGTTTGCAGCCACTGGATTTGCCGGGCGGTTCCGGGCAGATTTACACTGCAAACTCAACCCAACCTCGAGTTGGCCATTTTCAAGTTTATCTAACTGTCATGCCCATATTCAAGTTTTCATGTTTAGACTCATGTCGAGTTTTCAAGTCATGTTTTATGTCAAATCGTGTCAAGTTCATGTCCATATTCAGGTTCAAGTCATAATAATGTTCATGTTCAAGTTTAAAGCTAATTCATATTTTACCTAATCTACCCAAATCGTATTCCCATCGCACGAAGGTTCGAATCGATACAAATAAATCTAATTAGGGAGTGACATAAAAAGAAATGGGTATAAGGTGGCAAGAGTGATTACTAGCAGAGCATGATATGACTTGAAATAAAACATTACTGGCATATGAAATATTGGCCTCAAACATAAAGATTCCAAATCTAGCAAGGTAAGGTACTAGTCAAAATAACAGTTGTCACAAGGTGATAGTATAGTCATGGTAACGACTGTCACAAGGTGATAGTATAGTCATAGTAACGACTGTCATAAGATGATAGTATAGTCACGGTACGACTGTCATAAGGTGATAATCATAAACATGTGGCTAATAACAGATTCAACATGATAATAAGAGGGGTTTCTCTTTTTGATTTACAAATGAATAGGTCCCAAATTGATGTCATAGTAATATTCAAGAGTCAAGATCCAAGATGAACAAGAATGAATGTAAACAGTCATCATACATAGGTCCAATTTCAATTTTACATCATATTCATAATACATTTACAGTTTAAATCTGAAAATAACTGGGGCTTATAGATCGTGGTTCGAGAATTAGAAAAAGAGAGTCGTTTGTTGCTTAGTCAAGTCCTAATAGAAGTCCCCTAATCAGCAATTCCTTTAACGCAGTCTCAACGTAGTAGAAGCAGTCCCCCTCTCAAACTTTTCAACCAGAATCAGAGCAGCATAGGGTCAGAAAGAAATTTGGTGTAGAGAGACTGGTATTAGGGGCTGTATTTATAGGGTCAGGTTAACGAATGTGGACAGAAATGAGGCCACATATATCAGAGTGAATCTAGCTTCAGAAATGGGCTCGGGTACTAGGTCGACCCCCGGGTCGACACTATGGTCGACCTGGCCCTAGGTAGGCCGACTACATAGTCGACCCCTAGGTCGACCTGGCCCTGGGCGGGATTTTTCCCGCCCAGTCCATTTGGAGGTTTGAAATTCGAATTTTGAATTCGAATTGAGTCTGTTTTGAATTTGAAAATTTCTGAAAACTTCAAATGGTCATAACTTGGTCATACGGACTCCGATTTTCGAAAACTCGCACTCTTTTCCAAGCAGAATTTCGAGACGAACGCAATGGCGTAACCTGTTTCCCTTGATTCTTATTTTAAAAATTAATTCTGCCTTGATTTATGGTTATTACACATTATAAAAAAGGGGATGTTACAGTATAACTACCTCTCAGACCTTGACTGAAAACATCATTTAACTTCAAAACAGACAAGACTGCTAACTCGAATAATCATTACCATATTAAACCAATTTCCCATTTCTAAAACGTATATGCATTTCTCTTTCTATCCTTACTCGATTTAATTCACATATTTTCTTTTTGTTTAAAATATTCTATTTTTAGTTCGTTTCCTTATCGAATTCTATATATATATATATCGATACGTTGATTTCCCACTATCAAATTGTCTTAAAAATATTCTAACTCCTTAAATTTCCGGAAAATTTCGCCGTAACTTCCCTTTTACTGGGAACTTCGGGATATTTCAAATAGCCTCCCATGGCCCTCACCAATCCAAAAGAAAAAGAAAAAGCCAAGCGGCTTGCCGATACGGCGCATAAAACCTCATATATGAATTTAAACATGTAACTTTTTATCGGGCACATAAATTAAAATCTTCACATACTTCATCCCATACTTGTCTCCTGTATGTCTACACCTGTCCAACTATACCCGATCGTTTTTAACTCAATTTGTTAATAAATTTGTTAATTAACTCTTTAGTCTATTTTTCTTTTATATTTGAACATAACATGTTCAAATATATTTTAATTAGTTTACAACTAATTTGAACTCCATTTTCAACTTACGCTTCATATTCAATTTCGAACATAAATCCTCAAATTCCCTTTACCTTTCAAAGTTCAACTTTAATTCGAAACTCCATCAACTAATTGCTAATTAACCGTTTGCCTATTTTCTTCTTTGTATTTGAATATAACATGTTCAAATATAAGTTTAACTTGTTTATAAACTAATTGAATTTCATTCTCAGCCTAAGTTTCATATACGATTACGAATATAAAATTACTAACCCAATTCTCTTATCCAAAGTCAATGTTCGATTCAAAATCACATTAACTAATTATTCTTCAATTAGTTAACTCTATTCAAAAATTCAAAATATGATTTTTGTCCCAAAAATCATTTCTTTTACACAGCTTGAGCCCGTATTTATTTTACAACTCAAATCTGGATTTTTCAAATGGAAACTCGGATTTAATTTGTTTAAAATCCTTATATTTATTTAAATAAATCCTTATGGTTTTTAAACGATTTTGGCGCTGCACTTTTAGAAATTTGATTTTGACATATCTCAAAATCTTTTCGACGGAACCCAGATTTTCTCTTCTATTAGAAAACTATTATTCAACCGGTCCCGACGGTTCTTGTTTCAAAGAATTCCGACTTCAATTGAGTTATGTTTACTCAATTGAAGTTCGAATCGCCAATTTACGAATTGTCGCGCTGCGACGAGCTCGTTTTAATTATATTTATATATAAAAACTTTTAAACTTCGTTTAAATAATTTCAGCTCTATTATGATATATTTTAATATACATCAAATCCATTTTTCCAATTCAACATAATATTTCCGATCTTCTAGATTCAAATTTCGTTTCAACCCTATTTGGATTTCCTATATTTAAACTCCATTTGAATTCTATTTTCAAATTTTATAGTTAAACTTCATTTGAATCCTATTTTCAAATTCTATTTGACTTTTCTTTATTCAAATCCATTTAAATTCCCTTGAATTCAAATTCTATTTCAATTCCTTTTAATTCAAATTTTATTTCAATGCCTTTGAATTCAAATTCTATTTCAATTCCTTTTAATTCAAATTCTATTTCGATTCAAATTTAAATTCCTATATTCAAATTCAATTTTCAATCTCCATTTGAATTTCTATATTCAATCTATTTTCAAACTTCATTTGAATTTCTATATTCAAATATATTTTCAAACTTCATTTGAATTTCTATATTCAAATTCCCATTTCAAATTCTATTTTGAAATTCTATTTTCCAATTCCACTTCAATCTATTTGAATTCTATATTCAAATTCCATATTTAAACTATTTGAATTCTATATTCAAATTCCATATTCAAATTTCTTTATTCAACTTCTATTTCACTTTCGATATTCAAATTTTATATTTGAATTTCCTTTATATTTTCAATATTCAAATTCTATATTTGAATTCCATTGAATTTCTCATATTCAAAATTCTATTTGAATTTCTATATACAATTACTATTTGAATTTTCTTTATTCAAATTCTACTTCAAACTTTCTTTGTTCATTCTTTAAACAAGTCTCGATTTCAATTCCTTCTGAAATCGGTATTTCTACTTTTGGAAAATAGATTTCCCTTTTCAATTTCACACTTGTATTTTTATTTTTGAATTATCCAATGATAATTCTTTTCACTTCATTTATAAACTTCGTTTGTAAAGAACTACTTGTTTTTATTCTTTTAAAACAAATTAATATTTTTATTCTATTCAAATTTCAAATTCTATTTAGAAAAATAGAATTTCCCCTTTTAACTCTGGAAATTTCCTTTTTCGCTATTTTTAAAATATCAATGTTTAAGCCCAGTGATTTCAAATAAAAACAACCAATTATATTTGACAAGTTTTCTAACACGTCATATATGACAGTATAGGTGCAAACAAACAAACAGATAATATATTTTCGAGGAATCCAGTTGGATCCCTCCAACCTGTTTTCCTGCATCCACAGACGTTAGTCAATATAAATAATACCCATCCTGCTTCGAGGCAGGATATCGAGGTATGAAGGTCATCCACTATCATAGCGTGGGGCGTATAGGGTAATCATCCGCTAATGGTACCGCGGGCATCCGCTAATGAGACTGCGGGAATCCAACCACCAAACCAATATATATATATATATATAATAGTCACCCTAAATAACTAATATATTTAAAACAACCAGAAAGCATTCAAACAAGCAACAACAATTAATTTTAACGAATAAAAATAATTCTAAAGAAAAATGTGAGTGAGATTTACTCACCAGGATCTTTGGTTTTTGAATATCCTGTTTAATTCCATATTTCACGTCTAAGTATCGTCTTGACCGAATTTATTCATTACCTAAAATTATTATGTTTTAATTATTGCTTAACCATTTATTAACAAATGAATTAATAAATGCCCTATGTATTTTAAATTTGGAAACAGCGAATACCTTATTGCTACTGCGCTATACGATTTTCGAAGATCCAAGCTAGCTTCCGATCATCACTACACTACCACGAATCCATCAGCTCTTTACTGTCCAAACCTCCCCTTCCATCAGAACAGAACAGCCCTGCTGAACTACACCAACGACCACATTGCAACTCCTTCAGATCAGCTTCTACACCCTCGAGTTCCACCAGATTGCACTACAACACATTAAACTCCTCAAAACCCATCTCGTTCATCTTCCTGAGATACGTTGGAACCATCAAATCCCCACTGCAACTTCAACGCACTCCGTGTCTTGGCTTCCTGAATGAAATCGAGATGACCCCCTTCCTCTTCTTATCGCGCTCGAACTGTGGCTACGTGAATACCAGGGGAAACGCGAACAAGCTCTTCCCTAAAAATCGCGACTTCCAGTTTTCTGCACCTAGCGAGTGCCCATATCCCCTTATCGCGATTGCTTCTGGGCCGATCTTGAGCGCACAATGCTCCTAGACTTGCGGTGGTAAATGGAACTGAGAGTTTGGATTTGAATTCGAAACCCCTTTTTGAGTTTCTTCGATTTAGAATGAGGCATGGGTTTTGATTTTGAGAAGAGGAAAAGGAGCAGATGGTAGTCGAGATTTATAGATGGTAAATACTTCAGCATGAAGGAATTACATGTGCGTAGGGTACAAATGGAAGTACATCACATTAAATATGATTTGCTTTTTAATTAATTTGATTTGATTTAAAAATATTTTTTCTTTTTAAATAGATACCGATTTGATTTTCGATTCGATTTCGATCTTATCCATTATAAATATCTCGGGGTCCATTCATTTAAACCACGAACCGCTATTTTAACGTACCGACCGTCGTTCCAATGTTATAGCGTTAACTGAACTCAATAGAATATTTTCTGAAATCTATTTCGAACGTATATATATAAAATAACCATATTGAATCGATAAAATATAATTCAAAAACAAATAAATTCTTCAACAATAAATTACTATTATCGTTGTTTATAATCAAATTGAATATATATTGATCATCTGAACCATTTCGATTCAGTTTTAGCTTTGATTTGAATTATTTTAAATTCTCGTATTACGATGATTATCAAAATAAATCGTATTTCGATTATTTAATTGATAACCCAATAAAATACCATTTATATTATAAATTCAATATTTAAAACCATACTAAATATTTAAAATAATCGACCAAAAATCCGGGTCGTTACATTCTTCCCCCCTTAAAATAATTTCGTCCTCGAAATTGCTAAGGTAGGAAAAATGGTACAAATCCATTACTTTTCAAAACTCATTTATGTTGAAACTCACCTCTTCATATTTCAACAAATTAGCTCCAACCAAAACTTTTGGTTTCCATTCATATGCATTCTAATTCATTCAAATTGATTCTGATTCAATTTATTCACTTTGATTTATTTAACTTGTTTAAGTTAACTTTATATTCCAGAATTCAAATCCCTGGGTTTCATTTCAAAACAATATTGAAATCCCATAAATATATACATATATATTTGTCACTATCTCAAATTCAAAACATTTGAATTTCAAACCACTTGTTTTTCTTTCAAACAAATTACATCAAAAACTTTTCTAAGGTAGACATTCGTCACTTAGAACTCGAAAATGAATACTGATGAAGCTGCAGTCATCATCAGAATTATTTTCCATCCATTGAAAAGAGTTTAGTGCTTTAATACTTTCAGAATCCATTCAAAAATGATTTTTATTCAAACGGTCTTTTCAAAACAAAGCTATATCCTTTTAATATACTTCGAAAATATTTTCAAACTTCCCGGGATTTAAATTCCAATTTATGGTTTGAATCCAATTTTTGTTCATCTCAATTGCATATCTTATTCATATACAAGTTCTATTTGGTTCTATATAACCATTTCATTTCTTATAATCTCTACCAATACATCCATATATTGTAACATTTTCAAAAATTATTCTTTCTATATCAAAATATAATTTTAGGCAAAATAATTTCATTCACCCACTTTAAAACAATATCGTGTTCAATCTTCTGTTCAGGGGTTTAGAAATTCCTGTCGACTTCGTGGCGTCCCACTATTCAATCAGAATTCATAATCCACTCAACAGACTAGCCAACACAATGTAAAAAAAATATCAATTTACAAATACGTGCTCTTGTATATACACTTAACTCATTCTAGGGTACTTCTGACCATGTCTCTAATGAGCACATGCCACACAAGCCTAGATATTCGCTTAACCTAAGCTCTGATACCAACTATAGTGACCCGCAAATCCGTACTATTCGAGTCGACTAATAATACCACATGTCTAACCCAAATTGCACAGAAATATGAATCATTATTAGAAAGAAGTTAGAGGATGAGAAATAGAAAGAAAGAAATATTAGAATAGGAGAAAACAAAGAAGACAAATCTCACAGCGGAACGAGTAAAATATATTATATAACATAACTTTTGAAATACAAATCAGTAACTTTATATACATACCATTATCAAAGCACAACAGTTATTCCTAGAACAGCTATAAACACCTATTTCCAGATACAACATAATACACAGCGGAAATAGGATAGTCTATAGCTAACTGGTGAAGACACCTTCTTCCAGCTTCTTCAGATGAATCTATAAAATCCCTACTACTTGATTGCCCGTACAAATTTGGGCTCCCAAGAGTTTAGGGAAAACAAACAAAATAAACTCTGGGTCAGTCATGGGACTAGTGTGAGTAAACTCCAACCAATTGTTTAACTTTCAAAATCCTTTCGAAAGAAAAGATAATAGTAAGACCAGCCCACACATAAACATGGACGGTTTATACCTTACTATAACCCAAAACACTTTAATACAAAATCCAGTGATGTTATAATAGTGTCTAAATCAAATAAATAACAATCTAGCGGAACGCTTGCATCTCACGCTCTACATATATAGTATAAAATCAAAAACCGCAGGGTGCTTATTAGAGATTGGATTTCTAAATGACAAGGTATGGAACCACCTTCCGATCGGTGTACTCTAGAGGCGATACACTGGGGTTTAACAAGAACATCTTGCAACCTGGCCCAAACATGACCGACCACTCATTTCGCTTGAGTGTATCGAATGTATATCACCAACGGTTGGGATCAGCAACCGTTTCCCGAATGGGACAACATCGAATAGAATAAGAAATTAAATGTCTCTAGATAGGTTATAATACACCCTGATGGGAGCGACCCACACAGCCATGCTGCCTACCCGATTTTTGTCATTTCCCGGTTGTTGAGGCCTGAGGCTACGATTACTTTCTATTCATTGATAGCACAATCACTTTGAATGCCACATTGTCAGATCCGTTAATCACTAATTGATTTGCACAAATATTCTGGATGTTATGCTAGGGGAATAAATCCGTTGCCACCATATATATTTATACAGACCAACTTATGCGATCATTGGAAATACTCTATCAGACATTCGTCCATATACGTTCGTTTTGGGACTGAACGAAATCGAAGGCACAATTTCTATTAATAGAAAAAGCCCTTGCACTTTACTCCATCTTCGATTATCTTCGTATAATCTGATTCGCAACGTTACTTCCAATATAGAGTGGTTCAGGGATAATAATCCAACCGGTCTCGCCATATTGACCATGATATTGGCAAACACTTAGATAGTCGGTTATTTAACTATCGAAGACAACAAACATCCATTCAAAACAATCAAACAATCACTGGGCCCCTTGATCACTATTCATTAATTAAATCAGCCTTTCCATTTCCTTATCAATATTTGTTAAACAAATATTTTCAATTATCATCTCGGTCTCTTACATTCTTTGGAAAACATTTCTATATCTCACCTTCTTTTATTTTCTACACTTACAAAAAATTTTCTAACTATAATTGGTAAACATTCCAATTATTTATCATTCAATTCTACCTTGGTAAATATTTATTTATTATATTTCCAAAATTCCACTTGTTTGGCTAAAACGAATGTTGTGTAAAACATCGTTACAAACAACCCAAAATATTTCATTCAACTATCTTTTATTCAACCCTCGATCTTTGAGACTGAATCTTGCTATTTATCGGCTAAAAATGAAAACAATCAAGTTGGGGTCTCTTAGACCTTGACTGAAAACATCATTTAACTTCAAAACAGACAAGACTGCTAACTCGAATAATCAACACCATATTAAACCAATTTCCCATTTCTAAAACGTATATGCTTTTCTCTTTCTATTCTTACTCGATTTAATTCACATATTTTCTTTTTGTTTAAAATATTCTATTTTTAGTTCGTTTCCTTATCGATTTCTATATATATCGATACGTTGATTTCCAACTATCAAATTGTCTTAAAAATATTCTAACTCCTTAAATTTTCGAAAAATTTCTCCATAACCTCCCTTGTACCGGAAGCTTCGTGATATTTCAAATAGCCTCCCATGGCCCTTACCAATCCAAAAGAAAAAGAAAAAGCCAAGCGGCTTGCCGATACGGCGCATAAAACCTCATATATGAATTTAAACATGTACCTTTTTGTCGGGCACATAAATTAAAATCTTTATATACTTTATCCCATACCTGTCTCCTGTATTTCTATACCTGTCCAACTATACCCAATCGTTTTTAACTCAATTTATTAATAAATTTGTTAATTAACTCTTTGGTCTATTTTACTTTTATATTTGAACATAACATGTTCAAATATATTTTAATTAGTTTACAATTAATTTGAACTCCATTTTCAACTTATGCTTCATATTCAATTTCGAACATAAATCCTCAAATTCCCTTTACCCTTCAAAGTTCAACTTTAATTCAAAACTCCATCAACTAATTGCTTGAAACGACCCGAAATTCCCCGGTAAGGAAAGCCCGGATTGAATGAGGACAAGATGAATCAAAACGCAAACAGAAGAACATTTCATTGTCAGTTACAACAATTCCATCAGAATACATGATTATACAGAGTATGAATGAATAAAATACATTCGATAAATATCAGAGATTACAATACATTACATAGCAGCGGAAAATAATACAAAACACAACTGAAAGTAATACGCGGATACAGAGCTTTCTGAGTATCGTTCTAGCTGTAAATCAGGATTCTGTGAATATAAATATGCAAACCCAAAACTATTTGCTGCCCATGTCAAAATAAGGGCACCCAGAGTTTAGGTTAAAACAATAAACTCCAGGTCAGTCATGTGACTGGTGTGAGAACTAAAACAGTTATTAATCTTTAATTTAAAGTTAGGTAAATCAAGGGACCACGCCATATAACACGGAACGGGTTTCCTCCTAAGGATAACAGTGCATAAAACAACAGCACAATGCTAAATAAAGAACAATGAAGCTATTATAAGACCCAGGTCCCATCACACAATGCAACGCAAGCCGGAGGATAGGATTTTTACCTTATAATAGCCAAGAATGCTTGGTACGTGAAATTTCATGTTTTATTATTACTATAAATGTATAGTGTAAAAAACAATTTAAAATCATAAGTATCAATCATAGACGGCATAAGCGGCCCATACCACTATATCGCCATACCAGGCTCTACAAATAAAACTGCAAAGTCACGTATTGGAAGTTGGATTTCCATCTGTGAACCGAGGCAAAAGATAGTCCTCAACGATTCGAGACAATCTAGCCTACCATGTCTCAGGATCAGAGCTCGAGTGACCCTTGGATCGTCAGGGTCGGTCCACCGATGTGGATTAAACTTAAACCCTGGACACTGTGTTCCCTCGCCCTATGGGGCGAAAATGAGCCAAATGACTCCATCGGCTCCACACAGTCACCGATATATCTGAGGCGCCACGCAACAGCAACAACCACATAAGTCAAACTCGTCGGGGCATGTAAAACAACTGACGCCACTTCTAGCTAGAAGGAAACGCATGCCCTCCCTGATGTCCCCTCCCATTTCTAGTTCACAACCGGGGTGTGAGGCTCGCGAATCAACGCTACACAAAGCTATGCCACACAGGCCGTGCTGTGATCATCAACTACAAGACTCTGCTTTTCTAGAGAGGCCTTGATCATATTGCCACTTAGGCATGCCAAACAGGCAATTCACTCCATGCGTTTGATATCCATCAATATATAACCTCTGAGCTCGTACGTCTCAGAGAAGGGCGTTAAGCAAGAGAATAAATTCTCAGCCGCCAAAAAGATATATATTTAATAGAAATCAATCACATAGAATAAAATCCAATGTCAGACAAATAGTCCATTTACAAGTCCGTTCTGGGTCTGAAAGAAACCGGAGGCACCTGGTACCTCGCATATCCATCGATCTCCAAGTACGTCTGGACGACCACTAGCCGATTGCCTCCTCTTGGGTGTACGACCCAATCAAGATCATGAGCAATCACCCAAACGATGTGAAGACCTCCGGTCTTCAACCACCGTCTTCACCCTCGACACCACATCGAATCAGTTATTCAGAATGGGGTAAACCCGGTCTCTCTGAATAACTTGCATATATAATAAATAAGTGTTACACAAACCCAACATACGCCTCATTCCAATTCAGAATATTCTTTTATTCCAATATTCTTATTCTTTGGGGAAAGGTTCCCGTTAATTTTATCAGAGATAAATTCTTTAAATTTATTCTTTAATCTTCCTTTGAATATCAATTCAAACTAGTCGGGATTAGCGAACCACACCGAAGTAATCATTTATTTTATTTCCCGGTCCCCACCTATTCATCCCATGAAGTAAAACTAGTCATACTTCATATCTAACACCACGGTGTTATCGGTAAATTCAATTACCATTTCATGTTCAAATCTAATTAAAGATTTAACTCTCGCTTGGAGCAGAACTGGTGATACTCCATTCTCGATCATTCAATCTAATTAAAGATTCATTAAAACTCCACTTGGTTTTAATCTTCCCAATAATCGCTATCAATGATTATTTAACTTAGGAAATCACATCCTGTCTTTAACTAGGTTAAAGAACCAATGTCATTTAAAACACGTTTCACTATAAACCCAAAATCACATTCCATTAATTATCGGGTTAAAGAACAAATGTTATTTAAAACACCATTCACGATAAACCCAAAAATCAATTCAAATTCAATTCTAATTAAATTCCACTTAATAGGTACACTTCATTAAATCTAAATAAAAAGATTTAATCTTTTTCTCATGTAGGCTCAAGAACAGTGTTAATGAAGACACCATTCACGACAAACCCAAATCACATTTGATATTAAATACAAGGCTCTGAATAGAAAATATATCGGCTTATATTCAATATCAAATTCTACGACCAACAAATATCGTATTGAAAAAAACGATACAAATATATCTTTCAAATTCCTATAACAATATCTGTATCATCACGAAATCCAACACCGAAATATTCTAAAGACAATTTCGATTCAAATCCATTCCAATTCAATTATTGGAAATTCTGGTTACTTTTAAAACCATTTCAAATCCACTTTATTTATTTTAAAAATAGATAGAATTATAATTCTAGTTCAAAACTAGTTCATTTCGATAAAAATCTATTTTTATCTTTTCAAATATGGAATTTTTCATCCCAATTCTTCACAAATCATTTCTTATGATTTTACACAAATTATTACTATTTTTAATAATTTTATCAACGCCCACAGTCGATTTCCATCAATGGCCATCGAACTGCACTTACGGCGACCTTTTCCAAATTTTATTTGGACATAATTCCAAATCCAACCATTAGATTTCTAATTTCTAATATTCTTTAGAAAGCTCTTTTTGATACAAACCCAACGGTTCCAGTTTTAGGAAAATCCGACGGTCGGATCTTCCGTAACGTCCAATCGAAGTTCATGACCGAAATTCGCGAACTGCCGCAGTGCGGCACGTTCTATTCAGGCCATTTTATTATATATATAATATATACTTCGTCGATTTCCTTTCAAAAAGTATTTTATAAATCATTTAAAATTCGTTTTCAAAATGATTTCAACTTCATATTCCATTTCTAATCAAAATTAAATAATCCACATCATCGATATACAAATGATAATATTTTCAAAACGTTATATTTTGAAATCACTTCCTTTTCTATATTCATTATAAAAACGAATATAATCGATATGAACATCGTTCGCGTCAAAATGGCGCATATCTAACCAAAACGGTTTTACTTATTTTAATAACTTCGTTATTCAATTCAACAAATGAATATTCTCTTCAACACATGAATATATATTTTATTCAACACATGAATATAGATTTTTATTCAACACATGAATATATATTCTATTCAACACATGAATATTTATTTTTCTATTCAACACATGAATATATATTTCTATTCAACACATGAATATATATTTCTATTCGACACATGAATTTATATTTTTATTCAACACAAGAATTTATATTTTTATTCAACACATGAATATATATTTCTTATTTTCCAAATTGGAATTAGGCCCAATCAATTACCATATAATGTTTATTATATGGATTCCCCGCAACACATGTATATATCAGCAATGATAAATCATCAACCATCATCCAGAGTGCACCACACAATTGCATAAGCATTTAAATATAAATAATCAACGCTTACACAGTCTGTCAACCCATCGATTGACATACAACTAACAATCGGGATTAGTGTACGTCAAATATCATCCCAATACCCATGAGGGGTTTCAAATCAATAAACACAGATTTTATTTGTGCAGTTGGGCGACGTGTAAAATTTATTGTCCCAATCAATATCAATCAAATCAGTGTATATAAACAAATCGTCCAATTTGTTTATAAATATTTATTTTATATACACGTTAAAAATCATATTTTTAATTAATAAAATATTTCCACTATAAAATATTTTATTTCATTTCACATCACACAATCAAACATCATAACACAGCAACCAAACAAACAAGTCCTCCATGGTCTGTGGACGACGGGTGTCGGGTGCTACTAAGCACTGTCTGCATCCTAGTATATATTTCAACTAGAAATAAGTTAAAAGTGAGAAGTTCTCACCGACTAGCTAAACCAATACACCACGACTCTTCATATGTGGGAAATCTTCGCCACTCGCCTTTTGTCACTTTCGTCGTCCGTGTTCACTACATATATAAAAATCACATTTTTATATTCTCTATTATATAAAAATCATATTTTTTTATAACTACGCTATATGGATAAAATTTCTATTTTTATACCGCAACTATATAGATAAAAATTCTATTTTTATCACGCTATTCTCTATATAAAAATTATATTTTTATATCGCTCTTTTTCCAATAAAGATTATATTTTTTATAACGTCGCTCATATAATAAAGATCAAATCTTTACTATCTATATAATATAAAAATCGTATTTTTATATTCCCTATCTCATTAAAATCATATCTTTAATCTCTACATATAATAAAAATCATATTTTTATTCTTTCTATAATATAAAAATCATATTTTTATTCTTTCTATTTTTTTCACAACCATATTGTTCTTCTTATATTTTCAAACCATATTTTTCTTGTTTTTAAAAGTCAAAGCTTTCTTCCTTTTAAAAATCTTGTCTTTCTCTCGCTATATATAATATGACAATCATATTTTTGCATAAACTATATTCACTACTAAAAATTACATTTTTTAAAATGCTATACATAAATATAAAACTGATTTCCTTTAAGTGAGTAAAATAATAAAAACTCACCTTTTTATCTTTGTAAAAATCGAATTTTTAATCGAAGTAAGGCATACCGGTCAGCGGTGGAGTGGCCAGCTGAGGAGCCGGGGTTTGTGGTGGTCCGAGGTGGTACTACACTGACCTACGGTGGCCGAAATTGGACCCACAGCGGCTGTCCTTCGATTTAAGGGTGGTGGAGAGGAGAGAGAAGGGAAGAGGGGCGGAGGATCGTCTGAGGGTGGCCGTGGGGGTGTCTCCGGCGCTGGAGGCGGAAACTAGGGTGGCGGCGTCGGTTTTTTTGGGTCAGAGGAGGAAGGAGCTCGAGAATAGAGAGAGGAGGAAGGGAGTGAAGGATGGAGGTGGTCGATGGGGGTGGGGCCACCCTGGATGGCGGCACGGTGGGTGGCGCGCGCCCTTGGGGCGGCGGTGACGTCGATTTTGGGCTGGATGATTTGGGTTTTTTTATCCTTCTGAACGGTTATGAGAGAGAGAAGTGGAGTGGGGGGTGTTAAGGAAAAAGAATTTTATATTTTATTATTATTTAAACTTCAAAAAGAAACCTTTTTATTTGAACTCGAAATTGAACCCCCCGACTGTCGTCCCTAGCTAATTACCCCCATTCCGAACACAATGGGATATGTATCGTAAGCTGATTCGACTGTTTCGATCAGTTTCCATCAAAATCAAAATATAAATCTATATATTGAATTTGAATGCACATTCCAATTTACCGGGGCCACCTACTAACTAGAAAAATTCCCAAAAAAATATTTTCTAGTTTCGTATTGACGATACAGTCCTAACAAAACTAATTTCGTCAAATTCTGAGATCGTTTGAAAAATGGTCATTTTCCAGTCGATTAAAATCAACTGAAACTGGTCAAACGCGTTTTCCTTTGCCACGCTCGCATATTGATTCCAAAAATTACGAATTTTTAAATCTAGCAATAACCTGACATCACGGTCCAACAAAAGTGGTTTCGTCGAAAACCGAGGTCGTTTGCAAAATTTCCATTTTTAAGGGCCAGAATTCCATAGCGACTATTCTGAATTTTCAAATGGGCATATCTTTTTATCCCCGCTATGAAATTTCAATTTTTCGGATTCGTTAGAAAGATATTCTCAATTAGATTCAAATATTTTTGGTTTCGCTAAAATCCGGTTTTTTTGAATCCTGTACATTTATTTGAACTTTGAAATCAAATTTTGAACTACCGCGCCATTTTCAATTCCTTTTATAATTAAAATAAAATATTTATATTCTACCGACAATCTATATAAATATATACGTTCTATTCTATTCAAAATAAATTTCTCGTTGTTATTATTTAAAATAATTCATTTTAAATATTCAAATTTCAATAAAATTGCCAAAATAAAAATTTTAAATTGGCTCAGATTTCCGGGTTATTACAATCTCCCCCACTTAAAACTTTTCGTCCCCGAAAAGGAACGAAGCCGAAAGTTGTTTTACAAATCAACTCAACTTTCGTTCTTTTCATTACGGCTTAAGTTATTCAACTTTTCAGTTTCTAAGAACTTTTCAAATTTTTCAAAAATTTGGCTAACACCCTAAATTTTCGAAAAATTTCGCCATAACTTCCCCTACACCGGGGACTTCGGAATATTTCAAATAGCCTCCCATGGCCTTCTTCAATCCAAAAGAAAAAGAAAAAGCCAAGCGGCTAGCCAATCGGCTCATAAAATCATCCAAAACCCAGGAAATACAATAAAGATGTACCTATTTGTCGGGCAAACAATTTTATACCTCTTCTCTAGCTTCCTTGCTATGACCTGCTCAATGTAAGTACATGTATATGCATGCAAATGCGACTAATTTTCAATACAATTCACTATTTGGTTCAATTTGGCTAAGTGGTTCGAATTTTATTCAGTCAACCAATAATCAAACAACACAATCAGCAATCAATTAGTTGATTAACGTTTCAAATTCATAATTTTGACATATAGTCCAAAAATCAGATTTTTGATGTCAAATCACAACAATAAGCCCTATCTAATTTTGGTTCTCACACCAGTCTAATGGAAATATATAAATATCACACCTTCGAAACTCGAACACAACACTGATGATGCCATGATGATTATCAGCATCATCTCCAGGCAACTAGAGTGTGATTCTATATCTACCCAGTATATTAAAACTTCGAATACCCGTGGATCAGACGTATATGCAAAATCTAAATATACTGGATTGTCCAAATTCAATACAAATAAATATTCAAATACATATAAAACGATTTAAAGTTCAAAACAAAATTTGTTTTCATTTTTTAAAATATAAGCTTCACACTCGTTCTAGGATACTACTGATCCCATCTCTAACGAGTCATTCTCATTGGATATTACTAATCCAATCTCTGATGAATTCTTTCATTTGGTTCTAACATGCCTTGTTCTCTGAGCTCTGTAAACCAAAGCTCTAATACCAATCTGAAAGGACCCGAACTTCCCCGGTAAGGAAAGCCCAGATTGAAATGAGGACAAGACGAATCAGAACGTAAATAGAAGAAAAATTCATTGTTAATTACAACAATTCCGTCAGAATACATGATTACACAGAGTATGAATGAATAAAATACATTCGATAAATATCAGAGATTACAATACATTACATAGCAGCGGAAAATAATACAAAACACAACTGAAAGTAATACGCGGATACAGAGCTTTCCGAGTATCGTTCCAGCTGTAAATCAGGATCCTGTGAATATAAATCTGTAAACCCAAAACTACTAGCTGCCCGTGTCAAAATATGGGCACCCAGAGTTTAGGTTAAAACAATAAACTCCAGGTCAGTCATGTGACTAGTGTGAGAACTAAAACGGTTATTAATCTTTATTTTAAAGTTAGGTAAATCAAGGGACCACGCCGTATAACACGGAACGGGTTTCCTCCTAAGGATACCAGTGCATAAAACAACGGCGCAATGCTAAATAAAGAACAATGAAGCTATTATAAGACCCAGGTCCCATCACACAATGCAACGCAAGCCGGAGGAGAGGGTTTTTACCTTATAATAGCCAAGAATGCTTGGTACGTGAAAATTCATGTTTTATTATTACTATAAGTGTATAGTGTTATAAACAATTTCAAATCATAAGTATCAATCATAGACGGCATAAGCGCCCTATACCACTATGTTGCCATACTAGGCTCTACAAATAAAACCGCAAAGTCACGTATTGGAAGTTGGATTTCCATCTGTGAACCGAGGCAAATGATAGTCCTCACCGATTCGAGACAATCTAGCCTACCATGTCTCAGGATCAGAGCTCGAGTGACACTTGGATCGTCAGGGCTGGTCCACAGATGTGGATTAAACTTAAACCCTGGACACTGCGTTCCCTCGCCCTATGGGGCGAAAACGAGCCAAATGACTCCATTGGCTCCACACAGTCACCGATATATCCGAGGCGCCTCGCAACAGCAATAACCACATAAGTCAAACTCGTCAGGGCATGTAAAACCACTGACGCCACTTCTAGCTAGAAGGAAACGCATGCCCTCCCTGATGTCCCCTACCATTTCTGGTTCACAACCGGGGTGTGAGGCTCGTGAATCAACGCTACACAAAGCTATGCCACACGGGTCGTGGTTTGATCATCAACCACAAGACTCTGCTCAAGAGAGGCCTTGATCATATTGCCACTTAGGCTTGTCACATAGGCAATTCACTCCATGCGTTTGATATCCATCAATATATTACCTCTGAGCTCGTACGTCTCAGAGAAGGGCGTTAAGCAAGAGAATAAATTCTCCGCCGCCAAACCGATATATATTTAATAGAAATCAGCCACACAGAATAAAATCCAATGTCAGACACACAGTCCATTTACAAGTCCGTTCTGGGTCTGAACGAAACCGAAGGCACCTGGTACCTCGCATATCCATCGATCTCCAAGTACGTCTGGACGACCACTAACTGATTCCCTCCTCTTGAGTGTACGGCCCAATCAATATCATAAGCAATCACCCAAAGGATGTGATGACCTCCGGTCTTCAACCACCGTCTTCACCCTCGACACCACGTCAAATCAGTTATTCAGAATGGGATAAACCCGGTCTTTCTGAGTAGCTCGCGTATACAATAAATAAGTGTTACACAAACCCAACATACGCCTCATTCCAATTCAGAATATTCTTTTATTCCAATATTCTTATTCTTTGGGGAAAGGTTCCCATTAATTTTGTCAAAGATAAATTCTTTAAATTTATTCTTTAATCTTCCTTTGAATATCAATTCAAACTAGTCGGGATTAGCGAACCACACCGAAGTAGTCATTTTTTTATTTCCCAATCCCCACATATTCACCCCGTGAAGTAAAACTGGTCATACTTCATATCTAACACCACGGCGTTATCGGTAAATTCAATTACCATTTCATGTTCAAATCTAGTTAAAGATTTAACTCTTGCTTGGAGCAGAACTGGTGATACTCCATTCTCGATCATTCAATCTAATTAAAGATTCATTAAAACTCCACTTGGTTTTAATCTTCCCAATAATCGCTATCAATGATTATTTAACTTGAGAAATCACATCCTGTCTTTAACTGGGTTATAGAACCAATGTCATTTAAAACACGGTTCACTATAAACCCAAAATCACATTCCATTAATTATCGGGTTAAAGAACAAATGTTATTTAAAACACCGTTCACGATAAACCAAAAATCAATTCAAATTCAATTCCAATTAAATTCCACTTAATCGGTACACTTCATTAAATCTAAATAAAAAGATTTAATCTTTTTCTCAACTGGGCTCAAGAACAGTGTTAATGAAGACATCATTCACGACAAACCCAAATCACATTTGATATTAAATACAAGGCTCTGAACAGAAAATATATCGGCTTATATTCAATATCAAATTCTACAACCAACAAATATCGCATTGGAAATAACAATATATATATCTTTCAAATTCCCATAACAATATTTGTATCATCACGAAATCCAACATCGAAATATTCTAAAGACAATTTCGATTCAAATCCATTCCAATTCAATTATTGGAAATTTTGGTTATTTTTAAAACCATTTCAAATCCACTTTATTTGTTTTAAAAATAGATAGAATTATAATTCTAGTTCAAAACTAGTTCATTTCGATAAAAATCTATTTTTATCTTTTCAAATATGGAATTTTTCATCCTAATTCTTCACAAATCATTTCTTATGATTTTACACAAATTATTACTATTTTTAATGATTTTATCAAGGCCCGTACAGTCGATTTCCATCAACGGCCATCGAACTGCACTTATAGCGACCTTTTCCAAATCTGATTTGGACATAATTACAAATCCAACTGTTAGATTTCTAATTTGTAATATTCGTTAGAAAGCTCTTTTCGATACGAACCCAACGGTTCTCGTTTTAGGAGAATCCGACGGTCGGATTTCCCGTAACGTCCATTCGAAGTCAATGGTCGAAATTCGCGAACTGCCGCAGTGCGACACGTTCTATTCAGGCCATTATATTATATATATAATATATATAATATATACTCCAATGATTTCCTTTCAAAACGTATTAAATAAATCGTTTAAAATTCGTTTTCAAAATGATTTCAACTTCATATTCAATTTCTAATCAAAATTGAATATTCCACATCATTGATATACAAATGATAATATTTTCAAAACGTTATATTTTGAAATCACTTCCTTTTCTATATTCATTATAAAAAAGCGAATATAATCGATATAAACATCGCTCACGTCAAAATGGCGCATATCTAATCAAAACGGCTCTATTTATTTCAATAACTTCGTTATTCTATTCAACACATGAATATCTATTTTATTCAACACATGAATATATATTTTTATTCAACACATGAATATATATTCTATTCAACACATGAATTTATATTTTCTATTCAACACATGAATATTTATTTTTCTATCCAACACATGAATATATATTTCTATTCAACACATGAATATATATTTCTATTCAACACATGAATTTATATTTTTATTCAACACATGAATTTATATTTTTATTCAACACATGAATTTATATTTTTATTCAACACATGAATATATATTTCTTATTTTCCAAATTGGAATGAGGCCTAATCAATTACCATATAATGTTTATTATATGGATTCCCCACAACACATTTATATATCAGCAACGATAAATCATCAACCATCATCCAGAGTGCACCACACAACTACATAAGCATTTAAATATAAATAATCAACGCTTACACAGTCTGTCAACCCATCGATTGACATACAACTAACAATCGGGATTAGTGTATGTCAAATATCATCCCAATACCCGTGTGGGGTTTCAAATCAACAAACATAGATTTTATTTGTGCAATTGGGCGATGTGTAAAATTTATCGTCCCAGTCAATATCAATCAAATCAGTGTATATAAACAAATCATCCGATTTGTTTATAAAATTTTATTTTATATACACGTTAAAAATCATATTTTTAACTATAAAATATTTTCCATTATAAAATACTTTATTTCATTTCACATCACACAATCAAATTTCACAACACAGCAACCAAACAAGCAAGCCATCCATGGTCTGTGGACGACGGGTGTCGGGTGCTACTAAGCACCGTCTGCATCCTAGTATATATTTCAACTAGAAATAAATTAAAAGTGAGAAGTTCTCACCGACTAGCTAAACCAATACACCGCGACTCTTCATAGGGAAATCTTCGCCACTCGCCTTTTGTCACTTTCGTCGTCCGTGTTCACTACATATATAAAAATCACATTTTTATATTCTCTATTATATAAAAATCATATTTTTTATAACTATGCTATATGGATAAAATTTCTATTTTATACCGCTACTATATAGATAAAAATTCTATTTTTATTCCGCTACTATATTGATAAAAATTCTATTTTTATTACGCTATTCTCTATATAAAAATTATATTTTTATATCGCTCTTCTTCCAATAAAGATTATATTTTTATAATGGCGCTCATATAATAAAGATCAAATCTTTACTATCTATATAATATAAAAATCGCATTTTTATATTCTCTATCTCATAAAAATAATATCTTTAATCTCTACATATAATAAAAATCATATTTTTATTCTTTCTATAATATAAAAATCATATTTTTATTTATTTTATTTTTTTAACAACCATATTGTTCTTCTTATATTTTCAAACCATATTTTTCTTGTTTTTAAAAGTCAAAGCTTTCTTCCTTTTAAAAATCTTGTCTTTCTCTCGCTATATATAATATGACAATCATATATTTACATAAACTATATTCACTACTAAAAATTACATTTTTTAAAATGCTATACATAAATATAAAACTGATTTCCTTTAAGTAAGTAAAATAATAAAAACTCACCTTTTTATTTTTGTAAAAATCGAATTTTTAACCGAAGAAGGGCATACCGGTCAGCGGTGGAGTGGCCAGCTGGGGCACCGGGGTCTGTGGTGGTCCGGGGTGGTGCTACACTGACCGTCGGTGGCCGAAATTGGACCCACAGCGGCTGTCCTTCGATTTAAGGGTGGCGAAGAGGAGAGAGAAGGGAAGATGGGGGAGGATCGTCTGAGGGTAGCCGTGGGGGTGTCTCCGGCGCTGGAGGTGGAAACTAGGGTGGCGACGTCGGTTTTTTTGGGTTAGAGGAGGAAGGAGCTCGAGAATAGAGAGAGGAGGAAGGGAGTGAAGGATGGAGGTGGTCGATGGGGGTTGGGGCCAGCCTGGACGGCGGCGCAGTTGGTGGCGCGCGCCCCTGGGGCGGTGGTGACGTCGATTTAGGGCTGGACGATTTGGGTTTTTTTAATCCTTCTGAACGGTTACGAGAGAGAGACGTGGAGTGGGGTGTGTTAAGGGAAAAGAATTTTATATTTTATTATTATTTAAATTTCAAAAAGATACCTTTTTATTCAAACTCTAAATCGAACCCCCCGACTGTCGTCCCTAGCTAACTACCCCCATTCCGAACACAATGGGATATGTATCGTAAGCTGATTCGACTATTTCGATCAGTTTACGTCAAAATCAAAATATAAATCTATATATTGAATTTGAACGCACATTTCAATTTACCGGGATCACCTACTAACTAGAAAAATTCCCAAAAAAATATTTTCCAGCTTCGTATTGACGATATGGTCCTAACAAAACTAATTTCGTCAAATTCTAAGATCGTTTGAAAAATGGCCATTTTCCAGTCGATTAAAATCAACTGAAACTAGTCAAATGCTTTTTCCTTTGCCACGCTCACATATTGATCCGAAAAATTACGAATTTTGAAATCTAGCAATAACCTGACATCATGGATCCAACAAAAGTGGTTTCGTCGAAAACCGAGGTCGCTTGCAAAATTTCCATTTTTAAGTGCTAGAATTCCATAGCGACTATTCTGAATTTTCAACTGGGCATATCTTTTTATCCCCTCCATGAAATTTCAATTTTTCGGATTCGTTGGAAAGATATTCTCAATTAGATTCAAATATTTTTGGTTTCGCTAAAATCCGGTTTATTTTGAATCCTGTACATTCATTTGAACTTTGAAATCGAATTTTCGAACTGCCGTGCCATTTTCAATTCCTTTTATAATTAAAATAAAATATTTATATTCTAATGACGATCTATATAAATATATACGTTCTATTCTATTCAAAATAAATTTTTCATCATTATTTTTTGAAATAATTCATTTTAAATATTCAAATTTTAATAAAATTGCCAAAATAAAATTTTTAAATTGGCTCAGATTTCCGGTTTATTACATTGCTTTCCTATTTTCTTATTTATATTTGAATATAACATGTTCAGATATAAGTTTAACTTGTTTATAAACTAATTGAATTCCATTCTCAGCCTAAGTTTCATATACGATTACGAATATAAAATTACTAACCCAATTCTCTTATCCAAAGTCAATGTTCGATTCAAAATCACATTAACTAATTATTCTTCAATTAGTTAACTCTATTCAAAAATTCAAAATATGATTTTTGTCCCAAAAATCATTTCGTTTACATAGCTTGAGCCCGTATTTATTTTACAACTCAAATTTGGAGTTTTCAAATGGAAATTCATATTTAATTTGATTAAAATCCCTATATTTATTTAAATAAATCCTTATGGTTTTTAAACGATTTTGGCGCTGCACTTTTAGAAATTTGATTTTGACATATCTCAAAATCTATTCGACGAAATCCAGATTTTCTCTTCTACTAGAAAACTGTTATTCAGCCGGTCCCGACGGTTCTTGTTTCAAAGAATTCTGACTTCAATTGAGTTCTATATACTCAATTGAAGTTTGAATCGCCAAAGTACGAACTGCCGTGCTGCGGCGAGCTCGTTTTAATTATATTTATATATATATATAAACTTTTAAATTTCGTTTAAATAATTTCAACTCTATTCTGATATATTTTAATATATATCAAATCCATTTTTCCAATTCAACATAATATTTCCGATCTTCTAAATTCAAATTTCATTTCAACCCTATTTGGATTTCCTATATTTAAACTCCATTTGAATTCTATTTTCAAATTTTATAGTTAAACTTCATTTGAATCCTATTTTCAAATTCTATTTGACTTTTCTTTATTCAAATCCATTTGAATTCCTTTGAATTCAATTTCTATTTCAATTCCTTTTAATTCAAATTCTATTTCAATGCCTTTGAATTCAAATTCTATTTCAATTCCTTTTAATTCAAATTCTATTTCAATTCAAATTGAAATTCCTATATTCAAATTCCATTTTCGATCTCCATTTGAATTTCTATATTCAATCTATTTTCAAACTTCATAATTTCTATATTCAAATCTATTTTCAAACTTCATTTGAATTTCTATATTTAAATTTCCATTTCAAATTCTATTTTGAAATTCTATTTTGAAATTCTATTTTCCAATTCCATTTCAGTCTATTTGAATTCTGTATTCAAATTCCATATTTAAAATATTTGAATTCTATATTCAAATTCCATATTTAAATTTCTTTATTCAAATTCTATTTCACTTTCGATATTCAAATTTTATATTTGAATTTCCTTTATATTTTCTATATTCAAATTCTATATTTGAATTCCATTGAATTTCTCATATTCAAAATTCTATTTGGATTTCTATATTTAATTTCTATTTGAACTTTCTGTATTCAAATTCTATTTCAAACTTTCTTTATTCATTTTTTAAACAAGTCTCGATTTCAATTCCTTTTGAAATCGATATTTCTACTTTTGGAAAATAGATTTCTCTTTTCAGTTTCACACTTGTATTTTTATTTCTGAATTATCCAATGATAATTCTTTTCACTTCATCTATAAACTTCATTTGTAAAGAACTACTTGTTTTTATTCTTTTAAAACAAATTAATATTTTTAATCTATTCAAATTTCAAATTCTATTTAGAAAAATAGAATTTTCCCTTTTAAATTTGGAAATTTCCTTTTTCGATATTTTTAAAATATCAATGTTTAAGCCCAGTGATTTCAAATAAAAACAACCAATTATAATTGACAAGTTTTCTAATACATCATATATGACAGTATAGGTGCAAACAAACAAACAAACAGATAATATATTTTTGAGGAATCCAGTTGGATCCCTCCAACCTGTTATCCTGCATCCACAGACGTTAGTCAACATATATAATACCCATCCTGCTTCGAGGCAGGATATCGCGGTATGAAGGTCATCCGCTATCATAGCGTGGGGCGTATAGGGTAATCATCCACTAATGGTACCGCGGGCATCCACTAATGAGATTGCGGGAATCCAACTACCAAACCAATATATATATATATATATATATATATATAATAGCCACCCTAAATAACTAATATATTTAAAACAACCAAAAAGCATTCAAACAAGCAAAAACAATTATTTTTAATGAATAAAAATAATTCTAAAGAAAAAGGTGAGTGAGATTTACTCACCAGGATCTTTGGTTTCTATATATCCTGTTTAATTCCATGTTTCACCTCTAAGTATCGTCTTGATCGAATCTATTAATTACCTAAAATTATTATGTTTTAATTATTGCTTAACCATTTATTAACAAATGAATAGATAAATGCCCTATGTATTTTAAAATTGGGAACAACGAATACCTTATTGCTACTACACTACAGGATTTTCGAAGATCCAAGCTAGCTTCCGATCATCACTGCACTACCAAGAATCCATTAGCTCTTTACTGTCCAAACCTCCCTTTCCATCAGAACAGAACTGCCCTGCTGAACTACACCAACGACCACATTGCAACTCCCTCAGATCAGCTTCTACACCATCGAGTTCCACAAGATTGCACTACAACACATTAAACTCCTCATAACCCATCTCGTTCATCTTCCTGAGACACGTTGGAACCATCAAATCCCCACTACAACTTCACCGCCCTCTGTGTCTTGGCTTCTTGAACGAAATTGAGATGATTCCCTTCCTCTTCTTATCACGCTCGAACTGTGGCTTACGCGAATACTAGGGGAAACGCGAACAAGCTTTTCCCTAAAAATCGCGACTTCCAGTTTTCTGCACCTCGTGAGTGCCCATATCCCCATATCGCGATTGCTTCTAGGCCGATGTCGACGCTAAGACTTCCAACTCCCGAACCCCCAGACTTCACCAAACTCGAGCGCACGGTGCTCCAAGACTTGCGGTGGTAAATGGAACCGAGGGTTTGGATTTGAATTCGAAACCCCTTTTTGAGTTTCTTCGATTTAGAATGAGGCACGGGTTTTGATTTTGAGAAGAGGAAAAGGAGCAGAAGGTAGTCGCGATTTATAGATGGTAAATACTTCAGCATGAAGGAATTACATGTGCGTAGGGTACAAATGGAAGTACACCACATTAAATACGATTTGATTTGATTTAAAAAGATTTTTTTTTCTTATTAAATAGATACCGATTTGATTTTTGATTCGATTTCGATCTTATCCATTATAAATATCTCGGGGTCCATTCATTTAAACCACGAACCGCTATTTTAACGTACCGATCGTCGTTCCAATGTTATAGCGTTATACTGAACTCAATAGAATATATTCTGAAATCTATTTCGAACGTATATATATAAAATAACCATATTGAATCGATATAATATAATTCAAAAACAAATAAATTCTTCAACAATAAATTACTATTATCGTCGTTTATATTTAAATAGAATATATATTGATCATCTGAACCATTTCGATTCAGTTTTACCTTTGAATTGAATTATTTTAAATTCTCGTATTACGATGATTATCAAAATATATCGTATTTCGATTATTTAATCGATAACCCAATAAAATACCATTTATATTATAAATTCAATATTTAAAACCATACTAAATATTTAAAATAAATCGACCAAAAATCCGGGTCGTTACATTTTACATATAGGCCCACGAACTTAACCCAATAAGGTTATGTAATTAAAGGCACCTAGTGGTATAAATAACCGGTGGAAAATATAATAAAGTTGTGCAATCAAAGACACCCTTGTAGGGTAAGCATATGATAGGATTAGATATGCGTAATAATCTGCTAAGTAAACAATAATAAGTTATAGTAACGGTGTAAATTGAATTTATGGTTAAATGAGAAAGAATGAGGAAAACTTGTAAAATAAATAAGTTATATTTAATCATAAATGGTAAGTGACAAGTTAATTAGGTAACATGTGAACTGAGATATACTTAATAACTTACTAAGGAGAACATGTTATTGTGATGATATAACCAACTAACCAAGCAAGAATATAAAATAGAATTGGATTACAGACATCGGGCCACAATCTAGAGAATAACATGTTGTGGGCTTATTGATAAACTTAAATGGATTAAGTTATATGATTGAAATTAATAAGCAAGAGAAACTTGGTAAATTGGAATAAGAATTCAATATGAACAGGAATAACCAAGTTAAATGGGAACCGGGTGAGGTAAGGTAAGCGCATAAAAGAATGTTTAGACATAGGGTCTAACAAAATATTAAAGAAAGGCGCTTGGACCGGTCCGTACATTTGAGGGTGAATAACCCAACGGGGTAGATCATCGAGGTTTTATAAGACAAGAGGGGAGCGCACATTCATCTGATTGTTATGGCGGCTCTAAAGGACTGGAAGGGGGAGCACGCGGCTTCCTGAAGCACGTAAGGTGCTCCTAGTAGTCCTTTGTGCGGTGACATATGTCATAGGCTGTACTCGCAGAGGTTGGGTCTGCGCGTACTAGTAGGTGGGTGGGCCTTGACTGCAGATGTAGCTATGCAGTCAGAATGCTGTGACGAGGAGATACTAGGGTGATTCGACAGTGCCTCACGAGGAGGTAGAGAGGGTCATGACCAACAAAGATAGTAGACCGTCGGATATCCTTCATCGACAGCCAGCAGGATGCGAAAAGACTAGAGCTAAACCCAAGATATCATTTCACCTTTCACTATCGAGGTTCGAGGTTGAGGGTAGATGCCACATGGATGTTTAGATTGGTTGTATTAGGGGCGATCGCTTAGCTCTTGTAGTCTTCACTAGTTGAGGGAGGGGCCGAGGTGGGGCCATAGCCATGATAGAAAACAGAACCGAGGAATATATTTATTTGGAGGCACTAAGGGGTGGTCTGTACAGGTATGGAAAAGCTCCCGGCCGAGTTCCGTGTTTCTTGTTTAGCCCTGCCACGGAACTCGGTGCATATAAGAGGGCATGCAATTGAGGCATCGAGCTATAATTATAGTACATACGTAGGACAGTCTAGATACATGCATATCTGCTCTGGATGGTGTATCGTAGACTAGAGGGCATTATTCCAATATGGAATCTAATTCGATCGATGTTGGCAGTCCGCACGCTTGCGTAGCATAGTAATGACAGATATATACGGAACGTAACATCGGTATATAGAGATCCGTACGTCACTCCGGCGTAGGATGGGTATGATGCGCGTATAAGTCTTGAGTGCTATTAACCCAAGTAACCTAATAATCAAGAAAATGTAATGGAACGGTATTAGTAGGGACCATTCTATTTCTGATATACTAGTATCTGCGCAGTGCAGAGAAATGTATTTAAGAAGCGCAATATATCTTTTTCATCTTATCTTGCTCAATTCACACTTGTTATCATTACTGTTATCTTGTTCTTCCAGTTTTATATACCTGCCATGATACTTTTATTTATTTATATTTAAAAGTAATTGGACTCGCTAGACTTTATGTAATCAGTTGCTTATGATGTAAATTCAGCATTTGGGACCATGATGTTTTGATTTAAATAAAGTTTTTAATTCCGCTGCTATTTTACATGTCTGTCTTGTGTTATTATGTTCTTGTTTAACTATAACGCTTCACGAAACTTAATGCAATCCCTTAGTGAGTGATACTAACAAACATGGGGTGTTACGCCTTATTCCTCATCCAACAAATGGAGAGAGACCCTTGTAAATCTGGAATTCCTTCAAATACGTCCGGACCACTGCCACTTAACTGATATAAAATCCATTTTCTAATGGGAGCTAACCATTCACGACATTCAGCAAGCAGTCCTCTCGATGTGAAGGTTCCCGGTCTTCACCATTGTATTCAATAGCATTTGATCTGCTCCAACACGACATTATATTAATCAGAATGGTTTATGGATCCAAACACGGTTCCCCGTCTTTCTGAATAATGAGCGCAATTTTAAAATGTGTGGAGAATACACATGGATATCATAAGTTTCATTTTATTTTGGAATATTATTTGATTTCAATTAAACTTTAACATAAAGGTTATTACTTAAATCAAAATCCCATTCCCATCCACTTATGGAATACGGAGGCAAACATCAAATTCTCACTCTGTTGATCAAGGGCAATTTCTACCTTCAATAGAATGTGACTAGCTTCTTCCCTTAATCCGTATTTACATTCATTTTGGTAAGTTCCAACTACCTTCATTTAATCCCTTTTTCATTTCCTTCATTCAAATCATTATATAAAGATTTATTTAAAACTCTCTCTTAGTTTTAAATCTTCAAAATCATTATTCAACGATTACCTAACTTTGGAAGTTAATCCTATCATTAACTGGTTTAAAGAATAGATGTTATTCAAGGCATCATTCAAGACAAACCCAAAATCATAGTTCATTCTTAATGAAATCTTCATGGTAATCATATTGGCTCATATATAAATTACCATACCGAATTAACACTATAAGCGAAATAACGACAAACCCTTTTAAATTTCTCAAATAGTATCAGTCTTCATCTATAGATAATTATCCCGATTATCATCAAATCGATTCCCGTTAAATTCCAAATTTAATTTATTAATCATTCAAAAATGATTACTCAAGTTATAGATGAAAACAATTTAGTTTAATACCTTTAAATATCCCCTTTCAGAAAATGTTGTAATAGCATCACAAAAAGCGTCGGAATAACAAAACGCGCTGCGAATTGGCTTATGTGAGCTAGTTTAGTCAAAATGACTTTTATATTATCAAAAACTTCATTTTATCAGTTCAAATCACTTTCAAACCATTTATTATGATTTATCATAATTTATCTCTATTTTTACTAGTTTAAAAGTAGTCGGTTCATAAAAATCCGATTTTAGGTCGCTAAATGCAAATTTTGGATTTTTCTAGAAGTTTGGTTTTGAGTTATTTCAAAATCTAACCATTGGATCTTACTACTTTCTTATACATTTGAAAATTCTTTTCATTTCGAACCCAACTTTTTTCGTTTCGAAAAAATCTGATGGTTGGAGCTTTCCGTACGTCAATTTAAAGTTTGTGGTCAAAATTCGCGAACTACCGCTGAGTGACTAGCCATATTCAGAGCAATCTTCTATTTTTAATTAAAATTAAATCGAGTTACTTCTAAAATAGCTTTTTAATTATATAAAACATGTATAATTACTTCTAGAAACTATACTTCAATTATTTCTATTTAAAATCAATTATTCCATTGTTTAATCATTGTAAAATTATTTAAATCATTAAAATAAACTTGTTATTTTATGTCCAAATGTTCTAAAGTCCATTTTACAAATAAATAAGATAGTCTGGAAAATAAAATCTTATTAAAACATTTCCTGGATGCCCAAACCAAACTTCACTTTTTAAAGTTAATATTCATTTTCAATTTAAAATTTGAAACATGCCTTTATACTTGAAAACTAATTCAAAACAAATTCTTATTTTTATGAAAATTATTCGCAATTACTTAACCTATCTTTCCAAATTATTTCTGATTTAAAATTCAAACTTTTATTTTTCACTTAATATTTTATTAATAAAATATTCAATCAAATTCCAAATTGGAATAAAACTCAATTTAATCCTCATATATTCCACATATGTGTGTGTAGTGAATCCATAATCACTATTAACATTACAAAATGATTTCTCATAATTAAATATCCATTCACACATACGTATATGCATATATATATATATATATATATATATATATATATATACATACATACATACATAGTGTATGTATATAGACATACCATGGCATAAATCATATGGTATAAGCGTTAGACCATTAGCGCTTATAATTTGTCAATCAACTGATTAACCACAATTATCAAATCATAAATCAATCATAAGCATTAAATAACATCATAAACATCCAATAACATCATGCATCATCCAATAATATCATAGGGTGTCATTTGCTTAAAGATTCGCACCATTAACACATGAAGGTGATTTTTTATACTTTTAAACTAAGTGCCCACATTATTAACATATAAAGGTGATATCTTTAACTCTATAAACTAAATGTGTACATAGTCAACACATGAAGGCAACAATTTTAATACTTTAAACTAAGTATCAACATTTATAACATACCAAGGTGACATCTTTAACCTCTTACACCCAGGGTCCATGCTTAACACACACACAATAGTGACATTCTTAACCTCTCACATTAAGGGTCCATGCTTAATACACACAAAAGTGACATTTTTAGCCTCTCATAATATGTGTAGTTAAAGCGCTTAGCGGTTCTGTAGCGGTGGTGGTACAAAAAGGTATAGCGGGGATAAAGTAGGGAAATAGTGGGAATATAGCGGAAGAGCAAAAAGGTACATTAGACATAAAAATAAGCATTTTAAAATTAATTAATTATCATTCTCACATCATTTGTGTAGAAGAAACTAATATCTATTAATCTTATATAATAAAATTAAAGAATATCATGGTTACACATATTAGAATTGATGACTATAATAGAATTCTACCATATATTGGACAGTAATGTGTTAAAATTTTCTCTTTACACTAACACTGTTGATTTTTTTTAAAAGAGAACTAGTTAAATCAAGCTTCATGCACTATAAGAAAATATGATAAATAATGCATAAATTGTGCTATATAAAAGAAGTAAAGAAAATAACAAATAAATTACGCTATACAATAATATATTCCGCTATATTAACATTCCTCATAAAAGAAGAGGGAGTGAAAAACAATGCGGGACAGAATAAAACGTATGGCCGCGAAAGTTAAAAAACCACTTCATCACTTCCATTTGTACCAAACTAATCCCTAAATCCCTCAAATTCTCGATTCGCTAAAAGTCGGTCGTCTCTGATTCACTCCAACATTCAAGTCATCCTTCTCTGACTCAATCGACATTAGATCTAGAGCATCTCTTTGTTTCACTCGGATTCTCCCAAATCAATAGTGGCAACTTTTTAAATCGGTAATATTTTTTTACTTTCTTCCTCTTATGAATTGGCTTCACTCGCTATTTGTCTTTTCGTTTTCAACTGAGTCCCTAACAATCGATCCATGACTATGGAAATTAGTTTAGCCAGCTTTATTCGAAGATGTCATCGTCACGTTTGTAGAAAATTTTGGACTTCTTAACTTCTACTTTTCTACTTTGAATATCATTGTTTTCGATTTGGGTTTCTTGAACTCACAAATTGTTCTTCTTCCTTTAGGTCCTGGTTTCTTCAAATTGCAGTAAAGGTACCGTACCTTTTATTTCCTGCTGTACTTTCATCTCTGTATACCTTAGCAGGCAGTGATATTTATCACATTGCTACTGTAGTTTCTTAATAACACTGATGTATGTTTCTCATCTATTCCGTTAAAACCAAGGAATTTTATATATTAATCCTGCTTGACGACTCTAATTTATTAAGACTTTGCTCATTTACAAGTTACCATTCTTGAGTAATAAAAATATACCCAAAAACTTTTTATCTGGTACTGTACACTAATTTTAGCGGCTATATCATAAAGTTTCCAATAAATTTAGGGGTGGCTTTCCTGCACTTGATGGCCCTATATGTTTTGATAGTCTTTCCTATTGGTCTAATTATATTTGCTTTCAAACTTGATAAACAATCATTTGTTTCCTATATTAATCATTTCCTATTTGGAAAATAACGTTGTATAAAGCATCGGTATTTAAAATAAAGAAATTTGTTTTGCTGTGTATGAAGTCACAAAAGCATTCATTTTCCTACATAGAAATTATTTATTCTTTTTTTTATGGGGGCTTACATGACATTTTAGACATGGATTCATATATGGATTATGTATACTGTTTAGAAAGTGTTTTCTACTCTCTATTTTATGTTGCATTGTCCAGCAATATTTTTCAGGTTAGCTATTTGTTCAATGTATCATGTCCCCCTCTTTTATTCTTTCACTGTATTTCGATTAGTTTTATATTTTTAGTTGCATTACTGTGTGCGTTGGTTTAACTTATTTCTTTTTCTTAGTGTTATACTGCAAAACCAACCATGACCAGTCAAGTTTAGAAGGCTCATGGAATGGTTGACGGACTAGATTTAGATGTGTAAGTTACTGATTATACAATAGTTTAAGTAATATATTATACATTAAAATAATATAGGCTCCCTAACTTTCTGTATATTATTTCTTGCATAGACATTTGGAGGCCTGTCCCTTAGCCTAAATGAGTAGCAATGTAGCATTTTATTTTGTCTACCACTCTTCAAGCAATGCTACTTGGCGAGATTATAGAATCTTAATTCAATCCTCAGGAGAAGCAGAAGCACCATGGTAGTTTTTGAAGTGCATGATCCAAATGGTAATCGACTTGATGTTAAACTTAAATTTTTATTTATGAAAAACCAATCGTTGTAAAAGTCGTAAATAAAGATTTAGATTACTGCAGTCATATTCGTTTTCATACATCAGTTTTACAATAATATTTAAATTCACTGGAAATGTCAAATTTGGCATTTTAATTTTTTAGCATGGTATGATTAAGTTTTAAAACTGATGCCACAAAATCTTTATTTTAAATAATTTCTACATAATATCCTTCTTGAGGTATTTGTAGTAGGTAAACAACTGCCTTTCATTTACTATATGATATATTAAGCAGATTATACATTTTGATCCCCAAAAATTCACTACTCAACTGCCTTAATGCAGAAGATCTACTAATAATCATATAAGGTGACTAAATTAAACTTTGGAAACTATCAATACACATGGTTAGTGTGACATACATGTACGTTATACATATCTTTTAGGAACTATCTAGCTACCATAGTCTACAAATTTTGAATCTTTTGATATAATGTTATTGTTTACATAATTGGTCAGTTTTATTTATTTAATCTAATAATTATATTCTACTATCATGTTTGTGCCAGTTATACATGTATACTTATTTCATACAGCTAGAAAACTGACAAATATAACTTAAAAATGGAGCTTATTATACCCCACTGTTATTATTGTGTAGAGATACTACCCAATCTCAAAACCAAGTATGCTCTTTTTGTTTACACTCGATTCCTATCTCTTACAATAGCGGTTTTGTTAACACGTAATTTGTACTAATGTGTCTAATATACATCATATGGGCCATGCCAGAGAAACAAAAATAAGCCATATGTAAAACCTTACTTTTTATCAAGAAGTAAGGGCACAGTCGATGTTTACCGACTTTTCTGGAAATAATTAAATTTCAAACTCAAGGTTCATCTCTTCTCTTTTGGTTGTTTATTGTATCTCATTTCGAGTAACCACGTGCATTTTCTATGGTAATTTGCTCTTCCATCATGATTCTTTATTCAATGTTGATGTTATTTGTTATCTAATAACATTCACATGGGATGTCTCCTTGATGCCAAAGGATCATTTAGATCATGCAAAATTGATAACATTAGAATCCAGGGCTGGATCAAGCGATAACGTTGTGACAAATGATTACAACTACTTAAAATTGCAGATATGTTATTGGAGGTTCTATTCCCCAAAGACATTAACTAATTGTTAAGATATTTAGTATACTTTTCGTATTGTCACTTAATTATTGATAACGGTTGAATTAATCTGGCAGATTTTAATGAATATATCACTGATTCCGCTTCATACAAGGTTCCTTGCTCCTCTTTTATAGAAAAAATATTGATATCAATTATGACTTTTCTATCAGCTTATTTATATTGTCTACTGCAGGTTGTATGTATATGACTTTTTTTAAATATTTTTGATACTTAAAAAGAAATGAGCAATTAACAAACATATTGATCGACCATATGGCTGTAACATTTTATTAAATTGGTGAATTGCAAGTAAATTCACAAGAATAATGCACTGAAAATTTTAATTAACGTGTAAAAAACTAGATTGCTAAATTCTGCTACTGGGTTCATTTGTACAAATAATACTAACTTTTTTCCCTTTAGTTCATCCATCTTATTTAGCTACATTTTTTTCATAGATCATAACCAATTCCAATGTCATCTTTGATTGATTCATTTTGTAGTATCTAAATAGTACTGTTAGTAAAATTTAAGAAAACTATTGAACTTTCAAAAAAATTAGATTCAATAAAATTTAGGTCCTTGGGTGGGGTAGTGGCCATGTTGGCTGCTTCTTAACAGCAGTCGTGTTGGTTGCTGCTTAACAGCTGCCATGTTGGCTGCTACTTAACAGCAGCCATGTATTGCTGCTGCATAACATAAGCCACCTTTCTGTCTTGGCCAGATTAACGTTTAGCCCTGACTAGGTGGTGATGGCTTGCTAGGCCTGCTGTCTAGAAAAGCTCAGATCATGCTAGGCCTTATATGAAAGCAGAAAAAAGGATAAAAGGAATTAGTGTTGTGTTACAAGAAGTCATCTAAAAAAAATATTAGTTTGCTCTTCATGCATCTTGGTTTCAGTTTATGTCTTTTTTTAGAGATTATGTAGTACCTCTAAAATTAGAATATTTTTTTTGTACGTTTTGCTTTTATATATATAACTAAATAAGATGTAGACAATACATACATAGTTTCATGATGATTTGAAGGGTGCAATTAGTCAAAAGCGTTTGATTGTTGGAATGCAGCTTTTACTCAGGAAACACTTAATTTTTGCATCAAATGCCTCAGTGCACTCTTTCAAATGAAAATGAAGGAATAGAAACAGAATTGCAATTCTTTATCAACTGAAATTCAATCATCCAACTGTTTCACGCTTTCATAACGAACTAATAAAAGAAAATTCCAACTTAGAATTCAAGGTGTATGTACAATAAAGTCAACATGTAACTATGCAACACTTGAAAAATCAAAGGGAAAGAAAGCCTGTTCTATATGATTATCCCTTAACCATATATTATATTACCATTCATATTTAAGGTCTATAGTCACAGAGCACATTACAGTAAAACATGATCCAAAAGGGGCGTACAACAGCTCACAACACAAACATCTGTTTTTTTCTTCTCTTTTTTCTTGTTGTTATATGATATAGTTATTGATTAAGCTACGGTTAATATAGTTTGCTGAATCTAAAAAACTTCTGCTTTTTCTGCTGAATTAGAGTACTATAGTGAGGTCATTGATCAACTGTTTACACATACTGTATTGTTATTTTAGATATTATTTATTAATGACCCCAATTTTAGATTTAGCAATTATATATTTCATAATAGCACTGTTAGAGTTAGTGGGTAGCTTCAATGGCACTAGTTCTAGATTTATTTGCATCACATACAATATTTATTGTGGTAAGTTATGGTTATTACTAATGTATTTATTTAATGTCATTTACTAATTTTGCGTTCTTGTGCAGTAAAAAATAAAAATATAAAGAAGTGGGACTTGCTGTAATAAGACAAGATTTAAAGCATACAATTGTCGCACTTCAATTTCAAAGCTTGGAAGAGAGAACTTAAGGTATTTATGTCCTATTTCATATATTTGCGTTATTTCTGACTGTCTTTTATTTCAGTACATTATTTATAGGCATAAATATAACCTTAACTTAATGGTTACCTATGATTCTACTCCTCTAAGTTAGAGTAGATCCAACACTTTGACTGAAAGAGAAGAAGACTGGAGCTGGTTGGTTTTTATCATTGTTAATTTATGGCTCACTGTATGTGGCTCTGTTAAACTTATCTTAAAAAGTTTCAGTTATTCGATTATACATCTTCTTAGGTGGTGAAACAAAGAATTATTTTGTCATATTAAACTTCAAATTGCTAATCAGAGAAAGAATTATTTCAAGCTAAGTTATTATTATTTGTTTCTTAAAAGAGACTGGTTTAATTTGAAAAGAAAGTGATATGACTAGCATCATTATTAATTTGGTGGCATCCCCTATGTTGCATGAAACTTGAATAACTTATGTTTTCATAAAAGATACCGGTAACTAACATTTCTTATAATATTTTTATTACTTTCTTCTGCTCATAAATTGGCTTCACTCGCCATTCTCCTATTAGGGTTACCAATGATCGATCTGCGACAATGGCAGGTATATTAATTTCTGCTCAGTGATGTTGTTTTCAGTTTTGTATGAAAATTTGAACTTCTTCATTTTTATTTTGATTGTCAGTATTTTAATTTTTCATTTTTCTACTCACAAATTTCTTTTGAGCATTATACCGAAATCTTCTTAGACATACTGGAGTAATTGTTCTTTTGAGGTTGTTAGTATATCTATTATTTGAGGCCTCACAATTTTAAATATAGTGAGAACTTAGGATGTTAGTACCTTGAATGAAGCAATTTTTCTTATCCCTTGACTAATGTGTATAATAGTAATATACAAAATTCAGTACAGTGGTTTGTAATTACTATCAGATTCACCTTCTTAGAAGTTCAATAAAGTGTGTATGCTTAAAAGAACTTGCCTTTAGATAATACATCAAATGAGGCATGCATATATCGCTTTTGTGTCAATGACCACTGGTGCATTGTCCTCTATACTGCACAAACACAAATAGATACTGTTCTAGAACAAATTCACACAAAGACGATATTTTGTGTAAATTGTCAAAATTTATGTTGTTTTCAATTTTAAGATCATAAATTTAAATGTGATGTACTTTTCTTGCTGTATTTCAGCGGAGATAATAATATACCAAATGTTTGCGATGTTCATTTATTGTTTTTCCCTTTTCAGTCTTATTGCATGCAATAATATATATTAATTTTCTGTATGTTTCTTACAGGGTTTGGCAGGATGTACCTGTCTTCGTGATGATAAGCATGCTTGCCTATTTTTGCTTCTTAGAGAAACTATTGGTAAGCCTCTGCTTAAATAAATTGTTTGTTTTGTATTAATTGACTGTAAGTGCAAATTGACTCGTCATTTCAATAATATAGGTCAATAACTTAGGAATACGTGCTCTTGCAATGTCACTACTTTCTCTTGTTTTTAGGTCTTCTTTCCTCTACGGTAGCTTCAATAATGGTACTTATCACTTCTTGACTTGTTTTATTTGTTTCCGCTTTAGCAGGTTCATTGAACACTAATTGTACACTTCTATAAACAATATTCAAGGGCTTGCTTGGATTCAGCATGAAAATGTTACAGAATGAATTTTTGAACTGTTCGGTATTATATTATATTTTATTGGCAATCAATTGAATTTGATCATGCTTGTCTCTTACAATCACATTGCTATGGAAAAGATATTTTCGGGCTTATGCTTCTTTCAATTTGATGTAGTAATCCATTTTGCACATATTTTCTATAACGTGGTAAGATAGATCTTTGTCTGAAATGTTATTCATTCTGGAATTTTATTCTTAACTTCCACATGTTTTTCAGCTCAACGTGGCTCCCATTCTTTTAATAATATTTTCATCATTTATTGGGTTTGGTATTGCAATAAGCACAAATTCACCCCTTGCAGAATATTTAAGATGGAGGATGAGACGAAATATGCTCATATCTCCACAAAACAATGTTGAAGAGCAACAAGTGCTTAGGATGAATCTTAAAACTGAAAATGGTGACTTCAGTACATTTCAACATGAGACAGCTAGAACTCAAACTGAGAATATTATAATTTCATGAAATAGATGACCTTCTATATATATTTTTCTTAAGGTAATTATTTGTTTTGGATGAAATCACATTTTTCTTTTATCGCATGTTCAATCGTTCTCCAAGTCTTACATTAGAACTGATTTCAAGTCCTAACCACATGACCAAAGCGCAAAACTCTTATAATATCTATGTCATATTAATATGTTTTGATAAATTCACGATTCTTATACACAATTATATTTCAAGTTCATTAGAGATAATCCAAATTTTCACAATGTATATTTGTCTGTGAACCATTGTTGTAAAAATATAGTATTTCATGAATAGTAAGCTCTTTTTTTGGATCATCATGAACCCAGTTCATTAATACGTTGAGTTATTGCTTTGTCTGGAATAAACGCTTTTGATTTTCTTGGTCTCCAGTATTTTGAGTCAAATGTTAATATCCTTAACATGATACTTCCATATCTTTATTCCTTTACATCTATTATGTGTTTGTGCCAACACTATCAACTGTACAGAAAAAAATGTACATCGTCATAAATATCTTTCTTCTGCGTCAATGATCATTGGTCGAAAAAGAGGCATGTAGTAGTATAATTAGCACAATGAAATGGTTTTCTTGACCATTCTATTGGTTTGTTTGTGAAGTGCATCAAATGAGATAGTGCAGAAGGTTGATTATACAATATGTGATCCTTTAGAGACGATTTGATGAATTAAATGTAAGTAGAAGTAGGTACATATTGCATGCCCATCTTTATGGTCCTTTGTCGTTTCCCATATACATATCTTTCTAGTGGATGGTTTCTTTTATGGGAATATTACTATGTGAACATCATACATGACGGATATTGACAGTTAAGATTTTACTTACATGATAGATTGCCTATTTGGCTAACCAAAGCATTGCCTCTAACAGTTTTTAACATGCAATATACTTATCCTAACCCATTGCACTAGCTTCAGCTTGCGGTAGCTTTGGTTCCTCTAATATGTGATAGATTTGGTAAACATATTTATATTTGAATGCTGTAAAATTTGTGATTAATTACTATAGTTATGTAAATTTGAATTCAAAATTGTTTAAGTGTAGCTAGAGGTTGTGGTTGGCAGCTTAGACTAATTTTGTCTCCTACTACATGGTTTGCATGCCATTTGCTCGCCTATTTTTGTTTAAATTCGTATTTTACCGTAAGGTATGTTTCTGATTTTTCTTATAGATTAATATGATATAAAGCTCTTAGATATTAAAACGATCCTCCATAATTAGGTCCCGTCTTAGATCTTAACGGGCTTGTATAACGTTAGGTTTGTGTAACTGCAGCTGATATTAGTTACATTTCCATGACTCGATTACAAAATTTTGATTCTTAAGGTATTCTGCAACTAGGAATTACATTCTATACACTACAATACCAGCATCTTTCTATTAATATTCAAGTGCATCTTTCGTAGAAGGCTGTTAGAAATGATGCATTTTATCTTCCTCTACCACAATGGTCAGGTTAACTAATTAGGAATTAGTTTTTGTATGTTTTTTAAATGCAAGTGTTTAACAATTATGCATTCTTGATTATGCATTTTATACCTGGCTTCTTAGACGATTATGCATTCTTGATTTGTGGATTGCTCGATCTGTCTGAGTATGGCGGTAAAACTGAATGGCTTAGTTGGGCTATTGAACTTCAAGCCACCAAGGTGCATATGTTCTGGTTTATTACAAATCCAATATGGTAATAGTTTACCTGTTGATTCCTAACATACTAAGTAGACACCATACATAGTTAAAGCTTCGCTAATAGTAGCGGAAGGATAACCCAATTTAATGTTATACTTTGTTGTATTTCTTCTTACACTTAATGGAAGACACCTTACACAACGTCCTTCAATGAGAAAAAAAGAAAAGAAAAAAGTAGTTGTAATAATTATCTGATCCTTGGAACACTGGGTTTTGATTTTCAGTCACACAAATAATTGTTGCTTACAATTGTAGCCATATATTTTCAGCCTGATTTGTTTATAGAAAGATAAATCAGTATTACTATATTTTCTTAGTTATCATTAACAATATATTACATAACTATTTAGGATGAGTTATTTTAGATAGAGAAGACGAAGGCTACTTCAATTCTCCTGGAGAAGACACATCTGTACTATTACGCTTGAAAGAAGATCATGATGGTGCAGAGCCATCTAGGAATTCAGTTTCTACGGTCAATCTTATTAGCTTATCACCCATCATTTCAGGAGATAAATCCGTATATTACAGAAATATTATGGCACTTCTTTTTGGTAAGTTACCAGTTTTTCTGTTTGTTTAAAAATATTAGACGTTTTTATTGGTAACTACTTTTGGTAAAAACACCTTCTTTGAGATTTCAAAATGCAGTCTTCCCTTCTTGAAAGCATGTTTTGAAGAACGCCTCCAATTTTAGTTCTAGGCAGACTGCAAACACAAAGCAGAAACCTGCTACGATGTACAGATTTTATTTTTGAGAAAAAAGAAAAATCTATCAAAATTTATTTCAGAAGTGTAATTTAAAACATGTTTCTGATGAGGGTTTTTCATGTATCAAACTTGAAAATAAGGGATGAATCTAAATCTTTAATAATTAAAATCCATCAATAATAAAGTTAACCATCTGTATTCATTATTTAATGCGGTTGATGCATGTACTTTAATTATTATATATATGAAATCGAGAAGCTGATAAAATCAATCTTAATATTAATATTTGCAAATACTTATTATTCAAACCCATCAAATTTCGTTCAACATTTTACAAGGGGACAAACATATATGGTTACCAACAATTCTGGATTAGTTGCTGAGGTAATCAGTGATTGAACGTGAAACAACCCTCATCTTATAAATTTGATGAAGCTGATGTGAGGCTGCTATCTTAGGATTTTACCTGAACACATTAAAAAAAGTAGATCGTATAACGTAAATTTTGGTTACGGTATGCAGGCAGTATTTGAAAAAAGATCGAAAAGTCATAGCATTGTGTTCCCCTCATGTGCTGTGCAGTGGGTATGCTCTCGGTCCAATCAAGGAAACAGGTAGTTCTGGTTGGAAATAAAAATAATGCAGAGTTCAACGACATAGTAGCTGCAGTATGTGCGTGTTATGATCCTACCAAACCAATAAGTTTTCAACTTTAAGATATATTATAGTCTATTTATTTATTTATTTATTTATACATCATTACATGCTACTTGAAATGAAACTGGTCTGGTAATAACAATTGATGTTCCCCTGACTTGAAAACAAATGTTACATGTATGTAGGTTATACAAATAGATCAGAACAACGAAGAAATAGAGTTTTGGGAGAAGAATAATCCAAATATAGCTCAAATGGCAAAAAGGCAGTCCTATAGATAAAGCAGTGGTTGCTCATGTATGTTAAGATTTCGTTTGTAACCCAGGTAAAAGCCAGAACCTGATTCCAATTGTAACCTAGGTAAATTCGAGCTATTATTCCAACAATTTATTGGTCATGTTAATTGGTTCTCATGTAACTTTAGAGTATGACCGAATAAGATGTAAAAAACGGTACATTGAAATGCTAGCATGCTTACATACACTTCGTGAACTTCGTGTTTGTTGCATTTTGCATGTGTTTCTTCCATTTTACTTTGTTATAAGACTGTAACATATACTTGTGAATTGCAGGTTCTAGAAGTTGGACAAGCTTACAAGCTAAAGACTAAGTAAATTTACATATCTTGTTTTAAAACGATGTTTGAACAAACATGTATGTTACTTATTTTGCGGGGCTACTGTTCATCAGCGCTAAATAGAAATAGCGTAGCGGTTGAAGGGCGCTATGAGCTATAGCGGGGATTTTGCGGAGCTTTAGCGGGGCTTTAGCGGGGCTTTAACTTCATAGCTCACAATAAGGGCCTATACTTAACATACTTAGTTTCAACCAAACCAACTCCAAATCAAACCAATCATCATTACATCCGACCCAAGCACACATATAAGCAAACACTCACAACTTTAACACATAATGGTATATTTTTTCTCACTAACCATATCACTAGCAAATTATTTACATCATAAACACTTATAAACATCATTATCAAACATAAGTGACTAATTTGAGCTATTAATTCAAAGGTGAGTGAAAAGTTCTCACCAAGGGATCCACTCCACCAAACTTTAAAAAGGTAGGACCTTTTGTTTCCTACGACTTCAAACTCCACTTAAATAAGCAAAATAGTAACTTTAGCACTTTTAAATCGCTATAAACTCAAGTATATAGGTATATATATATACCTATATATATTTGCTTAGCACTTAAGAAGAGAAAACTTGGATTTTTTAGTGGTTTAAGGAGTAAAAGAGGGATTTTTGGTTCAAGGAGGGGCTTGGCCTTGGGTGTGGGGTCCACGGCCTTAAAGAGGGGGTATGGTGAGGTGCAAGGAGGTATGGTGGTGGTAGAAGTGTATGAGCTTGGGTAGTGGAATAATGGAGCAAAGAAGAGAGCTTTAGGCTTTTAGGGGGAGAAGAGAGTGCTTGACCCCATGGGCCCACGGCATGGTGGATGAGGAGATGGGCGGGGGTGGGAAACTTGGGTGGCCGGCGGTAGTGGTAGAGTAGGTGGTGCTTGCCATTAAAGCTAAGGTAGAGAGGGAGGAGAAGAATAATGGAAATGGAAAACCAAATGGAAATGAAAACAAATGAATTTCTCTTTCTTGCACGTGCCTAAGTACCTTAGGAAATGGAAAAATGGAAGAAATGGACAGGTGTAAGGGAAGGACATGAGTTGTCTAATTTAGGGGAAGATAGAAACTTTTGTAAATGGAAATGTTCTAATTTATTAGATTTTTGACTTAACATCTAAGGTGTATATAAGGAAGGTGTTAACTCAATTAAAATTATTTAAATCTTAAGAAACCATAAGTGCATGTTAATAGGTCATTAAGGCTGCTATTAACCCTTTAGAATAATTTTAAAAAGGTTTCCAAATAGCCGTTTACAATCATAAATCTCTAAACAATTTAAATTTCCGGTTGAAAACCAATGTAAAGAACTAATGATCTCTATAGATAAAATTTAACTAGAAAAGTTATAAACGAGTTCATTATCATCTATACTTATTTTTAAAACTTACTAAGTCTATTTTATCAATATTTTCAATTTTCAATATTACTCAAAACCGCTTAATTTTCAATTGAATTTTAATAAACGATTCATATGCATCTTTAACTCATATGATCAAACTGTAAGTCCAATCTATATGAAAATTGAAATCCTACTATATTTCATTAATATGAATCCAATAAATCTGGTTTCATTGAAATCCAAGATTATTTTGAAAAATGTCTATTTTTAGGCTATTTAAAATAATATTAAATTATCGAATTTTGATATATTTACTTTTAAATCAATTTTAAAAGTTCACTAACCTTATTTTATCCTTAGTAGAATATTAAACAAAGTTAGAATTCAATGTTAATAGTTTTTTCAAGTCTAGATTCAAAATGTGGCCATTCGTAATCCACTAAGAATTAATTAAAAATTCAGATTTTAAATTATTTAAAATACGGGTCGTTACATGTAATATCAATATACATCTAGTCTCAATGATGTGGCATTCCTTTTTAAGTGTCATAAGCAATTTAGCTTATTATTTAGCATTTTAGTGCAAAAGCGAGTTCCAGAGTGAATCATAGGTCCTTGCAACCTACTAAAACACTTAACAAATATATGAGAACCATGCAAATATAGAGTAAAATGAATACACATAGCATAAGAAATGTACACATAACATGCATGGCATGTCAATAATAAGGTAAACAAAACGAAGCAATTCACATAATTAATGGTAACATTTTTATACATAACCTTTTTATTTTTCTAATATAAATTTCTCGACATTCAAGTTACCTACATTCAATATAAATCGACTTTCATTCAATTCACGTACACATCCATTTTTGTTAACATTCATTTCATTTACATGCAAATTATTTATTTCCAAGTTATTCACCTTTATTTTACTTACGTCGATTTTAATTCCCTTCATCTAATTTAATTTATTTTCATTCGACATTCCTTTCTAATTCATGTCAAGATAATCTTAGTTTACTCAATTTATAAATTTCATCAACTTGTTTCATAAATATTTTTCTTTCATTTAATTATCAACGTTTATTATCGCCAGCCTTTCATTTCACCTTTGTTTATTCCAATTCAAAATTTATTCTAGTTTACACAATTCATTAATTTCATTCTCGCTTCATTTTATTCATTCCATTTAATTTCCCTTGGGTAAATTTTGAATTAAACATTCAAGTTAGTTTTTTCCATTGCATATTATATGATTTCTTGACAAAATTAGCTTTCCACTTAAGTTGCAGTTTTAATTTCGTAATTCGCTCCTTAATTTAATATCAAATTTCACATTTAAGTTTCAATTATATTATCAATAAGAATATACTTTTTCATTTTTTTTATTTTTATTTTTCTGAATTTTTTCAGGGGAGAAACCGACACTGCCGTAAAACTCCCCTTAGTGCACCTAACCCGGTCCGCGAGGTCATCAAGCTTATGCACATAGTAAACCCCTTATTTGAACTAATACTTTTTAATTTCTTGATGTAGTAGTTGAGTTTACAATTATAAATCAACATATAGGTTAAGTATATATTAAGTTAAATTTTATAATATTAGATTCACCTCAATACTGTTTAATATTATGCTTAATTCGCTAGATTTAATTTTATTGTTAATATTTATTTCAAAACTTAAATCTAGTGAATTAAATAATGTTCAACAGATTTGAAAAATGATTAGAATTCAATTCTAATGAACATCAATTGATTTTCTATTTATTTTCAAATAATGTTCTTAAAGCCTATGCTTGTAAGGATAACACTTTAAAACATCCACTAATTTGAGTTTACCATCACCAGTCATCTAGTTTTATGATTTCTTGAATCAAATTTTTTAACTTCAATGTTTATTTAGTTAATAAATAAAAATTATATCAATTAAACTTTAATAAAAGTCAATTAGTATTCCAAATAAATTTATTTATTACTTCAAACTTATTTGCCTTAACACATTTAAAATATCATATTTATTGGAGAAACTTTTCTACTATCATTACATAAAAACTTATGAATTCATTGACATCTTTTATTGTCATAGTCGACCGGCTTTTAAAGCGACCGCAAACATTTTTATTATTACCAATAATAAATACAAGTATAACTGATATCCGATGGTTGCCAACCTAGTATAATTCGGTTATTAAGGTGGACCTTCCGCCGTCTATGACATTTAATGTGGGTCGTCCACCATATCTAATCTAGATTACAGTATGGGAGGTAGCTACGGTACTAGACTACTATAAATTATATCTTCTTATGGCCTAACTCTCCACCCAGGAAGAGTAAAAATACATGAGATACTACATAGAATAGTGAATTACATTTGGATACAAAAGTAACAGCAAGGACTGTTAGAAAAAAGAGCCATTATATCCAACAGTTACATGAAAATACCTAAGCATGGACAAAAGCAGAAAGTACATACTTTTAGAACCATACAAAAGTCTGTCGCTTTACCTTGAGCTCCACACTAGGATATTGTAATAACCCGGAAATTCGGAACCAGTTTAAAATTTTTATTTTGGCAATTTTAGCGAATTTTGAATATTTAAAATAGATTATTTTAAATAATATCGTCGAGAAATTTATTTTGAATATAATTCGAACGTATATATTATATACGTCGTCGTTAGAATATAAATAATTATATATAATTATAAATAGAATTGAAAATGGCGCGGTAGTTCGATAATTCGATTTCAAACTTCAATTGAACGTACCGGGTGCAAAACAATCCAGATTTTAGTGAAACAAAAAACATTAGGATCTAATTGATAATATCTTTCGAACGAATCCGAAAAATCAAAATTTCATAGTGGGAATCAAAAGATATGTCCAGTTGAAAATTTTGAATAGTCGCTATGGAATTCAGGCCCTTAAAAATGGGAATTTTGCAAACGACCTCGGATTTCGACGAAACCACTTTTGTTGGGTCCGTGATGTCAAGTTATTGCTAGATTCCAAATTTCATAATTTTTCGATTCAATATGTGAGCGTGGCAAAAGAAAACGCGTTTGACCAGTTTCAGTTGATTTTAATCGACTGGAAATTGGCCATTTTTCCAACGGTCTCAGAATTCGACGAAACTAGTTTTGTTAGGACCGTATCGTCAATACGAAGCTAGAAAATATTTTTCTAGAATTTTTCAAGTTAGTATGCGACCCCGGTAAATTGAAATGCGCGTTCAAATTCAATATATATAGTTATATGTTGATTTTAACAGAAACTGATTATAACGATCGAATCAGCCCACGGTATATATCCCATTGTGTTCAGAATGGGGGTAATACGCTATAGACGACAAGCGGTGGGTCTCGTTTTGAATTCGTAAAATAAAGGTTACTTTTTGAAAATAAATAAATAAATATATAAAAATCCCCCTCCTTCTACCTTCTCTCCTCATTCCTACAGCCGTTGGTTTTAGAAAAAAAAAATCGAAGCCCTAATCGATCGACGTGCGCCTATCACCCCACCGCCGATCTCCGTCCAGCGCTCCCCCAACGTCGGCGCCTCCCTCCCCTTACCTCGCCCCTCTCGATTCCACCTTCCCTCTCTGCTGAAGACAGCACGTTCGCGGCGGTCCTCCGGCCACCAAGGACGCTCGAGTTCGTCGTCCTCCCAGGTGATGGCAGCAGGCGTTCCAGCGGTTCAGGCGGCGACCCCTGATAGCTCTCCGATCAACTGTGGCGGCGACAAATCCATGCCCTAGGGGGCGAGCGCAGTTCAGCGGCTTCCAGAGAGAGGGATGCAGTGTAAATTTCTCTTTTAACTAGTATATTAGTTAATTAATTAGGTAAAATCTAAATTGTATAATTTATATCTATATATCATTGATTTTTTTTTATTTAAATATGTTTCAAATTTAAATATAACCCTTTGTTTTAAAAAAAAATAAGAATTGTTTTAAAAATAGGAATAGGCTTTGTTTTTAAAAATAGAAATAGGATTTGTTTTTAAAAATATAAAAGCAAGGAGCTTTAAAAATATAAAAGCAAGGAGCTTTAAAAATATAAAAGTAAGGATTTTTAAAATAAAAATAGCCTGGGTTTAAAGATATGATTTTTATATTTTTAAAATATTAAAAATATGATTTTTATATTTTTAAAGTAGTAAGAATATAATCTTTTATATTGAAGAAAGATAAAAATATGATCTTTGCATTGTAGGAATATTAGAAATAACATCTTTGTATATGTAGCGAAATAAAAATGTGATTTTTATAATAATATATTTTTGAAAAGGCGAAATCTATATTTTTGAAAAGGCGAAATCTATATTTTTGAAAAGGCGAAATCTATATTTTTGATAAGGGCGAAATCTTTATTTTTATAAAGGCGAAATCTTTTTATATAGCAGCGAGATAAAAATTTGATTTTTATATATTGAATAGTATAATAAAAATTTGATTTTTATATATTGAATAGTATAATAAAAATTCGATTTTTATATATTGAATAGTATAATAAAATTTCGATTTTTATATATTGAATAGCGAAGTAAAAATTCGATTTTTACATATGTAGTGGCTACGGGCAACGAAGATGACGAAGATGCGATAACGATGAAGATTTCTCTAAATGAAGTGTCGTGAAGTTGGATAGCTATCGGTGAGAATTTCTCACTCTTCAATTTCTTTTCTAGTTATACATATATACTAGGATGCAGACGGTGTTTAGTAGCACCCGACACAACCGTCCACAGACCATGGACTTGTTTGTTTGGTTGCATAAATTAGTTAGATGATTTGGTTGAAATTTGGTTGTTTGGTGAAATGAATGGATTTGATTGATGTGTGAATGGCGTGGGCCTTCACTAGACCGGGGATAAGGCTAGACCTCGTCCCGTTTCTAGTATCGTGCCGTTATGCCGCCGAAATTTTCTAAAATATGTTAGAAAAATAAAAATATCATTTTTATTATGTAAATGAACTGAATAGAAATTCATGGGTTGAAATAAAATATTTTATCGTTAAAAATATATTTTTTTAACGTGGAAGTGAATAAAATAAAATATTCATTTACAAACCGGACGGTTTGTTTATGTACACCTATTTGAAGGACATTGATTGGGACGATAAATTTTACACATTGCCCAACTGCACCAATAAAATCTGTGTTTGATTGTTTGAAACCCCACACGGGTGTTGGGATGAAATTTGAAGTTCACTCATCCTGATTGATTAAATATGTCGATCGATTGATTGACAGGCTGTTATAAGCGTTAGATATCTATATTTGATGCTTATACAGTGTAGTGCACTTTGGTTGATGGTTGATTATTTTTCAATACTATTATATACGTGTGATGTATGAAAATCCATATAATTAACATTATATGGTGATTGATTGGGCCTCATTCCAATTTAGAAGACAAAGAATATAAAATAAAGGTTCATGTGTTGACAGTACTCATCCGTTGAGATTAGTCATGTGTTGAACGAAATATTTTAATAATAAAATTTACATCTTTATCAATATAAAATAAAGGTTCATGTGTTGACAGTACTCATCCGTTGAGATTAGTCATGTGTTGAACGAAATATTTTAATAATAAAATTTACATCTTTATCAATATAAAATAAAGGTTCATGTGTTGACAGTACTCATCCGTTGAGATTAGTCATGTGTTGAATGAAATATTTTAATAATAAAATTTACATCTTTATCAATATAAAATAAAGGTTCATGTGTTGACAGTACTCATCCGTTGAGATTAGTCATGTGTTGAACGAAATATTTGAAATAGAAATATTTGAAAACGAAATATTTGAAATAGAAATGTTTGAAAAGGAAATGTTTGAAATAGAATATTTGAAAAGAGAAATATATGAAGCCGTATTGGTTAGATTGACGCCATTTTGACGTGAACGATATTTATATCAATTTTATTCATTTTAAAAGGAATATTGAAAAGTGATTTCGAAATCGAATATTTTGAAATGAAATTTGAATTTGAATAGAAAATCAATCGAATTTGAATAGAAAAGAAAACGATTTCGAAATGAATTGAATATAAAACGATTTCGAAATGAATTGAATATAAAACGATTTCGAAATGAATTGAATATAAAACGATTTCGAAATGAATAGAATATAAAACGATTTCGAAATGAATAGAATATAAAACGATTTCGAAATGAAATGAATATTGAAAAACGATTTCGAAATGAATTGAATATAAAACGATTTCGAAATGAATAGAATATAAAACGATTTCGAAATGAATAGAATATAAAACGATTTCGAAATGAATAGAATATAAAACGATTTCGAAATGAAATGAATATTGAAAAACGATTTCGAAATGAATAGAATATAAAGCGATTTCGAAATGAATAGAATATAAAACGATTTCGAAATGAATTGAATAGAAAACCAATTTGAATTGAATATATAACGAATTTGAATTCGAATTGAATAGAAAACGAATTTGATTTGAATTGAATGTATAACAAATTTGAATTCGAATTGAATAGAAAACGAATTTGATTTCAATTGAATATATATAACGAATTTGAATTGAATTGAATAGAAAACCAATTTGAATTGAATCGAATAGAAAACCAATTTGAATTGAATCGAATAGAAAACCAATTTGAATTGAATCGAATAGAAAACCAATTTGAATTGAATCGAATAGAAAACGACTTTGAAATTGAATTGAAACCGAATTCAAATTGAATTGAAAGCGAATTGAAATGAATTCAAATTGAATTGAAATTTGAATTGAATAGAAATGAATTTAAAAAAAAAACGAATTTATAAGGAAAAATTCAATTTTTGATTCGAATTTGAAATAAAGGTTGAAATTATTTTTAAAACGAATTCAAAACTATTTATATAATTCGTTTTAAATAGAAATCGACGAAATATATATTATATATATTATATATATAATATAATTGCCTGAATAGAACGCGCCGCGCCGCGGTAGTTCGTGAATTTCAACCATTTATTTCAAACGGACATTACGGGAGATCCGACCGTCGGATTCTCCTAAAACCGGAACCGTTGGGTTTGTATCGAAAAGTGCTTTCTAACGAATATTAGAAATTTGAAATCTAACGGTTGGATTTGGAGTTACGTCCAAATCAAATTTGGAAAAGGTCGTTGTAAGTGCAGTTCGATGGCCATTGTTGGAAATCGATTGTACGGGCCTTAATAAAATTATTAAAAATAGTAATAATTTGTGTAAAATCATAAGAAAAATTAGGGTGAAAAACTCCATATTCGAAAAGATAAAAATGGATTTTTATCGAAATGAACTAGTTTTGAACTAAATTTAAAACCCAATTATTTTTAAATAAATAAATTAGATTTAAAAAGGGGTTTTAAATAATCGAAATTTTTAATATATTTGATTGGATTTGAAATGGGTTTATCGTGAACGGTGTTTTAAATAACACTAGTTCTTTAACCCGATGATAAATAAAATGTGCTTTGGGTTTGTCGTGAACTGTGTTTTAAATAACACCTAGTTCTTTAACCCAGTAAAAGGAGTTTTAACGAATCTGCAATTAGGTTGGAATGTGAATCTATAATGTAAATTGTCAAATTTAGAAATGAGCGAGAATGGAGTATCGCCAGTTTTGCACCAAAGCGATAGTTAAATCTTTAATTAGATTTGAACGTGAAATGGTAATTAATTTTACCGATAACACCATAGTATTAGATATGGAGTATTACCAGTTTTGCTTCATGGGATGAATAGGTTGGGATTGGGAAATAAAATAAATAATTACTTCGCGTGGTTCGCTAATCTCGACTAGTTTAGAAAACCAAAATTTGGTTTGAAATGTCATCCAAAGGAAGATTAAAGGATAAATTTCAAAGAATTTATCTTGGATAAAATTAATGGGAACCTTTCCCTAAAAATATGATTTTGTGAATAAAAGAATATTCTGAATTGGAATGAGGCGTATGTTGTGTTTATGTAACATTTGTTTTTAATATACGCGGGTTGTTCGGAAAGGCCGGGTTTATACCCATTCTGAATAACCGATTCGACGATATGTCGAAGATGTAGACGGTGGTTGAAGACCGGAAGTCTTCACATCGTTTGGATAACTACTGACGATCCTGATTGGGCAGTACACCCAAGAGGATGGAAATAGTTGGTGGTCGTCCAGACGTACCTGGAGATGGATGGATATGCGAGGAAAGTGCCTCCGGTTTCATTCAGACCCAGAACGGACTTGTAAATGGATTGTGTGTCTGACATTGGATTTTATTCTGTGTTGATTGATTTCTATTAAATATACATCTGTTTGGCGGCGGAGAATTTATTCTTTTGCTTAACGCCCTTCTCTGAGACGTACGAGCTCAAATGTTGTATATCGATGGACATCAGTCGCATGGCATGAATTGCCTGTGTGGCATGCTAAGATGCAATGATTAAGGCTTCTGTTGAAAAGCAAAGTCTTATGGTTGATGATCAAAGCACAGCCTACGTGCAGCTTTGTGTATAGCGTGAATTCGTGAGCCTCACACCTCGGTATGAGTCAAAAACGGGATACAGACTGCAGGGAGAGCACGACGTTTCTTTCTAGCTTTGGTGGTGTCAGTGACTTACCAGCCCTGACATTTATATACTTTTCACCTTTGTGGTTGTTGGATGAGGCGCCTCGATTTTAGGTCTGTAAGGACCGGGAAACGTGTGTTCAGGCATAACTAACCCTCTAACGTAAGTGAGGACCAGCCCTGAAGCATCCAGGGGTTGCCCAGAGTGCGTAGCCCTGGGACATTTGCTAGAGTGTCTCGAACGCGGAGAGGAGCTTGCCCCTTGCCTCGACTCATGACGGAAATCCAATTTCCAATACGAGATATTTCGGCTTTATTTGTAGAGCCTAGTATGGCGACATAGTAGCATGGGATGCTATGTCGTCTATGATTTATATTTATGATTGAAATTGTTTTGACACTATACACTTATTATAGTATCAAATGATTTGTTTTAAACGTACCAATCATGTTTGGCTATTATAAGGGAAAACCCTATCCTCCGGCTTGCGTTGCATTGTGTGATGGGACCTGGGTCTTATAATAGCTTCATTTTTCGAAAAAGCATTGCGTTGTTTATTCTATGCACTGGTATTCTTGGGAGGAAACCCGTTCGGTGTTATACGGCGTGGTCCCTTGAATTACTCTCTTTTAAAGTAAAGCTCTAAATAACTGTTTTAGTTCTCACACCAGTCACATGACTGACCTGGAGTTTATTGTTTTAACCTAAACTCTGGGTGCCCCTATTTTCCGCACGGGCATCTAGTAGTTTTGGTTTTGCAGATTTATATTCACAGGATCCTGGTTTACAGCTGGAATGATATCCGGAAAGCTCTGTATCCGTATATCACCTTCAGTTGTGCTTTGTATTATTTTCCGCTGCTATGTAATTTATTGTAATCTCTGATATTTATCGAATGTAATTTATTCATTCATACTCTGTATATTCTTGTATCTGATGGAATTGTTGTAATAGCAATGAAATGTTCCTCCGTCTGCATTCTGATTTGTCCTGTTCTCAAACGAACAGGGGTTTCGAACGGTCTAGATCGGTTTAACGACTGATTCGGATCGAGCGAAATTCCTTGTCGTCACAGACATGGAGCAATAACTTGGACTGTTTACATTGTGAACCTGACATAGTGGCAAACTGGTAGGGACGTAAGACATGGAGGTAAAAATTGAAGATCACCAATAATACTGTAATGCTGAGAGATAAAGCTTCACCTTTATCACAATACCACCGATGACCTTACTTTGATCCGGAACACCAATCCTACAACATACCAGATAATACAACATATAGGAAAATGCTCAACAAAATGTAACTACACTAGAAAGCTCCACATAACTAGAATTAGCACAGGTAGGTAGCCATAACCATCACTAAAAATGAGAACAAGGATCAGGGCCGTAGCCTCACGTGTTTTGTCATCATTTTCATGGCGATGAACCACCCAAATAAGCTCCATAAACATAAGATACTCCCTGACAGCTCCTGTTCAAGCAGTGAGAAGGATCCAAACAATAACATGTATGAGTTACAAAAATCTGAAGAAAGCAAACAAACAACTCAAAACTCAACAAAACTCCAAAAATAACAAAACCGACTCTAGGTACTACTAAAAACACGAGACGAGGCCAACATTGAATACCCGATTAATAGGTTGTACCATCACTTACCAAGGATCAAGATGCGAAAATAACGAAATTAATAAGGAGTTATTGCTCACCCCATAACTCCACGTTAGTGATAGAACCCCATCCTTAGCCGAGATCATCAGTTGAATAATAAGCTTCGGGAAGAACCTGAAGACCAGTAGTTGCCTGAAAAGGTCGTTGCAGAGGATGGGATAGAATTAAGCAATGTCTTCGGAGAGATCTGAAGTTTAAGATGGGTTTGGAGGTTTTAGGGCAAATTTGGAACAAGACAAATTCCATAGTGAAACCTTAGATCTGAAGTTAGAAGGGGGATTGTTATCGACACTCCAAGTATTGTTAAGGTAGCGTCAATTTAAAAAGAAAAAAGAATTTGTTAAGTGGAATATCAATGTAGAGAGCACCCCCTTAACAAATAAAGTTTATTTTACCAAATTAGTCTTCTTTACAATAATCCTTTTCTATATGTTAATTAAAGAAAATGGTATATTAGTCGAACTGCATCATATTTTTATATCAAATTATCAATAATTTCATTTATCAATCGCTTTTTTAAATAATTTCATTTCTCAATCGTTTTTTTTAAATAATTTTATTTTATATGTTAAATTATCAATAATCTCTTTGGTTTCACATTTTTTGTTTGCACCAATATTTCCCAAACAATCGGTTTTTTTTTTTTTTGCAAATAATTTAGGGATTTGGTTTTTTTTACTCTTGAAAGTGATTTGGATTGTAACTAATGTTATTACCAGGGTAAAAAGGGACTATAAAAAATTAAGTATGTGACTACCCCCTAACATTCTTTTCATCATTGGAGTGTTTTTAAAATTCGACCCTCCCTTAATAATATTTGGAGTTTCAATAACTGTGCCCGATAGAAATCCTGTTATTGGTGGAAACCGACCATGCGTGACGTAAGCATCGGTAAGGAGAAGAAAGGAAGATTTGGGTGAGAGGAGAGTGAAAAAAGGTGAAGGTAGGAAGTGCGATAAAGAAAAGTAAAGAAAAGGAAATACTCATGACGCCATTAACAGTCGTTCACCAATAACTGAGCTTTTTTATGTATCCATTTCTGTTCATTGACGTCTTTTATTTACAAGTTATCACCGTACGAGTTTTATTTCCTACATTCCTTTTACATCGCATCTTTAAGTTACAAAACACATATTGCTTCCAAATTACCTTAAGGTTCATGTTTTCTTTATTACACTATAAAAATTCATTAGATAACATAAATTTAATATATATGAATATTTCACATAACTCACTATTTTAAATTCCATATTTGTGCGAGCAAATCTCATAGTTCCATAGATAATCTTATACTTATCAAATTAGTACTTACATATTACTTAGAATCAAATTTATGTTTCGTACATTTTAGAATAAAATCTAAAATTTGACTATTATACATTGGAATTTAACTTAAATTACACTTATCTGGAAAGTATTTTTTCTTTCACAACCATTACGAATTCTATAAAATCATTTTTTATATTATCATTTCAAATTTTCTACTTGTATAAATTTTCTTAATATAACGTTTATAAGTTCAAAACAAGTAATTCATTATAATTTCTTTTGGAAGGCTTATTTATTAAGGGTTTTAATTGTTTTTAAGACAATTTTATACTAAAGGACTTGTTAGAATACTTTGTTTAATTTTTACAACCAATTAGTGTTTAATACTTTAGTTATTATTCACATCAAATTTATATTTAAATTCTTTTGCACTATTTATTTAGCTAGAATAAATATAAATCTACGACATAGGCAAAAAGCTAAATTAGAGAAAGGTCCTAATCAATGAGATTTTACAAAGGATGGAGACTTAATTAAATAAATTAGAAGATTTAGGATTCTGAAAGCATTGATTCTAAATTCCATAAGATGTGCCCACAACAAAGATCGAAGTTTAGACTCAACAAATCTGAACCTAAACTAAGGAAATGAATTTAAGAAAGTAGAATCTAAAACTTGGCTCAATTTTAAGATAAATCATTTAAACTATTTTTATTTTTCATAGTCTCTTGAGAATGATTCTGAGACCAATTAAACTCATTCTAGGGTATTTCTACCCTCTCTCTAATGAATTTTTCAACCCCATAAGATAAGATTTTTGTAAAACCAAAGCCATGTTACCAAGCTGTGACGCTCTTTCGACCGTTTTGAGTCGATAATAAAATTAACTCAAATCGTTTGAAATATCAGATTGTTATTTGCTATAAGGTGAAAAATAAACCATCATAGGATCACAAACTTTGAAAAAATAATATACCATACCGCAAAATCTTTAATTTGTACATGATATCAGAGTATAGAAACAATATTGATTCATGGGAAGATTAAATATAGAATCTTACTATACATGAATAAATGACTGAAACAAAAACAGAAGAAATAAACGAAGATAGATAAATGGCTAAACTCCTGTGCATCCCTTGCTCCAACAGAAAAATCTCTAAAGTTGAAATACTCAGGCTGACCTGAGCATAATGTAAAAACAGAACACTCAAGTCAAGACTATCATCTCATATAAATTTATTAACTCAAGTGAAATGTTCAATGAAATACATCAATAACTTAAAGGACGTCTGAGATTCTCATACTCTAAGGTTCCGTGGACCTAGATACATATACTATAATACACTATTATAATAGTATATTTAGTAAAGTAAAGTACTAAAATATCATAAATGGGATTACCATATTACCCTTACACCGCTTATAAGCATTATAGTATATATATACCATAAACGTGGGCATTATAAGAGGACACTCCATAGAAAACAATGTCAAATCTAAATCATATGGGGATCAATCAGGATAACATGATATGGCAGCGAGGTGATACCCAGCGGTACGATTCTACCGGATTGCAAACCCAGGCTGGTGGTAACACATAATCGCAACTACTTCCCACATTTTACAATACTCCTATAATCAAAGGTAGCCACCAATCAATCATAAAGTAAGAGATATGGTATCGAAGAAGTGTGTCTGATAGAGAAGCGGCCTCACTAGGCCTGGGAATGGTTATTTTTTTAGTCATTTTAATTATCAGCCGAAGGTTAAGGTAATCTATAATTGTTCTCTTACTTCATTTCAGTAGCATTCGCCAAACCATCCCGCTTTATTCTGGATTCTCCACCACGTGATATTTGTTAAAGTGGCTTCGGTACTGGCAGAGGGTATGACAATATCGACTCTGGTTTCTTCAATAACCTAATCGGTTATTTCACACTGCAACCATTGCATTTGAACTCATACTCCAATATCGTAAATCAACTAACGTCAAGTATTGATTTTTTTTCTCAATTTCTCAAATTGATTCAATCATCGATATCATTTCAAATTCATATTTAAAAACCAATTCATCATCAAACTTCACATTCGATTTTTGGTTTCCATGTCATAATATCGTTATTCAATCGAATTATGTTATTCAATCATTTTAGACTTAAATTGCTCATATTGGAAACATATACTTTTATTTTAAAATAGTTAAGTTAAATATAAAATTGTTAAGCTTGATATAAAATAATTAAGTAAAATAAATATGGTTAGTATGGAATAGTTTAAATGAAATAGAAAATCTTAGTATAACATAGTTTAAAATGAAAGTAAAGTTTGATATACAATGGTTTAAATAAGATAGATAAGTTTAATACAAAATAGTTTATATAAAATAGTGATAAGATATATATTAGTTGTAATATAAAATAATACTAACTTCTAGAAATAATTCAGTCCGAATCAATTTATCTAAAATTTCATAATTTGACTCAAGATTAATTCAGATTTCGAAGTTTTAGTTGAGTTTATCTTAACTCAAGCGATATAAATTTCGACTTTAAAACAATGTATCCAAGTTGGATTATAACGTGAATTCCACCTTTAAACCATTAACTTCACTTTGTTTTGAAATTTAGATTCTAAATTCATTCATTTCATCGGTTTTAGACCAACCTTTAGATTTTCAATTAAGTTTTACTACTTAAATCAATTCTTCAAAAGTTCAAACTTTATCATTCAAATTAATAAACCATTCAAGTTTAACAAAATTCTTGTGTTAATTGGATCAAATCATTCCATTCAATTAGTTAAACAAATTTAAACCATTTTAAAAAAATCTTTAATCCAATTTACATATTAAATTTTAAGACAAAAAAATCAAAAAATTTAAATTTTTTAAAACCATTTGTTAAATCAGTAAAGTTTTAACTTATAAATTCAAGTTAAATATTTGAAATATTAATTTAAACTCAAATTATAAATTAAATACCAAAATCAATTTAATAAATCAAAACATACTTATTAAAATTTTGAAGAAAATATTATCTTCAAATAACAAATCTAATTTAGAAAAATCACGGTAATCCTTTCAATGAATCAGTTTTACTTAAATTCATACATTCAAGTTAAAATATTTCAAATCTTAATTTATCTAAGATTTTTAAATTAAACTCCAAAATAGATACATACTTTTAAAATATCAGAAAATAGTTTTATTTATTGACTACGGTGTCCATATACAATTTTCTATCGTATGATCAAGTGATACAAATGAGACAGCCCAAACCCGCTTGCCATGGAAGCAAGGACAATTATTGGAATATAACACATTAATGACATTAGTAGATTACACATAATAGCATAACACATGAAATGATAGAATAATAAACATCATCATAACAACGGAATTATAAATGTCATCATCATCAGAGTTACACAAATACAGGATCATACTTAGTACATAACATAGTTCAACATACCTAAGGTAATGTCTAAAAGTCTAAAAGAACGATAAAAGATATGTCTTCGTCTTCAGCCAAAAGAGCACCCATGCTATGGTGCATATCCAAAATAAAGCCTGAAAACTGTTTACTTGGTTGCCCGTGCAAAAATAAGGACACCCAAGTTTGCAAGTGAAAACAAACTACGAGTCAGTCATGGGACTGGTATGAGAAATCTTACCTGACTTATTTAATAATAAGGCTAATCACATGACCACGCTGCTAACGCAGAACGGGTTTACTCCATTGGATTGCCAGTGCATATATAAAGTAAATCTTTTAAACAACGCAATGCTTTTTAGAAAAATGAAGCCACTATAAGACTTAGTCCCATCACACAATGCAACACAAGCCGGTGGATAGATTTTACCTTATAATGGCCAAGTATGCTTGATACGTATAAAACAAAAATTATTTGATATTATTATTAGTGTCTAGTCAGTTTAAAACACTTTTCAATATAAATGTATCAATCATAGACGACAAGAGCATCCCACACCACTATGCCGCCATATAGGTTTACAATCAAAACTGCACGCTGTCGTATTGGAAATTGGATTTCCATCATGAACCAAGGCAAGGGATCGTCCTTACCGAATTCGAGACATTCTAGCCCATTTCTCAGGACTCATACTCAGTCGAGCCCTTAGGAGCGCCAGGGCTGGTCCACACTTACTTTAGTTGATTGGTTATTCCTGAGAAATAAATGTCCCCGCCCTATGGGGCATAAATACGGTCTGCACGTTGACCGTATCAATCCGTATAAGTAAAATGTCTGGGCTCCATACCATGACACCACTCCTAGCTAGGGAGAAATACATGCCCTCCCTGCTGTCCTTCATCCCGTTTTTGGTTCATACCGAGATGTGAAGCTTCGAATTAACGCTATACACAAAGCTACGCTAATTAAAGTCGTGCTTTGATCATTATCCACAAGACTCTGTTTTTTCAACAAAAGCCTTGATCATTTGCATCTCATCATGCCACGTTGACAACTCATGCCATACGATTGATGTCTATTAATATATAATCTCTAAGCTCGTGCATCTTAGAGAAGGGTGTTAAGCAAGAGAATAAATTCTCTGCCACCAAACAGATATATATTTAATAGAAATCAATCAACACAGAATGAAATCCAATGTCAAACAAACATCCATTTACAAGTTCGTTCTGGGTCTGAATGAAACCAGAAGCACCTTATTCCTTGTTCCATATGTCCATTACGGAAGAGAGGCCCTTGCATATCCGAACAATCAACAAATACGTCCGGACCACTACCACTGTAACCTCTTCGAGGGAGCTACCCATATCGAAGGCATCAGTAGTAATCCATTTGATGTGAAGATTATCGGTCTTGCACCGTCTTCATTTCCTTTGACTTTTAATCATCATTCAATTATTTGAAATGAGATTTAACTCGTCCTTTTCAAATAATTTTCGAATATATATATAATTCAAATCATTTCTTTTCCTAGTCAAATTCAATTCTAAAGATTAATGTCAAATGAATCTAACCGTCCATATTACTTTATAAACCGAGTGAAATTGGTTTATTTCCATTCCATATCATTTATAATATTTTATAACGATTTATCGCTATTTTTATTTATATAAAAATAGTCCATTTAATTCAAACGACGCTTCAGGTCATTATGCGGCCCTGGCGCCATTTTTATTCAGATTTGAATTACACATTTCTCAAAGTCTAACCGCTGGATTTTAACAAATTTAATATTGTTGGAAAGATCTTTCTAAAGCGAACCCAACAGTTCTAGTTTCGGGAAAATCCGACGATCAGATCTCTCGGTATAATTATTTAAAATTATGATTCGAAAACGCGAACTACCGCACGCAATTCATTTTATTATAATTTATATTGTAAATTATATAATTATTTCGATGACTTCTAAACCATTTAATTTTTAAAAGAATTGGCTAACGCCTTTAAATTTTGGAAAGTTTCGCCATAACCTCCTTTGTTCGGAGGGGTCTGAAAAATTTATTGGGCCATATTAGGCACCCAATAAAACCATAAAAAGCGTACACAATTTTTAGTGTCCTATCTATGCCCAAGGGATAGTGTAAAAATCATATCTCAGCACCTTGTCCAGTGTTGGAAATAAATAATCCATGTGTCGTATCTAAAATTAAGAGAGACGTGAATTATTTTAATCTCCAGACCTGTGTGGGGTTTTTATTAATCCTGCCACGAGCACCGTTACATGTATTCCTTAGTCGTGTCCATAATCAATCTTATGTTCAACCTGTAATTAAGGCTATCAATGGGTCGGGTTCGGGTTAGGTCAAGTCGAGTTCGGGTCGGGTCAGCTCAACCCGTTTATTAAACAGGTAGTGTTTGGGTTGACCCATTTATAATTGTGTGGGTTTCGGGTTTGATTCGTGTAACCCGTTAGAAAAAAATTTGTATAAAAAGATGTGAATGAACATGAAAACATAAAAAGACTAAACCTACCTTATAAAATCACCAGTCACCATATGCATGTGAAGCGCATAGTGCTAACATATGTAGCGCACTCACCCATACATTCCTGAGAGTATCAAATAAAATTGACATTAATGCAAATAACTAACATTAACTCTCAAAACAAAATGCAAAAATATAAAGATTTTATATATAGATAGCGCACTAACACACCATAATACAAAATATTTTATAGATAAGACACTTGTGCAGAATAACAAAATGTTCTGCGTAACTCTAATAAAGAGAAAAATATACTCAAATTCACTCTTTTAGTCCATTCTATGATGCATTTCCCAATGAACATACGTGCACAAATTTCCACTTTTAAAGGTTAATATAACCAAAACTAAATCCCCTTTCATTTTGAATTATTCTGCATAAGTTGTATAAGTTTAATTAACACAAATACTTGAGGTTTAAACCCGCAAATATTTCACAGAAGTTTCCAGAATTTAGTTTTCTTAGTACTAATGTTATTTTCACAGACTATCAGCTGCTAAAATTGTTAGCTGTACATAAGCATTCCGTGTTAAGGTGAGCTTACATTGCTTCAGATGATTGATATTTACAAGAGAAGAGTTGCATTACAATGTCATTATAATCGAGGTTAGTAAAAAGGATTATCCCCATGACCAACGACACAAAAGCCAGTAACCAAACGAAATGGCTGCTACCGCATTGTATTTTGATGAGTAAACGTGCCGGGAAAAGTGATTTCATTTTAATTCATTATGGTCCTTATTTTTTTTAATATTATAAACGGGTTTGGCGGGTCAAGATCGGGTTAGCGGGTCAACCCTAAAACTACTTATTTATAAACGTGTCAATTTTGGGTTGACCTATTTATGACCCGCCAACTAAACGGGTTGGGTTAGCCTGCTAATTTCCGTGCGGGTTTCGGATCGGGTTTTGGGTCGGGTAGGAAATTGATAGCCCTACCTGTAATACAGCCATCTTCATGCGAGCATCTCGCTCGTATGGTAATCCCAACCTCGTCACATAAGCTCCAAATGCTTATATGTAATATGATATGCTATCTTCATGCAGTATGTCATGTGGTGTAGTTCATAATTTATTTGTTGCTATCCTATGGTGTGGTTTATAATCTCACACAGAACAACCATCACACCACATCCAATTTCATCCACAGGAGTTTATATAATAATAAAATTGCGCATCCAACTCATTAAGGTGCACCTATTTGTCGGGCATGCAAATTAATTCTTTACTCAACAGCGAATCCATTTACCTGTTTAGCATGTGTATACATATGCATATCTAAGCTAAAATAATATTTTTAGCAAACAAATATTTATTTCCATACATGACAATTTTATATAACTTATATATAAGCTAAAAATAATATGTTTAGCCCACCAGTATTTATTTCATGGCATATCCATTTTATTCACTTCATGTACAGGTTAAAAATAATATTTTTGACGAACAAATATTTATTTCAACACTTGACTATTTTTAATACTTCGTATACATGTTAAAAATAACATTTTTAGTGTTTAAACATTTACTTCAACATATGGTTATTTTTAACACTTCATACATATGTTAAAACTGATATTTTTAATGATCAAACATTTATTTCAACATATGGTTATTTTTAACACTTCATATACATGTTAAAATAATATTTTTAAGGATCAAACATTTATTTCAATATATGGTTATTTTATTACTTCGTTATATGATAAAAATGATATTTTTAACTAACAAAAATATATTTCAATCCATGGTTATTTTCAACACTTCATACATATGATAAAAATGATATTTTTAATGATCAAACATTTATTTCAACACATGGATATTTTTAACAGTACAGTTTTAGAAAATTTCGGCATTATAACGGTGCTATATTAGAACCGAGAAAATGATGTCCAGCAGCATCCCTCTCCTGCCCTTGGTTCGCGCCATACATAATCATTTCATCTCAATTAAACCGATCATAGGGTTGACAATCCCATATTCAACCAAATTTTTCACAAAACAATCAATTTTGTTGCATTTCCAATTTATACAACACATAACCAATTTTTATACATCGCATATACATTTTCTACAGCGCATATATATATATATATATATTATACATCGCATATAAATATATTTCATATTGCATATATATATTATTCACATCACGTATATATATATTATTCACATCGCATATATATATATATATATTATTCACATTGCATCACAATCACTACACAATACAGTCAGTTTAAATCGTCCATGGTCTGTGGATGAGGGAGGTGCGCTAAACGGCACCGTATACAATTTATAATGATTTTACAACTCACACATAATTTACTCCATTTTATTTTGAATTTAGAAATCTCACAATGTCCTCCTTAATTGGTAGCTAGCTCTAAAATTCCTCTAGTCACTTCTAGAATGTAGAATAAGCTGTCACGAGTCTAATGTCTCCTGTTTCACTGGATTTCGACATCATATGAGCAAGTGGTGAATTTTTAAAGGTTCACGACATTTTAAAATTAATTAATTAAAAATTCGCCTTGTTCCTCAATAATTTATACAGGCCGTCGGTTTCAAACCTTTGGTTTGAAACTAGGGTTTCAAATAGCGCTCAATCTTCTCAACTTTGTGACGATCGGAATATAACACGTGGAAGAGCTTTGAGACGCGCGCCTTTAGGTCCCACTCACGTCCAACTCCTTTGTAGATGGTGGTCAGAAATTGAGGGCGAGTGGCGCAAGTTTGAGAAGGTGATTCGAGCAAAATACACAACGATGGATGATCAATCCCGTATGGATGTGAAGAGGGTGGAGAGCACTACAAAATTGCCTCAAGAATCAAACGATTTCGTCATGTGGATTAAAAAAATATTGAGGAGAGAAGATCGGAGCATTTTCCGCGTTGATTGGTTTTCACAGGAGGCGGCAGGTTTTTGGGAAAAAGGAAATTAGAGTTAAACGTTTTCTGATTGGGCCTTTTATATTAAATTTTATTATTTAATCCTTTTAATCCAAAAATGTTAGTTTTCACACCGAACTCCAAATAAAACCAATGACTATCGCCCCAAGCTAAATACCCCCATTCCAAACATAATGGAATATGTTTCGTAAGCCAATTCGACTACTTCAGTCAGTTTTTCTCTAAATTAAAATATATAACATTCAATATTGAATTTGAAAGTACATTTTAATTTACCGTGGCACATACTGATTCCAAAAATTCCTGAAAAATAAATCTAGCTATGTTTTGATGAGACGGTCCTAACAAAATTAATTTCGCCGAATTTGGAGATTGTTTGAAAAATGACCCTTTTACTGGTCGATCCAATTCAACAAAAATTACCAAATGCGTTTTAATTTGCCACGCTCACATATCAATTCCAAAATTTATGGAATTTTAAACCTAGCAATAATTTAACATTCCGGATCCAAAAAAAGTAGTTTCATCGAAAAAAGAAGTTGTTTGCAAAATGGCTATTTTTAAGGGTTATATTATAATTTAAAAATCGAATTTTTAAATTTTGACTCAACTTCTAACAAAATTTCCTTAAAATTAAATTTTAAATTAGTTCAAAATTTCAGGATTGTTACAACGAATATGTATCACTTCAGTTTGTTTTAAAAATACAAATCACGTGTACATATCATTTCAATCCATATCCCAAATCATTTCGAATTTATTTGCAAAATTTATATAATCGTTCGGGCATGTATCATTTCAACCCATAGTGATTTCCCTAAATCTACAATGAACTTGCAGTGTCAGAACAAAATAAAAATAATATGACATCATAGATATCACAACGCAATCAGGACATAACAACCAACCACATAACAAGTTGTATCATGTCTCTTATGTCATACGTGTGTGTGTCACATGTGTTAACCTCGTTGTTAACGCGGTTCAGAAATCAATCCGTCGTCCTCCTAGCAAGGTGATCGTTCATACATCATTCTGGTCGGGCTCAACACCACGCAAATCTGCCGGTCTTGAGCTCTGTTCGATCTCAACACATATGGCTTGTGTGTTGTTCCAAACCGATCGAGTTAAATGCCTAATATGCGGACCAGTCATCTCCATATATATTTACATATGTGAGCACGCACCATTTACTGAATGAAGTGAAAACACGTGTGGACAAACATATGCATGAATTCTTACATTGTGCAAGTCATTCTAACCACCTGGACGTCATGGCATAAACGTGTTTTGCACGAGGTTTTTGTATAACGATAGAACATGCAGAACATTGTAGGAGGTCCCTGGAGTAATGGTAATGCATGTATTGTTATGCACCTAGGACACGTGGCACTCTATATGCATGATTCAATACAAAGCAATATCCACGTGAAGTATGGACACATGCGACAACAATACAAAAGAAATATGAAACAACTGTTTAAATGGACAAGACTGGAGCTGCGTTCACATCTTCGCAACAAGGATTGAACATTCTCTTCAAGCGGTGGATCGGTCAGTATGCCAGCTGATCGATCGGTCCAAATGCTAGCTGATCGTTCGGTGTCCTGCTATGTGATCGGTCAATATTCATGTAAAGGGATCGGTCCTATGTCTAAAAGTATGGACAGGTTAACATATAAAAGGCGGCAACAAATATATATGAACGTTGAGAATATACTTGGACCAGTTACTATTTTTTGCAGTGGCATGCTTGTAAATAAAGTGAAATTAATCGGCTGCTTTAAAATGAAGCCACTTGGATCTGCATGCTTTTGACAGATTAGAACGGCTCCAGTTAATTATAAAGTGGCCGGCATATAGCAATACACGTGGACCAGTATTAATAGAGAGCGGTTGGTCCTGAAGCATATATATGTGGTCGGTCAGGAAGTATATTATTTATAATCGATCGGTACTTTGATATTATGGCCGATCGGTGGTCTAAAAGTAGACCAATTGATGGTTGAAAAAAAGGCCGATCGGTAGTCTAAATATATAGACCGACCAGTACCCTAAAGCCAGTTGTTGCCAGTTGTACCCAGTGGCATTCTCCGTAAATAAGTTCCAGACCGACCGGTGGCCTGTATACTATATTTTGCCTCCACCTCACTCCTACATATAGGAGATGAGCCCCTCATTAATGAGGACCAAATTTTATGACCTCGAAGGGATGTCCAACCATTTTCTATGCAATTCTAAGTGATTTATACTTCTCCTATCACCTCCAATCCAAGATCAAACACAGAATTCTCCATCAAATCATGGAAATCCACTCAAGAGCTTGGTGAATCATAGATTTACTTCTCAAGTTGCCATACTTAGACGATTTTACTACTTCTTTTAGCTCTTAAGATCAAATCAAGAGAAGTGTGTATGAGGATGATAATTAATGTAATGAGAGAATATTCAAACCTTGTAAATTTGCATATGATATTGGAAGTTTATCTCAAAGTAGACGTAGATCTTTTTTAAGATCGAACCACTATAAAATCATTGTCTTTTTTACTTGCATTTACGATTGTGGCTCCTTTTAATTTCTTACCAAATTGGTGAAGTACAATTTTAGTACCTTTGGTATTGAGATCTAATTTAGATTTTAACATTTGGCGCCCACCGTGGGGCCGCATTCGCGCTTCCTTCTCTCACACTCTCTCAAGGTTAAACGCCTAGCATAGAAGTTCTAAACCACCTCCTTCTCCAAAATCATGGCAAAATCTAAGAAAGCTACGAGAAAAATCATTGGAGGAAACAATAATGTTGCTAATAAGACTATGCCACTTAATAATCATGTCGAAATTGGTGAAGACTCGTTGGTGGAGCTGGTGTGACTAAAAATGAATTGAATGTCGCCATTGCCAACATGAACCAATGATGGATGCTTCTATAAAGATCTCTAACCAAGACCATTTTCCTAGACGAACATTTGGTAAGGCATTCAGCTTCGCAGAGCGGCATAACACTAAAGAATATATCTCGGGTATGATAGAGAAAATCATGAAAAAGAATCGAGCTAGCAAAGACGATGAAAGAGAATGGGACTTCTCTCCCGATAGGACTACATTGACTGAAAGAATCCTTGAAGCAGAATGTACAAAGAGGTTTCAATCCTCCGACTTTGCCTTCGTACAATGGCCTTGTTGATCCTAACTACTTTCTATTCAAATACGAGTGGCATATGAGTGTAGCTAAATTGACTGATGAAATGAGACGCACATACTTTCCTCTCTACTTAGAAGATGCTGCATCATTATGGTTCACAAAATTGTCGCCTAAGTCCATAGACTGGTTCTCATACTCGACCAAAAAGTTCAAGGAGCAGTTCCGCTTGTATGTTACCGAAGCCGAGGATGATATTACGCTCTAAGCAGTGAAGCAGAAACCAGGAGAAACCATTAAAGCCTTTCTCATTCGATTCAATGTTGCCTTGTCTGAAGTAAGGAATCCAGAGACATGCATAATTCTCATGGCTTTAGTCGACGCTATAAACAAAACAAGCGAATTCGGGAAATGGATAAAGATGAAGGAACCAGCTATGCTTGAAAAATTCTAAAAGAAAGCAGAGGAGTACATGAGAGTGACGATAATCCTATACCTCTTTAGATCATTGGTGGTAACCAACTTCTTGAAGCTCCTAAAAGTGCAGCTATCCAATCTAATCAAAAGAATACTCAAAGGCAGAAGCAAGCCAACGACGGAAACGACAACAAAGTTAATAAAAAGTTTCGTCTTCATGAATTGTCTGAATTAACACCTCTGAATGACACTCCCGAGAACATCTACCTTGCCACAAAAGATGCAGAAGATTACCTGGAGCCTCGGCCAAGAAAGATGAATGACCATCCGACCAAATCTGGGAAGTTCTACCGATTCCGTAATCAGCCAGGCCACAACACCAACGAGTGCGTACACCTGAAATCACTGATTGAAGAGATGATTAGGAAGAAACGCCTACAACAATATGTGAAGAATTCCCAAGATACAAATCCTTCTTCAACTTCCTAGGGACAAGGTGCATCAAATGGCCAATCCGGTCCAAGCAACGTAGCTTGTGCTCAAAACTAATTCAAGGCTGATAATCAACTGATGATCGTTGATGATGATCTAATATCTATGGCTCAGAATAAGCGATCACTATCGCCTTTACTTTACTTCTTGCATTACTTACTTTTTGCTATGCTCTACTTTCTTGTAAATAGTCTGTAATGATTTACTTGCATTGCACCAAACAATAGTTATATGAACGAAATCTTATCTGCCTTTATAAATCTCTGACTCACAAAATATACATGAAAAATTGCTAACAGATGATTTTTCATTATAGGCTATCCAATGTGTGTTTTCTCTCTCAAGGCCTAACAAAGTGAGACAACCCCCAACAAGCACCAATTCAAATGTCAAGTGCTATAACCATCGATATGCATAGTGCGAGGATGAAGAGCACCACTTTGAGAAGTGAATAGGAAAAGTCCCAATGAGTCGAATGGCAAAGAGGGATGCGAACAGCCACGGATCGGAAATTCTAAAGGTCGCGGGAATTCATTGTGCGAAATGAAGCGTTGGAGTTCACTATAAGTGAAACAAAGCATGGGAGTTCGTAGCGCGAAGCGATGCAAACCTCCAAAGGTACGCCGGAATTCATTGCGCGAAAGGAAGCGTTGGAGTTTACTATAAGTGAAACGAAGCGCTGGAGTTCAATATAAGTAAAATGAAGCGTGGAGTTCGTGGCATGAAGCGATGCAACCATCTAAGGTCACAGGAATTCGTTGCGCGAAACAAAGCGCTGGAGTTCTCTATAAGTGAAACGAAGCATGGGACTTTGTGGCGCGAAGCGATGCAACCCTCGAAAGGTTCGTTGGAATTTGTTGTGAAACGAAGTGTTGGAGTTCACTATAAGTGAAACGAAGCATGGGAGTTCATGGCGCAAAGCGATGCAACCCTCCAAAGGTTCGCTGGAGTTCACTATAAGTGAAACAAAGCATGGCAGTTCGTGGCGCGAAGCGATGCAACCCTCCAAAGGTTCGTGGGAATTCATTATGCGAAACGAAGCGCTGGAGTTCACTATAAGTGAAACGAAGCGGGGGACTTCAAGGCGCGAAGCGATGCAACCCTCCAAGGTCATGGGACTTCGTTGCACGAAACAAAGTGCTGGAGTTTCCTATAAGTGAAACGAAGCGCTGAGTTCGTGGTGCGAAGCGATGCAACCCTCCAAGGTCGCGGGAATTTGTTGCACGAAACGTTGGATTTCACTATAAGTGAAACGAAGTGTGTAAGTTTGTGGCGCGAAGCGATGCAACCCTCCAAAGGTTCGCTGGAATTCGTTGCGCGAAACGAAGCGCTGGAGTTCGCTATATGTGAAATGATTCGTGGGAGTTCGTGGCGCGAAGCGATGCAACTCACCAAGGTCGCAGGAATTCATTGCGCGAAACGAAGAACTGGAGTTCACTATAAGTGAAATGAAGCATGGGAGTTCGTGGCGCGAAGCAATGCAAACTGATCTAAACGTAGTTGGAGTTTGCAATGCGAAACGATACAATGACCAAAAATCATTTCCATAGAAAAAGCAACTTCTCCAAAGGAGAAATCAACCGTGCTCAATGAACTTTATAATGTTGATTCAATCAATAGAAGAAAGCGAATATTGGAGTATTACGGGCACTCCAAAACATGAGGCATCCAATGGAGTCTCTAGTCGACAAAGCAAACAAACAGTGAGCTAAAAAAATAATTCCTACCAAAAAGACTAGAGGATCTCCTAAACAAGGGGCATGAATAGCAAAGCTTCTCAAAAAGGAAGCAGAAAATGAACCACAGATACGCATTTCCCATGTGAGAAATGACGTATATTATCACATAAGTCGTTAAAACAATGAGATTTGAAATCCATAGTCATCTTTAGTCGATTAGTAGATTATAAGCATTAACACGAATTCAAATTAGAATATCATGTTTATACAGACAATATTCAACGAGTTATAAACCGTCGAATAAAATAGGTCATGTACAAATGCTCTATTCAGTTCAAGATAAAGTTCACTATCAATCATTTTTAATGGTTGACTAATCCACTATCGGTAGGGAATATCGATGGTGAGTATAAGTCCAAAACTGTGCAATTTCTTGTTACAACACCCAGCATTTTGTACTAATTAAATAATTAAGTAATGCATATAAGAAAAAGAAAATTTTGTAGAGCTTCCAGAATTTGGCCACGGGAGTAGCGTCATTACGTTCGTGGCGATTTTCTGGTCAATTTAGACTTATGGATTGCAGAAAACCGATTTAAGATGAAAGAGATACCTTTAAATGAAGCATTGCAGCAAAACATGAAAATAAGGTAAAGAAGGAGAATAATGAGTACCCTTGTTTCTAAACTTATTAACAAAAGACTTCATAGCTCATTTTGTTGAGACATTGGATATGTAACATAGAGGTCAGGGGTTTGAACCCCGACGGTGACATAATTTTTATCTTTGTTTTAGAGAGGGCCAACTGAACATACAAATATATGTATATGCATGAACATAAATAAAGGAAAAATAATGGTAATGTATCATTTAAATAAATTCATACATTGAAGAGGAGGAAAATTAGTACAATTTTTAATGTATTAAGAAAGGTTAAAAAATACATGCAATTAAAAGAGGTAGTGTGGATACTAATTAATGCAATGACATCATAAAGAAATGGTTAATTTCATACGAGCGTTAAAATGGAACATATATGTATGTATGTATATATATATATATATATATATATATATATATATATATATATATATATATATATATAACATAGAGGAAGGTAATGCACGCTAATAAATGCAATAAGGAATAAAAAGAGGAAGCATTATAAGTTAACACATTAAAAAAAGTACATTTGAAAAAGCATGCAATAAAATTGGAAGTAATGACATAAGAAGGAACACACAAGTATATATGTAAGTTATTCAAAAGAAGGACATTTTTCATATTAAAAAGAGCGATCAATGCAAGCGTTAATAAGAAAAGAAACGATATGGAAGATAAATGCATGAAAGGGGAAGGTTAATGTGTGAATAACGCACAACAATATTTGAAAGAAATGCATTAAAAACGGTAAACTGAAGCGTTAATAAGAAAGAGTTTAAAAAGAAACATGTCATGCAATAATTAATTAAGAGAGCCAAATTTTGGAATAAAATAAAGGTTGTACGCATAAGGAGGCTTTGTATACGCATATGAATGTCTTATGTATGAAGATAATTCCAAATAAAGACAAGGACATACACGCATGAAAACATGCAATTAATTAAAGAAGGAGGATATACACAATTAATTTAAAAAGGGAGCAAAACAAGAAGGCTATTAAAATATGTAAAACATTAAAATTATGTTTGTATAGGCAGTGTAAAATAAAGTATAAAATGCAAAATGGGCCTTATTCGTAGTTGACTCAGTATTTCATGTATGGTTAGATTGAAAAATCAAATATCTAACGGTTAAGGATTGACTCTGTTAATCTATAAAAAAGGGCTCTCTCTCCCATTTCATCCACACATAATGCTTCATCTCTTTCTCTGCCTCCATGGCATTCTAAATTAAAAAATAAAATGTGGAGATGCTGCTGGAATCTAGATTTACAAAGAAGATTCAAGATTTATAATCAACCTCTAACTCTACGAAAAGATAAAAGTTGGTTTTCTTCTACAACAAGTATTTAGAAGAATTTCTAGATCTACAAATGTGATGAGTGGATTTAAGTTATATCATTAAAATGATATATTATCGTTTAAACATTCCCCATTATCGTATAATTTGAATTTGCTCAAATAATTAAAAGTATTTAATTGTTATTACGACATGTTTAGATATGATTTGTTAATATGTTTAAACACATGTTAGATACGATTAAAGTGATGAATATGACATGTTGGAATATTAATATGCTAAAGCTATTAATATGTTGTGAAATTTTCCAAAACATGCGTAGCACTTACTGTTGTTTCAATTCCATGTTACTTGTGACATTTATGCACCTGGACTGTTAATGATAGAAATTGAGAAAATTACATGTTAAGTTATAAAAATTGCATGATTTGGCGATCACAAGTTATTGTTAAATTTGAACAATTATCTATTTAATTGATTACATGATATATTAGAATTGATTATATGTAAGAAAGAACATATGACATAAAATAGGCATAACATGATGACTTGTAAATTTTAAATTACAGTGGAAATTTGGAAGATATAGACATACCTAGATTATATAGAAGATTTACAGTAAATAAGAAACTATAACCGCGCTTAGACACGAGGTTAGATTACACTTGTGGTAGTAGTCTGCCCGGAGCCGCCCGACATATCCAGCATCCACAAGTGGTAAATCTAATTTGAGGGGTCTCAGTGTATAATTAAAGCAGGTACTGGTGCTAAGACATGAGGTTAAGTCGACTTATGAAAGAAGTCTACCCGGAACCGCCCGGCAAATCCAGCATCCACAAGTGTAGGCTTAATGTGAGAGGTCTAGTACATAAATAAATACATATATATGTAAATAGAAGGAATGATAAACAACATTAATTGTAATTAATGGGAATAAATGGAATTGAAAGAAAGATACAACAGTAAAAGAAAATGAGAATGAACAGGGAATGATAATAACCTATTATAAATAAATTACATTAATGAGAATGTTGTATAATAAGTAGACTTGTCATAGGGACAAGTGAAGATTATAACTTAGGTTATAGTAAACTAGTAAGGAAATGAGATAACCGGTGAAATGAGATTAGTGGCACTTAATTGTAAATTAATTAATCAGTAAATGGAGAAAACCTGAAACCGGTTGAGAAAAGAGGGAAAACTTATGAAATGAAAGAAGTTGTACTTAATTTTAAATTAAGTAATTTGAAAAATTGGAAGTCTAAAATATGCTGATAAGAATGTTATGTTAAGATTTGTCTTAGAGACAAATGGGAATTATAACTTAGGTTATAATAAAATAATAAGGAAATTGGAATAACTTATGTTATGGGATAAACTGTACTTAATTGTAAATGAAGTTATTTGTGAGAACGAGAATCTAAAATATACGGATGAGGACAACATAAGTTATATTTATGGGAAGAGGAGACTTATTAGTGAACCTTAGTTAAAATAACTATGATTATAAGTAAACAACATTAAGTTGTAATGACAGCATAATAGGGAATTATGATTAAATAAGAAAGAATGAGGCAACCCAAGAAATGAGGTATGTTATATATAATTATAAATGCGAAGTGTCATGTTAAATGGAAAACATGTGAATTAAGATATGCTTAATTACATATTGAGTAGAACATGTTATTGTAACCTTGAATCAAACAAGAGTGTAAAGGGATTGTGGATTACAGACCTTGGATCACAATCTAGAGAATAACATGTTGTTGGCTTATTAGTAAACTTAAATGGGTTAAGTTGTATAACTGAAATTAATAAGCAAGGGGGGACCATTCCTCAGAGCTATAAGGGGATAGGAAGAACTTGGTAACCTGAATAAAAAGTTAAGATAACTAAGTTAAATTAAAACCTGATAAGGTAAAGCAAGCACGTAAAAAAATGTTTAGACATAGGGTCTAATAACATATTAAAGTGAGACGCTTAAACCAGTCTATACGTTTGGGGGTGAATAATACAACGGGGTAGATCATCGTAGTGTTATAAGGCACGAGGGGAGCACATGTTCATCTGATTATTCTGTCGGCTCCGAAGGACTGGAAGGGGAAGCACGCGGCATCCTGAGATACGTAAGGTGCTCCCGGTAGTCCTCTGTGCGGTGGCAGATGTTTAGGCTATGCTCGCAGAGGTTGGGTTTGCGCATAACTACTAGGTAGGTGGGCCTTGACTGCAAAAGTAGCTATGTAGTTAGAATGCTGTGACGAGGTGACACCGGGGTGATTTGGCGGTCGCCTCAACGGGAAGGCGGAGGGTCACGATCAACATGGATAGTAGATCATCGGATACCAGTCATCGGCAGCCAGTGGGATGTGAAAAGGCTAGAGCTAAACCCAATAGACCATTCACCTTTCACTATCGAGGTACGGTGGTTGAGGGGAGATGCCAACTGGATGTTTAGATTGCTTGTTGTTAGGAGAATATCGCTTAGCTCTTGTAGTCTTTACTAGTTGGGGAAGGGGCCGAGGTGGGCCATAGCAACCATGGAAAACAAACCCTAGGAATATCTTTATTTTGAGGCTCTTAAAGGTGGGCCTATGCAGATATGAAAAAGCTCCCAACCGAGTTATGTGTTTCTTGTGTCGCCCTGCCATGGAACTCGATGCACATTAGAGGATGTGCGGTAGAGGCATCGATCTACGATTAACAGTACGTACGTGGGACAGTCTAGATACATGCATGTCTGCTCTGGGTGGTGTATCATAGACTTGAGGGCATTACTCTAGTATGGAATCTAATTCGAACAAATATGGCAGTCCATACGTTTGCGTAACATAGTAATGAAAGATATATGCGGAACGTAATACTGTTATGTAGAGATCCTACGTCACTCTGACGTAGGATGAGTGACTGCGTACATTTCGGTGGTATTACGGCGGAGACCGTGCGAGTGGGGTACCATGGGTTGTACCTTAATATTGGGGGTAGCTACATATATATTGTATTAGGTTAATCCACGGGGAAGTAAATGGGTGCGACACGTGTGTAAGCCTTGAGTGCTGTTAACCCAAGTAACCTAATAAATAAGAAAATATGATTGAACAGTATATGTAGTGTTATCCACATATTATAATTTAAATCCAGTCACCAGAACTTGTGTTCTGACCCCCTCCTCATAGCATACTCGCAAGTTAGATTTTTGGCAAAGACATGATAGCTTTGGATACTGGTTAGGCAGTATTATTATTACAGTAAGGCTATATTTTGAGTATATTATATTTTATCTATTCCGCTGTGAGATATTTTCTGAGCTCTGACATATTTTATGTTTATGTCTTTTCTGCAGATACCAGAGCAAACCAACACGAGTTTTGATTGATTACAATTTTGAAAAAAAAAATTGGTCTGTCGGAATTCGGGTTGTTACATCTGGATATGGAAAAGATGCCGACCGAGTTCCGTGTTTCTTGTATCACCTTGCCACGGAACTCGGTGCACATCAGAGGACATGCAGTTGAGGTATTGAGCTACAATTAACAGTACGTACGTGGGACAGTCTAGATACATGCATGTCTGCTCTGGGTATTGTTTCGTAGACTTGAGGGCATTACTCTGGTATGGAATCTGATTCGAACAAATATGGTAGTCCGTATGTTTGCATAACATAGTAATGACAGATATTTGTGGAATCTAATACTGTTATATAGAGATCCATATGTCACTCCGTCGTAGGATGAGGGACCGCGTACATTTCGGTGGTATTATGGTGGAGACCGTGCGAGTGGGGTACCATGGGGTGTACCTTAATATTGGAGGTAGCTACATATATACTGTATTAAGTTAATCCACTGGGTAGTAAATGGGTGTGACGTGTTTGTAAGCCTTGAGTGTTGTTGACTCAAGTAACCTAATAAATAAGAAAATATGATTGAACCGTATATGTAGTGTTATCCGCAGTGTATATTTTAAATCCGGTCACCAGAACTTGTGTTTTGACCCCCCCTCCTCATAACATACTTATAGGTTAGATTTGTGGCAGATACATGATAGCATTGGATAGTGGTTTGGCAGTATTACTAATACGGTAAGGTTGTACTTTGAGTATATTATATCTTATCCATTCCGCTATGAGATATTTTCTAAGCTTTGACACATTTTATGTCTCTGTCTTTTCTGTAGATACCAGAGCTGTGACACCCCACGTCTATTAATGTCACTTACAAAGGGAATGTATTAAGTTTCCTGAAGCGTTATAGGTAAACAGACACAGAATATTACAAGATAGATATAATTAATATAGCAGCGGAAATTCAAATTTTTATTTCAAACAAAAATCATACATCGTTGTCCAAAATAGCATACGTCACAAAAACCATTGCAATAACATAACTTCTATCTTGTACCATCAGAGTACTTAAATATAAAAAGCATAACATTATTTCCCAAGAAAAAGAGCTAAGCCATAGTAGAGATAAGAACTTGAGCCATACTTCGAAAGCAGCTCTAGCAAGATGATATCTGAGTCCTGACTAAGCCTAAGTGTTTCCTCCCTGAGAACCATGGGGGGAACGGAAGAAAGAAGAGGAAACAAAAGGGTCAGACATAAAGTCTGGCGAGTCTAGTTACTTTTAGCAAGTAAATAAATAAAAGTAGCATGACAGACATATAAAGTGGATAAGAGAAATCACTACATAAATGGAAGGTGTGACAAGGTAGACATAATAAGGCGTATATGCTTCTAATGATTACTCTTCACTATTACTAGTATAACAAGAATGAGGTGATCCCTTAAACTTCAAGGTGGTAGACTTGGGCATACGTCCAAATATACCCTAACTACAACCCTAATTGATCGTCTCACTACTCCGTAGATACTCTGTGCACGGCCCCACAGTAGGATGTACCACATCCTAAAGTGGCAACCCCTCACTGATATACATAGCCTGATATCTACAGGTGTCACAGTCGTCTTATCCTCCTCTGCCTGGCTCATGCACACACATGGCCTGGTCGGTTTTCACCGCCCAAACCGTCCTCCACGTTTGGATCTCTTACAATCAGTCAGTAAGCGGGCCCCTCTCCGCCTAGTATAGAGTACTTTGTTTGATACCTACTCCGGGTTACTGAATAAAATGGGTCCCACACAATATGATACAAGCTCTCCCATTTGTCTTGTATCCCCCACTAAGTTTTCACTGACTATGTATACCACTAGGTATCTTTAATTACATAGCCCTATTCATTTCCGCTAGTTATGCTTACCCTAAATGGTGTCTTTAATTACATAACTTTTATATTTTACACCGCTTATGTATACCACTAGGTGTCTTTAATTACATAACCTTATTGGGTTAAGTTCGTGGGCCTATATGTAAATATTACCCACCCCCTCAGATTTACTTAACCCACCCACAGTCCAACCAATTTTACTTAACCCTAACTTAAGTTCATAATCCCTATGGATTAAATTAGGTTAAGTAGTCCAATTCATTACCATGTCCATTTATAGTTCATAATTGGATAGACCTCCCACATTAGACCTACAACTTGTGGATGTTGGATATGCCGGTCGGGTATGGGCAGTCTTATTCCACAAGTTGGGCCTAACCTCATGTCATAGCCCGATTTGTATTTGCGCACTTAGACCTCTCACATTAGGTTCAACATTAGTGGCTGCTGGAAATGCCGGTTGGGTCCGCGCAGACTTCCACCACTAATGCAACCTAACCTCGTGTCATAAGTGCCATTACAATTCCTAATTTTAATCCTAGGAATTTATTACTAATTATACCTATGTCAATTATAGGTTTTATGCCCCATTTTCCCAATTATGTCCATAATTGATTTTATGCCAAATTTATTCATATTCATTATTCTAATTAATAACCAAATTAACATTTGAATTTCTAATTATGCCCAAATGTCCAATTATACTCATAATGGATTATGTGTCCATAACAAGTTATGCCAAATCTAATATTCCCCCCCCCCTCCCTTAACTAACGCATTCGCATATATTTGGGGGCATACCTAGGTTAGAAAGTATCCTAGCCATATACCGTAAAAGGGAAAGGTGATGGGAAAAATGACAATTGTGATCATTCTAACAAAGGTGACATGAATGTATATACTGGCATAGACATGTTTTTTGGCATAATAATATGGTGGACATACAAATAAATCTAGTGCACAGGCAATGATAAAACTAGATCTAACATAATTATAATGTGGACACAAAAACAGATCTAGCATAGTTAAGATGACATAGCAAGCATGTTTAGGTTTAAAAAAAGATTTATATGTCCAAATAATGACACATCTAAGTTGGCCACAATATGACAGGTAAAAGATGATCTACGTAAAGGATTAGATCTAAACAAGGTTTTAACTATCGAAAAAATGACAGATTTACATTAACCACAATGTAGATATAAACCAAGATCCACAAAGGTGAAGTAATAGATTAACCACAATTGAATTAGATCTATAAAAGTAGATCTATCATGACATGGCTTAGGATCCAATAACAGTATAGATTCATAATTTACAACATATCCAAATCACATCCTTTCACAAATTACTTTTATTCATTTAAACCTAAAAGTAACCAACTTACAGTGTTTGGATTGTTAATATGATAGAAGGGAAGTTGAAGTTGTTGAATCTATGCTTGAATCTTAGAATTTGCTTTGTAGAAGATGAATAGAATTAGGCTTGGTCCAATCACTGACAGTATTTAGCCTCCATTGCATTCTAGGACAGAAAACATGAAAAATGGACCTTTATTTATAACTGCCAGCCTCCAAACCGACTACGCCACATCAGCCCTGGGGGTGTCGACACCCGTGTGGGTGGGTCGACCCTGGTGTCGACACCTCTCTAGGGGGTCGACCCCCTAGAGCGGGAATTTTGCAGCCTTTTGCCATTTTAATTTTTTAACGATCCTGGATAAGGTGCTGACTCATATCTGACTCCTATACGACTCATATTTGTGTGTGTGTGTGTATATATATACATATATATATTATTTCTATGCATATACAAACTTAAAACCATCATAACTTCTTCGTCCATTTTACGCAAACCAAATGTCTGTCTTGACCAAAATTTTCAGACGGACGCAATGGCACAGTCCGTTTTCCTTAATTCAAAATATTAAGTTAATTATTATTTAATTTATCCTCTTTAATGTTAAAAAATTACAGGGTGTTACATTCCCCCTACTTAAAGGATTTCGTACCTGAAATCTCCAAGTTGAGAAGAATGCATAACCTACCATCGACCATCCATCTGCTCATCCATCAATCACTGGCATCCATTGTCCTTAAAGATTTCTAATGATTATATGAATATATGCAAATGTGTGTGTATATGTCCCAATACTGATGCGAAGATCAGGCGGTATACTGATTCAGTTGACCTCCTTAATTCAATGTATGTTAGTGCCATGAATCCAATATGTATGCAAATAATCCTATTATAACATGTAAGTTCTATATGTGTGCACACTCATTCGTCCAAGTGCAAAATCCATATGCTAACTCATCCATTTCCACCAATAAAAGAAAAGAAAATGCACACACATCCGTATGCAGTATGAAAGTGATTGAGCCAATCTAGTGCCTAATGTGTGTGTGTATGCGTCCACAGGCAACCACTAGCAAACACATGCATCCATCAAACATAACATGTCTCAAACACATGTTTACACCTATAGGATTCCTATCTAAAGGTCGAAAATACTATGGATAAGATATATTCAAATGATTGAAGCGAGTAATGATAAAACTTTGAAAAAGGAGTCAAGAACATACCCTCGAAAAGGAAAGGGTACGAAGCACGAATCTTGTCTTCGGTCTCCCAAGTCGCATCCTCTGGGTCATCTCCCCATTGGGCCTTTAGCAACTTGATCTCTTTCTTGCGTACCTTCTCAACTTCTGATCCAAGAATATGGGAAGGAACTCACCTGACTGTCGCCTCCCGTTCCATTTCTACCTCTTCTAATACACTCGGCTCAACAACTTCTGCGGTGTCATGCAGGCACTTCTGCAGATGAGAAACGTGGAAAACATCATGAACGCCGGACAGATTTTCTGGAAGCTTTACTCTATAGGCCATTTGGACATTCCTTTCGGTTATGGGAAATGGTCCCATAAACCTAGGCTCCAACTTACCTACTTCAAATTCGATGTCGGTCCTTCTCTTGTCTGCATAGGATTTCTACCTATCGTGAGTTATCTTCATCCACCATAGAATTAGGTCAATCTTTTTGGACGTTTCTCTAACCATATCTGGTCCAAGAAATAATCTTTCAGGAGATTCCCACTAACAAGTTAGTGATCTACAGCGTCGTCCGTACAATGCTTCGAAGGGTTTCATGCCGATGCTAGCTTGATAACTATTATTATAGGCAAACTCTACTAAAGTAAGATGCTCCTCCCAAGTCCCTCTGAAGTCTAGAATACACATCCTCAAAAGATCCTCTAGAATTATGTTCACCCTTTCCGTCTGTCCATCGGTCTGAGGATGATAAGCGGTGCATAAACACAACAGTGTACCTAATGCTTCTTGCAAGCTCCTCCAAAATTCAGTGGTGAAGATGGAGTCACGATCACTCACGATGATGGCAGGCACTCCATGAAGATGAACTATCCCACGAACATAAATTGCTGCCAACCATGATGTCATCCTCTTACTCGTCACTGGAATGAAATGAGCGCTCTTAGTCAATCTGTCCACTACTACCTAAATACTGGTGTTTCCTTTCGTTGATCTAGGCAAACCATCTATGAAATTCATAGGGACACTCTCCCATATCCACTGAGGAACCTCCAAAGGATGAAGTAGACCACCGGGCTTCTTTTTCTCAGCTTTAACTTACTGGCAAACTAAACATTGAGAAACGAACTCTGCCACATCTTTCTTCATCCCAACCCAATAAAAAAACCTTTTCATGTCTCTGTACATCTTATCACTGCCTGGATCGATAGTTTCTTAGAATAGTGGGCTTCTTCTTGGACTGCCTTTATCAAGCTTCCGGTTTGAGGAACATAAAGTCTTCCATTTCGTCGCAACCACCCCTTTTCATCTATGGCATATCTACTGAGGTGACTAGAAGTCTCCCCTCTTCTGAGATTTCCCATGATGTCTAAAACCTATGGGTCACCTTGTTGCAAATCTCCTATCTGGTCCATAAGAGTTGGTCGTATCTCTAAGGATGCAAACAAATCAGGAAAAATCTCGATGGAGGGTCTAAAATCAAAAGTTGAAATGAACTCCAAGTTCTTTCTTTTCAAAACCGAGGACTCAGGGCCATCCTCTGCCTACTTAGTGCATCTACCACCACATTACCCTTGCCAGGGGTATAAGAAATCTCAAAATCATAAGAAGCTAGAAACTCCATCTGTCGTTGTTGCCTTAAATCGAGGTCTTTCTATGAGAACAAATACCTGAGAGATTTATGATCGGTGTATAACGAACTTCTCTCCAAGTAATGACGCCATGTCTTTAACGCGAATACTATGGAAGTTAGCTCTGGATCATGGGTGGGATAGTTCTTTTCATGAACTCTCAATTGTCTACCCCCATAACAAACTACTTTCCGTTCTTGCATAAGGACCGCACCAAGCCCTGTACCACACGCATCAGTGTAAATGGTAAACACTTTACTCCCGTCAGGCAAGGTCAAGACTAGGGCTATTGTTAGAGCCCTCTTCAGTCGCTAGAAAGCAATGTCATAGTCTATATCCCATAAAAATGCCAAGTTCTTCTTCGTCAGCCTGGTGAGTGGGGCTGATATCTTTGCGAAGTCCTTAATGAACTTCCTATAGTAACCTGCCAACCTAAGAAAGCTTCTCATCTCGGTTGCATTTTTAGGAATCTGCCAATCTTGCACTACAACCACCTTTGCGGGATCTACAGCTATCCCTTCTTTAGAGACCATATGCCCTAAGAATCTCACCTCTTTTCTTTAAAAATGGCATTTGGAGAATTTCACCTTAAGCTGATGGTCACGGATAGGTTTTCAAAACTTCTCTCAAATGTTGGGCATGCTCTTTTTCGCTCTTGGAGAAGATCAAAATATCATCAACAAAGACTACAACAAATTTATTTAAGAACTCCCGAAACACCCTAGTCATCAGATCGACAAAATTGGCGGGTGCCTTCGTCAGCCCAAAAGGCATCATTAACCATTCAAAGAAACCGTCCGGAGTTCTAAAAGCAGTCTTATCTATGCTATCCTCAGCCACCCTCAACTGATGGAACCCCGTGGCTAAATCTAACTGAGAAAATACCGAGGCACCAATAAGCTGATCAAATAAACCATCAATCCTCATAAGTGGGTGCCTATTCTTCTTAGTGAGTTTATTCAGCTCTCTATAGTCAACACACAAACGATGCAAACCATCCGCCCTAGTCGCGAATACTATTGGAGCACACCATCCAGATATGCTTTGTCTGATAAACACTTTCTCAAGTAGCTCCCCTGCTTGCTTACTCAGCTCCCTCCTTCCCCTCGAAGCCATGTGGTGCACTGGCAATGCAACTGGCTTTGCATTGTCCACCAAATATATACGAAAGTCGATCTCGTGCCTTGGAGGTAAACCCCGAACCTCATAAAAAACATCGGAACAATCTCATACTATTTGAGTAGATTACAAGTCAATGATAGATGCATCAAGAGACTCTAGAAAACTAAGCATAACCAACCCTTGTGGGTCACAAGAAATCTTGAGGGTCCTCCCATGACAAGTCAGAAGCCTAACAACCCTCTTCTCACAATCCAGAATGGCACCATACGTGCTAAGCCAATCCATTTCTAGAATCAACCCGTAGCCCATAAACCCGAGCATATACGCGTCGCATTCAAACTCGACGCCTAAAACAGATATTTTCAAACCACGATAAATGAGCCGAACCACCAATGGGTTTGAAACAACTACGGGATCTACTACCATACTAGTAATTAAGTGCAAAGATTCAACTATAGAACTTGATATAAATGAATGTGAAGCGCCAAAATCAAAAATCATTCTAATAGGATGGTTTGAAAGAGAAATTAAACCTTCCGCAGAAATTTTTCTACCTCTATCAGGAGCACTGATCGCGAGAGCATGCATCTACCCTCCAGAAGTTCCTTCCTTTTGACCTTGTCCATGTGATCCCTGTTTCTTCAGGAACTCCCTGGCAAAGTGTCCGACTTCTCTACAATTAAAGAAAGTGTTATTCCTTCTCTTGTAGTCTTTGATCAAGCGACCTTCCTTCCTACAACTGCGACATTTTCTCTTATCCTTGCCTTTGTCATTCTTCCCTCCTTTCTTCTGTTGTTGTTGTTGTTGATGTTGCTGCTGCCCCTTCTTGGGCCACACCTTCCTATTTTGCGATGTCTCCTCAGTCTTTGCTTCCTTCTTTTCTCCCTTGTCTTCCTCATGCATTAGGGCCATATCGACAGAGGTTCATTCAACCCATTAGCAAACCTCAAAGCCCTTTTGTGCGGCATATCCACCAACTCTAACGCAAATCTTGCAAGCTGGCTGAATTTGTTCACATACTCTTTCACCGTCAAGTTTCCTTGTTTGAGTGCTAAGAACCTCTCCATCTGCATGCTTCTCTTAGCTTGGGAAAGAAATTTCATTTTAAACTTCTGTCTAAAATCTTCCCAAGTTTCCACCAGACGTTCAGCTTGGGTGATTTCCCACCAAAATGAGGCTTCATCTTTCACTAGCCAGGCGGCTAACTGAACCTTCGTTCTATCCTCCACTTCAAAGATTACGAAATAATCCTCGGTCTCCTTAAGCCAATTTCGTGCTTCTACGAATGTCTCGTTCCCATGGAATGGCTTCCCTCCCATCGCATGGAAGTCTTTATAGATCTTGGTGAAGTTATTTTCTCTTGGAGAGGGGAGGAGAATGACTGGTGCATTTGGGAGAGAAACGTTTCCTTGGCCTTCGGTAGGCGCCATGGCCTCCAGATACCTACGGAACCATCCGGGTATCATAACGCCCTCTAGGATGTTAGGAATGTTTTATTCCGCAGAAATGCTAAAAAGAAAAAGGAAGAGATTTAGACAAAGGACCGAAGGATATTACATATGGCTTTAGGGAAATATATTTTTCTCAAAACAAACTTTTCTTTTTTGAAAATGCTTTCTTTTAAAACCGTTTTGATAATAATTTTTAAAAACTTTATCCAATTTGGTAACCTTCAGCTCGGATACCAAGTGTCACACCCCACGTCTGTTAATGTCACTCACAAAGGGAATGCATTAAGTTTCACAAAGCATTATAGGTAAATAGACACATAATATTACAAGATAGATATAATTAAGATAGCTGCGGAAATTAAATTTTTTATTTCAAACATAAATCATACATTGTGGTCCAAAATAACGTAAGTCACAAAAACCATTACAAGAACATAACTTCTGTCTTGTACCATCAGAGTACATAAATGTAAAAAGCATAACATAATTCCCCAAGAAAAAGAGCTAAGTCATGGCAGAGATAAGAACTTGAGCCATACATCTAAAGCAACTCTAGCAAGATGATATCTAAGTCCTGACTAAGCATGATTGTTTCCTCCTTGAGAACCTGGGGGGAAACGGAAGAAAGAAGAGGAAACAAAAGTGTCAGACATAAAGTTTGGCGAGACTAGCTACTTTTAGCAAGTAAATAAATAAAATTAGAATAATAGGCAGATAAAGTGGATAAAAGAGATCACTACATAAATGGCAGGTGTGATAAGGTAGACAGGATAATGTGTATATACTACTAATGATAACTCTGCACTATTACTAGTACAACTAGAATGAGGTGATCCCTTACACTTCAAGGTGGTACAATTGGGCATACTTCCAAATATACCCTAACTACTAGCCTAATCGATCGGCTCTCTACTCTGTAGATACTCTGTGCAGGCCTCATGGTAGGGTGTATCACGTCCTAAAGTGGAAAATCCTCACTGATATACACAGCTCCATATCTACAGATGTCACGGTCGTCTTATTCCCCTCTGCCCGGCTCATGCACGCACATGGCCCGGTCGGTTTGCACTGCCCACACCGTCCTCCATGTTTGGATATCTTACAATCAGTCAAAACCGTGTCCCCTCTCCGCCTAGTACGGAGTACTTTGTTTGAAACCTACTCCGGGTTACAATCAGTATTATTCCACAAGTTGGGCCTAACTTCATGTCATAGCCCAATTCGTATTTGCGCACTTAGATCTCTCACATTAGGTTCAACATTAGTGGCTGTTGGATATGTCGGTCGGGTCTGGGTAGACTTCCACCACTAATGCAACCTAACCTCGTGGCATAAGTGCCACTACAATTTCTAATTGTAATCCTGTGCATTTATTATTAATTGTACCTATGTCAATTATAGGATTTATGCCCCTTTTTCTCAATTACGTCCATAATTGATTTTTGCCAAATTTATTCATATTCATTATTACGATTAATAACCAAATTCAAATTCAAATTTCTAATTATGCCTAAATGTCCAATTATACTCATAATGGATTATATGTCCATATCAAGTTACGCCAAATATAATACTTCCCCCGTCTCCTAACTAACACATTCGCATATATTTGGCGGCATACCTAGGCTAGAAAGTAGCCTAGGCATATACTGTAAAAGGTAAAGGTGATGGAAAAAATGACAATAGTGATCATTCTAACAAAGGTGACATGAACGTATATACTGGCATGGACATATTTTTAGCATAATAATAAGGTGGACATAAAAATAGATCTAGTGAACATGCAATGATAAAACTAGATCTAACATAATTATAATGTGAACATAAAAATAGATCTAGCATAATTAGGATGACATAGCAAGCATGTTTAGATCTAAACAAAGATTTATATGTCCAAATAATGACATACCTAAGTTGGCTACAATATGATAGGTAAAAGATGATATACATAAAGGATTAGATCTAAATAAGGGTTTAACTGTCAAAAACAATGACAGATTTACATTAACCACAATATAGATATAAATCAATATCCACAAAGGTGACATAATAGATTAACCACAATTGAATTAGATGTAGAAAAGTAGATCTATCATGACATAACTTAGGATCCAATAACAGTATAGATTCTTAATTTACAACATATCCAAATCACAGTCTTTCACAAATTACTTTTATTCATTTAAACCTAAAAGTAATCAACTCACAGTGTTTGAATTGTTAATATGATAGAAGAGAAGTTGAAGGTGTTGAATCTATGCTTGAATCTCAGAATTTGATTTGCAGAAGATGAATAGAATTTGGTTTAGTCCAGTCACTGACACCATTTTCCCTCCATTGCATTCCAAGATAGAAAACATGAAAAATAGAACTTTATTTATAGTTGTCAGCCTCCAAACCGATTATGCCATATCATCCCTAGGGGTGTCGACACCCTTGTGGGTGGGTCGACCCTGGTGTCGACACCCCTTAAAAGGGGTCGACCCTGTTGTCAACACCCCTCAAAGGGGGTTGACCCCCTAGAGGGAAATTTTTCCGCCTTCTTCCATTTGGCCTGTTGAACGATCCTAGGTAAGGTTCTGACTCATATCTGACTCCTATATGACTCATGTGTACATATATTCTTTCTACACATATACAAATTTTAAATCCTCATAACTTCTTCATACGGTATCCGTTTTACGTAAACCAAATGCCTATCTTGACCAGAATTTCGAGATGGATGCAATGGCGTAGTCCGTTTCCTTAATCCTGAATATTGAATTAATTATTATTTAATTTATCCTCTTTAGTATAACCAAAATTACGAGGTGTTACAAGGACAAACCGACACGAGTTTCGATAGATTAGAATTTTGAAAAAAAAATATGTTTGTTGGAATTTGGCCTGTTACATCTGATATCAGAGCTTAGGTTTAGGATTCCTGTATAAATAGTGAGTGAATGTATTTGTTTTTTTTAATTATAAATATTATATACATATATATATACCAAGATCTATAAAGGAACCCATAATATGGTAAGAATTGTGATGACTATCTTGTACACTAAAGAAAGGAATATGGAAATCTGTGACCCTTGTGTAATTTGGGTGGAAAGTGTACAATGTATTTTGTATGGAAGGAAGGTGAATCTCATATGATTAGTATTTTGGGTTAGTGGATTTGGCAGTAAAGACTTATAAATTGGAAAAGGTTTAAAAAAATAATGGATTAGGAATATATATATGGTTGAGAGAATTTACTTTGTGGGAGTGACTAGGGGAGCCTAGGTAAAATTGGAAACCCGCTTTGAGTTTAACTCCATTGTTAACTTTTAAGAACTTGAAATTGTAAAAGTTTTGGGAAAATGGTTTGTGGTGTTTTCAAGTTTTAATCTTAAAAGTTATAGTTTTGAAATATGTAAAGAAGTACATATTGGGTTTTGAAGTTAAATGGGGTATGTTTTGTAAATAGTGATTTCTTACAAAAAAAATTGTCTAAAATAAAAATTTTCAAGATAAGATGAAAAAGAAAATCTGTAACTAAGAAAATTTTCTTATGTAGGCTGTGCTTGTATAGGAAAAACAAGGGAATCTTTATAAATAGTTACATCAAATCCAAGTACGGTTAGAAAAAGGTTGAAAAAGAAAAACCAAAGATGCAAAATTTTCCGTTTTCTACCTTTTTGTAACATAAGAAATCGAATTTAGAAAATTAGATTTTTTGGAAATTCGAGAAATAAAGTTGGCTAGTAGGATTTTGTATGCAACAATTGGATGAACTACGCTCTTACTCAGTGAGAGATTGGGAAAATTTGGATGAAAAAGCATTTTAGATTTTCAAAATATTACATTCATATAGAACTGCCAGTATATTTAGGATGTGAGCATCATATCTTAAAAGGTTTTTTGAAAAATTTGCATACATGTAGGAGGTACCGCTTAGGCATACATGCAGTATTATGTCGTATTTCACTTTGCACAAGTGCGCAATGTTTGCAAAAATTGTATGCACACATGATGGATGTATATTATGCAAGAGGTTAATTAATTACCCTTATCAAATTTCGGGGACGAAATTTCCCAAGGGTTGGAAAATGTAACACCCTGCACTTTTATAACAATTAAATAATTAAATAATGCATATTAGAAAAAAGAAAATTTTGAAGAGCTTCCAGAATTTGGCCATGAGAGTAGCGCCATTACGTTCTTGGCGATTTCTTGGTCAATTTAAACTTATGGATTGCAGAAAATAGATTTAAGATCAAAGAGATACCTATAAATGAAGGATTGCAGCAAAACATGAAAATAAGATTAAAAAAGGAGAACAATGAGTATTGTTGTTTCTAAAATTATTAACAAAAGACTTCATAGCTCAGTTGGCTGAGGCATTGGATATGTAACACAGAGGTCGGGGATTTGAACTCCGGCGGTGACATAATTTTTATCCTTGTTTTAGAGAGGACCAACTAAACATACAAATATATGTATATTCATGAACATAAATAAAGGAAAAATAATGGTAATGTATAATTTAAATAAATTCACACATTAAAGATGAGGAAAATTAGTAAATTTTTAATGCATTAAGGTAAGAAAATACATCCAATTAAAGGAGGTAGTGTGGATACTAATTAATGCAATGACATTATAAAGAAATGATTAATTTCATGAGAGCGTTAAAATGGGACATATATATATATGTATATGTATATGTATGTATGTATGTATGTATGTATGTATGTATGTATGTATGTATAAAAAAGAGGAAGGTAACGCATGCTAATAAATGAAATAAGGAATAAAAAGAGGAACCATTATAAGTTAACGCATTCAAAAAAAAGTACATTTGAAAAAGCATGCAATAAAAATGTGAAGTAATGGCATAAGAAGGAACGCACAAGTATATATGTAAGGTATTCAAAAGAAGAACATTTTTCATATTAAAAAGAGCAATCAGTGCAAGCGTTGATAAGAAAAGAAAAGCCATGGAAGATAAATGCACGAAAAGAGATGTTAATATGTGAATAACGCACAATAATACTTGAAAGAAATGCGTTAAAATGGTAAATTGAGGCATTAATGAGAAAGAGTTTAAAAAGAAATAAGTCATGCATTAATTAATTAAGAGAGGCAAAAATTGGAACAAAATAAAGGTTGTGCACATAAGGAGGCTTTGTATACGCATAAGGATGTCTTATATATGAAGATAATTCCAATAAAAGACAAGGATATACATGCATGAAAACATGCAATTAATTAAAGAAAGAGGATAGGGACAATTAACTTAAAAAGGGATCAAAACAAGAAGACTATTAAAAGCTATAAAACATTAAAATTATATATGTATAGGCAGCGTGAAATAAAGTATGAAATGAAAAATGAGCCTTATTCATAGTTGACTCAGCATTTCATGTACGGTTAGATTGAAAAACCTAACATCTAACGGTTAAGGATTGGCTCTGTTAATCTATAAAAAGGGGCTCTCTCTCCCATTTTATCCACACACAATTCTTCATCTCTTTCTTTGCCTCCATGACATTCTAAATTAAAAAATAAAATGGGGAGATGCAGCTGGAATCTAGATTAAACAAGAAGATTCAAGATTTATAACCAACCTCCAACTCTACAAAAAGATAAAAGTCGCCTTTCTTCTACAACAACTATTTAGAAGAATTTCTAGATCTGCAAACGAGGTGAGTGGATTTAAGTTATATCATTTTTGGTAATGATATATATCGTTTAAACATTCCCCGTTATCGTATAATGTGAATTTGCTAAAATAATTAAAAGTATTGAGTTGTTGTTATGACATGTTTAGATATGATATGTTGAAATGTTTAAAGTGATGAATATGACATATTGGAATATTAATATGCTAAAGGTATTAATACGTTGGGAAATTTGCCCAAACATGCGTAGCAATTACTGTTGTTTCAATCCTATGTTACTTGTGACATTCATGCATCTGGACCATTAACGATAGAAATTGAGAAAATTACATGTCCAGTTAGAAAAATTACATGATTTGGCGATCACAAATTATTGTTAAATTTGAATAATTATCTACTTAGTTGATTAAATGATAGAATAGAATTGATTACATGTAAGAAAGAACATATGACATAGAATAGGCATAACATGATAACATGTAAATTATAAATTACATTGGAAATTTGAAAGAAATAGACATGCCTAGATTGTATAGAAGATTTAAAATAAATAAGAAATTGTAATTGTGCTTAGACACGACGTTAGATTACAGATGTGGAAGAAGTCTGCCCGGAATTGCCCGGCATATCCAGCATCCACAAGTGGTAAATATAAGGTGAGGGGTCTAAGTGTATAATTAAATCATGTATTGGTGCTAAGACATGACGTTAAGTTGACTTATGGCAGAAGTCTGTCTGGAACCGCCCAGCAAATCCAGCATTCACAAGTGTAGGCTTAATGTGAGAGGTCTAATGCATAAATAAATACATATATAAATATATGTAAATAGAAGGAACGATAAACAACATTAATTGTAATTAATGGGAATAAATGGAATTGAAAGAAAGATACAAGAGTAAAAGAAAATGGGAATGAACGGGGAATGATAATAACCTATTATAAATAAATTACATTAATGAGAATGTTGTATAATAGGTAGACTTGTCCTAGGGACAAGTGAAAATTATAACTTAGGTTATAGTAAACTAGTACGGAAATGAGATAACTGTTGAAATGAGTTAAGTGACACTTAATTGTAAATTAAGTGATCATTAAATGGGGAAAACCAAAAACCAGTTGAGAAAAGGGGAAAAACTTATGAAATGAAAGAAGTTGTACTTAATTATAAGTTAAGTAATTTGAAAACTTGAATGTCTGAAATATGCTGATAAGAATGTTATGTTAAGATTTGTCCTAGAGACAAATGGAAATTATAACTTAGGTTATAATAAAATAATAAGGAAATTGGAATAACTTATGTTATAAGATAAACAGTACTTAATTGTAAATTAAGTTATTCGTGAGAACGAGACTTTAAAATCTACAAATGAGGACAACATAAGTTATATTTATGGCTAGATGAGATTTATTAGTGAACCTTAGTTAAAAGAACTAAGTTAATAAGTAAACAACGTTAAGTTGTAATGATAGCATAAGAGGGAATTATGATTAAACAAGAAAGAATAAGGCAACTCAGGAAATGAGGTAATTCATATTTAATCATAAATGTTAGGTGACATGATAAATAGAAAACATGTGAATTAAGATACACTTAATTACATATTAAGTAGGGCATGTTATTGTAACCTTGAATCAAACAAGAATATAAAGGGATTATGGATTACAGACCTTGGATCACAATCTAGAGAGTAATAAGTTGTGGGTTTATTAATTAACTTAAATGGGTTAAGTTGTATAACTGAAATTAGTAAGCAAGAGGGGTCTATTACTCAGAGATATAAGGGGGTAGGAAGAACTTGGTAACCTGAATAAAAAGTAAGATAACCAAGTTAAATGGAAACCTGATAAGGTAAAGCAAGCACGTAAAAGAATGTTTAGACATTGGGTCTAATAACATATTAAAATGAGGCGCGTGGACCTATCCGTACGTTTGAGGGTGAATAACCTAACGGGGTAGATCATCGTAGTGTTATAAGGCACGAGAGGAGCACACATTCATCTGATTATGCTGTCGGCTCCGAAGGACTGGAAGGGGAAGCACACGGCTTCTTGAGATACGTAAGGCGCTCCTGGTAGTCTTTTGTGTGGCGGCAGATGTTTAGGCTGTGCTCGTAGAGGTTGAGTCTGCGCGTAACTATTAGGTGGGTGGGCCTTGACTGAAAAAGTAGCGTTGTAGTTAGAATATTGTGATGAGGTGACACCAGGGTGATTCGGCGGTCGCCTCAACAGGGAGGCGGAGGGTTACGACCAACAAGGATAGTAGATCGTCGGATACCCGTCATCGACAGCCAGTGGGATGCGAAAAGGCTTGAGCTAAACCCAATAGTCCATTCACCTTTCACTATCGAGGTACGGTGCTTGAGGGGTGACTCCAACTGGATGTTTAGATTGTTTGATGTTAGGTGCATGTCGCTTAGCTATTATAGTCTTTACTAGTTGAGCAAGGGGCCGAGGAGGGGCCATAGCCACCATGGAAAACATACCCTAGGAATATTTGTATTTTGAGGCTCTTGAAGGCGGGCCTGTGCATATATGGAAAAGCTCCCGACCGAGTTCTGTGATTCTTGTATCGCCCAGTCACGGAACTCAGTGCACATTAGACGACGTGCAGTTGAGGCATCAAGCAACAATTAACAATATGTAAGTGGGACAGTTTAGATACATGCATGTCTGCTCTGGGTGGTTTATCGTAGACTTAAGGGCATTACTCTGGTACGGAATCTGATTCGAACAAAGGTGGAAGTCCATAAGTTTGCATAACATAGTAATGACAGATACATGCGGAACGTAATATTGTTATATAGAGGTCCGTACGTCACTCCGGCGTAGAATGAGGGACTGCGTATATTTCGAAGGTATTATGGCTGAGACCGTGCGAGTGGGGGTAACATGGTGTAATGTCCCGGGTTTTCACATATCACAGATATTAATTGATCGTAAGTACGTGTTTACAAATACGATTTAAAATCCAGAGTTTAAAATTTCAAAGCATGTTAATTTATGAATAACAGCATTTACATATGCATATATCACATCACTTGCTAAAACTAATTTTTAGATATTCATGTATGATAGCATATGTTTAATAGCGTTTGTTTAAATTAATTTTATACATGTACGATGATAACACTTTTTAGTAGCAAGTTTTTTTTATGCCATTTTATTATACATGTTGTTCTTTTTCTCATAGGATTTAAGAAATTGAGTTTTTGGTAAATCCTTGTTTTAAAAACTTTTAATACTTGAATTTTAAACATGCCAATTCCTTTTGTTACCAAAGCAAGTTCAAAGTAATTCACATGTTCATAAATATAAACATGGAAATGCCAATTCCAATTGCCAGTATGTATCATGAACAAAATTCAAGAAAAACATCTACCCTAGGAATTAGCTAGTAAAAGAGAGGATCTAAAGAGATATGTTCACATGGCAAATCATTTTTGGTATCAATATATTTTCAGTTTTCAAATCACTTTCTTCCCTCACAAGATTTTATGAAAATGGCATTTTCATTTGCAATTTCAAAAGCATGATTCATCTTGTCAAAACATGTGCCAAAGATCTTGCTAAAATCTTGCATAGATACTATTATCTTGCCTACATTAGACAACTACTAAACCAGATTTTTCCAAGATATTTTTATATCAATTCCATCACATGCCGAGATCAAAAGAGTACAAGAACTTTCAGATTTTGCCTAGCTTTGGAAGGCAAGTAAGGCTTGTATATATTTTATGTTAAATCGATTTGTCATGTGAAAAATCTTGGTTGAGAAACCCAAAGGAAAAACTAAATATACATATTACAAAAGGGATGCTATAATTTGTGTATATGGAGATCATGGATGGGGAAAGAAATGAACATGCGAAAGTGATTTCAAGGTGATGTTTGGCTGAGATAAGCCATGTGAATGAGGAGGTGGTGTTTGATTTGGCAAGAGAAAAGGTTTTTTCTTTTTGAGTTTTAAATCTTTTGTCACACACAAATCTGAAAACTGATTTTATACACCCATATTAATGGTTTCCTACCCCTATATAAAGGCCATAAGCACACACTCCTTTCCTCAGAACACAAACACTTGAAGTAGATCTGTAAAGGAGAATAGAAAGCTAAGGGTTTTTAAGACATTCAAGGTGAGTAAACCTGCATTTTTATTTTCTGTTTTAAATTCCTGCAGTTTGCTGTTTGAACCATGATCTAAACTTAGATTTCTTTTGTGTCCTTGTTCAAGTAACCTATCATGTATATTTTGCTTGTTTGGTATGATGTAATGATCATTGATTGTTAAGTGAAACACCTTAAGTATCATATGTTAGAGAAGTGTATTTTCTGTTTGCTTTCCAGACCCTGTTATGTTGTGTAAAGCTTGACAAATCTAGATAGATTAGTGGATCTAGGTTAAGGGGTTAGTAATGAGAGGTCATACCATGTTTTAAACCTGGACATAAGTTTTTTCAAGTGTGCACAAATGGAATAACTCGACCAAAATCTGACTGGTACCAGAAACAGACAACAACAGAAACTCTCTGTTTCAAAATTTCAAAGTGGATTTTCAAAACATATAAAAACTTGTTTTGATTATGTAAACTTATTAAGGAAACAAAATGATGATTTTTAAAACTAAAATCAAGATTTTTAAGGACTTAAATCAGGAGAAATCTCTATATGATCAGAATTGTGAACCATGGCAATTCCCGATCATCCAGGTGATCAGGGACGATGCGGTATGGGAAGGTGCTTCAACTAGGCTCAGGGATGATAGGAAAAATATAAGTTTAATTTTTAATTAAAGGGATTTCAAAATAAAAGAGAAAATAGGGTTAAATTGTGTTTTTGGGTTCGGTTGGTTTGCGTCGGAACTGCACGACGTAGGGGGCATTAGAAGGGTGTGGTCCAGGGGGGATGGCGGCGCCTGGGTGGTGCAGTAACGTGGCTAGGAGGAAGTGGTGGCGCATGGTCGAGGGAAGGAGGGGTAAGAGCTTTCTTGGATGGTGGTTTTCTGTTCTAAAGGGGTAGCATGGTCAAATTATTGTTGAGGCCAAGGAAAGGGGACTGGAAGGTGGCGCCGTGATCTGGTGATGGAGGGTGACTGGTGGCAACGGCTGTTGGTGGATGGAAGCGGGCCTGGTGCTTGTGCACGTGCACGACCATGGAAGAAGGAGGAAGAAGAAGGAGGAGGAGTAGTGTCGGGGTTTTTGAGTGATCAGGCAAGGAAAATACATGGGTTGTGATGTGGTACTTTAGCTAATGTGGTACTTTGGCCAAAACTAAAGTGGTACTTTGAGAAATCATGAGGGCCAGGCCATTTTCAACGTGCGCACACCATGTTCTCAAAGTGGCAATTGACCTAAAGTGGTACCTTGGGTATTTAAGCTTTAAAAACAAGGATTTTAAATATAATTTAAATTCAAATTAGTTTTTAACCAAATAATGGTTTAATTAAAATAAGAAAATTAATATTTAAATAAAAATTGAATTTTTATTTAATTTAGCCAATTTAGAAAAGAAGTGAATCAGGATTTTAATGTAGTTTTCGTCAGCATTTGAAATCTAAAATACAGAAACTAAAATTTTAAATTAAATTATAAATTTAATTTATAAATATAATTAAAGATGATTTTCTAAGGAAGTATTCCAACTGTAAAGTCAAACAAAAAAGTAGTCGATTAAGTGTAGAAGGTCGGACATGGGTTCGACAATAGTCGAACAGTTAACACAGAAGCTATAATTTTATTAAATTATAAATTTAGTTTATAATTTAAATTTTGAATTTATTTTCAAATGAAATGTTTAAATTTTAAACAAGGAGAAAAAAAACCATATGTAACACATACACTAGAATTTATCAGTTTTAAATTGTAATCTAAAATCCCTGGTATAAGAAACTGATCATGAACAGTTCTGTACTTTTTAAAACAAGAACTGTGAATAATGTTTTTAATCGGGTGTAGACTGATAAATAAAAAGGAGGAACTTTATCAGCATAGAAAGAAGGATAAGTAAATCAAGAATGAAGGATCAAAGGGAAAATTTGACGAGAAAAATACCAAGTTTAAAAGTTGTAAATAAATGATTAAATCATAATTTAAGTCATTTATGGATAATCAGATTTAGTAATAATGATGAGAAATATTTTCCTAAAGAAAATTAAGGTAAGTATTCATTTTAAAGGCGACGAACAAAATGGGAAGAAAGACCGTGTGCGGAGCACACACTGAAACTGGCATGATCAAATTTACCAGATATAGGCCAGATGATCATATACTGTGCAGTTTGATTGTAATTAGTTTATAATCATGTTATATTAATGATTTAAAAAGAAAATTTGTTCGCTAATCATTTCAAAGAGACCGAAATAAATATTTCACTTTGATTTGATTATACACCGCACGTCAGAGATTTTTAAATTGAAGACGGCGATATACAAGGGCTATTCTTAAATAGTACCTTCGGTTTGTCCAGTCCCAGGACAACTTGTATGGACGAATGTCTGACAGAGTGTTTCCAAAGGAATCACGTACGTTGTTTTCTTCAAACGTACCAGTTGCTGGCACAGAAGGGAAACTTCTTTAGCTTGACAACCAGAGTATTTTTGTGGAAATCGGTTAGTGATTTCTGATGGATTTGACGATGTGGCATTCAAAGAAATTAAACAATGATGATGAAAAGGTAAGTTTAGCCTCAAGCCTCACAACCAGGAAATGACAAAAATCGGGCAGGTAGCATGGCTAAGTGGGTCGTTCCCATTAGGGTGTAGCATCACCAATCTAGAGAAATTCCTTTTGTTTCTTAATCTATCGATTCTGCCCATTCGGGAATGGTTGTCGTGTAAAACCATTTATGATATATTAGATACACTTAAGAGAAATAAGTGGTCGATCATGTGTGGGCCGGGTTGCAAGATGTTCTTGTTGAACACAGGTGTATTAGCCTCTAGAGATACATCGTCGGAAGGTGGCCCCATACCTTGTCATAGTTGGAGATCCAATTTCCATAAGCGCCAAACAGTTTTTATTTGTATACTATATAGGAGAATGTGAGATGCAAGCATTCTTCTAGATTCTAATTTATTTGTGAAATCTTATAAACATTATGATAATATCCGATTTCAAGTATACAAAGTGATTTGATCTCATAAGATAAAAACCCGTTCCGTATTCACGGCGTGGTCTTATGAGATATTTTTATTTCTTTAATCTGTTTTAAACTGTTTACTCATACCAGTCCCCAGACTGACCTGGAGTTTATTTTTCTGTGTTTCCCTTAAACTCTTTGGGTATTCATAACACTTGTTATAAATAGACAAGTGAATCAGGATTTGGATAAAACTTATGAAGCTGGATGAAGACTTCATGTGTACTAGTCTACCTATCTTATCTACTGTATAATTAAGCCCGCAAGTTAGTCGTCAATGATATGTATAATTAAGAATGTATAGCTTGTATCACTAGACCTATGATGCTCTGATGTAATATGTACTGTTGTGTAATATTATAAAGTATTATCTTTTGTGAAAATTCCGCTGTGAGATTCTGATGTTTCTGTGATTTTATCTTCTATCTATTCTTATTCTTATTAGTGGCATGACTTCCGTTGTGTTTGAAAGTTGGGTCATTACAATTGGTATCAGAGCTTAGGTTACTTATTACATAGGCTTTGGGCGAGTGTGAGAGAGCGTATTTTTATATAAAATATAAAATAAATTTAGATCAACTTAACGATATACCTAAGTTAGTTATATCCAATCAAGTCTGGAATGATGACCTGTTACATTTAGGTGATTAAGATGAGTAACCGAGGATGAAGAGGTCGAGCTAGAGGGTCTTCCACTACTACTGGTCGTAATACTGGATCCCAAGACCAAGGAGAAACAGTGGAGGAAGTTGCACCAGTCCAGCCGGACAAAAGCTTTGCAACTATTTGTAAGGAGTATACAACTCTGGGAGGAAAAGTTTTCAAAGGGACGAAATCTTTCATTGATGTCCAAGCATGGTTGAGGTCCTGTTAAAGGATTTTAAAGGGACCGAAATTGAATGATGAGCAGAAACGTCTCTTAGCTTCGTGGCAACTTCAAGAAGTTGCCGCAATCTGGTGGGACGCTCAAACTACTAATGTCACTGAGGAAAATTTTACTTGGGATAAATTCAAAGAAGCATTTGAAGCGCAATTTCTGCCTGCTGCTGGCAAAACGAGAATGTATCGGGATTTTATCGATCTTAAGCAAGGGAAAATGAAAATATCCGAATACGAGATCAAATTCATCTCACTTTCTTGTTTTGGGCCAGAACTGATCAATACCCCACTCAAGAAGAATGAAATGTTCATAGCAGGATTGAAGGATAGCCTGCAAGTTCAGATGATCGAACATCTTAAGATTCCATTTGTTAATCTAATAGATATGGCAGTTCGTTATGAGACACTGGAGGGTAAGAAGCCAGTTGCAAAAGCAGCGTAGACAGGAGGACCTAATGGTGAGAATTCCAACAAAAGAAAATTTAATCCAAATTGGAACAACAAGGGAATACCAAAGATGGGGGAGAAAGCCAAAGAGCATTATAAAGATACGCAATGCCATAACTGCAAGGAGAAGGGACATATTGCTAGGTTTTGTACGAAGCCAGCAGTAGAAAAGCCACAGCAAATTCATCAACCGAAGCACCCTTAACCTCAACCAAAGGGAACAAGTGATGTTATTCCCCAAAGGTTTGCATGCTATAACTTTCATCAACCTGGGCATTTGGTTAGAGACTGTCTACTGAAAAAGGAACAACAACCAAAAGTCTATGCTTTAATGGATAAGTCATCAACTTCTGAGAATGGGAAAATAGAAGGAGCTTCAGAAGGTACCTTATTCTTTCTTATAAAAAAAGAGTTAATTAACCAGGGTCAGCCTTAAGATAAATTAAATATGGTTGGATTAATTTAGAATAATATCCAATCATATTGATACCGGAAATCGAGTTAGAATTTTAAATCGTATTAAAATCTAGATTTCCTGAAATTAAGTCTAGACTTAAGTATTCATTATGAACTCAGGAAATGTGAACTGGTCGATTTGTGAAGTCAAATCATAATTGTGAGTCCCGAAATGGAGATCATTAACTAAATGAATGAAGATTTTGAGGAAAGACTTAATGGAGTTAAGTAAATGGACCAATGAGTTAAAGAGGGAATTTGGACAGATATTTTTGGTTTTGAATAGGATATTTCTGATGTGTGTTAGTTATTTATATATGTGTGTCGATAACTCTAATCTACTGTTTACAAATTTCGAGGACGAAATTTTTGTAAGGGGGTAGATTGTAATGTCCCGGGTTTTCACATATCACAGATATTAATTGATCGTAAGTACGTGTTTACAAATACGATTTAAAATCCAGACTTTAAAATTTCAAAGCATGTTAATTTATGAATAAAAGCATTTACATATGCATATATCACAGCACTTGCTAAAACTAATTTTTAGATATTCATGTATGATAGCATATGTTTGATAGCGTTTGTTTAAATTAATTTTATACATGTATGATGATAACACTTTTTAATTACAAGTTTTTTTAATGCCATTTTATTATACATGTTGTTCTTTTTTTCAAAGGATTTAAGAAATTGAGTTTTTGATAAATCCTTGTTTTAAAAACTTTTAATACTTGAATTTTAAACACGCCAAATCCTTTTGTTACCAAAGCAATTTCAAAGGAATTCACTTGTTCATAAAAATATACATGGAAATGCCAATTCCAATTGCAAGTATGTTTCATGAACAAAATTCTAGGAAAACACCTGCCCTAGGAATTAGCTAGTAAAAGAGAGGATCTAAAGAGATATGTTCACATGGAAAATCATTTTTGGTATCAATATATTTTCAGTTTTCAAATCACTTTCTTCTCTCATAGGATTTTATGAAAATGACATTTTGGTTTGCAATTTCAAAAGCATGATTCATCTTGTCAAAACATGTGCCAAAGATCTTGCTAAAATATTGCATAGATACAATTATCTTGCCTACATTAGATAACTACTAAGCCATAGATTTTCCAAGATATTTTTATGTGAATTCCATCGCATGCCGAGATCAAAAGAGTATAAGAACTTTCAGATTTTTCCTAGCCTTGGAAGGCAAGTAAGGCTTGTATATATTTTATGTTAAATCGATTTGTCATGTGAGAAATCTTGGTTGACAAAACCCAAAGAAAAAACTGAACATACATATTACAAAAGGGATGTTACAATTTGTGTAAAACAAGAAAGATGTGTGGAGATTATGGATGGTACATTGGTATTTAAGATGATGTTGTGTGGTAAACCAATGGGGGAAAGAAATAAACATGTGAAAGTGATTTCAAGGGGATGTTTGACTGAGATAAGCCATGTGAATGAGGAGGTGGTGTTTGATTTGGTAAGGGAAAAGGATTTTTCTTTTTGAGTTGTTAAATCTTTTGTCCTACACAAATCTGAAAACTGATTTTATACACCCATATTTTAATGGCTTCCGACCCCTATATAAAGGCCATAAGCACACACTCCTTTCCTCACAACACAAACACTTGAAATAGATCAGTAAAGGAGAATATAAAGCTAAGTGTTTTTAAGACATTCAATGTAACACCCCGTATGTTGAATAACTTATGATAATATAAATCAGGGCAGAATTAAATTTTATAATCTGAATCAGGGGAAAGGGGCTATGCCATTGCGTTCATCTCGGAAAAATACGCGAAATAGAGTCCGAGTTTTCGAAAATCGGAGTCCGTATGACCCAGTTAAGGCCCGAAGAAGTTTTCAGAAAATTCAAAACAGATTTAAAATATTCAAACTTCACATTTCAGAAGAGGCGGGAAAATTCCCGCCAAGCAGAGGGTGTCGACCCCCCCACGGGTCGACCCCCCTTGTCGGTCTGTGTGACCTGGGTGCACTGGTTTGATCTTTGGGCTATGGTTGGTGGCTAGTGACGAGATCTAACGGCTCTAATCTGATTTAGGGTTTATCTAAAGGCCTAAAACACCTAACTAATCAATAAATACACCCTAAGACTACCCTAATTCATACTAAAATTGGAGACAACGTCGTTATGCCATCAAAATGCAACTAGAAGGAGCCACCAACAAATTAAAGAGGAAGATAGCTTCTCAAATCAACTTCTAATCAACTCTAGCAACTTAATCTTCTTCATTGAAGTGCTAATCAACAAGTTGTGAGTACTATAGCCTTAATGACCAATTGTTGAAATGATTATGATAGGATATAATGAGGTTATGGCTATGAATGTGGATCAATGCAAGTTATGTTATCATATGCTCATGATGTTAGTTATGCAAGTTTGATGTTATATGTTCATGATGTTATGCAAGTTATGCAAGTCATATGCTATGTGTTCATGATGTTATGCAAGTTATGCAAGTCATATGCTATGTGTTCATGATGTTATGCAAGTTATGAAAGTCATATGCTATGTGTTCATGATGTTATGCAAGTTATGCAAGTCATATGCTATGAGTTCATGATCCTAGTTATGCAAATCGCTATGATAAACATTGATCCATTATGACACCATGTTATGCAAGTTTGGTGTTTGATTATATGCAAGTTCATATATGATATGTTATGCAAGTTTGGTGTTTGATTATATGCAAGTTCATATATGACATGTTATGCAAGTTTGGTGTTTGATTATATGCAAGTAACATGTGCAAGTTTACACCTTAGTATGATATGCATACATATGCAAGTTAACCCCTTTGTATGTCATACATACATATGCAAGTTTACCCCTTTGTATGACATAGGTAGCTTATGCAAGTTACCCTCTTTATGACATATGTGATTCATGCAAGTTTGGGTTGATTATTTATGCTAGTTGGGTTTGATGCTATATGCATGTTGACACCTTTAAAACCCATGTTGACGCTAATGTTATGCAAGTTGAACCCATTGTATTTGTGATGAATCTTCCCTTTTAAATATGTCATGTTAGCGAATTACGTGGGGAACGATGGGGTTAGTATTCATGATAACAAGATTGTGATGAAATTGGTATGATGTTGCATACCATAAGTGGATGGACATAATTGAGTCAATTATGTACATCATAAAAATTGGAATTAATTAGGGAAAATTAATTCGAAATATGGGGGTGATTAATTAGGTGTAATTAATCGACTAAGACACGAGGTTGGACCCTTTTGTAGCATAAGACTGCCCGGAACCGACCGGCAAATCCAGCGGCTACAAATGATTGGCTCAATGTGAGAGGTCTTAGGCATAAACTAAATACGTGACAAGTGTAAAGACACGAGGTTAGACTCGGTTATGGCGTAAGGCTGCCTGGACCCGACCGGCAAATCCAGCTGCCATAAAAGATAGTCTAATGTGAGAGGTCTTTACAACAGTTACGTTCTTAATCAATTAAGAAACACTTAACCAGATAAGCATGTAGTAGGGCATGAGGGGTTAAGTGGGTGCCTTGGGTGGCATGTGGAAATCAAGTAAGTGCCTTGGGTGGCATGTGGAAATCTAGTGGGTTGCCTTGGGTGGCAATAGAAAATACGATTAGAATACTTAACCAAGTGGAAACATGTAATTAAACATGATTAAAGGGTTAAGTGGGATGCACTCGAAAAAGGGACAAGCTTAGGTGGATAGCTTGTGGGGGCCCATTTCAACCAGTAACCCATATGTATCTTATTGGGCTCGACCCATGTCGAGGACGGGACACGCGTACTGGGCTTGACTATAAGAGACCAAAACGGGTTAGCGGTGGCAATGCAAGTCCAATGGGTTTCATATGCGTGTGTGGACCCGGGCTGGTAGGTAAGACGTTGTTGCATCGTGTAGGTATAAGCCGTGCACCGTTAATTGTATCGGGTTGCCACTTTGGGGAGTGATACACCCCACTGTGGGGCCAGCACGGGTATCTACGGTAGGGAGCCGATCTCTTGGGGAGTAGTGGGTACACCTAGTGGAGATAGGGGCAGACGACACCTATGTAGTCAGCTAGGGGTACACGAAACTACTGGGTAAATTTTCTAAGTCCTTGGGTGGGATCAACCTTTAAGTAGGAATGATTGGTGTGGTGCAGTGTAGTAATTACCCTTGGGTGGGTAGATGCGTCTTTACCGTTATCTTAGTTCATCCTATGTCTAGTTGGCTGCTTAGTGTAGTCATTTATCCCCAGTCATCACCGTACCAAGTTTATATCATACCCTAATTACTTTAATGATTGTATTGTTAAAGTTATAGGGCTCACTCAGACTTATGTCTGACCCCGTTGTTTTTATCTTTTTCCCCCTCAGGTCCTCAGGTTGGGCCTAGCACTAGTGGGCTTTGATCAGATTTCTTTATCTATCTTTTGGAGCTTGGACCGTGATGTAAAGCCCAGCTTATCTTTTCTATTATGGCTATTAGTTATGTAGTGGGATTATGTACTCATGTTTTTATCATGATGGATATTTGGTACTTGACTCTTTTATGGTGTTGTAACTAAACATGTTTACCTTCTGCTGCAATGAAATGATGTTTTAGATTTTCAAGTATTATTTATATCTGTCTTGTTGTAATTTTTCTGTTCTATATTCACTTAAAATGCTCCACCGAAGTTAAGGCATTCCCCTAGTGAGTGACCTTAGCGGGTGTGGGGTGTTACACGTGGTATCAGAGCTGAAGGTTACCGGAACAAATAAAATTTGTAGAAAACTATTTTTCTAAAAACATTTTTGGAAGAAGTATTTTCAAAAACATGTCTTTTAAGGGAAAAGTTTTTGAAAGAAAAGCATAATCCCCAATAGCCATATCTTTATCGTTCGAATTCTCCGTTTTGAATCTTTCCTTTTTCGTTTCAGCATGGCTGAAGATCTTAACTTTCCGGAGGGTGTAGCGATACCAGTATGGTATAGGAGATTGATGGAGGCTAGGGCCGCCACTGCGGGTCCAGGAAATGTTCCTCCACCAACAGTAGCACCCGATCTTCCTCCCCCTCCTCCTCCTCGCATGGATACTTTTGCTAAGACTTGCAAGGAATTTAAGGCTATGGGAGGGAAACCTTTTCAAGGATCAGAAAATTTTGTGGAGGCTAGAGATTGGCTTAAGGAGGTGGAAGAGTTGATAGATATCTTTGAGATGGAAGAAGGAAAGAAAGTCCAGTTAGCTGCTTGGTTAATGAAGGGAGAGACCTCATTCTGGTGGGAGGTCACTAATGGAGAACGCCCTGTTGACTCTTGGGCGGATTTTAGGCAAAGGTTTGTGGCAAAGTTTCTCTCAAGGGCGGAGGAAAACTTGTATATGGAAAGGTTCTTGACTCTAAAGCAAGGAAACCTATCATTGAAGGAATATGTCAACAAGTTTAATCAATTGGCAAGGTTTAGCATAGACATGGTGAATACACCGGAGAAGAAGGCTTTGAGGTTCGTTAAAGGCTTGAATGAACCAATGCATGGATTGGCTATGACTCACATCCCTATGGGGGCCACCTTTGAGAAGCTAGTAGACATGGCACTCATGCATGAGGAAGAGAAGGGTCCCAATGCTAATAAGGCACCCGAGAGGAAAGGAGATCAGAAGAGACCTCAACAGCAACAGCAAAACAAGGGTGGGAAAGGCAACGGTGGCAAGGGAAAGAAGAAGTGCTTCAATTGCGGGACACCAGGCCACCTAAGCAAAGATTGTCAGAAGAAGAAGAAGACGGGTTGCTTCCACTGTGGCGAAGCAGGGCATCTAGTGAAGGACTGCCCTAAGAAGGGGCAAAGGACGGGATCTAGCTCAGGGGGACAGGTGCAAGCTCTTATGGCACCAGGTCAGGCAAGGGGGCAAGTTCAGGCTCTCGCGGTTCCACCGATTCAGGAAAGAGGTAGAACTATTTCCGTTGAAAGTCTGGTTTTTCTGTTTAATCATCCTGTCCGTACTTTGTTTGACTCTGGCGCATCACATTCGTTTATCTAATCATCATTAGTTGAGTCACTGCACTTAGACACCAGTCTAGTAGATGATCCCTTGGTTGTTTCAAACCCAATTGGGGGCTCCACTTATTTGTCCATGATATGTTTGGGTTTGAAGATTTCTATACTTAGCGTTGAGTTTAGACGTGATGCTTTTGTTTTGGGCTTCACGGGCTATGGGTTGATTTTGGGCATGGACTGGTTATCCAGTAATGGTGCCGTTCTTGATTGCGAAAGGAGAGTTGTTAGGCTCATGACCCGCTTGGGTAACACTCTCGAGATCTCTTGTAATCCCATGGATTCTTTTATGCTAAGTTATCTTGAATCGCTTGACGCTTCGGTCGAGAGTTTGCGATCTGTTAGAGTGGTCCGGGAGTACTCGGATGTGTTTGAGGAGGTGAAGGGCTTACCTCCGAAGCGGGAGATAGACTTCCGAATATATCTGGTGGACAATGCTAAACCAGTATCCTTACCACTGCGTCACATGGCTCCTCGTGAGAGGAGGGAACTCCATAAGCAAGTAAGGGAGTTGCTTGAGAAGGGGTTCATAAGACGAAGTATATCGGAGTGGGGTGCTCCGGTAGTTTTTGCCACGAAGTCGACACCCATTGCCGAGGATTGATAATCTCTTTGATCAGTTGGTTGGTGCCTCAGTGTTTTCGCAGTTGGACTTGGCCACGGGGTTTCATCATTTGAGAGTGATTGAGGATAGCATAGACAAGACTGCCTTTAGGACTCCGGATGGTTTCTATGAGTGGCTTGTGATGCCATTTGGTTTGACGAACGCCCCCACATACTTTGTTGATTTGATGAGTAGGGTGTTCAGGGAGTACCTTAATAAGTTCGTGGTGGTCTTTGTGGATGACATCTTAGTCTTTTCTAAGAGTGAAGAAGAGCATGCCCTACATCTTAGGGAAGTGTTGGAGACTCTTCGAGTGCATAGCCTTAAGGCTAAATTCTCTAAATGTCACTTTTGGAGGAAAGAAGTACGGTTCTTGGGGCACGTGGTCTCCAAGGAAGGGATAGCTGTGGATCCCGCGAAGGTAGTATCCATCCAAGATTGGAAGGTTCCGAAGAATGCTACCGAGGTGAGGAGTTTCTTGGGGTTGGCTGGCTACTACAGGAAGTTTATCAAGGACTTCGGGAAGATATCAGCCCTATTAACTCGCTTGACGAAGAAGAATCTAGTCTTCGCATGGGACATAGATTGTGATGATGCGTTCCAACGGTTAAAGAGAGCTTTAACCACAGCTCCAGTCTTAGTGTTGCCAGATGGGAGTAAGCCATTTGTTGTCTATACCGATGCTTGTGGGACAGGACTGGGCGCAGTCTTAATGCAAGAGGGAAGGGTAATAGCCTACGGTGGAAGGCAGTTGAGAGTGCATGAGAGAAATTACCCTACCCATGATTTAGAGTTGGCCGCTATTGTTTTTGCGCTTAATATTTGGCGCCATTATCTTCTTGGAGAGAGGTTCGAATTGTTCACTGACCACAAATCATTGAAGTACTTGTTTTCTCAGAAGGATTTGAACTTGAGACAGCAAAGGTGGATGGAGTTCTTAGCATCCTATGATTTCGAGATAGCGTATACCCCTGGCAAGGGTAACGTGGTGGCAGACGCCTTAAGCAGAAAAAGGTTGTCCTTGAGTCCATTTTCCGTGGAACGACGAAGCTTGGAATTTATCTCGATGTTTGATTTCAGACCTTCCGTTGACTTTGTACTCAGTTTGCTAGCATCCTTAGAGGTCAGACCTACTCTTTTGGGATGGATTGGCGAGGCACAGCGGGATGACCCTCAGTTGGTTGAGTTAGTAGAGAAGCTCATAAGGGGGAAGTTGTCCAGCCATTTGAGTAGGTACACCCTAGACGATAGGGGGTGCTTGCGTAGAGACGGTAGACTTTGTGTACCGCAAGACGAGGGTTTGAGGAAGGCTATTCTTGATGATGCGCATCGTTCTAAGATGACCATTCATCCCGGTGGAGACAAGATGTACCAAGACATGAAGCGAGTTTTCTTTTGGGCCGGTATGAAGAAAGATGTGGCCGAGTATGTCGCTAGATGCTTGGTGTGCCAACAAGTGAAAGCGGAGCAAAAGAAACCTGGTGGGTTGCTTCACCCATTGTAAGTTCCGCAATGGAAGTGGGATAACGTCTCGATGGATTCTATTGATGGGTTACCGAGATCGAGGAAGGGTAATACGGGAATTTGGGTTGTGGTAGACAGACTTACTAAGAGCGCCCATTCCATACCCGTGAAGAGCAAGAGGACTGCTCCATGGCTAGCTTCAGTTTACCTTCGAGAGATAGTTCGGTTTCATGGGGTACCTTCTAGCATAGTGAGTGATCGAGATCCTATCTTCACTAGCGAGTTTTGGAAGAGTTTGCAAGAAGCAGTGGGGACTCAGTTGTGTCTGAGCACCGCATATCATCCTCAGACAGACGGCCAGACTGAGAGGGTGAATCGTGTTCTAGAAGAGCTTTTGAGGCTTTGTATCTTAGATTTTGGAGGTACATGGGAAGAGCATCTTCCATTAGTGGAGTTTGCATATAATAACAGCTTTCAGTCTAGTATTGGTATGGCCCCTTTCGAAGCTCTTTATGGAAGGCCTTGTCGATCACCTACATGTTGGTGGGAATCTACGGATAAGATCTTGCTTGGGCCTGATATGGTTAGAGAGACTTCGGAAAAGATTGATTTGATTCGAAGAAGGATGAAAGCGGCGCAAGATAGGCAGAAATCTTATGCGGATAAGAGGAGGACGGATCTGGAGTTTGATGTTGGGGACATGGTCTTTGTTAAAGTATCTCCATTACGGAATGTTGTTCGCTTTGGGTCCACTGGGAAGTTAGCACCAAGATTTGTAGGACCGTTTCCTGTTAAGGAAAGGATTGGACGGATGGCATATAGAGTGGATTTACCCGAGAGACTTAGTGGGGTACATGACGTATTCCATGTGTCACATTTGAGGAAGTGCCTACATGAGACCGCAGAGGTGGTAGAGCCGAGCTTGCTTAGAGAAGTGGAGGTAGAGCGTGATGCGACTATTCGACGAGCTCCTACCCGCATCCTTGGGTCAGAGATTAGGAAGTTGAGAAACAGAGAGGTTCAACTAGTCAAAGTGCAATGGGGAGAGGATGAGAGCAATGCTATTTGGGAGACAGAAGAGAAGATGCATTCATTGTACCCATTCCTTTTTGAGGGTATGTCTTTTAACTTCTCCTTTATCGTTTGTCTAGTACTTATCTTATCTTTAGTATGTCCTCTCATTAGTATCTTTGACCTTTAGATAGGGTAAACCTATGGTTGAAACATGTGTTTGAGACATGTTATGTTTGATGGATGCGTGTGGATGCAAGTGGTTGCTAGTGGTTGCTCGTGGATGCATATACACACACTTTAGACACTAGATCGGCTCAGTCACTTCATATTGCATATTGCACATAACTGTGTGTAGATAGCTATATAAATGGATGTATAATGGTTGTGTTATCATATAGATGATGCATTTTGGTGTATGATTGTGCACACATGTAGAAATAGTATGTGTAGATAGGGTTCTTTCGCATACATATTGGATGCATGGCACTATCATGGTTTGCATAAAGGAGGTCAACTGAATCAGTAGACCGCCTGATTTTGCATTAGACAGGGAACATATACACACACTTTTTGCATATGTTCATACAGCATTAGAAACTTTAAGGACAATGGATGCCAGTGGTTGATGGTTTGAGTTGATGGTTGTTTGGTTGGTAGGATACGTTCTTCTTGACTTAGAGATTTCGGGGATGAAATCCTTTAAGTAGGGGAGAATGTAACACTCCGTATGTTGAATAACTTGTGATAATATAAATCAGGGAAGAATTAAATTTTATAATCTGAATCAGGGGAAACGTGCCATTGCGTTCGTCTCGGAAAAATACGCGAAATAGAGTCCGAGTTTTCGAAAATCGGAGTCCGTATGACCCAGTTAAGGCCCGAAGAAGTTTTTAGAAAATTCAAAACAGATTTAAAATATTCAAACTTCACATTTCAGAAGAGGCGGGAAAATTCCCGCCAGGCAGAGGGTGTCGACCCTAGGGTCGACATGGGTGTCGACCCCCCTAGAGGTCGACCCCCCCCCCCCCCCCCCCGTTCGGTCTGTGTGACCTGGGTGCACTGGTTTGATCTTTGGGCTATGGTTGGTGGCTAGTGACGAGATCTGACGGCTCTAATCTGATTTAGGGTTAATCTTACGGCCTAAAACACTTAACTAATCTATAAATACACCCTAAGACTACCCTAATTCATACTAAAATTGGAGACAACGTCGTTATGCCATCAAAATGCAACTAGAAGGAGCCACCAACAAATTAAAGAGGAAGATAGCTTCTCAAATCAACTTCTAATCAACTCTAGCAACTTAATCTTCTTCATTGAAGTGCTAATCAACAAGTTGTGAGTACTATAGCCTTAATGACCAATTGTTGAAATGATTATGATAGGATATAATGAGGTTATGGCTATGAATGTGGATCAATGCAAGTTATGTTATCATATGCTCATGATGTTAGTTATGCAAGTTTGATGTTATATGTTCATGATGTTAATGCAAGTTATGCAGGTCATATGCTATGTGTTCATGATGTTATGCAAGTTATGCAAGTCATATGCTATGTGTTCATGATGTTATGCAAGTTATGCAAGTCATATGCTATGTGTTCATGATGTTATGCAAGTTATGCAAGTCATATGCTATGAGTTCATGATCCTAGTTATGCAAATCGCTATGATAAACATTGATCCATTATGACACCATGTTATGCAAGTTTGGTGTTTGATTATATGCAAGTTCATATATGATATGTTATGCAAGTTTGGTGTTTGATTATATGCAAGTTCATATATGACATGTTATGCAAGTTTGGTGTTTGATTATATGCAAGTAACATGTGCAAGTTTACACCTTAGTATGATATGCATACATATGCAAGTTAACCCCTTTGTATGTCATACATACATATGCAAGTCTACCCCTTTGTATGACATAGGTAGCTTATGCAAGTTACCCTCTTTATGACATATGTGATTCATGCAAGTTTGGGTTGATTATTTATGCTAGTTGGGTTTGATGCTATATGCATGTTGACACCTTTAAAACCCATGTTGACGCTAATGTTATGCAAGTTGAACCCATTGTATTTGTGATGAATCTTCCCTTTTAAATATGTCATGTTAGCGAATTACGTGGGGAACGATGGGGTTAATATTCATGATAACAAGATTGTGATGAAATTGGTATGATGTTGCATACCATAAGTGGATGGACATAATTGAGTCAATTATGTACATCATAAAAATTGCAATTAATTAGGGAAAATTAATTCGAAATATGGGGGTGATTAATTAGGTGTAATTAATCGACTAAGACACGAGGTTGGACCCTTTTGTAGCATAAGACTGCCCGGAACCGACCGGCAAATCCAGCGGCTACAAATGATTGGCCCAGTGTGAGAGGTCTTAGGCATAAACTAAATACGTGACAAGTGTAAAGACACGAGGTTAGACTCGGTTATGGCGTAAGGCTGCCCGGACCCGACCGGCAAATTCAGCTGCTATAAAAGATAGTCTAATGTGAGAGGTCTTTACAACGGTTACGTTCTTAATCAATTAAGAAACACTTAACCAGATAAGCATGTAGTAGGGCATGAGGGGTTAAGTGGGTGCCTTGGGTGGCATGTGGAAATCAAGTAAGTGCCTTGGGTGGCATGTGGAAATCTAGTGGGTTGCCTTGGGTGGCAATAGAAAATACGATTAGAATACTTAACCAAGTGGAAACATGTAATTAAACATGATTAAGGGTTAAGTGGGATGCACTAGAAAAAGGGACAAGCTTAGGTGGGTAGCTTGTGGGGGCCCATTTCAACCAGTAACCCATATGTATCTTATTGGGCTTGACCCATGTCAAGGACGGAACACGCGTACTGGGCTTGAATATAAGAGGCCAAAACGGGTTAGCGGTGGCAACGCAAGTCCAACGGGTTTCATATGCGTGTGTGGACCCGGGCTGGTAGGTAAGACGTTGCATCGTGTAGGTATAAGCCGTGCACCATTGATTGTATCGGGTTGCCACTTTGGGGAGTGATACACCCCACTGTGGGGCCAGCACGGGTATCTACGGTAGGGAGCCGATCGCTTGGGGAGTAGTGGGTACACCTAGTGGAGATAGGGGCAGACGGCACCTATGTAGTCAGCTAGGGGTACACGAAACTACTGGGTAAATTTTCTAAGTCCTTGGGTGGGATCAACCTTTAAGTAGGAATGACTGGTGTGGTGCAGTGTAGTAATTACCCTTGGGTGGGTAGATGCGTCTTTACCGTTATCTTAGTTCATCCTATGTCTAGTTGGTTGCTTAGTGTAGTCATTTATCCCTAGTCATCACCGTACCAAGTTTATATCATACCCTAATTACTTTAATGATTGTATTGTTAAAGTTATAGGGCTCACTCAGACTCATGTCTGACCCCGTTGTTTTTATCTTTTTCCCCTCAGGTCCTCAGGTTGGGTCTAGCACTAGTGGGCTTTGATCAGATTTCTTTATCTATCTTTTGGAGCGTGGACCGTGATGTAAAGCCCAGCTTATCTTTTCTATTATGGCTATTAGTTATGTAGTGGGATTATGTTCTCATGTTTTTATCATGATGGATATTTTGTACTTGACTCTTTTATGGTGTTGTAACTAAACAAGTTTACCTTCTGCTGCAATGAAATGATGTTTTAGATCTTCAAGTATTATTTATATCTGTCTTGTTGTAATTTTTCTATTCTATATTCACTTAAAATGCTCCACCGAAGTTAAGGCATTCCCTTAGTGAGTGACCTTAGCGGGTGTGGGGTGTTACATTCAAGGTGACTGCATTTTATTTTCTGTTTTAAATTCCTACAGTTTGATGTTTGAACCATGACTTAAACTTAGATTTCTTTTGTTTCCTTGTTCAAGTAACCAATCATGTATATTTTCCTTGTTTGGTATGGTGTAATGATCATTGATTGTTAAATGAAACACCTTAAGTATCATATGTTAGAGAAGTGTATTTTCTGTTTGCTTTCCAGACCCTGTTATGTTGTCTAAAGCTTGACAAATCTAGATAGATTAGTGGATCTAGGTTAAGGGATTAGTAATGAGAGGTCATACCATGTTTTAAACCTAGACATAAGTTTTTTTAAGTGTCCACAAATACAATAACTCGACCAAAATCTCACTGGTACCAGAAACAGTCAACAGCAGGAACGCTCTGTTTCAAAATTTCAAAGTGGATTTTCAAAACATATAAAAACTTGTTTTGATTATGTAAACTTATTAAGGAAACAAAATGATGATTTTTAAAACTAAAATCAAGATTTTTAAGGACTTAAATCAGGAGAAATCCCTATATGATCAGAATTGTGAACCATGGCAATTCCCGATCATCCAGGCGATCAGGGACGATGCGGTTGGGGGAGGTGCTTCAACTAGGCTCAGGGATGATAGGAAAAATAAAAGTTTAATTTTTAATTAAAGGGATTTCAAAATAAAAGAGAAAATAGGGTTAAATTGTGTTCGGTTGGTTTGCGTCGGAACTGCACGACGTAGGTGGCACAAGTGGGGTGTGGTCCAGGGGGGATAGCGGCGCCTGGGTGGTGCGGTGACGCGGCTAGGAGGAAGTGGTGGCGCGTGGTCGAGGGAAGGAGGGGTAAGAGCTTTCTTGGACAGTGGTTTTCTGGTCTAAAGGAGTAGCATGGACAAATTACTGTTCGAGCCAAGGGAAGGGGACTAGAAGGTGGCGCCGTGATCTGGTGATGGAGGGTGACTGTTGGCAACGGCCGTTGGTGGATGGAAGCGGGCCTGGTGCTTGTGCACGTGCACGGCCATGGAAGAAGGAGGAAGAAGAAGAAGGAGGAGTAGTGTTGGGGTTTTTGAGTGATCAGGCAAGGAAAATACATGGATTGTGATGTGGAACTTTAGCTAATGTGGGACTCTAGTTAATGTTGTACTTTGGTAAAAACTAAAGTGGTACTTTGAGAAACCATGAGGGCCAGACCATTTTCAATGTGCGCACACCACGTTTTCAAAGTGGTAATTGACCTAAAGTGGTACTTTGGGTATTTAAGCTTTAAAAACAAGGATTTTAAATATATTTTAAATTCACATTAGTTTTTAAATTAAATAATGGTTTAAATAAATAAGAAAATTAATATTTAAATAAAAATAGTATTTTAATTTAATTTAGCCAATTTAGTAAAGAAGTGAATCAGGATTTTAATGCAGTTTTCGTCATCTTTTGAAATCTAAAATACAGAAACTGAATTTTTAAATTAAATTATAAATTTAATTTATAAATATAATTAGAGATTATTTTATTCGGAAATATTCCAACTGTAAAGTCAAACAAAAAGTAGTCGATTAAGTGTAGAAGGTCGGACATGGGTTTTGACGGCAGTCGAACAGTTAACACAGAAGCTATAATTTTATTAAATTATAAATTTAGTTTATAATTTAAATTTTGAATTTATTTTCAAATGAAATGTTTAAATTTTAAACAAGGAGAAAAAACCATATGTAACAGATACACTAAAATTTGTCAGTTTTAAACTGTAATCTAAAATACTTGGTATAAGAAACTGATCATGAACAGTTCTGTACTTTTTAAAACAAGAACTGTGAATAATGTTTTTAATCGGGTGTAGACTGATAAATAAAAAGGAGGAACTTTATCAGCATAGAAAGAATGATAAGTAAATCAAGAATGAAGGATCAAAGGGAAAATTTGACGAGAAAAATACCAAGTGTAAAAGTTGTAAATAAATGATTAAATCATAATTTAAGTCATTTATGGATAATCAGATTTAGTAATAATGATGAGAAATATTTTTCTAAAGAAAATTAAGGTTGGTATTCATTTTAAAGGTGACGAACAAAATGGGAAGAAAGACCGTGTGCGGAGCACACACTGAAACTGTCCATTTTCAGGACATGATCAAATTTACCAGATATAGGCCAGATGATCATATACTGTGCAGTTTGATTGTAATTAGTTTATAATCATGTTAGATTAATGATTTAAAAATAAAATTTGTTCGCTAATCATTTCAAAGAGAACGAAATAAATATTTCACTTTGATTTGATTATACGCCGCGCGTCAGAGATTTTTAAATTGAAGACGGCGATATACAATGGCTATTCTTAAATAGTACGTTCGGTTTGACCAGTCTCAGAACAACTTGTATGGACGAATGTCTGACAGAGTATTTCCGAAGGAATCACGTACGTTGTTTTCTTCAAACGTACCAGTTGCTGGCACAGAAGGGAAACTTCTTTAGCCCAACAACCAGAGTATTTTTGTGGAAATCAATTAGTGATTTCCGATGGATTTGACGATGTGGCATTCAAAGAAATTATACAATGACGATGAAAAGGTAAGTTTAGCTTCAAGCCTCACACCCAGGAAATGACAAAAATCGGGCAGGCAGCGTGGCTATATGGGTTGCTCCCATTAGGGTGTAGCATCACCTATCTAGAGAAATTCCTTTTGTTTCTTAATCTATCGATTCTGCCTATTCGGGAATGATCGCTGTACACAACCATTGGTGATATACATTCGATACACTCAAGAGAAATGAGTGGTCGGTCAAGTGTGGGTCGGGTTGCAAGACGTTATTGTTGAACCCAGGTGTATTCGCCTCTAGAGATACATCGTCGGAAGGTGGTCCCATACCTTGTCATAGTTGGAGATCCAATTTCCATAAGCGCCAAGCGGTTTTTATTTGTATACTATATAGAAGAATGTGAGATGCAAGCATTCTTCTAGATTCTAATTTATTTGTGAAATCATATAAACATTATGATAATATCTGATTTCAAGTATACAAAGTGTTTTGATCTCATAAGATAAAAATCCGTTCCGTATTCACGGCGTGGTCTTATGAGATATTTTTATTTCTTTAATCTGTTTTAAACTGTTTACTCATACCAGTCCCCTGACTGACCCAGAGTTTATTTTTCTGTGTTTCCCTTAAACTTTTGGGTATTCATAACACTTGTTATGAATAGACAAGTGAATCAGGATTTGGATAAAACTTATGAAGCTGGATGAAGACTTCCTGTGTACTAGTCTACCTATCTTATCTACTGTATAATTAAGTTTGCAAGTTAGTCGTCAATGATATGTATAATTAAGAATGTACTATGTATAGCTTGTATCACTAGACCTATGATGCTCTGATGTAATATGTACTGCTGTGTAATATTATAAAGTATTATCTTTTGTGAAAATTCCGCTGTGAGATTCTGATGTTTCTGTGATTTTATCTTCTATCTACTCTTATTCTTATTAATGGCACGACTTCCGAGGTGTTTGAAAGTTGGGTCGTTACACATGGGGTGTACCTTAATATTTGGGGTAGCTACATATATATTGTATTAGGTTAATCTACTGGGAAGTAAATGGGTATGACGTGTGTGTAAGCCTTGCATGATGTTAATCCAAGTAACCTAATAAAAAAGAAAATATGATTGAACGGTATATGTAGTGTTATCCACAATATATGTGTGGAAAAGACATGATAGTTTTGATACTGGTTAGGCAGTATTATTAATATGGTAAGGCTATACTTTGAGTATATTAAATTTTATCCATTCTGCTGTGAGATGTTTTCTGAGCTCTGACATATTTTATGTTTCTGCCTTTTCTGCAGATACCAGGGCAAACGAACATGAGTTTTGATAGAATAGAATTTTGAAAAAAAAATTGGTTTGTCAGATGATTTTGATAGCAAACAAAAAGCTACTACTGGATCCTAATGCAAGATATATCAACAACAATGTTCATTTCGAAGCCCGCATTTTTAACAAGCAAAAAATACAAGCTTCGAGGGGCAAATGTTAACCCCATTGTAAACGCGGTTCAGAAATCAATCTGTCGACCACCTAGCAAGGTGATCGATCGTACATTATTCTGGTCGGACTCAACACCATGCAGATCGGCCGGTCTCGAGCTCTGTTCGGTCTCAACATATATGGCTTGTGTGTTGCTCCAAACCGATCGAGTTGAATGCCTAATATGTGGACCAGTCATCTCCATATATATTGACATATGTGCGCATGCACCATTTACTGAATGAAGTGAAAACACGCTTGGACAAATATATGCATGAATCCTTACACTGTGCAAGTCATTCTAACCACCTGGACGTCATGGCATAAACGTGTTTTGCATGAGGTCTTTGTACAATGATAGAACATGCAGAACATTGTATGAGGTCCCTGGAGAAATGATAATGCATATACTGTTATGCACATAGGACACGTGGCCTATAAGTCCAGAAAAAGCATACACAATTTTTAGTGACCTATCTATGCCTAAGGGAGAGTGTAAAAATCATATCTCAGCACCTTGTCCAGTGTTGGAGATAAATAATCCATGTGTCGTATCTAAAATCAACATAGACGTGAATTATTGTCATTTCCAGACCCATGTGGGGTTTTTATTAATTCTGCCACGAGCACCGTTACATGTATTCCTTAGTCATGTCCATAATCAATCTTTTGTTTGACCTATAATACAGTCATCTCCATACGAGCATCTCACTTGTATGGTAATCCCAACCTCGTCGCACAAGTCAAAATGCTTATATGGCATATGATATGATATGATATGCTATCTTCATGCAGTATGCCATGTGGTGTAGTTCATAATTTATTTGTTGCTATCCTATGGCGTGGTTTATAATCTCACACAGAACAACCATCACACCGCATCCAATTTTCTCAAAGGAGTTTGTATAATAATAAAATTGCACATCCAACTCATTAAGGTGTACTTATTTGTCGGGAATGCAAATTAATTCTTTACTCAACAGCGAATCCATTTACCTGTTTAGCATGTGAATATATATGTATATCTAAGCTAAAAATAATATTTTTAGTGAACAAATATTTATTTCTATACATGACAATTTTATATAACTAACAAAAAATATATTTCAATCCATGGTTATTTTCAACACTTCATACATATGATAAAAATTATATTTTTAATGATCAAACATTTATTTCAACACATGGTTATTTTTAACACTGCAGTTTCAGAAAATTTCGGCATTATAATGGCCCTATATTAGAACCGGGAAAATGATGTCTAGCAGCATCCCTCTCCTGCTCTTGGCTCGCGCCGTACATAATCATTTCATCTCAATCAAATCAATCATATGGTTGACAAACCCATATTCAACCAAATTTTCCACAACACAACATATACATTTTCTACAACGCATATATATTATACATCGCATATATATATATATATATATATTTCATATCACATATATATATTATTCACATCGCGTACATATATTTTATTCACATTGTATATATATTTTTTACTCACATCGAGTCGCAATCAGAACACAATACAGCCAATTTAAATTGTCCATGGTCTATAGATGAGGGAGGTGAGCTAACAGGCACCGTATACCATTTATAATGATTTTACAACTCATATATAATTTACTCCATTTTATTTTGAATTTAGAAATCTCACATTGGGTTCCACTCCTCCTTAATTGGTTGCTAGCTCTAAAATTCCTCCGGCCACTTCTAGAATTTAGAATACACTGTCACGAGTCCAATGTCTCCTGTTTCACTGGATTTCAACATCGTATGAGCAAGTGGTGAATTTTTAAAGGTTCATGGCATTTTAAAATTAATTAATTATTTAATTAAAAATTCACCTTGTTCCTCAACAATTTACATAGCCCATTAGTTTCAAAGCTTTGGTTCGAAACTAGGGTTTCAAATCACGCTCAATCCACTCAAGTTTGCGACGATCGGAATATAACACGTGGAAGAGCTTCGAGATGCACGCCTCTGGGTCCCACTCATGTCCAACTCTGTTGTAGATGGTGGTCAGAAATTGAGGGCGAGCGGCGCAAGTTTGAGAAGGTGATTCGAGCAAAATACACAACGTTGGATGATCAATCCCGTATGGATGTGAAGAGGGTGCAGAGCACTACAAAATTGCCTCAAGAATCAAATGATTTCATTGTGTGGATTAAAAAATATTTAGGAGGCAAGATCGAAGCTTTTTCCAAAAAATTCCAAAATTCCCAGAAAATAAATCTAGCTATGTTTTGATGAGACGATCCTAACAAAATTAATTTCATCGAATTTGGAGACTGTCTGAAAAATGGCCTTTTTACAGGTTGATCCAATACAACAGAAATTACCAAACGCGTTTTAATTTCCATGCTCACATATCAATTCCAAAAATTATGGAATTTTAAACCTAGTAATAATTTAACATTTCGGATCCAACAAAAGTGGTTTCGTCGAAAACCGAGGTCGTTTGCAAATTGGCTATTTTTAAGGGTTATATTATAGTTTAAAAATCGAAATTTTAAATTCTAACTCAGTTTCTGACAAAATTTCCTTAAAATAAATTTTTAAATTGGTTCTGAATTTCAAGGTTGTTACAACGAATATATATTACTTCAATTCGTTTTAAAAATACAAATCTCGTGTATAAATCATTTCAACCCATATCCCAAATCAGTTCGAATTTATTTGCAAAATTTATATAATCGTTCGGGCATGTATCGTTTCAACCCATAGTGATTTCCCTAAATCTACAATGAACTCGCAGTGTGAGAACAAAATAAAAATAATATAACATCACAGATATCACACCGCAATCAGGACATAACAACCAAGCAGATAACAAATTGTATTGTGTCTCTTATGTCATACATGTGTGTGTCACATGTGTTAACCCCGTTGTTAACGCGGTTCAGAAATCAATCCATCGACCGCTAGCAAGGTGATCGTTACATCATTTTGGTTGGACTCAACACTTTGCAGACCGGCCGGTCTCGAGCTCTGTTTGGTCTCAACACATAGGGCTTGTGTATTGTTCCAAACTGATCAAGTTAAATGCCTAATATGCGGACCAGTCATCTCCATATATATTTACATATGTGAGCACGCACCATTTACTGAATGTAGTGAAAACATGTGTGGACAAACATATGCATGAATCCTTACATTGTGCAAGTCATTCTAACCACCTGGATGTCATGGCATAAACGTGTTTTGCACGAGGTCTTTGTGTAACGATAGAACATGCAAAACATTGTAGGAGGTCCCTGGAGTAATGGTAATGAATGTATTGTTATGCACCTAAGACACGTGGCACTTTATATGCATGATTCAATACAAAGCAATATCCACGTGAAGTATGGACACATGCGACAACAATACAAAAGAAATATGAAACAACTGTTTAAATGGACAAGACTGGAGCTGCGTTCGCATCTTCACAACATGGATCGAGCATTCTCTTCAAGCGATGGATCGGTCAGTATGCCAGCTGATCGGTCGGTCCATATGCTAGCTGATCGTTCGGTGTGCTGCTATGTGATCGGTCAATATTCATGTAAAGGGATCGGTCCTATGTCTAAAAGTATGGACAGGCTAACATATAAAAGGCGACAACAAATATATATGAACGTTGAGAATACACTTGAACCTGTTACTAATTTTTTGCGGTGGCATGCTTGTAAATAAAGTGGAATGAATCGGTTGCTTTAAAATGAAGCCAAGTGGATCTGCATGCTTTTGACAGAATAGAACGGCTCCAGTTAATTATAAAGTGGTCGGCATATAGCAATACACGTGGACTAGTATTAATAGAAAGTGGTTGGTCCTGAAGCATATATATACATATACATATATATATATATATATGGTCGGTCAGGAAGTATACTATTTATAACCGATCGGTACTCTAATATAATGGACGATCGGTGGTCTAAAAATAGACCGATCGGTGGTTCAAAAATAGGCCGATCGGTAGTCTAAATATATAGACCGGCTGGTACTCTAAAGCCAGTTGTTTCCAGGTGTACCCTGTAACAACCCGGAAAATCAGAACCAATTTAAATTTTTTATTTTGGCATTATTAATGAATTTTAAATATTTAAAATAATGAATTTTAAATAATAACAAGTAGAAATTTATTTTGAATAGAATTAGAACGTATAAATTTATTTAAATCGAAGTTAGAATATAAATTTTTATATTAATTATAAAAGGAACTGGAAATGGGGCGGTAGTTTGAAAATTCGATTTCAAATTTCAAATGAATGTACAGGATTCAAAATAAAACGGATTTTAGCGAAACCAAAAATATTAGAATCCATTTAAAAATATCTTTCCAACGAATCCGAAAAATTGAAATTTCATAGCGGGAATAAAAAGTTATGTTCAATTGAAAATTCAGAATAGTCGCTATGGAAATGAAGCCCTTAAAAAATAACCATTTTGCAAACGACCTCGTTTTCGACGAAACCACTTTTTTTGGATCCAGAATGTCAAATTATTGCTAGATTCCGATTTTCATAATTTTTGGAATTAATATGTGAGCGTGGCAAAGGAAAACGCATTTTGTCAATTTCAGTCAATTTGGATCGACCAGAAAATGACCATTTTTCAAACGGTCTCCAAACTATACAAAATATATATTATATATATTATATAATGGCCTGAATAGAACGCTTCGCGAATTTCGACTATTGACTTCGAATGGACATTACGGGAAATCCGACCGTTGGATTCTCCTAAAACCGGAACCATTGGATTCATATCGAAAAGGGCTTTCTAAAGAATATTAGAGATTTGAAATCTAATGGTTGGATTTGGAATTATGTCCAAATCTTCCAAATCAAATTTGGAAAAGGTCATTGTAAGTGCAGTTCGATAGCCGTTTATGGAAATCGACTGCACGGACCTTGATAAAATTATTATAAATATTAATAATTAGTGTAAAATCATAATAAATGATTGGGAAAGAATTAGGATGAAAAATTTCATATTTGAAAAGATAAAAATACATTTTTGTCAAAATGAACTAGTTATGAACTAGAAATAAAATCCAATATTTTTAAATAAATAAATTGGATTTGAAATGGTTTTGAAAATTACCAGAATTTCCAATATATGAATTGGAATGGATTGGAATCGAAATTATGTTCGGAATATTTCGATATTGGATTCCGTGATTATACGGATATTGTGGAGGAATTTGGAAGATATATATATCGTTATTCCAATACGATATTTGTTGATTGAAACCCCACACGGTAATTGGGATAATATATGACATACACTATCCCAATAATTAGTTGTATGTCGATCGATTGACTGACAAGCTATTGTAAGCGTTAAATATTTATATTTGATGCTTATGCAGTGTAGAATGCACCTTGGATGGTGGTTGATTGCGTTTGATTGTTGTTCGATACATGTGGGTATGAAATCCATATAATAGCATTATATGGTAATTGACTGTGTTCGATTCTAGTTCAAAAAGAATAAATATTTTAAAATATTGATTATTTTAAAATAATGAATATTTTAAAATAATATTCAGTAAAAAATCAAAATCTGATTTGGATGTCCGATTTAGGATGGACACAAAAATATTTAAATATATAAAGCCATGTTGATTAGATTAACGCCATTTTGACATGAACAATATTTATATCGATTTTATTCATTTTTATAATAAATATTGAAAAGGAATTGATTTCAAAATAAGGTTTTGAAAATACTATCATTTATATATCGATGATATGGAATATTCAATTTTGATTAGAAATTGAATATGAAGTTGAAATCGTTTTGAAAACAAATTTAAAACGATTTATAAAATACCTTTTTAAACGGAAAAGTCATTTGGCTCATTTACGCCCCATAGGGCAGGGAAACGCATTGTTCAGGCATTTTAATCCACTCCGTGTGGACTGGCCCTGACGATCCAAAGGCTTGACAGAGTACTTGCCTAAGACATGGGCTAGATTGTCTCGAAGCGGTAAGGACGATCCCTTGCCTTGGTTCACAGACGAAATCCAACTTCCAATACGTGACTTTGCGGTTTTGATTGTAGAGCCTAGTATTGGTGGCATGATATATGGTACCCGTCCGCCTAGGATTGATACATTTACATATGAAGCTGTTTTATACGCTATGCACTTATAATAGTATCAAATGATTTGTTTTAACGTACCAAGCATGTTTGGCTATTATAAGGGAAAATCCTATCCTCCGGCTTGCGTTGCATTGTGTGATGGGACTTGGGTCTTATAATAGCCTCATTTTTCCAAAAAAAGATTGCGTTGTTTTGTTATATGCACTGGTATTCTTGGGAGGAAACTCGTTCTGTGTTATACGGCGTGGTCCCTTGATATATCTAATTTAAAGTAATGTTTTAAACAACTGTTTTAGTTCTCATACCAGTCACATGACTGACCTGGAGTTTATTGTTTTAACCTAAACTCTGGGTGCCCCTATTTTCCATACGGGCAGCTAGCAGTTTTGGTTTTGCAAATTTATATTCACAGGATCCTAGTTTATAGCTGGAATGGTATTCGGAAAGCTCTGTATCGTATATTCTTTTCAGTTGTATTTTGTATTATTTTCCACTGCATTGTAACCTGTAAATCTCTGATATTTAGTAAATGTGTAATGTTTATTCATACTCTGTGATATTCTTTTATTCTGATGGAATTGTTGTAATAACCAATGAAATGTTCTTCTGTTTGGGTTCTAATTCGTCTTGTCCTCAAGTTAATCCAGGTTTTCCTTCATGGGGAAGTTCGGGTTGCTTCATTTGATATTAGAGCTTTGGTTTACAGAGCTCGAGAACAAGACACATTAGAACCAAACGAAAGAATTCATCAAAGATTGGGTTAGTAATATTATAACAACCCGTGTTTTTATAACGTGTAATAACCATAAATCAAGGCAGAATTAATTTTTAAAATAAGAATCAAGGGAAACGGGTTACTCCATGGCGTTGGTCTCAAAATTCTGCTTGGAAACGAGTCCGAGTTTTCGAAAATCGGTGCCCGTATGACATAGTTATGGCCTTTCGAAGTTTTCAAGTTCAAAACAGCTCAATTCGAATTCAAAATTCAAAATTCAAACCTCAGAATGGGCTGGACGGGAAATTTCCCACCCAGGACCAGGTCGACCTGGGGGTCGACTATGTAGTCGACCTACCCAGGACCAGGTCGACCATAGTGTCGACCTGGTGCCCGAGCCCATTTTTGGAGTTGGATTCACTTTGATGTTTCTGGCCTCGTTTCTGTCCACATTCGTTGACCTGACCCTATAAATACAGCCCCTAACACTAGTCTCTCTACACAAAATTCTTTCTGACCTTATGCTGCTCTAATTCTGGTTGAAAAGTTTGAGAAAGAGACAGCTTCTTCTACGTTGAGATTGCGTTAAGAGAATTGCTGATTTGGGGATTTCTATTAGGACTTGACTAAGCATATAAAGATTCAACATCGACTCTCTTTTCTAATTCTCGAACCACGATCTGTAAGCCCCAGTTATTTTCAGATTTAAACCGTAAATGTAATATGAATATGATGTAAATTGAAATTGGACCTATGTATGATGACTGTTTTACATCCATTCTTGTTCATCTTGGATCTTGACTTTTGGATATGTTATGACATTGATTTGGGGCCTATTCATGTTGTAAATCAAAAAGAAAACCCCTCATATTATCATGTTGAATCTGCTATTAGTCACAAGTTTATTACTATCACCTTATGTTAATCGTTACCATGACTATGCTATCGCCTTATGTCAATCATTACCATGACTATACTATCACCTTATGACAACTGTTATCTTGACAAGTACCTTATTTTGCTAGATTTGGAATCTTTATGTTTGAGGCCAATATTCCATATGCCAGTAATGTTATAATCTTTTATCAAGTCATACCATGTTATGCTAGTAATCACTTTTGCCACCTTATACCCATCCTTTTTTATGTTATTCCCTAATTAGATTTATTTGTATCGATTCGAGCTTATATGCGATGGGAATACGATTTGGGTAGATTAGGTAAATCCTAAATTGGCTTTAAACACGAACGTTATTATAACTTGAACCTGGATATGGACATGAACTTGGCACAATTTCACATGAAACATGACATGAAAACTCGACATAAATTTTGACATGAAAACTTGAATGTGGGCATGACAATTAGATAAACTTGAAAATGGCCAACTTGAGGTTGGGTTGAGTTTGCAGTGTAAATCTACCCCGAACCGCCCGGCAAATCCAGTGGCTGCAAACAATAGGATCCAATGTGGGAAGTTGGTCATATCGCACGTAAAACCCGAGGTTAGACTATGTTATGGTGTAAATCTGCCCGGAATCGCCCGGCAAATCCAGTAACCACAACAGTTAGTCTAATGTGAGAGGTTGAGGTGCACTAATGAATTAATGCCATATGATAGGGTTAAGTCATGAACCACTTGAATATACTTAACCAACTTGACACGATGATTTGATAGGGTTAAGTCATGAACCGCTTGAACACACTTAACCAACTTGATACATGATTTGGACAGGGTTAAGTCACGAATTTGAATGACAACACTTAACCCATTAGAAACCCTAGTTACACGGTCCTTTTCAGCAGTAACCCACTTAGATGTATCACGATACCCTGGGACTAGGCAGGGTAGGGCACGATTACTGGGCTGATTGTAAGCGACCAGAACGACGGCTGAGTAGGTGTGCCATTGTAGGTTCAGGCGGACTATGGTCGTGCACGTAGTTCGAAGTTGAAAAAGAAGGCATTGGGCACCCGTAGATTTACACTGTGTGTGCTTGACTCGTGTCGGTGGTTGGCACCATAGGACTTGATACACCCTATAATGGACCTAGTACAGGTAACTACATTTCTGGATAGGGCCATATGACACAGACACATGACGAGCTAGAACTTGTAGGGAGCCGATCGATTAGTAGATCGTACCGTTGGACCCCGTAATGGGTCACTTCATGATACTGGGCCAAGGGATCATTTCATGATTAATACTTGACATGGGTTAGAACACTAGTACAGTTGGTGCAGCGAACCTTGAATATACGATGCTAGACTTGATTTATCTTGTTATCTTAATTATCCTACCAGTTCTGTTACCATCCTTATGTTTAATTCCAGTTTTCACATATCATGTTACCTTTACTAGTTTTCATACTGAAGGTCACTAGGGCTTACCAGTCTTTATGACTGACCCTTCTTTTGTTCCCCTCCCCCCCCCCCCCCCCCGGGTTCTCAGGGAGGAAACACTAGCTCTTAGCTTAGATTTAGCTAGCTTTATGACAGCTCATGTACGGTTTTGTCTTGGGTTATGCTATGGCTGCTTCTGCTATTTATGGGGAATAACCTACTTTTGTTATCTTAAGTTTATGCTTCTTTATTTGGAACTTGATGTAATGGAATAATTTGTATCTTGGATGTATGATCTTTTGACTCTTTTCTTGAAAATAATAAGAAGTTGGTTTTTAATTTCTACCGCTGCTTTATTTATGTTATGCCTTGTGATATCTCTGTGCATGTTTACCTAGATAATACTCCACCAAAACTAGTGCATTCCCTCTGTGAGTGACCCTAGCGGAGGTGGGGTGTTACATTTGGTATCAGAGCAGAAGGTTACCAGGCTGGGTAAAAGTTTTAAAAACCTTCTGAAACTATTTTCAAAACCATTTATAAAGAAGCATTTTTCAAGATAAGTTTTATGTTTAAAAAGGCTATTCCCCAAGAAGCCATTAGCACTTTCCTTTGTTTCCTCATTTGAATCTTTTCTTTTCGTTTTTCAGCATGGCTGATCTTAACCTGCCTGAGGGAATACCCGCGCCTGGATGGTTTCGAAGGCACTTAGAAGCCAGGGCCAACGACGCGGGCTCGACAGACATCCCTACTCCTCCTCCCCCAGTGGTCGCGGTTCCTCCTCCTCCTGGTACCGCCTTTGCCAAAATATGCAAAGACTTTAAAGCAATGGGCGGCAAGAACTTCGTTGGAACTGAAACCTTTGTTGAGGCACGAAAATGGCTAAAGGAGACGGAAGACTTGTTCATTATCTTTGATATGGAGGACCATAGGAAAGTTCAGTTGGCAGCATGGTTGTTGAAAGAAGAAGCTGCATTTTGGTGGGAAGTCACCAATGCTACCAGGCCAGTTGAGACTTGGGCAGACTTTAGAGAGAGGTTTGGGCTTAAATTGTTATCATCAGCAGAAGAGAACCTTCAGATGGAGAGGTTCCTAGCACTCAAGCAAGGGGACATGTCTGTTAGGGAGTACGTGAATAAGTTTAATCAGCTTGCTCGGTTCGGTTTGGATTTGGTCAACACAACCCAGAAAAAGGCTGTACGCTTTGCTCGTGGATTGAACGAGCCACTACATAGCTTGGCCCTAACTCATATACCCATGGGGGCGACCTTTGAAAGCTTGGTGGATATGGCTTTACTTCACGAGTAAGACAAGAATAGCAAGAAGGAGGTTAAGCCTAATGAGACTCAGAATAAGAAAGTTGACTTCAAGAAGGGAAACAGCAAGAATAACAAGAATAATAAGGGCAATAACAAAACATGTGAGACGAGGAAGTGCAACTTTTGTGGTATTACTGGACATCTAGCTAAAGACTGTAGAAAGAAGAAGAGGAAGTCGGGTGAATGCTTTCATTGTGGAGATACTGGACACATCAGCAAGGATTGCCCTAAGAAGCAAGGGCAGGGGCAAAGGCAGACCCAGCGAGCAGGACCTTCTGGAGGGCAGTTGCATGCTCTCAACACCACTCCAGCTCTTGACCGAGGTAGTAATATTTCCGTAGAAAGCCTTGTTTACATTTCTGACTTTCCTGTTCGAACCTTATTTGACTCTGGCTCATCGCATACTTTTATTTCTTCTGATATTGTTGAAAATCTGCACTTAAGTACTAGTCTGGTTGAGGATCGCGTTATAGCTTCAAATCCAGTTGGGGGCTCCGCCCATTTATCTATGATGTGTGTGGATTTTAGGATCTCTATCTTAAGCATAAAATTCAAGTGTAATTCTTATGTTCTCGGATTTATGGGATACGGGTTGATCTTGGGTATGGATTGGCTGTCAGATTATGGAGCCATTCTTGATTATGAACGAAGGGTAGTGAGGCTCATGACTCGCTTTGGTAATACCCTTGAAATTTTTTGTAACCCTAAGGGTCCGGTCATGTTGTGTTATCTTGAATCCCTTGACTCGTCTGATGATAATTTACAATCTGTATGAGTGGTCAGAGAATATCCAGATGTCTTTGATGAAGTGAGGGGGTTACCTCCTAAACGCGAGATAGACTTCCGAATTTATCTTGTTGATAATGCCAAGCAATTTCACTACCCGTTAGGCACATGGCCCAACGAGAAAAAAGAGAGCTCAGTAAACAAGTTAATGAGTTGCTTGAGAAAAATTTCATAAGGCGAAGCATTTCTGAATGGGGTGCTCCGGTTGTATTCGCTACTAAGGCGGATGGATCGCTTCGTCTATGCGTAGATTATCGTGAGTTAAACAAGCTGACAAAGAAAAATTAGCACCCACTACCAAGAATCGACGATTTGTTTGACCAGCTAGTTGGAGCATTTGTTTTCTCTCAACTCGATCTAGCCACAGGATTCCATTAGCTTAGAGTGGCTGAGGATAGCATTGACAAAACTGCGTTTAGGACTCCAGATGGGTTCTTCGAATGGCTCGTCATGCCGTTTGGATTAACGAATGCACCCGCGTACTTTGTGGATTTGATGTGTAGGGTGTTTTGGGAGTTCCTTAACAAGTTTGTGGTAGTTTTCGTGGATGATATTTTGATCTTCTCAAAAGATGAAGAAGAGCATGCTAGACATCTCAAGGAAGTCATGGAAATGCTTAGGGCACACCAGTTAAAGGTTAAGTTCTCCATATGCCATTTTTGGAGGAAGGAAGTTCGATTCCTTGGACATATAGTTTCTAAGCAAGGCATAGCCGTGAACCCCACAAAGGTAGTTGCGGTACAGGACTGGAAAATTCCTAAGAATGCAACGGAGGTGAGGAGCTTTCTCGGGTTGGCGGGCTACTACAGGAAGTTCATTAAGGACTTCGCTTAGATTTCAGCCCCTCTTACTAAGTTAACAAAGAAGAACCTAGGTTTTGCATGGGACATAGAATGTGACGCTGCTTTTCAGAGACTTAAGAGAGCCCTCACCACAGCTCCAATTTTGGCATTACCCGATGGAGGTAAGATGTTTACCGTGTACACAGATGCGTGCGGCACGGGGTTAGGCGTTGTACGAATGCAAGAAGGAAGACTAATATGCTACGGGGGCAGACAACTTAAAGTTCATGAGAAAAACTATCCCACGCATGACTTGGAGTTGGCCACGATTGTTTTTGCACTTAAAGCTTGGCGCCATTATCTTCTAGGGGAGAGGTTCGAGCTGTATACCGACCACAAATCGCTTAAGTACCTCTTCTCACAGAAAGACTTGAATCTGAGGCAACAGCGGTGGATGGAGTTCTTGGCATCATATGACTTTGATATAGCTTATACACCTGGCAAGGGTAATGTGGTGGCGGACGCGCTAAGTAGAAAAAGGTTGACTTTGAGCCCCTTGTTTGTTGAAAGGAAAAGCCTTGAGTTTATAGCAACCTTCGATTTTACACCTGCTGTTGAGTCATTGACTGCTACGTTTGCATCTCTTGAGTTAAGACCTACACTTCTAGATCAATTAGGGACTTCACAGAAGGAAGACCCGCAGATAGTCGAAATCATGGACAAGCTGATTAGGGGTGAGACGTCGAGTCACCTCAGTAGGTATGCCATAGAAGACAAGGGATGGCTAAGGTGCGATGGAAGGCTACGTGTCCCACAAGTGGGAGACCTGGTAAGGAAAGTTCTCGAAGAAGCGCACCACTCGAGGATGACTATACATCCCGGAGGGGATAAGATGTACAGAGATATGAAACGCATTTTCTTTTGGGCTGGAACGAAAAAGGACATGGCAGAGTTTGTCTCGAAGTGCATGGTGTGCCAACAAGTAAAGGCCGAGTCGAAGAAGCCCGGTGGGCTATTACATCCTTTGGAAGTTCCGCAATGGAAATGGGAGAGTATCTCGATGGATTTCATGGATGGACTGCCTAGGTCAAGGAAGGGAAATACTAGCATATGAGTCATAGTTGATAGACTCACGAAAAGTGCTCACTTCATTCCGGTGAAAAGCAAGAGGACCGCATCAGGGCTAGCATCTATCTACCTTCGAGAGATAGTACGATTGCATGGAGTTCCTTCTAGTATAGTTAGTGATCGTGACCCGATTTTTACTAGCCAGTTTTGGAATAGTCTGCAAGAAGCAATGGGTACACGACTGAACTTGAGCACGGCCTATCACCCACAGACGGATGGACAAACCGAAAGGGTAAAAAGGGTACTATAAGATCTCCTGAGGCTATGTATTCTTGACTTTGGTGGCACTTGGGAAAACCATCTTCCTCTTGTGGAGTTTGCATATAACAATAGTTACCAAGCTAGCATCGGAATGGCACTGTTCGAAGCCCTGTATGGAAGACAGTGCAAATCGCCAACTTGTTGGTGGGAGACGACAGACAGACATATATTTGGGCCCGACAAGATAAGGGACACTTTTGAGAAGATTGAGTTGATACGAAGACGGATGAAAATGGCCCAAGATAGACAGAAATCTTATGCGGACCAGAGAAGGACAGACCTAGAGTTCGAAGTCGGAGATATGGTCTTTATAAAATTTTCTCCGTTATGCAATGTAGTTCGTTTTGGAGCAGTTGGAAAGCTAGCACCAAGGTTCGTAGGACCATTTCCCATCACTGAGAGGATTGGATGGATGGCCTATAAGGTAGACTTACCCGAGAAACTGAATGGAGCACACAATGTCTTTCACGTATCGCATCTCCGGAAGTGCTTGCATGAGTCAGCCGAAGTGGTTGAGCCAAGCATCCATGAAGACGTAGAAGTGGAAAATGAAGCAACATTGAGGCGAGTTCCGATTCGTATCTTAGGAACGGAGATTAAGAAGCTAAGGAATCGCGAAGTCAAGCTAGTTAAAGTGCAGTGGAGTCAAGCCCAAGAAGACGCAACTTGGGAAACCGAAGAGAAGATACGCGTGCTTTACCCATTTCTTTTTGAGGATACATTTTCGATCTCTTTTTCCTATAAACTTGAAAACCTTTTCGTATCATGCTTCTACTATCTACATTTGTCTTGTTATCTTCTCAATCTTATCTTGAGAACCTTAGGTAGAACCATATGGATGTAAACATGTGATTGAAACATGTTATGGTTGATGTTTGCAAATGGTTGCAAGTGGTTGCAAGTGGATTCTAGTGGATGCATGACACACATTAGGCACTAGATCGGCTCAGTCACATTTTCATGTTGCATATGCATTAGTGCTTATACTTGTACATGGATGGAACTTGTTATGCTATCACTTGGATGTTGCATATGGATGAATGTTTGTGCACACATGTAGAGATTATAAACTATGTTAGGAATTTGCATACATGTTGGATTCATGACACTAACATATTTTGCATTAAGGAGGTTTACTGAATCAGTAACCGCCTGATCTTTTGCATTAGATAAGTACATATACACACACTTTTTACATAGGTTCATACAGCACTAGAAATCTTTTAAGGACAATGGTTGCCTGTGGATGATGCTTTGAGTAGATGGATGATGGATGGTAGGACACATCCTCCCTAACTTAGAGATTTCGAGGACGAAATCCTTTAAGGGGGGAGAATGTAACAACCCGTGTTTTTATAACGTGTAATAATCATAAATCAAAGCAGAATTAATTTTTAAAATAAGAATCAAGGGAAATGGGTTACGCCATTGCATTCGTCTCAAAATTCTACTTGGAAACGAGTCCGAGTTTTCGAAAATCGGAGCCCGTATGACCAAGTTATGGCCTTTCGAAGTTTTCAGAAGTTTTCAAGTTCAAAATAGCTCAATTCGAATTCAAAATTCGAAATTCAAACCTCAGAATGGGCTGGCGGGAAATTTCCCGCCCAGGACTAGGTCGACCTGGGGGTCGACTATGTAGTCGACCTACCCAGGACCAGGTCGACCATAGTGTCGACCTGGGGGTCGACCTAGTGCCCGAGCCCATTTTTGGAGCTGGATTCACTTTGATGTTTCTGGCCTCGTTTCTGTCCACATTCGTTGACCTGACCCTATAAATACAACCCCTAACACCAGTCTCTCTACACAAAATTCTTTCTGACCTTATGCTGCTATAATTCTGGTTGAAAAGTTTGAGAGAGGGACTGCTTCTACGTTGAGACTGCATTAAGAGAATTGTTGATTTGGGGATTTCTATTAGGACTTGACTAAGCATATAAGGATTCAACATCGACTCTCTTTTCTAATTCTTGAACCACGATCTGTAAGCCCCGGTTATTTTCAGATTTAAACTGTAAATGTAATATGATGTAAATTGAAATTGGACCTATGTATGATGACTGTTTTACATCCATTCTTGTTCATCTTGGATCTTGACTTTTGGATATGTTATGACATTGATTTGGGGCTATTCATGTTGTAAATCAAATCGAAAACTCCTTATATTATCATGTTGAATCTGCTATTAGTCACAAGTTTATGACTATCACCTTATGTTAATCGTTACCATGACTATGCTATCGCCTTATGTCAATCATTACCATGACTATACTATCACCTTATGACAACTGTTATCTTGACTAGTACTTATTTTGCTAGATTTGGAATCTTTATGTTTGAGGCCAATGTTCCATATGTCAGTAATGATATAATCTTTTATCAAGTCATACCATGTTATGCTAGTAATCACTTTTGCCACCGTATACCCATCCTTTTTTATGTTATTCCCTAATTAGATTTATTTGTATCGATTCAAGCTTATATGCGATGGGAATACGATTTGGGTAGATTAGGTAAATCCTAAATTGGCTTTAAACACGAACGTTATTATAACTTGAACCTGGATATGGACATGAACTTGGCACAATTTGACATGAAACATGACATGAAAACTCGACATGAATTTTGACATGAAAACTTGAATGTGGGCATGACAATTAGATAAACTTGAAAATGGCCAAATCGAGGTTGGGTTGAGTTTGCAGTGTAAATCTGCCCGGAACTGCCTAACAAATCCAGTGGCTGCAAACAATAGGATCCAATGTGGGTAGTTGGTCATATCGCATATAAAACCCGAGGTTAGACTATGTTGTGGTGTAAATCTGCTCGGAATCCCCCGGCAAATCCATTAACAACAACAGTTAGTCTAATGTGAGAGGTTGATGTGCACTAATGAATTAATGTCACATGATAGGGTTAAGTCATGAACCACTTGAATATACTTAACCAACTTGACATGATGATTTGATAGGGTTAAGTCATGAACCGCTTGAACACACTTAACCAACTTGATACATGATTTGGATAGGGTTAAGTCATGAATTTGAGTGACAACACTTAACCCATTAGAAACCCTAGTTACGCGGTCCTTTTCAGCAGTAACCCACTTAGATGTATCATGATACCCTGGGACTAGGCAGGGTGGGGCACGATTACTAGGCTGATTGTAAGCGACCAGAACGACGGCTGAGTAGGTGCGCCATTGTAGGTTCAGGCGGACTATGGTCCTGCACGTAGTTCGAAGTTGAAAAAGCAGGCATTGGGCACCCGTAGATTTACACTGCGCGTGCTTGATTTGTGTCGGTGGTTGGCACCATAGGACTTGATACACCCTATGGTGGACCTAGCACAGGTAACTACATTTCTGGATAGGACCGTATGACACAGACACATGACGAGCTAGAACTTGTAGGGAGCCGATCGATTAGTAGATCGTACCGTTGGACCCCGTAATGGGTCACTTCATGATACTGGGCCAAGCGATCATTTCATGATTAATACTTGACATGGGTTAGAACACTAGTACAGTTGGTGCAGCGAACCTTGAATATGCGATGCTAGACTTGATTTATCTTGTTATCTTAATTATCCTACCAGTTCTGTTATCATCCTTATGTTTAATTCCAGTTTTCACATATCATGTTACCTTTACTAGTTTTCATACTGAAGGTCACTAGGGCTTACCAGTCTTTATGACTGACCCTTTTTCTTTCGCCTCTTTTTCTTTTGTCCCCCCCCCCCCAGGTTCTCAGGGAGGAAACACTAGCTCTTAGCTTGGATTTAGTTTGCTTTCTGACAGCTCATGTACGATTTGGTCTTGGGCTATGCTATGGCTTCTTCTGCTATTTATGGGGAATAATCTACTTTTTTTATCTTAAGTTTATGCTTCTTTATTTGGAACTTGATGTAATGGAATAATTTGTATCTTGGATATATGAGCTTTTGACTCTTTTCTTGAAAATAGTAAGAAGTTGGTTTTTAATTTCTACCGCTGCTTTATTTATGTTCTGCCTTGTGATATCTCTGTGCATGTTTACCTAGATAATACTCCACCAAAACTTGTGCATTCCCTTTGTGAGTGACCCTAGCGGAGGTGGGGTGTTACAAATATCCAATTAGATGGCTCGTTAGATATAGGATCAGTAGTATCCTAGAACGAGTGTGAAGAGTGTTAATTTTTCGAAATAAAAAGGGAAACAAATTTTGTTTTGAAAATTTAATCTACTTATATGTATTTGAGTATATTATTTTATTTTATTTTGGACAATCGAATATATGAGATTTTTCATATACGCGTCATGAACGTATATTCAAAGTTTTAATATACTGGGTAGATATGGAATCACACTCTAGTTGCCCGGAGACGGTCCTGATGATTGCTATAGTATCATCAGTATTTGTGTTTGAGTTTCGAAAGTGGGATTTCTATATATTTCCAATTGACTGGTGTGAGAACCAAAACTAGATAGGATTTATTATTGTGATTTGGCACCAAAAAGAGGATTTCTGACTATGTATTAAAATTATGAATTTTAAACGTTAACCAACTAATTGATTGCTAGTTGTTATGTTTGGTTGCTAGTTAATTAATAAAATTATTGAAACCAGTATGTAAACGAACGACAAATGTAGCCAAATTGTGTCGAATGTTGAACAAAGTTATAAATTGTTGGAAATTGCATGCATATACGTGCATATACATTGAACAGGTCATAGCAAGGAGTCTAGAGAAGAGGAATAAAATTGTATCCCCGACAAATAGGTACATATTTACTGTTTTGATTGAGTTTGGATGATTTTATAAGCCGATTGGCTAGCCGCTTGGCTTTTTCTTTTTCTTTTGAGATGAGAGGGCCTGTGTGGCAGTTTGGGGATTTTCCCGGTGCTCCCCGTACAAAGGAGGTTATGGCGAAATTTTTCGACAATTTAGGGTGTTATCCAAATTTTTGAAAAATTAGAAATTTTTAGAAACTGAAAGTTGTAGAATGAAAGCCAAACTGAAAGTTAGTTGGTTACTTAAACAACATTCAACTCCGTTCCTTTTCAAGGACGAAAAGATTTTAAGTGGGGGAGATTGTAACAACCCGGAAAATCAGAACCAATTTAAAATTTTTATTTTGGCAATTTTAAGGAATTTTGAATATTTAAAATGATGAATTTTAAATAATAACGACTAGAAATTTATTTTGAATAGAATTAGAACGTATAAATTTATTTAAATCGAAGTTAGAATATATTTATATTAATTATAAAAGGAATTGGAAAAGGCGCGGTAGTTTGAAAATTCGATTTCAAATTTCGAATGAATGTATATGATTCAAAATAAACTGAATTTTAGCGAAACCAAAAATACTAGAATCCATTTAAAATATCTTTCCAACGAATCTTAAAAATTGAAATTTGATAGTACGAATAAAAAGTTATGTTCAGTTGAAAATTCAGAATAGTCGCTATGGAAATATAGCCCTTAAAAAATTACCATTTTGCAAATGACCTCCCTTTTAGGCAAAACTACTTTTTTGGATCCGGAATGTCAAATTATTGCTAGATTCCAAATTTCATAATTTTTGGAATTAATATGTGAGCGTGGCAAAGGAAAACGCGTTTTGTCAATTTCAGTCAATTTGGAATGACCAGAAAATGGCCATTTTTCAAACGGTCTCCAAATTCAATGAAATATATATTATATATATATATATAATATAATGCCTGAATAGAATGCACCGCGCTGCGCCAGTTCGCGAATTTCAACCATTGACTTCGCATGGACATTATGGGCGATCCGACCGTCGGATTCTCCTAAAACCGGAACCGTTGGGTTCATATCGAAAAGAGCTTTCTAAAGAATATTTTAGATTTGAAATCTAACGGTTGGATTTGGAATTATTTCCAAATCTAATTTGGAAAAGGTCACTGTAAGTGCAGTTCGATGGCCGTTTATAAATATCGACTGTACGGGTCTTGATAAAATTATTAAAAATACTAATAATTAGTGTAAAATCATAAGAAATGATTGGGAAAGTATTGGGATGAAAAATTCCATATTTGAAAAGATAAAAATATATTTTTATCAAAATGAACTAGTTATGAACTAGAATTATGAAGTCCAATATTTTTAAATAAATAAATTGGATTTGAAATGGTTTTGAAAATAACCAGAATTTCCAATATATGAATTGAAATGGATTGGATTCGAAATTATCTTCGGAATATTTCGATATTGGATTCCATGATTATACGGATATTGTGGAGGAGTTTGGATGATATATATATCGTTATTCCAATACGATATTTGTTGATTTCAGAATTTGATATTGAATATAAGTTGATATATTTTCTATTCAGAGCCTTGTATTTAATATCAAATTGGATTTTGGGTTTGTCATGAATGGTATCTTCAATAATACTATTCTTAAAACCATTGGAGATAAGAAAATTAGAAACTGACTGGAGATTAGCTAAGTTGAATGGTTTCCTGGGTATTTATCTGATGTTGGTTTCGGCCTTTGGGGTTAATACTTAGGGAATTGTTCTCTTACTAATTTACGGTTAGAGACTAATGGAATGTGAATTGGGTTTATTGTGAACTGTGTTTTTAACGACATTCGTTTTTTAACCCGATTTACAGTGAAATGTGATTTGGAATTAGAAATTTTTTTATTGAGATTTAATGGGAATTTTCCAAAGTAAAGTTTTCCAAATTGATATATTAAATTGGAATTAAATGGAATTCGATTGATAATAATTAAAGTGAACCTCTGTGGAGGAAGACTGTTAATAGATATGGAATTTAAAAGGCTTTGCTGTTATTCCATTTATATTATTGGTCAGATACGGAAATTTATATCGATTATATATATCGATTTGTTTTCCTTGAAGATTCCATTGTTAATGGAATGTGATTTTGGATTTTCGTGAATGGTATCTTTAATAATACTGTTCTTAGACCCAATGGAGTTAAGAAAATCAGAAACTAACTGAAGATTAGTTAAGTTGAATGGCTTCCTGGGTGTTGATCCGATGTTGGTTTCGGCCTTCGGGGTTAATACTTAGGGAATTGTTCACTTGCTAATTTACGGTTAAAGGCTGATGGAATGGAATATGGTTTTGGATTTATCGTGAACCGTGTTTTAAAGGACATTGGTTCTTTAACCCAGTTAAAGACAGGATATGATTTCCCAAGTTAAACAATCGTTAATATTGATTGTTGGGAAGATTAAAACCAAGTGGAGTTTTAATGCATCTTTAATTAACTGAAATGATATCCAAAGGAAGATTAAAGAATAAATTTAAAGAATTTATCTTTGATAAAATTAATGAGAACCTTTCCCAAAGTATAAGAATATTTGAATAAAGGAATATTCTAGAATGGAAAGAGGCGTATGTTGTGTTTTTTTATAACACTTGTTTATTATATACGCGAGTTATTCAAAAGACTGGGTTTATCCCATTCTGAATAACTGATTCAACGATATGTCGAGGATGAAGACGGTGATCGAAAACCAGAGGTCTTCACATCGTTTGGATGATTATCGATGTCTTGGTTGGGCTGTACACCCAAGACAAGGTAATAAGTGGTGATCGTCCAGATGTACTTGGAGATCGACCGGATATGCGAGGGCCTCTCCCATGTATTGAACATATGAGGGAGGAATAAGGTGCCTCCAGTTTCGTTCAGACCCAGAACGAACTTTTAAATGGATGTGTGTCTGGCATCGGATTTCATTCTGTGTGATTGATATACATCGATTGCATAGCGTGAATTGTCTGTGTGGCGTGCAGAGATGCTAATGATCAAGGCTTCTGTCGAAAAGCAGAGTCTTGTGGTTGATGATCAAAGCACGACTTTAATATAGTGTAGCTTTGTGTAGCATTAATTCGCGAGCCTCACACCCCGGTGTAAACCCGAAACGGAAGAGGACATCAGGAAGGGCATGTGTTTCCTTCTAGCTAGGAATGGTGTCATCATTTTACTAGCCCTGAAATTTTACTTATGTAGATGATGGATTATGAGGCGTCTCAGTTATATCCGTCGATCCGGGGCCGATGGAGTCATTTGGCTTATTTACGCCCCATAGGGCGGGGAAATGCATTGTTCAGGCATTTTAATCCACTCCGTTTGGACCGGCCCTGACGATCCAAAAGCGTGACAGAGTACTTGCCTGGGACATGGGATAGATTGTCTCGAAGCGATAAGGACGATCCCTTGCCTTGGTTCACAGATGGAAATCCAACTTCCAATACGTGATTTTGCGGTTTTGATTGTAGAGCCTAGTATTGGTGACATGATATATGGTACTCATGCCGCCTAGGATTGATACATTTATATTTGAAGCTGTTTTATATACTATTCACTTATAATAGCATCAAATGATTTGTTTTAACGTACCAAGCATGTTTGGCTATTATAAGGGAAAACCCTATCCTCCGGCTTGCGTTGCATAGTGTGATGGGACCTGGGTCTTATAATAGCTTCATTTTTCGAAAAAGCATAGCATTATTTTGTTATATGCACTAGTATTCTTGGGAGGAAAACCTCTCCGTGTTATACGGCGTGGTCCCTTCATATATCTGATTTAAAGTAAAGTTTTAAATAACTGTTTTAGTTCTCACACCAATCACATGACTGACCTGGAGTTTATTGTTTTAACCTAAACTCTGGGTTCCCCTAATTTCCACATGGGCAATCAGTAGTTCTGGTTTTGCAGATTTATGTTCACATGATCCTGGTTTATAGCTGGAAAGATATTTGGAAAGCTCTGTATCTGTATATTCTTTTCAGTTGTATTTAGTATTATTTTCCGCTACACTGTAACTTGTAAATCTCTGATATTTAGTAAATGTGTAATGTTTATTCATACTCTGTGATATTCTTGTGTTCTTATGGAATTGTTGTAACAAGCAATGAAATGTTCTTCTGTTTGTGTTCTGATTCGTCTTCTCCTCAAGTCAATCCGGGTTTTCCTTCACGGAGAAGTTCGGGTCGCTTCATACCCAGTAGCATTCTCCGTAAATAAGTTTCAGACCGACCGGTGGCCTATATACTATATTTTGGCTCTTCCTCACTCCTATAAATAGAGGATGAACCCCTCACTAATGGGGACCGGATTTTATGACCCCGAAGGGCTGTCTGACCATTTTCTAAGCGATTCTAAGTGATTTCTACTTCTCCTATCACCTCCAATCCAAGATCAAACATATAATTCTTCATCAAATCGTTGAAACCCACTCAAGAGCTTGGTGAATCATCGATCTACTTCTCAAGTTTCCAAACTTAGACGATTTCTCTACTTCTTTTGGCTCTTAAGACCAAATCAAGAGAAAAGTGTGTGAGGATGAAAATCAATGTAATGAGAGAATATTCAAACCTTGTAAATTTGCATATGATAATAGAAGTTTCTCTCAATGGACATAGATCTTTTCTAAGATCGAATCACTATAAAATCATTGTCTTTTTTACTTGCATTTACGATTGTGGCTCTTTTTAATTTCTTACCGAATTGATGAAGTACAATTTTAGTACCTTTGGTGTTGAGATCTAATTTGGATTTTAACAACATGTGCTTAAGTCATATAGATAATAATCGTGAATTTTCTGTTGTGTTCCTAACATTGCATATATCATTTAAAAGTTTTAATTCATTTAATAAAAATGATAGTCGTAAGTTAGTAAACTCAGATTAATTTGGCTTTTGTCCAAGAGACTGAATTTAAAATAAAACCAAACGAGTGATAATTTTAGCCTAAATGTAACAGCCCGTCATTTTGTCCTCCCCAAAACGGTAATTGAACCAACTTAAAACGTCCAAAATGACGGATTGTTATTGTCTTACATGGTTTAAACAGAATTAATACAAAATCACAGTACATAATATTTACAGTGGGATAAATTTTTATACAAATTTTAGAGTTTATAATATTTTGTACAGCAGAAAAATATAAATTTATACACAAATTTCTTAAAACAAATTTACAGTTTTTGTCGAGCTTTGCGCGTGCATGCTTCTTCACGTGCCTCTCTTTGTTGCAAGCTGAAATCATTAAATCTGTAACACTTGGGTATGACTTGAGCGTTCCATGCAAAAACACAAAACACAAGAGTTAGGAATTACCTTATTTCAAGTAAGCTTCTACGAATAAACACTAAAATATAATCAATAAATTCCGATAATTTATTAAGTATCTAGAAATAGCAAACCCATGAATCTGCTGAAACACATTACCTACAACAGAAAAAGGCGCTTCATGTTAATGGATGGTGGAAGCAAAAGATGACAAGTTGCATAGCAATTTGAAGATGTAGCATGTATGTGCATTGAATTCCATGCGTGAGTGGGCAACACATACTTGGTAGCATGGGCATATTCAAGTAAGACAAAAAATAAAGTACACCCATTAAAAGTTGCAACAGCCACCATCAAATGAAATAGGATGAGCAAAAGAGCCAACAAATGACGAGTTATGTATGAAGCTACTTATCATATATATATATATATATATATATATATATATATATATGAGGAAGGTTCCGCTCCTCCTCTTATTTTGCACGTGAGATTCCCCCTCAATCACAGCCGCACATCCACCTTTTGTTTTACATGTGTAGTGGAAAGAGAGAGAATGAGTGGGGATTGTGTAGTGGAAAGAGAGAGAAAGAAAGGTGGATGTGCGGCTGTGATTAAGGGGGAATCTCACGTGCAAAATAAGAGGAGTAGCCGATCCTTCCCATATATATATATATATATATATATATATATATATATATATATATATATATATGCATGGGTCCCAAGTCATACATACATACATACATGTTAAAAATCACGACCCAGTTTAAAGCAATAGAACATACACATGTTAAAATGAGGCATGCTACCAAGGGAACTCTAAGAGATTAACTACAAGCAAAAGTATTAGTAAATCTATGTATTCACGGTGGTGAAACGTTTGCACCAAATAACATGAAGTGCCTGGGTGGCGAAAATTGACAGTCACAGCCTTGGTTCAAAGCAAAAGATCATAGCAAATATGGAATAAAGTGCACATGTCGGCATATGTACATCTCCAGTTGACGATATATGTAGTGACAAGATTACAAAGTAAGACAAATTATGCATGCAGTATACATATTGGATAGCCAACTGCAACAGGAAGGGAAAGCTAATGGTATACCTACTTTATTTAAGAAGAAATAGGGAAATATAGGGAATAAGAAAGTTCTGAGGTGAAACAAGAACCAATGAGCGACGGTTCGCAAATTGCAAACCAAGAGACAAAAATGAGGTATCCATATTTCGAAACCAGCCAAGGCATGAACTATATGTAATTGCTAGTCAACCCATGCACATTAATCCCAGTGGCAACAACCGAATACTTAGGAGCTGCATAAATATAAACATATTTTGGGTATTTTAATGGTATAAACACATAAATACAGTGGTTTTAGCCTATCACCACAGCTTTAATGAAAGACAGTAATTCCCTTAAATATATGCACATATCGAAAGCAGGCAAAGAAATAAGGTGGCTGTATCTTAACTACATGGAGCCGTAACAATTCCAAGTCAAAATACAGTAAAATGTATATAATCCAAAATAAGACAGCAAGTGTGTATACAAGGCTGCGGGATCTCAATTTGCTTGCGATGTCTTATAGACTCTAGTCAAGTTTATATGGTTGTGCCACTGGCAGAACGAAACAAAAATGGCCAAGAGCAGACAAACAAAGGAAACGGACATCACCCATGAGGCAACCGAAAAAGGGGGAAGTATGTTGGATTCAGCAGTGCCAAAAGAAACATGGGACAATCATAATATAAGTGTAGTAACAAATTTGATCAAATCAGTAAATGAAAATGTGATTCAAGCCCACAACTAAATACACTTAGTTCTTATGCAAAATAGGAAGCTTGAATATAACCGTGAGATTAACTCACCTGCAGCAAAAGAAAGGGAGCAAGAACGAGACTGGAATAAGTTGACCGATCCTTAGGCAACAGTCACGGTTGCGGGATGAATTCAATGCGGAAGCGGCACACCAAGGTGCTGAGTCAAGTAGGAGCATTAACGTCAAAAAGAGGTGACGCGACTTACTGGTCACAGTGGTGGTGGGTGCGAAACATGAGCAACGAACTGCAGTGACAACCGAAATTGGTGAAAAGATACGGTGAACGGCGAGGGTGGTTCGGTCGAGGGTAGTTCGGGCGATCGACATCGGCAGTGGAGAGAAAAACTAAGTCGACCGGTGGCAATCGATTTCAATTTTGGGGAGAACTGATATCGGTGGCCATTAGTTTTAGGGAGGAAAGGTCAGTCTTTGATTTTTTATTTTTGGGGAGGAACAGTTCGGCTGTTCAAACAAATAGAAGGAGAGAATTTCTTTCTGTACGAAACAATGAGGGATACGCTTATTTTAAAGGCAAATTTTATTCATACACTCATCATTTCTTATCATACACCAGTGTTTTAATAAGAAAAACAATGACTATACTACCTTTGTCCTTAATTGCATTTTCAGTCCTTCTTTTATTTTCTTTTATAATGCATCTAATTAAAACTTTAAAATCAATAATATTTGCTTAAATATATAGAGTTTTGTGAAGTTATTGGAACTTGAATTATTAGTTATGACAACTTTGACAACTAAATACTCTAATTTAAATATGTTTAATCATCTAAAATTAATGTTGACTTTTAAAATAAAAACAATCAAATAATTTACTATATTAGCGTCGAAAACTAAAAAGAAAAGAAAAAACTTTTTTTGAATTTCATGTAAATTTATTGAAATGAATTCCTAATTTTGTGTAATTTAGTTTTAAGATTAAAGAGGGAAGATAATGAAAATATAAATGGGTAATTTGTGAAAGACATGGTGTATGAAAGGAATTTTTTGGTGTATGCTATTTTATTTCATTTCATGGTGTATGTTAAGGAATTATGGGTGTACGAATAGAATTAGCCTATTTTATAATACACAAGGAAGGAAACTGGCAGCAGAAAGAAAACAACACGTGCTAATCATTTTCAAATGGCAAGGACAGGTGTTAAAATCTACAAAAAAACAAAAAACAAAAACAAAAAACCAGTGGCAAATAATTTCAGCACAATATTTTTAAGTGCCATTGCCAAATCTTGAGCGAGATTTTATCAGACATTGTTAAACTATGAACGAGAAGCCCAAAATTTCCTTTTATCTTTAGAAGGAATAGTGGGCTATAAAGGAGCAGGTTGGACGAAGGACAGCGTTATTTGTATTAAACGAATTTAAAACTTGATTGTTTCACTAAATGAGGAATTATCTTGGCGTGAATGAATTTAATATGTTTATCAATCACTTATTGCAATCAATTTATTTTTAATGGTTTAACCAACAAGATTTAGAAATCACTATACACTTAACGTTCTTTTTCAAAACAAAATTTATAATCGACTAAAATTTCCATCTATATTCAAAGTCAAGTTTTAAAACAAATTATATTTTCCCCTCCAATCAAAATACAAAAATTTTTATTTCAAAAATCAAATTAATTCATAATGGTAAAATTTCAAATATTCCAAGAAATTCAACTTAATAACATTTGTTTACAAAATCTAATTCATACTTACGAGAATTTTTCCAAAGTAAGTTCCAAATAGATTAAATTCCAAATTCTAAGTTAAATTTCATATATATAAACGTCTACGCCATACATAGATTGGACTGGGTCATTCATAACCAGAGAAATAACCGATGCTACTATAGCCGTATCCGATGTAGCGCATTCTCCCTGATGTTGCTTACCTTGTCACTTCCTAGTTTGGATGAAAAGCGTGAGCAAATTGAAGCTCGGCATGTTTGCCCTAGCAAAGTATATCTTCTCTACGACTCTCAACCAAGTCCAGTATATTAATTGGGAGGTGACCCCGATCAATTGGGGGAAGTGGATCGAGTTAACCTAACTGATATTCTGTCCAGTGAGCTAACTTAACTCTTGTTTGCAAGATGATGACCGGGAAGGGACGAACGAGAACGCCTTTTGACGGGAAGCTTTAATTTAATTTATATTTTAGACATCAAAATTTCTGAGTTGTTACAACCTTCCCCCCCCCCCCACCCCCCCCCCCCCCAAAAAAAAAAAACTCGGCTTGTTACAGACTTCCCCTTTAATGAAATTGCGTCCACGCAATTTACTTAGGTTAATATACAACATTACAAAATTCCAACATCGCATCTTAACTTCTTCTCTTTAATTTAAGTATCCAACATATAAGTTTGAAACTTTTGTAATCTTCCCCAACTTGTTAACAACAGAAATGTTCAAACTTTGATTACTCCATTTTTTGTAGAAATTCCAACTCTCATCCCGAATAAAATTCATATCTTAGGATACCCAATCTCCGTTTCAATATAAATTAAATAAAGGTATCTTATATAAACCAATATGATTCTGACAATTATAATTCTAGAAAATATGATAAAATTAGACAGAGTATCATATATAAATCGATTTTGATACCCATAACAAATACCACATAAATAATAAGATGGAAAGAGTGAACCCTTCGATAGTATCATATATAAACCAGTATGATACCCGTAATAAATACCATATTTAAAACAATTTGGTAAGAGCAATCTATAATAAAGTATCATATACAACCAATATGATATTCATAACAACTATCGTACATAATACAATATGGTACAAATCAAGTCAAAGTGTCATATACAAGCCAATAAAATCTTCATGGCATTTATCATATATAAAAACAATATGATAAAATAAATCAAGTTGGATATCACATATAAACTAATATGATACATAACAAACGTCGTATATAGATCAATATGATACTCATAATAAATATCATATATAATACAATATGTTATCCGATCAAGTAAAAGTATAATATATAAACAAACAAAATCTTTATGACATTTATAATATGGTAATATAAATCAAGTTGGAGTATCATATATAAATCAATAAGATACTCAAAATAAATATCATATAAATCAATATGATACTCATAACAAATTAAGCCAGAGTATCACATATAAATCAATATGACACTTATAACAATTATCATATATAAATCAATATGATAACAAAATTTGATCAATTATATAAATGTAATAAAGTATTAGGGGGTTACGGGATAAATAACCCAACTCATAACATACGAAATAAACAGACGCTAATGTTGTAAAATCGCAATGTCAAAGCTCGAGCGCACGCATCGAGACATCAGCGCCATAATCTACTCATAACGCCATAACACACACCTGGAGATCAACCCATGATAACCAAGACGGTGTAAGGCGAAGACCGTATCCTACCCATTCACAGAGCTACACTTGGGACCCCCATGCCTCCATCTATAGTAGCATGTGACCCACCGATCGGAAATTCCGATAAAAAAAATTTGCACAGTGTAGCAAACCAATGATCTTTGGTGGTAAATGAGAGTTTAAAACCACTAATTCAGGTCGCGATCCTGAATTAGGTCGACCAAGATGGAGTATTAGCCCATTGGTATAACAGAGTCCAATCTATTCCAATTTCAAAAATAAAATGGACTTAAACATGCCATAAAATTCAAAGTGTTTATAACGTCAAAACACTTTATAGACTCAACCATGACTTGAAAAAATATACCATCACATAATAAAGCAAAATGGTAATCACATCCTAAATTAAACAAAACAAAACCGATGTTTAACCACCAATATAATCATCAAATAGTAAATAAAAACAAGCCTATCATAGGCCTATTTATAAAATGTGGTGGTTTAACCACTTGAATCAAGTTACACTAGCTGTAACATAGAACAAAAATTATCATCATACGAATGACATAAAAGTTTGTCAACTTGAAAAAATGACCCAAAAACACTTCAATTCAGAAATCATCGTACACTTTCAAATAATAATTATTCAAATATAACACATGCTTCCTATATCACATTGTGTTACTTGAATATTTATAATAAGGAAGCAAATCCCACTAACTGAAAATACAAAAGCAACAAATATTCCATATGAGAAGTCAAGAGAGTAATCAGAAAAGTATTACCAAATGTCACATACCATTTGGTATTACTAAACCATTTACTCAATATCCTCATCAAACAGAACTTCACATAAATCTCAATGGAAATTTTGTTCAATTCAAACTGCATACAACAACAAAAAATAACTAGTTTACACTTGGTTATTTTTATTATTTATTTATTATCACCGGTATTCTTACTTTATTTCAATCCGATTCGAGTCAATATTAGTATTCTTGTTTCGACAACCGTTTTCAAATCAAACAGCGTCTGAACTTCGCCTTGCCACGTTTCTAAGTATTTCTCAAAAAATCTATACTTGGTGCTCATCTTGATTTTCGACCAAAAAAAAATCCCTTTTTAAATCACTTGAAAGATTTCAAAATAGTTGGCCAAATCAATTCGTTGCTCACTTATTTTTTTCTTCACGATAGACTTCGAGAATCCTTGTCGCAAAGAGCTTTTAAGTGGAAATTCCAAAATAGAAGCTTATATTTCGGAAATATTTCCATCAAAATATTTTATCTTCAAAATTCCCTTTGAAAATATTTTTTCCCCCAAATACTCTCTCTAGAGCGATTCTAGCATCAATTCCACTCATTTTAGGGTATTTCCACCCTATCTCTAATGAGTTTTGAACCCAATAAGCCAAGCTTTGTATAAACTTGGCTCAGATACCAAATGTAACAACCTGCCATTTTGACGGCCCCAAGATGGCAATTGAACCAACTTGAAATGTCCAAAATGACGAATTTTTATTAGCATACAAGGTATAAACAAAATTAAAACAGAATCATAGTACACAATATGTGCAACAGAAAAAAATTTATAAAAATATTAGAGTTTGCAATATTTTGTATAGCAGAAAAATATAAATTTATACATAAATTTCTTTAAACAAATTTATAGTTTTTGTTGAGCTTTGCACGCACATGCTTCTTCACGTGCCTCTCTTCGTTCCAGCCTGAAACCTTTAAATCTGTAACACTTGGAGTCTGATCCGAGCATTCCATAGAAAAACACAAAACAACCGCGTCAGGATTAAACTTATTTCAAGTAAGCTTCGTCGAATAAATACTAAAATATAATCAATAAATTCCGATAATATATTAAGTATTCAGAAATAACAAACCCATGAATCTACCGAAACACACTAGTTACAACTGAACAAGACGCTTCATGTTAATGGATGGTGGAAGCAAAAGATGACAAGTTGCATAGCAACTTGAAGATGTAGCATGTATGTGCAATTAATTCCATGCGTGAGTGGGCAGCACATACGTGGTAGCATAGGCATATTCAAGTAGCACAAAAAATAAAGTACACCCATTAAAAGATGCAATCGCCACCATCAAATGAAATAGACAAGGCAAAAGAGCCAACAAATGATGAGTTAGGTATGAAGCTACTTATCATATATATATATATATATATGTATACACACACATATGCATACATACGTGGATCCCAAGTCATTTTACTAAGACAGTAGCACGAAACAAAACATCAAAATCATGACCCAGTTTAAAGCAATAGAACATACACATGTTAAATTAAGGCATGCTACCAAGGGAACTCCAAGCGATTAACTATAGGCAGGAGTATTAGTAAATTGATGTATTCACGGCGGTGAAACCTTCGCACCAAATAACATGAAGTGCTTGGGTGGCGAAAACCGACAGTCCCAGCCTTGGTTCAAAGAAAAAGATCATAGCAGACATGGAATAAAGTGCACATGTCGGCATATATACGTCTCCAGTTGTCGATACGTGTAGTGATAAGATTTCAAAGTAAGACAAATTATGCGTGCAGTATACATATTGGATAGCTAAACAGCAATAGAAGGGAAAGCTAATGTTACACCTACTTTATTTAAGAAGAAATAGGGAAGCATAGGGAATAAGAAAGTTCTGAGGTGAAACAAGAACCAGCGAGCAACGGTTCGCAAATCGCAAATCAAGAGATAAAAAGGAGGTATCCGTATTTCGAAACCAGCCAAGGCATGAACTATATGTAAATGCTAGTCAACCCAGGGACATTAATCCCAGTGGCAACAACCGAATACTTAGCAGGTGCATAAATGTAATGACCCTAAATTCCGATCCAATTTGAGCTGACCAAAAACACAAGTCCAACCCCAAATTAAACTGAAAATCAGGAAATTAATAGAAAGAAAACAGAGGGTGAGGAAAGATAAGATAGAAACTTAGAATAGAATAAGAAGAAGAAGAACACAACATCAGAGTAACACGAACCTCACAGCGGAACGAATAACAAATAATAGACAACATAACTTTGAAATACAAATATGTACTTGAATATACATATCATTATCAAAGTACAACACTTACAACACAGCGGAAATAACTATAGCTATATGATCCTGAAGCCTCCTGCTCCAAGCTCTTCCAGTATATCTGTAAATCCCGACTACTTGACTGCCCGTACAAATTTAGGCACCCAAGAGTTTAGGGAAACAAACAAATAAACTCCGGGTCAGTCATGGGACTGGTGTGAGTAAAACAGTTTAAACAAGTAATCAATATCTCATAAGACCACGACGTATAACGGAACTGGTTTTTCCCTTAGGAGAATCCAAATTATCTTTATATCAAAAACCTTTTGATATTATAATAATGTCTATCAACCACAATATATAATAATCATCTAGCAGAAACGATTTCATCTCACGTTCTACATATATAGTATACAATCAAAACTGCAAGCACATATTGGGTAATGGATTTCCAACTATGACAAGGTATGGAACCACATTTCGCAAGTGTACCTCTATAAAGGAATACACTGGGTTCAACAAGAACATCTTGCAACCCGGCCACACATGACCGACCACTCATTTCGCTTGAGTGTATCGAATGTATATCACCAACGACTGGGATCAGTAACCGTTTCCCGAATGGGACAACATCAACAATAGATTTTTAGAAGTAAATGAAACTCTAGATCAGGTGATTATACACCCTACTTCGGTGCGACCGACTTAGCCATGCTGCCTGCCCAATTTCTGTCATTTACCGGATGTGAGGCTAGAAGCTACACTTTATCATCACACCAGATTCACTTTGAATGCCACATCGTCAAATCCATCAAATCCATCAAATCACCGATTGACGTCCTCAACAATACATTATGTGTTAGCTAAAAGAAGTTCCCTTCTCTGCTTCCACTCTTGGTACGGTTGGAGAAATCAATATATGTGATCGTCTGGAAATACTCTGTCAGACATCCGTCCATACAAGTCATCCAGGAACAGGATGAACCGAAGGTACTATTCAGTATATCCATCTTAGGCACCGTTATCTAAGATTTATACAATAGGCCTTGCACTTTACTTCGTCTTCAATTATCTTTGGCATATATGATTCGCAACGCTTATGCCAATACAGAGTGGTTCTTTGGATAAAAATTCAACCGGTCTCTCCATATTAACAACGTTAAAATGGTCAAAACTTCGATAGTTTGTGATTTAACAATCGAATAAAAACAAGTGTGCAAACAATGATATTATTTCCAGATGGAAATTATATCAAACAATCATCAATCATATATATATATATATATATATATGTATATATATATATATTTCCTTATTTTCTAAATTTAGAAAATATATGTTATTACCATTGGAAAACATTTCCATTTCTTGTTTTCTATACGAAAACATTTCTGGTTCTTAGTTGGAAAACATTTCCAAAACTCCTTCATTGGACTTAGACAGATGTTTTAAACAAACCATCGCGATTCCAACTCAAACCATTACGTTTATTAACTAAATTCCTTTAACCCACCTTCACTATCGAACCTTAATCATTCCTTAGTTAAAAATGAAGCCAATCAAGTTGGGGTAATACTACCTCTCAGACCTTAACTGAACAACGATTCTAACCTTGAAATAGACAAAGTTCACCTTTTAATTCTTTAACAAACTTCCTTACGTAACTCTTCGAATCATCTCTATTCGATAATTCTTTCCTTCGAATAACTATATTTGATAATCTCTCTTACGAATAACTAGATTCGAAAACCTTTTTTCCAAATAAACTAAATTCGATTAACTCTATTTTTTAACCCTAATCGATTAACTCTATTTACTTAACTCCTTACTTAACTCCTTTCGAATAACTAATTCGATAACTCCTTTCGATTAAACTATAATCGATAACTCCTTTCGATTAACTAATTCGATAACTCCTTTGTGTTTAACTCTATTCGAATAACTAATTCGAATAACACTTATTTATTTAACTCTATTCGAATAAACTAAATTCGATTAACTCCATTTGAATAACTCTAGTTCGATTTAACTCTATTCAATAACTCTTGTTCGATTTAACTCTATTCAATAACTCTAGTTCTATTTAGCTCTATTCAATAACTCTAGTTCGATTTAACTCTATTCAATAACTCTAGTTCGATTTAACTCTATTCAATAACTCTAGTTCTATTTAACTCTATTTAATAACTCTAGTTCGATTTAACTCTATTCAATAACTCTAGTTTGATTTAACTCTATCGATTACTCTAACTGGTTAACTCCATCTAACCAACTCGACTCGACTAACCCCTTTCTAATAACATATTCAATTTACTAACTTTCGAATACCATATTCGATTTAACTCCTTTTGAATACCATATTCGATTTAACTCCTTTTGAATACCATATTCGATTTAACTCCTTTATTCGCTTTATAAAAATTTCCTTTTTAACAACGTTTATTCATTTTTTAAAGATTTACTTTTAGTAACGGTTCTCCACTTTAAAATGATTTCCTTCTTATAACAGTTTCCTTTTTATAACGTTTTCCCTTTTTCTAAATATCCCCTATTTATAAATATTCCAATTTATAAATATTTCTTATTTATAAATATTCTATTTATAAATATTTTATTTTCAAATATCACTTTGAAAATATTCCCTTATCAACATCTCGGTATGTTATGGTATTTAACACATCAAATCACGATGACCAATATCGTCCATACACACACAATCACCAACAGGTTATAATTCACATCATATATCAAAATATATGAAAAATAATAAAATAACTGTTAAGGAATCCAGTCGGATTCCTATTACCTGTTTCCCTGCATCCACAGATGTTACACAATAAAATCAACATCACTTTCAGTTCCATATGATATATTCTGTTAAACAGAATCAATATAGAAATTCAACTAACTGTCTAGCAGATTAATCAAACAATCAATACACAATCAATCAATCAATATTTAACAGTTCTAAAAATACAACATGAAATTATAAACTGTTCAGCGTTAGTGAGATTTACTCACATGGAGCGTTAACCGTTAAATAATCGGTTTGCGTTCTTTGATTGAGTCGGACAATTTATTTCGCCAGAAATTGTAACGAGCTTGGATTGACTCGCGGTTGGTTCCATTGTGTAGTGTCCGTCCATACGATCCTGTCGGATCTTGTTTCGCCCAATTCTAACATCGTATGCTGAAATTATAGCTATTACAAGTTAATGCATATGTACTATTTAATTTAAACAAACAAATATCTGTTTTCCTAATTGGGCTCACCCTTAGAATAAGGCCCAACCCAATTTCCACAAAGCCAGACCCGTCGACGTGTTTTCTTCCTCATCCACAGAAGCTCCATCGAACTCAAGCCATCACCGATTATTCATGGAGTCAAACTCCTTTAACCCATCACCGAAATCAAAAACTAAACCCACCATCGAACTCACCTTTGAAACCACTTCCCTCTCGTACCCATAACGTTGAACTTGAACGCCCCTTCCCATTTCCGTCGACTCAGCAAGAATCACGCTCCAGCAAATTCGAGCGACCCTATTTGTAACCGAAATCCACCAATCTGCTTCAGACCGTGCGCCTACCCTCCAGAGACCTTGCGCCATCCTCCTCGTCGTTCCTTGACTTCTGTATCGACCACCAAAGCCAACCCTCTTAAATTCACGTCGAACACTCCAATACCCGGATGGAAATGAAGGGGACGACTTCAGAATCTCAACTATATACTTTTCTGGATTTATAGTGTTAAGTTTGATTTTCTAAAAATCTTCAAACTCACAAATATTGGTTTTTGAGAAAGGAGACTGACGGCCACAAATTCCTTGACCAGAAAGAAACTAGGAATTAGGTTTAGAAAGTTTACGTGTTATATAGGATATTTTTATTAATTAAATATTCGATTATTATATTTAATTTTAAGCAACCGTTGTATGTACTCGTCCTTAAAAATACTTGTAACCACATACGATACCCAAAAATCACAAAACTGAACATGTAGCTAGAGTTCGACATTACGGTCCCAACGAAACCGTCGAATTCCGACTTCGTATGCTCACACAGCGTATTTTTAACTGTCAAAATACTGACTGTTTTTCACTCTAAAAATCCGTGCGGCCACATACTGACTCTAAAAATCACAAAACTGGAAATCTAACAACTATTTGATGTTGCGGATCCAACAAAATTAATTTCGTCGAATTTCGATGTAATAACCCGAAAATCTAGGCCAGTTTAAAATTTTTATTTTGGTAATTTTAGGGAATTTTGAATATTTAAAATAGATTATTTTAAATAATATCGACGAGAAATTTATTTTGAATATAATTCGAGCGTATATATTATATACGTCGTCGTTAGAATATATATATAATTATTTATAAATATAAATAGAATTGAAAATGGTGCGGTAGTTCGATAATTCGATTTCAAACTTCAATTGAATGTACCGGGTGCAAAACAATCCGGATTTTAGTGAAACCAAAAATAACAGGATCTATTTGAGAATATCTTTCCAACGAATCCGAAAAATCAAAATTTCAGAGCTGGGATCAAAAGATATGCCCAGTTGAAAATTCTGAATAGTCGCTATGGAATTCAGGCCCTTAAAAATGGGAATTTTGCAAATGACCTTGGATTTTGACGAAACCACTTTTGTTGGATCCGCAGTATCAAATTATTGCTAGATTTCAAATTTCATAATTTTTCGAATCAATATGTGAGCGTGGCAAAGGAAAACGCGTTTGACCAGTTTCAGTTGATTTTAATCGACTGGAAAATGGCCATTTTTCTAACGGTCTCAGAATTTGACGAAACTAGTTTTGTTAGGACCGCATCGTCAATATAAAGCTAGAAAATATTTTTATAGAATTTATTAGAGTTCGTATGTGACCCCAGTAAATTGAAATGCGCGTTTAAATTCAATATATAGAGTTATATGTTGATTTTGACGAAAACTGATCGAATCATCCTGCGATACATATCCCATTGTGTTCGGCATGGGGGTAATACGCTATAGACGACAGGCAGTGGGCCTCGTTTTGAGGTCAAATAAAAAGTCAACCTTTTGGAATTTAAAATTAAATTAAAAAAAAAAGAAAAATCCCCCTTTCTCTCCTTTCCTTATACTCTGCCCCCCCGGGTTGAAATCATTTTCAACTAAGGGGAAAAAAATGGAAAGAGGAGGGCGACGGGGGGTGGGGGGGTGGGGGGGAGCCGCCGCTGCAATCGCCCCCCCCCCCCCACCTCAAATCACGCCGTCGCGCGAGGCACACACCCCGCTAATCGCGCCGCCGCGCGAGGCACACACACCCCCTGCAGAAAACCGCGCCGAGCTCCCCTGTTGCGCCGACCCTCCTTCTTCTTCTCCCCCTCCCCTGTTCCTACTCGACGCCATGAAGCCCCCCCAGTCCCGAACCCGCGCGGATCTTCCCCCTCCCCCCTCTGCCTCGACCACAGCGACACCCCCCCCCCTCTCCGACAGTGAACGATGCTCTTCCCCCTTCAATTTCTATGTAAGTCTTTATTTTATTTTTCTATTTTCAGTTACCATTTTATTTGATTTTAAAACTGAATTTATTCGATAGGAAAATTAGAGATAGAATTTTTATTCGATCGGAGAGTTAAAGATATGATTTTTATATGATAAGGAAGTTAAAAATATAATTTTTATCATATGTAAAGGTTGAAAATATAATTTTCATATTATATAAATAATAAAAATATAATCTTTTATATTGTAGAAGTATAAAAATATAATTTTTATATAGGTAAGATAGTAAAAATATCATCTTTGTATATGTAGCGAAATAAAAATTTGATTTTTATTATATATACATTGAAATAAAGAGGTGATTTTTATAGTGAGGAAATAAAAGCCAAATCTATATTTTTGAAAAGATGAAACGTTTAAATTGAAAAGGAGGAATCTTTATAGTTGAAAGGGCTAGATTTTTATATATTGAATAACAATGTAAAAATATAATTTTTGTCTATATAGAAGTGATGTAAAAATAGAATTTTTATCCATATAGCGTGATTATAAAAATTCGATTTTTATATATTGAATAGCATAGTAAAAATTCGATTTTTATATATTGAATAGCATAGTAAAAATTCGATTTTTATATATGGGATAGCAAAGTAAAAATTCGATTTTTACATATGTAGAGAATACGGGCAACGAAGATGACAAAGAGGCGAGAACGACGAAGGTTTCTGCAAAAGAAGAGCCGTGGAGTTAGGATAGCTATTGGTGAGAATTTCTCACTCTTCAATTTCTTTTCTAGTTATATATATATACTAGGATGCAGACGGTGTTTAGTAGCACCCGACACAATCGTCCACAGACCATGGACTTGTTTGTTTGATTGCAGAAATTAATTTGATTGATGTGTGAATGGCGTGGGCCTTCACTAGACCGGGGATAAGGCTAGGCCTTGTCCCGTTTCTAGTATCGTGCCGTTATGCCATCGAAATTTTCTAAAATAAGTTAGAAAAATAAAAATATCATTTTTATTTTGTAAATGAAATATATTCATGTATTGAAAGGAAATAAAATATTTATATAGTTAAAAATATTTTATCGTTAAAAATATAATTTTTAACGTGAATGTGAATAAATAAATATTCATTTACAAACCGGACGGTTTGTTTATGTACACCTATTTGAAGGACATTGATTGGGACGATAAATTTTACACATCGCTCAACTGCACAAATAAAAATCTATGTTTGTTGATTTGAAACCCCACACAGGTATTGGGATAATATATGGCATACACTAATCCCAATAATTAGTTGTACGTCGATCGATTGATTGACAGGCTGTTATAAGCGCTAGATATCTATATTTGATGCTTATGCAGTGTAGTGCACTTTGGTTGATGGTTGATTATTTTTCAATGCTATTATACACGTGTGATGTATGAAAATCCATATAATTAATATTATATGGTGATTGATTGGGCCTCATTCCAATTTAGAAAATAAAGGATATTATAAAATAAAAGTTCATGTGTTGACCATGCTCATCCGTTGAGATTAGTCATGTGTTGAACGAAATATTTTAATAATAAAATTTACATCTTTACCAATATAAAATAAAGGTTCATGTGTTGACAGTACTCATCCGTTGAGATTAGTCATGTGTTGAACGAAATATTTTAAAAATAGAATATTTGAAAATAGAAATATATGAAGCCGTGTTGATTAGATTGACGCCATTTTGACGTGAACGATATTTATATCGATTTTATTCATTTTAAAATGAATATTGAAAAGTGATTTCGAAATCGAATATTTTGAAATGAAATTTGAATTAAATTGATTAGAAAACGAATTTGATTTCAATTGAATATATAACGAATTTGATTTCAATTGAATATATAACAAATTTGAATTGAATCGAATAGAAAACAAATTTGAATTTGAATCAAATAGAAAACGAAATGAATTTGAATTGAATAGAAAACGAAATGAATTCGAATCGAATTAAAAATCGATTTGAATTGAAATCAAATAGAAATGAAAGTAAAAAGGATTTATAATAGGAGATTCAATTTTGATTTGAATTTGAAATAAAGGTTGAAATTGTTTTTGAAACGAATTCAAAACTATTTATAAAATTTGTTTTTTAAATAGAAATCGACGAAATATATATTATATATATAATATAATGGCCTGAATAGAACGCGTCGCGCCGCGGCAGTTCGCGAATTTCGACCCTTAACTTCAAACGGACATTACGGGAGATCCGACCGTCGGATTCTCCTAAAACCGGAACCGTTGGGTTCGTATCGAAAAGAACTTTCTAACGAATATTTGAATTTCAAAATCTAACGGTTGGATTTGGAGATACGTCCAAATCAAATTTGAAAAAGGTCGTTGTAAGTGCAGTTCGACGGCCGTTGATGGAAATCGACTGTACGTGCCTTGATAAAATTATTAAAAATATCAATAATTTGTGTAAAATCATAAGAAATGATTTGGGGAAAATTGGGATGAAAAACTCCATATTTGAAAAGATAAAAATAGATTTTTATCGAAATGAACTAATTTTGAACTAAAATTATAACCCATTTATTTTTAAATAAATAATTTGGATTTGAAATGGGTTGTAAATAGGATTGATTCATGGGTTTATCGTGAACTGTGTTTTAAATGACATTAGTTTTTTAACCCTGTAAAAGTAGTTTTAATGAATCTGTAATTAAATTGAAATGTGAATGGATAATCTAAATTATCAAATTTAGGAAATAAGCGAGAATGGAGTATCATCAGTTTTGCTCCAAAGCGAAAGTTAAATCTTTAATTAGATTTGAACGTGAAATGGTAATTAATTTTACCGACAACACTGAGGTGTTAGATATGGAGTATTACCAGTTTTGCTTCATGGGATGAATAGGTTGGGATTGGGAAATAAAATAAATAATTACTTCGGTGTGGTTCGCTAATCTCGACTAGTTTAGAAAACCATAATTTGGTTTTGAAATGACATCCAAAGGAAGATTAAAAGATAAATTTTAAAGAATTTATCTTGGATAAAATTAATGGGAACCTTTCCCCTAGGAATGTGATTTTGTGAATAAAAGAATATTCTGGATTGGAATGAGGCATTCGTTGTGTTTGTGTAACATTTGTTTTTAATATACGCGGGTTGTTCGGAAAAGCCGGGTTTACACCCATTCTGAATAACCGATTCGACGATATGTCGAAGATGAAGACGGTGGTTGAAGACCGGAAGTCTTCACATCGTTTGGATTATTACTGACGATCCTGATTGGGCTGTACACCCATGAGGATGGAAATAGCTGGTGGTCGTCCAGACGTACTTGGAGATGGATGGATATGCGAGGAAAGTGCCTCCGGTTTCGTTCAGACCCAGAACGGACTTGTAAATGGATTGTGTGCCTAACATTGGATTTTATTCTGTGTTGATTGATTTCTATTAAATATACATCTGTTTGGCGGCGGAGAATTTATTCTTTTGCTTAATGCCCTTCTCTGAGACGTACGAGCTCAGAGGTTGTATATCGATGGACATCAGTCGCATGGCATGAATTGCCTGTGTGGCACGCTAAGATGCAATGATCAAGGCTTCTATTGAAAAGAAAAGTCTTGTGGTTGATGATCAAAGCACGCCTACGTGGCAGCTTTGTGTATGACGTGAATTCGCGAGCCTCACACCTCGGTATGAGTTAAAAACGGGATACGGACCGTTGGGAGAACACGACGTTTCTTTCTAGCTATGGCGGTGTCAGTGACTTACCAGCCCTGACATTTATATACTTTTCACCTTTGTGGTTGTTGGAATGAGGCGCCTCGATTATAGGTCTGTAAGGACCGGGAAACGTGTGTTCAGGAATAAATAATCCTCTAACGTAAGTGAGGACCGGCCCAACCGATCCAGGATTGCCCAGAGTGTATAGTCCTGATACATTTGCTAGAGTGTCTCGAGCGCGGCGAGGAGCTTTCCCCTTGCCTTGACTCATGTCGGAATCCAATTTCTAATACGTGATATTGCGGTTTTAATTGTAGAACTAGTATGGCGACATAGTAGATGGTAGCTATGCCGTCTATGATTGATATTTATGATTGAAATTGTTTTGACAGTATACACTTATTATAGTATCAAATGATTTGTTTTAGACGTACCAAGCATGTTTGGCTATTATAAGGGAAAACCCTATCCTCCGGCTTGCGTTGCATTGTGTGATGGGACCTGGGTTTTATAATAGCTTCATTTTTCGAAAAAGCATTGCGTTATCTTTTCTATGCACTGGTATTCTTGGGAGGAAACCCGTTCCGTGTTATACGGCGTGGTCCCTTGAATCACTCTCTTTAAAAGTAAATGTTTAAATAACTGTTTTAGTTCTCACACCAGTCACATGACTGACCTGGAGTTTATTGTTTTAACCTAAACTCTGGGTGGCCCTATTTTCGACACGGGCAGCTAGTAGTTTTGGTTTTGTAGATTTATATTAACAGGATCCTGGTTTACAGCTGGAATGATATCCGGAAAGCTCTGTATCCGTATATCACCTTCAGTTGTGCTTTGTATTATTTTTCCGCTGCTATGTAATTTATTGTAATCTCTGATATTTGTTGAATGTAGTTTATTCATTATACTCTGTATATTCTTGTATCTGATGGAATTGTTGTAATAGCAATGAAATGTTCTTCCATCTGCGTTCTGTTTTGTCTTGTCCTCACAGTAATTCGTTCTTTCTCATCTCTTCGGAGACCGGGGAAGATCGGGTCGCTTTATTTGGTATCAGAGCTTTGGTTTATAGAGCTCGAGAACAAGACACATTAGAACCATACGAAAGAATTCATCAGATATTGGATTAGTAATATCCAATTAGAATGACTCGTTAGAGATGGGATCAGTAGTATCCTAGAACGAGTGTGAAAAGTATATTTTTCAAATAAAAACAATTTTGTTTTGAAAATTTAAATCGCTTTATACGTATTTAATTATTTATTTAATTTGAATATCGACAATCTGATATATAAAGATCTTGCATATACGCGTCATGAACGTATATTCGAAGTTTTAATATACTGGATAGATATAGAATCACATTCTAGTCGCCCGGTGATGGTACTGATGATTGTCATGACATCATCAGTATTTATGTTCGTGTTTCGAAGGTGTGATATCTATATATTTCCATTAGACTGGTGTGAGAACCAAAACTTATATAGATAGATTTATTTGTTGTGAATTGGCATCAAAAACATGATTTTCTGTATATATATCAAAATTATGAATTTGAAACGTTAATTCACTAATTGATTGATGTTTGTGTTGTTTGTTTATTTGTTTGATAATTTTGAACCATTATGCCTAATTGAATCAAATATTGAACTGTATTGAAAATTAGTTGCACTTGCTTGCATATACATATACTTACATTGAACAGGTCATAGCAAGGAGGCTAGAGCCGAAGAATAGAATTTGTTTGCCCGACAAATAGGTACATGTTTGCTATATAATTTACTGTTTTGTTTGGGTGATGATGATTTTATGAGCCTATTGGCTTTTTCTTTTTCTTTTTGAGATCAGTAGGCCTATATGGCAATTTCGGGATTTTCCCGTGGCTCCCGGTGCAGGGGAGGTTATGGCGAAATTTTTCGAAAATTCCGGGTGTTAGTCAAATTTTTGAAAATTCTCAGAAACTGAAAAGTTGGAGAATGGAAGCCAGATCGAACGTAGAGTTGATTAATCAAACCACTTTCGACTTTGTTCCTTTTCGGGGACGAAAACTTTTAAGTGGGGGAGATTGTAATAATCCGAAAATCTAGGCCAGTTTAAAATTTTTATTTTGGCAATTTTAGCGAATTTTGAATATTTAAAATAGATTATTTTAAATAATATCGACGAGAAATTTATTTTGAATATAATTCGAGCGTATATATTATATACGTCGTCGTTAGAATATATATATAATTATTTATAAATATAAATAGAATTGAAAATGGCGCGGTAGTTCGATAATTCGATTTCAAACTTCAATTGAATGTACCGGGTGCAAAACAATCCGGATTTTAGTGAAACCAAAAATATCAGGATCTATTTGAGAATATCTTTCCAACGAATCCGAAAAATCAAAATTTCATAGCGGGGATCAAAAGATATGCCCAGTTGAAAATTCTGAATAGTTGCTATGGAATTCAGGCCCTTAAAAATGGGAATTTTGCAAATGACCTCGGATTTTGACGAAACCACTTTGGTTGGATCCGCAGTGTCAAATTATTGCTATATTTCAAATTTCATAATTTTTCGAATCAATATGTGAGCGTGGCAAAGGAAAACGCGTTTGACCAGTTTTAGTTGATTTTAATCGACTGGAAAATGGCCATTTTTCTAACGGTCTCAGAATTTGACGAAACTAGTTTTGTTAGGACCGCATCGTCAATACGAAGCTAGAAAATATTTTAATAGAATTTTTAGAGTTCGTATGTGACCCCAGTAAATTGAAATGCGCGTTTAAATTCAATATATAGAGTTATATGTTGATTTTGACGAAAACTGATCGAAACGATCGAATCATCCTGCGATACATATCCCATTGTGTTCGGAATGGGGGTAATACGCTATGGACGACAGGCGGTGGGCCTCGTTTTGAGGTCGAATAAAAAGTCAACCTTTTGGAATTTAAAATTAAATAAAAAAAAGAAAAATCCCCCTTTCTCTCCTTTCCTTATACTTTGCCCCCCCGGTTGAAATCATTTTCAACTAAGGAAAAAAAATGGGAAGAGGAGGGCGACGGGGGGGGGGGGGGGGAGCCGCTGCAATCCCCCCCCCTCACAAATCGCGCCGCCGTGCGAGGCACACACACACCCCCCTGCAGAAAACCGCGCCGAGCACCCCTGCTGCGCCGTCCCTCCTTCTTCTTCCCCCTCCTCCTCTGTTCCTACTCGACGCCATGAAGCCCCCCCCCCCCCCCCCAGTCCCGAACCCGCGCAGATCTTCCCCCTCCCCCCTCTGCCTCGACCACAGCGACACCCCCCCCCCCCCTCTCCGACAGTGAACGCGACTCTTCCCCCTTCTATTTCTATGTAAGTCTTTATTTTATTTTTCTATTTTCAGTTACCATTTTATTTGATTTTAAAACTGAATTTATTCGATAGGAAAATTAGAGGTAGAATTTTTATTCGATCGGAGGGTTAAAGATATGATTTTTATATGATAAGAAAGTTAAAAATATAATTTTTATCGTATGTAAAGGTTGAAAATATAATTTTCATATTATATAAATAATAAAAATATAATCTTTTATATTTTAGAAGTATAAAAATATAATTTTTATATAGGTAAGATAGTAAAAATATCATCTTTGTATATGTAGCGAAATAAAAATTTGATTTTTATTATATATACATTGAAATAAAGAGGTGATTTTTATAGTGAGGAAATAAAAGAGAAATCTATATTTTTGAAAAGATGAAACCTTTAAATTGAAAAGGAGGAATCTTTATAGTTGAAAGGGCGAGATTTTTATATATTGAATAACAATGTAAAAATATAATTTTTATCTTTACAGAAGCGATGTAAAATAGAATTTTTATCCATATAGCGTGATTATAAAAATTCGATTTTTATATATTGAATAGCATAGTAAAAATTTGATTTTTATATATTGAATAGCATAGTAAAAATTCGATTTTTATATATGGGATAGCAAAGTAAAAATTCGATTTTTACATATGTAGAGAATACGGGCAACGAAGATGACAAAAAGGCGAGAACGACGAAGGTTTCTGCAAAAGAAGAGCCGTGGAGTTTGGATAGCTATTGGTGAGAATTTCTCACTCTTCAATTTCTTTTCTAGTTATATATATATATATATATATATATATATATATATATATATATACTAGGATGCAGACAGTGTTTTGTAGCACCCGACACAATTGTCCACAGACCATTGACTTGTTTGTTTGATTGCAGAAATTAATTTGATTGATGTGTGAATGGCGTGGGCCTTCACTAGACCGGGGATAAGGCTAGGCCTTGTCCCGTTTCTAGTATCGTGCCGTTATACCGTCGAAATTTTCTAAAATAAGTTAGAAAAATAAAAATATCATTTTTATTTTGTAAATGAAATATATTCATGTGTTGAAAGGAAATAAAATATTTATATAGTTAAAAATATTTTATAGTTAAAAATATAATTTTTATCGTGAATGTGAATAAATAAATATTCATTTACAAACCGGACGGTTTGTTTATGTACACCTATTTGAAGGACATTGATTGGGACGATAAATTTTACACATCGCCCAACTGCACAAATAAAAATCTATGTTTGTTGATTTGAAACCCCACACGGGTATTGGGATAATATATGACATACACTAATCCCAATAATTAGTTGTACGTCGATCGATTGATTGACAGGCTGTTATAAGCGCTAGATATCTATATTTGATGCTTATGCAGTGTAGTGCACTTTTGTTGATGGTTGATTATTTTTCAATGCTATTATACACGTGTGATGTATGAAAATCCATATAATTAATATTATATGGTGATTGATTGGGCCTCATTCCAATTTAGAAAATAAAGGATATTATAAAATAAAGGTTCATGTGTTGACCGTACTCATCCGTTGAGATTAGTCATGTGTTGAACGAAATATTTTAATAATAAAATTTACATCTTTACCAATATAAAATAAAGGTTCATGTGTTGACAGCACTCATCCGTTGAGATTAGTCATGTGTTGAACGAAATATTTTAAAAATAGAATATTTGAAAATAGAAATATATGAAGCCGTGTTGATTAGATTGACGCCATTTTGACGTGAACGATATTTATATCGATTTTATTCATTTTAAAATGAATATGGAAAAGTGATTTCGAAATCGAATATTTTGAAATGAAATTTGAGTTAAATTAATTAGAAAACGAATTTGATTTCAATTGAATATATAACGAATTTGATTTCAATTGAATATATAACAAATTTGAATTGAATCGAATAGAAAACCAATTTGAATTTGAATCGAATAGAAAACAAAATGAATTTGAATTGAATAGAAAACGAAATGAATTCGAATCGAATTAAAAATCGATTTGAATTGAAATCAAATAGAAATGAAAGTAAAAAGGATTTATAATAGGAGATTCAATTTTGATTTGAATTTGAAATAAAGGTTGAAATTGTTTTTGAAACGAATTCAAAACTATTTATAAAATTCGTTTTTAAATAGAAATCGACGAAATATATATTATATATATTATATATATAATATAATGGCCTGAATAGAACGCGTCGCGCCGCGGCAGTTCGCGAATTTCGACCCTTAACTTCAAACGGACATTACGGGAGATCCGACCGTCGGATTCTCCTAAAACCGGAACAGTTGGGTTCGTATCGAAAAGAGCTTTCCAACGAATATTTTAAATTCAAAATATAACGGTTGTATTTGGAGATATGTCCAAATCAAATTTGAAAAAGGTCACTGCAAGTGCAGTTCGACGACCGTTGATGGAAATCGACTGTACGTGCCTTGATAAAATTATTAAAAATATCAATAATTTGTGTAAAATCATAAGAAATGATTTGGGGAAAATTGGGATGAAAAACTCCATATTTGAAAAGATAAAAATAGATTTTTATCGAAATGAACTAATTTTGAACTAAAATTAAAACCCATTTATTTTTAAATAAATAAATTGGATTTGAAATAGGTTGTAAATAGAATTGATTCATGGGTTTATCGTGAACTGTGTTTTAAATGACATTAGTTCTTTAACCCAGTAAAAGGAGTTTTAATGAATCTGCAATTAAATTGAAATGTGAATGGATAATCTAAATCATCAAATTTTGGAAATAAGCGAGAATGGAGTATCATCAGTTTTGGTCCAAAGCGATAGTTAAATCTTTAATTAGATTTGAACGTGAAATGGTAATTAATTTTACCGACAACACTGAGGTGTTAGATATGGAGTATTACCAGTTTTGCTTCATGGGATGAATAGGTTGGAATTGGGAAATAAAATAAATAATTACTTCGGTGTGGTTCGCTAATCTCGACTAGTTTAGAAAACCATAATTTGGTTTTGAAATGACATCCAAAGGAAGATTAAAGGATAAATTTTAAAGAATTTATCTTGGATAAAATTAATGGGAACCTTTCCCCTAGGAATGTGATTTTGTGAATAAAAGAATATTCTGTATTGGAATGAGGCGTTCGTTGTGTTCGTGTAACATTTGTTTTTAATATAAGCGGGTTGTTTGGAAAAGCCGGGTTTACACCCATTCTGAATAACCGATTCGACGATATGTCGAAGATGAAGACGGTGGTTGAAGACCGGAAGTCTTCACATCGTTTGGATTATTACTGGCGATCCTGATTGGGTTGTACACCCAAGAGGATGGAAATAGCTGGTGGTCATCCAGACGTACTTGGAGATGGATGGATATGCGAGGAAAGTGCCTCCGGTTTCGTTCAGACCCAGAACGGACTTGTAAATGGATTGTGTGCCTGACATTGGATTTTATTCTGTGTTGATTGATTTCTATTAAATATACGTCTATTTGGCGGCGGAGAATTTATTCTTTTGCTTAACGCCCTTCTCTGAGACGTACGAGCTCAGAGGTTGTATATCGATGGACATCAGTCGCATGGCATGAATTGCCTGTGTGGCACGCTAAGATGCAATAATCAAGGCTTCTATTGAAAAGCAAAGTCTTGTGGTTGATGATCAAAGCACGCCTACATGGCAGCTTTGTGTATGACGTGAATTCGCGAGCCTCACACCTCGGTATGAGTTAAAAACGGGATACGGACCGTTGGGAGAACACGACGTTTCTTTCTAGCTATGGTGGTGTCAGTGACTTACCAGCCCTGACATTTATATACTTTTCACCTTTGTGGTTGTTGGAATGAGGCGCCTCGATTATAGGTCTGTAGGGACCGGGAAACGTGTGTTCAGGAATAAATAATCCTCTAACGTAAGTGAGGACCGGCTCAACCGATCCAGGATTGCCCAGAGTGTGTAGTCCTAAGACATTTGCTAGAGTGTCTCGAGCGCGAAGAGTAGCTTGCCCCTTGCCTCGACTCATGACGGAATCCAATTTCCAATACGTGATATTGCGGTTTTAATTGTAGAACTAGTATGGCGACATAGTAGATGGTAGCTATGCCGTCTATGATTGATATTTATGATTGAAATTGTTTTGACACTATACACTTATTATAGTATCAAATGATTTGTTTTAGACGTACGAAGCATGTTTGGCTATTATAAGAGAAAGCCCTATCCTCCGGCTTGCGTTGCATTGTATGATGGGACCTGGGTCTTATAATAGCTTCATTTTTCGAAAAAGCATTGCGTTATCTTTTCTATGCACTGGTATTCTTGGGAGGAAACCCGTTCCGTGTTATACGGCGTGGTCCCTTGAATCACTCTCTTTTAAAGTAAATGTTTAAATAACTGTTTTAGTTCTCACACCAGTCACATGACTGACCTGGAGTTTATTGTTTTAACCTAAACTCTGGGTGTCCCTATTTTCGACACGGGCAACTAGTAGTTTTGGTTTTGCAGATTTATATTAACAGGATCCTGGTTTACAGCTGGAATGATATCCGGAAAGCTCTGTATCCGTATATCACCTTCAGTTGTGCTTTGTATTATTTTTCCGCTGCTATGTAATTTATTGTAATCTCTGATATTAGTTGAATGTAATTTATTCATTATACTATGTATATTCTTGTATCTGATGGAATTGTTGTAATAGCAATGAAATGTTCTTCTGTCTGCGTTTTGTTCTGTCTTGTCCTCACAGTAATTCGTTCTTTCTCATCTCTTCGGAGACCGGGGAAGTTCGGGTCACTTCATCCGACTTCATTTGCAAAAGTGGCTATTTTTAAAGCTCTAAATAGCCTATTTAAATATTTAAATATATTTAAATATAATTAAATTTAATATTTAAAATTAAATATTATTGTCTATATTCACTGTGGAATACCATACAACTTCAGAATATCCCAATATGAATTTCCAACTCGATATTTCAAATCCTGATTAAATCGGTATTCGATTTATAATGAAATTCCTTTTTTAAAATATAATTTATTCCTTTATAAATTATAAAGGAATTCCACAACGACTTTTCTAAAATTTAATTTGGACATATATCAAAATCTACACGACGAAATCCCGATTTTTCTCTTCCACTAGAAAGATATACTCCACCAGCTCCACACGTTTCTTATTTCACGGAAATCCGATTTAAAATGAACCCTGTACATTCAGTTGAAGTTCGAATCGCCAAATAGCGGACTGTCGCGTTGTTACGCGCTCTATTTTAATTATATTATAATTCTACGTTCAAACTATCATTTATATAATATATTCGTTATTTAAATCAAATTCCAAGCTGAATTAAATATCATAGATGATCCAGTTCACACCATATCGCCATTTCAGCCAATTCTGATTATTTCAGAATTTAATATATTATTTAATTTATTATTTTAAATTAAATATTCACTATTATTTAATTCAACGACTATTAAATTCACTATATCGCTATTTATATAATTAAATAAATTAATCATAATACCTCTGCCAATGCGGGTCATTACAATCTTCCCCACTTAAAATAATTTCGTCCTCGAAATTGCTAAAAGGTAGAGGACGACCCTATCGACTGGTTAGAACGTATTTATTCACTTCTTAACTCCAGTTTTTTCAACTGGACCAATTTAATTTCAATGAAATTATTAATTTAATTCTTATCAACGAAAATTTTCAAAAATCCTGAAAATTTTCTAACGCCTTAACTTTTCGAAAAATTTCGCCAGCACCTCCTTTCTACTGGTCAATAATTCAAACTCTAACTCGCCTCCGGGCCATCTCCAACCCAAAAGAAAATCAAACAGCCAAGCGGCTTGCCAATTCGGCTCATAAATCTTGTATCCAATAGAAATACAAACTTGTACCTTTTATTGGCATATCATTTTATCCTTTCCACCTGTTATCAATTCAGCAGATACAAGGGTCATCCCAATCAAATTCCAAACTACTTTTATCCACGACACAACCATTCGTTTATATCCGAGCCAAATATCATTTCAACTCGAGTTTCTTCTCGATTCCCAACTCTTAACTTGATTATCACATTACACTTCAAATTTGAATCTCACAATCCAATTTGTCTTGATATCATTCTAATTCAATCTCAGTTACCACTTTACTAGCTTTAATTTAATTCAATTTTGCTTTCACAAATTTCTGTTAAATTTGTTTTTAATTCAAACAGTCTTTCCCTGGGAGTTTTTAAACAGTTTACTCTTTTCAAAAAAATCAAATTTTCCTTTTGAACATGTCACTAAGCCCTTAATTAATGTTCCATTAGTTAAATCACTTCTCTATTTCTTTATCAATGTTTGTTAACCAAATATTTTCAATAACCATATTGGCCTTTTATGTTATTTGGAAAACATTTCTGAATATCGCCTTCCTTTATTTTCTAAACTTTAGAAAATATTTGCTATTTATAATTGGAAAATATTCCAATTACTTATCTCTTTTTCGATCTCGTTTATTTCTACACTTAGGAAATATTCTTTATTATATTTCCAAGCTTACACTTATTTGGGTTAAAACGGATGTTGTGTAAAACATCGTTACGACAACCCAAATACTATATTCAACTAACTCTTATTTAACATTGATCTTCGAGCCTGAAATCTTACTATATATTTGTTAATAATGAAATCAATCAAGTTGGGGTATAACTACCTCTCAGACCTTAACTGAATAACATTTATAACGTCAAAACAGATATGACTACTTACTCGAATAACCAATACTATACAACTACTTATTCACTTTTAAACATGTATACGCTTCCTCTTTCTATTCTTACTAGATTTTATTCTTAGTCTTCCTTTTTGATTATACTATTCTATTTCTAAGTTCGTTTCCTTATCGACTTCTATATATATATCGATACGTTGATTTCTAACTATCAAATTATCTTAAAAATATTCTAACTCCTTAAATTTCCGGAAAAATTCGCTATAACCTCCTTTGTACCAGGAGCATCGGGATATTTCAAATAGCCTCCCATGGCCTTCACCAATCCAAAAGAAAAAGAAAAGCCAAGCGGCTAGCCGATATGGCACATACGTATGAATTAAATACATACCTTTTCATCGAGCATTCTATTTATATACCTTCATACCTTATCCATACCTGTCTCATGTATATTTATATCTGCCCAATCTATTTTAACTATACCTGATCATTTTAACTCAATTCGTTAATTTATTTGTTATTTAACTCTTTAGTCTATTTCACTTTTATATTTGAACATGACATGTTCAAATATATTTTAACTTTCTTATTAACTAATTTGAATCCAAATTTCAAATTTAAGTTCTATATTCGATTTCGAAAATCCATTTACAAATCCAATTCACCTTTCAAAGTTCAACCTCAAATTCAAAACTCGATTAACTAATTCCTCTTCGACTTAGTTAATTCTATTCAATTTCTATTCAAATTTTATATCACTTCTATTATTCAAATTCTATAGTTTAAAATTCCATTTGAATTCTATATTCAAATTCTATAGTTTAAAATTCCATTTGAATTATATATTCAAATTCTATAGTTTAAATTCCATTTGAATTCTATAATCAAATTCTAGATATTCAAATCATATATTTGAATTCCTTTTGAATTTCTATATTCAAACCCCATTTGAATTTCTGTATTCAAATTCTATATATTTAAATCCTATGTTTGAATTCCTTTTGAATTTCTATATTCAAACCCCATTTGAATATCTATATCACTTCCACTGAATTTCATATATTCAAACTCCCTTTGAATTTCTATATTCAATTTCTATTTCAACTTTCTTTATTCATTCTTTATTATAAATCCCATTTTGAAATTCAACACAACTTGTCTTTCCCAAAACAAATACAAAACAGTATCTCTGGTAGTAATTCGTCACTTACAACTCGAAAATGAATACTGATGATGCAGCTGTCATCATCAGAATCTATTTTCCAGCAATCGAAGTGATTTCAATACTATAAAACCATTTCTAAACATTTCCACTTTGAAATTCATTTCAAAATATAATTCACACTGCTTGTAAAACAATTTAAAATCTCCCAGGATCTTAAATTTTCCTTATTTTTAATCCCAATCCATTTACAAACACTTATCCAATTCTCCAGAGTTTTAACTCAATTTCTGGTTTAAAAATTCAGATTCAACTCATCTGATTTCACGTATTTCACTTATATGAATTCTGATTGGTTATTTACATAACCATTTAATTTATAATCTTTACTCGATAATAATAACAACCAATATATCCACTATATTATAATTTTGATATATATATATCTTCTCTATATCAAGATAAACCTTGGGTAAACTTATTTTAATTTACCCTCTTTTCAAAACATATCGTGACGACCCATCGTATTCGAGTGTTTAGTAACTCCTACCGATACAGTGGACCAAAATGATCGACCAAAACTCATAAACAACTCAACCAGTAAATCACCACAATATAAAACAATTTTTATATCAATAACAAATACGCTCACTCGTATATATACACTCAACTCAATCTAGGGTATTACTAACCCCATCTCTACTGAGTTACGCCACAGAGCCAAGGTAATTCACTTAACTTAAGCTCTGATACCAATTGTAATGACCCAAAATTCTGGTAAAATTTGAGCTGACCAAAAACACAAGTCCAACCCCAAATTAAACTGAAAATCAGGAAATTAATAGAAAGAAAACAGAGGGTGAGGAATGATAAGATAGAAACTTGGAATAGAAGAAGAAGAAGAACACAACATCAAAGTAACACGAACCTCACAGCGGAACGAATAACATATAATAGATAACATAACTTTGAAATACAAATCTGTACTTGAATATACATATCATTATCAAAGTACAACACTTACAACATAGCGGAAATAACCATAGCTGTATGATCCTAAAACCTCCTGCTCCAAGCTCTTCCAGTATATCTGTAAATCCCGACTACTTGATTGCCCGTACAAATTTAGGCACCCAAGAGTTTAGGGAAACAAACAAATAAACTCCGGGTCAGTCATGGGACTGGTGTGAGTAAAACAGTTTAAACAAGTAATCGATATCTCATAAGACCACGTCGTATAACGGAACTGGTTTTTCCCTTATGAGAATCCAAATTATCTTTATATCAAAAACCTTTTGATATTATAATAATGTCTATCAACCACAATATATAATAATCATCTAGCAGAAACGCTTTCATCTCACGTTCTACATATATAGTATACAATCAAAACCGCAAGCACATATTGGGTAATCGATTTCCAACTATGACAAGGTATGGAACCACCTTTCGCTAGTGTACCTCTAGAAAGGAATACACTGGGTTCAACAAGAACATCTTGCAACCCGGCCACACATGACTGACCACTCATTTCGCTTGAGTGTATCGAATGTATATCACCAACGGTTGGGATCAGCAACCGTTTCGCGAATGGGATAGCATCAACAATAGATTTTTAGAAGTAAATGGAACTCTAGATCAGGTGATTATACACCCTACTTCGGTGCGACCGACTTAGCCATGTTGCCTGCCCTATTTCTGTCATTTACCGGATGTGAGGCTAGAAGCTACGCTTTATCATCACACCAGATTCACTTTGAATGCCACATCGTCAAATCCATCAAATCACCGATTGACGTCCTCAACAATACAATATGTGTTAGCTATAAGAAGTTCCCTTCTCTGCTTCCACTCTTGGTACGGTTGGAGAAATCAATATACGTGATCGTCTGGAAATACTCTGTCAGACATCCGTCCATACAAGTCATCCAGGAACAGGATGAACCGAAGGTACTATTCAGTATATCCATCTTAGGCACTGTTATCTAAGATTTATACAATAGCCCTTTCACTTTACTCTGTCTTCAATTATCTTTGGCATATATGATTCGTTACGCTTATGCCAATACAGAGTGGTTCTTTGGATAAAAATCCAACCGGTCTCTCCATATTAACAACATTAAAATGGTCAAAACTTCGATAGTCTGTGATTTAACTATCGAATAGAAACAAGTGTGCAAACAACGATATTATTTCCAGACGGAAATTCTATCAATTAATCATCAATCATATATATATATATATATTTCCTTATTTTCTAAATTTAGAAAATATATGTTATTACCATTGGAAAACATTTCCATTTCTTGTTTTCTATATCAGAAAACATTTATGGTTCTTAGTTGGAAAACATTTCCAAAACTCCTTCATTGGACTTAGGCAGATGTTTTAAACAAACCATTGCGATGCCGACTCAAACCATTACGCTTATTAACTAAATTCCTTTAACCCACATTCACTATCGAACTGCAACGACCCGGAAAATCTGAACCAATTTAAAAATTTTAAATTGGCTAAAATAGTGTATTTTAAATATTTAAAATAAATATTTTAAATAATAGCAAAGAAAAGTGAGTTTGAATCGACGTTTGAAAACGAATATAATTAATTCTAATTATAAATAAGGCCTGAAATGGCGCGGTAGTTTCAAAATTTGAATTCAAACTTTGACCGACTGTACCGGGTGCAAAACAAAATGGATTTGAGTAAAACCAAAAATATTTAAATCTGTTAGTGAATACCTTTCTAACGAATCTGAAAAATCGAAGTTTCATAGCGGAAAGCAAAAGTTATGGCCAAGTGAATTTTCAGAAAGGTCGCTATGGAATTTATATAGCCCGTGAAAATGGCCATTTTGCATACGACCTCGGAATTCGACAAAACCACTTTTGTTGGATCCGGGATGTGAAGTTATTGCTAGGTTTTAAATTTCATAATTTTTGAAGCTAGTATGTGAGCGTGGCAAAGAAAAATGTGTTTTGGTCAATTAAAGTTAAATTGGATCGACCAGAAATGGGCCTTTTTGCAAACGGTCTCAGAATTCGACGAAACTAGTTTTGTTGGGACCGTATCGTCAAAACATTGCTAGATTTATTTTTTTGGAATTTTTCGAATCAGTATGTGGCCCCGACAAATGGAAATGTACGTTCAAATTAAGTGTTGAATGTTTTATATTTTAATTTGAAGTAAAACTGACTGAAACAGTCGAATGGGCCTACGAAACATATCCCATTGTGTTCGGAATGGGGGTAAAACGCTAGGAACGACAGTCGTTGGGTTTGGATTGGTGTTCGTTTGTGAAAGAGGGTATTTTTGAAAAAAAAATATTAATAAAATAAAAAAATCCTATTGGCCCATTCCCCACTCTCTCTCCCCGCTCCCTCTCTTCTCTACATGGAAATACGTTCGAAACTTCCCGACCAAATCGCCGCCGCCATGCCCACTTTCAGCCCTACCTCCAGTTGAGTTTTTCGTCCGCCTCTTCCTCCTCTTCAAATCCGTATAGACCTTGCCTCCTGTCGAGTAGTGGTTCGTGAGTTAGGGCCCCCCAAAGTTCCTCCGCGTCAGCCTCGATTTCATCGCCCACCGTGGTGCGAGCTCGACACCACCACCGTCGACTGGAAGCTCTTCAGACTCTCTTCGACGTCATATCCTCAGACTCTCTTCGACGGACATCGGTCGCATGGTATGAATTGCTAGTGTGGCATGCCTAAGTGGAAAATGATCAAGGCTTCTATTGAAAAGCAAAGTCTTGTGGTGATGATCAAAGCACCGCCTGTGTGGCGTAGCTTTGTGTATAACGTGAATTCGCGAGCCTCACACCCCGATATGAACCAGAAACGGGAGAAGGACCTCAGGGACCACCCCGGTGTGGCGTAGCCCTGACGATTCTAGGGTCACTCGAGCTCTGATCCTGAGACACGGGCTAGAGCGTCTCGAATTCGGTAAGGACTATCTTTTGCCTTGGCTCATGACAGAAATCCAATTTCCAAATATGACATCGGGCAGTTTTGATTGTATATATATATATGGCGACATGATATATGGTACCCATGCCGTCCATGATTGATAGTTATGATTCGAAATTGTTTTTGAAACATGTAAACACTAGTAATAATATCAATTGCTTTTGTTTTATTCGTATCAACCATATTTTGGCCATTATAAAGTAAAACTCTTTCCTCCGGTTTGCGTTGCATTGTGTGATGGGAACTGAGTCTTATAATGGCTTCATTTTATAAAAAGCATTGCGATGTTTAAAAGAATGATTTGTTTTAAAGCACTGGCAATCCAATGGAGTAAACCCGTTCCACGAAAGTGGCGTGGTCCTGTGATTGGCCATATTGTAAATGTGTTGAGTAGATTTCTCATACCAGTCCCATGACTGACTTGTAGTTTGTTTCACTTTCAAACTCGGGTGCCCCTTTTTCTACACGGGCAGCCTTGTATTCAGGTTTTTGCTGGCTTTCTCTGGATAGCTGGAGCTGAAGATGGATTCTATCATTTATCTCTTTTTATGTTGTTCAGCTCCTATTGTACATTATGTTTGTTTTTCGCTGTAGACATTTATGTATAGCTGAACTGTATTTGTACTAAGTATGATCCTGTATACTGTGTAACTCTAATGATTACTTTTATCCAGTATATTCTATTGTGCATTATCTGGTGTATTTATTTAATTTTGTTCTGCTATTATCTGTTTATGTGTTATATTCCAAGGATTACCCTTGCCACCGTCAGTACAGGGTTTGGGGTCGTCTCACGAACCTTAACCATTCCTTAGTTAAAAATGAAGTCAATCAAGTTGGGGTAATACTACCTCTCAGACCTTAACAGAACAACAATTCTAACCTTGAAATAGACAAAGTTCACCTTTTAATTATTTAACAAACGTCCTTACGTAACTCTTCGAATCATCTCTATTCGATAATTCAATAACTATATTTGATAATCTCTCTTATGAATAACTAGATTCGAAAACCTTTCTTCGAATAAACTAAATTCGATTAACTCTATTTTTTTAACCCTAATCGATTAACTCTATTTACTTAACTCCTTACTTAACTCCTTTCGAATAACTAATTCGATAACTCCTTTCGATTAAACTATAATCGATAACTCCTTTCGATTAACTAATTCGATAACTCCTTTGTGTTTAACTCTATTCGAATAACTAATTCGAATAACACTTATTTATTTAACTCTATTCGAATAAACTAAATTCGATTAACTCCATTTGAAGAACTCTAGTTCGATTTAACTCTATTCAATAACTCTAGTTCGATTTAACTCTTTCAATAACTCTAGTTCGATTTAACTCTATTCAATAACTCTAGTTCGATTTAACTCTATTCAATAACTCTAGTTCGATTTAACTCTATTCAATAACTCTAGTTCGATTTAACTCTATTCAATAACTCTAGCTCGATTTAACTCTATCGATTACTCTAACTGGTTAACTCTATCTAACCAACTCGACTCAACTAACCCCTTTCGAATAACATATTCGATTTACTAACTTTCGAATACCATATTCGATTTAACTCCTTTCGAATACCATATTCGATTTAACTCCTTTAGAATACCGTACTCGATTTAACTCCTTTATTCGCTTATTAAAGATTTCCTTTTTAACAACGTTTATTCATTTTTTAAAGATTTACTTTTAGTAACGGTTCTCCACTTTAAAATGATTTCCTTCTTATAACAGTTTCCTTTTTATAACGTTTTCCCTTTTTCTAAATATCCCCTATTTATAAATATTCCAATTTATAAATATTTCTTATTTATAAATATTCCATTTATAAATATTTTATTTTCAAATATCACTTTGAAGATATTCCCTTATCAACATCTCGGTATGTTATGGTATTTAACACATCAAATCACGATGACCAATATCGTCCATACATACACAATCACCAACAGGTTATAATTCACATCATATATCAAAATATATGAAAAACAATAAAATAGCTGTTGAGGAATCCAGTCGGATTCCTCCAACCTGTTTCCCTACATCCACAGATGTTACACAATAAAATCAACATCACTTTCAGTTCCATATGATATATTCTGTTAAACAAAATCAATATAGAAATTCAACTAACTGTCTAGTAGTTTAATCAAACAGTCAATACACAATCAATCAATCAATGTTTAACAGTTCTAAAAATACAACATGAAATTATAAACTGTTCAGCGTTAGTGAGATTTACTCACATTGGTGCGTTAACCGTTAAATAATCGGTTTGCGTTCTTTGATTGAGTCGGACAATTTATTTCGCCATAAATTGTAAAGAGCTTGGATTGACTCGCGGTTGGTTCCATTGTGTAGTGTCCATCCATACGATCCTGTCGGATCTTGTTTCGCCCAATTCTGACATCGTATGCTAAAATTATAGCTATTACAAGTTAATGCATATGTACTATTTAATTTAAACAAACAAATTTCTATTTTCCTAATTGGGCTCACCCTTGGAATAAGCCCCAACCCAACTTCCACAAACCCAAACCCGTCGACATGTTTTCTTCCTCATCCACAGAAGCTCCATCGAACTCAAACCATCACCGATTATTCATGGAGTCAAACTCCTTCAACCCATCACCGAAAACAAAAACTAAACCCACCATCGAACTCATCTTTGAAACCACTTCCCTCTCATACCTATAACGTTGAACTCGAACGCCCCTTCCCATTTCCGTCGTCTCAGCAAGAATCACGCTCCAGCAAATTCGAGCGACCTTGTTTGTAACCAAAATCCACCAATCCGCTTCAGACCGTGCGCCTGCCCTCCAGAGACCTTGCGCCATCCTCCTCATCGTTCCTTGACTTCTGTATCGACCACCAAAGCCAACCCTAGATCTACGGTCGATTTCGAACCCTCCTAAATTCACGTCGAACACTCCAATACACGTATGGAATGAATGGGACGACTTCAGCATCTCAACTATATACTTTTCTGGATTTATAATGTTAAGTTTGATTTTCTAAAAATCTTCAAACTCACAAATATTGGTTTTTGAGAAAGGAGACTGACGGCCACAAATTCCTTGACCAAAAAGAAACTAGGAATTAGGTTTAGAAAGTTTACGTGTTATATAGGATATTTTTATTAATTAAATATTCGATTATTATATTTAACTTTAAGCAACCGTTGTATGTACTCGTCCATAAAAATTCCTGTGACCACATACGATACCCAAAAATCACGAAACTGAACATGTAGCTAGAGTTCGACATTACGGTCCCAACGAAATTGATTTCGTCGAATTCCGACTTCGTACGCTCACACACCGTATTTTTAACTGTCAAAATACTAACTGTTTTTCACTCTAAAAATTCGTGCGGCCACATACTGACTCTAAAAATAACGAAACTGGAAATCTAACAACTATTTGATGTTGCGGATCCAACAAAATTAGTTTCACCGAATTCCGACTTCGTTTGCAAAAGTGGCTATTTTTAAAGCTCTAAATAGCCTATTTAAATATATAAATATATTTAAATATAATTAAATTAAATATTATCGTCTATATTCACTGTGGAATACCATACAGCTTTAGAATATCCCAATATGAATTTCCAACTCGATATTTCAAATCCTGATTAAATCGATATTCGATTTATAATGAAATTCCTTTTTTAAAATATAATTAATTCCTTTATAAATTATAAAGGAATTCCACAGCGACTTTTCTAAAATTTGATTTGGACATATATCAAATTCTACACGACGAAATCTCGATTTTTCTCTTCCACTAGGAAGATATACTCCACCAGCTCCACACGTTTCTTGTTTCACGGAAATCCAATTTAAAATGAACCCTGTACATTCAGTTGAAGTTCGAATCGCCAAATAGCGAACTGCCGCGTCGTTACGCACTCTATTTTAATTATATTATAATTCTACGTTCAAACTATCATTTATATAATATATTCGTTATTTAAATCAAATTCCAAGCTGAATTAAATATCACAGATGATCCAATTCACACCATATCGCTATTTCAGCCAATTCTGATTATTTCAGAATTTAATATATCATTTAATTTATTATTTTAAATTAAATATTCACTATTATTTAATTCAACGACTATTAAATTCACTATATCACTATTTATATAATTAAATAAATTAATCATAATACCTCTACCAATGCGGGTCATTACAATAAATATAAACATACTTCAAGTATTTTAACACATAAATACAAAGGTTTTAGCCTATCACCACAGTTTTAATGCAAGGCAGGAATTCCCTTAAATATGTGCACATATCGAAAGCAGGCAAAGAAATAAGGTGGCCAAATATTAACTGCATGGAGCCGTAACAATTCCAAGCCAAAATACAGTAAAATGTATATAACCCAAAATAAGACAGCAAGTGTGTATACAAGGCCGTGGGATCTCAATTTGCCCGCGATGTCTTATAGACTCTAGTCAAGTTTATATGGTTATGCCATTGATAGAACGAAACAAAATTCGCTGAGTGCAGACAAACAAATGAAATATGGGATCATCATAATATAAGTGTAGTAACAAATTTTGATCAGATCAGCAAATGAAAATGTGATTCAAGCCAACATCTAAATACACTTGTACTTATGCAAAATATGAAGCTTGAAATAAATTTAACCATGAGATTAACTCTCCTGCAGCGAAGGAAAGGAAGTAGGAACAATTTCTGGCCTTAGAGCGAATTGGAATAAGTTCACCCGTCCCCAGGCAACAGTCACGGTGGCAGCGTGAATTCAGTGGGGAAGCGGCACACCGAGGTGCTGAGTCAAGTAGGAGCATTAACGTCAAGAAGAGGTGATGCGACTTACTAGTCATGGTGGCGTTGGTGCGAGACAAGGGCGACGAATTGTAGTGACAGTTGAAATTGGTTAGAAGATACGTTGAATGGCAAGGGTGGATCATTCGAGTGTGTTTTAGGTGATCGACGTCGGCAGTGGAGAGAAAAACTAAGTCGGGCGGTGGCCATCGATTTCAATTTTGGGGAGAACTGACGTCGATGGCCATTATTTGTGTTTTAGGGATGAAAGGCCAGTCTTTGATTTTTGATTTTTGGGCAGGAACAGTTCGGCTGTTCACATAAATAGATAGGAGAGAATTTTTTTGTATGAAACAATGAGGGGTACGCTTATTAATACAGAAGAAAGGAAACCGGCAGCAGAAAGAAAACAACACGTTTTAATCAATTTCAGATGATGCCAAGGAAAATTATTAAAATCTACAACAAAACAAAAACAGGTAGTAAATAATTTCAGCATAGTACTTTAAAGTGTCATTGCCCAACCTTAAGCAAAATTTTATTGGATATTGTTGAACAGTGAACAAGAAGCCCAAATTTTCCTTTTTATCTTAAAAAGGAAAAAGTAGGCTATGAAGGAATTGGTTGGACGAAGTACAACATTATTTGTTTTCAACAAATTTAAAACTTGACCGTTTTACCAAATGATGAATTATCTTGATGTGAATGAATTTAATATGTTTATCAATCGCTTGTTTGAATCGATTTATTTTTAACGGTATTATCCAACAAGATTTAGAAATCACTATACACTTATCGTTTTTCTTTCAAATAAAATTCACATTCAATAAAAAATTCCATCTATATTCAAATCAAGTTTTAAAACAAATTATATTTTCCTCTCCAATCAAAATACAGACTTATTTATTTCAAAAATCGAATTAATTCATAATGGTAAAATTTCAAATATTCCAAGAAATTCAACTTAATAACATTTGTTTATGAAATCTAATGCATGCTTACAAAAAAATTGCCAAAGTAAGTTCAAAATAGTTTAAATTCTGAATTCTAAGTTGAATTTCATATATATAAATGTCTATTTTAACGTGAAGTGTTAATTTAATTTATATTTTAAACATCAAAATTTCTGAGTTGTTACAACCTCCTCTCCCCCAAAACACGGGTTCTTACAATAAACTCCCAACGACTAGGAATTTCACCAATCTGATTCTGGATTGTAACTTATGTCAACACAAGTTCAAAAAATTTGACGGTGTTTGATTTTGATCTAATATGAATCATAAACTCAATTTATAAGGAATCAAACAATTAGAACATGATAGCAATTTAATTAATTTTTAACTATCCCTTTAAACATCATCTGCCTCTTCCTTTCAAAACAAAACCCGATGTCTTCCTAACCAAAACACTCCTCCATTCGTAGCTACAATGCCTCAGCTCCTTCTTCACTCCAATACCCCCTAGACTCTACCAATTTCCATCCATCCTCCTTATATAAAAATGAATTCATGACCAGCAGGTGACCAAGAAAAGGTCGCGCGAACCAGTGACAATCACTTCTCCCAAAATTCAACTTGAGCTACCATTTTCTTATGTGAACCCAATCGAAAGTAGCCATGACCTAATACCCTTCAAAGGATGCATGAAGCCAAATCCTAGTTTCCAAAAGCCCATGTTTTTTACTATAAAACTGTCCAACCCTAAAAACAACACCGCATCCCCTTCAAAATAACATAGATATGTAGATCTAACTAGGACTAGAATAGAGACTCAAGTTTTTTCGAATTTTCCAATTTTTATGTGAAATGTTTTTAAATTTACAAGGTGAAGGTTACATCTTCTTTTAAAAGAAAATAGATAAGAATGGAAGAGAGAGAGAGAGACGATACAATAAGAGTTATAGAGGAAGAGAGAAGCTGTAATTACTTTCTAATATTTTTGATGCATGTGTGTTTTTTTAGATATGAACCTCGAGAATAAGGTACTGTTTGCAAGCGCAACTGGCCATGTACAGTTCGCGTATGCGTTTGACGGATCCAACATGTCGGATGTGCCATGAGTGGGGACCATGCTTTTACCTCTTCAAATTGAAATGTTGGAAAATAGCCATTTGCGTCCGACGCGTCAGGATGCCAAACGGCTATTCCTAAATGTTTGTTTCCCTTCATTTTCTATACAAATCTTTCCTTTATTTCCCCATTTCCTTCACCAAATCCAAAAATTCTCAGTTTTTTTGGTGAATTTACGTCAACATTTTCAGGTAAGCGTTGTTATTTTTGTGTTTTCCATCAAATTATCTATCACATATGTTTTTTTTTGTAATTTTTTGATTTTTTTTTCAGAATGTCGGCTAGCCAATCTTCTTCTACCCGCACTATCATCGATTGGAATGACGAAAGAACCAAAGCTTTTATTGACGTTTGCATGGAGATCTTGCCGCAGCGTCAAGGATTTGTGGCATAGTAGTACGAGGATGTTTCCGCACTTTTCAGCGAGCGCATTAACCTCAATTATAATGCAAGCCAAATGAGGAATAAATTTGACAATCTCAAGAGGGATTGGTTTTCGTGGAACTGGCTACTACAGATTTCTGGTGGGTACTGGAACGAGGAGAAGGACACTGAACCGACGAGTGGTGGGATATGGTACCCGCACAGTGCCGCAAGTACAAGCATGCATCTCACAGCAGATTCAGAGAGCTAGATGCTCTTTTTGGAGGCTGCATGATTTTATAAGAGTGTCAGTTTGTAGTTTCATGAGCCCTCGAGTTAATATGCAGTTCGCAACCCAGCTCTACGGTTATTTCATTAGGGGCAATACCGTTGAGATCTCTAGCCATCCACCTAGTTGGCATGCTACACAGAGTGCTTGTCCATCTCATTCTGCTCCTCATGTCGTGTTACGGGACAATATTATCCTGCGTGCAAGGTTGTACTTTGCGATACAGATGACTATGAGGATTGAGAGGTGGCGGTGTGCATGACAGAGTATCAAAGAAGAGGGCACGGCCCTTTTCTTTCTCTGTTGGACAAGCGGGAGCAGCTTACGAAATGTGTTCGTTATTCTGTTGATAAGATTAGGAGAAATGCTCTATATTGTTGTTTTTATATTTTCTGCTTTTTAATTCTGCATTTTAATTTTTGCATTTTTTGTATTTTGAAATTTGAATTCTGCAATTATATTCTGCAATTTGTATTCTCCAATTTTTATTTTGCATTCGACTACTTTATTAAACACAAACAAAAAATAATAATAATAACCATTTCAATTTGCACCTTTTGTAAAAAAAAGAACATTCCCCATTCACGAAAATGCCCATTCCCCACCCCCTTCCAAATGCCCATTCCATTTTGTTTGCAAACTATTAGATCAAAAGGTGGTTCTAACACCCAAATTATCTTGATTCGTAGAGAATTAAAACTAGAAATGGAAGAAAATGCAGCAAACACACCAAATTTATACTGGTTCGGCGTTAAAGAGCCTACATCCACTTTATATGACAATGATTATACTTTTGAATGCAAGTACAATCACAATTTTCTCTCGATCTCACTTTTACAATAATGATTCCCTCAATAAATTCGAGATAATTCCGACTAAGAATGGTAGGAGTATGATAATGTTGGAATCAGAACTTTCAATTGCCAAAAGATCCTGATAAATGCCAAGTATTGGGCTACTTATATGTGATTTCTACAGGCGGTTCATGAGGACACGTGGAACCCATCCCGAGAATCTCAAAGTCGTTCGTGAGTGGATAGAGAAGTGTTCAAAGCAGTCGTCATTCTACACATGTCATTGGATCCTTGATGTGTGGTTCGTGGATGACTAAGTCATAGCCACTATTTCCTGAGTACAGGGTCGGTTTGTGGCCCTGAGGGGATAACCGGATCGTGGTAGCAGATCACGAGTCATGCACTTATGCTAGGTTCACGGACCATCCCCACGAGCGGGTATCGTGCATATCATGAGCCGCACCTCCTTTTTGCACATATTGAGCCATGATCTCCCCCTTGAACCTATGAGTATATGGATCCTTGCCCACTTAACCATAAGTGCTTGGGTTCCTTATGGCTTGATACAAAAGCTAGGTAACATTTTGCCCCCTCAAAGTACGTTTTATCGGGGATGGAACATGATTTGTAATACCCCATATTTCCTGTGAATATTAAAATAACGAATACTTAATTTCAAAAGTGATAATTAAGGGAAACAGGTTACGCCATTGCGTTTGTCTCGGAATTCTGCTTGAGATAGATCCGAGTTTGCGTGAATCGGACTCCGTATGAAGAAGTTATGGAGTTCAGAAGATTTCATGTTTAAACAGAAAATATAAATAATAATTAAGCATCTCAAACCAAGTTCAAAATTCAAAATTCAAGCAAAATAGGCTGAGTGGGAAATTTCCCGCTCAGAGGTGACGACCCCTCCCCCCCCCCCCCCGAGTGGGAGTCGACATAGGTGTCGACCCCCCTATAGGGGTGTCGACATAGGTGTTGACCCCCCCTCGCCCCAATAGGGGAGTCGACCTCTGTTGGCCCAGATCTGGCCAATGACGTGTTTCGCCACGTGTCTTTCTCTGATTCACTGTGTGACGTGGTATTCTGCTCTGGACGACTCTGATGACTTATAGACTGATCTAAAGGCTCTAAATCGCCTTATCCACCTATAAAAAGACCCCTAAACCTATTGTTTTCTCCACATGAATTCATAAGCGTTTATATGCTGCTAAAATCTGAAGTGACCTAGACACCACCCTAATCAATCAAATTAGAGTTTTCAAGTTAACAATCAAAGTTTACATCAAAGGAATAGATAATCAAATTCAGAAATCAGATCCCAGAATTCAAGACCGTTCTGTAATTTGTAAGTTCATGTTACTTTCAGAAGTAAAATTTAAATTGTGTTTCAGACATTGTAATAAATCTTAATCTGAGATTATGCAATATCCATTGGATCTATCTCATTTATATTATTATTTCCATTTTTATCTCTTCTTTCCTGCTTCCCTTTTTGTTTTTATATCCAGGCTACCACGAGCCTGAGCCGAATCTCACAAGAGATGAACGTACGTTGGGAAAAATCGGACATAATATACGATTTGGACATGACCAGCGCTAAAATTGGGAAAAGTATTAAATTATGTATAATTGGGCAAAACTAATTTGTAACTGATTTGAGGTCATAACACATGTTGTATTTAAAACATAAAGTGTATCGAACATATGACTTGAGATTTGAGGCATAAAGTATATTGCACATATGACTTGGGATTTGGGGTGTAAATTGAACTGTAAACATGTAAGGCATTGTACATGTTGTGGTAAGACCTAAAATTGGGGCATATTATATAAGATAATTTATGACTTGGAAGAAGGAGATTATTGTGACATATGGCTTAGGCATGAAAACCTATAGTAAGATAGGGATAACTGTTAAATGTGAACACGAATAAATTGGGATTTTGGGTAATTGGCATGCACTATAATTAAACGCTATAATTTAGCATAGTGATTCATGATTGGGGGTTTTTGGAGAATATTTTGTATGGTGCAATATGACTAAACCTTAGGGCATGTGTTATATTGTGATTTTTGGGGCTTGACGATTACTGCAAATTAAGGAAAATTGGGTGTAGCCTATTTTGAGTAATAACTTGAAATTTGAATTTTTGAGGCATAAGTTGTAATTAGCTTTGTTGAGGTATAACTTGAGAATTGGATCATGAATAGTTTTGTGAATTTGGGATAATTAGCATATAAAATCTAGACTTGGACATGTATGGTAAGTATGCTAAAAGATAAACATGTCTAACCCGAGGTTAGATTGAGTTGCGGTGTAAAACTGCCCGGAACCGCCCGACACATCCAGTAACCGCAACAACACCTATCTAATGTGAGAGGTTAGTGCATCATGCCCAAGAAAAACCCGAGGTTAGATTGAACTGTGGTGCAAAACTGCCCGGAACCGCCCGGCACATCCAGTAACCGCAACAACATAGATCTAATGTGAGTGGTTGGTGCATTAATAAATCGATTAATGCTAATGAACAAGACATGTTAAGAATGGTAAGGTTAAGTTAACTAAGGCAACAATTAACCGTTATAACATGTTAATTAGACAAGAAGGTGAGGTTAAGTAAATTTAGAACACTTAACCATTATAACATGTTAATTAGATAAGAAGGTGAGGTTAAGTAAATTTAGAACACTTAACTGTTATAACATGTTAATTGGACAAGTGAGCAGGGTTAAGTTAACCAGTACAACATGATGAATGAGAAGGGCTAAGTTAATAAGAAACACTTAACCAATATGACACGGTGAATGGGTTGGGTTAAGTTAAAACAAGAGAGCAACACTTAACCAATATAATAGGATGCGTGGAAGGGTTACGTTAACACAAGAAGGCAACACTTAACCAATGTAACACGACAAGTGGGTGGGTTAAGTAAACTTAACTTATTAATGACACTTAACCAATACATCATGATGAACGCGTGGGGTTAAGTTAATAAGAAACACTTAACCAATGTAACTTGATGAACAAATGGGGCTAAGTTAATGGGAAATACTTTACCAATATAACATGATGAATGAACGGGGTTAAGTTAATAGGAAACACTTAACCAGTCCAACATGACGAGTGAGAAGGGTTAATAAGAAACACTTAACCAACATGACATGATGAGTGGGTGGGTTAAGTTAACATGAATGAACAACACTTAACCAATATGAGATAATGTGTGGGAGGGTTAAGTACATATCGGGTTGGTGGGTAATATTAGTAAATATAGGCCCACAAACTTAACCATTAAGTAAACATGTTTGAATAAGTGGGAGGGTTAAGTACATATCGGGTTAATGGTTAATATTAGTAAGTATAGGCCCACAAACTTAACCAGTAAGAAACCCTAGGAACGGGGACCCATTTCAGCAGTGACCCACGTAGATGTATCAAGGTACCCTGAAACTAGGCAAGGTGGGGCACGATTACTAGGCTGATTATAAGCAGTCAAAATAGCGGCAGGGGGTACGTCAGTGTAGGTTCCGACGGATTATGGGCGTGCATGTACTCCTGAGTGGGAAAAAGCAGGTACTGGGTACTAGTAGTTATACGCTGTGCATCTTGAATCGTGTCGGGTTGCTATCATAAGGACTGATACACCTTATGGTGGGACCAACACAGGGTATCTACATGCAAGAGAGGGCCGATTGACACAGACACAAGGAAATTTAGTATGAGTAAGGAGCCGATTGATAGGGTAATAAGGGTACATCTAACATCTTCATGGCAATTAGGCTGATTGAGGTAAGATCTTCATACTGGATTTACACCTAAAGGCAACCACAATTGCGGGGATTGGGATCACATTGTAATATTATTGTTTTTACACAGATTACTAGTTATGACACTAGTTAGGCGGTGTAGAGATATAAATATCAGAATCACAAGGTGGTAGCGCAGCAGAGAAAGAGTAGAAGCGCATTCAATTTATCTTGCCTTATCATATCTATACTAATCATATGTCATCTTATTATCCTTGTTCTCAGGTATTGTCTTATATTCAGTTTATTCATGTCATGATGCTTTTGCCTATTTACATGCTGAAAGTCATTGGACTTACCAGACTTATGTCTGACCTAGTTTGTTTTTCCTCTTTTCTTCCGTTCCCTCCCCCTCCCCTCCCCAGGTTCGCAGGGAGGAAATGTTACCACTTAGCTCAGTTTTCTTTCCAAGCTCGAAGATAGTCGATGTATTGCTTTGGACTCTCTCCTCCACTGCTATGGCTGGTTCATGCTTTATTGGGGAATACCATTGTTATTTTTATGCTTCTTTTATACTTGGAAGTTTTTGAATCAAGACAGAAGTTCTATGCATTATATATGATTGAGATAATTGTTGTAAAAGCTTGACTGAACCACATTGTTTATAAAATGACTTTAATTTCCGCTGCTGTATTTGTCTGCCTTGTAATTTATCTGCATCTTTTACCTATAGTGCTCCACCGAAGTTAAGGCATTCCCTTCGTGAATGACCTTAACGGAGGTGGGGTGTTTCACTTGGTATCAGAGCTAAAGGTTACCGGATAAGATAAAAGATTTGAAAAATTATTTTCAAGACAATTTTAAAAGAAGCATTTTCTAAAGAAAAGTTTTAAAGGCATGTTCCCCAAAGCCATATGCACTATCTTTTGATCCTCTGTTTGAATCCTCGTTTTCCTTCTTTACCGAGTCTCCAGGGCTCCCGGTTTTCTGGGAGGTAACCTCATCGCGTCATGGTTCTGTAGGCTTGATGAGACGTAGTTTCACTCGCGGCTAATTTTCTTTAAAGCTTTGAAGGGTTTTCCGTGCGATGGAGGCAGCTTTCAAGAGACTTGTCAACAAGTTACACAAAGATGGCAAAGATGAGAATAAGGGAGTTTGGCTAAGGAGCACAACCCAAGGATGAGAAACTCATGGATATGGACTTGGTTCATGAAGGAGGAAAGAATAGAAAAATCTAAGAAAAGAGGAAGTGTCGTTATTATGGTATAACGAGTCATATAATTAAGGACAAGGGCAAGAACAAAGGACAAGATTTTTTTGGAGGGTAAGTGCATGCTCTCACAGGCAGCGTACCTGAGAGAGAGGTAGTAAAGTTTCCGTTAAAAAAGTTTAGTTTTTCTTTTCAATCATCCCGTTAGAAATTTATTTTTCTGGAGCTTCACATTCGTCTATATCTACTTCCATAGTTGAGTCTCTGCACCTTAGTACTTGTCCTGTAGAAGATCCCATTATTCTCTCAAATCCAATTGGTGGTTCGGCTCATTTATCTTTGGTTTGTAAGGATTTGAGAATAGCTATGTTAAGTATTAAGTTTAAGTGTAATGCTTATGTTTTTGGGTTTCATGGGATATTGGTTGTTTCTAGGCATGGATTGGTTAGCTAGTAATTGTGAAAGGAGGGTAGTTAGACTTTCGACTTGCCTCGGGAATACCCTTGAGATTTTGTGCGATCATAAGGGATCAGTTTGTCTTAGCTACCTAGAATCACTTGATGCATCTATCGACGATTTGCAATCTGTTGGAGTAGTCCATGAGTACGCAGATGCTTTTGATTAGGTTAGGGGGTTTGTCCCCTAAAACGCGAGATAAACTTCCGCATATGTCTAGTTGACAATGCAAAGCCAGTTGCATTACCTATACGACACATGACTCCAAGGGAAAGGAAGGGCTCAGTAAACAAGTAAAAGAGTTACTAGAAAAAGGATTCATAAGGTGAAGTATTTCTGAATGGGGTGCTCCAATCATTTTCATTACAAAGGCGGATGATTCACCTCGCTTGTGCATAGATGATGTTTTGGAATGAGGAAGAACATGCTTTGCATCTAAGGCAAGTCTCGGATACCCTCCAAGCACATCAACTAAAGGCAAAGTTCTCAAAAAATGTCATTTTTGGAGAGAAGAAGTATGGTTCTTGGGATACATGGTATCTAAGGAAGGGATAGCAGTGGATCCTGCAAAAGGTAGCGGCAATCCAAGGTTGGAAGGTTCCTAGAAAAGCAACGGAAATAAGAAGTTTTCTAGGGTTGGCGGGCTGCTATAGGAGGTTCGTTAAGGACTTTGCGAAGATATCAGCCCTAGTCTTGACTTTGTTAGATGGGAGCAAACCATTCATAGTATATACCGGTGCTTGCGGAATCGGGCTTGGAGCAGTTCTCAATGCAAGAAGGAAAAGTGATATGAAAAGGTGGTATGTACGCAGTTATGTTAAGCACCGCTTGTCATCCGCTGACAGGAAGGGTGAATAGGATTTTGGAAAACCTTTTGAGGAAATGTTAACATGACACGGCAGAAGTTGTAGTGCCAAGTATATTATAAGTGAAAAAGGTGGAATAATAGGCAACAGTGAAATGAGTTCCAACGCATACTCTGGAAAAAGAAATTAAGAAGATACGCAATCGTGAAGTTAAGACAGTCAGAGCAATATGGAATAAAGCTCAAGAAGATGCGACTTAGAAGACTGAAGACTAGATACGTGCATCATACCCTTTGAGGGTATATCCTTGATCTCTCTTTTTCTGTAAAGTTTATTTGCTAGTCTTTATCTTTTAAGTATATCCTCTCGATCCTATCCTCGATCCTTAGGTAGAAGCTAGTGGATGTAAACATGTGTTTGAGACATGTTATGTTTGGTGGATGCAAGTGGATGTAAGTGTTTGCTAGTGGTTGCTCGTGGATGCATATACACACGTTAGGCACTAGATCGGCTCAGTCACTTTTATATTGCATATGCATGAGTGAATTTTTCATATATGAATTGAAACTTGATGTGTTATCATATGGATGTTGCATCTGTATGAATGATTGTGCAGTCATGTATAAGTTATAAAGTACGATTAGGAATAACATACATGATGGACTCATGGCACTGATATAATTCGCATTAAGGAGGTCAACTGAATCAGTAGACCACCTGATTTTGCATTAGATAAGGACATGTAAACACACTATGCATATGATTATGAAATCATTAGAAATCTTTTTAAGGACAATGGATACATGTGATTGAATGGTTGAGTAGATGGATGTTGGATGTTAGGATACATTCTCCTTGACTTGGAGATTTCGGGAACGAAATCCTTAAAGAAGGGGAAAAAGTAACATCCGTATTTCTTGTGAATATTAAAATAATGAATTAAACAATACTTAATTTTAAAAGTGAGAATTAAGGGAAACGGGTTACACCATTGCTTTTATCTCAGAATTCTGCTTGAGATAGAGTCCGAGTTTGCATGAATCGGACTCCGTATGAAGAAGTTATGGAGTTCAGAAGATTTCATGTTTAAACAGAAAATATAAATAATAATTAAACATCTCAAACCAAGTTCAAAATTCGAAATTCAAGCAGAATAGGATGAGCAGGAAATTTCCCGCTCAGAGGTGTCGACCCCCCCCCGGGGGGAGTCGACATAGGTGTCGACCCTCCTATAGGGGTATCGACATAGGTGTCGACCCCCCTATAGGGGAGTCTACCCCTGTTGGCCCAGATCTGACCAATGACGTGTTTCGCCACGTGTCGCTGTTTGATTCGCTATGTGACGTGGTATTCTGCTCTGGATGAATTTGATGACTTCTGGATTGATCTGAAGGCTCTAAATCTTCCTATATCCCTATAAAAAGACCTATAAACCTATTGTTTTCTACACACGAATTCATAAGCGCTTATATGCTGCTAAAATCTAAAGTGACCTATCCTCCACCCTAATCAATCAAATTAGAATTTTCAAGTTAACAATCAAAGTCTACATCAAAGGAATAGCTAATCAAATTCAGAAATCAGATCCCATAATTCAAGACCGTTCTGTAATTTGTAAGTTCATGTTACGTTCAGTAGTAAAATTTAAATTGTGTTTCTGACATTGTAATAAATCCGAATCTGAGATTATGCTTATTTCTAAATGCTTTCTATATCCATTGGATCTATCTCATTTAAATTATTATTTCCGTTCTTTGTCTCTTCTTTCCTACTTCCCTTTTTATTTTTATAGCCAGGCTACTGTGAGCCTGAACCTAATATCATAAGAGATGAACGTACGTTGGGAAAAATAAGACATAATATGTGATTTGGACATGACCAGCGCTAAAATTGGGAAAAGTATTAAATTATGTATAATTGGGCATAACTGATTTGAGGACATAACACATGTTGTATTTAAAACATAAAGTGTATCGAACATATGACTTGAGATTTGAGGCATAAAGTATATTGGACATATGACTTGGGATTTGGCGTGTAAATTAAACTGTAAACATGTAAGGCATAGCATAAGTTGTGGTAAGACCTAAAATTGGGGCATATTATATAAGATAATTTATGACTTGGAAGAAGGAGATTATTTTGACATATGGCTTAGGCATGAAAACCTATAGTAAGATAGGGATAACTGTTAAATGTGAACACGGCTAATTTGGAATTTTGGGTAATTGGCATGCACTGTAATTAAAGGCTATAATTGGCATAGTGAATCATGATTGGGGGTTTTTGGAGAATATTTTGTACGGTTCAATATGACTAAACCTTAGGGCATGTGTTATATTGTGATTTTTGGGGCATGACTATTATTGCAAATTTGGGAAAATTGGGTGTAGCCTAATAACTTGAAATTTGAATTTGTGAGGCATAACTTGTAATTAGCTTTGTTGAGGTATAACTTGAGAATTGGAACATGACTAGTTTTGTGAATTTGGGATAATTAGCATAAAAAATCGAGACTTGGACATGTATGGTAAATATGCTAAAAGATAAACATGCTTAACCTGAGTTTAGATTGAGTTGCCGTGTAAAACTGCCCGGAACCGCCCGACACATTAGTAACCGCAAAAACACTTATCAAATGTGAGAGGTTAGTGCATCATGCCCAAGAAAAACCCGAGGTTAGATTGAGTTGTGGTGTAAAACTGCCCGGAACCACCCGGCACATCTAGTAACCACAACAACATAGATCTAATGTGAGTGGTTGGTGCATTAATAAATCGATTAATGCTTATGAACAAGACATGTTAAGAATGGTAGGGTTAAGTTAACTAAGGCAACAATTAACCGTTATAACATGTTAATTAGATAAGAAGGCGAGGTTAAGTAAATTTAGAACACTTAACCGTTATAACGTGTTAATTAGACAAGAAGGTGAGGTTAAGTAAATTTAGAACACTTAACCGTTATAACATGTTAATTGGACAAGTGAGCAGGGTTAAGTTAACCAGTACAACATGATGAATGAGAAGGGCTAAGTTAATAAGAAACACTTAACCAATATGACACGGTGAATGGGCAGGGTTAAGTTAAAACAAGAGAGCAACACTTAACCAATATAACAGGATGCGTGGATGGGTTAAGTTAACACAAGAAGGCAACACTTAACCATTGTAACACGACAAGTGGGTGGGTTAAGTTAACTTGAATTGATTAATGACACTTAACCAATATAACATGACGAACACGTAGGGTTAAGTTAATAAGAAACACTTAACCAATGTAGCTTGATGAACGAATGGGGTTAAGTTAATGGGAAATACTTTACCAATATAACATGATGAATGAACGGCGTTAACTTAATAGGAAACACTTAAGCAGTCCAACATGACGAGTGAGAAGGGTTAATAAGAAACACTTAACCAACATGACATGATGAGTGGGTGGGTTAAATTAACATGAATCGACAACACTTAACCAATATGACATAATGTGTGGGAGGGTTAAGTACATATCGGGTTGGTGGGTAATATTAGTAAATATAGGCCCACAAACTTAACCATTAAGTAAACATGTTTGAATCAGTGGGAGGGTTAAGTACATATCGGGTTGGTGGGTAATATTAGTTAATATAGGCCCACAAACTTAACCAGTAAGAAACCCTAGTAACAGGGACCTATTTCAGTAGTAACCCACATAGATGTATCAAGGTACCCTGAAACTAGGCAGGGTGGGGCACGATTATTGGGTTGATTATAAGCGGTCAAAATAGCGGCAGGGGGTATGTCAGTGTAGGTTCCAACGGATTACGGGCGTGCACGTACTCCGAAGTGGGAAAAAGCAGGCACTGGGTGCCAGTAGTTATACACTGTGCATCTTGAATCGTGTCGAGTTGCTATCATAAGGATTGATACACCTTATGGTGGGACCAACAAAGGGTATCTATACGCAAGAGAGGACCGATTGACACAAACACAAGGAATGTTAATATGAGTAAATACTAAATGTACACCTGAAGGCTACCACAATTGCGGGGATTGGGATCACATTGTAATATTATCATTTTTACACAGATTACTAGTTCGGACACTAGTTAGGCGGTGCAAAGATATAAAAGTCATAATAACAAGGTGGTAGCGAAGCAGAGAAAGAGTAGAAGCGCATTCAGTTTATCTTGTCGTATCATATCTATGCTAATCGTATGTTATCTTGTTATCCTTGTTCTCACGGTATTGCCTTATAATAAGTTTATTCATGTCATGATGCTTTTGCCTATTTACATGCTGAAAGTCACTGGACTTACCAGACTTGTGTCTGACCTAGTTTGTTTCGCCTCTTTTCTTCCGTCCCCCCTAGTTTCAGGGAGGAAATGTTACCACTTAGCTCAGTTTTCTTTCCTAGCTCGAAGATAGTTGATGTATTGCTTTGAACTCTCTCCTCCACTGCTATGGCTGGTTCATGCTTTATTGGGGAATATCATTTTATGCTTCTTTTATACTTGGAAGTTTTTGAATCAAGACAGAAGTTCTATGTATTACTTTTTAAGTATGATTGAGACAATTATTGTAAAAGCTTGACTAAACCACATTAAATGATTTTATTTTCCGCTACTTTATTTGTCTGTCTTGTAATTTATCTGCTTCTATTACCTATAGCGCTCCAGCGAAGTTAAGGCATTCCCTTTGTGAGTAACCTTAATGGAGGTGGGGTGTTTCATAGTTCGAAATTGCCAAACTATTCGCGATTGAAACGGTGAGCATCAACAGTCGCATCAATTCAAATGGTCACATCGCTTCGTGAACTCGTGTAATCTGATATTTGAAATGGGTATAAATACGTGATTCTGTTTCCAATTATTTTCCATATTTGTTGACCTTTAACTTTGAATCTTCACAGCAGTCAGCGAACAACTTCACAGGTAAACTGCTAAATCTTACTTTGCCTTAGATTGAGGGTTATTTCATTGATCTCTATTTGTGGGTGTGGCTGAATTTTATACAATTTTCCCTTAAAGTATTTCACCTTTGTTTCCTGTGTGAACGTCCTACCGGGACCGTGATCATTTGTGAGAAGGCACGCTTGGGCCTAATGTCCCTTATCCTTCGTACTGCCACAGCAATGTTGGGCCGAGTCAAGCAGCCCATTGAGTTGTCTGCATGGTGATGGACCAGGCTGGGGAGATGAGGGGTTTACTCCTCATATTTAAGACATTCTAACCCTATTTTCCTTTTACTTCCCCACCGTCGCAATTTTCTTTACCCCAATTCCAAATCCTAGCTATGGTGACTTCCTCAATCCAATCGAATCCGCTCTTTGGACCAATAGGTAATAGGAACTGTAGTTTGGAAGCTTTTAATTGCCATGTTTTAACTCTTGATCGTGAGAAAACTCGTTGAGTTCCTTTAATCAGTTTTCTCCTACGCCATTACGCGTAGCGGCTTATTGCGAAGTATTAATTTAAAGTTCTATTGAGTTTGTGTAACACCCCGTATTTTATGAGAATATTAAAAGAACGAATTAAAGAATACTTAATTTTTAAAGTGAGAATTAAGGGAAACGGGTTATGCCATTGCGTTCGTCTCGGGATTCTGCTTGGAATAGAGTCCAATTTTACGTAAATCAGACTTCGTATGAAGGAGTTATGGCCTTCGGAAGGTTCAAGAGAAATTCAGAAAATTAAATAGTAAAATACCAAGGCAGGTCGACCTGGGGGTCGACCTCCCCTACGCAGGTCGACCAGGGGGTCGACCTATCCCCTCGCCCAGATCCAAAAATTTGACGATTCTGACTAGTTGCTGAGTCCTTTCTGACCTGTTGCTGAGTCATTAGGGCTTAGGTGGCAATTCTGGATAACTCTATCTAGTCTGGACGGTTGTGATTGCTCCTAGAATGATCTAACGGCTCACATAAGATTAAACTTCTATAAAAGCAACCCTAATCCTCAAACCCTAAATCACACAAATTCATTCCAAGGAGCCACCATGTCGTCCATGACCGTTCTAGTTTAGCCACCATTCCTTCTTCAAATTGAAAGCAAGATTAAAGCTACGAATCAAAACTAACTTAGATAAATTGATAGTCTTCTTCAAGGGATTGCTTTTCAAATTCAGAAAACAGATCCCAGAAAACAAGACTTTCTTTTCTTTGTAAGTCCCGTTATTATTTAGATGTGAACGATTAAAAGTTATGATTTTTAATAAAACGAAAACTAGCGGTATTCCTAGTTGTAATATAATGATGATACTGATTGATGCCTATTCTTGTAACGATTCTATTGTATATGCTTATGAGATTATTGTAGTTATTATGTTGGTATTAAACCAATCACATATTATGTAAAGTTTGGTGATTTATTCATGTTATGTTACATGCAAGTTGTTAGGCTATGTAGTTATTATGTTGATGTAAACCAATCATGTAAAATTGGTGATTCATTCATGTTATGTTACATGCAAGTTGTTAGGCTATGTGGTTATTATGTTGATGTAAACCAATCATGTAAAATTGGTGATTCATTCATGTTATGTTACACGCAAGTTGTTAGGCTATGTGGTTATTATGTTGATGTAAACCAATCATGTAAACTTGGTGATTCATTCATGTTATGTTGCATGCAAATTATTAGGCCAAGACATGTATTATGTTTAGATTTACATTTAGATCTATGAAAATTGGATCCAAGATAAAATTTCATATTTAATGCCTTGTTAAACTTGTGTAAAACCATATGCTTAAGATTCATGTTTGTTGGATCCAAAATAAAAGTTCATATTTACATGCCTTATTAAACTTGTATAATTCCATATGTTTAAGATTCATAATTATTGGATCCAAATTAAAAGTTCACATTCACATGTCTAGTCGAACTTGTGTAATTCTATATGTTTAAGGTTTATGTTCATTGGACCCAAAACAAAAATTTACACTTACATGCCTAGTTGGATTCGGGTAATTTCATATGCTTAAAGACTCGTGTTAGTTGGATCCAAATATGCAAGTTCATTATTTTATGCCACATTGGCATGACACATGTTTAGTTAGTTCCTTATTATTTTATGTTGTGTGAATGGTACATGCTCCCTTCTTTCCCCTTTTTGTATATAAGTTAGGCTAAGTTACGAGTCTAACATTCTATGTGAATTTTTCGAACGTATGACGGGGTAACGTTGGGAAAATCTTAGAAATTATTATTATTGGCATAATTTGGCCCATAAATAAATGAATGGTTAGTGGCATAAAAATGGTATAATCTATATACCAAAAATTTTGAATATGATTTAGAGGAAAATTTGGGCATGACTTGAATGGCAATAAATTGTGTAAAATTTACATATAAATATGAAAAGTAAATATGTAAATTAAGAAAAGGACGAACATGCCTAACTAGAGGTTAGATTGAGTTGTGGTGTAAAACTGCCTGGAACCGCCCGGCACATCCAGTAACCACAACAACACCTATCTAATGTGAGAGGTTAGTGCATCATGCTCAAGGAAAACCCGAGGTTAGATTGAGTTTTGGTGTAAAACTGCCTGGAATCGCCCAGCACATCCAGTAACCGCAACAACACACATCTAATGTGAGAGGTTGGTGCATTAATAAATCGATTAATGCTAATGTATAAGATAAATGACTAGGGTTAAGTTAATGAGAAACACGTAACCAATATAACAAGATGAATGACTAGGGTTAAGTTAATTAGAAACACTTAACCAATATAACAAGACAAATGACTAGGGTTAAGTTAATGAGAAACACTTAACCAATATAACAAGATGAATGACTAGGGCTAAGTTCATAGGAACACTTAACCAATATAACATGAATGACTAGGGTTAAGTTAATGAGAAACACTTAACCAATATAACAAGATGAATGACTAGGGTTAAGTTAATAGGAAACACATAACCAGTATAGCATGATGAATAGGTAGGGTTAAGTAATAAGAAACGCTTAACAAATATGACTTGGTTTGTGGTAAGGTTAAGTTAAATCAAGAGAGCAACACTTAACCAATATAACTTGATTTGTGGTAGGGTTAAGTTGACAAAAGAAGGCAACACTTAACCAAAGTAACATGACAAGTAGGTGGGTTAAGTAACTTGAATTGATTGATGAAACTTAACCAATACAAGATGATGAACACGTGGGGTCAAGTTAACAAGAAACACTTGACCAATACAACTTGATGGAGGAACAGGGTTAAGTTAATAGGAAACACTTAACCAATCCAACATGATAAGTGAGGAGGGTTAAGTTAAGTTAACATGAATGGACAACAATTAACCAATATGGAATAATGTGCGGGGGGGATAAGTACATATCAAGTTGGGTGGGTAATATTAGTAAATATAGGCCCACAAACTTAACCATTAAATAAACATGGTTGAATCAATAAGAGGGTAAAGTACATATCGGGTTGGTGAGTAATATTAGTAAATATAGGCCCACAAACCTAACCATTAAATAAAGATGCTTGAATCAGTAAGAGGGTTAAGTACATATCGGGTTAGTGGGTAATATTAGTAAATATAGGCCCACAAACTTAAACGTTAAACAAACATTCTTGAATCAGTAGGAGGGTTAAGTACATATCGGGTTGGTGGGTAATATTAGTAAATATAGGCCAACAAACTTAACCAGTAGGAAACCCTAGTAACGGGGACCCATTTCAGTAGTAACCCACATAGATGTATCATGGTACCCTGAACTAGGCATGGTAGGGCACGATTACTGGGCTGATTATAAGTGGTCAAAACAGCGGCATGGGTTACGTCAGTGTAGGTTCCGACGGTTTACGGGCGTGCACATACTCTGGAGTGGGAAAAAGCAGGCACTGCGTACTAGTAGTTATACACTGTGCATCTTGAATCGTGTCGGGTTAATATCATAAGGATTGATACACCTTATGGTGGGACCAGCACAGGGTATCTACACGCAAGAGAGGGCTGATTGACACAAATACAAGGAAAAATTAATAAGAGTAAGGAGTCGATCGATAGAGTAGTAAGGGTACATCTGACATGTTCATGGCAATTAGGCAGATTGGGGTGGAAGCCTCACGATAGATGTACACCTGAAGGCTACCACAATTGTGGGGATTGGGATCACATTACAATATGATCATTTTATATAGATTACTAGTTGGGACACTAGTTAGGTGGTGCGGAGAAGTGAAATGAGTACGATAACATATTCAGCCTTATTATCTGATTTCTAGGGTGTTGTCCTAGATTCAGTTTATTCATGTCATAACCCTTTTCTTGTTTACATGCTAAATAGTCACTGGACTTACCAGACTCATGTCTGACCCATTTTCTTTTGTCTTCTTTTCTTCCATTCCCCCCTCCAGGTCCGCAGGGAGGGAATACTTCAGCTTAGGTCAGATCATTTCCAGCTTGAAGAAAGTAAATGTATTGCTTGGAATCTTTTTCCTTGGGCTATGGCTTTGGATACTCTCTTATTGGGGATTTATGCTACCTTACTGTTGTTTTAATGCTTCTTTATGTTCTAATTAAGACAGAAATTTTGTTGTAATAATTTGGAAGTTGGTTTGGGACAGTTGTTGTAATGTTTTAACTGAACCACGTATTTATGAAATAAATTTAGTTTTCCGCTGTTTATATGTCTATCTTGTTAATTATCTATATCTTTTACCTATAATACTCCAGTGGAGTTAAGGCATTCCCTTTGTGAGTGACCTTAACGAAGGCGGGATGTTTCAGTTTGAGTGGATGCGTTTGGCTCTCGATAGTTGGCGAAGGTCGGAGGTGAAATAAAGAGAGTCGGGGAATGTGTTTGCGAGAGGATCGGGTGCCTGGATGTGAAGCCATGACTGGGGATTCGAAGGAGCGATGGCTCATTGAGTGAGAGAGGAAATTGGTAGATAGGAAAATGTGTTTTAGCAGTTCATATCGTGGGTCCCGGCAGCGAGGCGGGTCGTCGAGCAAGGTAACGAGTTCGCTTGTGGAGGGCAACAAAGCATCGGTTCATGGAAGGGGATAGCGAGGCAGGTTGTGGTGGTAGCTCGCGAGTCACTCCAACAGGAGCTAATGGGCCTTAAATCTTAGCCTTTGGACCAAACTCGAATCATGATCCGATCTCTCCCTCACGAACCGGATAGGGCGAACCGATATGGTGCACGAGAGGATAATTGACCATGAGCCATGCTATAACCACGAACCAGACTCCTCCTTGCGAGACGATGCCGGTCACGAACCGCATTGCAGAACTTTGCGAATCAACTTATTTCCGAACAATTCTCCTTATACAACTATATTCAACTAAGTAGCATCAATTAATCAAAATACGTCATCATATACTTCAGCCGTCAACCGTAACTCGAACAAATCAACAAACAGTTAGGATAAAGCCTTCAAACCAATTACTGTGGACTGGACAAGAACTTAACCTATAGACATGCGATGATCAATTACTCTCTTATCTGCTATACCTCATGCTTTTCTTTTCAGTACTGCACATACTTGCACACACTAGCACTTGCACACACGGGGTTCACTGGCAACTATACTCTAATTTCTTATGTTTGTTCATCAACACAGCAAATATATCTGACAAGCATTCAGCAAGATTATTAGAGAAAAGCGTAGCACCAAAACTGCCAAGTTATTACAATCCTGATGTACTTCTTTCGGACCCAGATTGGAGTAATTCTAGATCTGATTATGAGACGGACATTGATGTGGAATCAACATCTTCTTAAAGCATGTCACTTGAAGAAAAGGAAGATGATCGGGCTCCCGACGAACTCGAGGGTGCCTTGGTATTAACTGATCCAAGTGATTCCATAACTTCCACACTTGATGACATAAAGCTGAAGAAAATATGTTTGAAGCACGGGACTCCATGGGATGATGTTAAGACTCTAGAGAAAAAGGATAGGCCATATTATGCTCCGAAAGGGTTTATGTCCATTAGTAAGGTATATGTTCAATAGGCGCTATTCCTCCGTTTCCTCCCATTGTTGTTGATCTCTTGAGACGACTACGTATTGCCCCTATGCAGCTTCATCCCAACGCTTATGCTAACATATATAATTTGCATATTGCGTACGCAGAGATTCTGGAAACCGAGCTTGTCTATAAGAATTTGGACTTTTATTATCATTTTAAACATCGTTCCACGGGGACCTCGAGTTTCATTTTCTTTGAGTCAATCCCTAGTAGAAAAGTCTTAACTGATGGATATAGCAACTTAGGCGATGCTAAATCTGAATGGTTCTATATAAAACACTCGGCTGGGTGCACGAGGAAGTAGCTATGGTCGAGTAAGTTTCATATCCTTGAGTATTTTTTTTGATTGTATAGACCGATGTACTAATGTTTCACTTTTCTTTGTAGTTTCCAATCCCAAGAAGAAAGAGGGAGAGGTATATGATGATCGCTTGTCCCGCCTTATAAAGAGCAAGTCTGATTTTCTAAAAATCAAGAAATGTATAGTCGACGAGAACCTTCATAAATATCATCTTCTTGATATAACACTGGGGCTTGGTCAGGGTGGTAGGCCTTACAAGTATGTGCCCCTTATTCAAGTGATCAAAGAATCTAACGACATTCCCCGGTCGAGGGGAAGGTGACCACATAAATTGCAACAAAGATTAAGATTCCTAAAAGTCCTTCGCCGATGGTTGTTCAAGATGACAAAGAAGTGAACATGTACACTAGAGGCGAGTCTCAGGCTGACGAACCGAAGGATGTTTCCATTCTCGAAGGGCAAGCATCTCCAAAGACTCTGCCACTAATCAATCTTCGACTCATGATTCATTGACAGAAGAACAAATATATAGGGATCTAGCCAATCTCCCACTGCCAGACAACATCTACACTTCTGAGGATATTGGAACAGGGTCATTTTTTCCTACTTCTGAGAAGGAGCCTACTCCTGTTAAAGAGGGAGATATTGTACAGAAAAGCCTGGCTCCGGACCCTGGTCTGTTGGGGGGATCACGCAAGACACACACATCACATCCACCGCACGTCATGACATCTATACACCGTATTGTCTTATAGGCTCTTATACTTGTTCGTTGTTTTGGTAGGAAAAATAACTCGTTGTCGCTACTCTCATCGTGATCTTCGTGAGTACACATATAGATTCAACCCCGTTATCGAGCATGACTGCAGTGACAGTCGCGGGAGAGACAGCAAGAAACACTACGATTCTTACCAACCTCATCCTTTGCACTCTCGTTCTCCTTCAAGGCAAGATCTTGAGAAGCACCACAGGCGTCAAGTGCAACATGCGGGAGGTAAACAACCTCCAAAAGCTCTGATTCCCCCGAAGAGTATCCCTCCTCAGGATAAGTCCTCCAAGAAGCATTATGCATCCAAGGACAAGCATAAAGATCCAAACAAAGGTCTAGAAAAGGGGAAGAAAGCACTTGTCCCTTCCGGACAATGCAACATTGATATTACTACTACACAGCCGGTAGTCCTTACCTCTGAAAATCAAGCAAAACTGAGGCGTTTACGGGATCAGTTCCCCGCAATCTACTTCAGAAAGATGCACTTTGTTCCGGATCTTGAACCGGTTCCCGATGATTGGGACACAAAGGTCATGGAGCGGGTAAGCCACGTGGCCACACAATACAAGGCGATGAAGAAGCATGCCAAGAAGCTCTCTGAGGTTATCTGCCTTCTTGAAATAGACGTGAAGGATGCATGGGAAAAGGCAGATTACGATGTCAAATCTTGGGACGATGCTGAGAAAAAACTAGAGGATACACAGGCTCAAATTGCCTTGGCCCAGAGGGATGACGACAATTACAAGAAGCATTTCAAGGAAGTGGAAATACGTTTTCACATTGAGCTTGACTCCAATAGCAAGGAGCGTACGACTATGAGGAAAGAGATAGAGGATCTCAGGTCTGCTAACACTAAGATGAAACTTTCGCATGTCAACTTTTCCAAAGAAAGAGCTGCTTGGGAGAAAGAACTCACAAGCTTGAAAGATAAGTTGGCTCACGCTGAGTATAGAGCAGCTCTCGCTGAAGGACACGCTAATGAAGCTCTTGAGTCTGCCTCGAATGCTACCGCTAAACTTGTCACGGCCGAACAAGAGATAAAAGGGTTTGATAAATTGCTAATGGACTTTTTTGTTTAGGTTATTCGAACTCAAGGCATTTCCTGGATCAAGAATTATACCACCACTTTAGTTGATGTATGGAACCAGATTGTCGAAAGTGAGAAGCAACGTTTAAAGGTCGAGGTTGTCGACGAAGATCAACTTATGCGGACTTTCCTTAGAGGTAAAGAAACTGAGGTATTAGCAGAGGGTAGACATCTAATTAAAGAATCTATAGAAGAAGAGAGGATTAAGCCTCAACCGCAAGAACTAGGTTAATGAAGGTTCAAGCTCAGCCGTGGAGCTCAAGACTTTTGGGGTCAAGGAGTATAATCCTGATGATCCATTAATCACAGGGATTCCTGTTCCTCAGCTTGTTGAGGTTTCTATTACAGCTCCAAGCGAGCAATCGGCGGAAGGTATCTCCATATTCTCTCCACAATTTGTCAAAGTTGTTATAACTTGTCATCGTATTGCGTAGCAAACAGTGGAGAGGACTGCATTTTTTTCTTAGTTAATAACAGTTTCTTCTCATGATCTAGGTGTTAAGCTAGCTGAAGGGGTTGAACAAGAGCAAATAGAGACTGAGGTGATTGAGAAGGCCATTATACCACCAACCACAGATGTCCCAAGGATGCTGAGACAATTGGAGCTCTGAAGGACATTGATGGTGACAACGGAGATGAAGAGGAGGATGTCACCATCACAGGAGAGTCTAAGGAGGGTGACAGTATGACCATAGTTGAAATCAAGGCTAAGAATGACGAGCTTTTGAAAGTTAAAGCTGAGGAAGATCCTTTAAATGTACCGCCGCTTGCTGCAGCTGCTCCTGGCTCTGGACTGACATTGAAACTTTCTAGGTCCATTACTATACAGCTTGCATCTCAGTCTTCTAACACTCCGCAGGATCCTCCTTTGGGAAGAAGAAAAGGAAGAAGCATGATTCCCCTGATGCCAGCAAGGAGATTCCGGAAAAATGGAAGAAGGAGAATAAGCCAAAGTCATCCCCGAAGCCTAAATAGAGCTCGTTTGTTTATGTTTTGGTTTTAAATCTTCCACTAGCCCTTTATAGTTGTTGCAAGTAGGGCCCTCGCATTTTGTCCAGCCTTGTTTTGTAAACCTGTGTTTAGTAAATGATGTTCTATTTCTTTCGCATTGTTGTGTACATGCGAATTTCTCACACTTAGTCATGCATATAAATATTCAAGTCATAACTGTAATGACCCGTATTCTACACATCATAGGATCGTAGAATATTTATTTCTTTCCCGTATGAAGTTGTATGGTCGTGTAACTTTTGGAAACATCCATTAGAGTCATTTCCCATGTTCATGATTTTTATTGATTTTTAAATGACCATTTTGCCCCTAGTTGGTACTGTTTTGGCCATAACTTTTGATTGGAAAGGAATTTTGACCTGAAACCACTTCCATTTGATTCGTTTGATGGTTTACTTTTCCGTAGAGTGGTTACATTAGCCAAACGGACTTACCGTTTGGGAGATATGGCTGAAATAAGGTTTGGAGGGTGAAAAACTGCTTAACCGGGCCAAATCGGGTGATTAGTGAGTAGGCCCATAACCCATTTCGGGATTAGGGTTATGGGGAGGCTGAAATGAGATAGAGGATCATTCCATTTCAGTTTTCTAGCCTCCACTTATCACCAAGGAACCCTAAAAATGGCCTCCAACCTCTAAATCACCTCCAAATCACCTTTTGGTCAAGGATTTGGCTTAGAAACCCCTAATCAAGGAAGATCTTCACCAAAGCAACATAGGAGCTGCTGTTTGGCATTGAGATTCACATCAAATCAGAGAATTATTTCAGATCTTAGTTTATTTTGTGGCTAAGGTGAGTGATTTGCTTAGTTTTACACTAATTATGGCTAGTTAAGGGTGATTAGTGCTAATTAGCGAATTTAAGCATGATAAAATTCGGGAAAAATGTTCATAAATTCCTAGATGATGTTTTAGACCCCTGATATGAATTTGGGTTAATTTGGTTAAGTTTTGCTAATCCTATCATTAGTTTCACCTAAACATGCTTAAGGGGAAATATGGGATTTTGGGTATGTTTGATCCATTTAAACCTATCATATGGATGTTTTGATGTTTGTGGTTGATCATGTATGTTGCTATGACTGTATGAAATGTTTTTTGATTGATTCCAATAGTTAGAATGGTCGAAAACGTCGTCGAATGGCGTAAACATTTGCTGGAACAGTTTCAGAAACAGTGCAGGGTTCAGATCGGATCGGATAAGGGGGCTCGGATCGGATATGTAGAACTGAGCAAAGAATCCGATCGGATTGGAACCCAACACTTGGGAAAAGTGGCAAAAAGGAAGGCCACGCTAGCTGAACTGGGATCGGATCGGATAGAGGAAGACGGATCGGATCGAGGAGGACGAATCGGAGCGGGAGCATGAAAGCGGATCGGATGGGAGCATATGAAGGGAGCATGAAGATGGATCGGAAGCACGAACCAAGAAGGGACACCCGACCCGACCCGAAGGGAAGCACCCGACCCGACCCGAAGAGAAGCATCTGACTCGAACCCAGAGGAATACCCGACCCGAACCGCACCAGAAGGAGACCCGACCCGAACGGAGGAAGGACACCGAACCGAACCGATAACTTGAGGAGGAACCCGACCCGACCCAGTATTGACCAATAACCCGAGATGCAAAGGTAGTCCAATAGGGGAAGTTAGAGCTCAGGATCCAGTTGGGAACCAAGGAGTTCACTTCATGGTTGGACTTTGCTGCGGGACGTGTGCTAAGGAGTTGCCGACGTTCATAACTTCAATTCACCACTAAAAAGGAATGATGGGCTACTTATCAGTGCAGTAGGGTCATAACGACCTGAGGGGCAAAGTGATGGTAGCAAGACTACGTTATCAGTGCAGTAGGGTCATTATGACCCGAAGGGCAAGGTGATGCGTAGTAAGACTATGAGCCAGTGTAGTGGGGTTCTTGTGACTCCATGGGGAAGAGTGGACATAGTAAGGATTAGTAAGGCTATGAGCCAGTGCAGTGGGGTTCTTGAGACTCCATGGGGCAAAGTGGACATAGCGAAGGATTTGTGGCTACGTTATCAGTGCAGTGAAGCCATTTATGACTTCATGGGGCAAAGTGATCGTAGCAAGGTATGTTGGGTGATCGAAGTGGTGAATATCGTATGCTTTACGCACTGAGTGAGAGATGTGAGGATGGATGCTATGTTTGATTGTTTGCCATCCCTATGACATGCACACCTCCCCCACCTCCGTATCTTTACACTGTTTGATATGATACCTTAGAGTGTTGTACAGTATGTAGTGCTAACTCTTTGGTTGCAGGACCAGGTCCAGGTATGTTTTAGTCTACCTGTTATTGTTCACTTAGATGATTATCGCTCATACCAGGCTTTATGTCTGACCTAGAGTTTTATGTCTCCTCTTATTACTCTGGGTGCTCACACGAGCAGACTAGAGACAGGTTAGCTGGTGGTGCGCGAGTAGCTGATTCGGAGGCGGGCAGGAGGCTTCCACGTATTATATATATATATATATACACACACATTCTCCCTGTGTCGTTGGTGGTTGCTACTTGGGCATTAGTAGTGTACCTCATTTATCTTACTTTGCTTTGAGACAGTTTGAAAAGTTGTAATAAGCTGTATTTTGGATTTCCACTGCTATGATGTTTAGTTCTGATTTTCAGCTTATGCACTGTCTCTCCTGTTTTATGTCAAGTATGTTATTATTATATTTTGTTCTATGCGCTGTGAGACATTCTACAGGTTCTTTGTATGTTCATTTCCTTCTTCCTTTTCCTTCTGACGACCCGTTCCGTGCTAACTGGACATGGGTACAGCGCACTTTTGGAGTAAATGTCGGTTGGTGCGGGGCGGGCCGTCACACTTGGTATCAGAGCTCTAGGTTGCGTAGTTAACCTAGGGAAAGACACTAGGGAGAGTTAGTACGTATATGAGAGCGCGTATTTGTGATTACTTTGGTTTTCAAAAGCTATGTATATATATACTATTAGTAGTATAAGAATGAAGTCGCACTGCACTAGCACCACTATGAGGTCATTAATCGTTTCCCTTTTTCAGATTGACGATGAGCCGAGATACGAGGGGTGCTGGTAGAGGGACAAACCAAGGGAATGCCGCTGACATGAAGGCAATGTTTACTAACCTGATGAGAGACATGCTTAGAGAAGTGCAAGGGGCAATTCCCAATCCCGGAGTTGGTGTTGGCCCAGTAGTGCAGGCGTCTAGGGTCGATTTCGCCAAGTTGTGCAAGGATTACACTAATCTTGGTGGAAAGCCGTTCCACGGAACGGAGTCGGCCACAGATGTTCAAGATTGGATGGATAGCTGTGACCGTATCTTCGATGACTTAGGTCTTGAGGATGCGATGAAGAGAAGGCTAGCGTCTCGTCAGCTACAAGGGCAAGCGATGAATTGGTGGAATGCTATCAGAACAGCTACTCCAGAGGATCAAGTTACTTGGGATCAGTTCAAGGCTCGCTTTAGCGAGAAGTTTATTCCAGTTGCCCAGAAGTCAGTATTGTTTAAGAGGTTCTTGGAACTTAAGCAAAACAGAAGGGCAGTTTCTGACTATATTGCTGAGTTCGACACTTTGTCGAAGTATGGACTGTCTCTCGTTGACACTCCTGAGAAGAAGAACGAGAAGTTCATTACTGGTTTGGATGGTTACTTGGGGGAAAGGCTTATTAATCACATCGATGAGACTTTTGAATCGATTGTGGGGAAAGCTTTGAGATCAGAGAGTCTTTACCCTAAGTCAAAGACTGAGGCTGCATCTGCAGAAGGGCCAAATCCGCAAGCAGGCGGTGGAGGCAAGAATAATTCTCAGAATAAGAGGAAGCAGGACCAATCAAAAGGTGGCCAGAAAAAGAGCAAGAAGGATGTTGAGTGCTTCAGCTGTGGAAAGAAGGGCCATTGTGCTAAAGAATGTCGGGCCAAGCCAGCGGAAAGGAAGTGCTACAACTGTGGCCAAGTGGGACATCATAAGGATAAGTGCCCGCAACCTCTTAAGGAGAAGCGGATTGTGAAAGCATATGCTATTGATGCTGTTCCTTCTTCGTCGAATGCCCCAACTGCGGCGGAGAAAGGAAAGAATGTTGTTATTCAAGGTATGCTTTCTATTTATGATGTACCAGTTTGAGTTTTGTTTGATATTGGGGCTTCCCGTTCCTTCATATCTAGTGACCTAGTAGATAGGTTGGAACTGGAACCCGAGATAGTCGATAGACCATTAGTTGTGACGAACCCGATTGGTGGTTCGACTAGCCTTAGTATGATTTGCAGGAATTTGGTCTTATCGAGTCATGGATGTATGTTTGTTTGTGATTGCTTTGTTTTGGGCTTTACTGGGTATGGCATTATATTGGGAGTCGATTGGCTCCAAAGATACGGGGTGGTGGTAGACTGTGAGGGCTTTTTGGTGACAGTGAGGGCGGATGATGGGCGGAGGGTTGTGTTTGGTAGTCTACCTAGTGATGGGGTTATAGCTAGTTTTGTAAATTCCCTCGACATCCCGCAGGATGAGTTGTCAGATGTGCCCGTGGTTGGCCAGTATCCGGACGTCTTCGAGGAGGTGACCGGGCTTCCACCACATCGAGAGATTGAGTTCCGTATTGATTTAGTGAAAGATGCCAGACCTATAGTGATGCCACTTCGTCGTATGGCACCAAGGGAGCGGCGAGAGCTCGGGTTGCAAGTCAGCAATCTTTTGAAGAAGGGATTTATTAGAAGGAGTGTCTCCGAGTGGGGAGCACCAGTTGTGTTTGCCACTAAGGCAGATGGTTCCCTTCGTTTGTGTGTGGACTATCGCGAGTTGAATAAGGTGACGAGGAAGAATAAGTATCCTCTACCGCAGATAGATGATTTGTTTGATCAACTGGAAGGAGCTAGAGTGTTCTCCCAGTTAGACCTCGCGACAGGATTTCATCAGCTTCGAGTAGCGGATGAGAGTGTTCCGAAAACGGCATTTAGGACGCCGTCTGGATTTTATGAGTGGTTAGTCATGCCATTTGGGTTGACCAATGCACCAACCTATTTTGTGGATCTTATGAATCGAGTATTCAGAGATCAGTTGAATAAGTTTGTTCTTGTGTTCGTGGATGATATCCTTGTTTATTCAAGGATAGAGGAGGAACACAAGGGGCACTTGAGGATAGTGATGGAGGTGTTGAGGAAACACCAATTGAAAGCGAAATTCTCTAAGTGCCATTTTTGGAGAAGGGAAGTGAGGTTCTTGGGTCATGTTGTTTCTGAAAGTGGTATTGCCGTGGATCCTGCAAAGGTGGCTACGGTACAGGATTGGCCTACACCCAAGAATGCTACAGATGTAAGAAGTTTCTTGGGATTAGCCGGATATTATTGTAAGTTTATCCAGGACTTCTCCAAGATTGCAGCACCGTTGACTCAGTTAACTAAGAAGAATTAGTCCTTCGTCTGGGACGGAGTGTGTGAGGATGCCTTCAAGAGTCTAAAAGAGAGGTTGACGCGTGCGCCAGTGTTAGTCATTCCTAAAGGGAATGAAGAGATGATGGTATACACGGATGCTTGTGGTACCGGACTGGGTGCAGTATTGATACAAGGAGGTAGGGTTGTAGCTTATGCTAGTCGACAGTTAAAGCCACATGAGAAGAAGTATCCTACCCATGATTTGGAATTGGCAGCGATTGTATTTGCGCTGAAGATGTGGAGACACTACCTCTTGGGAGAAAGATTTGAGCTGTTTACCGATCATAAATCGTTAAAGTATCTCTTCTCTCAGAAAGATCTGAATCTCCGTCAGCAGAGATGGTTAGAGTTCTCGGCTTCGTATGATTTTGATATCGCGTACACACCTAGAAAGGGTAATGCGGTAGCCAATGCCTTGAGTAGGAGACATGCCAGCTTAGGGGCAATGTTTCTTGAGTGGAAGCAACTGGAGTATATCGCGGGGTTTGATTTCAGACCAAAGTGCGAATTGGATCCAGTCATGCTAGCTAGTTTGACGATCAGGCCCACTTTGATGGAGCGGATTGGTTCTAGCCAGAGGGACGATCCTAATCTATTAGAAATCATCTCCAAGTTAGAGATGAACATCGGCGGTGAGGAGATGAATGCATATGGGCTTGATCGAGATAGATGGCTTCGGAAGAATGGAAGGCTAGTTGTGCCCAACGTGAATGGATTGAGAGATGAAGTGCTTAGAGAATGTCATCACTCAAAACTGACTATACATCCCGGTGGTAATAAGATGTATCGAGACATGAGACAGACTTACTACTGGAAAGGGATGAAAAGAGACGTTGGGAAGTTTATATCCAAATGCATGAATTTCCAGCTAGTTAAAGCCGAGCAAAAGAAGCCTAGTGGGTTGTTGCAACCATCAGAAATTCCCGAATGGAAATGGGAGCAAGTCTCGATGGATTTCATCGATGGTTTACCAAGGACTAGATCGGGATATGATAGCATTTGGGTAATTGTGGATCGATTGACTAAGAGTGCAAGATTTATACCAGTCAAATCGACTAAAACGGCAGCCAAGTTGGCAGAATTGTATATAAAGTGGGTAGTGAGATTTCATGGAGTACCCAAAAGCATTGTGAGTGACCGAGACCCGTTGTTCACTAGTGGGTTTTGGAAAAGCTTACAAGAGGCTCTAGGGTCAGGATTACATCTCAGTACCACATATCATCCTCAGACCGACGGTCAGACGGAGAGGGTGAATCGTATATTGGAAGATCTCTTGAGAGCTTGTATATTGGATTTTGGTGGATCATGGGATGACCATTTGCATCTAGTAGAGTTTGCATATAATAATAGCTACCAATCCAGTATCGGTATGGCTCCATATGAAGCTTTGTGCGGAAGACCGTGCAACTCACCATCATGTTGGATAGAGACTGGCGAGAAGTTTGTGCTTGGACCAGATGTGGTGAGGGAAACTTCAGATAAGATTAAGATCATTCAGCAACGAATGAAAGCTGCTTAAGATAGGCAGAAAAGTTATGTTGATAAGAGAAGAAGAGACTTAAAATTCTCCGTTGGTGATTTGGTGTTTGTCAAGATCTCTCCGTTGAAGAGCGTGATATGATTTGGCAGGAGAGGCAAGTTGGCACCAAGATTTGTTGGCCCGTTCCCTGTTCTTGAATTAGTCGGGAATTTGGCATATAAAGTTGGCTTACCAGAGAAGATGGCGGGAGTTCACAATGTATTTCATGTTTCCCAACTAAGGAAGTTCATTCACGACTCAGATGTGACTATTTCACCTGATCAGTTAGAGGACTTCGAAGTAGAACCCGAGGCGGTTGGGAACCGCAAGCCGATTCGTATTGTGGGGCACGATACGAAGCAACTTCGAAGGAAGTCGGTGAAGCTAGTAAAGGTTCAGTGGGGCGAGGACGAGAATGATTGTACTTGGGAGACAGAGGAGAGCATTAGGAAGGCACATCCAGAACTCTTTGCCTGGTAAGATTTACCTTGCAATTTAGTTTTCCGCATGCTAGGGTAGACTTGTTTTGCATGTTTGATTGTTGTTCTATGATTGATAGGCATGCGGGACCTTTGTGTGTGTTTGGACTAGGGAATTTCGGGGGCGAAATTTCTTAAGGGGGGAAGAGTGTAATGACCCGCATTCTACACATCATAGGACCGTAGAATATTTATTTCTTTCCCGTATGAAGTTGTATGGTCGTGTAACTTTGGGAAACATCCATTAGAGTCATTTCCCATGTTCATGATTTTTGTTGATTTTTAAATGACCATTTTGCCCCTAGTTGGTACTGTTTTGGCCATAACTTTTGATTTGAAAGGAATTTTGACCTGAAACCACTTCCATTTGATTCGTTTGATGGTTTACCTTTCCGTAGAGTGGTTACATTAGCCAAACAGACTTACCGTTTGGGAGATATGGCTGAAATAAGGTTTGGAGGGTGAAAAACTGCTTAACCGGGTCAAATCGGGTGATTAGTGAGTAGGCCCATAACTCATTTCGGGATTAGGGTTATGGGGAGGCTGAAATGAGATAGAAGATCATTCCATTTCAGTTTTCTAGCCTCCACTTATCACCAAGGAACCCTAAAAATGGCCTCCAACCTCTAAATCACCTCCAAATCACCTTTTGGTCAAGGATTTGGCTTAGCAACCCCTAATCAAGGAAGATCTTCACCAAAGCAACATAGGAGCTGCTGTTTGGCATTGAGATTCACATCAAATCAGAGAATTATTTCAGATCTTAGTTTATTTTGTGGCTAAGGTGAGTGATTTGCTTAGTTTTACGCTAATTATGGCTAGTTAAGGGTGATTAGTGCTAATTAGCGAATTTAAGCATGATAAAATTCGGGAAAAATGTTCATAAATTCCTAGATGATGTTTTAGACCTCTTATATGAATTTGGGTTAATTTGGTTAAGTTTTGCTAATCCTATCATTAGTTTCACCTAAACATGCTTAAGGGGAAATATGAGATTTTGGGTATGTTTGATCCATTTTAACCGATCATATGGATGTTTTGATTTTTGTGGTTGATCATGTATGTTGCTATGACTGTATGAAATGTTTTGTGATTGATTCCAATAGTTAGAATGGTCGAAAACGTCGTCGAATGGCGTAAACATTTGTTGGAACAGTTTCAGAAACAGTGTAGGGTTCGGATCGGATAAGGGGGCTCGGATCGGATATGTAGAACTGAGCAAAGAATCCGATCGGATCGGAACCCAACACTTGGGAAAAGTGGCAAAAAGGAAGACCACGCTAGCTGAACTGGGATCGGATCGGATAGAGGAAGACGGATCGGATCGAGGAGGACGAATCAGAGCGGGAGCATGAAAGCGGATCGGATGGGAGCATATGAAGGGAGCATGAAGACGGATCGGAAGCACGAACCAAGAAGGGACACCCGACCCGACCCGAAGGGAAGCACCCGACCCGACCCGACCCGAAGAGAAGCATCTGACTCGAACCCAGAGGAATACCCGACCCGAACCGCACCAGAAGGAGACCCGACCCGAACGGAGGAAGGACACCGAACCGAACCGATAACTTGAGGAGGAACCCGACCCGACCCAGTATTGACCAATAACCCGAGATGCAAAGGTAGTCCAATAGGGGAAGTTAGAGCTCAAGATCCAGTTGGGAACCAAGGAGTTCACTTCATGGTTGGACTTTGCTGCGGGACGTGTGCTAAGGAGTTGCCGACGTTCATAACTTCGATTCACCACTAAAAAGGAATGATGGGCTACTTATCAGTGCAGTAGGGTCATTATGACCTGAGGGGCAAAGTGATGGTAGCAAGACTACGTTATCAGTGCAGTAGGGTCATTATGTCCCGAAGGGCAAGGTGATGTGTAGTAAGACTATGAGCCAGTGCAGTGGGGTTCTTGTGACTCCATGGGCAGAGTGGACATAGTAAGGATTAGTAAGGCTATGAGCCAGTGCAATGGGGTTCTTGAGACTCCATGGGGCAAAGTGGACATAGCGAAGGATTTGTGGCTATGTTATCAGTGCAGTGAAGCCATTTATGACTTCATGGGGCAAAGTGATCGTAGCAAGGTATGTTGGGTGATCGAAGTGGTGAATATCGTATGCTTTACGCACTGAGTGAGAGATGTGAGGATGGATGCTATGTTTGATTGTTTGCCATCCCTATGACATGCACACCTCCCCCACCTCCGTATCTTTACACTGTTTGATATGATACCTTAGAGTGTTGTACAGTATGTAGTGCTAACTCTTTTGGTTGCAGGACCAGGTTCAGGTATGTTTTAGTCTACCAGTTATTGTTCACTTAGATGCTTATCGCTCATACCAGGCTTTATGTCTGACCCAGAGTTTTATGTCTCCTCTTATTACTCTGGGTGCTCACACGAGCAGACTAGAGACAGGTTAGCTGGTGGTGCGCGAGTAGCTGATTCGGAGGCGGGCATGAGGCTTCCACGTATTATATATATATATATATATATATACACACATTCTCCCTGTGTCGTTGGTGGTTGCTACTTGGGCATTAATAGTGTACCTCATTTATCTTACTTTGCTTTGAGACAGTTTGAAAAGTTGTAATAAGCTGTATTTTGGATTTCCGCTGCTATGATGTTTAGTTCTGATTTTCAGCTTATGCACTGTCTCTCCTGTTTTATGTCAAGTATGTTATTATTATATTTTGTTCTATGCGATGTGAGACATTCTACAGGTTCTTTGTATGTTCATTTCCTTCTTCCTTTTCCTTCTGACGACCCGTTCTGTGCTAACTGGACATGTGTACAGCGCACTTTTGGAGTAAATGTCGGTTGGTGCGGGGCGGGCCGTCACAATAACTAAGTCATAAACAAAACTACATCATAAGTTATCATAGCAAGAAAAACATGGTAATGTGGAGTCATAAATTTTTTGTAGCATATCATGTTGTTTTCATTGTGATATGTATATGCCCTCAATCAATCATTGACATGATGCCTGGCCAGGGCTGGTTGAGGATTGATTAGGATCAATTACGTATTTCCCCTCATGTCCAGAAACGAAGGGTTCGGGATCAACTTTCACTCTTGGCCCCGATGCTGCAGCGGGGTAGGAGCCCTTTTACGACACTTAATCAACATGCCTTTATACTCTCTTGTCGTATGCCCAAGATAGAGTTCGAACTCAACTTTCAGTCTTCTCCCCAATCCTTCAGTGGGTAGGAGTTCATTTGTGGCGCTCGGTCCCTGTCGCCTTTATACTCTTCCGTCGGATGCCATGGGTAGAGTGGAGTTGAGGTGTTCTTTTAATCACGGTGCACCTTCACACCTCGTGGACAATTCATTTCCTTGTCCTTTATAACCTTTCTCAAGTCATGAGAGTAATAATGTTTGGGGCTGTGTCGTTTACTTCATTGCACCCTCGATGCTCTGTATGTTATTGACCTTCTGGTCTGATAGAAGATTCTTTGAATTACGTTTTTTGGGATCATCATGGGGCTTGTGATGAATATCACAACCATTATAGCTCATATGAATAAAAATGAAAGAATAAACAAGAAATGGTAAGATAAAAGTAAATGACACACAGTATTTTATAGTGGTTCGGTCGAATCATGACCTATGTTCACTTTATAATCTTTTGTTTATGCAACCAGACTGTTCTAGGCAAGTCGTGCTTTTTTTACATGATCCTAGAAACAAAATAATGAAAATGGCAATTTCATGTCAGGTAATGCCGCAAATGCTAGGCGTTCCACATTCTGGGAATTTCATTTCTGTCCATGGTCGATAGCTTGAAGGATCCATTATCAAGCCTCCGTAAGATGGTATATGGTCCTTCCCATTTCGGACCCAAGAAGGCGGGGTCTGGGAAGATGCGTTTCAATACCAGGTCTCCAGGTTCAAAAGTTCGAGCCCGAACTTTCTTATTGGAATATCGGGAGACCTGTTTCTTATGTCTTAAGGCACGCAGATCCGCTTTGTCCCTCTTTTCTTCAGTCATATCCAAAGACTCAAGAAGCAGCTCATTGTTGGTCATCAGATTGTAATAAGAAGTTCTATGGGACGATATTTCCAATTCCACCGAGATGACCGCCTCCGATCGAAATGCAAGGGAGAAGGGGGTGTGACCCGTCGCTGATTTGTAAGTTGTTCTATAGGCCCACAATTCTAAGGGTAACTCATCGACCCATGTAATACCCCATAATTTTCACTATTAATGTTCACAAATTAAATAATAATTAATCTCAGATGTGAGAATTAAGGGAAACGGGTTGTGCCATTGTGTTCGTCTCAGAATTCTGGTTGAGATGAGTCCGAGTTTGCATGAATTGGACTTCGTATGAAGAAGTTATGGCGATCGGAAGTTTCACTAAAATTTAAACAGATTTCAAAAATTCGAATTTCAGGGTCAAATTGGGCTAGGCGGGAAATTTCCCGCCAGGGCCAGGTCAACCTGGGGGTCGACCCACCCACACAGGTCGACTAGGGGGTCGACCTGCTCCCCCCCCCCAGGAAGATTTGTTTGATGATGATTTAATGACTGTATGCTGAGTCATTAGGGTTTCTGATCTGGTCTGAATGGCTGGGGTTAATTCTGGGTTGATCGGATGGCCTAAATTGATCCTAAACACTATAAAAACACATGTAGACTCAACCCAAAAATCAAATAAAAATTAAAATCATGGCCTCCATGTTGTCACCTTGCAACCTATAATAGCCGCCACCAATTAGAGAGGAAGAAAAGCTAATCAATTCAATTCTAATCTAAATCGCAACAAATTGCCTTCTTCAAAGGAAAGCTAAATCAATTTCAGAACTCAGATTTCAGAAATCAAGACCTTCTTTGAGTTGTGAGTCCGATTTCTTTAATAAGATAATTAATAGTTTATTTGGATTGAGCTATGATTTGGATTATATGGTTATGTTGTAAATCATTGACCGTATGTTATTATCTATGTTGTAAATTCTATGATGTTATCATCTATGTTGTAAAGTTGTGATGTTATCATCTATGTTGTAATTCTATGATTGGCTTATGTATAATCAATTCATAATGATGTTTCATATGCTAGTTTGGTTATGTTGTTGGAACTAATTCATATGATAAATCATATGTATGTATGCAAGTTTAGATGTCAATTTAGATATGAATCATATGCAAGTTAGTGAGAATCAAATACAACCTTATATGTTTCATGACATCAATTTAACGTGTAAATTGGATCTAAAGTTAGGCTATGACATGTGTGAGTTATATGCTAGTATACAAAATTCTATATACTAGTTTACATGTTTAGATGTAAGTTTACACCATCGTTTATGTTGCATAAATCACATATGCAAGTATGTGTGTGTGTGTGTGTGTGTATATGTTTGGAGTATGAATCATGTAATGTAAGTTTGTGGTTATTGCCTATGCAAGTTTGCACCTTATGATTAGATCTATGACATACATGGTTTATGCAAGTTTATGACTATTACCTAAACAAGTTTACACCTTTAGATTTAGATCTATGACATATGTAGTTTTATGCAAGTTTGTGACTTTGGCCTATGCAAGTTTTAGATGAAGAACCTCATTCTCACATGCAAGTTCACCCCTTATGTTTAGATCTAGTTTTATTTCTATGTATGTTGTTATGATTTCTCTTTATTCCATAAGTTAGACTATTCGAGTCTAACGTATATTTCACGTTAAACAAACGAAAATACAACGTGGGGCGAAGGGATAATATTAAAAGATTTAATATTGAGAATTGGCATAAATGCCTTAAATGGTATAAAATAAATTTGAGATGTTAATTGGTATAATTTTACATACCATAAATAGATGGACATAATTGAGTCAATTATGGACATAGTTAAATTTGTAATTGATTGATAATTTGAATAGGGAAATTAATTCAAATTTGGGGATAATTAATTATGTGTAATTAATCGCCTAAGACACGTGGTTAGGCTCTTTTGTGGTGTAAGACTGCTCGGACCCGCCCGGCAAATCCAGCTGCCACAAATGCCAGTCTAACGTGGGAGGTCTAAGGCATAAATTAAATGTGTAACAATTGTAAAGACATGAGGTTAGGCTCATTTGTGGTATAAGACTGCCCGGACCCGCCCGGCAAATCCAGCTGCCACAAATGCCAGTCTAATGCGTGAGGTCTCTACAAAATTACGATGTTAATGAATTAAGAAACACTTAACCACATAAACATGTAGAGAACATGGGGGTTAAGTGGGTGCCTTGGGTGGCTTGTGAAACACGATTAGAAACACTTAACCAAAAATAAGACATGTAAGTGGACATGAATAAGAAGAGGGTTAAGTGGGATGTACTAGAGGGGAAAAAGCTTAGGTGGATAGCTTGTGTCAAGTAAAGGGGGTCTATTTCAACCAGTAACCCATAAGTATCTTTGTAGGCTCGACCCATGTCGAGGACGGGACACGCATACTGGGCTTGACTGTAAGAGGCCAAAATGGGTTAGCAGTGGAAACGCAAGTCCAACGGGTTCATGTACGTGTATGGGCCCGGGCTGGTAGGTAAGACGTTGTTGCATCGTGTAGGTATAAGTCGTGCATTGTTGGTGGTATCAGGTTGCCACTTTGGGGAGTGATACACCCCACTATGGGGACAGCACAGTTATCTACGAGTTAGGGAGCCGATCGCATGGGGGTAGTGGGTACACCTAGTGGAGATAGGGTCAGGCGGCACCTATGAAGGCAACTAGGAGTACACGAAACTACCATTATCATTATTCAAGTCTTGTAGACGGGATCAACTTTTAGGGTGTTTGGTGTGATGCAGCTAGTAATTATCCTATAGTGATTAGGGGAGCCTTTAACGTTATCTTTGTTCATCTTATTTCCTTTAGTTTGCTCTGCCATACCCAATTGTTCACAGTCATTTCCTTATTTTCCAACTTATGCCTTAGCCTAGTTATTTTGGTAATTATATTGTTAAAGTAATCGCACTCGCCAGACTTTATGTCTGACCCCCTTGTTTCCATCTCTTTTCTTCCTTTCCCCCCCAGGTGCTCAGGGTGGAACTAGCTCCAGTGGAGCTTGATTTTGGACTGTTATATCTCTTGCTTTTAGAAGTTACTTGGATCGCTGAAGTAAAAGTTCAGCCTATCATATTTATGGCTATTTTGTGTTGGGGTTATGTCTTTCAATTTATGTACTCTGATTTAGTCAAGATGGATATTATTTACTTTGACTCTGGTTTTTGATGATGTAATCAAACCTATGTGTTTACCGCTGCAATGAATGAAATTTTAAATTTTTAAATACTGTTTTTATTTGTCTTGTTGTTAAGTTTCTGTTCTATACACACTTAAAACGCTCCATAGAAATTAATGCATTCCCTTTGTGAGTGACATTAATGGACGTGGGGTGTTACACGTGGTATTAGTGCTGAAGGTTACCAGGACAGATATGAAGTTTGAAAAACTATTTTTCAAAAACACTTTTATAGAGAAGTACCTTCAAAAGTATGTTTTGAGGAATGTATTTTCAAGAGAAAAGCTTATTTTAGAAAGCATAACCCCAAGAGCCATATATCTTTCCTTCGGTTCTTTTGTATTGAATCTTTCCTTTTTGGTTTCAGCATGCCTGGAATTCCCGAGATACCCGAGGGGATACCGATACCAGGATGGTTTAGGAGGTATTTGGAGACAAGGGCCACCACTGCAGGTCCAGCAAATGCTCCTCCTCCTCCTCCTCGTATCGATACTTTTGCAAAGATATGTAAGGACTTTCGGGCAATGGGTGGAAATCCTTTTCACGGGACAGAGATATTTGTTGAAGCTCGAAAATGGCTAAAGGAGGTGGAAGAATTGTTTGGGATCTTTGAAGTGGAAGATGGAAGAAAAGTCCAGTTAGTTGCCTGGCTAATGAAGTATGAGGCCTCGTTTTGCTGGGAGGTCACTAATGGAGAGCGTCCAGTTGAAACATGGCCAGATTTCAGGCGTAGGTTTGAGGCAAAGTTTCTCTCACGAGCTGAAGAAAATCTATACATGGAAAGGTTTTTAGCATTGAAGCAGGGGATTCTATCAGTGAAAGAATATGTCAACAAGTTCAATCAGTTGGCGAGATTTGGCTTGGACTTGGTGAATACACCAGAAAAGAAGGCCCTGGGGTTTGTTAAGGGTTTGGACGAGCCGCTTCATGGGTTAGCTATGACCCACATCCCTATGGGGGCTACCTTTGAGAGACTAGTTGACATGGCGCTTATGCATGAAGAAGAGAAGGGCGCCAATGCTAATAAGGCACCCAAGAAGAAAGGGGATCAAAAGAAATCGCAACAGCAACAACAGAACAAGAAAGGTGGTAAAGGCAACAATGGTAAGGGAAAGAAAAGATGCTTTTACTGTGGGACACCAAGCCATCTAAGCAAAGATTGTAGCAAGAAAAAGAAGACTGGTTGTTTCCATTGTGGCGAAGCGGGACATCTGATTAAGGACTGCCCAAGGAAAGGGCAGAGGGCAAGGTCTACCTCGGGAGGACAGGTGCAGGCTCTCATGGCACTAGGACAGGCAAGGGGGCAAGTTCAGGCTCTCGTGGTCCCACCGCTGCAAGAACAAGGTAGAGCAATTTCCGTTGAAAGTTTAGTTTTTCTATTTGATCATCCTGTCCGTACTTTATTCGATTCTGGCGCATCACATTCGTTTATCTCTACATTATTAGTTGAAACACTGCACCTAAATACTAGTTTAGTTACAATCCCTTAGTAGTCTCAAATCCTATTGGTGGTTCGGCTCATCTTTCTATGATTTGTCGGGATTTGAGAGTGTCTATCTTGGGGGTTGGGCTTAAATGCAACGCCTTTGTTCTTGGCTTCATGGGCTACGGCTTGATTCTAGGTATGGATTGGCTAACTGGATACAGGGCCATCCTAGATTGTGAAAGAAGGGTAGTTAGATTGTTGACTCGTTGTGGAAAGACCCATGATATTTCTTGTGACCCTAGAGGTTCAGTAATGCTTAGCTACCTAGAATCCCTTGACGCATCCAATGATGATTTACATTCTGTTCGTATAGTTCATGAATATGTTGATGTCTTCGATAAGGTGAGGGGTCTACCCCCAAAACGTGAGATATACTTTCGAATATATCTAGTAGATAATTCAAAGCCGGTTGCATTGCTAGTGCGCCACATGGCTCCAAGAGAGAGAAGAGAACTCAGTAAGCAGGTGAAAGAATTGCTTGAGAAGGGGTTCATATGACGTAGTATATCAGAGTGGGGTGCTCCAGTAGTATTTGCCACGAAGGAAGATGGGTCCCTTAGACTTTGTGTGGACTATAGAGAACTTAATAAGATTACTACGAGGAATAGGCACCCACTTCCGAGGATTGACGATCTCTTCGATCAGTTAGTTGGCGCCTTAGTGTTTTCACAGTTGGACTTAGCCACTGGTTTCCATCAGTTGAGAGTGGCTGAGGATAACATAGACAAGACTGCCTTTAGGACTCCAGACGGCTTCTTCAAGTGGCTTGTGATGCCCTTCGGTTTAACAAACGCCCTTGCATACTTTGTTTACTTGATGAGTAGGGTGTTTAGGGAGTACCTTAATAAATTCGTGGTAGTCTTTGTAGACGACATCTTGATTTTTTCTAAGAGCGAGGAAGAGCATGCCCTACATCTTAAGGAAGTGTTGGAGACCCTTCAAGCGCATAGCTTTAAAGCTAAATTTTCTAAATGTCACTTTTGGAAAAGGAAGTGCAATTCTTAGGGCACATGGTTTCCAAAGAAGGGATAGTTGTGGATCCCGCAAAGGTAGTGGCCATCCAAGATTGGAAGGTCCCTAAAAATGCTACCGAGGTGAGGAGTTTCTTAGGGTTGGCTGGCTACTATAGGAATTTTATCAAAGACTTCGCAAAAATATCAGCCCCATTAACATGCTTGACGAAGAAGAACCTAGTTTTCACATGGGACGTAGATTGTGATGATGCGTTCCAAAGTTTAAAGAGAGCTTAGACCACAGCCCCAGTCTTAGTGATGCCAGATGGGAGTAAGCCATTTACCGTTTATACCGATGCTTGTGGGACAGGACTAGGCGCAGTCTTAATGCAAGAGGGAATGGTAATAGCCTATGAAGGAAGGCAATTGAGAGTGCATGAGATAAATTACCCTACACATGACCTAGAGTTGGCCGCTATTGTTTTCGCGCTTAAGTCTTGGCGCCATTATCTTCTTGGCGAGAAATTCGAATTGTTCACTGACCACGAATCGCTTAAATACTTGTTCTCTCATAAGGACTTGAACTTAAGGCAGCAAAGGTGGATGGAATTCTTAGCGTCCTACGATTTCGAGATAGCATACATCCCTGGCAAGGGTAACGTGGTGGCGGACGCCTTAAGTAGTAAAAGGTTGTCCTTGAGTCCGTTGTTTGTTGAGCGGCGAAGCTTAGAGTTCATCTCTACGTTTGACTTTAAACCTTCCATTGACTTTGTACCCGGTTTGCTAGCATCCTTAGAGGTCAGACCTACGCTTTTGGGATGGATTGGTGAGGCACAGCGAGATGACCCATAGTTGGTTGAGTTAGTAGAAAAGCTCAAAAGGGGGCAGTCATCGGGCCATCTCAGAAGGTATACCCTAGATGATAAGGGTTGGTTACGTAGGGACAGTAGACTTTGTGTACCACGAGACAAGAACTTGAGGAAGACCATTCTTGATGATGCACATCGTTTGAAGATGACCATCCAACCCGGCGGGGACAAGATGTACATGGACATGAGACGAGTTTACTTTTGGGCCGGTATGAAGAGGGATGTGGCTGAGTTTGTCGCTAGATGCTTGGTGTGCCAACAAGTAAAAGCAGAGCAAAAGAAGCCCGGTGGGTTGCTTCACCCATTGGAGGTCCCACAATGGAAGTGGGAGAGTGTCTCGATGGACTTTGTTGATGGGTTACCGAGATCGAGGAAGGGTAATACGGGGATTTGGGTCGTGGTAGACAGACTTACTAAGAGCGCCCATTTCATTTCCGTGAAGAGTAAGAGGATTGCTCCATGGTTAGCCTCCGTATACATTCGAGAGATAGTTCGTTTGCATGGTGTTCCTTCTAGCATAATGAGCGACTGCGATCCTATCTTTACTAGCGAGTTTTGGAAGAGCTTGCAAGAGGAGGTAGGGACTCAGTTATGTTTGAGCACCGCATATCATCCTCAGATGAACGGCCAGACCGAGAGTGTGAATCGTATTCTAGAGGACCTATTGAGGTTGTGTGTCTTAGACTTTGGAGGTACATGGGAGGAACATCTTCCTTTGGTGGAGTTCGCATATAATAATAGCTTTCAGTCTAGCATTGGCATGGCACCGTTCGAGACTCTTCATGGACGGCCGTGTCATTTGCCTACATGCTGGTGGGAATCTACAAATAAGATCTTGCTTGGGCCCAATATGATTAGAGAGACTTCGGAAAAGATCGATTTGATTCGAAGGAGGATGAAGACGGCGCAAGATAGGCAGAAATCTTATGCGGACAAGAGGAGGACAGATCTTGAGTCTGATATTGGGGACATGGTCTTTGTCAAGGTGTCTCCATTACGAAATGTCATTCGCTTTGGGTCCGTTGGGAAGTTAGCTCCAAGGTTCGTAGGGCCGTTTCCTATTAAGGAGAGGATTGGACAGATGGCGTATAGAGTGGAGTTGCCCAAGAGACTTAGTGGTGTACACGATGTATTCCATGTATCACATTTAAGGAAGTCCTTGCATGAGACCGCGAAAGTGGTAGAGCCGAGCTTGCTTAGAGAGGTGGAGATAGAGCGTGATGCGACAATTCGACGAGCTCCTACGTGCATTCTTGGGTCGGAGATTAAGAAGTTGAGGAATCGAGAGGTCAAGCTAGTCAAAGTGTAATGGGGAGATGATGAGAGCAACGCTACTTGGGAGACGGAAGAGAAGATGCGTTCATTGTACCCTTTTCTTTTCGAGAGTATGTCTTTTAATTTCTCCTTTATCGCTTAGCTTGTACTTGTTTTATCTTTAGTATGTCCTCTCGTTAGTATCTTTGACCTTTAGATAGGGTAGTCCTATGGTTGAAATATGTGTTTGAGACATGCTATGTATGATGGATGCATGTGGATGCAAGTGTTTGCTACTGGTTGCTCGTGGATGCATATACACAGACTTTAGGCACTAGATTGGCTCAGTCACTTCATATTGCATATTGCATATAAATGTATGTGCATATTTAAGTTAGTGGATGTATAATGGTTGTGCTATCATATAGATGCTGCATTTTGGTGAATGGGCGTGCACACATGTAGAAATAATATGTATCGATAGGATTCTTTCGCATACATAATGGACGCATGGCACTATCATGGTTTGCATTAAGGAGGTCAACTGAATTAGTAGACCGCCTGATTTTGCATTAGATAGAGAACATATACACACACTTCTTGCATATGTTCATACAGCATTAGGAATTTTATAAGGACAATGGATGCCTGTGTTTGATGGTTGAGTAGATGGTTGTTTGGATGTTAGGATATGCATTCTCCTTAACTTGGAGATTTCGGGAGCGAAATCCATTAAGGAGGGGAGAATGTAACATCCCATAATTTTCACTATTAATGTTCACAAATTAAAGAAAAATTAATCTCAGATGTGAGAATTAAAGGAAACGGGTTGTGCCATTGTGTTCGTCTCGGAATTCTGGTTGAGATAGAGTCCGAGTTTGCGTGAATTGGACTTCGTATGAGGAAGTTATGGCGATCGGAAGTTTCACTAAAATTTGAACAAATTTCAAAAATTCGAATTTCAGAGTCAAATTGGGCTAGGCGGGAAATTTCCCGCCAGGGCCAGGTCGACTAGGGGGTCGACCTGCCCACACAGGTCGACCAGGGGGTCGACCTGCCACCCTCCCCTTCGGGGCAGATTTGTTTGATGAAGATTTGATGACTGTATGATGAGTCATTAGGGTTTCTGATCTGGTCTGAATGGCTGGGGTTAATTCTGGGTTGGTCGGATGGCCTAAATTAATCCTAAACTTTATAAAAAAACATGTAGACTCAAACTAAAATCAAATAAAAATTAGAATCATGGCCTCCATGCTGTCACCTTGCAACCTAGAATAGCCGCCACCAATTAGAGATGAAGAAAAGCTAATCAATTCAATTCTAATCTAAACCGCAACAAATTGTCTTCTTCAAAGGAAAACTAAATCAATTTCAGAACTCAGATTTCAGAACTCAAGACCTTGTTTGAGTTGTGAGTTCGATTTCTTTAATAAGATAATTAACAGTTTATTTGGATTGATCTATGATTTGGATTATATGGCTATGTTGTGAATCATTGACCGTATGTTATTATCTATGTTGTAAATTCTATGATGTTATCATCTATGTTGTAAAGTTGTGATGTTATCATCTATGTTGTAATTCTATGATTGGCTTATGTATAATCAATTCATAATGATGTTTCATATGCTAGTTTGGTTATGTTGTTGGAACTAATTCATATGATAAATCATATGTATGTATGCAAGTTTAGATGTCAATTTAGATATGAATCATATGCAAGTTAGTGAGAATCATATACAACCTTACATGTTTCATGACATCTATTTTATGTGTAAATTGGAAGTAAAGTTAGGCTATGACATGTGTGAGTTATATGCTAGTATACAAAATTCTATATGCTAGTTTACATGTTTAGATGTAAGTTTACACCATCGTTTATGTTGCATAAATCGCATATGCAAGTATATATATATATATATATATGTGTGTGTGTGTGTGTGTGTGTGTGTGTGTGTGTGTGTTTGGAGTATGAATCATGTAATGTAAGTTTGTGGTTATTGCCTATGCAAGTTTACACCTTATGATTAGATCTATGACATACATGGTTTATGCAAGTTTGTGACTATTACCTAAACAAGTTTACACCTTTAGATTTAGATCTATGACATATGTAGTTTTATGCAAGTTTGTGACTTTGTCCTATGCAAGTTTTAGATGAAGAACCTCATTCACACATGCAAGTTCACCCCTTATGTTTAGATCTAGTTTTATTTTCTATGTATGTTGTGATGCTTTCTCTTTATTCCATAAGTTAGACTATTCGAGTCTAACGTATATTTCATGTTAAACAAACGAACGTACAACGTTGGGCCAAGGGACAATATTAAAATATTTAATATTGAGAATTGGCATAAATGCCTTAAATGGCATAAAATAAATTTGTGATGTTAATTGGTATAATTTTACATACCATAAATAGATGGACATAATTGAGTTAATTATGGACATAGTTAAATTTTGAATTGATTGACAATTTGAATAGGGAAACTAATTCAAATTGGGGGATAATTAATTATGTGTAATTAATCGCGTAAGACACGAGGTTAGGCTCTTTTGTGGTGTAATACTGCCCGGACCCGCCCGGCAAATCCAGCTGCCACAAATGCCAGGCTAATGTGGTAGGTCTTAGGCATAAATTAAATGCGTAACAGTTGTAAAGACATGAGGTTATGCTCGTTTGTGGTGTAAGACTGCCCGGACCTGCCCGGCAAATCCAGTTGCCAAAAATGCCAGTCTAATGTGTGAGGTCTCTATAAAGTTACGGTGTTAATGAATTAAGAAACACTTAACCAGATAAACATGTAGCGGGACATAGGGGTTAAGTAGGTGCCTTGGGTGGCTTGTGAAATACGATTAGAAACACTTAACCAAAAATAAGACATGTAAGTGGACATGAATAAGAAGAGGGTTAAGTGGGATGTACTAGAGGGGACCAAGCTTAAGTGGATAGCTTGTGTCAGTAAAGGGGACCTGTTTCAACCAGTAACCCATAAGTATCTTTGTGGGGTCGACCCAAGTCGAAGACGGGACACACATACTGGGCTTGACCGTAAGAGGCCAAAACGGGTTAGCAGTGGCAACGCAAGTCCAACGGGTTCATGTGCGTGTATGGGCCCGGGCTGGTAGGTAAGACGTTGTTGCATCGTGTAGGTATAAGCCATGCATTGTTGGTGGTATAGGGTTGCCACTTTGGGGAGTGATACACCCCACTGTGGGGCCAGCACGGGTATCTACGAGTTAGGGAGCCGGTAAATGGGGGTAGTGGGTACACCTAATGGAGATAGGGGCAGGAGGCACCTATGAAGGCAACTAGGGGTACACGAAATTACCATTATCATTATTAAAGTCTTGTAGGCGGGATCAACTTTTAGGGTGTTTGGTGTGGTGCAGCGTAGTAATTATACTATAGTGATTAGAGGAACCTTTAACGTTATCTTTGTTCATCTTATTTCCTTTAGTTTGCTCTGCCATACCCAATTGTTAACAGTCATTTCCTTATTTTCCAACTTATGCCTTAGCCTAGTTATTTTGGTAATTATATTGTTAAAGTAATCGCACCCGCCAGACTTTATGTCTGACCCCCTTTGTTTCTATCTCTTTTCTTCCTTTTTCCCCCCAGGTGCTCAGGGTGGAACTAGCACCAGTGGAGCTTGATTTTGGACAGTTGTATCTCTTGCTTTTAGAAGTTGCTTGGATCGCTGAAGTAAAAGTTCAGCCTATCTTATTTATGGCTATTTTGTGTTGGGGTTATGTCTTTCAATTTACGTACTCTGATTTAGTCAAGATGGATATTATGTACATTGACTCTGGTTTTTGATGATGTAATCAAACCTATGTGTTTACCGCTGCAATGAATAAAATTTTAAATTTTTAAGTATTGTTTATATCTGTCTTGTTGTTAAGTTTCTGTTCTATACACACTTAAAATGCTCCATGGAAGTTAATGCATTCCCTTTGTGAGTGACATTAATGGACGTGGGGTGTTACAACCCATATGGCTTTGGCCCGCTTCTTCAGGATGGACTTAATTACTTTATTTGCTGCTTCTGCCTATCCAATCAACTGCGGATGCGCTATAGCAGTGTACCTTTTCTTCATTTGATACTTCTGACAGAAGTCTCGGAACTCGGTGCTGTCGAATTCGGTCCCGTTGTCTGTTATAATGTTCTTCAGAATCCCAAACCGACATATGATATTTCTGACGATGAAGTTTATCACTTGCTTGGTCGTGATCGTAGTCAATGGTTCTGCTTCGACCCATTTTGTCAAGTTATCCGCGGCCACGATTGCGAATTTTGCTCCACCTTTTGCGATTGGGAGGCTTCTTATAATGTCAACTCCCGAGATAGCGAATGGCCATGGGATCATCATTGTCTTCAATTGGCTGGGAGGTGCCCTGGAGACCTTAGAGAATTTCTGGCACCTGTCGTAACGCCGTGCATATTTAGCCGCATCTTTATCAGAAATATCCATACTGTAATATTTTCTTAGCCAATGTTTGTCCTTCGGTGTGGTCACCACATTCACCGTCGTGTACTTCCTTCAGTACTCGCTCGATATTGTCATGAACTATACATCGGAGGAGGGGCATCGAGAATTCTTGACGATAAAGTACTTCGCCTTACATAACCTATCTTGAAGCCTTACGGATAACGGCACGCCTTTTGCTTTTCTCGGAAGGAAGCATTCCATTTATCAGGAAGTTCTTTATAGGCGTCATCCATGACTCCCTCTCTGGTTCAGTTTCCAGTATAGGATCAATTTCCATTTGATCAATACTTGGAGTCTCTAATATTTCAATCGGGACCATTTCCGTGTCCTCGGGATCGTCAGAACTTGCCAATTTGGCCAATTTATCTACTTTCTGATTCTCTGATCGACGGATATGGGTTATATTGTAGTGTTCAAGGTTGTCCAGCAGTTTTCCCACTTCTCTTAAATATGATACAAGTCTTGGCCCCTTGGCTTGAAACTCTTTATTAACACGGTTTACGACTATCTTGGAGTCGCATAAAATATCCAACCTCGTTATCCCTAACTCCTTTGCCATCTTTAGCCGGCAATTAGGGCATCATACTCGGAGTTGTTGTTTGTGGCATGAAACTCTAATTTTAGAGCATAGTATATTGATCGCTTTTCGGGGGTGATCAGGACCACTCTGACACCGGGTCGCCTATCATTTTTGGCACCGTCAGTGTGTAACTTCCAAATGTTGGGGTCAAACACCTGTTCTGAGGGACCGACATCTTTGCTCGCTATATCTTCTTTAGGCATAGTAAATTCCGCTATAAAATATGCTAATACTTGCCCTCTTATTGATCTTCGAGGATGGAGTTCAAATCAAACTGGATTAACTCTATATTCCATTTGAGTAGCCTTCCTGATGTTTTTGGTCTCTGCAATACTTGTCGGAGAGGGTGGTCGGTGTATATGGTGATAGGGTGAGCTTGGAAATAATGGCGAAGTTTTCTAGATGCGATCAGCAGGTTGTACGCTAGTTTTTCTATCCTCGGGTAGTTTCGCTCTGCGGCCATCAGCTTTTTAATCATGTTATACACTGACATCTAGACTTTCCCCTCTTCCCTTACCAAGGCTAAATTATTGCATGGGATGATACCGCCAAGTACATGAACAAATCTTCATGTTCGATTGGCTTGGACAATACTGGGGTTATTTCCAGATGAGTGAGAAGATTCTAAAATGCCTCAACGCAATCAGGAGTCCATTGGAAGTTGCATTTGCCTCATTTTATCAGGTCGAAGAATGGAATGCACTTATCTGTAGCTTTAGAAATAAACCTACTTAATGTCGTGACTTTTCCAACGAGGCTCTGCACATCTTTAATCTGCATTGGTTCTTGGATATTCCTAATTGCTGCAATATAATCAGGATTGATTTCAATTCCACGTGAACTAACGATAAAACCCAAGAATTTTCCGAAAGTGACTTGAAATGAACACTTCGGGGGGGTGAGCTTCATTCCTTATCGTCGAAGGATATCGAACATCTCAGCTAGTTCAGTGGTATGGTCGGATGATTGCCTTGGTTTCATAAGCATATCGTCAACATACACTTCCATTGTTTTCCCAATCTGATTGTAGAACATCCTATTCACCAAGTGTTGGTATGTTGCTCCGGCGTTCTTTAAGCCAAAGAGCATCACGACATAGCAATATAGTCCCAAATCTGTGATGAAGCTAGTATGACCTTAATCCGGGACATGCATTGGGATTTGGTTATATCCTGAGTACGCATCCATGAAGGAGAGAAGTTCATGACCTGCTATTGGATCCACTAGCTGGTCAATTCTAGGGAGTGGAAAACTTTCCTTCGGGCAAGCTTTATTCAAATCTTAGAAATCAATGCATGTATGCCATTTTCCGTTGGCCTTCTTTACAAGATGGGATTGGAAATCCATTCTGGGTAGGATGAATCTCTACTGAATCTATTGTCTCTTAACTTGTCAAACATCCTCCTTCAAGGTGGATGACCTCTTCGGGCAAAGCATTCGCCTTTTCTGCTTAACGGGTGGATGCTTTGGGTTGATGCTCAATGAGTACTCATAATTGGGAGGGATATCCCACACATGTCGGCGTGAATCCAAGCAAACGTCCAAGTTTTCCTTTAAAAAAGTAGTTAATTCTTTTGCTCGGGGAGGGTCTAGTTAGGATCCAATCTTTAAGACCTTCGCTGGGTCATTATCATCGATCGGAATATCCACAGTCGTTTCATTAGGTGTCCTGTCCCCAGGCACCTTGTCCTCGTTGGGATCTATGTCCTCGGGTAGTTCACTAGGCGGCTCCTTCGGGGTCATCCCTTTTAATTGCTATGCTGAATCCTCCTTTATGAGGGAGGAAGCAACCTTAGTTTCTACGTCTTTTCCTTTGCGTAGCAATTTTAACTCTACCATATAGCAGGCACGTCCAGTAACTTGATCACCTATGATTACTCCCAAACTCTCTTCGGTTGCGATGCAAGCCTTGAATTCTACTAGGGCCAGTCAGCCCAAGAAGGCGTTATAAGGTGAATCGATATACAAAACTATGAATGGGAGAAATATCACTCTCCGACAATCTCCCTCTTCCAGAGTCACTGACAATTCTACAAATCCCATTGGAGATGTTGAGGCTCCATTGAAGTCGCGTATCCATACATCGCAGGGCTTCAAATCCTTTCGCTTCAAGCTTCATCTGATCGAACACATTCTTAAATAGAATGTTAACTGAACTTCCATTATCTACTAAGACCTTGTGGACTATAACAAGACCAATGGTGGTAGTGATCACTAAAGGGTCTTCGGTAGGGGATTGAACTCCAACAGTGCCTCTATCACGAAATATGACATCATCGGACATTGTTTTCTGCTGTTTTACCAGGGCGGTATCTTCAGGATTGCTGCACTCCCTCACCTCAGGGCAGTTGGCTGCACTAACATATTGATCCATTGCCTTATAGCTATGTCCAGCCGGATAAGGCCCTCCAACTATAGTATTGATAATGATTCCTTTAGCTTTTTGATGTGTAGTAGCCTTTTGAGGTGGTTGCCCTTTGTTTCGCTCTGGACTACCTTGCCCCGGTTTCTCGGGGATGCCTTATATTCATCCAACTTTCCTTCCCTAAGAAGATTTTCAACCAAGTCCCTTAAATGCCGGCATTCATTTGTCGAGTGCCCATATGTCTCATGGAAAAGGCAGAACTTTCCTGTTTCATGCCCCTTCTCCATTGAATCTCTTGGTGGAGCTCCTTATATTAAAGAACATTGTAAGTATCCAAGTAAATATTCTCCAACGTGTCATTTAGAGGTGTGAGATTCTATAAGGTTATGAACCGAGGACTCTTCTGTGAGTCGTTCCCGCGATTCTTTCTCTTGTTGCCATTTGCAGCTTGGCGAACATCACCCTGGTTCTTATTGCCAACATTGATCTCTAGTTTCCAGAGCTATCGCCAGATTGTTTGATGGCCACATTACTCTGTATATCTTCCTTATCTGTGGCCTTCTTATTTCGATTAGCGTACATTTCTTCCTGACATAGACGGATGTTAGCTTTCTCATAGAATATTTCCTTAGTAAGTGGTGGCTTTCCAGCTAAGAATTTACCAAACTCAGTGTCATTATCTACTTCGTCAATTATGGCCATCAGGACAGACTGCTTATGAGGGTCTCTAACCTCCATGACTGTTAAATTAAAGAGATCCAAGTACGACCTCAGAGTTTAATCAGGGCGCTGCTTAATGAGTGACAGTTCAATGACGTTCTTGGACCTCTGGGTATGAAGTCGGAATTGGTTTATAAACCTTTCGCTCAATTCTTTGAAGTTGGTGATTGATCATGGCAGTAGCTGAGTAAACCACATTAGTTCCACGTCCTTTAGAAAGGTCGGGAATGCTTTGCACTTTACTGCTTCTGGGCAGCGGCATTCATATACCACGAATATCTCATCAAATGCTGAACTGGATTCGTCCTTCCTGCATAATGATTTATAGTTGGTAAGTTGAATCTCCTCGGGAATCGAACGCCTAGTATGTCGTCCGTGAAAGGTGTGTGACTCCGGTCTACACCCCAATCCTCATTTCTTGGTCCTCAACTATCTGCCATGATCTGTCTCACTATTGTCTCTACATCGGCATTAGTCAAGGAAGACTCGAGATTAGCGCTTGTAGCTCTACGAGGGCCTCCCACATCTCTTCGGTGCATTGCCGCCCAGTCCAGGGCCTGAGCAGAACTTCCTTGCCCCCTACGGCCACAGTCAATCACGTGACGTGGGGGTTGAAATGGTTGATTCTAATAGGGTTAACAGTGTCCTAACCCCTATGTAGCATTTTGGGTCCTTCTAAAGATAACAGAGTGGGACTATTAGAATTACGATTATCGGGTCCCAAATTAAGTGTCGCTTCTTCTCGAGAAGGAAGTGATCTGAATCAAAGTTGTTCCACGTTTTCAGGCCTTTCTAATGGTCGTCATTGGGGTCTAGGAGGCTCCTCAGATGAAGACGAGTAATCAGGACTAAAGCGATGAGTTGGCGAACGTGTCCTCTACCTTCGGAGCTCATTGATCTGCCTACTCATGGCGGTAATATTTTCTCACAGCAAGGAACTCTAATATCTTTAAGCTTCCAAAGCATTGTTCGTCTTCTCTAACATGTGAAGGACACGATAAAAGTCTCTCTCTGTTATTGGAGCAGAGGCAGGTAGCTGGTCATTAACATTCGCAGTTGGACGTGGAGCACTTGAGCCAGGTTGAGCAGAAGCATCAACATACGTGGGGTGGGTCATAATCTCCTTTCCGTGTTGACTCGAGGTATCATGTTGAGGTCGGTTAGTGGCCCCCTCTTATTGGCGGCTCATGGTCCCTTCTTGTGGCGGCTCGTAGTGCCTCCTTGGAGGCGGCTCGTGCTCCCTCCTGAAGGTGGCTTGTGATCCCCTCTTGGGGATGGTTCGTAACCCCCTCCTATGGTTGGATCACCCCTTGAGAGCCATGAGCCGAGGAGACCACCTCGACATGTTACTTAGCATTCTTTTTGTTAGCTTCATTTGCTCAAGAGGCTCATGAATCCTTGGATTTCTTTGCGGCCATAATGTCTTAACTTTGCTAAAATCTACAAAACCAAACAGTGGGAATGCGGACTATCTTCTTCGGACTTGAAAATCCAAAAGTAGAGCAATAATGCCGTAGGTTGAGAATTCGTTTCTCAGTGAAAGCACCAAAATGTTAGATCAAAAAGTGGCTCTAACACCCAAATTATTTAATTCATAGAGAATTAAAACTAGAAATGAAAGAAAATGAAGCAAGCACACCAAATTTATAGTGGTTTGGCGTTAAAGAGCCTACGTCCACTTTATATGACATTGATTATACGTTTGAACGCAAGTACAATCACAATTTTCTCTCGATCTCACTTTTACAATAATGATTCACTCAATAAATTCGAGATAATTCTGACTAAGAATGGTAGGAGTGTAATAATGGTGGAACCAGAACTCAATTGCCAAAAGTTCCTGAAAAATGCCAAGTATTGGGCTATTTATAGGTGATTTATGTAGGCGGTTCATGAGGACATGTGGCATCCATCCCGAGAATCTCGGAGCTGTTCGTGAGTGGGTGGAGAAGTGGTCAACGCAGTCGTCGTCTACATGTGTCATTGGATCCTTGATGTGTGGTTCGTGGGTGACTAAGTCAAGGCCACCATTTCCTGAGTACAGGGTCGGTTCATGACCCAAATGTAAGAACCGGATCGTTGTAGCAGACCACGAGCCGTACCCCTATACTGGGTTCGCGGACCATCCCCACAAGCGGATATCGTGCATATCACGAGCCGCACCTCCTTTCTGCACATATCGAGCCACGATCTCCCCCTTGAACCTATGAGTATATGGATCTTTGCCCGCCTAACCATATGTTCCTGGGTTCCTTGTGGCTTGATACAAAAGCTAGTCAACACAAACGCGCCCTAAAAAGATAAGAGGGGAAAATTAAGGATGCGCGAAAACAACTGATAGGGAGGGAGAGAAAGAAGACGGTGTGTAAGAGTGTCACAATCTTTTGTCTTGTATACATATATATCCTTCTTTATTCTTTTATTTCCTTTTTTATTCTTTTATTTCCTTTTCTTCTTATTCTTTTATATATATGTACATTTACATATAATATTCATATTTCAGATTAACGTCTCAAGATCGCATAATTACACAGATCGTTCAATTATTATCAAGTTTTCCAATCATACAAAATAATTCAACTTCGAATCCAATGAAATTGGTTTCGTTGAATTCCAATATTGTTTAAAAAGGTTTTAACCATATTAAAATAATAATTTATAACATGAATCAATTATTGATTCAAATCCAAACTATTTATTATTGTCTATAAATTTACAAAATAGATTGAGAATCTGCATATGTATACTAAGCGAAGTCAGTTAAGATTATTGAATCAACTGTAATTAATAGTGAATAGCCAATTCAATTTTTTAGTTAAATTTGAGTTAGCTAAATTAATTCAAGACGTTTGTATTTACAAATTGTTACGTATATGGTGCAGAATTTTCAAGAACGTTTTAAATAATTATGTTTTATTTAAATATTGGTTAAATTATATTGATATTGTATATCAGTATGTATTAATTTAAATTTTATACATGTATTCAAAGATTACTAACATACCCTAAAATATAAGTAATTTAATAACAACGAATAATTTTATAATTTTAATTAGTTTAATGAATTTATATACAAAATAATTGAATTATATGTTTTTTCTAAAAATTCACAAATATCGTTGTGAGATTCAGTGGTATGAATCCAGTCGATGATTAATTTTGAAAAATTCTCTTATTAACATTCATAATTCGCCTTAGAGAGCAACATGACTTTGGCAAAATTCACTGCTTTTAGATCTTAACGGTAGAATACAAATTCATATTTTCTTAAGTAGTGCCATTTTACGATAATTTATAACTGTCCTCTTTATCAAAATTATATCAACTTGATATAAAAAAATTGTTATTACTTAAAATTTTAATATTATCCGCATTAAGCTTGATTTTTCTAGAAAAGGTGTTTGGTTCAATAATAACATTAATTATTTGGTTCAATAATAACATTAACCATAACTATACAATTGTGATCAGAAATTTTGACATTAAGTACATTTACCTATAATACTAACCTCACACAATCGGTGAAACAAATTCTCTATTGAGTACTACTTTACTTCTAATGCATCAACTTATACTCAACTATAGGTGCCTAAATGTTCATCATGTCATGGTTTAATATAACCAAATAGTATTAACATTAAAGTTTCACGATATTATCGAGTTGAAGGAGCATTGTAACATTATCACACTACAATTTCCCATTTGACATAAATTTTGTCAACCAATATGAAACTTTTGGATGAGTGTTCTATAATTATACAACAACTACAAATATATAAACATTGGTGCTCTCTGCCCCAATGTGTAATATACTATTTAGCTTTTCGAAAATGCCACATGCTTTTCTCTCAACAATGAATTGGCATCATTTTCTCGAAATATTCAACCAAAAATATTAAGAAAATATATTATTTTATTATGTGATTAGATGCTCCTAATTTCTCTTTTTGCAAGTATAACCACATAATGTTTCATTAAATAATATATGTTTAAAATTGATTAATAAATTATTTATATATTAATATAACGAAACATGTAAAGGAAAATAAACATTGTTGCTATGAACAAGTTCGACAACAAAGATAAATACATATATGATAAATTACATAATTGTTACAAAGGAACGCAACTAATGGAGGAGTAGTCCACAAGGCCTTATGCTTCCAATTGGTAGTGAGGATTTGGTGGGTCAACTCCCCAATCTAAGAGATAACGGCAGAGCCATATCTCTAAAGGTCAGTCGAGCTATTAGAAGCACATAACCAATTTATTTTGCAATTGTCTTTGATTGGTAAACACAATGCATACTTATGTTATCAACCCTACGATCAAATCCAATAAGCATTTTGTCCTCAAATTTAGTTCAAAGTTCAGATGCTTTATTGCTTGAGAAGGCTTCAAAAATGCAATGTTTAATGTAAAGATGTGCTAAGTAAAACCTTAAGTGGTAAGAAACTTTTTTCATCACAAAACTTAGATTTTAGACTCGAATCTAAAAAATAAGACATGTCTCCTTCTTTTTCTCTATATTCAAATTTGTGGGCTGCCATTAGAGACTAAATAAAGCTTTTCCACAAACTTCATTAGAGAATACCATCAGCTAATTTTTACTATTATCATGTAGCCCATTTTTACTTTACTTTCTGAAGAACATTGAAATTTATTTTGTGTTCAATTTCAATATATTAGAATTTACATTCATAATCATCCCTTTATGGATTCAATTGGTTGACACTGATCGACCAGTATAGGATTACTTGACCATTTTTTGGAAGCAAGAGTTAAAAAGTTCAAATTACTAAATTGTACCCAGCTTTAGGAGAAAACATTTTGAGAAGGCTCTGTGTTATAACACGTTAAATTATATAATAATACATATTTTAAGTAGGTGGGCCACATGACACAATTTGGTAAGGTTATATGGAAAAAAGCATAACTATGGGTTGACCATGTGCTTGGGGGTGCCTCTTTTAGGTACTCGAAATCCGGATCTCCTATTTTCTATAAAGAAATATATTTTCCTCTTCATATAGCATACCCATGGCTATTATCGATACGACTCTACTAACTAGGTTGTATTTGTATTGTGTATTTCAAATAACCATGGGAAATAACATCGTAGTTGAAGGTGCTTTCTTAAAGGGCAGACCCTTTAATGGTATCATATCCATCACGAGTTGTGTCGAGATAGCTCGACCAAGGCATTTGCAAAGTGCAATGACTTGTATTTTATATATTGAAGAATTGTTAAATATTTGTATTTAATTTATATGTGGTTGTGTCATTCTAATATTTTGAGATATGGTTCTTTAGGATGTTTTTCGTATCCATGATTTTTACCAAGTGTTTATGTAGTCACTTTACCCTTAGAAAGTCTTGTTTCAACTATAATTTTTATAGGAACCGAAGTAGATACTCTGACAAATCCAATTTCTTCGCGATGGTAGTTTCTCATTCCGTCGAGTGGTCATATGAAGAAATCGAATAAGTAGTTTGAGATAAATAACAATTTTATGTTTGAAAGTTGTTGGCTAGAACCGGAGTGGTGCTAATTGGATGAAATCAGCAAGCTCGTTAATATAATCATCTAAAACTGTAAAAAAAAAAAAAAAGGCCAAAGGGATTCATCTAATATTTCCTACCCATTTTTTATCTGCCATAAATCAAAATTTGTTGTAATTCATCCTCAGATTCAAAAATCTACACTCAATTCTTCACAAAATCATCTTTAACTGTTAATTAGATATTAGATCTATGCTGATTGATTTCCACTTTGGCCGAGAATTCATGTGATTTCTCGCTACTTGTATTGAATCTTCAAACAATTTCATTGATATTGTGAAATTAGATAAAATGACTGAAATTAATTAAATCTGTTGTTTGAATGTTCGAATTTTTGGTTTAAATGGTTGAATTGGCTAAGTTTCTTGCAATGCTTGAATTATGTGTTTGGTTGTGCATGTTTTAGGTTTCAGATGGATGATGGGAGAAGGTTTGAAATCCAAATGTATCCCAAAATCAAGAGATGGGCTCAAAGCCAAGGGTTTAGTTCAAAGCCAAAAAGTATGTTCGAAGTATGGGTTTGCTTAGAAGCCTGGAAATGAGGTCGAAGCCAAGAATTTGTTTCGAGGTTAGGAAGTCGATCCAGAAGTCCATATAAGGTCTTATCAAAGTGCTTCGAATCAAAGAAAATAGGTATATTAAATTGTGCTTGAAACAATCCAGTTAATTTGAAGTAGTATGACTTGGAGCGGGAAGGAGTGCTTCAAATCAGTTCAGTGATTTAAAGAAAGACATTGCATTAGAGAAGAGAGGAGTGATCCAAACCAAGACTGGTTCATGATTCAAAGCAAGATGATTTGAAGCAATTTCTGGTAGGTACTTCAATTCGAATCAATGAACTCCAATTCAACACAAAGCAAAGAGCCTTTGAATCGATTTGAAGGAAATTTGCTTTAGATTAATGTGAACTGAATGGCTTTAAATTCATGGGATGGGGAGTAGCTTCATATCAATGAAAATAAAAGAAGCTTTGGGTTGATGTGAAGCAAAATAACTCTTGATTGATGTTTGAAGCGAAACAAACCTTTGTATGGCAAGCCTTTGTATAAAGCAAATCATTAAGCGAGGAAAATCTTAGGTGAAACAAACCTTTGAGTGATGCGCCTTAAGACCCGAAGTAGAGTGCTTCAAATTCAAAGTATAGTGCTTCAAAACTAAAGCAATTTGCTTTGACACTCAAAGCAGTATGACCAAACAAAGCATTTTTTATCAAAGTAAGGCTATCGTTTCATCAAGAGGCAAAATAAGATCGCGTGATCCATATGGTGGAATGGTAAGATATCTAGGGTTCTGCTGGTGGTTGTGGCTCGTTGATTTCTTCTATGCAGTGGAAGTCATAATATGATGAAGTTGTAACTCTTCAGTTAGGGTCTTAGATGAGAGTGTTATCGAAGAAGTGGTATAGGCAGCTCAAAGTGGAATGAAGTTAGATGATAATGAACTAGTTTGAGGGTGTTTAAATCTAGTGGAATAATAGATGCTCTTGCGATTGTGAATGCCAAGGAAACATGTGTAACTTGGAGTGTTCTAGTTGTTGTCTCAAAGCATGAGTTTCAAGGACTCTCATCAGGACTGCTGAAGTCATATACCTTGGACGATGGTGTCAAGTGCTGGTAAAGGCAACATGTTGGACATGTAGAGAGCCGTAAGCACAGAAATTTAACTAGAACCAGGGTTTTCCTATATCCCTTAGCATGTGCGATGATAGTCATATAGGTTATCAATGTATTCAAGGCTTTAAAAAGTGATATATATATATATATATATATATGTGTGTGTGTGTGTGTGTGTGTGTGTGTGTGTGTACTTTTATTGATGGATGCAACAGATCCTCTTTCATTGGGCAGGCTATCACCTCTAGGATACTAGAGTTGGGACTAAGAAAATGAATGATGAAGGGGGCTGCTTAAATTTTTCTAACCTATTTTATTGTAGTGTTGTCTATTATTTGTTAGCTTGTGTAGCATATATTACATAGTTATTATATGTTAACTCTTAGACTACAAGGACATGTCAGGTATGACAATTAAACCTATCTAGTCACATATTTTTTAGTATAGCATTTGATAGTCATCTGTCGCTCACACTAGACTTATGTACGACCTAAAGTTTTATGTTTTCTCTTATTATATTGGGTGCTCATTGATGTTGCTAATGAGTGGACTAACTAGCAAGTTTTAGTGGATTTCACTACACCAGAAAATGCTTTTCACATCGTCTAAAAAACGTTGTAATAGAATGTGACAGTGTAGCTATAAACGTTGTATAAAGACATGTGGTCGTAGGTGTGAAATATTCAATAGCAAAGAAAACACTGTCAAAATTTATGTTTCATAAAGTTTACCCGAGCTATTAATACCTTATGTGCAGCGTATTTTCATTGTTGTTTAAAAAATTAGACAGCGTTAATGGACTGTTGTGAAACCATTTAGGAGATTATTTTACATTTTCGTCAACGTCTATATGTGCTGTTATTAATTTTTGACAGCTTTAATATTTATTATCAAAAATGCACAGATTCACACTTGATCTTGCAATAGCCAAGATTAAACATTATTACTTTTATAAGAATATTTATTATGCACTATAAAAAAAAGTTAATGTTGGTTTTATCGGTAATTTTGAAAAGTTGTGACTAATATTTGCACAACAAATTATTTATGCTATACAAGCTTCATGAAGAAATACAGCATGTTTTGAACGATGTCATTTGTTGGTACTAATTTCTCAATATCCATATCATGTTGTGGTCGTTGTTATAGTTGCACACATATCATTACCCTAAACTGCAGAATTGTCATATTTCAACTACATCACATATACAAATCAAACAAAAAATTATCATATAAAAAATAAATAGTAATCACTCCCATTAGTTAAGTTGAACACAACCCATAAACATAGTTTACACAGTTTCATAAACAAAAATGGTACTAATAAACTAAATTCGTACAACGTTAGAAAAAGCCATAGTACCTAAAATCAAGTTTGCATTAAATATGAGACAAAATGTACAATCAAGGCCTTTTCATGTGCTTACCACACGATGTCAAGATAAACTTCAAAATTTTGAAGAACACATCATCTTATGCATTTTTTGCACAACATTCTTCACTTATCTACAAGGATGAAATTAATGGTTAACGATCAAATATAAATAAAAAGTAACATATTTAATTTTTAACTACTGCAAAATAATATTTTATGTGCAAAATATATGAACTACTGCATGCTAAAACATGTCTTTGCTTTTCAAATATAGTATGAGTTTCAAAATGTGGCAAGTGAGGCTATGGCGTAAAGAAACGAGCATGTGACAGTGGCTACTAAGGAGAAATAATTGATAATATCATTTGTTTTTTATTTATAAAGATATATATTGTTTTCTGCTCTGCATATATTATAAATATGATGCAAAATTACTTGTAAGGGGGTATAAATTTATTATCCTACACTGGATTGAAACATGACAATGAATATGTCAAATTATTGGTACTGGTCTTCCATGAAATACGAAGGAATTCACATATAATTTTAGTTCACACTAGCTATGTAGGTCCAGTAATTTCTCATTGTTTTTTTAAGATAACTATCTCACAAATTATTTAATATGTCTAGGATGGTAGGTTTGATGACATGTTTAAATATGCAGCTAAAGCTGTAAATGTAACACCCAGCAATTTTAATAACAAAATTATTAAAATAATTATATTGATAGTAATATGCGTTTGAAATTTGAAAACAAATGCATGTTATAAAATAAGAAATAAATCAAAAGTTGCCACTATGGAAACTAAACATGCATCGTAGATGGTACAAACCCAAGTAATAAAAAGGAAATTGAAGTGGTGTTAATAAAGTAACATTTTAAATTAATTGGGCATGCGCATATTAATAATATGCGTTCGAAATTGGAAGTAAATATGTGTTAAAATGATAAAAATAAACGTTAAAATGATTTTCATTGAATTAAAAGAATTAAATGGATGGATTTAAAAATGAAAGAATTATTAGTGTGCACGTTGGTTGCGCATTTGAGTTTGAATAAGAAGGTGTGTCACAAATAGAAAGAATAAATGAAAATAATTAAGAAATATAACGTTAAAGTTAACATTTAAAACATCGTAAATCACGCATCAAAAACAGGCCCGCTACACATTTTCTTGACATGTATGGGATGGCCCACTTATGAGCTATGTCGACCGAGGGGTCGACCCAGTTGGAGCATGGGTCGACCCATTCGGGCCGAAGATGAAGTGGTTTTATTTTTATTTTGATGGTTCGTATTTGATTCTGTTGAATCGGATGGGCGTGGTTCTTTTGGGCCAATATAAATAAACCTACACGGCCTAACTTCTAATTCATATTTTCTGAGAGGGCGCTAGAGCTCTGCCATTTCTTTTCATCTTCAAACACTTTAGTAGTAAATTATATTTTATATGTAGGATTTCTAATTCAAGAATTGGACGAAAACATAGTAGATTCAAGGTGTAGATGTCCAGTATAACACCCTAAAATTTAATACACCATAACTGTATAGTAAAGACAATAAAATGAATATTAAACAATTAAATATTCAAAACTAAGTAAAATTGACTTTACCATTGCATTTATCTCCAAATTCTGGTTTAGACAGACCTTGAATTTGCGTAAATCAGATAACGTATGAGAAAAATATGGACCTAAGAAGATTGTATACATATATAAAGGATGTATATTAATAAAATTCAAACAGAAAAATTAGCGTAGAAACCAACAGTCATGGGATGACCTATCATGTACCTGGGTCGACCTATGGGTCGACCCATGTATAAGGGGGGTCGACCCATGAGTCGACATGGTAGGTAGGGGTCGACCCACCCGCATGCAGGTCTAATTTTGGATGATGTATTTGGACTATTTTTATATATTAAGTTCGTTGGGTTAGTTATATGGCTAGATTTGAAACCCTAAAATCTAATGGTTAAGAATTAGCTAGTTTATAAATAATGTGCATACATGCGTGGATGCTTCTCAAAATATAAATGATATAAATGTTGAAGACTTTCCTAGATCAGAAAAATTTTAGTTGAGATAATGTTAACACTCAACTATCTTAAGATCATGAAATTAACGGACAGTGTAACCACCAAACAGAAACTCAACTAGCACAAATGCAAATTTCAAATCAAATTGAAAAGATTAACAGTTCTTGTCCTATTATCAAGTTTACAGTTTTATAAAGGAACTACACCAAGTTTTTCCCCAAAATGCAACTAATATTAGCGAAAACAACCAAAATATAATTGATGAACCGACCGCTACAGGGCAACTCGATCAAAATTATGAAAATGAGATGGATGCAACGCAAGACCAACCAAACCCTTCTAATGATGTCGGGAATAAGCAATGGAACTAACCACTTCAATCAGGTCTGCACCACACCGCGTCAGTTCTGGAATCATAACCTACAATAAACCCAAGCGACACTCATTAATGAAATATCCCTTATATGCTGGTACATTCCTAACTCAAAACACAGAATACTACAATCCCCATATGCACATATAGGAAATAACAAAGTTATTGAAGCCCAAGAATTCTAATTGTTGCTGCTAGCAAAGGTTGATATACCTCTCCGAGAAGAGAAATCCCAGTGGTGGGACATTGCTAAACGACTCTAACCACCTCACTACTAAATAGTGCCCCCAACCATCCAAAAAGAACTCTATTACTATTGACTCTGAATCAAAAGCCGAGTATTTATTCTCATGCAGTTTTACTTACTAATTAAGATGTGACAACCTTCCATTTGGAAATACAGCACTAAAACAATCCACACAACCAAGTAAGTGTTAGCACCTTCTCATTCCTACTCGAAACGAGAAATCAACACACTCATGGGTCAACTCCAACTTCCAAACCATCGAAAATCTCATAGGGCTCATAACGAAGTCCTACTCGAGACAACGTGACCCAAGCACTTCAATTTTATTGCCTAAAAGTGAAACTCCAACAAGCTAACCAAATAACTAACCATAGTCATTAAATCCACTCGGGATACCCATCCGAAAGAATATTCTTGCACTCTAGAGTTAATATGGAAAATCCCCAACCAAGGGAATATATACTCGCTCGTTTCCCATGCTTAAGATGTCATATGCCATGGAGGCACAACTGATGGTTCAATACTATAACCAGATTTATATGGAACTTGATTCAAATATGGTGGCAATTTTGTCACCTCGTCGAATGCGTTCAGATACTCTCATGCCACTAGCTTAGGTGATAAATCGCTACTACAAAACCATCTCAGCCTGCTATCGTCCAATCATAAGCGACTTTCCAACTAAAGGTCTAAGTCTTATACAACTATCGCTAAATCAGGGGATGACTCACGACTGAGGAGCAAAATGTCCTAACCCACTATCATCACTAACAACCTCTCACTAACACAAATGTTCTGTATCCTCCCAGCAAACGAACCACCAGACTCAAACATTAAGCCCAATTAAGATCAACAATCAACTACAAGCAAACAAATTGGAAAACAAATAAACATGACTCGATGAAATTTGAGTTTTGACAAACCATGCATACGGCCAGGTATAGACTAGCTATGCCATAACACTCCACTACCTCGAGGCTCGAAATTAACTGCTATGGATGTTATAGTCATCCAAAGTATTAATTTATGATGACCAAACACGGGATGTACACACATATATAATTTGAATGAGCCCTTAACACAGTAAGTCGAAATCAGGATAAGAAAATTAATTATCATGAGTCATATTACCTTTCCATCTGTTGAACCGCAAGATCAGATGGAAAAACCAAACCTCGACATCAAAATAAAACGCATATGGAAAAAACATTAATGGAGAATGTACATCGATGGTGATGTCATTTTCCTTTTTTCTACATCGAGGAAGAACATGATAATCAGTACATGTTTCCATGATTTATCCCCACAAAACAGGACAAACTTCTATATTGGGCATAATCCAGAACCTCGCGAGCTTTCACGATCAACTCCTCCAAACAAACATTCACTTATCGGATGGAACCAATCACCTTGCGAGTCGATCAGTCAACCCGGCCACAAACTTCTGACTTCGAAGTGACAATAGAGAGAATAACCATACGTCAGTAACACCAACCCGTGAACTCTCGCATAGGGACCCCGGCACTGGAAATGCACCAGTAATGTCCAACGAGCAAGAGCTCACAGACCCATGCCAGACACAAGAAAAAACACCATAAGCAACCCCAAAAACAGAAACAACAAAAAAATCACGACCAATGCCAAATGAAGAAGGAAAAAACAAAAAAAGAAGGACGTACCTATGGATTTCTGGACCATAACTGTTGTTCATAAGGAACAGCGAGAGTCAAGCACCCAGGAATGAAAGATGACGCAGTCAAAGTTGTCTCGCCGTCACTGTCGCACTGAGCTGCATGCTTTGACTACCCAAGTCCCACCACTCTAACTGACAAGAATCATATGAACCATGCCTCCAACCCACCCCGATGCCAAAAACAAGGCAGCGGTTGACCAACCGAAGAAGCAACATTCCCTTCCAAACTGATTACAGAGTCTGAAACCTCAAAACTTTTAGAAGTTTAAAGAAGAGGGTGCCTTTGCATAGGCTCCGACAATAACATGAACTTCCTTAGGACAAATAGTAGGAGGCAATGGCTTTCCCTTTATAGAAAACTTTGAATATCACGAGAAACGACGATGATGCCGGTTAGGGATACAACCACTTTCTCCCACCTTTGGCCAATCCGAAGCAAACAAGGACAACAAAGACAGCCTTTTAGGGAGGTAAGATGTAGAGGGATCAAATCCTTCATCCTACTATCCCCCTATGAAGGCAAAGCCTCTCAACAGAGCCAAGGGTAGCTAGCACCTACCACATCCCCAAAAGGGAGACCACACAGATAAGAAGAAAACCCATCACTGGAACCAAGATCGACCAACTGGCTATAAGTAGTCTTAGGAAAACACTGGGTAGGGGAACATCCCCTAAACTAGAGCCCAAAAATGAAGAAACAATAGAACCCAGGCCACATTTCGTCATTGATCGATGAACCCTCGAAGGACTCGAGGAGCGACCAATGACTAAAAGAAACAAGGAACCAACTCTAAGAACTCTCCAACAACCAACAAATATCAGTGTCTCAAGATAGCCTCAAAGGACCCAAGTGACCCCAACTGAAAAATATAAATCTCACTAATGACAACTATTGCCATTGGTCCTTTCGAAATTGGAAACACTGCATCGAAGATCAACGCGGTTGCCGGACAAGATCCAACGAACGATCCCAAAATGGAGTAGCAGAAAGTGCCACTGACCAACTCCATGGAACCCTAAATCATAAATCGGGTAAACAAGTGAGATCATGCCACAAAAGAACAAGAGCGATCCAACATAGATCTGAGTTGATATATTGGAAAGCAGAGAGGAAAATAGTAGAAACGAGAAGAAAATCGAAGAGGGAATAAGATTGGGTCGCCAGTGATGAGAGAAATAGCCATTGTTTTTTACACTCACAGAGTTTAGAATATGTTATATTTTGTTTCTTCTTTGTATTTGAATGTATTGCTAGTTTGTTAAAAGGATTGCTAGGAAACATAGAATAATTTTTTAGTGTTAAAATTGTGTAATACTCCTACCATTTTTTGTTGTAAAGCCCCCTTTAGTTGTAACTATTCTCTTATTAGTACATGAACTACATTTAAAAAATAACAGAGTTGTCTCTGTAACACCTCGTTATTTTAAAAGACACTAAAATGATAAACTAGAGAATAGTTAATTAAATAATGGGAATTAAGTAAAACACACTGCGCCATTGCATTCGTCTTGGAATTCTGGTCGGGATAGACACCAAGTTTGCGTAAAGTGGACAACGTATGAGAAAGTTATTAAGGTTAGAAGTTTGTATACGTATAAAAGAAATATATGTAAATAAACATTATCTAGAATTAAAAATAATTTGAAAACCAGAGACGGGAAGGCGCGGGAATTCGACCTGTTGTGGGTTGACCCCATGCCCTATGGGTGTTGAACCATTGGTCGACCCCATAACAGGGGTGTTGACCCCTATGTCGACCCCGGGATCGACCCCCCATGACGAATCTAGACCTGCTGTGTGTCCTGGTTCATTGGCTGAAGGCTATATAAAGGACCATCCCATTGTTTTATTTATCTAAATCAATGGCGACAACGAAGTGCTACCCCAACTCAGTTTGATCTTGCCTATTCTTCTTCAACAACAGGTTATACGAATTCAGAGATCTGTACTACATCATCTACAATCAATTCTCTGTTCTTTTGATCCAATCACAGTGATTTTATGTTGCTTTTAAATATAAACACCTAAAATGTAATCTTGACATGTTTATAAGTTTGGATCTAAGCCTATGCCTTTTAGTAATCTGAATCACAACAGATCTGCCATTACTTGTATGCCTAATTTACTGCTTAGATCTCATATGTTATTCATGATATCCTTATTCTGTTAGTTTGCCTAATCATGTCACAATATGCCTATTCTGTTAGTATAACTAATTCTATCATCATATGCCAGTTTTATTTACTATGTCTGTTCTTGTTCTCTTCTCTCCCTCTTTCCCTTTTTATTTTTATAGCCAGGCTCCTACTAAAACCTCTTACTAGAAGTGCACTTAAGTCTACCATCTTGTACTTTTTGGGATCATCTTGTTTTTGTTGTATTAGTATTGGTGTAGAGAAAAATATAAGAGAAGCGCAATATATTCTATTTAGTTTATCCTGCTCAGTCTGTTATATCTGCCTTATGATACTGTTATCTCACTCTCCAATGTATATGCTTGTCATGATGCTTTTACTTATTTATATGCTAAAAGTAACTGGACACGCCAGGCTTTATGTAACAACCCGTATTTTCAATAACCTGTAATAACATAAATCGAGGCAGAATTTAATTCTAAAATGGGAATCAAGGGAAACGGGCTATGCCATTGCGTTCGTCTCGGAAAAATACGCGAAATAGAGTCCGAGTTTTCGAAAATCGGAGTCCGTATGACCAAGATATGGCCTCGCGAAGTTTCACGAAAATTCCCAAATTAAAGTATACTTAATTAAGTGAAATGGGTTGTGTAGATATATATATATATATATATATATATTGATATATATATATATATATATAATTGAAAATTTAATAAATAAATATGCAAAAATGCTCAAAACAGCGAATTGGGAGAGGGGAATAACCGAACCGGCCGATTTTTGAAGTCGACCCGAGCCCGCTGGGTCGACTAGGGGTTAATCCAGGGTGTTTGGCTGTCAACCCGTGGGCCGATTCGCTCAAGTGCAGATTTTGCATTTGAATGGTTCTCATGGTCCATCTTTAATCTAAAGGCCCTAGATGGTTCCTACACTTGACTTCTTCCCCAAGACATGCTTTGATGGCTTGGATTGAATCTAGGGTTAATCCTATGGCCTAAAACACTTGCCTAATCTATAAATAAGACCCTAACCTACCCTAATTCATTCATAATTAAACCTAGTGACTAAACTATGGCAAAATGCTAGCTCTCATGGCCTCCACTAATTTTATGAAGAGGGTTGCATACTAATCACTCTCTAATCAACTTCTAATCCCTTCTTAGCATCTTAATCTTCTTCATTTGGTGTTCAAAGTTGCTAGTTGTGAGTTTCTATCACTTTGATGATCTTTTGGTAAACTAATTAGATGAGATGTGATGAGATTTATGGTTTTGTATGTGGGTTAATGAGCTTTGAATCATATGATATGATGTTAGCATTAATCTTATGTTTATGCATGTTGAGTATGTAAGCTTATGCAAGTTTAATATGATGTATGTTATGTTTGCATGATGCTAAATATGCAAGTTGTGGGCTATGTAATCGTATGCATGTTATGCAAGTTCATGGTAATATGCTATGCAAGTTACATGTATGTAAATATGCAAGTTACATGTTTGTTAATATGCAAGTTACATGTATGTAAATATGCAAGTTACATGTTTGTTAATATGCAAGTTACATGTTTGTTAATATGCAAGTTACATGTATGTAAATATGCAAGTTACATGTTTCTTTATATGCAAGTTACATGTTTGTTAATATGCGAGTTACATGTATGTAAATATGCAAGTTACATGTTTATTAATATGCAAGTTCATGATGACACATTATGCAAGTCTATAAGCTAATATGCAAGTTTGTTATGCAAAATGAATATGTAAGTTATGTGACATATTATATGCAAGTTATGTGACATGTTATGCAAGTTCATATGCAAGTTATGTGTTTGTTAATATGCAAGATGGCACCTTTGAAACATGTTCATTCATATGCAAGTTGACACCTTTTATATGTGTTATATCATGAACGAAATTACGTGGGAACGATGGGGTAATTAAATGCATAAGTTAATAAGATTGTGTGAAATTAATATAATTATGCATAACACAAAATAAATAAACATAGTATGGGAATTTGCCTATTTGGTTAGGTGTACCCATACTATGTGTTGGGAATTTACCTATTGAGTTAGGTCTACCCCATGGGAATTTACCTATTAAGTTAGGTCTACCCATGTTAAGAAAACTTGATTAATTAGGGATAATTAATATAAAATTATGAGGGTGATTAATTAGGTGTAATTAATTGACTAAGACACGAGGTTGGACTCAGTTGTAGCGTAAAACTGCCCGGACCCAACCGGCTTAACCAGTTGCTACAAATGTTAGCCCAATGTGAGAGGTCTTAGGCACAAACTAAATACGTAATTAATGTAAAGACACGAGGTTAGACTCTGTTATGACATAAGGCTGCCCGGACCCAACCGGCTTAACCAGCGGTCATAAAAGACAGTCTAATGTGAGAGGTCTTTACAAAGGTTACGTTCTTAATTAATTAATTAAGAAACACTTAACCATATTAGCATGTAGAGGGACATGAGGGGTTAAGTGGGTGCCTCGGGTGGCATGAGAAAATCTAGTGGTTGCCTTGGGTGGCAATAGAAAATACGATTAGAATACTTAACCAAAATGGAACATGTAATTAAAACATGATTAAAGGGTTAAGTGGGATATACTAGAAAAAGGGACAAGCTTAGGTGGGTAGCTTGTGGAGGCCCATTTCAACCAGTAACCCATACGTATCTTTGTGGGCTCGACCCATGTCGAGGACGGGACACGCATACTGGGCTTGACTGTAAGAGGCAAACGGGTTAGCGGTGGCAACGCAAGTCCAACGGGCTTCATATGCGTGAGTGGGCCCGGGCTGGTAGGTAAGCCGTTGTTGCATCGAGTAGATATAAGCCGTGCACCTTTAGTTCCATCAGGTTGCCACATTGGGGAATGATACATCCCACGGTGGGGCCAGCACGGGTATCTACGTTAGGGAGCCGATCGAATGGGAAGTAGTGTGTACACCTAGTGGATTGTAGGGCCCCGTGGCGCCTACTTGGTCACCTAGGGGTACGCAGGTACTAATTAGTAAATTTTATAAGTCCTTGGGTGGGATCAACCTTTAAGTTAGGAACGACTGGTGTGGTGCAGTTTAGTAATTTACCTTAGGGAGGGTAGATGCGTCTTTATCCTTTATCTTCGTTTAGTTGACTGCTTAGGGTAGCCATTCATCCCTATATGTTACCGTATATCAGTTTATGTCTTCTCTGGTTACTTTAACGATTGTATTGTTAAAGTTATAGGACTCGCTCAGACTTATGTCTGACCCTGTTGTTTTTATCTTTTTCCCAACCCTCAGGTCCTACGGTGGATCCTAGCAGTAGTGGAGCTTGATCGGATTGCTGTTCCAGTCTTTAGGAGCTTGGATAGATGTAAAGCTCCAGTTATCCAGTTATCTTTTCTTTTGTTTGGCTATTGTATGAGAGTGGGATTATGTACTTCTTTATTTTGATGGATATTGTACTTGACCTTTATTGTGGTTTTATGATGTAACCAGACATGTTTTACTTCCGCTGTTATGAGATGATGTTTTAAAATTTCAAGTACTATTTATATCTGTCTTGTTGTAATTTTTCTGTTCTATATTCACTAAAATACTCCACCGATGCTATGGCATTCCCTTAGTGAGTGATCATAGCGGGAGTGGGGTGTTACACGTGGTATCAGAGCTTAAGGTTACCAGAACAGATAAAATTTTTGAGAAAAACTACTTTCTAAGAGTATTTTCGAAGAAAGGATTTTTAAAAGCATGTCTTCTAAGAGAAAAAGTTTTTGAAAAAGAAAAGCATAATCCCCAATAGCCATATCTTTATCTTTCGGAATCTCCTTTTTGAATCTTTCCTCTTTCGTTTCAGCATGGCTGAAGATCTTAACATCCCGGAGGGTTTAGTTATACCACTATGGTATAGGAGGTTGCAAGAGGCTAGGGCCGCGGCTGCGGGTCCGGCCAATGCTACTACACCAGAGACAACCGCTCCTCCTCCTCAGCCTAGAGTGGATAATTTTGCTAAGGTTTGCAAGGAGTTCAAGGCTATAGGAGGAAAACCTTTTCTTGGTTCAGAGACTTTCGTAGAGGCTAGAGATTGGCTTAAGGAAGTGGAAGAGTTGCTAGATATCTTTGAAGTGGAAGAGGGAAAGAAAGTCAAGTTGGCGGCTTGGTTAATGAAGGGAGAGGCCTCATTCTGGTGGGAGGTCACTAATGGAGAACGCCCTGTTGACTCTTGGGCAGATTTTAAGCAAAGGTTTGGGGCTAAGTTTCTCTCAAGGGCGGAAGAGAATCTGTTTATGGAGAAGTTCTTGAATTTGAAGCAAGGGAATCTCACGGTGAAAGAATATGTCAACAAATTCAATCAATTAGCAAGGTTTGGCATAGAGTTGGTGAATACACCGGAGAAGAAGGCTTTGAGGTTCGTTAGAGGCTTGAACGAACCATTGCAAGGAATAGCTATGACTCACATTCCTATGGGGGCCACTTTTGAGAAGCTTGTCTACATGACACTTATGCATGAGGATGATAAGAATTCTAAGGCACCAGAGAAAAAGGGGGATCAGAAGAAACCGCAACAGCAACAACAAGGCAAGGGCGGAAAAGGCAATGGTGACAAAAAGAAGACGAAGAAGAAGTGCTTCAATTGTGGAACACCAGGACACCTTAGTAAGGATTGTCGCAAAAAGAAGAAAACCGGTTGCTTTCATTGTGGTGAAGCAGGGCATCTTGTGAAAAACTGCCCAAAGAAGGGGCAGAAGACGGGGTCTACCTCAGGAGGCCAGGTGCAAGCTCTTATAGCACCACCTCAGTCAGGGGGGCAAGTTCAGGTTCTCTCAGTTCCACCGATTCAGCAGAGAGGTAGAACTATTTCCGTTGAAAGTCTGGTTTTTCTGTTTGATCATCCAGTTCGTACTTTGTTTGACTCTGGCGCATCGCATTCTTTTATCTCATCATCGTTAGTTGAGTCACTGCACTTAGACACCAGTCTAGTTGATGATCCCTTGGTTGTCTCAAACCCAATTGGGGGCTCCATATATCTGTCTATGATATGTTTGGGTTTGAAGATTTCTATACTTAGCGTTGAGTTTAGATGTGATGCTTTTGTATTGGGCTTCACGGGCTATGGGTTGATCTTGGGCATGGACTGGTTATCCAGTAATGGTGCCGTTCTTGATTGCGAAAGGAGAGTTGTCAGGCTCATGACCCGCTTGGGTAACACTCTCGAGATCTCTTGCAATCCCATGGAATCTGTTTTGCTAAGTTATCTTGAATCGCTCGATGCTTCGGTCGAGAGTTTGTGTTCTGTCAGAGTAGTCCGGGAATATCCGGATGTGTTTGAAGAAGTAAAGGGTTTGCCTCCGAAGCGGGAGATAGATTTCCGAATTTATTTGGTGGATAATGCCAAACCAGTGTCTTTGCCAGTACGCCACATGGCTCCTCGTGAGAGAAGAGAACTTCATAAGCAAGTAGGGGAGTTGCTTGAGAAGGGGTTCATAAGGCGAAGTATATCGGAGTGGGGAGCTCCAGTAGTGTTTGCCACGAAGGCGGATGGGTCCCTCAGACTTTGTGTGGATTATAGAGAACTTAATAAGCTCACGAAGAAGAATAGACACCCATTACCGAGGATAGATGATCTCTTTGATCAGTTGGTTGGCGCGTCAGTATTTTCGCAGATGGACTTAGCTACAGGGTTTCATCAGTTAAGAGTGGCGGAGGACAGTATAGAGAAGACTGCTTTCCGGACTCCGGATGGTTTTTATGAGTGGCTAGTGATGCCATTTGGGTTGACAAACGCCCCCGCATACTTTGTTGATCTCATGAGTAGAGTGTTCAGAGAGTATCTGAATAAGTTTGTAGTAGTTTTTGTGGATGACATCTTGGTCTTTTCCAAGAATGAAGAAGAGCATGCCTTACATCTCAAGGAAGTGTTGGAGACTCTTCGAGCGCATAGTCTTAAAGCTAAATTCTCTAAATGCCATTTTTGGAGAAGAGAAGTGCGATTCTTAGGGCATGTGGTCTCTAAGGAAGGGATAGCTGTGGATCCCGCAAAGATAGTATCTATCCAGGATTGGAAAGTTCCTAGAAATGCTACCGAGGTAAGAAGTTTCTTGGGGTTGGCAGGATATTATAGGAAGTTCATCAAAGACTTCGCGAAGATATCAGCCCCATTAACCCGCTTGACGAAAAAGAATCTGGTTTTCTCGTGGGATGTAGATTGTGATGATGCTTTCCGACGGTTAAAGAGAGCTTTGACCACCGCTCCAGTTTTAGTGCTCCCGGATGGGAGTAAGCCGTTTGTTGTTTATACCGATGCTTGTGGAACAGGATTAGGCGCAGTCTTGATGCAGGAGGGAAGGGTAATAGCCTATGGAGGGAGACAATTGAGAGTGCATGAGAAGAATTACCCTACCCATGATCTAGAGTTGGCCGCGATTGTTTTCGCACTTAAGTCTTGGCGCCATTATCTTCTTGGTGAGAGATTCGAGTTGTTCACCGACCATAAATCATTGAAGTACTTATTCTCTCAGAAGGATTTAAACTTAAGACAGCAAAGGTGGATGGAGTTCTTAGCATCCTATGATTTCGAGATAGCGTATACCCCTGGTAAGGGTAACGTGGTGGCAGACGCCTTAAGTAGAAAAAGGCTATCTTTGAGTCCATTGTTCGTGGAACGACGAAGCTTGGAGTTTCTTTCTTTGTTTGACTTCAGACCTTCTGTTGATTTTGTACCTGGTTTGTTGGCATCCTTGGAGGTTAGACCTACTCTTTTGAGACGGATTGGCGAGGCTCAGCGAGACGACCCACAGTTGGTTGTGTTGGTAGAGAAGCTTATAAGAGGGGAGTCGTCCAGCCATTTGGGTAGATACACCATAGATGATAAGGGATGGTTGCATAGAGACGGTAGACTTTGTGTACCGCAAGATGAGGGTTTGAAGAAGGCTATTTTGGATGATGCACATCGTTCAAGAATGACTATTCATCCCGGTGGAGACAAAATGTACCAAGACATGAAGAGAGTTTTCTTCTGGGCCGGTATGAAGAAAGATGTGGCCGAGTATGTGGCTAGATGCTTAGTGTGCCAACAAGTTAAAGTGGAGCAAAGGAAACCCGGTGGGTTGCTACACCCATTGGAAGTTCCACAGTGGAAGTGGGATAGTGTCTCGATGGATTTCATCGACGGGTTACCGAGATCGAGGAAGGGCAATACGGGAATTTGGGTTGTGGTAGACAGACTTACCAAGAGTGCCCATTTTATACCCGTAAAGAGTAAGAGGACCGCTCCATGGCTTGCTTCAGTCTATGTTAGAGAGATTGTTAGATTGCATGGCGTACCATCCAGCATTGTGAGTGATCGAGATCCTATTTTCACTAGTGAGTTTTGGAGAAGTTTGCAAGAGGCGGTAGGGACTCAGTTGTGTTTGAGCACCGCATATCATCCTCAGACGGACGGTCAGACTGAGAGGGTGAACCGTATCTTAGAAGATCTTTTGAGGCTTTGTATCTTGGATTTTGGAGGTACATGGGAAGAACATCTTCCTTTGGTGGAGTTCGCATATAATAACAGCTTTCAGTCCAGTATTGGTATGGCTCCTTTCGAAGCTCTTTATGGAAGGCCTTGTCGATCTCCTACATGTTGGTGGGAATCTACGGATAAGATCTTGCTTGGGCCGGATATGGTTAGAGAGACTTCAGAGAAGATTGATTTAATTCGAAAAAGGATGAAAGCAGCGCAAGATAGACAGAAATCTTATGCGGATCGGAGAAGGACGGATCTTGAGTTTGAGGTTGGGGACATGGTTTTTGTCAAAGTATCTCCATTGAGAAATGTTGTTCGCTTTGGGTCCGTAGGGAAGTTAGCACCGAGATTTGTTGGGCCGTTTCCTATTAAGGAAAGGATTGGACGGATGGCATATAGGGTGGAGTTGCCCGACAGACTTAGTGGTGTTCATGATGTATTCCATGTATCACATTTGAGGAAGTGCTTACATGAGACCGCGGAGGTGGTAGAGCCGAGCTTGCTTAGAGATGTAGAGGTAGAGCGTGATGCGACGATTCGACGAGCTCCTACTCGCATCCTTGGGTCAGAAACTAGGAAGTTGAGGAACAGAGAAGTTCAGCTAGTTAAAGTGCAATGGGGAGATGACGAAAGCAATGCTACTTGGGAGACGGAAGCAAAGATGCGTTCTTTGTATCCATTTCTTTTTGAGAGTATGTCTTTTAACTTCTCCTTTATTGCTTGTCTAGTACTTATCTTATCTTTAGTATATCCTCTCGCTAATACCTATGACCTTTAGATAGGGTAAAACCTATGGTTGAAACATGTGTTTGAAACATGTTATGGTTGATGGATGCATATGGATGCAATTGTTTGCTAGTGGTTGCTCGTGGATGCATATACACACACATTAGGCACTAGATCGGCTCAGTCACTTCATGTTGCATATTGCATAAATGGATGTGGTAGTTAGATTGATGGATGTATCATGGCTGTGTTATCATATGGATGATGCATTTTTGTGTATGGTTGTGCACGCATGTAGAAATTTGTATGTGTCAATAGGGTTTCGCATACATATTGGATGCATGGCACTATCATGGTTTGCATTAAGGAGGTTTACTGTATCAGTAACCGCCTGATTTTTGCATTAGGTAAGTACATATACACACACTTTTGCATATATCCATCCAGCATTTAGAATCTTGTAAGGACAATGATTGCTCGTGGATGATGCTTTGAGTAGATGGATGATTGGATGGTAGGATACGTTCTTCCTAACTTGAAGATTTCGGGGACGAAATCCTTTAAGGAGGGGAGAATGTAACAACCCGTATTTTCAATAACCTGTAATAACATAAATCGAGGCAGAATTTAATTCTAAAATGGGAATCAAGGGAAACGGGCTATGCCATTGCGTTCGTCTCGGAAAAATACGCGAAATAGAGTCCGAGTTTTCGAAAATCGGAGTCCGTATGACCAAGATATGGCCTCGCGAAGTTTCACGAAAATTCCCAAATTAAAGTATACTTAATTAAGTGAAATGGGTTGTGTAGATATATATATATATATATATATATTGATATATATATATATATATATATATAATTGAAAATTTAATAAATAAATATGCAAAAATGCTCAAAACAGCGAATTGGGAGAGGGGAATAACCGAACCGGCCGATTTTTGAAGTCGACCCGAGCCCGCTGGGTCGACTAGGGGTTAATCCAGGGTGTTTGGCTGTCAACCCGTGGGCCGATTCGCTCAAGTGCAGATTTTGCATTTGAATGGTTCTCATGGTCCATCTTTAATCTAAAGGCCCTAGATGGTTCCTACACTTGACTTCTTCCCCAAGACATGCTTTGATGGCTTGGATTGAATCTAGGGTTAATCCTATGGCCTAAAACACTTGCCTAATCTATAAATAAGACCCTAACCTACCCTAATTCATTCATAATTAAACCTAGTGACTAAACTATGGCAAAATGCTAGCTCTCATGGCCTCCACTAATTTTATGAAGAGGGTTGCATACTAATCACTCTCTAATCAACTTCTAATCCCTTCTTAGCATCTTAATCTTCTTCATTTGGTGTTCAAAGTTGCTAGTTGTGAGTTTCTATCACTTTGATGATCTTTTGGTAAACTAATTAGATGAGATGTGATGAGATTTATGGTTTTGTATGTGGGTTAATGAGCTTTGAATCATATGATATGATGTTAGCATTAATCTTATGTTTATGCATGTTGAGTATGTAAGCTTATGCAAGTTTAATATGATGTATGTTATGTTTGCATGATGCTAAATATGCAAGTTGTGGGCTATGTAATCGTATGCATGTTATGCAAGTTCATGGTAATATGCTATGCAAGTTACATGTATGTAAATATGCAAGTTACATGTTTGTTAATATGCAAGTTACATGTATGTAAATATGCAAGTTACATGTTTGTTAATATGCAAGTTACATGTTTGTTAATATGCAAGTTACATGTATGTAAATATGCAAGTTACATGTTTCTTTATATGCAAGTTACATGTTTGTTAATATGCGAGTTACATGTATGTAAATATGCAAGTTACATGTTTATTAATATGCAAGTTCATGATGACACATTATGCAAGTCTATAAGCTAATATGCAAGTTTGTTATGCAAAATGAATATGTAAGTTATGTGACATATTATATGCAAGTTATGTGACATGTTATGCAAGTTCATATGCAAGTTATGTGTTTGTTAATATGCAAGATGGCACCTTTGAAACATGTTCATTCATATGCAAGTTGACACCTTTTATATGTGTTATATCATGAACGAAATTACGTGGGAACGATGGGGTAATTAAATGCATAAGTTAATAAGATTGTGTGAAATTAATATAATTATGCATAACACAAAATAAATAAACATAGTATGGGAATTTGCCTATTTGGTTAGGTGTACCCATACTATGTGTTGGGAATTTACCTATTGAGTTAGGTCTACCCCATGGGAATTTACCTATTAAGTTAGGTCTACCCATGTTAAGAAAACTTGATTAATTAGGGATAATTAATATAAAATTATGAGGGTGATTAATTAGGTGTAATTAATTGACTAAGACACGAGGTTGGACTCAGTTGTAGCGTAAAACTGCCCGGACCCAACCGGCTTAACCAGTTGCTACAAATGTTAGCCCAATGTGAGAGGTCTTAGGCACAAACTAAATACGTAATTAATGTAAAGACACGAGGTTAGACTCTGTTATGACATAAGGCTGCCCGGACCCAACCGGCTTAACCAGCGGTCATAAAAGACAGTCTAATGTGAGAGGTCTTTACAAAGGTTACGTTCTTAATTAATTAATTAAGAAACACTTAACCATATTAGCATGTAGAGGGACATGAGGGGTTAAGTGGGTGCCTCGGGTGGCATGAGAAAATCTAGTGGTTGCCTTGGGTGGCAATAGAAAATACGATTAGAATACTTAACCAAAATGGAACATGTAATTAAAACATGATTAAAGGGTTAAGTGGGATATACTAGAAAAAGGGACAAGCTTAGGTGGGTAGCTTGTGGAGGCCCATTTCAACCAGTAACCCATACGTATCTTTGTGGGCTCGACCCATGTCGAGGACGGGACACGCATACTGGGCTTGACTGTAAGAGGCAAACGGGTTAGCGGTGGCAACGCAAGTCCAACGGGCTTCATATGCGTGAGTGGGCCCGGGCTGGTAGGTAAGCCGTTGTTGCATCGAGTAGATATAAGCCGTGCACCTTTAGTTCCATCAGGTTGCCACATTGGGGAATGATACATCCCACGGTGGGGCCAGCACGGGTATCTACGTTAGGGAGCCGATCGAATGGGAAGTAGTGTGTACACCTAGTGGATTGTAGGGCCCCGTGGCGCCTACTTGGTCACCTAGGGGTACGCAGGTACTAATTAGTAAATTTTATAAGTCCTTGGGTGGGATCAACCTTTAAGTTAGGAACGACTGGTGTGGTGCAGTTTAGTAATTTACCTTAGGGAGGGTAGATGCGTCTTTATCCTTTATCTTCGTTTAGTTGACTGCTTAGGGTAGCCATTCATCCCTATATGTTACCGTATATCAGTTTATGTCTTCTCTGGTTACTTTAACGATTGTATTGTTAAAGTTATAGGACTCGCTCAGACTTATGTCTGACCCTGTTGTTTTTATCTTTTTCCCAACCCTCAGGTCCTACGGTGGATCCTAGCAGTAGTGGAGCTTGATCGGATTGCTGTTCCAGTCTTTAGGAGCTTGGATAGATGTAAAGCTCCAGTTATCCAGTTATCTTTTCTTTTGTTTGGCTATTGTATGAGAGTGGGATTATGTACTTCTTTATTTTGATGGATATTGTACTTGACCTTTATTGTGGTTTTATGATGTAACCAGACATGTTTTACTTCCGCTGTTATGAGATGATGTTTTAAAATTTCAAGTACTATTTATATCTGTCTTGTTGTAATTTTTCTGTTCTATATTCACTAAAATACTCCACCGATGCTATGGCATTCCCTTAGTGAGTGATCATAGCGGGAGTGGGGTGTTACACTTTATGTCTGACCCATTTTGTTTCCTCTTCTCTCTCTTCTGTCTCCCCCTCCCACCAAGGTTCTCAGGGTGGGAATACTCAAGCTTGATCAAGATTCTTCTTTCATTTTGCTTGGAGCTACTTAGATGTACAGCTTGATTTCGTATCTTCTCTACTATGGCTATGTTTTAGGGATTATGCTCTTTTTATGTATTATCGTACTTTGATGATAATTTCAGTATAAGATAGAAGTTTTATGTTTTCAGCATTTCATACTTATTATGTAACTGGGTTTGAACCAAGAAGCTTTTCTGTTTAATAAAGTTTTTAATTCCGCTGTTATTTTATATCTGCCTTGTGATGTTTCTGTTTCTGTTTATTTATAACTCTCCATGAAACTTAATGCATTCTGACAAAGAGTGACATTAACGGACATGGGGTGTCACAGTCTCCGTGCTTAATGATAATTTCCTTTTGTATCCCCTAACTTCAGCACTTAATACAACTTTAACGAGGAAAAGAGTTAAATGCTTCCATGATATATTTAATTTAAAATTAATCAAATTTGGCATAAATTAAAGTATTCATAAAGCTCACAAATAGATACTCTGAGATGCTTTTGATATAAATATAGTTGACAAATACATACAAGTGTATTAAGCTAGTTTCCTTTACTGTTGTAATAGAAATAATATTTTTATTTAATTTACTTTTTTTAGTCTTTTATAATTTATAATTTGTTATTTTATTTAGTTGTACTAAGCATTTTTTATGTTCTGTTTCATTCAATTTCTTTATAATTGGTTTCATTTTCTATCTTTTATTATTATAAACAGTTTTTTTTCAAAATTTACGGTTGTTCAGTTTTTTATAAGAAAAGCACTAAAATATCATGAATAGTATTAATTGCAAACTACATCTCTTAACCATATGCAAAAAAGTAGCATAAAAGCTTATTATAAAGGGAAGCATTTATTACTTTACTTGTTGCCTTAGGATATGAGTATGAACAACTAAAAACATATATTACTAGTTCAACAATATCTTGTTCGAATAAATGTATTTATAGTGAGTTTTATTTCTTTGGGCTTCAGCTAACTATCATTCCATTTCTATAGTGCAAGAAACAAAACATATATGGTATCTATCATTTTAACATGAGCTAAATGTTCATATTGTATTGATCAAGATAGCTTTAGAATTCAAAACCAGACCTTATGTGTAGTAGATATTTTCTATGGTTCATTTAGTTCATGTACTAATATAGCAAATGTGAAGCACTCTCCTAAACAAGTGGTATATGCAAAAGTCTAATCAGGGGGCATTAAAAGGGAAATTAATAAATAAAATATTTGATGAGTTTCATAAAATGTGAACTCAATACAAAAAATGAAAGGCAGATAAAATATTTTCATACACGTATATTCAACTATATATCATGCCTACTTACTATAAAGCACATATTGTTGCAAACACAAATATGAAAGAAAAAACTCGGTTAAATATGGAGATTATAATGTTCAAATCTAACTATCATTATAAATAATAATAATAGAATTATATATTTCGTATTATTATTAATATTCCGCACCTATTTTCATTTGCTAAGCATGTGGTACATCAAGTCATAGCTCAATAACCATACTCCCATATGAGCTCAATACTCACGAGTTTCTGGGATAATAGAATGCATATAGAATATACCATTTACTCTCAATTTATTTAATTATTTCAATGTTTGGTAAGCCAAATCCAAAATAAATTCTTTTTTTTCAAATCGAGTACTTTATATACAAGTTTTAGGTAACATATAACATGCTACATGACAATGGGCTCGACTCCACAAGATGAGAATCGAACCTATGACTTCTTACAATATGTCCATGTGTTCCAACGAGTTTGGATAAGATGCTTATAAAAATTCTAAAATTCCATTTAACTATATGTAAAATGTGATGACTCATAGGCCACTAAGCTTTGATTTTGACATAACGTGAAGACTTCAAATCTCAGTTCATTATTAAAAGGTGATTTATCTAACTAATTTGTGATAAAGCGATTTCTTCAAATCTCCTTTTTTATTTACAGTCTTATATTTACAATTAAGGATCTCAAAATTTTATGTTATTTTTACTCTATTTTTTTTTAAATATTGATTATCGTGTGTTCATGGGTTCATATTTATATTCTTTAACAATAATTTAAGATAGGCATTTACCACTAGATCGGTGGTGTTTGACAACTAATTCTTGTTTATATCACGAATTTTTATAAAAAACGATGTGATAAAAAATTCTGATTGTTCCTTAATTAGTTATTTCTTTTAAAATAATATTCATATGTTAAGATGGAAAGTATGGGTATAAGCAACACGATATTAATCGAGATGGTTGGTTTTGTAAAGATGGATGGTAATATGCTCCAGATATGGATAAGTTCCAAGATGAAGCAATGAAAGAGTATCATCACTCCAAGTTAACCATCTATCAAAGAAGTGATTAGATGTACCAAGAGACGAGAAGGACTTACTACTCGAAAGGTATGGAAATGGATATTGGAAAGTTTATCTCAAAGTGTATGAAATGTTAATTAGTGAAAACTGAGAAGAAGAACCCTAGTGGGTTTTTACAACCACTAGAAGTTCCCACATGGAAATGTGAGCAAGTATCCATGGATTTTATTAATTGATTTCCTAGGACTAATGCAAGATATTCTAGTATATGGGTAGCTGTTAATCATCTGACCAAGGACACAAGATTTATTTGTGTCAAGTCAATTAAAATAACAAGCAAGTTAGCTAGGTTATATTGGATTGTTCGATTCTATGGAGGTCCAAAGAGCATTGTAAGTGATAGAGATCCCCTATCTACTAGTGGATGTTGGAAAAGTTTTCAAGATATGTTAGAAGCAAAGCTGCACCTGAGTACAGCTTATCACCGTAGGGATGATGTGCAAACTAAGAAAGTAAATAATGTATTGGAAGATCTTCTTAAAGTATATATCATAGGTTTTGGAGGATCTTCGAATGATTACCTTCATTTTATTGATTATCAGTTGAGTATTGATATGGCACCGTAAGGGGGCTTTGTAAGGAAGACCCTATAATGCATCTTCTTATCAGAGGAAAGCAGGTTAGAAGTTGATACTCGATATAGAGATGATTTGAGGGCTGTTAGAAAAATAGAGATCATTCGACACAAATGAAGGTCGCTTATGATAATTAGAAGAGCTATGCAAATAAGAGAATAATATATCTAAAAATTTCTATATGAGATATGGTGTTTGTGAAAGTTTACTCTCTCAAGTGTGTTATCTGATTTGGTAGAAAAGGAAAATTAACACCTAAAATTGTTAGACCATTTTCGATTGTTGAAAGAATCAAAAGGCTAGCTTATATGGAGGACCTACCAATAAAGATGGTGGTTATGCATAAAATTTTTTGTTCCTCTTATATAAGGAAGTTCATGCATGACTCGGGTGCTGGGTCAGTTAGAAGATATAGTGGTGGAGCTAAAAGTCTCAATATTTTGTAAGTCGCTTCAAAATGTGGGGAATGACATGAAACAATTTAGGAAGAAGGTAATTAAGTTAGTTAAGGTGCAATAGAATAAAAATGATGACGATTTTACACATGAGATGTAAAAGATTAAGAGGTTGTCGCATTCATAACTCTTTGGACAGTATGTCTCATTTATCATACTTACTTGCACCGTTGTGCATTATATTATTAGAATTTTGCATGATAGATTATAAAATTGCTTTGCTATTGTGTATTTGGATGCTAGGTTAGATGTTAAGTTGTTTGCTCGTGCATGGTAGACATACGGGATACACCATTGCTTGTGTTTGTTTGGGGATTTCAAAGGCTAAATTTCTAAAAGGGGGGATAACGTACGACTTGTATTTTACATACCAGAGAATCATGGAATAATTATTTTAATTCATATGTGGTGTATTATTCTAATATGTGGAATATGGGTTTTTGAGATGTTTTACATGTCCGTGATTTTTATATGTGACCATTTTTTCTTTCGAAAAATCTTGTTTTAGTCATAATCTTTGATAGGAACCGAACTAGATGCTCTAACCTGTCACACTGCTCGGAATGGTGGTTTCGTAATCTGCAAAGTGGTTATATAGAGAGATCAGATAAGTAGTTTTATAGAAATGACAATTTTAAAAGTTGTTGGCTAGAATTAAAGTAATATTAATGTATTGAAAGTAGCAAGCCTGTTAATTTGATAGTTTTTAGCTATAAATAGGGTTAAAGGAATTCATTTGATGTTTCCCCCTTATTCTCCTGTCATCCATAAACCTGAATCTATTATAATTCATCCTTTAGTTCACAAAATCTAATCTCAATTATTTACCTTGCCATCTCTAATTTTTAATTAGAAGTTAAATCTATATTAATTTATTGGACCTCTCCTCATCACTCGAGAACTAACACGATTGCCTGCTTCTCGGATTGTTCTCCAATCAATTTCATTGATTTAGGTGGCTAGAGGGCTGTTTATGATATCTCACTTGTCAATATTGGATTATATATTTTAATTGGTAAATTTCACCATTTGTACGTTGAACTGAACCTAAAGCTTGATTATATATAGTAATTTCATATTTAGATAGCTTAAGTTAATCCAATTGCATAATACGATGATTAATATGTTAGATCCAATGCAATAAATAAGTAATTAACCATGTTTAATGTTATCTCCATGATTAGATTTGATTGATTCATGTTTGTATGCGATCGAGTGATTCGTATGGTTGTGATTGGTTGAATTTGCTATTTAAATGACTGAATTTGCTATTTGAATGGTTGAATTAGTTGAATTTCATGTTATGCTTAATTTTTGTGTTAGTGTTGTTCATGTCTTAGAATTCAAATGAATGATCCGAGCAGGTTCGTAATCCAGGCGCGTTTTAAAATCAAGAGTTAGGCTCGAAGCTAAGGATTTGCTTCGAAGGTAGGAAGTATGCTCAAAGCCATAGGTTTGCATCAAAGTGAGGAACTGAGTTTGAAGTAAGGAACTAACCTTGAAGCCTAGAATTTGTTTAGAGGTTGGGAATTCAGTCCAGAAGTCCACATGATGTCTTCTCAAAGTAATCATAATGGATATATTCAATTATGATCGAAACAAGCACAATTAATTCAAAGTGATATAACTTAGAGTAGGACGGAAGACGATGCTTTGAAGTAGAGAGTAGTGATTCAAAGCAAGGAGGGTTCATGGCTCAAAGCAAGGCGGGTTTGGGATTTGAAGCGAATTCGGGTTGATACTTCAATTTGAATAAATGAAATTTGAATACATGAAAGTGGCTTTTAATCAATGTGAAGAGAAGTAGTTTCAAACTGATGCAAAGTTGCTTCGAATTGATGTGAAGCAAAAGCAGCTTCAGGTCGATGTGAAGCAAAGTAAAGAAATTTTGGGTCGATGCGCAGCAAAGTAAAGAAGCTTTGGGCCGATGCGAAGTTAATCGACTCTGGACCAACATTCAAAGCAAAACAAACCTTTGTGTGCGTGAAGCAAATGTTCGGGTAAAGCATATATTGAGGCGAAACAAATCTTTAAGTAATTCGCTTCGAGACTGAAAGTTAAGTGCTTCGAAGTTCAAAGTAGCCTACTTTGACACTCGAAGTAATATGCCTGAAGCAAAATAATATTTGATCGAAACAAAGTGACTATTTCATCAAGCGACAAGACAAGATTATATGATCCATAGGGTAGAATAGTGAGGTCTTCATGGTTTTGCTGGTGGTTGTAACTAGCTGATTGCTTCTATAAGATGGAAATTATGGTACGATGAATATGTGACTCTTCGATTAGGAACTTAGATGAGAGTGTTATCAAAAGAATGTGATAAACATCTTAGGATGGAATGAGGTTGTAGAATAATGAACTAGTTTGAGGGGGACTCGAACATAAGATGGATATTAAAACCTCCATTAGATGGTTTCGATGACAATAGCTATACAATGATATATATTATTCTTATACAGATATAATAGATCATGATTGAAGACTCAAGACATAGATAAAAAGCATATATACAAAATGTCCCAAGTCAGACGTCTGGCTTTGCTCTATGATTTTTTTAATACCCAAGCCAGACATCTGACCCCCATACCCAAACATCTGAAATTGGGTTTGGAAATTTTTAAAAAAAAGCAATAATCATTTGTGAAAAGATGCCTCTTTATCTCTTCACCAAAACTCTTCAACAATGAAAGGTAGCATCTCTAAGACCGAAGAGAAACAAAAGCAACTATCTGAGGCTACTCTACAACAAGCATAAATACACTATGATCAAGATCGAGAGAAAAAACTTCTGAACTAGTCTAATTCTATATTTTATTCATTTATTCTATCCATGTAGTCTATATCTATTACTTCTTGATTTCAAACTTGTAATCACAATCATATATTCTTTCATTTTCTCATACACTGTCAAGTCTATAATACTCAAGGAGATAAAGGAAGATCATTGTACTACCAGTCAAAATCTGTGTTGCTTAGAACAAACTATAATTATAGAAACTTTCTCATGTATTAAAGTCTATTCCTCCGGGAGAAGCGAGGGTGTTTGGTTAATGAAAGGCCGAAGGGAAGTTTTGGAACTGGATTTAGGACAGGAGATCTAAACCAATATAAAAACCATGGTGTGATTACTCTTGTTTTATCTGCCTTATTATACTATGTTAAGCCATATTATTATATACATACTTGTCATATATTATAGATACATTCCATGAGGATTTAACAATTAGTATCAGATCTTAGTGTTCTATTGATCGTAACATAATCTTAGAACAATGGCCAGAAAGAGAAGTTCCACATAGAGTTCAAAGATGGAGAAAAAGAAAATTCTGAAAAGCAAGCAACAAAATAGAGAATCTCAATACAAGTGCAGCATGGCTACCCTTAAATCTAAGTCGGTATGCAATGATTCTATTTATGATCTTTTATCATCACATGACAACTTACTTAAAGATTTCAAATTATTACAAAAGATTAATTATGCTGCTTTAAAGAAACTAAAAAATCATGAACTACATTTGGTAAAATAAAAGAAGAAAATGTTTTTTACTAAAAAACAAAGAATTTTTAAACTTCTCTTGAAAAGCTTGTTTTATAAATTGATTTCCTTATAAAAGAAAATGATAAATTGATCGATAATAATAGTAACCGTTCAAAGGAAAATGAATCTTTACAAAATAAAATTATACATTTAAAGGATTCCTTAAATAACTCTAGTTCTAATCTTTTATCTCTTTAAAAAGAGAATAATGCTTCAAATGATAGAAATTTAGATTTAATTAAAGAATGCAAGTTGTTAAAAGAAATTAATGTTATTTTGCAAATGAATTTTGTAACTTAAAAGAGAATTTTGATGAATCAAATAAAAAAGTTACGAAATTGAGTAAGGAAAACAATGACATGCGTGTCTTACAAAAGGCTGAAGTTTACAATAATAAAAGTGATTTGGGCTATAAATGCACTAAAAATAAAAATAGTAATAGATATGCATACATGTATACACTTGAAACTAGTACTAAAATTAGATATAGCCCCAAAATCACTTCATATCAAGATACTATTATACTTACAAATAGTAAACATTTCTTAAATTCTGAATTATTGACCAGAAATACGAATTATATAGGTATTTGAGTTCCTACTAGAAGGAAAAATAGAGAAAAATATTTTGATGATTATTTTGATAATGTGACTAATAATTAAAACTATATTTTTAAAGGTTCAAATGAGTATGGTTTCTTAAAACTTGGGAAATTATATGAACCTTGGGTATCGTGTACTTTAGATATTATTATTATTATTCTGATATCCTAGTTTATAATTGTTGACTCACCTTTTGGCAAGACCGTCACCCTAGGAGCTACCATAGAGAAAGCTAATCAGGACTCAAGCATGTGCCTGGAGAAGCTCGGATATCCCTAGCTATACTCCTGGTTCGATCACCTCTGGGATCGTCTAAGCCTAGCAACATCAAAAGCATACCTGGGACGAAGAAAAAGGTATATGGAGTTCGGATCAAATGGAACCCAAATCGAATGGAATCCAAACTGAGCAAAGCGCGGATCGAATGGAATCCAATATAGATCATATTCTATCCAAAAAGGACAATTACAACCACTCCTCCCACTAACTTCTGCAACCCTGGATCTTGTGCCACATATCCATTTTCGAGCCCAGCAGCCACAAAACGGCCCAACAACTTCCCAAAGTCGTCCAGCAACTTCTCCATAACCTCCCCAAGCCAGTCACGCATTACTTCCCTATCTTCCCGGATCAAAGGCCACGTATCCCGTTCGATCCGAACACCAACTGAGCCTATAAATGCAGCGTTTCAAAAAGAATTTAGGGACTTTTGGCCATTCGAGGTCTCCATGACTTATCCATGCTGCCAATCACTTTCATCTCAAACTCTTAGTTATTTTAATCATTGCGATTCGAGATAATCATGAGAAACATCATTATAGTACAGATTCTGACAACTTACTGTCTATAACTCCAATTTTCTGACACTATTGGAAGACTATGAAGTGGATGTAGGCTCCTTAACACTAAACTACTATAAAATTGTTGTTATCTTGTGTTTTCTTACCTTTTTCGTTTATTTCTTCATATCATATGCTCTACATGTGATTCTAGGCTGTTTATATCGTTTATTGGTCTAACATTTTGGTGCTTTCATTGAGAAATGAAAAGTTCTCGATATTTAGGAGTTTTACCCACTATTTAGATCACCAAGTCCAAAGGAAGATTCCTATAATTTGTGTATATACAACAATTCCAGCATGTCTATGGACTTTGTGATAATGGTGGCTACCGGACGCCATCCAGGCGTTCGAATCGCAACACACAACATGACAAAGACCATATACGAAGTCTAACATTTTCTCCAGTTGTCGGTTCGATACTGAGCCGAGAAGGAAAGGTTGCTCCTACGACTTCTTCAACAGGCCGGGCACTAAATCTGGATCGAAATTCCTTTGGCTCTAATTTACCTCGGATCGAAATTCCTCCGGATTGAACTTCTGGATCGAGCTTCCTCCGGATCGACTCTTTTCAGATTGAACATGCCACCGGTTTGAATATAAACAATATCGAACCGGGTGTGTGACTGCTTTAATTCACCTTCAACCGAACCGACTTTACCGATCTAGGCCACTAGCTATTTCTACACTCCTGCATATCGATCTGAGGCAGTGCAGTAGCCAATCATAATCGTTAAGTCCCAGCAACCAAGATTCAACAGTTAATCCAAGAATATCAACAGAAAAAGGGCAAAGATTGGGACTCTTCCTAGGGCCGTGACCCTTATTTACTGATGTTATTCAACGTGGGCAGTTCCTGAACAGATTCAACATGCTAACAATGATGTCATATGCGGGAAAAACTACTTCTACGCAGTCTTTTTTAAGGGTTCCAACAGCGTATAGACTTCAGCAATGCAACTGATGCTACTCCTGAATGAGTGGTGACCCCTTAGTTTACACAACAAAAACATACCCAACTGACTGAATCAAATGACGTTGATATGGCGCAGTTTGGGCCCTATTCTGAAGTCGACTCGGATCATTTTATCCACGATAAGTCTCAATGACGGGATACTGAGAAGCGACCAAGGATCCCAAAATTCCAAAGGTATACTTCACTCATATGACATGATAAAGGACATATGTCTTGCGACACACTACTCGGTGAAAACCGAGCTAACCTTTGCATTTACCATTTGCTATCAACCGCACCGATGACGTTTGGTTTCCATTTGATAAGCGTTAAAGCAACATGCTTAGGTGCCTAGAGCCGAGTACCGATTAAATCTCCACAGGCCATGATCGGGCTTATGAACCCTCATTAAGATAACAACAACTCGACTGTTCGTTAGCCAATATGCAACCTCAGCTTAGAGATAAGAGTTCAAGATCAATGCAAATACGAATCGGCTAGCTGCTCTCCACTTCGTACTTTCGTTACGACGGAACATATTCACATCACTTAAAGCCTAGCAAGTCATGCTACAGTATTCAGTCTTACCCAACAAAGACTAAACCCCCTCTAGACGAGGGAGTTGATTGAATTCCTCAACGCGAACCTCGACGTGTTAGCGTGGACCCATGCTGACATGTGTGGGATATCTTCATCCATCATGACTTGTTTCACTGAATATTGACCCAAATTATGTCTCGTAAAACAGAAAAGGCATATGCTTGGCCCAGAGAGGTCAGCAGCTTTGAAAATAGAGTTCGAAAGACTAAAGAGTAATAGGTTCATCTAAGACGCAACCTATCCCAAGGGATATCAAACCTAATTCTTTTGAAGAAGGCCAACGGGAAGTGGAGAACATGCACCCCCAAAGACAACTTTCCACTTCCTAAGATTGATCAGCTTGTCGACTCAATAGCTAGATACGAACTTCTCTCTTTCATAGATGCTTATTTTAGATATAAGCATATTGCGATCATGTCCAGGATTAGGAACATACCAGTTTCATGACAAATCTCGGACTATATTGTTATATGGTTGTGTCGTTTGGACTAAAAAGTTCTAGGGAAACATATCGTCGACTGGTCAACCACAAGTTTCATGATCAAATCGGAAAGACAATGGAAGTATATATAGATGAAATGCTGGTGAAGTCAAAGCACTCAATCGATCATGTCCAGTACATGGCAGAGATGCTCAGTGTTCTCCGCAGATATGGTATGAAGCTCAACCCTTTGAAATGCTCTTTTGGCATTGCGTCAGGCAAATTCCTAGGTTTCATCGTCAGCTCTCGAGGCATCGAAATCAACCTTTAACATATAGAGCTAAAGGAGGCATCCAAAAACCTCGAAGGATCAAAGATGTTCAAGATTTTGTTGGGAAGGTGGCGGTGTTGGGTAGATTCGTGTTCAGGGCTATTGACAAGTGCCTACCCTTCTTTGAGTTGATCAAGCAGGGAAGTGCAATTTCGCTTAAACACTCGATTGTCAAACATTTCAAAATATATTGATCACTTGGAGAGAACTCCTATCCTATTAAAGCCTATAGGTTGTAAAAACTTGTTCGTGCACCTTGCAATATCCCCACATGCAATCGGTTCAGTCTTAGTTCACAAGAAGACCGGGTGCAACTTCGACGGGTCCTACAATGACCTAAGGCGTATTGAAGATTTTCTAAATGGGACATTGAATTGGAATCATTCAACATCGCCTATTCTCTTTGAAGGTCATCCTGGGATAAACATCAACAAATCTCGTTGCTAAGTTCAATGCACCAGATACTGCCTCAAAAGCAGTAGTCAATTGTTTGTCTAATGGAATATGCATATGAATTAAACTTTTGACGGACAATGTTCTGGTATAAGAATGTGAAGATTCACATCTCGACTCCCTCCATGGACCGTCTGTTGATTGATTCATGCCCCAAATGCAAGGGGTAACTCGAAAATCTGAGCATGGATTGCTCATGATTCCATCTTCTCATCCAAAGTTGATACATCATAGCCTTGCATGATTGTACTTGTATCTGAAATATGACCGACTATTTTGGTCTTGCCCGAAGCTTGGAAAGTTAAAGATTTGAAGCGCTTAAACCTAGATGCTAGTTGATTATCTACACATTAGCTCTTATCCTCCATGTAGGAGCGAAGGCATAACAGCAGATGGACGAGATATGACTATCTTCCTATCCCTATATCCCACTTTCTGACATGGAAGGTGCAAAGCTTCTATAAGTGTGGATCTATTGTTCTCCCACCGACCATCCTAGCACCGATAAAATGAGATTCTACCATTAAAGGTCTTGATTTGACTATCCGACCCTCGTTCCTTACCCTTGATGTGGAGGCAATAAGGCAATTCAAAGGAAACATAATCTCATTCTTCACTCACCAAAGTCCGCCTAACCGCGTTTGTCATTTCAAGGCCCCAATCTAGGTCTATTCATTCTTGGGATTGTTGTCCTACAATGATTTGGAAAGATTTCCTTCATTAACTAAGTTTTCAGCAGTCGTCACCTGGCAGAGACAGGACAAAGAAAAATGGATTGGCAAAGAATATGTGAATCCATTCTCATTCAGATCATATTTGTTTGTTCAAATAATTATTTTTTAATAACGCCTCTTATCTTGGCATGCTTTATGAGTTATCGATGCAAGTAAATCATATGAATTTATATATGAATTGTGTAGTCTCCCAAAGTCTAGTACCGATAAGACTTCTAACACCCGCATGCAGAATAACGGAGCATTGCCATAATTAGCCCACCTGAACTGCTCATTTACAGATCCATGCCCTCTGTCTGAGGGAAGATATATACCTCAAGGTGGATCTGATATGACCATCCACTCCTTGGCTCATGCATAGCAGACCTTAAGACAATTGTGCATCGATCTATGCATTTCGAAGTCAGGATCCAACTCCAGATGGACGCGGTTCGACCGTCCATATTACTAGATTGTGCGCTTGATGCCACCAGATTACATAAATCCAAAAAAGGGGGCAACATGGCCCATCAACATACTTGCTTTCCAATCATGCATCTTACCTTTACTCGCTTCCTGAGTTATTGACATGACTAATTCATGTAAATTTGTATATGATTGATGTAGGCACCCGGAGTTTAGTACCAATAAGTCACCCCATAATTTCATCGGAGGACGTAAAGCTTTGGCAAACGTTATCCACCGTTCACCTACTTACTCTTGGCCTCATGCCAACAATCTAACATAAGTGGATTTCGACCATTCATCCACTGACTTTTTTCCCTAGATGTGGGAGGCAAGAGAATAAATGCACATGAGTTCAACATGTGTCTTCTATACATGGGCATATTTATGAGTCCTCCTCAGCCGCTAGCCTTTGATTCGCCAGACAAGACATAAAGATGTATTCGGATGTGACATGAGCACCTAACATATTGGAAACCCCATCTCTTGATCCGACGTGAAGAGTGCAATGATTATATGGGTAGGATCCTATGAACTGCACAATGATTTTTTGCCCTTGGCGTGGGGGAAAGGGAATGACACTAAGTCGAATGTGGGATGACAATTCGTCATAACAACGCCTATGCCCTTGAGACGACAGGCAAAATTCAAATCAGTCCAGACACGACATGACCGTCCACCTGACAGCCTTTGCCTTCGACGTGGGGGAAAAGAGAAATGTTAAGATGAGGATGAGTATGATTCGACTGCTCTCCCACCGATGTCTTTAACTCTTTCCCATGTTTTCGACAGGAGGAGTATAAACTCAATGTGGATGTGATACAACCATCCTCAAGACGACCTTTGCCTTAACGATGCCAAGGCAAATGTAATCCAATTGTTTGCCCGACTAACTCTCGTCCTCAAAGCTAGGACAGGAGTATAAACCAAGGACGAGTGTGTTAGGCGCGCCAAGACTAACGACGACCCAATCCATAACTCTAATGTAGACCGACTTTGGAAGAGTATAAATGACGATTTTATGATGTCCGTAACTCTAACTCTCATGACTCGAGAGGGAGTATAAACCTATTGGGATAATGTGAATGGTGCACCATGACATTGGACCACTAAACTCGTAAATTTAACCCAGACTAACTTTGGAAGAGTGTAAAGAACGATTCCATAACGTCCACAACTCTAACCCGGACTGACTATTGAGAGATGGTAAAGGACAACTCTACGATGTCCACACTAACTCCATCGCCCTCCAGTTGGAAGCAGGTGTATAAAGACTTAAGGACCAAACGTCCGATTGACTTAGCCCGCACCCCACCGACGCAGTGGGCATGGGTGAAGACTCACGAATTAACTTCGAGTGCGTCCCGTACACGATTCAAGATTTAAATTAAATTGGAGGCATATACACTATACCTCTGAACTACAACAGCTTAGCACTTGGTCATACTAAGTGAGATAACTTAATGCTTAACATATTTTTACTTCAAGTTAGAATTGCTTTTGACCTAAAAATTGACTTAGTAACTTGCAAGCTAAGCGAATTGTCCATGTTGCAGGTTTATGAATGGGTAAAAAACAAAAGCATGAGGGTTGCACTAACTCCATAAGCTTTGCGATAGAAGGCAGGAGTACAGAGACCCAAAGGGCTGACAAAGACGCCTAATGCTAAATTTTCCGCATAACTTAGGGCAACGACCGAAAGGAGGCCTTGAGAGTGAGATACTCAATAACATATCACACGACTTAAGGCAGCGACCGAAAGGAGACCTTGAAAGTGATATCTTAGGCTGACACATATATCCACCTATGACTGATCATAACTCAAGTGGAACAATGAGTAGCCCTTTGCTATGCAATAACTCGAGAACTTAGATAATCTAACTGTTTAAACTTGAAAAGTAGCACTTGTTTTCACGCATGCATATCTAAGCTTAAAAAGGGTGTGATCTGACCACCTAACTTTCACCATTACCCTTAGACAGTGGGAAAGTTGTAAAGAGTATCTAAAAGCGGCATAACTTATTTGTCAGTATCTGACTTATGCTTTAATCTTGAAATGCCTCATGCGGACCACGAAACGGATGCGGGGTAGCCATCCACTGACTGATCCTATCCAACTTCCCGACTTGAAGGCTTGCATAAGACCAAACATAGAATGACTGTCCTATCTCATATACTTATTAGGTGTGGAGCAACCACTTTGTCTTCGGCATTTCCCCTTGATATCATGGAAAATGGGAGCATTTGAGGCGACTATAGTTTGACTTTTTATCACCGAATTCCGATCCTCAAAGCCCGGATGGGAGACCAAAGATTAGTATGGATCGAGTACCAATAAATCATTTTGCAGCGGGCTCTAACTCACGATTCGATGAGGGAGTATAAATCCAGAGAAGACGTGGATTTGAAGCCTACTGCTCAGCCAAACCCTAATGACTAGGGATAAGGGATGCATACCCTGAAGGCATGATTCGACTACCGTACTACTCTATGCACATTTTCTTACCCAACTATCATCATGTGACGGCAAGGAATTTCGCTCGATCCGAATCAGTCGTTAAACTGATCTAGACCGTTCGAAACCCCTGATCGTTTGAGAGAACAGGACAAACCAGAACACAAACAGAAGAACATTTCATTGTTATTACAACAATTCCATCAGATACAAGAATATACAGAGTATAAATGAAGAGATTACATTCGATAAATATCAGAGATTACAATAAGTTACATAGCAGCGGAAAATAATACAAAGCACAACTGAAGGTGATATATGGATACAGAGCTTCCCGGATATCATTCCAGCTGTAAACCAGGATCCTGTGAATATAAATCTGCAAAACCGAAACTACTAGCTGCCCGTGCGGAAAATAGGGGCACCCAGAGTTTAGGTTAAAACAATAAACTCCAGGTCAGTCATGTGACTGGTGTGAGAACTAAAACAGTTATTTAAAACTTTACTTTAAAGATAGTAATTCAAGGGACCACGCCGTATAACACGGAATGGGTTTCCTCCCAAGAATACCAGTGCATAGAATAAACAACGCAATGCTTTTTCGAAAAATGAAGCTATTATAAGACCCAGGTCCCATCACACAATGCAACGCAAGCCGGAGGATAGGGTTTTCCCTTATAATAGCCAAACATGCTTGGTATATTTAAAACAAATCATTTGATACTATAATAAGTGTATAGTGTCAAAACAATTTCAATCATAAATATAAATCATAGACGGCATAGGTACCATATATCATGTCGCCATACTAGTTCTACAATTAAAACCGCAATACACGTATTGGAAATTGGATTTCCGTCATGAGTCGAGGCAAGGGGCAAGCTCCTCTCCGCGTTCGAGACACTCTAGCAAATGTCCCAGGGTTACGCACTCTGGGCAACCCCTGGATCTTCAGGGCCGGTCCTCACTTACGTTAGAGGATTAATTATGCCTGAACACACGTTTCCCGGTCCTTACAGACCTATAATCGAGGCGCCTCGCATTCCAACAACCACATAGGTGAAAAGTATATAAATGTCAGGGCTGGTAAGTCACTGACACCACCAAAGCTAGAAAGAAACGTCGTGCTCTCCCTGCAGTCCGTATCCCGTTTTTGACTCATACCGAGGTGTGAGGCTCGCGAATTCACGTTATACACAAAGCTGCCACGTAGGTCGTGCTTTGATCATTAACCATAAGACTCTGCTTTTCAACAAAAGCCTTGATCATTGCATCTTAGCGTGCCACACAGGCAATTCATGCCATGCGACTGATGTCCATCGATATACAACCTCTGAGCTCGTACGTCTCAGAGAAGGGCGTTAAGCAAGAGAATAAATTCTCCGCCGCCAAACAGATATATATTTAACAGAAATCAATCAACACAGAATAAAATCCAATGTCAGACACACAATCCCTTTACAAGTTCGTTCTGGGTCTGAACGAAACCGGAGGCACTTTCCTCGCATATCCATCCATCTCTAAGTATGTCTGCGACCACCAACTATTTCCATCCTCTTGGGTGTACAACCAAATCAGGATCGTTAGTAATTATCCAAACGATGTGAAGACTTCCGGTCTTCAATCACCGTCTTCATCTTCGACATATCGTCGAATCGGTTATTCAGAATGGGTATAAACCCGGACTTTCCGAACAACCCGCGTATATTGAAACAAATGTTACACAAACACAACATACGCCTCATTCCAATTCATATTCTCAGGGAAAGGTTCCCATTAATTTTATCCAAGATAAGTTCTTTAAAATTTATCCTTTAATCTTCCTTTGGATGTCATTTCAAACCAAATTATGGTTTTTCAAACTAGTCGAGATTAGCGAACCACACCGAAGTAATTATTTATTTTATTTCCCAATCCCAACCTATTCATCCCATGAAGCAAAACTGGTAATACTCCATATTTAACACCACAGTGTTGTCGGTAAAATTAATTACCATTTCACGTTCAAATCTAATAAAAGATTTAACTATCGCTTTGGAGCAAACTGGTGGTACTCCATTCTCGCTTACTTTCTAAATTTGATAATTTGAATTATCAATTCACATTTCAATCTAATTGCAGATTCAATAAAACTCCTTTTACTGGGTTAAAGAACTAGTGTCATTTAAAACACAGTTCACGACAAACCCAAATCACATTCTAATTATTATCGGGTTAAAGAACAAGTGTTATTTAAAACACTGTTCACGATAAACCTACAAATCAATTTTATTTAAAACCCATTTGAAATCCGATTTATTTATTTAAAAATAAATGGGTTGTTATTTTAGTTCTAAACTAGTTCATTTCGATAAAAATCTATTTTTATCTTTTCAAACATGGAGTTTTTCATCCCAATTTTTCTCAAATCAGTTCTTATGATTTTACATAAATTATTACTATTTTTAATAATTTTATCAAGGCCCGTACAGTCGATTTCCATCAACGGCCATCGAACTGCACCTATAGCGACCTTTTTCGAATTTGATTTGGACGTATCTCCAAATCCAACCGTTAGATTTCAAATTCCTAATATTCGTTAGAAAGCTTTTTTCGATACGAACCCAACGGTTCTGGTTTTAGGAGAATCCGACGGTCGGATCTCCCGTAATGTTCGTTTGAGAGAAATGGTTGAAATTTACGAACTGCCGCGGTGCGACGCGTTCTATTCAGGCCATTATATTATATATATAATATATATTTCGTCGATTTCTATTTAAAACGAATTTTATAAATCGTTTTAATTTCGTTTCAAAAACAATTTCAACTTCCATTTCAATTCAAATCAAAATTGAATTTTTCCTTATAAATTCGTTTTAAAATTCATTTCTATTCAATTCAAATTTCAATTCAATTTGAATTCATTTCAATTCGTTTTATATTCAATTCATTTCAAAATCGTTTTATATTCAATCCATTTCGAAATCGTTTTCAATTCAATTCATTTTGAAATCGTTTTCATATTCAATTCATTTCGAAATCGTTTTCAATTCAATTCATTTTGAAATCATTTTCAATTCAATTCATTTTGAAATCGTTTTCAATTCAATTCATTTTGAAATCGTTTTCAATTCAATTCATTTCGAAATCGTTTTCAATTCAATTCATTTCGAAATCGTTTTCAATTCAATTCATTTCGAAATCGTTTTCAATTCAATTCATTTTGAAATCGTTTTCAATTCAATTCATTTCGAAATCGTTTTATATTCAATTCATTTCGTTTTCTATTTGAATCAAATTCATTATATATTCAATTGAAATCAAATTCGTTTTATATTCAATTGAAATCGAATTCGTTTTATATTCAATTGAAATCAAATTCATTTTCTATTTCATTTAATTCAAATTTCATTTCAAAATATGCGATTTCGAAATCACTTTTCAATATTTATTTTAAAATGAATAAAATCGATATAAATATCGTTCACGTCAAAATGGCGTCAATCTAACCAACACGGCTTCATATATTTCTATTTTCAAATATTCTATTCAACAAATGAATATTTATTTTTGTCAACACACGACTAATCTCAACGAATGAGTATTGTCCACGTGTGACTATTTTTGTTATTTAATATATTTTATAAAAATTAAGGTATCTATCGTTTGATATTGAATCAGACTCCCACCGTAATTTAGTGAGAGAACGATTTCCTGAATATTAACCACGAAGGCCGAAACCAACATCAGATTATATCCAGGAGACCACTCATCTCATCTATTTTCCAGTTGATTTCTAATTCTATATATGATAAAGATGTAAATTTTATTGTTAAAATATTTCGTTCAACACATGACTAATCTCAACGGATGAGTACAGTCAACACATGAACCTTTATTTTATAATATTCTTTATTTTCTAAATTGGAATAAGGCCCAATCAATTACCATATAATGTTAATTATATGGATTTTCATACATCACACGTATATAATATCATTGAAAAATAATCAACCATCAAACAAAGTGCACTACACTGTATAAGCATCAAATATAGATATCTAACGCTTATAACAGCCTAACAATCAATCGATCGACATATTTAATCAATCAGGATGAGTGAACTTCAAATGTCATCCCAACACCCGTGTGGGGTTTCAAACAATCAAACACAGATTTTATTTGTGCAGTTGGGCGATGTGTAAAATTTATCGTCCTAATCAATGTCAGTCAAATCAGTGTACATAAACAAACCGTCCGGTTTGCAAATGAATATTTATTTATTCACATTCACTATATTCATATTCACGTTAAAAATTATATTTTTAACGATAAAACATTTTATTTTAACATATGAATTTCTATTCAGTTCATTCTTTAAATAAAATGATATTTTTATTTTTCTAACTTATTTTAGAAAATTTCAGCGGCATAACGGTACGATACTAGAAACGGGACAAGGCCTAGCCTTATCCCTGGTCTAGTGAAGGCCCATGCCATTCACACATCAATCAAATCAATTTCATTTCACCAAACAATTCAATTCAACCCAAATCATCTAAATAATTTATGCAAACAATTAAACAAACAAGCCATCCATGGTCTGTGGATGACGGGTGTCGGGTGCTACTAAACACCGTCTGCATCCTTTTATATATATATAATTAGAAAAAGAAATTGAAGAGTGAGAAATTCTCACAGATAGCTATCCCAATTCCACGACTCTTCATTGATAGAAATCTTCATCGTTCTCGCCTTTTTGTCACCTTCGTTGCCCGTATTCACTACATATGTAAAAATCGAATTTTTACTTCGCTTTTCAATATATAAAAATCGAATTTTAACTATCACGCTATATGGATAAAAATTCTATTTTTACATTGCTACTATATAGATAAAAATTATATTTTTACCTCGCTATTCTCTATATAAAGATTCCGCCTTTTCAAGTATATCATTATAAAAATCACATTTTTATTTTTCTACACATATAAAGATGATATTTCTAATATTCCTATCATGAAAAAATTATATTTCTAATTCTGTACATAAACAAAAATCATATTTTTACATCTTCTATATAGTAAAGACTATATTTTTAATACTTTAAAAATATAAAAATCATATTTTTATTACTTTCGTATTGCTATTTTTATTTTAAAGACCCTGCCCTTCCTATTTTAAAAATCCTAACTTAACTAATTTATAAATCCCATCTTTTCTATTCGAAAAATCAAATCTTTTCTATTCGAAAAATCAAATCTTTTCTATTCTTTCAAAACATCGCCATTTATATTTTCAAAACATCCCTAATTTCAGTTTTCAAAATAATGCTAATCATACCTAATAATATATATAAAAACAAAATAAAAATAAATAAATCAATAAAACTTACAGCTTTATCGATTCGGAGGGGGTTTGGGCTCTGGTGGGCGTCGGAGGGCGTCGGGTGGGTCAGAGGCTGGAGGCCTCGTCGGTGGTTGGGAGGGAGGGCTAGGGTTCGGGTTTCCCTGGGGGGTGCGGTGCTCGATTGCCGATGTGGGGGGGGGGTCTGCGATGCATCGATCGAGGGGGGGGGTTTGGTGGGTGTCGCGGTGGTTTAGGCGGAGGGTGTGGCGGCGCCGCCGCCGCTGGGGCGCGATGGCGATGGAGGTTTTCCGCCTCCGTCGAATTCTCTTTTTTTTCTTTGTTTCCTGAAATGAATCGAACGGGGGGGGGCAGAAAATAGAGAGGGTGAGGAGAGAGGGATTTAATTTTTAATTTATTTATTTAATTTATTTTCAAAAAGTTGACTTTTACATACGACCTCGGAACGAGGCCCACCGCCTGTCGTCCATAGCTAATTACCCCCATTCCAAACACAATGGGATATGTATCGTAAGCTGATTCGGCTGTTACAATCAGTTTTTGCCAAAATCAACATATACTTCTATATATTGATTTTAAACGCGCATTTCAATTTACTGGGGTCACATACTAACTCGAAAAATTCCCAAAAAATATTTTCTAGCTTCGTATTGACGATACGGTCCTAACAAAACTAGTTTCGTCGAATTCTGAGACCGTTGGAAAAATGGCCATTTTCCAGTCGATTAAAATCAACTAAAACTGGTCAAACTCGTTTCCCTTTGCCACGCTCACATATTGATTCGAAAAATTATGAAATTTGGAATCTAGCAATAACTTAACATCACGGACCCAACAAAAGTGGTTTCATCGAAATCCGAGGTCGTTTGCAAAATGTCTATTTTTAAGGGCCTGAATTCCATAGCGACTATTCAGAATTTTCAACTGGACATATCTTTTGATTCCCGCTATGAAATTTCGATTTTTCAGATTCGATGGAAAGATATTCACAAATATATCCCAATGTTTTTGGTTTCACTAAAATCCGGATTGTTTTGCACCCGGTATGTTCAATTGAAGTTTGAAATCGAATTATCGAACTACCGTGCCATTTTCAATTCTATTTATAATTATATATAATTATTTATATTCTAACGACGACGCGTATAAATATATACGTTCGAATTATATTCAAATTAAATTTCTCGTCGATATTATTTAAAATAATCCATTTTAAATATTCAAAATTTGCTAAAATTGCCGAAATAAAAAATTTAAACTGGCCCAGATTTTCCGGGTTATTACAATCTCCCCCACTTAAAACTTTTCGTCCCCGAAAAGGAACAAAGTCGAAAGTGGTTTGATTAATCAACTCTACGTTCGATCTGGCTTCCATTCTCCTACTTTTCAGTTTCTGAGAATTTTTAAATTCTTCAAAAATTTGGCTAACACCCTAAATTTTCGAAAAATTTCGCCATAACCTCCCCTGCACCGGGAGCCATGAGAAAATCCCGAAATTGCCATATAGGCCTTCTGATCTCAAAAGGAAAAGGAAAAAGCCAAGCGGCTAGCCAATAGGCTCATAAAATCATCATCACCCAAACAAAACAGTAAATTATAGTAAACATGTACCTATTTGTCGGGCAAACAAATTTTATTCTTCGGCTCTAGCCTCCTTGCTATGACATGTTCAATGTAAGTATATGTATATGCAAGCAAATGCGACCAATTCTCAATATAATTCAATATTTGATGCAATTAGGCATAATGGTTCAAAATTATCAAACAAATAAACAAACAACACAAACAACAATCAATTAGTGAATTAACGTTTCAAATTCATAATTTTGATATATATACTAAAAATCGTGTTTTTGATGCCAATTCACAACAATGTGTTCTAGCTATATAAGTTTTGGTTCTCACACCAGTCTAATGGAAATATATAGAAATCACACCTTCGAAACACGAAAATAAATCCTGGTGATGGCGCGCCATCATCAGAATCATGTCTGGGCGACTAGAATGTGATTCTATATCTATCTAATATATTAAAACTTCGAATATACGTTCATGACGCGTATATGCAAACCTTTATATACTAGATTGTCCAAATTAAAAATAAATAAATATTCAAATACGTTTAAAACGATTTAAATTTCAAAACAAAACTATTTTCATTTGAAAAATGTACTCTTCACACTCGTTCTAGGATACTACTGATCCTATCTCTAACGAGTCATTCTAATTGGATGTTACTAATCCAACATCTGATGAATTCTTTCGTATGGTTCTAATGTGCCTTGTTCTCGAGCTCTGTAAACCAAAGCTCTGATACCAAATGTGACGGCAAGGAATTTCGCTCGATCCGAATCAGTCGTTAAACCGATCTAGACCGTTCGAAACCCCTGATCGTTTGAGAACAGGACAAATCAGAAAACAAACAGAAGAACATTTCATTGCTATTACAACAATTCCATCAGATACAAGAAAATACAGAGTATAAATGAATAGATTACATTCGATAAATATCAGAGATTACAATAAATTACATAGTAGCGGAAAATAATACAAAGCACAACTGAAGGTGATATACGGATACAGAGCTTCCCGGATATCATTCCAGCTGTAAATCAGGATCCCGTGAATATAAATCTGCAAAACCGAAACTACTAGCTGCCCGTGCGGAAAATAGGGGCAACCAGAGTTTAGGTTTAAATAATAAACTCCAGGTCAGTCATGTGACTGGTGTGAGAACTAAAACAGTTATTTAAAACTTTACTTTAAAGATAGTAATTCAAGGGACCACGCCGTATAACACGGAACGAGTTTCCTCCCAAGAATACCAGTGCATAGAATAAATAGCGCAATGCTTTTTCAAAAAATGAAGCTATTATAAGACCCAGGTCCCATTACACAATGCAACGCAAGCCGGAGGATAGGGTTTTCCCTTATAATAGCCAAACATGCTTGGTACGTTTAAAACAAATCATTTGATACTATAATAAGTGTATAGTGTCAAAACAATTTCAATCATAAATATAAATCATAGACGGCATGGGTACCATATATCATGTCGCCATACTAGTTCTACAATTAAAACCGCAATACACGTATTGGAAATTAGATTTCCGTCATGAGTCGAGGCAAGGGGCAAGCTCCTCTCCGCGTTCGAGACACTCTAGCAAATGTCCCAGGATTACGCACTCTGGGCAACCCCTGGATCTTCAGGGTCGGTCCTCACTTACGTTAGAGGATTAATTATGCCTGAACACACGTTTCCCGGTCCTTACAGACCTATAATCGAGGCGCCTCGCATTCCAACAACCACATAGGTGAAAAGTATATAAATGTCAGGGCTGGTAAGTCACTGACACCACCAAAGCTAGAAAGAAACGTCGTGCTCTCCCTGCAGTCCGTATCCCGTTTTTGACTCATACCGAGGTGTGAGGCTCGCGAATTCACGTTATACACAAAGCTGCCACGTAGGCTGTGCTTTGATCATCAACCACAAGACTCTGCTTTTCAACAAAAGCCTTGATCATTGCATCTTAGCGTGCCACACAGGCAATTCATGCCATGCGACTGATGTCCATCGATATACAACCTTTGAGCTCGTACGTCTCAGAGAAGGGCGTTAAGCAAGAGAATAAATTCTCCGCCGCCAAACAGATATATATTTAACAGAAATCAATCAACACAGAATAAAATCCAATGTCAGACACACAATCCCTTTGCAAGTTCGTTCTGGGTCTGAACGAAATCGGAGGCACTTTCCTCGCATATCCATCCATCTCCAAGTACGTCTGGACGACCACCAACTGTTTCCATCCTCTTGGGTGTACAGCCAAATCAGGATCATCAATAATTATCCAAATGATGTGAAGACTTCCGGTCTTCAATCACCGTCTTCATCTTCGACATATCGTCGAATCGGTTATTCAGAATGGGTATAAACCCGGACTTTCCGAACAACCCGCGTATATTGAAACAAATGTTACACAAACACAACATACGCCTCATTCCAATTCATATTCTCAGGGAAATGTTCCCATTAATTTTATCCAAGATAAGTTCTTTAAAATTTATCCATTAATCTTCCTTTGGATGTCATTTCAAACCAAATTATGGTTTTTCAAACTAGTCGAGATTAGCGAACCACACCGAAGTAATTATTTATTTTATTTCCCAATCCCAACCTATTCATCCCATGAAGCAAAACTGGTAATACTCCATATTTAACACCACAGTGTTGTCAGTAAAATTAATTACCATTTCACGTTCAAATCTAATAAAAGATTTAACTATCGCTTTGGAGCAAAACTGGTGGTACTCCATTCTCGCTTATTTTCTAAATTTGATAATTTGAATTATCAATTCACATTTCAATCTAATTGCAGATTCAATAAAACTCCTTTTACTGGGTTAAAGAACTAATGTCGTTTAAAACACAGTTCACGACAAACCCAAATCACATTCTAATTATTATCGGGTTAAAGAACAAGTGTTATTTAAAACACTGTTCACGATAAACCCACAAATCAATTCTATTTAAAACCCATTTCAAATCCGATTTATTTATTTAAAAATAAATAGGTTATTATTTTAGTTCTAAACTAGTTCATTTCGATAAAAATCTATTTTTATCTTTTCAAACATGGAGTTTTTCATCCCAATTTTTCTCAAATCAGTTCTTATGATTTTACATAAATTATTACTATTTTTAATAATTTTATCAAGGCCCATACAGTCGATTTCCATCAACGGCCATCGAACTGCACCTATAGCGACCTTTTTCGAATTTGATTTGGACATATCTCCAAATCTAACCGTTAGATTTCAAATTCCTAATATTTGTTAGAAAGCTTTTTTCGATACGAACCCAACGGTTCTGGTTTTAGGAGAATCCGATGGTCGGATCTCCCGTAATGTTCGTTTGAGAGAAATGTTCGAAATTTACGAACTGCCGCGGCGCGGCGCGTTCTATTCAGGCCATTATATTATATATATAATATATATTTCGTCGATTTCTATTTAAAACGAATTTTATAAATCGTTTTAATTTCGTTTCAAAAACAATTTCAACTTCCATTTCAATTCAAATCAAAATTGAATTTTTCCTTATAAATTCGTTTTAAAAGTCATTTCTATTCAATTCAAATTTCAATTCAATTTGAATTCATTTCAATTCGTTTTATATTCAATTCATTTCGAAATCGTTTTATATTCAATTCATTTCGAAATCGTTTTCAATTCAATTCATTTTGAAATCGTTTTCATATTCAATTCATTTCGAAATCGTTTTCAATTCAATTCATTTTGAAATCGTTTTCAATTCAATTCATTTTGAAATCGTTTTCAATTCATTTCGAAATCGTTTTCAATTCAATTCATTTTGAAATCGTTTTCAATTCAATTCATTTCGAAATCGTTTTATATTCAATTCATTTCGTTTTCTATTTGAATCAAATTCATTATATATTCAATTGAAATCAAATTCGTTTTATATTCAATTGAAATCGAATTCGTTTTATATTCAATTGAAATCAAATTCGTTTTCTATTTTATTTAATTAAAATTTAATTTCAAAATATGCGATTTTGAAATCACTTTTCAATATTTATTTTAAAATGAATAAAATCGATATAAATATCGTTCACGTCAAAATGGCGTCAATCTAACCAACACGGCTTCATATATTTCTATTTTCAAATATTCTATTCAACAAATGAATATTTATTTTTGTCAACACACGACTAATCTCAACGAATGAGTACTGTCCACGTGTGACTTTTGTTATTTAATATATTTTATAAAAATTAAGGTATCTATCGTTTGATATTGAATTAGACTCCAACCGTAATTTAGTGAGAGAACGATTTCCTGAATATTAACCCCGAAGGCCGAAACCGACATCAGATTATATCCAGGAGACCACTCATCTCATCTATTTTCCAGTTGATTTCTAATTCTATATATGATAAAGATGTAAATTTTATTGTTAAAATATTTCATTCAACACATGACTAATCTCAACGGATGAGTACAGTCAACACATGAACCTTTATTTTATAATATTCTTTATTTTCTAAATTCGAATGAGGCCCAATCAATTACCATATAATGTTAATTATATGGATTTTCATACATCACACGTATATAATATCACTGAAAAATAATCAACCATCAACCAAAGTGCACTACACTGTATAAGCATCAAATATAGATATCTAACGCTTATAACAGCCTGTCAATCAATCGATCGACATATTTAATCAATCAGGATGAGTGAACTTCAAATTTCATCCCAACACCCGTGTGGGGTTTCAAACAATCAAACACAGATTTTATTTGTGCAGTTGGGCGATGTATAAAATTTATCGTCCCAATCAATGTCAGTCAAATCAGTGTACATAAACAAACCGTCCGGTTTGTAAATGAATATTTATTTATTCACATTCACTATATTCATATTCACGTTAAAAATTATATTTTTAACGATAAAACATTTTATTTTAACATATGAATTTCTATTCAGTTCATTCTTTAAATAAAATGATATTTTTATTTTCCTAACTTATTTTAGAAAATTTCGGCGGCATAACGGCACGATACTAGAAACGGGACAAGGCCTAGCCTTATCCCCGGTCTAGTGAAGGCCCACGCCATTCACACATCAATCAAATCAATTTCATTTCACCAAACAATTCAATTCAACCCAAATCATCTAACTAATTTATGCAACCAAACAATTAAACAAACAAGCCATCCATGGTCTGTGGATGACGGGTGTCGGGTGCTACTAAACACCGTCTGCATCCTAGTATATATATATATATATAGTTAGAAAAAGAAATTGAAGAGTGAGAAATTCTCATAGATAGCTATCCGAATTCCACGACTCTTCATTGATAGAAATCTTCATCGTTCTCGCCTTTTTGTCACCTTCGTTGCCCGTATTCACTACATATGTAAAAATCGAATTTTTACTTCGCTTTTCAATATATAAAAATCGAATTTTTACTATCATGCTATATGGATAAAAATTCTATTTTTACATTGCTACTATATAGATAAAAAATTATATTTTTACCTCGCTATTCTCTATATAAAGATTCCGCCTTTTCAAGTATATCATTATAAAAATCACATTTTTATTTTTCTACACATATAAAGATGATATTTCTAATATTCCTATCATGTAAAAATTATATTTCTAATTCTGTACATAAACAAAAATCATATTTTTACATCTTCTATATAGTAAAGACTATATTTTTAATACTTTAAAAATATAAAAATCATATTTTTATTACTTTCATATTACTATTTTTATTTTAAAGACCCTGCCCTTCCTATTTTAAAAATCCTTACTTAACTAATTTATAAATCCTATCTTTTCTATTCGAAAAATCAAATCTTTTCTATTCGAAAAATCAAATCTTTTCTATTCGAAAAATCAAATCTTTTCTATTCTTTCAAAACATTGCCATTTATATTTTCAAAACATCCCTAATTTTAGTTTTCAAAATAATGCTAATCATACCTAATAATATATGAAAAATACAAAATAAAAATAAATAAATCAATAAAACTTACAGCTTTATCGATTCGGAGGGGGTTTGGGCTCTGGTGGGCGTCGGAGGGCGTCGAGGCGGTGGGTCAGAGGCTGGAGGCCTCGTCGGCGGTTGGGAGGGAGGGCTAGGGTTCGGGTTTCCCTGGGGGGGTGCGGTGCTCGATTGCCGATGTGGGGGGGGGGGGGTCTGCGATGCATCGATCGAGGGGGGGTTTGGAGGGTGTCGCGTTGGTTTAGGGGGAGGGTGTGGCGCCGCCGCCGCCGCTGGGGCGCGATGGCGATGGAGGTTTTCCGCCTCCGTCGAATTCTCTTTTTTTTCTTTGTTTCCTGAAATGAATCGAACGGGGGGGGGGGGGGGGGGAGGGGGCAGAAAATAGAGAGGGTGAGGAGAGAGGGATTTAATTTTTAATTTATTTATTTAATTTATTTTCAAAAAGTTGACTTTTACATACGACCTCGAAACGAGGCCCACCGCCTGTCGTCCATAGCTAATTACCCCCATTCTGAACACAATGGGATATGTATCGTAAGCTGATTCGGCTGTTACAATCAGTTTTTGTCAAAATCAACATATACTTCTATATATTGATTTTGAACGCGCATTTCAATTTACTGGGGTCACATACTAACTCGAAAAATTCCCAAAAAATATTTTCTAGCTTCGTATTGACGATACGGTCCTAACAAAACTAGTTTCGTCGAATTCTGAGACCGTTGGAAAAATGGCCGTTTTCCAGTCGATTAAAATCAACTAAAACTGGTCAAACGCGTTTCCCTTTGCCACGCTCACATATTGATTCGAAAAATTATGAAATTTGGAATCTAGCAATAACTTGACATCACAGACCCAACAAAAGTGGTTTCATCGAAATCCGAGGTCGTTTGCAAAATGTCTATTTTTAAGGGCCTGAATTCCATAGCGACTATTCAGAATTTTCAACTGGACATATCTTTTGATTCCTGCTATGAAATTTCGATTTTTCGGATTCGATGGAAAGATATTCACAAATATATCCCAATGTTTTTGGTTTCACTAAAATCCGGATTGTTTTGCACCCGGTATGTTCAATTGAAGTTTGAAATCGAATTATCGAACTACCGTGCCATTTTCAATTCTATTTATAATTATATATAATTATTTATATTCTAACGACGATGCGTATAAATATATACGTTCGAATTATATTCGAATTAAATTTCTCGTCGATATTATTTAAAATAATCCATTTTAAATATTCAAAATTCGCTAAAATTGCCGAAATAAAATTTTTAAACTGGCCCAGATTTTCCGGGTTATTACACATCAGATAAGTCTCGAGCGTGCAATCAGACAAGAAGCAGGAAGTCGCACCCTCTTGATGAAATTTGTAAATGTAGTTCCGCAAGAACCCAGGCTACATCCAAAAGGACGACTACATATTGAACTCCCTAGATCAATGCCCATGCAACTAAGTAACAAGTCATCATCTAGAGTTAAACAATAAGTGATGAACCACAAGTATATTGAATTGAAAGCACATCACTTAAGGCGTTTAATGCAACTTCCACTGACAGAATATCACAATATATGGAATTCAACTTGACTTGGTGCTTCTTTCATTATACACCAAAGCTTAATTGACGACTATTACATACACGAGATCAATGTGCTCATCACTCCATAGCCCGTGAGGAGGGTAGAAGAATGAATAAGACAACAGCCATTTTATGCATAATCGACTTGTTACTATGTAATTGATTATGTCTATGGAAAGTAGCAAGAATCGAGATCAACCACCAGCTTAAAGCTTGAAGATCTACCCATACTACAACTTGATGCCTCCTCTCACCTTCCTACCCCGTTTCGAAAAACTTAGTTCAGCTAAGAGCTACCCATGGGAGGATTGTTTCCAGTTCGAGTTTATAGTGACAACTTTTGATTGACCGGATAGGGATTCGAAATAAATGGACATATCAAAAGGCGATTGGAGACAGCTAGGGTTGGAAACATCGAATCGGGACTTGGCTTGATGATCAACCCGTAAGAGTGTATATGGAAAATTTCACTTCTTTAGCTTCTCATGATGTGGGAAACTTTATCATGCATTGAATTGTGCGTAAAAGAAGGTCTGATACGACCGTGCGCTTTACTTAGGCAAGAAGACGACATTATCTGGCAACAACCTATGCATGTACAATCACATACGAGAGTCAATTCAATACCCCTTATGGTAAAAGAATTCGACCGGTTAACCTGACAAGGTTTAAATGATTACTTGATCATTTTGACTACTCCGATCGTAAACTTTTGCCCAATATGCTCCAAAGAAAGCAGTGCGAGCATGACAAGTTGTTTATGCTGGAAAGAGTCCAAGTGATAGGATTATTCAAGAAGTCATAACAATTTAGCACTGCCTTCCCAAGGGTGAATGATGTTCCAAAGAGATATAGCTCGACTTATTCAGAGCACATCCCATTTGACATGCGATGTACTTTGGAGGGCAAAAAGTTGACCCGCCTTTTTGCAATGCCATCACCATATGAGCTACTATGGACAGAGCCAATTAGGGCTCAAGCATAGGCCTGAACAAGCTTGGACATTACTGACTTTACCTCCGGTTTGATCACCTTCGGGCCCGTCTAAGCCCAACAACATCAAAAGCATACCTGGGACGTAGAAGAAGGTATAGGGAGTCTGGATCAAGCGAAACCCAGATCGAATGGAATCCGGATCAAGCGAATCCTAGATCGAATGGAATCCAATTTGGATCCTATTCTATCCAAAAAGGGGCATTTACAACTACTGCTCCCACTAACTCCTACTACACCAGATCTTGCACCACATGTCCATTTTTGAGCCCAATAGCCACGAACCGGTCCAACAACTTCCCGAAGTGGTCCAGCAACTGCTCCATAACGTCCCTATGCCAATCACGCACTACTCCCCTATCTTTACAGAGTGAAGGCCATGTGTACTGTTCGATCCGGACACCAACCGAGCCTATAATGCAGCGTTTCAAAGAGAATTCAAGGACTTTTGGCCAGTTGATGTCTCCATGGCTGCCAATCACTTTTATCTCTAAATATTAGCTATTTTAATCATTGTAATTCGAGAAAATCACGAGAAACATCATTGTATTAGAGATTCTGGCAATCTTATGTTTGTAACTCCAATTTTATGAAATTATTGGAAGACTATGAAGTGGATGTAAGATCATTAACGTCGAACCATTATAAAATTGTTGTTGTCATGTATTTTCTTACATTTTCAGTTATTTCTTCATATTCCATGCTCTACATATGATTCTTGGCTGTTTGTGCCATTTTTTGGTCTAATAGTGAATAGTAGTTATTTTTATGTGATAAAGTTGTTTCATTATTTTAACTTCTCTCAAAGGGTACAAATACATCAATTAATTAAACATTTTGTTATCGAATGGTCATTTGACATATGCACTTTAATTAGGTTATTCATTTTGCTAGCACTTAGTAATACCTCTATATTCATGCTACAAATTTTTAAATGCCTCCCTACATTAAGTGTTTATAGCACATTTATATGATGCATATTATACATGTCATATATTATTTATTTATTTTTATAACAACAAAGGGGAGAAAAAATTATACAGTTTCACATATACCTGGGAGATCATATTTTCAAGGGGAGCTCAAAAATATGTTATTATAGGTTTGAAATCCTAAGTATATTGAACTCCCGAAAGGTGATAATTTTATACATGTTCTTACATTGATCATTTATTTAAATTAATATGTAAAGTTGTCATCATCAAAAATGAGGAGAATATTAGAACCTCCATTAGACGATTTCCATGACAATAACAACTATACAATATATATATATATATATATATATATATATATATATATATATAATATTCTTATACAAATATAATGGATTGTGAAAGACTTAAGAAGAAGATACAAAGCGCATATACAAAATGTCCTAAGTCATGCATCTAGAACAGAGCATCTGACGTCTAACTTTGCTCTTTGGAATTTTTAATACCCAGGTCAGACGTTTGACCCACATACCCAGACGTCTAAAACTGGACTATGGAATTTTTTAAAGAAGCAATAGTCATTTTTGAAAAAAAAAATCCTCTTCGTCTCTTCACTAAAACTCTTAACAATGAAAGGTAGTACCAACGGGACCAAAGAGAAACAAAAGCGACTATCCAAGGTAACTCTATAACAAGTATAAATATACTATGATCAAGATCGAAAGAGATAACTTCTGAACTTGTCTATTTCTCTATTATGTTCATCCATTATGTCTGTGTAATTTATACCTATTGCTTCTTGCTTTCAAACTTGTAATCACGATTATACATTCTTTCATTTTCTCATGCACTATTAAGTCTATAATGCTCAAGGAGACATAGGAAGATCATTGTACTACTAGTCAAAATCTGTGTTGCTTGGAACACAATATTGTCAAAGAAACCTTCTTATGTATTAAATCCAATTCCTCCAGGCGATGCGATGACGTTTGGTTGGTGAAAGGCCAAAGGAGAGCTTCAGGACTGGACATAAGACAAGAGGTATGAACCAGTGTAAAAACTCTAGTGTGATTAATTTTGTTTTATCTGTCTTACTATACTGTGTTAGTTCATATCATTATATACATACTTGTCATATACTATAGATACGATCCATATAGAGTTAACAACAAAGTAGTGGATTTATTTGTGTTTGAAAGTGTTAAGAAATCATTGATAATTTATAGTGTTCTAATTTTTTTTACTCAAAGCAAGGGTAGGGGGACATCCATTAGAACTGGTGAAGATGTATACCTTGAACGATGATGAATAGTGTCAATGAGGGAAACGTAGTGGACAGAGGGAGAACCACATGCATAGGAGGTTAACTAAAACTACGGTTTTCCATCAGCCGTTAGCATTAGCATGTCATACAGCTTATTAATATATTCAAGGCTTTATAAGATGATAACTAAGTTTTGGTTGATGAATGCTATATGTTTTTTCACTTCTTTTCCTAGGCAAGCTATCGTCTATATAATACTAAATGGTTATTGGGAATAGGAATAATGAAGGAGGCTACATGGATTCTTCTAACCTAATTTATCATTGTATCCTCTATTGTTTGTTTGCTTGAGTAGCGAATATTACTTATTTATTATATGCTAACTCTTAAATTGCAGAGACATGTCAGTTATGATATTTAAACTTGCCTACTCGTAGTATAGTTTTTATAGTTATTTATTGCTCTCACTTGACTGTTGTATGACCCAATATTTTATGTTTCCTCTTATTATCTTGGGTGCTCATCGACATTGCTGATAAGTAAACTAAATAACAGGTTTTGATGGCATTATAGTTGTTCCAAATATGAGCTACGAGAGCTTGGCGTATTAGTCTATATTGTAGATATATGTTTCGGTTGTTTTGATTATACACTCGTAGGGATATGTAGCGAGGACCTGATGCATCAAATATTGCTAATTGTTGCATGTAACTCAGCAGTTTTATGAAGACGAAGTTTCCACTTTATTACGTCTCACTACTATTCTATAGTACTGATTATATTTTATTTATGCACTGTGAAATATACGACAAACTACTTTTGTTTGTTCTTCGATGATCTTCTCATATTAGCTTCGTACATTTTATAGCGTATGTTTTCTTATTTTCGGTACAGGTGGAATGAGCTGGTCATCACATTAAGGAAGACGACATTGTGATGGTAGACCCACAATCTCTCTTCAAGGGTGATATGGTGAATATGCCCTGGATACTTCACTTGAGTAATGCCCTACATAAAGCGTAGGTAGACTCTCCCCTTTATGATCACTATGTTCAATTTTAGAATGCATATCAGATGACATTCGTCCAGCTTATCCCCGATAACTATAGTCTCATCATGACCCTTTACGTTGTTTGCCACAATGTAACGTCCCTTATTTTCAGTAGTTAGATAGTGAATTTATTTTATTATTTAAATGTTAATTTGGAAATATAATAAGAATTTCGTTAATTAAATGACATTTGAACATTTAGTTAATAATTTAATTATAAAACGAACTGTAGCGGCGTGGTAGTTCGTAATATTACGTTTTGAACTTTAAATGGTTGTACATGATCCAATGTAAGTCGGATTTCTTTGAAACAAGAAATGTCTGAATTTATTGGATAATATTTTTCAAATGAAAGAGAAAAATCAAGTTTTCATCTTGTCGATTTTGTTTTATGTCCAAATTATATTTTCAAATAGTCGCTATGGAAAGTGGTTATAAATTATAACGTTTATTTATACAAATAAAGGATTTTTAATATATTTAATAACGATTTGACTTGGAATTCAACTAGAGATAATTTATTATGAAATTATATGAAATTCTAATCAAGTATGAGGATTACAATATTTTATTATAATTATATTGAGGTATTTTTAAATTGATTAATTTTAATTTAATTTGGACCTTTAAAAAGAGCTTCATTCAAACGACCTCTGTATTCAACGAAACAAATTTGATTAAGGCCATAATGGCTTATTATTGCTAGATTTCAAGATTCATGTCAATTGGAGTTATTTTATGAGCATAGCAAAATTACATGCGAATAAATCGACTAGTTGGACTCGAAAAAGCGCCATTTGAGCAAACGGGCGAAACAAGTTTCATTAGGGTCATAACGTTGAATTATACCATGACGTTCATTTTCGTCGCGAATGGAGTTTGTATGTGGCCATAAAAATCAGTAAACACAGTTTAGAAATGGCGATGGGGAAAATATCGTTAATCACATCAACAAAAATCCTTAGTTACATCAGATTAAAAACAAAGTCAAACCCTATTGTTCTGCCGCTACCCTATTTCTGTTCCGCCTCATTCTATCCTACTGTTTGATGCCTTGTATCCCAAACCCAGTTACGTGATTGCCAAACCATTTTTCGTGCGAGCTAAGTACCCGGCGTTTATAAACAGGAGCTGCTGCCTCTTCGTTCTTTTTTGGGGTTTACCGTGAAGAGAAAAACAAATTGATTTACTTAAAAAAAAGACAGGAGGCATGTTGAGTGTGTGGAGAAGGAAGAAGGGGGGAGTGCAAGACGTGAAGACGGGTGGTGTTGCATGGGAAAGAAGCTTGCATGGGTTTCTTTGAACAAAGTTGGTCATAAGATGGAAGATGGAGTTCAATACGAGATGTTCTGATAGGAGGAAAGGGACCTGCTTTTTGTAGCAAAACCGTGGACTATGGATAGAAGCGGTAGCGAGTATAAGGGAAGTTGCGTGTGGTTGAGTGGAGTGCTACTGTGTATGTGAATGGAGGAGGATGGATGCGGGGTGGGTATGTTCGGTACCAGAAGCTTTAGACTGGACATATGGACCGAAAATAGTGGCGTGGCGTCAGAAAGGGAGTTGGCGGAGCACTGATCAGCTGAGGGATAGAAGGGAGGAACGTACGCATGCAGGTGAGAAGATATACTGTGCCTAAATAAGTTTTTGCAATGCCTAACCTCCGTTTAGTTTAACGCAAATTAAGATTCATATTATATTAATTCACGGTACCGTGTCTATTATATATAAAATATGCTTGACTAAAATTTAAAGTCCCCAAGTGCTATTAATTTTGTTTTAGCATGGTTAGTAAATACTTAATATGTTAGGAATGTGGCGTCTTGGGGTTAGTGTATATATGTTAAGCAATGAATCATATGAAGTAACCTGGGCGATTTACTATTACCTTAAACAAGTAATGTAAGGATACCTGATCCAAAGGGGTCAATTAAATATGATAGCTGGTGGAATATTTAGACACAGGAGTATTGGGCCTATGTATATATATACTAAACGAAAAGAAGTTAGTTTGTGAATGGTTAGAGGTATGTTAATGGTTCAAAGTGGCTATCAATTAGAGTATCAACCATATAATTATTTAGATTAGGGTATATGAATAGTTATGGGTATATTTTATTAATTAAAGTTGTGTACGTAAACAGTATTGTGGAAATTGGAGTTGGTCGGTTGGTTACCTAAACGATCTTTATTAAATAAGGAACAATATCATAGTCCCTATCTAAATTGTCTTGGCCAGCTAAAATTAAGTATGATTACTCAACATTTAAATTAGACTAAGTTTAATTAATTAAGGAAAAACATGATCCTATAATCATGTATCCTACTCATATGTTGACAAAACCAAACAAATCCAGGAACGTCGAAATCGTACCGGCAAGCATGACAATTTTGAGCTGGTTCGGACAAATTTGGGCGCAACTACGAGTCATTGAAAACAAACGGTTTCAGCGACAGACGGATCAAGGTGAGTTAAACTCACTCAGTTTTTCCCATTTATATTTTCATATAAATTGGGTTTTTATTTTGTGTGCTCTATTTGCCAATTGTTGATTGTTTGCTAATTATATATTATTTGTTGATTTAACTGATGAAATTAAACCGTCGTTTAATTTCAGTGAAATACCAAATCATTATTTTAACGATTGGTTCCAATAAAGGTAACTTACCTTGTTGGTCACGTTTATAAAATAAATGTGTTTTAAAATGTTTGAATTGTTTGATCTGTTTGAACTGAACAATCTGTTTGAGATAACCATTTGAATACAGGGAAGAACATATTAGAGGGATCCAACTGGATTCCTCAGGTATATTATTTATTTTCATATTAATATATGAACTGTCATGATTGGGTAATTGATTTTGGTAGTGCTGAAAATTCAACCTATGTTGTGTTTTAACCGATGGGCAGTATTGGTTGGTTAATCAGTAGTAAATGGCCTAAAGGTAAATTATTTTATTTATATCAATTTACCGTCAGGTAAATAAATATTTATTATTTAAATTTATAATTGATTTATAAATTGATTTTGTAAGGAAAATCTGATGTTACTCAGATTGATACACGAGTGAATAGAAATTAATCTGACAATTTAAAATTGGATAATTATTTTGTTAAGAAACAATTAAATGGAATTATTTAAATTAATTTTTAATTAATTTAAAGTGGGAACGAATTTGTATTGGTTAATAAGATGACCGTGATTTGAGTAACTAAATCGACCGTTTTAAATTAGGGATGATGATTAAATTAGTTTAATGAATATTGTTTAATTTTAATAAGGTTTTAAAAGGGGAACTTAAGCTATAGCTCAAATAAGTGTGACTTAAATATTCGAATTAAGTGAAAAGGGGAATTGAGAACAGAAAGGGTTAGATTAAACCAGAATTTATTTAAACATCGTTTATAAAAAAACAATGAACTGTTATATCGTTGATTTTAAATTAACGTTACTTAATAACGAGATTTATTAAGAAGGGGAAATTAAAATAAAATTTCCAAAGCAGGAATGGTAGAATGGGTTTGAGGAAGATTTAGGGAAAGTGAAATTGGTAAATGAAATGGATCATAGGATTTTGGAATGAAAATCCGAATTTATAAAGGTGAATTTGTTTAAAGTAAAATCTTATGTTAAATAAGTAGCGAAACTATGATCATAATAGCGAAGTGTTCGAAAGTCTTAAATTTACATTTGTTTTAATTGAAAGGCCAAGTAGTGCTGATTACTGAACCAGTAAACTCATTGGAGTGTCATGATTGAAACTGTAATGACCCGCATTTTTAGAGATATATAATTAATTTATTTAATTTTATAATTGGTGATTTAGAGAAGTTAATGACCGTTTAATTAAATAATATTGAATATTTAATTAATAATTATAATATAATAATATATTATAATGTCGAAATAGTCGGAAATAGTGAAGTTCACAATATCATGTGAATTGAATAGCATACGAGATTTGGTGGAGTTTCGATTCGAAATATAATAACGAATATATTCAATCGACGACGGTTTGAACGTATAATTATAATATAATTATAATAGAGCTTGAAATGGCGCGGCAGTTCGCTATTTGGCGATTTGAACTTCAACTGAATGTACAGGATTCGTTTTAAGTCGGATTTCTGTGAAATAAGAAACGTGTGGAGCTGATGGAGTATATCTTTCTAGTGGAAGAGAGAAATCGGGATTTCGTCGTGTAGATTTTGATTTATGTCCAAATCAAATTTCAGAAAAGTTGCTGTGAAATTCCTTTATAATTCGTAACGCTCTATATACGTTATAAAAGGATTTTTCAATGTAAATTGAATATCGAATCAATCTGGACTCGGAATAGCGAGTATATAATTACCCTGGAGCTGTATGATATTCCTCAGAGAATATAGACGATAATATTAATTTATTAATATTTAATTTAATTATATTTAAATATATTTATATATTTAAATGGGTCATTAAGAGCTTTAGAAATAGCCAGTTTTGCAAACGACCTCAGAATTCGACGAAACTAATTTTGTTGGATCCGCAATGTCAGATAGTTGTTAGATTTCTAGTTTCGTGATTTTTAGAGTCACTGTGTGGTCGTACGGATTTTTAGAGTGAGAAACAGTCGGTATTTTGACGGTTAAAAATACGCTGTGTGAGCATACGGAGTCGGAATTCGACAAAACCAGTTTCGTTGGGACCGTAATGTCGAACTGAAGGTGCATGTCCAGTTTGGTGATTTTTGGGTATCATATGTAGTTGCAAGGATTTTTAAAGACCAGAAACGAGAATAAAATCACTAGAATAAATAAAATAAAAAGAAAAAAAATATCCCACTTCATTGTCTGATCATATGGGAGGCCACGAACACACAAATTCCAACCACAAATGCTACCTACCCAAAACCAGTATAAAACCGCATAGAACAGTTCACACAGCAAGCAAACTAAAGAAAAGAAAATCAAAATAAATTCATCTGGAATTCTATAAATTACAAATTATATACGGATGGAATCAGCAAAGCCAGAGCTTTATTTCCGTATAGATTTTTCAAGGTGCGATCACATTCCCGTCGCGCTCGAAAATATATAGGATACCTAGGGTTCGACCCTGTTGAAACCGCGAGCATCAATCGAAGAAATGGGTTTTGGATTTGGCTTTGTGGGATGGAGCAGCACCTTCTCGCAGAAATTTGTGGAGCTCGACGCTGTTTTGGTGGATACGAGCTACAGGTCGGGTTAGTCGAGAGGGCGTCGAACGTGGTGAATGGGTGATCATCCGGCGCGGTTTCTGATGGTGAATGGGATGGAGGTGGTTAGGGCCGAGATAGATGACCGGAGGTGGTGGGATGGTGGGTCAAACCCACGGTCAACATGAGGTATCGGATTGGGGATTTTTTTTGTCTGGAGTTCGATGATTTGTGAAGAAAGGGAAAAGGAGGGTTCGGGTTTTGTATAGGTAGTTGGGCCGGGCTGATGAAAGGGGTGAGACCCATCATTTAATTTAATTTAAGTTTTTAAATTCAATTTGGTATATAAAATTTATAAATTCGTAACTTGCTCGTACAAGGTCAGATTGACAAACCGTAAGTTGCGTTGGGATCGTATGGACGGGAGCTACACAATGGGACTGACCGCGAGTCAATTGGAACACGTTACAATTTATGGCGAAATAAATTGTCCGTCGCAGTCAAATGAACGCAAACCGTTATTCAACGATTAACGAGCAAATGTGAGTAAATCTCACTAACTCTGAACAGTTTATATTTTCATGTTGTATTTTTAGAACTGTTAAATATTGACTGTTTGACTGTGTGTTGACTATTTGATTGAACTGCTAGTTAGTTAGTTGAATTTCTATATTGATTCTGTTTAGCAGAATATATCATATGGAACTGAAAGTGATGTTATCTATATTGCCTAACATCTGTGATGCAGGGAAACAGGTTGGAGGAATCCGACTGGATTCCTCAACAGTTATTTTATTGTTTTTCATATATTTTGATATATGATGTGAATTATAACCTGTTGTTGATTGTGTGTGTATGGACGATATTGAACATCGTGATTTGGTATGATTGAATACCATGACATACCGGAATGTAGATAAAGGAGATTTTTCAAAGTGATATTGAAAAAGAGATATTTATAAAGTGGAATATTTTTAAATAAGAAATGTTTATAAATTGGAATATTTATAAATAGGAGATATTTAAAAAGGAAATAACTGCAAATCATTTTCTTTTTGACTGGAAAGGGCTTGTGTAGCGGTTTGGGGATTTTCCCGATGCTCCCGATACAAAGGAGGTTATGGCGAATTTTCCGGGAATTTAAGGAGTTAGAATATTTCAAGAATAAATTTGAAAAGGAAATATTTGTAAACCATTTGCAAATAGAATTGGAAAGGAAACATTATAAAAAGGAAATCATTTTTTTAAAGTGTAGAACCGTTATTTAAAAGTAAATCTTTTCAAATGAATAAAACGTTGTTAAAAAGGGAGTAATCGAATATGGTATTCGAAGTTAGTTTAATCGAATATGGTATTCGAAGTTAGTTAATCGAATAATATATTCGAAAGTTAGTTAATCGAATATATTATTCGAAAGGGGTTAGTCAAGTCGAGCTAGTCAAATAGAGTTAACAAGTTAGAGTTAACCAGTTAGAGTTAAACAGTTAGAAGTAAGTCGAGTTAACCAGTTGGGTTAAGTGAGTCGAGTTAACCAGTTTGGTTAAGTAAGTCAAGTTAACCAGTTAGAGTTAAACAGTTAGAGTTAAACAGTTAGAGTTAAAACAAACATAGTTATTCAGGATGAGTAGCCATTTAGCACGACTGCTAGCGTAATTCGCAGGGCTGTAAATAGCCTACGGCGGTCGGATGTTTCATGAGGGAATCAGGCGTAACCATTATGATCGCTGCGATCTAGAGTTGAGCGAATGGAGTTAAAGAATATAAAGTTAAGCAAAATTAGAATCTGACTAGAGATTAATAAGTTGAATGATTTCCTGGGTATCGATCTGATGTTGGTTTCGGCCTTCGGGGTTTATACTTAGGAAGTTGTTCTCTTGTTAGTTTATAGTTAGAGTCTGATAGTTGTGGAAGGATAGTGATACGTAAATAAACAATGGAAATGTTTTCCAACGTTGATAACAAATATTTTCTAAATATAGAAAATAAGGAAATATGTATAGATATACATGATGATTGATCGATTGACATTCCATTTGGAATTTAGATCGTTGTTTGTACACGGACATGTTTTCATTTGATAGTTAAATCACAGACTATCGAAGTTTTGACCATTTTAACGTTGTTAATATGGAGAGACCGGTTGGATTATTATCCATAGAACCACTCTGTATTGGCATAAGCGTTGCGAATCATATATGCCAAAGTTAATTGAAGACGGAGTAAAATGCAAGGGCTATCCTGTGTACAGAATAGTGCCTTCGGTTTGTCCAGTCCCAGGACAACTTGTATGGACAAATGTCTAACAGAGTATTCCTAACGAATCATATATGTTGATCTCTTCAACGTATTACGTTTGGTGGCGGAGAAATTCGTTTCTCTTAGCTTCATACCCGTGATACCGTTAGGGAAATCGATAATGATTTGACGGGTATGACGATGTGGCATTCTAAGTGAATGAAGATATGATGTGGAAAGATATGCGTAGCTTCTAGCCTCACATCCGGTAAATGACAGAAATCGGGCAGGCAGCATGGCTAAGTCGGTCGCACCGAAGTAGGGTGTATAATCACCTATCTAGAGAATATTCATTTGCTTCTTTAATCTATCAATGCTGTCCCATATATATATACGGGAACGGTTGCTGATCCCAACCATTGGTGATGTACATTCGATACACTCAAGCGAAATGAGTGGTCGGTCATGTGTGGCTGAGTTGCAAGATGTTCTTGTTGAACTCCAGTGTATCGTTCCTAGAGTACACTGATCGGAAGGTGATTCCATACCTTGTCATAGTTGGAAACCCAATCATCCAATACGTGCTTGCGATTTTGATTGTATACTATATATGTAGAACGTGAGATGCAAGCGTTTCAGCTAGATTGATATCTAATTGTATTTAGACATTATTATAATATCAGAATGATATTGCTTTGCAAAGATATTTGGATTCTCATAAGGGAAAACCCCGTTCCGTATTCACGGCGTGGTCTTATGAGATGTCATATACCTGTTTTAAATGATTTGAGTTTACTCACACCAGTCCCATGACTGACCCGGAGTTTATTTTGTTTTCCCTAAACTCTTGGGTGCCTAAATTTGTACGGGCAGTCAAGTAGTCAGGATTTACAGGTATACTTGAAGAGCTTGGAGCAGGAGGCTTCAGCAGTCGATAGCTATTATTTGTTCCGCTGTGATGTTATGTGTTGTACTCTGAGATGGTATGTATATATAGTTATAACTTTGTATTTCAAAAGTTATGTTATATTTTATTCGTTCCGCTGTGAGATTCGTGTTTACTCTGATGATGATGTTCTTCTTCTTCTTCTATTCTAAGTTTCTACCTTATCTACTCTCACCCTCTAATTTCTTTCATTAATTACCGGGATTTTTCGATGTTTTGGTTATCGACGTCGAGCTTACGTCGATAACCAAAGCCGCTCAAAATCCGGGTCGTTACAGTTGGTATCAGAGCTTATATTTTAGTGATCGGACTTAACTCTGTGGCGTAACTCAGTAGAGATGGGATTAGAAATATCCTAGATTGAGTTGAGTGTATATATATGAGTGCGTATATGTTATTCAATATAAAATGGTTTTATATTGTGGAGATTTATTGATTGAGTGGCTTATGAGTTCTGGACGATCAGTTTGATCCACTGTATCGGTAGGAGTTTTATAAACACTTGAATACGATGAACCGACATGATATGTTTTGAAATTAATATAGTATATTAGTTGTGTTGGTTGTTAGTATAATCGAATGAGATTATAAAAAGATGAAAGGGTTATAAATAACTAATCAGAATTCATATAAGTAAAGTATATGAAGTAAGACGAATTAAATCTGAATTTAAATCAGATTGGAATTAAAATAAGGAAATTTTAAGTTCCTGGGAGATTTTGAACTGTTTTCAAAATGGAAGTGTTTAGAAATGATTTTTGAAAGTGAAATAGTATTGAACTCACTTCGATTACTGGAAAATAGATTCTGATGAGTGTGGCCACATCATCAGTGTTCAATTTCGAGTTCCAAAGTGACGGATTACTACCAAAGGTTTTGTTTTTGAATTGTTTTGAGAAAACAAGTGTTTAGAAATTCAAATGTTTTGAATTGGTGTTATGATTTCAAATTGATTTGAAATGAACTCAGGAATTTAAGTTCTGGAATTAAAATTTAACTAATGAAGTTAAATGGATTAAAATGGAAAAAGTGAATAAATAAATTTGAATTTAACTTGAACTAAGTTAAATGAAATTGGATTGGATTATAGAATAATCTGAAATGGGATTAAGTCGATAACTTAAGAGTTGAAATTTGATATTAGAGTTTGAATGGAATTCAACTTAAGTATAAGCGAATGATTTGGTTGAGAACCAACTGACAGGAGTTTGATTGGAATGATATTTATATATGTTGAGTTGAGTAATAGATGAAAAGGGATATAATGATATGCCCGACAAAAAGGTACAAGTTTATTTTATATATGAGTTTGGATTTTATGAGCCGAATTGGCAAGCCGCTTGGCTGTTTGATTTTCTTTTGGGTTGGAGAAGGCCTAGAGAGGCGAGTTGTGATTTGACGTATTTGCCGGAACAAAGGAGGTGCTGGCGAAATTTTCTGAAAATTTAAAGTGTTAGGAAATTTTCAGGATTTTTGAAAATTTTAGTTAGTCGGAAGGAATTAATATTTTAGTCGATATTAATTGGTTCAGTTGAAATCAGAAATAAGGGGCAAACAAATCTTAGGAATTCCAATATATAGGGTCGTCCTCTAACTTAGCAATTTCGAGGACGAAATTATTTTTAAGTGGGGAAGAATGTAATGACCCGCATTTTTAGAGATATATAATTAATTTATTTAATTATATAATTGGTGATTTAGAGAAGTTAATGATCGTTTAACTAAATAATATTGAATATTTAATTAATAATTATAATATAATAATATATTATAATGTCGAAATAGTCGGAAATAGTGAAGTTCACAATATCATGTGAATTGAATAGCATACGAGATTTGGTGGAGTTTCGATTCGAAATATAATAACGAATATATTCAATCGACGACGGTTTGAACGTATAATTATAATATAATTATAATAGAGCTTGAAATGGCGCGGCAGTTCGCTATTTGGCGATTTGAACTTCAACTGAATGTACAGGATTCGTTTTAAGTCGGATTTCTGTGAAACAAGAAACGTGTGGAGCTGATGGAGTATATCTTTCTAGTGGAAGAGAGAAATCGGGATTTCGTCGTGTAGATTTTGATTTATGTCCAAATCAAATTTCAGAAAAGTCGCTGTGAAATTCCTTTATAATTCGTAACGCTCTATATACGTTATAAAAGGATTTTTTAATGTAAATTGAATATCGAATCAATCTGGACTCGGAATAGCGAGTATATAATTACCCTGGAGCTGTATGATATTCCTCAGAGAATATAGACGATAATATTAATTTATTAATATTTAATTTAATTATATTTATATATATTTATATATTTAAATGGGTCATTCAGAGCTTTAGAAATAGCCAGTTTTGCAAACGACCTCAGAATTCGACGAAACTAATTTTGTTGGATCCGCAATGTCAGATAGTTGTTAGATTTCTAGTTTCGTGATTTTTAGAGTCACTGTGTGGTCGTACGGATTTTTAGAGTGAGAAACAGTCAGTATTTTGACGGTTAAAAATACGCTGTGTGAGCATACGGAGTCGGAATTCGACAAAACCAGTTTCGTTGGGACCGTAATGTCGAACTGAAGGTGCATGTCCAGTTTGGTGATTTTTGGGTATCATATGTAGTTGCAGGGATTTTTAAAGACTAGAAACGAGAATAAAATCACTAGAATAAATAAAAGAAAAAGAAAAAAAATATCCCACTTCATTGTCTGATCATATGGGAGGCCACGAACACACAAATTCCAACCACAAATGCTATCTACCCAAAACCAGTATAAAACCGCATAGAACAGTTCACACTGCAAGCAAACCAAAGAAAAGAAAATCAAAATAAATTCATCTGGAATTCTATAAATTACAAATTATATACGGATGGAATCAGCAAAGCCAGAGCTTTATTTCCGTATAGATTTTTCAAGGTGCGATCACATTCCCGTCGCGCTCGAAAATATATAGGATACCTAGGGTTCGACCCTGTTGAAACCGCGAGCATCAATCGAAGAAATGGGTTTTAGATTTGGATTTGGCTTTGTGGGATGGAGCAGCACCTTCTCGCAGAAATTGGTGGAGCTCGACGCTGTTTTGGTGGATACGAGCTACAGGTCGGGTTAGTCGAGAGGGCGTCGAACGTGGTGAAAGGGTGATCATCCGGAACGGTTTCTGATGGTGAATGGGATGGAGGTGGTTAGGGCCGAGATAGATGACCGGAGGTGGTGCGATGGTGGGTCAAACCCACGGTCAACATGAGGTATCGGATTAGGGATTTTTTTTTGTCTGGAGTTCGATGATTTGTGAAGAAAGGGAAAAGGCGGGTTCGGGTTTTGTATAGGTAGTTGGGCCGGGCTGATGAAAGGGGTGAGACCCATCATTTAATTTAATTTAAGTTTTGAAATTCAATTTGGTATATAAACTTTATAAATTCGTAACTTGCTCGTACAAGGTCAGATTGACAAACCGTAAGTTGCGTTGGGATCGTATGGACGGGAGCTACACAATGGGACTGACCGCGAGTCAATTAGAACACGTTACAATTTATGGCGAAATAAATTGTCCGTCACAGTCAAATGAACGCAAACCGTTATTCAACGATTAACGCGCAAATGTGAGTAAATCTCACTAACTCTGAACAGTTTATATTTTCATGTTGTATTTTTAGAACTGTTAAATATTGACTGTTTGACTGTGTGTTGACTATTTGATTGAACTGCTAGTTAGTTAGTTGAATTTCTATATTGATTCTGTTTAGCAGAATATATCATATGGAACTGAAAGTGATGTTATCTATATTGCCTAACATCTGTGATGCAGGGAAACAGGTTGGAGGAATCCGACTGGATTCCTCAACAGTTATTTTATTGTTTTTCATATATTTTGATATATGATGTGAATTATAACCTGTTGTTGATTGTGTGTGTATGGACGATATTGAACATCGTGATTTGGTATGATTGAATACCATGACATACCGGAATGTAGATAAAGGAGATTTTTCAAAGTGATATTGAAAAAGAGATATTTATAAAGTGGAATATTTTTAAATAAGAAATGTTTATAAAATTGAATATTTATAAATAGGAAATAACTGCAAATCATTTTCTTTTTGACTGGAAAGGGCTTGTGTAGCGGTTTGGGGATTTTCCCGATGCTCCCGATACAAAGGAGGTTATGGCGAATTTTCCGGGAATTTAAGGAGTTAGAATATTTCAAGAATAAATTTGAAAAGGAAATATTTGTAAACCATTTGCAAATAGAATTGGAAAGGAAACATTATAAAAAGGAAATCATTTTTTTAAAGTGTAAAACCGTTATTTAAAAGTAAATCTTTTCAAATGAATAAAACGTTGTTAAAAAGGGAGTAATCGAATATGGTATTCGAAGTTAGTTTAATCGAATATGGTATTCAAAGTTAGTTAATCGAATAATATATTCGAAAGTTAGTTAATCGAATATATTATTCGAAAGGGGTTAGTCAAGTCGAGTTAGTCAAATAGAGTTAACAAGTTAGAGTTAAACAGTTAGAAGTAAGTCGAGTTAACCAGTTGGGTTAAGTGAGTCGAGTTAACCAGTTTGGTTAAGTAAGTCAAGTTAAATAGTTAGAGTTAAACAGTTAGAGTTAAACAGTTAGAGTTAAACAGTTAGAGTTAAAACAAACATAGTTATTCAGGATGAGTAGCCATTTAGCACGACTGCTAGCGTAATTCGCAGGGCTGTAAATAGCCTACGGCGGTCGGATGTTTCCTGAGGGAATCAGGCGTAACCATTGTGATCGCTGCGATCTAGAGTTGAGCGAATGGAGTTAAAGAATATAAAGTTAAGCAAAATTAGAATCTGACTAGAGATTAATAAGTTGAATGATTTCCTGGGTATCGATCTGATGTTGGTTTCGGCCTTCGGGGTTTATACTTAGGAAGTTGTTCTCTTGTTAGTTTATAGTTAGAGTCTGATAGTTGTGGAAGGATAGTGATACGTAAATAAACAATGGAAATGTTTTCCAACGTTGATAACAAATATTTTCTAAATATAGAAAATAAGGAAATATGTATAGATATACATGATGATTGATCGATTGACATTCCATTTGGAATTTAGATCGTTGTTTGTACACGGACATGTTTTCATTTGATTGTTAAATCACAGACTATCGAAGTTTTGACCATTTTAACGTTGTTAATATGGAGAGACCGGTTGGATTATAATCCATAGAACCACTCTGTATTGGCATAAGCGTTGCGAATCATATATGCCAAAGTTAATTGAAGACGGAGTAAAATGCAAGGGCTATCCTATGTACAGAATAGTGCCTTCAGTTTGTCCAGTCCCAGGACAACTTGTATGGATGAATGTCTGACAGAGTATTCCTAACGAATCATATATGTTGATCTCTTCAACGTATTACGTTTGGTGGCGGAGAAATTCGTTTCTCTTAGCTTCATACCCGTGATACCGTTAGGGAAATCGATAATGATTTGACGGGTATGACGATGTGGCATTCTAAGTGAATGAAGATATGATGTGGAAAGATATGCGTAGCTTCTAGCCTCACATCCGGTAAATGACAGAAATCGGGCAGGCAGCATGGCTAAGTCGGTCGCACCGAAGTAGGGTTTATAATCACCTATCTAGAGAATATTCATTTGCTTCTTTAATCTATCAATGTTGTCCCATATATATATATACGGGAACGGTTGCTGATCCCAACCGTTGGTGATGTACATTCGATACACTCAAGCGAAATGAGTGGTCGGTCATATGTGGCTGAGTTGCAAGATGTTCTTGTTGAACTCCAGTGTATCGTTCCTAGAGTACACTGATCGGAAGGTGATTCCATACCTTGTCATAGTTGGAAACCCAATCATCCAATACGTGCTTGCGATTTTGATTGTATACTATATATGTAGAACGTGAGATGCAAGCGTTTCTGCTAGATTGATATCTAATTGTATTTAGACATTATTATAACCAGTACGTTAGGCACGTCCGTTGGACGTGTGCAAAGAAAACCGGAAGCAAGTCTATTTGGGGCGAAATAATGGTCGTGTGCATAAATTATTATGATCAATTTTACTATCAAATTGCGTCATATCCACCACTATTCGTTTTGGAGTTATTTAGTAAACTAATTATATAGTTGATATTAATGCGTGTGTATATTCCATATGCATAGACAGTTGAAATGTGATTCTGAATTTATCAGTTAATAATCTCAAGTAAGCCTTAAATAAAGATAAAGTTGGTTTTCTTTTTTTCTTTTTGTTTTTGGAACGAAATTCAATATATAAAATAATGGTATAATAATAATAATATAATAATAATAGGTAATGCAACAACCTAAAACACTGCTCAACCATCTACAACAATACCCTTAGCCGTAGGACATGTAGCCAAAGGACAATGCTCCCCATCGTTACCCCACCATGTAATAGACCTTTCCTCCATACTCAAAGTGAAGTATATCGCCACTCCCATGAACGCAAGTCCAGCATCCAACTCAGCAGTCGACAGGACATAGTTGTACCTCTGCCACCACCTCTTCACACGAAAAAGTTGAATACCGTTCCAACCACAACCCATGCATTGTAATTCAGTGCAGGTGCCGGAGGCATCGCGGTTGTGGCGCCTAAGAGGATAGGCAGGTTGATGAAGGGGATCCAGCTTTGGGTTGGGAACAACTTGTGCAGGCCCCATACGAAAGAAGTAAGCATACGCCAACATTATGCACGTGACATTTTCATGCAGTCTTGGACTAATTTCGCCACTTGCTCCTTCAATGCTGTGTTTTCTTTTACAAAGTTTTGAGCTGATCCAGGAGCAATTCGTTCAACAATAGATTTCTCAAGAACCTCCAAAACTTTAGATGTACCTGTATGAGCATCATCAATGTTTGACGCCATCTACATTTCTCCTTGATAACCGAACAATAGTAATCTCCCACATGGCATACAATTTCTTTCGTTCTACCAACGCAGTTTCCACTTTCTCTCTTGCTTCTTCACGGTTGTCCATTCCAGAACTGTTGTTATCTGTTTTCTGATGTTACTGGGATGTTTTTTTTTTTGAACTGTAGACGTGCCACATCAGCGTGCCTATGAGCTTTTGTTGCCTCTGCTTCCTTTAGCTTCAGTTGTTATGCCATGAGGTCTGTGTAATAATGAGAGTGAACGTCTTGCAAATTCTCAAGTGTTGACGAAAAAAAATTAAAAATGATTTTAGCCGTCAATATGGATAAATTGTTAACCTCAGGTTTCTTCACCTCCACTGTTAGCACATCGGATTTTTGGTCCGTAATTGCTTTCACTCCATTCTAATCTGCATTTCCAGGCGGTGGTGAAATTAATAAAAATTATAACTGATAATTAATATGGACATAATGGAAGAATACAATATAATTCAGCACAGCAGAAATATATGTGCAGATGTCTTTGATTTTGTTTTTGTACAAACAAAATATACAAAAGGGGCAATGTTGATTAGTGCTCGCGTCTCTGGTGTCTTGTATTCTTCTGAAATTCCAGCTGTTCAAAACCTTCATATCATACTCCAATAAAGCACCTAATTCTTCTGTTATAAATAAATAATTTGATATTTTTCCATTTTTGAAGGATCGCTATGTTATTTAGCGTACTCGATATCACTACTGACTATGCCTACTTTTCCCTTATGCAGCTAGCGTGCCAATTAACATTCATATAGCATTATAGGAAATGAATATTTACTATAGCAGTAAAGGCTGAAGTGATTACTCAGTTTATTCTAATAGGCGCTTGTAATTGTGGACAGTATCATTTCGTCAGTATACATTCATATGCGTGCATATTATATGAACAAATTAGAAATATGATAATTTGGAGTGAAAGACAAACATTTTCAGAATTCGAAATATATCTTGGTCCTCATATAGCTATGTACATGTGGATATTTTCCAATGGAAGCAAGATATGTTTGCATATTAATGCTATTCAAAATCATACGTAATCCCACAGCTCAACATGTATGGATAAACAGAAGCAATCCCTATGCTGTGAGTTATTAGATAGTACAGTTAAGTCGTTGTTGATTGTAGGCAAACATTAGTTACTGTCATCAAAGAATCACACATAGTTAATAAGTATTATTTACCTAACATTGACAAAGCTTCTTGTATTTTTAGTTCACATCGTAAGCTGTGTATGAGTGCAGTTGAACTTTGTGTCTTCATGTCTTCAACTATTTCAAACACCATCAGAAAATGAACGGAGTCAGCATGAATTTTGAATTTGTCGTTGTTGCTTAAGGCATGCACAGTTACCTGCATAGGTAATACGTAGATCATGTTAAAGCTGAAATCGAATAATGATTGCTGACAATTTAATAGACGAAGCGTGTTAAAAAAGGTGCTGATGTTTAAATTAAATTATATTATGAACATATTTTGTACCGATATTTCCATGCATTAGTGCCTATCTTTGTGCATCTACTGATGTTGCCCTAGCTTTGCTGGCAAGGAATGCAGTTGGTGCTGGTGTAGCAATAGCTGAGGTGGCAGTAGATACTTACGTCGCCCAACATAGTATAAGCCATCTTCTCTTGATGATGATATGCGAAGTTTTCGTGGTTTTTTTCTTCTGTGTAAGTCATTTAGCCTTCTCTATCATAGGCTTGCCCTTTCATGCCATTGGCTAACAGGTCCTTACTTGTGGATGTTATACATGACATTACTTGCCCGCAAGAAGTTGGTTTATTTTAGTCTTGGAGCGTTCAGGAATAAGAGAATGTGTTAAATCAAGCAAATATTATGGCAGATGAATGAAAAAGTGAAAGACAATGCAATTATATGAAAATATTACCTTTGAAAGAAGAGTTGCCTGAAGCAAGCATGCAAATGAGAACTCATTTATTATTTGTGGATCATGCCGAATGAAAAGAAGCAAATGTGTCCTTTGTACCCATATTCCACAATTTGAATATATGAACTAACACCGTATAAATTTGATCTAACATCCTAAAGCAGTGTTATAGTATGGATTTGCGTTAAATGGGAAGAAACCACCTTCATTTTATCTTGGCAAAGTCCAATTATTATTATTTAAAACTACGAAGTTATTTTGTCATGAAAAAATAAAAAAATTGCATAAAAAATTAGTTTAGGTTTTGAGTACATGATAGCAAAACATCTTTGTACACTACATTTCTTGTGTGTGTTCCGTTTTTTCGTGGAATTTTGCCATCTTTTACCAAAATATTCGTTGAATTCTGTGCAACTCCTCTGGATAATGCTACATACAGTTGACCGTGACTAAAAACATGCTCGGGAAGGTAAATACCGACATGAGGAATAGTTTGTCCTTGTGATTTATTAATCGTTAAAGCAAATGATAGCTTAACTGGGAATTGCTTACGAATTAGATTAAAAGGCATGTCAATACTTTCAGAAGGTTTGAGTGGGATACGTGGAATAAATACTCTTGTTCCGCGATGTTGACCAATAGTAATTTCGGCATCTATGAGATTCCTATGGAAGAAACGACATATTAATCTAGTTCCGTTGCATAATCCAATTTTTGGATCGATGTTTCTAAGCAACATTATTGGAGCTCCAACTTTGAGTGTCAGTTTATGTGGTGGTAAGCCACCAACGGAAATCGAGTTTAAGAACTCCAACTGATATAAATTAGAAGTATCGTCTTCCACTTTATCGAATGAATAATATATATATTCCTCTCCAGGAAACATATGTATAATAGAATCATTTATCTCTTCCGTCGTTTCATTTCTTGGTGCTAATATTGCTCTGTTCATTATATAATCAGTGTCACCTAATTTTTCATCAAGTGTAGGGAAGACTTTCTTAATCAAATCATGTAAAGGATTTACTTTATCATTGGATATGACCATATCATCTGGGAGTTTAATATAGTCTTCTTGTACGGTTGGTTCACTCCCATTTCCAATACGTAAAAGTAGTTCGGCATATGATTGATCACCTCTTGCACGCATATTTTGTGTTAAATGAATTACGTGAACGTTTGTCCATAAATATGATCGTATTACACATGAATCAACTATTTGAGCTCTAGTACCCTTCTGCACAATTGGTAGTACTTGACGAAAATCACCACCTAATATAAATATTTTCCCGCCGAATGGTGCATTTATACCTGTTAAGTCTCGTAAAGTTCGATCCAAGGCTTCAAAAGCGTAGCGATGAGCCATTGTTGCCTCATCCCATAGTATAACAGTGGCCGCGCGTAATAGTTTTGCATTATCGGATTGTTTTGGAATGTTACATGATGATGAAGAGTCTAAGTTGATGGGAATTTTAAACCTAGAGTGAGTAGTTCGACCGCCAGGTAGAGATAAGGAGGCAATTCCAGAGGTAGCAACCGCAATAGCAATAAGACCTTGGATTCGTATATGCGCTAAAATTGCTTTGTAAAGATATGTTTTTCCCGTACCTCCAGGACCGTCTATGAAATATATTGAGTTGCTTTTGTCCTTTATTGATTGCATGATCATTTCAAATGCCATGTGTTGTTCACTATTTAAGTTATTCACAGACTCTATATCAATTTGTGGTGTGTTTATCGACTGTTCGTCCAAAATAAAAGTTGAGGTATTAGAGTCGTGAAAATTTTGTAAGTGAGTATGTGGGAAATTGAAGTCAAAAATAGTTTTATTATATTGCTTCAGAAGGATATTAAGATCGATTAGGCATTGGTTTATTAAATATCTGTTACATTGATTTGAAGAAGAAGAAGGATAATCTTCAGTTAAGTATGGTAAGAACTCATCCCATAATTCATGAATTGTGCATGGCTCACAGTACACTAAAATTGTAACAAATAATCGTCTTAACGCTGTGGGCATGTGAGAGTTTGACGCTTCACGTAAGCAATCCTTTATACTGCTATCATTTTCAAGCAAACCGTTATGTTCTGCAGTTTCTTTAAAGGTATTATATTGAGTTCCGTTAACGGTTAGTAAGTTTGCGAAAGATGTAGGGCCTCTAATATGGTTCAATAGTAACCGTAAATAATACCGATCTCCTTCAGCAGGAGATACTGTAAAAATTCTTCCAATGACTTTACGATTATTGCGTCTACGTATCCATTGTTTATGTTTATTATCCCACCAAAATTTTTCAGGAAATTCGTAGTATAAAAATTGACGTGCATCTTCGTCATGAGCATTTGTAGTGAAAAATTTAGTCAGCATAGTTTTAGATCTATTTTCATCACTTAAAATAGAAGATACAGTTTCATCTGCAGTGAATTGTAGTTGTTGTCTGTTTGGAAGATGTATTTGCAATCCTACAACAGAAGGAGAAATACTGCTTAGTGGAAATTTAAAAATTCTCCACAATGACTCAGGTGCACAAATCCATCTAGCGTTAACAAAATGTGAAATTTCATCATAATCATTTGTGTTAGCTGAAATGTTTACAGAAACACGATCTGGTCCTTTGTATACATACTTATATAAGTATTTAACAGATGTTATGCTCGAGCAAATCTCAACATTTATGTGACAATCGTATTTTAGGAGCAAGTAAGGATTATACGGAACCACCCAACGATTGTCAATTATTTGTGTACCTCGTTGTATGTTTATTCCGTTGTCGCGTCTTCTATAAATTGGGTAAGAATCACTTCCTTGTAAAGTTATAGGTGCAAACTGTTTTGGAAAACCTTTCTTGCATTGGTTATTTTTCATACACGTAAAGTTAGGGTTAAAATGTCCGCATGGAGTATGAACCATTTGTTTTATAACCGCGGCATGCAATTCTGGTTCTAATTCTTTATCCGGAATTTCAGCCCGGACTAATTTGTCGTAGTCATCAGGGTTGTTAATTTTATCATTTTCATGAAGAATTAGTAACATATGTGAATGGGGTAAACCTCTTTTTTGGAACTCTATAACATGCACATGTGCAATGACTCGACCTAAAACACCCTTGTCGTATAAATCATTTTTTAGTTGTTCTAGTTTTGCATGAAACACCCTTGTTGTTAAATCGGGTCTATCTTGTGCTTTTTGACCGGGTAAAAGTTCTTGTGTAATTTCTAACCAATTAGCATTACATGTAATAGTAATAAACAAATCAGGTTTTCCATACCGTCGCACTATTGCCATTGCATCTTAATATCGATTATTCATATCTCGAGGACTAGCGATGTGAGATGATGGAAGAATTTTCCGCACGCCAACGTTTCCTTATGTAAAAGCATATATAGAATTAGTTATATTATATGTACAATTTATGTGGAATGATAGAAAAGCAGTAATAATGTAATTGGAAAAAGAACCAACCTGCAATTGTTTCTCCGGAAGAAAGAGCATCTTGTAAACCTTGGTATAATTCAGCTCTAATTATATCTTGATTATTACGTAGGTACCTCAGTCTCATAGTTTCAATTTTAACATAATTATCGACCACATATTGTTGCAACAGGCGTCCGCCAAGCAAAAATAGTGACATATCCATAGGTCGTATCTAATCATGTAAAAGAATTAGAATTTGCACGAAATTAAATGTATGATAACGTAAATATTAAGTATACTTACTTGTAAAAGATATGAATAATATGCTCTGCAACTTATTGTTGTGTCGCCATTATCGTGGATGTACATGTCCCATCCATGTTCACCATATGGTAGTAAAAACGGATATTGTAATGGATCGTAATATCCTGCAGTATCGTAAACCCTTTGTAAATTACCGTTTTTTTTTTGGACTACAATGTCTCGGCTACTCAAATCGGTATCTCCTTCGTCTCCAACAATGATACCTGCCACTTGCGATGCAGTTGGTAGCTCATGGATATGTCTGTTTACTGTAAGCTCTTTTATTTGCAGTCGACAATTTTGTATATCAGCTCGCAGGCTCAAATGTCGAAAAACTTGTACAAAAGGATTATGGGAATCCAAAATTTGTTTTAAAGAAAGAAGTATGTTTGGCCTCATTGTTAAATTATCATATTGTCTGTTCTCAATTTCATGGTCTGTATCATAAATATATAATTGTAAATATCTTGGTCGAGCGCCATCCATAGGTAGAAAACTGCCAATACTGTGATATATCGAGCCTTGTGCACGATATGAATATACGCCATCAATTGCATTTGCCAATGTACGATCAATATTAGCACCCATTGATGTAAAAGCGAAAGCATTGTTATATGATCGTATATTACTTCTAAAATGTGTACCGACTTCAGTTTGATCAAGATACAGATCAAGTAGTTGTTGAGGTGTTGACGGTCGTTGGACGGCAATTTTACCGTTCTTGCAGCAAATGTCTAATGTCTCACGGAAGAACTTTTTAGAGCCACAGAACTGACAGTAGGTGGGGGTAGGTAGCAAGTGTCTATGAAAATATTGTGTAGCAACAAAATTTCGACCGCAGTTAATGCCCGTCGGGATAGGAGATCTAAGGAGTGTCTGCTCGTCATGTTCGGATGGTCCTAAAAAATTACAAACAGTGCAATAGTTAGAAGGATAAAAATAAAGTAAGTGTGTTTATGATCTTAGTGTTCTATGGGAAGTTTAGTTTATCAGTAGTTGGTAATGAAATCAAAATAATCAGTCAGACTTTTTGCTCAGACTTTTTGCACATTTACGTTAATCCTTATGCTGTATCAAAAAAGCTATTTAAGTCTTATCTGTGAAACATGGGATTAAATCGTTGGACCAATGCAAATAAAACAATGACCAAAGTAGTTTATTCTATATTAGTGCTATATCAAAAAAGCTATTTAAGTCTTATCTGTGAAACATGGGATTAAATCAGTGGACCAATGCAAGTAAAACAATGACCAAAGTTGTTTTATTTTATATTAGTGGTTATATCCATTGCTTAAAAACACAGAGACAGTAGTAGCAATATGTAGGTATAAGTGTATAACTGCATGGGAAGAGAAGACTTGATTACATTATTTGTATTCATGTAGAAGTATAATAAGTATTATAGAACGTAAAAAAATCAGGGTTCGTAAAAATAAAACCTTGCTCAAGTGATTGAAAGATCACGTTCGTTTGCGACCTTCTATTTGAAATGGCTTGATGTCTTTCACGGTTACGTCTATTTCGTTGACTTTCTCTCCGTCTCTCTCTTTGAATTTCATCCATAATAGTAATATGAGTAAATGAAAATGGTAGTAAGCAGGAGATTGTAAAGCAGTTAAAAAAAATTGAGCAACACAGTTGATGGTATGCGCGTATTGAACATTGCGGTTTGCTGAAGTGAAGATGAAAAAGGAAGCAATGGAGATGTACAAAATATTACGTTAGGAAATAATGGGTTAAAGTTGAAAAGGTAAGAGAGTAGATTGTTAGGAAATAATGGGTTAAAGTTGAAAAGGTAAGAGAGTAGATTGTGAAGGGAAAATAGGGGCACGTACAAAATATAGTTTGTTCAAGTCAAGATATTTTGATATTCTGCACGGGTGATAGGGTGTCTGACGTGTTTGTGCAGTCTGTCATTTACGGAATTTTTTACGGATCAAGTTCTTTTCTTTTTTTAAAAAAAAAAGATGCAGAAGACAAATTGTTGACTGGCGATGGCATGCAGTTAGAAGAGTCACATGTAAGTTAAGAATTATAATTATAACTCCAGAACAAAATAATACATAACACAACAGACCAAAAACATTGAATTTTTATTTGTCGGACAATACAAAAAAGTACATATCCAAGAAAAAAAGAAAAAAAACATGTGCGCTATACGGTTGGAAAATAATATCCAACAAACATTAAATACAACTGTGCATGCATAAATTATTTGGACCATCAAATTTATTTTAAAACCGGGGTAGATAGCTGAAATCCGTAGCACTATTAACGTGAACTCCTTGCAATCAGCTCTGTTTCAATCCTGTCCCATTCTGCAAGCTGCGAAAACAAATAAAAATCCAATAGACGTAAGAGAAGGTTATGAATAAAAACAATGTAAGTATGTAGGTTGTGAGCATACCACTTCAGGGTCACTAAAAAAAGCATCCCAGTCATCTCTCTCCACATTTCCGTTGTTAACCGGAGTTGGGGGACGATCGACGAATTGTTGGGAACTGTTAACATTTGTTGATTGAGATTGAGGAATAGTGGACTGTGGTACGTCATATACGACAGTAGTTTTTCCACTATTCACTGTTTGCTGGTGTTTAACCAAACGTGTGCTTTTACGTGTCACCTTGCCAGCCGAAGTGGTCGGTGTTTTTTTGTTGGTAGTTTTTCCACAATTCACTGCTTGCTGGTGTTTAACCAAACGTGTGCTTTTACGTGTCACCTTGCCAGCCGAAGTGGTCGGTGTTTTTTTGTTGGTTTGTACAGATGATTTAGACTACAGTATTAAATATAAAACTCAGTTGAGGTAAAGGATGTAAGCACATACAAAGACGAAAAAGAGGGGAAAAAAATGTTGCTGGCATGAATGTATAGTAAAAAATTTACCTTCCTCATTTTTAAAGCAGAAGTCGATAACACGGTCAAGCAATAAGGTAGAAGATAGGAAGATGGAAATAAATGTTGTGGTGGGTTTACATATTTATAGTAGTGAGAAGGCTGTAGTAGTTCCTGTTTGGGCTGATGTGGGTAGTAGTGGGAGCAGTATACGTGGAGAAAAATGTGGAGTTGGAATAGGGAGCATGCAATTGACTTGGCAAGTGCGATAGAAACAAAGTTATTTAAAAAAATGTTTAGTGTGGAACAATATAGTCTCATCTTCTTTGTGCATCAGTTTCTAACCCCAAATATTTCATATTGTCACTAATTTTGTAAAGTAAAGAAGATAAATATGTATTAAATATATAAATCACCTTTTCTTATCATGAGTTAACTTGATATAATTCATTCTTCAATGATCCATTCCCAGTTAAACCTATGGACAATAAAAGACAGCTTAATAAGTACACGAAGATAATAAAATTTAAATTTGAAGCAAATTTATATTCAAAGTTGAATCTCCAATCCCATTATTATGCTAATATCATCGCTTTGACCATGTTTCTAAAGCAATTATGAATTAACTAATCTCAACTTTATCATACTATGTATACCATGATTTTCCATATTGTTTTAATTGGTTCGAGTTTCTATTTTCATTTCCTATTGCAAGTCTTGCAATATCCAATTACAGGGTTTCGTACCTATCCCGAAGTATTTAAATATATATATATATATATATATATATATTTTGGGCAGTGACTACCATGGAGTTTCAAGTTAATGGGGTAAAGCATAGAAAATGAATGAGAACATCACAAAAAAATATCATATCTTTGCATGGATATATGCATACATGTTATTTTCATAATATATTCAATGCTTTTTAATATGTTGGTTCAGAATAACCAAAATGCAAGGAAACCTCTGCATGTTTTGAGTTATTTGTTTGCATTTACGCATGAAAAAAAACTATACTTCTTTAATAAAAGGTAGAAACATACATACACTCATTTGTAGAAGTTACATTCAGTCCACCTCTTCATCTGTCCTTTCATTTGCCTCCAGTTTCTCTTCCTCCTTCCATGCCATGGTCGCATGAGCATCCTGCATTACCTTATTAAACGGGAGCCAACCAATTGGATTCCCATGAAGAGATAATGAATCTAAAATACGGTGAATTTGGCACCATCCAAGATGACTGGGATGCTCCATACTGATCATGGCAAATGACATGATTTAGTTTGTAAGAGAGCTCAAAATAGTAACTACAAAAATAACCTTAACTGTGCTTGAAATTTGAACGTGTACCTTACATTTGTGTCAATGGAACTAAAGCCTCCAAAAGCACTAAATCACCTTTTATCGCCAGCAAAGAAATATAAAATCCAATGTTACAATTAATCAATTAAAAACTGATAATGATTAATAAACTGTTAAATTGTGGTCTAAGCATACCTAACATACTAAGGAGCATAGAATCAATCCATGCAAACTGCTTCTCTTCCCGCGCCCATGAAGAGATAATGAATCTAAAATACCGTGAATTTGGCACCATCCAAGATGACTGGGATGCTCCATACTGATCATGGCAAATGACATGATTTAGTTTGTAAGAGAGCTCAAAATACTAACTATAAAAATAACCTTAACTGTGCTTGAAATTTGAACGTGTACCTTACATTTGTGTCAATGGAACTAAAGCCTCCAAAAGTACTAAATCACCTTTTATCGCCAGCAAAGAAATATAAAATCCAATGTTACAATTAATCAATTAAAAACTGATAATGATTAATAAACTGTTAAATTTGTGGTCTAAGTATACCTAACATATTAAGGAGCATAGAATCAATCCATGCAAACTGCTTCTCTTCCCGCTACCGCCCTAATTCAGACGTGCACATCATCACAACAATCAGATTTTGTGCCTGGTGTCCATGAAAACGATGTTCCTCTTGGGCATTCCATCAAACACATCCTAAGGTGTGCCGACCCTCCTTACTCTACAAAACCCCACTTGCATCTTCTCTTACAAAACTCTAACAGTCACCATTATGAAGAACGCATAATGATCTTGACCGACTTTTATAGATTTAAACGCCATATAACCATTAAATCGTTATAATTTAAATAATTTACTTACTTCAGACAGATTCAATTGTACGCCCGCAACTCTTCTTCCATCTCTGTAAAAAATTAAACTGTATGTCTAAACTAATCTTCCATCCCTGTGAAACAGTAGATATATAAAGCAATGTAGCAAAAGATGTGAGCTTTGGACACGTTGAAGCTCTAGTCAGAAGATTTAGTGATTTCATAATATGTGGAAGCTTACTGACCATTGTAGAACCAACGTCCAAACGAACTACGGAGTCATAATCTTTTAGAAGAGCCCAGTAACCTCCCTGCGCAATTTATGAAGAAGAAAATTGTAGGGAACTTCAAAAAATTTAAAATAGCAGAAGTAAAAAAGAAAAAAAATTATAAAAATTTGAAGGGAGTCCACAACATATACAAACAAAACATGTGTACTATATGGCTATATATATGTTAACAGATACGTAATATGCAAATAAAATGATATTACCTGAGACCACAAATTGCCTATCAGAAGTAAAAGTAGCCTCGGTTGTTAAACTTTGAGATGGCTCTACACTGAATCCACAACACTGGAAAAAATTAGACTGTGTGTCAGAAGGCTATAAGACATTACTTTTTTGAACTTAAATAGGGAAACAAATAAAAACACAGAAAAACTCCCGGATACAGGAGTTGTGCAAATGCGAAAATGGACACCTGATTCCAAACTGATTATGCAGCAGTAAGTGTGATGCCTTTAGGCTCACCTACAGCACTGACACTCCTCTTCAACATCACCTTGAAAACATAATAATCCGTAAATTCAGGTTGATCCACTGCTTTGTGCTCCCAGACCCGTGCAGAGCTACCCATCCTTGAATGCTCCTAGTTTTGGTGCTTATTTAGGATTCCAAGTACCACCACCTCCTCTTATTGGAGCCAAAAACGTCAAGTACCCCATGATAAGAATCCAAAAGGTAGAACACTTTGAATACTTAATACAGCAATCTTTTAACAAAATTTAAAATAAGAAATCATAAAATAGTCTGAAAAGAATCATACCCCAATATCCATCGAAGTTCGATCTTCGATATCTTGAGTCAATTGACAATAATTAAGGTGTGAGTTGTCTATGCACTTTGCTTGGGATCCGATCGCAGCGTTGGAAGAAGAAGTCGGCACCGCCACTAACCTTTGTCAGATGCAGATGTTATAACAAAAAATCAAACAGTTAACAATAGCCACTAACCTTTGTCATGTTTGGCTTGCTGATTATGAGAACATACTTCGTTTAAGCTTCAGACTATAATAAAACGCTAGAACCTCTGAAAATGAAAAATTAACCATTTTTCTATCATGCTCAGCTATATATCTAGCCTCTTAAGGATAGGTGGTTGTCGTCGCATTGTTTGTCATATGCAACAGAAATCTAACCATTCAAACATAAATCATTGTAATGCAATTATGATTAAGTTAACCATTCATTGAACTGGCTTTATTATTATGAAATTATTGGCCGAGCTCTCTGGAATGACAGGAAATGGACTGAAATACGAAAGAGCATATGACAATAATTTTATTTTCTCAAATAAGAATTAAACCACTTGTAAAAATATGTAAAAGTTCATCCTGTTAAATTACGTTTTGAATCAAAATACAGAAATTGGAAGTAAAATTTAGTGAGTGTCCAGGCCATGAAACCAAAGTAAAGGAGTTGGATTAACAACTTGTAAGCTTCAACTTTGATGCATTTTTTGAAAGCAATGCTTACCGTGTTCACTCAGTAATCATTTAGTTTTGGTGGATGAATACGTCGCAGACTCCTTGAGCTCCCTGCTGTATAAACAGAAAATAATTTTATACTGCAATAAGAAATCAGTTATTAGGCTTGAAAGGTATCTATCAATTCGTTGCTGACTATAACAGTCGCGGCGAGGAGTGCACAAAATGTTATACAAAGAACAAAGAGTTGGTGAATTTAAAGGAACCTTTTTTTACAATGAAGGAAGTCTTCAGATTCAACAGCTACAACGGAAAAATAATGAGCAAAAATCAAGGGACCAAAAACCAATGTTAAGTTAAAACCTCTAAATTTACTGCTGAATAGGGAACCCAAAATGGCTTGCTGCGTAGTGAAAATGTGCATAATTTACTAAAGTGAAAATCTCAAATATGACGTAATAACAGTTGGAAAAGGAAGTGAAGTCCCAGTGTGTGAAGTTCAACCAAGTTATTATTGTAAAAAAATAAGAAGCAAGGAAAATTACAAAGACGGGCTAAATTTTTAAGCTTTTTTCTTGCACAGCATGTGCTTGAGCAAGAAGATTATTAAAACACATAAAGGCCTTTTGTAATTAAAAATGAAGAATCGTTACGTTCTAATTAAAAACTCGCAAAATAAAATATCAAAAGCTTAAATAACCTGAATTTGACTATCTAGTCCTATTTGACTGTCTGAGTACTTTGTTCTCAAGGTATGTCGATCCATGAGTAAACTTAATTTGAATGATATGGTGCACATGTCCAGTTTCTGGTTAAGTCTTCAGTTTGGATTTGCGCTTTGCTTCACCATTATGTAATATGTATGGTCTTGAGTCTCTGGAACTGATGTACGCCTTGGATATGTGCTGCTTTTGTATACGTGATACAGTTCACTCTGAGACGATGCTCGTCGCTGTCTAGCTGTGCACCCTTGTTGCCTTAGTGCATTTTCCTCTGTTGTTTATGTTGCTGCCTTTAGATGCTTGTTGTCCATTTGGGTCTTTCCCCTATGTGTTGTGTGCGCTCGTTTCTGAAACCTGGAAATATGATTTCTATGCTTTCAAAGCTTTATAATTGTTTGATAATGACAGTGTATGTGCAATCGTAAGAGCAGAAACAGGCATATGGTGGCAGGGTTCATTAGAATTTGGTCGTGTTTTGCCTTCCTCAGTTTTATCCCTCTCCCTCTTGTGTTGTGATTCATTTGCTATTTTGTTCAGGAGAAAATAATTATTCAAACATTTCGCTATTTTATTGCTCTATTTTCATACATTTTCATTTCACGGAATTTTGTACTCTGTTCACGTTTATATTCTTTTTGTTACTATTCTGATTTCCTTATTGCTACTTTCTTTTCTTCTAAAGTGTCCAAATATACAACTGTACAGATAGCAATTTCTCCTATTTTGTCTAAAGTAAATTAACAACAAAAACACTGGTAATTATGAATAAGTGCATCTCAAATGCATAGCTTAATTCCTAATAAAGCTCATGTTATGCCTCAATGTGGTTTGAATAAAATGCCATATCACGAAAAAAATAAAATCATCAACTATAAAGATCAAACAAATTAACGTCTGCTTTGAAACTCACAGGAAAATAATCAGATAGATCTCCATATATCGTTCAATAATCGGATTCAATAGCTTCAGGAGTAATGTCTTCTTTCCTCTTCTGCTTTTGAACATAAATCATATACATTAAAATGGAGTATGGTTTATATCAAACAGAAAGAAAGCTTATCATAAAATTGGCAACACACATGTTACCAATCCGTCTCTTCCACTCCTCACGCAGATGTCAAGGACGCTTATAACAACCTAAGGTCAAGTGCAAATAGTATTGAAAAGTGAATAAACTATGAATCAAAGTTTTTTGCGAGTCGTGAGTAAAATCGACAGATAAATACCTAAATCGATGAGGACAATGATCCGTTCACATCGTTATACTAACAGGATAAAGGAGAATAAAAAGTAGACGTAACTTACAAATTAAAAGGTGAACCTAAGAACCCGAAAACCACATCTTTCATCCACTATAAATTAGGTCAACTGAATCGGGGCAGCGGAGAACAAACTGAAGCGAGCAGATCATCGACCGATTAAGAGATTTGATGGAGTGGCTTTTTGGGTCGAATAGATTGGATGGAGAGGCTGTTTGAGACGATGAGAGGAAAGAGGAGGAAACGGATTTTCATTTCATAATCTCAGTAGTGGACTTCGTGGATAAAAGAGGGGAAACGTGGTGGACAGTAAAGTTGATAGGACAAAACAGCCCTTAATGCCCAATGTAATGTTGAAAGGGTATTCCAGTAAATTCAAAAGCTTCATTTGAAGGTATTCTCATTATAATATAGATATCAGAATGATATTGCTTTGCAAAGATATTTGGATTCTCATAAGGGAAAAACCCGTTCCGTATTCACGGCGTGGTCTTATGAGATATCATATACCTGTTTTAAATGATTTGAGTTTACTCACACCAGTCCCATGACTGACCCGGAGTTTATTTTGTTTTCCCTAAACTCTTGGGTGCCTAAATTTGTACGGGCAGTCAAGTAGTCAGGATTTACAGGTATACTTGAAGAGCTTGGAGCAGGAGGCTTCAGCAGTCGATAGCTATTATTTGTTCCGCTGTGATGTTATGTGTTGTACTCTGAGATGGTATGTATATACAGTTATAACTTTGTATTTCAAAAGTTATGTTATATTTTATTCGTTCCGCCGTGAGATTCGTGTTTACTCTGATGATGATGTTCTTCTTCTTCTTCTATTCTAAGTTTCTACCTTATCTACTCTCACCCTCTAATTTCTTTCATTAATTACCGGGATTTTTCGATGTTTTGGTTATCGACGTCGAGCTTACGTCGATAACCAAAGCCGCTCAAAATCCGGGTCGTTACAGAAACACTGTTTAATTTGATAGTTAAATCACCGACTATCAAATCTGGCCAATACGATTGTTGGTATGGAAAGACCGGGATCGAATTTAGATTCGAAAACCATTCTGACGAACAAATACGTGAAGATATCAGAAGATGGTCGATATGAAGAAATTGAAGACCATTGAATTTCATACACGGAAGAACTACTAAAAATCGTTGGTTTAGCGGCCAGAGATAATCTGTGGTTCTGTTGTGATTGGAATCTACGGGTTGCAAGGACTTCTCGCTACTGATCCATGGGGTGATTCCTATATTGGATGCAGTAGGAGAGTACCTTCGGTTCGTCCTGTTCCTGGATGACTTGTATGGACGGATGTCTGACAGAGTATTTCCCGAAAACCACGTACATTGATTTTTACAAATATACCGGGTGGTGGCAAAGAGGGGCACTTCTTTTATACCCATAGTGTATTTGTGGACGTCAATTAGTGACTTGACGGATCTGGCGATGTGGCATTCAAAGTAAATGATGCCCAGGTGTTTTGAAAGGAAGTTCAAACCTCAGGCCTCATCAACCGGGAAATGACAAAAATCGGGCAGGCAGCATGGCTATGTGGGTCGCTCCCATTAGGGTGTATAATCACCTATCTAGAGAAATTCCTTTTGTTTCTTTAATCTATCGATGCTGTCCCTATTCGGGAAACGGTGGTTTGAGCCCAACCGTTGGTGATATACATTCGATACACTCAAGCGAAATGAGTGGTCGGTTGTAACACCCTGTATTTCTGTTAACACTAAAGTTGCTAAGTAAATAATAAATGTGTAAAGGGGAGATGTATCTAATGTACATACAAATAAATGTGTAAAGAGGAGATGTATCTAATGTGCATACAAATAAATGTGTAAAGGGGAGATGTATCTAATGTGTACGTATTAATATTTAATGGATTGACAAATAATCATAAATGTTGATAATGTACATTAAGAAAGTAATTATGACATAATTTGAAATAGGAGTAATATACAGCCCTTAAATTGTGAACATAATTGGCTTCCCTTTAGAACAGATGGCTTTGATTAACCCTGACTTCATCGACGGCTCAAATTAACTTGCAATTCTATATATACACCCTAGGTCTCTAGACTAAAATTCACATAAAAATAAGAACTGGAGCCGCCATGTTGTTGGGAGAAAACTAAGGAGAGCCTCCACTTGAAGAGACGAACAACAAATCAATTCAAAGCTAATCTATTCAACTCATATCAAAGAACAAAGCTTCAACAATGGTTCAAAAAATAAATCAGCAACGCCGCAACATTTCTACAACAAAACCAATTCTTAATTCATTAGCCGTGCCATGTAAGTTCTAGTTATTTTCAGATCTAAATACTTAATTATAATATGGCGATGAAATAAAGTGAAATTGATGTAAGTTTAGCTACATTTGTGGAATGCGAAATAAGATGAATATCATGTTTTGCGATGAAATGATAATAGTACGATGCTCGTTATGTTATTAATATACGTTTGTGATTTAATTCTATTATCATGTTGAATTGGGAATTATTAAGTATGATGTTTGTTATGTTGTATAATATTAATCTATGCCAGTGATTTGATTCTATTATTAGGTTGAATTGGAAATTATTTGATAAGTTTATTTGTATAAGTATGGACTTGGATTTGTAACATCTTATGAGGATTGTATAATGTATTATGCAAGTTTATGTTGTAAAGTCATGCGACCAATTGTCAAAATCTATATGTTTATGTTTATGCGAAACATATACCATATCTCAAGTTCACACTTATCATATGTTGTGATTAATTTGCAAGTATGTTGAATCCATGTTACCAAGTAACACATGTGTATGATGATTAGCCTATGTCACTAACTCACATATACGTATGTTGATTTGTCTACATTGCACATTAACATAGGTATATGGATTAGTTCATATTGCTAATTCTCATGTATGTTGTTAATATAGCCTATGTTAAAAAAACACACATATATGTTGAATTGGCTTATAATTGCAAGTTCACACCTACGACATTTTAATGTTCATATTAGTCATTTTGCAAGTTCACCCCTGTAATGTTCATGATGGCTATTTTGCAAGTTCTCCCCATTATGTTCATATTTATTATGTCGTCAATGCCAAAATTATACCATGTCATGTTTATGCTAATTTATGCCAATTTGTGTACATAAATTAGGCTCCCCATTATGTTCATATTTATTATGTCATCAATGCCAAAATTATACCATGTCATGCTTATGCTAATTTATGCCAATTTGTGTACATAAATTAGGCTCCCCATTATGTTCATTTTTATTATGTCATCAATGCCAAAATTATACCATGTCATGTTTATGCTAATTTATGCCAATTTGTGTACATAAATTAGGCTCCCCATTATGTTCATATTTATTATGTCATCAATGGCCAAATTATACCATGTCATGTTTATGCTAATTTATGCCAATTTGTGTACATAAATTAGGCTAAGCTTTTAGCCTAATATGTATACCAAAAACCATGCGAACGTAAATTAGGCTAAGTTGGTTAGCCTAATGTTAGACGGGGTAACGTTGGGTTAAAATGGTAATTTTAGGAAGACTGCCATAAATTAGTAATTAATCACATAAGTGATTGATGGCATAAATGGCGTTAATTATATACCTAAATTAATGAGATTTATTGAGAATAAATGTGGCAGTAATTTGAATTTGAATAATTTACATAATTAAAATGTAATTTAGAAAATACGAATATGCTTAGCACGAGGTTGGATTTAGCTGTGATGTAAACCTGCCCGGACCCGCCCGGCTGTCCAGTAATCACGACGATACCTATCCAATGTGAGTGGCTAAGCATTGGGCCCATTAAAGACCCGAGGTTAGACTGAGTTATGGCGTAAGACTGCCCGGACCCAACCGGCATACAGGCAGCCACAACAATATCTGTCTAATCTGAGAGGTTGGTGCTCTAATAAGACAATTAGAGCTGAGTTAGGACTGATAGGGTTAAGTCAATTTAATAAATACTTAACCAAATTCAACATGTTAACTAAATTGGTGGGTAGGGTTAGGTTAATCTGGACACTTAACCAATTTAATATGTTGACTAGGGGAGTGGGTAAGGTTAAGCAAATGTTTAACCATTATAACATGACTAACTGGACTAGTGTTTGAGGTTAAGTTAATAAGAACACTTAACCACAGAAACATGTTAGTTAGACAAGTGATTGAGGTTAAGTAAGTTAGAAACACTTAACCAATATAACATGAATAACTAGGGTTAAGGCCGCTTAACCAGTATAACAAGATGAGTGACTGGGGTTAGGTTAAAAGGAAACACTTAACCGCTGTAACATGTTAGTTAAACAGATGGTGAGGTTAAGTTAACACCAGGAGGCAACACATAACCAGAGTAACATGATAAGTAGGAGGGTTAAGTTAACTGGAATTTATTAATGACACTTAACCACAACAAGCTGAGGAACACGTGGGGTTAAGTTAACAATTAAAAACACTTAACCAATATGATATGAGGAATGGGCGGGTTAAATTAACATGAATAAACAAACACTTAACCATAAAATAAATATGATTGAATCAGTGGAAGGGTTAAGTACATATCAGGTTTGGTGGGTAATATCAGTAAATATAGGCCCACAAACTTAACCGTTAATGAACATGCTTGAATCGGTGGGAGGTTTAAGTACATCACGGGTAGGTGGGTAATATCAGTTTATATAGGACCACAGACTTAACCAATAGGAAACCCTAGTAACGGGGACCCATTTCAGCAGTAACCCAATTAGGTATCAATGATACCCTGAACTAGGCAGGGTGGGGCACGATTATTGGGCTGATTGTAAGTGGTCAAAGCGACGGCGGTTGGTGCACATTGTGGGTTCTAACGGAGTGCGGGCGTGCACACACTCTAGAGCAGACAAGTCAGGGCACTGGGGCATTAGTAGTATACCCTATGCATTCTAGGAATTGTGTCGGGCCGTCACTATGGGACTTGATACACCCTATGGTGGGACCAGCATAGGTATCTACAATCGAATAGGGCCGTATGACACACGCGACACAGGCGTACAGATAGGGAGCCGATCGATTGAGTAGTTAGGGTACATCTAACATCTTCATAGCAATTGGTCTGATTGAGGTGGAATCCTTATACTAGATGTATACCTAAAGGCTACCATTACTACGGGGATTGGAATCGCGTTGCAATATTAGCATTTGATAGAAATGACTAGTTAGGACACTAGTTAGGTGGTGCAGAGCAATTAGATATCATTTTAATGGTGAAGCCTAAGAAACCTTGCGATGTTATTCTTGATAGAAACCATGCGATGTAATACTTGATAGGAATTATGGGATGTTATACTTGATTTATCATGCCTGTAGCTTACCTTGCCATCATGCTTATGTTTACTTTCAGTTTATTCATGCCATGTTATCTTTACCTATTTTTATGCTGAAAGTCACTAGGACTTACTCAGTCTTTATGACTGACCCATTTTGTTTCGCCTCCTTTTCTTCCGTCCCCCCCCCCCCAGGTTCACAGGGTGGGAATACAGCTTAGTTCGGATCTTAACAAGCCCCAAGGCTCTTTCATGTAAGGCTTGGATTCCTCTTGGCTATGGCTTGCTTTGCTTTATTGGGGAATACTACAGTTTATTTTTATGCTTCTTTGTTTTTGAGCAAGACAGATATTTTAGCTATGTATTTGGGTATTGGAAGTTGATGGGCTTTTATTGTAAACAATTCTACTTAATAGATGATTTGAAGTACTCCTACTTTACTTTCCGCTGTTTTATATATGTCTGTCTTATAATATTTCTGTTCCAGTACCCATAATGCTCCATTGAAGTTAAGGTATTCCCTTTGTGAGTGACCTTAACGGATGTGGGGTGCTACATTTGGTATCAGAGCAGAAGGTTACCAGACTGGGCAAAAGCTTTTAAAAACCTTCTGAAATTATTTTCAAAACGTTTACAAAGAAGCATTTTTATAAAGAAAAGTTTTGTTTTACGAAAGGCATATTCCCCAAAGCCACATGCACTATCTTTTGATTCCCTCTTTGAATCTTTTCTTTCCCCCCTTTTCACCATAGTTCTGTCGGCGTACGACTCATGTCGGAGGGCAAAGAAGTGCCCAACCTCCATCTGTTGTCGCAGTAGTTCCATCTGCGTCTAATCTTATTTCAAGCTTTGTAGAATTGTCGTGCGATGGAGGTAGCTTCCAAGAAAACTTGTCAACAAGCTATACAAGGATAGTAAGAACATCTAAGAAGGAGGAAAAAGGTGAAAGGAGAGAGGCCAAAGTGAAAGGAATAAGTAAAACCCATGACAAGAGAGAGTATCTTTAGTATGGTAAGAAGGGACGTGTTGTTAAGTATTATGGGACAAGGGCAAAAGACAAGATCGTCGAGAGGGAAATTGTATGCTCTCACTACTAGCGTACCTAAGAGAGGTGGTAACGTTTCTGTTAAAGGTTTAGCTTTTCTTTTCTATCATCCCACTAGAACTTTGTTTTTGTACATCGCATCCTTTTAATTATGCTTTGATAGTTGAGTCTCTGCACCTTAGTACTAGCATAGTAGAGGATCCCATTTTTGTCTCAAATCCTGTTGGGGAATCGGCTCATTTATTCATGACTTGTTTGGATTTGAGGATGTTTATGCTAAGTGTTGGGTTTAGAAGTAATGCTTATGTTTTTAGGCTATGGGTTGATTGTAGGAATGGAGTGGTTATCCAGAAATGGTACCATTCTTGAGTATGAAAAAAGAGGGTAGTTAGACTCTTGACTTGCCTTAGTAATGCCCTCAGAGTCTCGTGTAACCCTTAGGGTTCTACCATGATTAATTACCTAGAATCTCTAGATACATTTATTGATCCGTTCGAGTAGCGTTCGCCACTAAGGCGGATGGTTCATTTCGCTTATGCATGAGTTGTAAAGAATCACCTTAGTAAGTACATTTGGCAACATGGTTGACATTTGTTTATTTTCAAGAGATAATTCATCTATGTGGAATACCTTCTAGTAAGTGAACGAGATCCAAGATTCACTACTGAATTTTGGAGAGCTTGCATGAAACCATGAGTACGCAGTTATGTCTGAGCCAAGTATACTAGAAGGAGAATAAGTGAAAGTGGAATGAGGGGCAACAGTGAAATGGGTTCCAACTCATATTTTGGAAACAAGAATTAAGAAGCTACGAAATTGTGAAGTTAAAGACGGTCAAAGCACAATGGAGTTAAGCTCAAGGAAATGAGACTTAGAAGATTGAAGACTAGATTCGCGCATCATATCTCTTTTCAAGAGTATATCCTTAATCCCTTTTTTCCTGTAGAGCTTACTCACATGCTATCTTTTGTGTATATCCTCTCGTCATATTCTCAATCCAATTTCTGTTGCAAACCCCATAGGGAGTATGACTCATCTGTTGGTCACACATGATGGGACTTGAGGGTGTTCGTTGGGTTGACTAAACTTTTTCGGTTTTATAGGATATGGGTTAGTTTTAGGAAGGGATTTCTTGTGACCTAAAAGGAGTCTGTCATGCTTAGTTTCCTAGAAACATATATATATTGGTTGGGTTGAGTAATTCTTTGGGTGTCAGTCTGATGTTGATTTCGGTCTTCGGGGCTGATGCTTATGGGATTCTTCTCCTAATCAGGATATATGTGGCGTAGATTTCCAGTTTTGACATTGCCTAATAGGCACAAAGTTTTTACTTGCTTCTGTCTTTCAACTATATCTTTAGATAGGAACAATTGGGTGTAAACATGTGTTTGAGACATGTTATGATTGATGGTTGCAAATGGCTGCAAGTGGTTGCTAGTGGTTGCTTGTGGATTCATTTACACATTAGGCACTAGATCGGCTCAGTCACCTTTCATATTGCATATGCATGAGTGTTTATACTTGTTTATGGATGAATTTGAATGTGTTATCATATGGATGCTGCATTTCGATGAACGGTTGGGCACGCATGTAGAATTAATATGTATCATTAGGAATCTTTTTGCATACATATTGGATGCATGGCACTATCATGGTTTGCATTAAGGAGGTCAACTGAATCAGTAGGCCGCCTAATTTTGCATTATATACGAACATGTACACACACCGTGCATATAAACATGAAAGCATTAGAAGCCTTTAAGGATAATGCATGTCTGTGTTTGATGGCTGAGTAGATGGACGATTGGATGGTATGATATGCATTCTCCTAGACTTGATTTCGGGGACGAAATCCTTTAAGGAGGGGAGAACGTAACACCCCGTATTTCTGTTAACACTAAAGTTGCTAATTAAATAATAAATGTGTAAAGGGGAGATGTATCTAATGTGCATACAAATAAATGTGTAAAGGGGAGATGTATCTAATGTACATACAAATAAATGTGTAAAAGGGAGATGTATCTAATGTGTACGTATTTATATTTGATGGATTGACAAATAATAATAAATGTTGATAATGTGCATTAAGAAAGTAATTATGACATAATTTGAAATAGGAGTAATTTACAGCCCTTAAATTGTGAACATAATTGGCTTCCCTTTAGAGCGGATGGCTTTGATTAACCCTGGCTTCATCAACAGCTCAAATTAACTTGCAATTCTATATATACACCCTAGGTCTCTAGACTAAAATTCACATAAAAATAAGAACTGGAGCCGCCATGTTGTCAGAAGAAAACTAAGGAGAGCCTCCACTTGAAGAGACGAACAACAAATCAATTCAAAGCTAATCTATTCAACTCATATCAAAGAACAAAGCTTCAACAATGGTTCAAACAATAAATCAGCAACGCCGCAACATTTCTACAACAAAACCAATTCTTAATTCATTAGCCGTGCTATGTAAGTTCTAGTTATTTTCAGATCTAAATACTAAATTATAATATGGCGATGAAATAAAGTGAAATTGATGTAAGTTTAGCAACATTTGTGGAATGCGAAATAAGATGAATATCATGTTTTGCGATGAAATGATAATAGTACGATGCTCGTTATGTTATTAATATATGTTTGTGATTTAATTCTATTATCATGTTGAATTAGGAATTATTAAGTATGATGTTTGTTATGTTGTATAATATTAATCTATGCCAGTGATTTGATTCTATTATTAGGTTGAATTGGAAATTATTTGATAAGTTTATTTGTATAAGTATGGACATGGATTTGTAACATCTTATGAGGATTGTATAATCTATTATGCAAGTTTATGTTGTAAAGTCATGCGACCAATTGTCAAAATCTATATGTTTATGTTTATGCGAAACATATACCATATCTCAAGTTCACCCTTATCATATGTTGTGATTAATTTGCAAGTATGTTGAATCCATGTTACCAAGTAACACATGTGTATGATGATTAGCCTATGTCGCTAACTCACATATACATATGTTGATTTGTCTACATTGCAAATTAACATAGGTATATGGATTAGTTCATATTGCTAATTCTCATGTATGTTGTTAATATAGCCTATGTTAAAAAAACACACATATATGTTGAATTGGCTTATAATTGCAAGTTCACACCTATGACATTTTAATGTTCATATTAGTCATTTTGCAAGTTCACCCCTGTAATGTTCATGATGGCTATTTTGCAAGTTCTTCCATTATGTTCATATTTATTATGTCATCAATGCCAAAATTATACCATGTCATGTTTATGCTAATTTATGCCAATTTGTGTACATAAATTAGGCTCCCCATTATGTTCATATTTATTATGTCATCAATGCCAAAATTATACCATGTCATGCTTATGCTAATTTATGTCAATTTGTGTACATAAATTAGGCTCCCCATTATGTTCATATTTATTATGTCATCAATGCCAAAATTATACCATGTCATGTTTATGCTAATTTATGCCAATTTGTGTACATAAATTAGGCTCCCCATTATGTTCATATTTATTATGTCATCAATGCCAAAATTATGCCATGTCATGTTTATGCTAATTTATGCCAATTTGTGTACATAAATTAGGCTAAGCTTTTAGCCTAATATGTATACCAAAAACCATGCGAACGTAAATTAGGCTAAGTTGGTTAGCCTAATGTTAGACGGGGTAACGTTGGGTTAAAATGGTAATTTTAGGAAGACTGCCATAAATTAGTAATTAATCACATAAGTGATCGATGGCATATATGGCGTTAATTATATACCTAAATTAATGAGATTTATTGAGAATAAATGTGGCAGTAATTTGAATTTGAATAATTTACATAATTAAAATGTAAATTAGAAAATACGAATATGCTTAGCACGAGGTTGGATTTAGTTGTGATGTAAACCTTCCCGGACCCGCCAGGCTGTCCAGTAATCACGACGATACCTATCCAATGTGAGTGGCTAAGCATTGGGCCCAATAAAGACCCGAGGTTAGACTGAGTTGTGGCGTAAGACTGCCCGGACCCAACCGACATACAGGCAGCCACAACAATATCTGTCTAATCTGAGAGGTTGGTGCTCTAATAAGACAATTGGAGCTGAGTTAGGACTGATAGGGTTAAGTCAATTTAATAAATACTTAACCAAATTCAACATGTTAACTAAATTGGTGGGTAGGGTTAGGTTAATCTGGACACTTAACCAATTTAATATGTTGACTAGGGGAGTGGGTAAGGTTAAGCAAATGTTTAACCATTATAACATGACTAACTGGACTAGTGTTTGAGGATAAGTTAATTAGAACACTTAACCATAGAAACATGTTAGTTAGATAAGTAATTGAGGTTAAGTAAGTTAGAAACACTTAACCAATATAACATGAATAACTAGGGTTAAGGTCGCTTAACCAGTATAACAAGATGAGTGACTTGGGTTAGGTTAACAGGAAACACTTAACCGCTGTAACATGTTAGTTAAACAGATGGTGAGGTTAAGTCAACACCAGGAGGCAACACTTAACCAGAGTAATATGATAAGTAGGAGGGTTAAGTTAACTGGAATTTATTAATGACACTTAACCACAACAACCTGAGGAACACATGGGGTTAAGTTAACAATTAAAAACACTTAACCAATATGATATGAGGAATGGGCGGGTTAAATTAACATGAGTAAACAAACACTTAACCATAAAATAAATATGATTGAATCAGTGGAAGGCTTAAGTACATATCAGGGTTGGTGGGTAATATCAGTAAATATAGGCCCACAAACTTAACCGTTAATGAACATGCTTGAATCGGTGGGAGGGTTAAGTACATCACGGGTAGGTGGGTAATATCTGTATATATAGGACCACAGACTTAACCAATAGGAAACCCTAGTAACGGGGACCCATTTCAGCAGTAATCCAATTAGGTATCAATGATACCCTGAACTAGGCAGGGTGGGGCACGATTACTGGGCTGATTGTAAGCGGTCAAAGCGACGGCGGTTGGTGCATAGTGTGGGTTCTAACGGAGTGCGGGCGTGCACACACTCCGAAGCAGAAAATTCAGGGCACTGGGGCATTAGTAGTATACCCTATGCATTCTAGGAATTGTGTTGGGTCGCCATTATGGGACTTGATACACCCCATGGTGGGACCAGCATAGGTATCTATAATCGAATAGGGCCGTATGACACACGCGACACAGGCGTACAGATAGGGAGCCGATCGATAGAGTAGTAAGGGTACATCTAACATCTTTACAGCAATTGGTCTGATTGAGGTAGAATCCTTATACTAGATGTATACCTAAAGGCTACCACAACTGCGGGGATTGGGATCGCGTTGCAATATTAGCATTTGATATAAATGACTAGTTAGGACACTAGTTAGGTGGTGCAGAGCAATTAGATATCATTTTAATGGTGAAGCCTAAGAAACCTTGCGATGTTATTCTTGATAGAAACCATGCGATGTAATACTTGATAGGAATTATGGGATGTTATACTTGATTTATCATGCCTGTAGCTTACCTTGCCATCATGCTTATGTTTACTTTCAGTTTATTCATGCCATGTTATCTTTACCTATTTTTATGCTGAAAGTCACTAGGACTTACTCAGTCTTTATGACTGACCCATTTTTTTTCGCCTCCTTTTCTTCCGTCCCCCCCCCCCCCTAGGTTCACAGGGTGGGAATACAGCTTAGTTCGGATCTTAACAAGCCCCAAGGCTCTTTCATGTAAGGCTTGGATTCCTCTTGGCTATGGCTTGCTTTGCTTTATTGGGGAATACTACAGTTTATTTTTATGCTTCTTTGTTTTTGAGCAAGACAGATATTTTAGCTATGTATTTGGGTATTGGAAGTTGATGGGCTTTTATTGTAAACAATTCTACTTAATAGATGATTTGAAGTACTCCTACTTTACTTTCCGTTGTTTTATATATGTTTGTCTTGTAATATTTCTGTTCCAGTACCCATAATGCTCCATTGAAGTTAAGGCATTCCCTTTGTGAGTGACCTTAACAGATGTGGGGTGTTACATCGGTCATGTGAGCGCCGGGCTGCAAGACGTTCTTGTTGAACGCAGTGTATTCGACTCTAGAGATACACTATCGGCAGGTGGTCCCATACCTTGTCATAGTCGGAATCCAATCTCCAATAAGCGTCGCGGTTTTGATTGTATACTATATATGTGGAGCGTGAGATGCAAGCGTTCCACTAGATTGTTATTTACTTGTATTTAAACATTATTATAATATCAGAAAAGATATTGGTTTCAAAACTGTTTTGGGTTATTGTAAGGTAAAAACCGTTCGTATTTATGTGTGGATTTGGTCTTACGATTATCATTTTCTTTGATGAGATTTTAACTTAAAAATCGAGTTGTGTGATAACCTTAATACTGTGCGAGTTTTTCTCACTCTGTTTCACCAGACTGACGCAGTGTTTTGTAAATGCTCGGGTTAGCCCGGGATGTACAGGTTCAGGTTATTGCATGTTGTGCAGAGACGAGCTGGAAGAGTTCAAACGTATGATATTATATAGCTACTATTCCGATGTGTGTTGTATATGGGAACAAGTTATTATAACTATCCCAGTGTGTGATGTACTCTGATATTGTAAGTATTTTGAAAGCACTCAATAAAGTTTTATTTCTGAATTATATTTTGTTCCGTTGTGATGTGAGACTGTGATTTTGTGTTGTGTTAGTTCTTCTTCTTCTTCTATTCTAACATTTCTTTCTTTCTTATCTCACCCTCTAATTTCTATCTTATAACGTTCCAGTGTTTTCGGTGTTTGGAAGGTCGGCTTGAGTTACGGTAAAGGTATTTATGTCGATTTTCGGGGCCGGAAATACCTGTTCGTTACAAAATTACTAAACAATAAAATGACTGGTCCTTTCTTTCTTCTATTTGAGCTTCTGCCCATTCTAAGTTTCATCTTCAAAACAAAACCAATAGTAAGCCTCACCCATTCCCCTTCTTCCAAATCAAAACGTGGACTCAAAACTTAAAACCAAATGAAACAAACAGAGTTTCTTCTTCCTTCCTACATAAAAAAAGCATTCTTCAAACCAACAAACTCTACGAAAAACGGTTTCACTCCTTATTTCATTTTCCTCCATGAACGCAACGAGTTAAGCTTCGAGCACTGGGGGCTATGGAGGGTTAGTGGCGAGGGAGTTTACCGGAATCAGGCGGTCGAAGGTGGGGTCAGGTTCATCAGCGAGAGGGGGACTGAGGGGTCAGTTCGACGTCTTGATCTCATATGAAGTTGTGTCGACTTCACGGTGGGGTGTGAAACGTTGGTCACTGGAAGGTGTATTTGGTTTAGAAGTTAGCGGTTTCAGGCCAGATTTTTGGGTAAGCAAAGTTGGCATGGCAGCGGGGTAATTAGGAGGCACCAGAAGTGAATACAGGAAGCTCCTACTTGAATGATTTGAACAAAGGGGTCAGAGCGAAGTTGATTGAGGGGTCCTGGTGTCGTAAGAGATCAGCGATGATTGAGATACCCAGTTCGAATGGTCTGAAGGAAAAAAGGGAAATCGGTGAGGTCGCTGTTGATTTGGAGGAGTAGCTCTTGCAAGGAGGAGCTGAAGGGCACCACTGGTTTTGGTCTTCGAAAGAAATGGAAGCGTTAGAGGGGAGTCTAGGTACGGTGATGGGTGAAGCAACAACCCTGTGCATGGGAGGGGGGTCGTGTGATAACTAGGGAGTTTTTTTTGTGGATGTCATGAAGTAGCAGGCAACGTGCTATAGGAGAAGAAGATGGGAAGGTAGCACATGCATGCACCTATTGGCTTGGACCTGATTTTATATAAAAAAAGAAAAGTTATCATATAATGTGCTCAGGGAAAAAGCCGAAGGGGATGGCAGAAGTTAGTAGTCCAACTTGTCTTTTGACCAAGACTTTCAACACGGCCTTACGATCTCGGGTCCATATTAATACACGAGGCGGTTATAAACATTTGAATTACTTGATCGCTACGTTCAAGGATCCTATGTTGAAGACACTGGGCATTTTAAACATGAGAGAAAGGGAGATATAAAGGGTAATAAGATTAAGTTATAAGCCAATAACGTTTTTAATTAATTTAACATAGTGTAACTTATTCGTATGTAAGCAGATTTCGATGAGATCAGATCCGTTGAGATCATGACAACAAAAGCTATGCTGTCGAGCTAGTTCGAAAAGATTTGAAGGCAATGGGAATTTCGTGTAATTTCGAATGCATGTTTGGAATTATATGAAATAACTTAAATCGTCGATGGAAAATAAAGGTGAGTTAACTCTCACGCGTTTCTGGAATTCTATGATGTGCTAAATTCATATAATTTTTTTTTTGAAATGTTCATATAATTAAATTTAATTGTTGATAATCTATATATTGGTTGATTGGATGCCTTGGATGCCTATTGATTAATTGAGTGGTTGACGTTAATTATATTATCGTCGAAAATCAAATGTTGTTATGAAATATTATATTGATCTGCGATGTAGGGAAGAACAGGTTGGAGGGATTCGACCAGATTCCTCAAATATTATGTGAGTTGTTTGTTCTTATATTATTATTTATGAACTGATTGAACCCCATTTATATTGAAAACCTGTCCTGATGTTGACGTTGAATTGTAATTCAATATTGTTGTGATTTGAATCAATAAATGGTATTGATTGAGGGATTGGCAACAAATGCCTAAAATCAACATTTTCGTTGGAAAGTTGATTTGTCGTCAGGCGAATTAACGAAGTTAAGTTATAAAATTTAAATTTTAACTGGAACAAGAAATTTAATTATATTTTATACGTTATAATGAAGTTTTAAAATCGATGTTTATAAATTACTTTTTATAAAGTATTGTAAGACGATTTTATGATAAGGGTTTGATGTTTAAATCAGTTTTATAAGCAAATGAAGTTGTAATTAACCCACGTGTTAATATTTTAAATTAATTATTTTCGAGTAAATAATTAAGTAATATCTATTACTTATACTGGATAGCAGAAACCAAGACGTTTCGGTGTTGACATCTGTCCCTTTTAAATTTCACGTGTATCTTTGTCTCTTCCTCTATAATGTTCTTCGAAATGGTAACCGCTTCCGCTTATCTTCCTCAAAAATCCCTTTCTCCTCAGACTTCGCACCCTTCTTTCCACCTCAAAGGTTTCGCTCTTCTCACTACTAACTGCCCCAATTTCGGAATCTATACGCTCTCTTCTCCGTCCTTCTTCAGCTCCCTCCGGTTATTCTCTTTCGAATTTACGCTATTTTCAAAACATATAACCCTAACGATTACACTACCCTCGTGACGGTTACTTCTTTGACTGTCGATTTCATGCCATTTTCCCCTTCTCCAATTTTACCCCCTATTCACCACTTAAGACCTTACATCAGATAGTACACTATCTATTTTTTTTCAGACCGTTTACCGTCGTCTCACTCCTAACCATTCTATCCAATTGAAAATCAAATCAATTCTTTAATCAAGCAGAAAACTTAAAGGCGATGATGGGGAAGCAGTAATTTTTCGTCTGTGCTCTTCGTCCCGATCTTTCACTACAGGCTATACTTCTAATTGGAATCTTCAAAGCATGGTATCTTTGCAACCAATTAATTAGTGATATTTTGTTCAATTTCATTTTTTGTCTGGTATTACCTTATTATATTGAATCTAATGATTAAACCTCCATCTCTACCCCTTATTATCTCAAATATACTACTCTATTGAAGTTCGACAAATTAAGAATCATGTAATATCTTGAATATGTGATTAGTTTTCTTTTTGAATTGATTTACATGCTAATTTCTTCCATGGAAAAGACTATATTTCAGATCTAAAGAAGTTTAATCTTTTTGATGTATTGAACTGTTTTGCGTTACCTAAAAACATTCTGTCTTTTCCGAAGTTCACACTGCCGATTTGGTTTCCTACGCTATAGCTTACCCAAACTGGTGGAAATGATTTTCATTGTATTCTACATTTGGTTTAAATATCTTCCCGTTAATCACTTGTGACACATATAAGTATATGCACTGACAAAACTAAGGTAGTAAGTATTAAAGAATTTATTGAAATAGATCTTTCTGCTCACTGTGGTATTGAATAGGAATGAAATTCTATAACCACTTATATGGTTTCAGGATTGACTTCATCCAAGATTCTATATTATCTACTTATACTTTTTTGGTACATGAAGGTTATGAACTTCTATCAAGACTTACCATAACATTTAATACACTGTTTCATTTAATTATATATCTTGGTCTTTTCTGAAGTTCACACTGCCAATTTGGTTAGGTATAGTTGCTTTAATTATTATTTTTCCTTTCGAAATTGCTATATTAGTGTTAAGTACAAAGTTGCGATCGATCAAAACATTTCACTATTTTCCTATTTATAAACAACCTTAATAAGCTGAGTCATCCATGGCTATGTGTTTTTGTATTGTATTTGTCCACATGTCGAACTATGTGTTTTTTTTTTGCACATTATTACTTCACTAATTATAATTGGTCTTCAACCCATTACTTTATTAACCAAGATGTTTTTTTTTTTTTGCTATGGGGGAAGTACGAACAAGGACAAAGTTATTTCCCGTTAGTTCTTTGTTTGTTGACTAACTTTACTGGCAACAAATTAATCACAACAATTAAACAAAAAATCAAAATCATTCATATTATTTTTATATAGTCAACTTATTTGATGTTGATTATGCTAAGCGTTAAGATGGCTTAATGCAGTATAGATTTTCTCTCAGTTATAAGATTAAGACTTAGGTTATGTTTGTATGCTTACCGTCTTAAAATTTGTTTACTTGACCTAGTTGCATATGTCATTTTACTTGAGTTCCTTATTAAGTCTATAGTACATGTCTAATTTGTCAAGTGGAGTAGGCATGTAGAAGACATTTAATCTATTGTAGGATATTTAGAGAAAACATACATAAGTATAAGGTAAAAATTATTGCAGGCCAACAAACTATTGTTACATTAAGACATTCTCGGACTACATATAAAAAGTTAACAATGGAAAACAAAAATGCTCACCGGACCAAATAGAAAATAAGTTCGTCAAATATAAACAGTGAGCTTACAATACATTATATTCGCTGTATTACTCATCTTTAACCAAAAAAATAAGTCGTAACACTTCAAAAAAGCATCGGTGCTCAAATAAGCAACACAACATAAATGATAATTAAACAAAAACCTTCATACAAAAAATTGCTGTTGCAATTTGAGATAAATTTCAATGTCATCGTACGAAGTTTTGCATAAATTGTATCCCTTACTTCCATAAAATAACCACTTGTAGTATTTTTAATCCATTTGTACATTTATATCATTTGGACATCGACAGAGGTCCATACATGTTTTACTCTATTTTCTAACAAACTGACTTTACCTTTGACTGATATCCACTATGAACGTTAAAGACATGAGCACTTACATACTTATAATGTGCAAGTAGATGTGGTTGAATAATCTAAAAAATGTTCCAAAGTACTAATTATGGCAGTAGTTGCTTTTAGGAGGCTCTTCACTTTGTAACATGAAAGTATGAGATCTAGAAAATTTGAATAACTTAACCTATGTACTGCAAGTATTCATATGAAACATTGTTTGTGAAGGAATATGAGCAACTTATACATGTTTTAGCATAGCTTATTAGTCCATGTCATGCTCAAATTATATGATAACTATGAAAATAATCGTGTACTCAAAATGGTAATTTTTGTTTTGTTTTTAAATTTGTTTCAAGTTGAAGTTTTAACCGTTTCTATAAAATTTGTCTCCCCAATAGAAACATACAATTATTAATGAGTATCATGTTTCATTTATTTTGCTCCATTGGAATACATTTTTTATTGAAGATTATTTTTTGTCATGCCACATTATAAGAAGGAAAATGACTACAAAATATATACTATATGAAGTACATAATTGAACAATTGATATGATTTAGCACATGCATATTTCAAATTAATTAGGGCTGTCAATGAGTACCCGAAAAATCTGATATTCGTTCGAATCGTATCCAAAATATCCGTTATCCAGCATTATCCGAAAAGCGAATACGGATATCCGATATTCGAAAAGGTTTTCGGATACGGATATGGTTATAGTGGTATCCGTATCCGAAAAATATCCGTCCGATTAATAGATGCAATATATAACACAAAAGAGAAAAATAGGGTTAATAATTTTTTTGGTAACTGTTGGATGTTACTATGGTATAATTTTTTGTCTATTTTTAGTCAAAAAATGGTAGTTTTAGCGTTTAATTTTGGAATAATTTTGGATATGCTTACGGATATTAGTATAAAAAAAGTTTCATCATCACATTTGTTTCTTTCTTGGTTTTTTATAGAAATTAGCATAAAAATTATTTTATATTGATCCAAACTTTTTTATTTATGCTCTTAAATTTATTAATTACAGGCGGAGTGGATAAATATCCGATATCCGTCCGTATCTGAAAATTAAGCGGATACGGATATCCGATATCCGAAAATAATTTCGGATACGGATACGGATATGGCACTATCCGTATCCGAAAGCATCCGTTGACAGCCCTAAAATTAATGGCGACAAATAATATTTATCTAAATAACCATTAAAAATGCCAACTACACACGAAGTAAAACAATAATTATTATATTTTTTAGTTTTTATCTATTATTTGAGTATATCAAAGGGGAATCCATATTCAAAATTTCTTTCACATTTCATTTAGTTATTTTTAATTGAAAAACAGTTGTAAAGATTGCAAGTGTCATTCAGTTATTTAAAACTCCATTTTATCACGCTCATAATCGTTCCTATTTCGTCTTCACTAAATTCCAGCTCCATCTTTTTTTAAACCAAACAGAGTAAATGTTCGTTTAATATTCCGTATAAACAATTTGGCCCGCAATTAATGTGACGGAAAAGTTTCAATATTTTTTTTACAGGAAGTAGTGAAAACCACGTGATGGAAGTGCTCCTTCTTCTCCCCTGATGCCTTCATACCTTTACCTACGAGATAAAATCGTGACTCTAACTTTCAAAGGTACTTTCTGTTGTTTTACTTGCTTATTTCATATGGAATTGTGAGTATCCTCTACTAGAGTTAGACAGAAGTTGATTTCACTTTGTGCGAATTCTTGATGATTTTATTATTCTATAGTTTTCGGAATTGGTTCATAGGAATAAGCACTCTGTAAACTGCTGATGAGTTCATAAAAATAATAAAGTCGTATAACGTATTGTTGACGTCGGTTTTCATTTCAAGAGGAATCACCATACAATTATTTTTGTATTTAAAGTTTCCATTAGAAATTTTGTGCATCTTTTATGGCTTATTTTGATGCAAATATAACTTTTTTTTTTGCTGGTTAGTACCATAGATTAATTTGTTTATCGAAAGTTGGTATGTTCTGGGTAATGAAAAACATGCATTTGTCTTTCAGTTGTCTTTTATATGGGTTCAAATAGTGGATGTAATCTCCCTTTTGTCATCACATCTTAAATCAGTTACTACACTGTATTTCTAATATAATTTTTTTTTATGTTGTTTTACAACAGATTACAGAAGTTGACTAATAATACATAATTTACTTGCAGTAAAAGGTTTTATATAACTACAGCCTTAACGTTAGGAGCATCCAACGGATTTCATACTTTTAGAACTGAAATTATTATTTTAATGGTAGTCTTCATTTTAATGGATTAATGATTCGAAATTAATAAATGAATAAAATGACTTTATTTCTCACTGTATTTCTACATGTCCCATGTTGGTGACAGTAGTTCATTATGACATAACTTTGCAGTCTATTTATTATATCCAAATTTATCATTGTTTAGTATATTTCTTATGATTCATGGAAAATAATGATATAAAAATTGTTAAATGTCTTGAAAAATTTATTACATGGGGTTCACTCGCTAATAAGTAAAAATTATACCGTTTGTGTTCCAGTTGATAATTTCGATAGCTTTATTTATTATGTTTTTCAATTGGATGTGCATAGAACAAGAATTTATGAAATGCATGTTCACATTCCAATGCTAAATTAAATCCAACATTTGAGATGACAGTTAAATAACACATACTGAATTCGGGATATATGAAAAACAAACGGATTACATCAGCAAACATTTGCATCATGCTTATTTCATCTAATATACAAGCCTCAATTATTACTATTATAGGTGCTCGAACCAGTATTTATTCTCTCAGCATGTCATAGGTAATCATAGTTTTTAAACCACAAATTTTTGAAGGTGAAAATCTACCTACGATTATGATTACAGTTAAAGTGAGAACATATGGAAATGATGAAGATGTCTCATATGCAAAAGTATGTTCACACATATGTACTCACACATGTGCATGTGTGTTTGTACTTCACAATGACAGATAGTAATATAAGAGTGGACAATAATTAATGAAATTATGCTTCTCTTTGTCACATTTTATCGTTATACATGATTACAAGGAGGAATTTGTATTGAAAATTTCGATATGCCTTTTTGGATGCATACATGTCATTATTTTACTGCATGTAGTAATTATGAACACATTTTCGCAAGTTCATATTACATTCACAAAGCTGCATTTTGTTACCATATTAAATTTTAGTGATTTAAAGAACTATGAAACCAATGTAGTTTTTTTTATAATTTTTCAAAACAATTGACGATAATCTCCGTTATTTTAACTCTAACATTGGTATGTATCACTAAACAGTGGTATGCTTTTATCCATATATTATATATGTTTTGAAGTAATTAGGAAAATGTTGTTTGCCATGAACTTGCACATGCACGAGTTTTTTGTTGTGAAGGTTATATCTGTACTTTCTATTGGGTTAAGAAAATGATATGTAATGACGTATGGTCAAGATATGTGGTTGTAATATGACCATCTTTTGTGATATATGAGAATGCATTTTGTTATATCACTTGCAGTCAAATTCATACCCAACAGTAAACCACTGAATCGTTTATTTTATATAATATATAGCATTATATTTTGATGAGAAGCAAGTCTATAAACCTAGGTGTTATATGACTAAATTATGATGTTTCAAGCTGCTTTAAATTTCATTACAAACGGAGTAGAAGTATAAGTTCAAAAAAATCCATGTCAACGTGGAAAAAATATTTTAATCATCGTACATGATTATTAGGTAATCATGCATGCACCATCCCATTTTTCATGAATTAAGATTGTTCATATTTGCAATACAACTTTAATTCTTACAACAACAAATTTAAACCGAACGTATCTAACTTTAACTCAAATTGATTCATTATCTATCCATCCATTATTAGTTATCTGTCTATTTCTAAATAGAAAAACAAAAACAAAGCATATATGTAGGGACATCTGTTCCTACACATTCCTTTTCCCAATAATTGCATGTATGAAAATACTAAGACTGCCAACGTCGCTTTTCCTTGCCCTTATTTACGACTGAGTGTGATACAAAGTTATTCCTTCATTGTCTTCAAGATTATTCTTCAAATTACGGTTTTCCAGGTAAGTATTATTGGCTTCTCTAACTATATATGGGTTTTTGTAAAAAAAAACATGTTGGCGTGGGTTATTGTGGGTTTGAATCAACTAAGTTTCAGCCGTGTTAATTTTGAATTTGGGTATTTTACCTCTGATGTGGTATTTTGCGTTTGAGATACTTAGCTATATTTTGTTATCAATTTATCTTTGAAGACGGACCACCTTGATTGATTATAGGTGTGAAGGGAGCTAGTGGTATTTTTCAAATGTTTTGTTATCAATTTATGCTTCGAAGTTATCAATTTCTGCACAGTATTCATGTCTATATGTTTCTATGTGAATATAATCTTAAACCCTAAATTGGTCCAGAATATTTGAATGCACTCATATTTTAGGTCAGGTTTATTTTACTCTGAATTGTCCCACCTTCCATTAATAGTAAACTGCAGTATAGGCTGCAAGCTGGTTAGGTTCTTTATGTCAACGTTTTCATATCCATATTTGTGCACGTATAAGAACATATGAGAGACCAAGTATATATTAGAAAAACATTTTTATTCCCATCTTATTTTAGGTGGTTACATGAAACATACAGCGGTAAACCAAAATTGTCAAAGACGATTGGTGGATCGTCGCTATTATTTTTTTAATATCATTGGAAAGTAAATTGTTGAACATAAATATAGTTTACAACAGTTATATTTCAGTGTTATCTGTAGTAAGATGGTCATTCCTTTCTTAGTCTTGCCTACAGTAAACTTCTTTATAGTTTGACTATATTAGCTTTCACAGATTGATTCCATGGGTAAAGTTTGAGAAATTTTTATTTACATCACATCTTTACCTTTGATATTTATGCGTATTATAAGTGTAAGAAGCATATTAGAAATAAACTACTAGGATGTCTTCAAGTAATTATACAAAAAAATAATGTTGTACTATGCCTTTAAGTGGAAATTATCCTTGCTTCTATGTTGAAGTGAAATCCGTGATTTTTGTTTATTATAACTCAATAGTACGATTCTAAGACACAAAATAATCAAAATAGTTAACCATTTATCTATTACTTAAATAGGAAAATAGAAACCACTCCTTTGTTTGGATGATACGTGCCCAATAAAATGCGATAAATGGAGACGTCATCCCAAATCCATTCGTTTCGCACATTTCCAATTCCCTTTCCGCTTTCGTTTCCAATTCCCAAATCTCATTCAGTATCCTTTCTTTTTCCTCAAAAACAAATCCACATTGATATCATTCTTCCTCCCTCCTCTATAATCCATAATGTAGTCATCGTCGGGTCCTTTGTCCTTTGTTTATGTATGGGTACTGTTGAATTGTGGGTGTACATAGATTGGCAAGGATTGTAAAATTAGAAAAGGTAAGGAATTGGTAGCATAGGAGCAAGATTAATAACCAACAAGACAATTTTTTATCTTCAATGATTCACCAACCTTTAATTTATGAGTTTTATTTCCATTTTTTATCATATTTATTATCAGGTTTTGTATATTTTTTTACGTAGTTTGAAACTTATGCTAAAAATTGGATCTTAGTTTAATTTTACTTGAACGTAATGAAAACCGTTATACCAATTCTACTTTTTTGTAAATTGTAGACTTTTGTAATGATGAGAAAAAATACTATTGCATAATATATGGCATTGTTGTTGTTGTTGTATAATATATTATAACATCCTAAGTTTCTCTATTCACACGTGTTGGACTTGGACCTTTGAAAACATTATAAGCGCTGGTTCCAATTCAAACAGTCATCGGAGTTTATTATTTTTATATTACATATTTTTGTTAGATGAAAAATGAATTCTTTTATGGATTATTTTAATGAAGTTACAAAAAAATTTAGATTAGTGCTCCGTGTTACTTAAAAATTTATGCATTGAAGTCATGTGTCGAAAAAACAGTTTCCTACTGTATGTAACTAAAGAAAAGTTGCTTGGCATTTTTTAATTATAACCAACTTCTCAATGTGATCAACCGTACAATCCCATTAACTTTCCAATGTTGCATTACTTTAGTTTTTGTTGCTCTGATATTGCATTGTCTTAGTTTTTGCTACTATCACCAGATTTTTAAAAACACAGAAACAAGTAAACAAGGATAAAGAAGGTACTTTTTTCACTTTATGGAACGACAGATGGGTGTGTTTGTTCTCTTTATGCACAGTTATTTTTATTGCCCTATGTTCCGTTATTGCTTCTGCTGTTCAATATTTCATGTCTTTTATTGCTTTATACATGTTACTAATTAGCGTATAATTTTGATGGGAAACAAACATATGATTCTAAAGATAACATGTTGGTGGTTTGTATACCTTGCCATTTTGTGGCATAGATTGTCATTACGAGCAAAGTTGAAGTTCTGATCATCCTAAACATTAATACAACAGTTTTTCTCTAAAAGCGTTAAAATAGCATGAAAATGTGTATGCATTATGTTTGAATCTTTTGCTTTAACTGCTTGATACCTCGGAGGTTTTAATTGTACTATTTGTATACACGTTTGTTTTCTGAAGTAAGTGTAGATTTTGTCTTCAAAAACATAATCATATGCATAGAAATATATGTGTTTTTTATTGTAGATGAAGGTACAAATATTTATTCTTTGATATTCATAAATTTTAGATGGATACAAATTTTAACTCTATTTCATCATAAACCTCAAAGAACATTGATAACTAAATTTTAAGTCAACAATTACTGATAACGCTTCACTATTATAGTATGATTTATTTAGATATTCTTTATAGGGGCTTGGAGCTCATTTCATCAATGTACATTGATCGGTAACAAGTAGCCATTATATTATGATGCTAACATACAAAATTGAATGGTGTAACCAATGAGCTCGGTGACATAATGTGTTAGTCTTTATTTAATATTCACTTACCAAACCATTAGTTAAATAGAGAGGGAAAAACCAATGTTTTATTGATTGACCCGTGTTAAATGTGATGCGGCAAGTAGGAACGATGTATGGTTCTCACATTCCCACTTTCCCAACCACACTCATTCTAATTCTCTAACCGCATCCATTAAACATTTCTTTTATTGCAGAAACCAATCTACGTCGATTTCATTCCTCATCTGACTATGGAGTTGGATCCACTACTCCCGGTGTATGGGATATGCTTTTCCGTGCTTGCAGCAAGAGTTCTACAATAATGATTCATATTTAAGTACAGCCGAGGAATTTCGATTGAAGAAACAAATATCCCAAAAGGTATGACTCAATTATCTTCCAATATTCACTAATTGTTCATAGTTTGTGTTGTTTATTTCCTTCCATTCATCATCTTTTTACTGATGGAGTAATGACCCATTTATTTCAGTCATATAGCTGAACCTAATCATGGAGATAGAGCTGGTTAGCCATCACAGGGAATGATGTTGCAAATGGATCAAATAGCCATGAAACAGTAAGTGAAGATGATTAATGATGACTGTAGGTCAATGTACCATTCTTTCTCTTACTATTTAAAATGGATTTTTAAGTCTATGTTTACCCATTAGAACTTATTGTAGTATATACTTTTTGAACTTACATAGCATATTTGATATTTCTCCAAATTTTGAAACCAATTCATCATTACATGTTCAGTTTACATATTTAGGTTCAGTGTTTCATATAACCCAATTGTTTGATAAATCATTAACGATCCAGTTACTCAGATATTTTTGTGTAAATTTTCATATCGTTTAGCTATATTTATTTTTCATTGGGAACAAAGAGTAAATACTGTATTTTGACCATTAGCATTAAAGTTGTTCTAATTTAATGTGATCAAAACACACAATATCAGATACTTTCAGCGACTGATTTTAGAGATGGCAATGGCATTTTGAATTTGAGTAAACAAGAAGAAAAAGGTATTTACATGGAAATTTAATATGTGGTAGTGTTAATGACGACAAAATAACCATGTTCTCCAGGTTTATAATTGGGACAAAGGCTAGAGATTATCAAAACAAGTTTATGTTTTTACAGATGAGAGAAGTAATTCTGTAAACCATAGAAGATGTGAAATTATAGATGAAGCACGTCTCAATGGATAACCAATATTGTCAAAGTTTTTGTGACCTTATAATTGCACCTCGAGTGGAAAATAATATGTCGTCGTTTTAGGTTGTTGTAGTTGAATAAATTAGTAAGTTTACTATTTGATTCAGTTTATCTACTTTAGGAGCATTGCCTGCATAGGATAGTTCAACAAATCATGTGTTTTTGAAATTAATACTAATATTAATTTGTGAAACTATTAAACCTCTTTTATTATAAATTCTATCACTTACTATGATTAATACTAATATCTCTGTATCAGTTGAAGTTAAGTTAATACTACTTAAGTAGAACTATACATTCATGGTGGTTTAGAATTTTGCTAGCTAAAATTTTCATCTTTTAGGTTTGTTAGGTGTACATGAAGATGTATTACACAGATTGGACATGATTTCTTTATCATATTGCACCTGACCTGGGATAAGCACTCTAAAGGTACTCAAAATTAACTTTCACCAGTTACATTTAAGACTAGGGCATAGAGGAATGACAGAATTCCAATAATTTGTACATGATTTGTGGAAAACCACTTCAAGAGTCGTAAAATTTTATTTTGTCCTATCCCCCTTAGGCAAATCTGCAAAGCAAGACGTAATGGATACTTTTTTTAACGCGGGTACAGAACATCTAGTCAACCAATGCATGGTTTTGACCTAGACACTTAAAAATAAAAAGAAGCAACTATGACTTTTTGAGCGGGTAACTTGATTCTCTTAGAAGGATGTCCTCTACCCGGGTCAATTCTAGACAATTAGAGTCCAATTTCATCTTCAATCATGCTCTGCCTTTTCTACGTTTTGCTTTTTCTGGATCGACGCATGATCGATGAAGGTGGTTTGTTGGAAGAATTTGTTTTTTTTTTATTAGTTGTTGGTCGTCTGTTTTATCTTAAGGCTCAGTTCTTTTCATCATACGCTGAAGAGAAGAGAAGTTTGGTGTTGCTGTCACGTGGAACTCATAGGCTTCTATTCTATATAAATATGTTTAAATATTAATGGCAGTAGTGTGAATTCTGTATTTCAGTAGAAACTGATCTCAGATATGGTAATGAGCCAATATACGTACCCCTATTGATATATATTCTCATATTTTGTCCAAAATAAACTGTTACGGTTTAGAGGACGTGTCCAATATGAATACTCCTGCTGATAAGTATTTTGATCTGTTGCCATCACCTGATAGTATATTTCAAATACAAATTTGAACTATCACATTTACTATCTTCTTATGTTTGTCTACAAATATTTCATCCAACATGGAATTTTTTGTCTAATCGCAATAATTAAATAACATTACGCTCAAGAGGCAATTGTTTAATATGGCCGACAATTTATGTTGGACTGATATTAAAAAACATAATTAAAATTATTGTTACCTATGAATTTTGTTACAAGCTTCCTGATAAGCATTGGAATAACAAGCAAGTATTTTTCGCAAAAATACTCTGGTATGCGGTAAATTTCTCATGGGTTATGATGGTTGCTACGTATTGTGTATATAAGTAGCCATTATGTTATGTCTACAAAGCTATATATTTCTACTAACTTATCTTTTCCTCAATTGCAGTTTTAAAGAAAACAACACCTGCAAACAAAGATTTAAAGAAGGCATTAGCTACTCTCTATGGTTTAACTTGAGAACTATTTTACTGACTTCTGAACGGACAAAAATTCTATTGAAGGCTATTTTTCAGAGTTTCCAATAGGGATGCTTATAAAAAGTTGGACGGATGACAATTCTTTGCAACTCTTAGCCCATGACAGATAAAAGCAAAATGAGGAATGTTGTGTTTGATGAACCTTTTATTGTCATATTTATTAAAAATCAACGCTAGAAGCAGTTAATTTGGTGTCTGATGGATACTTGATTTTTTTTTTTTAAGGTCACAGATACGAACTATGATTTTTACGTGACAAAAATATTTATGAACTGTTTTTGTTATGGAATGAGGATGATTGTTTGGACAAATAGAATTGAACGTATCATACAACATGGTTTTATTTTTATGGCAAATCCAGACAGATGTTAGTATCCAGACTACGGGACAGACTTGATCTTCCTTCTAATGGGATTAAGCTTCCTGATACACAGCACATCTCATGATGTCAGCATTGAAACTGGGTCAACAGTATCCACACAGATGTAGTACAATGAGTTCAAATAGATCCAAAGCAAGAGTTGGTTTTGCACAACGCATTTACAAAACCGCCATTGCCTTCACAATCTATGATGAGAAAGGGAGAGGAAAAGTGGAAATTTTCGGACTTTTTGTTGCATTTCCATGCATTTAATATTTAAGGATATGTCACTTCTATGTTAATCTGTACAATTTTACCAAATATTTCACTCATTAAATTATCAGGTTATATGGAACCAACTTCATTTCTATATACATCATAATTTGTTGTCCACTTGACTTTTCTAGTTATCATATCCTAATATAGTAAGGGAAAATGAGGTCTTGAAAGTAATAATAGTTTAAGTACTAGAGGATAAACGCATAATTTTGAACTTCACATAGTTTAAGTCTTGAAAGTAATAATAGTTGAAGTGATGAAACTGAACATAATAAACACATAGTTTGAGTCTTGAAAGTAATAATGGTTTAAGTAATGAACAATAAAAGCCTTAAGGTAGAGAAAACAGCGGATGACAAGCTTGGCTCTCAACTTGATATGTTGGCTTTATTGAAGTATTAGAGGCTTTCTTTAATTTTTCATTTTCACTTTATTGTTTTTGAACCAAATTTTGTCTGCATTGCAGCGAATGTGCTCTATTCATTTTTGCTAAACTGTTGTATTGGCGAAGAAATTATGGTAATGTCTATGTTTGCTTATTAATATTGCATCAAGTGAATTTTTACTATGCGTAAATAGTAGTTTGTCACTGGAAAAAAAAGAATTTTTTTTTCTAATGCACAGGATAAAGCATCGAAGTCTATAATCCATTTACGTTGCATAAATATGATCAATCGACTGACTATGTCTTCAAAATTAAACATGTCCCCTGCAATGACTTTAAATCGTTATCGATTGTATATAATAGCATTTTTTTTTGGAAGAGATATGTTACTATATCACTCAAAATTTTCAACAATATATATAGCCTATACTTATTTTCTGAAAATTATGTAGAGATACGCATATTTCATAAACAATATACAATGCAATTTTCCGTAACATAATAGTAATAAGCATACATTTTCCTAACAAACATAAGTCAACACAATCCTTTGAATGGACGATTTTGAAGTTCTAATAATACATATGTCCATGCTTCACACAAATCTCCAGTTAAAGAAAGAAGAAAGGTAAGAAATCGCCACACTACACAAACCACACAACTTCCCGTTACGTAGCACGGGTCACACACTTGTTATTAGATTAATTTAATTAATCTAATAGGGAGAGTAATGGAAATCGGTTAACGAATTAACTGACAGTGTAAGTTGACTAAGTCAACTATTTTGATCGAATGTGATTATAAATGAATAGTCGTTCCAATTTAATAAGAATTCTTAAATTACAATTTACTTTTGTTAACGATATTAAAAGTTATTGAAATGATTAACGTAGTCAATTATTGTTATAATATTAAAGGTGATTAACTAATTGTTAGTTAATGAAGAAGTAAACAGTTTTTACTTCGGTAAATAAGAAAGTTAATTGTTATTTTAATTAATAATCATTAAAGTAATTATTTCTTAAATGATATTCATTTAAAAAAGCAACCGAGTTTATAATAAGGTTATAATTGATATTTGGAAACATTTGTAAAGAGGTTTTTCCTCCAACATTATAGGAAGAGTTTATTAAGAATTAAAAATATGATCTTCGATAAAGTATTTACCTAAATTGAATTAAGTAGATGATTTGAATAAAAAGAGAAGGTCAGAAAGACAATAAAGGATGATGTTAATGGTTTTTGAATCGTTAAATGGATTTTTGATTATAAAAATCGTAACTAGTTTTATAGAATGATATTCACTCTTAGGTATTCCTTAAATGGATTATCATAATATAATTCCTATTTTAAATGAATTTGTATAGCAAAGATTAAAACGGAATGTAAATATTGAATGGTCATATTCGACCAAGTTTTCAAAGTAGGGTTACGGTTATAAAACCATGATTCAAATAAAATAGAAAATAAGTTTTGATGGTAATATGATATGAAAGTTTGAGTTATGGCCTTCTATCTATTCTAGGATAATAACGTCGTCGATCAAGGTCTGAGAGGTAAATAAACTACCCCAACTTGAACGTCTTCACTACTATCGAGGAATGGTATTAGTTTGTAATAGTAAAGGTTATTGATATTGGTTTATCATTTTCGTTAAAAGGATATTGCAACGTTAGCTGCGAAATTTGAATTGAATATTATCACAACGATAATTACGAGATTTTGAATTAAAAATAATATTGCAGCATTTGTTACGAGGTTTGAAATAAGATAATATTGGAAATTCAATTATGTATTTACATAAATATTTCAATGAATCTTCGAAGTTCGACGTAGCCATTTTGGGTTATATAAAATGATCATGTTATTGGATAATATTGGTCATTTAGAATTTTAGCCGCAATATATATAGCAATATTTCCTAGTTAAGGAAATTAAAAAGAAGATTTTTATATGACGATAAACGAGTATTTGGAAAGTATGTTACTCTTAAAATTTAAGAATATATTTAACCAAAGCAAAGAATGTTTGTGTCAAATGAAATCGATGAAATGGTTTTTAAAAGATAGATAAGAGATTTTAAGAATGAATTTAAGTAAAAATGTTGAAGCTGCCATGAACTTGACCTGTTACAATTGATAGTTAAAACACCGACTATTAATGGAATATTATTGGACCTTTTTGACGTGTTGTTTCGAAGAGAGCGGGATGTGAACTACACCCAAAACCACTTCGAATCAATGTTGTGTACGAAATTAATATGCAGAGATATGTATAAAGATGGAGCATTGAAAACTGTAAATCTTCATGAGCGGAAGAACCACTTGTTGAATTTCTCTAGCTGATCCCTAGAGATATTTCGGTAGTGATTCTGTCGTAATTGAAATCTATGGATTGTAAGGACTACTCGCTACTGATCCTTTGGGTGATTCCTAGGATGCGGTAGGAGAGTGCCTTCAGTTCATCCTATTCCTGGATGTCTTGATGGACGAATGTATGATAGAGAATTTCCTGAAAACCCACGTATGTTGATTTTTACAAATATACCAAGTTTGGTGGCATAGAAAATTCTCTTGCTTAACACCTAGAGTATATTTGTGGATGTTAATTAGTGATTTGACGGATCTGAAAATGTGGCGTTCAAAGTAAAGGATGAAGAGATGTTCTCTAAAGAGGTAAACGTAACCTCAAGCCTCATAACCGAGAAATGATAAAAATCGCGTAGGCAACATGTCTAGGTGGGTCATTCCCAAGCAAGGTATATTGTCACCATCTAGAGAAATTTCTTTATTTGTTATTCTTTCGATTCTGTATCTCCCAGGAATTATAGCATGCGCGCAATAAAAAGCTGTATGGTGACAATATATTCTATACACTCAGGTTAAATGAGTTATGGTCATGTGTGGCTGGGGTGCAAGATGTTCTTGTTGAACCCCAGTGTATCTCCTCTAGAGTACACTGATCGAAAGGTGGTTCCATACCTTGTCATAGTTAGAATCCAATCTCCAATAAGCGCCGAGCAGTTCTTGATTATGTAATGAATATGTAGAGCATGAGATGCAAGCGTTCTGCTAGATGGTTATTTATTTATGATTTGATAGACAATATTATAATATCGCTGGATTTTGATATATGAAAAATGTTTTGGGTTATCGTAAGGCAAAAACCGTCTGTAAAAGGATTTCCAAAGTTAAGAAAGTTGTTGTGCTATGAATTTATTACTGAAAGTATTCCAGACTAATCCGAGTGAATTTTTCTTTGCTTCAAATGTGCTCGGGTCAGACTGAGTACATTTCCAAGTTAGGTTTTGCTTGGAGTTATAGAAAAGGAGTTAAAGTCGAGACGTATCCCATATGTATATATACACAATTATTTGGTATAAAGTATCTGACATATTATATTTTGTCCATTCCGTTGTGAGACTCTAATCTTCTTGTTCTTCTATTCTAACTTCTTTCTTTTCTATCTCATCCTCTAATTTCTTTCGATTAGCTTTTTGGGTTTTTGATATTGGAGTGGACATGGGATGTATTAGTGTCTGAATTTGAGTGTCGAATTCCCTGGGTCGCTACAGTTGGTATCAGAGCATAAGGTTTAGTGATAACCTTGGCTCTGTGGCATAACGCAATAGAGATGGGGTTAGTAATGCCCTAGATTGAGTTTGAGTGTGTGTGTGTATATATCAGAGCACGTATTTTTAATTGATATAAAATTATTTTAAGTTAATTTTGAAAATATATTTTATCAAGAAGGTAGACTTTAATTTTCCTATAATATTATTAGTGTTGATTTGAATTATAGTTCAGTTTGATTATGGAATTGGAATTTCAAATATGAGAAGTGTAAATAAGAATTTTCAACTTAAGAATCGTATAAGTAAAATTGAGCCTAAGCATTTAAAATTCAGTATAAGTCAATAAGAAGTTTAATTTGAAAACAGAAATACGTGCAAGTAATAAATCCAAATAGAGTGTTTGGAAATTAATTTGATTGAGTGGTTGAAATTGATTGCATGGTTGTATAGAATAAACTTGACCGAAACCTACCATGAATTGAATTTAACGGATTCAAGATAATAAATTGGATAGTATAAGAAATTGTTTAGGATAGATAACTTGAATGTTTAAATCTAACTTAATGATTATGAAGCTAATGAATTCCATATGAGTTGAGAATAGGTACAAAAGCTAATACCGATTGAGTTCTGGAGCTAGATCCAGTATGATTAGAGTTGAATAATAATTGAGAAAGCTTGAGCATAATTTATCGCTTATCGCATAATAACGCTCGCAAAAAGGTACGCATTTGCAAAATATAAGTTTTTGGTTTTGATTTGGTTTTTGAATTTGGGTTTTGTATTGGATTTTTCGACCATATGGGTCGATGGATTAATTTTTGTTCTTGAAATATTGCAAAAGTCCCTCCATATAAGGGAGACTCGGCCAATTTTTTTCTAATATTTAAGGTGTTAGAAAATTTTCATATATTTTTGGAAAATTTTAGATTAGTTTTCTATTAAATTTAATTGATTTTTCGATTAAAGCTAATTGGCTTAATTTAAAAAGTTGAAATGAAATTTTTAGTCTATTGGATTTTTGAAAAGTTACTAGCTTTGTTGCATTTTTTCTACCTTAGTAATTTCGGAGACGAAATTCTTTTAAGGGGGAAGGAATGTAACGTCCCATATTTTCTATAGTCAGATATTTAATTTATTTTATTATTTAAATGTTAATTTGGAATATAACAAGGAATTCATTGATTAAACGACGTTTGAACATTTAATTTATAATTTGATTATAAAACGAACTGTAATGGCACGGTAGTTCATAATATTACGTTTTGAACTTTAAATGGTTGTATATGATCCAATATAAGTCGAATTTCTTCGAAACAAGAAATACCCAAATCTATTGGATAATATTTTTCAAATGAAAGAGAAAAATCGAGTTTTCATATTGTAGATTTTGTTTTATGTCCAAATCAAATTTTCGAATAGTCGCCATGTAATTCGTTTATAAATTATAACTTTTATTTATATAAATAAAGAGATTTTTGATATATTTAATATCGATTTGACTTGGAATTCAACCAAAGATAGTTTATTACGAAACTATATGAAATTCTAGTTAGGTATGGTTGATTATAATATTTTATTATTATTATATTGAGGTATTTTTAAATTGATTTATTTTAACTTAATTTGGACCCTTAAAAGAGACTTAACTCAAACAACCTCCGTTTTCAACGAAATAAATTTTGTTAAGACCGTAAAGGCTTATTATTGCTAGATTTCAAGTTTCGCGTCAATTGAAGTTATTTTGTGTGCGTAACAAAATTAAATGTGAATAAATCGACCTTTGGACTCGAACAAGAGCCATTTGAACAAACGGACTCGGAATTCGACGAAACAAGTTTCATTAGGATCGCAACGTCGAATTATACCATGACGTCCATTTTCTTCGCGAATGGAATTTGTATGTGGCCATAGAAATCAATAAACATTGTTTAGAAATGACGATGGAAATGGAGAAAATTTCGTTCGTCGCGTCAACAAAAATCCTTAGTCGCATCAGATTAAAAAAAAGTCAAAACCTATTGTTCTGCCACCACCCTATTTCTGTTCCTCCTCGTTCTAAATTACCGAAAATTGAAACGACTAGTCCTTTCTTTCTTCTATTTAAGTTGTTGCCCATTCTAAGTGTAACAACCCGTATTTTTATAACATGCTAAAACCATAAATCAAGGCAGAATTAATTTTTAAAATAAGAATCAAGGGAAAAGGGTTGCGCAGTTACGTTAGTCTCGAAATTCTGCTTTTAAACAAGTTCGAGTTTTCGAGAAACGAAGTCCGTATGAGGGAGATACGACCCTCCGAAGTTTTAGGAATTTTCAGAATCGAAAACAGCTCGAAATTCAAATTTGAAATTCAAATTCAAACCCCAATGCAGGCTGGGCGGGAATTTTCCCACCTAGGACCAGGTCGACCTGGGGGTCGACACTATGGTCGACCTCCCAGTGACCAGGTCGACCCTATGGTCGACCTTGGGGTCGACCTGGTGCTGAAGCCTAGTTTTGAGCCTGGGTTCATTCTGATGTATTTAGTCTCGTTTTCTGTCTAGATTCGTCCGCCTAATCCTACATAAGCAGCCTCCTAGCCTCATTCTCTTTACACCATTCTTCTCTAACCTTATGCTGCAAAAATTCTTGATGGACATGGCTTCTTTTAAATTAAATTAAAATAAAACATGAAGACTGTTTCTTGAAGACTACGGCTAGGAATTGCATATTGGGGATTTGCTTCTACAATGAAATCAAGATTCAACGATTCAACAATTCGACGACTAGTTTCTAGACTTAACTTCTACATCTCAATTTCTTAGACCACAATCTGTAAGTACTAGTTACTTTGAGATTTAAACTTTTTAATTGTAATTTGGACATGAGATAAAGTGAAATTGGACTTAAGTATGATAATCGATTCACATCTATTCTAGTTTCCATCTTGGATCTTGATTTTTGGGAATATTGCTATGAAATCAGTTTGGACCTATTCATGTTGTAAATCAAACTCTTTCATGTCCATAACATTATCATGCTTGTGATGTTGAATCAGTCTATTATTTACAAGTTTGGGACTATCACCTTTATCATGACTATCACCTTATTATGCTAGATCTGTTTTGGGACTATTATTTTATATGCCAATGATGTTATAACCAATTATCTCAAGTTATATCATGCTAGATTTATCACCTTGTGCTTGTTCTTTTGCCTATCATAGTTTTGATGTTATTCCCTTTATTTTTGGATCTAGATTTACTTGTAATTTAGATCGATTCACGTTTACATGCGATGGGAATACGATTTGGGTAGATTAGGCAAAACATGAATTGGTTATGAACATGAATCATGAACTTGATAATAGGCATAAGTTGAAACATGAATCTTGCCATGAAACTTGACACGAACTTGACATGAAACTTGAATATGGACATGACACTAGAGTGAACTTGAAAATGGCCAACTCGAGGTTGGGTTGAGTTTGCAGTGTAATTCTGCCCAGAACCGCCCGGCAAATACAGTGACTACAAACAATAGGATCCAATGTGGGTAGTTGGTCATATCGCGCTTGAAACCCGAGGTTAGACTGAGTTGTGGTGTAATTCTTCCCGGAACTGCCCGGCATATCCAGTGACCACAACAACAGGTCTGATGTGAGAGGTTGGGGTGCATTAATGAATTAATGCCACATGATAGGGTTAAGTCATGAACATGAAAGACAACACTTAACCAACTTGACACATGATTTGTAGGTTAAGCCATGAATTTGAACGACAACACTTAACCAACTTGACATGCTAGACTGATAAGGGTTAAATCATGAATTTAAATGACAACAGTTAACCTGCTGGACGGAAACCCTAGTTACGCGGTCCATTTCAGCAGTAACCCACTTAGATGTATCATGGTACCCTGCAACTAGGCAGGGTGGGGCACAATTACTGGGCTGATTATAAGCGACCAAAACGGCGGCTGAGTTGGTGCGCCAGTGTAGGTTCAGGCGGATTATGGTCGTGCACGTAGTCCGGAGTTGAAAAGGCAGGCATTGGGCATCAGTAGGTTTACACTGTGCATGCTAGATTCGTGTCGATGGTTGGCACCCTAGGGCATGATACACCCTATGGTGGACCTAACACAGGTAACTACATTTGTGATAGGGCCGTATGACATAGACACATGATGAGCTAGAACTTGTAGGGAACCGATCGATTAGTGGATCGTTCCGTTGGACCTAGTAATGGGTCAT